>CM075823.1:2985486-5925839 GCA_037975025.1 Excoecaria agallocha | reverse complement strand
TCAAAAGATGACATTTTAATTTAACCAAATCATGCCCATAAACCATGTAGCCAAAGCATTTAAATAATGATAGAGTAATCGTTACAGCTTACAATACAAGATAATGATTCTAGTATGAATCAAATCCTGAACCACAAAACCAAGTGAAATTATGATATGTGATCCAGGAACCACCATAAATTCATTGACCAGATATTCTCTTATTCTCATTGCAACTGTAGAAACTCACTCTAAATTTATTTTCATTTTCTTTTACAAAACAAAAAGAAATGTTTCACTTTCTTCTTCTTCGGCTGCTCTTTATTCCCTTTAAATCCAATTGCCTTTTAATAAAAGAATAAGCTTTGTGCTCCATTAATGGTGAAAATTTTGAAAGACAACTGTTGAATATGTCAAAACAGAGCAAATATTATCACTAACTTTGAAATTTCTAGGATTTGATGACAAGAAAAACCATCACTACAGCTCCATTTCTTTTACTTTTAAGATAACTCTCTCTCTATTTTATCCATAATCACAGACAAAAGACACCTACTAGTTAACTTGAAGACCCAAAAACTAATTCAAAGCTTTCATTGAATTACAGACTCTAAAAATAAAAATAAAAAAAAAATCTACAACCAAGAGATGAATTAACTCAAGGAAGAAAAGAATCGACGCACCAAGAACGGCAGGTGGTGGCAAGCAACAAAGGATGGAGTCGACAGGAGGAGGACGGCGCCGACAGGGGGGGCGGCGGCGGAGGTGAAAGGGGAAGATGACGTTTAGGTTTAAACTTGACAAAGAGAGAGAGATAGAGAGGGTTGTAATCAAAATACATGGTTAAACGAGGGTTAGGAAAAATACATTAGTAAATGTATTAAAGAATACATCAGTAATTGTCATTACATTACATTATTAGATAGTTTTATTAACAAATACAGATTTCATTCCATGGATAATTACATTACATTACAATGTTGTCCACCAAACATAACATTACAATTTTATAAAAGTT
Source organism: Excoecaria agallocha (assembly GCA_037975025.1). Classification (NCBI taxonomy): domain Eukaryota; kingdom Viridiplantae; phylum Streptophyta; class Magnoliopsida; order Malpighiales; family Euphorbiaceae; genus Excoecaria; species Excoecaria agallocha. Next base: position 5,924,842 of record CM075823.1, on the reverse strand, counting down.
GCACAAGCTATCCTTGAAGTTTCGCAATGTTTCTCTTAAATATCAAAAGCAAAGCTCCTAAATAAACGGTATATTATCTTTGCTCCAAAACAAACCCTATATTATCTTTGCTAAAATGCATCTAATCGTATACTATCTTTGCTAAAATCCATCCGATTGATGTGGACTAAAAAGTGATGCATATTGTTAAAATTACACGTATTGTCAGCAGAGTCCATAATGATAGTGTGTATTAAAAAGTGACGTACATTGTTAAAATTACACGTATTGTTTATTAAAATTACCTTTATCAACCTTTCTGTACAATTTGGAATTGCATTTTCAAAGTTCTAAGAAAAAAAGATGAATCTCCAAAGCTTAATTTTGAACCTTTTAAGGTAAATAAGTGACGTCAAGACCCTTTTCGTTGAAGTCCCAAAACTACTCATTCATATTGAGGCTACCGCTATATTACTCAATTGATTATTGCTCCCCCTTTTGGCCAAAATTTGGAATTCTTCACAGTTCTTGATTCCGATGAGTGAGAACTCTTTCAAAAGCATATCAATACATGCAGGTAGAGAGTCCTTAAAACCCTTAGAACAGCTCCTGTCCCCCTCATCAACATCCTGAACCCCACCTCTGACCAGACACCCCACCTGAGCCCCATCCATATATGCCTTGCATGCCACCAGAATATCATGACCATACTTGTGGAAATGGCCCATAACAAAGTCCCCAAAATGCTGCATTCAATGAAAATTCTAAATTTTTAGGTTTTGACTGTAGAAATAAGAAATCCTCAAATCTAAGATTCCCAGTAAAACAAAAATGAAAAAGAAAAAGAGAATATAAAAAATTTCCCATATCATTTGCATCTTCTAAGAATTAGAACCTGAAAGAAAAAAGAAGAAAAATCCCTCAGTAATACAGAACTCCTAGATATATGTTTTCATATTCCCTAAGTTTCATACAAGTCTATGTCAATGTACTTAAAATGTGCTCCTTCCTGAGATACTACCAGAACAATTAAGGTTTCCTGTCGTGTACATCTCATAATGCCAGTGACCATGGCAGATAAAAAATTAGAATGGTTAAAGAAATGCTACCTTGGGTGGCCTCCTCATTGCATAAACCATTGTCTTCAATGATAACATAAAGGTCTGCTCATTGTAATGCTCTGATTGTATTTCACCGTTTGCTGAACCACTCATATATTCATAACCAGGCTCATTAAAAAAGGGTTTCTGATTCAATATCAATGCTTGTATGGAGACAAGTACTTGTAGCACAGTTGATACACCTGGTTGCCACTTCTCGTTTCCATTACCATGCCAAGTGCCAAGAAGGCTAAGGCACACCTTCCCACAGCCATACAAGTTGGGATTGAGTCTAAGACCACCAGAATGATAGTAGACATTCTACCACAGATGATTCCCAAATTGTGAGACTAAAAGTTTTGCTAGAGAACATAGGAATCAGAATCATTCACAAAGTTCATCACATACCGGTGGGACATTGGGATAACCGCTAGGGAAGAAAACATCAAAGAAGAAGAGACCATCATGATAGGGCGTACCCTCAGCTCCGATAATTACAGCTCTCAATAGATCCATCCTTGATTCATAAACCCGAACAAATATAGTGTCTGTTGACACAACAAAATTGGAAAAGATAAGGTCAAAAGAGTTACCATGAATCTGCAATATACAAGAATTTCTGCATCAGACAACACCCAAAGTTTCTTTTCATCCATTGTTCGACATCAATTCAAAGGAAACAAGGAAGCAGTCCAGTAAGAAAAGTTGTTAATCAGAATACACAATTACAAAGTTGCCATCATATGCTCCACATTGAAGGTCTTGCCAAATAGCAAAAAGAGGTGTCAGCTGACTAAATTAGGAAACTCAAATTACATACACTGTAAAGAAGGCAACCAAGGTGAAACTGAGTAGAAAATGTATTTTAAGGGGCAACTAACGTTAGCTCACAATTATGTTTTTAACACAGGTGCAGAGGAAAGTAAGAAGCACTAGATAATTTATACAAAGTTAAAACATATCCACTATAAATGGTTCAACCATTGGGTTCCTTCCCCATCAACATGACTCAAAATAATATAACAGAAGATGCTGGGAAAACATTAAATTCACAAACCTTACCTGAAATGAAAACCATAAATCCCTTGCTTCTTTCACCAGAAAGAGTAAAATTATCAGATGCTAAGTAAATGAATTAAAAGACTATTCTACAACAAGAGGCTTCTGACACTGGCATAACATTTAAAATTCCAATCATGAAGTTCAGAATAACAATACCAAGAAACTGAATAAGGACAAAAAATGAAAAAAAGAAATAGCTATATTGAATAGTAAACTTGTGTAAACATTAATATATGTGGATATAAGCTTTGCTTATTTATAATTTGCAACATACAGCCTTTTCTTTCTTCTTTATAATGTATAGATCATATCCAGATCCAATCTGCACAGAAGCTAGGAACATAAACAAGTAATTTTAAAAATGCCAAACAGAAAAGTCCATTCCATCAAAAGCCTGCCAGATAAGCCAGCACATGTTCTAAAGTGCTAGTATGTTCTGAAAAAGATTAAATACCTCTCTCCTTTTCATAACATGTCATACTATCAAATACTAACAAACTTTGCTTTTGCTCAACTTCAATGTTTACATGTCATAATGATCAGTATATTTCTTTAAATAATGATCAGTATCCATCAAAGCAATTGCCATTTTGCACGTGAAAACTGAAAGCAAAGCACTACCTGGCAAATCATTCTCCAAGATTTTCCATTCCTCCTGAATTGTCTTTGCCCAATTTTTGGGAGGCTAGGAAAGAAGGAAAAAAAAAAAAAAGAAATAAAATTACATTGGAGAAGAATATCAAATAGCATAAAAAAATTAAAAAAATAAAAAATAAAAGAAGAAGCTAAAGCAAAGGAAATGAAGTCCATCTTCTAAACCTATGTACCTGCCTCACTGAAGAACCATTAGAAGCATAATGATGATCTGAATGATCTTCAACAGTATCGAACTGTTTAAAAAGTTGGTATTTCCTCAGAATATCTTCTTCATTTACATTTTTCGGAGTTCTGACTATACCTTCTTCAGAGAGATCATTTGCAACATGAAATGGATCATAGGACTCAAAATAACTTGCATGGATAGGAGCAACATGTGAGGCTTTTAATTTAGATGAGTAATGAGAAATAGATGAGCCCATTACCGTATCCAGTTTCTTAGAATAACTTGGCAAAAAAAAATTATTCGTACCAACTTTGTTGTTCATAAGTGGGGGTTTGATTAATTGATTTACAAAGTTCTGATTAGTTGAATTCCTTGAAGCAACTGGTGTCCTTTTTCTAACAATATCTGCAGGATTTGGAATGCTGACCCCTTGTTGCGAAGTAGTTGGTTTCTTCTTACTTTGGGAAGTTTGCAGATGTGACCAAGGATATGATAGGTCAGATCCAGATGTATTACCCATAGAATCCACAGCTATTTGAAACCCTGAACTACTCACTGAAGCCAGCTGCTTGCTTCCCTCGGCATTTTCAAGTGCCCATGAACACATAGCATTGAAATTCTTTTGATTTCTCATATCCAATGAATCACCTACACTAAGAGTTTTCTTTGCTTTATCAACTGAGTCCAGCAAACACGGAATTGGTGCCTCCACACCCGGAGGAATATCCACATTATCGAAATGGGCTTGTAAATATGTGTACACATCAAAGTCCACGATATCGGAAGTGATATCTATATACTCATTTCCTTTTAAACAATCAGCACTAACACCACCTGTGATAAATGATTTATGTGTTCCTGGAGCAGAGCTTTCAGAGGGATTGAAAATATTACTGGCCAAAGCATCCTATATAATACAAGGAAATTAAAAAAAAAAAAAAACAAAACAAAACAAAAAAACAAAATGAAACTAAAAATAAAGCAGAAGAAACCTGAAAGAATCAAACTTTTTGATCTTCAATATACCTTGGTTGGATTGTAAAGATGAAAATTATCTTTTACAGCTTTCCCTTTATTCTTTGTGTCAACTTTCTCATCAAGGATCATGACATCAGGAGCATCGTCACCATTGTCAACATCAATTACTTCACTTAGTATAACCTACGAAAAGTTAATTGTTCACAGTTATACTATCTGGAGTTAATAGTTTCAAGTTATAATACCTGAGCTATTAGTTTCAAGTTATAATACCTGAGTTAATAGTTTAAAGTTATACTATCCGATTGACAAAATGGCATCTGCTGACAAGGATACAGGTATTAAAATTGTGCCTAAGGTGCAAGGCTTCCCAGGGCCAACACCTGTTTAACTCCTTACAAAAGGTGCACTTTCTCTACATAAGGCTTTGGAAGCAAAAAGCTACAAATCATAAATGACCCATCAGATCTATTTACCCATTATTTAATTTTGACAATTCTACATGAAGAAAAGGCAATGGCAGAAATTTCTTTCTGCCTCAGAGATGGAGTAACCAGCATGGGCAATTCTTGGCTCACTGTTTCAAAACTCTTAAACTAGTCAATATCCAAATTCAGATTGCTTTAAAACTCGTGGATTTCTTCCTCTTTCTCCATATAAGGGTGTAACTAAACCTAAACTAGCTAAATTCATCACACTCTGCTCTACCATCATAGGATAAGGATAACATCCCCATTCATGCTCCTTAGAACATCAAAGGAAGCCAATTCATGCTCTGCCATCACAGCAAAAAGGATAGCATCTAATGTCGAGCATGCCAAAAGCTCCAGTTAATTTGTCAATCATAAAATAGAAGTCAAGGCCCAAGAATGCAGCTTACTACAGCTGCTTCCAAATTTTTTATTAGTAAAAATGAGTAAGTTGAGAAGAAAAATGTTCAACTTTTATTCTATCAAGAGACTGAATAACAAACTCAGCCACCCTCACCTTAACCTAATAATATCCATTATGCACCACACATGCAATTGAGACTGTACCAATAACGAGCACTAACTGGGAAAAAATATATGCAATTTCAAACATGGTGGCAGCATGAAATATAAGATCAATGCAAAAATTTTCCCAATTCAATGAGAAAGAACCCCATAAACCCAGATAAATCCAAATAAACACTGAAATACTCAAACTTGTGGGATTAGAAAAACACTCTAAATTGACTGAGATAGAGATACTTCAAATATGACACAGCTATCAAAAAGAACACAAGTTAATAAAAAAATTCCAACTAATTTCGCCCAAAATTAAAACCCCAAAATAACTTAGTAACAAAGATTAAGTCATTCGAAGAAAGAAACTGTCCATCCCTAAAACCGATGCTTGTTAAGTAAAAACCAAAACACATTATCAGCCAAGGGGGAGTCTTTTCAGGTAAACTCAATTACAATAATCGTTTACTGTTAAAAAAAAACAACAAAGAACATTGAATTGAAGAATCCATTAAAAAAAAGGGCATTTGTTAGAAAAACAAAATGATCGACCATCACAGAAGAAAAAAGAAAGTTATTTTTAATTTCCAATTAAAGAAACAGAGACCTGTTTGAGCTTAGGCTGTTTTTTAGTGCGAAAAGGCGGAGGAGAGATTTCGATCACGTCCGGCTCCATCAGTAATCGCCTGCTTGAACAAAGATAAAACTTTCAAAACGAAGGTTTGAGAAGAAGTAAATTTATCAGTTGAAAAAAAAAAGTGAATTTAGAGAGGGAGAGAGAAGCAGACTGACTTAGTGTTCTTAGCAAAGGCTATCGGCGGCTGCGGCTCCATGGGTGATGGATCGGCTCTCTACTGAAGATGAAGAGAAGGGAAAGATCGGCTCAGGCTTAGCGGCTTGGATTGAGTGATGTTTGGTTTAGTTAAAAAGACAGAGAGATTGGGGGTTTTGGGTAGCCTCCTAAATTGGTAGTTAAAAGCAACATTATTAAAATCCAATCGAATAAAAAATAGATAAGATTGAAAGTTTATGATTCGATCGATTTAATCGGATTCAATCGAATTTTTTTTATTTTTAAAATATTATAAATTATTATAATTTTATAAATATTATTATATAAAAATTAAAAAAATATTCATCAAATATTAATATATGTCACAAATATCTTAATAATAAGTTACAAAACATAATTTTAATTTTATTATTACAAGTAATTAATTATGAATTTTTAAATATTATATATTATAAACATAAAAATACAATCATATTATGAAAAAAATTTCATTTTTAGATGGAGTACTAATGAAGCAAACACAAAAAATATTAACCTTACATATATGAGTATAATTATATTTAATTATAATAAATTTAAATAGATAATAAGTATATTAAATTATTAAGTGATATCTTTAGAATTTAAAATATTAATTTTTTCAAAGAAATAAATTATAAAAATTTCATATATATATATATATATATATATAATGAGTCAAATAGATAATAAGTATATTAAATTATTAAGTGATATCTTAAACTTTAAAATACTAATTTTTCAAATAAATAAATAATAAAAATATATATATATATATATATATATATATATATATATATATATATATATATTTGATTACAATGAACCAAATATATAATAAGTATATTAAATTATTAAGCGACATATTTAGAATTTAAAATACTAATTTTTTTAAATAAATAAATAAATAAATATATATATATATATATATATATATATATATATATATATATATATATATATATATATATATATATATATATATATATATATATATATATATAGAGAGAGAGAGAGAGAGAGAGAGGGTGAAAAAATACAAAAAAAATATAATTTTTTGCAATTTTCAGCCAAAAACTCGATTTTGTCCGGTTTTTCGATTTTTTGATTCAACCCGATTTTTTTCGTATCAATTCGATTTTGTATAGTTGAACTAATCGATTGACCTGTTGGTTCGCAGTTAAATCGATTCAACCGATTGATCCGATTTTAATAACTATGGTTAAAAGGCTAAGGGATATATGTCAACTGTCATATTGGCTGACATCATTTAGTCTTTTTTTATTTATTGTTTTATTCTCTTTATTGTCATTCTACATTTTCTGTTTTTTATTTGTTTATTTATGTCCATACGACACTTCACGGTAATAATATAATAAATAGGCATTCCATATAAGGATAATCACGGGACGGAAAATTTTCATTTTCGGTGAAAAATCGCCCCAAATAGGACTAGAAATTCCCAAAAAATTCTTCCATGGGGGCAGAGACGGAAAAAAAATATTTTTCGACTTAAAATTTAGGACGGAGACGGGAATTATGGTCCCCATTTCGAAATTTTTCCGTTCCCAAAATTTAATTACTAAATTTAATTATATTTATAAATTTAGTTTTAAATTATATTTAATTTTAGTTTTATTAATTGTTAAGATTTATATTAGTTTGATTTGTAATTGAATTTATATTTTTAATTATTAAATATTATATTTCAATTATAATTAATTATTAAATATTATATTTTAGTTATAATTAATTTTTTAAAGTAAAAATAATTTTTATGCAGGGACGGGGATTGTTAAAGAGTATGCCCTAGAGCCCATGTAATAGGGATGTATTTCGTATGTATGAATTCATATTCTTAATAAGAGGCATCATTCATTTATTAATGCTATGTTTAAATACATGAGTTTGTAAATCTTAAATTAATAAATGAAGTCCTAGATATTATAAACACGGTTCAAAGGCAATCATGAAAGTGTTCATGATATGAGATGTCTATTGCATGCAAATGTGTTAATATCTAAATATCTTTAATCATAGAATTAACAAGATAGGACATTGTTAATTCGGACAGATTAGCACATGTTATGTTTCTTGAATGGTTCAAGCAGTGATTCTCATAACTGTGATTATGAAAGATAATCAAAGCTAATATGCGGATGCTTGATAGAAGAACGAGTTCATTGGAGACCTGCAAAGAGAATCCTCACATGGATATTAAATCTATTTCAGTGAGGAATTTCTTCATAACATTTGTGCAAGTATCCTTAAACTTGAGATTACCAAAGTTATCTTAAGTAGCAAGTGGTATATTTTGACTCCATAACTGATTACTTCCAACTGGGAGTGAACATAGTTAGGAGATTGAATATATCATGATCTACTTGAAGATAGTTGAGTGATTAACAAAGGATTCACCATCTCAGATTTAATAAGGGAAGTTATCTCGCATCATTCTATAATTGTCTTGTTCAGAGAATTTTTGGCCAGAGTAATATGCCAAGATGGATAGAGATCCATGAAGGGCATTTTAGGAACAATGGTTAAATTAATAGAACATACATAATTAGATTTATATGAGTTGACAGAAATTCATACTCAGAATTTAATTGAGATAAGAGTGGTGAAAGGAGTAATTGCACAGTAACTGTTTCTATGGAAGGGTATAGTCAAATCACTTGACTTTTCTGACATTTGGATAGTCATGATGCCTAGATAGAGGCCAATCATGATTTGTATAATAGTGTATCAAGAATATCAATAGGGATTGATAAAATAATTTAAAGAAATTTAAATCATGTGAGTTTTGAATAGAACTCACAATTATATATTATACTGCCAATATAAACAGGAACCCAATAGGTCACACACATATAGAAAAAAAGGATAAAATGATAAAAGGACAAGTATAATAATATTTGATATTATTATGGGGATAGAGAAGTGAATAAGATAATAATTAATTAAAGAGTTTAATTAATTATGATCAAGTAAAATTGTTCGCAGAACTTTTTTGAAATGTTCTGTAAAATTAGACCTAATTGAAATAATGTATTTCATAATTAATTATTATTGAACTATATGTTACGGGGTTGATATAATAATTAATAGATCCATTGAAGGAATTATAAAGGCCCAAAAAAGTAAAGTTGGTACAGAAGCCCTCCAGAAGAAGGGCCACACACCAACTCCAAAACAGAAGGCCTTAGAGGCCTACTTCTTAGACCAAAATAAATTAAATATGTTACATAAGTGTTTTTAAGTCTACATATTTAATTTGGTTGAATTTGGAATTCATTTGGGTAATTAAATCCAAGTATATGTACAAATGGTCTAGTTTGTGGGTTTTGTGCATAGTCTTTTGTAAAAGGGCTTAAATTGGATTTAATTGAGCCCAAATAATTATAAATAATTCCAAAAGCCCAATTAATAATTCTCCAAAAATTTTAAAGAGCCCAATCCCATTATGAAGTTGGATTTTTTAACCTAACTTTAAAAATTCAAGAGATGTGAAATTAGGGTTAAGTGTGAACAATTAAGAAAATACTCTCTCTTTTTCTCAACCCTAGCCGCCACCTTCCCTAGCTAGCATCTAGGGATTTCGACTAGCCCTTGTTCCTCCCAATTTGTTGGTTCTTTCAATCCTTCTCTAGTGTGGATTACTCATTAGAGGTGTTCGATTTTGGACACTATGATTTGCGACAACCCGGTGAGAAGTAAAATCAACTATTCAACAAAAATTAAAGGTGATTTTTCTTATTTTCATTAATATGTATATTGTAAAATCATGACAAGATCAGATTTATTGGTTAAAAATTTTAAATTTCACTTATGTATGAGATGCATGTAACCGATAATTTCTAACATGATATCAGAGCCTTGGTTTTGCCACGAATGTACAATTCTATATTTTTCTGCGAAATAAGTTTTATTTTTGAGTTATTTATTTCATGAACTTTAAAATATCAGATTTGATTGTTCATGAATTAGAAATATTTATTTCTAGATATATGAGTGATCAAATAAATAAAACGAAAACAAAAACGATTCTTTTGAGAAAGGGATCATGATTTTTGCTTGAATGGCTTTTAATTTTAGGGGCTGTTCTAAATTAATTTTTTATAGATCCACTCTAAGATCATTTTGATGATAATATATGTGTTTAATATGTGATATTAAGCCATATGATCAAACTAAATTAAAATCGAACAAGTTTTGCATGAAAACTAGTTTAGTCGAAAAGTTCAATAAATTAGTGTTCTTGTTATGTTCTTGATGTGTTATTGTTTAGAACGATTTTTAATCTTCTAAATCTGATATATCTGATATATTAAAGTACTTTTAATTAATTTGATTAATTAAAATTGGCCTTAAATTAATTAGATTAATTTTAATTCATTAAAATTACTTAATGGGCTTAATTATGTTTACGGACTTGGTTTAAATTAGTGAATGACTTGGTGGGCCCAAGGAGCTGATTTAAATTAAATATTATATACTATAATTAAGTTTATTAATGGGTTTTAAGGGCTGAAGTGGGCTTGGCTCATTCCAAAAGGCCCAAATGGTCCAATAGACACAAAACTAGTTTATATGTGAACACACTTTAGGGTTTTGTTGTGTAGGCTTCGGCCTACCCTAGTTTTAAGGCCAAAATTAATTTTTTAATTATTTAATATGATTAATTAATTAAATAATCAATTGATAATTAATTAATAATCAATTGCATTGATAATTAAGGCAAGAACACATACATGTAAAAAGGTTTCCTAAAATGAAAGTTTTCAAAATGGAAAAAGTTTTCTAATTTGATCACATTATTAAAATAACTCAAAAGTTTATTTCAAGAGTTGAAAAAAAGTTAGTAATCCATTATATGTTTTACTTTATGCATTAAAAATGCATATAAGGGTGTATGATTGTCATGATGGATAGTTATGTACAAGGTCCAATGTGATTGATCATTATGCATGTTTTGGCCTAATGAGGACTTTCATGTTCCGACCACTTGTTTTTGGTTTGTCTTTCTTTTTTAAATTGTAATATGTAATTAGATTACTTAGATTAGAATTAGAGATAGAGATGGAGACCACTATCAAGGAGCAAGATGGGTCGGATGGAGATCTAACAAGCTTGAAGATAATGTAATTATTTTTTACTTGTTTGAATCATGCATACTACCTAGGTGTGACCTTTTGATTTCCCTTTTGGCTCGGGAAAATCAATGTAGTAAAGTCTATAACTATACCATATTTGTATGCTTATATTTATGTGATAGATATAGGATGCATACCAATGTATGCCAACCATGTATGATGAAACTTAATTAACTAAAACCCTCAAACAAATACTAAGGTATATAAGCCTTTCATTAATTTGTGGAGAACCAGAGTTCTTTATAGTGTGGGTTGTTGACCATAGTCAAGCTCACATTATATCAAATATGTTCAAATCTAATTAAATGGGTCATCTTAGCTAGCCCATTAACTTGTTGACCACAATCAAGGCTAATGGATCTAGAGGCAAGATTAGGAAATGCATATATGATATGCATGTATCAAGAGTTGATAACCTAATGATCCAATTGTTATGTATAAACACAATTGGTATAGAGATACCTACCTTTTAAGGGTATGGAGTTTGGCTTGTTGACCACAGTCAAGGTCAAATTACATATCAAGGATTGGATATTGGCCCACTAGGAAAACCATTGGGTTTTCTTGGATTAAATAGTGAGGGCTATTAATTCGCAATAAAATAGTGGGAGTAAATGGATTAATTAAAGACCTTATTAATGCATACATATATATAAACATACTCTTATATGTTTTCTTTTTCATATCTAGGTCATCATCATGAGCACATCAAACATTAATATACGATCAATCTTGGATAATAAGCTGGTTGGCAGCAACTATTCTGACTGGATCAGGCAAGTGAGAATTATTCTCAAAGCTGAAAAGATCCATTATGTCTTGGATAAAGATCCACCACCACTTCCATTAGATGATGCCATTGATGAGATCAAAGGTACTTATTAAAAATACATGGAGGATAGTGAAGCAATAACATGTCTGATGCTGGGTACTATGTCCTCGGAGCTTCAGAAGCAACATGAGATGATGGATGCTAGAACCATCATTTTGCATCTTGAGGACCTTTCTTCTTCTCAGGCTAGAACTGAGCAATATGAGATTGCTCGAGCTCTATTTAGCTGTAAAATGGTGGAAGGCACTTCGGCTGCTACTCGTGCATTGAAGATGTATGGGTATATTGAGCATTTGAGTAGACTTGCCTATGTAATGGATAATAATCGATATATAGATTTAATCTTGTACTCGTTGGCTCCAAGTTATGCACCTTTCGTGCTTAACTTCAACATGAACAAGATCCAAGTAACCATTCCTGAATTAATCAACATGCTCAAGACAACTGATGGATCCTTTAAGAAGGATCCAAAAAGTATCATGGTTGTCACTTCTGCTAAAGGTAAGAAGCAGAAGAAGAAAAAGATAACCAAGGCACAGCCAAAGAATGGTGGGATCTCCAATAAGAAGGTTGCCAAGAAAGAGAATCCCAAAGGAACTTGCTTCCATTGTGGAAAGGATGGTTATTGGAAGTGTAACTGCAAGGCCTATCTAGATTCTCTCAAGGAGAAAAAGCAAGCTGATGCTTCAAAACAATCTTGGGTATTAGATACCGGATGTGGATCTAACTTGTGTAATGATCTACAGGGGCTTAGAAGCTTTAGAAGAGTTGGAAAGACAGAAATATGTTTGCAGTTAGCTACTGGACAAAACATCTCTACAACGGTTGTGGGGACTTACCATTTGCCTCTTCCAAGTGGATTAGTACTGGAATTAAATAATTGTTATTATGTTCCAGCTTTATCATAGAGTATTATTTCTTTTATTTGTTTATTAAACGATTATGACATTTCGTTAAAGGATAAGTGTTGTTACATTTTTAAGAACAATATGTTTCATGCAAAAGCTATCATTGAGAATGGTATATTTGTTCTTGATTTAATTAAAGAAGTGCATAATGTGGATACCAAGAGAATGAAACATGATAATCTAAATACCTTATACTTATGGCATTGTTGTTTAGGCCATAGAAATGAGAAATGCATGACCAAATTACACAATTCAGGTGATTTGGGATCATTTGATTATAAATCATTTGATACATGTGAATCTTGTTTATTAGAAAAAATGACAAAAGCTCCCTTTATTAGTAAAGGAGAACGAGCTAAAATGATTTTTGACTTAATACATTCAGATGTATGTGGTCCAATGACTACACATGCAAGAGGAGGTTACTCCTACTTCATTACTTTCATAGATGATTATTCCAGGTTTGGATACATCTATCTAATGAAATATTAATCAGAAGCATTTGAAAAGTTCAAAGAATTCAGAAATTAAGTAGAGAAACAACTTGGCAAGAGTATTAAAACACTTAGATCAGATCGATGTGGAGAATACTTAAGCCAAGAATTTCAAGATTATCTTAGAGATAATGGGATTTTATCTCAATGGACTCCACCATATACGCCACAACACAATGGTGTATCTGAAAGGAGAAATCGAACACTATTAGATATGGTTCGATCAATGATGAGCCGAGCAGACTTGCCTAAGTCTTTTTAGGGATATGCACTAGAAACTGTTGTTTATGTGTTAAACAAAGTTCCTAGTAAATCGGTTGATGTTACTCCATATGAGATGTGGAATAATAAGAAATCCACGCTTTCTCATATGAAAGTATGGGGTTGTCCTACTTATGTGAAGAGGACAATGTCAGACAAACTAGATGTTAAGTCTGATAAATATTTATTTATGGGATATCCAAAAGAAACATTTGGATATTATTTCTATCATCCCTTAGAACAAAAGGTATTTGTTTCAAGGCATGATGTCTTCTTGGAAAGAGAATTTCTCCTATGAGAGGACAGTGGGAGTAAAATTGAACTTGGTGAAGTTCAAGATCCATAAATAGAAGTGGATCAATCGATTGAACCCGAGACTAAATTTCTTATTAATGAGATTACAGTTGAATCTAATTATACAAAAAATCCTAGAAGATCTACTAGGATGCGTTCTATCCCTATGAGATATAGATTTCACGTTGATTCAAGTAGAGGCATAATTGTAGTAGAGGACAATGAGCCTACAAGCTATCAAGAAGTTTTGAACAGTTCAGAACGTGATTTATGGCTTAATACTATGTAGTCTGAAATGGACTCCATGTATGAGAATAAAGTATGGACTTTAACTTAACCACCTGAAGGGACAAAATCCATAGGGTGCAAATGGGTCTTCAAAAAGAAGACCAACATGGAAGGTAATATAGTTACCTATAAAGCTTGCTTAGTAGCAAAGGGCTATCGTAAAAAAGAAGGTATTGGCTATGACGAAATTTTTTCTCCTGTGGCGATGCTTAAGTCTATAAGAATACTTTTAGCCATTGCAGTTCATTATAATTATGAGATTTGGCAAATGGATGTGAAGACAACTTTTCTAAATGGAAATCTAACTGAGGATGTGTATATTACATAAGCAGAAGGGTTCACATATGGATATGGTGAAAAGGTATGCAAGATTCAAAGATCCATTTATGGATTGAAGCAAGCCTCTAGGAGCTGGAACATACGATTCAATGAGACAATCAAAGAGTTTGGTTTCTTATAAAATGAAGATGAACCTTATGTGTATAAAAGGGTCAGTGGTAGTGCAATTGTCTTCCTAGTTCTATATGTAGATGACATATTGATCATGGGAAACGACATTTCTCTTCTCCAATCTGTTAAAATATGGTTATCCAAGCAATTCTCCATGAAAGACCTTGGAGAAGCATCCTATATTCTGGGAATAACGATCTACAGAGATAGATCCAATAGGTTGCTAGGTCTTTCTCAAAGTACATATATAGATAAAGTATTGAAGAGGTTCAATATGGATCTCTCTAAGAAAGGGTTTATACCCATGGTACATGAGAAACACCTTTCTAAGTCTATGTGTTTGCAAACACTAGAGGATAGAGAGAGCATGAATAGAATACCATATGCATCTGCAATTGGTTCTATCATGTATGTTATGTTATGTACATGTCCAGATGTAGCATTTGCTTTGAGTGTCACAAGCAGATTCCAATCCAATTTTGGAGAGGAACACTAGGCAGCTGTCAAGAATATCCTTAAGTACTTGAGAAGAACCAAGGATATATTCTTGGTATATGGAGAGGGTATTTTGGGAGTAAATGGGTATACAGATGCCAACGTCCAATCTGAAAAAGATGATTGTAAATCACAGTCTGGTTATGTGTTCATAATGGGAGGAGGAGCAATTAGTTGAAAGAGTTCCAAACAAGAAACAACTGTTGATTCCACGACAGAAGGTGAGTATATTACTGCTTTGGAAGCAGCCAAAGAAGTAGTCTGGATCAAAAATTTTATATCTGAACTAGGAGTGGTGCCTAGCATTGTTGATCCGATTCTTTTATATTGTGACAACAATGGAGCCATTGCACAAGCAAAGGAACCACGGTCTCATCAGCGATCCAAGCATGTTCTCAGACGTTAACATCTCATAAGGGATATAATAGCTAGAAATGATGTGAAAATAAAAAGGGTTCCCACATATGATAATGTGGCGAATCCCCTCACTAAAGCACTTTCCCAGATTAAGTATGATCACCATATAAATAGCATGGGTCTAAGACATATGAGTCATTGACTCTAGTGTAAGTGAGAGATTGTTAGAGAGTATACCCTAGAGCCCATGTAATAGGGATGTATTTCATATGTATGAATTTCTATTCTTAATAAGAGGCATCATTCATTTATTAATGTTATGTTTAAATATATGAGTTTGTAAATCTTAAATTAATAAATGAAGTCTTAGATATTATAAACACAGTTCAAAGGCAATCATGAAAGTGTTCATGATATGAGATATCTATTGGATGCAAATGTCTTAATATCTAAATATCCCTAGTCATAGAATTAACAAGATAGGGCATTGTTAATTCGGACAGACTAGCACATGTTATGCTTCTTGAATGGTTCGAGTAATGGTTCTCATAATTGTGATTATGGAAGATAATCAAAGCTAAAATGTGGATGCTTGTTAGAAGAACAAGTTCATTGGAGACCTATAAAGAGAATCCTCACATGGATATTAAATCTATGTTAGTGAAGAATCTCTTCATAGCGGTTGTAGTATCTTTGGACTTGAGATCACCAAAGTTATCTTAAGTAGCAAGTGGTATATTTTGACTCCATAACCGATTACTTCCAACTAGGAGTGAACATAGTTAGGAGATTGGGTATATCATGACCTATTTGAAGATAGTTGAGTGATTGACAAAGGATTCACCATCCCAGATTTAATAAGGGACGTTATCTCGCATGATTCTATAATTGCCTTGTTCAGAGAATCTCTGGCTAGAGTAATATGCCAAGATGGATAAAGATCCATGGAGGGCATTTTGGAAACATTGGTTACATTAATAGAACATACATAATTAGATTTATATGAGTTGATAGAAATCCATACTCAGAATCTAATTGAGATAAGAGTGGTGAAAGGAGTAATTGCATGGTAATTGTTTCTATGAAAGGGTATAGTCAAACCACTTAACTTTCCTGACATTTGGGTAATCATGATGCCTAGATAGAGGCCAATCATGATTTGTATAATAGTGTATCAAGAATATCAATAGGGATTGATAAAATAATTTAAAGAAGTTTAAATCATGCGAGTTTTGAATAGAACTCACAATTACATATTATACTGTCAATATGGATAGGAACCCAATAGGTCACACACATATAGAGAAAAAGGATAAAATGGTAAAATGATAAGGGTAATAATATTTTATATTATTATGGGGATAGAGAAGTGAATAAGATAATAATTAATTAAAGAGTTTAATTAATTATGATCAAGTAAAATTGTTGGAACTTTTTTGAAATGTTATGTAAAATTTGACCTAATTGAAATAATGTATTTCATAATTGATTATTATTGAACTATAAGTGTTATGGGCTGATATAATAATTAATAGGTCCATTAGAGGAATTATAAAGGCCCAAAGAAGTGAAGTTGGCACAGAAGCCCTTCAGAAGAAGGGCCACATGCGAACTCCAAAACAAAAGGCCTTAGAGGCCTAATTCTTGGACCAAAATAAATTAAATATGTTACATAAGTGTTGTGGAGCCTACATATTTAATTTGGTTGGATTTGGAATTAATTTGGGTAATTAAATCCAAGTATAAGTACAAAGGGCCTAGTTTGTGGGTTTTGTGCATAGTCTTTTGTGAAAGGGCTTAAATTGGATTTAATTGAGCCCAAATAATTATAAATAATTCTAAAAGCCCAATTAATAATTCTCCAAAAATTTTAAAGAGCCCAATCCCATTATGAAGTTGAATTTTTTAACCTAACTATAAAAATCCAAAAGATGTGGAATTAGGGTTAAGTGTGAACAATTAAGAAAACACTCTCTCTCTTTTTCTCAACCCTAGCCGCCACCTTCCCTAGCTAGCATCTAGGGATTTTTGGCCAGCCCTTGTTCCTTCCAATTTGTTGGTTCTTTCAATCCTTCTCTAGTGTGGATTACTCATTAGAGGTGTTCGATTTTGGACACTGTGGTTTGCGACAACCCGGTGAGAAGTAAAATCAACTGTTCAACAAAAATCAAAGGTGATTTTTCTTATTCTCATCAATATGTATATTGTAAATTCATGGAAAGATCAGATTTATTGGTTAAAAATTTTAAATTTCGCTTATATATGAGATGTATTTAATCGATAATTCCCAACAGGGATCCCCGCGGGGACGAGTACGGGGGAAATTTTTTCTCCGAAATACTATCGGTTCCTGCCTCACCCCTACCCCACCCTTGCTTGAGGCAGTAGGTGGGGAGGCTCATCTCACCCCTGCCCCATCCCGCAATCATCCCTAATTCCATATTTAAACCATTAAATTATGATAAATCTTTTCTACGATTATTAGTATCTATCACTTTTATGAGTTTAAAATCTATTTTTAATTACAATTTGATTTTTAGAATAATATATGTAATTAGTTAACTTACTTTCTTTGTACATATATTTGTCAATTTTCATTTCACTCTAAATATATTGATCCAATCCAATCTAATTTGAAAAAAAATGATCCAGATTGAATTTTGATAGAAAAAAGGCACCTAATTCAATTTAAAAAAAATAAAAAATTAGATTCGATCTTTAATTCAAATGCGTTATTTGAAACTGACATAAATAGATTGGTTCATTGATATGTAATACCCTTTTATAAACCCTATCATTATGTAATAAACTAATTATATATATATATATGTGTGTGTGTGTGTGCGCACGCGTAACCTTGTCATTATGTAATAACTTAATTACATACAAGACATTGGGCCAACACATATACATATACATATACATATACATATACATATACATATACATATACATATACATATACATATACATATACATATACATATACATATACATATACATATACATATACATATACATATACATATACATATACATATACATATTTGTACACACACACACACACATATATATATACACACACATATATGTATGTATATACATGTGTATATATATATACATACATACATATGTATGTATATATATGTGTGTGTGTGTGTGTGTATACATATATATATATGCATATGTGTGTGTGTGTGTTGGAGTCCACTTTTGTCCAGGTTGGTTTTCAGAGGTACACTTTAAGGGTTCGAGACCAGACGAGACTCAAAAGTTTTATTAAATGGCCACTCCACAATAGAAAAGGACTCAGGCCCAATTATACTATTAATGGTTAGCCCATGGAGGCATCCAATGTGGACTCAAAGAGGCAGGTTTTACGGAGTTGCCACTCAATAGAACGTTGGAAAATGAATCTCAACCTTTTGGTACCTAAACAGATTTCGATGTTTGGAATATCACTCTTATTTGTATCTCCGTTAGGTGTTTGTCATAATTAGATTTTTATCATTAGTCAACTACCTGCCTTCTCACATGATGCATTATAAAGAAAATAAATAAACACATCAATTAAATAAAAAAGCAGTAAATAAAGCGATTAAATAAACAAATAAATACACTACTTAAACTATTACAAAGGCAAATTATCCTACTGAAAATAATATATATATATATATATCGGGCTATTTATTGAATTTTGGGAATATTGGTTCTCTCATACATATTTACAATAAAATTCTTTTTATGTGAAGTTTTGGGACAAAAATTGGATATTGATCAATTTTATTAAAAAAATCCAATTAATTAAATACAAAATAGATTAAGTGACATTTTCGATTATCATACTCAAAATTTCCTTTTTACTAAATTATTACATCCCAAAAAAAGAAATACATCTGAAATTGAATAATAAGTAAAATATTAAAAACAAAATAAATAAAGCAACCACAAAGCTTAGTAAAGTAAAGCCACAAAATTATATGCAATAAATTAAATGAATGGGAATGAAAGCGTGAAGAACCATTCTAAAACTTGTCTCTCCAATGCCAAATAATCCCTAAAAGGAGCTAATTGCTTCTCAACTTTCAGGGCCACTCTGTCAATGGGTACTAAGGCACCTTCATCCTCACTCTCTGTGGGGGCATCCTAACTATCAATCCTCGCAACTGAGGTATTTTAATCACTTGGCTTTGTTACTTTGGGTGCTGAACGAGTAATAGCCATGTACTTATTCCCATTTAGGTCTCTCATGGCGTACCATTTAGGTAGACTAAACTCGATCATAAATACTAGAGGTGGAACAATATTATAACCTATTTTCTTCTTCTTATCTCTTCTTTCAGGAATTGAAATCTGCTTGCTATTTATTGGATCCTAAATTTTATTCTTTAGGTTGTGATAATAATCAGTTAGGTGTCCAGTATGCTTATGGTATGCAAAGTACTGATCCTTCTATGGTAGGGCAGCCCCTGACTCCTTGTAAGCCTTAGAGGTAATGATTGAAGCTTTACTTCCTTGCTAAAATGGTCTAAGACCCAAGACAATGATTTACCCAAGTTAGAATAATGCCTTTCGACTAGCCTTTATAGCAGACACTTCTGTAGTCTTTCTAATTTGGTTTGACATACTACTGTTACCAACTGCCTTGTTATTACTAAAATTCCCTTTATCATTCTCATTGCTTGCCCTTTTAGCTAGGTACTCTCCCTCAGCTTCTATGGCTATGTCCTTCAATGACTTCCAGTCCTTTGGACCCTTCATTTTCAAACCATCTCTCAAATACGAGCTTGCATTTCTAATAAACAACTTGATCTGATTGATTGTGTTAGGTTTCTTCTTTATCTCCATCACCCTATTCCTTCACCTAGTAAGGTACTTATGAAAAGATTCATCATGCTTCCACTAGAGAAGTTCAAGATCTTTTAGGATGACCTTTATTTTGATATTGCAGTTATACTGCTTTATGAACTCTTTAGTTAACAGATCCCAATCCTTTTTGATATGCCTATCTAACCCATGGTACCAATTAATTACAAGTCTGATCAAGCTTAGACAAAAATACTATACTTTTTATTTCTTTGTCAGGGTTATCCCCTTCATAATCAGTGTATATTGCTTTATATGGGCTGAATGGTCTAAAGTAACATCAAACCTTGGCAGATCAAACATCTTAAACCTCTAGGGTAATGACTCATCTCCATCTAAGTCTCTATCTTTAAGGTTCATACCCCTGCCAGATGATAACAACCTAGACATAGCTTTAATTTTCTCCTCCATCTTTTTGAAAGTTGGATCCTCAGCACTAGGACCATTAATCCTTATGTTTATTGCTGGAGGGATATATTCCTCACCTTCATCTTTTATAAAATCATCTTCAGGGTTATACCTTATTTCTCTTCTTGGTGGGTCTCGAGGTATAACAACCTCATCCATGGCAATATCCCTAACATACGTTGGCTTCGTTGCTCTATAAGCAGGTGCTATAGGCTAAGTTCCAACGTTTGGTGCTATGAAAGCCACCATTCCACCAATTATAGACATGAATCTCTCTTCAAAATCCCGAAATCTCCTATCCAAATAATCCTGCACTATCGAAGTCCCTACCAGAGTAATATTTGACCTTTCCTTTAGGAAGGAAAATCTCATCACCATGTCACCAACTACTCTTCTAATCTTGTTAATCTTTTTGATCTCATTCAATTGATCATTTTCCATTTCTGATTTTATCTCTTGATTGCTTTCTGACAACTGACCTAAACCTAACTTAGAACTGACCTCTAAATCAAATTTCAAACCCAAACTTAACCTTAATAGCTTGGATATGAATCTTTAGACTAGGTAACTGTCTAACCCTTTAGATCACCTAGATGAGTCTATGATGGCTACAAAAGTTAAATGTTAGGAGTGATGTATGAGTATGGTATATACATGATGCATGAATCCAATGCATGCTTTCTTTAGGCTTCAATCACAATCACATATAAGCATAAATAATAGCCTTCCAACCTTATTACTCTTACACAAGAGGTCATGTGATCTCTTTCTTAGGTGGGCTTAGCCCATAAGTTAACAGGGTACCCAATGGATGCATATGGTGGACAGGAAAAAACTAGCAGCATAACTTTCTAATTGAAAATGCAGGCATATGGGCTTTTGACCATCATATATTTTGACCAACTCAAATAGATCGGGTTGGGCTCATCAGGGTATGGTAGCCTTTGACTGGTACCCTTCTAATTTGTTTGAGTTTAGTCAATACACAAAGATCCACATAGCATGCAAAATATTATTCTGGTTATACAACCTAGTGGAAGTTGTTATTATCAATACATGGGCTTGAGTAAAAGGTGATGAGACTTTAGGGTAAGTATGGTTTCTGCCAATAGGTCTAACTCATTATGAGCATAATGACCAATGAATCATTATTTTATATACTATTTGGTTTTAGAGTTAGAGTGATGGGTCTCTTTGATATCTCCTTACATTGAGTGAATGTAGGGAGTGCTTCAAGATAGCATCAGGGCTAAAAAGGAATGCCTAACTTAATTATAAGGCTCTAAGATGTATGCAAGAAATGCAATTTAGAAAAGAGGTGGGATTAATAATAGAACCTAATTGTAAAGAACTTAACAAATATGCTTTTAAGAGCAAGGTCTCTTTAATCCCCAGTGGAATAGCTATTATGATACACGCCAAAGCCATCGATCATTTTTTATTAGGTTCTTGAAGGTTCGCTTTTAGGGTCCAATACCAGATAAGGCTCACTTTTAATTTAATTGGCCACTTCACCATAAAGAGAGATTAAGCCCAATTTATAGTTGGTAGTCAACCCTCAAAGGCGTCTACTAATGGATCAAAAAATGTAGGTGTCATGGAGTTGCCATCCGATAAAACATAAAAAAAATGAATCTCGATCTTTTGATGCCCAAACAGAGATTGGTATTAGGAACATCACTCTTATTAGGCATCTTTGTTAGATATTGTTTTACAAGTGAGTTTTAAAATTAATCCACTCTCCTCTCTCAAATGATGCAAGCGATAAAATTAAATAAGCATTTCAATCAAAATAGAGAAAATGATAAATAAACACTTAAAAAATAAAGTCATATTTAAATTATTACATAAGCAAATCATCTAGCAAATAAAATAAATTACATACATAAATCAAGGCATACATTTAGGTTGGGAACATTGGTTCCCTCATACATATTTATAAAAGCCTTTTTTTTATCTCTTTTGTTTGCCTTTGGATGGAAAATTGGACACTAGTCCAAGTTTTAAAGGAAAACCCAATTTATTTAATATAAACTGTTTTAAATGCCTTCTTCTTTTAAACGTGCAGAAATTTTTTTTTACTAACTATTACATCCCCAAAATAATGATACATCCAAAAATACCATATAAATAAACAAACACAAAAATAATTAAAAGACTAAATTATAAATAAAAATAAATAATAAAAGATGTGACTAAACAAGATAACCAGGAACGAACGAAGGTCATCAACCGATTGGGGCACGAACCTCAATGCAAACTACATCATAAAAAACCTCCTAAGGAAAAAATATACATATTCATACAAAACAACACAAAAAGTAAAAGAAATTAATATCGCAAAAATAAATACCATAAATATAGTAAATCAAGTCATAAATTTAAATGTTAAGCACATAATAAAAATTAAGGCAAAATTGAATCATGCAACATTACTAAAATCAAATAAAGAATAAAATATCATTAAACATGCATAATAAATAACAAAAATACCAAAACAAAAAGTGTCAGACGCCTTTAAACAGGTGAAGGATGCCCCTAACTTGTTAAAGGATAGGATGAGAGGAAGCCCTACGATGTCTCATCTGTCGCTTTGATAGATAGGCATCCGTCGGGTCTTTTTCCCGCCCGTCGATCGCTAGGCAGAGCAAAATGTAGGAACTCTGCAAAATCATAGAAAAATACATTTTAGCTTTAAATATATGAAAATCAAGTCCCAAAATCATGCCAAACAGTGTTCTAACATCAAATCATACACAAAAAAAAACAATAAAATATATTTTAAACCATAGACTTATAGAATAATAGAAAAGCTCAAAACTATAACAATGGAGGAATCTTATTTTAAACACACTATTAACATACATATTCAGTTTTGATTCATATTTTATGACATTTAAGCATGAAAATAAATCAAATGCAACATTTAGACATCATGATTCCAATAAGATTCATATGATTTATGTATGGCAATTCTTTAGAGAGAGAAAATAAAGCATAGAGAGAGAGCCTATAATATTACCCTCGGAGATAGTCTGACTTTAAAATTCTTATAGTCTAGATCTCCACTACAATTTGGTTTTTTTATTTTTAAAAAAATCAATGAAAATTGAATGTATTTGTGTATTTTTTTAATCAAAGAAGTTGTTAGAGTAATTGAATCTTAGAGACAGGAAGAAATTTTCTTTTTCCTTAAATTTTGCCTTTTAAAAAATGATTCCTTTTCTTCCAAAACCTTAAAAATTATCTTTTTATACCTAGGTTAGAGTTGGATTTGGATTCAAACTCTAATTTCCCAAATCTAAAGAATTTTTCCTAAAAAATCTGGATAAAATCTTTTTTGGCACTTATCTCCCTTTTTTGAATTTAAAAAACATGGAAATTCTGGAAAACTAGCCATGAACAAGCACCCTTCATTGAGAGGCGACCTTTCTTCAAGATAAAATCCCAAAAATCCTAAAAATATCTTTAATCTTTCCTGTAGAGGACTAAGAGAGCCATAGATGGGAACCTTTCAAGTTATAGATGAGCGTTTGTCACCCCTGAAGGTCCAAACCAAGGTTTTTTATATTTTTTATTAAAACAATTGAAAATACTTTGAAAATCATAAGAATTTTTGAGAAACTATGAGGAATTCATAATCAGAGCTTCGAGATCTGAAGTTATTGTCAGTAATATATTATTTTCTCATCATCAGGTAACCTTGATCTAGGCTACCTCGGCTTATAGTATCTATAGTAGGGACCATGCTTAGATAGCCCAAAAGTTTCAATACCTTGACTCAAACCCATGTAATGACAATAGCTGCTTCCCTTCGGTTGTATAACCATAATAACGTTTGCTTGTTATGCGAACCTTTATATATTAACCGAACTCAACAAATTAGAAGGGTACTAGTTAAAGGCTTCTATACTCCAATGGGCCTCCAATTTGGATGAGTTAGTCAAAATACATGACGGTCAAAATCCATACGCTTGCACTTTCAATTAAGAGAAGTTATGCAGTTCGGTTCCCACTGTGCACCATACGCTTCCATCGAGTATCCTGTTAACCTATAGGCTAAGCACACTTAGGAAAGAGACTGCAAGATCTCTGGTGTGGAAGTAATAAGGTTAGAAGGTTATTGTTATGCTTGTGTGTGATTGTGGTTGACGTCTAATGAAAACATTCATTACATTCATGCATCATGTATATACCATGCTCATTCATCACTTATCATGCATCACTCCTAATGCTTGATTCTTATAGCCATCATAGATTCACTTAGATGGTCTAGAGGGTTAGATGATCACTTTGTTCGAAGATCAATACCTGAGTTGCTTGGATCAAGGTTAAGTTCAGGGTTAGAATTAAAAGTCAGTTTGAAATTGAGTTAAAGCCAATTGTGAGAAAGTAGTCAGGAAATGAGATAAAAAAATGGATGATGAGCAATTGAATGATACTGAAAGAGTTATAGATGAGGCAATTGGGTTTCCATCTTTAAAGGAAAGGTTAAATGCTTATGCTTCAGGGACTTTAATAATATGAGATGAATTAGATCGGAGGCTAGATAGACGGCTTCTAAAGTTTGAAAAGAGGTTGATGGCCATAATTGGTGGGTTGGTGGCTTCTTCAACATCAAACACTAGAGCTCAGCCTGTAGCACCTATCCATAAGTTAACAGAGCCAACATATGTTGGGGATGCTGCTATCACATATGTTACTATGCTTTGAGAATTGCTAAAGAGGGAAAGGAGGCATGAGCCAGAGAATGATTATATTGAGGAAAATGATGAAGAATTATTTCCTTTTGTTATGAATATGAGAAGCAGGGGTCCTAGTGCCAAAGATGCAACCTTCAAGAAAATAGAGGATTGAGATTTAGATGGAGATGAGCCATTACCTTAGAGGTTCAATATGCTTGACTTGCCAAAATTTGAAGGCACTTCAGATCTTTCTACGCATGTTAAGTGGTACACTTATCATGGAGGGTACCACCTTAACTAGGAAAAAAAAGGTGGAATATTTTTATCTAAGCTTAACAGGCCCCATAATTAACTAGTATCATATATTGGATAGGCATACTAAGGAAGATTGGGACGTATTGATTGAAGAATTCCTCAAGTAGTACGACTGTAGTACTAGAATGGAGGTTACTTTAAAAGATCTCAAATTACTCTAACAAAAGCATGACGAGTCTTTTCATGAGTACCTCACAAGGTGGAGGAATCGAGTAATAAAGATAAAGAGGAAGCCTGATACAGCTGACCAGATTAGCCTCTTCATTTGAAATGGAAGTCCTTATCTAAGGGATAGCCTAAAGATGAAAGGTTTGAAAGAATGAAAGTCTCTAAAGGATATATCTATAAAGGCTAAGGGCAAGTATTTGGCTAGAAAAGCCAATAATGAAGGTGCGAGGAGGAATTTTGGCAATAACAAAGTAATCAAAAATGGTAGTGGAGCAAATAGAATTGGGAAGATAGCTGAAGTCTTTACTATAGAGGTTAATCAGAGGTCCTATTCCAACCTTAAAAAATTGCTATCTTGGGTGTTGGATAGGCTAAGCAAAGAAGGGAAAATTTAGCCATTGCCATCTAGACCAATGAAAAGTCAAGGGAAGACCATTACTGTGCTTATCACTAGCATACTAGGCATCTCACTAATTATTGCCATACCCTAAGGAATAAGATTCGGGATCTGATAGATGGCAACTATATTTTAGATCCTAAAAGAGAGAGAAGAAAAAGAAAGGAGGGTATAATACAATGTCACCTTTGATGTTTATGATTTGATCTAATATGCCCAAGTGGTATATGATGAAAGACCTATATGGGAATGAATACTTCAGTAATCATTTAAGTATTCATTCCATTCCTAAAGTAATAAAGCCAAGTGAAGAAAATTAGTCAGTTTCAATGATTGATTATTGGAATTCACCAACTAAAAGCGAGGATGAAGAGACTATGGTGCCCATTGATATCTGGAGTTCATCTAGTGAGAGCAAGGAGGAAGTGAGGAAAGATAAGAAAGTGAAGGCAATCACTAAAAGTGGAAGGGTAGCCCCAAAAATTATGAAGTATCTAGCTCCTACTACAGTACCCATAGGGAAAGAAGCTGAAGAAAATCAAATAATAAAGTAGCTGAAGAAGACACAAGCCCAGATTTTTAGTTTGGGATTTATGAAGGAAATCTCCATCACATAGGTAGAAATTTGTAGAAGCTTTGAGTGAGTCTACTATTGTCACTGCCATTTCACCTTCTTATTGTTGGATTTACTTAAGGGAGGAACAGAAGAGAATGTTGTATATTCTGCTGACTTACCTGCTAAAGGCAGAAGCCACAATTGCCCTCTCTATATCAAAAGCTTAAGTGAAAGACAAACATATAACATATGTAATGGTGGATAACGTTAATCAATGTATGTCTATTGGTTGCAATTCCTACTTTTGGGCTAAATAAGAGTATGTCGAATAAGTCTTACTTGACCACTTCTTCCTATGACAACTCAAATAGGTAAGTTATTAGGACCTTCAAAGCTGTAGTAGAAATGAGACCAATTGAAACCAAAGTTAAGTTTGTCATTCTTCCTATTCCTGCCAATGTTTTTGTGCTACTTGGAAGGCCATAGTTTCATAAGTTAGGGGGAATGCCCTTTACACTGTATCATATGATTAGGATACCTTAAGATGATTAAGTGGTCACTATCAGAGCTGCTAGAGAGAACTAGGTATTTATGTTATAAATAGCTAAGCAACCTTTTAGTAGGTTTCATGTGTCTGTTGTCAGCGATAAAGAGGATGAAGGTAGCTTTCTTGACAATTTACAAGTGATCAATATGCTAAAAAAGATGCATTTCTTGCCTGGAGTTGGCTTGGGTAAGAATTCTCAAGGGCCGTAAACTACCATCACTACCAAAGGATAGAAGGATAAAAAGGGGTTAGATTTCACTGATCTTGGTGAAAAGAGCAAAGGAAAAGGAATAAAGAAGGAAATTCCCCATATCTCTTAGAGATTCATACCAACTTTAGGAGTCTGCCTTTACTGCAGAAAGAATGAGCCTTAGTTGATAAGAGGAGAAGTGGTGCTAGGATTTGAGCTTTTTGATGATGTCTTTAATTGGAAATAAGGAATTATCAAACCAATTGAAAGTTTTTGGGATGAGGAAATACTTCTGCACCATTTAGAGAAATTGCTTTCTATTCAGGTGAAGGAAAAAGAAAAGATAGAGGTTTGAAGATCCATCCAAGATAGACCTGAAAACTGGAGAGACATCTAATGCCACTAAGACTAAAGAACATACTTTCATTGATATTGGTTATGTTCTAGAACTTTTTGATGAGAACAATGATTCATTTTTTGATTATATTAATAAGATGAATAATTTTTCTTATTTGTGTGATGTTTCTTTTGATTTCAATATGTATAATCATGATCATGAATCATTCATATTTGACATTAACTCAACAAACATATGTTCATTTAATCTCGAAAAAAAAGAAACCCAAAGGAAATTTGATTAGCATTAGATATAATTGTTGAAGCTGTATCACCGAACTAAAGGCAATGTAATGCATAGATGCTTCCACTAAGGGGCATGCACCATAACACATTGCTTGTGATGTGGACTTTTATGTACTGAATAAATTCCAATAAATTTAAACATTGGTTCATCAATAGCTTTCATGCCTTAGTGGGCACATTTCAATTTATTTGGATTATTTAAATACACAATTGCCAAAGTGTATTCGCATGTGTTTTAAACAAAGAGAAGTTATGTTGCTCTACTATGCACCATACACATTTATCAGGTTCCTGTTAACCCATAAGCCAAACACACAGAGAAAAGATACCGTATGACTTCCTGTGTGGGGGTAATAATATTGAAAGCATTTATTTCCTTTCTCTTGCATGTGGTTGTCCATGTTGCATATATATGCATGCATTTCTAATAAATTGTAAATTAACAATAATAACCAACAAAATGTGCATGTTTTGTGTGTATAGATTTCTTTTCTAATGTATGCACATCTCACCTTGTGTATAATTTTTGCCTAAATTGTAACCTAAAATGTAATGAAAACTAAAGCATGTAAATCATATGTGCATGATTGTACACGAGCATGCATTTCATTTTGTGTGTAGACAAATAATGATAATTAATATAGTAATGTAAAACATATATGTTAATCCTCTTTGCCATGAAAATGTATATATCTTGTTTACGTGCCATGCATCATAATGTATTCATATCCACGTATCACATGTGTGTCATGCATCATATGTATGCTTAGCATGTCCATGTATCATACATCACTCTAACCTTTTGACCTTTTTTTAGCCATTTTAGATCACATGCCTAGATGGTTTAGGGGCCTCAGCAATTGCCTTGTTAGAAAGCTTCATCCAAGATGATTAAAAGATAAAATTCCAAGTGGAGTCACCACTGTGACATGTTCGAACCTTGTAAGGCATCTAGTTTGCTCTCGAAGGCTTATGTTTAGGGCTTAAGGCTGGATAAGGTTCATTTAACTCGTGAAAGCTAGTTGCTTTGCAATACATATGGATTCAACTCAATCCATGATGTCACGGGCTTCAAAAAGGCATGAAATAGCATATCTGGTGTATCCCTATCCCATTGTTGGCGATCAACCTAGAAAGGCTTTTACTGGGCACCATAAGGTAGGTATTATGGAGTTGCCACCCAATAACATATTAAGAAATAAGTTCTAACCCCGTGAACCTAAAACTAGATATAGTTCTAACTTCACTTCTATTTATACCTTTGGTTAATGTTATATAAATGAGTTTTAATGATTAGTTTATTTTATCTCTTTTACTCAAGTGTATTGGAAAGCTGTAAAGCATATATCTGAAAGCTATAAAAGCACGAAATACATTATTAAAATAAATGTGAAATGGATTATTAGAATAAATGTAAAAAATGAATTTAAAAATAAATCAAATAATTAATTTACGATGTCAATTTTGGTGAGTACGTTTGGTCCTTGCATGTTATTTACAAAAAAACAGCATCTTAGGTGTATTTTGGATAAAAATGGGACAATTGATCCTTTGCGATTTTGAAAAAGAATCGCGCTAAGTAATTTTAAGATAGAAAATCATTTGTGTTAAAAAAACCCTTAATTTACATGTTATTTTATAAGGAAAAAGCGAGACATTGGTCCCTTTTTATATAGAAAAATCCCACTCAAACTTTTATAAGATCATTTAGTGAGTTTTTAGTTTATCATTAAAAAAACCATTTATTTACAATAAATAAAGGCATAAAAGAATGACAATACAAGTAAAACAAACATAAATCGGGATTTTAATTAAATTGGAAACTTTGGTTCCCTCTCTAGGACCGAATGAACTCTAGCAGACCTTCTAGGTGTTTGTATACTAGTAGGTTCGATTGTTATCTCATATTTATAAGTTACAATCTTAGAGCCAACCAATTGATCTACTTTTATTTGTGGATCTTGAACTTTTTCAAGTTCAACTTTACTCCCACTGTCTTCTCTTTGCAGAAAATTTTTCTCTAAAAAGATAGCATGCCTTGAAACAAACACCTTTTGGTCCAAGGTATGATAGAAGTAATATCCAAGTGATTCTTTTGGATATCCTACAAATAAACATTTGTCAAATCTAGGTTCTAACTTGTCTAAACATAAGCAGAACAACCCTATAGTTTCATATAAGAGAGTATAGGTTTCGTGTTATTCCATATCTCCTATGGAGTAACATTAACCAACTTACATGGAACTCTGTTTAATGTATAGACAACTATTTCCAATGCATATCTCCAAAAGGATTTAGGAAATTCTACAAGACTCATTATGGATCGAACTATATCTAATAGTGTTTGATTTCTCTTTTCATATACACTATTATGTTGTGGTGTATATGGAGGACTCCATTGATATAATATCCCATTATCTCTTAGATAACTCTAAAACTCTTGGCTTAAGTAATCTCCACCTTGATCTGATCTCAATGTTTAATACTTTTTCCAATTTATTTCTTTACTTCATTTCTGAATTCTTTGAACTTTTCAAAGGCTTTAGATTTAAACTTCATTAGATAAATATAACCATATCTTGAATGGTCATCTTTGAAAGTTATGAAGTATGGATAACCTCTTCTAACATGTATGGACATAAGACCACATACATTTAAATGTAGAAGTTCCAATGTTTAACAAGCATGTACACCTTTACCACTAAAGGGTACTTTAGTCATTTTGCCCAATAAACAAGATTCACATTTTTCAAATGACTCATAGTCGAAAGAAACTAAGTCAACCGATTTGTGTAACTTAGTCATGCGATTCTCATTTATGTAACCTAAATGACAATGCCAGAAATAAAAAGCTTTTAAGTTATCTTTCTTAGCTCTTGGGATAGTTTCATCCGTGGTCACTCAAATTGTGATCAAATTACGAAATAATCATAAAATAAATTTTTTTTCATAAAAATCACTAAACTTTGTAAATTTATACAATAAAGTCATTTTGACGAAAAAGTCATCGAAAAGTCCATGTGTCAGCACAATATGACATGTGGCATGCTGACATGGCAAGTCTAGATGATGACAAGTGGACTTTTCGATGACTTCCTTGCCGAAATCTGGTTAAAGTGATTTTATTGTATAAATTTATAAAGTTCAGTGATTTTCATGAAAAAAAAATTTCTTTTATGATTATTGCGTAATTTAGTCACAAGTTCAGTGATTATGAGTGAATTTAACCCCTCTCTTAGTATTTATGTTTGTATTTATTTTCCAAGATCAAGAATAAATATTCCATTATTAATAGAACCTGAACAATAGAATAAATTATTCTTAAAAATAGAATAACCTTTATTTCTATCTACAAGAATATCTGACCGGTGTCTAGCAAGTGTACTAGATCGGCTAGTAATATAGGGAAATATAGATTAAGACCCCAAATATCGTACCCAAGGGAACATGGATTGCCAAGAATAATATCTATGTATGAATTAAATTAATTCGAGATTGTTTCCCAAATGTTTTTGATTCAAAAGCAAAAATTAAACAAAATAAACAATTAAACAAAACAAAAGCTAAAACATGAATTAAAAACAAAACAAGAACTGGAATTCTCTTGCTAAAGGAATTATCAACCTTAACTTTCATTGTAATGACTTAAGTTCAATAGAAACACCAGTGATTATGGAAAAACTAGTAATAAAGCAAGATATCTTTATTCAAGTATATCATTCTTAGTATTAAACTCATAGACAAATCTAATACTTAGCATGAAAATCTAGTTTTAACTTCCTAAATATTCATTGAAGCCTTTCTCAAGTGATTCAACTCCAATTCATTCTTAGTTCTTCCTCTCTTAGTATTAACCAAAAAAATTCATACATAATCATCTCATATTTCTGATAATAATCATGCATAAACATTAAAAAATTAATCCAAGAACATGCAAATCATTAACTATGTCGAAACCAATTTTTAGTTATTTATTCAATAAACCAACAATCAATCTCAACACAATCAAGGATAAGAATATGCTTAAAACCAAGAAATAATCAACCGATATTGAAATTAAGCTCAAAACAAAGTCATAACAATGAAAATTTAAGATTTCAAGAATCCATTAGCAAAAGAAGAAAAACTACTTCCTAAACATAATAAAAAACTAAAACAAAGTTGAAAGATTAAAACAAAATTGAAAGGAAAACTAAAAATAGAAAAACTAGAAAAAAAACAAGTAAAACTAAAACTAAAGCATTCTTCTAATTGATTCTCTAATTCTCTAATTGATCTCCTTTCTTTGGTGTTAGAGTTGTCTATTTATAGGAAAAATATGTTGTAGAAGCCTTTTAAACTTCCCAAATTGGAGTAAGAAACTAATCCTTCTTGAATTGGAAAAAAACGCAAATCCTTCGTTGCATGGGAGTCTTCATCACGTGGCCACGTCCTTTCCTTTGCAATGGAACACGTGGTCACGTGTTCCTTGAGTCTTCCTTCACACGTGGCCACGTGTGGATTATGCCTTCCCTCACATGTGGTCACGTGTCTCCTTTGGTATTCTTCATTTATTCTCTCACATGGCCATGTGTTGCTTAGTTCATTTTCACACATGGCCATGTGTTGCTTTTCTTCTTCATTTCACGTGGCCATGGATTTCCTTAGTACCAACTTCACGTGGCCATGTATTGAACTTCTAAACTTCACGATAATGTCTTAACATGAATTTTCCAAATTTACAGTTTTGGCCCAAATCTTTGCCTTTTTTGCAATTAAGTGCTTTTTCTTACAAATTAACCCTGAAAACACCAAAATTTACAATTAACTTCAAAAATACAAAATTAACAAATTAAACTCAAATTAAACCTAATTAACACAAAATTAATTCAATTAAACACCTAAAAATATACTAAAAACATTATAAAAATGACCATTCTCAATATCAAAACCATGTTCCAAAAGACATGAAATAGAAATAATGTTTCTAGCTAATGCTAAAACATAAAAACAATTATTTAGCTCCAATATCATCCCACTCAGCAAAGACAACTGATAGATCCCAATTGCTTGTGCAACAACCTTTTGATCAGTTTCTGACTATAGATCCACGTCTCCTTTGCCAACCCTTCTACTGCTCCTTAGGCCCTACAGATCATTGTATAATTGTGATCCACTTTTGGTATCCAATACCTAAGATTTCCTAGAAGTAATAGAATATGTATTTATTTATATAATGTAAATACTTGGATTAGAAGCTTCGACTTGCTTTTTCTCCTTAAGAGACTCTAGGTAGGCCTTGCAGTTTCGCTTCCAGTGGCCTACCTTGCCATAATGGAAGCATGTCCCTTTGGAGTCCTTATCCTTTTTGGTAGCCACTTTTTTAGATATTCCACCATGGGCTTTGGTTGACTCTTCTATTGCTTCTTACCCTTTTTCTTTTTAGAGTGAGCAAAAGAGACAACCATGACTGATTTTAGACCCTTCTGAAGATGTCCATCAACAGTCTTGAGCATGTTAAAAAGCTAAGTGGTAGTAACCACATTCTTGTTCATATTGAAGTTATGTACAAAAGTTGCAAAATTAGTTGCCAATGAATAAAAAATCAGGTCTATGTATAGATCATTATACATAACATAGCCTAGCCTACCAAGATGTTCAATGTACCCATATATCTTTAATGCATGGGCAGCAGTAGAAGTGCCCTTTACCATTTTGCAACTATAGAGAGCTCGAGCAATCTTATATTGCTTAGTTCTAGCTTGATAAGCATATAGTTCCTCTAAATGCAACATGATAGTTCTCGCATCCATCTTCTTATGCTGCTTCTATAGCTTTGGAGACATAGACCCAGCATCACATATACTATTGCCTCACTGTCATCTATATACTTTTGATAAATGTCCTTGATCTCATCATGGGCATCATTAGATGAAAGCGATGGTAGATCTTTATCCAAGATATAGTGGATCTTTTCAACTCTAAGAATAATTTTTACTTGCCTTATTTAGTCTGAGTAGTTTATCCCCACCAATTTGTTATCCAAAATTGAGTGAGGGTTAATATGTGCAGTACTCATGATTTAGTAAGCTAGATGTGCTGAATAAAGTATGTTAGAATATATCCATGTATATGAATGCATTAATAAGGTCTTTTATTAATCCATTTTACTCCCATTATTTTATTACGAACCAAGAGCCCTCACTATTAATCCGAGAAAACCCAGTGGTTTTCTTAATAGGTCAATATCCAATCCTTATTTAGAAATTTGACCTTGGGTTTGCTCAACAAGCTAAACCCTAACTTGGAAGGTAGATATCATATACCAATTTCATCTTCGTGCAACTATTGAATCATTAGGCATAAACTCATTATATATGCATATCTTGTTATGCAAAACCCAATCTTGCCTCTAGATCCATTAGCCTTAAGTTTGCTCAACAAACTAATAGGCTAGTCAAGATAACCCATTAATAAAATTCGAACATACTTGATATAATATGGGCTTAAGTTTCTTCAATAACCCAATACTATGAAGAACTCTAGTTCTTCTCTTATTAACGGAAGGCTATATGTCTTAATATTAAATGAAGGGTTTGTTCCATTTAAGTCTCATCATTCATGGTTAGCATGCATTGGCATGTGCATGTATATACATTAATCTAATTAATCATGCATATTTAACTTTTAAATGCATGAGCTAGTTATGGACTTTCTACTTTTGTTTCCTCGAGCCAAGAAGGAAACTAGGTCAAAACCCTAGGTAGAAAGCATGAATTACAAAATCAAAAGAAAATAAGAAAATTACAAAATATTTTTTTCTTCTTGGATCCACCATTTAGCCCATCTTGCTCTCATGGTTTTGATCTTCTACGTTCCTATTCTAATCCTATGCAATATAATTACACAATCAAAAAGTAATTTACAAGATAAATAAGATTGATATGAAAGTCCTTATGGGTCAAAATAAACCATACGTGTGCTCAATCACATTGGCCATAAGTCCATAACTAACTCAACATGCCAAGACATACATCTTATCATGCATTTAATGCATAAACAAAAAATTAATTCTATTTAGTGTAATTAGTGTATGCTTAAACTCTTTGAAACTTTGTTCTTTGTATATACCATATCTTAAATTATAAATATGTTAGTTTAATTAAGATAATCACATTATCTTGAATAAAACCATAGTAGAAAACTTTTCCGTTTTAGAAACTATTTCAAATTTGGAAACTTTTTAACTTCTTCAAAAACTAGTTTCTCGAACATGCCACTAAGCTTATTTTGTTTCCAATTATTAATCTCATTAATAATTAATTATCATATTTAATTAATTAATATCATTAAATAATTAAATAGGTTTTAATTCCAGTAATTAATAAATTTAAATCAATTTCAAATTAAAAAGTCAAATGGCCAAAAACTAGGTTAAACCTAATACCCTTTAATGGGCTTTTCGGCTTATTTAGCTAACCTAATGGGCTAAACAATTTTTGATCCATTCAAATTTTAAAAAATTTAATTAAACTTGTAAATAATCAATATTATGAATCCAAGTCAGTTAATTGTGCTCACCAACTCATTGCTAACTTAAAACATAAAATTAAAATTTAACATATTTGGCTCGATATGCTAAATTTTAGCTAAATGAATCAAATTCATTAAGCATCACATTGAATGACTTTAAATTATGAAAACACCATTTAATATCTCATATTAATGTTCTTTATTTTTTGGATCTAAATCAAAATAAATTAGATCCAAAAATTACTAACCTAATTCGGCCCACCTAAAAAACTCTAGGTGTCGAAGTTAACTAGTAAAAATTTTTATCCCAATTAAATTAATTTTTCATTTTTATTTTAATGTTGAAAAATAAAAAATTATAGTAAGGTTTTAAAAATACATGAAATTAATTTTTCATGAAAAATTAAATGCTAAACAATTGATTTAGGGCCTAAAATACTTTTAATGGCGCAAAACCTTTGAGTAGCCTTGGGGCCTCTTTTCAAAGTTCCACTGGCATTTTCATAGCATAAAACTCATGATAAATTTATACATACAGTAATATATGATATATTACATACTTTTAACAATTAAAAATATGAACTTTATATGGCACATGCAATCATTAAATTAAATTACACCAATGAAATTAAAAGAAACATAATCGAACAAACATTCAATTCTTTTGACATAACTTGTCTGTACTACCATGGTAGGTTTATAAACACATTATATCAGATGTAAAGGGTGGAATGTAGAATTTTTTAAACCAAAATTTCATGATCTAGGAAAAAGAATTGAATTTCCTAACTAAAGTTTAACTTTACCTTATGTGTTTGTTGAACAATTGATAAACATCGCATCGAGTTGTCATAAACCACTAATGTCCTTATTTCAAGATACCGCCAAGGTATCAACACAAGAATTAATATCTAAGAACCTTCTCAAGGTGTAGCAGTGGTTGAAATTCGCTTAGGTATTAGTAAAGCCAATTTGGCTTGAAGAGAAAGGGAGAGGAGGCTAGGGTTTGGCAGTCAGAATTTCTTTTTCTATTTTATTGTGCTTAACATACCCTAATTCCAACTCTAAGATGTATTTATATCCTCATGGGTCATATTAGGGTTGTGTTATAATGGGTGTATCTTTTAATTAAGTTTGAACTAATTGAATGGGTTTAACTGACACTTACAAGCCCAATTGTCCAACTCTACGCATAAGGCCTAAATAAACCGGGCCTACGCATTTGAATGGGATCCAAACCCATTCAAACTTTATATATAACCTTATATCATATTAATAAAGCTCTATATTAATTATTAGTTGTATCCAATGCCAAATGGATGCCAAAAAAATTCTCTAGCTCATAAAAACACTATAGCCTATTTTAGGCCTTATGGGCTTTTTCTACACAATAGACTTTTCCATATTTTATCAAACCCTAAATTTTTTCTTATAAAATTATCAAATAAGTTCCTATGACATCCCATATCCTATTTATACATTGATTTTAACCCAGACCTTAATTCTTATATATGTGTGACCCTTTGGGCTTTCTGTGCATGTTGGCAATAAAATATATAACTAAGAGTCCTAGTCGAATTGGGACTATAAGAGTTTTAATCAAACTAGGACTCTAAGAGTTCTAATCAAATTAGAGCTTTTTAAGAATTCTAGTCCAACTATGATTCTAAGAGTCCTAATCGAATTGTAACTCTAAGAGTCATAATTGAACTATGACTTATAATTTAAACTCTTTTAAACCATTATATCAATTCTCAATTGATATTTTTCATACATGATTGTACAAGTCATGAAAGGCTTCTAGTTAAGCCTCATGACTAACCAAATGATAGGAATTCAATGGTTTCCTCTTTTACCCTTCCATATCAAGTTTTCATGTAATCACTTTTCACCATTCTTTTAATCTCATTCATGAATTGAATATGGACATGTATCAATTCATTAATGAACCTATTGTATTTTCATACTTTTATCTTTATTCCTAAAATGCCCTTGTGAATCTCATTCACCTTACATTCCACCTTTGCTAAGGTTTTCTAAATAAATATGTATAGAAATACTTGAGATAGAACTTCTCACTATCTTGGCAAAGGTTTTTTGAATAAAGATGTATAGAAACACTTGAGATAAAACTCCTCACCTCACTATAACTGAGGTGGTGAATCCTTTATTGATCATTCAACTACCTCTAAGTAGTTTATATTATACCCAATTTTCGAGCTATGTATACCCCTTTATGAAGTAAAAGCACAAAAGTCAAAGTATAACACTTTCTAATTGAGATACCTTGGTGATCTCAAATCCAAAGATACTTACACAACTTCTATGATGAGATAATTCATTAATATTGTATAGGTATCCATGTGAAGTTTCTCATGATTGCTCTCCAATGAACTTGCTCTTCTAACAAGCATCCATATTTTAACTTTGATCATCTCAATAATCACAAATAATGAGAACTACTGCTTAAACTATTCAATAAGTATAACATATACTAGTCTATCCATATTAACAATGTTCTTTCTTGTTAATACTATGACTAAGGATAATTTAGGTATTAATACATTTGCATAAAATAGGTATCTCATAGCATGAACTCTTCATGATTATCTTTGTACTGTGTTTATATATCAAAGATTACATTCAATAGTTTAAGTTATATGCATGTAAATGTTTTTACACAAAAGCACTAACGAATGTATGAATGCATTATTATTATTTAGATATAATGTTTTATACATGGATAAAAACCCTATTACTTGTGGGCTCTAGGGTATATCACTAACACATGATCTCAAAGGTGTGACTCGCTGGGCTTGAGCCATAACTCACATAGAAAAAGGCAAAAGATAAGTGAAAGTGAACGAGTCATAGGCTCGAAGGCTTGACTTGCAAAAAAAGGTGAGTGGTTCAGCAACAGGCATGAAACCTAATTGATGTACTTTTTTTTAACTTAGTTACAATTAATTACCTTCAATTTTTGAATTTAACTTAATTGAAGACTTACCGCTATAATATTATTTTATCTAATACATATCCATATTGCTACTAATTAACAAAACTATAATTAATTAATTAATTAATTATGAGTTTTCCTTTATCTATAGCTATTTTAATATTCCTAATATTTTTTATTTACCATTTTTCCTACTTATTTGTAATTATTATATATTTGATTATGATACTCACTGAATTATGCAGCTTGCCTTAATTCTGTGTGAGCTCCTTGAGATTTTGCTACAAAACAAACACAATCCAACAAAGTACGTGTATGGAATTTATGTACCATGCAAAAATGCAACACATAAATGGCTTAGTGGTGATTCATGGCTTAAATGTGTGACTAACCAAGTGAGTTACGGGAGTGACTAATTTTCTAGCCTATAAATATGCTTGAAACTCTCCATTTAGTGCATTGAATCTTTGCAGTCGCCTCTTTTTCCAAATAAGTACCCTTTCAACTCCTTTTTCCTTTTGTTACCTCTCTAAATTTATTTTATTATTTTATATATATTATTACTATTATTATCTCTTTTCTTTCCTATTATCATTGATTTTTTTTCTTCTATCTTTTCCTTTCTCTCATTTTTTATTTTCCTTTTTTTATCTATTTATTACTATTTTTATATTATTATTACCTTTATTTCATTTACCATTTCTTCATTTCATTTTTCTCTTTCTTTTTTCATCTACATATATTTACAAGCATATTTATTATTTTATTTTTTTAAAATGCAGTTTGTTACTCTATCATGGCTGCCTCTTTTCTTAACAAATTACACAAGCTGCTCGATGCCCTCAACATCTCAAAAAATCTCATTTTGGCTTTGTATTTCAATTTGAAGTTCTTAAAAAGGGTTCGGCCTAACATGAGCCTCTTATTGGTTGTTGCTTAATATAAGGACCCTAGATTCCATATATTTAGGTTTAGCCATAAAAAACTATGACTTCTAGCTAAGGAGCATACTGCGATTATAACTACAATCTTTGCCTCAGAGACTCTTTCTTATATCCCAAATTGTGTGCAAAATTACTGATATCATGTAAAATGTCTACCTTTTAATATGTGTTTTTCTCTTATTTATGTAGTTAAGTATGTAATATTATATGTAATTTTATATGTTTATGTCCAATTTATGTGTTTATGTTTGTTTTTAGGAAAAGTTGGTGAAGTGTGAAGAAAATGAAGAATCTGGTGAAGTTTCAAAGAAGAAGATCACGAGTTGTGAAAGGTATCACGACTCTGACAAGAGACGGAAGGCAGTTCACGAGTAAAGCAGAGAAGAAGGGCTCACGACTCGGTAACAAACTCACGAGTCGTGAAAAGCTTCACTAGTCGGATGGAGGTTCACGAGTCTAGAAGAATAGAAGGGGCACACGACTCAGGAGGGTGTTCACGAGTCGGATAAGGCATATGTTTCCAAAACGTTGTGTCTTTTGCACCTGATCTTTCAGCCATACATCATGTCCTTTCAGAGCAACCTTCTGTGACTTATTAAGGGACATATTTGTAGAGTCAAGCTCTATATATATGAGAGAAAAAACTCTAAAAGGGGAGAGGAAAAAATTAAAGAATTCTTTTACTATTTTTTTAAGAACATTTTGAGTTGTTTTGGATATTTTTCATTTTACTTAGTTTTAGAGGATGACAAAAGAGCAAAGCCAAAGGAATAAGAGATTTATCAGAAGGTCAAAATAGAAAGTAAACCCTGGGGAGTGATGTTTTCTTGTCTCTTATTTCATTCTTATTGTAATTTTGTTTATGGCTAAGTTCTTTTGGTACATTATAACTATTTAATTTAAGTTGTTAGTCATCTACTTATTTTTTTCTAGTGAATGTTTATTCTCCTTATGTATGAAGTATCATTTAAGTTTATTTGAGTGCTTTGATTTGCTTATTATGCTTGATCACCATAATTAGCATGTTAGTCATTTAATTCACAATGAGAATTGGAATTCTTTGATGGAAAGACAAATGAATTTACTTAAAGCATTGAATTCACTTAGAGATAAGGAATTCACTTTGAGGGGTTAAAGAATTGGCATAGAACTTCATAGTTTTTATTTATCTCTATAATGACATGAGAATGCTTATAGACTCTAAGTAAGAACATCTTTATTGACAATGAGAATTGCTTTAAAGAATCTTGGCTAAATTCTCCATTCATACCATTCATACAATTGTTAATTAATTCAAAGATGAATTAGTTTATTTGGTTATAATGTATGTTCATCCCATCTTTTAAGTAATCTATTATCCAAAATTAACTTAATATATTTTAAGTAGTTTAGTATTTACATTAATTGCATGATTTTAATTGAAATTATTACCTATCCATTTACTTGTTGTTACATCAATATAAAATTTATCCTGTTCCCTTTGGAACGATACCCTACTCATCCTATGTGCAGTCTAGTGAGACTAAGGGTTCAAATAAATCCCCATCAATTACCCAAGGGATGCAACCTAGGCTTCAAGAATTTTGCAATCAGTGATTAGCACATCTGTGCCTTGAAGTGGTCCCATTTCTTTGGAAACTTAAGTTGATTCCCTTGGTGACATCACTGATATACCCACATTCCATACTAGCATTATTCTGTTGACCTATCTTACCCGATATTTAACATTGAACTCAAAGGATTTGACCGACAACTACCGACTATTCAGCATTGTTCAAGGCTTACACAATATACTTAGCCCTTTTTCTTTGATTCTAATAAATACTATCCTTAGCTTTAATGAAATATACACTCATGCTACTGCTCTTCTATTCGACAACTCCTATCATTTTTAGGATTTTCACATAGCCTTGTGCCTTATTTTTGCCTGAAATGGACCGAACCCATTCTAGCGATTTTTATTTGTTTTAATTTTTTCATGGGATAGATTGCCTATTTCAAGGTTTTCACCCTATCCCTTGGCCTGATTTTTTCTTAGAGAGCCAATTGTAGTTTTAACCTCTAACGACCTTTTTTTTTGCTTTTTTCCATTTTTTCTTCCTCATCATCATCATATACTTCTTCTTCTTCTTCTTCTTCTTCTTCTTCTTCTTCTTTATGGCTATAAGAGAAGTTAACGATATTAGAAGAACTTTTCCCAAGGGTAATCCACGCATACTCTTTGAGGCATTACCTTTCTAGGACCGTACCACTTTGACTCTCCTTTGGAAGGTATTGTATGGCTAGCCACGGTAGCGGATGACAATATCAATTTCATAAACTCGTGGTTGGTACCTCGCTATATTACTCAAGATGGGCACTCTGGATGCATATAATTAAATAGTTTACATAGGGTTATCTTTTACATTTCTTCTCATTGCATATGACAATTTAGAGACTGGCAAGATATTGTAAGGTGCAAACTATCTTTTCAAGGTGGCACACTATCTGTCACATCCATCTCTGGATAACATCATCTTTGGGTTCAATTATATGCGAAATCTGATATTCAAAGACATACGGATTTTGATTTCACTACCATGACTATGTATAAAAGATGGATTACCAGCCTCGTAATTGATAACAGGGCAAATTGGTTAAAGTATAGCTCTTGTAAAAGCAGTAGAGGATGACCTATATGTAACATAAACTACTCTTGTTTAAATTAATGTGTGGATTTTCATTACATGCATGCATATTTTAGTACAATTTCATCGTACATGATCACTATTTAATATTAAGTTCAATAATACATAACTTATATTTAACATTAGACTAAACCTTGAAGCATCTTTCCCCTATTATCAATCAGCCCTCTCAGGTTTTCTTGATTAAATAGTTTCTCTCTACCCCTGAATTTTGCCAAAGATACCTTTTTTTGGTTTTCGCCCTAGCAGGGCACCTGATTTTAGCAGGATTATCTTTTTTTTTTTGTTTTAAACCACCATAGGGCTATATTATTTTCTTTTGATTTTAATTTCTATATTGATCATCTCCTTGAATTCATTTCTATTGTTGTTAGTTAGGATTGCTGCCCCTTTAGACAATAGTTTCTTTAACACAAATGAACCTTCCTAGATGGGCCAAAACTTGCCATGATAATTTGAAATGCCTGGTCTCATATGCTTAAAGATAAGATCACCCTCCTTCAAAGGATGTTTTCTAATCAATAGTGTAACATCACAATGCTATAACCTAGCTATTTCACTAAATCATGCATCCTCAATCATTCTTTAGTATGATATTATGTCATCAAGCGAACTTTAATATATTATCATTGTCATATTGGTTATCACACATCTATTAGGTGTTATAGTAACCGATTACATGTTTTATCTCTTTACGTAGTATACGTATTAAGCAACACACACACACACATAGTGCATCACCAAAACAAGAAAGAAGATAAAGGAGATAATGTAGGGAACCCATTACCTTTATTGATCCCACTTCAAAAATCTCTTTCTCAACCACATGAAGAATAATTTCTTAAGAGTTATGTAAGAGAGAGAACATGAAAATCTTTAAAGAGAGATGAGAGAGCAAAAAATTTGTGTTTTCTCTTGCCTTTGCCGACCAAGACATTTAAGTCCCCCAATATCAACTCTTCTCTCTCTTACATGCATACTTTAGAAACTTAAGTGGAAGGGAAAAGTATTTTATTTAATCCCCTCTAATTTCTTTATATTTTAAAATATGCCCCACATAAACTTTCTTTCAATATTAACCCCAAACTTATCTTCCTTCTTTTAATTACACCCTAAACACTAACATATTTAATCATTCATACAAATAGCATAACATAAATTTGCCATTTTCCCCTTTTATGACCCTAATATGAATTTCACTTGTTTAATTAAACATTAATCAAATATAATATCATTTAATCATGTATTTTCTACTAGGATCACAGTTAGGGCCTTACAGTTCTCTCGGCTTTAAAGAATTCCATCCCCAAAATTCATACCTGTTTGAAACTATTAGGGATACTACTCTTTCATGACTGCTTTCGGTTTCCAAGGTACTTTTTGTATGCCATGATGCTGCCAAAGCA
This sequence comes from Excoecaria agallocha, assembly GCA_037975025.1. NCBI lineage: Eukaryota > Viridiplantae > Streptophyta > Magnoliopsida > Malpighiales > Euphorbiaceae > Excoecaria > Excoecaria agallocha. The sequence goes on along the minus strand of CM075823.1, from coordinate 5,881,289 downwards.
TTTTGACAGTTGAATGTACTTGTTCCTTAACTGTCTGATTTCTCTAGCCAAGATCTCTTTTAATTTTTCATCATATGTTAAATTGAGCTGAACTTGAATGTCTTGTATTGGTAGCACATGGGATTCATCTGAACGATATCTACACAACATAGATACATGAAACACATCATGCATTTTGGTTAATTCTATAAGAAGAGCCAATTGGTATGTTACCAGTCTAATTCTTTGAAAAATTTCATATGGACCAATATACCTTGGGCTCAAGTTACCTTTCTTCCCAAACCTCAGTACTTTTCTCCAGAGAGATACTTTCAAAAATACCATATAATCAACTTGATTCTTAATGTCTTTCCTTTTAAAATCAGCATAGGACTTCTATCTATCACAAGCTGCCTTCAGTCTTTGCTTAATAACCTGTACTTTCTCCTCTGTGTCATTAACAATGTCAAGACCCATTATTTTAAGCTCAATAAACTTTGTCTAGCAAATTGGAGTTCTACATTTTGGCCATAGAAAGCCTCATATTGTTCCATATCAATGCTTCTCTGATAACTGTTATAGTATGTAAATTCTATTAAATCCAGATATCTATCCTAACTTTCTGGAAAATCCAAGACACATCCTCTCAACATATCTTCTAACACTTCAATAACCCTCTTAGATTATCCATTTGTTTGAGGATGAATAGTAGTACTATAATGAGCTGTGTTCCTAAGGCTTGCTGCAGACTTTGCCAAAATCTAGATGTAAACCTTGGATCTCAATCTGAAATTATAAACATCGAAATTCCATGTAATCAAACAATCTCATTTACATAGGGTACTGCCAGTTTATCTATAGGATTATTTGTTTGAATCAGTATAAAATGAGCCATTTTAGTTAGCTTATCAACCATTACCCATCATGCTTCCTCTGAATGATAGGGAACCCTATAACAAAATCCATAGTGATGTCTTCTAATTTCCACTGTGGAATTGGAATAGGATTCAACAATCCTAAGGGCAGTTGGTGTTTCACTTTCACCTGCTAACAAGTCAAACACATGGAAACATAATCCACTATAGCTTTCTTTATACCAAGCCACCAATAAAATTATTTCAAATCTTGAAACATCTTATTTCTACCAGGATGCATGGTAAATATTGTATTGTGAGCTTCACACAATAATGTTCTTTTCAATTTTTTGTCATCTGGAACATATAACTTATTTTGATAATATACACTCCCATCTTCCTTTACTCTATACTTAGATTATTTACCTTCATGTAATGATTGCACAATTTTTTGTAACCTTCCATCTCATTTCTAAGAATCTATCACTGCCTATCTCATATTAGGTTTATCCTTTAACTGAGCTATCAAAGCACCATCTGTTGCAAATTTCCTTCTACATTGCTCTAACACTATAGCTGCCATCATCTTATGACTCAAGGCATCAACTACAACATTAGCTTTAGTTGGGTGATAATTAACTATATAGCTATAATCTTTGAATAACTCTAACCATCTGCATTGTCTCATATTGAGTTCTTTTTGTATGAGAAAATATTTAAGACTTATTATCTATATAAATTTTGCATCTTTTTGTATACAAGTAATGCCATAAATTTTTCAAAGCAAATACTACTGATGCTAATTCTAAATCATGCGTAAGGTAGTTTTGCTCATGCGGTTCCAATTGTCTAGAAGCATAAGCTACTACCTTGCCATCTTACATTATCATAAAACCCAAACCAATTATGGAAGCATACTATACATGGCACACTCTTTACCCAAAATTAGCCATGTCAAAATTGGAGCTTCTGTTAACATCTTTAGTAACTGATCAAAACTTGCTTAACATTGATTAGTCCATTCAAACTTGATACTCTTTCTAAATGACTTAGTGAGTGGTAAAGCAATGACTGAAAACCCATTCACAAAATGATGATAATACCCTACTAAACCCAGAAAACTTCTCACTTCAGAAACATTTTGAGGTAGTCTCTAATTCATAATAGCCTCACCTTTAGCTGGATCCATAATAATACCTTTAGAAGACACAATATAGGCAAGGAAAGAAACTTCCCTAAGCCAAAAGTCACACTTGCTCAATTTGGCAAACAACCGATTCTCCCTCAATGTCTATAATACTATTACCAAATGTTCAACATGCTTAGCTTCATTTATGGATTACACCAATATGTCATATATGAGCACCACAAAAAATTGGTCTAAGTAGGGTCTAAACACCCTATTCATCAAATCCATAAAATCTGTCAATGCATTTGTTAATGGAAATGGCATTATTAGGAATTTGTAATGCCCATACTGGGTTTTAAATGCAATTTTTGGAACATCCATAACCTTTACATGAAGTTGATAGTACCCCGATCGCAAATTGATCTTTGAAAACATACCAGCACCTTTCAACTGATCAAACAAGTATTCAATTCTAGGCAATGGGTACTTGTTCTTCATTATCAATTTATTTAGCTATCTGTAGTCTATACAAATTCTCACAGGCCTATCTTTCTTCTTAACAAACAAAACTAGTGCACCCTAAGGCAATGCACTAGACCTAATAAAAGCCTTTACAAAGAAACTCTTGTAACCAAACCTTTAACTCCTTTAATTCTAATCGGGCCATTTTGTATAGTGCCTTAGAAATAGGAGCTATACCGGGTAGAACTTTTATAAATAACTCCATATCCCTTTCAGGTGGAAGATTGGGAAAGTTTTTTGGAAATACATCAGGAAATTCATTTACCACAAGAATATCTTGAAGCTTTACTTTTTCCCTATTTGAATCAAGTTCCAGGGCTAAAACCACTTCACATCCTTTCCCAAGAAATCACTTAGCTTGCATAGTAGATATCACATTGGCTAAACGTTTTGTTTGAATGCCTTGCACTACTACTCCATATTTATCTTTAACTATTACTATCTTTGCCTGGAAATTAATCACTGTATGATGCTTCAATAACCAATACATGACTAAAATAATATCAAACTCCCGAAATGGCAACTCAATGAGATCATGTAACACCCTACTAACATTTATGATTTTCTTACAAGGATATAAGTCATGGTGACTAAAATAATATCAACTCATGACCATTCAAATTGATGATTAGAATCTTAGATTTACTCCTTAGGTTTCAACTCATGTTTAGTGTCACTGAGTTACTATTTATTTGATCAAAATTTCGATAGCATAATGGCTTAAAAATCGTGCTACCTATGCTTGCAAATTGGAAATTTATCACTCTTAATAGGCTACCTCCAACTCCAATACTCCATTTACATACATAGAAATTCTAAAATAATTCAACATCCAACAACACACCACATCCATAATTCCATCATTCATCGCTCTAGCATTCTTTGATATATATATGCTTTACTATTAATTTGTGTTCAATACATATTATGTATACATTACATGCCATTAGCCAAAATCAGTTTAGTACAAAAAAAGCTAAAGATCTGTCCAAAATATCACATGTACATCCCAACTCATCATGCCTTCTTCGTATTCTTTATTTACCTGTCCCTGCATTCTATCAATAAAATGACTCGCTAAGCATCACTGTCGCCTAAGGGTGGATACAATTGCATAAAATTTAATTTAGTTCAATTATTTTAGTTAAATTTCCTTTTTACCCCCTTAATGTTACTTTTTTTTAATTTAATTTAATTAACTTGTTTTATTGCCTAAAATAATACTTAAGCCTTATTATACCTATTTTTCTTATTAATTGCTATAATATTCTTACTTGAATGTAAAATTACAACTAGGTTTTTATACTTCTTATTTAGCATATTTGACATAGTATGACTTCAATTTTGACTCTTTTTGCTTCCTTTAACCTCGAATTCATCCTAGATGGAAAAGTTTCAGTTTAGTCCTCATATTTTCCTGTAAAGTGGAAAATAACGCTTTGGTCACTAAACATTCCATTATTTATGATTTTGCCCTTTATATCTTATTTAACAATTTTAATCTTTCTAAACACCTTTTTGATTCTAAAGTACCATTTTACTCGCAGTTTATTGCGTAATTATACTTTTACCCTTATTGAACATATTAATCTTGTGTTTCATAATATTTCTAATTTTATTACATTTATGATATCTTTTATGTAAAATTTACCATTTAGTCCATATTTTCTTATATATTTACCATTTTTCCCCTAGTAGTAACTGGTGAAAATCCTCATTCCAGATATATGGGATAAGAATTGTATGACTGTATAAGCAAGGTGACTACCTAAATGTAGTCATCCCTCGATAAGAATTTACTGTATGAATCTAACACAATATATAAGTCCCTATGACTAGCCAATATATCCTAAGGTCCTGGATCATCTACTTTATACTAAGGGCAACTAAGTTTTATATCTTATATTATGTTTTATCTTAATTTTTATAGTCTTTCCATTATGTATGATAACATACATCCTTATTTTTCAAGCATTAATCTATAATATATATAAAACCATAATGTATATAAGAAATAACATCCAGTTATGATGAAAATATCTCATTTTTATTAGGTAAACAATTTGGCCTCATTGTGACATCAAGCCTACCATATGATTTCTTATTCCATTTTATGTCAAATATGGTTCTAACATCAAGTTATGTATATTTACATTAACTTGTGGAAAATCTACCTTAATATGTATTTATTACTTACATAAATACTATTATTTTTCCATACTAATTGTTATTTCCATGCATTATTTTTAACTCAAGTCATTCATAAGGCATTTAATTATCAATGTATTGCTTAATTTATGCTTAATACATGATTTAACATCAAAGTAACACATTACATCCCTTAGGGTACCATTAAGCCATAATTAGTTCACCCTACTTATGCTTAATTTCTTTATAATTTCATGCATATTCTAGACTAATTCATCATTTTACAATGTTATTTTAACTTATTTCCCATTATTTCTTAAGATCACATAGTTACATATTAAGTGTAGGGAATGTATCCACTAACCTTGTTGAAGCTTGAAATCACCTACTCCTTCTCTCCCTTATCTTTTCCTTCCTTGTTCTTCTTTACCTCTTGTATTTCCCATTTTGGTTGAATATGAAAGAGAGAAAATGGTGAGTTTATGTTATGAAATTTGACATCTAAATCCTACTAAATGACCATGCTAGAGATGGTATATAAGCTTATACAAAAATTTCCAATTAAACCAATAGAAACTTTATACTTTACCTAATTAAAGCACTTTTCTCTCATCGAAATTCCCCACTTCCAATCTTCTTCTTGCTCCAATTAACTTTCTAGGATGAAGAGGATGCTTTGTAGTGTAATTGGGTGAAAATCAGGGCTTGAAATATGATAAAAGGAGAGGGAATTGAAGAATAAATGGCATAAACCTAATGAAAAAGAGTTGTTCGAATTCTTAAAGAGAAAGGGAGGAATATTAAAGATTTTTAGTTAGAGATGTAGAAGATTCTAAACCCCTTTACGCTGCCCATGTGTCCACCAAATCAATAGCTCAAATCCTCCATTTAATATTTCATCCAATGGCTTATTTTTAAGCCACTTGTCAAGCTTTCATGGATTCCTATGCCATTTTTTCTATGCTGATGCATGTAGGTAATCAAAGCTCATTTTTAATGACCATTATGACTTTAAATGAATTAAATATAACAATTAAGTCCTTTAATTGATTTAACCTTAATTTTCACTATTTTTTGAAACCAATGTTCTATTTGTCATAATGTTATTAAATTTTTACCTACATGCAATATTATATGTAGAAATACATGGTTAAACTTTCAAATCATTCTGACATCATTTTGGTAAACTTCTAGCTCCGGAGGCAAAGTCAACTGGTTTGAAATTCAAAATTCCAAAACTATTGAAAAAATTATTTTTCACTTCCAATAGTTTATTTAGGTCATAAATAATAGGTCTATGTGATTGAAATAACTTTTGAAGGTCTTTAGAATATTTTATGCCTCAGTCAAAATTTTGATCAACTAAGTTTATGGTACTGAGTAAAAACTTCTTTTTTTGTTTTAAGGGCCTATTTAAGCTCAAGTTCTTCTTAATGACACTAAACTCCGTTTGATACTTGTTTTCATATTCAAGTGTTAAGTCAAACTGCCTGCTATGTTACCCATCATTGGATTTCCCTGGCCTAAGCATATTTAACACTTATACCCTTTCAAAATTTTCTATACTACTCTATTGTAACTACTCCAAAAACTATCCTAGGATTATTTTTTATGCTTTAAAATGCACCATACATGTCAGATGCAAATTTTGGAGTGTTATAATTCTCCCCCACTAATAAAAATTTCATCCTCGAAATTTACCTTAAGGGAAAAGTTATGGGTTTTGCTATCTTATAGTCTCCTCAGGCTCCTAAGTTGCTTATTCCACATTGTGGCGGGTCCAAAGTATTTTGACCAATGGTATCTATTTATGCTTTAGCTGTTTGACTTTTCTGGCTAGAATCCTCACCTGTTGTTCATCATACGATAGATACGATCGAAGTTGAACTACCTTTTGTGTAATAACATGTGAAGGAGTTGATCAGTATCTCTACAACATCGATATATAAAATATGTCATGAATTCTTTCTAATTTTGGTGGCAACGCCAACCTGTAGGTAACTAGTCTGACCTACTGCAGCACATTTTATAGATCGGTAAACCTAGGACTGAGCTTGCCTTTTTTGCCAAACCTCAGGATCTTTCTCCATGGCTTTCAAAGATACTTTATCTCCCACATTGAACTTTATATATTTTATTTTCAAGTCTACATAGGATTTTTGCCTTTCTGTTGTAGCTTTCAAATTATCTTTAATTAACTTTAATTTTTCATCAGTTTTTTTATCAGATTTCATCCCACAAGGTTGCTTTCACTAAGCTCAGTCTAACAAAAGGGAGTTTTGCATTTGTTTTATAAGGCTTGAAATGACACCATTTTGATACAAGATCGGTAACTATTATTATATTCAAACTCTGCTAATGGAAGATATTTCTCCCAATTGCTACCAAACTTCATAATACAACACCTTAACATATCTTTTAGTATTTGTATCACTCGCTCCGACTACCCATGTATTTATGGATTAAAGGTAGTGCTATAGTCTAAATAAGATCCTAATGCTTTTTGGAGTTTTTTTGAAAATTTATATATGAACCAAGGATCCCTGTCTGAGATGATGGAGAAAAGAATACCATGCAATCTCACAATCTTATTGAAGTAGATTTTTGCTAGTTTGGGTAGCAAAAAATTTGATCTCACCAATATGAAATGTGCAGATTTAGTTAATCTATCTACTATTACCCAAATGGAATCATGTTGCCTTCTTGTAAGTGGTAACTCCAACACAAAATCCATAGCAATACAACCCCACTTTCATTTAGGTATGGTGATTTGTTGTAGTAAGCTAGAAGGAACCCGTTGTTCTATTTTTACTTGTTGCCATATCAATTATTTTGCCACAAAATCTGCTATCTCTCTTTTTATTCTAGGCCATCAATAAGTTGTTTTTAAATCTTGGAACATTTTATTGCTACCTATATGCATGGCATAACTGCTGATATAAGTTTCTATAAAGATGTTCTTCTCAACTCTGCATTATCTAGCACATAAATTTTCCTTTTATAGTATAAGCAGTCATCTCTACCAAGGGAGAACTCACTGTCTTTTTCTAACTGTATTTGGGAAATGATGGATGCTAAGTGCTCATCTTACATCCATGTGGCCTTCACCTATTGCAACCAGTTGGGTTTAAACTGCATTTTCACTATAAGTGCTCTATCCTATGTTGTGGACAACTTGACATTCATAGCTTTTAAAGCCATTAAATGCTTCCTGTTGAGTTTATCTGCTATGACATTTACCTTACAAGGATGGTAGTCAATCAAACAGTCATAATCTTTAATGAGCTCCAACCATCGTCTTTGCCTTGAAATGATGTCTTTCTTGGTAGGTAGATATTTTAAGCTCTTGTGACCCATGTAGATATAACATTGATCACCATACAGGTGATCCCTTTAAATCTTCAATGCAAATACAATGGCTACTCACTCCAAATCATGGGTAGAATAGTTCTTTTCATACGATTTAAGTTACCTAGAAGAAAAAGCTACTAGTTTGCCTTCTTGCATTAATACACATCCTAGCCCATTTCTAGAAGCATCACTATAGATAACACAGGGTTTACCTAATGTAGGTTGTGTAAGAATAGGAGCTTCAGACAACATACTCTTTAACTTTTCAAATCTCTTCTAGCATTTGTTAGTCCACTTAAACCTAGCATTCTTCCATAATAGCTTAGTAAGTGGATAAGCTATCATGGAAAATCCTTTAACAAACCACATAAAGTAACCAGCCAATCCAAGAAAGCTTCTTACTTTGGTTACATTTTTGGTGGTTTCCACTCCAAGATAGCTTTAACCTTCTTTGGGTTAACCTTGATCCCTTCTGCTGACACAACGTGACCAAGAAAGGTAACTTCATTAAGCAAAAATTGACATTTGCTGAATTTAGCATACAACTAGATTCAAAAGTGCTTATCATGTTTTTATAAATTTTTTTAATACACTAGAATGTCATTAATGAAAACCACCACGAACTGATCTATGTATTGGTGAAAGTTGCAGTTTATCAAATTAATGAATACTGACGGTGCATTGTTGAGGCCTAACTGTATGGCAAGGAATTCATAGTTACCATGTTAGGTACAAAAAGCTATCTTTGGTAGATTTACTTCTCTAACCCAAAGCTGGTATCATCCTGATCTAAAATAAATTTTAAAAAATACACCTGGACTTTTCAACTAGTCAAAAAATTATCAATTCTTGGTATTTGATATTTATTCTTTATTGTGACTTTATTTAGCTGTCTATAATTAATGTAAAGTCATAATGATCCATCCTTATTTTTCATGAATAACATTAGTGCTCCCTATGGTTATACACTAGGTTGGATAAATCCCTTCTCCAATAGTTCTTGCAGCTGAATTTTCATTTCTTTCAACTTCATGGGTGCCATGCTATAAGGTGTAATAGAAATAAGAGCAGTACCAGGTACCACATCAATTGTGAATTTTACCTCCCTTTCTAGTGCCAACCCTAGTAAATCATTAGGGAAGACAATAGTGAAGTCACTGACTGTAGGCACACCACTGACTTTAGGCTTTTTTATCTTTAACCTCTATCATAAAAGCTAAATAAGTTTAACATTCCTTGCAAATACATCTATATGTTGTAGTAGCTGAGATGATATTTAACAAGGGATTGGATCTTTCCCCTATAATAGTGATCTTCTATCCATCAGAGGTCTTAAATGTAATTCTTTTTTATCAACAATCAACCATTACTTGATGTTTATGGAGTCAGTCCATCCCCAGAATCACATCAAATTCATGGAAAGGAAGCTCGATCAAATTCAGAAGAAAAGTTGTTTATTATATCTAAATAGGGCAATCTCTAAATACTATCTTAACTACCATGTTGTGCCCTAAAGGATTGCTGAATAAGATATTCTAATCTAACTGTGTTCTAGCTAACCCTTTCCCATATGCAACTTTTGTGCTGAGATAGGAGTGTGTGGACCCGGGATCAATCGATGCATATTAATAGAGAATCAAATAATTAAAATTTACCTACTATGACATCTAAGGCATCTTTCTTTTCTCTAGCTCTGATTATATATGTCTAACTAGATGGTCTCATGCCTAATGCTGGTGGTTCTTGTGTGCTCCTTCTAGCTAATGTAGATCTATTAGGTCCACTTCTCCCATGACCTTTGGGTGGTACAGTACTGGGTTTATCTACTAGGGTAGCTGAAGTAGTCACCTGAGCTCAAGGACAATCCTTCTTTAAATAATCTTTTGAACCACATCTTAAACAATCACTTGTAAATCCCTAACATTTATGTGGATGTCTTCTCCCACAATGATTACAAATAGAGTCATTAAATCCCCCAGATCCTCAAGGTGTATAGAGACTAAAGGAGTAGCTTGAGCATTGGACCAATGGCTAGGTGCTGGATTTGTTGTAAAACCTAGTAGGGGAGCAACAAAACCTTTGGAACTTTTTACTAGGCCCACTTGGTGCTCATTTGGATAGTCTCATTTTTTTTATGGGACTTAGCTCATATATTTTCTTCCTCAACCTCAATTGCTTCAATCTTTATAGCTGCTTCCACTAATGCTCTCCTGTTTGTGTATTTGTGGGCTGCTAATTCTTTTCTAATATCATTATGAAGTCCCTGCTTAAATAGCTGGCACATCTTTATGGGTGGTATATTATAATCTTTCATGTAGGCACTTAGTCTTTCAAATTCTTTATCATACTCTTGCATTGTACGGGTCCCATGCTATAGGCACCAAAATGCTTCCTCTATGGCTTGCTAATATTCTTTGCCAATATTTTTCCCTAAACAATTCTGTGGGCATATACCATCTAACTATATCCCATAAAACATATGCTGGGCCCTGGAATAATGTAAATCTACCCTTTAGCATCTCATTAGGCGGATTGTGTGTAATCTCAAAAAGCCTCAGCCTCTTAATTTTATTCAGCCATTCTTCAGCTTCTGTCATTGTTACTCGATCTTGCCCATAGAAGTCTTAGCTCCTAGCTTTTTCAATTGTTCTAATATGGGTTTCCTAGATGGATGAGGTGGTAGCTGATGTTGTGGTTGTGGAGTAGCTGGGGCCTGTATTTATTGATAAAAGAGATCTACCACCACCTGTGCAAATTCTTGAAGAGCATGAGCAGTTGGTTAAGGAGCTAGTTGCAGTGTGTGCTGACTAGGTAAATAAGACTAAGCAGTTGAAGTAGTCTCACTAGCTGTTGATGAGGCCTTGTTCTCCACATTATTGGCCTTTTCTTGTGTTCATTGAGAACTTGAAGCCATAACTTTCATTGAAATATACAAAAGGGATAGGTAAGTTTCAATAATGAAATCACTTATTCCTTTATGGCATGTACATGTATCGATTAAAATATTCATTCACAGCTAAGCATTTACTCTGATCTTAAGATCGCCTAAACCTTACTTTGATACCCTACTAAATTTTATGATTTCCATACATGGTATATAAGTCATGGTGACGATGCGTGCTATTACTGTAATGGACCATTCAAATTGATGATTAGCATCTTAAATTTACTCCTTATGTTCCAACTCATGTTTAGTGTCGCTAAATAACTATTCATTTGATAAAAAATTTGGCAGCATAACAACTTAAAAAACCATGTTACCCAAACCTGCAAATTGGAAATTTAGCACTCCCAATAAGCAACCTTTAACTCGTCACTATATATAGCAATTCTAAAATCATTCATCATTAAACAACACACCACATCCACAATTCCATCATTCATCACTTAAGCATTCTTTGATATACATATGCTTCACTATTAATTTGTGTTCTTAATACAATATAGTGTATACATTACATGCCATTAGCCAAAATAAATTTAGTACAGAAGGGCTAAAGATCTTTCCAAAATATCACATATACATGCCAACTCGTCATGCCTTATTCGTATCATTTATATGCATATCCCTATACGCAGTCAACAAAACCATATGCTAAGCAATATTGTTGCCTAGTGGTGAATACAACTGCACAAAATTTCATTCAATGCATTTATTTTTATTAAATTACCTTTTTGTCCCTTAATGTCACTTTTTATTAATTTAATTAACTTATTTTATTGCCTAAAATAATACTTAAGCCTTATTATACTTATTTTTCTTATTAATTGCTATAATATTCTTAATTGAATGAAAAATTACGATTAGGTCCTTAAATTTCTTATTTACCATATTTGACTTAGTTTGACTTCAATTTTGACTCCTTTTACTTTCTTTGACCTCGAATTCATCTTAGATGAAAAAGTTTTATTTTAGTCCTCATGTTTTCCTATAAAGCAGAAAACTATGTTTTCGTCCTTAAACTTTCCATTATTTACGATTTTTTCCTTTATGTCTTATTTTACAATTTTAATCTTTCTAATCACCTTTTTTATGCTAAATTATCATTTTACCCCTAGTTTATCACTTAATTATATTTTTACCCTTTTTGAACATATTTATCTCGTGCTTCACATTATTTTTTGTTTGATAAAATTATGATATCCTTTTTGTAAAATTTATAATTTTAGTGAATCGTGCCAATTCTCTTAGACCTAGTTTCTTGAAAAACTCTGCCTCTATCCATTTTATGAAATAATTAATGGCAACCATAATGTATATGTGTCTGTTAGAGCTTGTTAGGTGAATCTCTCTAATGATGTCTGTCTTCCAAGCTTTGAAAGGCCAAGAAGATGATAGGTTACACAATTTTAAAATTAAAAAATAAGTTAAATCTACAAACTGCTGGCATTGATGGCATAATTTCACATATTTTGAGCATTTGGCATCTATGGTTAACCTGAAGAAACCTTTATGCATAATTTTTCTAGCCGGGCCCTACATATCCCTACATGAGCTTTTTCCATAACATTCTCTTATTCTTCTTCATTGCTTCCTTAGGGAATTCCAACCTTTCTAGATAATTTCAGACATCATAATACCAAGGTTTCCCATCTATCTCTTTTATGTTCATGACTTGTTGTGACACCCTAATGGATGCATATAAGGCTTACCAATTATCTATAGGGTATATACATGACATGCATGAAGATCCTAGGCTTTCTCAAGCAAGGAAAACATGCCCATGGCAATCACAAACCATTCATCCATATACATAAGGACAAACACATGCAAAAAAGGAACTTAATTATGTTTACAATCCTTTAATATAATTACATCATACCATATGTTTTTAAAAAAATGGGACTAGACAAAAGCATTATCCAAAAATATCCTACATTGAAATCTTGACCGACTTGTGATGGCCTCCTAATGCATAACTAAGTCACTGAGCAACCTCTTATTGCAAACCTACATAAATAGAAAATAACCCTTGCTAAACTATAAAGCTTAGTAGGGAAAGCATGATTAATATGGATGACTACTCACAATAGTCGTCAACAAAAATTTCACACATGCATCACATTAATAAAATAATTCTTGCAATAATTACAAAACGTTGAAATAATTTCATAGCCAAGAGAAATTTAGGATGTAATAATTTAATAAGCCCATTTATGGTGAATGTATTCAATGAATGACACAATCAGTATATTTCCTTTTTAGGAACCTTTTTTCTTAACCTTAATAGCCTGCTTAAGTACCAGCTCAAAGGGTGGTTAACATGAGCGATACATACCCAAAGGTATTAGCAATAGATATTCGAAGATATCGAACAATAGACCCAAATGGGGTAGAGCAATAATTCCATTAAGAAATGAAAAATAGACACAAATAGGGTTGACAATAGCAGCTGCAACAATATCCCTCTAGGCATGCCTATCTAATCCATAACTGAACTAAGATCCTGTAGGCTCAACAATATAAAGAAATGTTTTTGAGTTAGTATATTTATCTTTATTGGATACAATAATGGCTTAAAGCCACCGTATATAAGAATGTATATCACATGATCATATAATCCTTATAAGACCATAAATGAAAGTATAGCAATTAGCCAAGTAACTTACTTTCATGGAGCAATATGCTACCAACTCTATTGCAATACAGAGTTCTTGAACTTACTTATGAGTAAACAATATGGTGCTTCATGAAATCATATGCCAAAGTAATGTAATTACAAGCATTTATAAAAATTATACTTATAAAGATTCAAGAAAGTTGTAATAACACTCACCTAATCAATCTCCAATAACCTTACCTTGATACTTAAAATTAAAACACACAATAGATAGTTCACAAGATGTATCATAGGTGAGAGCTCATTTATTCTTAAATTCACTTTGATTAACTGAGGTAAGGGTTAGTTTTACTTAAGGTGATCGTTGGTGTAACATAAGGTGAGATTTCAAAGCAAGGAGAGGATACAAGGGTGTATCACTCGATGGAGTGAATTGGGTGCTCGATAGAGAGGCGAAACCCACTCGGTGGAGTGGTGTCCCACTAGATAGAGTGGCCACCAACTCGATGGAGCGGTTACATACTAAAGAACACTGTGAACCTGATTCCTGTAACTCAACAATCTTAACTCATTTCCAGCTATCAGTAATTGGTTTCCCATAATGTTTACTATACCATTAAACTATATTATCTCAATCACTAATTGCAAGATAACTAAGATAAATCCATTCCTCTTAAATGGAGATTTACACTGGTTAGAGATCATAAACATGCATTGTTCATAAAGAACCTAAATCTCCTAGATTCAACTACTGTATATTCTTTTTCAAGATAGATGCAACTACAAGAAATGTATAATCAAGCAAGCATTCCCATACCTTTTATTGAGATTCCTTCACTCCTTCAAAATCTTTTTACCCTTGTCTTTACTAGTCTCTACCTCTGGAATCAATAGTCAAAACCAAATTCTCACTTTGCTTCCCAGAAATCTTTCATTAACCAGCAGAGAAAAGAAGAAGAAGAAGAAGAAGAAGAAGAGAAGAAGAAGAAGAAGAAGAAATTCCCTTACTAAGAAACTAAATTCTAGAGCTCACAAACAAGAGAAAGAAATAAATTCTTTGAGAGAGAAGAGAGAAAAAGCAATATATATACAATCTCTCCCACCAATCACGAGAGGAAGTCTCTAAAAGATCCAAAATTACCACTTAACTCTATACACAATTGCTCTCTCATAAGATTGACCCATCAAGCTTTCAATTTAAGCATTAACCCCCTAATTAAATCTTAAATCACAATTTCACCCCCAATATCTATTTTATTCTTTCAATTAAGCCCCTTGCAAAAAAATCTAATAAAATTACCACATTACCCTTCATAAACTTTAACCCAAAATGACCATAACTATACATAAACATTAATTTAGCTCTCAATATTAATTAATTAGACATAATTCCTACCAGGGTCAATGTTAGGTCCTCACAATTCTCTCCCCCTTAATAGAATTTCATCCTCGAAATTCATACCTAATTTAAACCATTGAGGATATTTTGCAATCATCACTGACTCTGGTTCCCTAGTTACTTCTTGAACCTTATGATGTTGCCAAAATACCTTGACAAGAGGAATCTATTTATCTCTTATTTGCCTTATTTCCCTAGCCAAAATCTCTTTAGGTTCTTCATCATAGGTAAAATTTATCTAAACTTGAATTTCTTGCATTTACAGTACATGTGATTCATCTGAACGGCACCTTCGAAGCATAGAAACATAAAAAACATCATGTAGCTTTGATAGTTCCATTGAAAAAGCCAATGTATATGCCATAAGTCTAACTCTTTGTAGGATTTCATAGGGACCGATAAATCTCGGGCTCAGTTTACCTTTCATCCCAAAATGCAAAACTTTACTCCAGGGTGATACTTTTAAAAACACTTTATCCCTAACTTGACATTCGATATCTTTTCTTTTTAAGTCTGTTATGATTTTTTTGAAAGCTTAAATACCGCAAGTATACGGTGTACCGATTATAGTACTTCAGATATCGATCCCACAAGGAATGTTGATTAACATTGTACACTATTACTATTTGATTTTAATCTTGTTTACAATGCTCATTAATTTACAAATTAAAATTATTATTAAAACTACACTACACTAAATTAAATATTTTTCTACTTTAATGATAATCAGAAAAGACTTATGAATATGATGAATATAACATATACATAATTATGGAATTTGATATTTTCCTCTTATTTATAATTCAATCTTTATCATGCAAGCCAAGTTGGAATAATATTCTATGTCATAGCTCTCACATCTAGACTAGATTATGCCTTAAACATGCATTTATGGTTTTAAATCGTAGCTCTCGCATTTAGACAAAAATTACATAAACACACATTCAAAGAATAAAAACCAACCTATAACAACTATCTCCTTATGCGATCTCTCAAACTATGCTTTGATAATGAATTTTCTATTAACTTTCAATAAGACGTTGCTCTCGCTAACTCCCTTATTTATGACCATTACGATAATTTTCAGAAAAGGAATTGCCATCTAAGGTCGTCTTCCTTAACTTATAATGATACTAATAAACATTTAATAGTAAATCCTACATATAAAGATAAATGAAAGAGAAATGAATAAATATGATTATTGACATTCAATTCCTAAAATGTATTCATAATAATAACAAATAAGAAGTAAAGATTAGAAATAAAAGAAGGAGATCTCTCAACCCTTCTTCCTTTCACCAAGTGTAATCTTCTTCCTTGCATTTGCCTTCTCTTCAAGCCATAAAACTAAAACTAAAACTACAACTATTGCTCTCTAATTACACTTTCAAATAAGAAAAATAAAAATGATAGATATCTTTAATGATTATAACTTCTAGGGTATATATAATTTTCCAAGCATCAAGTCCCTTCAAGTGCCCCTCCATATGGTTGCAACCCTTGATGAAACTTGGTGACTTTTCAAATGACTCTTCAAGCTCAACCACACTTAACCGCCTCTTGTCGCGCTTACGACATGACATGCCTCTTTCTTTGCACCTTTCTCTTTAACTCTTGCCTTTAACATGCATCCCTTGTTGCACTCGCAACAAGGCTTTTTCTTCACATTTTATCCCTTTTTCTCCTCCATACACAAAACTTGACAAAAATATTAAACACACCTAATTCTAACACAATTTAATATAATAAAACATTATTTTGATAACAAAACATAGATTAAATATGAGCTATTTAGGCTCATATCAAAGTTCGCATATGACCTTTTCCTATCACTAGCCTCTTTCAATTTGTACTTTATCACTTTAACTTTTTCTTCGATGTCTTTAACTATGTCGAGACCAATTATCTTACTTCAGCTAACTCAGTCCAGCATATCGGGGTTTTGCATTTTCGACCATGCAATGCTTCATATAATGCCATACTAAGACTAGTTTGGTAACTGTTATTATATGAAAATTCCATCAACGCTAGATACTTGTTCCGTCTTCCAGAAAAATTTAGAACACAACCCTTTAGTATATCTTCCAAAACTTGTATAACCCTTTATGATTGTCCATCCATCTGAGGATGAAAAGCTGTACTAAATTTTAATAGTGTTCCTAAAGACTTTTACAAACTCTACCAAAATTTGGATGTGAATCTAGGATCTTGACATGAGATTATAGATGTCGGTATTCCAAAAAGTTGAACAATCTCGTTCACATATAATTCTACCAACTAGTCCATAGAGTAATATACTTTAACTGGTATAAAATGAGCTAATTTAGTCAACTTATAATAATTATCCAAACTGCATTATGCTTCCGCTGCGTATAAGGTAACCCTATCACAAAATTCATGGTAATATCTTCCCATTTTCACTGAGGAATTGGAATGGGATTCAATAATCCAGAGGAAAATTGATGCTCTATTTTCACTTGCTAACAAGTTAAGCACTTAGAAACATAATCAACTACATCGTTCTTCATACTCAGCCACTACTAACATTGCTTAAGATCCTGATACATCTTGTTATCCCCAGGATGCATAGTGAATATTGTGTTGTGAGCTTCATGCAATAAAGTTCTTTTCAATTCTTTATCATCTGGAATACATAACCTATCTTTGAAATACAAACGTCCATTTTCTTTTACTAAGTACCTAAAATGATCTCCTTCATACAAAGATTGTGTAAACCATTGTAACTTCGCATCATTTTTTGGGCATCTATCACAGTCTATTTTACACAATGCTTAGCCCTCAATTAGACAATCAAAGTACTATCTGAAGTGAATTTCCATCTATTCTGCTATAACACCATAATAGCCATTACCAATCTGCTTAAAGCATCAGTTACCACATTGACCTTACCTGAATGGTAGTCTACAATACAATCATAATCCTTAAATAGTTTGAGCCATCTCTATTGCCTCAAGTTGAGTTCTTTTTGAGTAAGTAAATACTTGAGACTCTTGTGATCTGTGTAGATTCTACATCTTTCACCATATAAGTAATGTCGCCAAATCTTCAAGAAAAAAACTACAGCGACAAACTCTAAATCATGTGTTGGGTAATTTTGTTCATGTGGTTTGAGTTGTCCGGATGCATAAGCTACTACTTTACCCTCTTGCATTAACATACAACCCAAACCAACTCTAGAGGCATCACTATACATGGTATACTCCTTTCCTGAAACTGGCTGAGTCAAGATCAAAGCTTTTGTTAACATCCATTTTATCTGATCAAAGCTTGCCTCACATCGGTCAGTCCACTCAAATTTGACATTTTTCCTCAACAGCTTAGTAAGTGGAGAAGCATCAATGGAAAACCTTTTTATAAAGCGACGATAGTAGCCTACCAAACCCAAGAGGCTTCTCACTTTTGGTACATTTCGAGGTGGTCTCCAACTACCAATAGCCTTAAATTTAGCTAGGTTAACTCTAATGCCTTCAAAAGATACTATATGGCCAAGGAAAGAAATTTACTTCATCCAAAAGTCACACTTACTTAGTTTAGCAAATAATTGATTCTTTCTTAAAGTCTGTAACTTAATTCTTAAATCTTCAGCATGCTCTACTTCATTCCTAGAATAAAACAATATGTTATCAATAAATACCACCATGAACTAGTCTAAATAAGGTCTAAATATCGTGTTCAATAAATCATAAAGGTAGCTGGTGCATTCATTAACCCAAATGGCATTACTAGAAACTCATAATGCCAATATCAATTTCTAAATGCTGTCATTAGGACATCCACATCCCTAACTTGGAGTTGGTAATACCCTGATCTTAAATCTATCCTTGAAAATACTTATGCCCCTTTTAACTGATCAAATAAATCCTCTATTCTAGGTAACGAATACTTATTTTTCACCGTCACTCTATTTAATTATTGGTAATCAATGCACATCCTTATGGAACTATCCTTTTATTGACAAATGAAATCGGTGCACCTTATGGCTATACATTAGGCCTGATAAAGCCCTTATTAAGAAGTTTTTAGAATTGCACCTTTAACTTTTTCAATTTCATTGGAGCCATCCTATAGGGTGCCCTTAAAATAGGTTTGTGCCAAGTAAAACCTTAATGGACAATTTTACATCCTTTGTTAGCAGAAGGCTAGGTAAGTCTTCAGGAAACACATCAGAAAATTCATTCACTGTAGGTATATCTTGAAGCTTAACTATATCCCTTTTTGAGTAAAAAACCAGAGCCAAAAATGCTTCACAACCTTTCTTGAGAAATCATTTGGCTTGCATGATAGATATCACATTGGCTAAAGTTTGAGTTTGAATGTCTTGAACTACTATTTCTTTACCATTAACATCACTAAGAGTCACCATCTTAGCCCCATAATTAACTAATGCATAATGTTTAGATAGCCAATCTATTCCCAGAATAACATCAAATTCTCGAAATGGCAACTCAATAAGATCAGCTAAAAATTATCTTTCTTGAATCAAGATGGGACAATCCTTGAATACTTTGTTCACACATACACTGTGCCCCAAAGGATTGGTAACACAAATGTCATAATCCAATTGATTCACGTCAGACATACCCCCACCCATATCCCCAATGCAAACATATAAATAGGTGGAACTCGAATCAATAAGTGCATGGATATTGGAGTCAAAGAGTGAGAAAATACCAATTATGACTTCAAAAGCATCATGATCCTCTTATGTTTTCATGGCACATGCCTTACCCGAGATAATTAGTGTTGCAAGCTGGGAGCTCATTTAGTCTTAAATGTGTGCTGATTAACTGAGGTAAGGGTTAATTTTACTTAAGATGATCATTGGTGTAACATAAGGTGAGATTTCAAAGCAAGGAGAGGATACAGGTGTGTATCACTCAGTAGAGTGAAGTGGGTGATCAGTAGAGTGGTGAAACCCATTCGGTGGAGTGGTATCCCACTTTGTGGATTCATGTCCTACTTTGTGGAGCAATGATGCACTGAAGAGCACTATGAACCTGATTCCAACAACTCAACAATCTTAACTCATTTCCAGCGATCAGTAATTTGTTTCCCATAATGCTCACTATACCATTAAACTGTATTATCTTAATCACTAATTGCAAGATAACTCAGCTAAATCCATTCCTCTCAAATATAGATTTACATTAGTTAGAGATCATAAACATACACTGCTCATAAAGAACCTAAATCTCCTAGATTCAGCTACTGTATACTCTTCTTTAAGATAGATGTAACTATATAAAATGTATAGTTAAGCAAGCATTCCCATACCTTTTACTGGGATTCCTTCACTCCTTCAAAATTCCTTTCCCCTTGTCTTTGATGGTCTCCACCTCTACAATCAATCATCAAAACTAAATTCTCACTTTGTTTCCATAAAATCTTTCATTAACCAGTGGAGAAGAAGAAGAAGAAGAAGAAGAAGAAGAAGAAGAAGAAGAAGAAAAAAGAAGAAGAAATTCCCTTACCAAGAACCCAAATGCTAGAGCTCACAAACAATAGAAAAAAATGGAGTCTTTGAGAGAGAAGAGGGAAAGAGAAATATATATACAAGTTCTCCCACCAATAATGTGAAGAAGTCTCTAGAAGATCTAAAATTACCACTTAACTCCTCACATAATTTCTCTCTCATAAGATTGACCCATCAAGCTTTTAATTCAAGCATTAACCCCCCAATTAAATCTTAAATCACAATTTCACCCCTAGCATCTATTTTATTCTTTCAATTGACCCCCTTACACACATATCTAATGAAATTACCACATTATCCTCCATAAACTTTAACCCAAAATGATCATAATCATACATAAACATTAATTTAGCCCTTAATATCAATTAATGAGATATAATTACCACCAGGGTCAATGTTGGATCCTCACACTTGTTCATTCTCAAAATAAGGCTTGGCTGAGCTCATAATCACCATTGGCCTCATGGTTACCCCTTCTAGATTATCCCACATAGACACTAAGGTTGCTAAGGTGTCTATAAGCTAGTATTCATCTCAGGCATATCCTGAAAGGTGCATGCCTTGAACTGACTTCTAAGATTGCTCAGGTACTCAACATATGACACTAGTTATTCTTCTCTGATAAACCATTCACCTTTCACTTGGTGAATTACCAAAGATGAATCATCGAATATCTCAACCATTTTTACCCTTGGGGCTAGTAGTGCTTCCATTTTGTATATACAAACTTTAAATTCATGCACATTATTGGTCACTTTGTACATTAATTTCTTAGCTAGGTGAAGCCTTTTGTCATCAGATGCATTAAGAATGACCATTGCTACAATACATTTTGTTATTGTTGCTCCATCAAAGTACATTTTCCATCCCTGAAACATTATAGCAATGACACCTTCATCGGAAGACTCATTCTTAATCCGATCCTTTTTTTAGTGGATGGTTAGTGAGAAATTTGGCAATTGCTCTCCCTTTGATCATTTTTCTGATAATATATTCCACTCTAAATTCCTACAGCAAGAGTAACCACCTCCTTATTTGCCCTAACAAGGATGGTGTAGAATAAAGATACCTTGGTGGATTATGGTTGGTTAAGGTTTGAATTTGAGAAGAATTAAAATATTGTCTTAACTTCTTGGAAGCCCATATTACTACTATACATATTTTCTTGATGTCTACATATTTGACCTCATACAGAAGGAACTTCTTGCCCAAATAATACATGTCAAATTTTATCCTAAACTTATCTTTTTAGGCCAATATGGCTCCAAATGAACTTTGTTCTATAGCTAAATACAATATTAATGGCTTTGACTATCTTCAAGGCTGAAGAATGGGAGGATACAACAAGTATTCTTAATTGTATCAAAGGCTTTTTGGTACTCATTATGCCAATTTACTGGCCGGTCTTTCCTCAGTAATTTGAAAATTGGCTCAAATACAGAGGTCATTTTGGCAATGAACCTACTATTGTACTTAATTTAACCCAAGAAACCTTTAATATCTTTTTACCTTCTTTGGCATCGATATTTCCTCATGGCCTTTACCTTGTCAGGGTCCACTTTTACCCCTTAAAAGCTAAGGATGTGCCTAAGCAGTTTGCATGAGGTTACTCCAAATATGCATTTCTTAGGGTTGAGGTGAATCTTATACCTGTCAATTCTCTAGAAAAATTGCTCTAAAACCTCAAAATGTCGTTTCTTGGCTGCTAACTTGATCATCATATCGTTTACATGCACATTAATTTTTTCAAATTTTTAAAATTTTAAGTTTTGACATCGAAATGACTTAAAATTTTAACCATGTGGTTTTGCATATATTATTGAATACGGTAAAAAAATTTCAGAGCATTCTAACCAGTGAAACATTGGTTTTAGAAAAACTATAAAAAAAATCGAGGTTAAATTAATTAGTGAGCCTAAATGTCATATTTAAATTATCCAAAATATAAATATCATAATAAATTAGGCCAAAATCAATTGAAATCAGATATTGGGCTTGAATGTGTGTAAGGATTAATATGGTGGCAACAAGTGGTTTAAAAATAAGACATTATATCAAATAGTAAATAATCAAATTTTGGCCATCCATTTTTTGCACTAAAGGATAAAATAGAAAAGTAGAGAAAACTCTTCAAATCTACCTAAAAATCTAAAATTTTCTTTAATTTCTCTTAAGAAATTCGAACCGTACTTGATTTAGAGATTCCATAATTTTTTCTTCATTTCTTTTTCCTCTAACCATAAAGCCCTAATTTTATCCAAATATACTAAAAATCATCCTCTTCATCCTATAAATTAAATTAAAGTAAGAATAAGCTTGGAAATGGAGAATTTTTAGTGAGAGAAAAGTGCCCTAATTAGGTAAAGTATTGAGTTTTTATTAGTTTTAATTGGAGATTACGATATGGTTGCATAGAGTATCAATAGTATGATTAGTTAGTAGCATTTATATGTCAAAATACATAGCATAAACTCATGAATTCCTCCTTCCTAAATTCAGCCTAAAGGTAAATTTCAAAATAAAGAAAAAACAAAAAGTGGAAAGGTAAGAGATAAGAGAAATAGGGGATTTCAATTTACTTTAAGGTTAGTGGATACGAAAACTACACTTAATTTCATTTATTTCTTTAAATTTTACATGAAAGTCATATTATGTAACTATATGAACTTAAAGAATAATGTGAAATAATTTAAGATAGCATTGTAAAATGATGTTATAACATGAAATAAGCATGAAATTAAAAAAAAATCAAGCATAAAGTGGGAGAATAAGTCATGGCCAAATTGTACCCTAAATGGTATAATGGGATATTTTGATGTTAATTGGTATATTAAACACAATACATGAAAAATAAGTTGAATAAACATAATATGATTAATTTGGGATTAAAATAATATATGTATGTAGTAGTTATTATTTGAACATAATGGTGAATATAAATGTAACTAAGGATCATCAAGGTAAAATAATGTATGTCAACATATAAAAACATAAATTGAATTTAGAAACATATATAGCATAAAAAGGAATAGGAAAACAATTTCAGAATGAGAAATCCCACAGTGGTCAAATTATATACTAAAGGATAATACGAGATAATTTGATATTAACGGCATATTAGATAATAAATACATAATATGATGCGTTAATAATGTAATAGAATTGATTAGAATTAAAAATAACAAGTAGCCATAGTTATGTACTAGTAAACATAATGATGGAACTAAAGGTAACTTAGGAATTTTAATGTAAATTAGATGAATTTTATCATATGGATGGTTAAAATGAATATTGGAACATATATGGCATGTAAATTAAGAAAGAAATATTGTGTATGTGCAAAAACATAATGAGGTTGAATGATAAATGTAATGATAATGGCATGTTTTATAATTTTTATGTCATAATTTATGTATACATGATTAATATATGATTGTTAGGCTTGAATGGATGCTAAATAAGTATATGATATTTGTGACATAATGTGAATAACATGAATAATTACATAGAAAGATAATGTAAAATAAAATATACTTTTACCCTTAGTCTATAGTGGGTAATCCAAGATCCTAAGATATAATGCACCATGAGATCAACATGAAATTTGATTTAATCAATAACATGAGTAATAACCAATCATAACACATTATGGAGTAGCTGGATCACATTAAGTGGTCCATTTACCTATACTGGAGCAGTAGTATCACATTAAGCATGCAGGCTCTCCAGTCAATTAGCATCATTTGAGTCCTCATCCTGCAAAACTAGTTTGAGAATTTCCATTGCTCACCATTAGGGGTAAAATCATAATTACATAAGAAATTAAGGATAAAGTGATAAACTTTGCATAAAATGTCATAAATGTAAATAAATAAGAAATAATGTGAAAAATATGATTAATATGTTTAAAAAGGGTAAAAAAATTAATTATGTTATAAATTTAGGGTAAAATGGTAAATATGTATGAGAATAAGGGTCAAATGGTAAATCATGTATACGGATGTCTACAAGTGGTTAAATAAGGAATAAGGTAAAGTATATAATAATTATTTTTAAAAGGGCAAAATTGTAAATATGTAAGAAAATAGGGAATAAATTGTAATTTATGCATAAAAGATGTCATAAATGTGAATAAATGAAAAATAATGTGATAAACATGATTAATAGATTCACCAAGGGTAAAAATATAATTATGGGATAAACTAAGGGTAAAATCATAATTTGGAAATAAAAGGTGATTAACAAGATTAAAATAATCAAATAAGTGAAAAAAGATAAAATCATAATTAATGAAAAGTTTTATGGACCAAAACTTAATTTAGCGCTTTCAAGTCAAACATAAGAACTAAAAAGTATGTTTTACATTTAAAAGGAAATAAAAGTCAAAAGAAGTAAAAAGAGTCAAAATCGAAGTCAAATAGGGTTAAATATGATGAATTAAAAATTTAAGGACCAAATTGTAATTTATCATTACATGAGTTAGCATAAAGACTAAAATGTAAATTTCAGGCTTTAAATGGAATAGAAGTTAAAGGAAACAAAAGGACCAAAATTGGAGTTAAATAAGGCAATACATAGAAAAATATAAGTATTAAAATGTAAATTGAAGGACAAAAGCGAAATAAAAGTTAAAAAGGGGCAAAAGGATAAATTTATATGTTAAATAGTAAATTATGTGTTAAAATAAAAGTTTAAGGACTAAATTGTAAGTTTTCACCCCAATTGAGAGATAAGTGAGAACAACATAAAAATAGGTGATAATAAGGATTAAATAGTAATTTGAGGGATCAAATGAAATATTTGAGCTAAAATATAACTAAGTATACAAATGTGAAAAAATAAAAGCAATAGAGACTAATTGGTAAATTACCATTGTGTATACAAACATTAAGTATACTGAAAGAAATAGAGGGAAAATGGTAAATTAGCATAATAGCTATTCATTTACGTGATAGAGTAACAGTTCAGGGATTAAACTGTAAATCACTTTAAAAGTTAACGAATAAGAGAATAAAGGATAAAAATAATAACAAAGGGATTAAAATGCAATTAGAATTAAAATTATAAATTTCATATATTAAGGATGAAAATATGAGAATAATGGAACTAATAAAAACCAAAATGTAATTTATTATTTCTGAAGATTTAATGAGAAAAATGAATATAAAAAGGATTAAATATTAAATTTAGACAATAAGAAAGGAAATTACATTATATTAACAAAAAGTATTATAAAGGAGTAAAATAGTAATTTATTAAAAACAAAATTTTATTAGGTGAAATTTTATGTAGTTGTATCCACCATTAAGCAACAATATTGCTTAGCACGTGGTTTGTTAACTACGCGTAGGGACAATTAACTAAAGACATTAGGAAGGTGCTATGGAATGGCATGCACATGTGTCGTTTTTGAAGATGTAGAAATTAAATCTCTTATGTGTTAGACCTTTGAATAATTGGTATATATATAAAGTTGTATTATGATATATATATATATATATATATATGTGTGTGTGTGTGTGTGTGTGTGTAATACAATATACTAGAGTGATGAATTTATGATTGTGTTAGAATGATGATTGATGAATGATATTAGAAGTGCTATGGATGATAATGAGTGTTAGAGGTGGAGGTTTCCTTTTGGGAGTGTCAATTAGTTAATTTGTAGGTTTGGGTAGCATTGTTTTCAAGCAGTTATGCTACCAAAAATTTTACCAAATAAATAGCAATGATGTGATGCCAAAATACATTTAGATTCTAAAAGTTGAATTAGGTTAGTAACCACCAATGAAAAAGGGGTAATTATAGTCATAAGCCATGTGACATCATTAATTTTAATATACGATGTGCGGAGATAATGAATAAAAGTAGGGTATTACAAAACTGGTATCTTTCAAAAACTTTAATACTACACTTCTGTAGACAATTAATTAATGCTAAACAAAACATCAATCATCAATAAACATTGATTTAATGTTAAACAAAAAATGGAGATAGAAGAATATTCTATGGCTTATCTTTGGTTTTGTTATGAGTGATTGAATGTGTATCCATAAAATATAAATTCTAAAACATATGTTATACCATATAGTATAACAGAGCAGGAAATAGAGGAAGAATTTCTCGTGAATTAATGCTAAACAAAGAATGGAGATAGAAGAATATGTTATGGCCTATCTTTGGTTTTGTTATGAGTGATTGAATGTGTATCCATAAAATATAAATTCCAGCACATATGTTATACCATATAGTATAGTAGAGTAGAAAATAGAGGAAGACTTTCTCGTGAATTATTAGTCTACAGTATAAGCATTTACAAATAAAAAAAATACTGAAAAGGAAGCAAATCTATAATAATAAGAAACTATAATAAAGGAAATAAATCAGCCATTGTGATTTTGTTCCTAGATTAGAAAAGTCAACTATACAGCAAATAATACTCTATAATAAACGAAATATTATAAATGGCACATGCTTTAGCAATTTCAAATTCAAATTGAACTCCATTTGTATATGTGATTAATTGAATAGTAAAATTAAAAAAAAAAGAGATTCTCATAGGCTGAATTATTGGTAAAATGAGTTCACCTACCTTCAACCATTGTGAGCAAACATGGCTTTAAAGTCATAATTTCTACTCTATCATTCAATAGCTACCCTTTAACCTAAATATTATTATATTAACAATTAATTAATGCCAGAAACAATAAAATAAATCCATTGATATCAATTAATAATAATTATGTAAAAGTAAAAAACAAATTCTTACTTTATGAGATAAAGAATGGTTGGTAAGATGACATGTTTCTACATTCACAGCTAATACTTACCTCACATCAAAAATCCTATCAATGGAGATGCCCTTCGATAATCCAAATAAATTAAGTAGTAAGCCAACCAATTTTGAATTTTCATCCCAATAATCAGGAAATTAAACTTATTTTTTATATGTGGCATATATACCCATATAAAGGAAAAGAATAAAACATTAGCCTATTTTAGACTCATCTTTTAATTGCTTTATTTAAGTCCTTTGGTGACTGCTTGTCTAAATCGTCTACAATCAAATACAAAATTGAAACTTGCAATAAAAAAAATCAAAAAATTTAAACTTTAAGGAAAAACAATGAATAATATTAATAAAAACGAACAAAAAAATCCAAAGCTAAGAAGAGAATAACATATTCGTAAGAGACCGACTTGACTGAATGAGTATTAATGGTGTTTGGATAGATGAAGTTGGGGAGAAAGAAGAAAATTGAGGAAAGACAGAACAAGATTTGATTATTTGGAGAGAAGACATGACATCAATGAATGTTGGATTTAATTTTAAAGAGAGAATAGAAGCCCAATGTTGACCAAATAAACCTTCAATTAAAACCAATGTGATAAACAACAAACTAATCATTAAATATAAGCCACAAACTGTGATATGAATGGACTTAGAGCTTGAAAATGCATGCAAAACCAGAAACACAACCATTTAAAAGAACCTATTGATGAGTAAAATAGACAATACATATATCATAAAAATTACAAATGCACATTGGAATTGACGAAAGAACCTAGGGCAACAAATATAAAAATTACTTAAATATCCCTAATTTTAGGGATTTATTGGATGAGAAACCAGAGAATTGATTTTAGGCGCAAGCAAACTTGTGTTTTTAAGGCAAAGGCAACAAATATCAAAATTACTTAAATATCCCTAATTTAGCAATCAAAATAGAATTCGATTGCTAAATTAGCAACGAAACATAAATTCGGTTGCTATTTTAAGGTATGTTATTTAGCAACCAAATTTAAATTCCGTTGCTATTTTTCATTGAAAAAGTATATTAGCAACCGAATTCCAATTCCGTTGCTACTTTAGCAACGAAAAATAATTTTGGTTGCTAAATTAGCAACGAAACATAAATTCGATTGCTATTTTAAGGTAGGCTATTTAGCAACCGAATTTAAATTTCGTTGCTATTTTTCATTGAAAAAGTAAATTAGCAACCAAATTCAAATTCTATTGCTATTTTATTTGAAAATGAAAATTAGCAATGAAAAATAAATTTCGTTGCTAAAATAGCAACATAATTTAATTTTCGTTGGTATTTTTGGATCCAAAGTTATTCCACCTTCTTGGCACCAAAAATACCAATGGAATTACATTTTCGTTGCTATTTCTAGATTTTCTTGTAGTGCTCAGTAGACTTATGATGTGTATAGTATATGGTGGAAAATCGACAGCATAACCTCTCTAATTGAAAGCGTAGGCATATGAATTTTGGCCATTATATATCTTGACTTACTCACATAGATTAGGTCGAGCCAATTGGGGCATGGCAGCCTTTGATCGGTACCCTCATAATTTGTCTGGGTTTTGTCAATACATAAAGGTCCATATAGCAAGCAAAGGATTATTATGGTTATACAACCTAGGGGAAGTTACTATTGTCATTTCATGGGCTTGATTCAAGGGTGATGAAACTTTAAGGCTACCCAAGCATGATCCCTGCCAATAGGTCTAGCTCATCATGAGCATAATGATGGATCACAATTTTATATACCATTTGGTACTAGACTTAGGTTTGTGGTCTCCTTAACACCTTCCTACATTGAGTGAACGTGGGGCATGCTTTAGGATAGCAACGGGTCTGAAAATGGATACCTAACTTAATTCTAAGGCTATAAGATGAATGCACGGAATTCAATTTAAAAAGGGGATGGATTAATAAATAAAACCCAATTATAAATAACTTAATCAAAATGCTTTTCAAAGTAAGGTATCTTTGGTCCCCAAAGAAGTTGTTACTTTGGTGTGCGCTAGAGCCACCATTTTCTTTCGGGTTCGCTTTCGAAGGCCCATTTTTAGGGCTCGAGATTAGAGAAGGCTTACTTTTCATCATAAAATAACCGCTTCACAATAAAAAGTATTAAACCTAAATTATTGTTAAGAGTCAACTCATGAAAGCATCTACTAGTGGGCTCAAAGAGGCAGGTGTCATGGAGTCACCACCCAACAAAATGTTGGGAAATGATTCTCGACCTTATTTTTATGCTTAAATAGAGATTGATGTTCAGGACATCCCTCTTATTAGACGCTTTGGTTAGGTGTTGATTTATAATCAAGTTTTAAAATTAATTCATTCTCTTCTCTCACACAATACAAGCGACAAAATTTTAAACATCCCAATCAAACAAAAGTGCTAAATAAATGCTTAAAATAAAGTTCTACTTAAGAAAAGTATTCCAGAGGCAAATCATCCCATAGCAATAAAGCACATATTGATATATATACATAAATCAGGATATTGATTAAGTTTGGGAGCATTGGCTCCCTTATGCACATTTACAAAAACCATAAGTTTACCTTGTTGTGAATTTGAGATAAAAATTGGATATTGATCCATATTTTCGAAGAAACTCCAATTGATTTAATAGAAAATATTTTAATGTCCATTTATTTTTATCATGCACAAAAATTCTTTTTTTACTAACTATTATATCCACAAAAAATAATACATCAAAGACAAAATAACAAATAATGGCAAAATAATTAACAAACAAAATAAAAAAAGGAAATCAAAATAGCTGAGATGACCAAGGAATGAAGGAGGTGACCAACTTGGAAGCATGAATTCCCATGTAAAAAACCACTAACTCTCTAAAACCATAAGGTATCGAGCACTAGAAGAAAATTACACAAAATAAATGAATTAGTATTTGCAAATAACATAGTAAAGTAATTACATATTTAATTATGCAAAAAATGATTTCAAGTACAGAGCCACGCCATATATTGTTGAAATCACATAAAGTAATGTATAAATATGATAAAAAAGGAGTAAAAAACATAAAAAAAAAATCAAATACATAAAATGCACTCATTGATGCCTAAAACAGGTGAGGGACAACTACAAAAGGAGCGAAGGAAATGATGAGAAGATGTGACTAAAACATCCCATCCATCAGATGAGGGACGGCTATCCATCAGCCCATCTTCCCATCTATCACCTCTGGATAGAACCGGAAAATTCAAAATTTATGAAAAATACAGAAAAATCATACAAAATGAAATCTTATCTCTAAACATGCAATATTAAGTGTTAAATCATGCCAAAACACATTAAAATTCCTAATCATACATTAATCATCTTAAAAAATATAATTACAGAATTTGAAAAAAGAAAAAAAAAAGAGCTTTACACATACAATAATAAAGGAATCTTTAAGAACAAGTCATGCCTATCATGTATCTAGTGTATTTAACGGTCCAGAAATACATTATATATCAATTAAACATGCATATCATATGAATCACAACAATCACAATATGTTAATATACTTCAAATAACCACAAAATCATACAAATAAATTGTAGAGAGAGAAAGTCACAATGAGTCTAGAGGATTATCCTGAAGAGATATTATTACTCTATGATTATTGTAGTCCAGATTTCCACTCCACTTCATTATTTTTGTTCTCAAAATAAATTTGAAATTTATTTGTGTATATATGCTTATTTCAACAAGAATTACTAGAGCATAAGGTTTAGAGAGAGAAAGAAACTAATTCTTCTTCTCTAATGATGGCTTTTCAAGAAAAATATGATTCCTCCCCTCCTTTGAAAACCTGAAATTTAAGATTTTATATCTAAGAATTTGAGTTGAATTCCAACTCAAAGATCCCAAATATAGTGATAAAATCCCCCAATTCGAAGGAAATCCTTCCAGATAAAAACTTTCTTTTTTGAAAATCCAAAAATGTGAAAAAATTTAGGGTTCAAGCTAGGGACAAGCATTCCTCAATGAGGGGCTACTGTTTCTCATCACTAAACCTTGAATTTTCTAAAAATGCCCTTGGTTTAGACTGCATAGGAGAGAAAGGCCCACAGACAGGCATCCCTTAGGTGGCAGACGGTCGTCTGTCACCACCGTAAGTCCAAACCAAGGTTTTTATGCACATTTTGCTAAAACACTTGGAAGTATTTGGAAACCCTTAGAAAATCATGAAAAATCTTTGAGAAAGAGTGAGAAATTCAAGATCGAAACCTCAGGATCCGAACTTCTTGTTAGTAATATGTTGTATCCTCATCATCGGGTAATCCTGATCTAGGCTACCTTGGTCTTGCTTGTGACTTAACACTTTTCTTTGATTTTGATCCATTGGAAAAGCTTTTAGACCTTGTTGCTCCCAACAAACTGAATATATTTTTTTGGAAAATGTGTTTCAATGGCTTACTAATGGGTATGAATTTAAGCCAATGTTTTTCTATATTTTCTGATATATGTCCAATATGTGGTATGTCGGAATCAATCATTCACCTCTTTTTTCATCGCCCTATCGCACAAGTTTGGAACATGTCTACCTCTAGCAAATTTTATGACAACCCTACTTTATCTTTTCAAGAGGTTTGGAACTTGATTCCAACATCTTAAAGCAAACCCATTTCTGATCATATTCTTCCTCTATTAATACACATTCTTTAGGGTATTTGGAATGCTCGCAACAATTTGATCTTTCAAGGTAACCCTCCTAAACCTAAGGTCATTTGGCGTGTATGTTTGCACTTTTTCAATGATTTCAATAAAGCAAATAAGTTTGAGCATGCTAAACCGAGACTATCTACCTCTATTTTCATATGGGAGCCATCCCTTTTTTGTCTTTTAAAATATATGTAATTCTGCTATTTCTCTGTCCAAAAATATTAGTAGCATGGGGCTTATTTTACGCTATCATCTTGATCAGTCAATTACCTACAAGGTTAAAGACTTTTCTTCTTCTCTCGATCCTCTTTTGTTGGAAGGAATGCCTTTAGAAAATATTTAATTTTGGCAAAATCACATGCGAATATAACTTTCCATATTGAAACAAATTCTTTAAGC
Organism: Excoecaria agallocha; assembly: GCA_037975025.1. Lineage (NCBI taxonomy): Eukaryota > Viridiplantae > Streptophyta > Magnoliopsida > Malpighiales > Euphorbiaceae > Excoecaria > Excoecaria agallocha. Next base: position 5,848,976 of record CM075823.1, on the reverse strand, counting down.
ATGATCCAAGCTATTACAAGAAGTTGTTATGGTTAAAACTTGTTAAGGCAAATTTTAGCTGATATTTTTCATATTTTACCTTTTTATAATATTATATATAAATATATCCCGCATCACAGTTATAATATGATTATTCATTTATTAGCAAGAAAAAAAATTTAATGTTGGATTTGCTCATAATATATCACTTTAGTCTGATCATATTTTTTATAACTCTCGTAATCTTTTCAATATATTGTTCTCATATCTTAAAAAAAAAAAAAAAAAAAGAAAAGGAAAAAAATGAAAAAGAAAAGAAATGGTACATTTTTTTCCAATAATTGTGGTGTATTGAGTTGCTGGCTGAGCATTTGTCTTATCCTATCATGATAGAATCCCTTATTATCATTACTTACATTCAAAAAAGTGAAAGGCAGGAACATAATGGCACTCCAAGGATTAGAAAGGGCCTAAATGATGAGCAGCGCTAGTGTTTCTGCGATATTTATTTAATTATGGCAATTATCATTTCTTAGATATATATAGCCAAATTACGGATAAAAACAATTCCAATTTAAATGGAAGTCTTTTCAGCATAGGAAACTGAAGATTGTTTCTTGATTTGCCTGTTATTTTCAAGGCTGTAAATAGTAGAGCCAAAAGTTGGAGAATACTTTATCGCAAATTCGCACCAAAATTTATTCATTTTTCTTAATTATTGTCAATTTTTTACCTTTTTAATAAGATTTAAATGCAACTCCAGTGGTTTGAAGTGATTGAAATTAGGTCACGACCACTTGATCCCGACTCTCTTAGGAGTCTACCACGCCATGAACTCATTTGGTTATTTACATTTTAGTACGACTTATTCGAGATTTGCCGTGATTTGCAACATTTCCTTGGTATTCAATATTATTTTAAAACTTTCATTTTGAAGTCATTTTCAAGATAAAATGAGAATATATTCAATAAATTTTGTCTTAAATTTTAATAAATTATAATTTGGTAGGAGAATTTTTCTTTTTCAAAAAGTGAAAAATTAATGAGATGAAAAATTAATATTCTCAAATATTAAAAGATAATATTGGGTGATAACCGTAATTCAACTTTTTCTTATAAAAGTTGCTTATGCTTTTATAACATTATCAAATACAGCACGTCAATATGAATTTTGAATTTGGTGGACCTCCGCATCTAAAAAGTTCATTGTGGAATTTTAATTGGTGGAAAAAACGGTGTAGTATTGATTGGTAGCGAAATAGACCGGCTCTATTATTTTTCTTTATCGAGGCTCGTTTCAATCTGCTAGAAATTTGAGAAAAATACGTGGATTTTAAGGAGTTTGTAAAGGAACTTCGAACTGTATTATTATTATTATTTTATTTATTTATAGTAAGATATTATTAGCTGGAACATGTTAAATTATTGCGTGTTAGTCTTCCGCGTGAAATGCATGTTTTTCATAACAATTATTTTAAGACCAAAGTCTGTCCATAGTTAAGACTATCTAAAGGCAAGCCTTTTTTGAAGGTTGAATTTTCTGTCCAAACAAGGGAAACCGTCAACAAAAGTTTGCAACAAATTAGGGAAGGACTGGTCACCAGCTATGAGACTAATTGAGGTGAAAAGCAAATAAGGTTAAGTGTAAAAATGTCTTTAAAATTTGTTAAAATATAGTATAAATTTACCTCTAATATTTATTTTAGGACAAATTTCCTTGAGTCCTATCTATTCTCTTTCTTCTAACACACGTGGCAGTAGTTGATTTGTTCTCTTTCTTCTAATAAATGAATTATGCTACATCAGCAAACCATATTAAACTAAGTTAACCATAAATTGCTGAACACGTATTAGTGGTTGATTGAGTGTAAGCAAATTTCACTGTCGCCTCAGGAAATAAAATTAGCTAAAGTTAATATATATTTTTTAACATAGATAAATTTGTCCAAATTTTAAAATATTAAAATTAATATTGCACCGAAATAAAACAATAACGTCGAATTTGTATATTTTACCAAATTGTGCGGCCTTTTTGCACCTTTCGCTGAAGAAAACAATGTCAAAACATGTGTGCATCTCAGCTAACTGCACTTCTGCCAAGTGCTAAGCCTCATGACAAACACAAAAAAAATAAAAATAAAACTAAAAATAAAAATAAAATAAAAAAACCTGATATTTGCAAGAGCACCATTTATTTATTTTTAGCATTGTAATTTAGTTAATATCAAAGTATTTTTAAATTTAATTGGCATTGCATTGCTAAAAATAAGTACAGGCCCGAAATTCGCAGCAACTCATTATTCATCAGGCCACTTGTTCTCAGTCTCGCAAGAGCAAAAACAACTCAACTCTAGCAAAATAGAGAGCGCAGTCAATTATTCAACAAGTCGCAGAAAAATACTAAATGATGACAATGGAAATTAGAAATGACATTATTTACAAGTAAAAATGCCAAGGGAAATCTCATACAAAGTGAGTTTCCAACAAAATTTCTGACATATGCGTCTCTGTATGTTATTTTTATACAAATATACAGACTGCAAATTAATGTGATCAAAACAGAAGAAGACACAAAATAATGCAACAAAGAAGAAAGAGGATCACTCTATTTAGAGACTTTTCAAGCTGCATCTCATGCCTTCTCATCCTAGGATGATTATAGTTTCCAATTAAATGATTAGAATTCGGGTCAGAATAGGCGAACAAGTTTGTGTCTGGCGTCCCAAACATTCTAGCAAACATTAGTTCTCCGAACATCCCAATCATCGGACTCAACATTTGTGTCATTGCTGCACTCCCAAGATTTGATGAGGCCATGGTCCCATAACCTCCATATGGGTTTGGGAAATACCGATGCGGATGAAACGACTGTGGTTGCACTTGTGGCCGAGGCTGAAAGAAGTTTGGGCGAAGCTGCTGACTTTGATGCAAAGTATTAGTATCTGATGAATTCAATGCTGGAGGAGGTCTTTGCGGTATGATGGCATCATCAAGAGAGGTTTTCTTTGATGCTGAATCAGTTGGGGATGTGGAACGGCCATAAAGGGGAACCAAGGAATTCAGGGATACGTTAGCTTTACAAACAGGGCAGTTTGGCTGTTGCTCAGTAGTATCTGGGGAAGAACTTTTAATACGCAGCCATTTATAAATACACGGCCAGCAATAAAGGTGACCACATAGAGTGACAACAGGGTCATGTGCCGAGTCTAAGCATATATTGCAATCATAACAGTCACCGTCCTCATTCAATATCCCGGTTGGGGTAGAGATGGAATTCCGTTTCTTCTTAATAACATCTTCTTCGGATTCACAGTGCACATCTTGCTCAAATAACCTCTGGTCTGCAGCCATGCTGTTTCAAATTGGATTTTCAGTATTTGGATGGTAATTTGCCCAGCGATAGGCCAAAAAAAAAATCAAAGGGGATGGGCACAAAAACATTCGACCATTGATATGCAAAAAAACGAAAAAAAAAAAATACCGCTGTAGCTCTATTACTTAAATCTCAAAGACTACTCATTTCAAAGACTACACATATATGCTTATAGGAGTACAAATGAACCAAACAAAGCAATTGAGCTAAAATCATTAAAGTGATAAACACAAGCAATCAGGATTAGAGAATGATTCTTTTGCTAGACAATGAAAGATGAGCTTCAAAATCATTCCCACATCAAAAATATGTATTTGATAATGTTCATATAGGATTAAAATAACAAGTATTCTTTTACAAGGACAAGTAGCATAAAAAGGCTAATTTAGAAAAATAACTGATATTTATAAGGTCACATACAATTTCGCAGTAGAAACATATAGCCGAAAACCCTTTGCAAAGGTCAAAATTTTATTCATAAATTTATTAAAATTATTATAATATGTCCAAGAACAGATTGCCTAATTTCTTTAGTTCTTCACATAACTCGACTTTCCTTCCTTTGGAAACAAACAATTGGCCAGTAAGGCCCAACTTTTAAGAATAATTGGATTAATATCAAAGGAATCGAAACCCATCACCCAAAATCATCAAAATTAACAACCAATTAAAAAGAAAATAAAATAAAGAGCAAGTGAAGCAAGAGCATATGCATACCAGATTACGGACAGGGAAACGGATCGGGAATAAATGATTAGATGAAGAGAGCGAAAACGGCGGAAATCTAAAGAGAAACCCAGTTATCTTGAATAGGTGGTTTAAAGGACTTAAAAAGAGATAAAATATGAGAAGTGGAAAATAAGATAGAGAAGAGAAGCACACAGAGAGAGGGATTATTTGGATACATACAAACGATAAATCGGCGGGCCTTCCATGTCGGCATCAAGGTACCCACAGAACCGTGTTTTCTAATTTTAGCGTCTTTAGAATAAAAAATATGTTTAGTTTCATAATATCAAAATTTTACATTTGAAATTGAAAAAAAAAATTACAGAATTTTAATTTCATATAATTAAAAATAATTATTTCAATATATTTGTTTGAATGGTAAAAATTTTGAATTTTTCTAAATCAAATTTCAAGTTTAATTATAGTCTAATGCATGAAATATATGACGTCGAAAAAACTCTTATGTTTACCTTTAAATTGGGGACTCCATGCTTAAAAAAAACTTGGTGAATATTAGCAAATTTTAGAAAATAATAATAATAATAATAATAATAATAATAATAATAATAATAATAATAATAATAATAATAATAAATATCATTAAAATATGTGAAATTTACAAATAAATTATACAAAATTTATGTAGAAAAAATTTTAGACAAAAATGCCCACCTTCTCTTTTATTTTCTTATTTTATTTCTCTCTTATTCCCCATCTCTTTTTTTCTCCCATTCTTCGTTCTTCTCGTATTCAAATGTTCTTCAAAAACGAATTTAACATATTACACAGTATATCCGGTCCGATAATTGAGCCGAATAAAAATGTTATAAAATATATTAGATTTCATAAAATACCTTCCAAGATCAATAATACTTTAAGTTGTTACGATTCATTTTATAAAATTTTGCAGAGTTTTTCCATAATTTTAATTATTTTCCTGCAAATAAAAATTTTGTTACATTTCTAAAATCACATAGCTGCTCCAAAACAAACTATAATACAAGTTTTTCCATATTCTTCTCAAAATAATCAATCATTCTTCATTCAACCTGTTATATTTAGCATTACCAAAATATCTCTTGTTCATGATCTCATATACAAACTTTATAATGTAATTATAACAAACCATAATAATTTCCAATCAATATAACATGATTAATTATCAAACTAAATCTTGTCAATGTACATACCAAAATAAAATACATAATCCAAATTCTTTAATCTATAATCCTTTTTGGTGCTTCCAAAATCTCTCCCTGAGATGGCTTTAACTGTACTAGATTCATGAAATTATTTCTTCTGCGTTGAAAGTAAGAACTTTCAATCTATGCGTGGAAAAAAAATTACGTGCTAAGCCAGAGTTTACTAGTGACTATCAAATTTACTTCTTCATAGAGAAAATGCGTAATATACACATAAAATTTCATCCAAACATATATATGATAATAGCACCACATAAAAATTTATTAGCACCTACCTCATAATACCCGCACACCATGGAGTAAAGTAGCATTTTACACTATACACTCAAACTTTCATAAAAAGATAAACTTTCATAAAAAGACAAATACATAATTTTTAAGACACATAAGATTTTCAAATTAAAAATCAAAATGCCATTTATTATTTATCGTGCATGCTATATATATTACAAGAAATTACACTTTTATGATGTAAAAAAATTGTTATAAAATGTTTTATTTTCATCACTAAAAGAATAAGATGACGAAATTTCATCGTCACAGAGATTCTTACGGTATCTGCGTAACAAAAAAGTTTGTGACTGTTTATTTATTTGTTATTGTAAGTATCATTTTTTGCAACAAAAATAGGAGAAATAAAAAAAGTCATCGAAACATATATTTAGATCTTCATTCAATTGCATATATATTATTTTGGTCCTATCTTTACATTTGAAGGCAATAAAACAAACTTAAAAATATATACCTTAAAATTCTCCGATGCAAAATGACCACAAATATGTTATGTTCGGTCATATCTATCCCTCGAATCAATAAATGATCTTTAACTATTTTTTGATTTATAATGAACAAGTTCATTAAACTTATACATGGACATTGGATGTCACATTATTTTCCCATGTGATTTTCTACGAGCTTCATAAAAGATTGTACCCTTTTTATGTACTTTTTAGACCAATTCATGGTATACTTCCAACTCTTATCCATTTTTTAATATAACCTAAATGATCATAAAGTAATGGGAGAAAAATTAATCTAGTTGAAGTTAAATTAAGCCACATGTACCAAACATAACATAAAACATACATAACTATGTTGGATAAAATCTACATACTAGTTAAGTAGCTTTCAAGACAATATTCACAACATCCAAATGAATTTTATTTAAATTTAAACGGTCATAGAAAAGGAGAAAAACCTAAAAATGATGACCCAAACTAAAGTAAAATATCATGTAAAGTTGACAGCGGTGAAGATAGGCCTTCAGAAATATAGTTGATGGCTGTGTTTTCTAAGATTTGAGATTAGCTCATGCTCCATTAAAAAAAAAGAAAAAAAATGACAGCAATATTAATTACTTTATCTCTAATTTGATGTCGAACAGGCTTTGTGTACCAAACTTTATGAATTCTATTTTAAATACTTTTGTGAAAATTTTCTTTCTTATATAAAAATAAATACTGATGAACACAGTGAGTATATAATCCGGATGAACAAGAAAGCTATCGCATTTTTTATTAAAAAATATATGAAAAAATAAAATTAACTATTTTGAAATAAAAATCAAAGGAATGAGACAATGGGCAAGATGTTTGGCCATATCAATTATTTGAATTATTAATGAAATTGAATTGAATCCTTGTTTTATCATACTGGTAGCCTTACATAGAATAACAAAAGTTTGTGAAATTAATACAAGAAAGTTAAGCCAGCAGTTTTACAGTGATTTATGATGATCAATGGTTCATATTTTTCTATTTGTGTAACACCATATATCCAAATATTGAATCAAGTATCAAAATATCACAACTGTCATCTTGTTTAACTATATTATCAACTAATTCCCATATCATTCATCTCAACATCAAAAAATATCAACTATATTCAATAGTCATCATGATACAACTCAATCTTATTCTTCTAAAACTTACATAAAATCTAAAATTTCATGAAAATAATAATACATATATCTAAGCTGACTTTATAAACTTACTCTTCATACATATAAATGTCATACACACATATATACAAAATTATATTTTCAATGTACGACTTCTTTAGTATCCAGTGCATGTCCCTTCAATCTCTTGTCTATTCCATCAAGTACCTGAATATAGTAAGTAACTACACACTAAGCATAAAATGCCTAATTGTGGATATCCAACTAATAACTTCACATGTATGCCTATATATATTTAAAATTTACATTTTTAACTAACTCACATCTTATTATTTTAATCTTTCTCCATCAATTTTCCTCATTCATGATAATACTAAAAAAAATTTATATAATAAGGCTCGTCACTGAGAGGTTATGATTGAAGGCCCATAAAGGTCCCCTCAAAACCAATTGGCTACATATGGGAAATGAGGTTGTTCGATTGGATATTACATTTTCTTGACATGATGTGGCTGTTTGACATATGTCACTACCAAATCATCATTACCTATATAATAAGCCATATCTACCCAAAGTAGACCAACTATTCAGAAATGCTATTCAAGCTTCCTCGAGCTTTATAAAAAAGGTTCATATCTATAAAACACAGACTCTCTCTCTCTCTAATAAATGCATATATATTTTCCCTCTAAAAGTTTCTCTCCCTATTACTAACTTAAACATCTAAGTGCTAATGCCTGGAATAAGTCGGGCAAACACCTTTTATAAGGCTCGATACCTTTGTCCTGATTGGAACCTGCACACTAAAGCACATCGACTTCACTCTCATATTCATCCCAGGATTTACTCCTTTCTATGATAATTTGAGATTTATTATTTGGTGCTTTTATTAAGAGATGACGCTAAACAAACATCTGTCTCTCACGACCCTCAGAAAAATATGGATTTGCAACTGAGAAAATGCACCATAAAAGTCCTCAAAATTGCATAAAAGGTGGCTTATGGTAAGAATGAAACCCAAGACTAATAAAAGCAAAAAGTCATGTGCTAGGGCCAAAAGGAAGCAAAATGTCTTCCTTTTGAGATTCAACATATCAAAATCCTATATAAGAATAATATAATTTCAACAAAAGATATATCAGGATCAATGTCATTCAATCATTTATATATTTTCTCCCATTTTTTTGTCAGTAGCAAAAAGGAAAGACAATAATAAGCGTAGCCAAACAAAGTCAGCATCTAAAATAACTAAGTTATAGTTAAAAAATAAAGCCAACATAAATATCATGACATAAAAAATGTTTTAGGTTCAAATATAAAAAACACATAAAAAATAGTTGTAAGGAAAAGTTTGATAGGCTAGGGGTCAAGGATCAATGGCTAGAGGGAGAGTGTTACTTCTAGGCTAACCAGGTTTATATGAAGTGTTATATAAATGAAATTTTAAAACTTCTCTATGTTAGATAGAGTTTAGCAAAAATAAGTAAATGGGCTTAATTAAAGATAACTTAAAAGTTTCAATAAAAAGGTAAAAATTGGAAGCTGACTTAAATTGAATGGTAAGCCCAACCCTAGGTTCATTAATCCATATGAGATACTGCAGCATGTAAGACTAGTTTCTTACAGATTAAAGCTACCATTAAGGACATATTGATCAGGTCCATCAAACTTCATAACACTAAAAGAAGTTTAACTTTGAACATACTTGTCGTATGATAAGGAATTAATGAAGATTCTTGTTAGAAAAATTAGAAAGTGGAAGAACAAGTAGATTCCACTTATCCAATTCTTTGGACTTAACATAACGTGAAAAGATCATATAAGAACTAGGGGAAAACTATAAGGTAGTAGTATTCTCAGCTTTTTAATCAAGATAAAATTTTTATTAGTAGGGGAGAAATGTAACATCCTAAAATTTCATCTGACATGACTAGTACATTTAGAGCATGAACATTAACCTTAGGATAATTTTTGGTGTAATTACAGTAGTCTAGTATAGTAAAATTTATAAGTGTTTAAGTGTTAAATATGCATAGCTCAGGGTAGTACTAAGATGGGTGGCTTGGTAAAAAGTTATACATAACCACTAAATGAGAAAATAGATATTAAATGGAGTCCAATGGGATAATTTAAGGAGAAATTGAGTTTAAATAGGTTCTCAAAATAGACAGTGAAAATTTTTCTCGCCACCATAATATAGTTGACCATAAGTTTCACCAGGCTATAAAATATTCCATAGACCTATAATTTTTTTTATTACATAGACCTATTAGAAATAACATAAATACATTATTGGAAATTAAAAATAAATTTTCTGATAGTTGTGGAATTTTAAGTTTTTGACCCACTGATTTTACCTCTGGAGCTAAAAGTATATTGGAACAATGTCAGATGAACTTGAAATTTTGGAAACATCTTCTTACATATGTTATTGCATGTAGAAAAAAATTTTAGAGTATTTTGAAAGTGGAATATTAGTTTCTAAAAAAGGTAAAAAATAGAGGTTAATTTAATTAGTGAGCTTAAATAGCATATTTAATTGATCTAAGGACATAATTTTCATTAGAAAATGGGTTATAATCACCTACATGCATTAGTATTGCATAGAGTAGTGGAATTATTATTGAGTAATTTCATGTTGAAATTCATAGCATAAACTCACAAATTTCTCCTCCCTAAATTTGACCCAAAAGGGGTTTCCAAGGAGAAAAGATAAGCAAGGAGAAGAGAGTTAAGGAAAAGAAGAAATAAGTTATTTCAAGTTACATCGAGGTTAGTGGATACATTTCTACACTTAATTTCATTTAGTACCTTTGAATTTGGCTAAATCTTACATAATGTAATTATGGTAAATTAAGTATAACCATGAAATAATTTAACATGTGTTAATAAAATGATGTGAGAACATATAGTGACTAAGAATTAATAAAGAAAATAATTAAAAAATAAAGAAACCTAAGGTGGTCAAATGGTGATTTCAATGGCACTAAGTGATAATTGAATGATTAATGAAAGATTTGACATAATTTAGACATTATAATGATAAATGAATGTAGTAAGCATGATTAGAACCTTAATCTAAATGTGTACATAATGTACCTAAGTTGAACATAATGGTGAACATTTAGGTATTAAAAGGTTATAAGCATAATATGAATGTATACTTCAAAATGAAGACTGAGTATGATTAAATGGAACATATGAGACATGATATTATATAGAAATTCAAAATATATGTTGATGAACAAAGTTTGGCCGAATGGGGTATACAATGGTACCATGTGATAAATTGATAGGTAATTGAGTACTCAACATGAAATGGACATTACAATGATAAATAAACATAAATTGATTGATTAGAAATAAGTATTTCATTTAGACATAATGTGATGTAAAAGGACATAATGATGTTCATATGTAAAATTAACATTTACTAATATAAATGTAAAACATATCAACACATAAAGGATTGAAATAAGTTTAGAAACACATAAGATACTCGAATGAATTCAATATCACATGATATATATATGCACATTTCATGGTCGAATGATGTACATAAGGAATGTAACATGTTTCATCAAGTTTGAACGACATCCACCATGTTTATTATAATTATATGTATGATATTGATGAATGAATGAGAAATGAGAAAGTATAACATGTCGCATTATGTGAATGACATGAGAACATATGTGAAAATATAACATAAAAAGAAGCAAAATAATTACCCTTAGTGTACAATGGGTAATCCAGGATCACAGGATATAATAGCCAACCATAGGAACCCATATATCGTAGTAGCACCACGAGTTTAAATTTCCATTGAGGGATGGCTAACTTAAGTAGTCATCTCACACATACATCATACACACACACCAACTAAAGTGTAAGATCATGTAAAGTGGTCATTTCAGTCCATTTTTATCATTGGATTCCTCATCCTACATATTTGATTCGAGAATTTTTACTAGGAACTATTAGGGGCAAAATGTAGTTATTGCAAGAGATAAGGACTAAATGGTAAATTTTGCATAAAATATGTCATATATGTGATTAAATAGTAAATAGAGTGGAAAATGTAATTAACTGGTCAATAAAGGGTGAAAATTGTAAATATACAAGGAAATAGGGACTAAATAGTAAATTATGTAGGGAAGATATCATAAATATGAATAAGTAATAAATAAAGCAGAAGGTGTAATCAATGGTTTAGAAAAGGGTAAAAATATAAAAATGCAAGAAAATGAGGATTAAAAGACAAATTATGTGCCAAAGATGTCATTTGTGTGATAAAATAATGAAAAAAAAAATGAAAAATGAGGTCAATTGGTTTAAAAAGGGAAAAATGTAACTACACGAGAAAACATGGGTAAAACATAAATTAACATTAGAAATATGGTTAAAAAGAGATAAATTAGTCAAAGAATAAAAAAGTAGTAAAATAGTAAATAAAAAAGTTTAAAGACCGAAATGTAATTTACTGGTAAATTAGTAAGTATAAGGACTAAAATGTAAATTTTTGGTCTAAAGTTGAATGGGAGTCCAAAGAAACAAAAATAATCAAAATTGGAATTAAATAAAGCAATATATGCAAAATGATAAGTTTTAGGGACCCAACTATACTTTACCATCATGTAGAAAGAATATAAGGACTAAAATATAAATTTGGGCTAAAATGCAATAAAAATCAAAAGGAAGAAAAAAATGAGTGAAATTAGTGAAAAATACCCAACACGTATTAAAAAGGGAAGTTTTGAGACTTAATTGCAATTTTTCACTTACATAAGAATTGTGGGAAAAAATAGGAAGAATAAGTAATAAAGGGATTACGTGATAATTTAAGGCATTAAGAGAATAAATCTTCAATTAATTAACTATGAGTTGCAACTAGGGATAAAATGGTAATTTACTCAAAGTAGATTTATTAGATAAAATTTTGTATAGTTGTATCTACCACTAGGCAACAACATTGCTTAGCGCGTGATTTGTTTGACTGCACACAGGGATAGATAATTGAAGATTTGGTGATGGAGAAGAGAAGTGGCATGTATATGTAATAGTTTATGGGCATGGAACTTTGATGTATTATGTATTAGACTTTTTGAGTGCTGGCATGTAATGTATAGTGTAACGAATGCTAGATAATAGTAAACTTATATTGTATGATGGTTACATAGATGTTGATTATGTGATTGTGTTTGATGATGGATTGTTGATGAATCTAAAAGTATTGTGATTGTTATTGAAGTATTAGAGGTGGAGGTTGCCTATTGGGATTGTTGTTTTGCAAATTTGCAGGTTTGGATAGCACGGTTTACAAATTGTTATGTTGTCGAAATTTTTTCCAAATAAATAGTAACCATATAGCGACACCAATGATATTTCATAATGTATGGAATTATGTATGAACATAGGGTGTCACATATATTAATGTCACGCATTTTATCATTCACAATGCAACAAATTAACAACCTTTTTACAACTTCTTTTGTTGTGTCCAAAACTCCACATATTCCACAAGTATGTTGTTTCCCTATCTTTAAAAGCTTTTCAAGCTTTGGATCTCTTTTTTTTATTTGTGGAAGTTTGTGTTGCAACATTGTCTTCATTTATTTCCTTAAAGTTTTTGGGTTTTTTTTTGTCTTTTTTTTCTTAATTTCTTTTGTTTCCCCTGGCATTTTGGGGATTGGACATGGTTTAATGGGGTGAAACTTGCTAATATTCTAGAATCTCTTTCCCCTTACTGGTTGCATTTTATTCATGTATGTTGCTGAATAAGTGTCCCTATAATAGTATGCTGATATGTGATTCACCAAATCTTCACTATTATGATAATAAGCAGCAATGGCATAAAGGCATGGCATGCCTGTTAAATCCCATGCCCTATAAGTACATTCCATCCTTTCTAAACTCACAATATGCCTATCATCAGCTTCTAATACTTCATAAACTATAGTTCCATTCCAGTCAACCCTACATCTAGAGGCTATATTTGCCCAATCTTTATAAATCACCATACATTCTTGACTATATGTATTGATCTACTTTTTCAATTCTTTCTCATTCGTTTTTAGTAGATTTAATATTTTTATCCTAATTTCATAAATCATCCTCATAATAGGTTTGAACCTTGCTGAAACAATCCATAAATTGAATGTATATGAAATATTGTTATCCACCATTGCACTCTTACATTTAGTGCTGAAAAAACTCTGCATTATGTTTTAGGAGCATACAAGACAACATCACTTGCAACTTTTTTACTTGTCCTAACCATAGCCATCAATTTATCATGGAATTCCTCTAAAATGTGCTTTAAGCACATATCCAAAAGCTTTTTCTCAATGCTTCTCCTCTCCATTTTTACTGCAATTTGTATAGAAGTGCCTAACACACCATCTATGCTCAACCAATGGCAAAACGTAAATGACTTCTGGTATGAGACACTAACAATGAAAATAAACCATTTAAAAATAGCAAATTATAAGAAATATCAATTGTTGTCAATTTCAATCACAACAAACATAATAAAATGTCAAGACTAATAAAATTACAAAAATTACCTTTTACTATAGCAGTCAGCAACAACCACCAAACATATGTTAATATAACTATTGAATCAACATGTATAAAAAAACAAAATTCATAAAGAACTTAACCTACTCACATAAAAAATATTATATATGTAAGTTGAATGTAATTTGAGTGTAATGTTAGGTTTGATGCAGCAAGTTGAGTGTAATGTTGGGTTTGAGTAGAAGTTAAGCTAAAAAAGAAGGTAAGTGCAAGGTTGGATGCAGCAAACTTATCAGTTTGGGAAAGCAACACATACAAGGCAAAAAAGCAACAGATAGACTATACAATTACCTTATTCAAATCACAGTGTGCAACAAGTTGATAGATGCAAATTATATCATTAAGTAAACATAACAAATTGTCATTACCAATCGTAACAAACATAATAGGGTATATATTAAAGAAAATTAAAACTAAATTAAAAAAATTACCTTGTTCATATTACTCATTATGGTGAAATGCAGTGTATCTCATAGGTTTAACTCTATCTGTAGCAAATGAAGAAACCAAATCAAGTTTTGTTTATTCTTTTTGTTAATAGTAAATGAAATAGGGTACATCTGATTCATTGCATCCACCCCTATTACTATTAGCATCATCCCTTTCACTTTAGTTTTTAAAAAGAAGCCATCCAGTCCTATTATTGGTCTGCATCTAGCCTTCTAACCTCTTTTGAATCTTCAAAATAAACAAACATCCTCTTAAAAACTCTTCTGGACAAACATCCTCTTAAAAACTCTCCTGGCTTCTTCTAATCTTTCTTTCAATAACACAATAGTAATATTGCTCCCCTAATTCGACACCCTTAACTCATTTGTATAAGCTTCAAGAATGCAAAATCATCCTTATAATTGCCCTGCATTTCATTAAGTATTAGTCTCCTAGCTCTTTTACACTTGTCAAAAGACATATGAACTCTTAACTCTTTCTCAATATTCATTTGCATTTTTCTCACCTAAATATCTAGATTGTCTTGGATTTTCTCTTTCCACTGCTCTACAATCCATTTAGTAGTAACTCTAGTATTCTTGAATATCCTATAACACTTGTGTTTCATGTATAAAGTCTTAATTCTAAAACAAGGTTTCCTTTTCTCTTTTGATGCATAGAAAATAAATGGCCATTTCTCATTAACACATTTCACTCTAACCCTCCCAGGTTCACTTCTTATATCCTTAAAGTTTTTACCACTGGTCATAGTATAGGTAGTAATAGCATTTCTTATAGGTTTTTCATCCTTGAATGTCATCCCTTTGGTAAAATGCAATTTACCCTCTTTCGGATCATACCTCACTCTCTTCTTTGAGGTTTGCCATTTTAGCTCTCTCTCATTAACTACATCACCCAGATCTAATTCATATTCACTTTCACTTTCTTGCCCTGATGAGTCACTATCACTGTGCTCAACCTTACTCTCAACACAAGTGTCATGCTCAAGGCCACTATCCCATTAATTTTCACTACCCTAGTTGTGTTTGTTTTCATCCCTTTTAGTTGTTGCTTCAACCCTAGGTGTTTCAAAATTATTTGTTACTTGGCTTGCTAATCCCACTACCTCTTTAATGGGCTTTCGCCCATCTACATTTCTAGCCCATTCACATTACACAAATCCCTCTTTATCCAATTTTTTTCTAGAAAGCTTTGAGAGAATTCTATTAAATCATAATGTGTTATAAGGAAAAAAGCTACATCCTTATTTAAAAGGGACCAAACAACCTAATAACCTATGGACACTACCATCACCAATGAAAATAAATAACCCATCAGCTAAATCTTATCCTTGTTGAGCAAAAACCAAGTAAATAAGATCCATAATTGCAAAATGATCATCAAATTCATGAAATATATCCTTATAGCTAATTAGTTATAGGTCAAAACCATATTAAGTCTCTTTTTTTCCATCATTATGCTCTAGCTTTTTACTAAAATCCCATTTACCATTCCCATTGAATTATAAATTAATAGTTCCTCTGTATACAACCCTAAAAAAATTCAAAAGTAACATAAAAAAATTAATAGAATCAGCCAAAAAGTTCAATAATGATACACAACACACAAGCATTTTTTCTATTACACACCTACTGCCCAAAGTTTAAGCACATATGTCAATATCATTGGAATGGAATTAAGTCACATGTAATTTGAAAACAGGGACCACAAGAATAAAATATATGCATTTGACAAATAATATTTATTTTATTAATTGATGTGCTCTCCATTACCTCATTCAATATTCACTTTCCTTCTTTCTCATCAGTAACTCAAAGAACTATCTAAAACCCCAACCAATACCCTAAAAAATCACAAATATAACTTTTTTATTATAAAGGTTAACATAAGAAGAATGCACAAAAATACATACCCTGGCATATCCTCCCCCTCGCTTGAATTATCACTTGACATCTACTCTAGCTTTCACCTCCACTTTCAATGTTAGCCAATTCAAATTTCAAACTTCAATTGCTGCAGGTTTGTGTTTTAAAAGTTTTTCTTTTTTGCTAACATCCCAATGACATCTAAAGGAAATTTTAGATGACAGCAATGAAGTGAAATTGAAATTATAAATGGTCAAGTTAGGTCATTTTTTGATGAAGGCAGATCGGGAGATCAGATTGGAAATGGGATAGGGCAAATATGGTGTCAAGGATTTACGACAAGAGAAGGAGATGTATTTAGATGTAAAGTGGGAAATGGGATTAAAAATTTTGTACTGATTTTTTAAAGCCATGTGACCGACACGTGATACACATATGGCATGTGAGTAGTCCCATTCATTATAGTGTAATCCTATGTGTTCAAATTTAATATCCATGTGTCATCCTACATGTGTCCACATCATCCGTCAAATGATGATTTTTGGTGAAACTATTGACATCATTAGTACAGGGGTTAAATTGCATATTTTTGAAAACATAAGAGGCAACATTACATGAAAGTAAAAATTAGGGGCAAAATTGCTCTTTTTGGAAAACATTAGGGGAAAAATTGCACAATCAGCCTTTTTTGATGTTATTCTAATTTATTATTTAGATTATTTTGGTTTTTATGTGCTGATTATTTTTGCTTTCTTTATGTATTTCTTTGAGCTATTGTTTTTCATGCATTTGAAGGGTTCTTTTGAAAACTAATTGACTTTAGAGAGATAGTATTTGAACGGTTTTACTATTCTACCCTTTTACTTTTTATTGTTTTTAATTTATGTTTTCTTTTATTTTGGTTTATTAAGCTTTATTTATTAGTTTGTTTCATATATTTATTTTTGTACCTTGTTATTTATTCTTGAAAGTGTTTCAACTTTGGGGAATGTAGTAGGTAGTAAAAAAGAGATTTTTTTGGCATATTAATTGAAAATTTCACTTAAAAACATTTTATACTTAATTAATTGGAGCTTTTTTAAATAAAATAGACCAATGTCCACTTTTTATCCAAAAAAATGCAAAATGATAAAAAACTTTTGTAAATATACATAAGGGAAAAATGTTCCCAATTCAATAAACTTTCCAATTCATGTATGTCATTTTATTTTCATTTTGGTTGATTTTCCTTTGTAATAACTTAAGTAGAATTATTTTATTTGCTTATTGCTTTTATTTACTACTTTCCAAAATGCTTGTTATGTTTCTTTATTTCTTTGTAATGCATCATGTGAGAATGGAGGTATTCAATTAATAATAAAAACCTAATTATAAGCAACACCTAACCGAGGTGTAAGTAAGAATGATGTCTTGAATACCAATATTTGTTTAGGCATCAAAGGTTAGATTCACTTTTCCAACATTTTTTTGGGTGTTGACTCCGTGATACCTGCCTTTTGTGCCAATTTAGATGCCTTCATGGGTTAAACATCAATAATATAATTGGATATAAATCCCTTTATGTTGTGAAGCGGCCAATTTGTGAGTTTTGTGAGCCTTATTTCGATCTTGGACCCTAAGATCTAATTGAAATTGAGCAGGCTCTAACTTGCATCACAGTGGTGACTCCACTTTGGACTAAGAGATCGTGCTCCTAATGCATCTTGGTTAAGTTATTTATAATTGGATTTTTATTGTTAATTCTATCTCCTTTTAAAATTGCATTTTTTTCATATATTATAAAGACTTAGAATTGAGTTAGGTGTCCTTATTTAGCCCCAATACTATCTCAAAGCATGTCTTACATTCACTAGATATAAGGATGTGCCAAGAAGAACCACCAGCCCAAGTTTAGTACTAATCAGTATATAAAATGGTGATCTATCAATCGTTATACTCGTAATTAGCTAGATCTATTTGTAAGGACCACATTTTGGTAGCCTTAAAGTTTCACCACCTAACTACATGTCCATTTAATTATAATAGCTATTTCTCCTCGGTTGTACGACCTTAATAGCTCTTACTTGCTATGTGGGCCTTTATATATTGAACAAATTCAAATGAATTAAGTGGGTACTAATCAAAGGTTTCCATGCTCGGTTTGGCCTAATTTGAATTATATGATTCATTTAAATAGATAACGACTAAAAACCATAAACCTATGCTTTTAATTAAAATAGGTTATGCTATCAATTTTTCAACGTGCACCATTTACATCCATTGGGTTCCCCTTTGACCCATAGGCAAAGTCCACCTAGGAAAGGGATGGCACAACCTCCTGTGTGAGAGTGATATGGTTGGAAGGCTATATCTTACTTGTGTGTTATTGTATTTGATGCCTAACAACATTCATATATTTATGCATTATGTATATACCATGATCATGCATTATCATCATGCATCACTCCTAATGTTTGACTTTTACAACCATTATAGATTCATTTAAGTGATCTAGAGGCTCAGGTGGTTGCCTTGTCTAAAGATTCATATTTGAGCTTCCAAAACTGAGATTAAGGTTGGGTTGAGAATTCGAGTCTAAGGTTGGTTCAGAGTTTGGTTTGAGTGATTTGTTTGAAAGTAGTCAAGAAACCACACCAGATATAGAAATGATTGATGATGAGATATAACAAATAGAGATAGGAAGAAGAATATAAGATCTTGAGGTAAGGATGTCCACTTAAAGGGATAGAATAACTTTTGCTTCATTGCCTTTGATTTTGTAGGATGAAATGGACAGAAGGTTAGACAGGTGATTCCAAAAGTTTGAAGAAAGAATGATTCATATGACTGGTGGTCTGGTGGCTTCTTCAGCACCAAATCCTAAAACTTGACCTAGACCATTTGTTGAGGGGCAAGCGGGAGCAAAATTTTATTGGGGACGCTCCTACAATAATCGCTATAAAGACTTTAGGTCTACCAAGGTATCAAAAGGGAGAAAGAAAGGCATGCTTTGAAAATGAATTGATTAAGGAGGAAGAAAAAAAAGGCTCTCATATGGTTGTTGTGAGGACTAAGAGATCTAGTGTTGTAGATGTTGCCTTCAAGAAGATAGAGGCTATGGCTCGATTATTGTTAGCTAGTAGGGGAATGAACCACAAAGATAAGGATCTCGATGGGGATGAGCTGCTGACCTAGAGGTTTAAGATGCTGGACTTACCTAGATTTGATAGTACGTTTGACCCCTCCGAGCATGCCAAGCAATAAACTTTGATTAAAAAAGGGATCACATTGACTAAGAAATAGAAGGTGGAGTATTTTTGTTTGAGTATGGTAAGCCCGACGATAAACTAGTATTATGGCTTCAATAGACACACCAAGAAGAATTAGGATTTGCTGACAGAGGAGTTCTTAAAGCAATTGTAATGGCCTCAACACCGGGTCAACCATGAACAATACTTTCCGATGGTGAATAGTGCTTTTTGAGCCAAAAATGATACCCGAAAGTCAAAAATATTTTATTGGACCATCGAAAAATATTGGTCATAGTGATTCTAGGGTTGAAATTTGAAGGAAATTGACGTCAAATAGGCCTTCAAAAATCAAAAATACAAAAAAGGTAGCGAGCCAATTTCCCTGATAGAGAATGAGACTTGATTTTGCATAAATTTTTAAAAATAGCAAATCAACTCCGAAAATTACCAAATTTTGCATGTCTACATGAATTTTTATGTAAAATATTTTGGTGATGAGAATTGAATTTTTTGGTGAAACTGGAAGTTATTGAATCGGACCGATAAGTTTAAATCGGATCGATAATGGACTTCGATTGAGCCAAAAATTTGTATACTACCTATTTTCGATGTGATAAGAATGATGGAATTAAAATTGGAGTGATTTAAAGTAGGAAAGAGAGAGAATTTTAATTGGGCCTTAAATGGCCTAAAATGGGCCTTAATTTTAAATTGGGCTGAGCCCATTAAATAAGCCCACTTTTAGGCCCATTAAGTGAGTATAAATAGCTAAAAAAATCTGAGAATAAACCAAAAATTTTCAGCTCTCCCTTCTCCTCTTGAAGTGGCCGAATATGGCTTTCCTTTCCTCTCTCTCTCTTATTTTCTTTCAATCCACTCCATATCATCACTAAATCCAAATATAAGAAATAGAATTCCATCCTCCTAGTTCATATTTATGGCCTCTAACCTTTGATTAAAGCAAAGAAAGCAAAGAAATCAAGGGATAAAAGTTTAAGGGTCAAAGTGAGGTAAGTAATTTTCATGATTTTAAATTTGATTAAAGGTTCCTATAGGTAGATCTAAGTGCCTAAAGATCATTTTTGAGGTCAAATAGAGCTAAAAATGTTGTTATCTTGGTGTTTTCTTTGGTGAAGGTTTAGGTCCCTTAATGAAGAAGTTGAAGATGGATGAAATTATGTGGTTCAAGGTAAAGAAAAGGAAACTCTAGGAAGGTTAAGCATGAAAAAATTCTAAGTGGCTACAAAATCCTTTGATTTCCCTTTTATTTGAATTAATTTCCTTTATGTAATTAAGAAAAAAATTTGTTAAATTGCTTAATGAATAAAATTATTGTGAGAAAAATAAAATCGAACCATGAAAAATGTAAATTGAATGTTTAGAATGAAGTAGAAAAATTATTAGGGTTGATTAAGAAAGAGGGTCGAATTTTTCCTTAAAGGAATTAAATTTATTTTTGCATGAAATTAATACATAATAGCCCAAATTAATCATAAATATTATAATTAATGTCCTTGAATTTTTAAAGAATTTATGAGATTAATTTGGGAATTTTAAAGTTTAATGATTAGGTATGTAAAGAAGGAAATTGATGAAATATTGTGAAATAATTCACAAAATAAGTGAAAAATGGTATTAAATGTGAAATAATGTGTCCATAATTTTTTATGAAATTTATAAAACTTATTTGAATAATTATTGAATATTTATTGAACAATATAATTGAAAACAAAATAGTAAAATTTTGTTAATTATGTCATAAAATGATGATAAGCCTAAAATGAATTCTTCATAAATTTTTTTGAGAATTTATGAAAATTATTTGAATATTTTGAGAATGATTATTGAATTATGTAATTAATGAGAATAATGAATTATAGTGAAATAATTCATAAAATGATATAAATTGTAAAATAATATGCATATGAATTTTTGTAGAATTTATATGAATTATTAGAATATTTTTGAAATAAAATATTGAATATGTTTGATTAAAAATATTGAATTATTGAGAAATAATTCAATAAATAGGTACATGATGATAAACTAATATGAAGTAAATTACTTCGGTATAAAAGGAAATAAAAAAAAGTTAATTTATGCATTTTCGGAAAATAAAATAATGAATTATATCAATATAGTTCCTAATTGTTCAAAAAGTTGTAACATAAATATTGACTAATTTATCAAAATAAATTAGTCAATAAAAAGTATTAAAAGAGTGAATTATTATAAAATAATTCACCAACTGAAAAGTTTTAAGTGCCCGAGTAAATTATTGAAGAATAATTCACAAAAATGAAAGAAAGTAAAAGAAAGGAAAAAGCTACTGAATAGTCAAAAGCACAAAAAAAAGAGTGCGATTGAAAAAAAATATATTGTGTCCAGAAATAAATGAAAGAAACTAAAGATTTCTAAATGTTTAAAAATTATTTTAAATATAATTTATTGTTTTGCCCTTAGCAATAGTCAGACAATGATATTCTTGATTAGGATATAATTGACTAGCCATAGGGATACCCTATATCACGGTGCAAGTCATGATGACTTACTTTGCTATGGGTAGGATCTATAATCTCCATAGTTTCAGTGTTTTAAGTGAAAGTGAAAGTGAAATATTTTTTGAGAAATGGTCCCTTAGGGATCATTTCTCTCTTAGTATGACCTTTGAGTCTATATCTCGCATATCCTTTTTTAGAGTCCTATCATAGTGCACTAGGGGCGTATCATAATGAATAAATCAGTATGATTTAATTAAATTGAATGAAAAATAATTTATTTGAAAGAAAATAATAAGTTAGGATAAAACTGTAATATTTTTCAAAAATTGTGATTAATAAGTAAAAATGAAAAAAAATAATTTATAAGGATAAAATGATAAATGAGTATTAAATTATACTTTTATAAAGAAAATGGGTTTAAAATGGATTTTTACATTAACAAGATAAATTAAAGTCAGTTGGCATTTCATATACCTATTATAGTTTTGAAAAATAACAAGTTTGGAAAATAGTACTAATGTCTTATTTAAAGTCAAAAGTAATAAGATTGTTCTTAAGTGAAAACTTATGCTTAAGTAATATATTTCTGAAAGAAAAGTTAAATAAAAAGTAAAACAATAAAAAGACACCTAATTATTCAATTTGGAAAAAGAAAGAGATACTAAGTCCTAAATAAGTACTTAAACATGTTCAAATGTAAAAAAGAACGAAATAAAGATCTATATGCAAAGTGTTCAAAAATAATTTTATTACATTGTATTTAAAGCTTAAAAACCTTGAAAATATTAATGTGTTAATTAGTTAAAAAGTTAAAGTAAAATAAAGAATAAGTAGCAAAAAATTTTAATAATATCACACATCGAATAACTGAAAAATTAATCGAGAAATAAAATAGTAAAAAGATTTGGTACTATTATAGATACGAGTACCAATATAAATTATTAAATGAAAAAATAATGAATTCGATGTAACTAAAAATACAAAGCCAAAGTTAAGTAAAAGTAAAAGTTAAGGTAAAGAAGAATCATAAAAGTAAAAGTTAATTTGAAATCGATTCACATAAGGAAATAGTGTAAAGCAAAAATTGAAAGATTGAAAATCAACACAAAATGCTTACCAAAATGGAGATAAATAATGAAATTAATGTTAACAGAGATAAAAGCAAATGTTAAATGAAATAAGAATAATAATGGCATAATCTATGAAATTATGCTTTAAATGGGAAATTCTAGGATTAGTAGTCACCACTGAGCATATCTAGTACTTGGCACGTAGTGTTTACTGCGTGCAGGTACTGAAGTTTTGTGAGAGCTCAGTACACAGAGAAGCAGAATTCGAAGATGAAGAAAAGTTAGTTGTAATTTTATTGCTAGTATTTATGGCATGTATATACTTAGATAGTGAAAGTAAAGAACTGAACTGTATTCAAGTTAGTTTTTGCTAAATGATAAATATTGTCATGTCTATCGATGGATAAGTGTCAGTACGTGATGTGAAATGACAATCATTGATATGTGATTGACTGTGTAAAATGTATATTGCCATCTAATATGATTTGTTGTGCCTCTGAGAGGCTGTGTGGATTGTTTGAATTTTTTAGGAGGCTAGTAAGTTCTAGCTATTGTGCTGTCAAAATTTTATAAATTGAATAGTAATATTAAATTGTATCAAAGTTGTTTGGTAGTGATTGAAATTTGAAAAAAAAATTTACCGTTTAGTGCTATCTGTACTTCGAAAAAGACTGTTTTGTAAAGGGTGTGACATCACTAGCATTTTAGTACCAGAATGGAGGTCACTCTGAAAGACTTGAATTGTTCAATAAAAGCAAGATGAGTCCTTTTATGAGTACCTTATGAGGTGAAGGAATAAACTTATGTAGATGAAAAGAAAACCAAATATTGCTAACCAAATTAGGCTCTTTATTAGGAATGCATATCCCTAACTAAGGGATAGTCTAAAAATAAAGGGAATAAAGGATTGGGATTCTCTAAAGGACATCGCCATAGAAGCAGAGGGTGAATATTTGGCTAAGAGGGCCAATAATGAAGGTGCTAGGAGGAATTTTTTCTATAACAAGTTCGTTAGGAGTAGTAATGGAGGAAACACAAGTGGAAAGATGGCTAAAGTATTTGCTATAGAGGCCAATCAAAGATACTACTCTAACCTAAGAAAGTCATTATCCTATTATCGCTTGTTCCTATTATCATACATATTGTTTCAAGTTGATTAAGTATATAGTAATCCTTTTCACAAGTTTCATATTAATAATAAACCATACATAAATACAGTGTCATATCTTGAGAAGTCTATTAATAAGCACCATTATACATTAAAAATTTATAACCATTCTATTACTATTACTTTTCAACTTTTAGGTACAAAATGTTATTTACAAAGACAAAAGCACAAGATATAAGCTTTATGCTTTAACTCTATTGGTCCTGTGTTGGCCTTTTTGTTGCAGATTTTATCCCTATTGAAAAACCCTAGCCTGGGTGCCTATATGGATGAACACCTTTGCTAAGATATAAAGCTTAGTGGGGAACAATTAAGATGTGAACAACAACTCTCAGTGGTTATTTACAGGCACACAAGCATACACATGACATAATTTACATCTATAATGATTATAAAAGTAACTCCACAATAGTAAGAAAACAATATCAATACAATATCTATAAAGTAAATTAATCATACATAATACGTTATTATTTTGAATTTACTATATCTTATTATTATCTTATGTGAATGCTGACTTAAGTTCAGTGGTGTGGATAACGGGTGTTATGAATGCTCGTAGGTATCAATCATATGAGTAACCATAGGTACTTAACCTGTGGATACCCAAAGGTCTTAAACTTGTGGATCCAATAGGGCCATGTGACACCTTGCATTCATTCATGCTTTCGAGTTCATGACATATTATCATTATTAGCGATGTTATATAATTACCTACTTTAACTCAATTGTGTATTTTATGTAACTCGTCGATAGCTTGATTTAGCATTCCATCCTTAAGTCCAATTTGGTATCGCTAAGTTACTATTCATTTGGTATAAATTTTGACAGTATGACAATTTAAAATTCATGCTACGCAAACCTACAAATGGACAAAATCACAGTCCTAAATAGCAACCTACACCTCAAATACTCCAACAACATTCACAACACTTCTAATATCAGTCCACAACTTAGTCACATAACATGCATAACATTTTACATATATCATCAAATTAACTAACATTTAGCATTCAATACATGTCATAATATTTACATTAAGATTTCAACAACCTAAATCATATATACACAAAAGTACATATTTCAAAAGTCTTCACACTTACAAGCCACTTTGTCTTCCTTAGCTTGGCTTCAATTTACCTGTCCCTGCATGCAGTCAAAACAAACCATACGCTAAGCAATGTTGTTGTCTAGTGGTGGATACAACTATGTAAAATTTAATCTAATAAACTACTTTAAGAAAAATTACGATTTTATCCTTAGTTGTCACTTTTAATTAATTAACTTGAAATTATTCTTTTATTCTCACAAATTTCATTTTATTCTTTTCTTACTTATTTTTCTCATTTAAATTCATATAATTTCCTACTTAAGTTAAAAAATTACCATTAGGTCCCTATACTTTTTTCCATCATATTTTATTTTATTTAACTCTAATCTTGACTCTTTTCACTTTTTTTGCCTTCTATTTCATCTTAAGTGGTAAATTTATATTTTAGTCCTTATATGTGGTAAATTACATTTTAGTTCCTAAACTTTTTCTTATTTAAAATTTTGCTCTTCTTGATGTATTTGACCATTTTAACCCTTTTAACCATATTTCAATGCCAAATTACTATTTTACCTCTAATTTATTGCATAATTATATTCTTACCCTTTTTGAACCTATTAATCACAATTTTCATATTATTTCCTATTCATTTACATTTATGACATCTTTTATGTAAAATTTAACATTTTATCCTATTTTCTTCATAATTACAATTTTACCTTTAGTAGTGACAAGTGAAAATCTTCGAACTAGATATATGGAATGAGGACTCCAATAATTCAAATGGACTAGAGGGACCACTTAACATAATTTCGCTGCTCTAGTAAGGTGGAGGGACCACTTGAAGGGATCCAACTAACCCACCATGTGTGTATATACCAGCTATACCATAATGTATACCACAAATCAAATCTTATGGTATCTCATGGTGCTTCATAGTATATGTGTGTCCCTATGGCTTGCCATTATATCCTAGGATCATAGATTACCCACTAAATATTAAGAGCAGTTGTATATTTTATGCTACATTATATTTCCATGTAATTATCCATGTTAATCAATTATGTCACAAATACCATGTATTTATTTAGCATTCGTTCATGCCTAATAATCATATATTCATCATGTATATATATAATATCATATAAAAATGATTAAAACATGTCATTCTCATCATATTCATCATTCGGCCTCCTTATGTTCTTATACGTACAATGTCATTCTTTCTTTATTTACATGCCATATGTGTTTCTAAATTCATTTTAATCATCTATACGATGATATACATCTAATTTACATCCAAATTTTTAAGTTATCTTATATTAGATCATAATGTCTACTTGTTATTTTTAATTCTAATCAGTTTTATTGCATTCTTTATGCACTATATTATTAATTTCATGCTAAATATGCAATTAATTATTAAATTAATTCACATTTTGACTTTATACATAATTCGGCCATCATGGAATATCTCACTCTTAAATTATTTTCTTCATTAATTGACATTCATATCATGTTAATTCACCATTTTATCAAGTTATCTTCAATTATTTGACATTTTTACTCAAGTTTGTATAGTTACATAATGTAAATTATAGGTTAAATTCAAGGAAATAAATGAAATTAAGTGTAATTTGTATCCACTAACCTTAAATTGGCTTGAAAATTCTCTATTCTTCCTTCCCCTCTCCTTTTTGTTCCTTGCATTTCTCTTTCCCTTGGAATTCCTTTTTAGGTCTAAATTAGAGAGGAGAAATTAATGAGTTTATGCCATGTATTTAAACATATAAAAGCTACTAAAAAACTATACTAATTATGCTCTGCTAGCTTATAAAAAATTCCTCAATTAATTCTATCAAAAAATCAAGAATTTATCTAATTAGGTTACCTTTCTCTCACTAAAAATTTTTATTTTCCAAGCTCTTTTTTTGCTCCAATTCTATTTCTATGTTGAAGAGGATATTCCTTAATGTTTTTGAGTGAAATTGGGGCTTGAGATTTGGTGGGAAATAGGAAGAGCAAGAAGAAAATTGATAGATGGCCAAAATGATGAAGGTTTGGATTTCTCAAGCAAAGGGGAGAAAATTTACAAATTTTTTGGGAGATTTAGAGATTTTTCTGCAGTTTTCTATTTTTTCCTTTAGAGTATAAAATGAATGGCCAAGATTTGATCATTTACTATTTGATTTAATGACTTATTTTTAAGCCACTTATCATCACCATATTAATCCCTACACATATACAAGCCCAATATCTAATTTCACTTTATTTTCGTTCAATTTATTATGACATTTATGCCATTGGATAATTTAAATGTGATATTTAAGCCTCCTAACTAATTTAACCTCAATTTTTCACCATCTTTCTAAAATTAATGTTCCAATTATTAGAATGATCTAAAATTTTCCCCCATATATAA
Source organism: Excoecaria agallocha (assembly GCA_037975025.1). Lineage (NCBI taxonomy): Eukaryota > Viridiplantae > Streptophyta > Magnoliopsida > Malpighiales > Euphorbiaceae > Excoecaria > Excoecaria agallocha. The sequence continues at coordinate 5,821,457 of CM075823.1, read as the reverse complement.
TAACATATGGAGAATCATGCGGTTAAAATTTTAAGTTATTCCAAGATCATTTTAGTATACTTTCAGCTATAGAGGTAAAATCAACCAGTTTGAAATTTAAAATTTCAAAACTATCAAAAAAATTATTTTTCACTTCCAATAGCTTATTTATGTTATTTATAATGGATATATATGATTAGAAAAAATTTTAAAGGTCTATAGAATAGTTTTGAGTCCAATCAAACTTTCGATCAACCATTTATACGGTACCGAGTAAAATCTTCACTATCTGATTTGAGAATCTATTTAAGCTCAATTTCATCTCCAATTATACCATTAGACTCCATTTAACTCATTTTATCCCACCTAATGGTTAACTATAACTTCCACATGGGTCATCCATCCTTAGATTTTATTAGGCTGAGCACGTTTAACACTTATACACTATCAAATTTTCCTATACTATCCTATTGTAATCACTCCAAAAATTGTCTCAGGATTATTTTTCATGCTTTAGAATGTACCATGCATATCATATATAAATTTTACGACATTACATGCCAAAATTGTGGCCCACATAGGGATAAGCTATGGATCCAAATGGGGTTGAACTGTAGCAGCTACAACTGTACCCTATAGGCATGCCTATCTATCCAAAACCAATTTTTATATACATGTAATTGAGTCATCTTTCAAAATTTTCATTCATTAAGTTTAGTTTATTATAACATACATGTGTACATATACAAACATCCTTTATAATCATAGTAGTATAGCTTTAAACATCAATGCATACCCATAAGAATATAAACATTCATATAAGTATATATCCCTTAGTTAAAACATCTTTAGTTATGCATATTTGAATGTATAGTTATGTGCATATGCAACTTTAAGCCTACATATATATATAGCTTTCTTTGTATTATCACATCCTAACCATGATAATTTACATGCATATGGTTAATATGTGAGCTTAATACTAGGTTAACTCATTTGCTTAGGTTTCGTTGTGTTAATATTTGTCTTACAACCTTGCTTTAATATTTCATTATGCTCTATATACATTCCATGCCACTTATTACTCTTATTTTCATGTTTAAGCTGCTTTGATTAGCTTCAAGAAAATTTAGGTGAGTTTTGGTGGTGTTCTAAGGCATAAAACTCTAGTTAGCCCTAAATGGGAATTGACTCGATAGGGATGAAATTTATCCCTATCTAGTTAATTGATTCTGTCCCTTCTAGGAGTATGTAACTTGGTTGGGATGATTGGTATCTCGATGGGAAAGGTGGGTAACTCGGTAAGGATGGTGGGTATCTCTATAAGTTGTTTGGTTCTATCTATTCTAGGGACTTGTGACTTGGTTGGAATGAAGAGTGTCGATACCAAGTTGATTTTAATAATTATTGTACCTTACTGTGCGATGAATTTTTAACCTAAAAAATTAATTTTCTCGATAAAGTGATCTTTTACAAAGTGTTTTTCTCTATTTTTAGTTTCTATATCAGTAAAAATCATCTCATTTGCACTTGTAAATCTTAATATATTTACAACACTCTAAATCGCTCCCAATGGTAGGGCAACAAACATGTCTAATATTCAAGCTTATTTTTGACAAGTTTAAAGGTAGATTTAGACTTTAACTTTTGCATATAAAATTTGGGTCTATGAATCTAGTTTCTACCTAATAAAAATTACTTAATTTAAAGGATCATATCTCAATTTAAAGGATCAAGTAAACCTTATGGCAAATTTTGTTATCTTAAGAACAACTCCTATGTTTTTGTTCTTATGCACAATCAAACTTCATATCCATATTTTTAGCTCTTTAATACATCTAACATACCATATTAATGCATTAAAAAGAAGCAATCACATACAAAAATGCTAGAAGTTCCCATACCTTTTTGTGCACCCCAAAAGTGCTTCATTCAATCCCATTCAACCTCTTTTACCTTCTTTTTGTTTCCTTCTTCTTCTACATGCAATAAATCACAACTATAAACATCCATTTACTTTATAAATATCAATCCTTAATATATGGGACAAAAGAAGAAAAAAGAGAGAAGTTTATTACCTTAGTATGGCTTAACCACTAAACTTTCTGTCTCAAAAACCATATAGCTAAAATTAAGGATTTTATGGTGGAATAGATTTACTTAGGATGAAAAATGGCTGAAATTGGTTCCTCTAAAGTGGTTAGCCATCAAGGCTTCATTTTTTCATGATTTTTTTACTTTTCTCAGGAATCCTCTAGAGATAGGCTAAGGGTTGGGCTTACCCCATAAGCCTACTTGTGGGCCTTAAGTGAGCCTCACTTAGTTACCTCAATCCTTGAGTTTTTCCTTTATTTCTTTCCCATTTTATTTCTTTTCTTTAAATTTAAATCACCTACATTACACTACCTTTTAATTATGTATGTGCATGCTTAATGTGAAATGACCTTATTGCCCTATTCTTTTAAAATAATTACCTCTAGGTCCTAACCTATAATGCATTGACTAATAAAGCATATATCAATCATATTTTCATTTAAACGCGGATATAATTCTCCTAACATCATCTCGTTCATTATGACCCTTATCATTTTTTTGAGCTCATCAAATCTTCCACCTAGTTTTTTATGATCAAGGGCCACTGTCTGTAAGGGATCTACCATCACTATACCTTCTAAATTTGATTCGATAATATCAACCAAATTTAAATATATCTCTAACTTTTATTCTAATTCAACTTAGCCTGATAAAATATTATTGATGGGATGACCGCTCGGACCTCTAAACCATATAGGTAAATCTATAATAGCTAAAAAATGTCAAAAGGTTAGAGTGATGTATGATATATAAACATACTAAGCATGCATATGATACATGGCCCACGTATGATGCATGAACATAAATTTGTTATAATGTATGGTACATAAATAAAATATATACATTTTCATGGCAAAAAGGCTTAACATATGTATTTTACATTATAATATTAATTAGCATAATTTGTTTGCACATGAAATGAAATGCATGCTCACGCACATTCATGCACATAAGATTTACAAGCTTTAGTTTTTAATTAAAATTTAGGTCTCGATTTATGCAAGCAAAAATTGCACATAAAGTGAGATGTACATACATCAGAAAAGAAATCTATACACACAAAACATACACATTTTTTTGGTTTATATTATTAATTTAAAATTGATTAGAAATGTATGCATGTATATGCAGCATGGACAACCACATCCGAAAGAAAGGAAAATCCTCCCAACCTTATTACTCCCACATATAAGGTTGTACGGTCTCTTTCCTAGGCGGGATTAACTTATGGGTTAATAGGGAACCCAATGAATGTGTATTATACATCATGGAAAATTGGCAACATAACCTCTCTTTATTTAGAGTACATGCAAATGGATTTTAGAGATTGTGTATTTAAATAATCCAAATAACCCAAAATGTACCCACCAAGGCATGAAATCTTTTTTATGAAAAGGAATCTAAGTTTATTGAGATTCATTCAATATATAAAGGCCCATATTACAAGTAGTGTATTATGGTGCATGCCCCTTAATGAAAGTATTTATGCTATTACATGGCCTTTAGTCTGGTGATATAGCTTCAGAGATACCCAACCGTGGTCCCTACCAATGGGTTTAGCTCATCATGAGCACAACGATCGATTGGGTCACCATTTGATATAAAAAAAGGTATAAGGCTTGGGTTGGTGGTCCTCCCTAACACTTTTCTACATTAAGTGAACATAAGATCGTGTTTTGGGGCTAAAAAGGGACACCTAACTTAATTCTAAGGCCCTAGTATGAATGCAATGAAAATTTTCAAAAGGTGATAAAACATATTAATCACTAAACTCATTTATATTTAATTAACAAAAGGTACTTTTAGGGAAAAATCTTATGTTTCCTAGTAGAGTTGCCACTATAATGCGCGCCGAACCTTGTAGGCAGCCCATGTACTCTCAAAAACCTATTTTCAGAAATTGAGATCAAATCAAGGTTTATTTAACTAATGAAGGTCGGTTGCTTCATAATGGATAGGGATTTAACCCAATTCACAATGCCTCGAGCCTCAAAAAGGCATGAAACAGCTTCTAGGGATATCCCTATCCGTTTGTTGGCGATCAACCTATGAAAGCATTTGCTGGGCACCACAAGGTAGGTACATAGACTCACCACCCAATAAAACATTAAAAAATGAATTCTAACCTTATAAGGTTGAAACTAGATATAATTCAAACTTCACTCCTACTTATACCTTTCATTAATGTTATATAAATGATTTTTAATTATTAAATTATTTTATCTCCTTTCTCACATGATATATTATGCTAGAAAAATAAAACGTGCTCAAGCATGTTGAAAAGCTATAAAGCATGTATATAGGAAATCGTAAAAAGCATGGCACATGAAATATTATAATAAATAATTGTAATAAAATAAAATAATAAATAAATTAGGTCATGAATTAAGCTCATTTGGATAAGGACATTAGTTCTCCAATGCATATTTACAAAAAGGTTAAATCTCGAGTACATTTTCGATAAAAATGAGGGCGTTACGCCCACATGGCCTTTGAATAAAAAGGATCATTTTAGTTAATTTTAAGGAAAAAAATTCATTTTGTATTTAAAAAATAAATCCTTAATTTACATATTATTTGGTGGGTAAAAATCAGAACATTGGACCATTTTATTATAAAAAAAAAGTCCCACTCAAACTCGTATAAAATCATTTAGTAAATTTTTAACTATCATTTGGAAAAATCATTTATTTACAATAAATAAAGGCACGGATAATAATACAAGTAAAACATGCAAAAATAAGGATATTTATTGAATTGGGAATATTAGTTCCCACATGCATACTTATGAAATTCTTTTGTATGGTTTTTTGAATAAAATAGGATATTGGTCCATTTCATTAGAGAAAAGCATAATTAATTGAGTATAAATATTTTAGTATTGTTTTTAATTAAGGCATGCAAAAACTTTTATTACTAAGCTATGACAAGCAATAAAACAAAAGGCATTACACAGGCCTAATAAAATATGAAGAAAATAGGAAAATGAATCCTAAACTAATCCGTCGCCTTATTCTCTAATCCAATTCTGAATGTTGATGTATTAAAATAAGGCATGAAAAGTAACATAAGTCAGTAATATTAAAAGCTAATAATAATAATAAAGATAATGAGATTAATATAGAAATAATAATAGCATAAGCAAAAATACTATTAAAACAAAGGAAAGGGAAAGAAATGTAGAAACAAAAGAAAAGCAAGGGATAAAAGGGGTAAGAGCCGAATGACGGACCAAAGAAAATAGGGCGAGTCATGCCCAAATAGGATGAGTTATGCCGCAAATCGTGCCTCACTGATGAGTCACTGTTGCAAGATAAGTGAGTCGCGGGGCTGAGCTAAGGACGAGTCACAAGCTTAGCCCATGATTTGCTGATGACTCAAGCTCATGAGTCAACCTTGGAAGACGAACATAGAGAGAAAATGCTATTAAGGCCAAATTAAGCCTTCCAAACCCAAATCCATTTCTATGGCCAAAACAAAGTTTACACAATTAAAACTTTGATTTAGGCCAACAAAATAGACACAAATAAAATAGCACTAAATAGAAATTAATAGACAATATTATAATTGACAATGAAATATTGAATTAAATATTGAACAAATACATAAATCAACCATTTGGTAATTAAATTACAAAAATTTATTTAGTCTAATAAAATATAGATATAAAAATAAAATTAATAACAAAAATATTGAGAAGATATAATTAAATGAGAAATAGAAAATTAGCAAATATGCAAAAATAGTAATAATAATGGCTATATTAGCAATAATACAAATTAATTATAACGATAAAATTGGCAAAAAAAAAATTAAACATCAATTCAATAATAATACATTTAAAATAATTAATAAACATGTTAATAACAATAATAAACAAATAACATTAGCAATTAAAATAATAGCAAAAATAATAAGACAATAAATAAACTAATAAATTAATCTAATATATTAAACAATGACTTAACAAACAAATAATAAAATAATTAAGTAATAAATAATGAAATTAAACATTAATTAACAACCAAAAAATTAACAAATTAACATAATGAAATAATAAATTTATTTAGCTAATATAATCAATTAATTCACAAAATTGGTTAGCAAATTAACATACTTGTCAATGAATTAACAATTAATAAACAGAATATTAACAAAATTTACCAAAAAAATAATATAAAATTTAATTAATGAATCATATATTAAAAACATAATAAATCAAAGAAATGATTATTTACATAATTGATTGAAATTAGATATTAGATTTATAGGTTTTAGGGACTTAACAATATTACCTTCAGTGTTGATTTTGTCAAAGAATAAGAATTTGGTGCTCTAGGGCATTTTTGTAACTTTTTTGAGTTCGTTACAATTTTTGGGTTAATTTTCTTGAGTTTTCATGGACAAATAAGAAGATGAGAGATCACGTAAGAGGAAGAGAGAAAAGAGAACAGAAAAGTGAGTCAAAACTTATTTAAGAAGCTTAAGAATCCCTTTAAAATATCCCATGGGATAAGGATGGAAAAAATAAAAAATTGTCCCCAAAATTTCCCCTGCTTTTAGGTCTAGAATGCATTTTGGAAGTGAGTCACGACCTTGAGTCATGATTCATTGCCATGACTCATGGCCTAAACTCATGAGTCATGGCCTTGATACTTGATTTATGGATTTGAATCGTGAGTCATGCCCTTTTTCCTCAACCAACTGAATTTTAATCCAAAATATTTTCCAATTTTTAGGCCAGAAGTTGCCATTTTTTCAACAAGATATCTCTTAAAATTTGTTCCCCTATGTCTTATCTTTTTGATGAATTATTAATCACTTAATTTGGATTTATAGATCGGGATTTATGGCCAAAATACTAATGATTTCTCAAGAAATTTTCAAGGATATAATTGATTTTTTGACTTTGAAAAATTATTGGGAATAATGGATTTAGAATTAGGTCATACTCTCTTCATGAAAATTAATGCAAAATAATCTAGTTTTTATAAAAATTTGATTCACCTCAAAAGGAGCTTTACAGAGCGGGTTATGCCTAAATTACTATAGAATGGTCTAGGTGCAAGGATAGATTCGGATCATCTATGTTCAAGCCTAATTTTGAGAATCATAAGGACTAAACTAGGTTTAGGTTTCTTTATCAAAGTTTTATATCTATGTCGTTAGATTTAAATGATTTAGAATCATTTAATTATGAGGTTTGTAGGCTAAGATACAGCTGTAACACTCCAGATGCTTTAAGTTTTAGAAATCAATTTTCATCATTTTTCCTTTTTTGAAAGAGATAAATGGATGAAGCCCGAAAAAAGGTTATTTTAGGAATATTAAAACTCCTAGGAAAGCTTAGCACTTCCAATCATTGTCTATTTATGAGAAATTACTTTCTTATTAGGTAACCTTGATTAAGAGCCATTCAGTGTTAGTGGTTATGTCCAAGGCCATATATTTTGTTCCTTATGTAACGTCAAATTTCATATTATAAAATTGAATTTTCTTCATGTTATTATATTTTGGAATGTTAGAATAAAATAATGTTTATAAATAACAATTCAATGTTATTTTTGGTTATCCCTATTCATTTATCATTAAAAGGAATAATTATAAATAAAGACTAGTACAAGTTTTATTGTTAATTATGGGATGATTACATATGATGATATAAATCAAATTTATAGGTACTTATTGGAGAATAAGGTACTGGATAGACCTGATATGAGAAACTACATGGGTTAATGTCATTATTGATCTCATAATAGTTATGTTATCGATCCTTAAACCTGAGATTAGCATAGTATCCTACATAAGAAACATTATGTTTTGATATAATCAGACATTATCTTTAATCGGATAATAATAAAAGTTATGATTGACATGATAAAAATTATGTAGAGAATAGTGAATAATCAAGATGGAATTTATCCCTCTTTTATGAGAGAGATATCTATTGGGCCCTTCAATAAGTAAGAATGAGAAATGCATGGCCATGCTCAAATGAATTGATGGAGCAATCAATGTCATTTGATATTATCAGTTTACTTAGTGATCAAGAAATTATATGTTTGAACTATATAAGTTTGATATGGACCATGACTTATGTTCAAACAAGATATCGTGTGATAAATGGATTATAACATGTCCTATTTGGTTAAAATCGAAGTATCAATATTTATATTATTTGGGTAGCCATAATGTTTTGCTAGAGGTAGCTTATAACTTATGGGTCTGTGATGGGATTCAGGCCCACGGCCAACATAATATAAACCTATTGGGTCGCACACATGAAATGTGATGAATAGACTAAGGGTTAATTTGGACATTTTAAATTTTATTTTGTGACAAATTAAAATTTGAAATAAATAAATAAATATTAATTAAGATTAATATTATAATTCTTATTTTAAAAAAGAAATAAAGTATTTCTTATTTTAATAAGAAATATGGGCCAAAAATTCTCTGTCTCTCTTAATTAGGGTTGGGTCACCTATATATATAATATTTATGGTTTAAAAACCCTAAGAAGACATACTAAAAAAAGGTGAGCCGTCACCTTTACGAAAGTAAGAAGAGACAAAACATTTTTCTGTGTTACCCTAGCCGGCAAGGAAGGGAACTAGCACTCCAGATGAATCTGTTCATTGTGTTCAAGTGTGGATACCGATAAAGGGTGTTTGTTTCATGTGAGGCAGAACCTACAAGATGATTTTACACTTCAGGAGTTAGTAATCATTACTTTCTCTTCATTGAGTCAATTGGATTGCATGGATCCTAGTGGATTTCATATATCAGCTACATTTTTTTGTTTTATTTTTCCCTTGTTAAAACCCAACAGTGGTATCAGAGCAACTTACAAATTTAATTGATTCAATAATCGATTTTTATATGTATATGATGTATACAAAATTGGTCATATGTGATATGAGCAGTATGTATGTCGTTATATGATGAATCAATTACTATTTTGATCGACTTATTAATTTTGTTTATATGTGATATGAATGAAATAATTTTGTTTATATGTGATATGAACAAAATCAATCTAGTTATATGAGATATGAATGTGATTGATAATTTCATAGTAATAAAATTATGTTCATTGGATATGAAATTGATAGATGTTAATATGATTAACATTTGCATGTTAATTCTGAATTAATCTGATTAAATGAATTATCATGAGATTATGGTGGTATTTTGTAGCTATTGTGAATGTTTAATGTGATTAAATAACTACTGATATGATTGGCAGAATCAATTTTCATGGATACATAATAAGGTTTTACAGCAAAAAATTGTTAATGAGATTAACATTGCTTCAAAGCTTTGAGGGGTGTTGCCCCTTCATCACCCCGTGTTATCTAATTTTAGTGCACGAAATATTGTTATTGCTATTATCCGCCAATTTTATACATCAATCTTATATGATCTATTAAGCATGATATAAGATAAACTAGATTTTAGTTGGTGCATGTATGATGTCTTTGCATGGTGCATAGCATGACCAATTAAGACCCTTATTATGATGCTTACTGTATTTATTTTGGTCATTCATTTTATGGGTTTGTAATTTTAAATATGACATACGTGTCATTCTTTTGTTGTAATTTTGTTTTACTAATAGTTTTAAGAGAATAGTTTATTTCATTATTGTAATGAAGACGAAGGAATTTCACGAAGACCATGAAAGGGATCAATCCAATTCCACGATGATGGAGGTGCAAAGTGGGAGCTTTGATCAAGTCAAGTTTATGTTATTCCACCTTGGATTAACCTTTGATCTTCAAATTGGCTTATGAAGATCATATAGTTGTTGGCCATACTATGACACATTTCATATATTATACATATTATATATGTATGTGATGCGATGAATGATTATATACGTGGATAAGATGCCATGTATGGGATGATGCATGATATGTAAATAAATAGACATCATAAATTAAAATTAAAATTTCCTCACCATAATTTTAAGTTATATGCCACCCACAATTATAACACTTGTCAAGACTAAGATCACAAAAAATATAGGTTCTGCCAAAGCAAAGTACATTAGGTTATCATAGTAAGGCAAGATGGGTAATGGTGTTACCCATATGTTAAAATATGGTTAGACTTAATTAGGCTATCAAAATGGTTTTAGGCCAAAGGCATTGGATGGGATTAAAACATGCTAGGACATATGATGTCAAAATCCCATAAAAAATCTAAGAGTTACATGAGATGTAATTGGTAAGGAGTTATCTACCTAAATAATTTGATTTTAAGCATTATGCCAAAGTTAATTTAGAATTAAGTGAAATATGGATCTTAGCCCACTAAAATCATTACAATTGTTGTAATTACTATCAAGGGTGAATATTTTAGTGGGAGTTTTTAAGAAATACCCTAAAATGAAATTGGTACTAATATTTATTTTACATATTTGTAAATCAATGGGTTCAAATAACACTTTCACACTATCATTACGATCAGTCCTTGAGAAGGACAAGCTAAAAGAAGATGGCACTTACTTCCTTGACTGGTTTAGAAACTTGAGAATTGTTATCAAACAAGAAAGCAAGCTATATGTTCTCGATGACCTTGTTCCTCCCCTCCCATCTGCTGATGGCCAAAGGGTAGTCAAAGAAAAAGAAAAGAAACATGCTGATGATTATGTTGATGTGGGATGTCTTATGTTAGTCATAATGTGTGTAGAACTTCAAAAGGATCTGAAGCACATGGAGGCTTATGAGTTGAGCAATCACCTCAAATAGTCTTTTCAACAACAAGCAAGGCAAGATAGGTATGAGACTACCAAAGCTTTGCATTCTTGTAAAATGGCTGAAGGTGCATCAGTGAGCTCTCATGTTCTAAAAATAAATGGCTATATTGATCACCTTGAAAGGATTGGATTTCCCATTACTCTAGAACTAGCTATGGATTTTATTCTTAATTCATTGATAAATAGTTATAACCAGTTTGTTATGACTACTATAATATGAATAATATGGAGAAATCCATTGCTGAACTACATACGATGCTTAAAATAGCTAAGAAAAGCATTAAGAAAAAATCGAATCATATTCTTATGATTAATAAGTGAAAAGGAATCTAAGGAAGAAAGCTCTAGTTCATAAGAAATGACTATTCTTGGCACTACAACTAAGAAAGAACTAGAGCAAGAAATATCAAGAAATATGATGATTAGATGTTCTGTTCAATTTTTTGTCAATCCAAAATCATTTCAGGAAGTAATTTCAAGAAATTTGGGATCAAATTCAATTGGAAATATTAATTCTCGATTGATAACTCCCAGAAATATTTCATTATCATCCCAGTAGAATGATGGTGAGAGATCTCATCTAAATAATATAAAAATTCGAAAGCAATGGGAAGCAAATTTTTTTAAAGCTCTGAAATATCTAGCAAAGGTCACTAATACTGTTGAAATCAGCATTATTCCAATTAATGGAACCTATAATAAAGCAATTAACAAAAAAAAAAGCATAACCAAGAACGGTCCAAAAACTCTACCATTTTGGACTTATTCATACAATCTATCCTGGAGACAATTTGGAAGAAATTCAACATCTACCAGTAACCATTAAGTCTCAAATTGAGATTTTTAATGGAATTACTAAATTGAATAAAATTTATATGCATATTTTCAACATTATTGCTGAATGGGATGATGTTAAAAATATGAAAATTTTCATAAAAACTTTCATTAAAATAGGCACTACCAAATAAGAAATCATTCCAAAAGATCATAAGACCTTTAATTTACATCCATTGATTTTTAAGAATATCCCAAAAATGAGATTGAAGAATATTGAAACCAACATTAGAGTATTAAATAAAATTTTATCAGACAATAAAAAATATTACAACATTTATCATAATAATATCCTTATCACTAATCCTGCTACAGAATGGCATCAACGATATCTTCTTGAAGGATATTTAAATACCATTATTAAAGGCAATCTCCTAATGACAGAAGGGATAAGAGAACTTTTTTAAAATTTGATAAAAAAGGAATCTCCAACAACCTAAAGAAAAAGCAACGAAAAAGCTCTGATAAAATTGGACCTCCTATGAAGAAAATCAAGAATAATTGAAGAAAAAAGATAGAAACACTAAAGTAAGCAATGATGCACTAATAAATTGTAATAATGTAAATTAATAATGCAATAGAGGTAGGGTCCAACCTCTATGAAATACCCCTTATGCAAATGTAAGAAGCACGACTAAAAATTCAAGCTTCATTTTGAGTATTCTCTCAAAGTTTTTGGCATGTTTACCTTTTTGTAATTTTATTAAAAATGGATTTCTAAATTTCAGCAATTATTCTTTCTAAGTAATCTTATTATTTAGCAGTTGCAATCCAGTAAGAAATATAGGAAATTCTTTTTAATAAACTTAGAGAGTCAGATCACTCGGATATCACAAATCCACAATAGAAAATTCACATGTTAACATCTTTATTGCTAGCTGAATATCTTTCAGAAGTATCTCCTAATGGTTCCAAGCCCATGTTTGAGTGAAGCCAAGGCCGGAGGGAATAAGTTTAGAGAAAACTCAACTTAACCTAGAATGTCTAAAGTCTACGGGTGAACTATTATCATAAATCGTTGATAACAGGAGTCTAGCACCATTGAAGAAAGCATAGTGGACCTCTAAATGAGATTTAAAAGGTATATTGAAACCCTGATCTTTGTTAGTTTATGGTTATAATTTTCAACTCTATTTCTTATTTTGGAATCTTGCATGCTAAAGAAGAGGTGAACATAAAGAATACTTTTTAAAATGAAATTGTTTGAATTTCTTAATTCTAATGGAAAGATTAAGAAAATAAATTAATGAAACTCAAACAAATATAGATAATATAATTCATTATAATCATCAATTATTAGAATAATTAAAAAGATAAGAAAGAAGAAAAAGATTTATAGAATATTTTGAGTTACATCCTCCTTACAATATAAAAGAAAGAATAGAAAGTTTAAAATATATGATTAAGGTTAATAAATCAAGAATAAGAGTGCTAAAAAATATAATAAACAGAATACCTTTAGGATGAATATAATTAATTATTTTAATTCGAAAGATTTAAGTAAAGAAAGAGAAATAAATTAGATAATAAATGATATGAATATGGTAAAAAAAAGTATAAATCATAATTTTCAAAAAAATTTAGACATAATAGGAACTTTCAATTTTGATAATAATTTAAAGAATTAGATTATAAATAATCTTTATAAAGATAATTATGTAAAAGTTACCATAATTACAGAAATCATAGAAACTTATCAAGAAAATAAATGACATTAATAATAATAATAATAATAATAATAATAATAATAATAATAATAATAATAGAGAAAGAAGAAGAAATTAAAATATATCTATTCTTATTAATTGTAAGGTATATCGGTTGAAACAATTCAATCTGCGGGCTACTGATTCAAAGGATAACTTTGTTATTGTGATTGATTATTACCACGAACCTTCAATTAAATAAGAAAAATAATAAAAAAAATAAATAAAAAAATAGGAAAAAATAAAAATTTGTAAAAGATCCATAACAAATTTCGACGTTTATTGGTATCAGAGCGTATAGTACCTTCCAAAATAGGGCAATGCACTATGTGGGAACTCTCACTCATGAGGATGATTAAGGCGAAGTGAGGCTTTCCAACCCTTAGTGTTGGGTAATCTTTAGGCAGATGCCCAGTGCCTGATAGGTACCAATGGTTGCCACTCGGTCCTTCCTATGGGCAGAACCCAAGGAACCGAATTCCAACCTTCCCAGTATCAGAGCCTTTAGGCTTAAATTTAAAATAGATAAAATTATGAGTTTAATAAATTTAACTATAAAAGAAACTATAGATAAAATATTTTATGAAATCTCAAAAAAGAAAAATATATTATAAAGAGAAAGTAAGAAAATTAAAAAATGAATGTTTGTATATGAAAATAAATAATACTAGGGAATATTATAGAATACCTAGACTACAAGAAATAAGAGAAGAATTAATAATAGTAAAAGATGAATTATAAGCAGAATTAGAAAAAATAAAAGAAGAAATAAATATAGCTTGTATAAAATTATAGGAAGTATAAATGAATTATAAACAGAAAATTATAGAAAAAGAAAAATATATAGCATCTATAATTAGGATAATTAATTATTTAAAGAAAGTGAATGCAAATCAAAATATAATAAAATTATTATTAGATGACTTAAAATTTTCTAAAAAAAATTTACAAACTTTAATAAACAAATAAATAATATGACAAATATAAAAAAAAAAATTGAAGAATATTTAAGTTTGCTAAATTTATCTTCTATAGAAAATATGAATAAAATAACATAAGAAATGAACAACCAAATAAGAGCATTATATAATAATGAAAATGAATATCAATCTCAAGAAAATATATCATAAAACTTTAGACAAGTATCATTACAAAAAATGCGAAGAAAAGAAAGATTAATAGCAAAAATTATAACAACATTAATTACTATAAGAAATTATCTTAGAAGATAACAATGATAAAAATAAAAGAAATATTAGTATCAAAAAGAAAGTTTGCCATATACAAACTCTTTTGTCTTTAATAAAAGTGATATTTTAAAAAATGAAAGAGAAAAAGTTGGTAGAAATGAAAAAATCCCAATTAAAAACCGGGTTAAAATATTCAGTGAAAACATTGAAGTTGAAGTAGGCATGCTGAACAAATTTCCAAGAACACATAACATTGAAAAATTATTCCATAAATTCAAGACAACCCAAACACACTCTGATTTATGAAACACTTAAATTCAATAAAATCAATTTTCTTAGATTCCAAAAATTAACACTAATCAAGAAAATAATCACTTCATAAGAAAAAATAATGAATTATTTTCTTTAAATCATAACATATATGCGTACATCATAATTTTCTTTGAAACATATAATCATAACAGATATATGTACATTTTTGCCGATCGTTGCTTTTAGAAAGAAGTAATTATGTTCTTCACTTTTGATCCAATTCACAATAAGTAATTCTCTCTCTCTCTCTCTCTTTCTCTCTATATATATATAGAAGATAATGTGCTCTTAAACAATCTCTTTATATATATGTAAAGGAGACATTTTATATCGATAAAAAATAAGATACTTATTATTTATTATTATAACTAATTATACTAATAATACTATTATAAAAATATTAAGATATAGTGGGTATATTCGTACACAAACTGATAAAACGAATGTTTTAAAAAGACAATGATATAGCTAATATTATCTAAATTAAGAAATACAGCTGCGTCCAATAACTATACAAAGGTTTATTATGAAATAGAAGCACTGTACTTGGGGCTTTGGAAGATAAAAGACAGATAAAAAAATTCTGGAAAGAGCATCGTTTCAGTAAATTCTTTCTTCACTTGCAACTTCACAAGAATTTCTCTATACTGCTGTTTAAAGTAGATTTGGGAACTGCACCAATAATTGCATCTTTCTTCTCACCATCTTTGAAGATCATAACAGTTGGGATGCTTCGGATCCCATATCGAGTTGCAATTGATGGACTCTCATCGGTATTAAGCTTGTAACACTTCAGTTTTCCAACATACTCTCCTGCAAGAACATCAATTACGGGATGGATCATACGGCAGGGACCGCACCAAGGTGCCCAAAATTCAACAAGGACGGGAGATTGAGATTGAAGAACAAGCGAGTCCCATGTTTTGTCACTAACAGGGAGAACTGCAATTTCCAAGCAAGAAAAGAATACAATTTACTTTAATCAATTAATGTCTCATATATCTTTAAAAACATTGAATTCCTAATAACAATTTTAAATTGAAATGCAAGGTGCAATCAGAGGAAAGATGATAATTGTAGTTTGTGCATGTAAATAATACGATATTAATTATGAAGACCATGCTGGATACTTAGCAAAACCCAATTCGACAGGAATTGAGGCTCGGTTGTCACAAGTTGAGATGAGTAGATGATGCAATATATACATCCAAGATACGAGATTTCATTATTCAAACCAGCAACTTCATCATTTGGAATAACTTAAGCGATACTCTTTCAAATATTGACAATTCAGCGTTAGCTCAACAGCCTTTACTATTAATATCCACAGCTTTAACTCATGATAAGAGGTCAGTTTACTATCATTTCTCCACACTTTGCCAAATTACTATCACTTTGGTTATCATAAGTAGCATAGACCACTGATAATTAAACCTATTGTAATATTAACAGGGCTTGAATAAGCAAAGGGAACACTCCAATCATCAGTCTCAGTTTAGCTTCAACAATGTTTACCTAACAACTACTTACTCAATTTTAGAATCCAAAATAAAATTTCAACTGCCCCTTAACTCCTCATCAACCAAGCATTGAGACATCCCAAGCATGTCCGTATATTTCTTTTTGATAAAGTTTCGAGTTAATTTCTTATAGTATTTGCACGGTACCGACCTGAATTATTCAAACACGAGTCTTCAATGTTATTTTTTTAGAAACAAAGATTTTAATCAAATATTAATAACATTCTGCAAAAGCAATTACCATCAATTTCTTTCAAACACTCTATAGTTAAACCACTTACAAGCCAAAATATTCAAGTTAACTTAAAAATAATTGAAAGAAATTAGATTATTAGTACCAAGACATAGCGATCCTGACCTTCAACAGCAGTGTCCTGGGCCTCGCACAAGATCGATCCATTTCCAGCACGAGCGATTTTAGAACGAACCCGGGTCCGAGTCGCAGATCCAAAAGAGCGATTTGATGAGGAACTGAAGCTGAAGCCTCTGGCCTCCGGTAACCGGAAGGTCGGTATCCGTGGAACGGAGGAGATCGGAGAAGGAGAAGAGCGAGGAACAGTGAGAGAATCGAGAACGATAGCCATGGAACGAGGATCAAAGTACGTAAATGGAAAGAATTTGTAAGGAAGTGAAAAATGGAGATGAGATCGAGAGAGTTAGAGAGAGGAGAGAATGATGGTTTATTTGGTTGAAGTTTGTTTGGCGTTTAGTTATATAAAAATAAGGGAATGGATATTGGGAGGATGAGGAAAGTCGTGGATTTTCTCATGTGTTTTGCTGTTTGTGGTTTAGATCAGAAAATCATACTCTTCTTTGCCATGTAATCATTATTTTTGATCTCAAACTATTACACTTATTATAAATGTTAATAAAATCAGACCGAATAAAAAATCGATAAGACTGATATTTATGATTCGATCGGTGCAATCAAATTCAATCAATTATTTTTTATTTTTAAAATATTATATTATAATTTTTTAAATACTAATATATAAAAATTAAAAAAATATTCATCAAATATTAAATATATATCATAAATATTCTAATAATAAGTTACAAAATATAATTTTAATTTTATTATTACAAGTAATTAATTAAGAATTTTTGAATACCATATGTTAGAAACATAAAAATACAATCATATCATGAAAATAATTTCATATTTAGATGAAATACTAATGAAGTAAACACAAAAAATATTAATATTGTATATATAGGTATAATTATATTTAATTATAATAAATTCAAATAGATAATAAATATATTAAATTATTACGTAATATTTTTAGAATTTAAAATTATAATTTTTCAAATAAATAAATGATAAAAATTTAATATATATATATATATATTTTAAATTTTTATTATTTATTTATTTGGAAAAAATTAGTATTTTAAATTCTAAAGATATTACTTAATAATTTAATATACTATTACAATGATTCAAATAGATAATAAATATATTAAATTATTAATTGACATATTTAGAATTTAAAATACTATTTTTTAAATAAATAAATAATGAATATATATATATATATATATATATATATATATATTTGATTACAATGAATTAAAAATATAATAAGTATATTAAATTATTAAGTGATATACTTAAAGGAAAAATATACAAAAAAGAAAATATATATTACAAATATTATAATAATAAGTTACAAAATATAATTTTAATTTTATTATTACAAGTGATTAATTAAGGATTTTTGAATATCATATATTAGAAACATAAAAATACAATCATATCATGGAAATAATTTCATGTTTAGATGGAATACTAATGAAGTAAACACAAAAAATATTAACATTATATATATGGGTATAATTATATTTAATTATAATAAATTCAAATAGATAATAAGTATATTAAATTATTAAGTGACATTTGTAGAATTTAAAATTATAATTTTTTAAATAAATAAATAACAAAAATTTCATATATATATATATATATATATATATATATATATATATATATATATATATATATATATATATATATATATATATATTTTAAATTTTCATTATTTATTTATTTGGAAAAAATTAGTATTTTAAATTTTAAAGATATTACTTAATAATTTAATATACTATTACAATTATCCAAATAGATAATAAGTATATTAAATTATTAATTGATATATTTAAAATTTAAAATACTAATTTTTTCAAATAAATAAATAATGAATATATATATATATATATAAATAAATACTAATTTTTTTCAAATATATATGTGTGTGCGGGGGGTGAAAATATACAAAAAAGAAAATAATTTTTTACACTTTTTAGCAAAAAAATTCGGTTTTATTTCTCCGATTTTTCGGTTAAATCTAATTTTTTTCAATTCAATTCGATTTTTTACCAATTCGATTTTTTGTAGTTGAACCAACCGAATGGCCAACCGATTCACGATTCAATTGACCGGTCAGATCCGATTTTAATAACTATGCTTATTATTATGTGCCAAGTTTCAATTAAAAAAAAAAACTACAATCACACAAGTCTGCATAAAATTCCATCTAAATTCGGTCTACGAACCTATCTAGAAACTATGTATATTTTAGTTCTTCAACTTTAAAACATTCAATTAAGCTATGATAAAGTGTAAAGTATTTTTATCTAAGAAAAGATTGTTGACAGTTGTTGTTTCCGATCGGAAAGTTTGATCCTGCAAGAAAGAACATTCGATCGAATCAGGCGTTAGCACTCCAAAACTTAAGTTAGTAGCTTTCTAGAGAGATAATATTTAGAGAGAGAGTTTTCAATATTCAATACCTGGTGTCATTGTGCTTTTAGCTATTTATAGGAGATAAACGAAGAGTACTTGAGTACTTGTGATGTGATAATTGTTAGTTGGAGCAGGTGAGTGGCGAAGTGACAGGGGGTGGGTGAAAGGCATGGACGCTATCTTGTGTCAGTAGATTGATAGGATATGTTGTCCCATCAGTCCGATCGAACGTTATCCCCTCATGTCCTGTCTTCCAGCTCACGATTTATCCTTCTTGCTAATGGGCTTTGGGCCTTACCAAGTGCTATTGGACCGACTGATTGGGTCTAGAAAAATATTTTTTCATGGTTATCACTTGTTCCCCCTCTAAAAGGTCAGATCAGACGAATTCCATTTTTTGGCGGGATTTTGAATTTTAGAAGGCGCTCATCTGAAAAGACACATCTGCTCAATTTGAGACAGTTATCTCTGCATTCAATGTTGTGTCCCTCCTCTTGAGGTCGAAGGTGGAGGAGCTGAAAAGGGAGAGGTCCCGACAAGCTCAACACTTTAAGTCTCAATAGAGAGAAGTTGATAATCTAAAGGGAGACATCACACTTTTTGCTACAGACAGCGCTTGGTGCAGGCAATTTGAGAAGGGGCCAGCTAGGCTCAGGGGTGAATGCACACATCTTTCTGCCGAGTATACTAAAACCAATGCAGATCGGGATAAGATTTTGTTAGAGCGTGACCTTCTTCAAGGAGAGCAGGATTTCCTACAGACTACCTTAACAGAAAAAGAGGTGGCATGGGGTAAAAAGCTTGAGGATGAACTCATCGCCCAAAGAGATGAGCTTTTAGATCAGCTAGAAGAGGCCCAAGAAAGGCTATTGACTTGGTTGATTTTATGTGGCTGAATAGCACTTCCCTAAAGTCGAGCTTAACTGGATGAAGGACCCCGGGAGTCTATCCAATCCTCCTTCTAGTAACAATGAAGAGGAAGTTCCTCAAGATGAAGCGATCGAAGGGACAAAAATTGCAAACCCCCAATCATCCAAGCCTCGCCCAAGTACACCGGCTGAGCCTGAAGTTGCTGCCCCCCTTACCATCAAAGCTTGTTACTGAAGTGATTGCCAAGCCTTCCTAGCCTCTTACTAAGATAAAGGAAAAGCTTGCTACTGAGAAGACCACAAAGCCTACTATCAATCCGGTCGAGGCTCCTACCATAGAAATTATAGACATAGAAACTTAGGTTATTCTTTGTAACATTTTGGTTCTTCGTGTTTTAAAGTAGGCGACGAAAATTGTAACTTGTACAAATTTTTCATATATAAAAGAGTATGATTTGCTTTCCAATTGTGAGTTCTCACTTTATAATGAAATTTTTATTTTAAGAATGATTTATCATAAAATCAGCTAAACAAAGTACTTCCTGAATTTAAAGATGCTTTGCAAGCTTTGTAGTCAATAACTTAGAACCAGTGACTTATAACTAGTGATCGATCTATTTGATTTGAAGAATATAATTAGTTGATCTGGCGTGAGTTATGACTTAAATTTTAGGCGCATGACATCAAGCATAGTGAATGACTTTTTAGTCCCGCATTCACTTGGGGTATTATCCGATCAGATATCAAGATCGATTGGCCAAAGGAAAGTCAAGCATAGTGAATGACCTTTCGATCTTGCATTTACTTGAAAAATTAGCAAGTGATTTTGTAAATCGAGTCCATATTTTAATTCGTGTTCGAAACTCGTGATAGTACCCAGAAGAGATTATTAACTCAATTTTTTACCTTCGCATTTTGGGTTCGGAATTGACATCAAACCTAGCAAATGAGTTGGTGGAGATTAAAAGAAGGCATCTCGCATTTTTGGTTTGGGATTGACATCGAACCTAACGGACAAACTTAAAATGGAAATAAGCTTTCACATTTTAGGCTCGAGATGGACGTCGAGCCTAACGGATAAGTTGTGCCGATCGTAACTAGACCTAAAGTTATATGAAGTCTTCAACTTTTGAATTTTGGGCTTGGGATAGACGTCGAGCCTAGCAAATAGGCTATACTATTTTTGATAAATCGATTGGGATGAAATGTCAATCAGAATTAAGCCATTAGTCTTAAAATGGCCAAGATAGATACATCGATTAGGATATAACGTCGATCAGAGTCACTAAGATCATCAAAAAAAATTTTCATCGATCGGGATCAATAGCATCGATCGGGATTTTCGTCGAAAATAAATATTGAACCTAACAAAAAAGTCGCTGTAAACATACGTTTTTCGAAGATGAAAAATAATTTCTTTGTTGAATTTAAATTTTGGTACAAGATTACACATGGTACTTCTTGAGTACTTAGATATTCTAGCTACTGGGGATGTACGACCTTATAGAGGTCTGAGCTTATATGTACTAGAGCTTAAAACCTTAGAGATTTCATAAGGCCCATCCCAATTTGGCATTAGCTTTCCGACTCTGGCATTCCCCATGCCTATATCTGCTTTCCTGAGTACTAGATCACCCATATTGAAGGCTTTTGACCTCACTTTTGTGTTGTGGTATCTGGCAACCTTTTTTTTTGTAGGCAGCAATTTTGGCATAGGCATCTTTTCTCCTCTCTTTTACTAGGTCTATATCTTGGCATCTTTTCTAGATATTAATTCGATCGGAATAAAATGTGGACCGATAGGATGGGAGTTCAATTTCTACAGGTATCATTGCCTTAAAGCCATAGACAAGAGAAAATGGTATTTGGTGAGTGCCAGCTCTTGGAGAAGTCCTATAAGACCATAGGATATTTTGTAGTTCTTTAGTCTAGTTGCCTTTCACCTCACCCAGTCATTTCTTTAGCCCTTCTAGGATTGTTCGATTGGAGATCTCAATCATCCCATTAGTTTATGGGTGGGTAACTAAGGTGAACTTAAGGTTGATGTTGAGGTCTCGACAAAAGATTCTGAAGACGAAATTATCGAACTACTTGCCATTATCTATAATAAAGATATTGGGTAAGCAATACCTATAAATGATGTCCTTCTATGCAAAATTTTTGAACCTCTATGTTGTGATTGTTGCTAGAGGCTCTGCCTCGATCCATTTAAAGAAATGGTCAATGGCTACAAGAAGAAACTTCATTTGCCTTTTGCCTTGGGGAAAGGGTCCTAGGATGTCCAGGCCCCATTGGTCGAACAACTAAGAAATCTTAATTGGTTGCTGGCCTGCTGTCAGTTGTCTAATGACTCTTCCATGGATTTGGTAAAGTTGGCATTTTCTTACTTTTTCCTGGGCATCTTTGCAGATACTTGGCAAGAAGTATCCAGTTTGGAGTACTTTTCTCGCCATGGCCATACCAACTTCATGTGCCCCATAAATGCCTTTATGAATTTTTCTTAGGATGTAGTCTCCCTCCTCCGTCACGCATTTGAGTCAGGGGTGATTGAAAGCTTTTTTGTACAGATCACCATTAATACCATAATAATTCAGGGATTTGCATGATACCTTTAGGGCTTCCACTTTGTCTTCGGATAGTTATCCTGTTTGTAGGTATCACTTAATGGAGCCCATCCATGTGTCTTGAGTTGGCTCAATCTCCATCATCTCCAGTTCATCTAAGGATGAGGAAACTTGATCGACAATCGTGATGCTTTCTTCTATCACTCCTTACTCAAAAGCAGAAATCTTGGCAAGCCAATCGACATTGGTTGTTTGATCTCTTGGCACCTTCTGTAGGTTCCATTCTGATCCTGACTCTTCCAGCATCTTGAATACGACCTTGACCTTTGCCAGGTATTGAATCATGTTGGTCTCTTTTGCTTCGAAGGTGCCTAAGCCTTGACTGGTTACGAGCTGAGAGTCGCTCTTAATGGCGACTGACTCCGGTCGAAAGGCATGGAGCAGTCTCAAACCTTGAAGAAGTATCTCATACTCTACCATATTATTCAAAACTTTTAAGCTGAGTTTTATTGCATACCTTATGACAATGCCCAAAGGGCCAATTATTATCATTTGTAGCTTCATCCATGATCATCTCCCACCTCTGATGTTGGGGCTAATCGGTCACTTTTTCGTTAGCAAACTCAACAAATAAATCTGACAAAACTTGGGTTTTTATTGCCTTTCTGAGCTCGTACCTCACATCCTATTACTGGAGCTTGATTGCCCATCCCACCATTTTTCCCACTATATCCGAGATCTAGAGAACTTTTTTGATCGGCTGACCCGAATGGATCACTATTATGTGTGCTTCAAAATACTGCATTAGCTTTCTCGTACACATCATGAGGGCAATGATGAGTTGCTCGATTGAACCTTTCTTCAACTCTGGGCCCCTAAGCACTTGGCTCATATAATAAATGGGCAGCTGTTGGATTCCTTCTTCCCTGACTAGGACACCTATAAAAGCTTCACCAAAAGTTGACAAGTATAGGTACAATTTTTTATCTGGAAGCAGTTGGCTAAGTAGTGGTGGATTAGTGAGGAACTTCTTCAATTCATTAAAGGCTTGCTGGCAGTTCACTCCCTAACTGAAAGCTTCATTCTTCCTCAATTTCTTGAAAAAGGAGGTGCACCGCTTAGCTGAAGAGGAGATGAATCTTTTGAGACCTGTTATTCTGCCATTCAATTTTTGACCATCTTTCACACTGCTCGGAGGTTGCATCTCCAAGATGGCCTTTATTTTATCTGGATTGGTTTCAATGCTCCTTTGGGAGACCATGAAGCGCAGGAATTTTCCCGAAGGCACCCCAAAATTTATTCAGCGTGGTAAAAACCTTCGCTAGATCAGCGGGATGTTCTTCAGAGCTTTTGATTTTGACGATCATATCATCCACTTAGACTTTCAAATTCTGCCCGATTTGATCTTTGAAAATCATGTTCATCAAATGCTGATATATGGCACCTGCATTCTTTAGTTTGAAGGGCAAGGCCTTATAGTAGAAGGTGCTATCGTCTGTGATCAAACTGATCTTTTCTTGATCCAATAGCCACATCATAATTTGGTGGTATCTAGCATATGCATCGAGGGGGGAGTGGATGGTGTGGCCAGCAGTGGCATCTATCAGTCAATTTATAAAGTTTACGCACATCCGCAGCTTTCTCAACTTTTTTTTCACTAGAACTGCATTAGCGAGCCATTTTGGGTAATCAACTTCTCGGATCATACCCGTTTTTAAAAGCCTATCTTGTAACGCTCTCCTTTAAAAAAATACCTAATATAATTTCTTTTAATAACCTTCTAATGTCTAAATAATTTATTAAAAATTTTGGCGGCATAACGTCTAATAATTTAAAATTCCAAAACCTGCAAATGTCAAAATACACTCCCTAATTCAATCCTCCTTACACCCGAACTCCATTCAATCAACTCAATACTTCTAAATTCATCAATCATTCACATTCATCATACATCAACACATCTCAAATAGTATGCATATAAAATTTAATTTACATAAGCACAACTTAACTTCAATTATGCTTACATAATAATTTATAAATCTTAATTATTTTACATAACCAAATATATATACAACCAAAATTCTTTGGTACATGCCATCAAATTATGCTTTTTTATTGTAAGTCTCCCTGTACCTGTCCCTGCGCGCAGCCAAATAAACTACACGCTGAGCAACATAGTCGCTCAGTGTTGGATGCAATTACATAAATATTTCACTAACTAAATATTAGTAATTAATTTAACTCAAATTATTACTTTATTTTTAACAAATGTAATTTAATCAAGTTACTCAATTTCTATTTCTTTCCCCTCCATTAATTAATTTGAATTATTATAATAATAAATTTTCCTATTTTATTTTAACTATTTACTAAACTTTATAAAATTTTGCAATTAAGTCCCTACGATGACTTTTTTCTTCAATTTGACTTCAAATTTGACTCATTTGACTTCGTTTGACTTTTATTTAATTTCTAATGTACAAATTATATTTTTAATCCTTCAAATTCCTCAAAAATAGTAAATTTATATTTTAGTCCCTAAACTTTTAACTGATTACAATTTTACCCTATTCTTCATTTAGCCATTTTAACTTCCTTAATCACCCTTTTTATTTCAAAGTACCATTTTACCCTCGCTTAATTGCATAATTACTAATTTGCCCTTAATTATCATATTGATCTCATTTTTTATATTATTTATTTCATATTTATTAATATGGCATAATTTTCATCATAATTACTCTTTTATTCCAGTTTTTGTGCAAAATTACTCTTTTGCCCCTAGGTGACACTAGTGGAGAACCACGAACTAGATAAACAGGACGTAAATACGGTGTACCGGAGGGATTCCACCACTAGGTGCGACACCAAAGCCCCAGTACTAATGCATATAATACGCCGGCTATCTTGTCTTATATCTCATAGTCA
Source organism: Excoecaria agallocha (assembly GCA_037975025.1). NCBI lineage: Eukaryota > Viridiplantae > Streptophyta > Magnoliopsida > Malpighiales > Euphorbiaceae > Excoecaria > Excoecaria agallocha. The sequence goes on along the minus strand of CM075823.1, from coordinate 5,795,951 downwards.
TTTTTTATAACAATTATCTCATAGGCTTATGGTATCCTGCGGAATAAATTCCTATGGCTAGCCATACTATCCAAGAGCTGGAATTACCCACTGTACACTAAGGGCATTATTAAATTTTATCTTTTTTCACTTTTCTATGTTATTATTTATTCTTATTACTTTATTTTAATCACATTATGCTCCCAAACTTATTCAAATAAGCTCATTAATTGCACATTCATCACAGGAAAGCTTTATATCACAAAAATTTAAACAAAACATATTATTTTAATTATAATTGTTATTCGGCCATCAAAGAATTTCCCACTTACAATTTATTCTTTGTTCCAAATTAATGCTATACTTTATTTTATGTCCATTTCAAGTCACTATACGATGGTAAATGATAATTACACATAAAAGTTTACAAGTTTTATCAACTTTTTACATTATGTAACTATGACATAATGTTCCCTAATAATCATTTTTCATTTTATCTAGCATATTTTTATTTTTCATGCACTAAATAGATTAAATAACATCAATTGCCCAAATTTCAAATAGTTTGCATTAAGGTACCTTTAGTACCCTAATTTGGCTACTAAGGTAAGTACTACTTAATTTTTATTTTCTTAATTTATTTAAGTCTCTAATTACTTATTTTAGCATATTATTGATTAATATTAAATTAATTCACTATTTTAAGCCCGATGACATAGTTACATAATAGAAAAATTAGGGAAAATTCAAGTAAATTAGTGAAATTAAAGGTAATTTGCATCCACTAACCTCCAAATTGCTGGAAAAGAGCTTATTACACCTTCTCCTTTCCTTTATCCTTGTAAACTTGCCTTTCCTTCTCTTTTTCTTCTATTAGCCAAAATTTACAAAGGAAGAATCATGAGTTTTTACCACAATATTAAACCATTTAAAGCTATAAATCAACTCTCCTAATCAATATCTACATGCTCATAAAAATTCTGCCACATATCTCATCTAATTCTCACAAAATCACAAAATTTCTCTTAATTTTTCTTACCTTTTATCTTAAAGTTCTTTGCCTCCTTTTGATACCAGCTTCTTACTGAGTTAAAGAGGGATAAATTTTGAGTCTAAAGTAAATTTTTGGGCTGGAAATTCAAAGGAATAAGGCTTGGTTAGAAGAAAATGGTGAGATGAGAGGAGAAATGGTGAATTTCGGATTTTCACAAGAAAGGAGGAGAAGATGGCCGAAAATTCTAGAGATTTTCTGATATTTTGGTCCTTATATATGGTGTTTTAAGTGTACCAAAGGAGAGGCCAAGATTCATCTTGCAACTATTGAACTGATGGCTTTAAATAATGCCACATGTCACTCATTCAAGCATGTACACACATCCTACTATCCTAAGCTTCCACACACATTATCATAGCTTCATAATAATGACCTCAATAAATTATTATGGTTAGATTCACGTTTTTGACCCCTTTATTGACTCAATTTTTGTTTTTCACCTCGAAAATCGAGCTTTTGATCTAGAAGTCAGAATGCTCTAAAATTTTTACCTAGAGTGTAAGAATATATTCAAGAATATATGGTAAAAAATTTCAGCTAATTTCGACTTTATTTCGATATACTTTTATCTTTGACGACTTGTGCAGCCTGCCCAAGATCAGAAATTACGAATTTGCCAGAATTGCTATTTTCTAGTTCCCTAAGTGTCACTACACTATTTATGACCCATATTTAAAATATTAAGTCAATCAGAGATCTCTAAGGTCTCCAAATATTCAGTCAAAATTTCTAGTCGAACCTACGCCGACTCAAGAAATTTTTCTTTATTTACCCTTTTGGAGGCCTATTTGACCTCAATTTTCACTCAAATTGTACCACCGTACTCAATTTAATATGTAATTTCATATTGCCCAATGGGTCACCCATTCTCGGGTTTCTTGGCTCGGGCACGATTAACGGTACATTCTTTTTAAATTTTCTGTTCTACTCAACTCTAATTACTTCAAAACTCAACCTAAATTAAATATTCACACTTTACACATGTCATGCATGGAAATTGCAAATATTTGGGTGTGTTACAGCACTCCCCCTCTAAATAAAATTTCGTCCTCGAAATTTACCTGAGTTGAATAGGTGAGGATATTGCTGTCTCATGGCTTCTTCAGGCTCCCACGTAGCCTCCTTTACATTATGGTGCGTCCAAAGTATTTTAACCAAGGGGATTTGTTTATTTCGCAATTGTCTGATTTCCCGAGCTAAAATTCGTATCGGTTCTTCATCATATGATAAATCAGACCTTAACTGAAGTTCCACCGGTGTAATGACATGGGAAGGATCTGAACGATATCTTCGTAGCATTGAGACATGAAATACATCATGGATCCTTTCTAACTCTAATGGCAGCTTTAATATGTAAGCCACTGGTCCCACACGTTGTATTGCTTCATAAGGACCAATGAATCTGGGACTGAGCTTACCTTTCTTGCCAAATCGAAGAACTTTTCGCCAAGGACAGACTTTTAGAAACACCTTGTCTCCCACATTAAACTCTATGTCCTTTCTTTCCAAATCTGTATATGATTTTTGTCGGTCTGTAGCTGCTTTTAAGTTATCTCAGATTAACTTCACTTTCTCTTCAGTTTCCTTGAACAAATCTGGTCCTACCAATCTGCTTTCAGTTAATTCTGTCCAGCATAGGGGTGTTCTGCACTTCCTCCCATTCAACGCTTCATATGGAGCCATTTTAATACTAGACTGATAGCTGTTGTTGTAAGAGAACTCTGCAAGTGGTAGATACTTCTCCCAACTGCCCCCGAATTCTAAAACACAACATCACAGCATATCCTCCAATATCTGTATTACCCGCTCAGACTGACCATCTGTCTGTGGATGAAAAGCAGTGCTATAGTCCAAGCAGGTTCCCAATGCTTCCTGAAGGTTTTGCCAAAATCTGGAGGTGAACCGTGGATCCCTGTCTAAAATTATAGAAATGGGCACACCATGGAGTCTCGTAATCTCATTTATATAGATTTCTGCAAGTCTGGATAAAGGAAAATCTGACCTCACAGGAAGAAAATGAGCTGATTTGGTCATTCTATCAGCTATTACCTAGATGGAATCATGTTTCTTCCTGGTAAGTGGCAACCCCGACACGAAATCCATAGTGATTCGTTCCCACTTCCATTCTGGTATGGTAATGGGATGCAGTAAGCCTGAAGGAACTTGATGCTTAGCTTTTACCCGTTGACAAACCAAACATTTAGTTACAAAATCAGCTATTTCTCTCTTCATACCCGGCCACCAGAAAAGTGTCTTCAACTCTTGGTACATTTTGTTACTACCTAGGTGCATGGCATAATGGCTACTGTGTGCTTCAGTCAAAATATTCTTCTTCAGCTCTGTATCATTAGGTACACAAATTCTGCCTTTGTAGTACAAGCAGTTATCATGACCCAAAGCAAACTCAATACTTTTGCCTGCCTGAGTCTGAGGATGTGAAATGATAGAAGCTAATCTGTCATCTTGTTGTTGAGCAGCTTTCACTTGCTGTAAAAGATTGGACTTCAATTGCATTTCAGCTACTAATGTCCCATCTTGTGCCACATCTAGCTTCACTTTCATTGCTCGCATTGCCATCAAGTATTTTCTACTAAGATCATCAACTACTATATTTGCCTTTCCAGGATGATAGTCTATCAAACAATCATAGTCTTTGATAAGCTCCAGCCATCTCCTCTGTCTCAAGTTGAGCTCCTTGTGCGTAGGGAGATATTTTAAGCTTTTATGGTCGGTATAGATGTAACATTTCTCCCCATAAAGGTAGTGTCTCCAAACCTTTAACGCAAACACGATGGCTGCTAACTCCAAATCATGAGTAGGGTAGTTTCTTTCATGTTGTTTTAGCTGCCTGGATGCATAAGCTATAACCTTTCCTTCCTGCATAAGCACACATCCTAACCCATTCCGGAAGGCATCACTATAAACAACATAAGGTTTACCTGAAGTAGGTTGAGTAAGTACAGGAGCTTCCGTCAACATTCTTTTCAATTCTTCAAAGCTTTCTTGACATCTTTCAGTCCATTCAAACTTAGCATTCTTTTGTAGTAATCTGGTGAGCGGAAAAGCTATCATGGAGAATCCCTTCACGAATCGCCTGTAATAACTAGCTAACCCAAGGAAGCTTCGAAGTTTTGAAACATTTTTGGGTGGCTGCCATTCAAGAATAGCTTCAATCTTCTTGGGATCTACCTTGATACCTTCTGCTGAAACTACATGACCAAGAAAAGCAACTTCGTTTAGCCAAAATTCACACTTACTGAACTTGGCATATAACTATTTATCTCTTAAGGTCTGCAACACGATTCTCAAATGTTGATCATGCTCCTCAGGTGTCTTGGAATATACCAAGATGTCATCAATGAATACCACCACAAACTGATCCAAGTAAGGATGAAAGATACGGTTCATTAAGTCCATGAAAGTAGCTGGCGCATTGGTGAGGCTAAATGGCATGACTATAAATTCATAGTGCTCATACCGTGTGCGAAATGCAGTTTTGGGGATGTCTTCCTCTTTCACTCCGAGCTGATAATAGCCTGATCTCAAATCAATCTTGGAAAATGTGTTGGCACCTTTTAATTGATCAAATAAATCATCGATTCTGGGCAATGGATATTTTTTGTTGATGGTGACTTTGTTCAACTGCCTGTAATCAATACAAAGCCTGAGAGATCCATCCTTCTTCTTCACAAATAACACTGGGGCTCCCCAAGGAGATACGCTAGGTCGGATGAACCCTTTTTCTAATAGCTCCTGTAACTGGATCTTCAACTCCTTTAATTCTGCTGGTGCCATGCGATAAGGAGCTATTGCAATAGGTGTTGTACCCGGTAAAACATCAATTGAAAATTCAACTTCCCTCGCTGGTGGCAATCCCGGTAGTTCATCAAGAAATACATCAGGGAAGTCTCGTATGGTAGGTACATCACTAACTTACAGCTTCTCTGGTTTTGTATTAGTCACAAATGCTAAATAAGCTGCACATCCTTTCCGAATGCACCGATGTGCTGCAGTAGCCGAGATGAAATTAGATAGAAGTCGGATCTTTCTCCAACCACTGTAATCTCTTCTTCATATGGAGTCTTTAAAGTAATTCTTTTGGCACAGCAATCAACTATCACTCGATGCTGATGAAGCCAATCCATTACCAAGATAACATCAAACTCGTGGAATAGAAGTTCAATCAAATTTGCAAGAAAGGTGGCCTGTTGAATCTGGATAGGACAACCCCTATATATCTTGTTCACTACCATACTGTGTCCCAATGGGTTGCTTACCAAGATATCTTGTTCTAACGGTACTCTTTCTAACCCTTTTCCCTGTGCAATTCTTGTGCTCAAGTAGGAATGTGTAGACCCAGGATCTATTAATGCACAAATAATATCATCAAATAGGAAAAATTTACCTACAATTACATCCGGGGCATCCTGATCCTCCCATGCTCTCACTGCATATGTCTTGGCAGAAAAAGGCCTGTCAGCAGCTGGTGGAGCTGGAGCACTACCCCTAGTGGAAGCAGCTCCACTGGATCCTCCTCTACCTTTACCTCGGGCTGCAGGAGCAGCTGATCTACCTACAGAAGTCTGAGCAGCTGAAGTAGTGGTTTGTGGATGTGTCCATGGACAATCTCTCTGAAAATGCTCCTTGGACCTGCACCTCATACAAGCACCTGTCAACCTCCAACACTCCCCTGAATGGCGGCGTCCATAATGCTCACAAACTGGTGTCTCATATCTAGCTGAACCCTGTCCTTTAGGAATATTACCAACTGATGGCATAGATGGTGCTGGTCGAGAAGCCGTACGCTGACCGGCTGCTAATGTGTCCATAGTCTCCTGAGGGGAAGCTGCAATGGAACCCCTAGCTCTTTTACTAGAACTGCCTGCACCTCTGGAAAATGGTCTTCTCCTTTGTTGAAAACGGGCCTTTCTACTATCTTCTTCCTGCTGGACAGTCTCCATCTTGATAGCAGCATCAACCAATTCTTTCTTGTTTGTATATTCCCTGACAGCTAATACTTTTCTCAAATCATTATGTAATCCCCGTTCAAACAACTGACATATCTTCTCTGGCAGGAATCGAAAATCTCTCATGTAAAAGCTCAACCGTTCAAACTCTCGATCAAATTCTTGTACAGTCCGGGTGCCCTGGCGGAGTCGCCAAAATGCCTCCTCCATAGCTCTCTGAAACTCTTTACCCACATATTTATCTCTGAACTGCTGGTAGAAGTAGTCCCAAGTGATCTGTTCTGGTGGAGTATAACGTCTAACTGTGTCCCACCATATATACGTCGGGCCCTAAAACAATGCCACTGCCCCCTTCAATTTCTCCTCTGGTGGACTATGGGTAATCTCGAATAGTCGCCGAACTTTATTAATCCATTCTTCAGCTTCTGGAGCTGTTATCTGATCCCGACCATGAAAATCTTCTGCACCTAACCGTTTAAGTCGCTCCAGAATAGGTCTTTTAGGTAGCGGAGGTGGTGGTTGTTGTTGAGGCTGAGTAGGGGTTGTAGCCTGAAATCGCTGAAAAAACTCCGCCATCATCTACATAAAGTCAACTGGAGCAGAGGGTGAAGGTGCCTGAGTTACTGGTATAGGGGTAGGAGTAGGCTATGAAGGCTGTTGAGCTCTAGTACTTGGGATTGATTCTGGTATTTCTGGACTTGCTGAAGCTTCACTTTCAGCATCACTTTCCAGCTCAGCAATTTGTCAGGATCTAGAAGCCATAACTAACACTGAAATAAACAAGGGACAGGTAAGATTCAAATTCCAACTTTATAACACATTTATGTGGCATGTACATTTATCCAATCATTCATCCCATTATTTTACATATTCTCGCTCCGATCTTAGGATCACCTTAAACCACGCTCTGATACCATTAAATGTAACGCTCTCCTTTAAAAAAAATACCTAATATAATTTCTTTTAATAACCTTCTAATGTCTAAATAATTTATTAAAAATTTTGGCAGTATAACGTCTAATAATTTAAAACCCCAAAACCTGCAAATGTCAAAATACACTCTCTAATTCAATCCTTCTTACACTCGAACTCCATTCAATCAACTCAACACTTCTAAATTCATCAATCATTCACATTCATCATACATCAACACATCTCAAATAGTATGCATATAAAATTTAATTTACATAAGCACAACTTAACTTCAATTATGCTTACATAATAATTTATAAATCTTAATTATTTTATATAACCAAATATATATACAACCAAAATTCTTTGGTACATGCCACCAAATTCTGCTTTCTTATTGTAAGTCTCCCTGTACCTGTCCCTGCGCGCAACCAAATAAACTACACGCTGAGCAACATAGTCGCTCAGTGTTGGATGCAATTACATAAATATTTCACTAACTAAATATTAGTAATTAATTTAACTCAAATTATTACTTTATTTTTAACAAATGTAATTTAATCAAGTTACTCAATTTCTATTTCTTTCCCCTCCATTAATTAATTTGAATTATTATAATAATAATAAATTTTCCTATTTTATTTTAACTATTTACTAAACTTTATAAAATTTTGCAATTAAGTCCCTACGATGACTTTTTTCTTCAATTTGACTTCAAATTTGACTCATTTGACTTCGTTTAACTTTTATTTAATTTCTAATGTACAAATTACATTTTTAATCCTTCAAATTCCTCAAAAATAGTAAATTTATATTTTAGTCCCTAAACTTTTAACTGATTACAATTTTACCCTTTTCTTCATTTAGCCATTTTAACTTCCTTAATCACCCTTTTTATTTCAAATTACCATTTTACCCTCGCTTAATTGCGTAATTACTAATTTGCCCTTAATTATCATATTGATCTCATTTTTCATATTATTTATTTCATATTTATTAATATGGCATAATTTTCATCATAATTACTCTTTTATTCCAGTTTTTGTGCAAAATTACTCTTTTGCCCCTAGGTGACACCAGTGGAGAACCACGAACTAGATAAACAGGACGTAAATACGGTGTACCGGAGGGATTCCACCACTAGGTGCGACACCAAAGCCCCAGTACTAATGCATATAATACGCCGGCTATCCTGTCTTATATCTCATAGTAATTTTTGATAACAATGATCTCATAGGCTCATGGTATCCTGCGGAATAAATTTCTATGGCTAGCCATACTATCCAAGAGCTGGAATTACCCACTGTACACTAAGGACATTATTAAATTTTATCTTTTTTTACTTTTCTATGTTATTATTTATTCTTATTACTTTATTTTAATCACATTATGCTCCCAAACTTATTCAAATAAGCTTATTAATTGCACATTCATCACGAGAAAGCTTTATATCACAAAAATTTAAACAAAACATATTATTTTAATTATAATTGTCATTCGGCCATCAAAGAATTTCCCACTTACAATTTATTCTTTGTTCCAAATTAATGCTATACTTTATTTTATGTCCATTTCAAGTCACTATACGATGGTAAATGATAATTGCACATAAAAAGTTTACAAGTTTTATCAACTTTTTACATTATGTAACTATGACATAATGTTCCCTAATAATCAGTTTTTATTTTATCTAGTATATTTTTATTTCTCATGCACTAAATAGATTAAATAACATCAATTGCCCAAATTTCAAATAGTTTGTATTAAGGTACCTTTAGTACCCTAATTTGGCTACTAAGGTAAGTACTACTTAATTTTTATTTTCTTAATTTATTTAAGTCTCTAATTACTTATTTTAGCATATTATTGATTAATATTAAATTAATTCACTATTTTAAGCCCTATGACATAGTTACATAATATAAAAATTAGGGAAAATTCAAGTAAATTAGTGAAATTAAAGGTAATTTGCATGCACTAACCTCCAAATTTCTGGAAAAGAGCTGATTACACCTTCTCCTTTCCTTTATCCTTGTAAACTTGCCTTTCCTTCTCTTTTTCTTCTATTAGCCAAAATTTACAAAGGAAGAATCATGAGTTTTTACCACAATATTAAACCATTTAAAGCTATAAATCAACTCTCCTAATCAATATCTACATGCTCATAAAAATTCTCCCACATATCTCATTTAATTCTCACAAAATCACAAAATTTCTCTTAATTTTTCTTACCTTTTATCTTAAAGTTCTTGGCCTCCTTTTGATACCAGCTTCTTACTGAGTTAAAGAGGGATAAATTTTGAGTCTAGAGTAAATTTTTGGGCTGAAAATTCAAAGGAATAAGGCTTGGTTAGAAGAAAATGGTGAGATGAGAGGAGAAATGGTGAATTTTGGATTTTTACAAGAAAGGAGGAGAAGATGGCCGACAATTCTAGAGATTTTCTTATATTTTGGTCATTATATATGGTGTTTTAATTGTACCAAAGGAGAGGCCAAGATTCATCTTGCAACTATTGAATCTAATGGCTTTAAATAATGCCATATGTCACTCATTCAAGCATGTACACACATCCTAATATCCTAAGCTTTCACACACATGATCATAGCTTCATAATAATGATCTCAATAAATTATTATGGTCAGATTCACGTTTTTGACCCCTTAATTGACTCAATTTTGGTTTTTCACCTCGAAAATCGAGCTTTTGATCTAGATGTCAGAATACTCTGAAATTTTATCTAGAGTGTCAAAATATATTCAAGAATATATGGTTAAAATTTTAGCTCATTCTGACTTTTTTTCGATATACTTTTAGCTTTGATGGCTTGTGCAGCCTGCCCGAGATAGAAATTACGAATTTGTCAGAATTGCTATTTTCTAGTTCCCTGAGTGTCACTACACTATTTATGACATATATTTAAAATTTTAAGTCAATTGGAGATCTTTAAGGTCTCCAAATATTCAGTCAAAATTTCTAGTCGAACTTACGCCGACTCAAGAAATTTTTCTTTGTTTACCCTTTTGGAGGCCTATTTGACCTCAATTTTCACTCAAATTGTACCACCGTACTCCATTTAATATGTACTTTCATATTTTATTTTAAATTCATATTACCCAATGGGTCACCCATTCTCGGGTTTCTCGGTTCGGGCACGATTAACGGTACATTCTTTTTAAATTTTCTGTTCTACTCAACTCTAATTACTTCAAAACTCAACCTAAGTTAAATATTCACACTTTACACATGTCATGCATGGAAATTGCAAATATTTGGGGGCGTTACATATCTACCTTCTTAGAAATGAATTTTTACCGATCGGGTGCATGCCTTCACAATTTCTGCTTGATCGGATTATAGGCTGGATCTTTATTAAGTTTGTGGGTAATCACATTGAGATCAATTTCGGGGATATTTTCTAGCTTTCAGGCGAAAGATGTTTGGTTAATCATAAAGACCTGCATGATGGCCTTCTCAACTTTTGCACTCATACTGGTGCCTATTTGAACACTCTTGCCTTTTGACAATGTCCTCGTTTTGACCTCTTTCGTGGGATCCATTCTCTGCCCCTCCGCCTGCTTAGATCGCTTTAGCCCTGGCTCCACCATCATGGCCTCTTTTTGATGCTTGATCATGGTGATGTAGGCCTCTCTGGATACCTTTTAGTCACCCTTTAGAATGGTGATGCCTCCCCTAGTTAGGATTTTCATCACTATGTACTGGATGCTGGTGATAGCTCTAGTTTGGAAAAGTAGAGGCCTATCAAAAATGGCATTATATACAAAAACCATGTTAATAACCATAAATATTACTTTGCAGGTGTGGGTGAGGGCCTCTTGGCCGAGCTCAGCAAATAGCTCAATAAATCCTACTATCAGAATGGTAGCATTGTCGAGTCTGATCAGTGGTGTGGCATTCAGCTTCAACTCCCCTATCGGTAGCCCCATGGCTCTATAAGATTGGAGAGTGAGTACATTCATGGCACAACCATTATCTACCAATATCCTCTTCACATTAAATTTATTGATTCGTGCCCTAATGATGAGAGCGTCCTCATGGGAAAACATTATGTCTCGTGCATCTTCACTAGATATGGTAACTGAGGCTAGCCGTTCAGCTGACTGGGAGATGTAAATACCCTTCCCCTTTTTGTTCTTGGAGAGGTTTTCTCCATAGGATGACCTTCCGTTGATCATGTTTATAACCTCGACGTACAATCTGCAAGGATTTATATTCTTCATATTTCTTCGCACATCATCATCATCCGAATCAAAATCATCTATTTTAAGATTCAGCTGTTTATAGGGATTATCCTCTCTAGCTGGACCTATAAATTTTTTAATGTACCCTCTTTACAAGAGTCGTTCCATTTCTTATTTCAGCTGGTAACACTCGTCAATTGCGTGACTGACATCTCTGTAAAACTTGCAGTACTTGTTATGGTTCCAGGTATTTTTGCTCTTATTGGATAGTTTCTTAGGCCAATTCACCTTTTGGTGCTTTTTTTGATCCACATCAATATCTGTGCTTGATTGGTATTGAGTAGAGTGAAGGTTCAAGTCTGGTGGCCCCTATTTCGATCGGAATGAACCCATTCATACTCCTTTCTTTTACCCAGATTTAATGAAGATGAGGCTATTTCTGGGCTCCATGCTATATGCTCAAATACAAATATTTGGTTAAATGAGCATCCATCTAGATGCTGGAGTCTGTCCATAATGTTGCTCTTTCTTCTTCGGCTGGACCTCAAGGCATCATCTAGCTGAATGTGTTGTCTAACTCTTTTCATTAGATTGAAAAAGCTGAGTGGTGGCCTGGTTGTAATTGACTCAAACAGTGGTTGATCAATGGTGCCTCCTGCCAAGGCGGTGGTTGCCATTTCCATGCTTACATTCCTCACTTCTAATATCGTAGCCTGGAACTTGTCGATGTAGTCTCTAAGACTTTCATCAATTCTTTGGTAAAGATAGCACAGATAGCTCACCGACTTTGACGCCCGCATCTGCATAATAAACCGTATGACAAACAACTCTTTGAGTTATTGAAAGGAGGTGATTAATTCCTGGGGAAGCTCGTACAACCAGTTAAGGGCATCTCCTCCCAAGGTGGTGGGGAAGATCTTGCAGGCAATCCTTTCATCGTAGGTGTAAAACTTCACTTTAGTTAGATATTCTGCAAGATGAGTCGTAGGGTCAGTTTTACTTGTATACTTATCCATTACCACATCTCTCCACATAGGAGGTAGCTCAAACTTCGTGATCTCCTTGCAAAATGGGGAAGTTGTATTTCTATAAGTGTTCCCCTTAAATAGGCCTTTTTTGGGCCCCGTCAAGCCAAACTACTTGAGTTTTTGCTTGAACCACTTATCCTCCCTGCTTATAGCTGTTGAAGTGAACTCGTCTCTACGTCCCTTCGTGCAACTATAATTCGGCTGCACATGAATGATAGATCGTCTCTAATGAATGAGGTGAAGGATCTACTGGGGATGTATGGAGAGTCTCTGCTTGAGGATATTGTCCCCTTCCCTTTGTCATACTTACATGGGGTTCTGACCCCCGTTCTCCTACTATCGTGGGCTCGTAGCTCATTGATGGAGATTTTCCTATTTCTCGTTTTTCTGAAGTCTTCGGCCATGAAATCCATTTCGTGGTCTTTTTCAAAAGTTTTGGGTATTTTTTCCTTTTTAATCATTTGGACAATGCTCTTAGTGAAGTCACTAAGAATAACGCTTATGTTCCTGAGGGTAACGGAGTGTCTTTCGGCTGCCGCATAACGACATCATCAAATTTTGGAAAGAGATTACCCCTAGTAGGTGATCTGAGAGATCTTTCTCTTCTCCCTGTGGGCCAAGATCTACCTTGGCTGTTGCGATAATATTCTTCGAAAGCTGCATGCTCATTGGATCTTGAACCTATCATGTCTCTCAATGAAAGCACCAAAAGATAAAGCGTAAAATATCTTTATCTAAGAAAAAGAGAGTTGACAGTTATTGTTCCTGATATGGAGGTTTGATCTTGCAAGAAAAATTGCCCGATCGAACTAGACATTAGCACTCTGAAGCTTAAGTTAGTAGTTTTCTAGAGAGATAATATTTAGAGAGAGTCTCCAATATTCAATACCTGGTGCCATTGTGCTTTTGACTATTTATAAAAGATAAAGGAGAAGTACTTGAGAATTTGGAACGTGATAACTATCAGTTGGAGTAGGTGAGCGGTGAAGTAACAGGGAATGAGTGAAAGGCATGGGTGTTAACTTGTATCAATAAACTGATAGGACGTATTGTCCCATCAGTCCAATCGGATATTGTGCCATCATGTCCTGTCTTTCAGCTCACGCTTTGTCCTTCTTGTTAATGGATTTTGGACCCTATTAAGCGCTATTAAACTTACTAATTGGGTCTTGAAAAATATTTTTTACGTGATTATCAAGTCCCTTGGCTCTAAACTTGTCCAATTCATCTATATTTTTAAGTTTTTAAATCATAAAAGTTTTTCTTTTTAAAAAAAAAAGAAAGAAAAGTAATGTTGTGTTTGTACTTGCAGCCGGAGCAATGTTGCACTTAAATTTCTCACACGTTATGTTAAGTTTGATTATTTTTTCTGTTCTAAGATATGCGACTTTCATTTCACGAGTTGCTAACAATTAATGCTATACTAGAACTACTAAAAATGCAAATTTGCCAAAAAAAGAAAAGTAATTTTGCTCTTTAAGATGTAAAATTGGAATAAATTATTTTCTACTTAAAGTTGACCATATTTACCATTGACTCGTGCAATTGGTTCTGGATTGTATAAATGACAGATACACATTGTTATGTTGAATTCAAGTGATTTTCATGGGACATGCCAAGAAAATAAAAACCCTAAATTAATTCCTCTTTCACATCTTCCGTATTCTTAAAATCAAATTCTAACAAGAAAACATACTTTCAATATTACAATTTTGGCTTCCTTTAATTCATCTTCTATTCAATCATATCAAATGCCACTTTTTTTTCATGTCAATAGATAGTCACTTGACGTCCATAGAGGCAAAACTTATAGATTGGGAGTATGATTTAGTTCTAGTACGTGGGTTAATGGATAGAAATGATCAAATTTAATTATCTTCGGTGGCATATATTAATTTTAGGGCTTAGCATAGATCGGTTTACCGATCTATTAGTAAGAAATTTAAAAAGTCAATTAATATTGATTTCTCAAAATCATCAACTATTAACCGGTTCATTACATTCGATTAATCCGTCAATCGATTTAGATTTTATCCATTTAGTGAACTAATATTTTTTTGTTAACTACTAAAATTTCTAATATATAATAATAAAAAATAAAATTTAATTTAATTTTAAATGTGCAAAGTAATTGAAAATAAAAATCACAAAAAAATATACTAGGTAGAAAGTATGCTCGACAAATTAATAGCTAATATTATAAAGTGGATATAATAATTGATAAAAACTATCATGCTTAATTTTAAATAAAAAAATTAGAAAAAATTAAATGTTGAAATAGAAATGCTAAAATAAAAGAACATATAATTAAATGCTATCAAATAAAATATCTCCACCAATATATATAATAAAACATGAATTACTTCATGTAAATATTACTTATATAATTAGGAGAATGACATAATTTGAATATAATTTAAATTAGGGTTAATTACAAAAAGTGACTCAAATTATAAGGTGCTTTTCAATGTCAGCATAAACTTCATTACCTTGCAATGTCAGCACCAATCTTACAATTTTGGAACTCTGTCGTTATTCCATCACTATTATGTCCTTATTCGGTTGTTATTCCGTCATTCCACTATTATAGCGACGAAACAACGACAAAATAGTGACGGAGCTCCAAAATTTAAAGATAATTGTAAGATTGGAACTAACATTGCAAGTTAATAAAGTTTAGTACTGATATTGAAAAACACTCTATAGTTTGGACCTTTTTTGTAATTAACTCTGTAAATTATTATATAAACTATATATAGAAATACAAAAATTAATGTAAAAAATAAAATATAATTTAAACATACTTTAGAATATTAGTCTATATAAGTTTTAGATAGAAATTAAAAAAAAGCGAATTTAAAGTGTGTGTGTGTGTGTGTGTATATATATATATATATCGAGTCGGTACAGACTCAATTTTGATTTTTATTCTTAACATTTTTAATTTTTGATTTCGATTTTGATTTTTAGATACCAATTAACTATGAATTAACGATTAATATGTATCAATCTTACAATTATCAAATGCCACATTTTTTTATGTCAATTGATAGTCACGTGACGTCTATAGAGGCAAAACTTATAGATTGCGAGTATGATTTAGTTCTAGTAAGCAGGTCAATGGATAGAAATGATCAAATTTAATTTTCTGCGTTGGCATATACTAATTTTAGGGGCTAGCATAGATCGGTTAACCGTTCTATTAGTAAAAAATTTAAAAAGTCAATTAATATCGATTTCTCAAAATAATTAATTATTAACCGGTGCATTACATTCAATTAATCCGTCTATCGATTTAGATTTTATCCATTTAGTTAATTAATATTTTTTTGTTAATCATTAAAATTTATAATATATAATAAAAAATAAATTTTAATTTAAGTTTAAATGTGCAAAATAATTCAAAATAAAAATTACAAAAAATATACTAGGCAGAAAGTATGCTCGACAAATTAATAGCTAACATTATAAAGTGGATATAATATTTGATAAAAACTAGCAGGTTTAATTTTAAATAAAAAAAATAGACAAAATTAAATGTTGAAATAGAAATGCTAAAATAAAAGAAAATATAATTAAATTATATCAAGTAAAATATCTCCACCAATATATATAATAAAACATTAATTACTTCATGTAAATATTACTCTATATAATTAGGAGAATGACATAATTTGAATATAATTTAAATTAGGGTTAATTACAAAAAGGGACTCAAACTATAGGGTGTTTTTTAATGTTAGCATAAACTTTATTATCTTGCAATGTCAGCACCAATCTTACAAAATCTTATAATTTTAGAACTCCATCCGTCACTATTCGATCGTTATTCCATCATTTTACTTTCAATAGTGCCGAAATAACGACATAATAGCGACGGAGCTCCAAAATTAAAAGATAATTGTAAGATTGGAACTAACATTGCAAGTTAATGAAGTTTAGTACTGACATTGAAAAGCATCCTATAGTTTGGGTCTTTTTTGTAATTAACTCTTTAAATTATTATATAAACTATATAGAGAAATACATAAATTAATGTAAAAAATAAAATATAATTTAAATATACTTTAAAATATTAGTCTATATAAGTTTTAGAGAAAAATTAAAAAAAAATAATTTAAAGTATATATATATTGAGTCGATACAAACTCGATTTCAATTTTTATTCTTAACATTTTCAATTTTAGATTTCAATTTTTATATACCAATTAACTGTAGATTAACAGTTAATCTATATCAAAAAATAAAAACTAAAATCAAAAATTGAAAATATTAAGAATAAAAATCAAAATCGAGTCCATCAACTAGATTTCAAACTGATTTTGTTATTAACCAAAGTTTCGAATTTTTTCCTCGCTCCTAACAATTTTTTTTTTGCAACTCAGAGGCCAAAATTCTCTCTCTCTATATATATATAATTAAACTATAATATATATAAATAAATATGATATAAAATAAAATTTATTTAAAAAAGGGTAACAAATTCGAACCAGGTCGGTTGGATTTTAGGTATTTTCAGGTAGATTTTTTGAATTTCGTGTTTAATTTTAAATTTCTTTGGTCATTCAGATTTTCTCTAAGTTTAGGTTTGGATCACTATTCTCTAGCGGATTTTCTGATTGGGTCAAACATTAAGAGGTATAATACCTTATCTTATATTTAGTAAGATAAATATAGTGAAAAAAAGAGATACCAGTAAGAGCGCAAAATTTAATATAATGTTGATACCAATAAGAGTGCAAAATTTAAATAAATATAATAAATGTTGTCTTGATTTTACAAAGTGGTATTTTAAGTTTGATAGTTCTAGCATGGCAACACGTGTCAAACCACATGCGAAAAAAGGAAGCCACGTGTCTCAGTTAATGGAAGAAATATAGGGAAACGCAAAGGATCGTTTAAATAGGCAGTTTATTTGCTTTGATTTGCAAACTTGAAAGGCAATATTACTTTGATTTTGCAACTTAAATGGCAAGATTCCTCCAATTGAAAGTATAATGATAAAATCGCATTTTTTGGTGAAGTAAAGAAGCAAATTTGCAGCTTTAGCTAGGGATGATCACGGGGTGGGGCGGGGCAGGGGAATGCGCCCCCACTCCCTCCCCCGCCAGTGGCAGGGATTCCTTGCCCCGCCCCCGCCACCAATGTCGGGGGAAGAATTCCCCCCGTCCCCGCCCCGCGGGGATCCCCGTCCCCCATTTTTTTTATTTTAAATATAATATTTTATTAATAATTAAAATTAAAATATAATATTTAATAAATACAAAATTTAAAATCAATAATAATTTAAAATTAAGTATAATTTAAAACTTAATAATTATAAAATTAAATTATATTTTAATTATTTATAAAATATTATATTTTAATATATATATATATAGGACGGGGAATTTTTTCCCCCCGCCCCCATCCCCGCGGGGGGAAATTTCGGGGATTCCCCGCCCCGAATGGGGCGGATCCCTGCCGGGGCCGGGGAATCCCCGCCCCGTGATCATCCCTAGCTTTAGCCTATAACTCTAGAAGGGACTATAAAATATTAAAAGAAAAAAAATATGAAATAATTATTTTAAATTTATTGGAAAATAGAAAAAATATAAGAAAAAAATGTAATTTGTAGTATGTAGGAATGTGAAGAAGTTTTTTTAAATAATAAGGTTTCTATGGCTTAATATATATTTTCCTTTAAATTTGGAAAAAAATTTATATATTTAAATTTTGTAATTGTTTTATTCACTTTTAAACTCGACAAAAATGCATTCACAACAAGAAAATACTCAATTAGCAACATAAATTATTGATTTTCCGTTGCTAATCAAAATTGACAATAGAAATTAGCAACAGAATAAGTAATTGAAGATTTAACCATTACTAAATTTATCAACGACTATTTTTTAACAACAAAAATCAATTTCATTGCTAAATTTAACAACGAAATTCAAAATTAGTTGCAAAATCCAAAGATTTTGTGAATTAGTCAAAATTACCAACGAAAATTAATTATCGTTGATAAATTTAACAACGGAAAAATATTTTCATTGCTATTTTAAACAACGAAAATTATAGCTTTAGTTGCTAAGATTAACAATGGGAAAATATTTTCGTTGCTATATTTAACAACGAAAATTACAATATAGCAACGGAAAAAGATTTCTATTACTAAATTTAGCAACAGAATAAAATTTTCATTGCCAAATTTAGCAATGGTAATTTATTTTTCCATTGCTAAATTTAACAACGGAAATTACATGTTAAAATTAGCAATGGATTTATTGGTTTCGTTGGCAATTTTTGGCTAGGTAAAAATTTTTTAGCTTCGTATAATGTTTTAGTTTCAATCAAAATTTATTGTTTATAAATAAATATAATCCAAATTCATAATGCAATTTAATAAAATATTTTGATTGGTAGTATAATATGAAAATTGTAATGTTTGACAATAAAAATTCTGAAAATATATGCTACTACTGTAGAGTAAGAGTCTATAAAAACCAAAATATGAGTATAAAAAACATAACATAAAGCCGGTTTCAATAACTAAGTATTACAAATATAAAATATATAGTTGGTGAAGGAGGATAATCTGACTACTGAGATAAGGTGTTGCCCTGTTCTTTATCTCTTCTATCTCCTTCTTTAGCTGGGTCATAGTATCAAGCAACATGCTAACTGTGTTCTCTAGCTGAATGACTCTCTTAGTAGATTGAGACCGCCTACAAGAAGCAGTTGTAAAAGATGCGAAAGAATGCGAATGGAATGTGTTTGCAATAAAACCTTAGCCAATAATCCTTTTCACGGCTATTCTTACCACCAACTACTTGAAGAAATATTTGACTCTCTTCAACATTTTTAGAGCTCTACCGCTATTAAATGAAAGCCTCTTGTATTTGCTCCTATCATTATAATAGTTACAATTAATTAGCTATATTTTTATAAGATCATTAATATTGATGTATAAATTTTACATACATTAAGTTGTCTACAACGTGTGTTAACGAATGTCTGATCATCATGGTTTTTTGTGTAGGTGTACATAAAGACTTCAGGGTATATAGACTTCTTATCCATAGACTTTTCTTGCATAACCTATAATGATCCAAATACCGGATTAGTCAAAAATAGTATTTTTCGATGGTGAATAGTGACACTGAGATGAATAATATCTCCCAGAGTGAAAAAATATTTTATTGGACCATTGGAAAGAGGATGTTAGCAGAAATCCAAGAATGTAATTTGGACTGAAAATTAGGTTAAATGGATCATCAAAATTTAAAAATAAGAAAAAAGTCACAATTTCAGTTCAAATAATGCCTGAATTGACTAAGGTTTGACTGAAACTTTAAAAATAGCAAATAACCTCTAAAAATCACCAGAATTTTTAGATTTACATTAAATGAGATGTAGAATCATATGATAAAGAAAAAATAATTTTTCAGCGACATAAAAAATGGACTATCGAACAGGTAAAAGTGGATTAGATCGAAAAATAGTCTCTGATTGATCCAAAAATATTTATGAAGCCTAATGAATATATTTTGACAATTTTAGAAGTGTTTTTAGGAAGGTTTGAACTTAGTAAGTAAGAAAAAATAATGATTTCAGTTTAAATAGTAATCGGTTGACTGTGAATTTGATTGAGGCTTTAAAAATAGCAAATGATCTTTAAAAATTGTAGAAAGTTCTAATTGGACTCTAATTAATATTTAGAATTATTTGATAGTGAAAAATTAATTTTATGATTACATCAAAAATTATCTAATCGAATCGATTTGAGTGAATCGGATCAGAAATAGACTTCAATTGAGCTAAAAATTTTGATGAAGGCTTAATTTATTATTTTAAGAATTATGAAACTGATTTTGAGTAAATTTGAGTTTTGAAAGTGAGAGAAATAATTTTTTAATGCATAATGAGCTTAAATTAAAATTAGGTTAAAAGTGGTTGGACCACTCAAGTTGGACCAAATCTGGCCCATCAGCCACATATAAATAGTCTAAATATCTGAATTTTTCAGAGATATCCACAACCATCTCCTCTTCTCCCGTTTTTCCTTCTAGGCCAAGTGAAATTTTTTCATTTTACTTAATTTCTTTATCTCTTCTCCAATTCTCTTTCTAAATTCAAGATCCCTAAGTAAAATCTAGCTTCTCTAGTGGATCATGACAGCCTCCAATCTTCATTCAAGGTGATTAAAGAGAAAGAAGTGAAGGAAAACCAAAAGAGAAAGGTTATACACAAAAGTAAAGTAAGTGAAATAAAGTGCAATTACTTGATTTAATTTGTTTTATGGGTAGATTTAAGGATGTATTTTATTATTATGAGATTGTAATGAATCAAAGAAGCAAGAAAATGATAATTTCTTGCCTTAATGAATTCGGCCATAGTAGGAATTAAGAAAGAGGAAAAATTTCTCAAAGAGAAAGATGGAAAAAGTGAGGAATAAGGTGTGAAGAACAAGAATTAAGGTAAGTGGATACATAATCCCTTAACCTCCACCTAATTTGGTTTGATTTAATGTTATGTATGTTAAAGACGTTTGTGATAAATGTGCGTATAATTGAAATTTAAGCTTATAGACATGTTAATGGAGCTAAAAGAAAAATGAACTAAGTGAAGCTGAATGGTATGCTAGACATAACATGATATATTTTGGTTAAATTTTGAATGTATGGTCATAAATTGTATGTAGGTGTAACTTTGGTGGTATGCTAATTTAATTAAAATTTTTGGAATTCAGTAAAATATTTTTAAGTGGAATTTTATATTATGTTTGTAGTGAAAATATTGAATTTTCATAAAATAAATTGAGTTTATTGCATAAATAAAAATAATATTAACTAATTAATTAATTGGAATATAAAATGATAAGAATAAAATAAAAGGGATTAAAAAAAGGTAATTAAAGAAACAGAGCAAAATGGATTTAATTAAAAGAAATAAAAATAAAAATAATACCAAGATTTATGTTGAATGTTAATGAATATTAAAGGCATATGAACATTAATTTTCATAATATAAGGTTGAAATAATAAAAAAGATTGGAAAATGGCATAATTAGAGTGAAAAGGATCTAAATGGAAGAAAATAAAAGTTTACGGTCCAATTGATAATTTTGCCAAGTGTCGAGGAAAAAAAGGGGGACTTAAATGAAAGCATTTGAAAGTACAAGTGCAAAATAGTAATTTTTCAAAATATAGAAGCAAAAGGATAAAATTATAATTTTAAGCAAAGTTAAGATTATTGGGTAAAACAAATATTTAAATGAGTATGGAATGAGATTTAAGCGTGAAATGAAGTTTAGGGACTAAACAAAAATTTTACAAATAAATATTAAATTTATAGTTTAAAATGTATAACTTATGGTAAAATTGTAAATAAATTAAAAATGGAATTTTAGTAATTTATTGAAAAAATGAGGACTAAATGGTAATTTTATTGACTCAAGGGACTGAAAAGTAATTTAAAAGGTAAATAATATAATAAGTGTAAAAAAAGTAGTTAAATATTGACTTTATGTAAGTTAAATACAACTGAAGGATGAAATTATAAATAAATGAAAATTTAGGGATTAAAGTGTAAAAAGATACTGATGTGTTTAATTTAAGGATTAAAATTGTAATTAAAAATATTTATGTAAGTTATTAAAATAATTGTTAGGAGTTGAAGAGTAAATGACTAAATAATAATAAGATTAATATTTAGAATAATGATAATGATGATATACTATAAATTAATAATGATAATGATAATGATTGCTAAATAAATTGTAAGTGTATTGGATATGAATAAAACTAAAAGGAATTAATTAGAAGTGAAAATATTTTATTAGTTGAGTAGTGATTAAAAGAATTAATATTGTGAATTAAATGTAAATTAAGTGTTTTATGGTAATACAATAAAATGAATGATTCAATTGCCCTTAGTAGTAATGTGGTAGTTAAATCTAGTATAGGATATTGTTGGTTGGCCACAGGGATATTAAATGTATAGCCGCAGCGCGACTTATGACGACTCGCTTTTGTAGGCCATTGACTATCTACTAAATGAATAAAATGTTGAAATATTGAAATGTTGAAATGTGAAATGTAAATGTATTGATTGTTCTTTGGAATCACTCTGAATGTATTTATCTTGTGTATCCGGGTCGAAGATTTTTACCGAATTGATACTAGGGGAAAAACAAAAAAAAAAGAAAATTGAGGTGAATTATTTACAAAGGAATGAAAAAAATCATAAAGTATAAATGTTATATTGGATTATCTGATAAATTACTGAATAGCTAATTAACAAAGTAACAGTATAAGGACAGTAGTGTGATAGTAAAATGAATGATGGATAACCGATCGAAAATGGTGTCTACAAAATAGTGAATTAAAATGAAAAGGATTAAATACTAATGTAATAAGAGGCTAAAGGCATAAAAAATATAGATCATACATTTAATTGAATTGAAAGTCTGAACTGAAATTGGATAAAATTGAAAAATTTGAAAGAACTAGAGATATAAAATGAATGGAAAAATACCAACTAACGAAAATGTATACACAATATTGGTATAAGAATTTAATTATAATATTATTAATATTCTCAGACACATATTTAATATAGGAACTGAATTGTATAAATGTTACCAAAGTGATTGAACCAAAATGTAATTTAATGAAACTTCAAGGATTAAATCATAAATTGGCTTTTAATTAAGGGATTGAAATGTAGAGTAAAACGAAAGTAAGAAAGTAAGTATAATGGATAATGATAATATTGGATAGTGTAGCAGTGTAAGTAAATAACAACTGTAATGCTAAAACTAATAAAAACATGGCATTTATTAACAGGATAAAATGTAGAGGAAATTCAATAATGAGTATAGTAAAACATAAAGACCAGAATAAGGAAATACTAAGTAACGTAATTGTAAAGATAAAGGTTAATATTTAAAGATATAAGTAATGATGAAATTGACAACGAAAATAGTATGTGACTGTAAACCAAGAAATGAACAGAAGACATGTAAATGGCTTAGATACTGTAATATAAGGGAAGAACAAATACATGCAAACTGTAAATTGTTTAATGGTCTAAAGAAAGATTAATACTAAAAGGAATATAAAGAAAATGAAGGTAATTTAGGATAAAAATTTAAATTAATTTAAAGAACAGAATTTAATCGAAACAAATGAAATTAGAATTAATGGTGACAACTGTAACAAAAGGTATTGTTATTGTTAACATAACAGATGTAATGTAGTAAGTGTAATTGTAATAGAGTAAAAATAGTTACAACCGAGTATGTTGAAATTAATGTAAAATGATCCAAGTATAATAACAAACTGAATTGATAGCAAAAGTAATAATTACTAAAAATATTCTAAAAATCAATTGAAATGTAAAGTAAGATAAAATCCAATGTAAGTAATCACAGGCTAAAAATACAAAGTAAAATAATGGTTAAGTAATTGTTCTGAAAGTACAGATGAAGATAAGAAGCTGAGTTAATGAATAATACAAAAAATAATTGGGATTAAAAAATATTGTATATATAATAATTGTTAAGTAAAGTGTTAATAATACTAGAGATTAAACAAATATGTGAACTAAAATATTGAATAAATAAGGTTACGTAATTAAAAAATAAAATAAAATAATGTGTGTGCTTGTGTGTGCATGAATGAATTTGTTAATTGAAAATCTAGTATTTGTACCCTCTGCTGGGCATTTTTAATGCTCAGCAAATAGTATTGCTACTGCGTGCAAGTTATGGAAGTGGAAAGTTAAAGTGGCCGTAAGCTGGTATTGAATAAGAAAGTGATGCAAAGCAAGAATGATAGCATAGATATGGCATGTATATGTTCAAGCGAAGCAACAGACTTAGTTATAGATAGTTATGTGTTTCCTGTGTAAGTATTGGTATTATTCTGTACAGAGTATCTATAAATTATTATTGTTACTGTCAACTGAATGTTACTAGTATGACATAAATTGATGTTTTAGAAAAAAAACCTACCGAACTGTTTGTAATAGAAATTGTAATCGTCATAATATTTTAACATCTGATCATTGTACGTACAGTACATAAGTTTAAGGATGTTACAATTTTATTGATATCAGGGCAAAGGTTTAGCCGGTTCTAAGATCGGAGCAATGTGTTAAGGATGGAATGATATGTATACATGCCATGAATAGGTATTGATGATAAAAGTAATTATAAGTATGTAATAGGATAGAAGGATCTTTTAAATTTATTGGATCGCAAGGATCATAAGATATAAAAGTTAAAAATGAATTGGTTAGTTATTGAATTGGATACCTCATAAAGTGATCGCATGGCAATTATCATGCATAAGTAAATTTTGAAGATGAAATTTTATTAGTGGGAAAGATTTGTAATGGCCTAAATAACCAGTTAGTCGAAAATAGTATTTTTCGATGGTGAATATTGACACTAGGGTAAATAGTATCTTTCGGAGTCAAAAAAATATTTTAATGGATCATTGGGAATAGGAGGTTAGTAGGAGCCCAAGAATTTAATTTGGACTAAAAATGAGGTCAAATGGATTATCAAACGTTAAAAATAAGAAAACAATCACAGTTTCGATTCAAATAGTACCAAGTTGACTAAGGTTTGATTGAAATTTTAAAAATAGCAAATAACCTCTAAAAATCACTAGAATTTTTAGATATACATTAAATGAGATGTAGAATCATATGGTAAAGAAAAAGTAATTTTTCAGTGACACGAAAAATCGGGCTATCGAACTTGTAAAAGTGGACCAGATAGAAAAATAGTTTTCGATTGATCCAAAAATATTCATGAAGACTAATGAATATATTTTGAGAATTTTGGAAGTATTTTTAGGAAGGTTTGAACTTTGGAAGTAAGAAAAAAATAATAATTTCAGTTTAAATAGTAATTGGTTGACCGTGAATTTGACTGAGATTTTAAAAATAACAAATGATCTTCAAAAATTATATAAAGTTCCACTTGGACTCTAATTAATATTTAAATTTATCTAATAGTAAAAAATTAATTTTATGATGACACCAAAAATTGCATAATCTGACTGATTTGAGTGAACTGAACTAAAAATGGACTCCAATTGAGCCAAAAAAAATTTATGGAGGCTTAATTTATTATTTTGAGAATTATGAAACTAATTTTAAATGAATTTGAGTTTTAAAGTGAGAAACATTTTTGGATACATAATAGGCTTAAAATGAAAATTGGGTTAAAAGTGATTGGACCACTATGGTTGGACCAGATCTGGGCAATCAACCACCTATAAATAGTCTAAATATTTGAATTTTCTAGAGGCATCCATAGCCATCTCCTCTTCTCCCATTTTTCCTTCTTGGCCAAGTGAAAGTTTTTCATTTCACTCAATTTCTTTATCTCTTCTCTAATTCTCTTTCTAAATTTAAGTCCCCTAAGTAAAATTCAGCTTCTCTAGTGGATCATGACAGCCTCCAATCTTCATTTGAGGTTATTAAAGTTGAAAAGTGAAGAAAAACCAAGAAGAAAAAAGTTATAAACAAAAGTCAAGTAAGTGAAATAAGGTTTAATTAATTGATTTAATTAGTTTTATGGGTATATTTAAGGATGTATTTTATTATTATGAGATTTTATTGAATTGAGGAAGCAAGAAAATGATGATTTCTTACCTTGATGAATTCAGCCATGGTAGGATTTAAGAAAGAGGGAAAAGTTCTTAAAGAGAAAGATGAAGAAAGTGAGCAATAAGGTGTGAAGAACAAGAATTAAGGTAAGTGCATACATAATCCCTTAATTTCCACCTAATTTGATTTGATTTAATGCTATGTATGTTAAAGATGTTTTTGATAAATGTGTGTATTATTGAAATTTAAGCTTATAGACATGTTAATGGAGCTAAAAGAAAAATGAAGAATAAAGTGATTTGAATAAAAAGAATTAAATTGGTGTGAAATCCTAAGTGAAGCCGACTAATATGCTAGACATAACATGGTATATTTTTGTTAAATTTTGAATGTGAGGTCATAAATTGTATGGAGGTGTAGCTTTGGTGGTATACTAATTTAATTAGAATTTTTGAAATTTAGTAAAATATTTTTAAGTAGAATTTATATTATGTTTGTAGTGAACATATTGGATTTTAATGAAATAAATTGATTTTATTGCACAAATGAAAATAATATTAACTAATTAATTAATTGGAATAAAAAATGGTATGAATAAAATAAAAGGGATTAAAAAAAGGTAATTAAAGAAATAGAGAAAAATGGATTTAATTAAAAGAAATAAAAATGAAAATAATACCAATGTTTATGTTAAATGTTAATGAATACTAAAGGCATATGATAATTAATTTTCATAATATAAGGTTGAAATAATGAAAAGAATGGAAAACGACATAATTAAAGTGAAAAAAGATTTAAATAGAAGAAAATAAAAGTTTAGGGGTCAATTGATAATTTTGCCAAGTGTTGAGGAAAAAATGGGGACTTAAATGAAAGAATTTGAAAGTAAAAGGGTAAAATGGTAATTTTACAAAATATGGCAGCAAAAGGGTAGATTTGTAATTTTAAGCAAAGTTAAGATTATTGGGTAAAACAGATATTTAAATGAGTATGGAATGAGATTTAAACATGAAATGAAGTTTAGGGGCTAAACATCCACTGTATATACTAAAGGCAATCAAATATTATACATTATGTTATATTTCTATCTCATTTATTATAGTATTTTTATTATGTATCATTCTATACATCATCATTTTCCAAGCATATATCCATAATATGTATGGAATCATAATGTCTATAAGAAATAACAACTAAACATTTATAGTATTTTTATTATGTATCATTCTATACATCATCATTTTCCAAGCATATATCCATAATATGTATGGAATCATAATGTGTATAAGAAATAACAACTAAACATGAAAACTTATCTCATTACCATTATGTAACCCATTCGGCCTTATTAAGTTTTCATATATACAATATGATTCTTTCTTCATTCATGTGTCATATATGTTTCTAAGCTTATTTTAACCATCTGTATATTAGTACACAGCTCATTTGCATTATAATTCTTAAGTTACATTTAATTAAATCATTATGTTTACTTGTTCATCATTATGTCTACTTGTTATTTCTAACTCTACTCAATTCCATGGCAATCTATATACATTGTCTTAGGTATTTCATATTATTTATGCTATTAATTATCAAAACATCTCATAGTGCCCTTTAACACATAATTCGACCATGATGAGATTTTATACGTACAATGTAGTTCTTTCTTTATTAAATGGTATATGTATTTCTAATGCCATCTAATATATTTATATGTTATTACATATCTAATTTAACTTATAATTTCTAAGTCATCTTTAGGTACATCTTTATGTATAATTATACATTATCATGTACACTTATTATTTTTAATTTCAACCAATTCTATTTCACTCTCCATGCATTATATTATATTTTTCCCACTAAATATACCATAATTTACTTAATTAACTTATATTATCCCTTGCTAAACAATTCGGCCAACATTGCATCTCTACTTTTGAAATTGTTTTCTTCATCAATTTATATTCAAACCATTCTAATTCATCATTCTAACATATTATCTTGAATTATTTGCATTTCTACTCAAATTTGTGTAGTTACATAATGTAGATTTTAAATAAATTTCAAGTAATTAAATGAAATAGAGTGTGGGTTATATCCACTTACCTTAGATCTTATCCTTCTCACTTAATTCTCCATTTTCATCACCTTAAATCCATGAAATTCTACCATTTCCATCCTTCTCCAGAGGTGGCTGAATATACCCATACAATTTTCATAAAAATCATGCTTTAATAATTGATTCTAACATCATAAATAAACTCTACACACCTAAATCCTTCCACATATGCCTTTAATTTGAATTAAAAACCTTAATTTTACTTACCTCCAATTTGAATATAAACTTTAATCCTTAATTTTTCTCACTTCTACTACTTAAATTAAAGATTGGATACTGCTATAATGTTGTGAAGAAGCTAAATTAATCTATGAAGCTTGATTTTGGTGAGAGATTGAAAAATAGATGAAGAAAATTGAGGAGAGAACAAAGAATAAGGCACAATTTTGAAGAACAATAAAAGAATACAGAATTCTAGAGTTCTCTCTAGAATTTCTAACATTTTGGGGTTTAAATACCTTAATTTGCATGATTGGACCTAATTTAAGCCCAATATTGATTTTAAGCCCATTTAATGCACTCTAAATTATTTCGCTCTCTTTCCAAGCTCAAATTTACTCAACATCAATTTAATAATTCTTAAAATAATAACTTAAGCCTTCATGAAAAATTTTAGCTCAATCGGAGTTCATTTTTGATCTAATTCACTCAAATCGGACCGTCTAGCCAATTTTTGATGTTACCGTAAAATTTTCTTTTATTGTCAAATTATTCTTCATACAATTTAGGATAGATCTGAAAATTTTGGTGATTTTTATAATTTTTTTTGCTATTTTAAAGTTTCGATCAAACTTTTAGCCAATTCTTTTTATGGTATCAAGTAAAAACTTTGTTGTTTGATTTGAGAGCCCCTTTGAGCTTAATTTTATATCAAATTGTACCACTGGACTCCATTTAATACCTATTTTTATAATCCGATGTTATCTCAAATTTCTCTCTAAGTCATCCATCCTCAAATTTTCCTGGTCTGAACACATTTAACCTTTGTACACTTTCAAATTTCTTTATTCTATTCAACTCCAATTATTCCAAGAACTATCCTAGGATTACTATTCATACTCTAAAACATGCCAAGTATGTCAGATGCAAATTTCGGGATGTTACAATTATTTTATGAGTTTTTATCTTAACGTGCAAAAATAATTTATTATTAAACTATTACATCTCCAGAAAAAGAGAATACATTCAAATAAAATAATAAAAATAAATAAAGGCAATAAAAGAAATAAAAAGAGATAAATTATGCAAAGGGCTTATAATCGATCTACCATGGATCATTCTCCAAGACATGCCCGATCTCAAACTTCCAAAAAGGATCTATGTAAACAAAGTTAGTTGCTCACAAACCTAAAGAAAAATATTGTTAGTGTTTATGACAAATAAAATAGATATTAAAGCAAATTAAAATGAAATCATGCATTTTAGAATAAAACTAAATAAATAGAATGCAAAACATGCAAGCAGATTTGAAAATAACAATTAAGACTATAGTTAAGCAATGCAAGGAGACTAAATATAAAACAAACTTTAAAAACTGATAAAATGCTGAAACTAAGGCCACGGATTGCCAGCATGAAAGCAGAGACAGGATATAAAGGACATTTCGTAATGTTTCATCTATTGGCATGATAGACGGGCATCCGTAGGGCTTTCTTCCCATCTATTACACAAAAATCAGATAGAATGATGCATAATGCAGTAGAGATAGTAAACTTTAATTTAAAACCTAAACATATATATATTATATATATATATATATATATATATATATATATATATATATATATATATATATATATATTTCCACATCCTAAAACATGGAAGATCTATTCTAAAACATCAAACACACCTAAATCATGTTAAAACACTAAAATATCATGCATATAGAATTTTAATGAAGGAAGCTAAACATGAAATAATGGTGGAGTAAATCTATGACATGCCATTGTACATATTTAAATAATATTCATAATGTATTTATGGCATCATGAAAATTACAAAAACAATATAAAATCAAGAAAGCCAAGGTATTAATGTCAAACATAAAAAATCAAATATTTATTCATGATATATTTCTAGAGAGAGAGAGAGAGAAAATGAGAGCAATCCAGAATATTACCCTTAGGAAGATATGTTATGAAACTCTAGAAGCTACTCTCTAAGTTTCAATCTGAATGATTTCCATGTTAAGAGATGATAAATGTGTTTTTAGTTTTGAGAATCATGTTATGATGCTATTACGTTCTTGGGAGCATAAATTGAGAATCCTATCTCAAAAACGTGGTTGCCCTTTTTCCAAGTGTTTCCCTTGAATGTTCTCCTCTACCAAATCTAGGGTTTTAGGTTTTTATATAAAAAGAGTTTGAGTTAATTTCCAATTTTAGTTTGTAAGAATCTACCCCTCAATCCCGAGATTCAGTGCCAAAAAAATCTGATCTATTTAAAACCATTTTTTACCAAGCTAGAAATTATTGGAATTTAGGAAAAAAATCCTCCACAGTCAGGCATTTGTGGAAATTACCACAGACAACCAAAGCAAGCCGTCTTTCAGGAGACGACTAGCTAGGAAATGGATTGATAGACAGCCATTTGTCGAAGAAAAACCTCCAAATGTAAGATTTTTCAAACTTTTTTCATAGCCTAGAAATGCAAAGTTAAAATCCACAAAAACATTTTAGAAAAGTGTGAAAATCATAAATGGAACTCTAAGTTTATGCTTTTTGCTTGAAATATGAAAGTTTCCTCATCATCAGTTGACTCCGATGTGAGCTAATTTAGGACTCGATGTATACACATCTAATACTAGCCCGATGATTTGGGCGATATGCTTTATATTTTTAGTTTAATTTGTATCTATCTTAATTTTGTCCTATATTCAAGAAATTTTTTCTTCACAAAATTGCCCCAGAACCTTCTTCAAAAAGGTATAAGTGGTTAGCCTTTTCCTGTTAGGATTGGAAATCCTATATTTTACATATCCATACGATTAAGTCCTTAGGTTTCTAAAATGATGTAAAAAGAAGTGCTTTGACCTTTGAAGGTTGAGCAGATAAATCTTTAGACCAAGCATGTTGATCTTTAGGCTGAGTGGATTATTGCCCATTCTTCAATGACTTTTTCTTTCATCAAGCTTTCTATACCTTTTTAGCCCGCTCAGCCATCTCCTAATTAAAGAGAGAAGGATTGATCAAAACTAAAGAAAATAAGCCAAATTAGTCCTCTTATAAAATAATTACATGCATGCATGAAAAAAAAGGAATGAATAAAATTCTAAGGCTCACATTCTACCCTTCATTCTTTAAAAGGCTTTAGTTTATTTATTGAAGTCAACAAGGAAGTGGCACTGGTCAGATTGTTCTCGTAATCCTTAATATACTTCATAGGCTTTTTTATGTTTGGTCTAAACATAGCAAGCTCTGAAGCTAGTTCTTTAAAATTTTTAGCCTTGTTTAATCAATAAAGGCTAATGTCGAAACCTTCCTTTCACCCAATAAAGAAAAACTTTTCCTTGAAATCCTTCACTGACAAAGGAAGAGGCAAAAGCTTCCTTTCTCTTGTACTAGTAAAGTAATATTTTATCCTATGATCCTTACTGGATAGATAAATGAATTATATGAATAGTTATAGAGATGGAATGATATTTAGATTCTTGCATATTATCTTAAAATAGGAGATCAACCTCCACCCATTTAGATTAATTTTATTCGATGCTATCCCACACCCTTATAGGATGCTAATGTCTAATGAACTCAATGGGAACTGCAAACCAGCACCCAAACTAGGCTAGTCACAAGCAAATGATTCGTTGTCCTTTCTAAATTGTCCCTCACCCATTGACATTGGCTATGTCCTCTAGAAGATTGTATCTCTCTTTCAAATGACTCACTTTAATAGGAGACAACTTTGTGTGTTATTTACAATGGTTTTTAACTATATTTTATTAAAAAGGAAGTATCTAACTTGTTGGCTACTTGGATTATTGCTACTAGAGACCATTTTTAAGGGAAAAGTCTATATAAAAGAATACCTATCTTGTTCTTCAATTGTAGGATAAAAAGAAGACGAAGAAGATGAGGAATCAGATAAAATTGAAATGTGATTTCAATGCATTCAAGTAAAAGAGAACTTACTTGGGTGAAATGGAAAAAATTTGAGAAAAGAAGCTGGAAACTCAAAGAACTTGCAAAGAATTTGAAGAAAACAACTTGAAAGAATTTGTAAAAGTGAAAAAATTGAAGGTATACCCATTCATAAAAACAATTGAAGCTTCCCTAACAAGCTAAGCACACACGTCGAAGAGTTTTTCCATATGTCATGCAATGAATGACCAACCCGATAATCAAAGTGCCTTTCATTAATATCACATCTAACGAATAGTCTATAATCAATGATCCCAAAGGTAATTTTTGAGGATCAGAAAGATGAAAAGACACCTTCAGTTTCAACTACATATTTAAATTTCAATTTGAAAATTCAAAATATAACCACTAAGACCTCAAATACATTAATTAATCTAATCAGATTCTTCGAAATGAGAGATAAATGATAATACCTTTATTATCTAGGTCAAGCCCCAAAAGCCCAAGGAATAAGATAACACAGGTCTAAACCCAACCAACTTGCTTGGTATGGTTAATCCTATCGAATTGATGGGATTTGACATTGTTAAATCAATAGACACGCCTAATGGTGCCTCACCTTGTCACATCTCTTGACCCACATCGCTTGTCCATCTCGATTTGTCAACCACAATGTTAAGCTACATCTAGACACTCAAGTGTTTTATTATTAGACTTCGTATAAACTATAAATAGTCTAAACAACGATTTCTTCGGATATTGAGTTTTTGAGACACACCTTGTAAGGCCCCAACCTTGGCCCTAATCGGGTTATGGGAAATTAGTGAGGATTATGGTTAAATAATGTGAAATAAGTTTAATTTATAGTAATTAAAGTTAAATCCTATGAGGGGTATTTTGGTAATTATGCATGTTTGTTAAATGGCTATAGTTATGGTAATTATTTATGGTTAGTGATGCAATTGAATTAAATTAGAAGTTTGAGGTTAAATTGTAAGAATTATAAGTTATTGGGGGTAAAAGAGTATAAGGGCAATTTTGAAAAGATAATTTTGAGATATTTACCCCACTAACTCCTCTTTAAAAGCTTCTTGAGGAAGAAACTTTAGGGGATTTGAGAGGTTGAGATCGGCACAAGGTAAAAAGAGAGATGTAACCTCATCTTATCTCTTTCTCTCTCTCTTTTTCTTTTCTCTAGATTTGGATTAGATAGGTGCTTTATTTAGGGTTTGATGAGCTAATCTCTTTAAGGTGATAATGTCTCCTCCTCTTTTAGATCTTTCTCATCTTCTTTCTTTGATTTAATTTCTGGACTTAAGGGATTAAGGAGGTTATGTTTGTTAACCTATCTTGTGTAAGGAAAGGAAGCAAACAAAAATTGAAGAGCTGGAACAAGAGCTTTGAAAGAGGATTTGAGGCTTTAAGCTTAGGTATGGGAACTAGATTCTAATTGAATGGCATGTGTGGGGCTATCTTGGGGGGAAATTTTTCTTTCTTCTTATTTTGTGATGAGAGTAAACATCTAGAGCTGGCATTACAGTTGAGTGATTAGTGAACCTCTTGCATGTGGTTGATTTGAGTTTTATTGGTTTAAAGAGGATGGATTAAGGCTAAAGGATTTGTAGAGTCAAAGGTTCTAAAAATGAAGAAAGAATAGACAATGAAAGTATTGAAATTATAAATTGGTCCCAATGAGTTATTCATTTATTTTGTTACAATGATAGATTGAACTATGTTTGTTAAGAGTCATAGAAATTCTAGCAACTCTTTATAGCATGAAAAAGGTGCTGGCAAATTTTGAAGCTATTATCTTGATAATGGGCTTACTATGTTGTTTATGGTTGAATTTCTCTTGACATTTATGAGCTAACTTAAGATTTAAGGAATTATAAATTTAAGATTTATTTAAAGATGTTTAGAGATGGGATAATACTTAGATGATTAGGGTTTAATGTTGGAAAGGGAGTAATGGTGAATGATTAGAAGTATGTTTGATTATTGTCAAAATAATTATGGAATTGTAGTTTCGAGTCTGAGCAGCATAGAGGCATTTTGCCGAGTACCATGTTCATCGGTCGAGTGATATGAGCACTCTATCGAGTGCCATCAACACTCAGTTGAGTGGTTGGTCATGGGTTGCCCAGTCCCTTTGGCTTGTTGTGTCTTAGACCCCATCCTTGATGTATACTCCTATGAACTTGTTTTTGGTATCGCTTTTAATACATTATAAGCAATATAGCCCCTTAATTGCTATATATATATATATATATCCAAAGGCATAAAATATAAGGATTTAAGATTTGTGTTGTGTGGGGGAAATGGCTTTTTGTGGGCATTCTAGGCTGAGGGCCATAACTCGATTGAGTGACTTGGCTACTCTGCCAAGTGGTTTGGCCACTCAGCCGATTGGTTGGTCACAGGTTGCCCAATCTAACTTCCCTTATTGTACTACTAATCCAATCCAATTTTGAAGCATGTTAACTTTCTTTTAAAAGAGTTTTAGTGTACTATAATCAATATGGTTTTCTTAATTGTTCAAGCATGTTACATGATGACAAAACTATAAGGAATCATAGTGAGTGAAATGTAAAGATGGTCAAAGTTGGTCATGTTATATAGTAAGAATTCATTATGTTATTGTATCGAGGAAGTTTGTGTTGAATAACTATTGAGTAAGTAAAGTAATGATCACCATGATCTAATAGACTATAAAAGAGATTGATGTTACTATAATGTGAAGAAAATGAAAGTACAATTAATATAGTAGTGAGCTATTAGTATAAATGTTATGCTATCCTGTAAAGAAGGGAAATGCTTTAAAGTATAAGGAATTGAAAAACACTAAGAATAATTGCCTTTATTCATAAGTCCTTATTTGGTACTCAAAGAACTATAATGAATATCACTCCTATAATGGATTAGATATAGTGATATGTTTATGCTTTTTCTGTATCATGAGAAAATCGACGGTCAAATGCTAAGCTTTTACATATGTTTGCCTAGTATATGAGTGTTTTAAGATTTTGTACTAGATATGTGAATACTATAATGAATCTAAATGCGTGTATCCGATGTATTGGTTGAGTTTGAATGTACGATGATTAAACTTTGTATAATGAAGCAGGGAAGATGGTCATGATGGACCATAAAGGTGCGTTCTTCTGAAATGATTATGTGCTTACATGTTTTGTTATGCACCCATGGTTTATGAGACTATATATATGATTTCATTTCCATGAAAACAATATGGCCATGCATGAACTATCATGACTAGATAGCATTGTTGAATGATGGCTTTAAACCCTATTATTTGTCATATGACAATGTGCAAATAGATGAGTATGCTTGCACTGACTGGTATGAAACTTAATAAACATATCAAATAAGTGATATGTTATAAGTATATGTGCATATGCCTCTGAAATTGATTATAGCTATAGGCTTTTCGTGTTCTATGATGTTAAATAAAATATGATTCTCAGAATATTGAATATTGAGCAAGTGTGGCATTACACCAATTCATTACTACACAGTGATAATTATTAATTGAATAACAAAATAAGTATTGAATGATAATGGAAAGAGGTTTCTCGCCTATGTCTGTGTCGAGGTTATGGATAGATAAGCATGCCTATAAAGATATTTGCAACTGCTATTGTATTAAGATGGTCCTGTTTGGATCATAACAACCCCATTTGGGTTCACTGACCGATCTATTGTATTGTTTGGCCCTGATAGGTCTTTTAATTTCATACCTTTGGGTATGTTCTGGTATCTTTGGATATATTTTGATTTCATATCTTTGGATATGTTTTGGGACCTTTGGGCACGATTGTCATACCTTCGGGTAATTCCAGTACCTTCAGGTACATATTGATTTGCTCCTTATCCACTTCTTCAGAATAAGTAGGCTTAATGTAAGATGAAAAGAAGTCATTCTATGAAACTGAAAGAAATTGAAACTTGATAGTTCGAAACTGATGTTCACGATATTATTCTTCTGCATCTTGAAAATGAGTAATAAGTGAAGGTTATAATACTATTGAGTATATGATGCTTTAATGTTGCATAAACATTTCAAACCTATAAATGTCTATATATATGTGTGTGTACATACATATGACTCTGTTATAAATCATTGCATAGTATATGGTACAGATAATGTTATGTGACATATAGTTTACCATGCTAAGATTGCAATTATGACAACATGATTATAAATAAGAGTGTGATTTCAGAATGCATCCTATATTGTAAAACTATATGATATGCATGAAGAAATTATGCCTAACTATGTCTTTAAGGGTTTAATAACTAAAGGATTGCTTGCAATGTTACTCAAGTCCCATTTGCCTGTGTTAATGACATATTCCCTCTAGTATGTTGATGATAAAATATTAAACGTATCACTTTGTAACTTGTGTAATTGATGATTCTTGTTAAGAGGTTGCCTATAGAATGTCATTCCCCACTAAGCTTTTTAGCTTAGTACAAATTTTCTTATTTGTGTAGGTTCTGGATAGATAGCTGCTAAGACTCAATCAACCAAGAAAATGAGAACTAGAAGTGTGCACTTTTATTCTCGAGTTACCTTTGGTGATGAAAGATTATGTGTTTATGTTTTATTTTTTTGGAGTTTTGATTCGGCTAAGAAGATTATATGTAAATTATGGCTTGTATCATTATTATTTATCTATTTATTGTGGGGTTGATATCAGTATTGGTGGTTTTGTATATCTTATGGATTAAGGTGTTACACAGCTTCTCTCTCTCTTTAAAATTTCTCTCTTTAGCCTTTACTAATTTAAATTTCTGAGTGCTCATATTTAGCCTGACCTGGTTTGTCTTTTCTAGGTCTCACGACATCTAATCCAACCAACTCAAACAATCTTCCAACTAATCTCATATCAAGTATGAAAGTTTGAGCATTGAAAAATAAGAATGTGATTTGAAATACATTCGCATCACGTGCATTTGCACCACATTATAACTTTGAAAAATGTTTATTCATGTAGAATAAAAAAATCCCTTCTATCTCCTTAGGAAAATGATCCTTCCCCAATCCTTGTCGGTCCTTTCCTTGAGCGAAGGACATTAAAACTCAAGCAAAATTATAGAATGAGGAAAAACCAAAACATAAAAAGGAAAAACCAAAACAAGAATGTTATTTGAAAATAAAAAGGAAAAATCAAACAAGAATGTGATTTGAAAATAAAAAGGAAAAACCAAAACAATCTTCCAACTAGTCTCATATCAAGTATGAAAGTTTGAGTATTGAAAAATAAGAATGTGATTTGAAATACGTACACATCACGCGCATTCGCACCACATTATAACTTTGAAAAATGTTTATTCATGTAGAATTAAAAAAAATCCCTTCTATCTCCGTGGGAAAAGGATCCTTCCCCAATCCTTGTCGGTTCTTTCCTTGAGCAAAGGACATTAAAACTCAAGCAAAATTATAGAATGAGGAAAAAAATAAAAAAGGAAAAACCAAAACAAAAAAAAGGAAAAACCAAAACAAGAATGTGATTTGACAATAAAAAGGAAAAACCAAAACAAGAATGTGATTTCACAATAAAAAGGAACAACCAAAACAATCTTCCAACTTCATATCAAGTATGAAAGTTTGAGCATTGAAAAAAAAAATGTGATTTGAAATACATGTGCATCACACTCATTCACACCACATTATAACTTTGAAAAATGTTTATTCATGTAGAATAAAAAAAAATTCTTCTATCTCCGTGGCAAAAGGATCCTTCCCAATCCTTATCGATCCTTTCCTCGAGCGAAGGACATTAAAACTCGAGCAAAATTATAGAATGAGGAAAAACCAAAACATAAAAAGGAAAAATCAAAACAATCTTCCAACTAGTCTCATATCAAGTATGAAAGTTTGAGCATTGAAAAATAAGAATGTGATTTGAAATACATGCGCATCATGCACATTTGCACCACATTATAACTCTTAAAAATATTTATTCGTGTAAAATTTAAAAAAAAAATCTCTTCTATCTCTGTGGGAAAAGGAAGCTTCCCCAATCCTTGTCGGTTCTTTCCTTGAGCGAAGGACATTAAGGACATTAAAACTCAAGCAAAATTATAGAACGAGGAAAAACATAAAAAGGAAAAACCAAAACAAGAATGTGATCTGACAATAAAAAGAAAAAAACCAAAACAATCTTCCAACTAGTCTCATATCAAGTATGAAAGTTTGAGAATTGAAAAATAAGAATGTGATTTTAAATGTTTGAGCATTGAAAAATAAGAATGTGATTTGAAATACACGCGCATCACGCTCATTCACACCATATTATAACTCTGAAAAATGTTTATTCATGTAGGATAAAAAAAAATCCTTTCTATCTCAGTGGCAAGGGGATAGGGATAATCACAGAGCGAAAATTTCCCGACCCCGACAGAGATCTGCCCTGTTCGGGACGGAGAATGCCCGAAATTTCCCCACAGGTACGGAGACGAAGGGAAAAATTTTCCGTCCTTAAATCGAAAATAGGGACGAAAAATGAGATATCCACCATGCGAAAAAATATTTTTTTTAATTTTAAAATATAATATTTTATA
This sequence comes from Excoecaria agallocha, assembly GCA_037975025.1. Lineage (NCBI taxonomy): Eukaryota > Viridiplantae > Streptophyta > Magnoliopsida > Malpighiales > Euphorbiaceae > Excoecaria > Excoecaria agallocha. The sequence goes on along the minus strand of CM075823.1, from coordinate 5,757,411 downwards.
AATAATTAAAATAGAACTTAATTTTATAATTATTAAGTTTTAAATTATACTTAATTTTAAATTATTATTGATTTTAAATTTTTTATTTATTAAATATTATATTTTAATTTTAATTATAATTATTTATAAAATATTATATTTTAAAATTAAAAAAAAATGAAAGACGAGAATCCCTACAGGACAGAAACGGAGGGAAATTCCCCCCTCCCTGATATTGGTGGCGGGGGCGAAACGAAAAATTCCCGCCACTGATGGAGGAGTGAGTGGAGGAAAATTTTCCAATTCCGTCCCGCCCCGTGATCACCCCTACAAGGAGATCCTTCCCAATCCTTGTCGGTCCTTTCCACGAGCGAAGGACATTGAGAAAAATTATAGAATGAGGAAAAACCAAAACATAAAAAGGAAAAACCAAAACTAGAATTTACCGAGTCCCCTAATTTTGCAAAATTAACAGCTTATGCCACCGTATTATTTAAGAGGGGATTTCCATTCATTACTCGTGACGTTATACACCTAGGGATGATCACGGGGAGGGGATTCCCCGGCCCCGGCGGGGACCCGCCCCGAACGGGGCGAAAAATCCCCCGAATTTTTCCCCCGCGAGGGCGAAAACGGGGGAAAAAAATCCTCGTTATAAAATCGGGGACGGAAACGGGGAATGGGATATCCGTCCCGCGGGGATCCCCGCCCCGCAAATTTTTTTTTTTAATTTTAAAATATAATATTTTATAAATAATTATAATTAAAATTAAAATATAACTTAATTTTATTACTTAATTTTAAATTTATGAATAGTTAAAATTTATATTATGATTAATTTTAAATTTTTTATTTATTAAATGTTATATTTTAATTTTAATTATTTATAAAATATTATATTTTAAAATTAAAAAAATAAAAAATTCGGGGATGGGGATCCCCGCGGGACGGGGGGGATTTTCCCCCCGTTCTAGATTCGGGGGCGGGGACGGGAAATTCCCGACCCCGCGCGGGGCAGGGAGTGGGGATGCAATCTCCGACCCCGCCCCGCCCCGTGAGCATCCCTATATACACCTATGGGCACACTTTTTAAAATAATTAAGACTAAAAAATGCAACCAACCTAAACATTCAACCGGGCAATCCATTTGTAATTTAATCAACTTTGATGGCTAGATTTAGATTTCAACCCAAAATATTAATTAGGTTGAAAAAATAAAAAAAAAACAACTCTGTTGGAATGACAATGGCAGTAAGCTTGCTCCACAGTGCGCAGAAAACCACCCATGATCATATGAAGTAAAAACCAAAAAGGGCTTACTGATGAAAAATCTCGAGACATGCTGAAGACATTCAAGCAATGCTTCTTTACTGTCACCACGGAGAGCCACCAAAATGGTGGCCATTGGCCTCATCATGGTTATTTCTCCAGCGTTGTTTCTTTCTTTCTCGCCTTGAGCCAGATTCTGCATGAAGAAGCTTCCTAGCCACGTCATTTTCCTTTTTCTTAGCAGACTTATCTTTGGAAGAAGATTTTCTTTTCTTCCCAAAGAACCGTGTACCACCATCGCCAGTAATTCCACCTCCCCGGGGCAGCTCTTCTTCACCGTCATCTAACTGCCAATTACCCAAAATTTCTTGATGCTGGTCATAATGCGACTGTATTGGCTCCCCAGCGCCAGGAAGCAGGATATTGAAGGTCACTTCGCCATTGCATCCTCCCTTGCGCTCAAGCAAAACAGGGTCTGGTCTAATAATGGTACCAAGAATGCTCCTGTCTGGCCCTAAGCTTAAAATGGTCTTTGGATTTGTCAAAATTGAAAAAGCCATTGAAAAAGCTGACCTAATCTGCAACAAAGATTTGAATAATTGAGATATAATTTACGGCAACAAAGGAAGAAGAAATTATGTCAATTCCTAAATTACCTGTCCCATCTTTAGTTGAAACAGTAATTCAGCCAAGACCCCACATATTTAACCCACTCATAAAGCTATTTGCTTAGATTGGTCGTCTTTAACGCATATATCTCCAATGCACAGATATAAACTATTTTCTATAAACCATTTGAATTTATTTTCATAACTTCAAATTGTAACATAAACCATTTAAACTTATTTTCATAACCTTGAATTGTATCATAAACCATGCTGTCCATTTACATTGAAATGCATTTTTCATCTATCCACAGTTCTCAATAAAGCTGATTTCTTAGGAAGCGAAAGTAAAAAAATAAAAGGAAGAGAAAATCCTAGGCCATTGAAACAAACCTGGGAGTAATTGAATGAGTTCTTTCCAATGTCATTCTCTGGTGCCTAATTCATCCAAAATATAAATAGTCAAATATGTAGAATTCTAAGGTTTTAGCCAACTAATCTCAAGGTATCATTCAACTTCCATATTCACAAACCACAGAATTTTTCACCCCAATCACTGCTGCAACCAGGTGCAGAACTTCTAGCCAATAATCAGATAAAAGGCAAAGCAAATGACAAAGACACCTTGTGCCACTTAGTAATTATAATATAAAAAAAAAAAAAAAAAGAGGAGATTGTTCTGGTGGCCACTGTGGGATCCCCTATTAGCCAAAAGGGGCACATCAGCCAACCATAAAATGACACAAAAATAAAAAATATAACCATTTAGAGGTTCACCTGTGGATCCTCGACGGCAATGAGAAATGGACGTCCCTTGTTCATAAACCTAACAAAGAACCAATAAACAAAAATCTTAAATAAGCTGCAGTCAGAAAGAAAAAATTATGTCTCATCCCTCAGCATTTTTGTTTACCCTTTCCTACGCTTTGCAAAAAAGGTTCCAGCTCCTTTGCATGAAACACCAACATCCGTGGTGTTCAATTTGCGTCCATAGAAGTCAAAAAAGTGTATCTGACAAGAAAATAAGAATGTATGAGCCTACAAAATTTGACCTACTTGGTCCCTAATTGGCTCTACTGATCTTACTTTTGTATACTATAAAACATAAACATAAAACAAAGCCCTTGGTAATCTAGTGTAAACACAACACTATTACAGTAATTGCACAAAATCTTGTTTAAGAAGCCATACCAGAAGGATCCCTAAATTATCTTCTGGAGATGCTTGGCACTCCCTGAGATTCTGTAGAATGGAATGCATCATATTAAAGAGGCAAAAATCAATTGATAGACAACAGAAAGGAATTAAGGGACGGATAATCTCAAAAGAATTTCACTTAAATCACAGCTCTGAGCATTTCAGAAATTCTATTTGGAGTAATATGCAAATTAATGGGGAGCATCTTCTTTGTAGAGAAAGCAGAGGACTGGCCACATCAATCACTATACTACTGATCACGTTTGGTTGGGAAATGTGATGTATAAAAATATGGAGGACAATCATTCAATATGCTATTCTTAATGCCTCAATAATGGTATTATAGTATGTTGCTGCTTGTTAATTAACCATCACCCCTGAAACAGCCCATGGTTTGATGCTCTTCACCCACAATTTGGTTTCGTTTTCATTCATGCAATATATTTCTACCCCTGACCCAGTCCTATTGTTCATTAGTTATATGCTATCACTTCCACCAATATTAATGAAAATGGCTTTAGCGAAAGCACTTTAACAAAGTGTTCCTTGTTTAAGGACTTGAAAGATGTTAGGAATACCAGAAAAAACACCTGCCAAAAGAAAAAACCAAAGGAATCTTCCTACAAGAAACAAGGGTCTTCAAGCCAAACATTTAAAAGACTAGTACCACAAGCTCTTTTAGCTAACCTATGCCTATAAGCAACTGAGTTTTTAAGCAGACCACAAATTCTCAAACCTAGAATAAAACCATTAATACTGCTCAAGCAGAGTATTTTGATGGAAGGGAAATTTGTGGTTAGGATTTCTTTCTAAGTAGAAATTCCAATACTTATGAGATCTTACTTAGGAGCCAGAGATTTAAGAGAGCATTTGGAATACCCAGTCAGATGAGAAAAAAAATTACATTACCTTTAAAACTGCCATCAGCATCACAAGTAGGGCATAAGAACCTATTCCACCAGAGTATACCTACAAATCTTAAGAATTCTTCAATCAGCTAACAGCATTAGACAATGATACAAGGGAGAGCAATTCAATGCTCCAAAGCTATTAGAATAATAAATTATCAGATGAGTAAACAAATTCACCTCATTTAGTTCTCTCTGTTGTAAGAATACTTTCAAGATCAGGCACAATGGGCGTAGAGCAGGCCATTTTGATACTGCATCCTGAGAAAAGAACCATAAACCACCTTTAATGAAGAATAACTTTATTCTATACATGTATCCGTACAAGCATTCCTAGCTCTATCTTAAAAATCCGTAATATATCATCTCATCTCTGTTAAAAGGATTACGTTGGTAGTTTCAGCACAGCATTACACAACTGAACACTAGATGAAGGAGAAGATAGATAACAAACCTTAATAAATTCTGCAGCTTTTGGTCCATTATCCACATCAAAACTGCAACCCAAAGCATGAAAAACTAATCACTTTCCAAAAATACTCTGAGCAAATTATGAAAAGAGTTGCAAAGACACCAAAACCAAAAGCATTATTAATTCCCAACTTTATCATATCTATGATACACAAAACACAATCAAAATGAAGCAAGGTGTTAAATCAAAGCATCCTTGATACATCCAAGAATAGTAAAATGCATTAACATTTTGTCAGCTGTAAAGAACAACCATCGCAAGAAAAATTCAGCACACGTTCTCTGGAGTGTGTGGAGCATCTTCTAATTTACATGCCAATTTGGTATCATTTCTGTTTTTGGTTTAGTTTTCTTCTTCTTTTTCTTTTGGTATAAAACTCAGTATCCTGGCCTGATTAATCCAAATTTGAGCTAGCTAGACCCACAAAGGAAAGGGAAATTAAAAATTGCACTTGTTTTGGTTACTGTTAAAAAAAAAGATATATGTATTTACCCTGTTTCATCAAGACATTTCTGATATCCCAATATTTCCTACAACTGGCAAATAGAAACCAAAAATAAGAAAAAGAAACCACATTAAACAGGCCCTAGATGTCTCAACATATTTCACACTTCAAGATTTTTTTCAAAAGTTGTAATTTCAAATTGACAGAAAATATGTTCAATTAGTCTCTCCATGAGTTTTATGGTATTGTATGCCAAAAATTGTGATAATCAGCAGATGACAACAAATAAGAATGACAGCAAATAAGAATAAGTAATTGCAGCCTTTTCTTGCCTTGGAATATTTTCAGCAAAAAAAGGCAATTTCTTTGCATTTAATGTTGAATAACAATATTTGTTTGAAAGTATATTTCAAAGTGAATGTTTGGCCAAACCACTTTCAATAGTACAGCAAATGTATGTCAACAATCTGCAAGTTGCACATTCTCTATTCCATCTCCTTTGTCTCCTTGTTTCCCCAAATGTAACAAATTAATTGTTTTGAAGGCATCAAAAATAATATAATACAAATGGATTATAATGAACACGACAATTTTGAAGAGACGAAATGCATACAGAGAGTGGAATTGGTAAGAAGATCCGAACCAACAATATATATCATTACTTCAGACAAATATTATTGACACCACAAAAAAATAACAAAGGATGAAGTATTATAAGGGTTCTTATGTAAAACACTAAGTAAATAAAATTTAAAAATATATTAAAAAAAAGCATGCAAATAAGTAAAATGTAGTAGTTTTAATGTAAAAGGGAAAAAGGAAAACCTCAGATCAAATGAAACACCACTTTTTTTTTCTACAAATTTGATAATTGGCACACGTGCCTTTGCAATCACCTAATACATCAAAAGAGAGTGCATAAGTTAATGTTTTTAACACAATAATATTCCAGTCATCAAACAATGCATACCTGTATTTTTTTTGCAATGCCCTTTTGAGACAGTGCTCTAGAAAGAGCCTGCAAACCAATTTGTGGCTTTTTTATACCTGAACCCAGAATCACAGCCTGCAATTAATACAGAACTTCAATGCTTCAGTTCAGTTGACAATTATCAAAACATGCTTTGGGCTATGAACAAATCAAATTTCTATTATACTTACATCAATATCACTTGTAGGAAGATAAAGCCCTGTCTTGTATGAGCCAAAAACTTCCACCTGTAGAGTTGCAGCACTAATATAACCTCACTAGATTTCATGCTTATATAAAATTGAAATGTGAGGAAGATATAAATCACCTTGCTATTTGGCCATATGTATTTAATTACATCCAAGACACATTTTACTGCCGTATTGCGCACAGCTTCTTCCTCAGGAGTAGGAGAGAGAAAATCACAGAAATCTACAATCTCTGAGACACCCATTATGAAATGTCCGTCAAGAATTTTCCATTTACCATGCTATCTGAAGAAAAGCTAAAATCTAGATATTCTTTGTCATCTATTATAAAAACTTATCATATAAATAATTTTTACATACAATATGATCTACTAAAACAAAGTACATACAAATCCATAATCATTTCAACAAATACTTTTATTATTCAAATCCAGATCCTCTTTCCTCTTTTCCAGGATTCTTTTGACCGATATACTTAGCACCAAAATACCTTAGATTCCTATTATAAGGAGGTAATCGAGTCTCTAATAGAAGAAAACCTAAAAGACAAAGTTGTAGTCAACCCTTTCCTCACTGCATTAGTGCATAATGTCTTGAAACGGGCTTTCACTGACAGCACAAACAATTACAAATGCTGCAGGCGAGATTCTCCCTTTTCTTTAACTCCATTAAACTACGGAACTGCATCACATTTCTAACACTTGTGCAAGTATCTGACTGAAAGCTAGGACACTAATAACTTCAATGAATTTCAATAAACTAGGTCAAATTATTCACGTTTTTACCTAGCTTATGTTTTTCAATTACGTCTAACTAACAGCTTTTTATACTCAAGAGTAAATAATAATTAAAAAAACAATCATCTACTATTTTACCTGTAAAATGGGCACGAGGGAATACAAATTAACATACAAATTGCCTGGAAAAGCAAAAGAAGCTAATTTATTTGTAGCCTACCAGAAAGACGCAGCAAGATTTCAAAATAGAACTCGGTTCAGAATATACAAATCCTCATGAAGCTCCCTAATTAAAGCCAGCACTATTATTAAGCCAAAATCAAATACAAAATTTGTTATTTGATTCACATAACAATCAACTCACAAGACTTTTTAACACAAATGGAGGCAACCGCAACATACCAAAAATTAATGAATGTTCAAAGCAGCGACCAACATGCTAACTAACTCGAAATCATTGCTTTTCAGCTCTCCAAGTTACCTTTATGCAATTGCAGCAAAGGACTTCTAGACCTAACATTTCCTGTAAACCAACTCCCCTCCAGCCTGGGCTCCGGCATGGACTTTAAAGTTGACGGCGGCGTTCTACTATGCGTTTTTGGCTCGGCTTCGGCTTCAACAGCGGCGCCAACATCAAGAGAGATGAAATCAGGCGCGGCAGAGTCCAAGGGAGCGGAATTAAGAGAGGAGAGAGAAATCTCATTGCGGAGAACAGTGTAAGGATCGAGATGATCGGACGGTGGAGATTGATCAGGGGTTGTGATTGAGGTGGCAAGAAAGAGCGGGGTTAGGGTGCCATATAGAGGGATTGGAGTTTTAGGAGGGGAGTCCATGGGAAAAAACTGTGATAGGCGTTTTTCGAAAGAAAATCGGAAAGGTTTAAGTAGGGTTTTTTCTGTTTGGAGCTAGGGAAAGCGAAGGAATGGGGAAAGGTATAACCGTTTGCGATGTCTGAATTAAATCTTTGTTTGGATGGATAAGATGACATGAGAGTAAATGGAATGGAGCAAGTGACAGTAAACGAGATTAGAATAAAAATAGAGTAATTGAGAGCAACTTTCTCAAATTTAGAGTAAATTTATCAGCTTTTCAGAGCTCATCTCTACTCTCTTTGTATTTAAAGACAAAATACTGTCAATAAGATGTGTGCTTTTACATCTAAAATACTTCTCTAACTAATATTTGATATGGTACGTCCTTGATCTTCGAATATACCAGATAAGGGATTCTGGGTTTACAATGATTTTTGTACCATCTTGTGAATTAGCCATTGTTGCAGCAGGTTGTGAGCGGCTACCGTTAATATGACCAAGGATATTGTATCCAATAAGAGCAGAGTGAGGTTGGGTTCGCTAGATGAGTCTTTTGCTATCAATCGTCTCTCTCAGTTTATGCACTCACTCACTGAGTTGCATTGGACAGCGCTGAAGCGTGTTCTACGTTACTTAAAAAGTACTATTTTTCATGATTTTTTCTTAAAAAATGACACGTCTTTAAAATTGACTGCCTTTAGTGACTCAAATTGGGGTGGTAATCGTGATGATGGTAGGTCTACATTAGCTTATATTATCTACCTAGGATCTCATGCCATTTCTTGGAAGTCTCAGATTAACTTCTATCTATTTCAAAATTAGAAGTAATTTTTTTTTTCAAAGATACAGGGTAATTAGTTACTTCTATCTATTTACATCTATTTTCAATTATTCTGTAATTTTTACAAAATAAACAGCGTAACTAAGTTACTTTTATCTACTCTATTTTCATCTACTCACATTTACTTTCATCCAAATAAAAGCTAAGAGGGATGGAGCTGGGACCTATGGATAAATTGGCAGCACTTTATGTAAATGAGATTGTTAGACTGCATGGCATTCCGGTGTCAATAATTTCTGATCGAGATTCGAGGTTCACATCAAGATTCTGGCAAATTTTGCAACAAGCGGCGGGAACTCGGCTTCGTTACAGTACAGCATTCCACCCTCAAACGGATGGGTAATCTGAATGGGTTATCCAAATTCTAGAGGATATGATGAGAGGATGTGCTTTGGATTTTGCAGGAAGTTGGGATAGATATTTAGCTTTAATGGAGTTTGCCTACAATAACAGTTATCAAAAGAGCATCGAGATGGCACCATATTAGGCCTTGTATGGCCGAAAATGTAGAACTCCCTTTTACTGGACTGAATTGTCGGAGCGCAAAATTATTGGTCCAGATATTGTTAAAGATATAGAAGAAAAGGTACAAGTTATCAAGCAGAGATTGAAGGAAGCTAGTGATAGACATAAGTCGTATGTTGACTTAAAAAGAAAAGATATTGAATATCAAGTGGGTGACAAAAGTGTTTTTGAAAGTGTCCCTTTGGAGAAAGGTATTGAGATTTGGAAAAAATGGTAAATTGAGCCCGACGTATATTGGTGCATATGAGATTCTTCAAAGAGTTAGGCCAGTAGCATATAGGTTGGCTCTCCCTATGGAACTAGTCAAACGTCATGATGTATTTCATGTTTCTATGCTTCGAAGATATCGTTCAGATGAATCTCATGTAATATCAGCTCAAGATGTGCAAGTTCAGCCAAATTTTGCATATGATGAAGAGCCTATAGCAATTCTGGCTAGAGAAGTTCGACAGCTAAGGAATAAGCAAATTTCACTAGTTAAAGTGCTCTGACAACATCATAATTTACAAGAAGTTACTTGGGAGCCAGAAACAGCTATGAAAGAACAACATCATCACTTGTTCAAAATAGGTATGAATTTCGAGGACGAAATTCTTTAAGGGGGAGAGAATTGAAAAGTCCCTAACATGACCCTAATTTAATTTGCATATTTTTGAATGGAATTTTAGTTGATTAAGATTTAATTTAAATGAGGATTTTGTATAAACAAGGGACAAGGGATGAATTATCTTGTTATTATGTTAATTGCATAAAAATAAAATTCAATAGTATGATTTAATATTAATTGAGGGTGTAATTGAAGTAAAAAAAATATTGTTTTGGGATAAATTTGTAATTTCAGAAATTTAGGGGTTAAATGTGGATAAAGTATAAATTGAGAGGTTAATTTAAAAGAAAGATTTAATGGATAGGTCAATGTATGAAAAAGAAGAAAGGTGGGGTCAAATGTATAAGATGCAAAAATTGGCTAGGTTAAAGTGTGACATGCAAAAAGGTTTAGGGACCAATAGGGATATTTCCCTTGACATTATATAAGTCAAATTAAAGGAGTTGGGGGCTGGATTTCTTAGAGGAAACTCAGACTTCATCTCTCTCTCTCTCCATTCTAAATACCTTAAGCAATCCTTGAAGAGAATCCTTGCATGTGTGAGAATTAATCAAGGTTTGGTCATCAAAATTAAGGTAATTGGTTTAGTAAATGTCATCTTCTTCTTCTCCTTCTTTTACATTCAGTTAGGATAGTTGTTGTTGAGTGCTGGAAATTTAAAATTGATAATGATGATGCTTGTGAAGGAGAAGAGGAAAGTGGAAGGAGAAAAGGAAAAGAAGTGGCAAAAGACTAGGTCAAAGAGAGATAATCGACCAAGGTATGAGAATTTTAGTGTAATTTGAGTTAGAGACCTCAAAACGAATCAATTCAAAATTCTATAGTTAAATGAGACATAAACCTATAGAATTGTAGAGGGACCAGGCCTTTGATTCTGCCTCTAACCATTTTCTATAATTTAATGAAAAACCATGTGAACTGTAAAAATAGGCTCTGGAACAGCTTGTGATTAAATGGTGATAACTTTGTGTACATTGATCAGAATTATGTAAAGTTAATTTCTATACAAAATAGACTCCTAAGGGCACATTGTATATGAAGGAAGTGTGACCCAAAAATGTATACAAACATGTTAAATATTAACTTGAAAATGCGTAGGGACTGAATGTATTGTTAAAGAACAGACCTTAGTAATTTGAGCATAACTTTTGGTAGAGATGTTAAAATGCTACAAAGTAAAATTCTGGTTAAACTAGAGGCATGAAAGTATAACTTTGATGAAGAAATGTTGGTCTAAATCCCTCTTAATGTTATGTTATGAATTTTTCTAAGTGACAGCACACACTGTTTTGGTTCTATGAACAGCCTACAGTATTTTTCAAATAGCTCAAGCTATAGATCAGATATTAAGGTGAATTTTGATGCTATAGAAACTAGACACATAGGGAAATAAGATTGTAGAAGATCATTTAGCCTAAAAATGACATCTTCAAATTCATATGTGGCTCACAAATCGAGTCCAGAATGCTGCCCTGTGCAGATTTTTACTATATTTTATCTTATGACTTTTAATTAATCGAGTTAAATAGGTGTTTATGTGATTGCAAAATGAATTGGATAGGGCATGTAATATGACCATCAATAAAGGATCATATGCATACATATACATTCATATGTGTACATAGGTAAAGATTAGTGATGAAAATATCTAACATATATATGTAATTAGAATTGTACATGATTGTCATATGTAAAATTTATGTATAAATACGTAATCCTATGATGAGAAAGTACATATTTTGACATGTACCTATGCTATGAAATAGGAAATATAATAGTATGACCATGACATATGTATATGCCCATATGGAAACATGTTGATATATGTATAGCATATGATTTGAATAATGATAAAGGTATACATATTGATAAACATGCTTATAAGAATAAGCTTACTATATGCGAATGTACCTACAGGTATGTACATTTATGATTATGTATATAAGTGTATGAGCATGTAATTGCCCTATGAGATAGAAAATGTTTAGCATGACTATGAACATGTGAGATGCTTAATGAGAACATGTTCAAGTATATGATGTGATGATTATATGTCATGCCTATATGCCATTATGCAAAGTTTATAGTCACACGGATTGGATGAGCTAGATGTATAACTTGTTATATGAAATGTGCATATATCTGTCTATACACTAGAGAACTTATAGTTTTACAAGACTATGTATATGTGCAAATGGTATACTATGAATACAGTCTTGATGTGTAAATTGAACATGAACATAGTATTGCCTGCAATAGAGTTTAGATGTGGATAGATAGGCGCCTATAGGAAAAATTGTAGCTACCATAGTTTGGCCCAATTGGGTCTAAAGTATGTTTGATTCCGTTTGGATCATGAACAGCCCCGTTTGGGTTGTTAAGTGACCCCGTTTAGCTCTGCTTGACCGATCTAAAGTATAATTTGGTCCCGTTTGGGTCTATAGATCCGATATCTTTGGATATCCCCATTTTGATACCGAAGTATATCGATAGTTCCCGTTATCCTTTGATAGAACTAAGGAAAGCTAAAAATTATTTATAGTAATGATCATAATTAATCAGTTAAAGTTTATCGTACTCAAAATCTTTACTGTGGATCATATTGTTGGTCTGTTCATAAAAATTGTGCTTCATTTGAATATGTTCACATGGAAAACTCTTGGGTGTAATGTTGATATACATGATGATATGCTTTAAGCTTTAAAGTATTTGTTATTATTGACATGTTATGTTGTGTATATATATATATATATATATATATATATATATATATATATATATATATATATATATATATATATATATATATATATATATATATATATATATATATATATATATATATATTGTATGTGTATTTTGATGAACGTTGTGAGTGGTCATCCATCTTTAGATATTGCCCACTAAGCTTTATAGCTTAGCACGGGTTATTTATCCGTGTAAGTTCAGTTATCAAGACTTTTGTTGGGGGACGATCTCTGCATCAGGAAGGGCTAACTACCGACTGTTAAATCTTGATGTAGGATGTTTTTGTATTACTATTATCATAAGTTTTGTATTATGGCAAGTTATCTTATAAAAATGTATCTAACATATGTTAAGTGTTGTAACTCACTAGCAGTAAAGCTAAGAAAGAGTATGTGTGCATGTGATACATAAAGTAGTTTTATATAGTACAGTATGCATGATACTAAGTATGAAATGAAAAAAAAAAACAGGAATAGACTTGTAGCACGCACATAGGTATATGAAACAGTATGACGTGATTAATGGTAATATGATGGTTAAGCGAACATTTTGTATAAGCATGATTAATATGATTTAATTTATGAGTATAATAGGATAACTGTATAGGGGGTGCTACATGCTAGGTCTGCATTAGGTTTACTTCTCTCTTTAGTAGTTAATTATGGTTCTTCAAAAATAATCTGTATTGTTCAAGTCTGTTTTCACCATGTTGCAATTTGTTTTCCTATTTTATACTCTCTTTATGGCTTTAGTATGTTCTATTAGTTCTCTATTTTTGTTTGGCATGAGTAGAAGTTGCAAGTTGGCTTTTGTGAGGTTAGACTAAATTATACAACTCCATTTTTCAATTTGGCAAAAAGCTGAATTAGGCATTAAATCATATAATTGCATAGATTGAGGTGTGTATGTGTATGTGTGTATAAGACTATCCATATGACACTTCTTATCATTATCTTAAATATAGATAGTATAATGTTACTAATCAATTAAGTATTTAATTGACTAAGGTTAAATTATCATGCATGCATAGATCTTGAAAATAATATTTATGTTCTTTCATCAAGATATTATACATATATACACCTTGAGGTCAAATCATTAGCTTTATATATTGATCTAATATTTCTGACAGATAATCTATGTATTAGTCTTTGTCTTGTAATTAACTTAATCATCTAATTCACAACCAAAATCAATTAATGAATTAAAATTCTGACGGACTTTCCTTTTGTAAGACGATTTAGCATAAGTTCTAAAAAATGAAAATTCACCAGTTCTTGAGATTCTCGCCTATATTTTGAGTAGAGATCGCACTGTTATCTTTCAAAATAAAATGGTTAGCTAGTGTTGTACAGTAAACCATCCAATTTATTATTTTTTATTATCTAAAATGATATATAGTTAACTACAACTCCATAAAAGTAGTTATCTTATTTGTATTGCATATTCATATTTGGTTTATTGTGAAATGCAATGGAAATCGACGATAAAGTTTTATGCTAATATACCTTCAAATTGTTAATTAGATAATTTTCTTTGGTATTATTCATTAAAACTTGATTAAGGTCTCTGGTTAAATTGAGTAAATATATGGCCCGTGAAATAAAAACTCTATAAATAACTATTATTGATATTTCTTTCGATTAATCAAAATCGAGTAGATTCCTATATGCTGTTGCAACAGAGAATCAACTCAAACACTTAAATCATTCCTTGCTTGTTTTCTCATTGATATATGTCGTACTGAATGTCCTTCTTATACGGTCAGCTGGTGCAATTAGCTTGACAATTGCAAACTCATTGAGTATCCTTTTTCATGTTTTTTTCATTAGCCATTATGTCGGTGAGAGCCCAAATCCATTTTATGCATTGTAGATATTTACACCAAAGTAAAAACTAGCATATGCAACTATGTTTGGGCGAGTTGAAAACAAAATTCTAGTTAATAATTGTTGTCCTTCGTATTAAATTTTCTTTGGTCTTATTCATTAAAACTTGATTTAGGCCTTTAGTTAGAAGTTGCTGGAAAGTTTAATGACCTGCTAGTACTATCCTCATCTAAGTTGCACTTGGTGGAATTACAATTTTTTAAGGTTTGTCCTTAAATCACTTTTACTTTAAATTAATTATTTTTAGTACATCTATATATTTTTTGACATAATCATTTTTATTTATTTATACTTTTTGCAATTTTTAGTATGAATAAAACGCTGAAGTACAAAAATTAACTATGAAGATTTGAAGAAATATTGAAGTGTTGGCTAGATAGAGATCTAGAGATTTATTTTAAAGGGAGCAATGTGAACAATACATTGCTTTTTTTGAATGTTAATTCTAAATTTGTAATGAATTACAAATTATATATGAACGGATGACATTATTGATTGTGTATCCATTTATTATATGTTTTATATAAATTCTATAAATTATATTTAAAAATACAAGGTAAAAATTGTGGTGTTTAATTATTCAATCATATTTTTGGTCCTTATTATGCATTAAGGGTCCAATTTTATGGTTTTTAGTATAATATATGTTCAAATGATTATTACTTTTAAGGATGAAATTTTTCATTCATATTATGATTTTCGAGATTGGTTTTATCATCTTTAATAACTTGATTGGTCACTTGACTAACATTATTAAGGATGAGAATTTCAATCCTTAATATTTTTTAGGGACCAGTTTATGTTTGGTCGTTAAAGGTTTTAATAATTGTAAATACACCCTTTAAGGACCAAGTTTTTGTTCCTCAATAACTTGATTGGCTTTCTACCATATATAATCCGATCCTTAATACTTTTTAGGGATTGGATTTTTAGTCGGTCATTAAAACTTTTAACGATCTATTGATAACCAATCCTTTTTGGTCATTAGCAGCAGAGCCTGTAACGACCGAATGACAACTGAATTTTTCGGTTCTTTTTGACTTTTGGGACCATATTGGTACTTTTAGTAACCAAATTTTCACTCTTTATAGGCCTTATTTCTTGTAGTGATAGGAAGAATTATTTAAAGAGGGCTACATAAAGAAGGGCTAACTATATCATTTTCCAGATTTTTATCTAATCCCTAGCTCACTTTGATGGGTAACTAGAAAGGTTTTAGTACTCTTAATGAGTTCTACTCGATTCCCTCAACTGCAAATATATTTTTATTTAATTTTAAAAGCTAGTCTGAGATGCTCAAATTTTGGAAATTGCATGGTAAAAATAAAGCTTTTATACAATTCAATAGACAGAGATAAAGCATGACTATCTCTAATTCAATTCATATTTGAATGAAGAAAAAATTTCTAAATTTGAGATCAAATCCATTTAGAGTTGAGAATTACTCAGATGAAGTAAAATTTCAAGTTGAAAGTAAATCAACAAAAAACAATTATGCCAAAATCTTGGACATTGCTAGGAAAAATAAATTAAACTTAAGAAACAATCACTTTAATAGGAACACTCCCTGAAATTTGGTAAAAGGATAGCATTACGATAGTCATTTTGAATATTTTTAAGTGGCGGTCAACAGTTGACATTAGAAATTCTCCAAATCTTCAGCCCTTGCAATTAGTGTATCACACATGAAAACATGAAGGATTCATTGACTTTAGCTGAAGGTACATATACATACATATACAAAGTACGCCTTTCCATTATTAGTAAGGTTATATGTACAACAACAACATATACAAAAGATTATGTGTGCTTAAGGAATTAGGTGTGAAGAAACATGTACTAAATTGTATATGAACATTTACAAAATGAACGTAAGAGGGAATGTGTGTGTGCAAACACATGCCAGAAGTTAAATACATTGGAAAAATCATGTTAGAAGAAGGCATGTAAAAATGTAAAAATACAAAAATGCATGCAGAGATGCAAAAATGTGAGGAAGTATGCAAAACTACAGAAATGCAAAAATGCATGCATGACATGCAGAAATGCAAGAATATACGAATGGAATGCAAAAGTGCCAAAATGTATGCATCGAAGCATGTAGAAATGCAAGAATGCATGTAGAAAATCAAGCATTCATGAAATGCATAGCCTATACAATAGGAGGCTAGGGGCTCTCATCTTAGGTGCAAGCTAGTTAATGACCCATGCGTGTTTTCTCAAAACTCTTGGTCTCTAGGCAAGCTTTCTCAGGCTATCTTCCTTA
Organism: Excoecaria agallocha; assembly: GCA_037975025.1. Classification (NCBI taxonomy): domain Eukaryota; kingdom Viridiplantae; phylum Streptophyta; class Magnoliopsida; order Malpighiales; family Euphorbiaceae; genus Excoecaria; species Excoecaria agallocha. Next base: position 5,740,932 of record CM075823.1, on the reverse strand, counting down.
GTTTTTTTTGTGCCTTATGTTTGAGATTTCTTATTATTTTCAAGGTAAGCAATCCATTGTTGTTGCACTTCTGGCAAACAAAATCCATTTTCCCACGAACTGTGATGTATTCATCCCATTGGGTGTTGTGACATGCCGAGTTTGTAATCCTATACTCTTACTTAGAAGACGTGCCCTTCGCTTGAAGGGTTTGTGATAACTAAGGATACCTTTTCTGCTCCATAACTCTAGCTTGTGTCTTAGGTTATATGTAAAATTTTCTAAAGGAAGTAGCTTAAGTACTAGGGAGTTCTCATCAGCAACATAAGATTGGTATCTCAAGGTAATTCTTTGTGATTGAAAAACCTAGCCAATGCACTAGATAACCCTTGACTGACTTACCTATATTTCATGATGGCACTATTATGCTGATCTATCCTATATAATATTTAACATTGATGCTGAAGAACCTTATCGATGGCTATTGTCTATTGTCTATTTGACATGATTGAAACTATTTACAATAGGCTGACCTTATTTCCCTTTCATATGTCCATGATCGAGATTTTTCTTTGCTACCCTAGATGGGTAATTTAGATGTCCGTTGATGCATAGGATATGCAAGGCCACACTTTAAAATGCAACTTACTGCACTAAATAACTTGATGAACCATAAGTCATAATGAGAAATCCTTATCCTTTAGAGGTCATCTCCTATCGGTTGCATCGTGTTAGGCTATCATTTCCCTATAATGGTAGCACTAAACTTTAGACCTTCTAAAACTATCAGGTGTACTTATTTATCAGGTGTACTTATTTATGACATATGCTTCCTGAATCGAAAAAGTTTATGTCCATGGAAAGCTAAAAGGATCCTTTAACATGTAACCTTTTCGGCTAGCACTAAGCCATTTTGGTAAGCTTTATGAATGCCATCATGAGTTTCTTCCATAACCCTAATGGATTCTTACTCATTTATGCACCTCAAGTTTATGCCATTGGGGCAACTCAATATACAAAATCCTAATCCATATTATGCAAAGAGCTATTGGATCCTCCTGGATCTTTCTAAAAATTTCATTTGATGATGTTAGTTTCTCATGAACAAGTTTGAGTGTTGTAGAACCATGGTTTTTCATTGATAGCCTAAACATATATCACCTGCACGGCTTCAAAACACAATTTATCTGAACCAATTATAAATACTAGCTTCATGATCACACCCACTAGATTATCTCATACAGAAATCAAAGTTGTCAAAGCATTAGCCAAGCAATTCTCATTCCTGGGCATAAGACCTGGAAGGTAAGTTGGTTGCTCTGTAACACCATTCATAGTTTCCATATACTATACATAATCAATTTACAGTCATTCTCATAATATTCTCATGCATATATGCTAGTATTCATAATATTATTTACTTATACAATAATAACCACAATTATTACATGTTAGACACTAAATACAAATCGAACCGCCTCAGCTTATTCAATCCCAACAATCTTTATGTACATGCCTTATCGTTCTTTCTTCTTCACATTCCCAATTCCTGTTCTTGCACGCAATCAACAAACCGCACGCTAAACAATATTGTTGCCTAGTGGATACAACTACAAAAAATTTTATCCAAATACATTTATTTATTTTTCCTTTTATATTCCAGTTGTATTCATTTCCTTATTTAACTCATATATTTATATAGCTATATTATTTGTAATATCACTTTATCCATGTTACTTATATACTCGTAATTTTTTTTCTTTTTTCCTTTTTTTGTTTCCTTCTGTTACTTTATCTCTTTTACTAATTCTTATATCAGTAACATAACTATTTTATTGTCTTCCTTTCAAAGCTAATTTATAAATTCGTCTTGTTGCACGTTTTTGATTATAACATTTAACCTCCACAATCATATGAAATTTCTTTCTTCATTAATTGTTCAATACTTGAATGTTTTTAAAATTTTTAAATTTTTCCATAATTTTTTCTTTCCTTGTGTTGCCTTACTTTCCTTAGCTTTTTAGGAAATCTTTAATTTTTTTTTCATTTTCAGTCAACTTAATTCTTTTGTTTTCTCTCTCATATTTACTATTTCAATACAAGTTCATACTTTTTTTAATAATTCTTACCATGAAATTTAATTCATTTTAGTCCTCAACAAATTTCAATTCGACCCTTAATTTTCTTAGTTTTTGACCAATTTACAAATTTATTTTGTTTGTACTCAATTTACTCAAATTCCTCTTTTGGTCCAAATTCTAATTTTAATTTCCATAAACCAATTTATCAGTAATATCTTTATTATATTTTATACCTTATTTTACAATCAAGTTCTTCCCATTATTCTTTTATACAAAATAAATTATGAATTATTTTCTCATTTTGATCTTATTTCTTTAATTTTACTATTTGACCCCTGAATTTGTAATTTATTTCGAATCATTGTTATTGAAATTCTGACCCTTTTTCTTTATTGAATTTCATATTCATTTTTTTCTTACTAACTATCATATAATTTATACTTGAATGACAATCTACAATTAAGCCCTTAAAGTTTTATTCGTCGCGTTTGACTTTATTTATTTTCTCTTCTGACTCATTTGACTTTTCTTAATGCACCTTTTCTTATTAAATTACACTTATGCCTATACTTTGGTAGAAAATTTGCAATTTGATCCCTAAAACTTCTTTTTATTTTAATTTAACTTATTTAACTTCAATTTTGACCATTCTAATTTTCTTTGACTTTTCATTTTCTTAAGTTGACAAATTTCTCTTTTGGTCCTCGTACATGTTCTTAAGAGGGCAGTTTTCATTTTGGTCCTCATGACTCTCATTATTTACGATTTTACTCTTTCGACATATTAAATCAAATTAATTTTCCAAATCAGTATTTTAAATATCAAATTTTCTTCTAATTACTTTAATAATTATTTTTCTTGCTAAATTTTACTTATTTTCAAAATTAGGTGGAAATTTTCAATTAAGTCCCTGAAGTTTGACTTTTACTGTATTTTGACCACATTGACCTCAATTTTAATCAATTTGATTTTCTTTGATTTTTAATTTAATTTATTGGCATAAATTACATTTTTGTCCCTTAAAAATTTTTTCAGGATGGCAACTTATAGTTTGGTCCCTGAACTTATATTTATTTATGATTTTACCCTTTTTCATCCATTTACTCAATTTAATTTCTTTAACCAATATATTAGTGGCAAAATTATAGTTTTGCCCCTGCTCTATCACACAATCACCTTTTTATCATTTTTAAGTCTATTAATCATATTTTTTCACTTTAATATTCTTTTAATTTCATACAAAACTTTCTTTATTCATAATTTACTTTTTGGTCCTTACATTCTTACATAATTACCATTTTAGCCTTATTTGACTTATTAATCTTATTTTTTATTTTATTAAATTCTTATTGACATTTTTAATATACATACTGCCATAATTATTTTTCTTTTCTAGTTTACATGGAAAATTATAATTTTATCCCTAGTTATTGCTAGTGAAAATCCTCGAACCGGATAAGCGGGATGAGGACTTCAGTAAAGCCAATGTGCTGGGGGGACCGTATAACATGGGGTACAATATCGGATTCCCAAGTGTACCATATAATCTCAATGCATTGGAAGAATCGTAAAACATGAGGTATGATACTGGATTCTCCAGTATACCATATAATGAGCCGACTAAGCTGTAACACCCTTGCTGAACAGTCTAACCGAAACAAGTGATAAGTTGGAATTTTTTTTTTGAAACTTAATTATCCCATCGACTCCAGGCTTGTCCAAAACAAAATAGTTATAAATTAAGTAAGCCGATAAAACTATAATTGCCCAAGTGACTAATTACCAAATAAAAATCCAGCAATATAACATCTAAAAACTTATCTAATCCACCTGCAAATCAAATAATTTTTCTCAGCACTTCAGGGGCACAACAATATAAAAATAATTCAACTTGCATCTCATACATCCATTCTCATTATTAACCACATTTTCTAAGATAAAACAATATTACATATTACACTCTTAAACCACTACAATATTCCATAATAAAGAACAATTTACATTTAAATCGCCTCGCTACAATTGTAGATCTCAAAGGTGATCTGCCCCCATTAAAACCCCTCTTATGATGATTGAGCTATAACAGTTGCCTAACCCAAAACAAGCCTATCATGTTACCTACACGATAACAAAACTCGTGCTAAGCTATAAATCTTAGTGAGGAATAGTAATCTAAAAATAATCTTTTGAACACGTAACATCAATTACACAAGTACAAAGTTAATAATATTCCTAGTTGATACCTTCAATTACCATAGATCCCAGTTTAGCAATAAATCACAAGCATAAGCGACATAACATCTTACTCAATTAGGCAACAAAACTTAATAACTTAGTACATAATGCATCATTAATTGTTACTATAAAAGACATTTGGCATAATTCTTTCATACATAGACATCATTTAAAACATAGTATGCATTCAAAATTCACTTTTATGAAATCATTAAAATATTCTTAACAAGGTGAACAATATATTACTTAACACCATAATATTCCATATATTACGTACTTGATCGATAACAAAGTGGTTTAGGTATATATAGATACATAATGCTTATATAGGTTTAAAGAATCACATGCTCATCAATATTATAACTTTCAATTTATTATCCAGTTGCTATACATATATAAGAGGATGATTCTTATGAAAATTAGTTCTAAACTATAACATTTCTTATCTTTTACACTTTTTTTTAACTTATTTTCATATTAATGCCCCTAGTACAGTGCCGACAGAAATACTCAAACTGGATACACGGGATGTAGACCCCACATGACCACAACAGACTGAGAAATGACTCCAAAGGACCATTTCTCTACATAACAGATAACAAATACATATAACAGAGACATATAATTACTATAGAGATCAATGATCCTACCATAGCAAAGCAAGTCGCCATGACTTGCACAGCGATACAGATATTTCTATGGCCAGCCAATTATATCCTGAGCTAGTTTTTACTGCAAGACTATTTTTTAAGGGCACAAAATTTCACTTACTTTCAAAACATTTATCAAATATCTCATCATTTCAATTCGTTTTCAATCCGAAAAATACAGCTATTTAGAATCTTCAATATTTTTGTGCAGTTTGTGAACCATTTTTCACTTATGTCATGAATTATTTCACAATAATTCAGCAAATTATCTTTAAACTACTCTTCAGTCATCAAAGGAATCTACTTTATATGTATTCTTTCAAATTATGTTAAACATTATAATAGTCATGTATTGACAATACTTGTACTAATCATGATATTTCATACCTAACTATTTTATGTTCATAAGAATGAATCCATATACAATTGTCTAAATCATTAATGCATGACTCAACATATAAACACATAAGTACGATAGAAGGACGTACCTGTATGGTTCATCATAACCATCTCTCATGCTCCACTATACTTAATTTAATCATCAGACATACTATATTCGATATACGTATTTAATGTATTGCCTTTAATAGAGATGTCTATATGAGTATATAAATTTAATATCATACTTATATATATGACTATATAATCTTAAGTAGTCATATACTAAGGAAACCATGTGTAAAAGCATAAAACTTTTTAACATCAGTTTCTCATACTTTCATAAAAGCATAACCATGGGATTATATCCACTCCATTTAATATAATGATGCTTATAATGATTATTCAAGTACCAGACAAGAATATCAAGAGAGGTGAATGTGTTACATTTATACCAATAGCTTGTTACTATACTAGTTACCTTCTCATTTTCTTTATATTATAACATTATAGTTTTCACCTATAGTTTATTGAATCCCAAATAATCATTTTTATACTCTATCCTGATCTCTTGTGTGTCAAATAATTTCTTTGTTTAATACCTTAACAGAATACATCATGAAAGATAATAGCATATATGAAGTTAAAATACTTCATAATCCAATACTTGTACAAGTTTTATAGTAAGAAAAGAGAATAAAACTTTAGTTAACTTTAACTATCTCCAAAGAATAATCTCTTTTTCCTTTTGACTTGATCACATACTGTACATGTAACTAATTTATTTAGACGTTAACCATCATAACCTAGTCACCTTTCTTTTACTAAATTAAAAGTTATGAAATGATAGCGATTACGACTATTTGACATAAATTCTTATTATTATAATAGACATATTACTATATTATAAATTTTATCAAACCCTATAATTATAGAGTAAATCCATATATCATTATGTCATCATATGTCAAGTTAAACTTTTTTAAGAACAATCTTACTAAAATTGATACTTTGGCTAAATTATTTATTACTTTATTTTTAAATAAAAAAAGAAACCGACAACAAACACCTGTGGACATTGCACTTTTCAAACTTTCACCTTGTAATCTCCTTACTAACTAAACCATAGGCTTATAGTCACTAATAATTCCAATTATATCATATTTCTAGTATACTCAGGAATTTCATCGTTATAAGTTAAACAATTAGTTTTTAAAACAAAAATAATTTCATTACCAATAAGGCTATTTTCAATAAACTAAAAGTTGTGTTTAAGCCAGTTTCTACATAATTAATAGTGCGAAAGAGTAACGATTAAAAGACAATACATCATTACTTTACCGTTAAACCAATTACGTAACCAAAAGAATATACATGCAAAGTCAAGTAATTTACTTTCACTATATTCTTAAGAAAATTAGCCCATTCCTATGATGAACATTACATGAAATTCCAAATTAGACATATATCTCCCATTCTATCATATGAAACAAGCTTTTAATGCTAAAATATAATTAATTCCCTGAATCTATTATTTCATATAACTTTATTTCAAGGAACTCCTGTAACAGAGTAACAAAACCCACTTATATCCATTAAAAGATAAGGATCAAAGAATTTGTCAGAGTTTCGATATACGCATTTAATAAAAACGTCATTTAATTACTATTTTGTTTCCAAGGTATTAACTATGCTGCCATAACCAATCAAAATTGATGAGATAAACTGATATGGGTCTTATGCAATTTAATTCATCTTCACCATGAATAAACCTAAGCCAACCAACAATAGGCAACATCTCGGGTTCCTTTTTTATATTTGTCTCTCTAGTTAACTTTCCAGACACCCACACTTAGTATCAATATTGGCACTTACAGTCATACAATTTTTATTTCATTCCGAAACTAATAATTATGCTGCCAAATAGTTCTATTAGACAAAATCTAGTGATGGGTACTTGTATAATCTCAGTCATACAAACCTAATTTTTTTCTGTCCATAATAGCAAAAAGAGTAACCAAATCTTACTTCAAAATTATACATGAAATCAAGTTGTTAAAATAGTTCCCATACCGTAAAGTCGAAGCCCAAAATGCCCTGTCCATTCTGCCTCGTCGGAGCCTTACCGGAGCCTCGCCGGAGACTCGTTGGAAAGATATCGAAGTCGTCCACTGGTAGATCAAGCCACTGGCAACTTCCAGGTGACACTCACGCATCTCCATGCTGCCATCGTTCATCAAGATCGGAGCTTAAATATCCCGGCCTCACCATCCTTGATCTCCTTGCCGTCGGTGAGTGGGGAGGAGCAGCAGCAATCGGAGGAACCGCCACAGCCTTGGGATCCCACCGATGCCATCAGCTCCCTCAACCACCGTCGAGAACCACTGGAAAAAAAGAAAGAAGCTACGGTGGTGATGGGGGAAAATCGAAAGAAAAAGGAGCCAAGGCGAATGGTGCTTATGGGGGAAAGGGGTGAACGGAGAACGACGACAGCAACGATTGGAGCCTCCTCGCCGGTGTCGTGAACGACGACCAGCGGATGGGACCAAGGCCGTTACCGCCTTTTCCCCTTCCTCCTCCCTCTCCCTCTCCCGATTTATTTTTCTTTTTAATTGCTTGTTCTTCTTTTTTTTTTCTTTGAAACTTTTAACCACATATCCCACTATTTCTCTTTTTATTCTTTCTAGATAAGCCTTAAAATATCTACCATAATTTCAATTAAAATATGTATTATTATTATTATTATTATTATTATTATTATTATTATTATTATTAATTTTCATATATTCGAATTTTTGGGATGTTACATAAGCAATGTAATCACATTTTGCTGTACAATCTCATTAGCTTCACAATAATACCACGGTGTATATGCCCCTATGGCTAGCCATTCTATCCTAAGATCCCAGATTACATACTGTACACTAAAGACAACAATAATAATCATATTATATTACATTTTTATATTGTTATTTACTTTGATTACATAGTATTAACACCAATATTCCTCAGTTTGCATTAGGGGTGTTCAAAACCCGACCCTACCCAAACAACCCGCACCGAATAAGAAATTCGGGTAGGGTTATTAGGGTTGTTAGGGTCGGGTAGGGTTAGAGATTTTGGGGTTATTCGAGTTCGGGTCGGGTTAACCCTCATTAACCCGAACAACCCGAAAAATAAATATTTTCCACCCAAAATGCAACATTTTGATAATCGGGTAAGTTCGGGTCGGTTGACCCAACCCGATTTTTCTTTTAAATAATTTAAAATAAAAGAAAAAAATTAAAAATTTTAAAAAAATAAATTCGGGTTGTTTGGGTTATTCGGGCAGGACCCGAAATTATGCAGGTTATTCGGATAGGGGCTCGAAATATTCGTAGGGTAGGGTAGGGTTGGGATATAGGAAAAAAATTGGGTTTCGGGTTATTTGAGTTCGGGTCAGGTTCACCCGAACCCGCCCGATGAACATCTCTAGTTTGCATTTGTACAAATTCAATAATCATATATTTCCATGCATATATGCTTAATACCATGTAAATGTGTTTAAAATATACCTTCAACATATGAACACTATTCGACCACTTAGGGAATGAATACATCCATAATGTTTCACTTTCCAATTTCATGCCATATACGTTTCTATATACATTTTAAGTGTTAATATAGTGAAATACACTTAGTTCTCATGAAAATTCTTAAGTTCAATTAACTTTCACCATTATGTAAATTATACATAATTATGTATATTTATTATTTTTCATTCAAATAAATTCTATCACACTCATTATGCACTAAAATGATCAATTCTTATCAATTTCATTAAATAACATCAAATTCTATCAAGTTAAAGTTAAATATCCTATTCGACCACTTAGAACCATATCCCTTTTTATTTGTTTTCTCCACATTTTTAAACTTCTAATAGCCTAATTTACTCTTATATCATGTTATATTCATTTATTTCACAATTTCATCATCTTATACTCACAATTTCATAATGTTACATTATTTTGTATTCATAATAAATACTATATTTATACATTTATTCAAGCTTAATTGATCCAAATGATGTTCCTCTAATTTAGTATAGGACATTTTATGCTTAAACTACTAGTTAACATCATTTAATCATTTTATTCTCCATTAGGTACAATTCGGCCATAGTTAGTCTCATCACTTAATGTTTGATTTCTCTTTAATCTCATACTTGTTTCACTATAGTTCTTCACTTTATAAGGTTGCTTTAAATTATTTATCATTTTTTCTCAAATTTTTATAATTACCTAAGCTAATTTCTATAGAAAATTCAACATTTAAATGAAATTAAGTGTAGAGAATGTATCCACTAACCTTATTTGAGCTTAAATCCATCAAATTTTCTTCTCCCTTACTTTCCACTTCCTTGATTTTCCTTCTTCCTATAAATCCCCTTTTTGGATGAATTTGTGAGGGATAAATCAGTGAGCTCCAACTAAGAATTCAAACACCTAATTAGTACCAAATAATCCTACTCATGATTCTCTACAAGTCCATAACAATTTCCCTAAATAAACCTAACAAAAACTTTATAATTTACCTTATCATGATTAAAATCTCTTACTAAAATCCTTAGTTTCCAAGCTCCTCCTTGCTTTATTTATATTTTTAGGTTAAATAAGATGTCTTTTTATATATATAGGTGAAATATGAGTTTGATATTTGGTGTGAGAAAGGAAAGATGAAAGAAAAACGGTGGGAAGCTCACAAATGGTGTAGGTTCAGATTTTAAGGGAAAAGAGAAGGATGCCAATTTTTATGGAGATTTGGAGAGTTTTCTTCACTATTCAATTTTTGTTCTAGGGTGTAAAAGGAAGGGCCAAGATTAGGTCTTTAACTATTTGATCTTATGGCTTGAAATTAAGACACTTGACACCATTTCCGTCATCCCTACACATCCAATCATCATGGGATTTCATGCACCAGATTATAACTTCATTTTAATAATCTCTATGTCCTCAAATAAATAAAATTCACTAATTAAGCCCATTAATTACTTAAGTCTGTGTTTTCCACTTTTTTTTTGAGATTTTTGTTCCACATGTTAGAATGCCCTAAAATTTTGTCCCGTGTTCACTAGTATATTAAAAAACATGTGGTTAAAATTTCAGCCCATTCTGATTTTTTTTGGCATACTTTTAGCTTTGATGACCTAGTCAGCCAGTCTAAAACCCAAAAGTCCAAAACTGTCAAAAAATTTATTTTTTATGCCAAAATATTCTGCATAATATTTTAGGTAGATCTGAAAATTTTGGTGATTTTTAAAAGTCATTTGCTATTTTTAAATTTTCGATCAAACCTTGATTAGCCCTTTTCTCGGTACTGAGTAAAATCTTTGTTGTCTAATTTAAGGGCCTATTTAAACTCAATTTCATCTCAAATTATATCTTTGGACTCCATTTAATACCTATTTTCATAATTCAGAGTTAACTCAACTTTTTGCTAGGTCACCCATCCTCGATTTCCCTGGCCTGAACATGTTTATCCTTTATACTTTTTTGAATTTCTCTATTCTATACAACTTTGATTACTTCAAAAACTGTCTTGTGGCTACTTTTCATGCTCTAAAAAATACCAAGCATGTTAGCTCCAAATTTTGGGATTTTACATGCTCACTCTTTACAAGTGTCTTACATTAGATAACAATTACTCCTCTTTGATGGAATGCTCACCATAATTATGATAACTACCAGTGGTAAGTCTTTAGACACTCATTTTATCTTTGCCCCTAAGGCTAATATTGCCTCTAATATATACATTTAGGCCTCATGTATAACCCCACTATTGATGGCTTTGATAATTTTCATCATCAAATGAAGCAAGGATTACTTTTGAATTTTATAGAAGTACACAGAATGTTGTTGCTACTGCCTCAAAATTTAACTTGCTTCTAAAGAAAAGAATCCATCATGTGGACTACTATTATCATTATGAGAAATCCCCCTTTAATAATTTATTTTTCATATGGACTTTAGGCAAGCTTTCCTTAGGTACTTCCTCTTTAGTTTTTGCAGAATATTCTAGGTAGATCTGAAAATTTTGGTGATTTTTAAAAGTCATTTGCTATTTTTAAATTTTCGATCGAATCTTGATCAACCCTTTTCTCGGTACTGAGTAAAATCTTTATTGTCTAATTTAAGGGCCTATTTAAACTCAATTTCATCTCAAATTATATCTTTGGACTCTATTTAATACCTATTTTCATAATTCAGAGTTAACTCAACTTTTTGCCAGGTCACCCATCCTCGATTTCCCTAGCCTGAACATGTTTAACCTTTATACTTTTTCGAATTTCTCTATTCTATACAACTTCGATTACTTCAAAAACTATCTTGTAGCTACTTTTCATGCTCTAAAAAATACCAAGCATGTTAGCTCAAAATTTTGGGATGTTACATGCTCACTCTTTACAAGTGTCTCACATAAGATAACAATTACTCCTCTTTGATGGAATGCTTACCATAATTATGATAACTACCAGTGGTAAGTCTCTAGACACTTATTTTATCTTTGCCTCTAAGGCTAATATTGCCTCAAATATATACATTTAGGCCTCATGTATAACTCCACTATTGATGGCTTTGATAATTTTCATCATCAAATGAAGCAAGGATTACCTTTGAATTTTATAGAAGTACACGGGATGTTGTTGCTACTACCTCAAAATTTAACCTGCTTCTGAAGAAAAGAATCCATTATGTGGAATGCTGTTATCATTATGAGAAATCCCTCTTCAATAATTTATTTTTCATATGGACTTTAGGCATGCTTTCCTTAGGTACTTCCTCTTTAGTTTTTTCTGACTTGCCCTTTTCTTGATATTTTTTATTTCTTTCAAGTTGACAATCTATCTTCGTGGCACTTCCATCGAAGATAAACTCTTCATCAATACATTGCATAGGCCATCTAATGCCTTAATAACATGGAAAGAAATTTTATCTTGGCTTTTACACTCCATTTAGTAGCTTTCTAAGAAGATTGACTTATCATACATCTCCTTTAATAGCTATTAAGGCTCATGGTTTGATTCTTCCACTTGACCCATTTAGAGTTGCACCCTCTACTCGAAGAAATTGTAACCAAGAGGAATACTTTCTTATCCTTAAGACTCTCTCTTATATCCTAAGTTGTTAGCTAACTACTGAATGGAAGTTTGCTTAAGACTTGTCCTTACTAACAACCATTTATTTCTCTAGGTACCTATAGCCCTTGAAAATATTGTAAAGGCATTCCTACTTCATCTGGTTTAAATGATGTAGCTTTATCTTTGCCGACCTATATTGGATTCTATTTGTGACATTCCTTAAAAATAAGCTTTTAGACACTAAGAGGTGGTTCTCCTCTATAGTGTATAATCGTTGACATAGTGTCTTGATGAGGGATGAGGTGATAAGAACATCAAAAGAAGCATTTGACACATGAGGTGTTACTTTTATTCCTCAAGAATATAACATCAACACATGCCCTTATGTATGCAATAAGTTGCTTTTTATGTATTAATCATATGCTTATACCCAACTTACGTATGCATTCTTATTTACATGCATCACATAGCCATGGAAGCAATCATACTCAGACATGTAATGAAAAACCATAAGTTCCATTCAAACTTAGGGGGGGTGACACCTTGTGTGAATTTGACTCCTATTATCAATTAGCCCTTTTAGGTTTTCTTGATTGAATATATTCTCTGAACCTCTAATTTTTGCCTAAAATACCTTTTTTTTGTTCTTGCCCTAACGGGGTGCCAATTTCGGCAAAGCTGCCTTTTTTGATTTTTAACCTGAAGGGCTATATTTTTTTCTTCTTTTTTTATTTCATTATCCTTACTATGGAACACTCTTTAGTCCGTTGATAATTTTTGGCTCATTAAATCCTTTTAATCATTGACAATGACAACTGGTTACCCTTATAATCGTAGCTTTTTTAGTACAAAAGGATTAACTTTTATTTATGTAACCTGAAGCACTTGCTTTAAGTTATTTCTCCCAAAAAAGGCCTTTAACCCACTTTTTAGAAAATAAATCGGACCTTTCTCTTCTTCACAAACTTGACCAAGATAGTGAGTTCTCTTTTGAATTGCAGAAGACCCTACTTTGCTTACTCTAACTCTAACAATTGAGCTCTTGAATCCACCTTTAGTATTTGAAGCCCAATCTTGAATGGCTAGGTCGTGTATGTTCCCAAATGTTAAAAAGAAAGGAACGCTCTTTAAAATTTCACTTGCTATCTTGTTTCTTTGTTTATGTGGTAGTGCAAGCTTCTGTATGAGTTATTTTCCATTTTCTTTTCTTTTCATCCCTTTATCTCGATTAGTTGTTATTAGTCTCTTTCTTGGGTAATGCTCCACTTAAGATAATGAACCTAGGCAACAACTTATAGATCATTCTCTAGTCAGTCTTTGAGGAATCTTCAAAAAATTATGGCATTTTTAGGTAATGAGAATATGGCTTCCCATTAGATTCCTCGATGTTTGCCACTTGGAATTTCCATCTCATGTTTTTTGCCTTTTGGTCTGAATCTTTGAATTTGCTACTTAAATGGTCTGTCATTCAAATATGATTTGGGCAACATGTCTTAAAATGTCTCTATCGATTTTTGTCATGTTGTTTCAAGTCCAAGCAAAGACTTTTTCCTTTTTTTCCATTTTTTCTAATTTTTTATTCTCTTAACCCATCTCTCTTCAGGAGTCATATTGAATGCAATAAAGATGTTATTTTTTCCTTGAGATTAAATGGATCAATGTTTATTGAATTAATGTCTTATATAATTGAGCCATTATTATTGCTATGGATGATGCAATAAAATAAGATACTACATACATAAGAAAAGAATTATATTATTAACATAGCTAAAGAAACACATGCACATTGTCTAGGAACATTTATTACATTATCAAAAAATGAATTTCTCCCTAATTGCCTTTAACATAGGTACAAGTTAAAAAAGTTCCTCAACATCTCAGGCTCCCCTTTTCTGTATGATGCCTCTAAGATTGATGGTGATATTTACGTCCTCAACTCTTTAAACTACTTCTCATTGAAATTGAGTGGGTGGCGACTAAATATTCACATGTCATATACATTTTAAAGCACATACCATTCTAGTAATCCTATCAAACACAAAAACCAGTGGCAGCATAACATAACTCATATGTTGCTCATCTCCTCTAGGTTTACAATTTGTTTGCCATTAATAAGGTCCTAAATTCGACGTTTTAAAGTTTGACAACTATCCGTTAAGTGGCCAGTATGCTAGTGAAAAGCACAAAACTGATCAAGCCTATGACTTAGCAAACCTTGAGTTCTAGCTGACCTTGATGGCAAGGGTTACAATTTTCCCATTTTAACTAATCATTTAAAAACCCAAGAAGGAGGCTTCCCTAAATCAGAGTACCTTCTTTATGCTGCTTTCGTAACTGATACTCATCCTATCCTTTTGACATTATTGCTACTGCCTAGACCTATCATTTTGTTAGCCTCAGCACTGTTGCCATGATTTCCACCTCCTATAATGAGGGAATGAAGCCTTTTTTTTAAGCAACATCCTCCTACTTCTACAAATGTATACCTAAAGGACTCATGATCATTTAATTAGTTCTTTGTCTAGCCAATGACACCAATTACTTGGGGGTATTACACCATCTAGTATCAGAGGTTGAGTACCAGAGACTGAAGCTAAATTAGTAGTAAGTTCAGTAATGGTTTTCCTTTCAAGGTCATCAATCCTTTTACCTAGTGTAAGTACAACCTCAGTTACTATCAATATGAATATATTTTCAAGGTCTTTAAATCTTTTATCCAGATTATGGAGTTTAAAAATACCAACTTTCAGCGGGGAATTCGCCATTGCTATTTCTACTAAGTATTTTACTGATTAGTCGGACGCTTTATCTAAGTCCATATTTGATCTCAATCCTAGTTTTAACTTCTTGGACTTTGACTTCTCTAAAAATTTGCTAATAGAGCAGTCGCATGATCCTTTAAAAAACCTAAGTGAGTAGTCTAAAATGGCTACAAAATCAAAGGGTTAGAATGATGCATGCCAAAAGTTTATACCAAAATTTTATACATAGAATAAAGTGTACACATGAAATGGGATGTATGAACTTTATTATTATTTTTACATTTTATTTTCAAGATGCATTTACATGATACACATGTATATGGAGAGAATGTATGGCATACAATGGTGTAATAAAACAAAGTCTAACATGGCATAACAAGCAATGCATATGTGCACAACATATGTATAATAAGGGTGTTTTTATAAAATATGGCATAATCATAAGAATAAATGTACAAGGTATACGACATAGATGTACATGACATGTTTCAAGCATGATGGTTTATGTACATAAGGTATGACATGGTATATGAATGAATATAGATGAAATACGTTATATATGAACATAACATGACTTACACAATGACGGTGTGTGTGTGATGTGACATAGGATGCATAAAATGTGGCATGATGATGTATGTTAATGAATTGTGTGGTATGGTAGAAAATCACATACTCAAAGGTACAAGATGTATGCAAAAATACTTATGGCATGAGACACAACACGGTATATGAATGAGCGCATATAGCAAGCAATATACGTACATGATGCATGCCATGTTATAGGCATACGGGTATATGATGAATGAGATGTATACATGATGCACAACATGGCATAAAAATATATGTCCATGATATATGATGTGTATGTCTATGGTATAGGTTGCATATGGTATATGGTGTACAATTTACAAATGATGAGACATATGTTCACATCATACCTATTGTATAATGGCATGTAGTGTAATGGCATGTATACATACAACATGAGAAAGAAGAGTGTAGCATGATGAAATATGTATAATATATCATACAATTTAATATGGGGTGTGCATGGCACTTGCTTTGTATACATGATCCAATATAAGGTAATTGTGATGTCTACATGCACATCCGTGTGGTAGCATGCATGAGGCACAACTCAATGACTACTATGTACATGTTACGATGCACGTTGATATATTCATGTTATGATACATGTCAATTGTGCACATATAATGATGGATGCTGATATGCGCATACTACAATGTATGTTAATACGTAATTGCGATGGTGGTGTATATTGCTACAATGTATATTAATATGTATATATAATGATGTGTGTAATGCCAATGTGATGGTGGATGTGTACATACACACGCTATCATGTATGCCAACATGTACACGTTATGGCACATGTTAATATATAAAAGTTATAATATATGATGGATATTTAAGTGTACATGCCATGACTTATGTATGTTTATTTGTACAAGTTATAATAGGTGATGAACATTTATACATTCAGGTTAAGACAAATGCCAACATGTTCATGTTGTAATCTATGTTTACGTATCACTATTTACGTGCCAAGATGCATGTTTATATACTCATACTATACAACATGTCAACATGCACATGCTAAATAGATATATATGCATGTTATAATGTATTCTTTGACACTCGTTAATATGCATATGTGATAGCGAATATTTACATATACAGGCCAAAATACATATGGTAGACGCTATGAGAAATGTCTATGTGCACATATCATGATGTATGTTAATACGCATATGCCATGATAAGCATTACTATATACATGCAAGATAGGCATATGTATATGTCATGGCATGCATTAATATATACATGCACACTATATATATGTTCATGCCAAGGTAATGTTAATTTGTTATTATTTTATTATTATTTACACTTTTCATATGGTGACGATGTATATACAATGATGTATGAGAATGAATATGTTAGGATGCATGTGATGCATGGGTCAATCACTGCAATGATGATAATGATGATGCATGAGCATAATAAATATGACATGAGTTAATGCATGATAATACATGTGAATGGTATATATATTGTGGGTGATGTATGAGCATGTTAGGCACACGTATAATGCATACAGTGGATAAGCAGTTTATGCATGTGTTAATGTGTGATACATAAGATACATATGACATATCGATATGGTAGGCATACATATGGTACATGGCATATGCATGATGCATGATTTATAAATGTGTTATATATATGATGCATGGTGAATATGTTATGCATCGATATATGAGAATAATGTACATGAATGACATACATATGATGTGCAATTCATGAAACATAATTATGTGTAATATATAAAAGATGTATGAGCATTGCATACATATAATGTAGGGGAAGAATTATATACACAAAGCAAAATATGCAAGCTAATAAAGAATTTAATATAGAATGTACATTTTACTGCACATAAAATGAAAAATACGCATTTTAATGGTAAAGAGAACTTACACATAGAATGCACATGTTTCACATTATCATATTATTATTTTGTTTGTATATAAAATGAGATGTATGCGCATCCACTTTTTTGTGGAACAAAATTATGCAAACAAGATTTAGATGTTTTAATTTTTATTACATGGGCTGACTTGCACGAGTAGAAACTATACACATGAGATAAAATACACATACATAAAAAATCTATGCACAGTAAACATGCATATTTTACTATTTATTATCATTACTATTTTTTTATCATTTTATTAGAAATGCAAGCACGTGTATAAAGCATAGACAAACACATATGAAAGAAAGGAAATTTCTCCTAACATTATTACCATATAAGATGTCATGCAATCTTTTTCCTTGGTGTGATTAGCTCGACGATTAACAAGGAACCTAATGAATGCATATGATGCACGGTGAAAAATAGACAGCATATCATCTCCTTATTGAAAGCGTAGGGAAATGAATTTTGGCCATCATATATTTAAATAATCCAAGTAAATTGGAATGTGCCCACTAAGGCATGAAAGCCTTTGATGAGTTAGCATTTAAATTTATTGGGATTCTTTCAATACATACAGGCCTACACCACAAGCAATGTATTATGGTGCATACCCCATAGTGGAAATGTCTATGCCATTACATGGGCTCTTAATTTAGTAATACAACTTTAGGGCTACCAAAATGTGGTCCTACCAATGGGTTTAGCTCGTCACAAGCATGATAACCAATTAGGTCACAATTTAATATACCAAAAAGTATAAGATTTGGGTTGGTAGTCCTCCCTAACACTTCCCGACATTAAGTGAATATATTAGGATTGCACTAGAGATAAAAGAGGGATGTTTAACTTAATTCTAAGGCCCTAGCATGAATGCAATGTAATTCTTCGAAAAGAGATAAACTTTCTCAATCTCTAAACCCATTTATATTAAATTAACTAAAGGTACTTTTAGAGCAAAATGTCATGGATCCTGTAGTCACTAGGCCTAAATTAGCCTTTGTCAGGGTTACCTAATAAAGATAATGCTATTTCAGAAGTAGCCAGGAAGTAGTAGCACTCTATCCCTCTACGACATTGCATTCTCAAAAAATGTTTTATTACACATTTTATTGCTTAAAGAGTGAAAAAATGGCGCTTTAGGTGCATGCATGTATTTTCTCTCTCTTGGATAGGTGGAAAGAGCACATCTGAAGGCTCTAGATTAACTAAAAAATGAGTCACGACCTTGACTTATGGATCAAGACTGTGACTCACTTCTGAGTCATGACCTTTAAAGGGTGACTCACTCCCCCATCTTTTGGATCGTGATTTAAGTCACTAGGCATGACTCAAGACCGTGACTCACTAGTGAGTCACTGCCCTAAGGTTGTGACTCACCAATTTCTTATATAAAATGAATTTTTGGACGCTTCTAAGGGGTTTACCTCTGAGTCATGCCCTTGACTCACCAGTCAAGGCCGTGATTATGTTTTTTTTATCTAAAATAATAGATTTTCCCAATGAAACAGGGAATTATTGTCAAGATAAAATTCTTCTGCTTTTTAGTCCTAATCTAAGGCATTTAAATGTAATCATTTTCTTTAAATGATAAATAACAAATTCTTGGAAAAATAATAGAAAGCTAGGGAGAGAAATAAAAGAGAAAAGCTCTATTTTCTTTATTCGATTTTTAGAACGAAATAAGCAGGAAGAAGGAGTGGGGTGCACTAACTGGTTTATAGAAGTAGCTATACTGAAGGTAATGTAAAAGGAAAACTTATAGATCTTATATAGATCTCAAACTTTTGTTCTTTTATATATACAACTTAAGTTTACTTGTATAGTTTCATACTCTGTTTTCTAATTTTTCTCTCTGTATAATATTTGCTTTCCTTATTAGTTTTATGTAAATAATGTTTTGAAATATTGTTTCTATGTAATATTAAGTTTTATGCACGAATATCCTGTTTATATATGAGTTTATGCTAGTCTGATGCTTATTGATTTTAACTTTCTCTCTCTGTAACTTGATTCTCTCTTATGGTGATTTCTTGAAATTGTTGTTTTTATTGGTTTTGTTAATTTTTTTGAGCATTTAAGTTGATTTTGAGGGGTTTAGAGACATTTCCTTGCATTTTTTGTACCTTAAAATGGCATTTGGAACTTTAAAAATGTAGCACCCTTAGCTTATAATCTGTACATATCACTTTATCCAACTCAATACACATGTTTTACCATGTAACATAAACATATACCAACTGCACAGAGAACATATAATCAAACTTAATACATAAGAGTGCTATACTTTTAAAAACTTTTCAGTATACGTTAAAGTCTCTTTACAAAATACAACAACTGTTTAACATTTTTACATATAATATCACCAATACCACTATCCTATAATCTTTACTATATACAAAGAGCCAAAATAAAAGTCTATAAATGTCTCTCTTGTTGACTTGAGTTGGCCATCCTGCTGCAGATATCACCCCAACAACCTACACGGATGAAACACCCGTGCTAAGCTATAAAGCTTAGTGGGGAACTAAATCATGATAAACGACCACTCACAGTGATCGTCAACAAGTACACAGCATGCCTAAAATATAACAAAGCTTTGTTTCAAGAAATAAACAAAATGCAGCAGTTAATTCATATTACGAAAATCATAAAGTTCAGCAATAAAATTTGCATTGATGCTTTAATCAACATATATAACCATGTAAGCTCTAATGTTCTATAGCTTTAAATTCAACTAATTATCATGTGTCTAGTTTCAGAATTGATACTAATTCGTAAAAGCATAAATATCTATTATCTTTTCATCTATTTAACATGTCTTTGATATATACACATTAGAATTAAATAGCAAATCCACACTTCCAATTACCATGAAATTATTATATTACTATAGGCTTATTTTATATTCCACAAGTTATTCATGTTATAACATATTAGATGTATCATAAAAATAAGCCTTTCAACTAAACATAACACTTATAAAATTGTTGCGCACATTAGACTTTTATAATACTCTTGGACTTAATAAAAATTCCTTCATCAATCATGTATTGGCATACATATAGAAATAAGGTTTATGATCACAAAGGCATATATATATGATCAATTTAATCAAAATATTAATATAATGCAAATTTATCAATTAACGATTAGCATGTATTTAGGATACTAGCAGTATAGATACATATACTATTGCACATTCTTTTAGATGTGAGTTTTATGTGCAATAAAAGGAATTTCATATATAGAATACTATAAAGTCAATTAAGAATTTGCGTGCCTTATTAAACTTTTCTTAACCTTTAACAATAAAGCCTGCACTATTCTAAAGAGGTGGATATCGGGATATACGGTAGTATCCAAAGGTACAAAACTGTTGATTATAACGATGGTACCCAAAGGTACAAATAAGATACCCGAAAGTATTAAATGATGATCCCTTGTAGGGATAAAACTGTATGATAAATCGGTGGACCCAAACGAGGTCGAACAAATAACATGGACCCAAACGGGGTCAATCAAATAACATGGACCCAAACGGGATCAATCAAATAACATAGACCGGTCAAGCGAATCCAAGCGGGGTCGGCTATAACCCACACGAGGGTTGTTTAAATTAACTTTAACTTTTAAACCCAAACAAGGTCACTATACTTTTAAATTCAAGTGGACCTAAACAGGTCAAAATGTTCAGAAGCAGCTGCAAGGTACCCTTATAGGCATGCCTATCTATCCACTTCCTAGACACAACGCAGGCAGTACAATCTCTTTACTTTATCTTTTCTTTATTCATTCATATTCTTATATGCACATGTATACTCTTGTGTAACAACGAACAATGTACTCATATACATGCTCATGTGTAACTTTATATAAACCTTTGAACATGCTCACTATTGAGTATTACTATTCTGTATTTGTAATCTTTTTTAATCATGTAACTATTTCGTATAACATGATTGTATCTATATTATACCATTTGCTCCTGTGCATAATCATGTACAGATATATATATCTTCTCTAGAGCATCAACATATATGCATAATTCATAAAATAATTTATATGTACACATATATTCTACTAGTCATATTACTTCTTTTTACAAGTAGAGTTAATATTTCAAACTATAAGTATCATACGAATAGTCATGGGTAGCATTCTTAATATTGACTATCATGTATGTATTCATATCCACATTTGAACTCTATTGCAGGCAACACTATGTTCATGTTCAACTCACATATCAAGACTGTATTCATAGTATACTATTTGTACATATACAGAGTCTTGTAAAACTATAAGTTCTCTGGTGCATAGACAGATATATGCACATTTCATATAACAAGTTATACATCTGGCTCATCCAATCCGTGTGATCATAAAATTTGCATCGTGACATATTGGCATGACATATAATCATCACATCATATACTTGATCATGTTCTCATTAAGCATCTCACATGTTCATAGTCATGCTAAAACATTTTCTATTTCATAGGGCAATTACATGCTCATACACTCATATACATAATCATGTGCTATACAAAATATCGACATGTTTCCATATGGGGCATATACATATGACATGGTCATACTATTATATTCCCTATTTCATAGCATAGGTACATGTCAAAATATGCACTTTCTCTTCATAGGATTACATATATATACATAAATTTTGCATACGACAATCATGTACAAATCTAATTTCATATATAGGTTAGATATTTTCATCACCAATATTTATTTATGTACACATACAAATGTATATGTATGCATATAAATCCTTCATTGATAGTCATATTACATGCCCTATCCAATTTATTTTACTATCACATAAACAACTATTTATCTCAATTAATTAAAAAGTCATAGAATAAAGTATCACAAAAGTCTGCACAGGGCAGCATTCTGGACTCAATTTGTGAGCCACATTTGAAATTGAAGATGTCATTTTTAGGCAAAATGATCTTCTACAATCTTATTCCTCTATGTGTCTAGTTTCCATAGCAACAAAATTCATCTTAATATCTGACCTATAGCTCGAGTTATTTGAAAAATACTATAGGCTGTTCATAGACCCAAAACAGTGTGGGCTGTCACTTAGAAAAATTCATAACGTAAAATTGAGAGAGATTTAGACCAACATTTCTTCTTAAAAGTTATACTTTCATGTCTCTAGTTTTAACAGAATTTTTTTTTGTAGTATTTCAACACCTCTACAAAAATTTATGCCTATTATTGTAAATTCTGTTTCTATGAGCAGTCCAGGGGACTAGTCCGGATTCAACCCTAAATTTGCTATACTTAGAGGCAGATTTAAGCTTAGATTTCTTCTTAAGAATTGTATATATAGAAGTATATTTTCCATAAAAATTAACTTTACATCATTCTGATCATTTTAGACGAAGTTATCTCAATTTAATTACAAGCTGTTCCAGACTCCACATTAACAGTTCACCTGATTCTTCAATAAATTATAAAAATTAGTTAGAAGCAGAATCAACGCCTGGTCCCTTATACAAATTTGTAGGTTTATGTCTCATTCAACTGTATAATTTTGAATTGGTTCATTTTGAGGTCTCTAACTCAATTTACAACGGAATTACCATTACTAGGTCAAAGAAACCTTATTAAGATTTCAAATGCAACTTACCTCACATTCTCAACAAATCCTTCAAATCATTCTCAACAAATCATTCAAATCTCAAGTCCACCTCATCATATCCAGAAGAAAATTACATGCACATGAAAACCCCTAAAATTCCCATACCTTGGCCAAAATTTCCTTTAGCCAACTAATCCTTTGCAAGACCTTTTTCCTTTGTCTCTTTTATCTTCTCCTTCTTTATCTACAATGTAAATCATTCTCTAATCCATCATTTCCAGCAGCTTTTCCCAACAAAAATCCAAGTAGAGAATGAAGAAGGAGATGATGATAATGAAGATAACCAAAATTAAACCATACCTTATTAATCTATATCAATCTTTCCTTGAACAATCCCTTATGCATACAATGGCCTTCATGAATTTATGAGAGATGAATATGAAAATTGAAAGAGATGAAATGAATTCCCTCCTTTGGTGCCGTCCCACTCTCCCTTTCTCTTTCATTCCACTAACACCAACATTTATATATAGTTCTTTGGTAAATGTCTTTCTAGGTCCTTCAAGGTTTTGCATGTCACACTAAAGACATACAACTTTTTGCATGCTATAAATTGACCCCTCCACTAACTCTTTTTCTTAAATCAACCATTCTATTTAATCCCTTTTATGAATTTACCTCTTAATATATGCTTCTATCCACATTTTACCCTTAAAATGTCATATTTATAAATTGACCCCTAAATTAATACTTCATGCTAAACATACTTACTTTCTACTGCTCACTATCCGATTTTTGCATAATATTTTTCACATGGAAAACGACATTTTTCAAGAAACTTTTCTTCTTAACAATTGATACTTAAGATCTTAACTATATGATATAAAAATTGTAAGTCATTTTGATGTATATCCCAGGAGTTATAACATAAGAAACATCTACTGCTCCAATGACCCGCCAAATGAAAAAGGGCTACTGTTTTGGGCATTTTTGAAGACCTTAGAGGCAAAATGTCATTATTGTTATTTCTATAACATTTGTAGAAAAATAAGTCCCGGTTCTATCCCAACTAAAATAATCAAATTGGGAGTTTAAAAACTCAACTTATGATTAAATTAGTCATTGAAGGTCAATCCGAATTTCTGGACAGCACTTTCACATTAATGTCTAATATCTTAATTCAAGTCAATATACTTATAAAATCCATAATCAACACAATATTAATGCATGCAAGAAATAATAGTTCCCAAACAATATCTTAACTATATTTTTGCTCTAATTAAACATACTATGCTATAATGTCATTTGACTATGTTATACTCTATCTCTTAAAACCATGAATCCATTAGATCATAAGTACTACTAATTTATCCCTTAATGCTCAATTTGACTTTAATGACATATGTTTGCCTTTGAATTCCACTAAGGCCTCTTTAGGGTCCTTACAAAAAATGGTTATGGCATCGTTCTAGTAGCCACTAGGCAAGCCAAAACTGATTCATTACCTTGAGTCATGAAAGAGCCACGGCCTTGGGCTGTAACTCGCTCCTTGCCATAATTCACTCATTGCAAGGCCAATGATCACTTGAAGGGGATGTGATTCACCCCACTTAAGGCTGTGACTCATTCTTTCTTCTTTTGGATGAGCCCTGACTCATCCTTTAGCCTTTTCAGTGGTTTCTTTGATGTTTTTTTCTCTTTATTTCTTCATTATTAATCTTTTTCTTTATTTTCCTCATTTTTATTATTTTCTTCTCCTGTTTAACTATTTTTTTTATTAATTTATGTTATTTTATCTTGCATACTATTTGATTTTTGTTAATTTTTGCTATTTTGTTAATAAGTTTCCTTTTTAATGATTTAAATGTTTTTATTTCTATTACTTGGCTAATCCTTATGTTATTTTTTTTCTCCCCGTATTAACTAAATTGCATAATAATCCTATGTCAAGGAGCATGGGAATTAGAGATCAAGATTAATTTGGTTCGACATTAATGTTTAGCCTCATTATTTTATTTATTTATTTATTTTTGGCCTTTTATTATTTTGCTATAATAATTTGTAATAGCTAGTAAAAAAGGAGTTTTTATCATGGTAATTAGAGAAAAAAACATCATATATTTTCTACTTATTTAATTGGGTTTTCAATATAAAATGGACCAATATCCATTTTTAATTCCAAAAATTACATAAAAAATTTATAAAATATGCATAAGGCCAATGTTCCCAAATTAATTCGTTGCCTAATTTATGTATGTTTTAGCATTATTGTTCTTCTATTATAAATAAAATGATAAAATGTTTTTTGAATGTCAAATAGAGAAATCATCAATTAATTTTTACTTTAAAAATAATTAACACGATTCTTTTTCAAAGCCGCAAGGGATTAATCATCCCCATTTTTTTTATCTAAAATGCATTCAAAATTCCTTGTTAATATACATGCGAGCAACAATGTCCTCATCCAAAAAAGGTTTAATTAATTCCCCAATTTATGCATGGTTTATTCCTTCGTTCTTAATGCTTTTGTATACATATTTTATTGCCTTCTATGTGCTTGAATGCACTTTACTTTTTTAGCATAATATCTCATATCAAAAAAGAGATAAAATAAAATAATCATTAAAACTCATTTATATAATACTAACCAATGTTATAAATAGTAGTGAAGTTCGAACTATCTTTAGTTTTGGCTTCACGAGGTTAGAACTCATTTTTCTAATATTTTATTAGGTGGCAACTCCATGATACCTACCTTGTAATGGCTAGCAGATTTCCTCTTAGGTTTATTGCCAAAAATAGAGGGAATAAAATCTTGTCTATTGCAAAGCGACTAGCCTTCACAAGTCAAATAAACCTTTATTCGATCTCGAGCCCTATGCAAATCGGATGCCTACGGGGTTCAACGCACATCATAATGGCAACCCAACTAGGGACCATGAGATATTGCTCTGAAAGTATCTTTGGTTAGTTTACTATAAATGAATTTAGAGATTAGGATGTTTTATCTCTTTTCGAATTAAATTGCATTGCATTCAAGCTAGGGCCTTAGAATTATGTTAGGCATTCCTCTATTAGGCCCGATGCATTCCCAAAACACGACCCTATGTTCACTCAATGTAGGAAAGTGTTTGGGAGGACCACCAACCCAAATCTTACAGGTAGCCCTAAAGTTGTATTACCAGAGCAAAAGCCCATGTAAAGGTATAGACACTTCCACTAGGGGGCATATACCATAATACATTAATTTTGATATGGGTCTTTATGTAGTAAATAAATCCCTATAAATTTAGATGTTTACTCATTAAAGGCTTTCAAGCCCTGGTGGGTGCATTTCAGATTACTAGGATTGTTTAAGAACACAATTGCCAAAATTCATTTGCATGTGCTTTAAATTAAAAGAGGTTATGCTGTGGGTTTTCCACCTTGCACCATATGGGTTCATTAGGTTCCCTATTAACCCATGAGCTATTCCCATCTAGGAAAGAGCCTGTATGACCTTCTATATGGGAGCAATAAGGTTAGGAGAATTTTCATTTCTTTCGTATATGTGTTTGTCTATGTTGCATGCCCATCGACACATTTTTAATGGAATAACAAAAATAATGGTAATGACAATAAATAATAAAATGTGCATGTTTTGTGTGTATAGATTCTTGATGTATGTGCATCTCATCTCATGTGTATAATTTTTGCTTGCATAATTCATTTCATGTAATAAAAATTAAAACGTGTAAATCTTATGTGTATAATTTTATGCCATAAAAATATACATGTTCATGCATCTAATTTTATACGCAAATAAAATAATAATATGACAACGTGAAATATATGCATTTTATGTGTAAGTTCTCTTTACCATAAAAATGTGCATGTTTCATTTTATGTGCCATAAATTGCACATTCTACATTAGCTTACACATCTCACTTTGTGCAAGTAATTCTTCCATGCATTAATGCATCTCATTCTTATGTATCACTTATATATTACACATCATTGTGTTTCATGCTAACATTTGAGTAACAAATTGCATGTATGCCATTCATATGCATTGCTTTCATGCATTGATTTGTAACATATTAACCATACATCATATATATAACAGATTCATACGTCATGTGTCACACATATGCCATGCGCCATATGTGTGCCTAGCATATCAATATGTCATGTGTATCTTATGCATCACACATTATCACATGTATACATTGTATGTTTATCCATCCAATGCATCATCTGTATACCTAACATGCTCACGCTTCACACATAATATATGTATCATTGACATGCATCATCATATATTGACTTATGTCATATGTATTACGCTCATGCATCATTGTCATAATGTAATGATTAATCCCCGCATGACATGCATCCCTAACATATTCATTCTCATAAGCCATCATATATACATCATTAGCATGCAATTAAATAATAATAGATTAACATTACCATGGCATGAACATATATCTAATGTGCATATATAGTGCATATCATAGCATGTATGTATTAACATACATCATAACATGCACATATGCATATCCTATATGCACATGGTAATGCTTGTTATGGCATGTACATAGTAACATACATCATGACATGTGCAAATAGATAAGCTCCATAGCATCTATCATATACATATTGGCCTATACATGTAAATATTCATTGTTACACACAATGACGAGTGTTTGAGCATACATTATGATATGACATATACCTATCATGCATGTGTATGTTGACATGTACTATAGTATGAGCACATAGACATGTATCTTAGCATGTACATAGTGACATGTAAACATACCTTATAATATGAACATGCTGACATTTGGCATAACCTAAATGTGTAAACATTCTTTGCCTATTATGACTTATACAAATGAATGTACATGAGTCATGGCATGTACATTTAAATATCCAATATGCATTATAGCATGTGTATGTACACATCTGCCATCACATTGGCATTACACCCATTATTGTATGTACATATTAATATATATTGTAGCGATATACATCAACCATCATAAGTTTGTATTAACATACATTTTAGCACGCGGATGTAAACATCTATCATCATATGTATTGACATGTGTCATAGCATGAATATATCAACATACATTGTAACATGTACACATTAGTCATTGAGTTATGTCTCATGCATGCTGCCATATACATGTGCATGTAGATATTACATTTACCTCATATTAGATCATGTATATAAAATAAGCACTATGCATATCCCATGTTAAATTGCATGTCATGTTATGCATATTTCATCATGCTATATTTCCTTTTTCTCATGCTGTATGTATACTGCATAGTATTATACATGAGGAGTGTCTTGAACATGTAGATTGTTTTACCATGTGCTATACATAACCTATACCATAGACATACATGTCATATTTAATATTTTTGTACCATACTGTAAATGTGTATATATCCCATTCATCATATACCCATATGTTTATAGCATGACATACATCATATTCTTATGCCACTCACTATATATGCTCATTCATATATCACGTCATGTCCTATGCTGCAAATATTTTTGCATACATTTTGAAATTTCGTGTATGTGATTTTCTACCATACAAAGCAATTCATTAACATGCATCATCATACCACTTTTTATACATTGTGTGTCACATCACATACATGCATTGTCATTGTGTAAGTCATGTTATATACATACATGTCGTATGTCACATTCATATGTTATGTACATGTATGTCATATGTCATGTGTATTCATATAACATGTCATACTTTGCGTATATAAACCATAATGCTTGAAACATGTCGCATACATATGCATCCTGTGTTATGCATATTTGTTCTACGTTGTGCCAAATTCCCTACACACACCTTCATTGTACAAATGTCGTGTACATATGCAATGCTTATCATGCCATGTTAAACTTCATTTTTACTTCTCCATGGTATGCCATATGTGCTTTCCACATACATATACATCATATAAACACATCGTGAAAATAAAATGTAAGAAAATAATAAAGTTTATACATCCCATTTTACATGTGCAATTTATTTTGTGTATATAATTTTGGTATAAATTATTTACCATGCATCATTCCAACCCTTTGATTTTATAGCCATCTTAAACTACTCACCTAGGTGGTTTAAAAATCAATCAATCGATCTATCATCAATTTTTTTAGAGTAGTTTGTCCAGTAAAAACTGGGTTCAAGGTTAGATCTGGACTCAAATAGGGCCATCGAGAAGTCAGCATAATACTTAATGGAGATAGCAATGGTGGATCCTCCATAGAAAATAGGTACTTCTGACCTTCACAATCTAGAATATTTCAGGACCTTGAAAGCATAATCATGGCATCAGTAATAGAACTTGTAGTTGCACTGGATAAAAGGATTAGTGATCTTAAAAGGAAAACCATTGTTAAACTTACTATTAATTTAGCTTTGGATATGGGCATTTAGCCTTTGATACTAGATGGTGTGATACCCTTAATTAATTTGTGTCATAGGCTGGACAAAGAACCAATGAATTATCATAAGGCCTTTAGGTATACATTTGTGGAAGCATAAGGAGGCTTCTTAGCAAAAAGGATACATTCCCCTAATTTAGTAAGTGGAAATCACAACAATTAGCCATAGTACAAGAACGCAAGGTATGGCCTCACTAGCAATGATGGAAGCGGCAGTGATGACAAGTGTACTAAAACTATAAAAGTCTTAGCTATAGGGATAACCTAACGACATTATTGGGTAGGTCATTATCTTGGTGTCTCACCCATATCGTAGATAAAGGGAAATTGCAACCTTTGCCACCAATACCTGTTAGAAATATGGGAGAGCCTAGGCGTAGGGTTTATTTGTATTATAGCTATCATCAGCATATAGGACATGAGATTAAATACTGTTAGGCCTTGAAGGATCGTATCTAAGACCTAATTGACACCTAATAGATACTAGAACCAAAGAGGGAAAGTAAAAGGAGAATAAGCAGCACTGCTGTGTGATCACATGTTTATGTTCGACTCAAGCTCACTCGAATGGTATGTGCTTTGGGATGTATATGGCATATAGATACCTAGCCGTCACTTTCTTAATTCCAATGATAAGCAATTTAAAGAGTTATAATATGTAAATATCATCACTAATCTTGAGGGCACCATCTAGACAAGGTAGAGCTTGAGATGTTGAAAAGCTTTTTGCTTCTTGCACTTATAGTAGGGAAAGACGCAACATAGGCCACTTTTTTGCTAATGTAAAATGTGCATATGTTTCTTTAGCTATGCTAATAATATGGGCTTGTCTTCTGTATGTTATGTCTTATTTTATTGCATTATATATGGTAATAATTATGGTTCAATTATTTAAGACATTAATTCAATAAACACTGCTCCATTTAATCTCAAGGGAAAAAACATCTTGTTTGTATCCGATGTGACTCCTGAAGTGAGATGGGTTGAGAGAATAAAAAAATGAGAAAAAATAAAAAATAAGGAAAAAAGCCTTTGCCTAGACTTGAAGAGACATGACAAAAACTGATAGAGACATTGTGAGATAGGCTACCCAAGCTTGTTTGAACCGCATATTATTTAAACAAAAAATTTGAAGACCTATACCAGAGGACAAAAGAGATAAGATGAAAATTCCACTTGATAATGATCGAGGAAATTGATGGAAAATGATAGCTCAATTACTTGGAAGTGTTAAAATTTCTTGAGGAAGCCCTAAAGAAGGATTAGAGAATAATGTATAGGTTGACACCTCGATTCATTATCCTAAGAAAAGCATTATAAAGAACAATTATAGAAACATGCACGACCAATATGAACAGAGAAACAAGATAGAGCTCAATTATCAGAGTTAGATCAGTAGAGCAAGGCCTTCTGCAATTCAAAAGAGAACATCCTAGTCGAGTTTGTGAAGAAGAGAAAGATCCATTTATTCTTCTAAAGGATGGATCAAAGGCCATCATTGGGAAGAAACAATTCAAACCAAGTGTTCTAAATTACATGGGTTAAAATCAAACCCTTTTATGCTAAAAAAACTATGATTAGAAGGGGTAACAAGCTCTAACCATCAAGAATAAAAAAGGAATTAATGAATGAAGCAATGCCAATGGACTAAAGAGGTTTCTATAGCAAAGATAAATGAATTAAAAAAATATCAAAAAAATCAAAAGTGAGAAAAAAGTATAGCCTTGCAGGTTGGAAATCGAAAAAGGCAGTCTTACTAAGACTAAGCACCCCACTAGGGCAAAAATTGAAAAAAGGCATCCTAGGCAAAAATTAGAGGTTGAGAGAAAATATTCAATCAAGAATACCCATGAGGGCTTATTGATAATAGGTGTTGAATGCATACAATGTGTTACCCTTTTAAGATTGAATGGAACATGTATTTTTGCATTATATGTCTTGATATGATGATTGCTATTATTGCCATGTGATGTATGTAAATAGGAATGCATACACAAGCTAGGCATAAAAATATGATTAACCTACAGAAAGAAACTTATTAAATACATAAGGGATATATTGAGGCTAAACTCTCAAGTGGCAAGAGCAATGTCTCATCTATCAGATGCTCTTATCATGAAATCTATATTGAGACACCATGTCAATAGTCATAGACCATAGAGGAGAACCACCTCTTAGTATCCAAAAGCTTGTTCTTGATGAGTTTTATGAATGGATCCATTATGGATCGACAAGGATAAAGTTATGCCACTTAGGCCAAATAAAGTAGAGATGCTTCTGCAATGTTCATAGGGACTACAGGCATCCGAAGAAATAAGGGATTGATAGTAAAGTTAAGGCTTGACCAACCTCCCTTTTGGCAGTCAGCCCACAATTCAAGATTCAAGGTAGAGTCTCAAGGTTAAGAAAGTATTCCTCTGATGGCTATAAGTTTTTTCAACCAAGGGTGCAATTTTAAATGGATAAAGTAAAGCACTAAACTATGAGCCTTAACAGTTGCTAAAGAAGATGTACAATAGGTCAATCTCATTGGAAAATAATTAAAGAGTGTTTTAAAGGCTAAGATGAAATTCCTTTCTAGGTTCTTAAGGGCATTAGATGGTATATGCAGTATGTTGAGGAAGAGGTTATCTTCGATTGAAGTGCCACAAAGATGGATTGTTGACCCTAGGAGTAATAAGAAAGCTTAGTAAGAGGGAAAGGTAGAAAAAACTAAAGAGAAAGCACTTAAGGTAAGCTTACCTGAAGCCCATTTGAAAATTGACTTTTGGTGGGAATTTCTTAGAAGGATAGTAGCTTTCTACATGATGAAAACTATTTAAAGAGGCAGGTAGAATTTTAAGATAGTGACAATGGTGCTTTACATGCTTCGATAAAGTCCAGAGAAATCCTTTCCTACTTGATGATAAAAATTACCCAAAGCCATTAACAACAGGGTTATACATGAAGCCTATATGTATGGGTTAGAAGCACTACTAGCCTTAGGTGAAAGGACAGTAAAAGTGTCAAACAGGTCATCACTAGTAGTTACTAGGCTTAAGGTAAATGTTCCATTAAAAAGACATACCTACTGTCTTATAAAAGCTTGGAAAGACTGAGCAACCAGTTGGCCTTCTAGGTCTTATGCCCGGGGAAGAGAATTCTTTGGCATGCACTGTGAGAACCTTGATTTCTATGTTGAACATTCTAGTAGAGGTGACCATGAAGCCAAAATTAATAATGGGCTCAGACATATTGTGTTTTGAAGCCATATAGGTGACATATATTCAGGCCATTGATGAGAAACCACAGTGCCACAACACTCGGACTTATTTAAGAAAGGCCAATATCCTTAGAGAAAGTTTTATTGGCTCCACAAAGGATCTATAAACTCTTTACATAATATGAATAGAGTCCTATATAAGGGACATCCCCAATGGCATGTGTTTGAGATACACAGACGACGAGTTAGAAATGA
The DNA here is from genome assembly GCA_037975025.1 of Excoecaria agallocha. Classification (NCBI taxonomy): domain Eukaryota; kingdom Viridiplantae; phylum Streptophyta; class Magnoliopsida; order Malpighiales; family Euphorbiaceae; genus Excoecaria; species Excoecaria agallocha. The sequence goes on along the minus strand of CM075823.1, from coordinate 5,707,680 downwards.
TAAGGGTTGTAGAGAAAACTCATAAGGGCATTTTTAGAGCTCACATGAGTGGCTTGGCACTTGCTAAGAAGGTTATACATCAAAAGGTCCTTTTAGCTTGCCATAGATATGGACTTCTCTAATTCAAAAAGCATACAAGTGAAGGAAGTACACCGGATAGTTTCAGGTCTAAAATTTAGTGCTATCATCATAGGGAAATGATAGCCTGATGCGTTTAATAGAAGACTACCTCTAAAGGATAGGGATTTCTCACAATGACTTATAATTCCTCAAGTTATCTAGTACAATGAATTGCAATCCAAAGTGTGGCCTTGCACAACTTGTGTGGGAATAGGCCTTTGAATTGCCCATCTAGAATGGTAAGCAAGAAATCTTAGCCATTGACACATGAGATGGAAATGTGGTTAGCCTATTGTGAATGCTTGTGATTGTGCCAAGCAGACGGTAGTCATTGGTTAGTTCTTTTGGGATCCATGTTAATTTCCAAGTAGGGTAGATTAGTAAAATAATGTTGCCATGAATAAATGGGTATGTCAACGAGGCATAATCCAATATGTTGCCTAGATCTTTTAGGAAGCTTTAAGATACGAGTCTGGCAATGGTTAATGGAAGTTCTTGACACTCAAGTCACTACCTATGGAAAGTTTTACATAAAGCTTGAGACATAAACCAGAGTCTCAAAAGGGCAAGAATATGTCCCTAGTTACCACAAACCTTTTAGGCATGGGGTATGACTTCTAAGTAAAAGTATGCGATCACAGGTCTAAAATAGCATAACACCCAATGGGATGATTACATCACAGTTCATGAAGAAATGGATTTTCTTTTACAAGAAGTGCAGTGGCGACATATTACTAAGGGGGATAATTAGAAGAAGCTTACCTGAAAACTTGAAGTTCCAGGAAAAATACACGTGGGCCATCAGTTAGCTCACATCTAAGATGAAGTCCCTTAACCAACTATAGTGTGGGCCATGCATTCATGTACACTTCTTGCATTTTTACATTTTATGTATACATTCTTGCATTTCACGCATCCTACCCTTTCATCCATACTTTTTACATTTTTATATTTCGTTCATGCATTCTTGCATTCCTGCATTTTTACATACATTCTTGCATCTCTGTATGCATTCTCGCATTTTACATGCATTTTTTGCATTTTTATATACATTCATGCATTTTTGCATACCCACATGCTTTTTAACATGAGTTTTCTAATGCATATAACTCTTTGCATGTGTTTGTACACACACACACGTTCTCTTTTGAATGCATTTTATAAATGTTTCACATACAATTTTCTATTTGTGTCAACATGCATAATCATTTTGCACATATGATTCTCTGCACATAACTTGCCATATGGGGGTAATTTCTTGCATGTGTCTCTTGTATAATTTTATGCATATTTCTTTACATATGATTTCTTATACTCATACAATCTTTTGAATATATTGCTATATATAATCTTTATGGTAAGGAGAGAGTAGGCTTTGCTATCCTTGCCTCAATAATTCTACTGGGCCATCATGAGTGACACAGTAACTGTAAAGCTAAAAGGTTCAAAAATTTATAGTATCAATATGATGATCATTGGAGCGTCATTTTTTTGCCAATTTCAGGGAGTATTCTTATTAAAATAGTTTGCACCTTAGGTTTAATTTATCTTGGCAAGTCATGTTTGAGATTTTGATATAATTATTTTTGTTAATTTACATATTCGAGGAACATTGCTTCTCTGATGTGTTCAAGGTGATTGTGGCATTGTCCTTTTCCTAAATACAAAGACCATCACCTTCCTGGTGCATTCAAGATGATGACTATGATGTTGTTTTTTTTCCAAATACAAGAAGTATTCTTGTTAAAATAATTTGCACCTTAAGTTTAATTCATCTTGCTAAGAAATGTCCAAAGTTTTAACATAGTTGCTTCTTATAAAGTTACTTTCAATTTGAAATTTTACTTCATCCTAGTAATACTCAGTCGTGAATGGGTTTAAACTCAATCTGAGAGATTTGTGCTTCATTAAATATAAGTTGAATAAGAGATAGTCATGCTTTGTCTCTGTTTATTAAATTACATATAAGCCTTGGCTATACAATACAATTTTCAAATTTTAAGCACGTCGGGCTAGTTTTAAAAATTAGAAAAAATTTGCTTACAAATGAGAGGATTGGATATAACTCAATAAGAGTACTAGAACCTTTCTAATTACCCATCAAAGCGACCTTGGTAACCATTTCTTTGTAAAACTTTCTAAATAACTTTTTCCTACCCTGATTTCATAATCACTTGCTAGCCCCTTGAACCTTTATTTTAAGCATGCTAAATGTATGCTCATTTTATTATTACACATATCAAAATAACCCTTAACCCCAAGATGATTTTATCTTTCCATTAGGAAGATGACCACTCTGGTAAAGCTGATTTCACATTTTAAGAATAAGGGAGATAAATTTCTACCAATCTTTTGCATGAATTCCATTCATAGGAAATTGGGTTTGTCAGATAGAATAAACCTATAAAGAAGAAATAAAAAAAAAGAAATGAAAAAATAAAAGGAAATAAAGGAAAAAAAAGAAAAGAAGAGAAAAAGGAAAAGAAAAAAAAGGAAAAAATCTCAAAGTCGAAGCCACAACAAAGACAAGAATGAAAGAAAAGGTAGATATTGATTTAGTACCCTTCGAATAGCTTTGATAAATCATAGAATCACCAAAACTAAATCTAAGTATGCTTTGATAATGGGATAATAGGTAGAGAATAGTCCTCCTACCAATTAAGAAAATATAGTAGTCATTTTCACTACAAGAAAATTGCAATTTAGCAACGAAAAATGTCAATTTTCCATTGCTAACGGAAATTAGCAACGGAAATTTCGGTTGCTAATTCGGCGGTTGGTATTTTTAGCAACGAAAAGTTTTTTCCGTTGCTAAATTTAGCAACGGAGATTAAATTCCGTTGCTAAATCTAACCACTAACATTTGGTAAATTGGTCAAAATTAGCAACCGAATTCAAATTCCGTTGCTAAATTTAGCAACCGAAATAAAATTTCGTTACTAAATTTAGCAATCGAGTTGAATTCCGTTGCTAAATTTTGGCACCAAAAATTCCCTCCACTTTTAGCAACGGAATTTAACCAAATATTTTTCGTTGCTAAATCTACAAAGTTTAACCAATTTTAGCAACGAAAATTATTTTTTGTTGCTAAATAGCAACGGAATTAGTTTTCCGTTGCTAATTTAGCAACGGAATCATTTCCATTACTATTTTTCCATTGCTATTTTCAGATTTTTTTGTAGTGTTTCCTCTAGCAACTTAACCTTTCATTGTTAGCTATTCACCTAGACCTAACGTTACAACTAATGTTAGACCTCCTAATTCTAGATTTGATATCATCCAATCTAGTGGAGATGACATTCTAGTAAGATTTGGTATGTAAGAAGAGGCATATGAAATTTTTTTTGCTTCAAGCAGGAAGCCATGAATGCCTTTATACATTCACGTTAAATCACATCTCTAACTTTGCATCCAAAATTTGCTTTCAAAAGACAAAATTATATTTTGACCTTTTGCGCACATATACAAAAGTTGCATGCTAGGCATTATGCTTATGTGTTGGCTTAGTAGGCCTCAGTATTAACATACCTATTCTCCGTCCCCTCGTTGAGAATATCCCCTTAATTTCTTTTATTTAGATTAAACTAGTTGAAAATGTGATCCATTCAACTTATTCAAGGATGAGTAAAATGTTAGTTTAAAGTATTTGATGAGTTGTAGTTACTTTAAATTTTGAATGCTTCTTGGCATGCCACTCTTTGCACATATCATACGTGTGGCACTAATTGCACACAACTCAGATACATATTTGTGCGTACATTTTTGAATTTTACACAAATCATGCATTTATATAATTTCCTACATGTACTCACATGAGTAATTTCTCATAAGAAAAAGATGAGAATGGCCTCCATGTATCTAAGTTGGTCATATGATAACTTCAAAAAAAATTACAATTAGACCAAAATAATGTTCCTACGAGAGAAATCATGTAAGAAAGGTATCTCGGAAAGCAAGATCACCTACAAGTGCCAAGCTTAGGGCCATATATTAAAAGATGGCCATCCTGCTTAAAGATAGGTCTCCATGAGAGGAATCATTCAAATCCATAGAAGGTAAGTATCTCCTTCGGATGTAATAAACACACTAACATCAAACCTTTTTTACAAGTATTTAAGTCTTCTTTCAAGGTATCCAAAGTCTTTTCATGAGCATAAAGCCCTATTTGTGAGGCATCTTAAGTCTACTTATAAGCATAAAATCCTATTAGGAGGCACCCCAAGCTGGAAAGACATCGATAAGGGTTAAAATATGAACAAGGTGATGGTAACTACACCCAAAGGTTGAGTTTTGAGTGTATTTTGGATAAAAATAAGGGACATTTGATCCCTCATGACTTTGAAAGAGAATCATGTTTAATTAATTTTAAATAAAAGAATCTGTAACACCCTATACTTGGTCAATTAAAAGACCCAGATATCGGATGTCACACCCGAACTTAATTTATTTTACGAAGACTAACTAATAAAATTTACTTCTTAAAACCTTGTTATTTCGTAATTACTATTTATTCTCTAGAAATTTTGATAGAGTTTTCCTTAAATATAGATAACTTCCTGAAATAAGAATATAAAAATCAACACTTCTACCATCATACGACTATTTCCACAGCCTCAATCAAACTCCAACACATATATTCCAATCCTCCTCAATAAAACATTCAAACTAGCAATCTTCACCTAGCAAGTAAACATTATACTAATATTTCTATCCTCAACTACATTTATATAATTTCATCATACAATTATAACAAACTTAAGCCTCAATCAAACTCCAACACATATATTCCCATCCTCTTCAATAAAACATTCAAACTAGCATTCTTCACCTGGCAAGTAAACATTATACTAATATTTTTGTCCTCAACTACATCTATATAATTTCATCATACAGTTATAACAAACTTAATCATGTACATGCCAAAATAACGTAATACTAACATAGTGTAATCATCTTCTTGGTGTAACAATATCCATTTGCTAATCTCAGCTGCAACATTTCCAAAGTATCTGCTTTACTTGTCTCAAGCATACCACATATCAACCTACGCGTAAAGAAAATCATGCGCTAAGATAAAATCTTAGTGGTGACTACCAAATTTATTTCTATAATAATACAATTTAAAAATACATTTTTCCAACGTATCAAAATATACACTTATAAAATCAACAGAACATAAAAGTTGTAAATGACGAAGTCAAAATGTACTTAGACATAAACCATATTTTTAATTTCTTAAAAGTGTACTTAATTGTTTTTAAATTACATTAAATTAAATAGTTAATTTTTAGGGTCAGTACCTTATTTCACATAAACTATTCGCTAAGTAAAACCAATTGGGAATGGACATCAAATCTCAAGTATTTACACAAAATTTCATACATACACATACCTGTATATATGTACGTATATTTCTAACAGTATTGAGTTATACCAGTTCGTATAATACCTAATTAACTTCACTATGAATAACCTATTTACCTTAAGTAAAGAAAGTATTTTTATTATTTTTTATAACCATTTCACCTATTTATTTCTTTTTGTTATTTGCCCTAAGTAAAATTTAGTGGAACCGCACAGAGCATGATAAATAGGAATAAACATAGGACCGAGTTCATCGAAACTATAAGGTCCATCAATCTCACTTTACACAATTAGCTTCCAAACAAAAACTTAATTTAGTGTACATATAAAAATGTGCATAATCATGTGAATACAGTTTGGTTCGGACTTGAGATATCAATTCTCAATCTTCCTACGTATTCCATTTAGGGATTCAAAACCACATAGTTCTTACATTCTGAAATTCATCATAGTACTGTAAATAAGTAGTCCGGGTTGGCATAAATATCGCATCTCAAACACTCACATATACATATATATATGTATTATTCACATCCCTAATTACACCAAATTATCCATATTATGTAACGTACATTTAATTACAAAACGAATACAAGTATAAAATACCAATCAAGCCCAAGCATAATTAGTCATGATTAATTATAATTTAAATTAATCACTGTACAAATTCTATAAATTGTTTAATAATATTTGTTAAAATACTTGGGTCAACTTTTATTTTCTTATTTAATTTTTGACAACTGCCTAAGTATATCCTTCAATGAAATTACATTGCTAGATAAACAGAATTTAAATACGGGACCGAGTTCTCGGAACTATACGGTCCTTTCAACGGTATTTTATTATTTTGAATATATATATATATATATATATGTGGATCGAGCTCTCGAAGCCATCCAGCTCATAATTTAATTTAATTACCTTTACCGAAAGAGCTCTTGGAGCCATTCAATCTGGTAATATGCCTCAGGATGCGGTACTTATAGGCCAAGCTCTCAGAGCCATCCAGCCCCTCATTTAATACACATGAATATACACTTATGGACCAAGCTCTAAAAGCCATCCAGTCTATAACTATATTTAATACACATGTATATACACTTATGGACTGAGCTATCGGAGCCATCCAGTTCACAACTGTACTATGAACACATGTATATACACTTGTTGATCGAGCTCTTAGAGCCATCTAGTCCACAACTATATTATATACACAAATATATACACTTGTGGACCAAGCTCTCGGAGCCATCCGGTCCACAACTATATTATATACACATGTATATACACTTGTGGACCAAGCTCTCGGAGCATTTTAGTCCACAATCCAATTTAATTACTTTTACTGGAAGAGCTCTCGGAGCCATCCAATTCGGCAATTACCTTTAATACATATGTAGTTGCTTAAATGGTTATGGCAGTACATTCCTTTATTATTAATACAATTTCTCTAGAAAGAATAATTCATCACAATAGGATATTATCAAGCAATGACCGAATATGATTTTATACTTGGGGAAATAACATCTTTTTAGTCTTCACAACTAAACCAAATAAATAATAAGGAACTACTTTATCAAAATGGGATTCAATTAATTACTTCTTGTGGTTTATTAACGGTTTGAACTTATGCTAATTTTAATTTCTTTATCTTTGAGTCATATGCTTAACCATTCATTTTTAACAGCATGTTACTATATAATACTACTAGTTAAAAGCACCATGTAATCCATTGATTCAATACGCAAAGTAACGACATAATAACACTTATTAAAAATAAGCTAAATCATAAAAGGAACAATTAAACTAATTTAGGCCACTAACAATAACCAGTCACCTCCAACACTCTTACCTCTAAAACATTTATGCAGTTCATTTGCAAACTAATTAAGCTATACATCTTTACACATCCATGTTCAAAGAATAATTCAACTACCATTATATAGCTACAAGTATAATATATAGATTATAATTGCAGGAACCAATTATTTTAATTCCACAAATAAAAACTTCCAACAATAATTTCTGAATTTATTTAAATAAATTGGTTAAAGGTAAATTTTGGTGATGACATACTAGTTAAAGTCAATATTTTTACATTCTATCCTCTTGCCACTGGTTACTGGGCCCGTAGGAGCTTGGTCGGAGCTTCGCGAAAGTGAGATCGAAACCACCTGGAGGTGGCCGACGTTAAGGGGAGTCCAACAATGGCTATCACGCGCTCCAAAGCTCTGCCATGGGGTCAAAATTCGCTTAAACACCACCTGATTTCTTCTTTTCATATCTAGACATTGCCGACGTTTGGTAGCGAATGGAGGGTACCCAAGAGATGCCTCACCATTGAGGACTCATCGGTGCAAGCAGTGTGTCGTTTGCCTTCGTGGTTCACCGGAGAGGAGGAAACGCCCTTAGCATGGAGGAGAGGGAGATTGAGGTAGTAGCGACACCATAAGAGGATGAGAGCGGTAGGTTTAAGGCCGACAATGGAGAGGCACCGACAGTGCACACCATCATCATCGCCGTTGCCGATGATCGAAATAGAAGGGGGTGAGTGTCCTCTCCCCTGAATCAGCCTTCCTCTATCCCCATTTTTTGCTTCTCTCTCTCCATTTTTTTTAAATTTTGTGTAGCCTTAATCATTTCATTTAGAAAAGTCTATGGATTTCCCCTAAGGTATATTATTATTATTTTTTTAACCATTTCTTTTATTGGGTCACTTCAGAAATTGAACTGATCCAACCATGCTTCTCGAGTTCTTATAACTCGGGGCGTTACAAATCTCCTCCCCTTAAGAAATTTTTGTCCTTGAAATTTATCTGCTTAAAGAAATAAAGCATGAGTATAAGTCTCTAGATCATCACAATAGTGTTTGTTGCTATCAACTAGATTATTACACGAACTCCCACCAATAACGAGATCAAATTCATCAAAAAAGTTCATTAATTGCATAATTCTGTCAGTATTTAATCTCCTCCCACCTGATTTCTTCTTTTTAGATCTAGACATTGCCGGCATTTGGTGGTGGATGGAGGGTACCCAAGAGGCGCCTCACCAGTGCGAGCAGTGTGCTGTCCACCGTCGTCGTTCACCGAAGAGGAGGAAACACCTTTGGCAAGAAGGAGAGGGAGATCGAGGTAGTAGTGACGTCATAGGAGGAGGAGAGTGGTAGGTTTAAGGCCAGCAATAGAGGGGCACCGATAGTGCACACAGTCATCGTCGCAGGATTTGATGATCAGACCAGAAGGGGGTGAGTGTCCTCTCCCCTGAATCTGCCTCCCTCTATCCCCGTTTTTTGCTTTTCTTTGTCCCCTTTTTGTTTTTTAAAATTTTGTGTACCCTTAATCATTTCATCTAGAAAAGTCTAGGGATTTCTGTAACACCCTTACTGTAACAGTCTTATCGGACAAGCAGTCGGTCGGAAATTTTTTATTTTATTTTTTTTTTAACAATCAGTATGCTTATGTAACTTTCATTAATTAAGGACCAATAACTGTCCAGAAATTACTATGCATTTAATAAAATTTTGGCAATATAACGACTATATTCTTAGCTAGCCCCTGAAAAGCAAACCTTTACACAGCCTCTTAGAGGCACAACAGTTTACATCAAATCATATCACACATCCACAGACATTATCAAGCAACACCTGTATATCATTCATTCCCTGCAATTCCTTATCCCCATACTACCATAAACAATACATAATACGTTCATAGCTACACTAATATCTTCATATACAAAACATGATAGGTATATATATATATGTGTACATGCCACAAAACAATCCTTTTAACTCTTTAGCTTCAAATTTTTTTTCCTTTGTGTACCCTTGCTCCAGACTAGCTGTACCTGCACGCAGTAAATTCTACGTGCTGAGCATTAAACATGCCCAACGGTGACTAAAAATCATAGTATTTCCCTATACTATAAATATATTAATAATTTTAGCTTAAGTAACTTATTATCGATTTTTCTTATCCAAAAGCAATATTTATTTTAGGAGTGACTAATTTTCCGTTCAATTCATAAATTCTCTTATCTTTTCAAGTTAGTCTTTGAACTTTTCATTTATTACAAAAATGCCCTTTTTACTCTATTAATTACTAGTTTACCCTTTTTAGTCCTTATTTTCTTATCTTACCTTATTAGTTAACTTATAATTTACCGTTTAATCCTTGATTTAACCTTTTTCATGTAAAATTACATTTTAGTCCTTTAACTTTATGCAGTTGACTTTTTTACTCAATTAGTTGACTAAATTTACCATTTTACCCTTATTACTTATTTCTTTTATTACTTTTATCAATTAATCACACCTTTTAGGCAAATTACCGTTTTACCCCTAACTTCTAAATTCTTTTCATTTTAGTCCTTTTTCATATAAAACTTTCATTTTAACTTCTCTTTCACACTTTTAACATTTCCTTATCAATATGCCCCTAGTACAGACCCGAAAGAAAACTTTCAGACCGGATATACGGGACGTGGACCCCACAGGGCCACAACAGAATGAGAAATGACCTCCCAGAATCATTCCTCATATAACATATGACATGTGACAGTACGTATGATAAATATACTATGCAGATCAGTGATCCGTCATAGTAAAGCAAGACGCCATGACCTGTACCGCGGTATATGTATCCCTATGGCCAGCCAATTATATTCTGAACTAGGTTTTACTGCCTGACTCTTCCTAAGGGCACATATTTTCTTAATTTCTTACTTTTCATTACTTGTCAATACAATATCAATACTTTATCAGTACAGTCAATCTTATTTACACATATTACGAAACATTTCACAGTAATTCATCCTGACATCAAAAAATTATGTCATAATTCATTCAATTGTCACATTTTTCAACTAATACCTAATTAATATTTATTCCGAAAATATTCATTTAATTTTCATAAATTCTATAAAAATTCATAATCATTAATTTACATTAGTATTAACATTAGGAAGCTTTAAATCACTAAAATCATCAAATTTTACACTAGTTTCTTAGGATATACCATTCGGCCAACCCTATAACTCTCTCATCTCATTGGTTTTTATTTCATTTAAAGTTTTTAATAGGCTTATATGACTCCTAAATGCATGAATATAACAATAATTTCAATTATATCACAATACATAAAAATTTTCTTAAGAAACCTAAAGGAATTTCATTAATTTAATTGGGAAATAAAAGGATTTATTAGTCACACACCTTTTTCTATGGATTACACTTGCCTAGGCTTCCTTTTCCTTTCCTTTGGCTTGAGAACTTTGCTCCTCTTCTTGAATTCCTTAACAAACCGAAATTTCCATCAATGTTATCTCAATTATTTTGGCTTCAAATGCTAAATTTAACAGTAAAAATGAACTCTAGGCACCCAAAATTAGTAGTAGGCACCTAGAAACCAAATAAAAAACAATAAACTCACATACCTAATTTAGACACCTAAACTTTAACTCTAAACTTCTCTTGATTTTCTTCTTTGAATCAAGGATTGGAGCTGATGAAAGAAATCTAGAGAGGCTGAAATCACTTTAGGAGGCTTTGATTTGGTGAGAATTGGTGAAGAAATGAAAGAAAAAGAGAGGAATTTGGGAGAGATGCAATTCGGCCACCAAGAGGGAAGAAGAAGAGAGGATTTGCTGCTGGAGATTTCTGGAGAAATTCACCTTATATAGGTCTTCTAATTGGGATATGGGCTGGGCTTTAAGTGGGCCTTACACTATTTATTAGTTTAGGCCCAAAAATTACCTAATTTAAGCCCTAATTAATTTCTCTCACTTACCAACTTCAATTTTCTTCAAATTTGATTCCATTATTCATATCATATCAAAAATCGGCTACACCTAAAATTTCAGCCCAATCGGAGTTTGTTTTTGGTCCGATTCAATTTTATCGGTCCAATTAAATCATATCGATCTGATTCCAAAAATACCAGTGTGGCCAAAAAAATTTACTTTTTGCCACCAAAATAATCTACATATTATTTTATGCATACATATAATTTTTGATAATTTTTAGACTTCATTTGATATTTTTAGTAATTAAAACGATAAAAAATTCAATTAAAAACCCTAATTCCTATTTTTTTTTCGGTTTTCGTTCTTTTGAATTTCGGAGGCCTATTTGACCTCAATTTCACTTCAAATTTCAACCCCGAACTACTTGTGACTAGTACTTTCCAATAGTCCAATAAAAATTTTTCCACTTTCGGGTGTCATTTTCAGCCCGGAGGCACTATTCACTGTCGGAAAGCACTATTCACAATTAGTCCGACGTTGAGGCCATTACAATTCTCCCCTACTAAAAATAAATTTCGTCCTCGAAATTTACCTGATTCGAAAAGTAGAGGATACTGCTGTCTCATGGTCGCTTTTAGTTCCCAAGTGGCTTCCTCTACATTGTGATGATGCCATAGGACCTTTACCAATGGAACCTGCTTGTTTCTCAGCTGTTTAATCTCCCTAGCTAGGATTTTCACCGGTCTTTCCTCCTATGTCATATCAGATTGTACTTGAATATCTGCTGGTGTAATGACATGGCTAGGGTCAGATCTGTACCTCCTGAGCATGGATACATGGAACACATCGTGAATCTTTTCCAGCTCTGAAGGTAGTTTCAAGCGATAAGCTACTGGACCTACTCGCTGAAGTACTTTGTAGGGACCAATAAACCTTGGACTCAACTTCCCTTTCTTACCAAATCTCAAGATTTTCTTCCATGGAGATACTTTCAGAAAAACTTTATCTCCAACCTGAAACTCAATGTCTTTTCCCTTAAAATCTGCATAAGATTTATGTCGGTCCATGGCTTCTTTCAATCGGCCTTTGATAATTCGCACCTTTTCTTCTGAATCACGAATCAAATACGACCCGATCAATTTCTTTTCATTCAACTCTGTCCAACATAGAGGAGTCTTGCATTTTCTTCCATATAAAGCCTCAAAAGGAGCCATCTTTATACTGGATTGATAACTATTGTTGTAGGCAAATTCTGTAAGAGGCAGATATTTTTCCCAATTATTACCAAACTCTAGTACACAGCATCGTAGCATATCCTCCAGAATCTGAATTACTCTCTCTGACTGACCATCTGACTGGGGGTGAAAAGCTGTACTGAAGTGGAGTCTGGTACCCAAAGCTTCCTGAAGACTCTTCCAGAAATAAGAGGTAAATCTAGGATCCCTGTCTGAAATGATAGAGGATGGTACTCCATGAAGTCTCACTATCTCATTAATATAGATCTCTGCCAATCTGGTCAAAGGATAATCCATCCGGACTGGCAAGAAGTGAGCAGATTTGGTGAGTCGATCAATAATTACCCAAATAGCATCATGTTTCTTTTGAGTGACAGGCAATCCCGAAACAAAATCCATAGTAACTCTGTCCCATTTCCACTCCGGTATAAAGATGGGATGAAGTAATCCAGAAGGAACTTGATGTTCAGCCTTTACTTGTTGACATATTAAGCACTTCCTTACAAATTCTGTCACATCCCGCTTCATTCCTGGCCACCAGTAATAAAGTTTCAAATCCTGGTACATCTTGTTACCTCCAGGATGCATAGCATAACTACTATGGTGTGCCTCTGTAAGGATGTTCTTCTTCAGTTCTTCCTGATCTGGTACACAAAGTCTTTTCTTGTAGCAAAGGCTTCCCTCTTCATTTAGAGAATAGTCTCTTTCGTTGCCATTCTTTATCTTTTCCATAATAGTTTTCAATCGATCATCCTCTTTCTGAGCCATTTTCACTTGATGCACAAAATCTGGTTTCAATTGCAATTCCACAAATAAAGCTCCGTCTGATGTCATACTTAAACTAATATTCAAAGCTCGAAGAGCTGCAATTAAAACTATTAGTCAATTACCTATATCACTTACCTATATCAATTCATTTGAAATCATTTACTTTACCTGTCATGAATTTTCTGCTAAGTGCATCAGCCACCACGTTAGCCTTTCCTGGATGGTAGTCAATAAAACAATCATAGTCTTTTATCAACTCCAACCAACGTCTCTGTCGGAGGTTAAGTTCTCTTTGAGTGAGCAAGTATTTCAAACTCTTGTGATCAGTATAAATATAACATTTCGCACCATACAAGTAGTGCCTCCATATCTTCAATGCAAAGACAATAGCTGCTAGCTCCAGATCATGAGTAGGATAATTCTTCTCATGAGTCTTAAGTTGTCGGGAGGCATAAGCAATCACCTTGCCTTCCTGCATCAAAACGCAGCCTAAACCATTTCTGGAGGCGTCACTGTAGATCACAAAATCCTTGCCTGGTTCAGGTTGAGTGAGAATAGGAGCTTCTATCAGCATACTTTTAAGTTTCTCAAAACATTCCTGGCATCTATCAGTCCACACAAATTTGGTGTTCTTCTGCAATAATCGAGTCAGTGGAACTGCAATAGTGGAGAAACCCTTTATAAACCTCCTGTAATATCCGGCTAACCCTAGAAAACTTCTCATTTCTGTCACATTTGTAGGTGATTTCCACTGGAGAATTGCTTCAATCTTTGATGGATCCACCTTAATACCTTTCACAGAAATCACGTGACCTAAGAAAGATACTTCATTTAACCAGAAGTCACATTTACTGAACTTAGCATACAGTTCCTTCTCTCTCAAGGTCTGTAGAACAATTCGCAGATGTTTATCATGTTCTTCTGGTGTCCTAGAATATACCAGAATGTCATCAATGAAGACCACTACAAACTGATCCAAATAAGGATGAAAAACTCTATTCATCAGATCCATGAAGGCAGCCGGTGCATTTGTAAGTCCGAACGGCATGACCAAAAACTCATAATGGCCATATTGAGTGCGAAAAGCAGTTTTGGGTACATCAGTAGCTTTTACTCCCATTTGATAGTAACCTGATCTCAAGTCAATCTTTGAAAATACACTCGCTCCTTTCAGCTGGTCAAATAAGTCTTCAATCCGAGGAAGAGGGTATTTGTTCTTTATGGTGACTTTATTCAGCTGCCTGTAATTGATGCATAGCCTAAGCGTTCCATCCTTCTTCTTAACAAACAGGACTAGTGCTCCCTAGGGAGAAACACTAGGTCTTATAAATCCCTTATCAAGCAGCTCCTGTAACTGAATCTTTAATTCCTTTAACTCTGCCGGCGCCATTTTGTAAGGAGCAATGGATATGGGTGCAGTGCCTGGGGCAACTTCAATAGAAAATTCTACCTCCCGGTCAGGTGGCAAACCTGGTAACTCATCAGGGAACACATCTGGAAAATCTCTGATAGTGGGTACTTCTGACACTTTTGGGCTATCTTTCTTTGCTTCCACTGCATAACACAAGTAGGCTATACATCCTTTCCTGATCAACCTCTTAGCTGCAGTAGCAAATATCACATCAGACAAATAATTATGGCGCACACCAACCACTGTAATTTCTCGATCGTCTTCAAGCTTTAACGTGACCCTTTTCCTTTTACAATCAACAGTCGCTTAATGGGCGGATAGCCAATCCATCCCCAGAATCACATCGAATTCATGGAAGGGCAATTCAATAAGATTTGCCAGGAATACATGTCCTTGGGCACTAATAGGACACTGTCTGTATATCTTATTTACTACCACGCTATGCCCCAGAGGATTACTCACCAAGATATCCTGGTCCAAGCATGCCTCTTTCATCCCCTTATCCCGAGCTAATGCAGTACTAATATAGGAATGAGTCGAACCAGGATCAATCAAAGCATGAACTGAATCAGATAATAGGAGAAATGTACCTACTATCACATCCGGAGCATCCTCCTCCTCTCTGGCTCTGACAGCATAAGTCTGGGCTGCAGATCTTCTCTGACCCTGAGATGACTGCCCAGCTGGTCTCGAGGCTGATGGGGTGGAAGCCACTCCACTACCATAACCTCTCGGTGCACAGGACCCAGTACCTGATGCTGGAGATGCAACTAAAGCAGTCGGTAATGCCGGACAATCTTTAATCTGATGCTTCCTGGACCCACAGCGAAAACATGCTCCAGTCTGAAATCTGCACTCCCCATAATGCAATTTGCCACAATAATCACAAGCTGCAGCTGTCCCACGGTCTCTATCCCGAGGAGTACTGGCAGCTGGTATAGCTGAACCTCTGCCACGCATAGCACTACCCCGACCCCGTCCTGCTGGAACTGGTGGACGACTCTAAGGTGTAAACGATCCCTTTGATTTCTTACTTTGATCCCCCTTTCCGCTTGACTGCCCTTGTTTTCTCTTTTGCTGAAAACGCGACTGCCTCTCAGCCTGCTCATTCTGGATGGTCTCTAACTTAATAGATGCCTCCACCATGGCTCTCAAAGTGGGGTACTGCTGGGTCCCTATAATCTGTCGGAGCTCGGTGTGCAACCCCCTCTCAAACCTCAGTCGTAGCTTCTCATCTGTAGTCTGACTTTTATCAAGATAAGCACTCAAGCGCTCAAGCTCGCGCTCATATTCTGTCACTGATTTGTTGCCTTGTCTAAGCCTCCAGAAGGCATCTTGCATAGCCAACTTGTATTCTGACCCAACATATTTTAATTCAAACTGAGACACAAAGTAATCCCAAGTCAACTGATCCGCTGGGATGTTCCTCCTAACTGAATCCCACCAAATAAAAGCTGGTCCTTGCAGTAAGGCAACTATACCTTCCAGCTTCTCTTCTGCTGAACTGTTGGTGATTTCAAAAAGCCTCTTTATCTTAAACAACCAATTTTCAGCCTGAGACGGTGTCAAAGGATCCATTCCAGAGAAGTCTTCAGCTCCTAACCTTTTTAACTGTTCCAGAATGGGTCTTCTTCTAGGTGGAGCTGGCTGAACTTAAACAACTGTTTGGGAAGACTGTGCTGGTCTCGCTTGCAGTCGTTGCTGGATATATTCAGCCATAAGATCAAGGAAGTCTGGCTATGGAGGTGGGGGTGGCACTGCTGAAGGAGAAACCTATGGTTGTGGTGCCTCCTGCTGTCCAGTACCTATCGAAGCTTCACTTTCACCATCCCCCACCTGCCTATCTCGCTCAGATGATATCTTTACACTATAAAACAGAAAGGAGCAGGTACACATTAGATTTTCACTAAACTTCATCACTTGTAATTGGCATGTATATATAGATACAGGAATTTAAATCATACTTATTCCCACTCCGATCTTAGGACCGACTAAACCAATGCTCTGATACCATAAAATGTAACACCCTTACTATCACAGTCTTATCGGACAGGCAGTCGGTCGGAAATTTTTTTTTTTTAACAATCAGTATGCTTATGTAACTTTCATTAATTAAGGACCGATAACTGTCCAGAAATTACTATGCATTTAATAAAATTTTGGCAATATAACGGCTATATTCTTAGCTAGCCCCTAAAAAGCAAACCTTTACACAGCCTCTCAGAGGCACAACAGTTTACATCAAATCATATCACACATCCACAGACATTATCAAGCAACACCTGTATTTCATTCATTCCCTGCAATTCCTTATCTCCATACTACCATAAACAATACAAAATACGTTCATAGCTACACTAATATCTTCATATACAAAACATGATAGGTATATATATATATATATATATATATATATATATATATATATATATATATGTGTGTGTGTGTGTGTGTACATGCCACAAAACAATCCTTTTAACTCTTTAGCTTCAAATTTTTTTTCCTTTGTGTACCCTTGCTCCAGACTAGCTGTACCTGCACGCAGTAAATTCTACGTGCTGAGCATTAAACATGCCCAGCGGTGACTAAAAATCATAGTATTTCCCTATACTATAAATATATTAATAATTTTAGCTTAAGTAACTTATTATCGATTTTTCTTATCCAAAAGCAATATTTATTTTAGGAGTGACTAATTTTCCGTTCAATTCATAAATTCTCTTATCTTTTCAAGTTAGTCTTTGAACTTTTCATTTATTACAAAAATGCCCTTTTTACTCTATTAATTACTAGTTTACCCTTTTTAGTCCTTATTTTCTTATCTTACCTTATTAGTTAACTTATAATTTACCGTTTAATCCTTGATTTAACCTTTTTCATGTAAAATTACATTTTAGTCCTTTAACTTTATGCAGTTGACTTTTTTACTCAATTAGTTGACTAAATTTACCATTTTACCCTTATTACTTATTTCTTTTATTACTTTTATCAATTAATCACACCTTTTAGGCAAATTACCGTTTTACCCCTAACTTCTAAATTCTTTTCATTTTAGTCCTTTTTCATATAAAACTTTCATTTTAACTTCTCTTTCACACTTTTAACATTTCCTTATCAATATGCCCCTAGTACAGACCCGGCAGAAAACTCTCAGACCGGATATGCGGGACGTGGACCCCACAGGGCCACAACAGAATGAGAAATGACCTCCCAGAATCATTCCTCATATAACATATGACATGTGACAGTACGTATGATAAATATACTATGGAGATCAGTGATCCGTCCATAGTAAAGCAAGTCGCCATGACCTGCACCGCGGTATATGTATCCCTATGGCCAGCCAATTATATCCTGAACTAGGTTTTACTGCCTGACTCTTCCTAAGGGCACATATTTTCTTAATTTCTTACTTTTCATTACTTGTCAATACAATATCAATACTTTATCAGTACAGTCAATCTTATTTACACATATTACGAAACATTTCACAGTAATTCATCCTGACATCAATAAATTATGTCATAATTCATTCAATTGTCACATTTTTCAACTAATACCTAATTAATATTTATTACGAAAATATTCATTTAATTTTCATAAATTCTATAAAAATTCATAATCATTAATTTACATTAGTATTAACATTAGGAAGCTTTAAATCACTAAAATCATCAAATTTTACACTAGTTTCTTAGGATATACCATTCGGCCAACCCTATAACTCTCTCATCTCATTGGTTTTTATTTCATTTAAAGTTTTTAATAGGCTTATATGACTCCTAAATGCATGAATATAACAATAATTTCAATTATATCATAATACATAAAAATTTTCTTAAGAAACCTAAAGGAATTTCATTAATTTAATTGGGAAATAAAAGGATTTATTAGTCACACACCTTTTTCTATGGATTACCCTTGCCTAGGCTTCCTTTCCCTTTCCTTTGGCTTGAGAACTTTGCTCCTCTTCTTGAATTCCTTAACAAACCGAAATTTCCATCAATGTTATCTCAATTATTTTGGCTTCAAATGCTAAATTTAACAGCAAAAATAAACTCTAGGCACCCAAAATTAGTAGTAGGCACCTAGAAACCAAATAAAA
The DNA here is from genome assembly GCA_037975025.1 of Excoecaria agallocha. Lineage (NCBI taxonomy): Eukaryota > Viridiplantae > Streptophyta > Magnoliopsida > Malpighiales > Euphorbiaceae > Excoecaria > Excoecaria agallocha. The sequence continues at coordinate 5,688,932 of CM075823.1, read as the reverse complement.
AACAATAAACTCACATACCTAATTTAGACACCTAAACTTTAACTCTAAACTTCTCTTGATTTTCTTCTTTGAATCAAGGATTGGAGCTGATGAAAGAAATCTAGAGAGGCTGAAATCACTTTAGGAGGCTTTGATTTGGTGAGAATTGGTGAAGAAATGAAAGAAAAAGAGAGGAATTTGGGAGAGATGCAATTCGGCCACCAAGAGGGAAGAAGAAGAGAGGAGTTGCTGCTGGAGATTTCTGGAGAAATTCACCTTATATAGGTCTTCTAATTGGGCTATGGGCTGGGCTTTAAGTGGGCCTTACACTATTTATTAGTTTAGGCCCAAAAATTACCCAATTTAAGCCCTAATTAATTTCTCTCACTTACCAACTTCAATTTTCTTCAAATTTGATTCCATTATTCATATCATATCAAAAATAGCTACACCTAAAATTTCAGCCCAATTGGAGTTCGTTTTGGGTCCGATTCAATTTTATCAGTCCAATTAAATCATATCGATCTGATTCCAAAAATACCAGTGTGGCCAAAAAAATTTACTTTTTGCCACCAAAATAATCTACATATTATTTTATGTATACATATAATTTTTGATAATTTTTAGACTTCATTTGATATTTTTAGTAATTAAAACGATCAAAAATTAAATTAAAAACCCTAATTCCTATCTTTTTTTCGGTTTTCGTTCTTTTGAATTTCGAAGGCCTATTTGACCTCAATTTCACTTCAAATTTTAACTCCGAACTACTCGTGACTAGTACTTTCCAATAGTCCAATAAAAATTTTTTCACTTTCGGGTGTCATTTTCAGCCCGAAGGCACTATTCACTGTCGGAAAGCACTATTCACAATCAGTCCGACATTGAGGCCATTACAATTTCCCCTAAGGTATATTATTTTTTTTACCATTTATTTTATCGGGTCAATTCAGAAATTGAACTGGTCCAACCATGCTTCTCGAGTTTTTATGACTCGGGGCGTTACAGAATCACCATGTGTTTATAAAAAAAAATCGTAATTTTTACATATTATTTTGTTATTAAAAAATGGGACAATGGTCCTTATTAGTATAGAAAAATCCCACATAAACTTGTATAAAATCGTTTGGTGAGTTTTTAGATTAATGCTCAAAAATCATTTATTATTACATATTGACAATAAAAAGGAATAAAAGAGTAATGCAAGTAAAATGACATACATAAACCGAGCTATTTATTAAATTAGGAATAATGATTCCTTCATGCTTATATATGAAAGCTCTTTTGTGTAATTTTTGGAATAAAAAGTAGACATTTGTCTTTTTTATGTGAAAAAATTCAATTAATTAAGTAGAAAATATTTAATGTGAATTTTTCCAATTATCATGCATAATTTTTTTATTGCTAAGCTCCAATCAATTGCATAAAAGCACGAAATAATAATATAAGCCCAAAATGATGAATAAATAGGGAAATAGATCCTAGGCTAATCTGCTCTACCTTCTTCTCCAATTCTCAAACCCAAATCGATGTACGGATCGGTTATGTTCATTAAAGGGATAAAAAAATGATAATATGAGTTAATAATGAATTAAATAAGATAATAATTGATAATTAATTAGTTAATTTAAACAAATTAGATAAATAATTGATTTTATAGAATAAAAATAAATTAGACAAAATATTTAAAATGCATGATGATATGAGATTCATGCAACATTTATAGGCATGCATTACCTAAAGCATTTAAATAAATTGTGAATAACAACAACAACAACAACAACAACAACAACAACAACAACAACAATAATAATAATAATAATAATAATAATAATAATAATAATAATAATAATAATAATAATAATAATAATAATAATAATAATAATAATAATAATAATAATAATAATAATAAAGCTCGCTTAGTAGCAAAGGGTTATCGTCAAAAGGAAGGTATTGACTATGATGAAACCTTTTCTCCTATGGCGATGCTTAAGTCTATAAGAATACTTTTAGCCATTACAGCTCGTTATGATTATGATATTTGGCAAATGGATATGAAGATAGCTTTCCTAAATGGAAATCTAACCGAGGATGTGTATATGACATAACCAGAAGGGTTGACATTAGGAAATGGCGAAAAGGTATCCAAGCTTCAAAGATCCATTTATAGATTGAAGCAAACCTCTAGGAGCTAGAACATACGATTCAATGAGACAATCAAAGAGTTTGGTTTCTCATAGAATGAAGATGAACCTTGTGTGTATAAAAGGGTCAGTGGGAGTGTAATTGTCTTCTTAGTTCTATATGTAGATGACATAATGATCATGGAAAATGACATTTCTCTTCTCCAATCTGTTAAAATATGGTTATCCAAGCAATTCTCCATGAAAGACCATGGAGAAGCATCCTATATTTTAGGAATAAGGATCTATAGAGATAGATCCAATAGGTTGCTAGGTCTTTCTCAAAGTACAAATATAGATAAAGTATTGAAGAGGTTCAATATGGATCTCTCTAAGAAAGGGTTTATACCCATGGTGCATGGGAAACACCTTTCTAAGTCTATGTGTCCGCAGATACTAGAGGATAGAGAGAGCATGAATAGAATACCATATGCATCTGCAATTGGTTCTATCATGTATGTTATGTTATGTACACGTCCAGATGTATCATTTACTTTGAGTGTCACAAGCAGATTCCAATCCAATTTTGGAGAGGAACACTAGGTAGCTGTCAAGAATATCCTTAAGTATATTCTTGGTATATGGAGAAGGTAGTTTGGAAGTAAATAGGTATACAGATGCCAGCTTCCAATCTGACAAAGGTGATTGTAAATCACAGTCTGGTTATGTGTTCATAATGGGAGGAGGAGCAGTTAGTTGGAAGAGTTCCTAACAAGAAACAACTGCTGATTTCACGACAGAAGCTGAGTACATTGCTGCTTCGAAAACAGCCAAAGAAGCAGTCTGGATCAAAAAGTTCATATCTAAACTGGGAGTGGTGCCTAGCATTGTTGATCCGATTCCTTTATATTGTGACAACAATGGAGCCATTGCGCAAGTAAAGGAACCACGGTCTCATCAGCGATCCAAGCATGTTCTCAGACGCTACCATCTCATAAGGAAAATAGTAGCTAGAAATGATGTGAAAATAGAAAGGGTCCCTACATATGATAATGTGGCGAATCCCCTCACGAAAGCACTTTCCCAGATAAAAGCATGATCACCATATAAATAGCATGGGTCTAAGATATATAAGTGATTGGCTCTAGTACAAGTTGGAGATTGTTAGAGAGTATGCCCTAGAGCCCATGTAAAAGGGATGAATTTCATATGTATGAATTTATATTCTTAATAAAAGGCATTATTCATTTATTAATGCTATGTTTAAATACATGAGTTTGTAAATCTTAAATTAATAAATGAAGTCCTTGATATTATAAACATAGTGCAAAGGCAATCATGAAAGTGTTCATGATATGAGGTGTCTATTGCATGCAAATGTGTTAATATCTAAATATCCCTAGTCATAGAATTAACAAGATAGGAAATTGTTAATTCGGACAGACTAGCACATGTTATGCTTCTTGAATGGTTCAAGCAGTGGTTTTCATAATTATGATTATGAAAGATAATCAAAGCTAACATGTGGATGCTTGTTAGAAGAACAAGTTCATTGGAGACCTGCATAGAGAATCCTCACATGGATATTAAATCTATGTCAGTGAGGAATCTCTTCATAGCGGTTGTGCAAGTATCCTTAGACTTGAGATCACCAAAGTTGTCTTCAGTAGCAAGTGGTATATTTTGACTCAATAATTGATTACTTTCAACTGGGAGTGAACATAGTTAGGAGATTGGGTATATCATGACCTACTTGAAGATAGTTGAGTGATTGACAAAGGATTCACCATCCCAGATTTAATAAGGAAAGTTATCTCGCATGATTCTATAATTGTCTTGTTTAGAGAATCTCTGGCCAGAGTAATATGCCAAGATGGATAGAGATCAATGGAGGGCATTTTGGGAATAATGGTTAAATTAATAAAACATACATAATTAGATTTATATGAGTTGATAGAAATCCATACTCAGAATCTAATTGAGATAAGAGTGGTGAAAGGAGTAATTGCACGGTAACTGTTTCTATGGAAGGGTATAGTCAAACCACTTAACTTTCCTGACATTTAGGTAGTCATGATGCCTAGCTAGAGGCCAATCATGAATTGTATAATAATGTATCAAGAATATCAATGGGGATTGATAAAATGATTTAAAGGAGTTTAAATCATGTGAGTTTTGAATAGAACTCACAATTACATATTATACTGCTAATATGGATAGGAACCCAATAGGTCACACATATATAGAGAAAAAGGATAAAATGGTAAAATAAAAAGAATAATAATATTTGATATTATTATGGGGATAGAGAAGTGAATAAGATAATAATTAATTAAAGAGTTTAATTAATTACGATCAAGTAAAATTGTTCGCGGAACTTTTAAGAAATGTTCCGTAAAATTGGACCTAATTGAAATAATATATTTAATAATTAATTATTATTGGGATATAAGTGTTATAGGGCTGATATAATAATTAATAGGTCATTTGGAGGAATTATAAAGGGCCAAAGAAATGAAGTTGGCACAGAAGCCCTCCTAAAGAAGGGCCACACACCAACTCCAAAACAGAAGGCCTTAGAGGGCCTTGTGAACCTACATATTTAATTTGGTTGGATTTGGAATTCATTTGGGTAATTAAATCTAAGTATATGAACAAAGGGCCTTGTTTATGGGTTTTGTGCATAGTCTTTTGTGAAAGGGCTTAAATTAGATTTAATTGAGCCCAAATAATTATAAATAATTCCATAAGCCCAATTAATAATTCTCCAGCAATTTTAAAGAGCCCAATCACATTATGAAGTTGGATTTTTAACCTAACTATAAAAATCCAAGTGATGTGGAAATTAGGGTTAAGTGAACAATTAAGAAAAATAATTTTTTTCTCTCATTCTAAAAACCCTAGCGGCCACTTCCCTTTGCTAGCTCAAGGGATTTTCGGCTAGCCCCTTGTTTTCTACCAATTGTTGGTTCATTCTATCATTCTCTAGTGTGCATTACTCATTGGAGGTGTTCAATTTTTGACACTATGGTTTGCGACAACCCGATCCGAAGGAAAATCAATTGTATAACAAAAATCAAAGGTGATTTTTCTTATTCTCATTAATATGTATATTGTAAATTCATGGCAAGATCAGACATATTGGTTAAAATTTTTAAATTTCGCTTATGTATGAGATGTATGTAACCGATAATCTCCAACATTAAGCCCCTTTCATAACCGATTCTGCACCTATCTCACTTCATTCAAGAGCATATCAGAAATTCAAGGTACTTTGTGCTTTATAACTTCAATATATATCAGACAAAATCAGCCTATGTAAGGCCCCAACATACACCCTAGTCATATTCATACATTTTTCGAGTGCACTAGAAGCTAACATAAAGAGAAAAATAATTGAAGAGAAGCAAAAGGGCACATCGGTAATTAATTTAAAAGATAAGGATAATTTGGTAAATTATTTAATTTAATATATGCATGCATGAATGGTATAAGATATGGATTAAATGCAAATAAGAAATAATATTATATGCTAATGGGGAAAATTAGAGAACTTAAGGGATTAAAATGAAATTAATATTGGTCCAACAAGTGGACTAGTGAGAAAATAATACAAATGAGCTCTAGAAAATTGTAAAGACTTGTATAAAAAGGAGAAGAAGTGGTCGATCCACATTATGGCTAAAAATCATAATTTCTTTCCCTCATTTCTTTTCTTTATTTATACACTAAGATGCATGTTAAGGGATGAAACAAAAATCATGATAAGTATTAAGCCTTTAAGGGGATAAAATTAACAAGGGGAAAGAGAGGGAGCTGCAAAAGAGTTAGAAGAGAGATTTTGGCTAAAATAAGGTACGAGAATCTCATATTTTTCTTGGTGTTTATTTAAGTTGAATTAATTTGTTGAATATATTTTAAATGATATATAATTGATGTTAGAGTCAGAAAATGATGTTGAAATGCATGAAAAAGGTGATTAATATCCAAAAGAATGACCTAGTGAAATTTTTTCATAGGATTCCTTTGAACCAGTTTTTGTGTGTAGGCTAAAATATGCTCTATAAACAACCAAATGAAGTCATTTCAATTAAAGACATAGATCTAAAACTTTGCAGCAAAAACTCAAATCTAATTTTGCATCTAAAGTCATCGTAATACAGTTTGAAGTTGAGTGATGGCTACTGTTCTATCATTTGGTAAGGCGTGTATTGTTTATTGAATATATCTTGATATAAAAGTCCAAATGGTCTTATTTTTAATGCTATGAAAACTAGAGACATAAGGGAACAAAAGTATAGATGATCATTTTGCCTAAATCTGGCTAGAACCATGTTAAAAATGCAAAGTATAGTGAACTAGGATTTTTTCCGAAAGAACCAAGTGAATTTTAAGGGCCTGATGAAGGTCAGGGTTTCTTAACCACTGTGAGGGTGCATTTTAGACTAAAATTTTTATCTCAAGATGACCCTCACAGTGGTCATGAATTGGTGACCACCGTGAGTCCTGTTATTTTGGTCAAAATGTGAGTTTTCTTCATCTAAAAGTCATTGAATCACATCTGTTTATGATGATGAAACTTTACAAACATATGTTTAAGTGATGTAATGAACATGAAATGAGTGATTTAACATTAAAGTATAGATTGTAACAAATGCATGTAAGGTGAATAATGGGTGCTTACATGAATTTTATTATATTTCTACCTTAATGCATATATTATTTGATCCTGCCTTGAATGTTTGGGTGTAATTGAACATAAGCATTATATGAATAATGATGTATTGATATTGTTATATGTTATACATGATATATGGTAGAATGATAATTATTGTAAAATGAGTATATTGTATGTTAAGTTAATGAGTGATCATGATTGTGTTTGCTATTAAGTAGTTATAATGAAGCGTAATTGACGTAATTGATTATATGAATAAAGTATATAGTGTATTCTAGTGTATATTGCATACATGAGTGATTAGTATAATGAAGTAATTAGTGAGAGAAGCCTTTATTTAGGGCCTGAATTTGATATAGATGTAGATATATATGGGATAGTGATCTAATACCTTTTGGCATCTATTGTTGGTACCATAATGGTATCTAGTGAATTGATACCTTTTGATATCTAGTGTTGTCGTAATGGTATCCGGTTAATCAATACCATTTGGTATCTAGTGTTGGCACCTTAATGGTGTCTAGTGAACTGATATCTTCGAATATCTAGTGATGAAACCTTAATGGTCTTTAATGAACTGATATCTCCGAGTAGCTAGTGTTGATACTGTAATGGTGTCTAATGATTTGATACCTATATGGTATCTAGTGTTCCTGATTGTCCACACTTATATCGAGTTCAAGTTATGAGAGTGTTTATAGTGTATATGTATTATGGTTAATGTATATATGATAATTAAGTATGTAATGATGGTAATGCAAGGTGTATGTGTGATCGATAAGATATAATGTGTATGGTTTATATGTCATTTGTTAGCAAAGCAAAGTATAAATTACATGTCAGAACTACGTGATTCTAATTCTCGATTCTAGGATACGTAGGAAGCTTGGAATACAAATTCCAAATCCGAACCAAAGACTAGATGTGTTGTTACGTATTTTAGTGAATTGATACCTCTGATATCTAGTGTTGACACTGTAATGGTGTTTAGTGATTTGATACCTATATGGTATCTAGCATTCCTAATTGTTCACACTTATATCGTGTTCAAGCTATGAGAGTGTTTATAATGTATATGTGATAATTAAGTATGTAATGACGGTTATGCAAGGTGTATGTGTGATCGATAAGATATAATGTGTATGGTTTATATGTCATTTGTTAGCTAAGCAAAGTATAAATTACATGTTAGAACTATGTGGTTATGATTTCCGATTCTGGGATACGTAAGAAGCTTGGAATACAAATTCCAAATCCGAACCAAAGACTGGATGTGTTGTTAAGAATTTTAGTGTTAGTGGCAAGTTAGGAAAGTAACCCGGAATGAAGTTTTTAAGTGTTCTTGAGTTTGATAGAGTGAACTATGCATTTAATCGAGGTAAATGAACATAAACAAATAGTTGATATATTCATGTGCCTAATGGTGATTAGTGAAGGGTAGTACTAGAAAAGCCCCTGAAAGAAAAGGATAACATAGGTGGTTTAAGTAGTGCAGTATAATATTAAATTACTAATAAATTAAGTGATCTCGTAGTTGTACCTAGTAGTTCAATATTAAGTACGATTTAGCTTGAATTGTTGCTTGGGTAGGTACTTAAGTGAAGTTGTGCATAAGGAGAGATCGAGGAGTTTAACGAAAGCTCTCAAAAGATGTAGATTGTAGACTATAGTAGAAATTAAGTAATTTGTAATTTTGAGATGTAAAATGTATAATAAACCAAGTTATAAAGAATTTGTTACATACTAATGTATCAAAATTGTACATATTGTAAAAGCTTATTTTAAATTATTACGAGTAAAGCTAATTGATGAAGATTATTTATGTTATCTTTGGCTGAGATCAGTTATAATGATCTATTCGATTGTAGCACCCACATATACTCCTAGGAGATATTAGGGCATTATAGCCTACCACACTAATTAAGAGAAAACCTACATTTATCCTATTTAAAATCTTCACTTTTTGACCATCGGATTAGCAAAACATACCATCTAAAATATGATTTAATGGTCAAAATGTGAAAAGTAACATAAAATGGAAAGTATACAGCCAAGGTCCAAATTAAGGAATAAAGAAATTTCAACTTTTTATCAAATTGTAAGGTCTCTAAGATTAAAAGCAGAGACAACTCCTATGGCATCATCAATTCATTATTGTTGCTGTTGAAGAAGGAGCGCTAGGATGGCCCACCAAAAGAATTTTTATTTAGGGGGTGATGTGCATTAAATTAAGGTTGAATGCATTAATAAGAACTACTACATTAATTCTAATGGGGTTAGAAAAAGTAATATGGAATCTTGATAATTGATATTAGGCAGAAACAGCAAAGGCAACTAGGCAAAGGACACAGCAGCATCACTTTGGTCTGCGAATTGCCACTCTTGTTAATTTACTTTCCACGGACAAAGTTGGATCAGGATACATTGGTGAGGATATAGCATCCTGCATTACATTATTCATGTAGAGACTTTGCAGCAAGTCTTACTAATAGGGAAGTTGAAACTTAAGAATGACAGCGCTGGATTGCATTATTCTAGATTCCATATCCACGAATTCAATGTACTATATAACATGAACATGGAAAATCAATCAAACCACGTTGGTGAGGATAAAGCTGTAAGTTATTTCTGTGTCCATTCAGCAAATAAATTATAACAATTTCAATACATTGAACATCTGGTAATTGTAAAAAATAGTGTGGACAGCTAAAATCAAGAAATCCAGACAATGAGAGACTTTATGGCGCCTTTTACACGAGATGGATTAATTACCAACCATCATTGTACTATATTACAAACTAAATATACTGTGGATAGAAAAATTGAGGTAAAATAACATAGTGTGATAAGAAAGAACCTTAGTTCATCAGCTTGGCATTTTCCCAGAACTCTTAGGCAAGGACCAAATGGCCAAAATATCATTGGAACTTTAGTTGGCTAAAATGGATGGAAAGTTTACTTCCTATCTTCCACGAGGATTTACTAGCTGCGAAAACACAGCACTTGTGGCAGCATCTTCAGCATCATCATCTGTTCCGGAGTTCCCACCGTCAATTATGCTTACACTATTATCAAATGGTTCAAGTGGCGTCAATGGAAGGCCTGGGATATGATTTGTGCTGTTATCTTCAGGCTCCATTAGCGCGGATGAGGTCTCCTCGAGCTGAAGAGCGTATTCAAGATTCCAGAGAACATCCCCCATTGATGGCCTATCCACTCCATGCTCAGCTAGGCATTTTTCAGCTGTCTCCCCAAACTTTTTGAGAGAAGCAGGATTCACCTTTCCAACTAAGTTGGAGTCCATAATTTGATCCAACATCCCCTTCTTTTGCCAGGTCATTGCCCACTCTGCTATGTTAACTTGCTCCCTTGGAAGAACAGGATTTAGAGCTGGTCTAGTACAGAGAACTTCCATTAGCACCACTCCAAATGAATATACATCCGATTTCTCTGTGAGTTGTTGCCTCCGGAAGTACTCGGGATCAAGGTAGCCAAAGCTACCCTTAACTGCAGTACTTACATGAGTCTGATCAAGAGCAGGGCCAGTTTTTGAGAGTCCAAAATCAGCAACTTTGGCTACAAAATTCTCATCTAAGAGAATGTTTGTTGTCTTGACATCTCTGTGAATTATACTCTGAGCAGCACCAGTGTGAAGATAATGGAGTCCCCTTGCAGCACCAATACATATTTCCAGTCGTTGCTTCCAGGACAATGGTGGCAAATCCGTTCCATATAGGTGGCTCCTAAGAGGTCCATTAGCCATGTATTCATAAACAAGAACCATTTCTGACCGTTCATCACAATAGCCAATAAGAGAGACAAGGTGGCGATGACGGAGCTTGGATAACATTTCAATCTCTGTTCGAAATTCAGCTAGACCTTGTTCTGATCTCGGATTTCCTCTTTTAACTGCCACTTTTGTCCCATCTTCAAGGGTGCCCTTGTAAACCCTGCCAAAGCCACCAACCCCAAGAAGCAGATTCTCATCAAACTTGTTGGTCGCATCAAGGATCTCTTGGAATGTGAAGAAGTGGCCAAGATTGGTGGAAGCCAATGAGATACAGCTTGCTGTTCCACTCTTTTGAGAGGTTGTGGACATCTTGGTCATAGTCTGAGAGTTTCCATATAAAGGCAAAGCCAGCCAAGGATGGCCCTGGTGAGTATTCTTTGACTTGCGGGCTATGAAGAAACAGTAACAGAATCCAATCAGAGCGAGTGCAGCTGCGGTTCCAATAGCTGAACCAATTATGATTCCCAGCTTGCTTTTCTTGGAGGGTGATTCAGGAAGAAGGCTTCGAACTGATGAAAGCCCATCCAAGCTTTTAGCTTCATTGCTGATCTTTATAATCTCCAGCCCATTCATTGTGGCATTTGTGATATCTGCTTGCATATCCGGACCAACACTGACAGTTAAAGTATCTGAGTCCAGAGAGGAATTAGAGACAAAGTCTCTGTAATAGGGTACATTCAGGTCATTAGTAAGCGATGAGAGATCAAAACTATCAAGAGCACTATCGTCATTTACGTATAGATTAAATACAAGAGAGTTCAGAGCCTTGCTAACAATATCACAGAAATGGACTCGAACAAAATAGCTGAAGGCTGGATCAACAGCGAAGACCCATGTTATATTGAAGTTTGAGTTGGCTACATTTGCATCTTCCATGGCTTCTGCAGTTGCATAAACCAAATTTGGTGCTATTTCAGGTGTGATAGCAGCTGGATACCTAATGGATGAAGGGTTAGCTGAAACTTTCACAGCAGAGCTGTTCACATGAAGGTATTTGGCATCATTCTCCCAAATTCTTCCAAGAGTATCATTTTGAGATGTGATCAATGGACCCCCCATGTTCAACCGATAAACAGTTTCAAAGGCAAGCCCAAAAAGACCATCAAAAGGGGCGCGTGGACTTACAGTGAATGCCTGATCAGGAAAGTTCCCATCAGGGATGGAAACAACCTCAATCGCATTAACAAAAGTGACTGAACTGTTGGAAGGAATAAAGGAAAGAGTCAAGCTATCAGACGTCACGTTGACTGCATACTCCTTGAAGATATAAGAACCATTATAGTTCTTGAATGTGAAATTGTTCAAGAGCACAAAATCATCTGTGACGACAGTAATAGATGCAGATGTCAAATTTTGACCTGAGTTGGGAACAGGATAGAAATAAAGACGAATCCAATGCCTGCCTTCTTGCTGAATTTCAAATTTGTAAGAAGCTATCCCAGAAAAGACTCTAGCAGATTGATAGATAGGAGATGGGAAGCTAGAATTAGAGACAGCAACAGAAGAGGTTCCACTTTTAACGGTGAGGGAAGAATGCTCGGTATCAGGAACAAAAGTTCTACCTTGATACGTAACGTTTTGGGAAGAACCACAAGCAATCAAATAATTATCTGGGGGAGTGAAAGCAGCAAATGATCTATTGTGGCCAACGAGCTCAGATAGAACAAAAGCAAGAACAATAGGCAACCAACTCAAAAGTTTCATCTTCAGCATTTACAGTTATCCAAATGCCTGAACTTTTAAAACACAAGAAAGCCCAATTCCCAAGTCGGAAAAAAAAAATTAAAAAAAAAAAGAACTATGGAGGCACTGTGTCCTAAATGGCTATATCCCCCCAAAGAATCTCCTCCACAATGCTTCACCAAGACTGAGAAGGCCAATTGCTAGAAACCCAGTTCCCTAATCACTGATACCAGAAAACCCATTTTCTCATAAACCCCAGATCTATTATCTACACTAGTACCAATACAACCTATCTCTGAATAAAACAAACTACTACAATCTGAAAAGAATAAGAGATGGATACTTTACTCAAAAATACACCTTTACCTCAACAAGGAAGGGAGAATGGGTGAAGAAGGTGAGAATGTAAACTGAGGTAAGAGTCAAAAATGAAAACCCAGTTGACATTGAATGAGAGCAGTCATGAGAACCCATCAAGCAGAAAGCTCTTTAGAGGGGAACTATATCAATAACAACCCTTTCCAGGCTGGTTATTAGGCTGTCATTCAGCGGCGCATTAAAAGGACCCCACAGCAAGAAAAAGGGCATGATACTTCCTGCTCCATTCCAAACTATCGCTAACCCAAAAATAATACCACCAGCTGTTAATTTTTATGAATGATGTGGATTGTGGATTTGATTTTGATCCTTGGGTATCTTTTCGCAATATTGCATAGTTGGTATTTTATAACAGAAAAAGCCATGAACATGAATGTGAGCTTTTATTATTGCTCTGGAAAATAATGCAGTTAAAAAAAATAAAAAGAAGAAAACTTTTATCAGGGGTGAGAAAAAAACTAAAAATATAGTTAACCTTAAAATCGATCCGAAATCGAATTAATTTTTATGATTAATTGATTCGATAAATTTAATTAAAATTTTTAATTTTTATATTTTTTATTAATAATTACGATTTAGGTTTGTAGATACCGGTTAATCATTAGTTCACGATTAACCAGTTCATATATATATATATATATATTTCTCTCTAACATTATATAAAATAATATTTTAAAATATATTTAAAATATATTTTTATTTTTATACCTTAATTTTTTTATATTTTGTTATAAAATTTATATAATACTTTAAAATAAATTTATATTATGTTATTTTTTTTAATTATATAGTAATATTTATATATAGTATTCGATTAACTTTTATATATATTATTTTTTTATTATATATTGATGTTTATATTTTAGTTAATAACATTTTCTTATATTTTAAAGTTTATGTTATAACATTTAATATTATTCAAAATTTTATTTGACTTAAAATCAAGCATATTATAATTTTCAATAAATATCGAATATATTTTATAACATTAGCTATTAATTTATATAACATTAATTTTGACTAGTAAATTATATTTGTTATGTAATTTTTATATTAAATTACTTTACACATTTGAAATTGAATTAAACTTTATCTATTTTTTAATAATTTTATATTATAAATTTTAATGGCTAATCGAAAAATAATGATTAACCAAATAAAAAAATCAAAATCGATAAATTGATTAACCGAATACAACTGAGTGATTAATGGTTAGTGATTTTAAAAAATCGATATTAATTAATTGGTTAATTTTTTTGTTAATGAATTGGTTAACCAGTTAATGCTCATTCTTAATTTTTATTATGGTCAAAAAATCTCAAAAAAAATATTTTTATGTTTAGTTAATAACGAAACAGTTAATTTTACTGTATTTCATTAAAATGATACTATATATCCAAGTTAGACGAAATACAGTTAAACTCACGGTTTTATTATTTTAAAAATAAAATTACATAATTGTAAAAATTTTAGATATAATATCATACGTAATTAAATATTAAAAATAAAATTATTTTTTAATAAATATTAAAAATATTTTTATATATTTAATTTTACAAAAAAATATTTTTATTTTTTTATTTAGTTAAGTTTATGATTTTATATATATATATATATATATATATATATATATATATATATATTGATGTCGAAAATATGGAATGAAAAGCTCAGAAGAGAAGTGGTTGCTGCGCTGGGACCCGCTTTTACGCGGCTTTGAGATTGCGAGGGGACGGGCATGGCGGCGTTAACGAACGGCTTTTAAAGGACCGTTTGGTCATTTCATCAAATCCACGAAGTCCTACAATCACGGTAGTAATGCCGGCTATCATGTGGAGTTGTTTGAAGAAAGACGAAACAAAACTTGGAAAAGTCCCCACACCGATTCTCTAGAATTATGCAATTCTATAATTTATTTTTCAACTAGTTATCAAACTTATTATTGCAATATTTTGTTAAAATTTGAAATTATTTCATGGTATAAAATGTAATTGCAGTGTAATACATTTGCATAACCTAAAATTCATATGTTAGAGTCATAAACTAATAGGCACCGTTTATTATCTTTTTAAGTATTTTTTTACTAAAATTTCATTACTTAATTGTAATTCTTACAACTAATGAACGTCTAATTGTGATACGGAGCAAGTGCATTAGTTATATATATCAAGTAATAAAATGATGAGTTATCATTTACGATTCGCATTAATTATTTGCAATGCAAAAAATGAAATTTATGTTAATTTATATAAGTGATCAATTAAAAGGTTCATTTAACTGCTAACTACGTTAAATTAAAGCTCAATACTAATGAGTAACAAAAGTACAAATGAAAATGAGATAATTTAGACTAAGATAAAAGCCTTATATTAGAAGTATCAAGGTACTTATTTACCCCATTTAGTATGCAATTTCACATGCAATGCTTTAATTAACAGCAATTAATAGGCTTAATATATAAATAGCCCCTTATATTTACACACTTTTGTCATGCCAGCCCTCAAATTTAAAGGTTTACCATTTTGACATTTACAATTAGCTATTATTAGTACAATATACACTTATTGCTGATTTCGGAAGCACGTGAATTGCATGCGCTTTGACGTGGCTCACTCATCACTTTTAATCAATAGTATTTCGACACATGGCTTTTTAATCTAGTTGACTTTCTCTCTTCACTCTATCTTCCTTCTCTATATTCCCTCTCGTTTATTCTTCTTAAATCTATCTCTGAAAGCACAATCAGATCAATCATTGGTAATTAATAGAAGGATTCAAATTTTCAATAATTTAGGATTTATTTTTCCCTTTTGTTTTAAAAATTCATCCATGTTTATCTATTTGGCTTAATAATTTAATGTGATTGAATTTGAGAATGAAGAATGGAGATGAAAATTTTGTATTGAGAATGGAGAGAAGAAGATGAGAATGGTGTTGTGAACTAGTGCAATATCAGCTTTCACATTTCTCTAACGTGTGATATACACCCACAAATGCCACATCAATGCATTTTACACCATATGGGATGTCCAGTCAGCAATGAACATTGTTGCAACCCTAGCAAGAGCACTAGATCGACAAGTACTAAAGTGGGGTATAGTTAGGACCCGCAAATATCGAACGCAAGGAAAATGTGTGTGAAAACTGTAGAAATTAATTGTATGCTAAAGAATTTTCAATTTGATGTGTATGAGTTGTTTAATTTGTATAATACAAACTTTAAAAACTAAAATATGCAATGAAGGGAAATTTAATTATAATAACAGTGAATTAAGTATGTATTTAATTTAGAAAAATTAACAAGTATGAAAATGTATAGAAATTAAAACGTTGCTTAGGTTCACTTATCCACCCCATACCCACTGTGAATTAATTTTATCTTAAAGTATACATGAACGAATTCGGGATAACCCTCTTAACCCAAGCTTTCCATTCCGGAGCCTGCTATTCTAGTTGCTAAACTTTTCATTCCGGAGCCAGCCCAACAACTAGCCTATGCACGGGTCTAACATCCTAAGTTTGGTTTGCCTTCCCATTTCGGAGCCAAACAACCCAAATCTCATCCATTTCACTCTACACTCTAGTCCTAAGATCACAATTACTACACATTTAGAATCCCATTCCAGAGCCGTCTAAAATAATACAACATTCATGAAATAAAAACTGAGCAAGATCATTCATAGACTTCAAACCACTAGACTCAATACACATTCAAAGATATATGATGAACATCATTTATCCATGTATGGAAATTAACTCAATAGATTGAAAGCCCATGAAATATAAATAAGTAACAGTGAAATAGACCATTCATTCATGTAAAACTCAAAATATGCTCAATATTCACATTATGAACAGGGGATTCAAAGCTTCTCCAAGCAACAAAGATAACTAATCACTATCTATAATGTAAAAGATGAACAACGTAAGAGTGAAAACTATAAAACGCATTTGATGTTGAAGATTTGAAGTTGATGAAGCTCTTTCTCTTTTTCTCCAAACAGCACTTTGATTGTAAGATGTAATCTTCAAAACTAGAAATAAAAACTATGACTATCTTTGTGTTCTTGAAGTAAAACTAACCTAAAAGAGTGATTTTTACAAGTAAAACTCTAATACAAAGTACGAAAAACCCTCAAAATATGAAAAACTGCATTTTTTTCTCTACCTAAACACCATATGCACGAAACCCTAGAAAAAGACCTTTTTTAAGTAGAAAATTTCGCAGCTTTTATAGAGCTATCCAAGAGGCCATGGCTAGGACACTTTTGTCTCAGCCGCGATAGAGGAGACAAAGTGGTAATTTTCCATGGGCACGGCTGGGACAATTGGTCTCAGCCGTGGCGAGCTTCTGGATCAAAAGTATGTTCGTAGGCTGCAATGGCCATGACTGGGACAATTTGCCTCAGCCGCGACCTTTGATAAAATGGCGCGCTTTGAATTCTATAATGGCCACGACTGGGATAGTTTGTCTCAGCCACGACCCTTGGTGAAACGGTGAGTTTTGACTCCTATGTTGGACACAGCTAGGACAATTTGTCTCAGTCGTGCTTTAGCAGAATTTCTTGTATAAAATAAAATTTAAGACCATTAATCATCCAAAACCTTTAAATTTATCAAAATGACTAAAATAAATATAAGAAAAAATATTTTAGCATTAAAACACTAAAAGCATGCATGATGAGACACTAAAACACACAAAATTATCCAGAAAATAAACATTAAAAACAAGATTATCAACTACCCCACACTTAGCTTTTTGCTCGCCCTCGAACAAATGAATCATCCACAATCTTAAAAATTCAAACTCCACATCAGAACAAGCAAATTTAGAGAGATTCTAGCAACACTTAGTAGAAGATACTCAGATGAAGAATTCAATTAAAAAGACTCAAACTAATCTATACCATACAATTTCTTGTGTGTGTGTGCGAGGCTAAAACATATTTATTTTCTTTCAAAAACAAAAACTACCAGTGAATTCCAGAAATTAAGCAAACAGAGAATTACAACAATTTTGTGCTTGCAAATCAGAACAGTCATAAGCCTCTCCTTTAGCACCTGAACCACAGGGTCATCTCCACTAAACAACTCAAAATAAAACAGGATCACCAGGGCTTACATTAAGGTTGTAGTGGGGATAAGGCAAAGGTTCCAAAAAATTTTGATAAGGTTAGCAAGACAGAATTAGCCACACTATCCAGAAATACAAACCACCTAACTTTCTCAAGAAAATAACTCCTTCAAAATTCATGCTTTATCATTGTAAGAAGGGAAAACTAATCTCAGGACATTAGTTGGATTCTCAAAATTGTAGAAAGCAAGATAAATGACACTTCCTATAAATGCTAGGTACCCCACACTTATTTTCTGTAGCATAATAACTGATTTTTTTTGTAAGTAACAGTGAATTTTTTGTTCACTTACTAAGAAGGGCACCAAAAGCACTAATTGTTTATCAACCTTGTCCCAAAATATTTAGAATGTTTAAGCTCAAAAATTCCTTAAAAAAACTTCAACTTCCCTTTACTTCTTAACTGATAATTAAAAATTTATCAAAACTAACATGCAAATTTCATTACCCAACCTAGAGTGGCCAATTCCAAAGTGGGACAGACAAACGCATTTTAGGCTGCATGGTTTAGCATAAGTGTAATCAAGAAAAATTAAATAGTATGCTTTTTGCATACCAATTAAGCTTAAAAGGGCTAACAATGGTGAAATTTACTAAGGGTGGGTCAAAAGTCATTTAAAAGTTGGTTACCAAAGAAGGTTACCTGGGTCATATCCTAATCTTATCTGAGTTGAATATTCATTTTGAAGGGTGATGAGGAAGGTTCTAACTATTCCAAAATTTCTTCACTCGAATGCTTTTACTCACTGGTTTTAATTTCATAAAACTTAGCGTACTGTACTCATTAAGTTAAAAATTGAATGGTATATAATTAATCAAGATCAATTCAAAAGAAGAACTAAAAGAGTGATTTTTACAAGTAAAACTCTAATACTAAGTATGAAAAACCCTCAAAATATGAAAAACTGTGTTTTTTCTCTACCTAAACACCAATGCACGAAACCCTAGAAAAATACCTTCTCTAAGCAGAAAATTTTATAGCTTTTATTGAGCTATCCAAAAGGCCACGGCTAGGACACTTTTGTCTCACCCGCGATAGAAGGAGACAAAGTGGTAATTTTCCATGGGCACAGTTGGGACAATTGGTCTCAACCGTGGCGAGCTTCTGGATCAAAAGTGTGTTCGCAGGCTACAATGGCCATGGCTGGGACAGTTTGTCTCAGCCGCGACCCTTGGTGAAACGGTGAGTTTTGACTCCTGTGTTAGACACAGCTAGGACAGTTTGTCTCAGCCTTGCCTTAGCAAAATTTCCTGTATAAAATGAAATTTAAGACCATTAATCATCCAAAAACTTTAAATTTATCAAAATGACTAAAATAAACATAAGAAAAAATATTTTAGCATTAAAATACTAAAAGCATGCAAGATGAGACACTAAAACACATAAAATAAACATTAAAAACAAGATTATCAAGCATTCATTTTATTTAAAATAGTCAACTATAAGTGTCAAAATAGTAAATTTGTAATGGCAAAAGTGTACAAGTTCATGTGGCTACTTATATATTGAGCCTAATTAATAAGGTAAAAAGGTTTTAACTAAAGCTTATTTATTTTTGTTAGTGTACTAATTTTATCTATTAATTTAGAAGTTGTTTAGACTAATCTCAACTAATGAATATATATAAGTCCTAACCCTTGTTTGATGTAGTTTTTCTTATTAGAATACAAACCACACTTAAAGCCTAGAATCCCTCTTAGTTAAACCTGAATTTAAGCATCATTTAAACCTATATATAAGCATCATGCATATCAGATCTAATCAAACAACAAAATAAATATTCAACTTTAACTTCTTAACTAAGATCATTATTAAGGCAAAACATTAACCCTCATTTAGCTTGAAAACCTATCTAATATTGCTAGAAGTTAACAAATTCAATAATGATGTCACATTGCATAACATGATGTCTCCTACCTTTTCATGATATTAACATATGGGTATATCATACATGATATTGCATTATTGATGTTGTGAATAGTTACATTTATTATGCCTCAAGTTAATAGACATGTCCAAACACATCATTTGATAGGTGACACTAGGACCATGCATACACATGCAATGTTTGGATATGATTTGATTTGATTTTATAAGATTGAAACCTCGATTGAAAATACTCTTGAGTAGCGATTTACAATATGATTCTTGGATGTAAGTAAGGTTAGCAGTGTGTTTGATTGATCAGTTATGCTTTCGATCCCTTCCAATTATGTGTGTGTTTAGTTGTGCAATGCTTTCAGTCTCCCAGTCACTAGATTCAAGAGAGCTTATAGGCTAATTAGATCTTAATGTTAGGATTTTTTGTAATACCCCAAAATATGTATCGGACATGCATGCTACATTTTGGAGCATGAATAGTAATCTCGGGATAATTGTTAGGATAATTACAGTAAAATAGTATAGTAAAATTTAAAAATGCATAAGTATTAAATGTGCTCAGAATAGAAAAATTCGATGATGGATGACCTGACGGGCAGTTTGACTTAGTCTTTGAATAAGAAAATAGGTGTTAAATGGATTTTAGTGATATAATTTAAGATTAAATTGAGACTAAATAGGCCCTTAAAGCAGATCATGGAGATTTTGTTTGGTACTATAGAAAGGGTTGATCGAAGATTTAAACAGGCTCAAAAATATTTTACCAACCTCCAAATTTTTTTCATTTGCCCAACTCTATTAGAAATAGTCTAAATTCGTGTCAAAAAGTGAAAAATAATTTTTTGATGATTTTGAATTTTTGGATTTTTGACCGACTAATTTTTCCTCAAAAGCTGGAACTATACTGAAATGATCTTGGAATGATATGAAATTTTAACCACATTCTCATTAAAATATTTGGACATACAAGGTAAAATTTAAACCCATTTTGATGAGTGAAACATCAGTTTTCAAAAAATGATAAAAAAATTGAGTTTAATTTAATTAGCTGAGTTAAAGGGTATTTTTCATTGGTTCAAGGGTTTAATTGATATAAAAATTGGGTTAGAACTTATTGAAACTAGAAATTGAGCAAGGAAATTAGTGGAGTAATTAACTGGGCCAAAATGGGTATTTAGGTGAAAATGGGCCAATTGGTTGGACCAAAGTGGTTGGATATGATTTGGTCCAATTAGGATGGGTATAAATCAGGATAAATAAAAAAAATCTAGAGAACTTAGCCATTTTCCCCTTGTTCTAGCCATTCCTCAAAGCTTCCATTTCTTCCATTTTCTTCCTTTTTCTTTTAGGTAATCCTACTTAATCTTTCACTCTAAGAATATCCAAAGTCCTAATTCCATCAAATACCATCTATGGAGCTCATTTGGAGTGGAGTAAGTAAAATAAATTATGAAAATAAAGAAAGAAATTTGGAGAAACAACATAAAAGGAAATTTGGTCAAGGTGATTTTCAAGGGAAAAACAAGTGGATAAAGAAGGGAAAAGCAAATTTAGATGATTCCAAGCTATTTGAGGCAATTAAATGCCATTTTACATTTTATTCTATTAAATTTTCATTGAAATTTTGTATGAGTTTATATTATGTAACTATAGCAAATGTGGTAGAAATGGAAATTAAGTTGATACATGTTAGTAGATTAGTGTAATAATATATAATAACCTGGAATTAACAAAGAAAACAATCAAAAAGGAAGAATTCTCATATGGCGGTCGAATGATGACTCAAGGTGTGCTATGTAGACATTTGATGATTATTTGTATATTAGACATGAGATAGACAATATAGTGAGTAGTGAACTTAATATAGTTAGTTAAAATCTCAAACACCATGTGATCATAATTTAGTGTTAGTGAACATAATAATGTACTATTTGATGGAATATGACATGATATGTTCATGGTAATCATGCAGCAGAAAAATGATAAAATCGATCATATATGCCAAACAATTCCATGACAAGAATCAAAACATATAATTTTAGGGTTTTTAAAAACTTACAACTTTGGATGCCTTTTAAAACTTGAATTTGGTGATGAACAGCAACTAAGATGAATTTATCCGCCTTAGATCTTGATCACCAATGCCAAGGAACAGCCTTTACGCCACTCCTCTCTATTCTCACACACACACTTGCAAAGATGGCTTAAAAATCGAGATTGTTAGCTCTCTTTTAAAGTATTATGTAATGGTAATAGATTGAAGCTACAAGACTTGATCTTGCACTTCTATTTGGTGCTATTAATGCCCAAGAACACAAGAAAAACAAGGACCAATCCTTTCTCCTTGTGAAAGTCGGCCAAGAGAATTATTTGTGACAGAGAAAACAATTCACACCACCACTTGTAACCCTAGGGTTTTATTTCTTTACTAATATATATCATTATCTTTTGGCAAGTGTTTGATCTGAATTTACTACCTCAAGATCATTAATTCAACCTCAATCACTTCCTAAAAATAAGTAATATATATTGATTTAAACTCCTTTGAATTTAAAATTCAAATTTGAAATAAAATACAAGACATTTAATTAAATAAAATCACTTAATATAAGTAATGTGCATGTGCCAAAATTCCTTGATTTTTATCTTGGAATTTCGGCCACTTCACCTTTTATTTAAATGATTTAATTTAATTTAAATTCTTTTAGGCTTTAATACTCAATTAACTTAATTAATACAAGATAATTAATTAATTGAAATTAAACCTTGTGGGCTGAATTTTTCTCTCTCATGGACCAAGGTCCAATAGCAATTTTAATACCCATTATATACATTAATTTGAATTTTATTAAAAGCCCAAATTAATGCCCAATACTTTATTTAAATATTTTAAGCCCAATGCTTTGTGTGCGATCCTATAGGTCCATTTAATGTTGGCAATGAATTAATCCAAAGGCAATATATATTCTCTAGCAAGATATTATAGCATTTCAAATTAAATGAAAATACATATGGCATTTAGTGACCTAATGCAATTTTGCATAGTCATTTACCCATAAATATTAGAATTAATATAAGGCATGGAACTAGTCATCCTTATATATATTAATTCCTTTTTTAATATTCCAGTGATACTAAACTCTCAGATAAATAATGATTACTCATTATTTCATCTCAGTATGGCCATACACTTCTTAGTTCACTGATCAAGTGGCCGATGATATTTTCTCTCTTATAGAGAGGGGTAATCCCCTCACTTCTCTCATGCTCTCTAACATGTATCAATGTATACCCAAGCGTACCCGTACTTGTCATTCTGTTACGAGCACGTTAGGTGTATGTCAAAGTACACAGTAATTCATAAAGAATTTCATAGAGATTTTAGGTCTAAGAACTCCGATACAAAACATGTATATGAGAAACACTTATGACTTGTACCATGTAGTGTTCTCATGAACGGATCTAATCTAGATACCATGTTCTAAACATGTATCTATGATCTCTAATTGACACTCTTGTCCTTATGATCCGTAAGACAGAACTCAACTTATCAGAGAGAGCATACTAGTCTTAATTCATTTGTTATTCCCATAACAATGATTGACTAGGGATATTTAGAATGAAGTCTCATTTATTTCACGGTCTTACAACCATGTGCCTCACACATGATAACTTAAACTGAAACAACATTTTTAGACAATTCTATCAATTGATATGCACAGGAATACAATAGATAAAACAAATGCCTCATTTATTAACTAAAGCATTTTATTACAATGAATTGGGGCTAGGGCTTACACTAATAATCTCCCACTAGCACTAGTCCTAATTGGGCATAGCCCTAAGTTAGAATGTTCTCAAATGACCTTCGTACAGATTTGGACGCAACTGTTTCGTCAAAGGATCCGCTACATTATCTTCACTTGCTATCTTGCTAACCTTGTTGTCCCCACGATCAATGATTTCTCTGATCAGGTGGTACCTCCTGAGTATGTGTTTGGATTTCTGGTGTGATCGGGGCTCCTTGGCCTGTGCGATGGCCCCGTTGTTGTCATAGAAAATTTTTAATGGATCTAGGATGCTTGGGACCACTCCTAATCCAGAAATAAAATTTTTAATCCAAATAGCCTCTTTTGCAGCCTCACTCCCTACAATATACTCAGATTCTATAGTTGAGTCAGCAACGGTCTCTTGCTTCGAGCTTCTCCAGCTGACAGCACCACCATTTAAAATAAAAACAAATCCAGATTGCAATCTAAAATCCTGAGTGTTGGTCTGAAAAGCATCATTGGCATAACCTTGTATGACGAGCTCTTCTTGACCACCATATACCAAGAAGTGATCCTTAGTCCTTCGCAGGTACTTTAGAATCCCTTTTACAATAGACCAGTGCTTCTCACCAGGGTCTTGCTGAAACCTACTGGTTATACTCAGTGCATGAGCAACATCCAACCTAGTACATAACATAGCATACATGATAGATCCAATAGCAGATGCATATGGAATTCTACTCATGTTGTGCCTTTCCTCTTTGGTTTTAGGGCACTATTCTTTAGTCAAAGGAACTCCCAAAGCCAAAGGTATGTACCCTTTCTTTGAGTCTCCCATACTAAAATGCTTTAGTACTTTGTCTATGTACTTTTCTTGACTTAGTCCCAAAAGCCGATTCGATCTATCTCTATAGATTCGAATACCAAGTATTGTCTCAACTTCACCTAAGTCTTTCATTGAGAAACATTTCCCCAACCATTGTTTAACCTTTTGCAATGTTGGAATGTCATTCCCAATGAGAAGGATGTCGTCCACATATAGGACCAAAAATACTACTATGCTCCCACTAACCTTCTTGTACATACAAGGCTCATCTTCGTTCTTAATGAAATCAAATTCTTTGACTGCCTCATCAAAACAAAGATTCCAACTTCGAAATTCTTGCTTTAATCCATAAATGGATTTTTGAAGCTTGCAAACCTTCTTAGGATGTTTGGGATTGACAAAACCCTCAGGCTGTGTCATATACACATCCTCAAGTAAATTTTCGTTGAGGAAAGCAGTTTTGACATCCATTTACCATATCTCATAATCATGATATGCAGCTATGACAAGCAAGATCCTAATGGACTTGAGCATGACTACAGGCAAAAAGGTTTCATCATAGTCTAAACCATGAGTTTGTCGAAAACCTTTTGCTACTAGTCTACCTTTGTAGGTCTTATCAGCTTTGAGTTTGAATAGCCACTTGCATTCAATTACCTTAGCACCTTCTGGTAGATCAACCAAGGTCCAAACCTGGTTATCGTACATTGATTGCATCTTAGATTTCATGGCTTCGAGCCAATTTTCCGAGTCTGGGCTCTCAATATCTTCTCAGTAGGTAGTAGGATCCTCACGATCTACTAACTAAACAGTGTCACTGTCGGTGATTAGAAATCCATATCTCTCAATCTCCTGACGTACCCTATCGGACCTTCTAGGTACTTGTGTAATGGATTCTTGTTCCATAACTGGTTGTGAACTTGATCCCACTTCCAACTCATCCTCTATAGGAGTTTGTGGCACTTGAATTTCTCCAAGTTCTACTTTACTCCCACTATCTTTCTTGAGAAGGAACTCCTTTCCAAGAAAACAGCCTTGCGAGCAACAAATACTTTGTTCTCGGCTTGTGAGTAAAAGTAGTATCCCTTTGTTTCTTTGGGATAACCCATAAACAAGCAGACAATGGATTTGGACTCTAGTTTGTCATATGTTAATTTCTTAACATGTGCTTCACAGCCCCAAATCTTGAGAAATGACATATTAGGTTCTTTTCCAGTCCATACCTCGTATGGTGTCTTCTCAACTGCTTTAGTTAGAGTACGGTTTAGTAGAAACACAGCAGTTTCTAATGCTTAACCCCAAAAAGAGACAGAAAGATTTGCTTGACTCATCATAGATCAAACCATGTCCAACAGAGTTCGATTTCTCCTTTTGAACATACCATTCCATTGTGGTGTTCCAGGAGGAGTGAGCTGTGAAATAATACCACGCTCTTTTAGATGACTGTCAAACTCTTGGCTTAAGTATTCGCCACCTCAATCTGATCGAATGACTTTTATACTTTTTCCAAGTTATTTTTCTACTTCATTCTTAAACTCTTTGAATTTCTCAAAAGTTTCAAATTTGTACTTCATTAGATAGACATAGCCATATCTACTAAAGTCATCTGTGAACGTCACGAAGTAGTTAAAACCACCTCTAGCTTGTGTACTTAATGGTCCACATACATCGGTATGTATTAGTTCCAATAAGCCATTAGTCCTTTCACCTTTCTTGTTAAAAGGACTCTTTGTCATTTTTTCATGCAAACATGGCTCGCATGTATCATAATACTCTAAGTCGAATGACCCAAGCACTCCAGTTTTGTGGAGTCTTGAAATGCATTTTTCGTTTGCATGTCCTAAATGACAATGCCAGAAGTAAGTAGGGTTCAATTCGTTTAATTTAACCCTCTTTGTATTAATGTTGTATATGGACTCTTTGTTTTGTAGATCAAGGATATAAAGGCCATTTTGCAACATGGCATTGCCATAAGAAATGCCTTGGCAATGAATATGAGCATTGCCATTTTTAATAACAAAATCAAATTCATCCAAATCCAAACAAGAAACTGAAATAATGTTTATGCTCATAGCAGGCACATAATAACAATTTTTTTAAAACTAAACAAAGTCCGGAAGGTAAAATGAGTTGATAGTCGCCTATCTCTATGGCAGTAACTCGTGCTCCATTCCCCACATTGAGGTCCACTTCATTCTTCCCAAGTAACCTCCTATTTCTTAGCCCCTGCACATTTGAACAAATGTGAGAACCACAACCGGTATCCAATACCCAAGTGGTAGAAATAGAAAGGTTATTTTCAACAACAAAAATACCAGAACTGGACGCCTTGGCTCCATTCTTTTTTTGTTCTTCCTTGAAGAGAGTGCAATTCTTCCTCCAATGACCTATTTTGTTGCAGTGGAAGCAAGTGCTCTCACTCTCTTTGAACTTCTATGCCTTGGGCTTGGATCAGGCCTGAGGTGCACTCCCACTTGACTTGAACCAAGCCAGTTCATTCTTAGGTTTTGCCTTTCCCTTTCCTTTTCCCTTAATGGGTCCATTCTTAATGCCCCCTTGAACCATCAGCACGGGATTGGTTTTTCGAATGTTCTCTTCAGCATTCTTAAGCATCCCATGAAGCTCAATAACTGACTTGTTCATTGCATGCATGTTATAATTCATCACAAATGGATCATAATCATCAGTCAATGATCCTAAGATCAAGTCAGTGGCCAATTCCTTTGGCACTTGTACCTCAAGCTTCTCAAGAGTATCAAGATACCCTTTCATCTTGAGTACATGGGTACTAACAGGAGTACCCGCAGCCATCTTACAAGAAATTAATGCCTTTGTTGTCATGAACCTCTCGTGACGAGCTTGCTCTTGGAACATCTCCTTGAGGTACACCATGATCGCATAAGCCTCTTAGTCCATGAATTACTTTTGCAAGTCAGGTACTATAGTGGCTAGCATTAGACAGGTCACATCATTAGAGTCGCTCTTCTTGGTCTCAAAAGTTTCCTTTTGAACCGCAGAGGTGTTCCTACCAGGTTCTTCAGGCAAGGGTGCATCCAAAACATACGACTTTTTCTCTTGCTTAAGAACTATTCTTAAGTTTCGAGACCAGTCTATGAAATTGGTGCCATTCAATTTTTCCTTTTCAAGGACCGATCGCAATGAGAAATTGTTGTTTGAAGAAGCCATTTTTAATCTACAATAAAATTTAGCAAGATTAAATGAGGTCTTATTATAATCCCACAAATCGAATTAATATCCCTTCAAATAATTCGCGTTAGTGATTTTAATATGGGCCAAGATCCACTTTTTACAACAACTTATTAGTCAAGCTGAGCTTATATACCTAACAAGTTAAGTTACTTAGGTAGGAAAAACTCCAATCATGTCTCGTACATGACTCTTGGATCAAATGGGCTAACATCTTAAGATATTATAGCACAAACCCATTTATTAGTTGTCTAGGTTCGGGCATCCCTTTCCATGTTAAGTCCAACCTACATTCACAACCCATGCCTCACAAAGATAATCAGGCACATCTAGGACTCCTAGTCTATGTGACAGATGATCGATGCCTTGACATGTTTCGAATTAGGAAGGCAACTTTGTGACTTACTATTTTTTAGGGATTTATTTTATTATGGCTTACATGGCATATGCTTTTTCATCCATACATAGCATGCATATATAAATAATTGCATAAAGTAAAGCGTGATAAACATGGGCCCAAAAACCTACAACTAAGATTCTATACTATTACATAAGAATCTTTGAGTTGGGCTTCTCGACTTCGGTAGGCTTCGTCTTGATTTACAAAGTCTTCAAGTAAATTATATTCTAAGAAATAAATGAAACTTTTACAATAATATATAATGGCTCGCAGGCCATATTTAATTACAAAAACCCAGGGCCCATGAATGTACCATGCATATCCATTCATCACACCAAACAAGCAAATAAATATACATAACATTCATGAATCAAACAAAGTCTAATTTTAATTAAATTAGCCAAGCCCATTAATGGAAATTGTGTACTTGAACCTTTAAGAGATGATCCCGTGATGGGCCTGGGCCGAAGCCCAATGGACTAAATCCTCTTATTAAATAAGTTCTCTTAAAAGCCAAAAACACAAACTAGTTAGATTTGTACTATAAATCAACTCTAGTATAATTTCCAATTTTGCCATTTTTAATTTTATGTCATACAACCCATAAACATTAAAAATACATATAATATGTACCAACATGAATTAAAACACAAAATCATGAAAAACATATATATGATACACGGCATGCATATAAAAACAAATAAACAACAAAACTAGTTGTGTAATGTTTATGTGATGCCACAAAAATGCACAAATACTTAAATCAATTTTATGAGTCATTTAATAATTAAAATAAGGTCATAAATATTGATTTAATATTCTGTACCAATCTGATCTAAATGTGTTTTTACCATTTTAATCAAAACAAAACAAACAATGTTGATTAAACATGTAACAAACACAAACTAGTCATAATTTTAAGTGATTTTAAAATTAATCAATTAAATTGTCATGGACCAGAATTAAAACCAAATTTAAAATATGTCCAGACCTGATATTTAATCTTTAAAAATCACTTTCAAACATTCCAAAATCGTTTTTACATTTAATATTTAAAACTAGTTGTTAAACTAACAATTAACATGCCAAATAGCACCTAGTTTTAATATTAACATGTACCATCAGGTATTATCAATTAAATCCGACCATTAACAGCTCCTAGAACATCTTAGGACAGTATATTAACATGTCATATTAATTATAATACCTATCTAATCATTTAAAATCGTTTTTACACCAAACCAATGCAAAAAAACTCAAAACAGAAAATTTCAGCATTGCATGTATTTAAAATAACGATTTTTGATTAATAATTTCATGCATATAAAGCACTAAAATAAGCATGTTTAGGCTCTGATACCACTGATGGAATATGACATGATATGTTCATGGAAATCATGCAGCAAAAAAATGATAAAATCGATCATACATTCCAAACAATTCCATGACAAGAATCGAAACATGCAATTTTAGGGTTTTTAAAAACTTACAACTTTGGATGCCTTTTAAAACTTGAATTTGGTGATGACCAGAAACTAAGATGAATTTAGCCGCCTTAGATCTTGATCACCAATGCCAAGGAACAACCTTTACGCCACTCCTCTCTATTCTCACACACACACTTGCAAAGATGGCTTAAAAATCGAGATTGCTAGCTCTCTTTTAAAGTATTGTGTAATGGCAATAGATTGAAGCTACAAGACTTGATCTTGCACTTCTATTTGGTGCTATTAATGCCCAATAACACAAGAAAAACAAGGAACAATCCTTTCTCCTTGTGAAAGTCGGCCAAGAGAATTATTTGTGAGAGAGAAAACAATTCACGCCACCACATGTAACCCTAGGGTTTTATTTCTTTACTAATATATATCATTATCTTTTGGCAAGTGTTTGATCTGAATTTTACTACCTCAAGATCATTAATTCAACCTCAATCACTTCCTAAAAATAAGTAATATATATTGATTTAAACTCATTTGAATTTAAAATTCAAATTTGAAATAAAACACAAGACATTTAATTAAGTAAAATCAATTAATATAAGTAATGTGCATGTGCCGAAATTCCTTGATTTTTATCTTGGAATTTCGGCCACTTCATCTTTTATTTAAATGATTTAATTTAATTTAAATTCTTTTAGGCTTTAATACTCAATTAACTTAATTAATACAAGATAATTAATTAATTAAAATTAAACCTTGTGGGCTGAATTTTTCTCTCTCATGGACCAAGGTCCAATAACAATTTTAATACCCATTATATACATTAATTTGACTTTAATTAAAAGCCTAAATTAATGCCCAATACTTTATTTAAATATTTTAAGCCCAATGCTTTGTGTGCGATCCTATAGGTCCATTTAATGTTGGCAATGAATTAATGAATTAATCCAAAGGCTATATATATTCTCTAGCAAGATATTATATCATTCCAAATTAAATGAAAATGCATACGGCATTTAATGACCTAATACAATTTTGCATAATCCCTTACCCATAAATATCAAAATTAATATAAGGCATGGAACTAGTCATCCTTATAAATATTAATTCCTTTCTTGATATTCCAGTGACACTGAACTCTCAGATAAATAATGATTACTCATTATTTCATCTCAGTATGGCCATACACTTCTCAGTTCACTGATCAAGTGGTCGATGATATTTTCTCTCTTATAGAGAGGGGTAATCCCCTCACTTCTTTCATGTTCTTTAACATGAATCAATGTATACCCAAGCATACCCGTACTTGTCACTCTGTTACGAGCACGTTAGGTGTATGTCAAAGCACACAGTAATTCATAAAGAGTTTCATAGAGATTTTAGGTCTAAGAACTCCGATACAAAACTTGCATATGAGAAACACTTATGACTTGTATCATATAGTGTTTTCATGAACGGATCTAATCCAGATACCATGTTCTAAACATGTATCTATGATCTCTGATTGACACTCTTGTCCTTATGATCCGTAAGACAGAACTCAACTTATCAAAGAGAGCATACTAGTCTTAATTCATTTGTTATTCCCATAACAATGACTGACTAGGGATATTTAGAATGAAGTCTCATTTGTTTCAAGATTTTACAACCATGTGCCTCACACATGATAACTTAAACTGAAACAATATTCTTGGATAGTTCTATCAATTGATATGCACAGGAATACAATAGATAAAACAAATGCCTTATTTATTAACTGAAGTATTTTATTACAATGTATTGGGGCTAAGGCTTACACTAACAATATTACATAACTATATAAATTTGAGTAGAAATGTGAAATAATTTAAGATTGCTTGATATAATGATGTTTTAACATGGAATAAACAAGAAATAAGGAAGAAATCAATTTTGAAATGGTAATTCATGTTGAGGCCGAATCATACATCATGTTGGATAATATAACAATTTAATGATAAGTAGCATATTAAGCCTAAAATGTTTAGTATTAAGTGTAATAAACATAAATTGAATGATTTGAGTTTGAAATAACATAAAGACATGATTGTTACTAGGTGTACATAATAATTTATAATTATGTGACAATATTAATGTGTAAAAATACGATAAAATTATGATAACTCGATAAAAAGGTAAGTTAATGTGATATAAATGTGAATTAGTGAAGAAAACAATTTAAGAGTGAGAAATTTTATAATGGCCAAATTAAGTATTAAAGCATAATGTGAATTAATTTGATAACTAATAGTATAATTAATGTGAAATACATAGTATAATTCATAAAGAATACAATGGAATTGATTAGAATTAAAAATGATAAGTAGACATAATTATATAGCAATAAACATAATGGTGAAATTTAAGGTAACCAAGAGTTACTAAGGTAAAATGAACATATGACCACACATGAATGTATAAATAGACTTTGAAATGAATATAGCATGAGAAAGAACAAGAAAACACATGGAATGCATAAGTTCCCATTAAGGCCAAATGGTATACCTTATAGAAATGTTAAGTTTTCACCATGTTTAGATGTTATTTATCATGCATGTTGTGGTTTCATATGTAATAAGGATGAATGCATAAAGAAAAAAATATATATGATATGATACATAATGGTAATAACATAAACATTGATATGAAAATACATTACAACGTCATGTGATAAATAATTTTAGAAAGGGTAAAATTGTAATTAGGCAGGAAAACAAAGGGCCTAGTGGTCAGTTATGTCACACCCTCAACAATTAACTTATTAACTATATCTGATTAGTCATATTGACCATGCTTTCCATCAATACCATGTTTAATGTTATTAATCATAAGATCATTCTGTTACTATTACTCATATCATGCTATGTCATATATATTCATATAGGTGTTACTTTAACTATATGCATGCTTATCTCATGTTTAGCATCATGCATACCATGTTATATATGCGCTACTTTAGTTTCTACGTGCATGTATATCCTTGTTTAGTCATATCATGAGTTGGTTACAATTCCATATACACATATTTAAATAATCCTCATATTTCTAAAAACCATAATACAAATATTTTAAAATACTATTACAAAATCTCCCTACATCAACTCTTATCAATCTTGTGTTAGCCTTTCCTGATGACATTCCTGAGCAAAAATCTTATCTACTGAACCTACATGGATAAAATAACTCGTGCTAATCTATAAAGTTTAGTGGGAAAATAATTCATGATGGATGACCACTCACTGCGATCATTGGCATACAAAAACAACATGCATCAGATGCAACACACTATATAAATATCAATGATAATAAATATGTAATTCTAACAACATATCAAACATATGAGCATTAAGGCAACCAAGATAAACAACTATCCTAATATACATAATTCATATGGTTGATTAATATACTCTGAACATTTAAATGTGAGATACAATTTTTGTAGTTAGAACCAATCATATAATACAACAATAACATTTGAGCAAATCACGCTTTAA
This sequence comes from Excoecaria agallocha, assembly GCA_037975025.1. Taxonomy (NCBI): domain Eukaryota; kingdom Viridiplantae; phylum Streptophyta; class Magnoliopsida; order Malpighiales; family Euphorbiaceae; genus Excoecaria; species Excoecaria agallocha. The sequence continues at coordinate 5,656,128 of CM075823.1, read as the reverse complement.
TTCAAATACTGTAGTCATTACTATAATTTGAATTTTTAGCCTGCTTAGGTTCTAAATGTGGATAATAGGAACGGTAGATACACTTAGGTATCAAAACAGTGGATATCCGAAGATGTCAAATCGGTAAACCCATACGGGGCCAAACTATACTTTAGATCGGTTAAGCAACCCAAATAGGGTTGGATAATCATCCAAATAGGATCAACTGTACTCTAGACCTATCTGGGCCAAATGGTGGCAACTGCAATTATTTCTATAGGTACCTATCTATCCACAATTAAACTCTACTAGCAGACAATACTGTGATCTAACTCAATTTGTATGGCGAGCTTGTATTTATTTTATTAACTAGTTCATGGTTAATAATCATGTAAATGATATACCATCTCTAGTACATAAGCATGTACGCATGGCTCATAGCATAATTCAAATAATTCACTCATATAAGAAATCAATGAAAAATCATACCATCTCTAATGTATATACATGTATACACATTCTCATTTAACAATGCGATCATGTGCTTTACTATATTATTGTGGACTAATCTTTTGCATAAAACATATAAGTATGACATAGTTATCATATAATGTTATATTCATGTTACTAGAAATAGGTAAATAATAACTTACCTTATCTCACAATCACTATACATATGTGTCATCATATAGTCATACTTATAGTTTACAATGTGACATAGTTTATATATTCCATGACCTTATCTCTCTTAATGTATTATTTTTACATTATAAATGTGCTTAAGATACTTAAGATCATTTTTGTATAGAGATAAAAATGATGTTCTAAAGATGCTTGCATTCATTTAAATGCTTAAAAATGTTCCAAAAATGCATATAACTATTGTGGTAAATTCTTGCAACAATTCTGCATTAAGAACGATTTTCAAGCTTATTTTTAAGGTTATTTTTGACCTACCAAAGCCCATTTATAACCAAGTGATATTCTAAAAAAAATGATCCAATATGTGTCTAGTTTCAAGAACATTAAAAATTACATCAATATCATTTTTCAATTTAAAGATATTGCAAAAGCATATGTTCTTGAAAATAGTGCTACCAACAATTCCAGATTTAACCCACAATTTGACATATTTATAATTAGAATTAAACTATACTTTCTCAATATAAATTGTATAATTATAAGTCTATTTGTACTAGAAATTTGACTCATAGAATTTTGACCAATATACAACAACTTATGCACAAAATACTGCAAACTGTTCACTATAATAGACAGTAGTTCAGTTCTAACTTTAATTAACAATTGCTACTATTTAGAGGCAGAATCATGTTTAGATTTCTTCTACAAAATTGTAGATAAACAAATTATGTTTAATTAACAACTAGAATCAAGTCAATTGAAGGTTTAGAGCTTAAGATATGCTAAAATTTTATAAGTTGGTTTCAACAATTCTTTACATGCATTGCCATTAACAAATCCTATCTTAAAAATTAAACCTCATTCTATTATGTTCATCAACTCATGCCATAATCCCCATCTTTACTAAATTTTCCAAGATTTGATTACAATAAAAACTATCATAAAAACACCCATTCCTATACCTTGGCCAAATCACCAAATCCAAGCTTCAATCTTGAAGTATGTCTTTCCCTTTGTTCTTTCTACTACTCCCTTCTTCAACTACAAAAATTCATTCTTATAAGCATTGATTTCCAACATTCATCCTCCATCAAAATACCATGCAACATGAGAATGAATAAGAAGAAGAGATGGGAAAAGTCTTAAACCATTGCCTCTTAAGAAAAATTCCTCAATCAACATGTATTAAAGTTTTCTTATGAATTAAAGAGAGAAGTCATGCAAGATCCTTAGTTGAAAAGAGAGAGAGAGGATGAACAATTTGAAATCAGAAAATTCTTGAAGAGATGCCATCCAATACACCTTACTTCCATAAAAATCTTAATTTCTCTCTCCACGTGCAAGGACTTAAATTATTAAAGTGTATGTAAAAGTCTCTTTTTGATCTTTCATCATTTGCATGTCATACATTAACCCTTCTTAATTATTATTCTAGTAAATCATTCCTCGCTTATTTAATATTTATAATTAATCCCAAATTCTTATCTTCACTTTTTAAAATTGACCCGACATAAGTTACCTTTACAAATTGACCCCCAACTTATTTTCTATATCTCAATTACACCCTTGAAAAATTTTTACGCGAAATAATGTACATTCAATTCATATATTAAAATAAAATTATCACTAGTCCTGTAACTCATATCAAAAATTAACTTACTTAATTTAATATTAATTAAATATAATCCTATAAAGTCATGCATTTCCAACTAGGGTTATAAATGGGGCCTTACAATTCTCTCTCCCTTAAAGAATTTCGTTCTCGAAATTCATACATGTTTTAAACAATTGGGGATACTGTTCTTTCATTGTTGCTTCTAGCTCCCAAGTTACTTCTTGTATATCATGGTGTTGCCAAAGTACTTTAACAAGAGGAATTTTCTTGTTCCTCAATTATCTGATCTCCATAGCTAGAATCTCTTTTAGTTCTTCATTATATGTGAAATCTGGTTGCACTTCAATATCTTATATTGGTAATATATGAGATTCATCTGATCGGTATCTTCGAAGCATAGACATATGAAACACATCATGAAGTTTTGCTAATTCCATAGGAAGAGCCAACCTATATCCCACCGATCCAACTCTTCGAAGAATTTCATATGGACTAATAAATCTCGGACTAAGTTTTCCTTTTCCCCTAAATCTAAGCACCCTTCTTCAGGGAGATACCTTCAAAAATACTTTGTCACCTACTTGATATTCAATATCCTTTCTCTTTAAATCAACATAAGATTTCTATCTATCACTAGCTTCTTTCAATATTTGCTTGGTAACCTGTACCTTTTCTTCTATATCTTTAACAATATCATGACCAATTATTCTGCATTCAGATAACTTAGTCCAATAAATTAGAGTTCTATATTTTTAGCCATATAAGGTTTCATATGGTGCCATCTCAATACTTCTCTAATAACTATTATTGTAAGCAAATTCCATTAAAGCCAAATATCTGTCCTAACTTTCTGCAAAATCTAAAGCGTATCCTCTCATTATATCCTCTAAAATTTGGATAACCCTTTCAGATTGTCCATCTGTTTAAGGATGGAAAGCTATACTGTAATGAAGCTATGCTCCCAATGCTCGTTGTAAAGTTTACCAAAATCTCGATGTAAACCTTAGATCACAATCTGAAATTATTGACACCAAAATACCATGTAACCTAACAATCTCATTCTCCTAGAGTTCTGCCAATTTATCCATGGAATAATCCATCCGAACTAGTATGAAATGAGCCAATTTAGTCAACTTATCAAAAATAACCCATACTAAATTGTGCTTTTTCTGTGTAAAGGGTAATCCTGTCACAAAATCCATGGTAATATCTTCCCATTTCCATTATGGAATAGAAATAGGGTTCAACAATCCCGAGGGCAACTGGTGTTATGCTTTCATTTGTTGACAAGATAAACACGTAGAGACATACTCTACCACATCCTTTTTCATTCCAAGCCACCAATAAAATTGTTTCAAATCCTGATACATCTTATTCCCACCAGGGTGCATAGTGAATATTGTGTTGTGAGCTTCATGTAATACTGTTCTTTTCAATTCCCTAACATCTGGTACATATAATATATTCTAATAATACATACCCTATCTTCTTTCATTGTATACTCTAATTGAACCCTTTTATGTGAAGATTTCACAATTTTTTGCAACTTTTCATCATCTTTTTGTGCATTGATCACTGTTTGCCTCAAACAAGGTCTAGCCCTTAATTAAGCTATCAAAGCACCATCCGATGCAAATTTTCATCTACACTTTTGTAACATCATAACTGCCATTATCTTTCGACTCAAAGCATCAGCTACTACATTTGATTTTCCAAGGTGATAATCCACTATACAATCATAATCCTTAAATAATTCTAACCATCTACGTTGTATTAAGTTAAGTTCTTTTTAAGTAAGCAACTACTTGAGACTCTTATGATTTGTATATAGTCTACATCTTTCCCCATACAAATAATATCATCAAATCTTCAAGGCAAATACCATTGCTGCTAACTCTAGGTCATGGGTTGGGTAAGTTTGCTCATATGGTTTTAACTGTCTAGATGCATAAGCCATAACCTTGCCATCTTGCATTAGTACACATCCCAAACCAACTCTAGAAGCATCACTATACATGGCATACTCTTTTCCTGAAATTGGCTGTGTCAAAACTAGAACCTCCATTGACATTTGCTTTAACTAATCAAAACTTGCTTGACATTGATCAGTCTATTAAAATTTTATACCCTTTCTCAACAATTTATTGAGTGGTGTAGCAATAACTGAAAAGCCTTTCACAAAGCGATGGTAATATCCTGCTAAACTTAGAAATTCATAGTAGCCTCTACTTTAGTTGGATCCACTATAATGCCTTTAAAAGATATATATGCCCAAGGAAAGAAATTTCCTTAAGCCAAACATCACACTTGCTCAACTTATCATATAATTTATTCTCCCTCAAAGTCTGTAGCACAATTTTTAAATGTTCAGCATGATCTGCTTCATTTCTTGAATAAGCCAATATGTCATATATGAATACAACCATAAATTGATCCAAGTAGGGTTAAAATACCCTATTTATGAGATCCATAAAGGAAACCAATGCATTTTTAACCCAAATGGCATTACTAAAAATTTATAATGTCCATATCTGGTTTTAAACGCTGTTTTGGGAATATCCACTTCCTTCACCCGAAGCTGGTAGTACCCTGACCGTAAGTCGATCTTAGAAAACACTCCCACACCTTTCAAATGATCAAATAAATCTTCAATTCTAGGTAAAGGTACTTGTTCTTAACTGTCACTTTGTTTAACTGTCTATAGTCAATGCATATTCTTATAGACCTATCTTTATTTTTTACAAACAAAACTAGTGCACCTTCAGGCAATGTACTAGGCCTAATGAATCCTTTGTCTAACAATTCTTGTAACTAAATCATCAATTCTTTCAATTCTAAGGAGCCATCCTATATGGTGCTTTAGAAATAGGAGTTATACCTGGTGGAACTTCTATATATAACTCTACATCCCTCTCGGGTTCCGACTAGGCAAGTCTTCAGGGAACACATAGGGAAATTCATTCACCACTGGAATCTTCTGAAGCTTTACTTTCTCTTTTCTTGAATAAAGTACTAAGGCTAATAAAGCTTCACCCCCCTTTTCTAAAAAATCGCCTAGCTTGCATAGCCATTTTCACATTGGTTAATAACTTAGCTCGAATACCCTGAACTAAAATTTTGTTACCATCAGCATCAATAAAAGTAACATTCTTAGCTCTATAGTTAACAACTTCATGATAACCAATCCATACCCAGTATAATGTTAAACTCCCGAAAGGGGAATTCGATAAGATCAGCAAGAAATTCTTTCCCTTGAATTAAAATAGGACACTTTTTATACACTTTGTTAACAACAACACAATGACCCAATGGGTTGTTTACACAAATATCATAATCCAGTTCATGTACAGTAGTAATATTTCTACCTATATCCTTATTACAAATATAAGAATGAGTAGAATCAGGATCAATGAGTTCATGCATATCATAATCAAAGAGTGAAAAAATACTAGTTATAACCTTTAGAGCATTCTGATCCTCTCGAGCTTTTATTGCATAAGTCCTTTCAGGAAAATTTCGAGCTGTTAATCTATCAACTGATTCAGATATATTTATGGACTGGGATCCATGATGATTTGATCCCCCATATCCCTTACCTCTACCTTTGTAACTCCCCAAAAATTCAGATTGATTGTAGTTGGTAAATAGTACCTTTTGGTACTAGTTTGCAAGGATCAATTATTAAGAATTCGATATAAGTTAGCGTTGTTTTTAGGTTTTAATTTAATAATTGTTAATTAAAACATATTATGAAAATTAATATAAAATGATAATAATAATAATAATAATAACAATAATAATAAAAGGTGAGATTTAAAAAGGAATGTGTGGTTAAGATTTAAGGAAAGGAAAAAGAAAGAAATTAAAATAAATTAAAAAAAAAGAGATCGTGGAAGTAGAATTGGGAAAGGGAGGCGGTGTTGTCGTCGTCTGGTCTGGCCACCGCTACTCATGGCGTCGGTGAGGAGATGCAGATCGTCACCGCTGCCACTGTCTTCCAGTCCTCCGCTAACTTCGTCATCCTCCGATGGTTCCCTTCCTTTTGATTTGTTCACCACCACCGTAGCTCAAGCTCTCCTCTTTTCCCCTTCCTTCCGACGATCTTGACGGCAATGGAGGAGACTGACAACACCGATGGGATCACTAGGCTGAGGTGACTTCTCTGATGGCTACGGCTCCTCCCCACTCGCCCGAAATAAGGAGATCAGTGATGGTGAGATAGGGATGTTTAGGCTTCGATCCCATTGAACGGCGGCAGTCCTTGGGCAGGTGAGCATCGCTTGGAAGTTACCGGTGGCTTGATCTACCAGTGGATGGCTTCGGTGTCTTTTTGGAAAGTCTCTGACAAAACTCTAGCGACTGGTCTGGTAAGGACAAAAATATGTAGATTCGAAGCCTATTTTCACTGATAGGTATGGAAACTATATTAAAAGTTTGATTTCATGTATAAGATTGAAGCGTGATTTGGTTAAGTTTTCTGAGATTATGGTAGTAATAGGGTATCTGTTCTTGCATGCAAGCCATTAAGATGATGTTGAGAGATAGCAAATTTAATACAGTAAATTTAAAATTGGAATTGTAGGTGATTGATGTTTAAATCATAAGATTTGGGTGAGTTTGTTGCTCTGTTATAGGAATATTTCTTTTTATGAATTAGAATTATATTAAATGATGGATTCAGGAGATTAATTATATTTGACATTAAAAGTCTATTTCATGAGTGTGATAGAATATAAGATTTATGTCTAATTTGGAAGTTCATGTAATGTTAAACACAAGAACGAGATAATTTTTGTTTTAAGAGTATAGTGAAAGTCAATTACTTGACTTTGCATGTCTCTTCTTTTGGTTGTATAGTTGGTTTAATAGTAAAGTAATGATGTATTGTTTTTTTTTTACCATTACTCTTTTACACTATTGATTATATAGGAAATTGTTTAAACACAGCTTTTAGTTTATTGAAAAGAGCCTAGTTGGTAATGGAATTGTTTTGGTTAAAAAAAAAGTAATTGTTTAACTTATAATGATGTAATTCCTGAGTAAATTAGCAATATGATATAATTGGAAATATTAGTGATTATAAGCCTATTGTTTGGTTAGTTAGTAAGAAAATTACAAGGTGAAAGTTTGAAAAGTACAGTGTCCACGGGTGTTTGTTGTCGATTTCTGCCTTTATTTAAAAATAACATAATAAATAGGTTAGCCAAAGCATCAATTTTATCAAGATTGTTCTTAAATAAGTTCAACTTGAAATATGATGACATAATGATATATGGATTTACTCTTTGATTATATGGTTTGGTAAAATTATAATATAGTACTATGTCTCTGTTATAAAAATAATAATTTATATCAAATAATCATTGTTGCTATCATTGCATAACTTCTAATTTAGTAAATAAAAGGTGATTAGGTTATAATGGTTAAAGTCTTAATAAATTAGTTACACGTACAGTATTTGATCAGGTCAAAAGGAAAAAGAGGTTACTCTTTGGAGATAGTTAAAGTTAATTACAGTTTTATTCCCAGTTCTTACTTTATAAAACTTTTATAAGTATTGGGATATGTAGTATTTAACTTCGTATATGCTACTATCTTTTATTATGCATTTTTGCTAAGGTATTAAACAAAGAAGTTGTTTGACATGTAAGTGATCATGATAAAGTATATAGATGATTATTTGGGATCTAATAGACGATAGTTGAAAATTATAATGTTATAATACAAAGTAAGTGAAAATGTAATTAGTATAGTAATAAGCTATTGGTATAAATGTGACACATTTACCTCTCTTGATACTTTCTTGTTTGGTACTTGAATAATCATTATAAGCATCATTATACTAAACGGAGTGGATATAGTGCCATGTTTATGCTTTTATAATAGTATGAGAAACTAATGTTAAAATGTTATGCTTTTACACATGGTTGCCTTAGTATATGACTACTTAAGATTATATAGTTACATATATAAGCATGATATTAAATTTATATACATATATAGACATCTCTATTAAGGGTAATACATTGAATACATGTATCGAATATATTATGTCTGATGATTAAATTAAGTACAGTGGAGCATGGGAGATGGTTATGATGAACCATATAGGTACATCCTTCTGTAGTGATTATGTGTTTATATGTTGATTCACGCATTAATGGTTTAAATAATTGTATATGAATTCATTCCTATGAACATAAAATAGTCAGGTTTAAACTATCATAATTAGTACAAGTATTGTTAATACATGGCTATTAGAATGTTTAAAGTAATTTGAAAGAATCTATATAAAGTAGATTCCTTTGATGACTGAAGAGTAGTTAAAAGATTATTTGCTGAATTATTGTGAAATAATTCATGACATAAGTGAAAGATGGTTCACAAACTGTACAAAAATATTGAAGATTTTGAATAACTATATTTTTTGGATTGAAAAGGAATTGAAATGATGAGAGATTTGATAAATGTTTTGAAAGTAAGTGAAATTTTGTGCCCTTAGAAATAATCAAGCAGTAAAACTAGCTCAAGATATAATTGGCTGGCCATAGGGATATTTCTGTACCGCGGTGCAAGTCATGACGACTTGCTATGCTATGGATTGGATCTTTGATCACCATGGCTACTCTATCTCTGTTCTCTGCTCTGCAAGAATTGGCCTTCGGGGTCATTTCTCTATCTCTATTATGGCCTTGTGGGATCCACGTCCCGTGTATCCAGTTTGGAGTTTTCTACCGGGTCAGAACTAGGGGCATTAATATGAAAATAAGTTAAAAATTGTAAAAGATAAGAAATATTATAGTTCAGAACTAATTTGTATAAGAATTATCCACTTATATATGTACAACAAATGGATAATAAATTGAGAGTATAATATTAATGAGCATGTGATTCTTTAATGCTATATAAGCATTATGTATCTATATATTATGAGTAAGTATTGTACACTAAGAATTTTTCTTCAATAATTATATTGTTTCTAAAAGTGATCAGCTAGTTTCTTAATTTGTTATATTTGTTCATATATATATATATATATATATATATATATATATATATATATATATATATATATATATATAGGTATGTATACAACTATGTTATAGATCAAGTACATAATATAGGACACACTATGGTATTAAGTAATATATAGTTCACCTTGTTAAGATTATTTTAATAATTACATGAAAGTGAATTTAGAATGCATACTATGTTTTAAATGATGTATAGGTATGAAGAAATTATGCCAAACATCTTTTGTGGTAACAATTAATGTTGAATTGCTTATTGAGTTATTAAGTTTTATTGCCTATATGAGTAAGATGTTCTATCGCTTATGCTTGTGATTTATTGTTGAATGTAAGAATTGGAATCTAAGGTAATTGAAGATATCAACTAGAAGTATTATTAACTTTGTACTTGTATAATTGATGTTACGTGTTCAAAAAATTATCTTTAGAATATACTGTTCCCCACTAAGCTTTATAGCTTAGCACTGGTTTTGTTATCCGTGTAGGTAACAGGATAGGCTTGTTTTTGGTTAGACAACTACTATGGCTCAACCATCAGAGGAGGGAATCTAGTGTGGGCAGATCACTTTTGAGGTTTGCAGATGTAGCGAGGCGTTTTAAATGTAAATTGTTCTTTATTTTAAGAGTGTAATATGTAATATTGAATTATCTTAGGAAATGTGTTTAATAATGAGAATCGATATATGAGATGCTTGTACAAATTATTTTTGTATTGTTGTTATGCTTTTTCTAGAAGCTTAAATACCGCAAGTATACGGTGTACCGATTATAGTACTTTAGATATCGATTCCACGAGGAATGTTGATTAACATTGTATACTATTACTACTTGATTTTAATCTTGTTTACAATGCTCATTAATTTACAAATTAAAATTATTATTAAAACTACACTACACTAAATTAAATATTTTTCTACTTTAATGATAATCAGATAAGACTTATGAATATGATGAATATATAACATATACATAATTATGAAATTTGATATTTTTCTCTTATTTATAATTCAATCTTTACCATGCAAGCCAAGTTGAAATAATGTTCTATGTCGCAGCTCTCGTATTTAGACTATATTATTCTTTAAACATGCATTTATGGTTCTAAATCGCAGCTCTCGCATTTAGACAAGAATTACATAAACATACATTCAAAGAATAAAAACCAACCTATAACAACTATCTCCACATGTGATCTCTCAAACTATGCTTTGATAATGAATTTCCTATTAACTTTCAATAAGACGTTGCTCTCGCTAACTCCCTTATTTATGACCATTATGATGATTTTCAGAAAAGGAATTGCCATCTAAGGTCGTCTTCCTTCACTTATAATGATACTAATAAACTCTTAATAGCAAATCCTACATATAAAGATAAATGAAAGAGAAATGATTAAATATGATTATTGATAATCAAATTCCTAAAAAGTATTCATAATAATAACAAAGAAGAAGCAAAGATTAGAAATAAAAGAAGGGGATCTCTCAACCCTTCTTCCTTTTACCAAGTGTAATATTCTCCCTTGTATTTGCCTTCTCTTCAAGCCATAAAACTAAAACTAAAACTAAAACTATATTCTACAATTACATTTTAAAAAATGAAAAAATAAATGATAGATCTCCACAATTTTATAACTTCTAAGGTATATATAATTTTCCAAGCATCAAGTCCCTTCAAGTGCCCCTCCATATGGTTGCAACCCTTTATGAAACTTGGTGACTTTTCAAATGACTCTTCAAGCTCAACCACATTTAAACGCCTCATGTCGTGCTCGTGATAGGACATGCTTACTTCTTTCTTATTTTCCTTCCCTCGCTGGTTGCCTTTGTACCTTCCGTAACATGTCGCGCTCGTGACACCGTCTTTTCTCTCTTCCTTCTTCACCTTTTTCCCCCTTTTCTCCTACATACACAAAACTTGACAAAAAACATTAAACACACCTAATTCTAATACAATTTAATATAACAAAATATTATTTTGATAACAAAACTTGGATTAAATATGAGCTATTTAAGCTCATATCAGACCCCCACACTTAAACTTTTGCTTATCCCCAAGCAAAACCTAACAAATAACCAAACAACTCAAACATACAATTTTGGAGCTCACATTTATATTTAGCAAATATTTGAAAACACTATGCAGAAATGCTCATCTCTTCACAAATTTAGCCCAAGTTTGCAAAGTCTCAAACAAAATCATGCACCATTAAACTTAAATAACCATGCACATTTGGATAATTATGAAGTAGCAAAGCACAAGAATGTATGAACTTAAGAACTTGAATATCTTAACACATGTAAACATTATTACACACCAAATGTTGCCCAAAGTAATTCTCACTCAAACACTATATTCTTAAAGCACTTATTCACTCAATGTGTTTATGGGTTAGTGTTTCTCTCATCCCTTAAACATGTCATTGTCTACCATAAGCTTGTAATTAGTAAACATCTCCACTATTAGTATAAAATAATACATGAAATCAAAAGGGTCTTACAAGGGTTGTAGCTTGGCTTAGGTTAAGGTAGGATCATTTTTGGTTTAAGTAGCTTAAATTGTGAATAGAAACAATATTACCATATCATAAGAGATTTGTTTAAGAACCTAAGCATCGCATGATGTAATTTACTTCTCATATTCCCTTCTCAATGGCACACTACTACTAGTTTCTCTTGTTCTTTTTTTCTTCTTCTTCTTCTTCTTTTTTTTTTCTTCTTTGTATTTTTTTTTCTTTCTTTTTTTCTTTTCTTTAGAAACTAGCCTTGTTCTAATATTGATCCTAGAGAAGAATGAAATTTAACTCTCATTTTTTAAATACCATCATGCCTACATTAACAATATATATCTCCTAAAGATATAACAATTTATTTCTCTTCACAAAAAGGGTAAAACAAAGAAATAGGTTTTTTTTGTTTAGTAAAGGATATCGGCTAATTATATGTTGCTCAATAAAAATAGGTTTAAGGCTCAATATTGGCTACCTAAAGTCAAAAAGGTAAGTTTTTAAAGCAAGCCAATATGGTTTAATCTAAATGCCCTTATCATTTTTCATACACATCTCATAATAAATGTAATCACAAAATTTACCAAGAATAAATTCTAGAGGAAATGGCATATTAAGGCTCTCATACAAGAAAAATATCAATGTATAAGGCTCAAAAGCTCACTTAAGCTATTGGTCAAATTACCTTAAGCAATAATTTGGCAAAAAATAATCCATTTACACATTTGAAAAGATACTCAACCTAAAAAGAACCTACACTAAAGTGCTTTGCCAAGTCATAACCTTCATTATGTACATTAATTTGTCAAAGTAAAATGAAAATGATTAGCCTAAAAATTTGCCTAACTAGACTAAAAATGACAGAAATTCAAGTTAAAGCATGCAATTAAATCCAAATAGGTGCCAAATACATAAACTCCAAAATTAAATTCACAACACAATATACAAATAAATAAATATAGTAACAATAAACAAAAACATGAATAAAAACAATACATACATACCCCCCATACTTAAAGGACACAATGTCCTCATTGTGTGAGAATTATAAAGCAAACAAATCACAAAACAAAAAAAAATCACAATAAATGTAAAAGAGAAGGAGAAAACAAACTCAAAAAGTTCTACTAAGAGAACTTGGTGGGGAAGGAGAGAATTTCACATTCCACTGCAAAAGCATCCTCCCTACAATGTCGCGCTCGTGACAGACCTCGTACTTGTGACAATGAAGAAAAATCATTAGTTTTTTAATTTAGTTTTTTTTTCTAAAATTTATAATGAAAAACTAAGTAAAATAACCTTTAGAACAAAAAATAAATTATGCTAATATACTAAATCAACTAAAAACAAAACAAAACAAAACAAAAAAAATTAAATATTGTAATCCAAAATCCTAAATCAAGATTCATAATGACAATACATTTAATCAATCATTCCCCGACAACGGCGCCGAAAACTTATTATGCTTTTTCTAGAAGCTTAAATATCGCAAGTATACGGTGTACCGATTATAGTACTTCAGATATCGATCCCACGAGGAATGTTGATTAACATTGTACACTATTACTACTTGATTTTAATCTTATTTACAATGCTCATTAATTTACAAATTAAAATTATTATTAAAACTTAACATTGTACACTATTACTACACTAAATTAAATATTTTTCTACTTTAATGATAATCAAAGAAGACTTATAAATATGATGAATATATAACATATACATAATTATGGAATTTGATATTTTTTCTCTTATTTATAATTCAATCTTTATCATGCAAGCCAAGTTGGAATAATGTTCTATGTCGCAGCTCTCGCATCTAGACTAGATTATGCCTTAAACATGCATTTATGGTTTTAAATCGTAGCTCTCGCATTTAGACAAGAATTACATAAAAACACATTAAAAGAATAAAAACCAATCTATAACAACTATCTCCATATGTGATCTCTCAAACTATGCTTTGATAATGAATTTTTTATTAACTTTCAATAAGATGTTGCTCTCGCTAACTCCCTTATTTGTGACCATTATGATGATTTTTAGAAAAGGAATTGCCATCCAAGGTCGTCTTCCTTAACTTATAATGATACTAATAAACTTTTAATAGCAAATCCTACATATAAAGATAAATGAAAGAGAAATGATTAAATATGATTATTGATAATCAAATTCCTAAAAAGTATTCATAATAATAACAAAGAAGAAGCAAAGATTAGAAATAAAAGAAGGGGATCTCTCAACCCTTCTTCCTTTTACCAAGTGTAATCTTCTCCCTTGTATTTTCCTTCTCTTCAAGCCATAAAACTAAAACTAAAAATACAACTATATTCTACAATTACATTTTCAAAAATGATAAAATAAATGATAGATCTCCACAATTCTATAACTTCTAGGGTATATATAATTTTCCAAGCATCAAGTCCCTTCAAGTGCCCCTCCATATGGTTGCAACCCTTGATGAAACTTGGTGACTTTTTAAATGACTCTTCAAACTCAACCACATTTAACCACCTCCTATCGCGCTCGCGACATCTATCGTGCTCGCAACAGGACACGCTTACTTCTTCCTTGTTTTCCTTCCCTCGCTGGCCGCCTTTGTACCTTTCGTAACATGTTGTGCTCGTGACACCGTCTTTTCTCTCTTCCTTCTTCACCTTTTTCTCCCTTTTCTCCTACATACACAAAACTTGACAAAAAAACATTAAACACACCAAATTACATTAAACACACCAAATTCTAACACAATTTAATATAACAAAACATTATTTTGATAAAAAAAACTTGGATTAAATATGAGCTATTTAAGCTCATATCAATTGTTGTGCCCCTGAAGGGCTGAGGGAATTGTCTAATTTTCAGGTGGATTAGATAAGTTTTAGTCGTTATATTGTCAAATTTTTATTTGGTAATTACTCACTTGGACAATTATAGTTTTATCGACTTACTTAATTTATAAGTATTTCTTTTTGGACAAGCTTGGAGTTGATGGGATAGTTAAGATTCAAAAAAAAAAATTTCGGCTTATCACTTATTTCAGTTAGATAGTTCTGTAAGGGTATTACACAGGTACAGTGTTAGGACTGACAAAGGTGTTACAACCTCTACCAGAAGAGGATGTATTAGATGTTCCTCTACTACTTGCTGTCCAAAGCCTTGATCTATCTTCAAGGGATAATTAGCAATAAAATGGTCTGTACCACCACATCAGAAACATGTTCCAGCCAGTTTTATGTAATTACCCCAATGATGCCTAAAATAGTGAGGACATTCTGGTGCTTGATCCCTGCTCTGTCTTCCCATAACTTCTCTTTTAGACTTAGATATTGCAAAAGATTCTTGTTGTCTATCGCTTTTTACAGAACTATAGCCAGACTTAGCTAGCTGCTTCCTTTTAGCCCCTCTAACTCGGATTTAGGCATAATGACGCACGACCAAGCAACTTAGGAAATATGGCATGCACAGCCAAGCACAAAATAATGAAGGGTTGTGCACAGCCAAGTGAAATGCTGCTAGACTAAACGCCACAGTTATTTGCTATAATTTCCTAAAATTACAAAATTGGACTAAAATTTTTCCTTTCTTTCAATTTAGTCATTTTTTCTCCAATTTGACCTTGAAAAATACCAAAACTTAAAATTAACCTTTAAAATATAAATTTAACCAATTAAACAACAATTCAATTAAATTAAGTCAATTAAATACCTAAAAGTATACTAAAAACATCATTTAATTCATAATTATCATCGATATTCTCAGGTCTCAAATATATTCCCTTATATTACTTATCAATTTAGTCCACTTGCTAGGGTTCTAACAAATTTTTGGCATCATTACCAAGGATTAAACAATATTGTTTGTTTGATATCTTTATTTGAGCTTTGTTTGAGACTTTTATTTTTCTTTATTTATGATTTGGTGTTATTCTTTGTAAATAGATTATGATGCATTTTCAATTGATATATGGTTCTATCCAAGGTGATGAATTGGTTCTGTTGAGAGCATAAATGGAAGAGTTGAGGAGAGAAATACAAGAAATGCAATACTCACATCAACCTTTAACATTCTACTCACCGCCATCTTTTGAAGATCCTGGCTTACAATGGATATCACAAGAGTTATGTGCCTTCAAAGTTCAAGTATCTATTGAGAAGTCAAAAATCAAAAGCCTAGAATCCAAATTGGAATTCTTGAGTATTTTGGTGCAAAATTGAGATGATGGGCATAATAAGGAGAAATTAAATCATGCACATCCAGTAGCTAATGAAGAAATCAAGTGTGGGGTGCAGGCGTCGGAGAAAGGACCAATCATTTTCGAAGATAAGGCCTTCATCTTGGAAAATGAGTTTAGATCTCTTACAAAGAATTGTTTGCCAAAAGAGCAAGAATGGTTCAACTATCAAGTGGAAGCATTAAATTCAGTCCACTTGAGAAGTTTATTAAGGCTAGGAGAGCCAAAGGAGTACATTTTTTAACAACCCAAGGTGGAGGGATACTTCATCGAAGATATGGTATTGCCCACCTTGGTGAATTTCAATAGGTTTCTCCTACTAATAGGAGAAAATGAGAAGCACATTCTAGAGAGACCAACATTTGGATTACAAGCTCAGCCTCCAGATAGTAACGAGATTCAAGCTGGAACTCATTAAGCCAGAACTAATTCTTTCTCCCTACTCTTTAATTAGTTTGTTAATTTTATTTGTTTTTACTTTAAAGTTTTTAGTTTTTATCTGTGTTTTTGCTAATTGTTTGGTGATTCATTTGAGCATTAATTTTTGCATGAATAAGAGTAGAAATAAGTGTGTTAATGTACATAAAAGTAGTTATGGAAGTTAAAAATTTTGCAGGAATTTTGGTGCACACAACATAAACCAAATCATCTCAATCATGTGCTAAATCCATTTTTAGTTCCAGAAGAGGGCACTCATCTGAGACCATTGGTCTCAACCATATGCAATGTGCAGTTTTTGATACAGAAGGGTACACTCGACTGAGACAATTTATCTCAGCCGTGTGCCATATCTTTAGGCATTTCACTTTATTTTATCCTCTTCTCATCTGCATTTTCAATACAAGAACTCCATTCCTTATGCATTTGCATCAATTTTGGTATCATAAACATAAACTCACCTTATTTAGCTATTTTTTATGTTTTATTTTCTATTAATTTTATGTTTTGTGTTAAGTTTGTATTTTATTTTATTTTATTGTTGTTTTAATTTTAATATATAGTTTATTTTTTTATTTGGTTATTTCTAGTTTAATTTTCAGTTGAGTTTTAATTTTAGTTTAGTTTTGAGGTTTGTTTTTGTTTGTTGTTGTTATTACATACTTTTGCACCCAGTTAATTTACCCTCATAATTGTTCCTATTGTGAATGATCTTGAACTTAGAATTAGAAAGCCTTACATAGATTAGTTGGAATAGCAAGAAAGTGGTTGATTGTTGAACGAATTTTTCTTTATCAGTTAGTTTCAATTAGATCAATATCAATAGATCTCCTAATAAATGTGCACTTTATACCTATTTTTTTTAAATAATAAAAATCAGTACATGAAACTAATGGAGTAGGAATTCTAGAGTGTTAGAACCTTCCTCATCACCCTTCGAAGAAAGTATATGACTCAAAAATAAGGTTAGAAATGACTTAGGCAATATTTTTCTTGATCAAATTTTGAAAAGATCTTTTGACCTACCTTTGCTATATAATATCCCTTGCAAGCCTTTTTGAGCCTACTTGAGCATGCTAGCATGTTAATTTTATGTTCGTTGATTACACTTACATTTTGATCTTGTAAGCCTAAAAAGCCCCAGTCTTATCCTTTTTGAACTAGCCATTCTAGAAGTAGGTAAGATAAGTTTTTCTTGGAAAGTGCTAGTGAGTAAAGGGTTGTTCTTCAATTGTTCAATTACGGATACAGTGCCAATATCAAGTGCGATTGAGAAAATTTTTAAAATGCAGTTCCTATTTAAGAACAATTATCATGAGTCCCTACTTATCAATTGTAAAAATGATTACTTTAGCTATTTCCAAAAAAAATAAAAAGAAAAGAAAAGAAGAATAAAGCTAGCAATCTTGGTGTCATCTAAGTGTGCGGTACTCTATATGTAGAGGAGAAGGATTCTAAGTTCTTTAAACATCAATCGAGCTATAATTTTAGTAAGAATTTTACAGATAATTTTTCTTCTTTTTGGTACTTTTTCCTTGAAAAATGTTCTACATTTTGGATATCTGAAGTTTGGCAATGATGATGAGTAAATAAGGTTAGAGTTAAAGTCATATTTTTTTAGGAAAAAAGTGGTGAGTTGAGGTATAAATGGCAATACTAAATTGTGTATCTTAATCCTTTTCTTGATAGCCATACCTTAGCCATATTATAACCTTTTAAGTCTTAAGGATCTTGTCTTTTCTAGAGTTGTGTACAGCAATGATCTTTAGGTTACGATGTTAAAGGAGATACCCATGGCATCTTTTGAGTTTCAAGATTGAAACTGTGTGTGCAATCTTTTGTAAACAAATTCTTTTCTCGATTATCAGATTGTACTAGAAATTTTTATTTTAAAAGTTGTTTTAAATTGTTTTGGCCTAGCACACACACAAGGAAATTAGCTATTATGGTCTATTTGAGTCTTTTTGATTTAGGATTTTTTTCAGTGACTTCTACTAAATTGTTGTTCTAATTTTTCTAAATTGGTATTTTCTTTCTTTAAGTTTGAGTATATGGGAATGTGGTTTGTTCGTTTGCTCGAGGGCAAGCAAAAGCTAAGTGTGGGGTATTTGATAACTCTAAATTTTATGTTTAATTTCAGTATATTTTTATTTATGTTTGTATATTGTTTTGTGTGATTTTTAGTGTTTTAAGTTTTAAATTTCTATTTTTATACCAAATGGAATTATATTGAGCTTTACCATATTTTGGTGTGTTTAATGGGGTAAGTTTGACTTTTTTTGTAGAGAATTGACTTTCACTCGGTTGAGACCAAAGTGTCTCAGTTGTGTGCCTTGCAGAATTCTAAATTCGCACCATTTCATTTTTAGACTCAGCTGAGACCATTTTGTCTCGATAGAGTCCAATTAGACTCAGTCAATACCATTTGGTCTCAGCCGTATCCAATGTAAGGTTCAAAGTTTTTCAATCCAGATGGGTGCACTCGGCTGAGACACTTTAGTCTCAGCCATGTACCATTGCTACAATACCATTTTGGCTCGACTAGATTCAGTTAAGACTAGTGGTCTCCGCCGTGTCCATCTGCATATCTCTATAAAAATAACATTTATTTGGCAAAAAAAATAGGAATTGAGAGGAGAGCCACCACACTTAGATATGGGGTTTTCTCCTTCATTTTTCTTATATTTTCTCTCTAGTTTTTGTTATAGATTAGATTTATTTCAATGTAAACCCTAGATTAAATTTATTTTCAATGCAAGTTTAGGGTTAGATTTAATTTTCTATAATTGTTTTTAGTTTTGTTCTTCATTTTGTTGGAGATTTGAAGGAGAAGGCTTGGATCCAAATTGGAGCTTCATCAGCTATAATGGGCTTCTTGGGTTTCCTCTTTCCTTTCTCTTTTACTTTATTTATGTTTAATTTGTAGTTTTTTTTTTGCTAGGGGATCTATAAATCCCCTTATCTGTGTAATGGATTGAACCTATCTTTGATTTTTATACACTTGAATGTTCTATTCTTTAGTGTGATCTATTCATTTATCTATTTTATTAAGCATTTAATTATTTTATTTCATTTAAATGGATGAATATTATGCTTGGAATGGAATGGGTATTTGTATGCTCTATTTTGTCCTTGTATGAGTTGTGAATCCAAATAGATTTGATTCTGGAATGGACGCCTTTGATTCATGGGTTGTACATTATTAAATTCAGAAATAGTTTAAGGATAGATGGGTATTGAATTAGTAAGCTTCGAAATGGGATATTAGTTCGTGCCTAGGTATTGATTCCTGTGCTTATGTTGGTAATTGGATAAGCTCCGAAATGGATATCGGGTAGTTAGATTAGTAGGCTCTAGAATAAGATACTAGGGGTTTAAATGTATTGTCCACATTTAAGACATATGACTCTTTAGGTTTATACTTATTGCATTAGATATGGGGAGGAGTAGAGTACCTTAGCAATGTTATAATTAATTTTTAGTTTAATTAGTTTTGTTGTTTATTTATTTTGTTAATTATATTTAAGACATGCTCTCAATCGAAAACTTGGAAATTTCTCTCAGATAAATTTTGCTCAGCTCTAGATATCTCATTGAATAGCCCTTTATCCCTTGGGTTTGATATTTTGGGGTCTCAAATATATTTCCCTTTATTACTTGTCAATTTAGTGCACTTGTTAGGGTTGCAACAACGGTGTCAGAGGCATTTTTGGACTAGGCTTTAAATTGACTAGTTCCACCTCAACCTTTTCCACATCCTCTGCCTACTAAGAGTGCATTAAAAGCTCCTCTATTGCTTTACTGTGTAGACCCCTACTCTTGTTTTAATAGGTAGTTGGCAGTGAAATGATTGATGCTACCACATTTGAAGCAAGCACCTATTAACATCTTACAGGTGGCCTAGTGCCTTCTGAAACAAAAGGTGCACTCTGGTGGCTATCCTTCACCTTGTCCCACTGATGTCTCCTTACCCGATTTAGGTGATGTATATATTCCTTGTTTTCTACCCCGAACGGTAGGATTGTTAAAAGATTTAGTTAGTTGATCTTTCTATGCAACCCGAGGTTTCTTTTTTATAGATGTACTACCACTAGTAAAACTTCTTTTCTGCTCTCTTTCCTTCTTGGTCACTTCATTATTTTCTACTCATATGGCTACTTTACAAGTTGATAGTAGTCCACTAACTGTAATGAAGTGGATCCAATCAAATGCTTCCTAATACGATCGTCTAAGCCATCCTTAAATTACTAAAACTTAAAGGCTTTAGTTAGCATAGATCCTAGTATATATTTGTCTAGATGACTAAACTCCTTATCATACTTGGCTACAGTCATACTTTTCTGCTTTAGGTTTAGAAATTATCTTGATTTCTCATCTTTATAAGCTTCGGTAACACATCTCTTCTTGAACTCCTCCTCAAAGAATTCCCAAGTGAGTGGATTAGGCAATTGGGGTTGCTTTAATACTGGCTTCCACTAGTCATATGTCAGTCCCTGAAGTAAAGACACAACATATGTCATTTTCTGACTAGCTAAACATTAGATCTCTTCAAATACACGCTAAATATTTTCCAGCCAAAATTCTACCATTTTAGATTTTTCTAATGTAGTACTAAGGAATTTCTCTTCTCCGTATTTCCCAATTTCTATAATAGGACCTTTGGGAATCGTCATCCTCTATAGAATTGGGGCCATATCCTGAGAAATTTTAAGTAATGCTTCCTTAGGGACAGCAGGCGTAGGTACATCACCCTGAGTAGAGGCTGAGGATTCTAGATTTGACGGGTTTGATCTTACTGGCAAATTACTTCCAAAAATTTCCTCTATTGCTTCCTTGGATATTTCAATGATCAATTATCTATAAGAAAATAGGGGCATCTGCATTAGGCCAACATAATTAACATTCTTTACATGCATGTTCTTAAACTTCTAATAGCCAGAACCACCTAAACTAGGCTCTGATGCCAAAAATGTAATAACTACTCTACATTTGCCTATTCATTACTATCATACATGGCACCTTACATGAAACCACTCATGATATAATCCATTTGCATAGTTATTACATTAATTAGCATACTTTCCATTTGCATAATTATTATATTAATTAGAATACTTTCTAATTAAATCATCACATTGGATAAGATTATATAAAAAGGTTTACATGTTATATTATGCATTATAACTATTTTGATATTTACAAACCACTTTACTTAGTATAAACTAGAAATGTACAAAGGAAAAAGAGAAAAAGATAGCATCTTTATACATTCCATAGCATCTTTATACATTCCACTCTTTCTAGTGTTGGCCATATCACTGCAGATCTCACCTCTAATGGAGAGTTCGAACTTAAGTATCTACACTGATGAAACTCATGCTAAGCTATATAGCTTAGTGGGAAATAGTCAGTATGTGAAAAACCACTCACATTAGTCATTCCCAAGCATACAAATATGCAACAACACAAAGATACATTTGTTTTCATTAGAGAAAATGTTATACTACATTACTTTTGATGCAAATGAAATTATGTGTAACACAACACTATTTAGCAATTTTCTTAACAATTCAGGTATTTTCTATAAATGTCTGCCTAAATTCTATAGGTGTGGATAATGGGTGATGTGGATATCCATAGGTATCTATCACATGAATACCCGAAGGTATTAATCATGTGGATATCCAACGGTATCAAACCTATATATCCAAAAGGGATCAAGACTGTGGTCCCAAATAGGGATAAACTATAGATCCAAATGGGGTCAATACTGTGGCAGCTGTATATATACATACCCTATAAGCATGCCTATCTATCCACCACCAAGTTCTATATGTAGGCATTAATTATTTCATATATCATTTCATCTATCTTATTCAATTTCATCATATCATATTGCATCTTATTACATAATTATACATGCAAATGTTCATAGGTAATCATGATAGCATAACTTAACTATCATCGCATAATTTTAATAATGTAAACATGTATATACATATGCATTATCCAATGGAAATATTATAAATCATGCAAACTCATATACATACTTTGGTACAAGCTCCTACATACTTTCGTTTATATATCCCATATGTTTATGTTTTAAGGCCTATTATGTTCCATTATAAGCACAACATATGGGGGCAGTATAATATGATGGAAAAAGGGAAGAAAAAGTATAAAAAGGGATAAGATCCTACTGTCATAAGCATGACAAGAGTCGCAAGCATGACAGTGGGTTGTTGGCCAATTGAAATTTCCCCTATTCATAAAATTCTATCGATTACTTCACAATTTTAACTTGCACATCGATTTACACATACTAAATGACTCTTTCAAGTAAAGTTCTCTTCTACAAAGTTGTGCCACTATGTTTCTAATTTTTAAAAAATGTAAAAGCATTCCATTTAGACTTGTAAAGCATCATATATTTACTAAATAAGGAAGACTGTTCCCAATGATAGGGCATCAAACACATTCAGAGTTTAAGCTCAATTTTCATTATCTTACAGGGGGAATTAGTCTTCAACTATTTCATAAAAAATATAGGTATGTGATTTTAGTTTTTATACCAACTAGAATCTCTGAATTTTCATCTATATAACTCATGAAATACGTAAAATAGTGTGACTAGGTCCAGCAAATCCTAGGATGAATTCTCACAATTTTGGAGGTAACTTTCCTATTTCAGTTCTCAATCTGCAATGCCCCAAAATTTGCAACTTACATGCTCGATATGTTTTAGACCATGAAAAGTAGCCACAGAACAATTTTCGAAGTAATCGAAGTTGTACAGAACAGAAAAATTTGAAAAAGTATAAAAGTTAAATGTACTCAGACTAGGAAATTCGAGGATGGGTGACCTGGCAGGAAGTTGAGTTAACTCCAGATTATAAAAATAGGCGTTAAATGTAATTCAAAGGTATAACTTGAGATGAAATTGAGTTTAAATAGGCCCTTAGATCAGACAACGAAGATTTTACTCGGTACCGAGAAAAAGGGTTGACGAAGGTTTGACTAGAAATTTAAAAATAACAAATGACTTTTAAAAATTACAAAAATTTTCAGATCTATCTAAAATATTATACATAATATTTTAGTGTAAAAAATAAATTTTTCGATAGTTTCGGACTTTCGAGTTTTAGACTGGCTGACTATGCTGTCAAAATTATAAGTATGCTAAAACGATATCAAAATGGGATTAAATTTTAACCATGTGTTCTTGAATACTCTAGTGCATGCCGAGTAAAATTTTGAAGTATTCTAAAATAGAAAACACTAGTTTCAAAAAAATGGTCAGAAATTGAGGAAAATGGCTTATCAAGGTTTCAATGGAAATTTAAAAATAGTAAATTATCTTTAAAAATCATCAAAATTTCTAGTTTTATATGAAATTATATGTATAATATATTGGTACAAAAAATAAATTTTTCGGTTATATCAAAATTTTACTTATTGGACTACCTTAGGTGAATCGGACTAAAAACATATTTCAATTGGGCTGAAAATTTATATGGAGACTTAATTTATTGTTTTAAGAATTATAAAATTCAATTGGAGTAAAATTGAGCATGATAAGAGAGAGAAATAATTTTTTTGTGTAAGATGGGATTGAAACTTTAATTTGGGCTTAAGTTAGGTCCAATCACCTTAATTGAACCAACCAAGCCCATTAGCCTAAGTATATATAGACTAAGGAGCTTCAGAATTTCCTGAATTATTTTCATTCTTCATCGTCCCTCTTGAGTTTTCTCCTTAGCCGAATTTTCTCTCCCATTTCTTCTTAGTATTTCTTTAATTTTTTTTTTCAAGTCTCTCTCCAAATTCAAGCTCCTTTATAATATTTCAGCCTCTCTACAGCAATATGGTAGCTCCTAATCTTTAATATGAGTGATAAAAGTGAAAGAAATCAAAGATTAAAGCCTAGGTACCAAAATCAAGGTAGGTGAAATCAAGGTTTTTAATTTGATTTTAAGGCTCTAATAGGTAGATTAAGGTAGGTGAATTATAGTTGTGATGTCATATTGAATTAAGAAAGCATATTGATGGGTGTTTCCTTGTACGGGTGAGCAACGGTCGGTTCGGTTTAATAACCGAACCGAACCAAAATAACCGAAAACCAAAGTTTTCTTATTTTTATCAACCGAACCGAATTTAGAATAACCGAATTTAAACCGAACCAAAATTTTCGGTCGGTTTGGTTCGGTTAACCGAAAAACCAAAATTTAAAATTATTTTTTAAAAAATAAAAAATATTGTGTTTAAAAATTATAAATTATAATATACTAAAGTAAAAACATCTAAATTGTACAAATAAAAGTTCAAATTAAAGAAATAATCTCAAAATATATAATAAATAATACAACAAAACCATTAAAAAAATTTTTTTATTTAATCGATTTTTAATTTAATCATCAAAATTTTAAATTATCACCTAAAAAATAGATATTAATAATTGATAAATGTACTCATATAATTTACAACTAAAAATAAAATAATTTATATGTATAAAATAATTATTTAATAAAAAAATCAAAAAAAATATATATAATTATATAAATTTCGGTTCGGTTCGATTTCTGTGCGGTTTTCTCCTTTAAAAACCGAACCGAACCGAAAAACTGAAATTTTTCAAAATTAAAAACCTAAAACCGAACCGAAAAACTGAAAAATCGAACCAAATTAAAAAAATCGATTGGTTTGGTTCGGTTTTTCGGTTTTGTTCGATTTTTGCTCACCCCTATTTCCTTGTGAAGTATGTTCAATTACTTAGGAAGAATAAGGAAGATTATGGTATTTTAATGGTGGAAGACAAAAGAAATGAAGAGTTAGGTATGGATGACAAGAATTAAGGTATGTGGATACAAACTACACCTTATTTCATTTGAATTTTAAGGTTTTAGTATGCAGTTTACATTATGTAATAACATGAAATGAAATAAAAATGTAAAATAAATCAAGGTGACATTATTAAAGGATGTTTAGACATGAAATAAATATAAATATGTATAGAAAACAACCATTTAGGGGAAACAACTTTGGTGGCCGAATTGTATTATAAAGAAAATAAAATGATATTTTGATAATTAATAATGTACTAAATGAAATTCTAGTATTAAAATAGTAATTAAACATGTTATGACAAAATTTACATAAAAATAATATATGTGTATGTGATTAAGGGTAAAATATAATGATGTTTATATTGGTAATTAAAAGATATTAAGGTAAAATGGGTGTTAATTAACATGTGTTCATATAAAATAATATTAAAAATATAAATAACATAAAATAGAGCATGAAGAGATTTATGATTGTAAAAATTTCATGTTGGCCGAATTTGCATAATGAGATGTAAAGAATTAATGGATGTTAAGTAATTAGTTGGTATAAAATATATTATATAAATTTCAAGGAACAAAAAAATTAGTATAATTTAAGTTTGAATAAATATAGGCATATAATATTTCTTATGGAAGTATAATATCATAACATTATGGAACTAGATATATAATTAAGTAAAACATTGAAATAAGTTGATATAACTAAAAAAAAGTAATGAAACAATGTAATATAATTATAAATAAGTAAAGAAAACCATTTAAAGATGGGAAATGCCATGGAGGCCGAACCATGTCCCTATATTTAGTATAGTGAAATATAAAAATTTATGATTGATTTAGTAAGAATTAGATAATATAAGGTATGAAAAATATAATAGAAATAATTGTCATGAAAAATAGCAAGTATACCTAATTATGTATAAATAATTATAACAATGGAAGTAAGGTTATTCTAAAAATGTCAGTATAAAATAAGTATAATTTAAAATTTCGATAATTAAAAATGAAGTCAAGAAAGTAAATGCTATGGAAAGGGAGAAAGAAACATGATATATGTATGAGATTACCATGAAAATGTATCGTATTCTTTATTACAATGCCACATTATATTCATGTATGAATGGAAATTAGGATGTGATTATGGTTTTTATATGCAAAGTTAATGAAGCTATACAAAATGAGAATGGAAAATTGATGCATGATGGAAATAACATAATCGGTAGTATAAAAAAATATAATACAATAAGAAATATTAATTGCCCTTAGTGTACAGTGGGTAATCCAGGATCTCAAGATAGAATGGCTAGCCATAGGGGAATATACACTGCGGTATTATTGTGAATCTACTGAAATTGTAATGTGAAATGTGACTATATTGCTTAGCCAGCTTATTAAATGATATACTAGAGAATTTAGTATCATACTTCATGTTGTACGATCCTTCAAGCACATTGAAATCATATGGTACACTGAGAAATTTGGTATTGTACCCCGTGTTGTATGGTCCTTTCAGTATATTGATATCACTGAAGTTCTCATCCCACTTATCTGGCTTGAGAATTTCCACCGATGACCACTAGAGGCAAAAGTATAATTTTACATGTAAATAAGGATAAAAAGGTAATTATGACGTTAAAGATATTATAAATGTCAATAAGTAATAAATATGATGAAAATGAGATTGATAAGTCAAAAAAGGGTAAAACAGTAATTATATGATAAATCAGGGATAAAATGGTAAGTTAAAGTTAAAAAGGTGAATATTGAGGTCAAAATAGCTAAACAGACCAAAAATGATGAAATCATAAATAAATATAAGTTCAGGGATTAAATTGTAATTTGCCATCTGAGAAATATTTTAAGGGACCAAAATGTAATCTATGCACTTAAATTAAATTAAAAGTTAAAGAAAGTTAAATTCGTCAAAATTAAGGTCAATATGATCAAAATACAGTAAAAGTCAAATTTCAGGGACTTAATTGAAATTTTCCATTTAATTTTGGAAATAAGTAAAATTTAGCAAGAAAAATAATTATTAAAGTAATTAGAAGAAATTTTGATAATTAAAATAGTGATTTGGGAAATTAATTTGATTTAATATGTTGAAAAGGTAAAATCGTAAATAATGAGAGTCATGAGGACCAAAATAAAAACTGCCCTCTTAAGAACATGTATGAGGATCAAAATACGAATTTGTCAACTTAAGAAAATGAAAAGTCAAAGAAAATTAAAATGGTTAAAATCGAAGTTAAATAAGTTAAATTAAGATAAAAAGAAGTTTTAGGGACCAAGTTGCAAATTTTCTATCGAAGTACAGAAATAAGTGTAATTTAATAAAAAAAAGGGCATTAAGGAAAGTAAAAGCAAGAAAAATCAAACGAGTCAAAAGAGAAAATAAATAAAGTCAAACACGATGAATAAAACTTTAAAAGCTGAATTGTAAATTATCATTCAAGTATAAATTATATGAAAGTAAGAAAAAAAATGTGAATATGAAATTCAATAAAGAAAATGAGTCAAAATTTAAATAACAGTGATTCGAAATAAATTACAAATTCATGGGCCAAATAATAAAATTAAGGAAATAAGATCGAAATGAGAAAATAATTCATAATTTATTTTGTATAAAAGAATAATGGGAAGAACTTAATTGTTAAAGAGATTACCGATAAATTGGTTGATGGAAATTAAAATTAAAATTTGGACCGAAAGAGGAATTTGAGTAAATTGAGTACAAATAAAATAAATTTGTAAATTGGTCAAAAGCTAAGAAAATTAAAGGTAGAATTGAAATTTGTTGAGAACTAAAATGAAATGAAATTTCATGGTAAGAATTATTAAAAAAGTAAGAACTTGAATTGAAATAGTAAATATGAAAGAGAAGACAACAAAAGAATTAAGTTAACTGAAAATGAAAAAAAATTAAAGATTTTCTAAAAAACTAAGGAAAATAAAGCAACACAAGGAAAGAAAGAATTGTAAAAAAAAAAATTAGAAATTGAAAAACATTCAGGTATTGAACAATTAATGAAGAAAGACATTTCATATGATTGTGGAGGTTAAATATTATAATTAAAAACGTGCAACAAGATAAAATTATAAATTAACTTCAAAAGAAAGACAATAAAATAGTTATGTTAATGATATAAGAATTAGTAAAAAGATCAAGTAATAAAAGGAAACAGAAAAAGGAAAAAAAAGAAAAAAAATTACGGTTATATAAGTAACATCTATAAAGTGATATTACAAATAATATAGCTATATAAATATATAAAGAGTTAAATAGGGAAATGAATACAATTGGAATATACAAAGAAAAATAAATAAATGTATTTGGATGAAATTTTGTGTAGTTGTATCCACCACTAGGCAACAATGTTGCTTAGCATGCGGTTTGTTGACTGCGAGCAGGAACAGGAATTGGGCACGTGAAGAAGAAAGAACAACAAGGCATGTACATAAAGAATGTTGGAATTGCTTAAGTGGAGGCATTTTGATTTGTATTTATTGTCTATCATGTAATAATTATGGTTATTATTGTATAAGTAAATAATATTATGTGGATGATTGTATATTAATTATGTATAGTATATGGAAATTATGAATGAATGTAGGGTGTTACACAATCAATCTTGAGCTTGGTTTCCATAATAATACCTCATCCTATATCTAATATCTCATTTCTTTTGCCACATACACAAGCATACACATTCAAATTCATGAGATGTTACCATACCTCTTTAGTAGGACACACCTCCTTCAAGCTCTTCCTTATTCATTTACTTTACCTTTGCTGGTTTGCCCTTCTATATAGAATAAATCCACATGTTGTTATAATAGAAAAGACTCCTATACTCCTGACCGGTGTCTAGCAAGTGTACTAGATCAGCTAGTAATACAGGGAAATATAGATTAAGACCCCAAATATCGTATTCAAGGGAACATGGATTGCTAAGAATAATACCTATGTATGAATTAAATTAATCCGAGATTGTTTCCCAAATATTTTTGATTTAGAAACAAAAATTAAACCAAAATAAACAATTAAAAAAAACAAAAGCTAAAACATGAATTAAAAACAAAACAATAACTGGAATTCTCTTGCTAAAGAAACTATCCACCTTAACTTTCATTGTAATGACTTAAATTCAAATAATAACACCAATGATTATGAAGAATTCAGATAAATAAACTCAGATAACTTTATTCAAGATTATCATTCCAAGCATTAAACTCCCTTATTCAGAACAATTCAATACTTGGCATAAAAGTCTGAATTAATCCTCTTAGATGTCTATTAAAGCCTTTCTCAAGAGATTCAACTTTCACCTATTCTTAGTTCTTCCTCTCTTAGTATTAACCAATAAAATTAATACATAATCATTTCATATTTCGGATAATAATCATGCATAAACATTAAAGAGTTAACCCAAGAACATGCAAATCATTAACTATGTCAAAACCAATTCTTAGTTTTTTATTCAATAAACCAACAACCAATCTCAACACAATCAAAGATAAGAATATGCTTAAAACCAAGAAATAATCAACCGATATTGAAATTAAGCTCAAAATAAAGTCATAACAATGAAAATTCAAGATTTCAAGAATCCATTAGTAAAAGAAGAAAAAGCTACTTCCTAAACATGTTTAAAAACTAAAGACAAAGTTGAAAATAAAAATAAAGAAAATAGAAAATACTAACTAAGCTAAATTCTAAGATTAATCCCTAATTCTCTAATTCGATCTTCCTTTCTAAGATTGGATCCTTTCTTTGGTGTTAAAACCTTCTATTTATAGGCAAAAACGTGGTAGATTTCTTTCAAAACTGTAGAAACCAAATAGGAAGTGAATTCTGCTCAAAACAGGAAGTTCGATAAAATCCTTCGCGCAATTGGAGAATCAGATCACGTGGCCACGCCTCTTTGCCTTCTTCTTCACCCGTGGGCACGGCTCACTTTCCTCTTCTTCCACATGTGGCCACGTGTGGTCCTTTACTAGGAATCCACGTGGTCACGTGGTCTTTATACTTTCCTTTGTTTTCACTTCCACATGGCCACATTCCTCATCAAGCTTTGCTCTTTAATTTTCTTCACATGGCCACGTTCCTCATCTTTTGTTCTTCACGTGGCCACGTGTGAAGCTCTTCAAGAATGTCACGTGGTCACGTCCCAAGGCTCTGGACCGGACAATGGTTTTCTCGCCTAATTTCTGTATAATTGCACTTTTAGCCCAAAACTTTGCCCTTTTTACAATTAAGTCCTTTTTCTTGCAAAATAACCCTGAAAACCACCAAAATACAGAATTAACCTTAAAATCACAAAACTAACAAATTAAACTCAAATTAAACCTAATTAACACGAAATTAACTTAATTAAATACCTAAAAATACACTAAAAACATCATATAAATGACTATTATCAACTCCCTCTAATTAATATTTAATTATAAGAAATAAAAAAAAGAGAAGAAGGAGTTGTTACTCTAAAATGATAACCTCTAAATTCTCTTTCCTCTTAATATTAGGGTAGAGCTTTTTATGAGTTATTTTAGGGTCAAAATGGGAGAAAATGGATGCCTTAAGCTTCTTTGAAATGGCTGGTCGACTATCCCCCTAAATCCTTTGAGTTTTATGCATTTCTCAAGAAGATTCTAAGGAAGATAAGCGTCTTGCTCCCATTAGCTCTTATAAAGGTTGCCCTTAACTCCCTTTTTTTCCCTAATTTCATATTTCTTCCCCTAAACTTTCTCTTTTCCTTTTCAATTAAGTCCTTTGATTGCCATATTTCTCATAATTAATCACATGCATAACTTAATTTAAAATTATCAATTTACCCCTCCACTTTTAAGATAACTACCTCTATGGCCCAACTTCCAATTCACTAACTGTACCCACACACAATGATCATATTATCATTTAAGCACATGTATGTATATATATATATATATATATATATATATATATATATATATATATATATATATATATATATATATATATATATATATATATATATATATATATATATATATATATATATATTCTCCCAAGGCCTGAATAGGGGCCTCACATTGTAATTGCACCAAGATAATTATGTACAAGCTTAGTTTCTTTTGTTAATGATTTAGACTATATTGCTTGGCGACTAGTGATGGCATGTGTGTTGCTTTAAATTGATTTTTATGCAAGATACAGTCACATTCCTAGCTAGAATGCTGCCAAAATTTTGTTGAAATTCTCGTAAAATGTAGATTGCATATTATACCTCGTTTGATGAGTATGTTTCCTAGAGTACCTGATAATGGGCTTAAGATATTGTATATTGTATTGTCGCACCTAACGTGCATTTCCATATATGTTGGTCATTACCATTTAAGCCGACATGCTGCTGAAATTCTTACAAATTTTAACATATAGCTTACTTGTGGCCCAAGTCAATCATAAAAATTAACATATAATCTTTTCTTATAGGATGCCTCATAGAACAACACGTACAAACCTGGCTCAGCCTATACTAGCATATATAACACCTGAGCAAGCTGCCAAATATCGAGCCTTACTGTGAGTTTAGATCAGGTCCAACCACTTTATGGCCAGACAGTTCCTACAGGATATCGGGCTGATGGAAAGGTAGATCTACTCTTTACTAGAGCAACGCAGATAGAGTTCTTCACTCCCACTTTTTGGACCTACCCTGATGTCACCAGAGAGGTCCTGGCCACATTATAATATGGTGGCTTATAGAGTTCAAACATAGAGGAGGGGCAGTCCAATTCTAGGCATTTGGGCATCCATTACAGTATCTTCAGTTGGTGATTCACTCAGGCTAAGGGTTTTCTAGTTAGGGTAAACATGGTTACATATGGTAGGTTGATGGATTGGACTAGATGGCAGTGACACTTTCGAGGGCTGTATATCAATTAGATACCTTGAAGAGTACTATATTGGCCATCTGAGTTTTTTTGATAGATCCAGAGGGTTCTATCTACCTCTTATTTGGGATGTACAGGGAGTTTAGAGTCAGTGAACTCCACCGACATCACTAGCCTTTGAGGGATACAAGAGGATAGACACGTGGACATCACCTATGAGATCATGACCTCGCTAGTCAGGGTATCCAATACCCATAGGATGTGTCATTACCCGACTACTGCTATCACTAGGAGTATATGAGAGTAGGTTTGGCAACCTTATTCCAGAGGGCATATATAGTGATTTATGGTATACACTTACCATGAAGACGATGGAGCCCATTGAGGTGTGAGAGGGGCATTATAGGCTGTTAACAATCCCCGAGACCAAACAGAGATACGGTTTAGACCCTATAGTGCCAGATGCACCTGTAGAGGTAAATCATCAGGACCAACCACCATAAGAGACATCGGCAGACCCACAAGCACCTTCAACACAGCCACCTCAGTAGGAGGATCAAGCATATGAGCTGTATGGGTCACATGAGCACTAGAAGACAGGGGCTAATTTATATTATAAGTTTGACATATAGGTAGACCTACAAGATCTCTTGGATAGATTGCCACAACCACCAGTACATCTCCAATTGCCTATCAGACATCAACAGTTACCATTCAGGAGAATGGGGAGGTTTTCCTCTTATAGGCATCCAGGAGCATCCTTATCTTCAACTCCTACACCATTTGGACATCCATGAGGCTCTACATCAATTACTCATCCATCTCCAGCATATCCATCTTTAATTCCTCTATCTGGTGACCTCTTTGGTAGGTTGACAGCGATATAAAAGGCCATCGAATGCCAAGATTAGACATTGTAGTCTGTGTTAATAGCAGCTTAGTCTTTACAGTCATTATTAGCTATAGTGCAGTCTCTACAGATAGAGGTATAGGTATCAGGGCTAATTTGGTGGTTGCAGGTTAGAGATTCAAGGTGATCCTATAGGTAATCGATGATTCTCTCACTTAAATTAGGGGGCAAGTTGAACTCATTGAGATAGAGGTCCCTAGAGGCATAAAGGTTACAGTAGAGACAGATGAGTAGCTAAAGAGATACATCGGATACCTGAGGAATGATTTGATGAGGTTTCTTAAGTAACACTCTAGGGTTGTCACTGAGGTTGGCCACGATTCAGAGTGGCTAGCAAAGGTGATAGCATAGGTTCTACAGCCTTTGAAAGTGGCACTGCTAAGATTCCACTTTTGGTTAAGGCCAAATGATTAGCAGCCATCAGTAACACCATAGGCTATAGCATCAGCCAGAGCCCCCAAACCATCAGCATTCAGACCTCTATCAGGGCTAACCTATACAGGGGACCATGGCCTTTATAGTAGACCTATTATTTTGTATTCAGAGAGTTCAGAACTTTGTTTGAATATTTTTTATGCATATAAAAATTAAACTTGTATTTAATTTATATGCTTATCTTGTATTTTGTTTTGCTTTATTCATACTTGACACGCCTGTAAAGAAAAATGAAAAGAAATACCATTAAATTAATAAGAAGACTTGTAATTAACATGTAATAACAGGATATGAAAAAAAAAGAAAGGAAAAATAGAAAAGGTAATAACAAAAATATACATAAAAAAGAAAGAAAAACAAACATAAAAATTCAATAAGCAAAAGCACTAACATCAAATCCTCCTCACAAGTACCTAAAACCCCCATCAAAGGGCATATACCTACCACCACAACTAAAGAATAGACTAAAATACCCATCTTGAATAGGTTGAAATAAAAGATATACACAACAAAGAAAAGTGCTAATATTTTCGAATTCTTAAAGGATCAAATTTCCCCTTTTGCTTGAGGAAGTACATTCATTGTGAACTGGACGTGTCTTTGATGATAGTGATAATGATGATTTATATGATGTTTTAATATGTTTTTAGGTGTTTAATTAGGTTAATTTTGTGACAATTAGGTTAGATTTGAGTTTAATTGGTTAATTTTATGTTTTTGGAGTTAATTGTAAATTTTGGTGTTTTTCAGGGTTAATTTGATGAAAAAAGGGCTTAAATTGCAAAAAAGGCAAAGATTGGGGCCAAAACTGCAAAAATTAGAAATTGATGCGAGAAAATAAGCATCCAGTCCAGAAGGTATTCACATGACCACGTGAAATAAATGAAGAGAAACAATTGTGGCCACGTGAAGGGTTGCATTTGTAAAGCCATGGCCACGTGAAAGCAATGAAGAAAATATACATGGCCACGTGAATAAGCTTACAAAGAAGACATGTGACCACATGTAAGGAAAGGAGGAATTTCATATGCCCACGTGTGAAGAACAAAAGGGTACACACGTGACCACATGTGGATTTACACAGGAAGAGACGTGGCCACTTGATGAGTCTCCCATTTGAAGAAGGATTTTCTCCGAGCTTCCTGTTTAAGCAGAGTTTGCTTCCTATTCAATTTCTGAAGTTCAAGAAGGGCTATACTACGTCTTTGGCCTATAAATAGGAGTCTGAAACACCAGAATTAGAATCAATTAGTAGGAATCAATTAGAAGAATTCTTTAGTTTTAGTTTTACTTTGTTTTTCTATTTTTTTATTTTTATTTTTCCTTTCGATTTTGTTTAAGTTTTTCAACTTTGTTTTAGTTTTTAAATATGTTTAGTAAATAATTTTTCTTCTTTTTCTAATAGATCCTTGAAATCTTATATTTTCGTTGTTATGACTTTGTTTTGAGCTTTATTTCAATATCGATTGATTATTTCTTAGTTTTAAGCATATTCTTATATTTGATTGTGTTGAGATTAATTATTGGTTAATTGAATAAATAACTAAAAATTGGTTTTGACATAGTTATTGATTTGCATGTTCTTAGGTTAACTCTTTAATGTTTATGCATGATTATTATCCTAAATATGAGATAATTATGTGTTAATTTTATTGATTAATACTAAGAGAGGAAGAACTAAGAATAAATTGGAGTTGAATTACTTGAGAAAGGCTTCAATGAATATTTAGGAAGTTAAAACTAGATTTTCATGCTAAGTATTAGATTTGTCTATGAGTTTAATACTAAGAATGATATACTTGAATAAAGATATCTTGCTTTAATTACTAGTTTTTTCCATAATCATTGGTGTTTCTATTAAATTTAAGTCATCACAATGAAAGTTAAGGTGGATAGTTCCTTTAGCAAAAGAATTCCAATTATTGTTTTGTTTTTAATTCATGTTAGTTTAATTTTAGTTTTTGTTTTGTTTAATTGTTTATTTAGGTTAATTTTTTCTTTTAAATCAAAAACATTTGGAAAATAATCTCGGATTAATTTAATTCATACATAGATATTCTTCTTAGCAATCCATGTTCCCTTGGGTACGATATTTTGGGGTCTTAATCTATATTTCCCTGTATTACTAGCCGATCTAGTACACTTGCTAGACACTGATCAGATAGGTCTAAGTTATGGAAGGCCATCTCTTGGACCCTTCACCACTGGCTACCTTGCAAAACATGGGACATCGCAAGGATAAAATGGAATATTATCAAATCCAAAATTGTATAATGGTTAATATGCCATTATGGCAGTCAACGTTCATTTGGACAGCGAGCTTTATTCCTAAAAACACGAGATGTTTCAATCTAAACACATAAAAAGTCACAAGAATGATGTTGATAATAAGAAACTATTGGATAAGAGGCCAAATCTTAATGATAATATAAATTCAAAGAAGATAGCAGAGATCACAGTCTTAAGCTGAAGCATCTCCAAGATGGAAAAATACTTACACAAACATACCAGTGACTCCTCACAAATGCATATTTTCCAAAAATTTCTCAGGTTGGATATTATTTCAAGGGGGGATAATACACCTACAAGGGTATAACAACCACCATAATTGGAAGGTCAGGTATATCTACAGATGACACCAGCCAAGCACCACTCAAACAATCTGATTTTGCATGCCCTAAGTACTAATTAGATCTAATTAAGTTATCCTGATTTTGCATACCCTAGGAGTTAATTAGATGCATTCAAACAACCTGATTCTGCATGCCCTAGGCACTAATCAGTTTTAATCAAGTCATTTTGATTTTGCATTCCCAAACGTTAATCAGATTTAATTAACTCATTTTATTTTGCATACCTCAGCCACTAATCAGGCAGTTAATATAGGGTTAACACATTGATAAACTGATGTTAACTATCCAAACCAGGTTAATGCATTGATAAGCTAATGATATCTACCTAACCAAGAGACTTACTACCTTATAAGTTATGTATTTTAATCCACCAATAGATTCGTTGCCATAAGTACACATCTTTTTACTTTTATTCTGAACTTTGGCTCACTTTGGCACTAGTGCACCAGCTTTCCAAAATTAGGGACAACTATAAACATCGTAACCTTAGGCAGCCTATATTAGGGTTACCCAATGCTGAGAAAATTGTATATTACTGATAATAGGTATGGATATTAAAGCTTCAAATGTAAATTTCTATCATTTTTTTCCAAAGATTTTGTGAATTTTTCAAGTGTTTTTCAAATATTTTTATAAAAGAGCATAAGAAACCTGATTTTGGGCATTTAGTGGTGGTAGGTGCTAGTTTATCATATAGGGGATGCCCGTCTATGGCCTTCTCTCTCTCTCCTATACAGGACAGATTAAAGGTGTTTTTATAATTCTGGGACTTATGCTCAAGGCACGATCGCCCGCTAATAAGGTAAGCCCATCTACGGGCCTTTTTCCAAATTTTCCACATTTCTATAATTTAAAAATAAAAAAGGAGATATATTTTTAAAGGATCCTAATTTGGATTTTCTGAGGATATGGAGATTTGGGAAGTTAGAGGAATCCAAATCAAACTCTAACCTAGGTATAAAAGCAAATATTTATAGGGTTTCCAGGGAGACAAATCACACTTGGTACAAAGGCAATCTTAGACAATAAGAAAATTAATTTCTCTCTCTCTAAGAAGTAATTTCTCTAATAATCTTTTGACTAAAACACACACACTATGAATAATCATTGGATTTTTATAAAAAGAAAAGAATGCAATCGTAGTGGAGATCTAGACTTGAAGGATTTCAGAGTCAAAAAATCTCCTAAGGGTAATATTCTAGGATCTCTTCTTATTTTCTTTCTCTAAAAATTGCCATGTTTAATCATGTGAATCTTTGTTGAAATAATTGTGTTTATGTGTTATGTTATATTCATTTACATGTTTAAAATTGAATGACATATTAAACTGGATTTATATGCATGATAATAATATGATTTGATGTGATTTTCCTCCATTGTTGTATAACTCAATGCTTTACTTTTATTATGTAAGTTTGGAATTTAATGTGCTTTAATGTGTTTAATGCATAATTTAGGGTTGTAATCTTGTTTATGTATGTTTTGGGCATTAATATTTGAGTATTTGGAGTTAGCCTTAATTTTGCATGACTTTTGGTATTTTTTCTTGGATTCTGTTCTATCCAGCGAATGATGGATAAGAAGAAGACTCGATAGATGCTCATCTGTCAAAGTGATAAATGGACATTGTGGGAACTTCTTCTCATCCCATCCCTCATCTGGCTGTAGGCATCCACCACCCTTATAGAGGCATCCGTGGCTAGTTTTTAGGTATTTCTACATTTATTTCGTACATTTTATTATGTTTGTATGATTTTTTTGGCCCCAAAAATGTTCATTTTGATTTTGTAGTGTATAATTAAATGCATGGTTCTTTTCCTGTATGTTGGCTATTTATTCAAGTAATGTTAATTTATTTGTCTTTTATGATTTATTGTGAGTACGTGACTTTACCTATTTTGGGAGGTCTCATAAGGCACTTTGCATTGGGCTTCATACCTCAGTCAGCTAATAACCACCACCCACCTTCAGCTACTACCTTTATTTGTTCCAGGTATTTATTATTTTATTTATTATTTGCTTCATTATTTTTGTTTGTTTATTTAATTTGTATTTTTGGATGTATTTTTAATTTTGGGGATGTAATAACTAGTAAAAATGCCTTTTTTATACGTGCATAAAAATAAAAAGGCAGTCAAAATGATTTCTATTAAATAACTCAAATTTTCCTTTAAAACTTGGACCAATGTCATATTTTCCATCCAAAGTCAAACAAACAACAAAAAAACATTTTTAAAAACATGCATGTGGAAATTAATGTTCCCGATTCAAATGAATGCCCCGATTTATGTATGTAATTTAATTTTTTTTCTTTGGACGATTTACTTCTGTAATAAGTTTGAGTAGTTTAGTTTAATTTATTCATTTACTTACCTCTTTATTAATTGATTAGAGTGTTTACTTAATTTTATCGCCTTTGCATCATGTGAGAAAAGAGATGGGATTAAAATTTAAAACTCAATTATAAAACAACACCTAACCAAGATGCCTAATAAGGGTGATGTTCTAAACACCAATCTCTATTTGGGCATCAAAAGGTCAAGAATCATTTCCCAAAGTTTTGTTGGGAGGTAACTCCATAACACATACCTCTTTTAGGCTCATTAGTAGATGTTTTCATGGGCTAACTATCAAAAATAATTCCAGCTTGATCCTTTTTTATTGTGAAGTAGCCAATTTAGGAGTTAAAGTGAGCCTCTTTTGATCTTGAACCATAAAAGAAAGCCTCCAAAAGCCAACTTGAAAATAAATTATGGCTCTGGCGCATGTCACAATAACCTGTAGGAAAAATCCAAATGAACTCCATGAGCAAAAGTAGGTCAAGGGATGACTCTAGCCCAACATAGTTGCATAATAAGGTAGAGCAATTAGACCAACATAAAATCGACGAAGATCATAAGAAAATCCTATAAGGAGTTAGGTTGCCTGCCCATACTTTAGCTAGGGACAATCAGGTAAGTCCTTTAGCCCTAAAAATCTTCATTAAAAAAACCATATTCATTCAAAGAATAGAAAAAAGAAAAGAAAGGCAAAGAAAAAAACAAACACAAAAAAAAGAGAAACGAAAAAGAGAAAGAAACAGATAAAAAGAAGAAAAAGGCACCAAATTCAAATCCAAAGACCTCTTAAGAGGAACCAAATCCAAAGGCCTCTTAAAAGGCACCTAATCCAAAGCCCTCTTAAGAAGCACCTAATCCAAAGCCTTTTTAAGAGGGACCAAATCCAAAGCTCTCTTAAGAGGCACCCAATCCAAAGCCCTCTTAAGAGGCACATAATTCAAAGTTCTTTTAAGATGCATCGAATCCAAAGTCATCTCAAGAGGCATCAAATCCAAAGTCCCTTTAAGAGGCATCAAATCCAAATTCCTCTTAAGAGGCATCAAAACAAATTTCCTCTCAAGAATCATTTTCCAAAGTCTCTTAGTGAGTATCAATTTCTTTTTCAAGGCATTTCTAGTTTGTTGTGACCGTTAAGTCCTTTTTTCAATGCATTTCTAGTCTCTTAGACACATTAAGTCCTTTTTCAAGCCATTTCCTCTTAAGAGCATTAATTGAGACATTTCAAGTCCCTTAGTCATAAATTGCTAACTCTATCTACTAGGGGGTAACTTCATAAGACTGGCTATGTAGGGAGCAAAAATATATCCTTAGTTACTGCAAACCCTTTAGGTAGGGGGCTTGACTTCTAACTAGAAGTATGAGATTATAAGCTCAGAATGGCACCCAATAGATTAATATATTACATTTTATGGGGAAAAAGGGTTTTCTTTTACCAAGAGTGCAATAACAATAGATTATCTACCTTCAAAATAATAGGAGAACTAGGATAGAAGGCAAAGCAGAAAAAACTAAGAGGGATAACTAGACGAAGATTGTCTGAAGGCCAGGAATTCTGAGGAAAACATGTGTGGGACATCCTTTTGCCAATTTTAAGGGGTGTTTTTATTCAAATAATTTTTGCCCTAGGTTTAATGTATCTTGTCAAGTTATGTCCAAGGTTTTAACATAATTATTTCTTGTTAATTTACTTTCAATTTGAAATTTTGCTTTATCTGAGTAATTTATTACTATGAATGGGTTTGATCTCAATCACAAAAATTGGTGTTTAATTCATATATGAGCTAAACAAGAGATAGTCACATTTTATCTCTATTTACTAAATCGCATAAAAGTCTCAATCATACCATGCAATTTCTAAATCTTGAGCACTTTAGGCCTATTTTAAAAATAAGTTGAGAAAATAAAAATTGTTTACAATTGAGGAGATTGGGTAAAACTCATTAAGAGCACTAAAACCTTTTTGATTACCCATTAAAGTGACCCCATGATGAGATGGAATCTAGAAAATAATTCGAGCAACACTTTTTTATATAGCATTCTAAATAAGTTTCTCCTACCTAGATTTCATATCCTCTTGCTAACCCATTAAGCATTTATTTCAAGCATGTTAAATGCGTGTTCATTTTATTATTACACACATTAAAATGACTCCTTAGCCCAAAATGATTTTAACTTCCCATTAGGAAGATGACCACTATGGTAAAGTTGATTTTACCTTTCAAGAATAAGGGAGATTAATTTCTACCAATCCTTTGTACAAATCTTATTTGTAAGGAATATAGTTTATTTGATGAAACAAACCTAAGAAAAATCTCAAAGTCAATGCCACAATAAAGACAACAAAAAGGAAAGGGAGATCTTGTGCTAGTATCCTTTGAATAATTTCTAGTAAATTGAAAATTATCAAGGCCAAATGTGAGAGTGCTTTGATGAATGGAAAATGGGTAGAGAATAATCCTCTCGAAAATTAAGGAAACATAGTGATCATTTTTCTTTAGCAACCTAACCTTTCTTTGATAGCCATTCACCCAAGCCTAATATTACAACCATTATAAGATCTCCTAATTCTAGGTATAGTCTCATCCAACCTAGCAAAGATGACCTTTTAGTAAGGTTTGATAGGTAAGAAGAGGTATATGGTATTGCTTGAGCTTTAAGCGAGAAGCCATGAATAAATGTATGCATTTGAATAAAATCTCATCCCCAACTTTACATTTGGAATTTGCTTTTAAAAGCCAAAATTCTATTTTGGCCTTTAGCATACACATACACAAAAATGGCTTGCTCTGCATTGTGCTTATATGTGGGTTCAAAATACCTTGGTATTAACGTGCCTATACTCCTATTCCTTCATTGAGAGTGACCCTTTAATTTCTCTTATTGAGATTAAACTAGTTGAGAATGTGATCCATTCAACTTATTCAAGGATTAGTAAAATTCAATTTTAAAGTATTTAATGAGTTACGATTAATTTAAATTTTGGACACACCTTGGCAAACAACTTTTTACATACACCATGAGTGGCACACACCGTACATAACTCATATACATAACTATACGTACACATATGAATTTTGCACATATATAATTTCCTTCACATTCTCACTAGAGTAATTTCTTGCTAAGAAAAAATACAAATGGAATCTTTCGTCAAAGCTAACTGCAATACAACTTTAGGAAATCAGATAAAGATAAAATTTTGATAGGACAAACCATGCCAAATTATGGAAGGAGAGTATCCCAGAAAATGAGGTCATCTACGCACACCATGCTATGGGTAATTACAAGAGGGTGACAATCTTGCTTAAAGACAAAATCCCCATGGAGTAGATTTCATTCATGGATCTAGACTGTCAATGCACATCCTTGCTGGAGGCAATCAAGGGGCAATATTTGGTATCATCAAAGGGACATATCCTACTCTACTCAAAAAGTTTTAGCCATTGCACATAACTAAACAATTAGATCAAAATGGAATACTACTTGAGCCTTGAAACTTGGTCGTATGTACTAATGTAGCCTCAAGATTGATCAATGCCTTGATACTTCTTTCACTGTAGGAGGCAAATGGCCAGGCAACTGGTAACTAATTTCAGCTACCCCACACGTTTACCTTAATATAAAATATCTCAGGGAGCATATTAGATAATCAACCAATGGTTAACATATCAACAAGCTAACGATAGCAATCTAGCCAAAGATTCATTGCCTCATATGTTACGCATCTTAAGTCCTAATTCTACATGCTAACAAGCCAGCTTTAATCATAGATTCAACCAAGGGTTAACACATTGATAAGTTGATGGTAACTACCTAACTAGAGATTTGTACCTCAAATGATATGCATCTTATCAACTCCATCCACCATCTACACACAAGGTATATTATGAGGTAAAAGGAGACTGTATAATTGACCACTACTGATAAGCTAGCATCAATCATTCCATCCATCCCTACAGTAAGCCTTTTTAAGAAGCAGCTAAGAGGCTACCTCTTTAGGAATGTATATATTCCCCTCACTCTGAACTTTGGCTCACTTAGACACTTAGTGTACTAGCCTTCCCAAAGTTGAGGGCAAATGTAGACACTGGATCCTAAGTTAACTTTTATTAGAGTTACCTAATGAGGATGTTTTATTTTCTCTTAAATGTAAATAATTTAAATTTTAAGGATCTCTCTTTACTTTATGAGCTATT
Source organism: Excoecaria agallocha (assembly GCA_037975025.1). Taxonomy (NCBI): domain Eukaryota; kingdom Viridiplantae; phylum Streptophyta; class Magnoliopsida; order Malpighiales; family Euphorbiaceae; genus Excoecaria; species Excoecaria agallocha. The sequence goes on along the minus strand of CM075823.1, from coordinate 5,613,454 downwards.
TTGAAAATATTTTTTTTATGTTTTAACTTTAAAAAATGGATTAGGGATTAAGGAGTGACTTAAGAGAAATTATGCTTAAAGTTTTCTAGGATCGATTTTGGGATTTTGGCTATATATCAAACTACAAACCTTCAATTGAGTGATTCCAATTCCATGTAAAACTTAAGACATATATCTATAACTTTGTAGAATGAATTAAAACCCATTTTTGTGTCTTAAGATGCTCAAAACTAAGCATGGACTTAAGATACCTGAATCTATCCCCTATTTTTGACCAATTTGTACCAATTTAGGCATAACTCTTTCTATAAAACTCTTTTTGAGGCAAATCTAACTTTTTTAGAAACTAGAATTAGATTGGATAAAGTTTTATTGAGGATGTATGACCTAATTCTATCTTTATTGTTCCCAATAATTTTTCAAATATAAGATAATAATTCTATCCCTGAAGGATATCCGTGAGCAATCAATGGTATTTTAATTATAAATCATGATCTATAAAGTCAAATTGGTTGATTATTGATTTGTTGAAAGCTAAGATATAGAGAATAGTTATTGAAAGGACACTTTGGCCTAAAAATGTCATTTTAAGGGGGTTGTGACTCACTTACCGAGTCACATCCAATAGGTGAGTACCAGGGAGCTATGACTCACTTACCGAGTCACACCCAATGGGTGAGTACCAAGGAGCTATGACTCACTTACCAAGTCACACCCAATGGGTGAGTACCAAAGAGCCATGACTCACCCATCAAGTCACACCCAATGGGTGAGTACCAGGGGGTCATGACTCACCCGCCGAGTCACACCCAACCTTTTGGAACTCACCTTCTTTGGCTTGAATTCCCTCCCCCCCCCTCCCCTCCCCTTCCTTTCCATTTCCTCCTATTTTAAACCCACCCAATGGCCACAAAAAAAAAGGGTTGGCCATTTTTAAGCACAAAGGGAGTCTAGGAGAGGAAAAAGAAAGAAAAAAAGAGAGAAAAAGGAAAGGAAAAAAGGTATTTTTTTTGTTTTCTTTGATTTTTTCTCCCTCTTTTCTTTAAACTACTCTTTCTTTTTATCTTTTAAATATTTCTTGATAAAAAAATATTAAAGAGATCATAAAAACATTAAGTTTTTGCCGTTAATCTGAGAATATCCTAAAGGTAATATTATAAAGCCAACCATATTCTTGACATGTTGTTTATTTGGATCATATTTATACTTTCACTATTGAATATTGTGGATCTAGCTCCCTTTTAGACAATTTGCTTAATATTTAACCGAATTAGACCACTTAATATATTATAATAAGATTTAATAACTTTTATATGTTAAATATGTAATTTTTAGTTTGTTTAATTTATTTTCTTTATATATATTATTTAGATCTTTTTTTTACAATATTTTAGATATTTTTGTTATATTTTTATGGATTTTAAAACCCAGTTTTACAAAGATCTACGCAGAAAGCGAGCTAACTCAGTATGATTTTGACCTTATGGTCATAAGTTGCACATGTATTATTTAATATTATCTTTTAATTTATTTTATATATTATGTTTATAATTTTTATGTTCATTTTTATGTTTATTTTATGTTAATATTTGTTAGTATATTATTATTGCATGTTAATATTTATTATTTTATTGTCATTGTATGTTGATATTTACTATTATAATAATAATAATAATAATAATAATATTATTATTATTATTATTATTATTATTATTATACTATTATTATGTTATATATATTTATCTAACCATTTATATTATTTATTTATTTACTTTATTTTATTGTACAACTTCATGTATCTAATATGTGTTTGTGAGTATAGTCTGGTGGATATAGTGTAGCATGCTTTTTAGTAAGGATGATCATAGACTGGTTAATCGGTCCATGAGCAAAAATATTAACCAGTCCATTAATATCGATTTTTCAAAATTATTAATCATTAATCAGTCTGTTACATTCAGTTAATCAGTCTATCGATTTCGGTTTTTCAGTTTGGTTAACCAATATTTTTTGGTTAACCACTAAAATTTATAAAATAAAATTATATAAAAAAATTAGATAAAGTTTAATTCAATTTTCAATATCGAAAGTAATTTAATATAAAAATTACGAAACAAATATAATTTAATAGCCAAAATTCATGTTTTATAAATTAATAGCTAATATTATAAAATAGATTTAATATTTATTGAAAATTACTATATTTGATTCTAAATCAAATAAAATTTTGGATAATAATGTAATTAAATGCTATTATGTAAAATAAGAACACCAATATATGATATTATATATATAGAAGTTAATTGTATACTATATATAAATATTGCTATATAATTAAAGAGAATGATAAAATATAAATTTAGTTTAAAGTATTATATAAATTTTATAGGAAAATATAAAAAATTAAGGTATAAAAATAAAAATATATTTTAAATATATTTTAAAGTATAATTTTATGTAAATTTTAGAGAGAAATAGAGAAAAAAATGAAGATATATATATATATATATATATATATATATATATATATATATATATATATATATATATATATATATATATATATATATGAATCGGTTAACTGTAGACTAACGGTTAACCGATACTTAAAAACTTAAATCGCAACTATTAACAAAAAATATCAAAATTAAAAATCGTAACCGAGTCCATCGAATCGGTTAACCGTAAAAATTGATTCGATTTCATATCGATTTTACGGTTAACCATATTTTTTATTTTTTTTTTGCTTATCCCTACTTTTTAGATATCTAGATATTTTTTTAATATGTAATTAATTATTTTTCAGTTTTATTTTCTACTTATTTATTATTCTGGGTCTGTAATATAAAAAGGAGTTTTCGACTGCTAAAAGAAAAAATACATAAAAATATTTATACTAAATAATTACGATTTTTATTAATAAAATTGGACCAATGTCCTGTTTAGAGCCAAAAAATCACATATGTAAATAATAAGTTTTTTTGTAAATAATATAAAATAATTTTGTACATAATTAATTAATATGGAATTTCTCTAATAAAATGGGATCACTCATCCCAATTTTGTTCAAAATGCACAATAAAAGCCTTTTTGTAAATATGCATGCTGGAGCCAATATTCCCTCCAAAATGAATTATAAATAAACCACTTGTTTTATGTATGTTTATGTACCATTTAGTAGATAGTATTTTATTTTGTAATTTTACTGCTTTATATGCTATGCTTTACCGCTTTCCAAACTTGGTTGAGTGCATATTTATTTTTATATGCATGAATTCGCATGAGAAGAAAGATAAAATAATTAATTTGAAAGCTCAATTATAATTCACTAATCGAAAGTATAAATAAGAGTGAGTTCCTGAATCCTTTCAAGTTTTGGCCTCAAAAGGTCGAAACACTATTTCCTAATGTCTTATTGGATGGCGACTCCTTTATACCTGCCTTATGGTGCCTAACATAGACACATACCAATCACTCAATTTAGAAGACTCTTTTATCTAGCCAATCCTAAAAATGGATTCTAGTCTAGATGGAATTGTTATTATCTTGTACGTATATCAACCCCTTCTCAAAAAATATACATATCAGACTTGGGCTAGTGGTCCTTCCTAACACTTCCTTACATTGAGTGAATGTAAGGTCATACTTTGAGAATACACTAGGTTTAAAAAAGGATTCCTAACTTAATTATAAGGCCTAAGCATATCTAATGCATCTTATTTTTTGAAGAAATATAAAATAATTAATTATAAAGACTCATTTATATTAAATCAACCAAGTTACTTTCGGAGCAAAATCTCATGGTCCTTAGTGGAGTCGTCACTATGACGCATGCTGAATTTTAAAGGTATTAGATTTATTCTCGAAAGCTCATTCTTAAGGATTTAACTCATGAAAGCTGGTTGTTTCACAATAGATAGGATTTTATCCCTATCTATTGTTAACGATCAACCTATAAGGGCATCTGCTAGCCATCACAAGGTAGGTATCACGGAATTGCCATCCAATAAAACCTTAGAAAAGTGAGTTATAACCTTATGAGGCCAAAACCAAAGATAGTTTGAGATCTCACTCTTATTTATAACTTGGTTAATGCTTATATAAATAAGCATTTATAATTAATTATTTTAACTCTCCTCTCATGCATATCATGGCAAAGAATTGAAAGGCGCATTCAAGCACATTAAAAAGCTGCAAAGCAGTCTATGTATCTATATACATCGTAAAAGTAATAGAAACACAAATATCTATTGCTAAAAGAATCATACATAAATTATGAAATTTATTGGGTTCATTTGGATAAGGACATGGGACCTCTCATGCATATTTACAAAAAGAAAGAATTTTAAAGTGTATTTTGGATAAAAATGGAATATTAAACCCTTTTGGCTTTTGAAAAAGAATCATGTTAATTAATTTAAAATTAAAAAATCCATTGTGATTATAAAGAAAAATTCTTGTTTTACTTGTTATTTTATGGATGAAAAGTTGAGACATTGGTGCCCTACTATTATAAAAAAATTCCACTCAAACTTGTATAAAACCTTTTAGTAAACTTTGCACGTGTCATTCAAAAAATCATTTATTGCTGCATCATTGTAATAAAAAGAATAAAAGAATAATAATGCAAGAAAAATAACATGCATAAATTGGGTTATTTATTGAATTGGGAATATTGATTTTCTCATGCTTAATTATAAAACTATTTTGTGTGGTTTTTTGGAATAAAAGGGCGGACATTGATTCATTTTATGTGAAAATTCAATTAATTAAGTATAAAATATTTTATTGAATTTTCCTAATTATCGTGCAAAAATCATTTATTATTAAGCTATTACAATCGATTATATAAAAAGTGCAAAAGAATAATAATACAAATCCAAAATAATAGATGAAAAGGGAAAAAAAATCCTAGGCTAATATGCTTCACCAAATTCTCCAATTCTCCAATCCAATTTGACATGAGGATGCATTATTATGCTATAAAATGGGCAAAAAATAATATTAGTCAATAAATTAAATAAATAAATAGCGATTAATTGAGTCAAGCCAATTAGGTAACTGATTAGTTAACTTAAATTAGATAAGTAATTAATTAAATATAATAGAGATAAAATACATAAAATGCATGATGCATTTCGAAATTCATGTAGCATATATTTGGCATGTGCATGCTAAAACATCAAATATATATATATATATATATATATATATATAAACGATGATTTTAATACATGTGAGATTTAACCGTGGTAATCAAATCCTTTAGGAAAAGAATTAATAAATAGACATGCTTAAATTGAGATAGGTGTAGTAATTAGAATGAGATCTATATTGATCATGAATGATGATAATGGCTTTTTATTGATGATGGTGTTGTTAAAAAATCATGACAACATGAAATCCATATGAGATTATGAGAAATGGTTTATAGGCATAAATATGCCAACATTTATATGAAAGCTTTTGATCATGGTTTACATATTAAGAAATAGTATAATCTAGAGATAATTATTTTCCTTGCCCTAATATGACTTGGGAAACGGGGTAGATGATGTAGTTGGCTAGAAGGATATAAATTTGATACCATGGTAGCAGGTCATGCTGACTTACATAGTGGACCTATTATGGTACCACACCGTAAATATTGAATATATACAAAGTTGGATTACAATATGTTTATATTGAGGACCATGGGGTCTATAGTTCTGTGCATCACACTTCACTAAAAAAACTGCCAATTAGCGACGGCATTATTTTCGTTGTAAATTTTGCGACGGATTCATGACTGTTTTACAATCCGTCGTGGGGAGCATATTTTCAATTTTTTTGCTCCAATTTAATAAATTGTATTCACTTTTAATTTTTCAAAACTGAATAGACTATATACAATTTATAATATTCCTTTCAATTATTTGTTATTGAATTTCTTAATAATAAAAAATTTTAAATCAGATATTTTTTTTAGATGTAAGCTAGTATAACAGGAATACATTTTCTTCAAGCGTCGCAAGTACTTTTAGAAATATGAATTTTTACCTAAACTTGTAATATAAACTTATTGCAATATATAGAAGGGAAAATTCACAAAATTTATACTCTATCTTATAATTTTCTGTTAATTGCTAAATAACGAAATTATCACAAATTTTTTAATACGAGAATTTCTATATTATATTTATTATTTTTTTATTGGTTAATTAACAATCATATTCCAATTATTCGTATTTCGTAAAACCTACATGCAATATAATTATATTCTTTTCAATTCATAAAACCTACATGCAATATATCATTCGTCCGACAATAATGATTCTTATATAATTTACAAATTGTTTAAATTTTTCTAACAAATTAAAAGAAAAAAGTGTTAAAGAGCTGAATTTTATTTTTTATTATATTAATTATATTTGACGTAATTAATTACGTAACTTAATATTATTTTAATTGATGGATAAATAGATGTATCAAATTTTGATATCTATACTAGCTTGACTAGTTGTTAACATGGTTTGGTTAAATATAAATTCACTTTTCACATAAGAATTAAAATTAACTGAAGCGGAGTTGGATTTAGCCATTAAACTTAACTGATGTTTACAATGTATTAATTAGTTGAAGATATTAGAGTAAGGATATCTAATGTATACTATTACTTTTAATTATTTGTTATTGAATTTAATGAATTTAGAAAACGTAGAAAAAAATCTATTGACTCTTGACCATAATTATTATAAAATTAAAAGCATAAATCATAGTATCTGTTATACAAATTAAGTATTTATTTCATTTTTAATAGAAGTAGTGAAGAAATAATAATAATAATAATAATAATAATAATAATAATAATATTGTTATGGAAAAAAAATTTCCTCCGTTCCCATTTTCACTAGGATCCTCATTCCCACGGGGATCCTCATCTCTGCATTAAAAATATTTTTATTTTTTAAAAAAATTTAATTATAAATAAAATATAATATTTAATAATTAATTATAATTGAAATATAATTTTTAATAATTAAAAATATAAATTCAATTATAAATTAAAATAATATAAATTTCAATAATTGATAAAACTAAAATTAAATATATTTTAAAATTAAATTATATAAATATAATTAAATTTTGAGGATGGAAAAATTTCAAAACGGAGATCACAATCTTTATCCTCGTCACGAATTTTAAGTCAGAGAATATTTTTTTTCGTCTCTATACTCACGAAAAAATTTTTCTGAAATTTTTCGCTCCATTCAGGATAATTTCCAACCAAAAATGGAAATTTTCCATCCTGTAATTATCCTTAGATGTTATGTCCTATTTTAATAATTCAATCTTTTAGTCGATAATTTTACGGTGTTTGGCTCAATTTTTCTAAATTTACCAAATCAAATAATTTATAATTGATCCTCCGATTTTAAAATATTGGCGCAGAGAGAATGTTATGATCGAAAGAGACCAGAGTGAAGAAAAATTCTGCCACCGCTGGTGGACCTTTAATGTTGAGAACTCCGCAGAAGGTACACTCAACATAATCCTTTTCTGCTTTCATAATTTCCTCGGCAGCCAAACAAACGACTACGCCATCACAAATGTCATGAACCTATCTCTCATTTTGCCTCAAATTCCTCCAAATGACCTAATTTAACCTGTCGCGCCTAATTTTTATTTTAGTGAGGTGGGTGTATTAACCAAGCTTTTAAGGAAATCAAATCATGGAAAATAAGAAGTACGCTAAAGAATTGGATGTCGCCGTTAAAGCTGTCCATCTGGCATGCTCACTTTGCCAGAGAGTGCAAGAAGGGCTCGCTTCGAAGAGTACCCACCAAGTTACCTCTAAAGATGATGATTCTCCTGTTACTGTTGCAGGTACTCCAGTTTTCATCTTATGTATTTATTTTTAAATGCTGGAATTGGATTTTCTTTTTCTCTGTTTTTTTTTTTCCTGCTTTGTGATGGAATAATCTGCATTTGTAAGATTGATGTTGCAGAAGTGTTAATTTATGTGCGGTTCAATTGGTATTTGCTGGAAGCGTGGATTTGAAAAGAACTTAAAAGAGAGTTGAATTTATTGGAATTTTGAGTGGTTAAAAATTTGCTTCTCAGTATGGCTAATGCTTAGCAATTTAACATTTTTATTCCGGTGGTTTCATTTCCTAGAGAAATTATAGTACCACTCAAATATGCCCGGTACATGGAAGAACTCTTTTAGAAAGCTCAACTACCTTCTGCTCTACTTCTGTTTCTCATTAGAATGAAATATAAACTTGCAATGCATACCTGGAAATCCTGATTTGGGTTGGAGAATATTGAATGATCAGAGCATTGATAACCAATTTACAAATTTAGTATGTTTTATCGTGTATATTTTTCTCAATAGTATTTACTGATTCTATTGATTTTATTGGCTTAATAGATTGGAGTGTTCAGGCCACTATTAGCTGGATACTCTCAGAAACTTTCAGGGATCAAAAAGTGTCCATAGTTGCTGAAGAAGATGTTCAAACTCTCTCTGAATCTCACTCTGCAGGCTTACTGATGGCAGTCACAAACACTGTAAATGAATTCTTGGCTGAAGCATCAAAATATGGTCTTGAGGGTCCAACAGAGGCTCTTGGAAGCGAACAAATTCTTGAAGCCATTAGTCGTTGCAACTCAACTGGGGGACGCCTTGGAAGGCATTGGGTACTTGATCCTGTTGATGGAACGTTAGGATTTGTGCGTGGAGATCAGTATGCTATAGCTCTAGCCTTAATGGAGGAAGGAAAAGTTGTGATTGGAGTCCTTGGGTGTCCAAATTATCCTATGAAGAAAGAATTGCTGAATCATCATCAAAATTGTCCCCAAAGCATGTCAAAATTGTCTACGCCTGCTTCTGATACTTGGCAAAAAGGATGCGTAATGTATGCACAAAGAGGGAGTGGTAAGGCGTGGATGCAACCAATAATCTGGGGAAATAAGAAATTTGAATGGCCAAATTCTGCGCAGCTGATACAGATTTCTTCTATTGATGACCCAGAGCTGGCTACCTTCTGTGAACCTGTGGAGAAGTCCAATTCAAACCAAACATTCTCCGCTGGGATTGCTCACAGCATGGGGTTAAAGTATGTTATTAATTTATTATTTTTCCATTTGCTTTCACATGCATATCGGAACTTTTTTTTTTCAAATCAATATTATTTTCTTGAGTATTTCTTTCGTGTGGATAGTTGAAATGACTGCCAGAAAAACATATCTTAAACATTTTCAGGAAAAAAAAAAAAGGTTTTTTTTTTCCAGACTTGCTACTTTGAAGGAGCTTTAGCAGAATGATTATGAACGCCTCAACTCTGAAGCAATGATATATTTCACAAGAATTCTCACTACTTAAAGGGGTGAATCATTTTAGGATCCTTGGAACTGAAAATGAGAACTCAGTGCAAGTTTATGACAGAAGTATAATTGTCTTTAGGCTTTAAGGAAATGGAAGTTACCTTGCTAACTTTTCTGCAAATTTCTTGATTTATGTTTGATGTTTACCCTCATGTTTGATTTATGTTATCCTAAGGAAGCTTTTATAATTGGTGAAAAATACCATGATTGTCATGTTTCTTTTTTTATTTGCTCCCCTAACTTTTCATTGTCGAAATTTGCATTAGTTTGGCTGTATTCTGTTTCTTACCTTGCATCTCTAATTTCACACTCCAATGGCAGAAAACAACCTTTGCGTGTCCACAGCATGGTGAAATATGCAGCCATAGCTCGAGGAGATGCTGAAATCTTTATGAAATTTGCTTCTTGTGGGTACAAAGAGAAGATTTGGGATCATGCCGCTGGTGTTGTCATAGTAGAAGAGGCTGGTGGTGTGGTAACTGATGCTGGCGGAAGGCCCCTTGACTTCTCAAGGGGGATATACTTGGAAGGTCTCGATCGGGGCATAATTGCTTGCTCTGGTCTCTCACTGCATGAGAAACTCATTGAGGCTGTCTATGCTAGCTGGGATTCTTCTAATCTATGATCTTCTAATCATGATGGTGAATTTAAACAACAAAATTTTCATGCTCTGGGAAGGATAAGATCATCAGTGCAATTGATATTTTTTGTTGGTAGATAATTTTCTGCTTTGAAATATGGCTTGATGCAGATGCACTGATGCTTCTGAGTAGGCATATTGCGCTAAAAATATCCAAATATCAGGCTCATTTTAAATTCTTAAGGAGAATTTTAGAGCAATTGGAACTTGAATGGAGTCTTAAGAAAATACTGATTTACTTTCTAGGTGTGTCAACTTGCTGCTGCCCAGTTGATTTAACTCAATTCTCACCAATTTGGTGGCAAGATATTACTTCTTTCTCAAGTAGAAAACTCTGCAGAGTCCAAATAATTTTCAGCTAGTCTCGCTTATAGATCATTTGTTTCCAATTTGCTTCGTACCAAACAAGTTGCAATGCTTGGTAGCTAAAAGTTTGCTGTCTCGTTCTGTGGTGCCAAGGATTCAACAAATCTAACTCACTGATTTGAGGATTAAGCTTTTGTGAAAGGTTTGTATATTGAATATTTTTGCGCCTTTGTTAACTGGAATCTCTATATTATAGTGAATCATTTTGATGAAGTTGCATATTTGAGTGATGCAAAAGACTTGTTGGCTGTTTATATTAACCATTTCCAATGTGATGTGTCTTGCCCGTCACTCAAGCTTGCATATGAATGTACAGTTTAGTTTGCCATTTTTTCTCTTGTTGAATTTTCTAGCAGAGGGTATTTGGATGTCCTTTCTGATCTACATCTTGGGTTGCACTTAGGATGTACGAAAAAAACAGTACCTGCAATATTTCATCAGTATGAATTTGTGTTGTGAGGGAACTCCAGTTAACCCTGACTAATGGAGTTGAAGATTCATGTTCATACATGCTGTGAAAGACTTAATTTTGGAGTATGAAAAACAAAGGGATTCATCGTTTGCAATTGTAGAGCACTTGAACTTTTGAGCTGGGCTTAAAATCACCCATATAGAGCAACCATGCCCAATGAAGATACCGAGTAGATTATTGCGTGTTAATTCTTCTTGATATTCCTCCTGGAGCAAACCATGCCCTATGAAGATATTGAGTATACTTGACCATTATTAAGCATTAATGAGAAAATAATTATTTTTAAAATACATTAAAAATAAAATAGTACCTATAAATGTTAGAATTAGTGAAGAGCAGAGGTATTGATAACATAAACATATAGATAAAGTGTCAATTCATATCAACATTCTATATCAATTGTTATCTTGCTATCTCCCCCTCTTTGGAGAGAAATTTTTGGCAAGTTATCGTCGAAGGTGATTCAAAAATCGTTGCAAACTCCATGCAAGATATTCGAGATTCACCTGCTGTTATAACTTCAGTTATTGATGATATTTTGAGCATGCATATTCCTATCTCTTGTTCTCATGTTTTTGTCAGGAGATATACTACTCTCACAGTTATAGCCATGAATTCTTTGCAAACTCTTATTATTAGTTAATAAAGGTTTACGGAGTTTTTTTATTTTTGTATTTTTGGTATAAAATTAGTAAATATTTAAAATTTTTGTATAATAATAAATTTAATTAGAATTTTAGTGTGCTAAAAAATGGCTAACTCTTTTGCTTTTTTTGTTAGTATGAGGTCCACTGATAGCGCGGTCACTTCATGCTATAAAATATAGCTCGTAGTTGCTGTTTTGTATTCGAAACGGGGACATTTTGTGTCTGATATGGGCATGAACGAGCGGGGCCCTTCCTGCAAAGAAAGGCAAGTAAGCTTGCTGTTTTTGTAGCTCAAAACGGCAGCTCAATTTTGGCCATTACTTTGACGCGTGCACACACATTTCTTTTTACCAACAGGTTAATGACATAAGTGATTATCGAAAATAATCATAATAAAATTATTTATAATATAAAAATTATTAATATTTTATTTTATTTTAATTAAAATAAAAGTAATCTGAAAATTAATTTTTTATATCATTAAAATGATAATTAAGTAAATTATATATAATTGTCATATCATTTTAATATCAATTAACTCTGCAAATAAATAATGATTAGTTATTTAAATTTTTTTTGTTTTCAGTACACATCATTTTTTTATCTTTACATGATAACGTGAAATTATTTTTATCTGGTAGTTTAATTTATAAATGTTATTGATCCTAAAATAAAGTGGTAATCATACATATTGTGTTTAATTATCATTCTGATGATATAGAAAATTGATTTTAAGGTAATTTTTACTTCAATAGAAATAAAATGAAATTTTAATAATTTTTGTATTACAAATTATTTTATTTTAATCATTTGATTATAAGTTAAAAAATTCGATATTCACGTAAGTAATTAACCTTTTTACTAACCAACGAAAACAAATCATTTGTCTTCCTCCATTTACATTCTTTTATACTAATGCAATTAATGAGAAAATAATTATTCAGTAATGTATATGCTGGCTTAAATTTAGCACGAGCTCTCCAGTTTTTAGTTTATTCATTCCCTTCCACCATCTCATGAAAAAAAAAATAAAAAAAATTTACAGGGTAATTATTATCAATTTTCATACATAAATAATGAATGTAATTATTATAAAAGTAATTAATTTAAAATTAGATATTATTAAATTACAATTAAAAGTAAAAAAATTTTAATAGTATACGCTTTAAGTAAAAATTAAATTAAAATTTTCGTTTAATAAAATGTAAACTTTTTACTACTCAAAAGATCTTAACTCTTCCAATATTCTTCTAATTTTTTATATTAAAAAATTAGATATTTTAGTTTCAAAGAAAATAAGTTTATTGGATTTCTAACGAGGAAAATAGTATTGCCATTCTTGAATTATCATTCATTTGATTCATGCACTATAATAATTATTTAAATACTCAATCAATAGATTATAATAGAAAATTAATTCATGGATCAAATATGCACTGTGCACTGTTTCCAGAATTAGCTGTTCTCAAACTATTGTTAGGCTTATAGCTGTCTTTTAAAAATAATATATATTTTTTATTACCTATTTGATTTAATTGGATATTTATTTATTTATTGCACAAAAGAAATTACATGATGAAATATAGGGGATTTTTTTTTAAATTTGGTGTCATTTTTAAACTTATTTGGGAAAATTGAATTGTTTTTTGAGTATTTAGGGAAATGAAGCTGGTTCTCCCATTCCCGCAACAACGACCTGCGGAAGTGGAATGGTGGGACCCACTTACTGGTTCAGATTCGCAAATAATAGAGAAATACTTAATGGTGGAGCCCTTAGTTCATTCCCGTAACAAGTGGCAACGGGAATGGCAAAGAGTCAAAGACAGGTGTGCTGTTCGAGGATGTCGAAAGACCACCATTTTCGCAACAGTCCACTGCGAAAATGGGATGGTCTTCTGCCACCCAATAAGACCAATCACGTGCCTCATTGCTATCTTTAAATTGGTGGAGTGTGTGTATTTTGCCTTCTCCGAAAATTTCACCATCTTCAGCATATTGAAGCTCCATTTCCAGCAGTCTCAAGGGAATTCTTCCTGCCAAGTAAGTTTATTGTTGTAAATATAATTATGTTAAAATTATATGTATATGTGTATTTATATTTTAAAATATAAGAAAAATATTACTGGAAATTTTTTTATGAAAATTATAAAGTATGTTTATATATTAGTTGAATGTATTGTTGAATAATAGATTTTATTTGCTATAAATTTGGATGTCTAAAGATTAAATTAAGGTAAGTTATTTGTTGTAATTTTTTTTAAATTTAAATATAATATTGCAAATTTTTGACAATAATTTTTCTATGTTTATTATAATGTTTACATTAAATATAGATAGAATGTGATAATAGTAGTAATATAAATTTTTATTTTAATATTTAAGGTAATAAATTTGGGTAAATATATATTATAATTAATTAAATAATTTAAATAGTACAATGAATTAATTATTTTATACGATATTTAAAATAGAAAACTATTGTTTAGTTAGTGTAAGTAGTTAAAAATAATAGTTAAATTCTAGGATATGTTAAATAGTCATCAATTTGTTATAATTTTTAAAATTTAAAGATAAGTATTAATTATATTCTCTAAAGTCATAATTAAATATAGGATAAAAAAAGTATGGATCCGTTTCAGAATCAACAATTTATAAATTCAGGACCCCGTATAGATGATCTACTAACATTAAAAGAAAAACATTGTGCTGATGCAGTTTGAAATAATGCGGTAATAATTTTCTTATTGAAACACATATTTTATTATATAAGTTTATATTTATTTAGTTATTTGTGACATATATTTTATATGTGTCAGTTATCATATAATATATTATTTGATCGGAGAGCTAGTGTAGAGTCTCACTATATGAACATTGATGAAAGGATTATACCGTATTTGAGGATGGCTGGGTTTTACAGAGTGTCACAGATAGAGATAATGTATGTAGATATAAATTTAATGACTGTCCTTGTTGAGAGATGGAGGCCAGAGACGCACACTTTTCACCTTGTTGTTGGTGAATCAACCATAACTTTGCAAGATGTTCAGATATTGACCGGTTTACCAATTGAAGGTCGTCTGGTAACTGGATCAGTAGGATATGACTGGAGAATTCTGTGCAACCAGCTTCTAGGATAAATCCCACCCGGTGATGCTTTTAAAGGAAAATCAATAAAAATGACTTGGTTGTCGAGAACTTTTGATATTCTACCAGCTGATGCTACTGAATATCAAATTCAATGTTATGTGCGTGCATAGCTTTTGCATTGCATCGGTGGGTTATTGTGTCCATCTCAAGCTAATAATTATATACATTTAATGTGGCTACCCCTATTAGAGGATTTAGATGAGGTCAATAATTACAGTTGGGGTTTAGCTTGTCTGGCGTGGCTGTATAGGGAGCTTTGTTGTGGTACACGACCAGATGCTCATGGGATTGGTGGATATCAACAATTGTTGCAAATGTGGACATGAGAAAGATTTCCCCAATTTCGTCCTCGTTTTATAAATGAAGCTATCATACTACAGAATATGCCATATGGTTATAGGTACAATAATTTTTATTAAAGTAATTAATTATTTATTAAGTAATATATATATATATTGACATAGTCGATTGTTTTATATTAGGTGGTGATTTCCTCTTGATCTGAGCAATAATCATAGAAAAAATATACACAGATTTCGTGTAAAATTAGACACTCAGCGTGTGGATCAGGTAATTATCTGAGAAAGTTAAAAATAAATTATAAAAATTGTTGTGCATGTAGGAAAATAATCCATATTTACTAAATTTATTTTTCTTTTTTTTTTTTAGTTTGAATGGCAACCATACGACAATGTCATACATCTTTTGCCATCCTATTGTACCCATGGACAACAGAGTTAGAGATCAATTGTGCTTTTGATATGTTTTAATATCATCGAGTGGCACCATCCAGATCATTGCCTTCGTCAATTTGGCATGGACCAACACATTCCTAGTGCACCATTAATTGATGATAGCTTGCATACAGTAACTTTGAGAGGGCTTACGCAAAATAATTGGGAAAATACATTTGCTAATTTCATATTCGGATGGAACAATCGACATGAAAGGGTTGTTAGTGCTCCTTTAATTAGCACACCATTACATATAAGGTCACAATACATGCAATGGTACATACGACGAACTAGATAGTGGATAACCCCTGAAGGAGCATCACATGTGGCAGCGGTATGTTTGATCAATTATAGTTTTATTGTATTTAATAATTATTATATATTTTAATGATCCAGAATAATTTATTATATATTGATTATACTTAATTAAATTATATGCAGGCTGATGGTGCTGAACATATTTATCATAGTGACATGGCATCGTCTTTATCTCATGACGGTGATGTTCGAATGATATAGGAAGGGATTTTAGGAGCAGTTGGAGCATATGATCGAACGGCAGTTGATTACCCACGGCAACCTGTACCAGTTCCCGTACAAATTCCCACCATGTCTGTACCATATGTAGATTTTCGACAGTCAAGACGGAGCAGAAGAGGCATGTCTGATCGACGAACACCGATGCCCTCAATTCCTCTTATACAAGGGGTCAGCCAAGTCCCTGAGCCCATGTCATGGCCATATGAATATCAGGGAAGTTTAACTTCATTTGGTATGCCTGAATTTGGTGAACATTCATTTTATGATACAAAAGTAGGCCCTTGAAGATTGAATGTTGATTTAAATGTTAGTGCCACGAAAGGTAATGTTCAGCAAGATGAATTTTTGGACGAGCTGTTGGCTGATCCGAATGTCATACAAAGTTAGGTTTTTTCAGATCAACCAGTATTTGATCGCGATTTCGATAATTCATTGCCCGATCCTGCTGTACAATACCCATATAGGGATTTTAGCAATTTCTGATAATTTTCGAATGTAATGAATGATCCTTTTTTATCAATGTAATGAATGCATATTTTAGTTTTCGGATAATTTTTATGACAACATACATTAGTAAAAAATAAGTAAATATTTCATAAGTCGATAAATCGTTCGCATATAAATTACACGATACATAATGAATTAGAAATAAGTGGACATAATGATAACTTCTAAATCATTGATTTGATGATCCCGCTCGACTTGGACATGTTTTTTTGTTGTGGCCACCATTTCCGCAAATGCTACAATGCCCAATATTTCTATATTGGGGTTGATCCATCTCATTATGGATTCATGTTGTTTTAGGCCGACCTTTTTTCTTCTGTAAAGCCATATCAAGAACAAATTTGGGACCATAATAATTAGGCCAACTGGATCTATGACCCATCGGATGGAATCTGCAGTCATAGCATTTGAGGGGTTTCGATAATGGTATAACACGAATCAACAAATGTGAACATATCAAGATGTTTATGCGTGCATACTGCAATTGCATGTGAACATGGCATTTTGGTTCCTTGAAACTTACCACACTCACATTCACGCTTCTCTAGGCTTACGATGTATGTGTCAATTTCTATGTTATCAGCAAGTGCACGGCAAGCTATGATCTTGAACAATTTGAACCAACTGTCGTAATCAATAATTGTATGATCTCGTGCCTTCATAGCACATCTGTTCATAACTTCAACACATTTTGGGGTGAAACACAATCCCTGAGCCATTTTTGTCATGTACAATCCCCTTTTTTGCTCAAAAAATTTGACTAATCTACCGAAAACATGTTCGACAATAGCAGTAATGGGAAGCATACGAACTCCCTTTAAAGCACCGTTTACACTTTCAGCTATGTTGGTTGTGGCATGTCCATAACGATAACCAACATCTTCGAATAATGTCCATCGATCCAAGGGTACCCTCATTGCCCAAAGATATGATTCTTCATCAGGCTATTTTATGTCATCCATTTGCTTCGAGAATTTATGCTTCTCGTATATACTCCCTAATGTAAAGTTTAAAATAAAATTTCAGTTAGCATCTCAAATTAGACAATTTAAATTTTTTAAATGAAATTATACGTACCAGTTTTGTACAATAAATTTTTTATTATCGGATTTCTGTGATGTGTGTTATAATTACTAACAAAATGATGCAAACATATCATGTGAAATGTAAGAGGTTCCTTCCAACCACTTCTTTTATCACGAAACACAGCCATTATTCCAGCATGTCGATCTGATATAACAGTAATGCCAATTCGTTGTGTCACATATTTTCGAATTAATACCATGAACCAAGACCAGCTTGACTTATTTTCAGACTCCACAACGGCAAATGCAATTGGGAATAACATATTGTTTCCATCGATCGAGCTTGCGATAAGCAGTGTCTGATGGAATTTTTCTGTCAAGAATGTTCCATCAATCAACAGAATAGGCTTGCAATGGTTAACCCATCGATTGTAGGTTTAAAACTCCAAAATACCCTTTGAAATTACTTTGCAGTTGGGATATGAGTATCTTGCAGTGCAAACTCATAAACTGTTCCAGAATTAAAACCTTGTAAAGCATATAAAAAAGCAGGCAACTTTTCGAAAGACTGCACATAGTTTCCAAATATGGCCTCAAGTGCAATCATTTTTGCATACCAAGCCTTATAATATGAGACCTCATAATGAAATTGTTCCTTAATAGCATCAATTACCACTTCAATAGGTAGTGTTGGATTTTTGCTTACCATCCCCATTATGTTGTTGCGAATAATCTAAGACCCCAGCTGCCTGTGATCTTTAGATAGGTTACCAGTCGAAAGGCATGAATGTTCTCCCTCATATTTTGTGATCATCCAAAAATGAATTTTTTCCTTCTATATAGCTCTTAACTTCCATTGGCATCCAATATCAGCCTTCGCACATTGAACCACCCACTTTTTTGCTTTTGATTCAACAACTCTAAAGTCAACATTTCTTGAGATTGAATATTTTTTCACACATGACTTAACATCATCCTTACTATTGAATATCAAACCTTTTGACAACTCTGATGTGCCAGCCCACGTATCAAATTGGACCCCAACTGATAAGTCAACTTATGCTGCATGAAAGTCAATTGCTGTATAGTTTTCTGATGGAAAGGTAAAGATGGCTTCAGTTGCCTCATCACTTCCATGAAGTGATGCTACAGGAGTAACATCCTGCGTACCAGAAGACTCATTGCCCTCGCCAATATCAGAATCATCACTTTTCGCACTCAAATTCGTTGTCACACCCTCTTCATCGTCATTCAGTGAGATGTAATAATTATTAATTACTCCTTCATCAAAGTAATCCATGCCTGACAAATCAATTGAATGTTAATTTCTGACATCTTAACCAAAATAAATTAAAAGAATGAACATTATTACCTGATATGGTAGGATTGTTGTCAGGAGTGCAATGTCCAAGTAAATCACCATCTCGTCGGCCAATAGAGTGTCTTCCATGACTTGCCCCAAATTCTTGCCTATTTTCAACCGATTGTCGATAATAGTTTTGTTCTATATTTTGACTCACTGATTGAACAATACTCCTGTCAATCGTGCGCCCTCGTGATCTAGTGCCAAATATGGATTTGCTGAGAAAATCACTAACCCTCCTACTGAATGACCGTCTTGGCTGACTCATTGCATCAGGAGCATGGCTATTTGATCGGCTCATACGACCTTGTCCTGAACTATCAAACACATCCCTAACAAGTAAGTCACCATCGCATCGAATCATATGATGGCTAAGTCAACTCGAACCGATATCTTCTCGGTTGCTAACTAGTCGTTGTTGTTCAGTTTCATCCATATGTTGTGCTTCATCTCCAATATACTAACAATCATTTGATTGAGAAAAATATCAATAACCTGCCCACTGCCCGATTGCCTTGGTTGAGTGGTGGCAATATCACTTTCAAATAATTGAGTAGTCTCAACATTTTCCATGTATAATGTATCATTTCTAACCTGATGACCAACTCCATACATTAGTATATTTGTTCCAACAGCCACCTCGGTTACTTCAATAATTAATTCCACCATTATGTAATTCGAGTATTCCATCAATTTTTCATAAATCATTTCTATGTCATCGTCATCACATAAATCCACCGACGTCCAACATAATGATCCTCGGTTATACAATGGACTCTTGTATATAATTCTTGAAATCACGTGGTTCACAACTAAACCCAATTTAACATGAATTTTATGTTTCAATTCAGGAAGAGTTGGTTTATTTATGAGTCTCAATCTCTTAGTAATTGCATTTGGAACAGATATATCATACTGAAAACCTGCAACTCCATAACTTATTTGACCACCGATGTGCAGATAAAATTCGGTATACGCTAACATCTTGAAATTAACATCTTGAAATTAACTGTAATTTATAATAAACTTAAATTAGTTTTTATTTAATGTTTTTTAAATTTTTATTGAATATTTATTAACTTATTATAAAAAAAATATATTTAATTTATGTGCTTTTATAAACAATTACAATCATTTATGTGACAAAATTTAAAAATTATTTATAGATATTTATGGCACACCTTTTTTTATTAATATTGTATATAACTAATTTTTTTTAAATTTCTCTTTTTTAAAAAATTAAATTTTTTCTACTATACTTTCTAATTTTTACATGTACTAATATCATGACCAAATAATCGAGTTTATTTTAAATTAATCTAAATATATATCGATTAACTATAACTAAATAAATACATTAAAACTAAAATAATACCTTTCTAAATTCTTCAATTTATATGTGTTTCATTCCTTTAATAATTATTCTTGTTAGATATAAAAAATATTTACAACTTTCATTAATAATAATATATAAACATTTTTTAAATTAAAATTATTAAACAATTTATACTTACAGAATGCTTAATATGACACAATCTTCATCATTTGCTCGCTCCTTATATTGTGTATTTGGTAAAAATGAGATGAGTGTCGGTCAAAATTAAATGCTAGTCCGGTTTTTATATAGGTGGCAATTATTGGCCCAACTATTTTCGCTGGATTTCGTTGCGGGAATGGGCTTATTTTCGTTGGATTTCGTTGCGGGAATGAGCCTATAATTTTCCATTCCCATTAAGGTTTGTTGTGGGAATGAACTGAAAGCCCCACCATTAAGTATTTCTCTATTATTTGCGAATTTGAACTAGTAATTGGGCTCCACCATTCCACTTCCGCAGGTCCTTGTTTTTGGAATGGGAAAATCAGCTCCATTTTCCCAAATACTAAAAAAAAACAACCCCATTTTTTCAAATAAGTTTAAAAAGGACACCAAAAGAGATTACATGATGAAATATGGAGATATAGATTTTGAAATTTTGACTAGCTAGAGAGACTTGAAGTCAAAATATTAATATTTTATATTTAAAATTTGCAAAGAAATCAACACATGAATTCTTTTTTTTTTCTTTTTTTGAAATATCAATTCATGATTCTTACTTAGTTCTTATTATTCTTAATGATTTTACTTTGATAGTGCCATTGGTGCTAAAATAAATTATTATACCAATCAATCATTGTTTATATATTTTATTGCTCAATTTTGAAATTTCGGTTTCACTAATAATTATTTTTGCTTTATCCTAAAAAATATCACCAATAAAACGCATAATTTTTTTGACATATAAATTATATAATCTCTAACAATAAAATTAGTAGAACAAAAAAAAATTAAAATTAACACGTGGTTGATGATTTTTCTTAAAGAAAAGGACTTTATATATGAAATCTAATAAGTTCACATATATTCATTATTCATGTAGGAGAATTGATAATAATTAGGTAATAAGGGCTTTTTTATTTTTTTAATTTTATGATGATCATGAGACGGTGGAAGGGAATGAATAAACTAGAACTGGAGAGCTCCCACTAAATTTAAGCCAGCATATATATTATTGAATAATTTTAGAATATGAGTATATTGCATTAATATATAAATAGAGAAAGGCAATTGATTTGTTTTCGTTGGTAAGTAAAAAGAAATGTGTGTGTGTGTCAAACTGATGGCCAAAATTGACCTGCCGTTTTAAACTACAAAAAACGGCAAACTTCCTTACCCTTTTTTGGCAAGGAGGGCCCCCACTTTCCCATGCCCAATTTGAATAGAAAACGGCAACTAAAACTGTGATATCTTTCCGTATGAATCGATTTCTCTACCGGTGGATCTCATATTGGCAAAAAAAGGCAAAAGAGTTGCTATTTTTTAATACGCTAAAATTTTAATTAAGTTTATTTTTATATCAAAATTTTAAATATTTCCTAATTTTATACCAAAATTTTTTTTGAAAAAATCCAGATTTATGGGCCGAATTTAATTATAACTTTTGAAATTTTTTACTTTAAAAAAATTTGATGTATTCAATTAAAATTTTTAAAATGTTTTAAAAATTTGGAGGTATTTAATCAAAATTTTTAAAAGTTTATAGAAGTTTTAAAATATATTTAATTACAACTTTTCAAATGTACAAAAAATATACATACCTTCAGTCTTGACTTTACTGTTTAAGCATAATAACTTTTATAAATTTTAAATACTGTTAAATTAAGTATATATATATTTAACCTCGCAAAATTGACACATGGTGTAGATAAGTATATATATTATTGTTATCTGGAATTTATACATTAAGAGTTGAATTGTTGCTAAATGGCATAAGGTTGCTTCTTATTCTATAGCATTTTTTCATGTCCCGAGTTCAACTCTTATGAACTCCATGATTCCTTTTTTTTTTTTTCAATTGAATATTTATTAAAATATTATGAACATATTGAATATAAACTTCAAATATAAAGTTGTAGCTTAATGGGAAATGAAGTAGTCTGACAGGTGTCTAGCAAGTATACTATATCGACTAGTAATATAGGAAAATAAAACTAAGATCCAAAATATCGTACCCAAGTAAACATTGATTGCTAAACAAAATATCTATGTGTAAATTAAATTAATCTAAGATTATTTTCAAAGATTTGGAATTGAAAGCAAGAACTAAATTGACAATTAGACAAAACAAACACTAACATTAATTAAACACAAAGCAACAACTGAAATACTTCTGCTAAATGAACTATTCACCTCAACTTTCTTTGCAATGACTTAAAATCAAAAGTAATACAAGTGATTATGAAAAAATCAGTTAAATAAAGTCATATATCTTATTCAGACTATCATTTTAAGTACCAAACCATCCTAATGGAAATAATTCAACACTTAGCATAAAAATTCAGTTTTAAACTCCTAGATATTCATTAAACTCTTTTTCAAGCAAACTTAACTTCAATCTATTCTTAGTTCAACTTTTCTTAGTATTAATCCACTCTTACTAATGCACAATTATATCAAATTCAGAAAATAATCATGCATCAACACGAGAAAACCAATCCAAGAACATGCATATCATAGATCGTACTTAAATTAATCGTTAGCTATTAATCAAATAAATTAATAATCAATCTCAATACAATTAGAGATAAGAATTTGCTCAAAATAAAGAAATAATCAAACTTGCATTGAATTAAAGCACAAACTAAGTCATTACAATAAAATAATGAGGGTTCAAGTTTACTCAGTAAAAGAGAATACAACTTCTTACCAAACATGATTAAAATAAAAGAGAACTAAATTAAAGAGATAGAATACTCATGAAGCTTCAAACTTGCTTTTGATGATTTGTCATAACTCCAGTTGAAAACTTGATTCTTTAAGAGAATTGCAAACTAAGAAAAATAGAAAAACAAAGATAAACTATTGTACAATTAACTAAAGAAAAACTAGGAAAAAAAAGCTAAGAAAATTCATAACTTTAATATACTCTAATTGTACTTTCTAATTTCCCTCTCAAATCTTATGCTTTTTCTTCCTTTTATAAATGAATTATACTGCCAAAAGAAGAAATTTTGTGCCTTGAGACTTCCCAATCCAAGTTGTCAAAGAATTTCAGCCTAAGAGAAAGTCTTTAATCGTGAAATAATCTAGGAAAATTTAATCATGTTTTTTTTTACTCTGTAGAGTGGAAAACTCACTACATAAAGTGGCCTTCCTGCTCCTTTCTTCCTCTTTATGTCAATGGATAAAGTGATTTGTTACTCCATCGATTGGTTTTCTCTCTGCATGTTGCTCCTTACCTCACTCGGTAGAGTGGGATTTTGCTCCACCCAATGGCCTTGTTTCTTTTCTCTTTTGGTAACTCGGTAGAGTAGGAATCTACTCCACCGAGTATCTTTCTTCTGGCTTGCTATTCTTCAAGTCCCACTCAGTAAAGTGGAAAAAAAACACTCCACTGAATTCTTTGGTTCTGGATTCCATGACATTATTTTGGCTCCTTAAAATTCCTTAGTTGCTGAAATTACTCTTTTGCTCTCATAATTCTTATTTTTCTTCAGTTACACATCTAAAATAACCAAATTAACAAATTAAGCTCTTAAATTGCTAAATTAAGAAATTAAACACTAAATTAACTCAATTACCACTAAATTAACATAATAAACATATTAAAAATACACTAATTATATAGTATAATTCATATTTATCAAATACCCTATACTTAGCCTTTGGTCGTCCCCTAGAAAATCTAAACAAATCATTTTCTCAAAATAATCAAACTAAGAATTATGCATTTCAAATCTAAGTTTAACAATTAACAAGAGCACTTAACAAAACTTTAGCCAAAATAGATTCAACCAAGAAGATAAAAGTTAGTTTCCATGTGTGTGTATAAGACCGAAGAATTTTAGAAATCAAAACACCAATGCATTTCATAGTCAACCTCTAGAATTGATGCACACCTAAGTGTACAAATGGTTTGATACTTGAAACTCTAGAAATACGATAGGTCTTTCCCTTTGCACCAGAACCCAAAAGTCATCTCCGTTAAATAACTCAAAATAATACTTAGAATCACTTAAATCTTATTTAGGTTGTAATAGAATTAAGGTGTCGGTTATCGAAGAAGAATAAAATGTCATAAAAAAGAATAGTCACTCTATACATGAATAGACCAAACTCCCAAAATATCAAACTACTAAGCAGATACCTCTTTTTTCATACTTGCTTATTCAATCCCAAACATATTAAGCACTTTTGAGAGAAAAGATCAATGAAACCCCTCTCAATTTCACAATTCATCCCCTTTCAGAAGTCACATTACTTTCCCTTTTTAAGTATCCCACACTTAAAATTTTGCCATATATGCTAGTTTTATTGCTTTTTCTTTATTTCTTTTTTCTTTCTTTTCTTTTCTTTGCATACTAGCTTCATTTCGGGTAAAACAATGATAATAAAGGTGATTACAAGGTCAATTTTTCACTATTCACTTGACTTCATCCATAAATCTTGATAATAGTACCAAAGAACCCTTTACACTCTTCAATTTTCCAACAAAAGTTAATCTATCAAATCCTAGAGTGGCCAATTCTAGAAGGGAAGATAAAAGATTTTAAGGCTATATGATAAAATAAATGAGTGTAATCAGAAAAATAAATATGGTATGCATTAAGCATGCCTCATTAGGCTCAAAATGGCTAATAAATGATAAATTTGCAAAAAAAAAACAGTCTTAAAATTGTTTAACAAGAAAAATTTGCCTAAATCACTTTCTAGATTAGTTGAGTTATTTTAATGCTTCGAAAGGTGATGAGGAAGGTTCTAGTGTCCTAAAATTTCTCACTTAATTATTTTAATGCACTGGTTTTTTATATTTTAAAACTGGTCTTTTATGCTCAAAAAGTGAAAACTAACAAATATATGTCAAGTTGAATGTTAAAATAGCAAAAATTTCATTAAATAAAATGCTTGTCTTAATGCTAAATAAAAATTTTAAAATACTACACATTCTAACTTCAAGTTCAACTAGTTCAAGTTTTGAGAATAAAATTGGACCAAACTAAGTTTAGTATAAGCTTAAGTGACCTATTTGAACTAACTATTTTACTAGCATGCAAACTACAAATTAACTAAAAGAAGAATAGAACAACTTGATGGAATATGACATGGTATGATAATCATGATGGCACAGCGGAAAAACAAAAAATTTTATCATGCATACCATACATATCCAAAACTAGGAACGAAAACATGCAATTTTAGGGTTTTGAAACTTACAATAGATTATGCCTTTTATTCTTTGATTTTGTGATGTCCAGCAACCAAGATGCCTTTATCCACCTTAGTTCTCGATCACCAATGCCAAGGAACAGCCTTTTGCGCCACTCCCTCTATTCTCACACACACACTTGCACCGATGGCTTAAAATTGAGATTACTAGCTCTCTTTTTCGGTATTGTGTAATGGTTATAGTTTGAAGCTACAAGACTTTGATCTTGTACTTTTTTTAGGCGCTATTAATGCCCAAGAACACAAGAAAGCAAGAAAGAGTTCTTCCTCTTGTGTGTTTCGGCCAAGAGAGAAAATGTGAGAGAGAGATTTTCACGCCAACTTTAGAGAGAATTAGGGTTTCACGCCAAAACCATAGAATATCTTAGGGTTTCACGTTTTTTTCTACCTCAATATATATTCTTTTCATTTTCTTAAGTGATCAATCCAAAAACCACTACCTCAAGATAATTAATATTATCTAAAGATAATTAATTTTAGCCTTTATCACTTCTTTAAATTAAGAAATATATATTGATTAAAACTCCTTAAAATAATACATTTAATCCAAGATAATCCTTTTGATTTAATCTAAGATAAATGTAAGACATAATAATTAACTAAATCACTTAATAAAAGAATTAATCATGTGCCGAAATTCCATTGACATTATCTTGGAATTTCGGCCACACCATCCAATTATCAAGTGAATTAATTCAATTAAAATTCTTTAGGCTTTAATACTCAATTAATTAAATTAACACAAGACATTTAATTAATTGAAATTAAACCTTATGGGCTGAATTTCTCTCTCTCATGGACCAAAGCCCAATAGCAATTTTATAACCCATTACATACATTAATTTGACTTTAATTAAAAGCCCAAATTAATGCCCAATACTTAATTTAAATATTTTAAGCCCAATGCTTTGTGTGCGATCCTATAGGTCCATTTAATGTTGGCAATGAATTAATAAATTAATTCAAAGGCTATATATATTCTCTAGCAAGATATTATAGCATTCCAAATTAAATGAAAATGCATATGGCATTTGGTGACCTAATGCAATTTTGCATAGTCCCTTACCCTTAAATATCAGAATTAATATAAGGTATGGAACTAGTCATCCTTATATATATTAATTCCTTTCTTGATATTCCAGTGACACTGAACTCTCAGATAAATAATGATTACTCATTATTTCATCTCGGTATGGCCATACACTTCTCAGTTCACTGATCAAGTGGCCGATGATATCTTCTCTGTTATTGAGAGGGGTAATCCCTTCACTTCTCTCATGCTCTCTAACATGAATTAATGCATATCCAATCATACTCGTACTTGTCACTCTGTTACGAGCACGTTAGGTGTATGTCAAAGTATACAGTAATTCATAAAGAGTTTCATAGAGATTTCAGGTCTAAGAACTCCGATACAAAACTTGCATATGAGAAACACATATGACTTGTACCATGTAGTGTTCTCATGAGCGGATCGTATCCAGATACCATGTTCTTTAACATGTATCTATGATCTCTGATTGACACTCTTGTCCTAATGATCCGTAAGACAGAACTCATAATATCAGAGAGAGCATACTAGTCTTAATTCATTTGTTATTCCCATAACAATGACTGACTAGGGATATTTAGAATGAAGTCTTATTTGTTTCAAGGTCTTACAATCCATGTGCCTCACACATGATAACTTAAACCGAAACGACATTCTTGGATAGTTTTATCAATTGATATGCACATGAATACAAATGATAAAACTAATGCCTCATTTTATTAATTTCAAGTGTTTCGTTACAATGCATTGGGGCTAGGGCTTACACTAACACAACTAACACAAAATAACTAAAATAATTCATGAGTAAAAAGAAAGAACTTACCTGAATTTCTAAGTTTAAAACCAACTTCAGCTACGCTCTATTCGCCTTTTTAAAATTTTGATGTGCTCAGCAAATTTGAGCTCAAATTTCTATGGTAATGGAGGTGGAAGTAGTGGTATGTGTGATCTGGATCAAAATTGCCCTCAAAAGTGCTCGAATAAACAGAAGGTAAAATGCATAATTGGGAAGGACTAGAAGCAACAACATTCCTTGTTCTCATAAGGGTCCCTATACTGCAAAAAATAAATATTTTAAAAGTTAAAGTTCAAAAATTCATCCCAAGAGAAATAAGCCAAATGAAGCTAAAGGTCATTAATTTCAATTACACTATATCAAGTGATCAAAAAGTAGAAAGCCAGTGTAAAATGACATATGAGATTGGTGAAAGATGGTTGAGATTAAAAATGAAGCAAAATAGTTAAACTTAGTTATTGAGACCAAATATTGAACCCATTATGTGCAAAAAAAAATAACTAAGCCAATGTGAAAGTAATCTCAACAAATATGAAACAAACAAGTGAAATAATTAGTCATTCACACACAACAAGTGAGCTAAGTGTAAATGGAATGCAAAAGGAACTTGACTTAAACTTAAGAACAATAACCTCATTACCAATTAAATCCATGCAACATAAACATGCAAAAGAAAAGACAAAACAAGTTATAGGCATGCTCAATGAAGAAGGAATTGGAAGAAATACTAAAGCTAAATGTAAGTGAGTAGGGTGGGGAGGTGTGTGCTTGAGTGAAGGAGCTAGATATAAGGTGCTAGGATTAGATAACATGGTGGTTCAGTAGCCGGTTAGCAGGCAAGGTTAAGGGGCGACACCCTTTAGGGGGTTTCGGAGGGGCAATGCCCCTCAAAGCTTTGAAGCAATAGAAAACTCCTGAAAATTTTCTACCCAAAATCCTATTCTTAATCCCTAAAAAAATAACTAACTCTCGATGTAAGTGCTTTAGGTGAGAGTGAAGTGAAGTGAAAGTGGTGTGAGTGGTGTATGCTTGGGTAAAAGTGTTCAAATTGGGCATTTTATATGGGGTAGGGGTGTGCAGAATCGAAACCAAAAATCGAACCGAACCAAATAAATTTTGATTTATTTAGTTTTTGGTTCATTCGGTTCTGAACCTAAAAATAAATTCGATTTTATCGATTTGGTTCGATTCTTGAAATTGACAAACCAAAGGAACCGAACCGATCGAACTTCTTAAAACTCACCGTTTTGCTCTGTGTGTATATATATGTTTAATGGCCATTGTATTTTCAGATTTGCAATCCTCAACAGCCGCCTCCTCTTCCTTTCTCTACCTTCTTTGTTTCTTTTTTGGATTTTAGATTCTTCCTGTTAATTCTTTTGATCTACTGTTTGGGGATAAATCTATAGAAGCAGCCGATTTTGGTCTATCATCATCATCAGAAGAAGAACCATCTCTATCAAAATCCCCATCATCCTTCTTTGTTCTGCCGCCGAATGAAGAGACAGATGCGTTTTTCATCGTATTCCTGATCATCTTCCGTTGATGATTAAATTAAGAGAGCAACTTCAGTGTTACACTTCCATATCTACTGAATAAGTATAAGATGGAGCATCCCATGCATCTTTTCTCCACTCTGTTCCTGCTTTTCCTCTTCATTGTGGCCACTAGTACTTGTATTTTTTTCTTTCTTTCGTAAATTAACAAGATATACAAAAGCACAAGTTTAAATTAAGAAAAAAAGACAGATGCAATGAATGTACTTTTGGTGCAGGGATAAGGCCAAATGTGGCGGAGGCGAGGACATGTGAGTCTCAGAGCCACCGTTTCAAGGGGACATGTGTGAGGGGAAGCAACTGCGCCAATGTTTGCGTAACTGAAGGCTTTCAAGGAGGACACTGTCGAGGGCTCCGTCGCCGCTGCTTCTGCACTAAGAAATGTTAGTTTGGGGTTGATGATGAGAGTGCTGGAATCTTGGAATAAGATCATGGCCTATGTATTTGTATCATGTTTTATTTTACGGTGTTTTACTTGAGTGTGTGTGTGTGGATGTTTAATTAGTAACTTTTTTTTTGTTTATTAAGAGCATGAGGACAAGAAAGCTACGCTCTCCTTTCTTCCAAATGTCTGGCATGAAAAATTAAGGTTAATGGATAAATAATATAACAGATACCAATTTGGATTATCAAATTAATATTTTTAAAAGAGAAAAATGAAAGAATATTTTAAAACTCAAGACAGAGAGATCTTAAATTATAATATTGATAAAGTTAACTTCTAACTGTTGTGAATTGATAAAGTTAAATATATGAAGTTTAAAATATTTTTTTCATTTTTTATTTAATATTTAATATTAATAATAAAAAAACCAAATTAATTAATACAATAATTTTTTAAAATTTTTTATTAGTTATTGATATTAAAAATTAAATGAAAAAACTAATGAAATTCATAAATTAAAAGCATATTTGAAATTTCAAATTAGTATTGTAAAATTTCTTTTGTTAAGTCTGAAATTGAAAATTATTCTATATTTTAGATCTAAATTCGTAATTAACAGAAAAGTCAATGGAGTACAAGGTGGTTCGGTTGGTAAAATCGATCGCGTGTTCTAATGCAATAATTTGCAACTTTTTCTACGTTTTTCTGTGAAGCTTTAAAATTGGTTTGGTTCAAACAGTTTACGGTTGTTGGACAATTTTTGAGCGCCCGAGTATCAACTAAAGAGAATTTTAGTAATTCAAACCGGATGAGCTTTAAATTTGGTTTGGATATATGAGTAAAAGCCCAATTATAATTCTGAACCGATTGAATCGAACCAAATCGATCAAAATTATTTCGATCAATTCGGTTTTTGGTTCTATAAATTTTGGTTTTGGTTCGATTTTTATATTTTTTCAAATTTTGGTTTTTGATTTAATTGGTTCAGTCAAAAATCAAACCAAACCGACCATTTGCACACTCCTAATAAGGGACACTCGGTGGAGTGCGGTGGGGCACTCGGTGGAGTGATTTCTCACACTATCAAATGGGTAGATACTAGATGGGGAAGTGCACAAATTAAAGAAAATCAAGGCATGGGTAAATATTTCCAAGACTCGATGGAGTGTGTGAATGCATGGTGGAATGGGCGAATGATGGAATATGACATGGCAAGTATATGAAGATCACACAGCGAAAAAACAAAAATAGAGATCATACATGCCACGCAAAAACCAATAAAGAATCGAAACATGCAATTTTAGGGTTTTTAAAACTTACAACTTTAGATGCCTTTTAAAACTTGAAATTGATGATGACCAGTAACTAAGATGGATCTATCTTCTTAGATCTTGATCACCAATGCCAAGGAACAGCCTTTACGCCACTTCTCTCTATTTTCACACACACAATTGTATTGACGGCTTAAAATCGAGATTGCTAGCTCTCTATTTAAATATTATGTAATGGCAAATGATTGAAGCTACGAAATTTGATCTTGCACTTCTTTTAGTTGCTATTGCTGCCCAAGAACACAAGAGAACAAGGAACAATCCTTTTCCTTGTGAATTCGGCCAAGAAAAATTGTGAAAGAAAGAACTAGTTTCACACCTAGGGTTTTATTTTCTTCATTCAATATATATCACTTATTTTCATAAGTGATAATGCTGAGATCCACTTCCTATTTAGGTAGTGAATTCATTTTTAATCACTTCCTTAAAATAAGTAACATAAATTAATTCAAACTCTTTTGAATTTAAAATTCAAATTAATTTGAAATAAACATGAGACATTTAATTAAAATAAATCACTTAAATTGGGATATGTAGTTGCCGAAATTCCATTGAATTTATCTTTGGATTTTCAGTTACCTTATCTCCATTTAATTAATTTATTTTTGATTTAAATGTTATTAGGATTTAATACTCAATTAACTTAATTAATCCAAGATAATTAATTAATTAAAATTAATCCTATTGGGCTGAATCTCTCTCTCTAATGGATCAAGGTCCAATAGCAATTTTAATACCCATTACATACATTAATTTGACTTTAATTAAAAGTCCAAATTAATGTCCAATACTTTATTCAAATATTTTAAGCCCAATGCTTTGTGTGCGATCCTATAGGTCCATTTAATGTTGGCAATGAATTAATGAATTAATTCAAAGGCTATATATATTTTTTAGCAAGATATTATATCATTCAAAATTAAATGAAAATGCAAATGGCATTTAGTGACCTAATGCAATTTTGCATAGTCCCTTACCCATAAATATCAAAATTAATATAAGGCATGGAACTAGTCATCCTTATATATATTAATTCCTTTCTTGATATTCAAGTGACACTAAACTCTTAGATAAATAATGATTACTCATTATTTCATCTCGGTATGGCCATACACTTCTCAGTTCACTGATTAAGTGGTCGATGATATTTTCTTTCTAATTGAGAGGGGTAATCCCTTCACTTCTCTCATGCTCTCTAACATGAATCGATGCATACCCAAGCATACCCATACTTGTCACTCTGTTACGAGCACATTAGGTGTATGTCAAAGTACATAATAATTCATAAAGAGTTTCATAGAGATTTTAGGTCTAAGAACTCCGATGCAAAACTTGCATATGAGAAATACTTATGACTTATACCATGTAGTGTTCTCATGAATGGATCAAATCTAGATACCATGTTTTAAACATGTATCTATGATCTCTGATTGACACTCTTGTCCTTATGATCCTTAAGACAGAACTCAACTTATCAGAGAGAGCATATTAGTCTTAATTCATTGTTATTTCCATAACAATGACTGACTGGGGATATTTAGAATGAAGTCTCTATTGTTTCAAGATCTTACAATCATGTACCTCACACATAATAACTTAAACTGAAACAATATTATTGGATATTTCTATCAATTCATATGCACAGGAATACAATAGATAAAACAAATGCCTCATTTATTAATTAAAGTGTTTTATTACAATGTATTGGGGCTAGAGCTTACACTAACAATCTCCTACTAGCACTAGTCCTAATTGGGCATAGCCCTAAGACCGAATGCTCTCAAATGAGCTTCGCGCAGATTTGGACGTAACTGTTTCGTCAAAGGATCTACTACATTGTCTTCACTTGCTATCTTGCTAACCTTGACATCCCCACGATCAATGATCTCTCTGATCAAGTGGTACCTCCTGAGCATGTGTTTGGATTTCTGGTATGACCGGGGCTCCTTGGCCTATGCGATGGCCCCGTTGTTTTCACAAAATATTTCTAATGGATCTAGGATGCTTGGTAACACTCCTAATCCAAAAATGAAATTTTTAATCCAAACAGCCTATTTTGCAGCCTCACTCGCTGCAATATACTCAGATTCTATAGTTGAGTCAGCAACGGTCTCTTGCTTCGAGCTTCTCCAGCTAATAGCAACACCGTTCAAAACAAAAACAAAGCCAAATTATGATCTCGAATCCTGTGTGCTGGTCTAAAAAGCAGCATCAGCATAACCTTGTATGACGAGCTCTTCTTGACCACCATACACCAAGAAGTGATCCTTAGTCCTTCGCAGGTACTTTAAAATCTCCTTTACAGCTGACCAGTGCTTCTCACTAGGGTCTTGCTGAGAACTATTGGTTATACTCAGTGCATGAGCAACATCCAACCTAGTACATAACATAGCGTACATGATAGATCTAATAGCAGATGCATATGGGATTCTACTCATATTGTCCCTTTCCTCTTTGGTTTTAGGGCACTATTATTTAGTCAAAGGAACTCCCAAAGCCAAAGGTATGTACCCTTTCTTTGAGTCTCCCATACTAAAATGCTTTAGTACTTTGTCTATGTACTTTTCTTGACTTAGTCCCAAAAGCTTATTTGATCTATCTTTATAGATCCGAATACCAAGTATTGTCTTGGCTTCACCTAAGTCTTTCGTTGAGAAACATTTCTCCAACCATTGCTTAACCTTTTGCAATGTTGGAATGTCATTCCCAATGAGAAGGATGTCGCCCACATATAGGAGTAAAAATACTATTATACTCCCACTAACCTTCTTGTACACACAAGGCTCATCTTCATTCTTGATGAAGTCAAATTCTTTGATTGCCTCATCAAAATGAAGATTCCAACTTCAGAATGCATGTTTTAATCCATAAATGGATTTTTGAAGCTTGCAAACCTTATTAGGATGCTTGGGATTGACAAAACCCTCAGGCTGTGTCATATACACATCCTCAAGTAAATTTCCATTGAGGAAAGCAGTTTTGACATTCATTTTCCATATCTCATAATCATGATATGTAGCTATGGCAAGCAAGATCCTAATGGATTTGAGCATGACTACTGGCGAAAAGGTCTCATCATAGTCTACACCATGAGTTTGTTGAAAACTTTTTGCTACTAGTCTACCTTTGTAGGTCTTATCAGCTTTGAGTTTAAATAGCCATTTGCATTCAATTACCTTAGCACCTTCCGGTGGATCAACCAAGGTCCAAACTTGGTTATCATACATTGATTGCATCTCGGATTTCATGGCTTCAAGCCAATTTTTTGAGTCTGGGCTCTCAATAGCTTCTCAGTAGGTAGTAGGATCCTCATGATCTACTAACTCAATAGTGTCACTGTCAGTGATTACAAATCCGTATCTCTTAATCACCTGACGTACCCTACCGGACCTTCTAGGTTTTTATGTAATGGGTCCTTGTTCCACAACTGGTTGTGAACTTAATCTTATTTCCAACTCATCCTCTATAGGAATTTGTGGCACTTGAATTTCTCCAAGTTTTACTTTACTCCCATTGTCTTTCTTGAGAAGGAACTCCTTTTCCAAGAAAATAGCTTTACGAGCAACAAATACTTTGTTCTCGGCTTGTGAGTAAAAGTAGTATCCCTTTGTTTCTTTAGGATAACCCACAAATAAGCAGACAATGGATTTGGACTCTAGTTTGTCAGATGTTAATTTCTTAACATGTGCTTTACAGCCTCAAATCCTGAGAAATGACATATTGGGTTCTTTTCCAGTCCATATCTCGTATGGTGTCTGCTCAACTACTTTAGTTGGAGTATGATTTAGTAGAAACGCAACAATTTCTAATGCATAACCCCAAAAAGAGACAGAAAGATTTGCTTGACTCATTATAGATCGAACCATGTCCAACAGAGTTCGATTTCTCCTTTCGGACACACCATTTCATTGTGGTATTCCGGGAGGAGTGAGCTGTGAAATAATACCACACTCCTTTAGATGAATGTCAAACTCTTGGCTTAAGTATTCGCCACCTTGATTTGATCGAATGGCTTTTATACTTTTTCCAAGTTGGTTTTCTACTTCGCTCTTAAACTCTTTGAATTTCTCAAAAGTTTCAGACTTGTACTTCATTAGATAGACGTAGTCATATCTACTAAAGTCATCTGTAAACGTCACAAAGTAACTAAAACCACCTCTAGCTTGTATACTTAATGGTCCACATACATCAGTATGTATTAGTTCCAATAAGTCTTTAGTCCTCTCACCTTTCTTATTAAAAGGACTTTGTCATTTTTTCATGCAAACTTGGCTCGCAAGTATCATAACACTCTTTGTCGAATGACCTAATCACTCCAGATTTATGGAGTCTTGAAATGAATTTTTCGTTTGCATGTCCTAAATGACAATTCTAGAAGTAAGTACGGTTCAATTCATTTGATTTAACCCTCTTTGTATTAATATTGTATATGGACTCTTTGTTTTGTAGATCAAGGATATAAAGGCCATTTTACAACATAACATTTCCATATGAAATGCCTTGGTGACAAATATGATCATTGCCATTTTTAATAACAAAATCAAATTCATCCAAATCCAAACAAGAAACTAAAATAATGTTTCTGCTCATAGCAGGTACATAATAACAATTTTTCAAAACTAAGCAAAGTCCGGAAGGTAAAGTGAGTTGATAGTCACTTATCTCCATGGCAGCAACTCGTGCTCCATTCCCCACACGGAGGTCCACTTCATTCTTCCCAAGTAACCGCCTATTTCTTAGCCCCTGCACATTTGAACAAATGTGAGAACCACAATCGATATCCAATACCCAAGTTGTAGAAATAGAAAGGTTAATTTCAACAACAAAAATACCAGAACTGGATGCCTTGGCTCCATTCTTCTTTTGTTCTTCCTTGAAGAGAGCATAATTCTTCCTCCAATGCCCTATTTTGTTACAGTGGAAGCAAGTACTTTTACTTTCTTTGAGCTTTTGTGCCTTGGGCTTGGATTGGGCCTGAGGTGCACTCCCATTTGACTTGAACCGAGCCAGGTCATTCTTCGGTTTTGCCTTTCCCTTTTCCTTTCCTTTAGCGGGTCCCTTCTTAATGCCCCCTTAAACCATCAGTACAGGATTGTTCTTTCGAATGTTCTCTTCAGCATTCTTAAACACCCCATGAAGCTCGATGACTGATTTATTCATTGCATGCATGTTATAATTCATCACAAATGGATCATAATCATCAGTCAATGATCCTAAGATCAAGTCAGTGGCCAATTCCTTTGGCACTTGTACCTCAAGCTTCTCAAGAGTATCAAGATACCATTTCATCTTGAGTACATAGGTACTAACAGAAGTACCCACAGCCATCTTACAAGAAATTAAGGCCTTTGTTGTCACGAATCTCTCATGACGAGCTTGCTATTGGAACATCTCCTTAAGGTGCACCATGATCGCATAAGCCTCTTAGTCCATGAATTGCTTTTGCAAGTCAGGCACCATTGTGGCCAGCATCAGACAGGTCACATCATTGGAATCGCTCTTCTTGGTGTCAAAATTTTCCTTTTAAACCGCAGAGGCGTTCCTACCAGGTTCTTCAGGCAAGGGTGCATCCAAAACATATGACTTTTTCTCTTGTTTAAGAACTATTCTTAAGTTTCGATACCAGTCTATGAAATTGGTGCCATTCAATTTGTCCTTTTCAAGGACCGATCGAAATGAGAAATTGTTGTTTAAAGATGCTATTTTCAATCTACAATAATAAAATTTAGCAAGATTAAATGAGGTCTTATTAATCCCACAAACCGAATTAATATCCCTTTAAATAATTCGCGTTAGTGATTTAATGTGGGTCAAAATCCACTTTTCACAACAACTTATTAGTCAAGCTGAGCTTGTACACCTAACAAGTTAAGCTACTTAGGTAGAAAAACTCCAATCATGTCTCGTACATGACTCTTGGATCAAATGGGCTAACATCTTAAGATGTTATAGCACAAACCCATTTATTAGTTGTCTAGGTCCGGGCATCCCTTTCCATGTTAAGTCCAACCTATATTCACAACCCATGCCTCACAAAGATAATCGGGCGCATCTAGGACTCCTAGTCTACGTGACCGATGATCGATGCCTTGATATGTTTCAAATTAGGAAGGCAACTTTGTGACTTACTATTTTAGGGATTCATTTTTCATTGCGGCTTACATGGCATACGCTTTGTCATCCATTCATAGCATGCATATATATATATAATTGCATAAAGTAAAGCATGACAAACATGGGCCTAAAAACCTACAACTAAGATTCTATACTATTACATAAGAATCTTCGAGTTGGGCTCCTCCACTCTGGTGGGCTTCGTCTTGATTTACAAAGTCTTCAAGTAAATTCTATTCTAAGAAATAAATAAAACTTTTACAATAAAATATAATGGCATGCAGGCCATATTTAATTACAAAAACCCAGGGCCCATGAATGCACCATGCATATCCATTCATCACACCAAACAAGCAAATAAATATACATAACATTCATGGATCAAACAAAGTCCAATTTTAATTAATTTAACCAAGCCCATTAATGGAAATTGTGCATTTGAACCTTTAAGAGAAGACCCCATGATGGGCTTGGGCCGAAGCCCAATGGACTAAATCCTTTTATTGAATAAGTTCTTTTAAAAGCCCAAAACACTAACTAGTTAGATTTGTGCCATAAATTAACTCTAGTATAATTTCAAATTTTGCCATTTTTAATTTTATGTCATACAGCCCATAAACATTAAAAATACATATAATATGTACCAACATGAATTAAAACATATAATCATGAAGAACATATATATAATACACGGCATTCATATAAAAACAAACAAACAACAATGAAACTAGTTATTTAATGCTTATATGATGCCACAAAAATGCACAAACACTTAAATCAATTTTATGAGTCATTTAATGATTTAAATAAGGTCATAAATATTGAGTTAATGTTCTGTACCATATTGATCTAAATGCATTTTTACCATTTTAATCAAAACAAAACAAACAAGTTGATTAAACATGTAACAAACACAAATTAGTTATAGTTTTAAGTGATTTTAAATTAATCAATCAAATTGTTGTGGACCAGAATTAAAACTAAATTTAAAATATATCCAGACCTGATATTTAATCTTTAAAAAT
This sequence comes from Excoecaria agallocha, assembly GCA_037975025.1. Classification (NCBI taxonomy): domain Eukaryota; kingdom Viridiplantae; phylum Streptophyta; class Magnoliopsida; order Malpighiales; family Euphorbiaceae; genus Excoecaria; species Excoecaria agallocha. The sequence continues at coordinate 5,575,620 of CM075823.1, read as the reverse complement.
CACTTACAAACATGCCAAAATCGTTTTACATTTAATTTTGAAAACTAGTTGTTAATAAACACTTAACATGCCAACTAGCACCTAGTTTCAAGATTAACATGTACCATTAGGTATTATCAATAAAATCCGACCATTAACAGCTCTAAGAACATCTTAGGACAGTATATTAACATTTCATATTAATTATAATACCTATCTAATCATTTAAAATCATTTTTATACCAAAACAATGCAAAAAACTCAAAACAGAAAATTTCAACATTGCATGTTTTTATAATAACGATTTTTGATTAATTATTTCATGCATCTAAAGCACTAAAATAAGCATGATTAGGCTCTGATACCACTGATGGAATATGACATGGAAAGTATATGAAGATCACGGAGCGAAAAAACAAAAATAGAGATCATACATGCCACGCAAAAACCAATAAAGAATCGAAACATGCAATTTTAGGATTTTTAAAACTTAAAATTGATGATGACCAGAAACTAAGATGGATCTATCTTCCTTATATCTTGATCACCAATGCCAAGGAACAGCCTTTATGCCACTCCTCTCTATTTTCACACACACAATTGCAATGACGGCTTAAAATCGAGATTGCTAGCTCTCTATTTAAATATTTTGTAATGGCAAAGGATTGAAGCTACAAGATTTGATCTTGCACTTCTTTTAGTTGCTATTGCTGCCCAAGAATGCAAGAGAACAAGGAACAATCCTTTTCTCCTTGTGAATTCGGCCAAGAAAAATTGTGAGAGAGAGAACTAGTTTTACACCGAGGGTTTTATTTTTTTCATTCAATATATATCACTTATTTTCTTAAGTGATAACGCCGAGATCCACTTCCTATTTAGGTAGTGAATTCATTATTAATCACTTCCTTAAAATAAGTAACATAAATTGATTCAAACTCTTTTGAATTTAAAATTCAAATTAATTTGAAATAAACATAAGACATTTAATTAAAATAAATCACTTAAATTGGGATATGTAGTTGCCGAAATTCCATTGAATTTACCTTTGGATTTTCGGTTACCTTATCTCCATTTAATTAATTTATTTTTATTTAAATGCCATTAGAATTTAATACTCAATTAACTTAATTAATCCAAGATAATTAATTAATTGAAATTAATCCTATTGGGCCGAATCTCTCTCTTTAATGGATAAAGGTCCAATAGCAATTTTAATACCCATTACATACATTAATTTGACTTTAATTAAAAGTCCAAATTAATGCCCAATACTTTATTCAAATATTTTAAGCCCAATGCTTTGTGTGCGATCCTATAGGTCCATTTAATGTTGGCAATGAATTAATTCAAAGGCTATATATATTCTCTAGCAAGATATTATAACATTCCAAATTAAATGAAAATACAAATGATATTTAGTGACCTAATGCAATTTTGAATAGTCCCTTACCCATAAATATCAGAATTAATATAAGGCATGAAACTAGTTATCCTTATATATATTAATTCCTTTCTTGATATTCCAGTGACACTGAACTCTCAGATAAATAATGATTACTCATTATTTCATCTCGGTATGGCCATACACTTCTCAGTTCACTGATCAAGTGGCCGATGATATTTTCTCTCTAATTGACAGGGGTAATCCCTTCACTTCTCTCATTGCTCTCTAACATGAATCAATGCATACCCAAGCATACCCATACTTGTCACTCTGTTACGAGCACGTTAGGTGTATGTCAAAGTATACAATAATTCATAAAGAGTTTCAAAGAGATTTTAGGTCTAAGAACTCCGATGCAAAACTTGCATATGAGAAACACTTATGACTTGTACCATGTAGTGTTCTCATGAATGGATCGAATCTAGATACCATGTTTTAAACATGTATCTATGATCTCTGATTGACACTCTTGTCCTTATGATCCGTAAGACAGAACTCAACTTATCAGAGAGAGCATACTAGTCTTAATTCATTGTTATTTCCATAATAATGACTGACTGGGGATATTTAGAATGAAGTCTCTATTATTTCAAGGTCTTACAACCATGTGCCTCACACATGATAACTTAAACTGAAACAATATTATTGGATAGTTCTATCAATTGATATGCACAGGAATACAATAGATAAAACAAATGCCTCATTTATTAATTAAAGTATTTTATTACAATGTATTGGGGCTAGGGATTACACTAACAGCAAAGGCCACTCAGGGGAGTGAAAATCCACTCTATCGAGTGGGTAGACACTGGACAAAAAGTGCAAAAATCAAAATTTTTCTTTCATACTTAACAACTCCAAAAACTTAATTCTAATTTGATTTTCACTTAATTTTCAACACACTTATGGTAAATTAAGCCCTCTTAAATATGTAATACTCCACCAAATAACTTAAATGAAAAATACCAATGCATAATAAATGAAAATCATTTATGAACTAACTCTACCAATTTTACTTAATCATTTAGAATAAAGTTACTACATAATTCTCTCCTTTGTGCAAAATCAACTCCAAATACAACAACTTATGGATAACTAATATGAAACATAAACACCTATTAATTTGCATTTCAAATCCACTTTTAACTTAGAATATAACTGCTCTCCCTACATTCATGAAGCACATAAATAATAATGAAACATCATACCTCTCCACAGAAAAACATGCTCAAAAGAATAATCTCCCTAACTTAATTCTAGCTTCTTTTTCAACATTTCATTCTTAACTCATGAATTGACAGACACAATCATCATAAACTTAAGAAACATGAAAAACATAAATTAAACTCTAAAAACCTATAAAATTAAACCACAAACAATACAAGATAGCTACTGAGAAAAATAACTAACAAAACACAACTCACAAAAAAATTTTGATGAAAATTTAAAGAGAAAGATTAGAAGAGTTCTGGTTTATTGAGTCCCAGCTCAACTCATCTTACTCTCTAGCGCCCGAGCTTATGATCCAAATATAGATCTCTTCGGTCTTTGCTTCTCATTTTCTTCCATCAATAGAAGAAACTTTTCATAATTCACCAAAGCTAGAAATTTCATATTTCGATGAAGTATGACTCCTCCTTTGATTCTCAAAAAATGAACTCTACTGATTTATCTAGCCTAAATAAATCCTTCAAGCAGACTGAGTTCATTACTTTCACTTGAGAATCGAACACTTCTTGCTATTTTGGTGATAAAGTCTCCATACAAGCTAAGACACACCTTATAAATAACCACATGACTTATCTTTAAAGATGAGTTGTTCCTTTTCTATTTCATGCACCTTAAAACTAGTTTCTTCTTTATCCATCATTAATGCATGATTTACTTTCTCTTCGTTACCAACATCACTTTAAAATTTCATTGAAATACTCAAGAGTTCTAGTTTGGATTCCAACCTTTCAATTCCTTTGTCTTTATCCCTCAATAAACTCTCTTAACTCTTGATTATCTCCTCTTGATTCCTTAACATATTCTCTTGATTTTGCAATATAGCCTCTTGGTATTTGATCTTCTCCTCTTGAGAAATAATTATGGCCATCTATTCTTTCTTTTTTACAAAAAATTACTTCTCCTTACTCATAAACAATTCAAGAAGAACTTAAATCTTGGAGATACAAGCCTCTTGCGAATATTGCAGTTCTTGCTTCTCTTTCCTCAAATCTTCCATTTGTGCTCTTAAAGGATCATTAAAAGGAGGTAAATAAGAAGTTAATGAATGTGTACGCAAGAGCTTTATTTCCTGCAAATCTCTCATTGAATCATTCATTTGTTGTCTTAAAAGGAACAATTCATAATCTTGGACATCATCTTAAATCATATTGAAAAATCTCTAAAATTTTTCCTGCAAAGAAGAATCACCAAATCAAAAAAAAATAAAAAATAAAAATCTCAGAGTAATTCAATTACAGATATTAAACAAACAAAGTTGTTGTTCTCCGGCAAAAGTGCCAAAAACTTGACCGGTATCTAGCAAGTATACTAAATCGACTAGTAATATAAAAAAATAAGATTAAAATCCCAAATATCATATCCAAGGGAATATGAATTGCTAAGCAATATATATGTTTGTGTGTGTGTGTGTGTGTGTGTGTGTGTGTGAATTAAATTAATATGAGATTATTTTTCAAGTTTTGGAATTGAAAGCAAGAACTAAATTGATAATTAGATAAAACAAATATTAAAATTAAACTAACATTAATTAAACACAAAGCAATAACTGAAATACTTCTGTTAAAGGAACTATACACCTCAATTTTCTTTGCAATGACTTAAAATTAAAAGCAACACAAGTGATTATGGAAAAATTAGTTGAATAAAGCCAAATAGCTTATTCATTCTAAGAATCAAACCATTTTGTTAGGAATAATTCAAAACTTAACATAAAGATCTAATTTTAAACTCCTAGATATTCATCAAACTATTTTCCAAGCAACCTTAACTTCAATCTATGCTTAGTTCAACTTTTCTTAGTATTAATCTACTTTTACTAATATATACAATTATATCAAATTCAGAAAATAATCATGCATCAACACTAGTAAACCAATCCAAGAACATGCATATCATAGATTATACTTAAATCAATCATTAGCTATTAATCAAATAAATTAATAATCAATCTCAATACAATTAGAGATAAGAATTTTCTCAAAATAAAAAAATAATCAAACTTGTATTGAATTAAAGCGCAAGCTAAGTCATTACAATAAAAGAATGAGGGTTTAAGTTTCCCTCAGCAAAAGAGAATATAACTACTTACCAAATATGATTAAAATAAAAGAAAACTAAATTAAAGAGATACAATACTCATGAAGTTTCAAACTTGCTCTTGATGATTTATCAGAACACAAGTAGAAAACTTGATTCTTTAAGAGAATTGCAAACTAAGAAAAATAGAAAAAACAAAGCTAAAACTATTGTACAATTAGCTAAAGAAAAACTAGGGAAAAGAACTAAGAAAATTCATTACTTTTATGTACTATAATTGTACTCTCTAATTTCCCTCTCAAATCTAGTGCTTTGTCTTCATTTTATAGCTGAATTATAATGCCAAAAGAAGAAATTTTATGCCTTGAGACTTCCTAATCCAAGTTGTCAAATAATTTCAGCCTAAGCGAAAGTCTTTAATCGTGAAATACTTTAGGAAAATTTAATCGTGTTTTTTCACTCTATAGAGTGGAAAACTCATGCCACAGAGTGGCCTTCCTGCTCTTTTCTTTCTCTTTAGGTCACTCGGTAAGTAATGTGTTACTCCACCGATTGGCTTTCTCTCTGCATGCTATTCCTTACCTCACTCGGTAGAGTGAGATTTTGCTCCATCGAATGACCTTGTTTCTTTTCTCCTTTGGTAACTTGGTAGAGTAGGAATCTACTCCATCGAGTAGCTTTCTCCTGGCTTGCTATTCTTCAAGTCCCACTCGGTAAAGTGGAAAAAAAAAACTCCACCGATTGCTTTGGTTTTGGACTCCACGATATTATTTTGGCTCCTTAAAATTTCTTAGTTGCTGAAATTACTCTTTTGCCCTCATAAGTCTTCTTTTTTTTTTCAATTACACACCTAAAATCACCAAATTAACCAATTAAGCTCTTAAATTGCTAACTTAAGAAATTAAACAATAAATTAACTTAATTAACCACTAAATTAACATAATAAACATATTAAAAATACAATAATTATATAGTATAATTCATACTTATCAAATACCCTATAATTAGCCTTTGCTTTCCCCTGAGCAAATCTGAACAAATCATCTTCTCAAAATAATTAAACTAAGAATTATGCATTTCAAAATTAAGCTTAACAATTAACAAAACTCCAGCCAAAATAGATTCAACCAAGAAGATATAAGTTAGTTTTCATGTGTGTATAAGACAAAAGAATTTTAGAAATCAAAACACCAATGCATTTTATAATCAACCTCTAGAATTGATCATGCCGATGTTAGAGAATCATGGTATAATATCGGCATCATCATCATCATCATTGTTATTATTATTATTATTATTATTATTATTATTATTATTATATAAAATTGGATTTTCTTGTTGATTCTTCCATCTTTTTCTTTTCAGTTTTTGCAGTATTTTAGACTTTTTTTATCAGCTCAGATTTTTTTTTGGGAGAATTGTTTTTTTGTGCACGAAATTCTTTTAACCAAAATCGAATGAATGATAAAAAGAAGTTTTTATTTCCCTCCCTTGTGAAAGTATATGAAATTAATTTTATTGCCATTGTCAAGTTCATTCATATTGTAAGGAAATGAGTTACAACCCTAAAAATGTACAAAACAAACACACAACTATGCAAATACAATACCATCCCTTCGAATGAATGCAAAAATATTTTCTTTTCATTTCTTTTGTTTTGGGTATTCACATTTTTTTCCTTATTGTTTAGTATGATTTTTTTTAATTTAATTATATTATGGGATACAATATTTGAACGACTTATTTTCCCAATGGCTTATTTGGTAAGTTTTAAAATCTATAAAAGTAATTTAATAAAAATCATTCATACTTTTTCAGAAAATCTATTAAAATCATTAATACTTTTAAAAAGTTTATGATTGACAGTCATTTAAAAAGTCAAACAAAATCTTAAAAGTCTTGATTTTGAAAGTCATTAATTACTCTTATTATTAGTGGTTGTATATCTTTCCTTTAATGAAAAAAGGCGATAAAAAAATCTGTACCTTTACCTTAAGTTTATTAGCTTTGATCTTTATTCAGAAAATGAGAATCCAAATTGCATGTTCCCAAGTAAAATTCAGATATGCCAGGATAGAATTCTTGAAATCCCATAGGAACAACCATTAAGCATGGTACAAATAGATTGCATTTGCAGCTAGAGATGTACATAAGGTCCATGAAACAACCATGACAATAGTCAATAACCTCATAAAGTCTAAGCATAACTCCTATATGCTTAGAATCTCCAAACCTGCCTCACTCGTACTCAACATGTATATGTATTACATGAGTATTTTTATTTCATCAGACAAAAGTAATTCTAACTTTATACAGGCAAATGTGTTTGTTAGAATTACTCCACTAGCCATGAAACCCAAATCACATATATTTGCCACATTAAATTTAATAACAGTAATATATCCAAATCTTAGAATGATTGCAAGTTCCACCATTGGGTGTCTAACGGTACAGGGTAAGAACAGAGGTTAAGAATTTACAAACATTTATACCATGTCTTCTCAAACTCTTAATTATTGTGCACATTACTTCAGCTTATAGTGCAGTTAGAATGATTCTCCAAATGTATTCTCCCCGCTATAGGTCATGTATAGGAAGCCATCCTCGTCTTTATTTTCCTCATAAATTGAGGACATCATGGCAGCTGTCATAACAGAAATAGTAGATAACTCAGCCAATCATATGAAGAAAATAATTTTACGGAAACAAATATGATAATTAAAAGAACAACTTATATACTACAAACCTGTGGGTGGCAAAATGTTCTTCACAAAGATGAATATTGCCTTCTCAGCACTAAGCTTTATTCTTTTTCTCACCACATAAACAAACTGGCCGACAGTAAGATCGGCAGGGACTAGATACCTATGTTCAACATCATATATGAGTCGATTAAAATACTGTTATAAACAACTGTATCAAAGATGTCAGCCAGACATGCAAAAGAACAATGAAGATGCAGACAATAACAATGTGAAATAGCAAGGAAGACAACAGCACATCAAAATCCCACAAAAGAAATGCATAGAGAATGGTTTTCTGCAACAAGCCAAAATGGACTGTTCATATGCCATTAAACACCAGGAAGACATCAGTATACTCATCTCTACATACAGCAAGTATAACCATGCAAATGTCACATTTTTCATCAGCTATTAAGTCCTCAGTTTCTGCTAAAAACACTTAAAGACCCCTAGTTTCAAGGGATATCCAAATGCACCATACCAAGGCCACTGGCCAGCAGAAGAACAACTCACTTTTTTTTTCAAGGTGTTTGACAAACTGTTAGAACTTTCTCTAAATATTAATTGTATAATTTTTCCTATTTGATTTCCAATACCTTCTTTTATAACTTCAAAGAATCATTTCAGATACAACTCTTGCCAAACACTAGTTTGGCTTTCAAAAAGCCAACCAACAAACCAAAGTATCTCATCTAAAAATCATAGGACAAGAAACATCAAACCCAAATTATACAATCAGGCAACAATATATAAGCAAATGCCCTCATTCCATTGAATGAGGAAGTGCATTAATTGATTACTTTTTCCATTTAAAATTGTTGAAAATACAACTTGGAAGTAATGAATGGAGATATCACTAACTTTTTTTTGTCAATGTCAGGTATGTCAGTTCTGTTAGCCCTCTCCACTATAACCTATGCAGAACAAGAAAGCGTTAAAAAAAAAAAAGTTAAATTAAGAAAATGATAATTAAGACAACTAGCAAATAGACTACAATATTGATATGCAATATTGGGCTTTCATACTGGTATTCTATCAGGATATTTCTCCCTAATACGAGCTGATTCTGCCTGCCTCCTTTCTGCATATATAATGGCAAACAAAAAGCACAGTTAGAAGCTAAAAACAAGTAGACAGGCAACAAGTTGAAAAGGATAGCGTATAAATAAAGCAGCACAAAGATGCTGCTAGGCTTCTAGCAACTATGGAATAATTTTGCACTCATGCCAAGTGGAACAAGAACAGACTGAAGATAAATGGAACATTTGTCTTCTTTCATGGCAAACAATTTTCAAGTGAGAAATCTTACAAAATGTAACAAGAAGGTAATTACACTCTCTGATGCCCAGGTGCCCTAATAAAACTTGCTATATCTGATCATAATCAATATTCAATTTGCTCACTGCCATATTTATAAACTTGAATTCCCAAATATTTTTAGTTAATAGATAACACATCCAAAATGAACATGCAAAATGGCAAGGTTTTGGTGTAATAGCATATTATCTTGGACAAAGTAACGTGCGAATCTTTTTGTTCCTCCCTTTATTCAAAATCAAGATTTATGTTCATCCACTCACCGATTAATGATTATAATATATCCTATTCCACATGTCTAACTTGTATTATTTGCTAAACTCTAAAAATATTTCTGCAGTATAGAGATATGATCCACAAATTGATCAATGATCTATTGTTTATATATCCTATTCCACATGTCTAACAAAATTCCATATCATCCACTCACCAATTAATGATTATTCTCTTCTGTATAAATAGTTTATTATAATGTTTCAATAATTAAAGAAAATCATACTACTCAGGTGTTATAATCACCCGATCTCACCCGTTAAACGTTACAGTCATCTTCTAATTATATAACATGAAATCACGATCTTGGATGATAAAAGAACATCAAATAATCTATGGCAAATCATACAATCATTAGAGCATTCTTTCCCCAAAGAACCAAAAACCCAGAACATTAAATTCAAAAATAAACACAGTAGACGCACAAAATCCAAAAATAAAAGACAAAATTAAAAAGAAAAAACAAAGATTTGTCAATGGGACGAAAGGAGAGGTAAAGAGAAATAACCCAGGGGATGTTCCAACTTGAAGGAGCTCTTGGCCATGCCTTTCGAGGTTCAAGCACCTTTCTTGAGCCAATTAGCAACCACTGGATTACAAATTCCAAATAGAATAAAAGTATGAATTGGGGAAAAATAAAGCAAAGAGAATTAGGGTTCGTTTCCTTAGAGAGATTGACTCAAAGAGAATGAATCAATCGCCGATCTGCGGCCTTCGGAAAAGAAAAAAAAAAAGAAAAGAAAACCAAAGCTTTCGCTTTTGCTTTGGACCAATGTTATTAAAATTAGATAGGATAATAATATTACTTTATAGCAATATTACAGAATTCAATCATATTTTTTCTTTTTTGTAAATTATATTATTTTTAAAATTTTATAAATATTATAAAAATATAATTATATAAAAAAATAAAAAATAATTTATAAAACATATTTATCATTAAAATATTAATCATAAAGTAATATTTTCAAATTAGTCACTATTTATAATAAATATTTAAGATAAATAAAGTAAAAAAAATACAAAATTTCAACAATATCCTTCAATTATAAATTTTATTTTATTCATAAAAAATGTTATTAAAATTGCCTAATTTTTCAATTATTTTGTATTTATATTTATATTATATTTTTTTAGCAAAAACTAATGTTATATGAATATTTTTAACAAAAAAAATTATTTTTTTGTTCAAATCGATTTTCTCTGAATATACCTAATTTTAATATGATTTTTATGATTTTTATGCGATTCATATAAATTTCTTATAATTTTTTATCAATTCGATTTTTAATCATTGAACTAATCGAACCTGATCCTTATTCATGGTTAAACATCAATCGTTTATGTTCAATTTTAATAACATTGCTTTGGGGGAGGGCTAGTTTACAGTGGGGCTTTAAAAAGGAGCTTACACGTTTTTCCTTTTTTGTAAATTATTTTCTTTAATGTAATTAGTTGTAAGCTCGCATGATGTGTGTTATAATATGCATATTAAGAGAACATAATTAAAAAAAATAAAAATTTTAATATTTAAAAATTATAAACATAAATTAATGTTATAAATAAATAAATTCATGGATGTTCATAAATTTAAGAGGCTGAAGGCGCAATTTAGTACCTAATATTTGATAGAAAGGGTAATATAGTTCCTAAAGTTTCATTTGATGTAATATCACTCCTGAAGTTTGAAAATCGAAACAATTTGGTCTCTAAAAATTGGTGTAATTCTTGAATGATACAAGTCAAATTTTTAAGTGACAGCTATCATTTCAAAGGCTAAATTACCCTAATTTGAAACATTAAGGGTGATGTTGTGTCAAATAGAACTTTAAGGATTCTAGTGCTCTTTTTGCCAAATATTAGGGATCGATTTACACCTTTAGCCAATTTAATAAGTTTAAACCCTTAATATATAAGTTAAAACTTCCACTTTATTAATAGTTAAAACTCAAATATTTATATTTATTCAATTATTTTTACTCAAATAACCTATATTTATAAGCTTATAAATATAGACTTCTTTCATGAAATATATACAATTGAAAAAAGGAATATACTTATTTTCTTTTCATCTCTTCTAAACTTAGTCCATTTTATTGTCTTTATTTTTTATAATTTTCCTTATATTTCATATAATTTTCTTATTTTATAATACGTTATCAGCTCATTTTCGCTACACGATTCGTAATTACATATCTTTCTCTCTTTATTTCTTTTCAACTTGCATTATGTCAAATATTACCAAACTTGAATTTGAGGCTCTTGACATGTTTGACAAAAACTACTTACCATGAATTTTCAATGTTGAAAATTCATCTTGATGCTAAAAGTCTTGGAAATACAATTTTAATTAGAAATGAAGCATACAACCAACACAAAGCAAGGGCATTGATATTTCTTCATCATCATCTATATGAAGGGTTAAAAGCTGAATATTTAACAGTGAAAGATCAATTTGAATTGTGAAATAATTTAAAAGAGCAATATGACTATCAACAAACGATAATATTACCTAAAGCTCGTTATGAATGGATGCATTTACGATTTCAAGATTTGAAAACCGTAAATAAATATAATTTTATCATTTTTAGAATTAGTTTTCATTTAAAATTATGTGGTGAAAAGAATATTGATGTGGACTTATTAGAGAAATTTTTTCAACTTTCATGCTTTAAATGTGCTTCTGTATCAACAATATAGAGAAAAGAGTTTCAAAAAGTATTTTGAATTAATCTAATGCCTACTTATAGCTGAACAAAATAATAAGCTATTAATGAAAAATTATGAGACTCATCCTACTAGATTTGCTCCATAGCCATGGCCGTGGACGAGGACAAGGACAAAATAATTACCATCATTATAATGCAAATAATTCTTCCCACCATGCAAAGTAGAACAATAATGGAGAAAAATAAGGTCAACCATAGTAACATTTTAAAAACTACAAAAAATTCATATTATCGATGTAGCATGAAGGAGATTGGTCCTGTACTTATCATATAGTTGATCATCTTGATAAGCTTTATCAGGCCTTTATTAAAAGAAAAGGTAAAAATATAGAAACAAATTCAGTTGACCAGAATGATGATTTTAAGGCAAATATGGCATATAATAATGATAATTTTGGAGACTTTGCGGATATTGCTCATTTGGACTCTTCAAAAGTCATGAAGGAATAATGAAGAAGATGAAAGATAAGAATATTTAAAATTATTATCTTATTTCTATATTTCAATATTGTGTTTGTTATTTTATTTAAGTGTTTTTCAAGTTTTTTCCCTTATGTGATAGTTATACATATTTAAATATTTTCCATATTCTAATTATATATTTTGTTTTCATTTATTTTTAATGAAGGAATGGATGTTTGTCATTCTTTAATTGGATCCATACTCAATAATGAAGATGTATGTCTTGTTAATAGTGTTACAATACATACCATACTCAAACATAAAAAGTATCTTTATCATTTAATATTGAAAGATGCTAATGTCAATACTATATCGAGTAACATAAAATTAATTTAAGGCTCTGAAAGAGCTACTGTATTACTACCCAAATGAACAAAACTTACCATAAATGATGCATTATTTTCTTCCAAGTTTCGAAGAAATTTGGTAAGTTTTAAAAATATTCATTCAAATGGATATCATGTTGAGACTGGAAATAAAAATGATATTGAATATTTGTAGATTACAAATAATGCAACAAGTAAGAAATGTATTTTATAAAGATTGCCAACATTTTCTTATGGCTTGTATTATACAAAGATTAGTACAATTGAGACTATGCTATAGTAAACCAGAGGTTTACTGACTCAAAAATATTTATAGTTTGGCATGATTGGTTAGGCCATCCCAGTTCAATAATGAGGCATAAGATTATTGAGAATTCATATGGACATCCATTGAAGAATTAGAAGATCCTTCAGTATAAGGAATTCTCATCTATTGATTATTCTCAAGGTAAATTAATTACTAGACTATCACCAAGTAAAATTGAAACCGAATCCTTTGCATTTTTAAAACATATTTAGGGTGATATTTCTGGGCCCATTCATCCACCATGTGGATAATTTAAGTATTTTATGGTATTAATTGATGCATCTATAAGATGGTTATATGTGTATTTATTATCAACTCACAACTTGGCATTTGCGAGAAAGCTTGCTCAAATAATTCAATTAAGAGCACAATTTTTAGATTATAGAATCAAGTCAATTCGTCTTGATAATGTTAGTGAATTTATGTTTTTGGCTTTTAATAAATATTGCATGTCAATTGAAATAATAATTGAAAGGCTTGTTGCACATGTTCATACATAAAATGGTTTTGCAAAATCATTCATTAAATGCCTCCAGTTAATAGCCAGGCCATTACTTAAGTGGCCAAGCGGACCATGCAGCATGCAATTAAAGAAAAAGGGCACATAATATGAGTACCAGGCACAAGGCAAGGAAAAGAAAGAAAAAAAGAAAAAAGAAAAGGTAGCGGGCGATCAAGGATCATCAGGCATGACTCAACTAAGTGCCGGTAGGCACTCAGCCAAGTCCCGACTTTGATTCGCCGCTGGAGGCCATGATGTAACTTCTTCGTCGGAAGGAAAAAAATCAGATAAAGAATCAACAAAATTAAAATCTTCATATATTCATTTTAAATACTTCTTAAACTATATTTCACATAAATTTTAATGATTTACCCATGTAAATGTCAAGAAATTATTTGAAAACCACATTTGAAACTTGAAAAAACCAACTTGCAGAGACAAAAATAAAAAAAGAGAAAATATTCAAAACTTAAATTTAACTCCATAAATTCACTTAAATTTCTATTATATCCATTTGTATAATCAAAACAAAGCATGAAATGAACAAATGTTAAAATTTATGAGATAAAACCATGAAATGAAAAAAAATAAGTTTTGAGGTTACTTAAGGAAGATGATGAACAGTGACATGCTATGTAACACCCTAATCCACTAACCATGGATAATCATCAATCATCATTATAACCTAGTAAAGATAAGGTGGAAATAATAATAGTAATTATAGGATAGATCATAATTACATGCCATAATATAAATAAATCAAACTTATAAATAAAGAATCATAACATAAGTGGCCTTTTAAACATGTTGAAATCATTAAAGGCAACCACAATTTGCTAGATCTTCTCTTCAATGGTGGTCAAGATACTATAGCTATCGATCCAGTAGAGCTTATCCTGAAACCTACACAGATAAACAAACTCGTGAGAAGCTATAAAGCTTAATGGAAAACAAAACTCTATGTATAACTTCCTACAATTTTTCATCATATCATATTATATTGATAGTTTCACAATGAACATTTTGGGGAAGTTCTCAAACTTACTAAGAATACCATATTTACTAATGTCTAGAGCATTCTGTAAATTACCTTATTTCGAAACTTATCAACTTACTATCATCATCTTACTTCTTTTCTTTCTTTAAACTAGATTGATTCATACCCTTCCTAATCTTTACTACTTCAGAATTCAGACATCCAGATTATTGATAGTACAAAACTTTAACTTAATGCATTAGTCACATTGTTACATAAGTTATGCATTCAACATTAAATCTATGCATACGAGAGTGCTTACGCCATGTAACAACCATAGAGTTATTTTTAGACATGATTTCTTCATATATCTTTATACAATTCTCATTTCAGGTTTATACACACTTATCCCTTAATGCTATCTTATCATTGCAATTTAAACATCATACCAAATTATATTATATCATGTTTTTCACTTTGGTTTATATCAAAATCATACATATGCATATACATGTGTAAATATTTATATACATACTAACGGGTTTGCATGCCATTTCAAAGAACAGGTATTACATTTCATAATTAACAAACAAAGTCTTCATACCATATGAAAACATGTCATAACCTTCCACATATATGAAGATCATTATGTACACTACGGTTCGTATAACTTTACAATATGATATTGTAAGCTTGTGGCCCAACTATTCACCATGGAACCCATTGGTGGAACTAACTCGCACTAGCACTCACACGGGAATCTTCCTCATAATAGATATGAGATATCAAAATCATCTCATAATGAACATAGCATTTCATTTAATAGAGACAGTTTTATAGCCAAAGGAAAATTTAAGATAAACAACACAATAGGCCATTCATCGTGCTTACCTTACATAAGTGAAGAAATTAATGCATGTTTTACTTTATCTTATGTACATTTTATCATCTTTAATAGCCTGTCTAAGTACTAGTTCAAAGGGTGGATAACGAAAGTAATGGATACCTGAAGATATCAAACAATGGATATCCAAAAATATCGAACAATAGACCCAAATGAGGTCAAGCTATGGTTCTAGCAAGGAACAAACAATGGACCCAAACGAGATCAAACAATGGTTCCAATAAGGAACAAGACCCAACTGGGGTCAACTATGACAGCTGCGACTATATCCTTCTAGGCATGCCTATTTAATCCACAACTGAATTAAGACCCGCACGTTTTACCATTTTTAAGCATATTTCAATTCAACATATTATTCTTTACTTATTATAGCATCTTTGCTTAATGCCATCATCCATATAAGAATGCACATTATTCTTATCATACTTTAATATTGAGCTATAGGCTCCAGGGCATGTGAATGCTATCATATGATCACATAGTTGCATATTTATGCAAACGATAATATCATGCCATCTTTCATGATTAGCATTTTGCGTATCCACATACACACATACATATATATGCAACTTAAATCATGTCAATACATGTTTTTATTACTCATACTTGTTCACATATTAAGTCAGGCTACTCATCATAGCATGCTTGCATCAAGTATATAAACTTTCATAACTCATAGATAGTTCTTAACGACGTACCTTGTTATTGCTTGTTGTGAATAGTTCTCCTATTCCCATAATTAATCACATTATGACATAATTATATATATAGCAACACTCAAGTATTTATGATCCATAAAATAAAATAAGTGGGTTCTCTTACAGCTTAAGGTCAATACTTGTTCATATTTAATCACTTAAATCACTTTCATGGTCTATTAGATTATAGACAACAAGTTATGCACCTTAACATAATCATATATACTTCAATCATCTTAATTGTATTTTTCATCTTGTAACCTTTTATACTTAGGTAAGTTATGTGTGATTATTTCATCTTAGTCGTTAGCACACTACTGACGGGCATGAGTTAATCATAATGTAGTATAGTCATAAGCAAAACAGGCGAGAAGGTTCTTATACATTAACGCTAATCGTTAATTCTTCTTATGACCTTGAGGGCATTCAAGCTTCTACAATTTCATAATTAAACATAAATTATGATGTCCCATTTCTTTTAACTTAGACATGCAACCTTGTAATCATTTTCTTATTATCACTAGGTTAAATCATAATATTTTGGAAAGAATCATCCCTTGACCTAGTATATACTTATAACAACTTTGTAGGACACATTAATTAGCATATCATTTAAGTTACTATGTTGCCTTAGTCTCTCTTTAGTTTTATGCTCATTAGGCCTTAAAATACTTTTTAATAACATAACTCATATTAGCATTGCCATACACAAGGCCCTCTAATTAAGAGTTCGAGTGGTCTCTATATCGTAACTTTATAGGTTTATTCTTATAAAACTTTTCACTCTTCTATATACATATATAGGGATTCTCTAATTGAATGATCTTGCCCTATACAACATATCGATGGCTTAGATGACTTACAATTTAATTCAATCCATTCCCTCGTATAAATATGTTCATGTCATTCAAATTTAGATAACAACTCATCCTAAGGTCGCACCATTCTTACTATATCTTACTACTCTAGCATTGAGAAGACTTTACAACTATTTTGATTCATCAATAATCCAACAACATACTATCCACCACTTTAATATACAATCACCCTCATCACTATTCATTGCTAACTTGGTTTTGCTCAATATTATACCACACACTATTCATAATTTATAATTGATTTGTAGATTAGGGTGAAGAAGAACCATTGAAAAGAGAATGTACAAGTGGTCGTACATTTCAAGCAGAAAACACATGAGTAGCCGTGCATATAGAAAAGAAAGGCCATAAGTGGTCGTGCATCCAAATGAGTAAAAGCATGAGTGGCTGTGCATGTAGAGAAGAAAGGCCATAAGTGGTCGTGCATCCAAAGGAGTAAAAGCATGAGTGGTCGTGCATGTAGAGAAGAAAGGCCATAAGTGATCGTGCATCCAAGGGAGTAAAAGCATAAGTGGTCATGCATGTAGCGAAGAAAGGCCATAAGTGGTCGTGCATAGCAAGGAGCAAAACCCATGAGTGGTCATGCATTTCAAGGAACAAAACATGAGTGGCCATGCATGTAGAGAAGAAAGGCCATAAGTGGCCGTGCATTTCATGAAGAAAATGGCCAAGTGGCCGTGTAAGGGAATTCAGGCAGCTAGGGTTCACAAATTTCTCAGATCAAGTGTTTTAATGTCCAGATCTCACCCGAATTGTTTACACTAGTGAACATTAAAGCTTTAAAACATTATTAACTCATCTAATTTACTAGATTGAACCCTTAATCTCAGCTAAGAAAACACATACAACAAAAAGAGGGAAAACATATACAGTAACAACTCATAACAATTCCCGTACTTGATATTCAAGCTTCATCTCCTTCAAGATCTATTAATCTAGCTCTCTCTTTCTTTTCCTTATACATAGAGACAACAAACATATCTTATCATCTCTCTCTACCACCCTAATATTAGAAATCAACACAAGAAAAAGAGAAGAGATCTATGAGAGGGAAAACATTATTTCATAATGCTAAAATACAAAAACCCTAAGTTCCTCCTCTTCATTCCCCGTAACCACATAGAGAGAGATCTCCCTCAAAATGCTGATCTTCACATCTCGAGGAATCCCAAAATAATTGAGTGGGATAAATATCTCACCAAAAACAATTCCCAAAATACCCTTGTACGCTTTAATCTCCTAAATTTCCATTTCTTACAATTTAACCCCAAGACTTCTAATTTAATTTCAATTACATACTTCCTTATAATTACAACTTACCCATACTCAAATGCATACATGCTAAAATTATCAAAATATCCCTCTTGGGACTCAACATCGACAATTGCGAAATAATCTAATTTTGCCTTAATTAATGGAAATCCTCATTAATTAACAATAATCCGATTAAGGCCGAAATTAGGTCCTTACATGCTCTATACCACATTTTCATTTTAATCCATTTTAAACTAAAATAACCTCCATCAAGAACTAAAAAAATGGACATATATGCACACAAAATACCAACGACAATCTTAAAAGTCATGAAAAGTTAAGTTCTAGAAACTTGAATAAGAAAATAGCATGAAAAATAATGAGCAATTAAGTCCTTTAATTTATTTTATAGTTAAGCATAAGTTTAAATAGGATTGAGCTTTGAATAATACCCTCAGTTTGTTATATCAAAACACTAAGAAATCTTAAGTGTTATTTTTGCTCTCTTTCATTGTTGGTTTTCTTTGAAAAAAATCAAATAAAAGGTTAGTTACTGTGTTTTATTTTACAAAGGAAAAATAAGAGTGCTCCTTCATTTCACCTGAGGTTCTCATATTTATCCTCCAAAATCAAGGCAGTGCTTCACATAGCTTCGAACAAAAATCAAAGATCAAGTCGATGATTTTCCCCCAAAGTTATCCAACTAATTTTTGGACAAAAAAGCAGGTTGTAAAAATAATTCCATTACCACCTGGAACTCAATGAGTCATGAGCGACAATGGAGCTTTTAAATTGATTTGGCAAAAAATTATTTTTGGGTGTGACTTGGATGAGTCACACTTGTGACTCGGTAAGTCACATGTGGTACTTAATCGAGTTGCATCTAGATCAAGAACTGAGTCAAACAAGGCATGACTCAGTGCGAGGGGTAACTTATAGGTAAGTGCCACCCCTGACTCTTAACTCGGTGAGTCACGGGTAGCACACACCCCTAACTCATCTATTCCCCCTTTCTCAGCCTTTCCTAGTAAATCGCCAACCAAACTTGAAATATTTCTCAATGTTTAGGCTTGAAAAATTCATTTTTTAAATAAGGTATCTTCTTGACAATTATCACCACATGTCTTATATTTCTAAAAAATAAAAAACAATACCAATTTGGACTTGTAGATTGGGATTTATGGCCAAAAGATTGACAATTGCTCTTAATCAATTTTTAGGGATAGAATCAGTCCTCTAACTTTGAAAATTTTTTGGGAACAATGGGTGCATAATTAGGCTGAGCACTCTTCATAATTTTTTTCCAAAAATGACTCTAGTTTTCATCAGTAGATGCACTCAAAAAGGAGTTATAAGGAAAGAGTTATACCCAAATTACTATATATATACTAGTCCGAATGTAGAGGCATATTCAGGTCGATTTTGAAGGTCTTAAGGACTAAACTAGATTTAGGTTTTCTTTAAAAAAGTTATAATTCTAAGTCTTAAAATTCTCTTAGCTTTAGTTTTACCCCATTTGAAGGTCTATAGCTGAGATAAGGTTAAAATACCCAGGACCGCTCAAGAATTTTGATCTCATTTTCCTGATTAAAGAGATAAAAGGGTAGAGCTCGAGAAAAATCATTTTGAAAGCATAAAAAATTCAAAAGAGAGCTATATACTATTATTTTTTAGCTATGCTATAAGACACATCATCCTGATTGGGTAACCCTAATCAGAGCTACCTCAGGTCCTAATGTCTATAATTAGCCTCAAGTCTAGGGAAACTAGTGCATCGATGCCTAGGTTAGCTAATGTTTAGAGTAGAAAGATAGAGACATGTACTTAAGGTTGTAGACTCCATCAGAGAAGTTATAACTCCTGAATTTGTATGCCTCTTAAGAGGACTTAGTGAAAGAACAATCAACATCAGTATCTAAGCACATTGAACCGTGTTGAGTTGAATAGTCGAGGCTAGCTTATCGGCATGTCAAACCACATTTGGAAAAGATTGATGCTAGAGTATTGGCATGTCAAACCTCTTTAAGTCAAACTATTGATGCCAGCTTATCAGCATATCAACTACGTTCAATGAGCGATAAGATCTAGCTTGTTGACATGACAACCTAGAATCATCCTCATGATCAATGCCATTTGTCAGCATGAAGAATCATGATGACCTCCGCACATTTGTTGTCATAAAGGTGCTTATCGAATAAAGAAACACTAGCTGATATTGAAGCCAGTTGGATCAATGACGATGAAAAACTTACCACGTGATCAATCTATCGGTATGAAGAATCATGGATGACTTCACCAGCATGTCGATATGAAGGCAACTTATCAAACAAAGAAACACTAGAACTTAGTGAAAGAATGATCAATGTCAGTATCTGGGCATGTCAACTGTGTTGAGTTGAATGCCCGATGCTAGCTTATCAACCTGTCAAACGATGTTTAGAGAAGATCGATGCCAACTTGTTGGCATGTCAAACCTCCTTAAGTCAAATTATTGACACTAACTTATTAGCATGTCAACTACATTTGATAAGCAATCAGATCCAGCTTATTGGCACGACAACTCAGAATCATCCTCATGATCAATGCCATCTATCAACATGAAGAATCATGGATGATCTCTGTACATGTGTTGGCATAAAGGTCCTTATCAAACAAAGAAACACTAGCTGATATCAAAGTCAATCAGATCATTAACGTTAAAAAAATTGCCATGTAATCAATGCCATTTGTCGGCATGAAAAATCATAGATAACCCCGCTAGTATGTCAATATGAAGGCCACTTATCAAACAAAGAAACACTAACTAATATTGAAGCGGTCAGATCTTTGATGATGAAAAATTTGCCACGTGATCAACACTATCTGTCAATATGAAGAATTGCGGATGATCCCTGTACATGTGTTGGTATGAAGGCCACTTATCGAACGAAGGAACACTAGCCAATATTGAGGCTGGTTAGATCTTTGATGATAGAAAAACAAATGGACAACTTCAGTATCCGAACACGTCAACCCTTTTGTTGATGGGTTGAATGCCTTTTAAGAGGACTTTTTACTTGAAAGGACTTGCTGCCTCTTAAGAGAAATTTGCTACATGTGAAAAGGCTTGATATTAATATACTTGTCATAATTGAGGAAGATACTTACCTTTAATGAGTTTGTATGATTCCTTTCATGGAGATTTGTCTTTAAGCAAGATGGATATTCTTTGGTAACTGCCCCCTAGGTATGGCACTTGTAGATGACCTCACCTTATGAGATATTTCTTTAATTTGTTTTAGATTAATCTCTCCTATGATATTTTTTTATGGTCTGATTGTCCAGTGCCTGGAGTTGTCTTGTGACCAACTTTGGTGCATGGAGTCCATTCTCTTTTTTCCTTGCAAGAAATTACTTATGTGAGTATGTGTAGGATATACACAAAATTAACATGTGTATGCACAATTATATATGTGAGTTATGTGTGATGAGTACCACACATGGAGTGTGCAAAGAGTTGTTTACCAAGATGTGTTCAAAATTTAAAATAGTTGCAACTTATCAAATACTTTAAACTTGAATTTCACTTATCCCTGAATAAGTTAAATGGATCACATTCTCAACTAGTTTAAGCTCAACAAAAGAAATTAAACGGTCATTCTTAATAAGGGAATAGGAGAATAGATATACCTATACCAAGGTCTCCTAAGCCAATAAATAAGGTTGTTAATGTTTTTTTTATTATTTTAATGATAATATTTAATTATTATTATTATTATTTAATATTATCATTAATTTTATTTTTATTATCATTTTTATCATCATGCACTAATGGTTTTTTTCCTGTCATTTTTTATATGCATAATCTCCCTTCTAGGTCGGGTTGGAGAATATGGCGAAGCAAGTTAGTTTTAGGATTTATTTATTTATTTATTTATTTATTTTTGGGCTTGTAATATTTTTTCTTGCCTTTTATTTAATTGTATGTAATAACTAGTAAAAATGGTTTTTTGCACGCTTAATTAAAAATAACATTTAAAATATTTTCTATTTAATTAACTGAAATTTTCTCATAAAATGGACCAATGTCCTATTTTATTCCAAAAATCACATAAAAGAATTTTATAAAAATGTATAAGGGAACTAATGCTCCCAATTCAATAAATAGACCATTTTATGCATACTTTATTCGTATTATTATTTTTCTCATATATCTTTGTTTAGCGTAAATAAATATTTTTTCGAACGATAAATCTAAAAGCCCACTAAATAATTTATACACGTTTGAGTGTATTTTTCTATAATAAAGGGATTAATGTCCGAATTTTCACTCATAAAATAACATGTAAATTAATAATTTCTTTTTATAAATAAAAAAAGATTTCTATTTAAAGTTAAATAACACGATTCTTTTTTTCAAAGCCGTGAGGGATAAATTATTCCATTTTTATCTAAAATACATCTAAAATTATGCCTTTTGTAAATATGATTGCGAGGACTAGCGTCCTCATCTGAAGAAATTCAATTAAATTCCTGATTTATGTATGAATCTATTTTACACTTATTCTTTTGCACTTTAATGCTTTCCATATATGTTTTACATCTTTTTAATGTGCTTGAATGTGCATTTATTTTTCTAACATAATAACTCATGTGAGAAAAGAGATAAAATGTATTTATCACTAAAACTTATTTATATAACATTAACCAAGGGTATAAATAGGAGTGAAATCCATACCCTATCTGGTTTCGGTATCATGAGTTATTAAAAAATTACTTTTTCAATGTTCTATTGGATGACGACTCCTAAATTTATACCTTGTGATGTTCAGCAAATGCCTCATAAGTTGGTCATTAGTAAATGGATAGGGATACTCTGATACCCTATCTCATGCCTTTTAAAGACCTGAGTGCATCGCATATTGGTTGAATCCCAATTCATTAAGAAGCGATTGGCTTTCACGAGTTTAATAAACCTCATTCGATCTTGAGCCCTAAAGGCGGGCATTCGAGAGCATAACGAATGTAGAACGGGATTCAACATATGTCATATGGTCCACCCTCCTGACCAGAGATTTAGAAAATTTGAGTGAAAAGCTCAAGACTTGAAGCGATCCCTAAGTCATTACAGGTTATACCAAAGCAAGTTATGGTTCTCTATCTGTTCAAATTAACCCGATTTAGAGTTATCCCATAGCCCCTAAGAATACTAGTTTTGAAGGGCATAAGGGGAAGTCTGGGTACTCAATCTAGGATA
Source organism: Excoecaria agallocha (assembly GCA_037975025.1). Lineage (NCBI taxonomy): Eukaryota > Viridiplantae > Streptophyta > Magnoliopsida > Malpighiales > Euphorbiaceae > Excoecaria > Excoecaria agallocha. The sequence continues at coordinate 5,552,324 of CM075823.1, read as the reverse complement.
TTTTGGTGGTAGATGAACTATGTAACACCCTTATCGAAACAATATTTTTTGATGCGAAATTTAGCGGTAACCGGTAAAATTTTTTTACTTCATTCTAAGCATTCAATTTACATTTCTCAAGGTTTAATTTCATTTTCCTCACAATAATTTCATTAATTAAGCAATTTAATAATTTTTTCCTTAATTACATAAAGAAAATTAATTCAAATAAATGGAAAATCAGAGGATTTTGTAGCCACTTACATTTTTCTCTTGCTTATAGGTGCCTAAGCTTCATTTTTCTTGCTTTTAGCCATGACAACTCTTTCCTCTTTACTTTTCACCCTTAATTTTCCTTGCTTCCTTTGCTTTAATCAAAGATTAGAGGTCATATATATGAACTAGAGAGATGAAATTTCACTTTTCATGCTAGGATTAAATGAAAATTTGAAGTAAAAAGTTGAAGAAATCAAAGGAAAAAGAAAGGAGGATGATTCAGCCACTTGAGGTAGAGAGGGAGAGCTGGGAAATTTTTGGAGTTATCTCAGATTTTCCAGCTCTTTTATACCACTCAAATGTGCCTTGGATTGGGCCTTATGAGTGGGCTTAAGCCAAATAATCTTAATGGGCCTTTTTGGTCCATTTAAAGCCCAATCCAAAATCTATCACTTCCTTACTTCAAATCACTCTAAAAATAATTTCATCACTCTTATCACATGAAAAAATAGGTAGTATGCAAATTTTTAGCTCAATTGGTGTCCGTTATCGGTCCGATTCGAACTTATCGATCCAATTCAACAACTGCCAGTATCACCAAAAATTTTCATTTTCATCACCAAAATATTCTACATAAAAATTCATGTAGACATGTAAAATCTTGCAATTTTAAGAGTTGATTTACTATTTTTAAAAATTTATGCAAAATCAAGTATGCTTTCCTACCAGGAAAATTAACTCGCTACCTTTTTCGTATTTTTGACTTTTAGAGGTCCATTTGACCTCAATTTCACTTCAAATTTCAACCTCAGACTCATTATGACCAATACTTTATGATGGTCCAATAAAATATTTTTGACTTTCAGATGTACTTTCGAACCCGAAAAGCACTATTTATCATAGGAAAATATTGTTCACGGCTGATCCGGTATTAAGGCCATTACAAACCACTTGTTTCACAACAACAAAAAATGCAGAATAGCGATGAAATTTAATGAGGACAAGAAAAATCGTTGCTAAATCACTAATATAGCGACAAAACTATAGCAAAAAATGAATTTTGTTGCAATTGTTGGTGTAGATGCGCACAAACATAAATTTTACAACAACTTAGTGAGAACATTGACATTTTGTCGCTAATTTGGGTGCCAAAATTTTAACGCAAAACTTAACGAGGATAATAGTTAAGCAAACTGATTAATTTAGCGAGGAACAACTAGTCCTCACTAATTTATGAGGGCTTTTGTCCAAGCTATTTTAGCGAGGACAGATTGTGACACCCTAACTCTAAGTTCTAACCATATTACTATGTCTTATATTCCTGGTCATATCATGTCATGTTATCATGCCTTCAAATAAACATTATTCACACTAGTGATTCATCAATTTAATCATCATGTATGTAATTTAGGTCTTACCTTAATCGTTATCATATTAGGTTCTACTATAACATACTTAACGAGCGCACAAAGCCTATTAACATATATATATATATGGTGCATTCATAACCTGTAGGTTAACTTGGAATTTCATGTAAGGAAATCATATTCATGGCAATCACATACTAATCACCCACAATCTAAAAATTGCATGCAAGCAATGGCAATTAAATAAATTTTACAGTCCTCTATATTACAATTCCTAAATTAAATCATAGTAAAAATATAAGACTAGATAAAAAGAATTATCCAACAAAATATCCTACATCCAAAATCTAGACCGACTCTTGTTGGCCTTTTGATGAAGGACTAAGTCCCTGAGTGACCTTCAACCAAACCTACACGGATATAAAATAACCCGTGCTAAGCTATAAAGCTTAGTGGGAAAAATTCATAAATTAACATGAACGACCACTCACAGTAGTCGTCGATAAACATTTACACACAAGCATTACAATAAGGATAACAACATAGTCATCTCATGATTTCATTCCATAGAACAATTTATAGCCAAAAAGGAAATGAAGGTGCAACATTATACTAAGTCATTCATCATGTTTAAATTACATAAGCGAAGCAATTGATACATTTTTTCTTTATTCGAGCACATTTCTTGAACTTTAATAGCCTGCCTAAGTGCTAGTTTAAAGGGTGGATAACGTGAGCTATAGACATCAATTGGTATCAATAATAGATACCCAAACGTATCAAATAATGGATATCCGAAGATATCAAACAATGGACCCAATGGGCCAAACTATGGTTCCATTAAGGGAACAAACAATGGATCCAAACGGGATCAACTATGGTAGTTGCAACTATGTCCCTTTAGGCATGTCTATCTATCCACAATTGAACTAAGATCCGTAGGCTTCACCATTTTAAGACCATTTAATTCGACATGTTCCTCTTTACACAAAACAATATTTACTTAAGCCACAATTCATATACGAATGCACATTTCATATTCTTATAATGGCATCAACATTTGTTATCTCAACTCATATACAATATATTTAAACTAGTTTAAGAACACATATTATAATACTTCACATAATCATATATATATATATATATATATATCTTCAATGCAATCACAAAATTAATACGATTACATTCATAAAACTAAATAAGTTTCAATTAGCACTTACTTAATAAACTTTCCATTATAACTTTACCTTAATAGTTTAAAGCTTGACAGTTTAAGACATGGCATAGAACAATCACATTTTAATTTTGGGAAAATTCATTAAGTGTGTCAATTATGTTGAATTAGATGGTTATTTGTTTTTATAATAAGTGTTGGCTGGTCATAAATGAATGAGGAAGTATTTTATTAGGTAATCAAGGGTGAGTGTATAAGGTGATAAAGTGAAGAGCAATGGAGTGTCCTTAGGCCGTGCACCATGTACAGTGCAATAATACTTGGTCGTGCACCATATATAACGAGACATTGAATAAGGCATGAAACCCTGCATGGCCACGTGCCACAAAGCAATAAACCCTGCATGGACGCACACCACAAAGTTGGAAGCCTTACATGGCGGTGCACCACAAGGCTTTTAGCCTTGCATGGTCATGCACCACAAGGCTGGAAGTCTTGCATAGCCACGTACCATAAGGCTAGAAGCCTTACATAGCCTCGTACCACAAGGCTTCTAGCCTTGCATGGTCGTGCACCAACAAGGACAGACCCGATTTTGCAAATCAATTAGCAACAATGCTCAATAAGCCAATAAATCTCTCTAAACTTATTTTAAAACTCATCATCACTCAATTATCTCAACCTTAAAATGAGGGTTTCACTGGTAGGGGTGAGCAAAAATCGAACCAAACTGAAAAATTAAACCGAATCGATCAATTTTTTTAATTTGGTTTGGTTTTTCGATTCAGTTCAGTTTTTGAAGGAGAAACTCGCAAAAAAATCGAACCAAACTGAAATTCAATGTAATTATATAATTTTTTTAATTGAATAATTATTTTATACATGTAAATTATATAAGTACTGAAAAAAAGCTTAATTCCTTTTCATTTCTTCCATAGATGAATACACATATAAATACAAAATTATTATCCTATTTTAGGTAACAAACTAATCCCTAAAAAACAGTGATTGATAAAATACAATAGGAAAGCTATCAAATAAAAATAAATTAGGAAAGCTATCAATTTCCTATTTACAGCTGTACGAAATCTGAGATTCTCTAATACTCCCCCTCAAGCTGGAGAATAAATATTTTCCATTCCTAGCTTCCTAATAATATTTCTGAAAGTTGAGCTGTCCAATCCTTTTGTGAGCACATCATCCATTTGACCATTCATAGGAACATAAGGAGTGCAAATCATTCCATTTTCAATCTTTTCCTTGATGAAGTGTCGGTCTATCTCAACATGTTTTGTTCTATCATGTTGAACTGGATTATGTGCAATGCTTATAGCAGATTTATTGTCACAATACAGCTTCATAGGTTCACGCCATTTAATCTGTAAATCTTCTAAAATTTTCTTTATCCACAAGAGTTCACAAATTCCTTGAGCCATTGCACGAAATTCAGCTTTTGCACTTGATCTAGATACCACTGCCTACTTCTTGCTTCTCCATGTTACTAAGTTCCCACCTATTATAGTACAATAACCTATTGTTGAGCGTCGATCTGTGAGTGAGCCAGCATGATTTGTATCTGTGTAGGCTTCTACACTTATATTCGCTCCCCTTTTGAACATGATTCCTTTTTCAGGAGTAGATTTCAGGTATTGAATCACTCTATATGCAGCCTGTATATGAACTTTCTTGGGATCATGCATAAATTCACTTATCACCCCTATAGCATATGCAATATCAGGACGTGTGTGAGACAAGTAGATTAGTTTTCCAACCAACTTTTGATACCTTCCTTTATCAACAGCTTCATCATCTTTTTCTTCACTCAATCGATGATTTTTTTTGATTGGTGTATCAATTGGCTTGCATCCCATCATTCCCGTCTCTCGTAGGAGATCTAGAATGTATTTTTGTTGGAAAATAAAAATACCTTCTTTAGAACGAGCTACTTCAATTCCTAGAAAATATTTGAGCTTTCCAAACTCTTTGATCTCAAATTCTTTTGCAAGTCTGTCTTTAAGCTTCAGAATTTCTTCCTCATCATTACCTGTCATAATAATATCATCAACATATACTATCAAGACTGTAAGTTTCCCCACTGTTGAGTGTCTAAAAAAGAGAGTATGGTCTCCTTGTCTTTGTTTGTAGCTAATTCCTAACATCACTTTTGTAAATTTTTCAAACCAAGCTCGTGGTGATTGCTTAAGCCCATAAAGTGCCTTTCGTAATCTGCATACTTGATTATCTTTGAAGTATTTCTCAAAACATGGTGGAGGTTCCATGTACACCTCTTCCTCAAGATCACCATGTAAAAAGGCATTTTTGACATCAAATTGCTGTAAACACCAATCAAAGGTAGCAGCTAAGGATAAAAGAATTCGGACTGTGTTCATCTTAACTACTGGAGCAAAAGTCTCTTGATAATCTTTCCCATGTGTTTGAGTGTACCCTTTGGCTACTAATCTAGCCTTGTATCTCTCCAAAGATCCATCTACATTAAATTTAATTGCATACACCCATTTACATCCTACAAGTTTCTTATCTTTTGGATGATCAACAATTTCCCAAGTATTATTTTTATTGAGTGCATTCATTTTCTCATTCATGGCAATTTTCCAATTCTCATCCCTAAGTGCCTCTTTAAAGTTTTGGGGAATAGAAACTATATCTAAATTAGTGAGCAAGCAACGATGTTTATGAGAGATTTTATCATAAGACACAAAGTGAGAAATAGGATATTGAGTACAATTTCGAACTCCTTTCCTAACAGCTATAGGAACGTCCAAATCATGAATCAATGGAAAAGATAATTGTGACTGCATACCTAGTTCAGGATGTGACTGCAAGCCTGGTTCAGGAATCGAAGCTTGAACCTACAAATGAGTAGAAGTGCTTTTCTCCTTGAGTAGACTATGATAGATTTTTCAGCAACTGGATGTATATTGAAGTTTGATTCTGATGTGTTAAGAGGTTGGTTAAGTAGTTGGTCAGTGAGCTGGTCTTGGTCTTGTAGCTAATCAACAAATGATGGGGTTGGTGGCTGAACAGTTGGCTGAGTTGGTGGCTGAACATTTTCAGGTAGTGGCTGCTGAACATTTTCAGGTTGACTAATAACCTGTAAATCAGGGAAAAACATTTCGTGTTCTTTATCTTCACTCACCCTCTCTCCCTGAAGATAAGAATCTGAATAGAAATGTTGTTTTTCAGCAAAAGTAACATCCATTGAAGTGAAAAATTTCTGGGAAGCAGGATGATAGCATTTATAACCCTTTTTTGTAGGAGAGTAACCAATAAAGATGCATTTTAATGCCCTTGGATCGAGCTTTCCTCGATTAGCATCATGAATGTGAACAAAAACCACACAACCAAAGACTTTTGGTGGTAATTTAGAGGCTATTTGTGACTCAGAGAAATACTCATGAAAAACATTCATTGGACTCTTTAAACCAAGAAGTTTAGAGGGCATTCTATTTATCAAGGGAGCTACAGTAAGAACTGATTCCCCCTTATAACACTTAGGAACATTATTTTGAAATAATAATGTTCGTGTGACTTCTAAGAGGTGTCTATTTTTCCTCTCGGCTACCCCATTTTATTGTGGTATATTAACACAAGATGAGTAATGAACAATTCCCTTTTTTTAAAGAAAAGAGGAAAGATTTTGGTTGAAGTAGTCTCTTGCATTATCACTCCTTAGATTTTTTATTCTCACCCCAAATTGATTCTTGATCATTTGGAAAAACTTTGGAAAAATTTCACCAACTTTAGATTTGCTTTTCATGAGATAAATCCAGGTTACCCTTGTACAATCATCTATAAATGTAACAAACCACCTTGCCCCTATAATGTTTAAGACTTTGGAAGGACCTCATATATCCGAATGGATTAATGAAAAAGAAACAGTACTTTTAGTATTGCTCAAAGGATAAGAAACACGTTTGTGTTTAGCAAGTTCACACACATCACAATGCAAATTATTCACTTCAATATTTTTGAATAACAAAGGAAACATAGGTTTAAGCAAACTAAATGGTGGATGACCAAGACGATAATGGTTCAAAAAAATGTCATCTTGATTGGTGGAAAGATGAGACAAATAGGTTTTTGAAGGGAAACAATTTGTGTCTTCCTTAGTATCAAGGATATATAGCGCATTCCTCTCCTTAGCAAGTCCAATCATCTTCCCCGAGACCAGGTCCTGCAAAATACAGTGAGTGGGATAAAAAATTACTTTGCAATTCAAAGAAAATATAATTTGTTTTATGGACAACAGGTTCGCAGCTAATTTAGGGACATGTAGGATATCTTTTAATACAATTTTGGAAGTAAGAGGAATAGTTCCCTGACCAGCAGCGGTAGCAAAACTTCCATCTGTAATTTTGATGTTTTGATTGCTAGGACAAGGTTTATATGAGACAAAGGGTTGATGTGAAAAAACCATATGATTAGTGGCACCTGAATATATGATCGAAGTACTATTTTGGACTGGAAAAGAGGCACTAAGAGCATAAGAATTAGAAAACTTATCTGATTGACCCAAGGAACAAGAGCTTCCAGGTGTCCCAACTGGATTCAACATAGATTTTAGCTTTTCTATTTCTTCCTTAAGAGTTTCAAATCCATCTTGATTTGATCTTTCATTCAGAACATCCACAATATTTGTCATATAGGCTTGTCCTCGTGATTGTCCTCCACGATTACTTTCCTTTCCTTCAATATTTGGAGGTTTTCCATGGAGTTTCCACCAAGTGTCCTTAGTGTGACGTGGCTTCTTGCAATAGGTGCACCAGACTCCTTCTCGATTGAATTGCATTTCATGTTTATTTGCCTCAGCAGTATACCCATTCTTTACCGAATTCATAGCTGATCTCCTGATTTCTTCCTTGCACGCTCGTGTAACGTGTGTAAAGATCAAGTGGGCACGTAAGAGATAGAAGAAGAGAGAACGTGGGCACGTGGGTGTGTAAGGGATAGAAATAGAACACATGTGGCCACGCAAAGAGGAGAGTAACACAGCACGTGGGCACGTAAGGGACAGAGAAGGAGAACACGTGGTCACACAAAAAGAAGAGAAAAATAGCCAGTGGCCACGGGGTTGAGTTCGGCAACTAACATCCAAAAAAAACAATTCTAGGGTTTGAACAGCCGTAAAGAAGGCTTTGATACCATGAAAAAAAGCTTAATTCCTTCTCATTTCTTTTATAGATGAATACACATATAAATACAAAATTGTTATCCTATTTTAGGTAACAAACTAATCCCTAAAAAATAGTGATTGATAAAATACAATAGGAAAGCTATCAAATAAAAATAAATTAGGAAAGCTATCAATTTCCTATTTACAGCTGTACAAAATCTGAGATTCTCTAATAAGTACATTTATCAATTATTAATATCTATTTTTTAGGTGATAATTTAGAATTTTGATGATTAAATTGAAAATCGATTAAATAAAAAAATTTATTTAAAGGTTTTATTGTATTATTTATTATATATTTTGGAATTATATCCTTAATTTAAACTTTTATTTGTACAATTTAGATGTTTTTACTTTAATACATTATGATTTATAATTTTTTATAATTTTTAGACACAATTTTTTTTATTTTCTTAAAAAATAGTTTTAATTTTTCATTTTTCGGTTAACCAAACCGATCAAAAATTTTGGTTCGGTTTAAATTCAATTATTCTATTCGTTCGGTTCGGTTCGGTTGATAAAAATAATGAAACTTTGATTTTCAATTATTTTGATTCGGTTCGATTATTGAACTAAACCGATCGTTGCTCTCCCCTATTCATTGGTTAAAGAATCTTGTTCTTAGAACCATAATTTCTATCGATCCATCTACAGATAACTCCATACTTAGTACCATCCAAACCATACCTGAATACTGAGGCTTTTTCACTCTTTCAAGATCCCTTTGCCCTTATCTTTACTTGTCTCTGCAAAACCTAATTCTAGATTCACAGAAAGAGAGAGAGATGGACTTTCTTTGAATAGATAGTGATATTTATTACTGTAAGCATGTTAGAAAGCCTCTAAAAGACCATCAAATTACCATTTAACCCCTTTCTCAATTTCTGTCTTAAAACTAACCCATCCAAACTTTTAATTTATGCTTTGACCCTAAATCGATTTTAAATCATAAATCTTACCCCAACACTACTTTTTATCAATCAATTAACCCTTTATTCATTAATTTCACTGAAATAACCATATTACCCTTAATGAAACTTTATTCCAATGTGGCTATAACCATACTAATATTAATTTAGCACTTAATATCAATTAATTAAATAGAATTCTTACCAAGATCAAGATTGGACCCTCACAATTCTTTCCCCCTTAAGAGAATTTTGTCCTAAAAATGCATACCTGATTTAAACAACTGAGGGTATTAGGCCTTTATCACTGCCTCTAGTTCCTAAGTTACTTCTTGAACGTTATGATGTTGCCAAAGTATCTTGACAAGACGAATATGTTTATTCCTTAACTGCCTGATTTCCCTAGCTAGAATCTCTTTAGGTTCTTCATTATAAGTAAAATCTATCTGAACTTGAATGTCTTGCACTTCTAATATATGGGATTCATCTGAACGATACCTTCAAAGTATAGAAACATGGAACATATCATGCAGCTTTGATAATTCCATAGGAAACGTTAACCTATATGCCATTGGTCCAACCCTTATTTACCTTTCTTTCCAAATCTCAAAACTTTCCTCCAGGGTGAAACTTTCAAAAATACCTTATCCCCAACTTGATATTCGACATCCTTTCTTTTCAAATCTGCATAAGACCTTTTCCTATCACTTGTTTCTTTCAATCTCTGCTTAATAACTTGAACTTTTTCTTCGGTGTCTTTAACTAGGTCTGGCACAATTATCTTACGTTCAGTTAACTCGGTCCAACATATCGGGGTCCTACAACTTCGACCATATAAGGCTTTGTACGGAGCCATACCAAGACTAGGTTGATAACTGTTATTATATGCAAATTCTATTAAGGCTAGATATTTGTATAACCCTTTCAGATTGTCCATCCGTCTGGGGGTGAAAAGCTGTACTGAACTTTAACCGTGCTCTCAAGGACTTTTGTAAACTCTGCCAGAATCTAGAGGTGAATCTAGGATCTCGATCTGATATTATATATATCGGAATCCCATAAAGTCGAACGATCTCATTTACATACAATTCTGCCAATTGATCTATGGAATAATCCATTATAACTGGTAAGAAATGAGCCGACTTAGTTAACTTATCAATAATTACCCAAACTACATTATGCTTTCTCTGTGTAGAGGGAAATTTCATCAAATTCATAGTAATATCTTCCCATTTCCACCGAGGAATTGGAATGGGATTCAATAATCCAGAAGGAAGTTGATGCTCGACTTTCATTTGCCGATAAGTTAAACACTTAGAGATATAATCGACCACATCCTTTTTTATACCCAACCACCAGTAACATCGCCTAAGATCTTGATACATCTTGTTACCCCCAGGATGCATAGTAAACACTATGTTGTGAGCTTCATGCAGCAAGGTTATTTTTAATTCTCTATCATCTGGAACACATAATTTATTCTTAAAGTACAAACTTCCATTCTCATTGATTGAGTACCCAGATTGATCCCCTTCGTGCATAGATTGCATAATTTGTTGTAATTTCTTATCATTTTTCTATGCATCCATCACAGCCTGCCTTACACAAGGCTTAGCCCTCAATTGGGCAACTATAGCACCATCTGAAGCAAACCTCCATCTATCCCGTTGTAACACCATAGTCGCCATCATCTTTCTGCTCAAAGCATCCACTACCATATTAGCCTTACTTGGATGGTAGTCTAATATACAATCATAGTCTTTAAATAGTTCAAGCCATCTCTGTTGTCTTAAGTTGAGTTCCTTTTGAGTAAATAGATACTTAAGGCTTTTATGGTTTGTGTATATTCTACATCTTTCACCATATAAGTAGTGCCGCCAAATCTTTAAGGCAAAAACTACGGCTACCAACTCTAAGTCATGTGTTGGATAATTTTGTTCATTTAGTTTAAGTTATCGAGAGGCATAAGCCACCACTCTACCATCTTGCATTAAAACACAACTCAAACCAAATTTAGAGGCATCACTATACATGACATACTCTTTTCTAGAGACTGGTTGAGTCAAGATCAGAGCTTTTGTTAGCATACTTTTTATTTGATTAAAACTTGTCTCATATCGGATAGTCCACTCAAATTTAACATTCTTCCTTAATAGCTTAGTAAATGGAGATGCAATAACTGAAAATCCTTTTACAAAATGATGATAATAACCTACAAATCCCAAGAAACTTCTCACCTTAGGTACACTTCGAGGCGGTCTCCAATTGGTAATAGCCTCAATTTTTGCTGGGTCAACTCTAATGCCTTCAGAAGATACTACATGGCCAAAGAAGGAAATTTCTGTCAACCAAAACTCACACTTGCTCAATTTAGCAAATAGTCGACTCTCCCTTAAGGTACGTAGCATAATTCTTAAATGCTCACCATGCTCTTTCTCATTCCTAGAATAGATCAATATGTCATTGATAAATACCACCACAAATTGGTTCAAATATGATCTAAACACCATGTTCATCAAATCTATAAATGCCGCTGGTGCGTTCGTTAACCCGAATGGTTACTAGAAATTCATAATGCCCATATTTTGTTCTAAATGCCATATTTGGAACATCTACGTCCCTAACTCAGAATTGGTAATACCCTAATCTTAGGCCAATCCTTGAAAATACTCCCGGCCATTTCAACTGATAGAACAAATCCTCAATTCTAGGTGATGGATACTTATTTTTCACTATCACTTTATTTAACTACCAATAGTCAATGTATATCCACATAGAATCATCCTTTTTATTAACAAATAGGACCGACGAACCCCATCGCGATACACTAGGCCTGGTAAAACCCTTGTCAAGCAGTTCTTGTAACTATACCTTCAACTCTTTCAATTTCTTTAGAGCCATCCTATAGGGGGCTCTTGAACTGTTTGTTGTGCTAAGCAAAACCTCAATAGATAATTTCACAGCCCTCTCAGGGGAAAGATCAGGTAAGTCTTCAGGAAACACATTAGAAAATTCATTCACTACTGATACATCTTGAAGCTTAATCGTGTCACACCTCGAATCAAGAACTAGGACTAAAAATGCTTTACACGCTTTTTTAAGAAATCGCCTAACTTGTATGGCAGATATTATATTAGCCAAAGGTTATGTCGAAATACCTGCAACTATTATCTCATTACCATCCTCATCACTAAGAGTTGCCATTTTAGCCCCGCAATTTACCAATGTATGATGCTTAGACAACCAGTCCATACCAAGAATAACATTGAATTCTCAAAAAGGTAACTCAAAAAGATAGGTTAAAAATTCTCTTCCTTGTATCAAGACGGGACAATCAGGGAACATTTTGTTCACACATACACTGTGCCCTAATGGACTAGTTACACAGATGTCATATTCCAGCTGATGTACCTTAGACCCACCCCACTCATGCTCTCAATGGAAACATATGAATGAGTGGATGCAGGATCAATAAGTGCCTGAATATCATAATCATAAAGTAAGAAAATACCAGTTATGTAACACCCGTATATCGTCATACACTGTACGCGATAATCGGATGTCAAACCATACATGAAACAGTGAAATTTTTTTTTCTAACAGTACCGATAAACATACTTGTACATATATACGTAAAATATAATCATTAATCGCATAACTGTGTCTCAATAATGAACGAATAAATTTCTTATACTATAAACATATACTTACACAGTAACTATATTTTTTCGTACCTACATATACATGCTAAAACTAATTCCTATCTTGATCATTTTCTTGGACTTGTCTACTCCTGCCTTACCAGCCAATGAAATCCTATCGTCTTCATAACTTGCGCGCAGTCAACAAACTACGCGCTGAGTATCGAAACGCTTAGTGGTGGATAAGTATCCCAAACTTTTCGTAATAAATCACAGAAACACACATACACACTTGCATGAATTTACTCATACGTACATTCATTCGATGTGCATACATACATAACATATACATACGTTCACTTACCTATTCATACATACATCTACATACTTTACATACATATACATACCGTACATGCATACATAGCGTATCATACCTGCATGCATATACATATCATACACGCATACATATGCATGCCTATACATAAATATACATGCATACATATACATATCATACATGCATACATATACATATCATACATATTCACTTACATATTTCTATATACCCATATATACATACACGTATACATACATTTCATTTACATACATTACTCGTACATATACATACATATACATATCATACATATTCACTTACATATTTCACTACACTATACATTTATTTTAAATTCATTTAAAAGTCTTAATAAGCATAATATACTATGAAAAATCCGTTTTCAATTTAATTTAAAACTTTACTTAATTTTTCAGTTTAATTCTTTAACTTTTCAGTTCAATTTAAAACTTTACTTAATTTACCCTTGTTTTTACTAAAGATTTCATAGTTTTTCTCTTACCTTCCATTCGGCCACAACTAAAAGTTCATCATATTCATACATAATACATACATTATTAAACATATATTATATTGTACACTAATTTCATTTAATACTATCTTTCGTGTAATATTATTATTTATAGTTTTATTTGCTTATGTGCTTCTCATCTATAATTTACTAACTTGTATTATAAAAGTTATAATCCCAGATGCTCATGTTACCAAATCTATCACATTATTTCTACCCTAAATTTTAATGTTATTATTATTCTTATTAATTATTTACGTTTTAATTCATTCATTATTTACCACACTCATTAGTTTTTTTAATTCATTTAATCACTATAACTTACTCAAATCACTTTATGCATAATTAAATACCACGCTAATTACATATCAATTTATTTCAATTTAAGTTTTTCACGTTTTCATGTATACCAATTTGTCTTATTCCATATAACTTATGTCATATACAATTTATATTATTTACCCTTGAAATTTGCATTTCCTTAAGTATTTAATTAACATTACTATAGTTCTTATATTTGTCCTGTACGTATAATTTATGAAAATAATCATATATATTCTATACGTACATATTTAGTTCATTATTATCATATTTATTACATACTTGCTCATACATTCATATATACATACATATTTACTTACATTTATAATCATTTACGTACATATTTGTCTACCTACATCTATACACAAATACGTACATACACATATACATATACATATATGCATAATTTTATACATATAATTAAGTATTAAACTTATTTATTCTCAATAATTATTTTCGTTTTGCTTATTACTAATTAATTTACATATTAATTCTTAAATTAACTAAATTATCATTTAGTCTTACAATTTTTATTAAATTACGATTACGCCCTTTTTCTATCAATTTGTTTACCATGATATCATTATTTATTTAATTATCATTAATTCAATATTTACTTGTAAAATTACTATTTAATCCCTAAACTTGTTAAATTACCAGTTAGTCCTTAAAATAGCTAAACTACTGTTTAGTCATTCAATTTCTCATAAATTACAAAAATATCCCTTTATTTTATTTTATTTTATTTAGAAAATTAACACTAATCATAAATTTTACACTTATTGAAAAGTTCCTATTTGATCCCTAAACTTAATTTCATACCTAATTTCTTATTTCAATTATCATTTTCTTTTTCAATTTAATTTTAATTCATTTAAACTCATTTGTTCTTCAATATTTGACAATACTTCACTTTTTTTCCCTAAACTTATAATTCTTTTTCATTTAAGTCAAATTTCCACTTTATTATTTTATTTTCCATTCCTTTTTATTGTCTTTGTACTCCAATTAATAAATTGGCTTGTGTTATGGCTATTTATGCAATAATTTCAATTTTTCTCATTAAAAATTCAATATTTTTACTATAATATAATATAATATAAAATTTAACTTAGAAATATTCTATTAATTTTCAAGAATTCCCATTTAATTAATTTAACATTAAAATTTTACCTACTTCCAATTTGTATCATTTTCTTCATCATTTAACCAAAATAAACTCATACACACACCCACATAGAATCTGGCCACACCATAATTTTGGTAATCTAAATTTATTTCTTCCAACTAAACATTCTATTCATCAAATTAAACTCTCAATAACACATATATATCATCATTTTCAATTAATCATACATAATCACATAAAAATCAAATATTTACATACACAAATTCTCATGCACAATTTATGAAAATTAAGGGATAGAGTATCCACTAACCTTAATTACTTATTTTCCACCACTTAATCTTCATTTTCTTGCCTTTAATCATCAAAACACCATCATCTCTCTCAAGCTCTCTAAATGGCCAAAATTCCCAAGCCAAAAATTCATCAATTCTTACTTCATAAATTCAATTAAACTACATAAATGAGACCTACACATCCTAAAGCACTAATTAGAACCTTTAAATTAAATTTAAACTTCATTTTCCACTTACCTCAATTTTGAGACATCAACTTTCTCTCTCTCTTTCTTGCACTTCCAGCAGCTTATTTGGCTTTTTGAGGCCTTCATAAGCTAGTTAAGAGGCTGGAATTGACTTGAGAGGGCTTAATTTGGTGGAAAATTAGCAAAGAAAGAAGAAAATCAAGAGAAAACTAATGGAAAGTCATTCAGCCAAGAGAAGAAGGAAGTGAGATCGTGAAGACTGAAGAATTCTCTGGAAAATTGGTGAATTTTAAGGTATTTATAGGCTTGTTTTGGGCTGGATCTGGTCCAACCAATTTGGCCCATTTATGCCTTTTAAGCCTAATAAGCTTCCACAATTTATTTCTCTCACTTACAAAGCTCAATTACACTCAAAATTGATTCCATAATTCTTAAAATAATATATTGAGCCGCCATGAAAAATTTTAGCTCAATCGAAGTCCGTTTTTAGTCTGATTCACTCCAACCAGTCTGATTAATAAATTTTCAATATTAACGAAAAATTAATTTTTTCCACCAAGTGATTTTACATCTCATAAAAGGCTTAACTGAAAATTCCTGTAATTTTTGAAGATCATTTGCTATTTTTAAAGACTTGGTCAAATTATAGTTGATCGGTTACTATTTAAACCGAAATTATTATTTTTCTCTTACTTCTTGAAGATCATTAAAAATACTTCTAAAATTCTTAAAATATATTCATTAGACTCCATGAATATTTTTGAGTCATTCGGAGACTATTTTTCGGTGTAGTTTATTTTTACCAGTCCAATATTTCAATTTCCATACTTATCATAACATTAATTTTTTATTACCATATGATTCTACATCACATTTAATGTAGATCTGAAAAATATGGTAATTTTTAAAGATTATTTGTTATTTTTAAAATCCCAGATAAGCTCTCAGTTAACACAAGCATCCTTTTAACTGTAACCGTTGCTTTTTCCTTATTTTTGAGTTTTAATGGTCCATTTGACCTTATTTTTACTCCAAATTATATGTTTGGACTCCAGCTAACTTGTTCTTTTCAATGGTCCAATAAAATATTTTTCGACTCATGGAGGTACTATTTATCCCGGTGTCACTATTCATTGTCAGAAAAGTACTATTTCTGACTAGCCTGGTATTTGGGCCGCTAAAAATCTCCCCTACTTATAAAAATTTCGTCCTCAAAATTTTCTTTCATGTCACAACTATAGCAATATCCTTTAAATTAGAGAATATTCTCATAGAGAGAATCGATTCAAATAACTCATCTTATTTACATTCCAAAATTATCACATGGTTCTATCCTTACCATCCAGTAACTCTACTATTCTCATATCCTTCACACTTCAAATATCAAGATCTACTCATGGCATGTATACGTATCACAACGTCCTTTATTATAACGTTCCAATCTTAGGATCGGCTAAACCTTTGCTCTGATACCAATAAAATTGTAATATCCTTATATCGTCATACACTGTACACGGTAATCGAATGTCAAACCATACATGAAACAGTGAAATTATTTTTTCTAATAGTACTGATAAACATACTTGTACATACATACGTAAAATATAATCATTAATCGCATAACTGTGTCTCAATAAGGAACGAATAAATTTCTTATACTATAAATATATACTTACACAGTAATTATATTTTTCCGTACCTACATATACATGCCAAAACTAATTCCTATCTTGATCCTTTTCTTGGACTTGTCTACTCCTGCCTTACCAGCCAATGAAATCCTATCGTCTTCATAACCTGCGTGCAGTCAACAAACTACGCGCTGAGCATCGAAACGCTTAGTGGTGGATACGTATCCCAAACTTTCCATAATAAATCACAGAAACACACATACATACTTGCATGAATTTACTCATACGTACATTCATTCGATGTGCATACATACATAACATATACATACGTTCACCTACCTATTCATACATACATCTACATACTTTACATACATATACATACCGTACATGCATACATAACATATCATACCTGCATATATATACATATCATACATGCATACATATGCATACCTATACATACATATACATGCATACATGTACATATCATACATGCATACATATGCATACCGATACATACACATACATGCATACATATACATATCATATACATATCATACATATTCACTTACATATTTCTATATACCCATATATACATACACGTATACATATATTTCATTTACATACATTACTCGTACATATACATACATATACATATCATACATATTCACTTATATATTTCACTACACCATAACATTTATTTTAAAATCATTTAAAAGTCTTAATAAGCATAATATACTATGAAAAATCCGTTTTCAATTTAATTTAAAACTTTACTTAATTTTTCAGTTTAATTCTTTAGCTTTTTATTTATTCCAAATTTATCCTTTTATACATTTAATTACCAAAATGCCCTTTAATTTCTTATTCTCTCATTTTAATCTATTAATTGGCTTATAAATTACCAATTAATCCTTGTTTTTACTTTTCATGTAACATTAAATTTTAGTCATTTAATTTTACAAAGTTGACTTTTTATACAGTTAGTTGACCAAATTACCATTTTACCCTTATTAATTCTTTCCTTCTCACTTTTACCTATTAAATTTATCTTTTAGAAAAATTACCTTTTTACCCCTAAACTTTTTAACTCTTTTCATTTTAGTCCTTTTTCATCTTAAACTTCAATTTTAACTTTTTTTTTACACTTTTAACATTTTCTTATCATTATGCCCCTAGTACAGATCCGGCAGAAAACTCTAAGACCGGATATACGGGACGTGGACCCCACAGGGCCACAACAGAATGAGAAATTACCTCTAAGAATCATTTCTCATAAAACATATGAACATATGACAGTACGTATGATAGATACTATGGAGATCAACGATCCAACCATAGTAAAACAAGTCGCTATGACTTGCACCGTGGTACAGATATCCCTATGGCCAGCTAATTATATCCTGAGCTAGATTTTACTGCGTTACTCTTTCTAAGGGCACATATTCACTTACTTTTCATTTTATTATTCAGTTATTCATTCTTTACAATACTTTTCAATACTTGTCAATACTGTACCAGTACATTATATTTGCAGTCTGTCTTCCTCACACAGTCTGTGAATTATTTCATAATAATTCACCATTTAATCAATAAATTATGCAGTAGTTAATCATAATTTCATGTTTTTCAATTAATACTTAACTAAAATTTATTTAAAAAATGTTCGTTTAATTTCCATAAATTTTATAAAAATTTATGGACATCAATACTCATTTGTCCTATCATTGTAAAGTTTTATTACACTGAAATTGTAATGGCCTCAACACCGGATTAGCTGTGAACAGTACTTTCCAATGGTAAATAGTGCTTTTCGGGCCCAAAAGGACACCCGAAAGTCAAAAATATTTTATTGTACCATCGGAAAGTATTGGTCATGGGGAGTCCGGGGTTGAAATTTGAAGTGAAATTGAGGTCAATTACGCCTCCAAAGGTCAAAAATACGAAAAAGGTAGCGAGTCAATTTTTCCGATAGAAAATGTGATTTAGTTTTGCATAAATAATTAAAAATAGTAAACAAACTCTAAAAATTGCCAGATTTTGTATACCTACATGAATTTTTGTGTAGAATATTTTGGTAATAAAAATAAAATTTTTCGGTGACATCGATAATTATCGAATCGGACCGATAAATTTGAATCGGACCGATAATGGACTCCGATTGAGCCAAAAATTTGCATACTAGCTATTTTTGATGTGATAAAATTTATGAAATTATTTTTGAAGTGATTTGAAGTGAGGAAGATAGAGATTTTGGTTTGGGCCTTTAATAGTCAAAATTAGGCTTAAAAGAATAATTGGACCAAGCCCATGAATTAGGCCTATATTTTAGCCCACTCAAGGGTTATAAAAGAGAAGAAATCTGCAGAGAATTCCAGATTTCTTGGGTCTCTTCTCTTCCTCCTTGGCTGGCCGAAACATCACTCTTTTCTCCTTCCTTTAATTTGCTCTTATTTCACTTTAAATCATTCTTAGTTCCCAACATATAAATTAAAGCTCCATCTCTCTAGTTTACCCTAGTAACCTAATTTAAGTAGTTTAAGCAAAAGAAGGCAAGGAATCAAGGGATTGAAGAAAATAGGGTAAGTTGGAGTTTATGAATTTTAGTGTTTTAAATTATTTCTTTGATGTTTTCCCATAGATTTTGAGGTCTAGATAATGAATATGAGCTTGGATTTTGCATTTGAGAACAAGAGGATGATGAAATATAAGGTTTTATGGCTGGTTGTATTAGGTTTGGAAGGAGAAAACATTAATCCAAGGGACAAAGGCAAGGGGAAGGAAGCTTAGACATCCTAGAACAAGTCATTTGGTATGTGGCTAATAAATCTAAATATTTCCTATTTTATTGAATTTATTTCTTTTATGTATTTAGGAAAAAAATTATTAAGTTACTTAATTTATGAAATTAACTTAAGAAAAATGGAATTTAGACTTAATTGATATTATGTATATGGTTAGAATAAAGAAAAATAATTGTTAGAGAGAAAATGTCATGGTGGCCGAAAATTCTCTCTAAAGAAATAATGGTGATTTTTGCATGAAAATATTAATTAGTGGCCTAAATTAATTATACATGTTATATTTAACTTCCTTGAATTTTTATATGAATTATGGAATTTATTAGAAATTTTTAAAGCTTATTATTAGTGTATGTAATTAGTGAAATTGATGAATTATGAAGAAATAATTCATAAATAAGGTAAATATGGGTAGTAAATGCAAAATAATGAGTATATAAATTTTTAGAGAATTTATGTACATTACATGAATAAACAATAAATAAATTATTGATTATGTACAATGAAAAAAATATTGAATTATTAAAAAAAAATAATTCAATAAAATGAATGGATAATGATAATAAATGTGAAAAGGGTGTATATTAATTTTTAAGGAATTTATATGTATTGGTAATGTATAACCGAAATAAATATTGATATACATATAAGAAAATTTATTGAATTATAAAGGAATAATTCAATAAAGGGTAAAAAAAAAGTAGTAAATTAATATGGATTAATTTACTATGAAGGAAAGGATAGTAAAACAAATTTTTGTGGAAATGAAAAAGTTCGCAAAAGTTATGAATTAATTTAAAAGTAAATAAAAGTATATTCATTAATGCCCTTAGAAATACCAGGCAGTAAAAACTAGCTCAGGATATAATTGGCTGGCTATAGGGACACCTCTGTACCGCGGTGCAAGTCATGACGACTTGCTAGCTATGGATTGGATCTTTGATCACCGTGGCTTCTCTGTCTCTGTTCTCTGTTTTGTGAGAATTGGCCATCTAGGGGTCATTTCTCTATCTCTGTTGTGGTCCTGTGGGGTCCACGTCCCGTGTATCCGGTTTGGAGTTTTCTGCCGGGTCCGAAATTAGGGGCATAATGAAAATAATATGAGAAAATATGAAAAAGAAGTGAAACATGTTAATTAAAAGTGGAAAAGGGCTATTATGAAAGAAAAAGAAAGTTTAAGGGCAAAATCGTAATTTTACCCAAAAGAGTAAAAGTTAAGTAAATTAATTGAGAATCGTTTAATTAAGGATAATACAGTCAGTTAATAGTTAAAAGGTACTGAAAAGAAGTTTTATAGTTAACAATGACTAAAATGATGTTTTATATAAAAAAATTTAATTAAGCGTAAAATTAAGGTTAAGTACCTTAATTAATAGTTTAAATGTTAAAAAGAAGTATAAAAGACCAAATTTGTAGAATTAATGAGAAAGAAGGGTTAAATTGAAATAAAGTAAAAGTTTGAATTAAATATGTAAATTGATAAGAAATAATAATGTTAATTAAAAAGGAAAAATGTTATTTGAATATTTGACTTAACGAATCTATAAGGAGAATTTTTGCATAATTGCCTTATTTTAAGTTAAGTATAGAAAATATTTAGATTGTTAGTCATCACTGAGCATGTTTAGTGCTCAGCGCATAGTTTTGACTGTGCGTAGGTACTCTGGAGCGGGAGCAAGAATATTCCCTCAAGGATTTCTTCTGATGTAATAGAATTTATGAATCTTTTGGCATGTATATATATGTATAAATTTTGCATTTGGATATGTAAATATTAAACATGGGCCGTAATAGTAGATATATGTATTTTTGGATGAGAATAAGATGAATGGATGTCAATTATTATTTGTGATTGTTATGCCTCTGAGAGGCTGTGAATATTGTCTGTTTTTCAGGGGGCTAGTCGAATTTATAGCCGTTATATTGTCAAAATTTTATTAATTGCATAGTAAATTGGACAGTTACAGGTCATTGAAGGTTGGTAATTAATTAAGATAATGAATTAAATGAATTAAGATAGTAAAATAAGTTGGAAAAAAAAAATTTCCGGCATGCGGGGTACCAGAACAGTGTTAAGCATGTTATGGGTGTTACATTTTGTGGTATCAGAGCAAGGTTTAGGCGGTTCTAAGATCGGAGTAGGTGCAATGTTAAGTTTTAATAAGTTATATACATGCCAATTGCTATTTTGAGAAGTTATTTTGGGAATTAATGTATTCTTTCTCCCTTCCATTTTATAGTTACAAGATGTCAGGAGAGCCGAGTCGTGATAGGAGTGAGGCCTCTAGTAATATGGGGCAACAGGAGGTTTCCCCACAGCCGACAACGCCACAAGTAGCGCCTCCTCCATCACTCCCTCCTCAGCTAGACTTCCTTAATTTGATGTCAGATTATATTCAGCAGCGCCTCCAGGCTGCTCAGGTTTAGGCACAACCACCAGTAATACAGGTTCAGCAGCCTGCTCCACCTAAAAGAAGGCCTATACTGGAGCAATTAAAAAGATTAGGAGCTGAGGATTTTACAGGCGAGGACCCTTTGACACCAGCAGCTACAGAGGCATGGCTTTTTAAAATAAAAAGTTTGTTTGAAATTACTCACAGTTCTGAAGAGGAGAAGCTTAAGGGTATGGTTGCTTTGCTTCAGAGTTCAGCATTTATTTGGTGTGACTCAGTCAGAAGGCACACGCCTGCAGACCGTTTGAACTGGAAATTTTTCATCGATCAGTTTGAGAAAAAGTATATTGGTTCTGAGTACAAGATTGCTATGCAGGATGCTTTCTGGAGGCTGAGGCAGGGAAACCGTACAGTGGCTGAGTATGACAGAGAGTTTGAGCGCCTGAGCGCTTATTTAGATGAAAGCTTGGCTACTGAAGAAAGGTTATGTCAGCGGTTTGAGAGGGGTCTACATACTGAGTTAAGGCAGATCATCGGAGCCCAGAAATATCCAGATCTGAGATCCATGATAGATGCAGCTATCAAATTAGAAACCACTCGAGCTGAGCAAGCCGAAAGACAGTCTCGATTTCAGCAGAAAAGGAAACAGGGACAAAGCAGTGGCAAGTCAGGACAGAGTAAAAAGCAAAAGGGTCTGCAGCCGCCTCAGGGTCTTCCACCAGCGGGCATAGGTCAGGGTAGTGCCTCCCGTGGTAAATCTTCAGCTACTTCAGCTTTTAGTGCACCTAGAGGCAGTGGTAGGGGGACACCAGTGTTATGTGACCATTGCGGGAAGACACATTCAGGGGAGTGCAGATTGTTGACTGGAGCCTGTTTTAGGTGTGGGTCCCGAGAGCACCATATTAAAGACTGTCCTTTGCAGCAGACTGCTCCAGCCACCTTACCAGCATCAGGTACTGGGTCATCAGCTCCGCGAGATCGTGGCAGGGGAGCAGCCCCTAATACCTCAGTTTCCAGACCAGCTGGTCAGTCATCCCAGGGACAGAGACGATCAGGAGGACAGACATATGCTATCAGGGCCCGAGAAGAGAAGGATGCTCCCGATGTGATTGTGGGTAAGTTTATTTTGCTATCTGATTCAGTTTATGCTCTGATTGATCCTGGTTCCACACACTCATACATTAGCACAGAACTGGCACGGGGAAAGGGACGAAAGAGGCCTACTTGGATCAGGATATCTTGGTGAGTAATCCTCTGGGGCATAGTATGGTAGTGAATAAGATTTATAGGCAGTGTCCTATCAGTGTTCAGGGACATACATTCCTGGCAAACCTTATCGAGTTGCCCTTTCGCAAGTTTGATTTGATTCTGGGGATGGATTGGCTATCCACCCATCAAGCAACTGTCGACTGCAGAAAGAAGAGAGTCACCCTACAGCTTTCGAAGGGTGATGACATCACGGTTGTAGGTGTGAGGTCTGACTTTTTGTCTGATGTGATTTTCGCTACTGCAGCAAAAAGGTTGATCAGAAAAGGCTGTGAAGCGTATTTGTGTTATGCAGTTGAAGCAAAAAAGGACAGTTTAAAAGTGTCTGATGTACCTACTGTCAGGGAGTTTCATGATGTATTCCCTAATGAGCTTCCAGGCTTACCACCTGACAGAGAGGTAGAATTTTCCATTGATGTTGCTCCTGGTACTGCTCCTATTTCTATTGCTCCTTATAGAATGGCACCTGCAGAGTTAAGGGAATTAAAGATTCAGCTTCAGGAGTTGCTTGACAAGGGGTTTATCAGACCCAGTACTTCTCATTGGGGAGTGCCTGTCCTATTTGTAAAGAAAAAGGATGGGAATCTCCGCCTGTGCATTGATTACCGACAGCTGAACAAAGTGACTATAAAGAACAAGTACCCTCTCCCTCGCATTGAAGACTTGTTTGACCAGCTTAAGGGAGCTAGTGTTTTCTCTAAAATTGACTTGAGATCGGGTTATTACCAGATGGGGGTTAAGGAAGTGGATGTGCCCAAGACTGCTTTTAGGACCAGGTATGGCCACTTTGAATTTTTAGTCATGCCATTTGGACTTACAAATGCACCAACAGCCTTTATGGACCTGATGAACAGAGTCTTTCACCCCTACTTGGATCAGTTTGTAGTGGTCTTTATAGATGACATCCTGGTGTATTCAAAGACACCGAAAGATCATGATAATCACTTGAGGATTGTGCTACAGACTCTGAGAGAGAAACAGTTGTATGCTAAATTCAGCAAATGTGCTTTTTGGCTGAATGATGTATCTTTCTTGGGCCATGTAATTTCTGCAGAGGGCATCAAAGTAGATCCTTCCAAGATTGAGGCAATTCTACAGTGGAAACCACCTAATAATGTAACTGAAGTCCGGAGTTTTCTGGGTTTGGCCGAGTATTATAGGAGGTTCATCAAAGGCTTTTCCACCATTGCAGTTCCTTTGACACGACTACTACAGAAAAATATTAAATTTACATGGACTGACAAATGCCAAGAATGCTTTGAGAAGCTAAAGACTTTGTTAACAAAAGCTCCAATCCTTACTCAACCTGAATCGGGCAAGGATTTTGTGATTTACAGTGATGCTTCTAGGAATGGTTTGGGCTGTGTCCTGATGCAGGAGGGCAAGGTGATAGCTTATGCCTCTCGGCAACTCAAGACTCATGAGAAAAACTATCCTACTCATGATTTAGAGTTAGCAGCCATTGTTTTTGCATTGAAGATATGGAGGCATTACTTGTATGGAGAGAAATGCTATATTTATTCAGATCACAAGAGTTTGAAATATCTGCTTACTCAGAAAGAACTCAATCTGAGACAAAGACGCTGGTTGGAGTTGATTAAAGACTATGATTGTTATATCGATTATCATCCAGGGAAAGCAAATGTGGTGGCCGATGCACTCAGCAGAAAATTTATGTCAGGTAATGTTAGTGCTTTGATATGAACCTATATAAGGCAATGATAAGTATAAATGATTAATAGTGATTTTTGAAGCTCTTCGAGCAATGGACACCAGTTTAAGCTTGGCACCGGATGGAGCTTTAGTAGCTGAGCTTCGAGTTAAACCAGATTTTGCACATAAAGTGAAAGTAGCTCAAAAGGAAGATGACCGACTAATGGCTATTGTTAACAAGCTTCAACATAGTAGTGAAAGTGATTATTCGTTGTTTGATGATGGAAGCCTTTGTTATAAATGAAGACTTTGTGTGCCAACTCAAGAAGATTTGAAGAAAGAGATCCTGACTGAAGCACACTATAATAGCTATGCTATGCACCCTGGGAGTAACAAGATGTACCAAGATTTGAAAGTCTACTATTGGTGGCCAGGTATGAAGCGTGATGTGACTGAATTCGTAGGAAAATGCTTGACATGTCAACAGGTAAAGGCAGAGCATCAGGTTCATTCTGGACTTCTTCAACCACTTGTGATTCCAAAATGGAAATGGGAACAGGTAACTATGGATTTTGTGATTGGCCTACCTATGACTTAGAGAAAGCATGATGCCATCTGGGTAATTGTTGATCGACTCACTAAATCCGCTCATTTCTTGCCAGTGCGAATGGACTATTCTTTGACTAGGCTGGCAGAGATTTATATTAGTGAAGTGGTTAGGTTGCATGGAGTGCCTATATCCATTATCTCTGACAGGGATCCCAGGTTTACATCTCATTTCTGGAAGAGTTTTCAGGATGCTCTGGGTACTAGACTTCACCTCAGCACAGCTTTTCACCCTCAGACTGATGGCCAGTCTGAGCGGGTGATTCAGATATTAGAGGATATGCTTCGATGTTGTGTTTTTGATTTTGGCACCAATTGGGAAAAGCACTTGCCCTTGGCTGAATTTGCATATAATAACAGTTACCAATCTAGTTTGAAAATGGCACCTTTTGAAGCGTTGTATGGCAGAAAGTGTAGAACTCCATTGTGCTGGATAGAACTGAGTGAGAAGAAGCTTTTGGGCTCAGATTTGATCCGTGATTCGGAAGAGAAAGTTCAGATTATCAAAAGTCGTTTGAAGGAAGCAATGGACCGTCAGAAATCTTATACAGATCTGAAGAGGAAGGATATTGAGTTTCAGGTCGGAGATAAAGTTTTTCTGAAAGTATCTCCATGGAAGAAAGTTCTGAGGTTTGGCAAGAAGGGCAAGTTGAGCCCAAGGTTTATAGGTCCTTACGAGATAATTCAAAGAGTGGGTCCCATGGCCTATAGGTTGAAATTACCATCTGCTTTGGAAAAGATACATGATGTCTTCCATGTGTCGATGCTTCGGAGATACAGGTCTGATCCGAGCCATGTGATAGCACCAGAAGAGATACAAGTTCAGACTGATATGAGCTATGAAGAAAGACCAGTGAAGATTTTGGCTAAAGAAATCTGGCAACTCAGGAACAAACAGATACCATTGGTGAAGGTCTTGTGGCATCACCACAATGTAGAGGAAGCCACATGGGAACCTGAGTCGACAATGAGACAACGGTATCCCTTACTCTTCAGTTCAGGTAAATTTCGAGAACGAAATTTAATTTAAGTAGGGGAGAAATGTAATGGCCTCAACACCGGGTTAGCTGTGAACAGTACTTCCCGATGGTGAATAGTGCTTTTCGGGCCCGAAAAGACACTCGAAAGTCAAAAATATTTTATTGTACCATCGGAAAGTATTGGTCATGGGGAGTCCGGGGTTGAAATTTCAAGTGAAATTGAGGTCAATTAGGCCTCCAAAGGTCAAAAATACGAAAAAGGTAGCGAGTCAATTTTTCCGATAGAAAATGTGATTTAGTTTTGCGTAAATAATTAAAAATAATAAACAAACTTCAAAAATTTCCAGATTTTGCATACCTACATGAATTTTTGTGTAGAATATTTTGGTAATAAAAATGGAATTTTTCGGTGACATCGACAGTTATCGAATCGGACCGATAACGGACTCCGATTGAGCCAAAAATTTGCGTACTAGCTATTTTTGATGTGATAAAATTTATGAAATTATTTTTGAAGTGATTTGAAGTGAGGAAGATAGAGATTTTGGTTTGAGCCTTTAATAGTCAAAATTGGGCTTAAAAGAATAATTGGACCAAGCCCATGAATTAGGCCTATATTTTAGCCCACTCAAGGGGTATAAAAGAGAAAAAATCTGCAGAGAATTCCAGATTTCTTGGGTCTCTTCTCTTCCTCCATGGCTGGCCGAAACATCACTCTTTTCTCCTTCCTTTAATTTGCTCTTATTTCACTTTAAATCATTCTTAGTTCCCAACATATAAATTAAAGCTTCATCTCTCTAGTTTACCCTAGTAACCTAATTTAAGTAGTTTAAGCAAAAGAAGGCAAGGAATCAAGGGATTGAAGAAAATAGGGTAAGTTGGAGTTTATGAATTTTAGTGTTTTAAATTATTTCTTTGATGTTTTTCCATAGATTTTGAGGTCTAGATAATGAATATGAGCTTGGATTTTGCATTTGAGAACAAGAGGATGATGAAATCTAAGGTTTTATGGCTGGTTGTATTAGGTTTGGAAGGAGAAAACATTAATCCAAGGGACAAAGGCAAGGGGAAGGAAGCTTAGACATCCTAGAACAAGTCAATTTGGTATGTGGCTAATAAATCTAAATATTTCCTATTTTATTGAATTTATTTCTTTTATGTATTTAGGAAAAAAATTATTAAGTTACTTAATTTATGAAATTAACTTAAGAAAAATGGAATTTAGACTTAATTGATATTATGTATATGGTTAGAATAAAGAAAAATAATTGTTAGAGAGAAAATGTCATGGTGGCCGAAAATTCTCTCTAAAGAAATAATGGTGATTTTTGCATGAAAATATTAATTAGTGGCCTAAATTAATTATACATGTTATATTTAACTTCCTTGAATTTTTATATGAATTATGGAATTTATTAGAAATTTTTAAAGCTTATTATTAGTGTATGTAATTAGTGAAATTGATGAATTATGAAGAAATAATTCATAAATAAGGTAAATATGGGTAGTAAATGCAAAATAATGAGTATATAAATTTTTAGAGAATTTATGTACATTACATGAATAAACAAGAAATAAATTATTGATTATGTACAATGAAAAAAATATTGAATTATTGAAAAAAAAATAATTCAATAAAATGAATGAATAATGATAATAAATGTGAAAAGGGTGTATATTAATTTTTAAGGAATTTATATGTATTGGTAATGTATAACCGAAATAAATATTGATATACATATAAGAAAATTTATTGAATTATAAAAGAATAATTCAATAAAGGGTAAAAAAAAGTAGTAAATTAATATGGATTAATTTACTATGAAGGAAAGGATAGTAAAACGAATTTTTGTGGAAATGAAAAAGTTCGCAAAAGTTATGAATTAATTTAAAAGTAAATAAAAGTATATTCAGTAATGCCCTTAGAAATACCAGGCAGTAAAAACTAGCTCAGGATATAATTGGCTGGCCATAGGGACACTTCTGTACCGCAATGCAAGTCATGGCGACTTGCTAGCTATGGATTGGATCTTTGATCACCGTGGCTTCTCTGTCTCTGTTCTCTGTTTTGTGAGAATTGGCCCTCTGTGGGTCATTTCTCTATCTCTGTTGTGGTCCTGTGGGGTCCACGTCCCGTGTATCCGGTTTGGAGTTTTCTGTCGGGTTCGAAATTAGGGACATAATGAAAATAATATGAGAAAATATGAAAAAGAAGTGAAAGATGTTAATTAAAAGTGGAAAAGGACTATTCTGAAAGAAAAAGAAAGTTTAAGGGCAAAATCGTAATTTTACCCAAAAGAGTAAAAGTTAAGTAAATTAATTGAGAATCGTTTAATTAAGAATAATACAGTCAGTTAATAGTTAAAAGGTACTGAAAGGAAGTTTTATAGTTAACAATGACTAAAATGAAGTTTTACATAAAAATATTTAATTAAGCATAAAATTAAGGTTAAGTACCTTAATTAATAGTTTAAATATTAAAAAGAAATATAAAAGGCCAAATTTGTAGAATTAATGAGAAAGAAGGGTTAAATTGAAATAAAGTAAAAGTTTGAATTAAATATGTAAATTGATAAGAAATAATAATGTTGATTAAAAAGGAAAAATGTTATTTGAATATTTGACTTAACGAATCTATAAGGAAAATTTTTGCATAATTGCCTTATTTTAAGTTAAGTATAGAAAATATTTAGATTGTTAGTCATCACTGAGCATGTTTAGTGCTCAGCACATAGTTTTGACTGTGCGCAGGTACTCTGGAGCGGGAGCAAGAATATTCCCTCAAGGATTTCTTCTGATGTAATAGAATTTATGAATCTTTTGGCATGTATATATATGTATAAATTTTGCATTTGGATATGTAAATATTAAACATGGGCTGTAATAGTAGATATATGTATTTTTGGATGAGAATGAGATGAATGGATGTCAATTATTATTTATGATTGTTGTGCCTCTGAGAGGCTGTGAATATTGTCTGTTTTTCAGGGGGCTAGTCGAATTTATAGCCGTTATATTGCCAAAATTTTATTAAGTGCATAGTAAATTGAACAGTTACAGGTCATTGAAGGTTGGTAATTAATTAAGATAATTAATTAAATGAATTAAGATAGTAAAATAAGTTGGAAAAAAAATTTCCGGCATGCGGGGTACTGGAACAGTGTTAAGCATGTTATGGGTGTTACAGAAATAACTAAAGATTTCATAGTTTTTCTCTTACCTTCCATTCGGCCACAACTAAAAGTTCATCATATTCATACATAATACATACATTATTAAACATATATTATATTATACACTAATTTCATTTAATACTATCTTTCGTGTAATATCATTATTTATAGTTTTATTTGATTATATGCTTCTCATTTATAATTTACTAACTTGTATTATAAAAGTTATAATCCCAAATGCTCATGTTACCAAATCTATCACATTATTTCTACACTAATTTTAATGTTATTATTATTATTATTATTATTATTATTATTATTATTATTATTATTATTATTATTATTAATTATTCACGTTTTAATTCATTCATTATTTACCACACTCATTAGTTTCTTTAATTCATTTAATCACTATAGCTTACTCAAATCACTTTATGCATAATTAAATACCACGCTAATTACATATCAATTTATTTCAATTTAAGTTTTTCACGTTTCCATATATACCAATTTGTCTTATTCCATATAACTTATGCCATATACAATTTATATTATTTACCCTTGAAATTTGCATTTCCTTAAGTATTTAATTAACATTACTATGATTCTTATATTTGTCCTATACATATAATTTATGAAAATAATCATATATATTCTGTACGTACATATTTAGTTCATTATTATCATATTTATTACATACTTGCTCATACATTCATATATACATACATATTCACTTACATTTATAATCATTTACGTACATATTTGTCTACCTATATCTATACACAAATACGTACATACACGTATACATATACATATATGCATAATTTTATACATATAATTAAGTATTAAACTTATTTATTCTCAATAATTTTTTTCGTTTTGTTTATTACTAATTAATTTACATATTAATTCTTAAATTAACTAAATTATCATTTAGTCTTACAATTTTTATTAAATTACGATTACGCCCTTTTTCTATCAATTTATTTACCAAGATATCATTATTTATCTAATTATCATTAATTCAATATTTACTTGTAAAATTACTATTTAATCCCTAAACTTGTTAAATTACCATTTAGTCCTTAAAATAACTAAATTACTATTTAGTCATTCAATTTCTCATAAATTACAAAAATATCCCTTTTATTTTATTTTATTTACAAAATTAACACTAATCATAAATTTTACACTTATTGAAAAGTTCCTATTTGATCCCTAAACTTATTTTCATACCTAATTTCTTATTTCAATTATCATTTTCTTTTTCAATTTAATTTTAATTCATTTAAACTCATTTGTTCTTTAATATTTGACAATATTTCACTTTTGTCCCTAAACTTATAATTCTTTTTCATTTAAGTCCTATTTCCACTTTATTATTTTATTTTCCATTCCTTTTTATTTTCTTTGTACTCCAATTAATAAATTGGCTTATATTATGGCTATTTATGCAATAATTTCATTTTTTCTCATTAAAAATTCAATATTTTTACTATAATATAATATAAAATTTAACTTAAAAATATTCTATTAATTTTCAAGAATTCCTATTTAATTAATTTAACATTAAAATTTTACCTACTTCCAATTTGCATCATTTTCTTCATCATTTAACCAAAATAAACTCATACACACACCTACATACAATTCGGCCACACCATAATTTTGGTAATCTAAATTTATTTCTTCCAACTAAACATTCTATTCATCAAATTAAACTCTCAATAAAAATCAGTCCAACCATTCTATTCAGTCCGATTCAGTCCAACCAGTCTGATTAATAAACTTCCAATATTACCGAAAAATTAATTTTTTTCCACCAAGTGATTTTACATCTCATAAAAAGCTTAAATGGAAATTCTTACAATTTTTAAAGATCATTTGCTATTTTTAAAGCCCTGATCAAATTATAGTTGATCGATTACTATTTAAATCGAAATCATTATTTTTCTCTTACTTCTTGAGGTCAAATATCATTAAAAATACTTTTAAAATTCTTAAAATATATGCATTAGACTCCATGAATATTTTTGAGTCATTTGGAGACTATTTTTCGGTCTGATTTATTTTTACCAGTCCGATATTCAAATTTTCATAGTTACCATAACATTAATTTTTTATTATCATATGATTCTACATCACATTTAATGTATATCTAAAAAATATGATAATTTTTAAAGATCATTTGTTATTTTTAAATTTTCAGATAAGCTCTCATTTAACACTAGCATCCTTTTAACTGTAACTGTGACTTTTTCCTTATTTTTGAGTTTTAATGGTCTATTGGACCTTATTTTCAGTCCAAATTATATATTTGAATTTCAGCTAACTTTCTCTTTCTAATGGTCCAATAAAATATTTTTCGACTCAGGGAGATACTATTCACCCTGCTGTCACTATTCACTGTCGAAAAGTACTATTTTCGACTAGCATAGTATTTGGGCCGCTGTAAGTTTTGACTTCAGAAGCATCTTGGTTTTCGGGCGCTTTCATGGCATAAGCTCGACCCGAGACATTTGGTGTAGTAGATCAATCAACCAACTCAGATATATTACGAGAATGAGATCCATGGTGACTAAAACCACTTTGTCCCCTGCCTCTGCTTTTGATTCTAACAGTCGGAAACATATTTGAAGCTCCTCTGCTACCTTGCTGTGTAAAGCCTTGTGCCCACTTTAAGGGGCATTTAGCTATATAGTGGTCAGTAGCACCATAATTATAGTATGCTCTTAATTCTTTCCTTCATAGGGCCCAATGTCGCCTTAAATAATGAGGGCACTCAGGCGACTGACTTCTTTTTTGCTTTGATGATGTATCTTGACTTAGCTTAGACATTGCCGAAGATTTCTGTCTCTTTGCTTTGCTAGCAGGGTTGTACATTCCCTCACCTTGCTAAACATTTTGTGCTCTTTTAAACCTTTCTCAGTGGACCATCCACCCCTAATCCCGCTCCCTTTCCGCTCACTTTCTCTTTTAGATGACTCGTGCTTCTCAACCTTCATAGCGGCTATAATTAGTTGATGAAAGTTCACATTCAGAAGAGATGTAGCCCCTATTAGTTTCTCTCTTATCTAGTGATTCAGTCCATCTTCAAATTGCCTACTCTTAAAAGCATTAGTCAACATCTCTTTGGGGACGTATTTGCACAACCCGCTGAATTCTTTCTCAAACTTTGTCACGAACATAGCTCTCTATTTTAAAGTTAAAAATTATCTTACCTTCTCCTTTTTATAAGCCTCAGTAACATATCTCTTCTTAAATTCAGTTTTAAAGAATCTCCAAGTAAGAGGATCCGACAATTGAGGTTGTCCGAGTACTAGCTTCCACTAATCGTACACTGGTCCTTGAAGTAAGGATACAACATATAATACCTTATAATGAGCGGGATAGTGAATATTATCTAGAATCCTCTCCATCTTTTCTAGCCAGAATTCAACTTTTTTTTATTGTTCCAAAGTGGTACCCGAAAATTCTTTCCCACCAAATTTTCTAACTTTCGAGATTAGGGCCTTAGGTGCTATCATCCTTTGTAGAATCTGAGCCATATCCTGAGAAATTTTTAATAATGCTTTCTCTAGGGATAACAGTCGGGATCTCATTCTGATTGGATGATAAAGATCTAATATCAGAGGAACCAATTGTAGCTAGTAAATTACTTTCAGCCGATTCCTCGATAACATCCTTAGAATCATCCATCTTTGATCTATATGAAAATAAGGACTACTGCATTAGGCCAAATAGACACTATACCATACTAAGGATTCCTAGACCTCTATTGCCCAAAAAAGGCTAAACCAGGATGCTCTAATACCATAAACTGTGACACCCTAACTCTAAGTTCTAACCATATTATTTTGTCTTATATTCCTAGTCATATCATGTCATGTTATCATACCTTCAAACAAACATTATTCACACTAGTGATTCATCAATTTAATCATCATGCATGTAATTTAGGTGTTACCTTAATCATGATCATATTAGGTTCCAATGTAACACCCTTAACGAGCACACTAAGCCTATATATATATATATATGGTGCATGCATAACCTGTAGGTTAACCTAGAATTTCATGCAAAGAAATCATATTCATGGCAATCACATACTAATCATCCACAATCTAGAAATCGCATACAAGCAATGGCAATTAAGTAAATTTTACAGTCTTCCATATTACAATTCTTGAATTAAATCATAGCAAAAATATAAGACTAGAAAAAATATTTATCTACATAAATATCCTACATCCAAAATCTGGATCGACTCTTGTTGGCCTCCTAATGTAGAACTAAGTCCCTGAGCAACCTTCAACCAAACCTACATGGATATAAAACAACCTTTCCTAAGCTATAAAGCTTAGTGGGGAAAATTTATAAATTAACATGGATGACCACTCATAGCAATTGTCGATAAACATCTTCACACAAGCATTACAATAAGGATAACAACATAATCATGTCATAATTTGATTCCATAGAACAATTTATAGCCAAAAAGGAAATGAAGGTGCAACATTATACTAAGTAATTAATCATGTTTACATTACATAAGTGAAGCAATTAATACATATTTTTCTTTATTTCGAGCACATTTCTTGAACTTTAATAGCCTGCCTAAGTGCTAGTTCAAAGGATGGATAACGGGAGCTATGGACACCAATTGGTATTAACAATGGATATTAACAAAACTAATAGCTACAAATTTGCAATCATCTATTATAATACCCAAGTCAGAACTAATGCTAGCACTGGAGATGAGAGCATGAAAGACCATTTGAGAGTCAGTTTCAATGAAAGCTAAGAGTAAATACCTTAACTTGAGCCAACCTAAAGCCTTTCTCACACTCAAAGCTTTTGCAAAAACTGGATCAAACACTCCATTTAGAACACAACAACCTATTGCAATAAAGTCTCATTTATCATTCCTAACAACAAAAGCAAGGCTATTTTTAGAAGGGCTGGATTTAATGGCCACATCTATGTTAACTTTCAAAACTCCTAACGGAGGAGGAAACCAGATCCTGCCAACAGACCGAGGCTATAATTGGTGAGAGATATCTGAATTGTCAGCCATTTTCCAATCATCCAATACTGCTCTAACCATCAAAATTACTGACACAGCAGAGGGACGAGATTGATTCCAGACTAGATCATTGCTCCCCTTCCAAATAGACCAACAAAGCATGATTGCTTCTCCACACTTCTCTAAGTCCAGGCAAGATGAAATCAACTTGTACCACTGCAACAAATTGACCATGTTACCTCTAATAAAACCTAAGGTTGACTGAGTTCAGATTTTTCTAGCGAAGGAACAATCCAAAAACAAATGTAGAATGGATTCAGGAACATCATTACAAAAAGGACAGATAAAAGGAACATCTACTCCTTTAGCTATCATAATCTCACGTACTGGGAGACAAGTGAATTATTCTCCAAATAAAATGTTTCATTTTATTAGGGATAGCCAAACTCCATATTTGTTTCCAGTTCACTAAAATAATATCATCCGAGAAAGGACCATTGCCAGCATGAATAAATCTATATCCATTTTTAACTGAATACACCCTTGAAACTTCCTTACACCATTGCCATTTATCCTCATTCTGATATAAGCTTAGAGGAATTTTAAGAATATTGTTGCAATCTCTATGATTAAAGAGAGACTCTACAAATTGAACATTCCATCTCAGAGGGTTGTTAATCAACATGACACTCACCTTAAAAGTATCCCAATTACCTTTTAGAATTGTTGAAATATGAGGATTATCCTGGGACTACAGCCAAGGATCAAAAGTTGCTTAAATCTTTTTACCATTTCCAACTCTCCACTTGAAGCCTTGTTTAATTTTATCCCAAGCACACAAAATACTTCGCCATGTATAGCTTGGATTTGCTCTTAGCTTTGCTTCCCAAAATTTGCAGTGAGGAAAATACCTAGCTTTGAGGGATTTAGCCATCAAAGAATCTTCATCTGATAACAACCTCTGGCATTATTTTCCAAAGAGAGCCAAATTGAAATCAAACAAAGATCTAAAACCTTGACCCCTTTGTCTTTTGGCCAACAAAACCTATCCTAAGACATCCAATGAATGCTTCGATTTGATGAGTTTTTTGTACCCCACCAGTAAGCATTAAAAAGATTTTCCAATTTTTTGCATAACCCCACAGGAAGAAGAAAAACAGACATAGCATAAGTGGGTAATGCTTGAGCTACCGACTTCAGCAACACTTCCTTTCCTGTACATGAGAGCATGATTTTATTTCCATTCAGAAAGATGCTTTCTTATCTTGTGTTCAATAAAGTTAAAAACCTCTTGTTTATGCCTCTCAACAAGAGACGGTAAACCAAGATATGAGTCATGGACTGCATGGGGGCTGATGGACAACGAAAAATACACCATCTCCTTACCTTCATACATCATGTTAGAGCTAAATTTTATACAAGATTTCTGATAATTTATCACTTGACCTGAATCATTGGAATAAACATTTAAAATTTGCTTGATCACCCCAGTCTCTTGAGCATCTGCCTTGAAGAAGATAAAATTATCATCACCAAACAAGAGATGCGAGACCGCTGGAGCAGTCATTGCTATTTTGCAACCATGAATCTGACTAGAAGCTTCATAGTGGTTCAGTAACATCAAAAAACCTTTTGCATAAATGATAAACAAATAGGGCAAGAGCGGATCTCTTTGTCTTAGTCCATGAGAGGGAGCAATTAGGCCTAAAAGTTTATCCTTGCAAGATATCACGTAATTCACCGACATAACACACATCATAAGAAGATGAACCCACCATTCATTAAACCTCATACGAACAAGCACAGCTTTTAGGAAATGCCATTCAATTCTGTCGTAAGCCTTGCTTATATTGAGCTTAAGGGCTGCAATTCCTATTTTTCCTTGTGTCTTCTTCTTTAAGTGATGCATCACTTCAAAGGCCACTAGAAAATTATCGGAGATAAGTCAGTTTGGAATAAAAGCACTTTGGTTAATAGAAATAAAGGAGGGAAGGACATACTTCAATCTCTTTGACAACATCTTTGCTACAACTTTATATACCACCTTGCAAAGGGCAATTGGTCTAAGGTCTGCTATAGTCTCAACCTATTTCTTTTTCGGTAGAAGAACTAACACTGTCTCCTTCAAATTGTTCGGTATAACACCTGAGTTCAGAATATTCAAGCACTTATGAATAACATCCTTGCCCACCAAACTCCAGCATTTTCGATAGAAAGCAGCATTCATTCCATCCAACCCCAGAGCTTTGTCCGGATGAAGGCTAAACATTGCCTCTTTCACTTCTTCCGCAGTAAACTCCTTCAATAACAGCTCATTTTGCTCCTCACTAACTCTACTTTTAATCATGAAAATAGTGATGCCAGTATTAGTTTTTATAGCTGTAAAAATATCATGGAAATAGTTCTCAATAACCTTTTTAAGTCCGTTGTTCCAACTATAAACTCTGCCATTTGGGTCTTTTATCTCAGCTAAATGATTATTCCTTTTCCTTTTTGAGGCCACAACATGGAAGTACTTGGAGTTAGAATCCCCACCTTTGAGCCAAAGCAGCTTCGATCTCTGCTTCCAGTAAATCTCCTGCTGACTAAGAGTATCTAGATAACTCCTACAAAGCTCCCTAAAATTTTCATTGCTCCTCCTTGCTCGACTCTTTCTCATCCACCTCCTTATCTCATTTAAATTTTTTGCCAAAATGCCCGGTAATATTCTTCCCCCATTTAGCAAGCATCTCTCCACAACTCACTATTTTTTGAGAGACTGTGAGATTATCATTTGCCTCCTAAAAGTTTCGCACCACCTCAAGCAACTGAGTTTCACCTAACCAAGCATTTTCAAAATGAAATCTTGTAGACCTCCTCACATTAGTGCCCACGAAAGGATTAATAAAGATGAGATTATGATCCGACGAGGTTTAATCAATGTTTTATACAGAAAAAGAAGGAAACAACAACATCCGTTCTGTATTGCAAAAGCTCTGTCCAAGTTCTCTTTTATAAACCCATCAACCTCATTACCCTGAAACCATGTAAAGCTATACCCCATCATTCCCAAATCAATAAGATTAGCCTTCTCTATAGCACTGCGAAACCCTTTCATTAGACTAACTGGCTAGGGGTTGCCACCTCTCTTCTCACCAGGGTGCAGAATGTCATTAAAGTCCCCCAGAATGCACCATGGAAGATCCAATTTACATGCTAACAAACGCAACAAAGACCAATTGTGTTCTCTATGACTTCTACTTGCCGCCTATAGAACTCGGTCAGCCTTCATCTCCTATATTTACGATATTTATCTCCACATCTATATGATGTTTAGAAAATCCCATTAGACGAACTTCCTTTTTATTCTTCTAGAGTAAAGCTAATGCCTCACTTCTACCAACAACATCAACGTGAAAACAACCTTCATAGCCCAAAGACGATATGAGCTTCTCAAGCTTATCTCTACCACTTAAAGTTTATATCAAGAAAATGAAATTAGGCCTTTTGGATCTAACAAGATCCTTAAGCAAAGGAATTGTCCGTAGGTTACCAAGCCAACGACAAAAATTTATATTTTAAATTCTAAAGATGTCACTTAATAATTTAATATACTTATTATCTATTTGGTTCATTGTAATAATATATATATATATATATATATATATATATATATATATATATATATATATATATATATATATATATATATATATATATATATATATATATATATATATTACAATGAACCAAATAGATAGTAAGTATATTAAATTATTAAGTGACATATTTAGAATTTAAAATACTAATTTTTTCAAATAATTTTTTTAAATTTTCATTATTTATTTATTTAAAAAAATTATTATTTTAAATTTTAAAAATATCACTTAATAATTTAATATATTTATTATCTATTTGGATTTATTGTAATTAAATATAATTATACTCATATATGCAATGTTAATATTTTTTGTGTTTGCTTCATTAGTACTCTATTTAAATAAAAAAAAATTTTCATGATATGATTGTATTTTTATGTTTCTAACATATGATATTAAAAAATTTATAATTAATCACTTGTAATAATAAAATTAAAACTATATTTTATAACTTATTATTAGGATATTTGTAATATATATTAATATTTAATGAATATTTTTTTAATTTTTATACAATAATATTTATAAAATTATAATAATTAATAATATTTTAAAAATAAAAAAAATTGATTCAATATTATTGAATTGATCAAATCATGAATTTCAACTTTATCGATTTTTTATTCGATTTGATTTTAGTAACATTGATAAATTGTGAGGACATTTTTGCGAGAGCCATGCCTAAGCTAATTTCCCAAATTTTTGAGCGGAAGCGGATTCGGCTTTTCTAAATCTCTATATAACTTTACCCTTCCGCGCCGCCCCGCCCCCCACCCGCGCACACACACACACAATCGGGTGTTCTTCGCTGCACATTTCTCTCTCCCGCTTCCTCTCGATTGCTCTACTTACCGGAGTTCAAGTGCATGTACAATATTTCAAAGAGTGAGGAGGGAATGGATGAGAGGGGCGGGTCATTTGTCGCTGTCAGGAGCATCTCAAGGTCTTGAACGAGGAAGCAACAGCTACCATTCAACGTCTGGTAATTTTTTTTTTTTAATTCTTCCGTATACTGTCTTTATAGCCCTCTAGAAACCTCGATTTTCTCTTTCTAGAATCTCTCTCAAAGACTTGCTCTCCTCTGGCCCTCAACAGCGGATTGTTTTTATGTTTTTCCTTTTGAAATGCGGACTTGTGAATTGAGAGGCTATGTACGATTTGGTTCCAGCAACACCAAGGCTAGCCTCATGTGTGCTGAAACACAAAGTTGTTTTGGTAGCTGGCCTGTTGAAAATTACGATTTCTGCCAATCATTTCTCTTTTGCTAGTCGGTGACCTTTTTGTAATTGTTTAGAAAGGGCTTTGGTTATCATTTCTGTCATTTTGATGTGTCTCAACTTGCGAACTACAAATTTTTCATTCTTTGATTTCCTGTCTAGATTATGCAGTTTTCATGTAGGTCTTATTATTTCAGCAGAACATTGCTGTTTGTATCAGTGCAAGGAGTTTTTAGTAACGTAAAATCATTATTTGTGTTCAAGATGTGTAAGACGTGATAAGCCATCAAGGCTGAGTTATTGTCCAGGCATGCCTTAATAGTATCATAATATGTGAACAGTTTAATTTGAAATGGAAATGTTGAAAAGTGGTTTTGGCGTTTGATAACATAAATACACTAACAAAAAACAGTAAATATATGTTTCTTCTGTAACTCTATCTAGGATGTGGTGCTTACTTGTTATCCATCCATCGTGTTGTGCCTGTGAATCTGAGTGCTAACTTGGTTAAATGTCCTTAACATTTGTCATGAGATTATTGTTACTCATATTTAATTTACAGATATAAGGCTGACTTAAAAATAAGATTTTTTTTTAAGGTGTTGGGGGAGTTGGTGGGGTTTGAAGAGAGATTGTTTAATTTTAGTTGTAGGAAGCATGCATTTGAGAATTGATTGCAAAGCATGTGTATTCCCATTTTTTCGCCTGCATGTGATTCAGCAAAAGTTAAGTCCGTAATTAGTATTATAGATTAGTTTTCTTGTGTCCTGTATTATATTTATTAGATCAATTAGGAACTTTGATTTCATTTTTGGAGTTTTTATTTTGTTACAGCTGAGGTTGTGGTAGGATCAGTAGCATGGCTTAGTCGTGGTCAATCTTGTGTGTGCGCACAAAGAAGAGAGACTGATGCTCGTCCTTCATTTGATTTAACCCCTGCCCAGGTGCTTTTTTAAAAAAAAAATTGATGTGATTTTGCTGCATTTACAAAGTTAAATATTTGTTTATATTCCTTGGATGAATGTTAGGAGGAAAGCTTGCAGCCTTTACAAAGCTGTATTGATGTTGTCTATGATATACAAACCCTGAGCCTCAGGTACAATTATACTTCAGTTATGATTAACATTTTGAGAGTTTGATGAATAGCATCTGGTGACCAATAAACTTCCTGTTTGATAGATTGGTAATATTTCAATGTGGATTGTTTGTGTTACTTTTAAATTATCATTTCCAAAAAGTTAAGGTCCTTTTCTTTTTATTATCATGTGGTATTGCAACATTTCCTTTAGGAAGCATTGAAAACTTATGGAATGCTGCATTTCCTGAAGAAGAACTTCGCGGTTTAATATCAGAGCAGTGGAAGGAAATGGGTTGCCAAGGAAAGGATCCATCTACAGATTTATAAAAGTTCTTATATGTGCATCTGTGGGTTTTTTACGAGTGACAGTGAGCATTTGTTAAGTGTGTAAGCATGGAAAGTTTGGTATCCCCTTTTCTGCCTTGCATTCTTTTATTGATTTTCTACAATTTATTATTTGAGAAAAGTTAATCAGTCTAGGGCATATTTTGACATGATTTGTTAGCTGTGTATGTATATGAGGTCAGAACATGGCAATCAAACCTGCCTGCCTCTGACTGCCCTTGTGAACATGTCTCTCATAAACTTTAAGGAAATCAATTTCATTGTACTTGTGTGAACTTCTGTTTTTTTTTTTTTTTTTTTTTCGTGGCTGAAGGTTCAGTAAATGATACATTTTTTTGAAGTGAATTATATTTGCGTGATGGCTGTTTGCTATTTAATTCAATGGGCGGTTTCTGTTTTCTGTTGTTGTTTAATATGTATTGATTGATCACTATTTTGCATTTTTAGTAGTCTACCCTTGAACTACAACAAAGGAATAATCACATGTCTTGATTCAGATAAATGTAAAGCTGAGGAACTAAAAGTGGGTGCTCTTGAAGTAGAGAGGAAAGCAGCAAATGAAGCTGCCGAAAAGGAAGACCTGGTAATTAATATTTCATCTATTTTGGCGAGAACTTTTGCTGATCCCCTTGTTTCTTGCTTATTTTTCCATTCACTTTAAAGAAACGATATTTAGTAGTTTTGTTTTTAGTATGTTCTCTTATTTAATGAATTAATTATAATTAGTTATCCAGGACCAGAAAATATCGAATATATTAAAAATAATAAAAAGGAGAGACCTTTGCTTTTTTATGGAGATAGATGAGAAGGAGAAAAATGGGTTTTGGATGCAGAGTTTAGTCTTGTTTCTTTATCTTTCTAAGAATATTGTCTAAG
This sequence comes from Excoecaria agallocha, assembly GCA_037975025.1. Classification (NCBI taxonomy): domain Eukaryota; kingdom Viridiplantae; phylum Streptophyta; class Magnoliopsida; order Malpighiales; family Euphorbiaceae; genus Excoecaria; species Excoecaria agallocha. The sequence goes on along the minus strand of CM075823.1, from coordinate 5,510,371 downwards.
AACATTGCTGCTAGGCAATAAATTTCCAGTTGTATTTAGGATTATGTATTTGATTTGTATCTGATTGTCAACAGATAATAGTTTGGATCGGGAAATTGAGTTTTAGTGATACTTTTGAGTGAAATATCTTTGCTTCATCAAACTTATGCTGTTTTTCTTCAAGTATGAATAGGCAAAGCAGCATCTGAAATTAGGATTCTTAAGCAAGTCTGGTTCTTAGTCTTTATTCTGTAGAGGTCTTACTGTAACTTAACCATTTTAAAGTAGAAGAAGAATATTCTGAATTCAGTGGGGAAGTGTACCTGAATAGGTGATGGCTCCTAGCAATTCTGGTCACTTGAAAAAGAGGAGCATCAGCGGGTTTTCCACATCAAAGAAAATTTTTCCTTTTATTGTCACTTGATCTTCCAATCTATAGCTACAAAATCTTGTGTATCTTGGAAAGATGTCGTTAGCATTATGCCTAATGGTCTGATTTTGCATTTGTAATTATCATTAAAAAAAAGTGAATAAGCAACTAGAAGTGTTATGCTTAAATTACCATTCTATGACATCACCTGGCACAAGTCCATCGTCGCTGAATTTCTATCAAAGAATTATGATTAAGGGTAAATAGCGATGGTTGATAATTTTTCTGATGTTTTTCCAATTGCTATTTTTTCTCCAAAATACTTTATAAATTGCTGGCCAAATAAATGGATATAATATTTATTGAATTTGGTTTTTTGAAACTTTTCTCAATTTCATATCTTGAAAATTGTCTTTTGACTACAAGTTTAGAGGGACCTTTTTATGATTAATGCATTTGGCAAAGTGGTGTGATTTGGAAAAGAATTAGGGAATTGGGGTATATTCGGATTCCACAGGTACTTGTTGCGGATTTTGAACAGGGGCTCACAAAAGATTTGAAGAATGAATCGAGGAATTGGAGAACCGGAACCCGGTTGAAGGAATAATCTCCGACTTGAAGCTGCAGGTTAGTGTTGTGGAATCAGGTCTGATAAACACTTATTCTGCAACTTTGTCTTGCGGATTCAGGTCTGCAAAAGGCAAACTTTTTTCCGAAAAATCATGAAACTCATTGGATATAAATTTGGAAACCGACTATAACAACCTGGTGAAGTAGTAGATTTGTTGTTTGAAGTTTTTATATGAGTGTTGAAATTTGGTGCGAGAAAGTTTGAGTAGCAAATTTTTATTGGAAGTTTATAGCTGTTAGTGTTGTTTTGCGAAGGATAAGAATTAATATTTTTACAGTCTCATTATGAGTATTGGGTAAGATTTTTTGTTTTAAATATTTATAATTAATTAATTTAGTTGTAATTTATGTGTATAAATATTGGTTTAATTGTTTATTTATTTTAATAAGTTGCAGTTATCAATTAAAGTAGAAGTTATCCAAGAAAAAAGTTGCATAATACTAATCTTAAAAAAGGTATTATTTCAATTATAACATATTTTTTGTTTGTGATTTTATCTTGGATGATTATTAGAAAATAAAAATAAATGAATTTATTGTTATAATGTAATATTATGAAACTTTTATAAAATAATATAATAAATTTAACGTTAATAAAATAAATTAAAATGTAAAATAAAAGTATATTTACAAAATTAATGTTAATATAATATTTATTTATTACTTTGATGTGATAAATGGTGCATACATATTTAGCTTTAAAAGTCATGATGACTAATATTTCAAAGAAAATTGTCAAGAAAAAATGGGATAATTTGTACAATAGTCGAATTAAAAATGGTAAGACAATATGCGATTATACTATTAATATAAATAAAAAATTACAAGATATTATAATGAAATGATATTTCATGATGGAAGCAAATATGGTGGATGCTCTTACATGATAGTTTCAATATTATATTTGTTATTTTTAATAAAAATTTGGAAAAGCGAGCATGTGACAAAATACGATCAATTAGTTATTATATTTGTAATAGATGTAATAAAAATTACAGGTAAAAATTTATTTAAAGTTAGAGATACAATGCCGGTTGAGCAAAAAATATATTCTAAGTGGTACAATTACAATATGATCTAAATATTATGTTTATTAGAACTCAATGAAAATGTAATAGTATTTTGTACAAATATTATATAATAATATTATATAATTTAAGCATGCATGGTGTTAATGTGTAAAAATATCATGTTAATTAAAAATGTGTTATAATTATATGTAATAAGTAATCAATATATATTTATATAATGAGCAAATAGAATTACTATTTCTCTATTTATTGATATTAATTGTTCTAATGTTTATAATTTTGGAAATTTTATTACTGTTATTGTAGTAGTTTTATAATGCTTATGAAATAAATTATTATTTAGATACCAATTTTATCGTCTTTATATGGATACAATATATAGCTCTAAAAAATTATGATTAAAAATAATATAATTGTATTTTGACATATAGATAAGTTGAAGATAGTATATGCATATTTTTTTTTCGCACCGGTGGACAAATAAATTATGAAGTTTTAGGGTTTCAATGACATTTCGAGTCTAAATGCCATTACAAGGAGAATAAGAATTAGAAAAAACTTATTCTTCCTGAATTGATGCATAAAATTCACATTAAATTGAATTAAGGTATCAACAATGTGGTTTAAAAAATTATATATAAGTGTTCAATTTACAATCGAGGATCGTTATGTTGAACGTCAATTAATTTGATACACGACGACGACATAGAGATGATTTATAAAAAATTAAGAGAATATTAATTATTTTGGTGGATGAAGAGGGGCCAAGAGCTAATATAACTATGTATGGAATAGATGATCATGATAGAAATGATGCATCGCATATGAAAAATATCGTGGCAACTCAACAATTTTTGTAAATGATGGTTTTAGTCAGCTCAGGTAATCAATTAGCAGGCAAGATATTGAAATTCTCTCAATCCATTTTTTGTCAGTTTACTGGAGATTATGTCGGACTCAGTCAACTAAGGCAACCTATCAGTTGATGCGATGGATACTTGCTTGGAAGGGAGGCAAGTGGATAATTAATTGATGTTATATCAAATGCTCCAACTGCTTTTAAAATTCCTTTTGCTGTCAATCAAATCTCGCCACCTAAACTTTATGATGATGATGCCAAATGCCTGTGTTAAATATATTTAGCACTATCGGCCTACATTCAATTGAATTAAATATTGACAACAAATAAATAAATAATTATACAAGTTATTAATATGATTCATATTAATCAAACATTAAAAAAAATTACCAAACATATTGATGCCCCTGTTGATGCTCCATTAAAGGTAATCCACCATTTCGTTCTTAATATATACCACTGCATGTATTGTGACATCATATTCAATGGTGTCATGAGAAAAGGAGTATTGACATACCGATTGTGTCAATTGTTCCACTCATGAATGAAATTATAAAATGTAGTTTTCCAATTTTGCTCATTGTGCTCTATCAAATAGATAGAATGCATTATATCATCAAAAAATGGTGGATTCATAATGGATTGGTCCATTCCAAACTAGGGCAATAATATGGTTGGTGCCACTCAATTATATATAAATATATTAAAGGTACCACTGATCTCCAAATATGTTGTCTATTTGTACAAAAAGGATGGCAACAAATGCATCATATTATTATAAGGCTGCCAATCCATCTAGAAAAAATAATGCAATATGGTGAGAAAATTGTATTAATGTGCATATTATTCGAAAAGCACCAAAATTATTAGAATTACAATGCAATTTTAAATATAAGTACCTGATTACCATGCTAAGTGTCTAAAACTAATTGATATGCATGAACATTTTTACTATTATTTTTGCTCAAATTTATTAGAGAACGCCACCTAATATAAAATAATTCATCATATTAACAGAGTATTGTATGAATACTTATAAATAAAAATATCTTAAATTGCAAAAACAATAAATAACTAAAATTTACCTAAGTCCATATGACATACTATGATCTATGACAATTCTACGTATAAAAATGAGGTCGGAATTGAGGTAGTCTTTTCCATGCACATATTTACAATAACTATAAATAATCGTCAATCCCTTGAGCACTTGGGCATGTAGCACGATACATCTCCCTATAAAGCCATGCTAAGTAAGTCAAACCCAAACTATAATTTTCAACCTCTTCTAATTTTCTAATAGAGGTAGCCACATCATATGTATATTACTTTTCAAATTAAACCGCAATCTTTTTTCGTATTTTTGACCCTTAGAAATCTATTTGACCTCAATTTCATTCCAAATTTTAACTTCGGACTAACCGTGAGTAATATTTTTCGATGGTCAAATAAAATATTTTTTACCTCCGGATATACTTTTTTACCCCCGAAAATACTATTTACTATCGAAAAATACTATTTACGGCTGACCCTGTATTGAGGTCATTACACAACTGGTTCAATTGGGTTGACTCAAAAGTTCTTATTATTATTTTTAAATATAATTATTTACAAAAAATTAAAAATATAGTATATAAAAATACATTAAAAAATCTATCAATTACCAAATATCAATATAAAAATATTAATTTTAAGTTCACAAAGTTTGTAAATATAAAATCAAATAAATTATCTTAAGTAATAAATATCCAAATAAATTTACATAATATCAAAAATAAACATTCAAATAAGTTCATTTAACATGATGAACAAACATCATTAATAATCAATGTTCATCTTCATCTTCAATTCCATCTCCATATCCTTCACTTCTTGGTTAGATTCAATTAAATCATACTCCATAGCATCTAAAAATTTGAAAAAAAAATATAATTAAATATAACTAAACACAATTTTCAATATTTTAAATTAAATAATACATATTATATAAAATAAACAAACATTGTACACTTGAAGCTCCATCATCTTTTGGATGTTCTTCTACAACCATTCTCTCAAGTTCATCAAATGCCAAGCTCTCATTTTTCTCCTTCCTTCTCTACAATCCAAAATTCGATTTTCTCAATTGATTCATAATCAATTGGATCATATGCTTTTTTAGAATTTGACCTAATAATTTTAAGCAAGGATCATATTATTTTGAGACAAAGTATAAAATATAAAGATAATTTTATGGATCAAGAACAACTAACCTATTTCTCAATCTCAAGTTGTAGTGAACATAAACAAGATTATTCAATCTTTCATTTTCCAATTTGTTTCTTTTTTTTTAGTGTGAATGCGTTCAAATACATTTCAATTGTGCTCACATCCAGAAGAAGAAGCAATTTGGCTAAGAATTCTTATAGCCAACTTTTACAAATTTGGAACATCATAACCAAACATTATCCACCATTCATCTTAGATATAAAGAGCAAATAATATAAAACTTTTATTAGTTTTAAGAAATTGATACACACACACATGAAATTTAATATTATAAAATTGATGATTATCCGGTATACTGCTTTTGCTGCTAGCAAGTGCCCTTGGAGGATAAAAGTCCATCTCATGTTCTTGAAAATTTCTTAAAGCATCCAATATATTTTTTATTTCAAACCGAGCCTCCGCAGTAACCTTTTTGCACCCATCAACATTGCCTTTGGTTCCAACAAGGTGTTCTTTAATTCTATGAATATCTCCACCATGAACATGTTTTTGACAAAATCCACATACTAATATCTTTCTACCATTTGCATTTGTTGCAAAGTTGATATATTTTCATGCCGCATCCATTTTTTGTCTAACTAAACATGCCGACGAAGGAGTTGTGGATTATGTTTCAGATACTGGTGTTGGTGTTGTAGATGGTGTATCCGTCATAATTTCCTAATAAATTAATACATGTCCCAAAGAAAATATAATACTTAGTACACTTATAGGACTTAAATGTAACATATCAAATCAAGCATCAACTAAAACATTACTACCTAATTACTAATTAAAAATATAAGATATAATATTACATAATCTATATTTTAATTACTCTATCAATTATATATTATGTTGTTGGCAAAAACTTTTGAAGCAATTAAGAGGTTTGTTTGAGTCACTGTAAGCTATGCTTGAAAGGAAAGAGTTTCAAAATAAGTGAAATCAAGTATGATAAATTACATTATAAATTCCAACACAATCAAAAAAATCAATTTTCTCACTTCTTATTTTCGTAAAATTACAGATTCATTCAAGTCTAACATCGCTACAAAGGTGAAATTTCATGATAAATTACATTATAATTTTCAATGCAAGTTCATCCTCTAGAATCACATCGGAGGCTAAAGGCAATCTTATAAGATCGATCTCTATCCTATCAAATTTCCTTTAAACAGAGAAGAGCAGAAATAAAGCAAATCCGCAGTCTTATAGGCCAAGTAACGACATACTACTAATTCAGATTCACCTCATAGATGAGATAGTATAAAGAATAAAAATTTTTGAAAAAAATCATTAAAATTCATCTTCATTCCTTTATTTTGCTTGCATTGAAATGAAAAAACAAAAAAAGTTCATATCTCTATCGACTTACTCGGATCTAGCTCCGGTTGTTTGTCGATTAGAGATTGTAAACAGTGAGAACAGGAAAGGGATAGGCCCTATGTGTAAAGAGAAGAGGAAAGCTCTGCGTGAAAGGATAGAGGCAGAGAAAAAAAAGAGAGAGGGTCTGCATCAAAGGATAGAGGCACAGAAGAAAAAGGAAATAAGGGATTTTAGTTTTAATAATTTTGACACAAAACGTACAGTTTGTGATTGATCCGATATAATTCGATTTAATTTGAATTTTTATCTAATTTAATTTTTTCGATTCGATTCAAAATTTTTTCACTTTTTAAATTTTATATTGGATCAATTTAATTTTTTTATCGGATTATAATTCAATTGATTTGATCATTGGGATCAAATGGAATTTCAAAATATTGGAATATAATATTGTATAAGCTGCCGACTTTCCAATTCGAAGAAAGTCAATTTACCAACCAATTACATAAATCCCAGCCGGTGCAAAATCACAAAATTGGAATTTTTAGGCAGCAAATCACAAGTTAAATATCTTTCCAATTTTGCCCTTACCATTACATATGCATATTATGACTGCCCGTTTGTCCAATGCAATCATTCTATAGTATTGCTCGCTTTCCTCTCATAAAGTCCGTACACCTCCGCCCCACTGAAACCAGTGAGAATTTTTGAAGGAAAAAGGAAAAAGAAACTCAAATTTGAAGTTTCCCTTTTGCCTTTGAAACTGGAAAACCGAAGAAAAACAGAAAACGACAATCAAAAAACGCGTTCAATGTTAGAAGTGGCAGTGCAGAAGTTGAAATCATTATCTTCATGAACAGACCTGACACTTTCAGATTCATTTACTCTGATTCTCTCTCTCTTATTTTGACTTGAAAACAGAGCAGGGGAATTTACTGGTACTGAAGCTCTGTTTTCTGTAGTCTTCTCTTTCTCTTTTGTTGTTTTTGCGATAAACATAAAATTCTGTCTCTTTGATCAATGGATCTGATGGATTCGCCAGTCGTGCTGATGTTTTGTTACTGTTAGTGGGTTCTGCTTCGTTACTCAGAAAACTGAAGAGAGAGAAAAAAAAGCTTCTTTGGAAAGAGGACTTTTGCTCTTCGTTTATGCTTCTGGTGAGTTGAGTTGATTGCTTTGAACATTTCTTGAATACGTTTCTTTTGAGCATTAATTATTTTGCTTTTCAATTCTTTCCTTTGATAACCGATCTTGATTATTTCTTATTAATGGTTTTTCTAATAATGTATTGTGCTCCTTGACTGACTCCTTCAAAATATCTGTTTTCTAAAATCATTAAATTAAATCTCTTGATTTAGTCTTACCATTTCTGCTCATTCCTTACCTATTAAAACTCTCCAATTATTTTCCCAAGATCTTTCTCTTTGCTATAGCTCACTGTTTTTGCAGGATCAATTGAGCTAAAGAACTTGCAGCAGAATGTCGCTCACTGTAAAACCTCATATCCACAATCACCGAAGCAAAATGGGGAAATCCACTTCAACGAGCAGAGACTGGACACAGATCTATGCAATTTACGGCATGGACCAGTGGCAAACCTTGCTCTTCATTTTGTTCCACGCCATTTTCTTCTCAATTCTATCCATCCTTTTCCTCTTCTACTTCGATCCACTCTGCAAAATCCTGGAAACTGCTGTTCTTCTTTTCGCCACCAGCACCAGCGCCACTGGCGCCGCCCGCTTCGCCGCTGGATTCATCGGCTGCGTTACGGCACTATCCGCTGTTTGCCTGTTCTTTGCCGCTGGGAATTTCTTTTACAGCTCGGTGGCTTTGCATCATGATATGGCGCAGAGGATGGTGAACTATGTCAGTGATTGGTCTTCGGTTAAGATGGCTCTGGATATTGGGTGTGGCCGTGGGATTTTGTTGAATGCGGTGGCTACTCAGCTCAAGAAAACGGGTAGTTCAGGTCGGGTTGTCGGGTTGGACCGGTCTAAACTGACCACTTTATCTACGCTCCGAACTGCCAACATGGAAGGTAGGTGTACTTTTTTACAAACTCTAAATTAGTCAGTACAATGTGATAACTTCAACGCGCTAATGAAATATTTTTATTTTTCTATTATAAGAATCTTAATCTGAAAATTGTTTGAATTCATCCAACATTAGTAGCTCTTTTAAATTTTAATTCAAAATATGGCCGTATTTATTTATTGATTTTCAAAAATTCTCACTGAATTTACGGCTAAATATATATTTAAACTATGGTTCTCCTCCAAGAATGATAAACTTGAGTAGTAAATGATCATAAGTTTATAATACGTCAGCGTTTGAAAAATTTGCACTACTGTCTTCCAGCTAGTGGGAATTAAAAATTTAGTTTGAAATCCCCAAATCAAGCTTCATAATAATCTTTAATTTACATTATTCTCTGTTAAATAATTCAACATTCTAGTACGAAAATTGGTTCTTGGTGGATTAGAACCAAATTTGACCAATTGATAGGTATTGTCTATCTCTATCTTCTCTCAACATTTTATATGAACTTATAGCATAATTTCTAATTAATGGTATTTTCATTTTTTAACCGTAAAATCAATTCAACTGTCAAACTTGTCTAATTATGAGTTAATGTAAACAGGAGTGGGAGAGTATGTGACATGTAGAGAAGGTGATGTGCGGAGCTTACCATTCGGGGATAACTATTTTGATGTGGTGGTATCTGGTGTGTTTGTCCACACGGTAGGGAAAGAGTATGGTCATCGGACGGTGGAGGCAGCGGCGGAGAGAATGAGAGTATTGGGTGAGATGGTTAGGGTTTTGAAGCCTGGAGGAATCGGAGTTGTTTGGGACATTGTACATGTACCGGAATATGTCCGGCGACTGCAGGAGTTGAGGATGGAGGATATTAGGGTTTCGGAACGTGTAACTGCATTCATGGTGAGTAGCCACATTTTATCATTTAGGAAGCCGGATCATCATCATCATGTATATGGACTCAGTGAGGTCAGGCTGGATTGGAGATGCTGATCATGGGGTAATTATACATATCATATATATAGTTACTAATTTATATTAGAAGAAAGAAAAGAAAAAAAAAAAAGAAGAGAAAAGAAAAGAAATTATATTAACTAAAATGTATACATATCAGGATGAGTTAATTATAATTAGTTTGAAATATCTGGGGAGACGAAGCTGATCCAGATGCTCAATTTCAAGCATATACATTTTGATGGAATTTATTTTATGTATGTGGTTGTCAATCAGAATATTGATTGCTTAAATAATTATCTTAATTTTTTTCTTTTTTTTTTAACTTTCTAATTAGTTGAGATCCATGTGAAAAGGGCATAATTGGACATAAATGTGCACACACACCAGAATAACACTTTTATAAAAATTATTTAAACAAAACAAAAAAGAAATAAAATCAAACTCTTTGCGAAGAGTTACTAATTTTTAGTTAAGTTATAGACGCAATTTGATTAGGTTAATTTTATTTTTAAAAAATTAAAATGAGGTCAAACAGCTCCTTAGCTAATAAAATTAATACTCAATTATTAAATTTGTTGCAGATTAAAATCACAAACAAGGAAAAAAAAAGATTATGACATGAAAATTGTACTGATGTGGTAGAAAGATAAACTGATTCATCTTTATTAAGTTTTATTCACTTAATTTATCAACATCAGTTCTAGGCCAATCTATACTGTTATAGAATAGGTTTATTATTCATGATTAATGTTTGAATTCATCAATTCTATAAATAGTAGATTCATTCTAAAACAAGACAACTGATTTCAGTACATTATTTCTTTAATCACTCTCTCCTAATTGCTAATTTAAACTTCAAAATGCTAACGTCCGGTACGACCAGGTATGCTCCTTTTGCCCGATTAGATTTAGATTATATTTTTACATTTTTATTGAAAAATCGAGTGAGATTTTATCTATCCAATTTGCTACCTCCCAAATTGAATAGTGATGAAAAGATGAAAGGAAAGTGATATAATTGTGGTATATATCCAACTTGTTTGATAAATGAACTTAAAAAAAAAAAATTAGATGTTGGGTTCGTTGAGAAGTCACAATCCTTCAACTTTGATAGGGAAGTATGCAATGCTAGTGAAGGTAAGTGGGAATTTAGTTTAGTTGGGATATTAAATTCTTACTCTCTAGGATTGTTACTAGAAAAGTTATATGAAACAAAATTTCCTTGCAAGGGCAAAAGCAACATTTTATTAGTATAATTGCAAATAGAAGGCCATCATAAGCTCTATCGCTACTTGGAGCTTGGAATTCAAATGGGTTAATTATCCCCATCTTCATTAGATTTTCATACTAAAATGACTCGGTTAGAAATAATCAATTTATAGCTAGAATATAATTAATTATTATTTAATTGTAATAAAAATTAAATATGGCTGAAAATCAATAGTTAGGTATAGATTATTTCTTTTAAATAGAAAATGATTAGCCAGTTTTACTTTTATTGTAGTTAAATAATAATTAATGTACTGATAAATCGATTATTTCTAACGAAATCACTATTAGTGTGAAACTTTAATAACTGAATATGTAATTAATAATAATAAAAAAGTTTATCTTAAAAAAAAAGAAAAAAGAAAAATCACCACTTACAAATCCTAAACTAAATTCCTTACTATTTAGAAATTTTATTAAAATTAGACCAGACTGCATTGTTAGATTAGTTTAATCATGAACCGAAAGTTTTTTCGATTCGGTCACACATATAAAATTGAAATGATAAAAAATCGAATTGAATCAATATGAACCACCAAAGAACTAGAAAATTCAAATAGAACTGAATTTGAACCGACTAGAAACTAAGTTGAAATTTGAATTTAAGCAACTTTGATGCACTTTTTGATGATAAATTAAAAAATATAATTTATATTTGATGATTTTTTTGAATGTTTTTGCTTCTCTTATATTTTTATGACTTATCTTATAATTAATGGTCTGAATGTGTTTTTTTAAATTATTTATTTATTTATATTTAGTGATAGTATCTAGATTTGGGAATTTTTTTTATCTAATTTGAAAATTCGACTTGAGTCTACTCAAAAATCTCAATCTAAATTAAAAAAAAATCCGAACGACCTAAGAATTTTAGGATCAAATTTGACCTTAAACCGAAATAAAAAAAATCCTCCAAAAAATACATGAATTTTGATCCGACCCGAACCCATGACCCAAATTTTTTCAATAAAAATTTTTATGTCATGTTTATTTATAAATTTAATTTATATACTATACCATTTTATTAATATTTTCGTTCTAATTTTTTCATAAAAATAAAATGTAATTGAAAGAAAAAAATATTTAATTATTTAGATTAATTTTGCGCTACCCAAGATAAAAAGGAAAAGAAATAAAAAAATAAAATAAAATATAATAATTAAGTGATGTATCAAGTATAGTATATATTGAATTTCACTTTCTTTATTCTTGTTTTTTTAATTTTTTTTACTTCATGTCCTAATTGATCGTGGTTAGCTGCTCATAATCCATCCACCATCTTGCATCGTTGTTGCTGCTCAGCCATACGCTATCGATTTGTTTTTATCAAATCATAACATCTCAAATCTTCTCAAATCTGAAATAAAGTGTAATGTCTTAAAAAATTTCAAGTTTGTGAATAATACATATCGAGCCATAAGTAGTATTTTTTGAGATGAATAATGCCACTTGGGATATGAGTATATTTTTTTAGGCTATAAATAGTGCCATTTGAGGTAGAAATAAGGATCCAATTTGAGGCGAAAATAAGTCCATTTAACATATTCAAAATTAAAGTTAAAGTCTAGATCATAGTTTTGTAGTGAATAGTGATATTTTTTATCGAGATTTACTGTGGTTAAAGTGGATATGGAACATTAAAAAAAATCAAATCGACTAATATGATGAGTTATATATGATGTCAATTATATATTTTAAGTTGAAAGACTAAAAAGTTAAAGTTGACTAAAGCATCGAAAAAGTCAAAATCGTACTAGTTAAACAAAAAATCGAACCAAATATGTAGAATTGCTTATGGTTCAATTTCAAGTTTAGCTCAATTTTTCAGTCTTAATTTTGATCCTAAACCTTATTCAAACCTGCTCAAAAATAAGTGATCCGACCAAAGAAAATAACAACCCAAAAATTTTGAATCCGAAAAAAACTAATCCAAAAAATTCAAACCCAAATCTATCTGATCTAACCCAATTTTCAGGTTTAGTATTTCCACAATATTTATAATTGTTATTTTAAAAATAATTCTTTGATTGTATTTTGAGGATCAAATAATACATACATGATTCCTGAGCATGCTAGAGAATTAAAGTGGTCTCAAACTAATTAATATGCGACTATCTAACTTTTATAAAAAAAATATGAGTTCTCCCACTATTACTTCAATAGAAAGCTTATGGAATTATGAAAAACACAGGAATTTGAAAACAAAATTGCATTAAATTGAAAGCTTAATCCATTGAAAATTTGATCAAAACTAAAATTGAAGAACACTAGAGAATTAAGCCATGGGTTATGTTTTGTGTAGATTTTGTTATTTTTGTGTTTGTCTTCTTTTTCTTTTGAATAGGATGGTGAATCTACCAATGACCTCCTAACCGCCTACATAGCTCACAATCATCATCACTTTAATAACTTTCCTAGTAATTATTTTCCTCAGTAATCTCTTTCAGATAGAACCATGCCCACCATATGTACATAGACTGATAATTAAAAGCCCAATAAATATGGGCTTTAATTAATTAAAAACTCAATAAAGTGTGTGGGCCTAATTAAAGCCTAAATAAAATTAAGCTTGGGCCGTAATAGTCAAGTTCTAAATCTGTGTTAAATAATGCCCACCATGTGCAATGGTTTAAATAACCTATCACATATGTGTTTTTACCCATTGCTACCATGAAATTCAAAGTCCTTTTCACTTCTTAAGATTATGATTTTTGGGAAAGGGAACATAATTTACATATACTATGAGGAAACGAAAATCAAAAGACCTACTTAAACCCCTAAAAATAAAGAATTCAACTCTTAGCTCACAAATTTAAATTCAAAGGCCAAACAACCCCAAAATCAAGAAACCATTTATGGCCGTAGCAATTTCTAAAAGTTCTAGGAAACCCTTTTATAATTTAACCTTTCAAGACCAAAACCTAACTCTTAAAGTTAAGGAAAATCAAAATTATAAAATTCAAATTTCCCTTTTCTTCTTTGATAACAACCGAACTCAGAGACCGGTTCAACTATCCAGTATTAGTCGAGCATAGAGCTCAATGAGGACTCCCGTAAACCGACCAAAAGTTCGAGTTATTCGGGCTCTTTAACCAGGCAATAGTTCGGTTAAGAACGTGTTCCAGAAATAGCTCCATCACTATGTACAAACAGTTACCACTAACCCACGTTTCCCTCGAGAATCGCCAAAAATGGGTTAGTGGCCAAAAATAACAGGAAACTCCTCCCATTGTCTCCTGCAAACGTGCTGATTCTTCCTATAAAAAGCTGAAAAGCAGGTATGAAAGGGTTACTTAAACTTTTGACTAGAAACTCCTACTTTTTTTACACAAAAATCCTAACTTGATCGTCGGAGGCTCCCTTATCAAAAATTCACCAGTCCTTTGTTTATTTTTTGCAGGTAATCACAAGGAACCTGACTGTTCATTTTACCTGTCATCATTTGGTGCGGTGAGCGTGAAACATGAACCTCTTTTCAAACCTTAACCTAAACACTTTCCAACAGGAAAACCAAACATCCAACCACACCCTGCCTGAAACACAACAGCTCCTCCCTCAACTCAACAACACCACCTCTACTTTCCCAGTCATGATAATCCCAAACATCACTCCCAGCATTACCCCTCAGACTGCACAATCCCTCATCGCCCAAGCTCAACCTTAACCTCTACCCCCATAATACACCAACTTACCTCGGGCCTCGCTGCCTCTTACTCAGGAACCCTACTCACCAGTCCTATCCCAAAATTCCAACTCAACCATTACCCTAACTACTGAGCAATTTAACTACCTCTTGGACGATCAAATCCAAAGGCAACAAAACTGGACAATACTAGAATACCAGGGCAATTTTCGATCACCCCTCTCTCAAGAAATCTTAGCGGCCCCATTTCCTAACATTCGACTTTCTCACCTTAAAACCTACATTGGCAACACCGATCCCCGAGCTCATATTGACCAATTCCAATACACTATACTGGTGCTCACAGCAGATGACTCCGCCTTGTGCAAGATATTTTCATAGACCTTGGCAGACTCAACTTAAATCTGGTTTCGAAACTTGCCATCACATTGTATTGAGAATTTTGAATAATTTAGTGACATGTTTGTCACAAAGTTCATGACTGCCATTCGCCCGAACAAGGTGTCCGCAGGCTTGAACCTGGTGCAACAAGAAAAGGGCGAATCACTACGGGCCTACGTGGAGAAGTTTAATGATGTGGCCATGAACATACAGAATTTGAACCTAGAGATCACCATCAATGCCCTTATTTGAAACATAAGGTGTCAAGATTTCAATGATTTCTTGAGCAAGAAACCCCCGAATGATTTACCGAGCTTATGTCAAGAGCACACAAGTACATTTGCATGGATGAGGCTCGAAACCTTCGCCACGCCTCCCATAGAGCATGGACATCTGAGAAGGACGTAGGTGAAAGTGCGAGAGCATCTCGAGAAGGGAGAAATCCAAGCAAGATAGACTCAAAAAAATACCGTGGGGGCAACTGGCATAACCGATCATATGCAATTACTACTCCCCGCTTAGACAACTGAAGAGATGAAAGATTCACGCCCCTAACTGCCTCTCGTGAACATATATTAGATTGGCTAAAATAGAATGGACAGGTTAATTGGTCGAGACCTATGAGGGAAGACCCGAATAGGGATCAGGGCCTTTACTGTGCTTTTTACAGGGGTAAGGGCCATAAAACTGAAGATTGCAGGCAACTCAAATGGGAGATTGAGCACTTAGTTTGAAAAGGTACCTTAGCTCGGTTTGCTAAGCCGGATGACAGAAGGAAGAGGCAGAGGTCGCCATCTCCCCAATCGAACAGAAACAGAGCCAATGGTGGCAGGAGGGCACCAGCGAAAGTCATAAATGTGATTGCCGGGGGAGAGCAACGGGATCATTCTCGAAAGAAGAAGGCCAAAGAAGTCATATCCATCGGAAGGGGGAAGAGCTCAGCCCCAAATACGATTTAGTTTTTAGCAGCAAATGGGGCACATGTTTGGCACCCATACACATATGCTTTAGTTGTCAAAACAGTCATTGAAGACTTCTTGGTCCAGTGAATATTGGTCGACACAGAAAGTGCGGTCAATCTCATAACAGCCTAAGTATACAGAGCATTAGGGATGTCAAACCATCAACTTGAAGAAGTCAATATCCCTTTAATTGGTTTGTCCGAAAAGCTTATTCGGGTAAATGGTCTAACAACTTTATCTGTTATGCTCGGAGATAATTCAATAGTATGTACTTGCTGAGCAAATTTCATGGTGGTCGATATTTCATTATCTTACAATGTGATATTCGACCGACCTTTACTATCCGAGGTGGATGCCTGTGTTTCAATGAAAAAAAATCCCCACAAATGATGGAGCAGCAATTTTGAGGAAAAATTAGTAGACTGCCCGAGAGATATACTTGACCATGCTCAGAGAGGCCAATCAGGTCTTGCCCTTAAACAAAATAGATATACCTGAGGAAGAGGAACGACGGGCAGAGCCAGTAGAAGTATTACAGGTAGTCGAACTAAAGTCGAAAAAGAATGTTCATATATTAGTTGGAGAGATTGGGATGGAGAAAGAAGCTCTACTCTCAACGCTTTGTGAGTTCGTCGATATTTTTGATTAGCGAACCTCAGACATCTAGGGGATAAAAAAGACTTAATAGTTCACTCGTTGAATGTTCGGCTAGAATGTAAGCTAGTAAAATAGAAGAAGAGAAATCATGCCCCCGAGAGACAATTGGCCATCGAGCAAGAAATCGTAACTTTGCTGGAGAATGGTTTTATCAGGGAAATATTCTATCTGGACTGGCTAGCCAACATGGTGCTTATTAGGAAGAGCAGTGGCAGATGGAGAATGTGTGTTGATTTCACCGATCTAAACAAAGCATGCCGAAGGACTGCTATCCTCTACCGAACATAGACACACTGGTGGATTCCACGGCAGGATTAAAAAAGTATGCCTTTTTCAATGCCTCAGTGGGCTACCATCAGATTTCGATGGCCCCAACAAATGAAGAGAAAATAGCGTTCATCACTCACAGAGGAACCTACTGTTATCTGGTCATGTCCTTTGGATTGAAGAACGTAGGGGCCACTTACCAAAGGCTAATGAATCAGCTATTCACCGAGCAGTTAGGGAGAAACATGGAGATCTATATGGACGATATGATCGTCAAGAGCCAAACCCCAGCAGACATGTGTACCGAGCTAAAGAAGACCTTCCAAAGACTCAGGGATTCAGGCCTGAAGCTCACCCCTAAAAAATGTACCTTCGGGGTGCAGTCCAGAAAATTCCTCGACTTTATGATATTGAAGAGAACGATCGAGGAAAATTCAGAGAAAATCGAGGCAATCATGACCATGGATCCACCAAAAATAGTTCGGGAAGTTTAGATGTTGAATGGAAGAATCACGACTTTAGGCAGGTTTATATCTTGCTCGGCCAAATAGTGTCTGCCATTGTACCAAGCAATCAGGAACCTCAAAAACTTTACATGGATAGAAGAATGTCAGCAAGCATTCAAGGACGTAAAGCAGTTCCTCTCAACCTCGCCACTACTCAGCAGACCACTGGCAGGTGAGATTTTGTACATTTACTTATCTATCTCAGCAGGTGCGGTAGGTTCGGTCCTAGTCAGAGAAGAGGAGGGCCAACAGTTTCCTATTTACTACACAAGTAAAGTACTTCGGGGTGCTGAGCTCAATTATTCGATCTTAGAGCAGCTTACTCTTGCACTCATCACATCAATGGTAAAGCTCCGTCCGTACTTTCAAGCGCACACGATTGTAGTGCATACAAACTCAAACTTGAGAAAGGTATTACAAAGGCCAGAATGTTTGGGGTGATTGACAAAATGGGCTGCTTGCCTAGGGGAGTTTGATGTTTGGTATGAGCCACGAAGATCCATGAGGGCACAGATACTGGCGAACTTTGTGGCTGAGCTACATGAACCTGTTCCCGAGCAAAAAAAAACATCATGGAAGTTGTATGTTGATAGGGCTTCAAGTTCGAATGGTGTGGGGGCCGGAGTATTTTTGATGAGCCTGATGGTAGTTCGCATTTGAGCAATGGCATGCCTGACCTTTTCAGCATCCAACAATACAGCGGAATATGAAGCCCTATGCTACGGGCTGCAGTTGGCAATAGAAGTGAAGCCGGACATCTTAGAGATATTCTCAGATTCCCAACTGGTGGTCAGCCAACTGAAATGAAACTTTGAAGCCAAAGATCGTTCCATGATCAGCTATAAAGAGCTAAATTTCGCCTAGTTAGCCAGGTTGGAGGGAAAAGAGGGAGCTTGGTCGATCACTCAAATACCTCGAGCAGAGAATATGGAAGCAGATAATCTTACTAAGAGAGCTTGTCTCAACAGTACAATTGATAATACAGACATCACTTCCATAACCATTTCATGCCCAACTTATAAAACCTTTCAGATTCAAGTACAGAAGCCAATGTAGGGTTGACCCTTACCTATTTACCAGTACTTGATGTTAGGAACCCTGCCAGAAGAACAAGCCCAAGCTCGAAAGATAGTTCAAAAATTGAGCTTATATGTTGTGATGGATGACAAACTTTACAGGCAATCTTTCTCCAATCTATGGGCTTTATGTGTGAGCAATGATGAAGAGGATTATATCCTTAGAGAGATTCATGAAGGAATCTGCAGAGCTCATGAAGGTGCATGGGCCATAACTCTTAAAGCTCTCTTACATGGGTATTATTGGCCAACCATGGAGGCCGATGCAAAAGCTCTAGTGCAAAGGTACAACAAATGCCAAAGGTTTGCCAACATTCTACATCAGAGCTCGGCAAAGCAGAAACCGATGCACAGCCCGTTGCCTTTTGTCCAATGGAGGATTGACATATTGAGCCTTTTTTCTCGAGCGAAGGGGTAGCAATGGTTTTTGTTAGTGTTGGTAGACCACTTTACTAAGTGGGTAGAAGCCGAGCCACTTTCAACCATCACATCGGCGAACATCATTAAGTTCCTGAATAAAAACATCATCACAGGGTTCGGTATCCCCCACTTAATTATATCTGACAATGGAAATCAGTTTGATTGTCAAGTTTTTAAAAACTTCTGCTCAAAGCTGAAGATCCAGTTGAATTTCACTTCAGTCTACCATCCGCAATCCAATGAAATAACCGAAGTAACAAACAAAACTATCCTATCCGAACTCAAGAAACGGCTTGAAGGTGCTAAGGGCTTATGGACCGAAGAACTTAATAATGTGCTATGGGCGTACTGAACGTCACCTTATGTGACAACAGGGTTAACATCGTTTGCAGTGACATATGGTACTGAAGCGATCATCCCATGTGAGATAGGAGTATGAGGCATCCAAACATCTTCTTCTAATGTAGAGAACAACAACGATCTCTTATATAACTTAGATCGACTTGAAGAAAGTAGGGAGCTTGCGCAAATACGGTCCGCAACATACAAACAGCACATGGCAGCTTGACATGATCACATGATCAAGCTGAAGTCTTTTTGGGTCGGATAGTTGGTACTGAAAAAGGTGGTGTCTGCTCAAATGGCAGCAGGAGTAGGCAAACTGGATCCCAACTGGGAAGGACCGTACATTATCCTGGAAGTAAGCCAGAACGGAGCATACAGGCTAAAAGATATCGCAGGCAAACGGCTACCGCACTCTTAGAATAGACTCAACCTCAAGCCATACTATCAATAGCTCGACATTCTTCACACCATAATAAACCTTGTACTGATTCTGATTTAACCATCCTTAACTTTTATTCGTTATTATCATTATTTCTTCATTTTTTTATTACAAGTTATCGCCATGATGATCTGGCCTAAATGCAAGTCTTGCAGATGCTTCCGTCTACTGGATAGAAGTTTAATGAATGACGCATTCTATGCAAAATACTTAGCAAATTCATACCATGATATGTCTAAGGGCTTGATATTATCACCAAAATTGCCCGATCATTTCAATAAGTTTGGCACACTATGCCGCAAAACTTGCTAACATGTAAGGCTACCTATGCCTATGTCTAAGGGCTCGGTATTAATGTTAAAATCGCCCGATTATTTAAGTTAAGTTCGGCACATCTTGCTGCAAAACTTGCTAACATGTAAGGCTACCTACACCTATATTTAAGTGTTAGTGTAAGCCCTAGCCCCAATGCATTATAACGAAACACTTGAAATTAATAACATGAGGCATTAGTTTTATCTTTTGTATTCCTGTGCATATCAATTGATAAAACTATCCAAGAATGTCGTTTCGGTTTAAGTTATCATGTGTGAGGCACATGGATTGTAAGACCTTGAAACAAATGAGACATCATTCTAAATATCCCTAGTCAGTCATTGTTATGGGAATAACAAATGAATTAAGACTAGTATGCTCTCTCTGATCTTATGAGTTCTGTCTTACGGATCATTAGGACAAGAGTGTCAATCAGAGATCATAGATACATGTTAAAGAACATGGTATCTGGATTCGATCCGCTCATGAGAACACTACATGGTACAAGTCATAAGTGTTTCTCATATGCAAGTTTTGTATCGGAGTTCTTAGACCTGAAATCTCTATGAAACTCTTTATGAATTACTGTGTACTTTGACATACACCTAACGTGCTCGTAACAGAGTGACAAGTACGGGTATGATTGGGTATGCACTGATTCATGTTAGAGAGCATGAGAGAAGTGAAGGGATTACCCCTCTCGATAAGAGAGAAAAATATCACCGGCCACTTGATCAGTGAACTGAGAAGTGTATGTCCATACCGAGATGAAATAATGAGTAATCATTATTTATCTGAGAGTTCAGTGTCACTGGAATATCAAGAAATGAATTAATGTATATAAGGATGACTAGTTCCATGCCTTATATTAATTCTGATATTTATGGGTAAGGGACTATGCGAAATTGCATTAGGTCACCAAATGCCATATGCATTTTCATTTAATTTGGAATGCTATAATATCTTGCTAGAGAATATATATAGCCTTTGAATTAATTTATTAATTCATTGCCAACATTAAATGGACCTATAGGATCGCACACAAAACATTGGGCTTAAAATATTTAAATTAAGTATTGGACATTAATTTGGGCTTTTAATTAAAGTCAAATTAATGTATGTAATGGGTTATAATATTGCTATTGGGCTTTGGTCCATGAGAGAGAGAAATTCAGCCCATAAGGTTTAATTTCAATTAATTAATTATCTTGTGTTAATTAAGTTAATTGAATATTAAAGCCTAAAGGAATTTAAATTAAATTAAATCACTTATATATTTAATTAAGTGATTTCATTTATTTAAATGTCTTATGTTTTATTTCAAATTTGAATTTAAATTCAAAGGAGTTTAATTCAAAATATATTACTTATCTTTAGGAAGTGATAGAGTTTGAATTAATTATCTTAGGATAGTTGAATTCAGATTAATGACTTGCCAAAGGATAAGCATATATATTAAAAGAAATAAAACCCTAAACCTAATTTTTTTTGTGTGGCATGAATAGTAACTCGTGAATAGTAACTCGTGAATAGTGACTCTCTCTCTCTTAATTCTTTTGTTCAATTTTTCACAAGGAGAAAGGATTGTTCCTCATTCTCTTGTGTTATTGAGCAATAATAGCAATCTAAAGAAGTACAAAATCAAGTTTTGTAGCTTCAAACTATAACCATTACACAATACCGAAAAAGAGAGCTAGCAATCTCGATTTTAAGCCGTCGGTGCAAGTGTGTGTGTGAGAATAGAGGGAGTGGCGCAAAAGGCTGTTCCTTGGCATTGGTGATCGAGAACTAAGGTGGATAAAGGCATCTTGGTTGCTGGACATCACAAAATCAAAGAATAAAAAGGCATCATCTATTGTAAGTTTCAAAACCCTAAAATTGCATGTTTTCGTTCCTAGTTTTGGATATGTATGTTATGCATGATAAAATTTTTGTTTTTCCGCTGTGCTATCATGATTATCATACCATGTCATATTCCATCAGTGGTATCAGAGCCTAGACATGCTTATTTTAGTGCTTTAGATGCATGAAAAAATTAATTAAAAATCGTTATTTTGAAAACATGCAAATCTGAAATTTTATGTTTTGAGTTTTTTTGCATTTTTTTGGTGTAAAAACGATTTTAATTGATTAGATAGGTATTATAATTAATATGACATGTTAATATACTGTCCTAAGATATTATTAGGGCTGGTAATGGTCGGATTTAATTATTTATACCTGATGGTACATGTTAATTATGAAACTAGGTGCTAGTTGGCATGTAAATTGCTATTTTAACAACTAGTTTTCAAAATTAAATGTAAAAACGTTTTTGGGATGTTTGTAAGTGATTTTTAAAGATTAAATATCAGGTCTGGACATGTTTTAAATTTGGTTTTAATTCTGGTCCATGAAAATTTAATTGATTAATTTTAAAATCACTTAAAACTATGTCTAGTTTGTGTTTGTTACATGTTTAATCAACATTGTTTGTTATGTTTTGATTAAAATGGTAAAAACACATTTAGATTAAAATGGTACAGAATATTAAATCAATGTTTATGGAATTATTTAGATTATTAAATGACTCATAAAATTGATTTAAATGTTTATGCATTTTATGGCATTACATAAGCATTAAACAACTAGTTTTTGTTGTTTGTTTGTTTTTGCATGAATGCCGTGTACTATATATGTGTTCTTCATGATTTTATTTTTAATTCATGTTAGCACATATTATATGCATTTTTAATGTTTATGGACTGTATGACATAAAATTAAAAATGGCTAAATTGGAAATTATGCTAGAGTTGATTTATAGCACAAATCTAACTAGTTTGTGTTTTGGGCTTTTAAGAGAACTTATTCAATAAGAGGATTTAGTCCATTGGGCTTCGGCCCAGGCCCATCACGGGGTCATCTCTTAAAGCTTCAAGTACACAATTTCCATTAATGGGTTTGGCTAAATCTAATTAAAATTGGACTTTGTTTGATCCATGAATGCTATGTATATTTATTTGCTTGTTTGGTGTGATGAATGGATATGCATGGTGCATTCATGGGCCCTGGGTTTTTGTAATTAAATATGGCCTGCGAGCCATTATATTTTATTGTAAAAGTTTCATTTATTTCTTAGAATAGAATATACTTGAAGACTTTATAAATCAAGACGAAGCCCACCGGAGTGGAGAAGCCCAACTCGAAGATTCTTATGTAATAGTATAGAATCTTAGTTGTAGGTTTTTGGGCCCATGTTTGTCACGCTTTACTTTATGCAATTATATATATATGCATGCTATGTATGGATGACAAAGCGTATGCCATGTAAGCCGTAATAAAATGAATCCCTAAAATAGTAAGTCATAAAGTTGCCTTCCTAATTCGAAACATGTCAAGGCATCGATCATCGGTCACGTAGACTAGGAGTCCTAGATGCGCCCGATTATCTTTGTGAGGCATGGGTTGTGAATGTAGGTTGGACTTATCATGGAAAGGGATGCCCGGACCTAGGCAACTAATAAATGGGTTGTGCTATAACATCCTAAGATGTTAGCCCATTTGATCCAAGAGTCATGTACGAGACATGATTGGAGTTTTCCTACCTAAGTAACTTAACTTGTTAGGTGTACAAGCTCAGCTTGACTAATAAGTTGTTGAGAAAAGTGGATCTTGGCCCACATTAAATCACTAACGCGAATTATTTAAAGGGATATTAATTCGGTTTGTGGGATCATTAATAAGACCTCATTTAATCTTGCTAAATTTTATTGTAGATTGAAAATGGCATCTTCAAACAACAATTTCTCATTGCGACCGGTCCTTGAAAAGGACAAATTGAATGGCACCAATTTCATAGACTGGTCTCGAAACTTAAGAATAGTTCTTAAGCAAGAGAAGAAGTCGTATGTTTTGGATGCACCCTTGCCTGATGAACCAGGAAGGAACGCCTCTGCGGTTCAAAAGGAAACTTTTGAGACCAAGAAGAGCGACTCCAATGATGTGACCTGTCTGATGCTGGCCACTATGGTGCCTGAATTGCAAAAGCAATTTATGGACCAAGAGGCCTATGCGATCATGGTGCACCTCAAGGAGATGTTCCAAGAACAAGCTCATCACAAGAGGTTCGTGACAACAAAGGCTTTAATTTCTTGCAAGATGGCTGAGGGTACTTCTGTTAGTACCCATGTACTCAAGATGAAAGGGTATCTTGATACTCTTGAGAAGCTTGAGGTACTAGTGCCAAAGGAATTGGCCACTGACTTGATCTTAGGATCATTACCTGCTGCTTATGATCCATTTGTGATGAATTATAACATGCATGCAATGAATAAGTCAGTCACTGAGCTTCATGGGATGCTTAAGAATGCTGAAGAAAACATTCGAAAGACCAATCCCGTACTAATGGTTCAAAAGGGAATTAAGAAGGGACAAGCTAAGGGAAAGGGAAAGGGAAAGGCAAAACCCAAGTCAAGTGGGAGTGCACCTCAGGCCCAATCCAAGCCCAAGGCGCCAAAACTCAAAGAGAGTGAGAGCACTTGCTTCCATTGCAACAAGATAGGGCATTGGAGGAAGAATTGCGCTCTCTTTAAGGAAGAACAAAAGAAGAATGGAGCCAAGGCGTCCAGTTCTGGTATTTTTGTTGTTGAAGTTAACCTTTCTATTTCTACCACTTGGGTATTGGATACCGGTTGTGGTTCTCACATTTGTTCAAATGTGCAGGGGTTAAGAAATAGGCGGTTACTTGGGAAGAATGAAGTGGACCTCCGTGTGGGGAATGGAGCACGAGTTGCTGCCATGGAGATAGGTGACTATCACCTCACTTTACCTTCCGGACTTTGTATTGTTTTGAATAATTGTTATTATGTGCCTGCTATGAGCAGAAACATTATTTCAGTTTCATGTTTGGATAATGATGAATTTGATTTTGTTATTAAAAATGGCAATGCTCATATTCGTCGCCAAGGCATTTCTTATGGCAATGCCATGTTGCAAAATGGCCTTTATATCCTTGATTTACAAAACAAAGAGTCCATATACAACATTAATACAAAGAGGGTTAAATCAAACGAATTGAACCCTACTTACTTCTGGCATTGTCGCTTAGGACATGCAAACGAAAAACGCATTTCAAGACTCCACAAAACTGGAGTGCTTGGGTCATTCGACTTAGAGTCTTATGATACATGCGAGCCATGTTTGCATGGAAAAATGACAAAGAGTCCTTTTAATAAAAATGGCGAGAGGACTAATGGCATATTGGAACTAATACATTCCGATGTATGTGGACCTTTAAGTACACATGCTAGAGGTGGTTTTAGCTACTTCGTGACATTCACAGATGACTTCAGTAGATATGGCTATGTCTATCTGATGAAGTACAAGTCTGAAACTTTTGAGAAATTCAAAGAGTTTAAGAATGAAGTAGAAAACCAACTTGGCAAAAGTATAAAAGCCATTCGATCAGATCGAGGTGGCGAATACTTAAGCCAAGAGTTTGACAGTCATCTAAAGGAGTGTGGTATTATTTCACAGCTCACTCCTCCTGGAACACCTCAATGGAATGGTGTGTCCGAAAGGAGAAATCGAACTCTGTTGGACATGGTTCGATCTATGATGAGTCAAGCTAATCTTCCTATCTCTTTTTGGGGTTATGCATTAGAAACTGCTGCGTTTCTATTGAACCGTACTCCAACTAAAGCAGTTGAGAAGACACCATACGAGGTATGGACTGGGAAAGAACCCAATATGTCTTTTCTCAGGATTTGGGGCTGTGAAGCACATGTTAAGAAATTAACATCTGAAAAAATAGAGTCCAAATCCACTGTCTGCTTGTTTGTGGGTTATCCTAAAGAAACAAAGGGATACTACTTTTACTCACAAGCCGAGAACAAAGTATTTGTTGCTCGCAAGGCTGTTTTCTTGGAAAAGGAGTTCCTTCTCAAGAAAGACAGTGGGAGTAAAGTAGAACTTGGAGAAATTCAAGCACCACAAACTCCTATAGAGGATGGTTTGGAAATGGGATCAAGTTCACAACCAGTTGTGGAACAAAAACCCATTACACAAGAACCTAGAAGGTCCGATAGGGTACGTCAGGAGATTGAGAGATATGGATTTCTAATCACTGACAGTGACACTATTGAGTTAGTAGATCGTGAGGATCCTACTACCTACCGAGAAGCTATTGAGAGCCCAGACTCGAAAAATTGGCTTGAAGCCATGAAATCCGAGATGCAATCAATGTACGATAACCAGGTTTGGACCTTGGTTGATCCACCGGAAGGTGCTAAGGTAATTGAATGCAAGTGGCTATTCAAACTCAAAGCTGATAAGACCTACAAAGGTAGACTAGTAGCAAAAGGTTTTCGGCAAACTCATGGTGTAGACTATGACGAAACCTTTTCGCCTGTAGTCATGCTCAAATCCATTAGGATCTTGCTTGCCATAGCTGCATATCATGATTATGAGATATGGCAAATGGATGTCAAAACTGCTTTCCTCAACGGAAATTTACTTGAGGATGTGTATATGACACAGCCTGAAGGTTTTGTCAATCCCAAGCATCCTAAGAAGGTATGCAAGCTTCAAAAATCCATTTATGGATTAAAGCAAGCATCCCGAAGTTGGAATCTTCGCTTTGATGAGGCAGTCAAAGAATTTGACTTCATCAAGAACGAAGATGAGCCTTGTGTGTACAAGAAGGTTAGTGGGAGTATAGTAGTGTTTCTGGTCCTATATGTGGACGACATCCTTCTCATTGGGAATGATATTCCAACATTGCAAAAGGTTAAGCAATGGTTGGGAAAATGTTTCTCAATGAAAGACTTAGGTGAAGCCGAGACAATACTTGGTATTCGAATCTATAGATATAGATCGAATCGGCTTTTGGGACTAAGTCAAGAAAAGTACATAGACAAAGTACTAAAGCGTTTTAGTATGGGAGACTCAAAGAAAGGATACATACCTTTGGCTTTGGGAGTTCTTTTGACTAAAGAACAGTGCCCTAAAACCAAAGAGGAAAGGGACAACATGAGTAGAATCCCATATGCATCTGCTATTGGATCTATCATGTACGCTATGTTATGTACTAGGTTGGATGTTGCTCATGCACTGAGTATAACCAGTAGGTTTCAGCAAGACCCTGGTGAGAAGCACTGGTCTGCAGTAAAAGGGATCCTGAAGTACCTGCGAAGGACTAAGGATCACTTCTTGGTGTATGGTGGTCAAGAAGAGCTCGTCATACAAGGTTATGCTGATGCTGCTTTTCAGACCAGCACTCAGGATTCTAGATTGCAATCTGGGTTTGTTTTTGTTTTGAACGGTGGTGCTGTCAGCTGGAGAAGCTTGAAGCAAGAAATCGTTGCCGACTCAACTACAGAATCTGAGTATATTGCAGTAAGTGAGGCTGCAAAAGAGGCTGTTTGGATTAAAAATTTCATTAATGGATTAGGAGTGGTCCCAAGCGTCCTAGATCCATTAGAAATTTTCTGTGACAATAACGGGGCCATTGCACAGGCCAAGGAGCCCCGGTCACACCAGAAATCCAAACACATACTCAGAAGGTACCACTTGATCAGAGAAATCATTGATCGTGGGGACGTCAAGGTTAGCAAGATATCAAGTGAAGACAATGTAGCAGATTCTTTGACGAAATAGTTACGTCCAAATCTGCACGAAGCTCATTTGAGAGCGTTCAGTCTTAGGGCTATGCCCAATTGGGACTAGTGCTAGTGGGAGATTGTTAGTGTAAGCCCTAGCCCCAATGCATTGTAACGAAACACTTGAAATTAATAAAATGAGGCATTAGTTTTATCTTTTGTATTCCTGTGCATATCAATTGATAAAACTATCCAAGAATGTCATTTCGGTTTAAGTTATCATGTGTGAGGTACATGGATTGTAAGACCTTGAAATAAATGAGACATCATTCTAAATATCCCTAGTCAGTCATTGTTATGGGAATAACAAATGAATTAAGACTAGTATGCTCTCTCTGATCTTATGAGTTCTGTCTTACGGATCATTAGGACAAGAGTGTCAATCAGAGATCATAGATACATGTTAAAGAACATGGTATCTGGATTCGATCCGCTCATGAGAACACTACATGGTACAAGTCATAAGTGTTTCTCATATGCAAGTTTTGTATCGGAGTTCTTAGACCTGAAATCTCTATAAAACTCTTTATGAATTACTGTGTACTTTGACATACACCTAACGTGCTCGTAACAGAGTGACAAGTACGGGTATGATTGGATATGCACTGATTCATGTTAGAGAGCATGAGAGAAGTGAAGGGATTACCCCTCTCGATAAGAGAGAAAAATATCACCGGCCACTTGATCAGTGAACTGAGAAGTGTATGGCCATACCGAGATGAAATAATGAGTAATCATTATTTATCTGAGAGTTCAGTGTCACTGGAATATCAAGAAATGAATTAATGTATATAAGGATGACTAGTTCCATGCCTTATATTAATTCTGATATTTATGGGTAAGGGACTATGCGAAATTGCATTAGGTCACCAAATGCCATATGCATTTTCATTTAATTTGGAATGCTATAATATCTTGCTAGAGAATATATATAGCCTTTGAATTAATTTATTAATTCATTGCCAACATTAAATGGACCTATAGGATCGCACACAAAGCATTGGGCTTAAAATATTTAAATTAAGTATTGGACATTAATTTGGGCTTTTAATTAAAGTCAAATTAATGTATGTAATGGGTTATAATATTGCTATTGGGCTTTGGTCCATGAGAGAGAGAAATTCAGCCCATAAGGTTTAATTTCAATTAATTAATTATCTTGTGTTAATTAAGTTAATTGAATATTAAAGCCTAAAGGAATTTAAATTAAATTAAATCACTTATATATTTAATTAAGTGATTTCATTTATTTAAATGTCTTATGTTTTATTTCAAATTTGAATTTAAATTCAAA
Organism: Excoecaria agallocha; assembly: GCA_037975025.1. NCBI lineage: Eukaryota > Viridiplantae > Streptophyta > Magnoliopsida > Malpighiales > Euphorbiaceae > Excoecaria > Excoecaria agallocha. The sequence continues at coordinate 5,481,721 of CM075823.1, read as the reverse complement.
GGAGTTTAATTCAAAATATATTACTTATCTTTAGGAAGTGATAGAGTTTGAATTAATTATCTTAGGATAGTTGAATTCAGATTAATGACTTGCCAAAGGATAAGCATATATATTAAAAGAAATAAAACCCTAAACCTAATTTTTTTTTGTGGCATGAATAGTAACTCGTGAATAGTAACTCGTGAATAGTGACTCTCTCTCTCTTAATTCTTTTGTTCAATTTTTCACAAGGAGAAAGGATTGTTCCTCATTCTCTTGTGTTATTGAGCAATAATAGCAATCTAAAGAAGTACAAAATCAAGTTTTGTAGCTTCAAACTATAACCATTACACAATACCGAAAAAGAGAGCTAGCAATCTCGATTTTAAGCCGTCGGTACAAGTGTGTGTGTGAGAATAGAGGGAGTGGCGCAAAAGGCTGTTCCTTGGCATTGGTGATCGAGAACTAAGGTGGATAAAGGCATCTTGGTTGCTGGACATCACAAAATCAAAGAATAAAAAGGCATCATCTATTGTAAGTTTCAAAACCCTAAAATTGCATGTTTTCGTTCCTAGTTTTGGATATGTATGGTATGCATGATAAAATTTTTGTTTTTCCGCTGTGCTATCATGATTATCATACCATGTCATATTCCATCATTAAGAACTCGACATTAACACTAAAATCGTCCGATTATTTAAGTTAAGTTCTGCACACCTCGTCGTAAAACTTGCTAACATGTAAGGCTACCTGCGCCTATGTCTAAGGGCTCGGCATTAATGCTAAAATAGCCTGATTATTTAAGTTAAGTTTGGCACACCTCGCCGCAAAACTTGCTAACATGTAAGGTTACCTACGCCTATGTCTAAGGGCTCGGCATTAACGCTAAAATTGCCCGATTATTTAAGTTAAGTTCGGCAAACCTCGCCGCAAAACTTGCTAACTTTAACGGCTGACTACGTCTATGGATAAGTACTTGGCATCATCGCCAGGATCGCACTATCTTTCAAGCAGGTTCGGTGCATATCACCGTATAACTTGCAGACTTAGCAGGGTAACAAAGCCTATGGGAGATTGCTCGGCATACATTGCCAATTAACTTTATAACTCAATAAGCAATTTGCACCTCAACAAACTCATGTTCAAAGAAGAGTTCGGCAAGCGCTGCCACAACTTTTGGTTTACATGGAAAAAGTTTGTAATTGATAAATTATCCAACCTCGCCCAGAGCGTACATACGACATCGACGAGCTTAGGCCCTCAATTTACTCTAAATATCTTGACCGAATCATCCTTTGGCAAACACAAGTTTGGCATTTATAGAGCCTTGGGGTCGGAGTATCAAATGCAAGGTACAACCCATGTCATCCTCATCACTTACATCCTCCTTTTCTGGGATGTTTTTGTTTTAAACATATTAAACTCGATTTTGAAATCATTGGCTGTTCGGTTAAGCTTTTGAGCACTCACCTCGCCACGCACGGGAATGCTGTTTGTTCATATGTTCTTGGGAAGATATGCCGAACAAAAATAATAAACTTAATAAAATTAAAACAAAATTTTAAATTTTTATTGATTTAAATGCTCGGTTACAAGGATATAGTCCTCATCTAGATAAACATCATCCAGAAAAGATAGATCTAGTTTGGGGTATTTCCCCCTTACAACAGAAGAGATTTTAGAACTAAATGCCATACACTTCTTCGCCAACACCTCGGCCTATTTTTCTTTTCGCTCAGCCTCTTTTTTCTCTCACTCAGCCTCTTTTTGCTTGAGTTGCTTGACTTCGGCCTGGAGAGCAAAGTTAGACTCCTTCTCTCGGTTTAGTGAGGTCTCTAGCTCGGCTGCTTTCCTTGCGGGCTCCTCAAGCTGCCCCAGAGCCTTCCAAGCTTTTTCCTCGATTTTAGCCACCCTTGATCGTAGAGTGCCGAAGTTTGAATCAGCCCATCGATGCTTCATAATGAGATCATTCATCTTAGCAATGGTGGTGTCGATCAATTGGGACCCCTACCAAACATAGAAAAGATCAGGTAATGGTCGAGAAAACTAACACCATCTGGTAGTCCGAGCTACTTACTTTGACCTGATGTTTCTTCAAACTCTCAGCCAAGTTTTTTGCGCTCAGAGAAGTGAGAGGACTAACCTCCTTTGGTATGCAGGAAACAATATGCATGAAGGTGTTGAAGTTCGGGTCATTGCAGAAATACTTATCCCCTTAGCTTTCCAAAACTCGCAAATATCAATAAGCAGTGAGCAGAGATCTTTTGGCTGCTTCCCTACCTGGCCTTGGTGCTCGAAGGGAGAAGAAAACTCAGCCTTGACAATCGAAGTCCTAATGACCTCAGTAGCTACAGGCACTGGCTGAGCCTCGGGAGGGGGAGCTGCCACCGGTTGCTCGACAATAGGAGGCACGATGGAAGAGCCTTCGACAAGCTTCTGCCTTTTCACTTTCATAATTTCAGCTGGTCGGCTCATTTTTCTCATAGATACAAAGAAAAAATAAATTAAAATAGTGCATCAGTATCACTGAATAAGAAAATATTGTATATTACCTTTTTTTCGACAAGAAAGTGGCCCCAAACTATAAGGATCTAATAGATTCCTCAAGTCCCACTTGTCCCGAGCCAGTTCCCTCCATAGAGTTAAAATTAGCTCCTCTTCATCAGAGAGCCACAAGTTCCGTCGTTACGATTTGTAAACCTCCCCCAAGTTGTTCGTACTGGAAAATTAGGCCACACTCTTTCCACCAAGAAGAATCGATCTTTCCACTTTTTTAGAGACTCCGAATTCTCAATGGACACCCCATAGCCAGATCGAGCTTGTATGTAATTATGATCTTCGGTACCAACTCAAAAATCGACCACATGGGTTGCTCGAAATAGGTTAAGTGTCAAGTCTATACCCTGTTCCACCACCCAAATTTGAAGAGCGGTAAGGGCCCGTCAGGCATTGGGGTGGAGCTTTCCTATGGCCATATCGAAGTACGATAGCACGCTCACTTCGAAACTAGTTATAGGCAAGCAGACGCAAACCTCTAACTGCTCTTCGTATATGGTGGTCTTTCTTTTGTTGGTGTCTACTGGTTCAGATGTCAATTGGACTAAGAGTGGATCAAGCTCCTCCTCTTTGATTGTTGAACTTATGCTATCCACCCCAGGCAACCGACGTGGAACTTTCTTTTTGGTAGAAGAAGTAACAGATTAACCAAATTCGAATGGTTAGATTCCTTTTTCCAAACTTGAATCCCTACTCATGCCAGAGGCACTACCGATGGGAATATCTCCACTATTTTCCACTCTTTCACTTGAAGCAGATCCCAAGCTCATGATGATGAAAAAAACTAAGAACAAAAATAGAAATAAGGTGAAAGAGAAGGAAAGATCAACAAACCTAATGAAGGGGATGGCAACGAAAAAAAACCAGACGAAGAGCGAGAAGAACAGAGCTTCAAGCAGAAGGATTCAAAGATTGAGGATGCAGCACAAACGAGAGAAGCAAAGCCAAGAAAAAGAAAAGCGAAAGGGAAATAGAGATTAGGAGAAAGTTTATATAGGAAAACTAAGATGGATCCAGACCATACACGTGGTAGCGGATCCAAGCATGTGATAGCACATTTAAGACGGTGCACTACAATCGAGGTGCCCCTAACCTTTACACACAGTAAATAAGGAAGCCATAATGACCTCCAATAAATACTCGTATAAAAGCTGACGTCACCCTAGCCATTACGCAGGACGATCAGGTAGCTCTAGAGGCCAGTTTCCCCTGCTCCAAAACGAGGTGAGTTACATGGCCTTTGAAACTGGACTTTAGATAAAGGCTCGGTAGGTACTCACACCTCGAGTCGCCATAACCAGCTCACTCGGCCTAGTCACCACGAACTCCTATCTATGGTATTGAATAGGTCCATTCGGTACTTATTTGCCAACTGCCGACATAAATGTTGTCTACTGGGGGGGACTTATGATAACAATCGAACTCAGAGACCGATTTAACTATCTAGTATTAGCCGAGCATATAGCTCAATGAGGACCCCTGTAAACTGACCAAAGGTTCGAGTTATTCGGGCTCTCTAACCAAACAACAGTTTTGTTAAGAATGTATTTCAAAAATAGCTCCACCACGATATACAAATAGTTACCACTAACCCATATTTTCCTCGAGAATCGCTGAAAATGGGTTAGTGGCCGAAAATAATTCGTAACTCCTCCAATTGTCTCTTGCAAATGTGATGATTATTCATATAAAAAGCTGAAAAGCAGGTATGAAAAGGGTTACTTAATCTTTTGACTAAAAACTTCTCATTTTTTTGACACAAAAATCCTGACTTGACCATCGGAGGCTCCCTTGTTAAAACCCACCGGTGCTTTGTTTATTTTTTGCAGGTGATCGCAAGGAACCCGACTGCTCATTTTACCTGTCATCATTCTTCAATTTCTTTGCCAAAGAATCAATTCAACACCCTTAAAAATCCAATTCTTAGATTTTCACTTTAGAGTTCAAAAAAATAAAAATTTCCCTTAAGAAACTTTTCCACTAGTGAAAGAGGACAGAAGAGAAGACCCACAATTGTACGAGCATGCCACTAGTGAGACAACAATAGTGCACAACACAATAGATAAGTTGGGAGCAGCAGCCACTACACCCACCAATGACACTGTAGATGAGGTAAAAGGAAGCACAACAACTAGCTTCGCACCCACCCATGACACCACATGTGAGGCATGAGGCACAGTAACCAGTGTTGCACCTTGTAACACTACATATGTAATATTAACAGGGGCAACAAATAGAATCTTACCCTGCTATGTCACACACATAGTAGTAGCAAGGGTAGCAACTAACATTGTACCCCATGATGCTGCACAACCAAGCTAAAAGACTCTACGGTATAATGCTCCCAAGCCTTTCAATTTTCAAATTTTCTTGCAAATAGGGAGGTATCCAGACTCCAAATTTTTTTATCTCTCTCTCTTTCAATTATTATATAACATTGAAATTAATGCTTACGGTGAAGAAATAAAATGCGATCACCTGTGGTTCCTATTAATTGAAATTTAAATTTTGGGATATGAGGCATGAAACTTGTTGAAAAACTCATAGAGCTTTTGTTCATAAATTTGCAAAATGGTGTGTGATCCTTGGCATATTTCCATATAGATTGATTTTGCAAAGCTTGTGATTTTGAATTTTGGATGTAAAACTTGAATGAAAGTCTTGTAAGGACTGATGATCAAGAAAATAGATTGAGCAAATATAGGCTACTTGAAATTTTCACACACACAAAATTTATAACATATATTTGTGATAAAGCAAAACTAATTTCAGCACTTGCCTACAACACATCATATTGGAAATATGTTTAGGATTAAATAAAATTTAAAAATGAACTAATTAACTAGCAATCAACATGCATGATTTAATAGAAAATCATTCAATTACTTTAACCCAAGTTATACTTGCATTAGCTCATGGTATATCTACTTGAACATAACAAACCTTAGAAGCAAAAATGAGTCGACTTTAATCTTACATGATAATATTTATGGGAATATAGCTTAATCATACAAGATCTTAGCCAAATCCAAATTTTAACCAAGTGGCAAATGTTGAATAACTAATTGATGAATTTCTCTTTAGTGAACTTAACAAATGATATTTCAATTGCCATTCTGGTGTTGCCACCAATGCTTCCCCAAACTTCCTAGTAAGTTACCTTTTCAATTTTAATTTTCATAAACACGTCTTTATTGCTTCTTTCTTATGCTTTGCATTTTTGCAGTATCCAACTAGCATTATCAAGAATAAAAGTCTCACTCCTTGCAATTTTCTCACATCACCTAAGTTGCCATATGCCCTAAAAGATAAAAATGAGCTTCTACTAGGTAAGACCATCTTTCAAGCATCAAATGTAAAGTTTTAGCCATGCTCTTCAGATTTTTGGCTTAAATGGGTAAACAAGTTATCACCTTACTTTGCTAAAAGATGGTGAGAAACATGTATTTTCCCATTTGGTTGAGCTTTCCACGCTTAACATTCCATATTGCAAGGACATGCTTGCAATCGCTTTAAAATTTTAGTTTAATAGCTACACTTCTTTTATTTTCCTAGTGGGAATTATGTCAATTACTCTAGGAGAAATGTTAACTTTGACTCAATTGCTTATTATGTCATTAAGGCCCCCCATGTTTGGTTTTTGCCCTTTAGTATGCACTAGTCATCTACCGTAAGAACTACCTGTAATATTTTGCCTTGTTAGATAATATCACTAGGAATACCTTGAGGACTTTGAGTTACAACATGCATATTTTGTTTGGATTTTACTGTGCAACTATATTTTTTGCCTATTCTTTGCACATCCATATCCTGAGTTCCTTAATATTACAGTTGCAGTTGCTAGTGAAAAATCTTATGCCTTAGTTTCTATAGATATTGGGCATTGAGATAACTTTTGTAAGAGTTACATAATAAGAAAAACTACTATTATAAAGATAAGGAATATAGGGTTTTAGGATATCTCCATATTTTGCAGACTTTCTAAAATGATTTGTTGAGATCAAATCATCCTCAAATTTTCCCTAGAGCATGCAACATGTTTAGGCATGATATTGACTATTGATCCATTATCCATATAAACTCTCAAAGTTGGCTTCCCATTCATATGAACTTTTATATAAAAAGGCTTTATATGCTTCTTCATATATTTAATAAGTTTCTTAAACACCACATGTTTTAGTTCCCTAGGTCCCTTGATCCGAATAGTGATGCCATTACACACCTCAGCCTTGTTTTATGCTTTACTACCCTGGTGACAACACCTCCCTAACTTTTGCATACCCTTTTTAGAAATAAGAAGGCAACACAATAATAATTATATTACAACTAAAAGTTATGAGAATCTTGCCAACCATAAAGTGGTTGTCTTTTTTATCATTTGTATCATTGCTTCCCATTGACTTATAATCTTGTGTAGACGTTCTCCTAAAATTGCTTCTTGACCTAAAACTCTCCTTTTTCTCTTCACTTATTTTCCCAATGTGGTTTCCTCCCCATTTTAGTTTTTCTGTTAGCCTTTCCTTTATAATCTCCTTTTTTCAATATAATTTAATAGTTGTGGAAATTTTTTATGACTCAGGATTTGCCATTCCTCTTTTGGTTCAACTATTGGGGAAATGATGAATCTATATTAAGTTGTTTAAATCTTTGGAGGTGTCTTCTTCCACCTTTCAATTTTCACATGCTACCGCTGGTTTTCCTATTGATCCATATTCTTCTATTTCATTTTAGGCACCAATCTTTGATGTTGAGCCATTATGGCATGGATCACCATTGCTTTCTGCACCTTCTTCTTATCAATCATATACCTCAAATCCAAAAAGGCAATGTTAATTGTTGCCATTGGTGGAAAAGGATCTTTATTAACTAACATGGTTCTTTCTTCTCTAGGAACTTCAAAATCCCTTTGTCGATCTCATCTTGAATGACTTTCTTAAAGCCCCAACAAGAATTATTTTAGTGGCTCCAAAAGTGATTATATTCATAGCAAGAATTTCAACTCCTTTTTAATAGCAATTTTGTGATTGTTGGTGAGGAAATAAACTTCTTCTTAAGGAGACAATCAAATATATCGTGAATATTTCCAACATTAGAGGAATACTGATTATTGTTGTTACTTGGTTGATTCATCTTTTTTCATCTATTTATTGGTCTCACCAGTAAAGGGAAAGTATAAGACCCACTAGAAACAAAGTCATAGTGACTACTAATATAGAATTGTAGGCATCTTAAAAGTAAGTTCCTATAGTAGTCTTCTTCCTCTAGTTATCTTTCCTCAATAACTCCTCATACTCAATCACCTTTACAACAATTTCATAAAAGTCTCTAAACTCCATTCCTTGGAACTTCTTCCTCAACTCAATATCCAATCCTTTCCATGCCATTTTCATAATTTTTATTTCTGGCAGAAAAACTTTACAGTTGCTCCTTATTTTTATAAACCTAGTGATAAATGTATCCATCATCTCCCTAACCCTTTGGGGTTAACTTAGACAATTCTGCCACACATATCTCAAGTTTTACCCTAAAAACTAGGTGTGAAACTGTATTCCCATTTCTTACAAATTGAGAACTGAATTCTTTAGGAATATAGTAAACTAAGTAAAAGTTGCACCTATGAGAGTTAGGGAAGAGTTTGAGCTTGAAAAATTTAAAGTTCTCATACTTGGCCAATTCACTGCATTGTATGATAAATCTTGCAACATGTTCTATAGTTGATTGGCCATCTTTCCTAAAGAATAAAGAAAAGTCTAGAATTTTTTAGCCTTTGAGATAAGGATTTTCTTTGTCCACCACTTCTAAGTAGGTCTTATAGAACTCTAAACAGCCGATTTATCTCAAGCTTGTTTCATATAATTCTTGAATAACTTCCGTAACATCATCCATATTGACTAAGAGATTTTGGGAATCCAAGGAACAAATTCTTTTCCACCAAAATTTTTGCTCGGGGTTGGAGCAAGATTAAATCCATTTATTTCATAAATATAAGGGTGAACGGTAAGATTAGTAAATGTATGAAAATTATTTACATGTCTGCCATTATGATGGTGGCTTGAAAAATTATTTCCTCTAATAGTAGAAGGAATTTCCTCCCTCCTTTGAGGTGGTTGATAAGCTTTCCTAATGACATTATGATTTGCACTTCTCTGAGAAAGCTCTACTGGTTTCCCCTTGAGTTCCTTTCTGATTCTTTGTTCGGTTCGATTTTAATAGCATTGTTATTAAGTTTGCTTTAGTGAATGAGCTCCAATTTGAGATTTCATACAGGTAATAGAGAAAGTTGGATATTATATTGTTCAATAATTTGATTAGTTTAAATAAATATTGAACTGAATATAATTTTTATTCTTAATATTTTTTTTTGAGTTAACTTTAATCCTGCTCATGTCGAGAGATAAAAAGCATAACAGAAAATAACTAATTATTAATATATATATTTATAATTTAATTGATTAATTTGCATTAATAGCGATTTTTTTATGTTCAAAAATATATTTCCAATGTGTTAAGAAATTCATTGTATTTCAAAGTATATTACAATTTACTAATATTAATCTTCACTAGCTAATGAATTTTGAGTTTAAAATAATTTATTAATGTCTTGATTTAAGTTGCCAATTTTTTTTTCTAAATTTAAATATATCATAATGTATAACTGTCTTTTTTTTAAATATATTAATGCAAGGTTTACTATAATAGTAGAGTAAAATAGGTAATTGCTAACTGTACAATTCATTAACAATGTTTATGTATAACTGTTTTAAGTATTAGCGGATGATAAATATCTAAATTAATGAATCGAATGAAGCAGCTTGTATTAGACATGCAGTCCCACATATCAATCAATCACTTCATGTTACAAAAATAATTAGCACAGCCGCATAGGGAGCTCCGAGTGAACTGTTGTTTAGCCTTTTGCTAAGAAAATTCTTGTAGCCTAAAAAAATAAAAATAATTAAGAAAAACTCACTTAATATTTTATTATTTACAAATTAATACCATCCACGATAACGAGTTATAACATAATAATAGTTAAATAATAAAAAATTTTAACTCGTATAATATTGTTATTAAAATTATTTTAATTAAAAAATAATAAATTTAATATTACAGTACTTACATGATAAATTATATTAATTTATAATTTTAAAAAAATATTACGTGAAATTTTTCAAACATGGCATGCTAATATTTTAAAATAATATGACTTGTCATATCTGTCATTCGATGCTCAATTTATAATTTTTTGATTAAAGTAATTTTAATTATGATATTTTATAAATTAATATCTTTTATGAAATATTTTTTATTAAATGATTATTAGAATATAAATTTAGTAGTTATGATGAAATTAATTTTGTATAAGATATTACCATAAATAGAAAAAAAATAAAAGGAGAAATAAATGGTAATTAAGATCATGAGAACAGCTGAACATGTGGAATTTTCTTCAAACAAATTGTGCATATATGGTGGAATTTTATTGGATAATTTCGTTTTCAATTCATAAAATATCTTGAAATTCGTGTCCATCAAAAGAGAAGAAAAAGAAGAAATTAATAAAGAGTGTGTGGTCCGAACTAGCCAGAAGCTGCATAGCTTCGTTGATTTGTTGAGTTTATTAATTAGAGTGATCGCCGTGATTACTGGTAAGCATACTGAGAGATTTTAATTGTGCCATGCGTTACTTTCAATATCACTTTTTCATATGATGTGACCCATAATGTGCCCCGCCTTTCTTCGTAAAGGTATATTTAAAGTTTTAATTTTTACTCAATTTTATTTTAGATGTGATCCATCTGATCAAATTTATCTATTAAATTAATTTGAAATTCTATCCAACGCAAACAAAAATAAAAAGAAGGAAAACAATATAGTTAAAAATCTTTTTATAAATATAAAAATCTACAAAATCACGTAAAGTTCAATTTTAACCATTTTTCAATATTAAATATAAATTGATACAATTAAAACTTTATTTTAAAATTAAATTGATTAAATTGAATTAAATATGCTGAATTGCTTTTAATTCGATCCAATTATATTCGATTTTTTATTAAATTTTGTAATCCTACTTGTAACATGAGACCCGATCTGAACTCATATGAAAAAAATAAGTGACACAATTTGATAATGACCGAAAAAATGACAATTCAAAAAATTTAAAATTAAAAAGAACTAACTTGAAATGATCCGAATCTAAATCTGTCTAACTTGACTCAATTGCTATGTCTAAGTACAAGTTACATGGTTAATTATTTATGTTGATCCGCTCGTACAATTTTAGGTGTTAGTGCTGACTAGCATTTTATAATTAATTGATTGGTGCTAGCTAGCAATATTGAAAACTTTTTTAATAATTTTATGATGACAATTTTTTTTATTAACTACAAGGTTATATTCACAGATGTAATTAATTCTAAATTATGTCCCTACTGCATTAGAATTTATTATCAAATTCGAAAATAGTAAAATAATGGGAAATTAAAATTTAGATAATATGATTAATTAAGTTGAGCTCCAATGGGTTTATTGAATGAAATTGAAGTATAATTAATCCCTTGCCGGTGGTCGCCTAAATCTTAAGGGTAAGTGAGATGGAAGAAGAATGATATTTGCATGAGATGGAATCTTATGGAGAGAATTAACGGTTGATGTGATAATATAGTAAGCTTTGTTGGCTAGTCACCATCGTACGTGATAGATCCATTTATCAGGGAAACATACACCAGGAACTGTATTATTATTTGTTTTTGTAATAGCTTTAACTAAGTTGTTCAATAATTGATTGGATAGATTAAAATTCAGTGGGTAGCCCAACTCATATAAAATATTTTGTTAGATAGTTCAAGACAAATTCATTTGGATAATTTAATTATCTATTATTGTCATTGAGGGGAACAAGTTATATATGGTTATTTATTATTAATGTTTGTTTTTTCTTTGGTATATCGATGAGTGTCAGTCGATTATGCTAACTAAGTGTAGTAATTAAGTAATATAAATTGACAGAAAAATATTCCAATATCAATCTCTCAGAAATTAAATTAAATAACTTTTAACTATCCTATTATTACTTAACGTTATTTGAGAGGTTGTGGGTATGGGAATATATGATTATCTAAGCTAAATTCTAAATTAATTGATGCAAATTAAACAATTCAAATAATTATCCAAGGATTTAAGCTTGTTAATGTCATCTATCATATCTAAACAATCATTGACATCAATTCATAAAAATATTTAGCTAAGTTCCAAAATTCACTAATATGCCCAATCACTGTGTTTTAGGAATTGATATTCAAGTTAGTTCTAATTTTACTCTAGATAATTAGAAACTAACCTGCATGCATAAAGACAGGTCATCGAATTTTCCTAGTAATATATGAAAATAAGATTAAAATCCTGAATATCGTATCCAAGGCAATATGGATTGCTAAGAATAATATCTTTAAGTGAGTTGAATTAATATGAAATTATATATCTCCCAAGTTTTTGAAGTAAAGGCAAGAATTAAACTAAATAAATAGGAAAGCAAAACAAAAATAAAAACTAGACTAACATAAATGGAATACAAAACAATAAGTAAAATACTTTTGCTAAAGTAACTATCCATATCAACTTTCATTGCAATGACTCAAATCAAGAGTAACTCAAGTGAATATGAAAAAACTAGTTAAATAAAGCCGGATATCTTAGTCTAGAATATCGTTCTAAGCATTAAACCTTCTTGTTAGAAATAATTCAAACTTAGCATAAAGATCTGATTTTAAACTCCTAAATATTCATTAAAGCCTTTTTCAAGCAAACACTTAACTTCAATATATTCTTAGTTCAACCGTTCTTAGTCTTAATCCACCCTTACCAACACATAATTATCTCAAATTCAGAATATAATTATGTATCTAAATGAATAAATTAACCCAAGAACATGTATATCATATATTATACTTGAAATTAATTATCAACCATTAATCAAATAAGTTAATAATCAATCTAATAACAATCAGAGATAAGAATTTGCTCAAAACTAAGAAATAATCAAACTTGCATTAAATTAAAGTTCAAACAAAGTCATTACACTAAAAGTATGAGGGTTCAAGTATCCCTCAGCGCAAATGAAGAAAACTACTTACCAAACATAATTAAAATGAAAGAAAAACTAAAATAAAGAGATACAATGCTCATGAATATTCAAACTTGCTCCTAATGCTTTGTCAAAATAACTGTAGAAAGCTTGAATCTTTTAGAGAATTGAAAACCAAGCTAAAAAGAAAATTAAACCTAAACTACGTTACACAAATTAAGAGAAAACAATAAAACCCTACAAACCAACTAAAAAAAAACTCTAACTAAAGAATTCCTACATAATTTCATACCTCTTAGTTCTTGTACCTTAAGCATGCTTTTATAGCCTCCAAAGAAGAAGTTTTGATTGCTTGATGCTTCCTAAATCATAATGGAATAGAGTTTTAGTGAAATAGGAAGTCTTTAATTGACAAATGTGTAATAGAACTCAGGTGATGAGATGTTTCCTTCCTCAGGAGAAGTGATTTAAAACTCAAGAGAGGTGTTGTTAACTCAGGTGAGGTGCTTTTGCCCTCAAGTGAGGCCTTATGAACTTGGTGAGGTGATGAACAACTCTCCTGAGTTCCTTGACTCTGTATTCCACGAGATTCTTACTTCAAAATTACCAAATCACAAAATTATCCTAAAACACTTACTTTCTTCAATTAACTCCTCATTTTCTTCAATTTAGCCCTTAAAAATACCAAAACTTGCAATTAAAACTACAAACACACAAATTAACTAATTAAACATGAAATCAACTAAATTAAACCAATTGAACACATAAAAATATATTAAAAATATAGTATAATTCACAACTATCAATTCTATTTCCTAATTCTAACTCAAGCTATCATTCCAATAATAAAAGAAAATTAGTCTTCAATCAACCCAAGTAATAGTGACTAGACAATCAATAATGGCCAATCAAACAACCACTACAAGAAATTAATATGTTGACTTGTTACAATTATTACTGTCATTGTAGACACTGGATCCCAAGATAATTTTGAAAAATGTTACCCAATAAAGACATGGCTGCTTATAATACAAACAAGAAATAAAAAGTGCTAGGCTTTATTCCAGCCTTCGCCCCTTTATGCTTTTTTCTGGAGTTAAAATGAGGTTTTTAGAGGAAAAATTTTGAGTTAGGGGCTAGTGACACCCTCACTTAGTGGGTGATGCTTGTCACTCGCTTATGACTCGTGCCTGGAGCTCACATCTCCTCTTCATCCTGTTTGTCGATTTTAGCCTATGACTTATCTTGAGTTACGTTTGTGACTCATCGAGTCATGGGTACAACTAACTCGAGTTAGGATAGAAATGACAATTTTGTCCAAATCTTTACCCTAAGCCAGTCCTACCTATGACTCATTAAGTCAAGGGCGTCATTGGATTTTTTACATATATGTTTTGTGTGCTTTTTATAGTTGGACATGATGAAAATTTCATAGGGATATTTTGGAACTTTTATTGTGAGGCCCCAAGATGTACCTTAGTAGGATTAGAACATGATTAAGCATGTGATTGTGTGAGTTTTACTCTAAAATAACATTAACTGTGCAGTGGGGATATAATTGGAATTTGTGCAATTATTAAAGTTAAATGAGTAATTGTGTAATTAGTGATTTATGCATGTAAATAAGAAGTAAATTGAAGATGAAATGAAATAGAAATTAAAGTGAAAGAGAAATTTAAAGTTTACAGAGGGATTAAATGTAAATTAACCAAGGACTTTAAAGTTACACCAATGAGGGGTTGACACCATTACCTCTCTAAAAGTTTACCTTATTAATAGAAACAGAAAAAATTTGCTTTTGTTTGATATTTGGTAGGCCATCTTTGGCAAAGGGAGCTCTAGCTTTTTCTTCCTTTTCCCTCTTCTCTAAACCAACAAACTTATGCTCTTGAGCTGGAAGTAAATTGGGAGAGAGAAGCTATAGATTACAAGTGATTTTGGTAAGTAAATTAGTGAATTGAGTAGGAATATATTCTCTTATTCTCCTTCTTTTATAGAGCACTATAAGAAAAATCCATTTCTCCGATAAAAATTTATGATGGAATTGAGTAAATTTCCATAGGAAAACCAAAGTACCGATAGAATTTAGCGACGGAAAAAGATATAGGAGAATCGATTGTAGGCACCTTTCCCTATTGAAAGCATACTCCATCGTTAATTTCGTCAGGAGGTGCAGACCGAAAATTTATCGTCATTTTTCATATTTACCGATAGAACTAAAATTTGTCATTAAATTTAACAACGGAATTATATGATTCATTGTTAAATTGATCGACAAAAATTGCAAATCTGTAGGCAAATTTCGATGGAATAATATGTTTCGTAGGTAAATTTAGCGAGGGCTATATATATATATATATATATATATATATATTAACGTCACTAAATTTGGTCCGGGTAAAAAAAAATTAACAACGGAATTACCCATCACTATTCCGTCATTAAAAATATTATAAATTTTTAATAATTATCTGATAATTCGAGACATACATGTTTCATGCTATTGCTGCCAGCCATCGTAAAAGCTTCAGAACTTTAGAAATTTGACAAACATCTTCACTTTCTATGTGCATACATATAGGGATTCTTTATGCAATCATAACTCATTATCCTAATGCATTAACTTAGGATATATTCTAAGGCATTCCAGTATGTTCAACATGCATCTAAATCGAAATGCCTTTGTCAATTTTCTAACCGTGCAAATTATAATTATGTGTAGAAGGAAAAAGGATATACCTAATCCAAATCTAAATGCCTTTATCATTTATTTATTAAGCTTCTAAGTTAGCTATATAAAGTTGGAAAATCTGTTTGCTTTTGTTTTGCTCCTAAAGAGTATTCTTTCTTGCAGCACAAAGTCTCAGCTAAAAATCCAATTTTATTAATCCTTTATATTTCTTTTTTCCTTAGCACACCTAGAATAAGATTATATATATATATATATATATATATATATATATATATATATATATATATATATATATATATATATATATATATATATATATATATATATATATATATATATATATATATATATATATATAATCTTATTCTAGGTGTGCTAAGGAAAAAAGAAATATAAAGGATTAATAAAATTGGATTTTTAGCTGAGACTTTGTGCTGCAAGAAAGAATACTCTTTAGGAGCAAAACAAAAGCAAACAGATTTTCACACACAGTACATTGTGGTTTAATGTACCACAGAAGCTTGACAGCAATAACAATATGATAAGTGATAAGTATAGGAGAGTTAGGAAGTTAAGATTACATTTGATAAGGACACTTTTAAACTATAGTTTAATCTTTTCCATGATTGAATAAAACAACAATGGGATAAGGTTTAACACTCCCCCGCAAGATTAAGGTCCTATCAAGGACACTAATCTTGGACCAGTTATTGAGAAACTAAATTTTGAATAGAGGCTTAGTAAGTAGATAAGCTAGCTGGTATTTTGAGGAAATATGGGACACCTACAGATGGCCTTTCTGAACAAGATCACGAATGAAGTGGATATCAATCTTTATGTGCTTCATCTTAGAGTGGAACACCGGATTTTGGAAAGTATATGTGGTAGAGGTGTTGTCACAATGGGTGGATGGAAGAGAGGTTGGAATGTGAAGTTCTGTAAGTAGTGATTTTATCCAAAGGACTTCAGCAGTAGTAAAAGCAACAGCACAGTATTCCGCCTCAGTGAAAGATCGAGCTATGGATTGCCTGCCCAATCTTCATTTGAAAATGCATGGAAAAGAAATGAAGGTTGAGGAGTAATGTGAATGCCAAAGAACATCGTAGATTTGAGATAGCCTAGCAGTCACTTCAAGGCATCCCAATGAACTTGCAATGGATAGTGCATGAATTGAGATAACTTATTGACAGAGTAAGAGATGTCCGGTCGAGTCCAAGATAGATATTGCAAAGCACCCACAGTTTGCCAATATTTGGTTGCTTCAACTAGAATAGATGGTGATGAAGAGGGACCGAACATAATGGAGGTACTGGCAGGGGTGGGAACAGGTTTGGCACCATCCATCTGATTCTTCTCAAGGATGCGGCACACATAGTGATGCTGAGATAGAAATAGCCCCTTTTTAGTGTATTGCACATCGATACCAAGAAACAAGCTGAGAGGTGTGGGATCCTTGAGAGAGAATTTTTGAGCCGATAACTCAATAAACCGATCAATGAGAGATCAGTTACTGCCTGTAAGAAGAAGATCATCCACATAAACCAGAAAATAACAAATGTTAGTATCGTTGCAATAAATAAAGAGAGTTATCATTGTGAGTTTGAGTGAAACCAAAGGCAGTAGCACAGTTTTTGAGTGCTTGATACTAGGCACGTGGGGCCTGTTTAAGGCCATACAGTGCCTTAACAAGCTTGCACACATAGGTCGGTTTTGTGGAATCAAGAAAGCTTGGAGGTTGCTTCATGAAAACCTCTTCTTGAATTGAGCCATGGAGAAAGGCATTGTTAACATCAAGCTGGAAAACAGGCCAATTGTGAGTAACTGCAATTGTAAGAACCACCCTAACTATGACCGGCTTCAAGACAGGACTGAAGGTGTCACCATAATCCACTGCATGGCATTTGGCTAACAGCTAAACCAATTTTAAGACAAGCTAGCACTTGTTAACATCTCTAATGGCTAATTAACAGAGCAAACTGATAAACATTCTTTTGAAATAAAATAATATTTTTATTTAAGTAGATAATATGAAATTTCATTCTTGACTTAATTTATAAACATATGTAGAAACTTATTATTAACATGTATAATCTTACGAATTATTACCTAGCAACGATTAAGAAATCTAATTATCTAAATCCTAAATCGACCATTTTAATTATTTATCTTATATTCCTATCTAAATAATAATGAATCAATTAACAACACATATAAGTGAGTGTGTTTGTATTATCTGGCCTAGGCTTAAAGAACAAAGTTTGAATAACTCTGCCACCTTTCACAATTAGGAACTGTTATAAAATTGGAAATGACCAACCAATTTATGCACGTTGCTTTTAAACCACGTACAATAAGTGTATAGATTTCACAAATCTATGTTCCTCTTTCTGGCTTTATCCTCAAACATGAGTAAACATGTAATCTCCATTGAATAAGTTGAGTCTAGCCTAATGAATACATGACTCGCTTAGTTTGCCTTCTACCCATAACAACTTCAGCATTAGTTTGCCTTCTAACTCATTATCCTAATCCCTTTCGAAACAAAACTTGGAAAAAATAAAAATTCCTCAAGATTTTCATAAGAATACTATACATAAATTAGCTACTATAATTTAAAATAGCAAACATTATTCACACTAGAGATAAAATTATATACTTCTAAGAGGAGATAGACATGTAAAACTAAATGTCTTTCAATTGTAATTACAAGCATAATCATTCTAAAGCTCTATTTTGAGCTAACAATTGCTTTGATTAAATATTCCTTCAAAAGATCACATATAGAACCATTTTCTATCTCATTAATCCAGCCATTGAACAATACCATTCAATTCATCTAAAAAAAAAACATGCAACATGATATAAGTTCCCAAACTTGACATGCAACTCCAAAAACATCTTCTTCAAATCCTCTTTTGCTCTACTTCTTCTTCCTTTTTCCTCGCTTGCTTTTCTTCTTGAAGACATCCTTCATCAAACCATCCTCACATCCATAATAATAATAAAAGATTTTAAGGGTGCACTTAGGGGTAGAGGGGTTGGCTTCTATTTGAGAGATAAGTGAATGGCAGATTTTTAGTTTGAGAAGAGAAAATGATTTTGCTTCCTTTTTTCCCTTGGAATTGCTGGCCATGCATCACCTCCTTATATACTCAGTTTTTTTTCTTCTCCTTTTCCTTCTTCATGTGAGAGTTCTAAAGAGTGAGTGGATGATGATCTCATCCAGTGGCCCACATAATAAGTGAATGGTAGATTTTTAGTTTGAGAAGAGAAAATGATTTTGCTTCCCTTTTTCCCTTGGAATGGATGGCCTTCAACTCCTTATATACTCGGTTTTTTTCTTCTCTTTTTCATTCTTCATGTGAGAGTTCTAAAGAGTGAGTGGATGATGATCTCATCCAATGGCCCACATAATAAGTGAATGGCAGATTTTTAGTTTGAGAAGAGAAAATGATTTTGCTTTCCTTTTTCCCTTGGAATGGCTGGCCCTCACCTCCTTATATACTCAATTTTTTTTCTTCTCCTTTTCCTTCTTCATGTGAGAGTTCTAAAGAGGGAGTGGATGATGATCTCATCTAATGGCCCACATAATAAGTGAATGGCAGATTTTTAGTTTGAGAAGAGAAAATGATTTTGCTTCCCTTTTTCCCTTGGAATGGCTGGCCCTCACCTCCTTATATACTCAGTTTTTTTTTCTTCTCCTTTTCCTTCTTCATGTGAGAGTTCTAAAAAGTGAGTGGATGATGATCTCATCCAGTGGCCCACATAATAAGTGAACGGTAGATTTTTAGTTTGAGAAGAGAAAATGATTTTGCTTCCATTTTTCCCTTGGAATGGCTGGCCCTCACCTCCTTATATACTCAGTTTTTCTTCTCCTTTTCCTTCTTCACGTGAGAGTTCTAAAGAGTGAGTGGATGATGATCTCATCCAGTGGCCCACATAATAAATTCCCACTGAACTCCCTTCTTAATTTCCTGTTTCATATTTCTACCCAAACTTCCTTTCCTTTATTGCAATTGACCATTAAATCATACTTTTGTTCCAATTATACACAATGTAAAATTATTATTTTACCCTTATCATTTAAAATAATTGTCCTCTAGGTCTTTAAATTATAATATATCAATTAATCAGGCATAAATTAAATATTTAGAAATTTTTGTGTCTAAGGTTGGCAAGAATTGGGGGTTAGCCATTTTTTACACAACCTTAGATTTTTTAGGTCTTTTCCTCTACTTTGGAAAAACCCTAAAAATCCCATATCCATTTCTCAACTATGAAATCTCCAACAAGCTTGAATTTTGGACGTCAAGAACAAAGAAGAAAAAAACCTCATCCTCAACATCACACTTGAGGTAAAATCTGAGGATCATTCATCTAGTAGCCTCCTATTTCATTTCTTAGCTTCTTATCTAGCATGTAAATAGCTTGTATTGTTATTTTCTTGTTTATGTATGTATACTTGTGATATATGTGTACATGAGGATGTTTGTGTATTGGCATGGCAAGCCCTTTCTGCATCTTTTATCTTTAGAAAGTCAAAATCACAAGTTTGAGCATATTAAAACTTGGCCTTTCATGACTTGGAGCTTCTGCACTATGCCTATGAAAGCCCTGCACGTCAGGAACATTACAAAATTCATAGGACTTGAAATGGGGTTGGAGGCTTTAAAACCCAAATGGCCAATTCTGTTCAATTAACTGGCCAATTCTGCAAAATTTGAAGAGTATTGCAAGGAAGCTCCAAGGACGTTGTGCCAATTTGTACCCAACTGGCCAGTTAATAAATTGAATTCAGTTTATTTCAATATTTAATTCCAAGCAAAAGAACGTTTTGAATTGAATGGTTTTAAATTTTAATTTTGATTTGTGCCAAAACGAGTATCAAAGATTACAAGGCAAGCATTGAAGGTGAGACATAACTTCTCTTCGAATTTCATCTCTTCTAATTTTTCCCGTTGTTGTTGATGGAAATGGCTTCCTCCATAATACGAAAAGTTTTGGTACTTTAAACCTGCAAAAGGAATTGGTTATCAAGCATTACTCAAATATGTAGATGTGAAAAGAGGAGGGAAATAGGATGTGAAGAAATTTTAGCTAATGAATATTTTGCTTTTAAAATAAAGGTTAATGAAATCAAAGCTCTTAACAGAGCAAATTCAGCAGCAAATTGGGATGCAAAAGCAGATTTTCCAGGTTTTGTCTTGTAAAAAGTGGCTTTTCTCTTCCCCTTCAAACTTCATACTGGCCTCCGAATTATGTTTCCAGTTCAAAAGCAAATATAACAGCTGGAAGATGCATTGTTTGGAAATAGACTGTAGATTTAATATTTCAAGAATGAATTTAGAAGAAACAATACCCGGATAAATTTCTTTCTCTGCAGTGCTTCTGAAGAATTTGACTGCATAAGAGTAGCTCATTTACAGCATGGGAAGTACAATTCTTTGCAGACCATTTCCAACCTTGTCTTAATTTAATGCAAGCAACAACAATCTCTGTCAGACGAGCATCTGGAATTCCCAGAACTATTACAGCAGCAATTCCCGAATGTTGCATCAGGATTGCCTCCACCTATATCACCAAAATACAGCTCTCTATATCATGGAACATGATGACATATGTTTAGTTATTTAGTTACTGATCCATTTTTAGAATAAAGCTAGCTTTCTCTCTTTTTTTCCCTATCCATTATGTTTCCTATTCAGTCACTCAGCATGTAAGATGGAATGAAATGTAGCAATCAGGAATGCCCTCACCTCCGTCACCATAAAACTACATTTTGTAATGATGCATGATTTCAAAGTATATATTGAAAGATAGATCTCACTTACCTCTTCAGGATGAATATTCTCCCCACCACTCTTGATGCGGTTATTGGTACGTCCTATAAGCCATAAATTACCAGAGGCATCCATTGAGCCCATGTCACCTGTGTCAAGCCAAAGTTCATTGGCACTATCTAGTGTTTTCACTGAGTTATGAACACAATATCTAAGCATTGTATGTGGGCCTCTAGTCAGAATTCTCCCAATATCAGAAGAGCCATCACTACATATTTTTAATTCCACATGCGGAGCAGGCTTGCCAACACATACACCTTGTGGTTGGTTAGCCGAATTGGATTTTGTTTTATCAAATGTAACCAAGAGCCGATGAGGTGATTCAAGTGTTGGATCACAAAGAATCACAAAGGTTAGAGAAGAGCAAGTCTCTGTCATCCCTTCAAGAGATATATGAAGTAGAAGATGAGAAGGAAAGCATTGACAAATCTAGTAAACGAAAGGTAAGGAAAAGTTATTATACATCCAAAAAAAGTTATATGTTCATCAAATTAAAAAATAAATAAATAAAAATCAATAAAAAATAATTTTACAGGATCAATAAATAAATAGCATTAAACCAAGTAAAGGTTCTTTAGATTGATAGCAATAAATAGCATCCTGGCACCTAAATATTGATATTCAATTCTAATGTTCTTCAGATTATTGGGTCACCAATGAATCTTATTCCTAAACCACGACTTATCCAGCAGGTAGTTCAGATTTCAAGTGAGCCAGAGGGTAATATAGGATAATGAGAATTTAACCAACTTGTCTCCTTTAGAAGCAATCCCAGTGGATATTAAGCATCAATTTCAAATCAGAGGCTCACATTTATCATTTCAAATAAAAAAAAAAAGTAATTTGCACAGCTTTAGAAACAACAGAGTGTATTAAATTAAATGCCCGACAGAACAGAGATGGATAACTTACCATAAGCTGAAAGAAGCTTAGCTCTTGGGAAAACTTTGCTGGCATCTTCAGTAAGCCTAACAGACAGACTTCCACCTCCATTCAATATTTTCTTTACAGTTTCTTGCCCTCTCAAAGTTTTCTTTGCCCTAATAAAATATCTCTGAAAATTACATTTAGCCAACTGACTAGCACACGACATAGTAAATGAAAGCCAAAAGCAAAGACATCTAGTGCATGTTGGGAAGGGTAAGAAATGGGAAATAAAAATCCTTAAGATAGGGCTACTCAATATGCTACAAAATAGCGCAAGAACTTGTCAAGCAGAAAAATATCAACGCGTGGTACATGTTTAAGGAGTAAACAGGAAAACACTTTGCTTTCCAAAAGCATGCTATAAAAATAACCGTGCGCCAAAACAAGACAAGGAAATGAGTATCATGGGGAAGGAAACTTAAGTGGCAAAGAAAAATAAAGGGACATTTCTTAACTATGTGGGATATCATGAGCAACCATATAGACAAGAATATCATTGCATTAAATGAATTCATATGGCTCAAAACTTCTTCCCATCCCAAAATACCATGTTTGCTGCAAATATGAGATGGTTTTTGAATTTTAATTACTTATTAATCTAAACCTAAATTTACCAATGCATCAATAGGAATCACCGAGTCAAGCATAGCACTCTCCTAGGATATTTTGTTTGCCATGCAGATCACATTGTAGTCTTACCTCATTAAGGAAATCAAATCAACCATTATTGCTGGAACAGTGATTAGTGAAGTCACACGATATCGTTCTATGACATCTAGAGCTAATTCAGGTTCAAACTTAGGTATCAAGACATGGCAAGCTCCAACCATTAGCATAGCCATGGCTGATGATAATCCACCAATATGGCACAGTGGAGCAGTGTGCAAATAGACCTACAAAATTCCAAGGAACAAGGAACCCAATCAGGCAATATCTCTTTACTTCTGATTTGAATGAAACTGTACTTTCAGGTGTCATTCAATTGCCATATCCAGCCAACACATTATACTGTATAGAAAATTTTTGAGGATCATTGTACATCATCCTCACAGTAACCGACAATGGCAACTTTTGCCAAGGATTGTACAATCAAAGCTGAATGGCTTATGAGAACTCCCTTTGGTTTTCCAGTAGTTCCTATAGCCATAAGAAAGTAGCGTAGTAAATTTTTGGACCAATTTAAAGTCTTATAATGCAAAAACCTGAGAAAAATAGTCCTATTAGTAGGAACATTCAATGACTAAGCAAATGCTGCGAAGCTCTCAGAATTGATGTCAGCGCCAAAGTTTAGCTGAAAAGAGAAATTCAAAAGGAGCCTTTAAAATTTGTGTGCATGATGACTTTTTTTAGTTCTCAGCTTATAAGTACAAATATGTCAAATTCTTTCTGTTATTTTGACAACTGATTATATTGCTAACTGCTTTCAGATGGCGAGAAAAACAATATGGGCAAGAGAAGCAGTTGAAATTCCATGAAAGAATATCAAGAAACAGGCTTCTGGCGAATCTCCTGTATAATTAAGATATCGGCTCTACTATCAACAATCAGAAAGGAAAAAACTTGAAGTTCCATATTGTCTTACTAAAGAGAGAAGGGCAGTTTTCATATTTAGATTCAATAACTTCACATCAGAAATATCAAATATGTACTACCAGAAAAAGTCTGGAAAATGAAGGCTTTGGTGAATAGGTGTTGTTCTCTAAATGAATATAGCCCTCCTAAAAATTTTTAAATTACCCATAGAAAGCAATTTCTCCTCCAGATTACTCTGATTCTAGCTAGATTGAAGAAGAAATTGTAAATGGAAATCCAAATACCTGAAGTAAAGCATATCACAGCAGCGCCCTCAGGTGCCCAAGAGTAATCAGATGTAGATTTTGTCCCACTTTTTTTAAGCAATTCAGTAGTTATCGCTGGAAGAATTGAGAAAAAGCAAACAGCAGTAAAACATCAATCACCAATAAAAGAAGAATGCACAATTCATATATATTACCTAACCAAGAAAACAAGAGACAACTTTTAAATATAAAGGATGGTACATACTGTTGGATGGTATCTCGAAACCAGGGGAAAAGGAATTCAAGAACACATGCCACTTGAGAGAAGGTATAACAACATCTTGAAAATCTAAATTCCAAGAATTACAGCTCTCATCAGTCACCAACATCACAGGCCTCACACTTAACATAGCTGATTTTGCCTCTTCGAAGCCCTGCAAGCTCAACAAATGTCAATTCCTGCCTTCACGCCACACAATTATAAAACAGCCAGCAGACGTGTACCCACACATACCCATCGATAATTCAAAGGAGCCACTATGCCGCCAACAAATGCAACCGCCAGTAACCACACCAAGTACAAATCGCTGAAACAACACACCGTAACACTAATTAATAAGAACATATATATGTTAATTAGCTTCCAGTTTAAGGCTGCGGAAACCTGTTAAAAGCGCATAGAGCAACAATGTGTCCATTTCTGAGGCCTAAATCAAGCAATCCACAAGCCAGGCTCAATACATCTTCAACGAACTGCTCGCCGTTCTTTTCCCGGGTACCGTCTATTGTGACGACGGAATTTCGTCGGAGAGTCAATAACCGCGTGAGGCACTGGCAACAGTGAGCCCGAGAGTAATCAGGCATTGAGGTTTGAGGGTAAACAGGGGATTAGATGGTTAGTTTGAGGAAGACGACGACGTATGTTGAGCTTAGCGGTTGAGTTTTTGAATCAGAAGGTCGAGAAGGGGTTGCTAAGATGATAATGATTTCATTATCATCTTATCCAAAAATTATTAGGCAACATGCTTGTCATTTGAGATAGCTCAATGAGAGAAGTGATTGGCTGTTGTGATTACTCACCCACTTTTTTTTTTTAAATTGACAATTTCCCCGTTATTTTTTTTTAATTATATATATATTTTTAAAATAATGTCATTTTAAAAAAAAGTTAGAATATCAGTGCTATATTTGTGTATAACTAATATTATTAAAATCGAACCATGCAAAAAATAAAAAATGCTGAGATTCGTTATTCGATCGGTCCAACCAGATTCAATCGAATTTTTTTATTTTTAAAATAACATTAATTAATATAATTTTATAAATATTATTGTATAAAAATTCAAAAAAAACTCCTAACAAACATTAAATATATATTACAAATATTATAATATTAACATCAAAAATATTTAATACAGCCATTGTTTCCTATAAAAGCATCACAAGAAAAAAAAAGGTAAAACAATTATAAAATACATGCCCACATAAAAAAAATAAATCTCAATTTCAAGTAAAAAAAATAATCATAAAACATCTGCATATTATTATTACTTATAGCAAGACCACATTAACAAATGATCAAATCCTATTATGAAATGATTTAACAAGGGTATATATATTTAAATATTACAAATAATGTTAATTGTTTCTTGGCTTTCTGGTCCTACGTGATTTTCGGCTGATGAAAGAAAATTTTATTTTATATAATCCAATTATTTATAAGGGTAAATTTAAATTTAAAGAAATTGAAAAAAATAAATATATTGATTATTTAATTTGTAGATTCATGTAGTTTCATTATTTCAAATGAAACAGTAAGAGCATGTATATGTAAGTTTGAAATCAAATTCAATGTTTGATTATTACTATTTTAAATCTCTTCTTTAGTTAATTGCCATCTCTATCAATATTCTTCTTATTTTGGTTAGCTGGCTTAATTTGAAGTCTTATATATGATAACGAATTAGTAGTAAATATAAGAATAAAAAAAAGTGATTGATTGATTGATGATTGGAAAATAATGTCAACGAAATAAAGATGAATAGTTGGAAAAAAAAATGCTTACCAATTGCTAGTGGAAGTGTCAAACAATCTTTTTTTTTTTTTGGACTAAACTATCTTCTTCTTATGTAATTGTAAACTATCTTCTTCTTATGTAATTGTAAACATAGCTGCATTAGATGTTTTTTTTATAAGCCAAAATGATATATAACAGAAGATTTACAGAGCTGGGTTCTTAAATTATGACGAGTTGTAAACATCACTGCATTGGATCTTCTACATTTTATTGTCTGGCCCAAGGCAAAAACTTGATTCCACTGTGTTATACACAAAATTTAAACTTTTTATGGTATTCAATACTACTACTCATGAAGAACAAGAAAGCATAAAAACACATGGTCTGTAAGCCCAAGCTGGTGGCAGGTGAGCATATTTTTCCATCCCTGGTTGCTCATCATATGGCTGCTATATTAATTTAAGCAACCACCTCACTTCCCCAAAATCCCCTAGTTCAGTTGCGTCCATGGCAATCTGTGATAAATAGTTCCATGGAATGTACTTAGGATTCACAACATCCATTTGAGCCTTTCTCTGCTAATCTGAAATGCCACTAGCAGCTAGCTGCAAAAATAGAAAGGATTATTGTGAGAAAATCGGCATCGTAAGTGGAAAACTCAAACCCATAAAAAGTTTAGAGACTCACCGGAATAGGGATTAGCACAGGATGCCGGTGGTCGGAGATGCGATGTTGGGAGAAGATGCAGTCTGTGGCCACTAATATGCAAAATGAGAAAGTGAAGTGAAATTGTAAAACAAGATTCAAGTCCAACCCTAAAAGTTTTTTTTTTAAAAATATAAACAGTGACGTTTTGGAAGATTAGAACAAAAATAAAGTTTTGCCTGATTTATCGATTTTTTTTTATCTAATTCGATTTTTTGCCACTCTGATTTTCACTACTTAAACCAGTTGGATTGCCTGCTGGTTTGAAGTTAAACTAATTCAACCTACCAGTTCAATCCGATTTTAATAACAATGTCTATAAGTAATTGTGGGGTTGTCAATTTCATACTACAATGCCACTTTCAATTTCAGTTGAAATAGTAATAAATTTTGCATTGCAGAAAAAAACTTTTTGTTTATATATAAATAATGTATTTTGAAATTTTATTTGGGAAAATATGATGTTTAGTAAAATATTTGGGAAAATGGTGTATTTAAAGTCAATCCTGCAAAAAAAATGCTATGAGATATGGAGTATGGCGCCATTATCACGATAGAGGAAAAATGGGATGTGGTTGTCAAGAGCAGTTGCTGGGTGGCCAGCAGACTACCTAATTCCATGAAGGGCTACTGCAAAATTAAGTGGTCTCCTACCACCCTACAGCTTTGCATAATGCCATCAGAATTCGATCCATCATACGTGAACAATAACTACTATCTTCCTTGTTTATTTATACATGCAGTACCCTTTTCAAAATGTGCTCCTTCAACCAAATAATATCGATTTTCTACCGAACACTTTAAGAATTGCAATTCTTTCCCACCCTTCCAAACGCATATCCCAGCAATTTGAAGATCTACAACATTAAAAAATGGCAAAATTACGACGATAATTTCCCAAAGGAATAATTTTTCGCCGTTATTTACCAAAAGAATTGACTTTCCATATTTACAATAAAAAAATCTATCACAAAAAATGGAGGTAAATTTTGCCGCCAAACGTTAGTAACAAAATTTAGCGACGGACTCGTTAAAGTCGTCATAAAAATAGGCACCAATGGTTCTTGGTAAAATTTTCATACGAAATTCACCGACAAAAAGAAGTTACCATTGTCAGCAAATTCCGAACGGAATGAACTTTTCATAGGCAATTTTTTGATGGAATGAACTTTTTGTAGGCATTTCTTGATGGTATATGCAATTCCATTGGTAAAATCAAGGGCATTTAAGTATTATTCAACTTTTTACCATAGGTATAAAATATTTTTCTTCCTTCACTATCCTCTCTCTTTTGTAGCCTACATTCCCTTCCTCCCCCCCTCTCTTCCACATTTTTATCTCATCACTCCTCGCCTCCACCATATGTCAATCTGTTCACTCATCTTTTCAGCCATCTCTTCGATTATGAAGCGGTCATTTTTTCTTCTTCTTCTTCTTCTTCTTCTTCTCGATTGGCTTCTTCTTAATTTGAAACACTAAGCATTTCTCTTTCCTATTCACCTTCTTCCTTTTCCCTCTCATTTTCTCCTTTTTCGTTCCCTTTGGTAAGTATCTCACACTCCAAATTTCTACTAATAAATATGTTATTTTTACTTGTAACACTTTAAAATTTTATCTGATATTACTAGTACATTTTGGAGCATAAACTGTAACCCTAGGATAGTTTTGTTTTAATTATAATAGTATAGTACAGTAAAATTTACAAATGCTTAAGTGTTAAACATGGACAATGTAAGGTAGTACTAGGATGGTTGACCTAAAGAAAAGTTATACTTAATGACTAAATAAGAAAATAGATATTAAATGGAGCCAAATAGTATAATTTGAGATGAAATTGAGTTTAAATAGATCATCAAAACAAACAACAAAGAATTTTCTCAGTACCGTAAAAAGATTGACCATAAGTTTGAACGAGCTTTAAAATATTCTGTAGACCTTCAAAAGTTATTCTAATTGCATAGATCTTTAGGAATAGAATAAATGAGCTATTAGAAGTAAAAAATAATTTTCTGACAGTTTTAAAATTTTGAGTTTCGGACCGATTAATTTTACCTCAAGAGCTGAAAATTTATTGAAACAATATTGGAATAACTTAAAATTTTAGAAAAATGTTCCTACATATGTTCTTGCATGCTGGACAAAATTCTAGAGTATTTTGATGAGAGGAACATAATTTTCTAAAAAATAATAAAAAAATGGAGGTTAATTTAATTAGTGGGTTTAAATAGCATATTTAATTTGTCCAATGGCATAATTGTCATTAGAAAATGGGTCATGATCACTACATGCATTAGTATTACACAAAGAAGTATAAAAAATAATGAAAGATTGACAAGTGGTTTAAAAAATAAGCCATTAGATTAAATAGTAAATTGAGAAATCTTGACCCTTGATTTGGTGCACTTAAGAGTAGCCTAGAGAGGCCTAAAATCCTCTATATTTTTACCCAAAAATCTATCATCTTCCCCCTACTTTCTCTCAAAAACCGAAATTCCATCCATTTTTACCTTTTCAAAATTTTCTTCTCACTTCTCTCAATTTCAATCAAATCTTGAGCCCAAATTTTATCTACATATACTAGAGAACCTCCTCTTCATCATAGAAATCATATTGGAGAAAAATGAGGCTTGGAAAATAAGAATTTTTAGTGAAAGAAAGTTGACCTAATTAGAGGTTTCCCAAGAGAAAAGAGAAGTAAGGAGGAGAGAGATAAGGAAAAGGATAAATAAGTGATTTCAAACTACTTTTAAGGTTAGTGGATACATGTCTACATTTAATTTCATTTAGTTTCCTTGAATTTGGCTAAATTCTACATTATGTAAATATGGTAAATTAAGTATAATCATGAAATAATTTAACATATGTTAATAAAATGATGTGAAAACATGTAGTGACTAAGAATTAATGAAGAAAAAAATTAAAAATATGGAAACCTAAGGTGGCCGAATAGTGGTTTCAAAGGCACTAAGTGATAATTGAATTATTAATGAAAGATTTGGCATAATTTAGACATTATAATGATAAATGAATATAGTAAGCATGATTTGAATCTTAATCTACAAGTGTACATAATGTACCTAAGTTGAACATAATGGTGACCATTTAGGTATTAAAAGATTATAAGCATAATATGAATGTATACTTTAAAATGAAGACTTAGTATGATTAAAGGAACATATGAGACATGGTATTATATAGAAATTTATAATATATGTTGATGAACAAAGTGTAGATGAATGGGGTATACAAAGGCACCATGTGATAAATTGATAGGTAATTGAGTAATTAATCAACATGAAATGGAGATTACAATGATAAATAAACATCAATTGATCAATTAGAACTAAGTATTTCTATAATATCCCGAAATTCATATCAGACACGTATGGTACATTTTGGACCACGATCTGTAACCCTAGAATAGCTTTTGAGGAATCCACAGTAGAACAGTATAGAAAAAATTATGTGTGTATAAGTGTTAAACATGCTCAAACTAGAGAAATTCGAGAATGGATGACCTGGTGGGCAATCGGATTCAATCTTGGAATAAGAAATGGATGTTAAATGGAGTTCAATAGTACAATTTGAGATTAAATTGAGCCTAAATAGGCCTCCAAAAGAGACAATGAAGATTTTTTTACGGTTACTTTCAAAAGGATTGATCGTGAATTTGATCAAAATTTTAAAAATATTAAATGGCCTTTAAAAATCACATAACTTTCTAGATCTACTAAATATAGTCTAAATTAGTGCTTGGAAGTGAAAAACATTTTTTTTTATGATTTTGAATTTTGAATTTTTAACCGGCCGAATTTTTCCTCAAAGCTGGAACCATTTTGAAACGAGCTCGGAATAACTTGAAATTTTAATCGCACTCTCCTACATATGTAAGGACATGCGGGATAAAATTTTAGAGTATTCCAATAAGTGGAACACTAGTTTCTAAAAAATAGTGAAAAGCAAGTTTAATTTAATTAACTAATTAATGGGCATTTTTTATTAGTTTTAGGGTATAATTGTCATACGAAATTGGGTTAGAACATATTGGAACTGGAAATTGATGAAGGGATTGAGTGAAAGAATTAATTAGTCCAAAATAGGTTAGTTAAATAAGATTGAACCTATTTGGTTGGATCAAAGTGGTTGGACCTAATTTGGCCCAATTAAGATGGGTATAAGTAGGGTAAAAATTACAAAAATTTGGAGAATTCAACCATTCTCCTCCATGTTCCAATCGTCCCTCAAAGCTCCATTTTTTCAATTTCCTTCATTTTCTCCCTTAGATAATTCTACCTAAACTTTCACTCTAATCAATTCTAAAGTTCTAATTCCATTCAACATCATCTCTAGAGCTCATTTGGGGTGGCATAAGTGCGGAAAATTATCGAAGGAGAGGAAGACATTTTGGAGAAACAATAGGGAAAAAATTCGGCCAAGGTGTTTCTCAAAAGGAAATTAAGTGGAGCATAAAGGAGGAAGATAAATTGGATGGTTTCAAGTCATTTTGAGGTAAGGGGATTCAAACTTACATCTTATTTTAATAAATTTCTTTGAATCTTCTACAAGTTTATATTATGAAACTATGTCAATTTAATTGTGGACGAGAAATAAATTGAGATATGCTTATACAAGGAATTAATAACACATATGGGTAAAGAATTAATGAAGAAAAATATTTGGAAGGTGGAGAACCTAAGGTGGCCGAATAGGGACCTTAGGGAGATCATGTACTAGTTGAGCAATTATATGAAGATTTGGCTTGATTTGTAGATTTTGATGATGAATGAATTTAGTGGATGAGTTAAAAACCCTTAAATCACAATTGGATATAATATGTTCATACTAGACATAATGATGTGTATTATGTATTAAATGTAAACAAGCACAAATTAAATATGTATGATCATGTGGATGCTTAAAGTGGTCATGAAAGTAAAATAGCTATGATATTCCAAGAAAAGTCATGGCATATGCTTAGATATTAATTGGCCGAATGATGAATTAAAGAGTAATATAAGTTAAATTAAAGATTATTTGTATGTTCGACATGGAATGGGTGTTATCATGATTAATGAATATAATAGGACTAATTAGAACTTTAGACAAGATGTGAACATAATGTTAGACATGTAGACACAATGATGAACTATTATGTAACTAAATTAATTTAAAGAGTAATGGAAACTAAATTAAGATAACTTAGTGGAATCATGAATTAGCATGAAATGAGTATGAAATTAGAGAGAATTTAACATTAGGTGGAAGAATTAATTAGGACGGAATGTTGCCTTAAATGGCATAATATGTTATTTTGTTGGTAATTGGTGTAACAAGCATAAATTGAGTAGCATTATGATGAACGAATACATTATGGTTTATTTAAGTTTAAGATAATGTGAGGACATAATAGTTAATATATGAACAATGGTATGTTTATAGACACTAAAGGAATATTAAGATAAAATGAATATTAGTTAGTACATATAAATAATTTAATTTTAGAAATAGTAACGGCATGAAATAAAATAAAAAAATATAGTATGGTTAATATCATAATGTGGCCGAATTGGTTACCTAAGGGTAAAGAGATAATTCCATCATGTTTAGTTGATATTTCTTGTATACATTATGATTTCATATGTAATATGAATGAATGCATGGTGAATGTGAATTTATGATAAGATACATAATGATAATGACATAAAGATTGGTGTAAGAAAATACGACCTAATGTGAAATAATGTGATTTATATTTTCAATAGGGGCAAATTTGTAATTATAAGGCCAAAGAAGAATCTTGCTGTAAATTTTCACATAAAAGATACCATAAGGGTGATAGGATAAGAAATATTGCATAACGGATAGTTAATAGTGCAGGAAAGACAAAATCATAATTATGCAAAAGAACAGGGATTAATTAGTAATTTACGTATAATAATTGTCACAAACATGATTAAATAAGAAATAGAAGGGAGACTAGGATTTATAGACTCAAAAAGTACAAAAATTGTAATTACACGACAAATCAGGGCCAAAATGGTAATTATGCAAGAAATAGGTAGTAAAGGGGTAATACGACATAAAAGATACCAAAAAAGTGAATAAAGAAGAAATTAGGTTACAAGTATAAGTAATAGATTTAAAAAGGGTAAAAACGTAATTAAGCAATAAGTTAGAGGTAAAATCATAATTTGGATTCAGAAGAGTAATTAAAGGAGTTAAAATGGTCAAACAAATGAGTATAATCGTAAATAAAAAATGTTCAAGGACTAAAACATAGTTTGCTACTTCATGAGCACATATAGAGACTAAAATGTAAATTTACCACTTAAGAATATATAGGAGATAAAAGGAGTGAAAAGAGCTAATATTGGAATTAGATAAATAAAATTAGGATAAAAAGAAAGTGTGAGGATCTAATTGAAATTCTGCATTCAAATAGAAAATTATGCACAATTTCATAAGAAAAGAAATATCAAGAAATTAAATAGCAAATTAAACCACACGAAAGTTATTTAAGGTAAATTAGCAAAAAGTAATTTAAGAGCAGTAAAACCATACACTACAAGAAAAATCAATTTTTTCGATGAAATTGAGTGACTTTCCTTAGAGAAACCAAATTGCCAACGAAATTTAGTGATGGAAAAAGACATATAAGAATCGGTTGTAGGCACCTTTCCTGATAGAAAATATTTCCATCGGTAAATTTACCGGCAGAAAACATAGTCCGCCGTTAATTCCATCAGGAGGTGCATACCGAAAAATTGTCATATTTTCCGACGGAACAAAATTCCATCATTAAATTTATCGATGGAATTATACGATCCGTCGTTAACTTTACCGACAGAAATCCCAAATCTGTAGGCAAATTTCCGACGGATTGGTTCCGTAAGTAATTTTAACGACAATAAATATATTTTCGTCAGTAAATTTACCTCCCGCTAAAAAATTACGAAGAAATTATCTGTCACTAAAAATATTAATAATTTTTTTATAATTATCTAATCTAGTTTCTTTGCTTCTTCAATGGATCATGCCCGCACAAGTAGGATGACATCTGTCGAGAATGTGTAAAGAAACCATGAGGTGTGAGCTATATGAACCAATTCCTAGAAGTTCACAAAGTTAGATGAATATGTACTTGACCAATTTGATGCCAAACTAATTATGATCTCAAGTATAAAATGAATGTGATGTGCTATCTTATTGTCGCACCATGACAGGATTAAAAGTTTCAATGTAACATTGAAATCTTATAAGCAATCGATTGGAGTTCCCATACCTATACTCAGCCTCGGTTGAGGATCTTGATAGTGTTAATTGCTTTTTAGTCTTCCTAAATATAACATATTTAAGATACACACAAAAAAAAAAAAAATCAATAAGAGACCGTCTTAAAAATCAAGGCAAAAAGCCTAATCTGCATAACAAAAGGCCTGTAGCTCTAAAGAATTTGGAGATGGAAAAAATAAACCAAGGGAAGGGCATCCCATTAAATATTTCAGAACATAAATAGCAACTATTCATATCCAATGAGATTCCTCAGGTTTATTTATGAACATATTGACTTAATTGTTGTACTGAATATGTCAGTAGATGGTGAAGGAGGAGCAGCTAAGTGGTTGCAAGGAACTTACTCAGAGCAGCTAAGCATTTACCTTCAATAATTATTTTGTTTGTTTGTTTTCGTAATTACAAGAACAAAAAAAATTGATTTAAAGGTACTTGTAAGAACAGACATTTTAATCAATTTTATTATCAATAGTAATTTAATATATAAACCCCAAAAGCAAAATAATTAAATTCAATAATTCAACATGATGCAGTAATAATAAAAGCTTTCATAGCTGTTAAACCTTTAACTGCTCAAATTCAACAAACGAATTCCAGAACCTGTGAAAAAATTATTAAAGTTATGCTCACACATTCTCTACAAGGGCCAATTATGCAGTCAATACCACTAAATCTATATAAGAAATTATTCTTTTGTTTCTTTCTAAAGTGTAGAAGGCCTGGAATTATGTGGACCAATATAAATAAAGCAGCCTAAAGTAAAAGCTGGAATGGCCTGTAGCGAGTTTTTCAGGCCAGTTACTTGGAAGATCCTTCTATTAATGTCAATCCAATTATTTAAGGCAAACTATCTCCATTATTCAGAACTGGGTATTTCTCCAGCTTTTGCAACTTATATCCTACTGCTGACCATTTCTCTCAAGGTTGAAGATAATTTCATTACCCAAAGATGACTGCACAACTTGTCTCAATAATAATAAGTAATATGATTCAATTTGGGCGGGAATCGGAAAAAAATAAAATGCAACATTGGCATCTCTTGTATAAGTTGTAATCATGAGTTCACTATTGTTTTAAATGGACCAAATAAGGTAGAGGCTAATTATTTATCTTGAAATCTTTCCAAGGAAAGTTCAGTGGAAATGCAACTCAGCTACATAAGAACATAAAATTTTCAGACTTGTAATAATAAAAGCTTTCATTCATACCTATTAAACCTTTGACTGCTCAAATTCAACAAATGAATCCAGAACCTGTGAAAAAATTGAAGTGTGCAAATTATTTTTTATCGATAAGTTTGATTTTTTAATATATATTATATCTTTTAATTATTAAGTTCACAAGCACAAGATAATCACATAAATATATTTAAAAAACAAAGAAATTACCTTCCTTAAAAACTCATAGATCTGATTGGCAGAGCCCGTGTCATATATATGTAGTAATTTTCATCTGTTGTTGAATATGAGAACCCGGTGCCAACTTGTGCATCTACATATATAATGTTCAGACCCGGAAATAATAAAGCAATTCACACTTGTTAGAGTGGACAAAATCATTGGAAATTGGCTCCATGCTTCGGTGAAAGTGAAAATTCGTGCAAAGAAATGAATTACCTTATTTGCTTATAAAATCAATTATACACTGATACAATAAATACTATACTTGTATCTTAAGGTTTTTTAAATATTAATTCTGTTGCATATTGTATGTAATTTATTAAGATTCTTATAGTAATCCTTCCATCAGGCACTCATGCTTGGGATGCTCAAAATAGAAATGCTTATCTGACATCCACTATATATGGTGTCATGATTTCCTATGCAATTCTCATAATAATTATAAATATTGCAATCATTACTATATTCAATTAGATAATTATACATTTGATTTTGGTGTACAGTTAGATTTTTCTTTTTACTAAGTTATTGTAAAATCAAGGGCATTCAATTACTGGGTCAGGTTGAGTGACAAAATTTGTTATTTTTAGATTCGGATTGAGTCAGATTAAAACTTTTCCCAACCTGACCCGATCGAAAGATTTTTTTCCTATCTTTGTACCTAATCCAGCACCCACCTTCGATCTCTCTCTCTCTGCTTCCATCTGAGATCTCTATCTTTGCTTCCCCTTCCTCTTGAAATTTTAAAAATTGAAATTTATGTGGGTTATCTATTAGGCAGTAGTTTAGACACAGCTTTCGTATAATTAAGTAAATTACGATTGGTTGAATTTTGTAAATTCATGCTTAGTTGATAGTATAAATATAACATGTAAAAGAGATATCAATTTAAACTTTAAAGATAAATACATGCTGCTGGTTAACCATAATTAACCATATAGATAAATTTGAGCTTAGCAATAATTTTGGATGGCCTAAATGAGAAACATGGAAAAATGGGTATCTGCACTTCTTGACCAGTTAAATTAGGTGTATAACAAAAATATAAAGGAAACGAATAAATTTAATTTCGATGGATCAGCAAACTAATTAATTAGTTATGTTACTTAGGTTGGATTGTGGAGTTTAGTAGACTAGAATCGTTCAACTATGTGTGTTTATCTCTGATTTTTTATTCTCTGATTATTCCATGCCATTTCTTTAAGAAGTTATAATTGTAACCAGATAATGTAGCTCTGTACAATAGATACAAAACGAATATGCGTAACTTGTCTTAATATTTTCGTTTGGTGAGATTGCATGAACTAGAGTGGGTTATATACTTAAGATCATGATGAGTACATAAGTAAAGCTATCATCTATAATTATTATATTTTGTTTTGAGAAGGCATGTTTGGACATATATTGGTCGACCATTTCTATGTTTTAACTTATGGCTACAAAAAGGTACGTGACTTCTCTCAAATAGGATATAAGGTTATGTGATTATTGTTTGTCTGAAATCTTGAATTTATTTTAATGGTTCATATTAAATGTGGACTTGAAATGGCTTAACAAAATATATGATCAACACACAAATATGATTAAGAATTGAGGTATATAAATTGAATGAGGAAATTATTTGAGTATTGATATAGTGACAGGTAGATCATCTTAGGTATTGATTGAGGAGGATGGAAGTACTTGTGTCAGAGTTTTCTTGGATATTCTGGAAGAGTTTATTCTTACAAGTGGCTTTTATATATAATTGAGATATGGGTTTAGATAAGGACACAAGGGTTGTCAGTGTAGTCATATCAAAGATTTGACTGATTTTGGATTCCTATTGTTGAAAACTGAGGTGCTTGGTTGTGTTTTGTTGATTGGTTTCATAGGTATAAAGAAACGTAAGAAAGACAAGGTGGTGTGGGATGAACAAACTAGCACTTGAAAACGACATTATGGGTATCATCCTGTTAATGACGATGAAGATATTTCCATTATTGAAGCCAAGATGACAAATGGTAATGCTACATCAAACTTTCATATTAGATAAACTCAAACTAAACTTTTGAATAAGAGAAACCGAAAGTAAACTTTTGTTCAAGAGAAACTTAAAATGTGAATATTACTTTCAGAGATTGTACGATATTATTACTATTTTATTGTTTTAAGAGAAATTGTTTAAGGATAATATTATATAAGATTTCAAATAATTTTCTATATATATGTGTATTTTGGAACATATTCTGATTTAGAATAAATATATGTTTGTATGTGTGAGATTATTGTTATATACAAGATGAAAATAAATAAATAGCGATCATTGTGTACAGGATGAAAATTTAAAAATACAGCAATAAAAAAAATTAAATTATGCAATAATTTAGCGATGGATTTGTGACAGCATACTGTCGCTACTGTGTAAACATTAGAATTTAACAAATAATTAGCGACAATATTAGCGACTAATATTTCATTGCTAACTTTTACAGTAAATTAATATTTAGCGATGGAATCTAGTCGCTAAAAATTATTCTTATAATATAGACAACTAATTATGAAAATAAATTAGCGACGACACAAGCTAATTATTTCATTGCTAAAATAGCGATTGATTTGGGATTTTGTCGCTAATATATTAGCGACTATTCATCGCGTAGTCGCTAAATTATATTAGCGACGAAATTTTTCCAATTAGCAATGAAAAATGCCGTCGCTAATTAACAATTTTTTTTGTAGTGAAATAAAACTAAATTGTTCTTACTTAATATGAAAAATAAATTGTTCTTCTTTTAAAAATTCAACAAACTCCTATTGTTCATCCATTTTCTTTTTAAATACATCTCTAAACTTGATGTCTCTTCAAGTGCCTTTATAGAAATGAACTACTTTTGGTAAAAAGGCATGAAACTTGAAGCAACTTTTTAAAATACAGAGCTTCAATTGTTGACTTTCTTTGGTTTGACTTCTTTTTCCTTATTTTGTTGTTTTGTCGTGCTCGTGACCTCCACCTCGCCCACGACAACATCTTGCTTTCTTAGTGCAATTTCAGCCTTCTTCTCATTATTTTCTTCATTTTACTCCTACACAACATAAAACACACAAAAGAATAAAAGATACAACATTTCACACACAAAATAACTTAAAATTAAATGCTTACACAATAATTATAAATATAAAATACTAAATTAACATGAGCTACATGACTTATATCAATTCCCCACACTTGAATCTTTGCTTGTCCTCAGGCAAAACTCAAAATGCAAAGGCATAAACACATGCATGGAGCTCATCATACTTAATAAGCACGCAGTAACATATGAAAAAAACTACATCTTGCAAAGTACTAGTTTAAGTAGACAAATCCAAAGGTAATGTCTTGAACATATAAGGTTTAGTTTTCATGTACCACTATGCTAAAAGTCATGCTAAAGCAAAGTACAAAAGCATAAAGGCCTTAGAAACCATATTTCTTACAACACATACTTCAACTTTGGCAATTGTCACAAAGCAAAGTGTAAATCCCTCACATCACTCAAAGCATTTAGTGCCTAATGTTTCACTCATTTTCCTAGTATACTCATACATCCATAGGCTTATAATGAATAACAATCTCCAATACTAGTACAAAAGAATGCACAAAATCAAATGATCTTATTCAAGGTTGTAACTTGGCTTAGGTAAAAGGCAGGTTAAATTCTGGTTAAGTAGGTTATTCAAGTGAAAAGAAAAGTAATCACCAAACCACATGAGACTTACAATTAGACTTAGCATGTTTCTTGAAAATCTAACTCAATGCCCAAAAATTTTATCAATGTCCACATTTTCCACTAGTTTCCAAAAACCTTATTTATTTTTTTCATAAACTAGCTAGATTTTGTTCAAAATTTTTTCTCACAAGCAGATTCATATGAGCAAACTCACTTTAATCTCACCATGGTAAAATGCAAAACACCCAATAAAAGGATGCACTACAAAAAAAACACAAAGATAAATAACAACCTAACAAACACAAAGAAAAGCATAAGATTTTGAGAGAAAACTTAAGAGAAAAGATGAAAAAAAGTGAGGCTGAAAAAAAGTCCAATCCCCTTAAATACAGTGTGTAAAAGTGTATAACGAAAGGAATAAAACTCTAAAAATTCAAATTTCATGTTTCGTCGTGCTCGCGACATAACCCAGTTCCGCATTTCATTGTGCTCATGATAGAGATAAACTATGCAATCCATCATATAGAATGTGCTCGTAATAGAGAATAAAAAAACTTTTGTAAGTACATTTGAATGATAACATAAAAAATATGTGGATAAAATACTAAAGGAATAAGCATAAAATACAAACACAAAATACAAGTAACACAATACAAAAACACAAACAAATAAACAACAAGAATAAGTTTATAGACACTCAACTAGATTCCTCAACCAAACATAGAGAGATACATGAAACCTGTCTACCATGAAAAGTCTCTTCTAAGTAAACCTTACATCGTTGACCATTAGCCTTGAACAATTCTACTTTCGCATTTTTAAGTTCTAAATAACTATGGTCAAACACTTGATTAATCTCAAAAGATCCACTCTAATGAGACCATAATTTTTCAGGAAATAGCTTTAATCTAGAGTTAAACAAATGAACTTTGTCTCCCACCTTAAAGCTTTCATACTTAGTATGGGCATCATGCCATTTTTTAGTTTGTTCCTTATAAATTCTTGCATTTTCATACGAACTAAGTCAAAACTCATCAAGTTCATTTAATTGTAAACATCGTTTCACACCAGCCTCTTTAAGATCATATTTCAAAGTCCTAATGGCCCAATAAGCCCTATGCTCTAACTCAACGGGCAAATGACATGCTTTACCATATACTATCCTATATGGTGACATCCCAATAAGTGTTTTAAAGGCAGTGTGATATACCCAAAGTGCATCATCAAGCTTGTGTGCCTAATCTTTCCTTGAGCTAGAGACTATTTTTTCAAGTATCCATTTAAGCTCCCTATTAGAGACCTCCAGTTAACCACTAGTTTGTGGATGATACGGAGTAGCTACCCAATGTTGCACACCATATTTATGCATTAAAAAAGCAAAAGATCAATTTATGAAATGCATACCACCATCATTTATTATAGCCCGAGGCACTACAATTCTTAAAAAAAGCTTCTTTAAAAATTTTACAACCACCTGGAAATCATTGGTTGGTGTTGCTTTAGATTCCACCCATTTGGATATATAATCCACCCCAACCAATATAAAACTTTGCCCAAATTATATAGGAAAAGGACCTATGAAATCTATCCCCCACACATCAAATATTTCTACTTCTAAAATGATATTCAAAGGCATCTCATCTCTTTTTCCTATGTTGCAAACCTTTGACACATATCACAATGAGCTATAAAACTCTTAGCATTATGAAATAAAGCAGGCCAACAAAATCCACACTTAAGCACACAAGATGCAATTTTTGTACTCCCATTATGACCTGAATATAAAGATGAATGATAATGCTTCAAAATGTTTACATACTCCTCGTCACTCACATGCCTACGTATAATTCCATCCCTATCTATTTTATATAAATAAGGCTCCTCCCAAAGATAATTCTTAACAACAAAAAAGAATTTCTTTCTTTATTGCCATATCAACCCATATGGTACAATTTCTACTGCAAGAAAGTTAACAAAATATGCATACCAAGGTACATTCATTTGCTCAATGCACATTAAAGCCTTATTCGAAAAGAATTCATTAATTACATCACTATCCCCCACACATCCTTCATTATTTTCCAACCTTGACAAATGATCAACTACTAAATTTTTTTAGCCTTTCTTATCCCTAATCTCTATATCAAACTCTTGTAATAAAAGAACCCAACGTATAAGATTAGGTTTAGTATCTTTCTTAGCAAATAAATACCTAGGGACTATATGACCCATATAGATTACAACTTTAGGCCCTAACAAGTAAGATATAAACTTCACATGTAAAGACAACCAGCAATATTTCTTTTTCAATTGTCATATAATTCAATTGAGGTCCCGATAATGTATTGCTAGCATAGTAAATGACATGCAAATGCTTATCTTGGTGGTGACCTAACAAACATCCCACCGCTAGGTCACTAACATTACAAATTATCTTAAATGGTAAATCCCAATTAGCAGAAGTTATAATAGGTGCACTCACAAGAGCTTTCTTTAATTGCTCAAAAGCCTCTATATATGCATGAGAAAAATTAAAAGACACTTTTTTAACCAACAAGTTAGTTAAAGACTTAGTAATGAATGAAAAATC
This sequence comes from Excoecaria agallocha, assembly GCA_037975025.1. Lineage (NCBI taxonomy): Eukaryota > Viridiplantae > Streptophyta > Magnoliopsida > Malpighiales > Euphorbiaceae > Excoecaria > Excoecaria agallocha. Next base: position 5,440,165 of record CM075823.1, on the reverse strand, counting down.
CTTTATGAATCTCCTATAAAAGCCAGCATGACCCAAAAACAATCTTACACCCTTAATTGTGATAGGTGGAGGCAACTTCTTTATTAGCTTTATTTTAGCCCAATCTACCTCTATACCCCTATTTGAAATTTTGTGTCCCAGAATTATCCCCTTCTCAACCATGAAATGGTACTTTTCGCAATTAAGTACCAAATTGGTCTCCTCACATCTAGCTAAAACTCTATCCAAGTTATTCAAGCTTAACTCAAAAGAATCGCCATAGATCGAAAAATAATCCATGAACACTTCTATTATCTCTTCTATCATATCCCCAAAAATTGAAGTGATGTACCTTTGAAAAGTGGCTAGTGCATTACATAGCCCAAAGGCCATCCTTCTATAAGCAAAAGTCCCATAGGGATAAGTAAATGTCATCTTTAGGGTATATAAAAATTTAAAAATATCCTAAAAATCCATCTGGGAAGCAATAATGATAATGGCCAGCTATCCTTTCTAACAGTTGATCTATAAATGGCAAAGGAAAGTGATCCTTTCTAGTAGCCGAATTTAACTTCCTATAATCTATGCAAACCCTTCAACCTATGGTGGTTCTAGTATGAATTAAATCTCCATTCTCATTTCTTACTATGGTCATACCCTCTTTCTTTGGCATACATTGGATGGGACTCACCCAAGCACTATCCAAAATCGGATAGATAATGCCAGCATCTAACAATTTAATGACTTTTTTTAACAACCTCTTTCATATTGGGGTTAAGCCTCCTTTGTCTATCAACTTTAGGTTGATAATCATCTTCCATATGAATTTTATGCATCACAAAATTAGTACTAATTCCCTTTAAGTCAGAAATTTGCCAACATATACTTTTTATTCTCCTTCTTACAACCTCTAATAATAAAGTTTCTTGTTTTCTAGTGAGTTTATTGGAAACAATGATAGGTAAAGTGCTATGGTTACCAAAAAATGCATACCTCAAATGGTTCAGAAGCTCATTCAACTTAATGTTGGGTGGACTTACAATGGATGGCGATAAGGGTGCCTCATTTTGATACAAAAGTTATGGCCTTGAGCTCTCTTGCCTCTTCTTTTAAACTTTTTCATCAAGATTGACCTCCTTTTGACATGTATCATCCAAAACTTCCATCACACAAGTATCAATAATGTCTATTTTCATGCATATATTTTCATCCATGGGGTATTTGAATGTTTTGTCCATTTGATATTCTACTTTATCCTTCCTGATAACTGCGAATTAAACTATATTTTTAGTGTGTTTTTAAGTATTTAATTTAGTTATTTTGGTTTTAATTTAGTTAATTTTATGATTAATTAGTTAATTTAGGTGTTTGTTGGCTTAATTTAAGGTTTTGGTGTTTTCAGGGACTAAATTGAAAGAAAGAAGGATTAAATTGTAAGAGGAAAGAAGATTTGGCACAGAAGTGAAAATTTGGGAAAGTTAATTTAAATGGACCATGTGAAGGACAGAACCAAAGTGCTCTCCCGAGCAAGTTTTACTCTTTCTATCAGGAAACATGCTCTCACAAGCATTTTGACCACTCTCCCAAGAAAAATACTACTCTCCCATGCAAAAAAGGAAAATTATCGACAAAAGTCTTCCTATTCAAGAGAAACTTCAACTCAACCTCAGAAAAGAAAGTCTTAGTCAGCAAAACTTCTTCTTTGGCAGTGATTCCACTCTATAAAAAGGGCACCAAGACATCAAAGTGAGGAGAGCTAATTAGATAGATAGAGAACATTAAATTACGAATTTTCTTTAGCTTTCTCTTTTGTTTTCTTTAGTTAATTTGTACGGTAGTTTTAGCTTAGTTTTTCTTTTATTCTTAGTTTTCAAATCTTTTATTTTAGTTGTTCTTTTATTTTAATCATGTTTAGGAAGTAGTTTTTTCCTTTCCTTTTGCTAATGTATTCTTGAAATCTTATATTTTTATTGTCATGACTTAAGTTTGTGCTTAATTTTAATACAAGTTTGATTATTTCTTAGTTCTTAAGCATATTCTTATCATTATTTAACTAAATTTTGGTTATTAGCTTGATTAATTATTGGTTAATAATTGACTTTTGGTTTGATCATTGATATGCATGTTCTTAGGTTAGTTTGCTTGGGTTGATGCATGATTATGTTATGAATAAGAGATAATTTTGTGTTAATTAAAGTAAGTTAAGATTAAGAAAAAGTGTAACTACGAATAGATGAAAGTTAAATTTCTTGAAAAAGGATTTAATAGACATCTAAGAGGATTAATTCAAATTTTTAAGCTAAGTGTTGAATTGTTCTGAATAAGAGAATTTTAATGCTTGGAATCATAATCTTGAGTAAAGTTATCTGGTTTTATTCATCTGAATTCTTCATAACCACTTGTGTTTCTCTTTTAATTAAGTCATTTCAATGGAAGTTAAGGTGGATAGTTTCTTTAGCAACAGAAATTTAGTTATTATTATTTTTTAATTCATGTTAGTTTAATTTTAGTTTTAATTTTGTTTCATTGTTTATTTTGTTTAATTTTTGCTTTTGAATCAAAAATATTTGGGAAACAATCTCAGGTTGATTTAACTCATACATATAGATATTATCCTTTGCAATCCATGTTCTTTGGGTACGATATTTGGGGTCTTAATTTATATTTTTTTATATTACTAGCCGATCTAGTACACTTGCTAGACACCGATCAAGTTTTTAGCACCATTGCCGGGGAATAGCGGTGTTGTTTATTTAATATCTTTGATTGAGTTAGTCTGAGATTTTTATTTTTATTTTATTTTTGATTTGGTGATTGTTCTTTGCAGGAATAATTTTAGGCATTCTTCAAAATGATGCAAGATGATGTCCAAAACTATGAATTGATTCTTTTGAAACAACAAATGAATGATTTAGTAAGAGAAAGAGAAGAGATAAAACTATTGCATGCATAGTCATAAAATTCTTATTCATTACCGTCTGTTGTTGAAGATTCTTATTCTTTTTGGACTTTGAGAGCATAAATGAAAGAATTAAGGAGAGAGAATCAAAAACTGCAATATTCATTGAAAAATTTATTAGAGTCTAGCAACTCCATAATTGAACGTCTTCGTGATTTTTCTATAAGTGAAGAGAGGAAATTTTGGGCTGAGAAAAAAGAATGGAGGGTCACGCAAGAGGCTAGTAACTCTAAAATTCATGTTCTTTATGCTCAAAAAGAAGAGCAAGAGGTTACATTACGAATTCAAGAGGAGAAGTTAAGGGCTCAAGAGAAAAAATTCAGAATTCAAGAGGAAAAGTTTAGAATTCAAAAAGAGAGGTTAAAGACTCAAGAGGAAATAATCAAACGTCAAGAGGATCTATTAAAGGATAAAGAGGAAGGAATTGAAAGGTTGGAATCTAAACTAGAACTTTTGAGCGGTTCTATGAAAGTTCAAGGTGATGGTGAAACTTTTAGGAAACTTTGAGGAATAGTGAAACTTTTAGAATCTTTTAAGTTTTGCGGGTAAACTATTGGTGATTATTAAACTACAATCTTCAGTGAGCTCAATAGTAGATATATCTTTCCAACTCTTTTTCATGGAAATCAAATCCTTTAAAAACTTAGCATAGTTAGGTATTTAAGTTATTGCCTTAATAAAAGATAAATTAATGTACAAATGTTTTAATTTATCAAGGAGAGTTTGAAATTGCTTATCATTATCTTGCTTCTTAAGATGTTGCAAAAACTGTGGATGAGGTTAAAAAATTTTGTCCTTGAAAACTTCACTTATCGTGCCAGCGGCATTGTCAAAAGTTGCTTCTGTTGTGCTTGTGGTTGATGGCATGCTCATGGCAATATGCTCCTTTTCCTCCTCTTTTTCCTCTTCCTGCAAAACTCTAATTTTATTAGAAGAAACAAATTCATTGGTGTAGGTTTTACCTGATCTTAATGTGATTGCCTTCATATGCGCTTTTAGGTTTTCTTCTATATTACATAGAGGATTTCCTTGTAGTTTTGAAGGTAGTGCATTGGCAATTTGCCCTAATTGAACCTTTAAGTTATGGATAGATGAGGCTTGATTTTTTGGTAATTTGATAAAATTTTATCTCTAGTGTCTTTTGGTTCTTTTCTTATGAACTACATTTCAAATTAATGCCATCTAAGAACCTATCCATCTTAACCTCTAAAGCCCCAAATCAGTCTTGTGGTTGTTGGAAGCTTATACCTCTTCTATTTTTATTATTACCATTGCTCCATGAAAAATTCGGATGGCTTCTCCAACCAAGATTATAAGTGTTAGAATATAGGTTACCACGTCCTTATCCTTATATGAAACTTACTTACTTCTTCATACTTGCCATACCCAAACTACACACTTCGCTAGCATGGCCTTGTTGACCATAAATTGTACATACATTAGGTGTGTTTCCTCTAATACTTAGGCTATCAATCTTATGATTCAAATCTATAACTTGTGCTTGCAAAGTTGCAACTGAATCAATCGAATGTATCCCTTTAATATTGGAAGAAGTGTATTCCCTTGCTCTTTCCATTGGCCATATACAATTATTCATGAATATTTCCTCCAACAACTCAAAAGCGGCATCCGTTGTCTTTCTTATAAGAGAACCACTACCATAGCATCTATAGTTCCTTTTATGGTGGGGTTCACTCTATTGTAGAAAGTTTGCATGAACAACTCTCTTGGAAGATTGTGGTGTGGACAACTTCGTTGTAATTCTTTAAACTTTTCCCATGCTTCATACAAAGATTCATTATCACTTTGAACAAAAGTAGTTATATCTTTAATAAATTCTGCTAAGGGAAAATATTTAGATAAAAATGCTTGAGCCAATTGGTCCTAAATTGTAATGGATCCTCAAAGGGAAATATCCTAAGTTTGATTGCATCCGTTGAGACTCCATTAATTTTAAAAGTATCATAAATTTCTAAGAAGTTTGCCAAATGAGCATTTGGATCCTCATTTTCCAAACCATAGAATTATATACTATTTTGAATCATTTGTAAAAGAGAGGGTTTGATTTCAAACTGATTTGCATTGACCATTGGTCAAATGGCACCTTGTTGACCACCACTCAATGCAGGTGTAGCAAAGTCCATCAATCGTGGTGGTTCATTCTCAGCCATAGTAACTCTCTTATTCTTTTTTTCTTTTTGGCTTTTGATTGCTTAATAAAAATCTTTCTATCTTCAAATTTAGTTATTCAAGTTCTTCTTGCGAACTTCATGTTTTAGGCATAAACTCAAAACTCTCAAATCTTGTAAAACAAAACAAACAAAAAAACAAACAAAACAAAACAAAAACTAATTAAATGTTGTAATACAAAATTGTAAATCAAGATTTATAATGCCAATAAACATCAATCTTAGTAATCCTCGGCAATGGTGTAAAAAACTTATTGTACTAAATCAGTAAGCACACAGTTTATCGATGATAATACTTAAGATATTGTTCCCATAAGGATTATAGAAATATTATTACACACTATTACTACTTTACTTTAATCATGTTCACAACTCTCAATTTCAAATTGTGAAATTATACTACTTAATGAAATGCTAAAACTAAAATACTAATTAAACCTAATTATTGATAGTCAAAAAAGACAATTGAGATTTTGATGAAGAAATAATGATTATGAAACTTGATTCCATTCTTTTAATATAATTATAATCTTTCTAAGCAAGCCAAATTAGAATAATGTTCTAATCCACTCTCTCAATATGAACTAGAGTGCTTAAAACATGCAATTACAATATTAATCCTTTAATTCTCATTAATGAACTAGTTAATTATAATCACATATTTTAAGATTAGTTACCAATCTATAGCAATTATCTTAGCATACTAATTTTTCAAGCAATGCTATGATAATGAATTTCCATTAGCTATAAGAAAAAGTATATCTCTCGACTACACTTTAACTTATAATGACAATTCAAGAGTCCTAATAAAAAATTATGCATTAAAAGATTATTAACATTAATGGAAATATAATATCAATAATACCATTCAAGGTTCCTAAATTTCATTCAACTAATTACAAAGAAGAAAGAAATAGATAAAAAGAGAGTAAATAGAGATCTCTCAATGCTTTTCCCAACTCTTAAATATATTATTCTTCTTCTTCTTTTCTTTTTCTCAAGAAAAATAAAACTAAATTGTTCTTACTTAATATGAGAAATAAATTATTCTTCTTTTAAAAATTCAATAAACTCCTATTGTTCAACAATTTACTCTTTAAATACATCTCCAAACTTGATGTCTCTTCAAGTTCATTCACAAAAAATGAACCACTTTTGGTAAAAAGGCATGAAACTTGAACCAACTCTTCAAAACAAACTACCCAATGGCTAATTGTGTCGCGTTCACGACTCATATCACGCTTGTGACAAGGCACAGAGCTTTAATTGTTGACTTTTTTGGATTGACTTCTTTTTTTTTTATTTTATCGTGCTTGCGACCTATATTGTGCCCATAACAGTATCCTGCTTTCTTAGCATAATTTCAACCTTTTCTCTTTATTTTCTTCATTTTAATCCTACACAACATAAAACACACAAAAGAATAAAAGGTACCTTATTTCACACATAAAATAACTTAAAATTATATACTTACACAATAATTATTAACATAAAATACTAAATTAATATGACCTACACAGCTCATATCAAGAACCTACAAAAATCTCATTTTTACGTTTTTTATCCATTCGAACTCCATACAAAAAGCTAGAGAAAGAATGAAAGGTTGATGGTTAGAAAGTTAAGACCAGTTTTGATTGTTATTTCTCAATGAAAACTCAAAAGCTTTGAGCCTTAAGATTTAAGAACCATTAACTTGCATAATTGAGTAAAGAATACAGGGAAGTCAAAATTGGGAAATACCACTAGCTATAATCTAATACTATGTCATTTTAAAAAAAATAAAAAAAAAAGAAAATTTTTGAATAATGCCAAGAAATCATTGAAATAAAAATTGAAGAATTCAAAATAAAGAAGAGAAATTCAAAAAATGATGAGAGGGCAGAGAAAATAGCATAAGAAGGAGAACCTTATGAATGAGGGTCAAAAGTGATTCAATAGAGAGGTATCGAGCAACATTGATGGCCGAAGACAAAGTGGGGCCAAGACTCTTGAGAAAAGCAATTTTACCCCCATCTTTTTTCTTTTTGGCCATACAAACCAATTTTATCGCCTAATCCAAATAGCTCCAATAATCCAAATAACAACACCTATTACAATGAAAACCATAAGAACTAACAATAGACCTTAAAACCAATAATTTTGAGAAAGACCAACCAAACATATGAATCAATACCCCTATCAGCCTTGGCATAAAAAAACATCCAACTATAACCCAAGAACTGTAACCTAGTGCATATAAACATTAATTCAGAACCAGTAAGTAGCATATCAAAAAATAAAATATCAAAAAGACCTAAAAAACTAAAATGGGGTTAGGTTTCGAAGGAATGAAAACCAAATAAAAGCAAAATGCTTACCCAATATACTTGATCGATTAGCCAATAAAATACAAACCCATAAAATATCCCGATATTTAATTGGTGAAAAAGGTCAGCAACTGAAGAATGGAAGCCCTTCCCGAAAATTGAAAAATGGTGGAGTGAATAAGACTGAGAGAGAGAGGAGAACGGATGTGAGGGAGAGAAAATGAAAATGGGTAACTTTTTTAGGGTTTTTAATTTAAAACGAAAAAGAAAAGAGCAATTTTTTTAATATAGGAAAGGTTTTCCAAAGAAATTATATTTTCATAGGTAATTACCAATGGAAATGAACACCATCATTAAATTACCTATAAAAAAGTAATTTCGTAGGGAAACTACCTACAAAAAAAAAATTCAGTGTCTAATTTCAGCTATAAAACTTTGGTGCCAATTTACCGATAAAATTTTCATTTCCATCAATAATATTTGATGGTAAACTTTCCCTTCAATTTTTATGATAGAATTCTTCTTTCATCGCAACATACAATTTTTCACTACCATTTTCCTTACGGAATGAGTTTTCCATCGGCAATTACCGATAAAAAAATTTTCTTCAATAGTTTTCCTTCGCTAGTTTGGAATTTTCTTTTAGTGATAATTAGGGAAAAGTTTGTGAATCAAACAGTCATTCACCATCAGTTAAGGAAACAAAAGGGTTAAAATATAAATTTGGTATTTAAAAAGGAGTAAAGACTAAAAGAAAAGAAAAAGGATAAATTTGGTATGGAATATATGATAAAGGTAAAGGTTAGGGACCAAGAGGGAATTTATGTAGATTATTTAAAATTTCAATGAGGAAAGAAATACAAAAAGAAAAAAATCAAATTGAAATTTAAGGGAAATAAAAAGATCAATATTGAACTAAATTTACAAGAGTAAGACAAAAAAGTATAATAATAATTTATTAAAAATAATCTCACTAATTGAATTCATCGATAGCCATATTCCCCAATAGGCAACCACGCTGCTTGGCCCATCACAAGAACAAGTAATTAAAGACTGAATAAAGGCTTTATAGAGGTAGCATATATTTAGATCACTGTGACAAGATAGAAATTAAATGTTTGTATATAACCAAATTTGAAAACTTGACATGTAAAATATAGCACATTGTATTATGAAAATTATAATTAATTATGCTTTTAGATGCGTATTGAATGGTATAGTATGATTATGTTGTAATGATGAATGTGAAATGATTATGTCGTCAATATTTTGCTCAAATGAATATTAACTTTAATTGCATAAATGGCATACTTGTGACAAAAAAAAATTTGTTAATCGATAATGAATGAATAAAAATGGCAGTTATAGTTAGAAATTAAAAATTAATAGTCAGTAACTTAAACGTTAATTAACAAACACTACAAGAAAATCGCAAAATAGTGAGAACAAAAATCCTTGCTAAATGATGATTTTTCGTCGCTAAATCAGTTTCGCGAGGACAAAAATTTTGTAACAAAAGTCATCCTAACTGAATTTAGCAAGGACTTTTGTCCTCGCTAATTTTACGAGGATTCAGTCCTTGCTAATTTTGTGAGGAATTAGCCCTCACAAAATTAGTGAGGATTAAATCCTCGCAAAAGATAGCGAGGACTAAATCCTTGCAAAATTAGGTCTTCGCAAAAATTAACAAGGACTGATATCCTCGTTAAATTCAGCTAGGATGACTTTTGTTACAAACATGAGATTTCTCTTTGCTAAATGTTGATGTGAACTTATTTTTATTAATTTAATATGAAAATTTCATTATTTAAACAATAAACTGAAAAATAATAAATTTATATTTACTTAATATTTAATATAAAAAATATATTAATGAATAAATTATTATTTACAAGTGTATAACATTGCTAATAATATATTTAAAATGATACATGCATATATAACAATAACAATGAAAAATGATAAATGATAAATAACTCATAAAATGTCAGTTGCTTCTAGTTCATATAGTTGTGTATTGATTGATTGCAGATAACTAAGAACTCCTTCCACAATAGAATTTGCTGGCTTCTACATATCAACAAAAGAGAACTCATTTATATGAAGGTATAGAAGAAAGTTAAAGCAAACTTTGCACTTAGAAAGAATTTCATATAAGAAAAACAATTCATGAATTTCTAGCATTGATTGTTCTTTCGTAGCCTATGAAGCATGCTTTCAAACCATGACATCATTGTTTATGTCAAGAAAAAAAATATATATATACAAAAAATTGTATCTCCATGTCTATAGTGTTAGATATTCGAAACATTTGGCCATATAAATATAAAATAGGAAGCTTGCCACAGGTCCTAAAATTCTCACATCTATAGATATATAAAGTTCAAGGAAAACAAAAAAAAATGGATTAAAGCAATAGACACGAAGATATAATTATATCAATGCTCTTTAAATGGTTTTAACTTGTATTATGACATATTTCATTTATGAAATTAAATTTGGTACGCGGGTACCAAAGCATTCAAAATGTTCAATAATTAAAGTTTCCCGTATCACCATTTAGAAACTATAGACATATCGTACAGGCAAGTGCATAGGCGATTGGTAATAGAGGTGCAACAAGGTAGTTAGCTCTTGTCAATAAATGAAAATGCCCTTTAAAATTGTGATTTCAAGAAAGTACAGCTGCTGCAACAACATATGTGCAAGTGACCAAGAAACATATGAACATAGGAAAAGCAAACCACCAAAAATTGTACATGAACAACTAAGAGTTACAAACTGTCAAGGCTAAACTACAAATTTAGCCTAGAAAAGTGCAGAACAAGAATAAGATGAAAACCATTAAAGGTAAACTACAAATTAAAACTATATATCCTAAAATCCCAGAAGCTAGTTAGTTTCTTATCAAGCTTAAGACTCAAAAAGGAAACAGACTGCAAGCTAGTATATCAAATTCTAAATTATGTGAAAGAACAGTAACAAAACAAATGCAGATGAGATTAATTTGAGATGGTAGGATACAAGAATACCAAAAACTGGAAGGCACTAAGAAAAATCTTACACATTCAAAGAGATCTGTCATTTAGACTTCCGTCAACAAAAAACTAAATTCCATGCTAATGGAGCAATAGAATCTTGAAAGTTAAAAAATTTCATACCAAATCCGAATTCTTGCTCAAGCCAAATGCCAATAACTAGAAGACTCAGCATATTAGCTAGCAAATGAAAAACCCCTCCATGTAACCAATTGCAAGTGAGAAGTCTCCATCTAAAGCTACCATTTTCGAAGCCTAAAGCAATATTAACAACCAGTATTTCACATTTTAAACCACCAAAAATAAAAAAAGCATATAAAAAAGAAATTAAAAGAACTTAGGTGGTAGAAGAAGGGCCAAGAAGTGGGTTCTCCTTAAGTGGCTGAAAGGAAAATCTACACAGGAAACAAACAATACAAGAAACAGAATTTTTGGGGGCAATTATTGACATACATGGTGATAACGAACATGACAATGTTAGCAATAACAAAAACAGGTATAATCCAAGGTACCCATTTCTTAAATTGCTTAACTTGAGTGTATGGTACTGGACTCTGAGACGTCGATTGAATTTGAGGCGTGTCACCCTCCAGTGGGTGTATCACTATGCTTCCCCTCTTTGAATTAACCCTAATTTGAATCTTCGATGATGTGGAGGGAGGGGGAGGGTGATGATTATGCTACTTCTCCTCCATTAGAGAATAAGAGTAATTTAGTCAAAAAAAGTTGAGGAAAGAGTAAGAATGAGAAAAGAATAAGAGGCAGAATAAAAAAAAGGGAAAAAAGAATGTTCAGAAATACAATGGATTGAAGTCATTAAAAGAGAACGGTGGTTAGTAAACAACTTCACCAACTACAAAGCTTTAACAATAGCACATCAAGTTCAGACGCAAAATGCGTCATGAAATAAAAAGTTGCATTTTTGCAACAACACGAATTAAGAAAACGTTTAAAAACAAGAATGGATCTACTACGGATCTTAAGAGAAACAGAATACGTACATACAAGTTAAGCTATGTGTTCAACGTTAAAATCAAATGTTCCTCACCAAAAATGATTAAATGTCGACAAAAGTAAAGCAAATATGAAAAGCGAAACAACTTACAGTAGCTCGAGCTTTCTCTTCATTAGGAACTGCTAGATTAGGCAATGCAAGATCTAGGGTTTTTCTTTAGCAGAGATCAATAGACAAAAGTTATAAGAGAGTTGGGGATTTTTCTTTAGGAGAGCGATATTCAAAATTTTCAATGAAATCCCATAAAAAATTATCTTTATCCCACTAAAATAGGAGTGAGGTTGGAAAATAATTTCAAAATGGAGGGAGTTTTAGAAATAATGGCGCCTTATAATAAAGTTTGAAAAAAACACATAATTAACTTTTTATATTAATGTATTACTATTTAGGTTTCAAAAAAAATTATTCTATTTACCTAATGTGAATAAAGTGTATTCAGTTTCTTATTAAACATTAAATGATTCTGCCTAAATGGAACCCGATTTATTTGGTTATCAGAATACACTTTATTTAGATTTCATTTTACAATATAATCAGTTTACATAATTCGATGTATTTGGTACCAAATTGTAATAAAGCGTATGATAAACTAAATTCACTGTATTATTTACACCGATAAATTGTATCCATAAATTTTGTCTGCAATAGATGATTACTTATATATTTTTTACAATTGAAAAAATAAAAATTGAGAAGATTAAGATAATTTCAAAACTTAAAATATAACAATGTATTTCATTTGAAAAAACCAAAATTAAATATCTTACTATTCCGGTTTTATAGCAAATTATGGATACTTTGATCATAGATTTAATAATCTGAAAAACTTTGCCGCAATCAACAAAAAAAATATTCGCTTTACCGAATACGAATTTAGTATATTCAATTTTCTTATTACACCTTAATCAGACTGCATAAATGGAATACAAACTATTCAGTTATCAGAATAAAATTAATTCAGTTTTTCTTCCTACACATAATGAGTTTACATAATTCAGTGTATTCGGTTTACAATTTTACTATAGTGAATTAGTTTTCTTAATAAAGTGTATTCGGTTTTTTTGTGCAAATTAAAATACTTTTTTTATATGATAGTAAATAAATAATTCCAGCAATTATCTATCAAATTGTCAATCGGTATAACTAATTTATTTTCATACTATATATATATATATATAATTCCTCATCATATCAAAAATTAATTCAAGATAAGTCCATCTAATTATATGAGTATCTTGTTACGTTTTATTTCTATTGCATTTTTTTTATAACATGTGAATAAAAAATGTAAATTAATAAAATAAAATAGTTATTAAATTAAAAATTTTATTACTTACATATTGTAGTTTGGTATTTTTAATCCAAATATGCAGTGGTTTTTTTTCTTAAATATTATTATTAATAAAATGTTATAGCATCTATTGAGAAGATTAAGATAATTTCTAATCTTAAAATATAACAATGTAATTCATTGAAAAAACACACAATTAACTTTTTATATTAATGTATTACTATTCTGGTTTAAAAAAAATTATTCTCTTTCCCTAATGCAAATAAAGTATATTTAGTTTTCTTATTAAATTTTAAATAATTTTGCCTAAATGGAACCCAGTTTATTCGGTTATCAGGATACACTTTATTTAGATTTCATTTTACAATATAATCAGTTTACATAATTCGATGTATTTGGTTTCAAATTGTAATACAACGTATGATAAACTAAATTCACTATATTATTTACATCGATAAACTGTATCCATAAATTGTGTCTGCAATAGATGATTACTTATATATTTTTTACAATTGAAAAAATAAAAATTGAGAAGATGAAGATGATTTCGAAACTTAAAATATAACAATGTATTTCATTTGAAAAAACCAGAATTAAATATCTTACTATTCCGATTTTTGATGTCAAATTATGGATACTTTGATCATAGATTTAATAATCTGAAAAACTTTTTTGCAATCAACAAAAAAAAATATTCGCTTTGCCGAATACGAATTTAGTATATTCAATTTTCTTATTACACCTTAATAAGACTTAATAAATGCAATACAAACTATTCAGTTATCGAAATAAACTCTATTCGGTTTTTCTTCCTACACTATAATGAGTTTACAGAATTCGGTGTATTCGGTTTACAATTTTACTATAGTGAATTAGTTTTCTTAATAAAGCATATTCGATTTTTTTGTGCAAATTAAAATACTTTTTATGTGATAGTAAATAAATAATTCCAGCAATTATCTATCAAATTGGCAATCGGTATAACTAATTTATTTTCATAATATATATATATATATATATATATATATATATATATATATATATTACTCATCATATCAAAAATTAATTCAAGATAAGTCCTGCTAATTATATGAGTATCTTGTTACGTTTTATTTCTATTGCATTTTTTTTATAACATGTGAATAAAAAATATAAATTAATAAAATAAAATAGTTATTAAATTAAAAATTTTATTACTTACATATTGTAGTTTGGAATTTTTAATCCAAATATGCAGTGGTTTTTTTCTTAAATATTATTATTAATAAACCGTTATAGCATCTATTGAGAATATTAAGATAATTTCGAATCTTAAAATATAATAATGTAATTCATTGAAAAAACACACAATTAACTTTTAATATTAATGTATTACTATTCGGGTTTCAAAAATAATTATTCCCTTTCCCTAATGCGAATAAAGTGCCTAAATGGAACCCAGTTTATTCGATTATCAGAATACACTTTATTTATATTTCATTTTACAATATAATCAGTTTACATAATTCGATATATTTGGTTTCAAATTGTAATACAGCATATGACAAACTAAATTAGCGAGGATAATGTCCTCGCCAAATTCTTCATAAATCAAATGGCACAATACTTAACCATTAGCAAGGAAATTGTCCTCGTCAATTTAGCGAGGATTTTTTTCTAAGCAAAATTAGCAAGGACAATGCTTCATAAACCAAATGGCATATGACTCACGCTTTGGCAAGAAAATTGTGCTCGCCAATTTAGTGGGGATTTTATTCCTAGCTAAATTAGTGAGGATAATGTCATCGCCAAATGCTTCATAAATCAAATGGCACAATACTTAACCATTAGCGAGGAAATTGTCCTCGCCAATTTAGCGAGGATTTTTTTTTCAAGCAAAATTAGCGAGGATAATGTCCTCGCCAATGCTTCATAAACCAAATGGCATATGACTCATGCTTTGGCGAGGGAATTGTCCTCGCTAATTTAGCGAGAATTTTATTCATAGCTAAATTAGCGAGGATAATGTCCTCGCCAAATGCTTCATAAATCAAATGGCACAATATTTAACCATTAGCGAGGAAATTATCCTCGCCAATTTAACAATGATTTTTTTCCAAGCAAAATTAGCAAGGACTATGTCCTCAGCAAATGCTTCATAAACCAAATGGCATATGACTCACGCTTTGGCAAGGGAATTGTCTTCGCCAATTTAGCGAGGATTTGTTTCTCGCAAAATTAGCGAGGATTAAGTCCTTGCTAAATGTTTTATATATCAAATGCCAAACTATTTAACCGTTAGCGAGGGGTTTGTCCTCGCTAATTTAGCGAGGATTTGTTTCTCGCTAAATTAGCGAGGATTAAGTCCTCGCTAAACGGTTCATATATAATTCTAGCCATGAATTAAAATTTAACGAGGGTTTTGTGCTCGCAAAGTCGTCTTTATTTTTTATGCCAAAATTTTGGTGCATAAAATTAGCTACAACAAAAATTATTTATCGTTAAATTATCACAAAATCTATTTTTCCACTAGCCCCTAGCAATATTTGCGACAAATATCATTTTTTACCGTAATGTTGTCGCTAAATGGTGTATTTAGCAACAAAATTTATTATCCTCGCTAATTTTTATCTCTATTCTGTATTTTTTTTAGTGAAAATAGAAAGTAATTAGTTTGTATAACTATAAAAGGTCATTAAAAGAATTCCTAATGTACGGATTTATCAATAGATGCAAGGTGTTACAATTTCATTTAGACATAATGTTATGTAAAGGGACATAATGATGTTTATATGTGAAATCAACATTTAGTAATATACATGTAAAACATATCAACACATAAAGGCTCAAAATGAGTTTAGAAACCTATAAAATAATCAAATGAATGCAATATCACATGATATGTATATACACATATTATGGGTGAATGATGTATATAAGGAATACATACACCATGTTTATTATGATTGTATGTATGATATTGATGAATAAATGAGAAATGAGAAAGTACGACATGTGGCATAATGTTAGTAACATGAGAACATATGTGAAAATATAGCATAAAATGAAGTAAAATAATTGCCTATAGTGTACAGTGGGTAATTCAGGATCATAGGATATAATTACTAGCCATAGGAGCCTATATACTGCGGTAGCACCACTATTTTAGATTTTCATTGAGGGATGGCTATGCTCAAGTAGTCACCTTACACATACAATTATACATTATATATACACAGTCATACAATTCTCATTTTACATATAGTTTGAGATTTTTCACTGGTTGCCACTATGGGAAAATTTTTAAATATGTAAAAATAGGAAGTAAATAGTAAATTATGCATGAAGGATATCATAAATGTGAATGAGTAATAAATAAAGTGAAAAGTGTAATTAAAGTTCAGAAAAAGGTAAAAATATAAATTTATGAGAAAATGAGGATTAGATGACAAAATATGTGCTAAAGATGTCATTTGCATGATAAAATAATGAAAAAGATGAAATATGAGATCAATTGGTTAAAAATGGGCAAAAATATAATTAAACGAGAAAATAAAAGTAAAATTGTAAATTGGCATAAGAAATATGGTTAAAAAAGATAAAATTGTCAAAGAATAAAAAAGGGGTAAAATCATAAATAAGAAAAAAATGAGGGACCAAAATGTAATTTACTAGTATATTAGTAAGTATAAAGACCAAAATGTAATTTACTAGTATATTAGTAAGTATAAGGACCAAAATATAAAATTTTGTATCCACCACTAAGCAACCATGTTGCTTAGTGCGTGGTTTGTTTGACTGCAGGCAGGGACAGATAATTGAAGATTCAGTGTTAGAGAGAAGAAAATGGCATGTGAACATAACATTTTGTAGGCGTGGAACTTTGATGCATTATGTATAAGACTTTTTGAGCACTGGCATGTAATGTATAGTGTAACGAATGCTAGATAATAGTAAACTTATATTATACGATGGTTGCATAGATGTGATTATGTGATTGTGTTTGATGATGGATTGTGCATGAATCTAGAAGTGTTGTGATTGTGATTGAAGTATTGGAGATAGAGCTTGCCTTTTGGGAGTGTTGTTTTTGCAAATTGCAGGTTTAGGTAACATGGTTTACAAACAATTATGCTATTGAATTTTTGCCAAATAAATAGTAACCGTGTAGCGACACCAATGATATTTCATAATATACGAAATTATAAATGAACGTAGGGTGTCATATTACTTGTAATTCAATTTCTTTTTGGTGCAGTTTACGATGGGAGAGGCGACAATAAGACTAAAAGAGGGAAGTGATTCATTCATTCATTTGGCCACATCAGTACTGTTTTTTTAAATAACAAATTTATGAATGAATTCTTGTTAGTTATGCTTAAGATTTGATTCTTTTGGGGAAATGTTAATTTTTGAAAATAGGCAAGGCCACGGAACAAGAAGAAATGTAGAAGGCGTCTTTTACTTTCTTAATGTTTTAAACCTCAATTGACTTTTATAAGAATAAATTTTGATTTATTTTTGCATCTTTTATTTGTTTATGTCCTAAAGATGGATTTCCAAATTGGAGAGGCCATTAATCGTTGAGCACAATAAGAACATTTCCTTATCATTTTCCAAAAATTAAAGGGTGATTTGTTGTTGCCCATTGTTGGTGAGTTTCATTTCTATTTAGCTTTATTGATTTGTTAGTCAATTTGAAATTTGAGATATGCTGAATATTATAATGATAGTGAATATAGTTTTTGTAGGGCCCCACATAATTTCCTAGTAGGATTAGGGATGTAATTGATATTTATGAATTTATTTCAGGAGTTCAATGTATTCTGTAAGTTATGTAATTGAGTATATAATTGTGTGGGAGGTTTAAATTGAAAAATAAATTAGCATTGATGGGGGATTAAACTATTATTGTACAAAGGTTTAATCTAGTTGCCAATAGAAATTTGACACTTGAGTTTCTAGAATGTTTAAAAGTGCTTAAGGTAGGAATCTGCCTCTTTTTAAAGAGGCCAACCATTTCAAAGGGGGAAATCCACCATTCTAGTGGCCATTTTCTTCCTCTTCTTCTTTACTTACTTTAAGTTTTGATTTCCTGCTGGAAATTTGCAAAGAGAAGGAAAATAGTATTAATTAAAGATTAAGGTAGGTAAGATGTTGGGTTGGAAGAAATCTGTTATTTCACCTCTTCCCATTCTTTCAATCGATAAATTTGAAGTTTGAAGTCAGGTTCTAAAGTAGTAATTGATAAGAGTTTTTCTATTTAGCTGAGAGAGTAAGGCAAAACCAAAGGAAAGGAGAAGTTGTAGAAACTAGGTTGTAAACCTCTTAAAAAGGTAATTGACTTATTAATTATATGGTTATCTAAAGTTTTCAAGCTATTGGATTTTTACTTCTAAAGGTGTTGGTGATTGAGAATGAGTTGGGGGACACTAAATATGTATAAGGAAGAATTAATGCTATAGAATTCTATTGTAAGATTTCTAGAATCTGTTGGAGTTAATGCTAAGCAATCTTCTAGGCTGTTTTCTTTACGTTGGAATTGAAAGTAATTTAGGTAGAGTTGAGATACTAAAACCTTTTAAGCAAAGGAATAATTGAGACATGATGAATAATCCCTAAGTTATGATAAAGATGGATGTTTGTTATTGATAAAACCTAAAATATCCGTAAAAGGAGAGCTGACAGCAGAGATAGCCAAGCCGATCGAATTGCTAGACCTGCAAAAGGGAGTGCCCGGTGGGAATCGAGCTTTAGCACTCCAAAGCTTAAGTCAATAGCTTTACAGAGAGAGTGATTTTAAAGAGACAGAGAGTCTCAGACATTAAATACCTGGAGCCATTGTGTTTTAGGCTATTTATAGGAGTTCTTTTGAAGGATACTTGAGTACCTTGGGAAGTGATAATCGGTAGTCAGAGTAGGTAAGTGGCAATGTGAGAGGAAGTAGATGGAGAGTATGGGCATTGGCTTATGTTAGTGGGCTGATAAGACATGCTGTCCCATCAGTCCGATCAGACATCACAATTCCCTGAGCTATCTTCCAGATCACTCTTTGCCTTTTTTGTTATTGGGCTTAGGCCTTGCCGAACGTTGTTGGGCCACCTTGATTAGGCTTTTGGGAGTATATTTTCCATAGTTATCACTTGTCCCCCCCCCCCGAAAAGTCCGATCGAAAGACTTTCGGATTTTCAATGGAATTTTTAAATCGACTCGAATTCGATAAGTCGTGTCTGTTCATTTTGAACAGCCGTTGTGCATTTATTGCTGGTGCACGTATCAAGGGTAGCGCTTCATTTTCTGGAGCCGTTATTAGACATGTGGTGACCATCCGATTGATGAGCCCTATGAGTATTCTAGAAACATTTTACCTATAAATGGGCACTCTTATGGCGATTTTTCTTATTTTTCGGCAATTCTCAGTGAGATTCTGCCAAATTTTTGGCATGGACTTTTGCCATTTTAGTGATTTCAGAATTTCTGCAAGAATACCTAAGTAAGTAATCAATCCTTGCTTTTGATTTTTCTTCCTTATTCATAACGTCATTTTTTATTTCTCTCCCTCCACCAAAGATAGCTTTAAGTAGCAGCCAGTCCATAGATAGGAATTTTTTTTGGAGCTTATGCATATTATGAGACCATGGCTTGTACTTCAAAGTTTACAGAGGAAAAAATGACTGAAATTTCTTCTCGATACAACCTCCCCACAAAAGTCTTTGTGATGGCCTACTCAAGTTCCATGTTGATCACAGGGGGGGTTTTTTAGCCATGAGAATAAAGAGTGGCTCGTTTGACATTTTTGGAGTTTGGATGCTAAGTTGAGGCCTCCTTTTTACGCTATTGAGATTGCCATCCTCAAAGGTTACAGAATTGCCCCTAATAAACTTTATTCGAAAGAATGAGGAGCAACGTCCTGCTTTAGGATCTTTTGTGAGGTGGCGAGGGTGATGCCACCTAGTTGGCCATGGAGGAAGCTATTTAATGTACTGTCTTCTCTACGAGGTTCGAAAGATCGAGCAACCAATTGGCTTTTTGGGTAGTCCGGTAGGGGACCTGAACCTTAACGCTGCCATTGACGCAAATCGTGGACATTGTAATTGGAGTATAGGAGAAGCATACATATAGATAATTATGCATTGCACATTTATGAAAAGTATATCGGCTGGAGAAACACTTATCTTTTATTTTTATGATGCAGCTGTGGACGTGATGGCTAAGGGGGATAATGTCGCCAAGCAACTAGCCAATCGGCCCAAGGCGAGGATTGAGGCAGATCGTGCTATTAAGGAGGAGAGGAGATCTAAAAAGAGAAAGCTCGTGCCTCCTTTAGAAGCTCAGGCTTTCAACCCTTCTACAATCGGTCCCGCTGTTGCTTTTAGTGATGTTGTGGCTCTTGTTGCCTGCCCTTCTCAAACCTCTCCGGGGTCCTCCTCCGGCCGACCGTTGTCAGAGGGTCAGATAAATACATCCGTGATGAATGAAGACGCTCGAAGGAGGATCGAGGAGGTGGCCAGAAAGAAAGTTGCCGACTTAGTAGTCGTGGTGGATGCAAGAATTGCTGCTAGAAGTAAGGAGCCCGTTCAAAATGTGATTGCCAGAATTGTCGAAAGACGAGCCTCATCGTTAGGGTAAGTTTTGAAAAATCAATTTGGTGACGGCTGGTCTATTGACAATAAGGCCATATCAAATTATCTGTGCCAAGTCATGCTTTAAGAGGACGATTTTAAGGCAATGGGCGATCCCAACATACTATCTAAAGAGTGCAGCCTTTTTCAGCAGCAAAGTCTGGAGGTATCTTTCCCAAATTTTTGTTCTGAATAATTCTAATGATTTCGCTACGTCTGACCGTTATCTCTTCGGTTAGTTAACCCTTTTATTTCCACTTTTATTCTTTAGTTAATAAAGAGGGGATTTTTCGGTCTATAGTGGAAGACAAAACTTCATTCTCACTCCTAGCTGAGTGCTTTCGCAACTCAGTAGTAGAGCACCATATATTATCCTTTTTGGGCGTGGGCCCGCACAGGGGGCTTACCCTTAAAGATTTGTTCTTCTCTCAGAGAAGGCCTATGGCCTTTGCTTTATTTTGGAGATTTGGCGATTTTGTTTTGGGGGAGTACAATTAACTCGATTATCGTCCTTCATATTTTGGGCTTGGGATGGACATCGAGCCTAACGAGTGAATTATCAGAGATTAAATGAAAGCGTCTTGCATTTTTGGTTCGGAAATAACATCAAATCTAGTAGATGAATTTATTAAGGAGAAGCATTTTTGTAATTTGGGCTCGGGATGAACATCGAGTCTAGTAGAGGGACTTATTTTATAAGTGAAGGCATTTCAGTTTTTGCATTTTCGGCTGTGTCAAGCCTGGCGAATAAGATAAGAATGACTGGTTGTACTTTTGGTTTGGAATAGACGTCGAACTTAACAAATAGTCATCATCCAATTTCGGTCGGATTTATTCAGAGCGAAAGTAGAGAATTTCGTCGAATGGAGCTAAACAGATATCCTGCAAATATACATTTAAACCAAACAGACAAAGAAAAGAAAACATACCTTTTTTCCCAAGATCGAGAAGAAAAGGAGCCTACTTTCTTTATTGAATGTTAAGTTATACATGATTATACTCAATACTTCTTCAGAAATGCGATATCTTGGCTTCTGGAGATGTTCGAGCCTTCAAGGATCCTGGGTCTATAGGTGTTGGAGTTGGTGTGAGCTTTCCCTTTTTAGCATTTCCCGTGCTTATACCTGTTTCTTCGAGCACAGGAGTAATCATATTAAGGCTCTTGTCCTTTTGAGTTGCGTCTTTTAGCAACTTTTTATTTGTAGGCGGTGATCGTGGCCTTTCTCTTCTATTGCATCCGAATGTTGGCATCTATTTGATTGGCATATAAGTCGGATCCTTAAACTAAGGTTGAATAAGGTGGCGTACTCCGTCGTTCGGACGAAGAATGCTCAGTGAGTCACCAAAACTTGAATGGAAGCCTACTGGACCCCCCTTTACTCATGCCAGATGTCCAGTATTGACCGTCCTACCATCATGGCCTCCTGCATTGGTACGAATCATCCTACCATCATGGCCTTTTTTTACTCCTGCATTGGTATGGATCGTCCTACCATCATGGCCTTTTTTTGGTGCTTGATTGTGGCAACATATGCTTCTCTGAATGCCTTTTGATCTCCCCTTAGGACAACGATTCCTTCCCTAGTTGGGATCTTAATTACCATGTATTGAATGCTAGTGATAGCTCCAGTTTGACAGAGTAAAGGCCTGACAAAAATGGCATTATAGGCAAGAGTTATATCAATAACCATAAAAGTTACCTTACAGGTGTAAACTGGAGCCTCCTAGCCAAGTTCAACTAAAAGCTCGACCGACCTTGCCACTAGAACAGTAGCATTGCCAAGTCCTATGAGTGGTGTGGCATTTGATTTAAGTTCTCCGATCGGGAGACTCATGGCTTCATAAGCTTGGAGGTGATATAAACACCTTTACCCTTTCTTGATTTGGTGAGATCCTCTCCGAAAGATGATTCGTCATTGATCATATTTATGACACCGACATATGGTCGACGTGGATCTGCATTCCTTGGCCTTCTTCGCTCGTCATCATTGTCATCATCGAAATCATCTTTCTTATGGTCCGATTGTCTGCAAGGGCTTGCCCCTCGGGTCGGACCTACGAACCTTTTGAGGTGCCCTCTTTGGAGGAGTCGCTCAATTTCTTCTTTCAGTTGGTGATATTCGTCAGTTGTATGGCCGACATCCCTGTGGAATTTGCAGTACTTATTATGGTTTTTGGTCCTTCTGCTTTTCTTGTCCATCTTTCTTGGCCAATTAACCTTTTGATTATTCTCCTTGATCCATATCAATACTTGCACGGGATTAGTGTTGAGTAGGGTGAAAGTCCAAGTCTGCTGACTAGTATGCTAGTCGAACGTTGATCGTTCTGCCTCCTTTCTCTTTCCCAAATTTCTTGAGGTGGAAGCTCTTTCCGAGCTCCTTACAATCCATCCGAATAATGGAGCTCGATCAAATGATCGTCCGTCTGGGTGCTGCAACCTGTCCATAACGCTGCTCCTTCGGCCTCAGCTGGACCTCAGGGCATCATCCAGCTAAATATGTTGTCTAGCTCTCTCCATTAAATCAAAAAAGTTGATGGGCTGCCTTGTTGTGATTGATTCAAATAGTGGCCTATCAATAGTGCCATTGGCTAAGGCGGTGGACGCTATTTCCATGCTTACATTCCTTACCTTCGACATTGTGGCTTGAAATCTGTCGATGTAGTCTCAAAGAATTTTATCGGTTCGCTGGTAGAAGTTGCACAGATCGCTCACAGACTTTGGCGCTCATGTCTGCACAATGAATCGTGTAGTGAATAGCTCCTTCAATTGTCGAAAAGTGGTGATTGAACCTTGCGGGAGCTTGTGGAACCATGTGAGACCGTCTCCTCCCAGCGTGGTAGGGAATATCTTGCAGGCGATCCTTTTGTCGTAGGTGTATACTTGCACTTTTGTTAGATATTCAACAAGATGAGTAGCAAGATCAGTTTTACCTATATAACTGTTCATTATCACGTCTCGCCATCTAGGGGGTAGCTCTGACTCTGTGATTTCCCTAAAAAATGGTGAGGCCGTGTTGCCACAGGTGTTGTCCTCAAATACTCCTTTTTTGGAGCCCATTAAGCCAAACCGCTTGAGCTTCTGCTTGAACCATATGTCTTCCCTGCTCAAGGCAGCCGGGGCAAATTCATCTCACCTTCCCTTGGTGCAGCTGCAATTTGGTGTGCACATGAAAGACAAATCATCCCCAATGGACGAGGTGAAGGATCTATTAGGGGTGTATGGGGAATCCCTACTTGAGGATATCGTGCCTTTCCCCTCGTCATACTTGCCTGGAGTTCTGGCGCTCATCCTTCTACTATCGTGAGCTCTTGGCTCGTTGATGGAAATTCTCCTATTTCTTTTCTTTCTAAAATCTTCGATCATGTAATCGATTTCATGGCCCTTTTCATGAGTTCTGGGCATTTTTCCTTTCTTCAAAGTTTGGACTATGCTTTTAGTGAAGTCACTAAGAATGGCGCACATGTCCTTGACGGTGATAGGGGTATCTTTCGGTTGTCTCATGACTACGACGTTGGAATTCTAGGGAAGGTTACCCTTAATAAGTGATCCGGGAGATCTCTCTCTTCTCCCTGAGGGCTCGGATCCGCCCTGACTGGTGAGATCATGGTATTCGGGAGTTGCATTCCTGCCAGATCTTGGATCTGTCATGGCTCTCAATGAGAGCACCAAATGATAAAACCTAAAACGTTTTATCTATAAAAGGAGAGTTTACAGCAGAGATAGCCGAGCCGATCGGATTGCTGGACCTGCAAAAGGGAGTGCCCAATCGGAACCGAGCTTTAGCACTCTGAAGCTTAAGTTAACAGCTTTATAGAGAGAGTGATTTTAAAGAGAGAGAGAGTCTCAGATATTCAATACCTGGAGCCATTGTGTTTTAGGCTATTTATAGGAGTTCTTTTGAAGGGTACTTGAGTACCTTGGGAAGTGATAACCGGTAGTCAGAGTAGATAAGCGACGATGTGACAGAAAATAGATGGAGAGTACGTATGTGTGTTGGCTTATGTCAGTGGCCTGATAAGACATGCTGTCTCATCAGTCCGATCGGACATCACGGTTCTCTGAGCTGTCTTCCAGATCACTCTTTATCTTTTTTGCTATTGGGCTTAGGCCTTGCCGAACGTTGTTGGGCCACCTTGATTAGGCCTTTGAGAGTGTATTTTCCATAGTTATCAGTTATACTCTGGTATTAAACAACATTCGGGGTAGGTTTAACTTGGCACAAATCGATTAAAAATAGATAAGTTATGACTCTATAGTTTGAGCCAGGATGGGATTGGTGTTAGTAGAATATTTATTATGTTTATTCCATGAATGTGTGTTGAATGCTACAAATTAATCATGAAAACATTCTATAGGAAAATGGAAATTTCTATCAACCCGGTCGTTGGGGTTCTGCCAGTCCAGAAGTGAGTAACCCGGATGAGATGTTTCCAACCCATCTGGGTTGTTTCTATGTTCCTAGTACAAATTAGGGGTGACCAAGCTGAGATGACTCTCATTGCAGCAGGGTTTCGTATGTAGCATATTAACCTGGTTGAGTTGAACTTCAACCCAGCCGGGTACCCTTCTACTTTATTACATAATTAAAGTTTTGGCTTTTAATTTCTGAACAGAATTCAATGTGATCAAGGTCATATAAACACATTAGGGATTCATCATTGCTTTTGGAATACTTATTTAGTTAATATTTAAATCCTGATACAAAGCAATGTGAATAGATTAGTTGTATCTCTCCCTAGTGATTTTGTAAGCTAACACGTGTATAAATGTATGTGTGTGCGTGTATAAATGTATGTGTGTGTGTATATCCTTTCCTGCCTGAATTTTGCTTGTCTGGAAGTAAACAATTAAAGCATGGTTTGGTCTATAAGTCCTGTTGACATATAATTCGACATGCCTGAAACATCTTGCAGCTGCTTCTTTGACACTACGTTGTCTTCTGAAAGTGGTGTTACGACACCTTCTGAATTATAATCTTTGAGGTTAATACATTTTCTCTCTGATACTCATAAAGAGTATCTTTTGTACTGTACCCGCTCTTTACCTTTATGATCATTGGCAGGCTGACTATTAATTTTCTAGGATGCGTATTTTTTAGATTTATTTGTTTTAAAAATTAAATAGCATATTACTTAAAAATGGCATAAAGATTCACGAGTAAAGCTAAAATCCTTAAGATGGTTTCTTATTCGATGATGTAAGTATCCTTCTTATGCTTATTACCCTTAATAGTTATCTATATTTACTTGTTTGTATGTGTTGTAGTGGAGCAAGTTTTGGTAGTCCGAATAATCACATTGGCCCAAATTATTATTATTATTTTTTTTTGGTGTCCAACTTAGCGTTAGAACGTTGTCTTAATTTTGGGATGTTGTAACTATTATTTACGTAAAAATTTTGTATGGACATTACTTTGTCATGTTGTAACTAAATTTTGTATATAGACACATGTTTATTTTTCATTTATTCCAACTTTGTGTATATGTGTATATTGAGCTGAATATATCCCAATCTTTCCCTTGCTTGGTAATGAAGTCGGTCATTTGAATTATTAATTCTCCATGTGTAAGCATCTTATACACTGCTTGGGGATATATGAGCGTTACAGTTTTGGTATAATGCAATGTAAATCCTATTTAAGGGGCTGATTTCAATTCAGTAAAATTAGCACATCATCCACAATTAGCAGCATCTTTTATGTCCACCATGTGTACATTAAAATTTTGCTAAAAAAATATATTGATTTATTTCTCTATTTTAGTCTCTATATTGGTGCAATAAGGCTTTCATGAGTGTTCCTAAGTGCTATTCTCCATCAACTATGGTATCATAGTCATGGTTATTTTTATGAATGGGCATACAGCTCATGACAACTATCGAGAATGCAGTGAGTTTATATGAAATCAACGTGCAAGATTGGTCTTAATCTATAGTTTAGTCTTTTAGTTTTACTCATTTCAGATGTACTATAATTGAGGTTTTCCTAGCATTTGTTGTTTGGATTTTTAGTTTGCTCACATATGGCAATTGGCAGCATTAGCCTGAAGGGTTCCTAATTTTGTTTGAGGATTGTACAAGAAACTCAGATTTTTTTTTGGTTAATTGAAAAGTTGCAAAAGTAGATACATTATGTTTGCCCTATTAGCGGCCAAGGATATCTAATTATTTTTGGCAAGTTTTATTAATACAAAAGAAACGACATGACCTGATAGAACAAAAATATCAACTTTTTTGCTAATTTCTTAGTTTTCGAATTTAAGTATAAGCAACTTCAAGTTTACAAGAAAAGATAAATTTAATACTATTGGCGAAAATGAATCAATGATATCATCTAAACTTCAACTTTAAGTATAACCTACTGATGGACGGCACCGTCATGAATTTTTTTTTTATAGTGATGGGTAGGGGTGTATATGAATCTGGATCTTTCTGTACTGAACCGAAAAAAAAGATTTAAAATCGAACTGTATCGTTGATTTTTTTATTAGAACCAAATTAAATTATACAGTTGACTTTATTTGGAACGGATTTGGATATTTAATCGAAAATCGGATCGAGAATCATATTAAAATATACTGAATTGTTTTGTACCGAAAGAATCAATATTTATTAATTATTATATATAATACTAGTAATTTATATATAAATATTACTTATAAATTTTATTCTATATGTACTGCATAAATTTAAGTTCATAATTATTTAAGTTATATATTTTAATACATAAAATTAAGATAATAATTAGTTAATAAATTAAACTAAATATTTTAATTATTAAGATCAGAAATTTAATTATTTTAATAATCATTCTATATGTATGAATATGAATATATAACTAAAATAATTTGTATTTAATTTAATCTATCTTTAATATCACTCAATTACTATTTTATTTTCTCTATAAATTTTTATATAAATATTTAAGTTAATCAATTTATCATATAAGTACTTTATCAATTAATTTCATTTACTGTGAGTATCAATTAATTAATACTCATATATTTTTAGGACAATACCTTTATGAATATCTAAATTAATAATGTAATTAAATATATTTATTATATATAATGAAATATTATCAATTATTATATTATATAAGTGTATAATTATTTTACTAATTAATTTTAATTATTGTTAGTGTCATTCAACTAGTATGTATATATTTTCGTACAATACCTAATGAAGTTGTAAATCAATAATGTGATTATATATAGTTATTGTATATAAAAATTTTATCAATTAATATAATTATTTGAATATGTAATTATCTTTTCAATTAACTTTATTTATCTTTATATCATGAATGATTAAATGAACTTATATGAGTACATATACTTTCAGTATCACTTAACTAACATTCATTAATTTTTTCACAATACCTATATATGAGTAATTGAGTATTTAAATTAACAATACAATTATATACAATTATTATATTAATAAAATTTTACCAATTTGTGTAATTATATATATATAATCACCTTAACAATTAATTTTATTTTCTTTCAATATCATTCAACTAGTTTTCATCTATTTTTGCACAATATCTTTATGCGTAATTAAGTATGCAAATTAACAATATAATTATATATAATTATTATATTAATGACCAAATTGTGTAATTATATATGTATATAATCATATTACCAATTAACGTAATTATATGAGTATATAGTCATATTAACAATTAATTTCATTTCCTTTCAGCATCATTCAACTAAATTTTATATATTTCTGCACAATACTTATATAAGTAATTAAGTATTTAAATTAATAATGTAATTGTATAAAATTATTATATTAATGAAATTTTATCAATTAATTTTCGCACAATATCTATATTAGTAATGGAGTTGTAAATCAATTATACTATCAATTAACTTTATTTACTTTTATATAATGAATGATTGAATGTACTTATATGAGTACATAAGCATCTTATCAATTAATTTTATTTATTTTTAGTATTACTCAAATAGTATTCATTTGGTAAACAACTTGAATATTAAGGAATACATAAAAAAGATATAAAAATTTATTAAATTACAATAAGAGTTATAATTTTATTTTGTTCTCTAATGTTTTTTTTAAATATCTATATTTCTTTTAACACATAAAAAGATAACATCGGCTTATAAAATACTTCATTTTATAAATTAGTTTATTAATACTATGAATTTAATAGTCATTTAAAAAACTCTTATAATTACTCTCATTTTTATAAATAATGGTAAATATAAATTATTTTTTAATGATAAAAAAATGAATTAAAGATAAAAATTATAAAAAAATTTTAAGAGGGAAAATTTTTTTATTTTGAATTTTCGGAGGGAGCAAAAAATTTAATTATTTAGTTAATAAATTTAAAAATATTAAAAATAGAATTTTATTAGGGTGACAATAATTTAGGTTTAGGTTTCACTTTCTCTTCCTTTCACTCTTTATTCTTTCCCATTTCTGCCTCCCCTCCCTCTACCTTCCTCACTTTCCTCTCACCACTGTCGGTCTCTGCCTCTCACCACTGCCATCCGGTCTCTACTTCTCACTAGTACTGCTAGGTAACTAATGTAGTATCGATTTTACATTTTTAATTTTCGTTTCTCATTTTGTTGTTTTTATTTTCTTTTGTTTGTTTCCTCGAAAAATAATTTCATCAAAATTATCTGCGAAAATCCTTTTACAGAGAAATATATGAGTTGAGTACATGTCTCTACTATTAGCTTTGTGAATATAAACCCTCATTCGTGTCAAAGTTCGATTTTTTGTTTTTTGGTTTTCTGTTCTAGATTTTTAGCTTGCTTTATTTATTTATTTTTTTAATGTTAAATATCTTTGCTTAACTCTTTTCAATAATATCTTTCATCTGTTACTGCATAAAGTTGCTTTTTTTCATAATAATCTTTTTTTAATTGTTTTCCTTTTAGTTTTCTACATTTCTCTGTTTATGCTTTCTAGTTACTGTTTTGTTTGAAATTGTATAGTTTTTCTAACTTGCTCTTTATTAATTCGAAGCACATTGAAAATTTAGGAATAAAAAATTATATTTGTTGTGTAATGCTCCTCATTATACCCTAAGAGAATTTTTCACTAATTAATAATTAGGATCCATGTTAAATTAATTGTGAATGTATAGAGAGAGACTTAATTGAAAAGTGAAAGAGTTAATTTTGAGGCATAATTAGAAATAAAGGAAAGTTAAGGACCAAAGAGCAAGTTTTGCATGTAAGTGACATTTGGGCCAATAGAAAAAGAGGGAGAGGGAGATATTTTGAGAGGTGGCCAGCTGAATTAGGTGGCTTCTCTCCCTTATCTTTATCCTCTCTCAAACCCTAAAGTCTCTCTCTCAAAAATCTCTCTCTAGATCTCTTGGGTTTTTGGCAAAAAGAATAAGATTTTGTTAGTTTTTGCTTTTAAGGTATCCTTGTTTCTTTTTTGTTATATTTTTTTCATTGAATAAATTGATGGGTGTTCATGGTAGTGTCTTATTTTATAGAAGGAGAAGCAAGTAAAAAGAAGGGAACTGAAGCTATTCAAGAGTGAAGAAAAGTTGGAGTTTAAAAAGGTATGGGAACTTGCATGGTTGTGTATGTGTGTGCTTGAGTTTTTGGACATGAGTGATGTTTTTATTGATAATATTATATGTTTTAAGTGTTGATTTTAAGCTTAAAATTAGTTTAGAAATGAAATAAGCAAGTTTTGTTGAAAGATGTAAAAATTTGTTTTAAGAATCAATGGAACAGTCTGTACTCTTTTGGCCATATCTTGAATTATAGTTATTCAAATGGAGAAATTCTAGTTAGTATAGAAACAAGATACATATATCTCGATTTTTTTAGAAGAGACCAAAAACTGATTTTCAATGCCTGATAGTGAAAATTTGTGTTAAAATCTGGTTATGGCTGTTACCCCATTTTTGTGAGCAGTCTATGGTTTTCCTTGTATATCTAAAGATTTATAGGTTTGATTTAGATGATTTATGGTGTTTTGGAAACTAGAAACATAGGCCTATAACTTTGTAGAGGGCATATTGGCTGAAAATGTTGTTTTACAGGCTAAAATTGGCTTAGAACCCAAAACTGGAAATCTATCGTTGGGCAGACTAAGGCAACATGGTTACTAGGTTTTTGGTAGTAACCGTGAGCCACCCCAATTTTCAGTCTAGAACCAAAATCCATCCTAGCTCATGGTTACTATGAATTTTATAGTAACCGTGATCCATTCCCTTAGCCTTACTTCTTGGTTACCATCCAACGGCTAGTAACCGTGAGGTAGTTAGCCTTCAATCTAGAACCAAAGAGCAACCTATGTCACGGTTACTATGAATTTGGTAGTAACCATGACCCCTATTGCATGATTAGGCTCACGGTTACCATGAATTTGGTAGTAATCATGACCTTTTTTTGTATTTTGATACTTGGAATTTTATGACCCTACGTGATGCCTAAACCTATCTAAGCCCTTTTTAAGCTTATAAATCATTTTAAAATTGCAAGTATATAGTAATATATTCCTTTAATCATAAGAATTGTTTATGAATAGGAAATTTAGGTTCCATTACTTAAAGTATAATATACATGTGTTTACTTCAAATTAATTACAATATAATGATTATTGCTTATGCTATGAAGTTAAAACTGTATTCTGTTATAGTACTTTGCACTCATCCATGTTATATTGGATTATATTAATATAAGTTTATGACATATGGAATATGATTTGTTTTGCCTGCATATAAAAAAATTTGGTTGTGGATAGATAGGCATGCCTATAGGGTTACAGTCGCAGTTGCTATAGTCTGACCTATTTGGGTCCACAGTATGTCTCTCAATGAGACCACAGTTCTAACCCGGTTGGGTCCACAGATTTAATACCTTTGGGTATTTATATGTTTGATACCTTATGATATCTACAGCACCTGTTATCCACACCCACAAGAATTTACATAGTTTGCAATCTTTTATTACTATGATTAAATGATATAGTTATTTCTTCCAATAATGTACTTAGTAATATTTCTTAATGAAGTAAATACATTTATTATGTATTATTGTTATATGTTTGGAGATAACCACTGTAAGTGGTTATCAACATGTTATTTTTGGTTCCCCACTAAGCTTTATAGCTTAGTACAGGTGTTTATTCGTGTTGGTTCACATGTCAAACCTTTTCTTCAGGGACAAAGCTAATAATCTCAGAAGCCAACATCAGATTAGAAAGAATCATTTTGATGTATGAGATTCATTTTGGTACCTTTTTGTGATGTATCTTGTATTAGAGTCATGTGATTATCAAGTTTTATAATTAATAACCCACTAGTATTTCAATGTAACAAACTTAATTTTATATGATTTGTAAAGTATATGAATATATATGTTTCTATATGCATCATTAACAAGCAATTCATATGTTACGATACAGGATAGTTGAATAGATTAGTAGTATCCCATATATTATGGATTAATGAAATATAATTAGTGTTAGTAATCAGGATTATCTAGTATAGTCATTATATTTTTGGTATCAGAGAGTCTTGGTTTAGGCGGTTCTGGCCGATAGGAATTTAAAGGTCATTAGACATAGACTTCTTTTTAATGTTGGCTTATTATTGTTGTCCCTGTATTTATTTTGACATAGTTAGATATGGAAGGAGATCGTGAAGTGGTAGATGAATCGGCCGAAAGCAATCGAATCCTTCTCAGCCAAAATCTTCTACATCTACTAGAAGTGGTGTAGCTGCTGCTGAACTTGGGGAAGCACTATTGAAAATTTTCCATGACATTCTCAAATTTTACAAAGGATGACTGCACCAAAATTCCCTATTTCTGAGATCAAAAACGGAGTGTAGAAGAGTTTTTAGGCACTACTTGGGAAGAGTCAGAGAAAGTTGAGTCGTGGCTTGAAAGGTTAGAAAGGGTATTTACAGAAGTTCAATGCCTAGCCAATCAAAAGGTGACCAATGTTGTGTCCTTGCTTCAGGGAGAAGCTTATGATTGGTAGAAGCTAGTTCAGACACAACCTCAGCTACTTGATTCCCTCTCTTGGGAATTCTTTGTGGCAAAATTCAAAAAGAGGTATGTGACTGAAGCCTATAAAGATGAGTGGTTGAAGCAATTCGTAAATCTAAAACAGAAGGGTATGTTAGTGGCTAAATATGAAGTTGAATTCAGTTGCTTGAGCAAATATGCACCAAAACCCATATTGACTGGGACTTTCAAGTGTCATCAATTTGAAGATGGGTTGAATGATCGAATTCGGGAACACTTGATAGAACCCATCTCTTTACACTCGGTGGATTATCATCGGTTGGTTCAAAAAGCTATCTGGGTGGAGAAAGAAGAGAATGCCAAAAGAGAAAGAGAATAAAGAAGAAGAAGTTTTTCTCATAGTGGTTCTTCATCGGGGAAAAGATTAAGAATGACTCTAGAAGATCAATCAATTGAGTCTAGCAATCGTCCTGCATCTAAAGGTAGACAACAGGGAACTTTTTCTTCAACTGGATCTGGTAGAGGCACTGCATCAGGACAAGGCAGAGGTCAAGTTCCAGAGTGTACCTAATGTTTTAGGCGACATTGGGGCATAGCTTGAGAAGATACTAATGCTCCTAAGGTCATAGCTGGTACATTCTCTCTCTTTGATACTGATGTGTATGTGCTTATAGACTCCTAGATCTACACATTCATATATTTGAAAAAGGGAGTCGGGTAGAAATGTATTTGCTGTAGATCACCTGAGTTAGGATATATGTGTAATCAGTCCTTTGGGCCACAGTATATATGTAAATGAAATCTATAGAAATTGCCCTATTATGATTCAAGGGAGAGAGTTTCTAGCTGACTTAATTGTTTTACCTTTCCATGAATTTGATGTAATCCTGGGTATGGATTGGTTATCTAGATACCAAGCCATAGTGAACTGTAAATCTAAAATAGTAGTAGTTAAGGATGCTGGGGAGAAAGAGACATTGATTCAGGGTATTAAGTCTAAACCCTTAACCAATGTTATCTCTGCTATGAAAGCGAAGCGATTCCTTAGAAAAGGATGCGAAGCATTCTTGGCTTTGGTTCTTGACTCTAAAAGGGAGACAGTTAATCTTCAAGATATTCCAATACTCAATGAGTTTTCTGATGTTTTTCCCGAAGAACTTTCGGGTTTGCCACCAGAGAGAGAAGTAGAGTTGTCTATTGAAACTCTGCTTGGAACTGCTCCTATCTCCATAGCACCTTATAGAATAGCGCCATTAGAATTGAAGGAATTAAAGGTTCAGTTACAAGAGCTGCTAGATAAAGGCTTCATCAAGCCTAGTGTGTCACCTTGGGGTGCATCGGTATTATTTGTCAAGAAGAAGGATGGCACTTTGAGGATGTGCATTGAATACAGACAGTTCAACAAAGTAACTGTGAAGAACAAGTATCCTCTACCTCGGATTGAAGATTTATTTGATCAATTAAAGGGTGCTGAGGTATTTTTTAAAATTGATCTGAGGTTGGGATACTATCAACTGCAGGTCAAGGATGTAGATGTTCAGAAGATTGCTTTCAGGACTCGATATGGTCATTAAAAATTCTTAATAATGCCTTTCGGGTTGACTAACGCACCGACAACCTTCATGGATTTGATAAATAGAGTGTTCAGACCCTATTTAGACCAGTTTATGGTGGTGTTTATTGATGACATCTTGGTCTATTCTCGCAATAAAGAAGAGCATGCAGAACACCTAAGAATTGTATTGCAAACTTTGTGAGAAAAGAGTTATATGCAAAGCTGAGTAAGAGTGAGTTCTGGCTTAAAGAAGTTTCTTTTCTTGGGCACGTGGTGTCTTCAGAAGGTATCAGGGTGGACCCTAAAAGATTGAAGCTATTGTTAATTGGAGGCCGCTTCAAAATGTACCGAAAGTTAGGAGTTTCTTAGGTTTGGCTGGCTATTATAGACGATTTGTGAAAGGCTTTTCAGTTATTGCCTCCCTGCTCACTAAGTTACTTAGGAAAGAGACCAGATTTGAATGGATAAATCAATGCCAAGCAAGTTTTGAGCAGCTAAAGAAGAGTTGACAGAAGCTCCAGTTCTTACCCAACCAATATCGGGTAAAGAATATGTTATGTATAGTGATGCATTGAAAAATAGATTGGGATGTGTGTTGATGCAAGAGGGTAAAGTAGTAGTTTATGCATCAAGGCAGTTAAAGCCTCATGAACAGAATTATTCGACTCATGATTTAAAACTGGCAGCAATCATTTTTGCTTTGAAGATATAGCGACATTATCTCTATGGTGAGAAGTGCAGAATTTATATAGGTCATAAAAGTCTTAAATATTTACTTACCCAACAAGATCTCAATCTAAGGCAGCGCAGATGGCTAGAATTGTTCAAAGACTATGATTGTATAGTTGACTATCATCCAGAAAAGGCCAATGTGGTGGCTGATGCATTAAGTCGGAAGATGATGGCAACCCTATTGTTACAAGATTATAAATGGAAGTTTGCATCTAATGGAGCTTTGTTAGCTCAATTATGAGCTCAACCTAAGCTAAGACTGGCAGTAATTGATGCACAGGCAAGTGATGAAAAACTATAGCAAATGGCTCAATCAATGCATGAAGGGGGCCCAATAGAGTATTCAATCGGGATTAATGGTGGTCTCTATTATCAAAAACGTTTATGTGTGCCAGATGTTAAAGAATTAAAGAGAGTTTTATTACAAGAAGCCCACAATACTATATTCACCATGCATTCTGATGGCAACAAGATGTATAGAGATCTGAAACAGTTTTACTGGTGGCCAGGAATGAAGAAAGATGTAACTAAGTATGTTTCCAAATGCTTGACATGTCAACAAGTAAAAGTAGAGTACCAACTTCCTACGGGACTGTTAAATCCTCTTCCCATTCCTTAATGGAAGTGAGACAATGTTACTATGGATTTTGTAATAGGTTTACCCACTACTCAGAAGAAGTATGATGCTATGTGGGTTATAGTAAATAGATTGACAAAGGTGGCTCATTTTATACCAGTCTGGACCAACTACTCGATGGATAAGTTGGTTGAGTTATATATAGACCAAATTGTTAGACTGTATGGGGTACCAATCTCAATCATTTCAGATCGAGATCCGAGATTCACTTCTAAATTTTGGAAAAGTCTACTATAAGCTTTAGGCACAAAGCTCATTCTTAGTACTTTTTTTCATACTCAAACAAATGGGTAGTCAGAAAGGATTATACAAGTGTTGGAGGACATGCTGAGAGGTTGTGTTTTAGATTTTCCTAGGAGTTGGGATAAATATATGACCTTGATGGAATTCGCATACAACAATGGCTATCAAACTAGCATTGGTATACCCTCTTATGAAGCACTCTATGGTAAAAAATGTAGAACTCCCTCGTGCTAGACAGAGCTGACTGAAAGCAAATTGACGGGTCCTGAAATTATAAAAGATACTAAAGAGAAGATTCAACTTGTCAAGCAAAGATTAAAATAAGCAAGTGATAGAAAGAAGTCATATGCAGACTTAAAAAGAAAGGACATTGAGTATCAAGTTGGATATGAAGTGTTCTTGAAGGTATCCCCATGGAGAAAGGTGTTACGATTCGGAAAGAAAGGAAAACTCAGTCCCAAATTTTTAGGTCCTTATAGAATTTTGGAACGAGTTGGGCCGGTAGCATACCGACTGGATGTTCCAATGAGTTATCAAAGTTGCATGATATTTTTTATGTTTCTATGCTTGCGAAAATGTTGGACAGTGATACTTTTAGCACTGGAGGAAGGACTTTAGACAAATTTAGAAGTTCTTAAACTCCGATTACAGTCAAGGTTCTTATTTGTTGTCAAAACTGGTTGAGAACGGCTACACTTTTGGCTTCAGAGGCATCGATCGAAGAATATAAAAAATTTGAATCGGATAATTATTATATTTGCATAAATTTTTTAAATTTCTATTTAATGTTTATATTTTTTGGTGATCTAATTATTTAAAATCTATATTTTTTTAGATATTGCTTAAGATTCTGAATTCAATGTCAGCATAATGCAAAGGAAGATTGTTGAATGTTGATTTTTAAGTAATGTATTTTGACTTAAATTTTAATTATCCTTATTGAGATATTTTAATTGTATTTGTATTTATTATTTTTTGTATTTATTTTGTATTTAAAATTATTGATTTATCTGAATTTTCGAATTGTATTGTACTGTATTATTTTGTACCGAAAGAACTGAAGAACCGTATCGAACTGTACCGAATTTTCAAGACAGTTACAATACTTAATTTTTAAAATTTCCAAAATTTCAAGACAATACGAAAATTTATAAATTCTCGAATTGTACCGTTCCATGTACATCCCTAGTGGTGGGTGAATTTTCCAATGAAAATAATGGTACTGTAGATAAATTTACCGACACAATCATAGATTATGTGGATAAATTTTTGACGAAATGCTATATTCTGTTGGTAATTTTTGTAACGAAAATTAGGATTCCATTAGAAAATTTACTGACATAAAAGGGATTTTCATAGCAAAATAAGGAAAATTCACGATAATATTTTTTGATGGAAATAACGATGGATGATTTTTCCATCATTAAATTTATCAACGGTATAGATTTTCAATCAAAAAAATTTCCCTACTACTGTTTCTCCTTCAAATTCTTTTGTCAATAATTTTCATCATCATTATTTTCCATTGGCAATTTTCGTTAGTAAATGTAAATTTTTTCATAGTGTTACAAATTTTATTCTTGGTATAATTATTTTGAGGTAATATTTTATTAGTGGCACAAATTAAAGGTAAGAAAAAATTATATATATGTATCACTAAAATTATTTATTCGTTTTTTTGACAAGTTCGATAATTAATTTGTAGTAAAATCTTGAAAATAATATTTTGATACAATATTGTAATGTATTTTTATGCAATTGTAGATTTATTTTGTTCTATTGTTCGGTGACTTAAAAAAATGTAAGTTTATTAATTGTAATTTTCATGAAAACATGTAATATTTTTAGTGATATAAATATCATTTTTGTAAAAACTAATATGAAATATTAAAATGATAATTTTAATTATTAAAAATCATCATATTAATAAAAAAATTATAAATTATATTCATACACATATTGGTGTAATTTGATATATTGATGGTAAAATAAAAAAATTGAATAATTAATTTGTAGTAATAATAATAAGTAAAATATTAAAATTCTTTTGAAAATAATAAAAGTATAGTTAATTTGGTTGAGTGAAATTTGCATTGATTTTTTTGTCAATAATTTATTTCATATGTGCTTAAATTATGGATTGTACAAAATATTTTGAATTCATGCATATAATTTAATTATTATAACAATTTATGTAATTAGATTTTTTTTTGTTTATTTGTTACCATGTTTAAATTAGTAATAATTAAGCTAATTTTTTATGATTAAAATATAGTTATTTTTTAACATATTGGACTGTGTTTGGTTTATGAAAATAACGAGATTTTATTAATTCAATCTTTGTTATCGTATTTAAATATAGGTTATTAAAAAATGAATCACTTTCAGAATCAATAATGCATAAACCAAGAATCATACATAGATGATCTTCTAACATTGAAAGGAAAATGATGTAGATATTCCTAAGAGATTGGACAAACAAAAGGGTCCATTAAGGTTTCCATATGAACCAATTACAAGGAGTAACGCCAGGAAGATCAAGGAGAAATTTCAAGCATTTATGCAATTGTTCGTTGAGGAATAAGCCTTTTATCGCTAGCGTGACAACCTTCACAGGTGTGACCAAGACCTAATTGGCAATGTTGAGAGCAAATATGGAAGAGTCCATCAGGGCTTAAAGATGGTACACATGTTAGGATTAAGCTGGACAATGAAGATAAGTTTTGAGCATGTGCAATACTTAAGTTTGGGCCTATTTTAAGTTGGGCTTTATTTTAATTTCTATGTGAGACTTGATTAAACTTTGTGTGTTTAGTTTTAGGCGTATTGTTTGGGCTTTCCAGGTAGCCCATTCATTTAGTTTTAGATTCACTTTAAGTTATCCTAGTTTAGGAAGGATTAAGAGTTAATTAACTTAGCCCATTCTTCTAATGACTCTAGGTTAATTCTTTAGCTTGTAAATACCTTGTATTGCTGTAGCTTGATGGTAGACTATTTTGATTATTAATCAAAGAATTGATTCATGCGTGAATTAAGGCTTGTCAAGGTGAAGGTTCTTTCTTTGATGTTGTTTTAAGAATTGGGTTATTCAAGTTTTACATACGTAGTTCTATTCTTCATCTTATTTCTACTTTAGATTTTAATTTTCTTTGGAATTAAGGTTTGAATTATTCATCCTTTCGAATTTCATGTTAAGTTTATGAATAACTGAATTGATTTGGAATTTGGGATTCTTTTAGACCCTTGGGTTGCACATCATTGGGTATTAGAGTTTAAGGTTGTTGCTCGAAAAAACTATCAGTTTTTTATTTTTTGTTATATTCATAGCTAATTTGAATATTGTTAGTTAAAAAAAATCATGTGCACTGCTCATACGAATTTTAGTGACAAAAAAAAAGAAAATTTCATTTATGCCAGTATATCAAAAATTTTAATATCAAAAATTTAGTTAAAAGAAAAAGAGATTTGCAATCCAACCAAAAAAAGTTTTGGGTTTCCTTAAAACAAATTAGGTAGAGCTAGCAAGGGTCGGGTTAGAGAATTTAGGATTCTAGTTTGGTTTCTTCCTTACAAGGAGCCAAATCCGTGACACTTAATTCAAAATCATTTTCTTTGCATTTTTAGTTATCTTTATGGTTAAATTGCTTAATTTTGCTTCCATAAATATTGTTTGAGTGATAAAATTGCTTCTTATTGCTCATTTGCACATAAATTTTGATTATACACATTGTCTTCATATTGTGTGTAACTTTTGAAAAGTTATTTTGAAAATTTTTGCAACTCTTCGTGTTTGTCTCATTCG
The DNA here is from genome assembly GCA_037975025.1 of Excoecaria agallocha. Lineage (NCBI taxonomy): Eukaryota > Viridiplantae > Streptophyta > Magnoliopsida > Malpighiales > Euphorbiaceae > Excoecaria > Excoecaria agallocha. The sequence goes on along the minus strand of CM075823.1, from coordinate 5,400,830 downwards.
CGACCACCTTCTTGCTCGTGACACTTTGCGATATTTCCATTGTCGTGCTAGCGAAAGAGGTAATTTTTACCTTAAAAATTTTTGTAAAATCTTATTTTCTGTGTTTCAATGAATTTCCTTTTATTCTTTATAAAATTTTTGCTTGATTTACACTCTGATTCTTAAGAATAACTCTATAGTTAAGAATAAGAGTGGAAAAAGGCGTGTGCGAGCACATTTAAGAGGGTAAAAGCCATTTAGTGTAAGACACGAGAGGAGTAACATCACTTGAGTGTAAACATTTGAGGGAGTGCTTGTGAGGTTTTATCTAACATCTTTTGGAGAGTGATATAATTACTAAAGAGACTAACAAGAGGGTAATATCTCTTAAAGAGGTAGCTCATTTAGTACAAGTGATGTATGGAACATTTAAAAAGTTAATATGGGATATAGGTAGAGTGAATGATAGGTTAGAATGGTTGAAAATGAGCATATCTAGTAACTCTAAGAGGATAACAAGGAGAAGTCATTGGGTTAACGATAATGTTGATGCGAAGCTTGATTATTTGGAAGAAGAAAAAGAAGTACGTTTAGCGAGGGGATGGGGAAGAAGGGAAGATAGAAGGGATAGAAACATGACTGCCATCAAGATGAATATTCCACCCTTTAAAGGTAAAAACAATGTTAAGGAATATTTAGAGTGGGAAAAAAGTATAGATGATATTTGAATGTCATAATTATTCTGAGGATAAGAAGGTTAGATTAGCTACTATTGAGTTCTCTGATTATGCACTAATATCGTGGTCTAAGTTGAATAAAAGTAGGAGGACAAATAGAGAATCTCTAGTTGTTAATTGGGAAGAGATGAAAAGAATAATAAAGAAAAGGTTCGTGCCTAGTTATTATTATAGAGAAATGCATTAACGATTACATAGGCTCACTCAAGGGACTAGATCTGTAGAGGAGTACCATAAGAAGATTGAGATGTTGATGATTAGGGTCAATCTAGAAGAAGAGGAAGAGTCAGTAATGGTTTGGTTTTTTGAGTGGATTAAATAGAAAAATAGCCAATATAGTGAAATTACAACATTTTATTGACATGGAAGAGCTGGTCAACATGGCTATGAAGGTGGAGAGACAATTAAAGTACAAAGAAAGTATTATAACACTTTGAGTTCCATATCCTAATAGAATTCGGGATGGAACAAGGGAGATAGCAAGGCTGCTTAAAAGTCTTCTGATTCAAAAGAGAAGTCAAAGACAACAAAAGTGGCACACTCGAAACAAAAGATATTTATAATGTAAACCTTTCTAATACTAAGCATAGACATATTCAATGCTTTAGGTGCTTAGGTGTAGGGCATATTGCTTCTCAATGTCCTAATAAAAGGGCTATGCTAGTTATGGAAAATGGAGAAATTTGATTTGATCATGAAAGGGATTATGAGTTTATGCCTAGTCTAGAAACTGTGTCTGATGATAAAATAGAATTACTGAACATGGTGAATCATTAGTAGTTAGACGTGCTTTGAATTTACAATTTAAGGAAGAATTTGATGATGAGAGAGAACATATTTCATAATAGATATAAGGTGCATAATAAGGTGTGTAGCTTAATCATTGATATGGGGAGTTGTACTAATATTGCTAATACTATACCAGTTAACAAATTAGGATTAAAGTGGATGAAATATCCTAGACCTTATAAGCTATAGTGGTTAAATGATTGTGGAGAAGTGAGGGTCACAAAACAAGTTATAATTGCTTTTTCAATTGGAAAATATCATTATGAGGTGATTTGTGATATGGTACCAACACATGCTTGGCATATCTTACTTGGTAGACCTTGGCAATTTGGTAGGAGAGCTATTCATGATGGGTATAAGAATAGGTATTCTTTTAAGATAAATGGGAAAATTATCACTTTGGCTTCGTTGACACCTAAAGAAGTGCATAAGGAATAATTAAAACTCTAAAGGTCACTTGAGGGGTAAAAGGGTAGTAAGGCTGAAAAGGTAAAATAAAAAGAGAGACAAGAGGCCAAGAGAGAAAAAAAGAGTATGGCCTAATAACGAGTGACTGTGCAAGTGAGAAAAGAAAGAGAGATGCACAGGAGAGAAAAGTATCGATAGAGTGTCTTCTATCATGGGTACCTTAACCATCGTGAGTGTGCGACAAGGTACGCAAATAGTAAAAAAATTCTTTTTATACAAAAGTGAGAGACATCAAGAGAGCTATTGAGTCAAGAAAGTTTCTCTTAATAATTTTATTAAAAGAAAACTTCTTAAATTTGACTAATCTTATTCAAAGTTTGCCTATTGGTGTTGTTTCTTTATTGTAGGATTTCAAAGATGTTTTTCCTTAAAAGATTCCAAAAGGTTTACCACCTTTAAGAGGGATTGAGTATCAGATCGACTTTATTCCAGAAGCGACCATCCCAAATAAACCAGCCTATAGAAGTAATCTTAAAGAAATAAAGGAACTTTAAAGGAAAGTTGATGAGCTATTGGAAAAGGGACAAATAAGAGAAAGTCATAGTCTATGTGTTATTCTCGTACTACTTATGCCAAAGAAGGATGGGACTTGGAAAATGTGTGTTGATTGTCATGCAATCAACAAAATCATGATAAAATATAGACATCCTATCCCTAGACTTGATGATAGATGAATTGCATTGAAACACCCTAAGTTTATTGCCTTTATCAAATATCATGCCATACATTTCAATTATATCATATTAGGATGTTAACCCAATTAACCAATATTAGTCATTAAAATGATTCATTAATTTAATCATCATGCATATCAATTAGACTCAACTCTAATTATTTGTATTAAGTGAGCAATATAAGTGCCTATTACACCTTCACATTAATTTACTTCATATACTCAATAGCCCATCACACACACACACACACACACACACACACACACACACACACACATATATATAATCATGCTAGGTATATCTACACTAGTTTTCATATTAATACTCACACATAGCATTATGCATTTCAATTGACATATGATCAATCTACCTCCTAAGTGCATGCATATACAACTCATTTTCATAGTTAGTTTAGTATAACCTTATCCTCGCATATGTTATATATCTTACATATATATTAAGCATATTAATTAACTTATACAAAAATTAACCAAAAGTCCCTACATCAACTTCTATGAACTGGTGTTGGCCTATCTTGAAGTAGAGTATGTTCTTGAGAGAAAGCTTTGACTATAGAACAACCTACACAGATAAAATAATCCAGGCTAAGCTATAAAGCTTAGTGGGGAAATACTAAAAATGGAAGACAACCACTCACAGTGATTGTCAAAATGTTATAAATCATACATCAATTGAAACATTAAACAAAACATGTTAAAGATGGGTATATGATAAGGTATGAAATTTTAAACAACATCATAATCATACATTTACTTCAGCTTCCATAATTATCATCACTACATAAATGATATGTACATTGATATATATATATATATATATATATATATATACATGCATTGGAAACCATGGTTAAACAAGCTATTCCATATAACATATGCAAGAGTTATACATTATACTATAATTAACTACAATGTATTTATACTTAAATTTGGCCTGCTTAAGTTCTAAAGGTGGATAACGAGAATGGTGGATACCCAAGAGTATCAAAATGATGGATATCTGAGGATATCAAAACTATATATCCAAACGGGGTCAACTGTACGGTGGACCAGTCAACCGAATCCAAACAGGGTCAACCAATAATTCAAACGGGGTTGTTCATGATCCAGTAGGATCAACTATACTTTAAACCTAAACAGGTCAACTGTAGCAGCTGTAATATCCCTATAGGCGCCCATCTATCCACAATTGAACTCTAATTGTAGGCAATACTCTATTTAATTCTCTATTTTCATATATCATGCTTGCACTTATATTATTCAATTTGCACATGTATAATCATAGGATAGATATATTATTGCTATGACATAATTACGTATGCAAGTTCATTTAATGATGCAATTACTTTTTAACATACTATCATTAGATATCTCATATTAGCATAATCATACTATGTTAATCAAGTAATGTATCATACCTGTTCAAGTGCTCATTATAAAACATGCCTCATTCTTAAAACTTTACAATATAGCACATCATATGTATGTAATCATGTAAAAAGATACACAATCCCTAATGAATATATACACAAGTATTCATAGAGTTATATAACGATATGAGTATCGAAAATTGAACATATATCATCGTAATTATATACTTTAACATGTTATCATTCAAGCACACATGTGAACATGGTCATACGAAAGTATTTCTTATTTTATAGTATAAGTGTATGTTCAAATAAAAATTTAATCTATCATTAGAGTACGAACATGTAAGAATAATTGCATATAACAAGCATGTACATATGTTTAATCATGTATAAATATTTTATATCATTAACATTACTCTTTACTTATGTATATACAAGATTGTATATATAGACCTTTATCAAAAATCATATTACATGCCATATATAATTCAATGTGTTTTCATATAGGCACATATTTAACATAACCATATTTAAACCTTAATAGAAAATACATTAAAAATTCTGCCTACAAAATTCTGCACACGGCAACATTCTGGATCTAACTTATGTGCCATTTGTGATTTGAAAAATGTCATTTTTAGGCCAAGTGACCTCCTACAAATTTATTCCCCTATATATCCAGTTTTCAAAACATCAAAATTATCTTAATATTATAACTGCAACTCGATATATTTGAGAAAAATCATATATTTGAGAAAAATCATATATTGTACATACTACCAAAACAATTTTTTTTCTCCAATTAGAAAATTCATAAAATAATATTGACACAAAATTAAACCAATTTCCCTTCATTAAAGTTCTAATCCTATATATCTAGTTTATCTAGAATTTTAAAGAATATCATTTCAACTTATCTATCAAAACTTATGCTCAAAATACCAAAATCTATTCCTCAACAGTAAAAACGGTTTCTACGAATTTCAAGCTAAAATTTGACATTCTTGAAAATAAAATTAAGAAACACTTTCTTCATATGAAATGTATATTTAGAAGTCTATTTTTCATATAATTAAACCTCATAGCAATCCAACTTCTGTACATGTAAATACATCATAATTTCTACAAGCTATTCCAAAACCGAAATCAACAACTCACATGAATTTCAATTTCATATTTGAATAACTTAAAGGAAAATTTAGTGCAAATGTCCCTTCTACAAATTTGTGTACATATTTCTTATGTAATTTAGAAATTAAAATGACCTCAACTAGAATTTTCTAACTCAATTTATGCTAAAATTATAGCCATTAATTCATAAGGTTTTCATGTCTTCACTTGTTGTAACACTACCTAAAATTATTTCTCTTTTCAATTAATCATATCAAACATTTTAGTCATCATTTCAACTCTAATTACCTACATGCAAGTATGGAAAACCCTAATTCCCATACTTTAGCCAAATTTCCTTTAGCTCTTCAATCCTTTGCAAGACATTTTCCTCTATTCCTTCTACCTTCATCTTTTTCTTCTACAATTAATTTCATTCTTCAATTAATCATTTCCAACATCTTACTTAATCAACACCCAACAAAATAATAATAATAATAATAATAATAATAATAATAATAATAATAATAATAAGATATGAACTAAATTAAAATTTGTTACCTTAGTGATTTACACTTAATTGCTCTTGAATAATCAACATGAAAAATGTTTTCTTCAAAATTTCATAAAGAGATCGAAACGGTTTAGGAAAAGTGAAAGAGAAAGAAAGAGCAAAAATCTGTATTTTCCCACTATGAAATGTCATCCCTCTCTATCCACTCTCGTAATTTATCTTTCCTTCCACTAATTCAACTTATATATCTAATAAGGAAAATTCCCTAGTTAGTCATTCCAAATTATTGCATACTACAAAAGATTCCCACCTAGTTTTACATGTTACACCTTAACCTCTTCAATTTTTTATTCTCTTAAATCAACCCCTCATTTCCTTACTTTATTTCACAATTAACCCTTATATATATATATATATATATATATATATATATATATATATATATATATATATATATTAGCAAATTGACCCCCAAAATTAAAATTCATGCTTCCATTACACCCCAAATATTATTAAACGAAAATAATTTCTTATACAATTAATATAATAAAAATAATTTATTGCTTATCCCCTAACTCATACATGAAATACATATTTTTAATTTAATTTTAATCACATATAATTTCATAAAATCATGCATTTTTTACTAAGGCCATGTTAGGGGCCTCACATGCATGATGCATGTTATTTCTCTAAAATTGATCTTAAAAGTGGATACTATCAAGTTAGGATGAAATTAGGGGATGAATGAAAAATAAATTTTAAAATAAAGTATGATTTGTATGAGTGGTTAGTTATTCCTTTCGGGTTAACTAATGCACCTAGTACTTTTATAAGATTGATGAACCATATCTTGCGTGAATTCCTTGGTGAATTTATTGTTTTTTACTTTGATGATTTAATCATTTATAATATATCTTTAGATGAGCATATAGATCATATTAGAGTTATATTAAAGGTACTAAAGGATGAAATGTTGTATGTGAATGTGAGTAAATATACCTTTTGCTATGACAAGCTAAAATTTTTAGGATTTGTGATGTTAATTAAGGGTATATATGTGGATGAGGAGAAGGTTAAAGCCATTCAAAAATGGCCCATGCTTAAGACAATTAGTGAAGTAAAAAGTTTTCACGGACTTTTTAATTTATATAGGAGGTTTGTGAAAGATTTTAGTACTATAGTTGCTCCATTGAATGAAACTGTTAAAAAGGATATGCCTTTTGAATGGAATGAGAATCAGGAAAATGCCTTTAGGTTGCTTAAGGAAAAGCCATATATTGCTTCGATTTTAAGTTTGCCTAATTTTGATAAAGCTTTTAAAATTGAATGTGATTCTTCCGGGTTAGGTATTGGTGCTGTTTTGATGCTAGATAGGGAATCGATTGCATACTTCAATGAAAAGCTTAGTGGAGCTGAATTGAGATATTCCACCCAAGATAAAGAGTTTTATGCTTTGGTGAGAGCTTTGGAGGTTTGGTAACATTAATTCTTATCAAAAGAGTTTGTGATCTACATCGATCATGAGTTGCTCAAATATTTGAAGTCTCAAAGTAAGCTAAACAAAAGACATTCAAAGTGGATGGAATTCGTGGACACATTTCCATATGCGATCAATTACAAGAAATGTAAAGAGAATGTGGTAATGGATGCACTTTCGAAAAGGTATTCCTTAGTCTATACTTTAATATCTAAGTTGCTAGGATTTGAGTACATTAAGGATATGTACGCTATAGATTCATATTTTTGTAATGTGTTTGATGCATGTGAACATGTTGCATTTTAGAAATTTTATAGGCATGATGAATATTTATTTAGAGAAGAAAAATTATGTGTTCATATATGTTCTTTGAGAGAGTTGCTTATGAATAAAGTACATTTAGGGGTTTAATGGGATACTTTAGTGTACTCAAAACTTTAGCCTAGTAACTAAGGGGTTTACACAACAGAAAGGAATTGATTATAAGAATATTTTTTTCTCACCTGTTGTTAGATTTATGTCGATAAGGTTGATTCCAGCTTTGGTGGCTAGTTTAGACCTAGAGCTACATCAAATGGATGTAAAGACTGTTTTCCTCAATAGAGGATTAAAAGAAAAAATCTTTAAGGAGTAGCCTATAGGTTTCATTGAAAAAGGCAGCAAACATAAGGTTTACTGATTAATGAGATCGATCTATGGCCTAAAGCAATCTTCAAGACAATGGTATTTGAGATTTCATGAAACAATCATGTCAAATGAGTTTAACACGATTGATGAAGATCATTGTGTTTACTAAAAGAGCTCTAAAAATAAATTTATCATTTTAATGTTGTATGTAGATGACATACTTATAGCTAGAAATGACAAAGAATACGTAAGTCAAATCAAAGATTGGTTGTCATCCAACTTTGAGATGAAAGATATGGGTCAAATAGCTTATATCCTTAGAGTTAAGATTTCAAGGGATCGCTCAAGAAGGTTACTATCACTGTCTTAAAAGACATACAATAATAAGGTTCTTGAACGATTTAATTTGAAAAATTTAAACCCATAAACAATTCCATTGTTAAGAATTAGTTTCTTAGCAAAAATATGTATCTTGAAATGCCATATGAAATAGAACACATGAGGAATGTTCCATATGCCACTACTATGGGTAGTCCAATATATAAAATGTTGTGTATAAGACTTGATATATGCTATACGGTGGGCATAGTAAGTAGATATCAGTCTAACCCAGGTAAAACACATTGGAAAATTGTGAAAAGTATACTTAGATATCTCGAAGGTACTATAGATATTCTCTTTTTTATTAAAGAAAGGATTTATAATTGAGAGGATACTCAGATGTTGATTGGGAAAGTGATGTGGATGAGAGAAAATCCAATTTGAGATATGTATTCTTGCTTGACAAGGGTGCCATTTTATGAAGTAGCAAGAAGCCCCATTAACATTGGAAGATGAATTTATCCTTTTCTTTGCTGCAGTATAAGAGCCAGTTTTAGCTGAAATGGTTTATGAACTATTTGGGAGTAACTACCTTAGAGGAATTAGTTATAGTAAATCGTTAATTGATGTATCGATATTAAGTATCAATAAATTAAAAATATTGTTGCACTAGGAGAATTAAACTTACAGTACATTTCCATATTGGATATGATTTCAGATCCATTAACAAAAACTTGTATTGAGAGATGTGTTTTGAGAGATACATTAGATCTCAAGGTTTGCATAGGATTTGATTTGTATTATTTATGTAATCCCTTAATATTATTATTTATGAATAATAATAAAGTTCATTATTTGGCAATACATAGGTGTGAATGTTTATATGTGAATATTTACTGTTATTTATTATATGATTAAGCATGTCAGACAAAGAAGTAACCCACTCACAAGGGTGCTTACCTTAATTTTGACAATGGGTTAACAAAAACTAAGATGAGGCGATTTTTGAACATATGATGAACTCGAGAAATTGTTCAAAATAAAAGTGATGTCTTGTAGAAAATACAAGATTAGTCATGTTAAGGCATAAGATAAAGACATACAAGAGATTGTATTCTTTGGATTGAGATCCAAACTGGATTAAGTGTAATCCCATAATAAGTTAAACGTAATTATCATTTTCTGTCCAAAAGCCAAAAGTAGTCATAAAGGAAGTGGATTAAAGTTGAATGATTTGGTGCATAACCTTATGCTTTTGTATGGTATTAAATAATAATAAGAAATGCGCTCCTATAAGGGACACGAGAGAACACCATAGCACATACATCATACCATGTGTGTTTAAGTTGACCAAGAAAATTGAATCTTATGTGAATGATCTCAAATTTTTCCTAGTGTGGGACCTAATTTTTGACCCTCAGGACTTTCAACTTATACCAGAAGTATAGTTCAGTATGGCAAGCATAGTTAGTCTCCAAAGGGTCATGGAAAAATTTTGGCCCTATGGATCCAACTAGAAAAGCGAGTTGAACTATGATGAATGGTATATAGTAAAAGGAAAAGATATTTTTCGATCACATTCGATAGTTTAGTGGTTCACTAGTATACCTATTATAGCCTTTATACATAGAGACACAATAGTGAACGTGAAAATTATTTTTATGAGATCATAAAATAAAACAACGAATGTAAATAAAATTATCTAGGGTTTGGCATACAATTGTGAGAATGTCTTATTTCTCAAGATGCTATATATCCCTAATATGTGTATATCATTAGTGTTATCGACATGTACCGGTCATATGAATTCTTTGTTTGTATGATTGGAGGGAATAACTGAAAATTATTTTGTTATGTGCGAGTGAGAGATGAAAGAGTTTGGGATACATCCACAACTTACGAGATGATAAATTACCCCTGATATAAATGTGATAATATTGGGATAGAAAATAATATATATGGGATTAGTTCCCTATTGAGATTTTTCATAATTAGGGAATCTGTTATTTAATATAAAGTAATGAGGGAAGTTACCAAAATTGATTTTGGTAACTGACGTATTAATGAGATATTATTTTATACTTATTAATGGATTTATTTCTATTATTAATGTTTTGTAACTGTTAATTTAATTCTCATCATAATTAAGATAATATATGTTACTTTAATTGGAGTATTATATAAGAGCTAAATTTCTTCATTTAGAAAAAATAAGTTAAAATTAAAGGTACCAAAACTCTGTAGGTTTGTCTACTCATGTATTCTCTCTTTATTAAGGGGATTTTTAGTTCATACATCTATACTTTTATTCCGTAATTCGTGACACATGGGTGAAAGATTTTGTTGGTAATGTGAAACAATCGATTTTCGTTTTAACAATTTGCTTTTCGAGAGATATTTATATTTATTTCTTGCGATATATCTTGATATATTTTTCCTTTCAGTATAATGTTGCCTAAACCTTTATTTTATAAAATAAGCCATCTTTTTTACATGTTTACTCTCTTTCATATCACTAAATTTCCAACAAGAAAAATCCTAGCGCTTCTGGAAATTGAAAAACTTAATGGAAATAGCAAAAGTAAAAGCAAAAAGCAAAACAAAGCCAACCAAAACGGAAGCAACTAATCCCAGAAGTTCATGCTTGAAACCAAAATAATCTCTCACAAAACGTTCCACTGTTTCGCCTGTTTCAAGTGCATGCTTTTGATCTCCATATTGTGCTGTAACCAATCCATTTAAGGACCATGCCACTGGACATATCCAATAATACCATTTCCACCACACTGGCATTCTCTGCAATGAAATTTAAAAAAAAGGAAGATGAAGAAGAAGATCAAAATTAGTATTTTTTATAGGTAAAGGGAGTGAAGTTTGAACCCATGACCCGTTTTGCTATACGCCACAAAGGCAATGGCCTAAGGCCCCGCAAAAAACCTAATATATATATATATATATATATATATATATATATATATATATATATATATATATCAAGCTTATTAACATTCATATCAAGCTTAATACATATTATTTGAGAAGGACAAATTAGAAAAATTATTTGCAAAAATAAATTTTAAATAAATGTTTCTTTATCTTTATTTTCATATGTAATTTATTGGTTATTCCTTTTAAATATATGTAATTTTTGCATTTTATTTTTTGTTTAATAAGTTCTCATTTATTTTTCTTCCTTGAGACTTCCCATAAGCTCGAGCCGGCTTTGTTCGAACCTAAAACCATCTAGTACCTTAGGAGCAATTTTACAGTTGGGAAATTTCAAAGGGTCATTTGATTATTATTTGCCATACGAGACAGGTTATCGTTAGATTTAGTTTATGAGCTCATTCGAGTGCCTATGCGTAAATTTATCTAATCTATATGTAAAATGTAGCAATTAAAATAATTTTATGTGGTGAACAAGGACTTACAGGTTCTGGGATTATGAAACCTGAAAATAAGTTCCACATTCCATAAACTGCTGTTGTGATAATGGCTGAAACGTGCAAGTTGGGCGACAAGGCAATAGCCATCATGCCATAGAAGGTGAAGTACAAGAAAGTGAAGTAAGTGAAAAATAGGTACCAAAAGAACTTTGAGGCTGTCCATTCAAATCCCAACAGCGCATATATTATGACACAGTAAACACAAGCTTGAACTAAAATATAAGGAATCTCTACGACAACCTGCAGGAGAAAGATCAAAAATGGCAAATAAATTAATGGAACCAAGATCAAAATTGGTAAAGAAATTACTAAGTAAAATATGGGCTTAATTTTACAGACAATTATAGTTAATTTTATGAGGGATTGCTGAACTTATCATCATCAGCTAACACTAAAATCATAAAAGAAAATTTTGTAAATATCTAAACTGAGATTTTTTTTTAACAAAAATAAATTTTGCATAAAAAAGAAAAATAAAATTTTAAAACTACATCAAAATCTAATCAAAAGATAAGTAAGTCAGTAGTGCACATGCTATCAGACATGATACAAACATATAAAAAGAAAATTATTTTTTCAAGTCCGTCAATTTGAATGACATGATATTTATATTTTAAGTAGATTATCGTCTGTTAATTTGTGTTTTATATATAAATTTCAATGTAAGTTTTAACTTCTAATTTTATTTTTTCGGATAAATTATGAAAATAAATTTCAGTTAATATTTTATAATTAAAAAAAAAATGGTCCGTGAAATCAACCGTAAAATATTATATAAGTTGATTACTTGTGCAAAGGCATAAGGCAAGGCTGAATACATCCCAGCAGCTCTTTCTCTATAAAACACTGTTCGCTCCACAGCTACTACAGGCTGCACAGTTGATCCAGTTTGCGTGCCAAGGAATATAACCGAAGCATACATCGAACCCATTGAGTTAAAAAGATCTTCCTTTCTTGTCCTGAAATTAATCAGTCGGATGACGTATATTAGGCAAGGTAGATAAAATGTTTTATATTTTTATCTGTTTAGTTCTTAATTTGGGTATGAATGACTTACGTCTTCGAGCCAAGGTTATAGAAGATTGAACCAAGGATTAAGCCTGCAAAGATTGTGACAACAAGTCTTACAGCAGTATATGATGGGTTTCGCCAGTATGACCTGCGTTGTTTCCACAAGCATGCCATACATTGAGTGAAAAATGGCTGTGAGTGTTGAGTAGGGAAGTAAAGATCTCTTGAGCCGGGAGCAGGCTTGCTTGATTCTTCTATAAGCTGCTTGTTTCTCCTGAAAAGGACATGTCAAATAAATATAACCAAACAATATAGGCTCTTATTCTGAACAGTGAATGAATTTTTGGTATAAAGTAGTCAAGTAGCAATTAGTAAACTTACTTGTACAGTTCTGATTTCTTGTATATATCAGCAAAATCAACCCCTAAAGCTATTTCTTGTGCTGGAGTAGTAACTTCCAACATCCAAGTTGCTGGATTATAACCATCTTTTATCTTATCAACGCCTTCGATTCCCTTGATTTTTCGAGTATATGCATTAGAAAGTGGACACAAATTCCTAGGATTCTTATACATTAATCAAAAAATACCTCAAAATATTTTATCATATGGCAAGCATGGCGACCTAATGGCCCAACGTAAATTTCCTCCCCTCCTCGCTTCAATAAGACTAGCTGCAATGCTATGTTAGTCATATAAAAATATATGATTAATTCCCATATGATGATTATAAATTTCATACCTCATCGAAAGATTCAATAATGTCGATGCTTGGCTGATGAATCGTGCAGACAACTGTTCGTCCAGTGTCAACTGTGTTCCTAACTGCTCTCATGACAATAGCAGCGGCTCTTGCGTCTAGCCCTGAAGTTGGCTCATCCATGAATATGATTGAAGGGCTTGCCACCAACTCAACTGCAATTGTCAGGCGCTTCCGCTTCTCAGTTGACAGCCCATTTACACCAGGCAATCCAACCAGTGCTTGCCTCAAGGGATTCAGTTCCAAAAGCTCCATGACTTCCTCAATGAACATCTGTCTCGAATTATCAGAAGATTAATAAGTTACTAAAAATAGAGCATTGAATGTATTGCTAATAGTTACCTTTCTTGTTTCTCCATCTACTTTGGGAGGAAGCCGAAGCCAAGCTGAGAAAACCAAGGACTCGTACACGGTGACATGTGGAGAGTGTATGTCATTTTGTTCACAGTATCCAGATATTCTGGAGAATGTTTCTTGCTTCTTTGGGTACCCAGAAACCATGATATTCCCTTCGACATATCCACCAGTTTTTCGACCAGCCAGCACATCCATCAAAGTGGTTTTTCCAGCACCACTGACACCCATCAAGGCTGTGAGAACACCGGGCTTGAAAACACCACTTATACCCTTTAATAAAACTAGCTTGTCCTCATCAACACCTTGATTTTTTATCTCCTGCAGAGTCCAATTCGATAATAAAATGTCATATTTCTTTGTTGTAGCTGGTTGATATTTGACATTATGCCATCTGCCTAACTTTTTGCTACCTGAGGCATGTCCACAGAGTATGTAATTTCATCAAATATTATAGAATGCGGTTCAAATGGAAGAACCATTCCTTTTTTCCTGTTACGAGTGAAACTCGAGTACGGCCTATTTTCATCGCCATTATCTGCATTAATACGGATAAAATTCCAATAATATTTTGGAAGGGATTTAGTAGTTTGCATACACTGAATAAGTTACACACCTGAGCTACTTTCCCAGTTCAGTGAAATAGCTTCACATTCATTTTCTGGCAGATCTTCTGATAGAACTGCCTGATGCTTCTCAAGTGCTGTGAAAATTATCATCTACCATATTAAAACATAAGTTCATGTCGAAATAGCAACGAAGTTAAAGAAGTGAGATACATACAATGGAGAAAAGTGAGAGCTAGAGCATAGAGCAAGTTAAATAACAGTGTGAATCCAAATAATGCTCCAACTCCAAGCCAATACCAAAAAGCTTCTGTGAAGAATCCTCGAGATTTTAGAAACTCGACTCCTAGTGGCTCCGTTGAATTTGGAAGAACCTTTAATGTTAAGTAAACTCGGAACATCAGTTAAGTGTTAAATGACAAATGCAAGAAATTCAGAATGGCATGGTTCAAGAATTTACATGGCTCCAACTCTTTCCAAGAAACTCGTTCACTACAACTGCATTCTGCCCATACATCATTGGCGACATCCAGTAACCCCATGACCAGCATTTGCCTATTTTGTCTGCGACATTAAACAAATAAAACAAAGTATTGTCCTCTAAGATCTTAATCTAACTTTTGTACTATTATGAAGTTTAGTTAACAATTAGTAATTAATCATATACCTCTTGTCAGGGCAAAGCCACTCAATATGAAAATCAAAAGCTGCACAAATGAACCAAAGGTGTTGGCAAGAACAATGTTCCTACCAATTGCAGCAATTGATCTGAATAACCCAGAAGCCATCTGGTTTGAAAGTACAAGCACAAGGTATTGCTTAAACAACCTGAAGAAGAAAAAAGAAAAATTATATTAGCAACATTTATGTTACAATTTCATCCGTAATTTTTGAATTTATAACGAAACTTTTTTATTTCACAAAAATATTTTAACTTTTAAAATATTACTACTAAATTTATTTTGGCTAAAAAATTGTAAATTCGATTCGGAAGTGTTGATATGACTTGAAATATTAAAAAATGCCTTTTTGAAACCTTTCAAAATATGTCACGCGAATATTCTAACCAAACCTGACAAGTCACGTTAATGCTCTTGTTTGAAATTCATAATTTTCAAAACAGTGACTTTAGTGTCAGAGCTATTTTTATGAAACATATATATATATTTGTGATTGATAAGTTCAATAAAATGATTGAAATTAACCCGAAATATACCTCAATCAGCAAGAATTAAGGTCAATGTATGTCAGAAATTAATTCCACTATGAAAATAAAGAAATTACTTTTCAATGTATGTCAGTTGTAAAGATTTTTTCTTTTTACCTTCCAATGTTCGGATCAAATCCAATGACATAGTACGTAAGAAAGACTAGAATACCAACGTCTATGAATGTGATAGGAACTTTAAGGATCCATGTTGGAAGAGCATATGCCCATGCAGGATAAAATAAAAAGTCTCTTTGCTTATAAAAGACAGGAAGCTTTTCAAGGGTCATGGAAACCTCTACTCCGCCATTATATATTGCCATACCAAGAATGTAGGCAATCGCTCCGAGGTAAATACCTCCATCTATCACTGAATCACGATGCATCTCAGTCCGTAGGAAGAGTGACATTGAAATTATTGCCACTATTATGAGCTAATAGCACCAAACAAAGACAAGTAGTTATAATTTGTATTCACAATTTTCAAAGTAATATTTGATAATTGCCACTAACCCACCTGAAAGAACTTGGAGATATAGAAATATGAGTTCCTCTTCATAAGTAGGAATTCTCTTGAGAAGCAAGCCTTACAAAGCTCTTTCTTACTAATGCCGTACTTTTTAGTTGCCAAAGCAGCTCGGTGGCTCTTCGCCTTTTCGAATGGAATTGCTAGCTCATCTCCAAGTTTCTTTCCAACATGGAATTCCTTGAATGCCGCAGAAAACTCCTTGGCTGATACAAATCTGTAAGGTACGTCTCTATTTGCCCAATATTGCTTCTGGTCCTTCCTTGATGTCACCTGCAATTATAACATATTTGAAGACAATTCACAGCTAAATGTCATTTCATAAATAAGATATATAAAAACCAATTTTAGGCTTACTTCTTGCAAAAAATCAGCCACTCCTTTTCTTTCAGGACATTTGAAGCCCATGTATTCGAAAAACTCGAGAACTTGTTCACGAGGACCTTGGTATACAATATGGCCATCCGACAGGAGAATTATATCATCAAAGAGATCATAAGTCTCTG
The DNA here is from genome assembly GCA_037975025.1 of Excoecaria agallocha. Taxonomy (NCBI): domain Eukaryota; kingdom Viridiplantae; phylum Streptophyta; class Magnoliopsida; order Malpighiales; family Euphorbiaceae; genus Excoecaria; species Excoecaria agallocha. Next base: position 5,384,363 of record CM075823.1, on the reverse strand, counting down.
GTGCTGGTTGGAGGAGAGAAATGAGAGCAGTTCCCTTAAGAATGTGAACATATTGCTTGAGTGAGTTCACAACTTGGTAAGTTGTTGAGCTGTCCAAGCCAGTTGATATTTCATCCATAAACAGCACCTTTGCTGGCCCAACCAGCATTTCTCCTACAGTTAATTTGTAAAACACTTACTTTCTGCTAATACAAATGAAAAACTCGATGTATATTTAATCAAAATAGCTTCGTTTGTTAAGTATTTTCACCTGTTGTTACCCGTTTCCTTTGTCCTCCAGAAATGCCCCGCAACATCTCATCCCCCACCATTGTATCTGCACAAGCTTCCAGTCCTAAGACCTGAATATATAAGAGAAAGGCATTAGATAAACTAAGGGTATGTTTTAATTTTCCTTGAAGATACATTTACACTTCCCAAATTTATATATAGTTCTATAACCTTTAGAATATAATCTGTCACCACACTAGCCTCCTGACCATCTATTGCCGCTGCCTGTCAGATGAAGAATCACTGCGAGTGAAACGTATTGTGGCATAGAAACCACTAGAAATCAAATAAATGTGTTTTGGCTTGTTTCACCTTCATGAAAAGATCAACATCAGGATCGGGCTTAATGTTCATTTCTTGCTCTCTCCTTGATAACTCTGCTAACATATCTGTAAATTAATTTGTTATATACTTCGACAATGAAGAGTCACTAATGCTAAAATTTGAAAAGAAAAGGTTATCATACCACAACGGGTTCCTACACCTTCACATCTTGCAGAGAAGGCCAAAGTTTCTCTTACAGTCATTTCCCCTATATGGACATCGTATTGACTAATATAGGCAGCAGTTCTTTGGGGCACAAACTCTTTCATGCCATGGCCATTGTAAGTCACTCTCCCTGAAAACTGTTGGCCAAGTTTTGCATTTCCAAAGTTACAAATCAAACCCAAGAATGAATGAAGAGAATGAAATTGAAATCCTATGAAATATTGTTCTTGAAATATATATTTTCACCTTCAGTGAAGGATCAAGCTTTCCAGCCAAAGCCAACAAAAGTGTTGTCTTTCCAGAATTTGGAGGACCCAAAAGCAATGCCAATCTAGAAAACCATATAAAAAGAAATTTCAATTCAAAACATGAAACGGAAAGCATAAGAATTGGATATCACTTATGCCCATCTAACCTTGATGGCTTGATGATGCCACTGACATCCTTAAGAATATAAAGGTGTCTCTTTTTGCTTGGAAAAATGTGGAGATAATCCAAGACACCCTTCAAAATTTAAATGAAATAAACCAAAACATATAAGATAAAAGTGCAACAATAAGATAAAAAAAAAAATTTGTGACATGTTCTTGGGCTATTTTACCTCTACCATATTAACTAAATAGTTAAAGAATGTAGGCAAAGCTCTGCTTCCGACATAGGCTTCTCCTTCAACTTTTAGATTCTCAAACCGGACTTCAATTGTAGGAACCTGAATTCCAACTCTGAAAACACCAGGAAACATGGACTTAATACTGAAATGCGCCACGAAAACAGATAAAACAAATCGAAATGAATGATGAGAATTCTTGTTCTTACCTATCTATGCGCCTCTTAAGCTTCAACAGAAACTTCTCATTATCATCCTCAGCTACTTTCACCAATCTGTCAACCAAATTCTTCCTTTCTTGCAATCCAAGATTCTGTACTTTGATAATATTGGCTTCACCTTTTGAGGTATTTAATATACCTTTCCTCAGCCGGTCATAGGTAGGGAGTTTCTCAAGTGCAGCCCATTTTAGATCCTCTTCATCTTCTTGCTGACTATGGAAAGACGATGAAAAAATTTCTGCCCCATTGTTTAATATCAAAGAGTTGCCTCTTCGTAAACTGTCTCCTGCTTTATGAATATCCCTCTCCATTGATCAACAATACCGGTAACAGGTAAAGCTCATCAACCCCTCAGGTTTTCCTTATGGCTAAATAATACAAGAGGATTCAAGATTTTGAACAACCAATAAGCTTTGTGTTATGGTATTTATGTTCTCCTAGTTTGATGCCTTATAGTTCACTCCCAAAAATAAATATCAATTCTTAGGTTGACCAAAACAATGGAAGCAAAGAAACCAATGTTCTTGTTTCCTAAATTAGACTGAAGAATAGAATCAAGCCAGATATTGGAAATAAATGGCTTAGATTTTAGATATGGCCTGCTGGCTTTGGATTGTGAATTAGATTTTGTTGACTAAGTTGTGGCAGCAATTGTTCGGTAGTAGAGGTCCAGTTAGAGCCGAGTTACAGTCGCATGCCATGAACGCTCGTGTTTTTTTTTTTTTTTTTTCTATATAAGAATAATGGTAGTGTCTTTCCAACCCTAATTGGTTTTCGAAGAAATGGTGAGCAGTGGAGGGATTTGTATTGGTTTTATTTATCCCGGTCCCCGTTTTTTTTTACCTTAATAAAGAACAAAACAGGTTCAGCAATTTTTGCTTTTGTAACAATTAAAAAATATTATAAATAAATGGATATCCATAAATTTAACAAGTTTAAACCTTTAATTTATAATTTAGAAGTTCCACTTAATTAATAGTTGTAACTCAAATATTTATGTTTATTTATATAACATATATCCATAAGTCTATAAATATAGACTTTTTGCATATGATACTTACAAGTAAAAAAATAAGAATATACTTACCTTCTCCACATCTCTTTCTAGACTCACAATATTTTATTGTCTATACTCTTATAGTTTGTTCTTGTAATTTTCATATACTACTTTTAGTTTATAAGATGCTATCAAAACGATTTCACTTTACGGTTGATAGCTAAATATTTTTCTTTCTTTATTTCTTTCGAACTTGCATTATATCAGATATTACCAAGCTTGAGTTTGAGACTCTTGACATAACTAGCAAAATATATTTGTCATAGCTTCTCGATGCTGAAATTCATTTTGATGCTAAAAGGCTTGAAAATATAATTTTATTTGAAAATGAAGCATCCAACCAAGACAAAGCAAGGGAAGTTAAAGATATTTCTTAGTCATCATCTACACAAAAGGTTAAAAGCCGAATATCTAATAGTGAAAGCTCTACTTGAATTGTGGAATAATTTAAAAAAGCAATATGACAACCATGAATGGATGTACTTACAATTTCAAGATTTTAAAATTGTAAGCAAATATAATACTGCTATTTTTAGAATTAGTTCTTAGTCAAAATTATGTGGTAAAAAAATTACCGATAAGGACTTCTTAGAGAATATTTACTACTTTTCATTCTTCAAATGTGTTCATGGAGCAACAATATAGAGAAAATGGTTTCAAAAAGTACTCTAAATTAATCTTATGCTTTCTTATAGCTGATCAAAATAATGAGCTATTAATGAAAAATCTTGAGACTTGTCCTACTGGATCTGCTCCATTTCCTGAAATGAATATAGCAATACCCGAACAGAGCTATAGCCGTGGTAAAGGATGAGAATGAAACAATTATTGTCATTATAGTGGCAATAATAACAATAATTTTTTCCTCCATCTGAAATGGAACGATAATGAGGAAAAGGGAAAAAATAAGGTTGAACATAGTAGTTGTTCAAAAACTATAGAAAATTCATGTTCTCAATGTGGCATAAAAGGACATGGTCACGTAAATGTCATACGATTGACTATCATGTTAGGTTTTATCAAGCCTCTATTAAAATAAAAGGAAAAAAATGTGAAAACAAATTCAATTGACCAAAAAAGATGATATTGAGAAAAATTTGGCAAAAATGATGATAATGATTTTGGAGATCTTGCGGATATTATTCATTTGGATCTTTTAGATTTTTTCTAAGAGTCATGAAGTAAAAATGAAGAAAATAAAATATTAAAATTTTTAAAATTATTATCTTATTTCCATATTTCAATATCGTGTTTGTTAGTTTATCAAAGCGTTTTTCAATTTTTTTTTCCTTATGTGAGTAGTTATATACATTTAAATATTCATCATATTCTAATTATATATTTTGTTTTTCATTTATTTTCAATAAAGGAATGGATTTCTCATTTTTTAATTTGGTCCATACTTTAATAATAAAGATGTATGCTTGATTGATTTACTTTACCACATACCATACTCAAAAATAAAAAGTATTCTTATCATTTAGTACTGTAAGATGTTGATGTTAATACTATATCGAGCAATACAAAATTAATTGAAGGCTCTAAAAGAGCTATTATATTATTACCCAAAGGAAAAAAAAAACTTACCATAAGTGATGTGCATTATTTTCTTCCAAATCTCAAAGAAATTTTTTAAGTTTTAAACATATTCATTCCAATGGATATCATATTGAGACTGGAAATAAGAACCATATTAAATATCTATATATTACTTCTCTTCTAACTTGTACTATACAAAGATTAGTACAATTGAATCATATGCTACAATAACTAGAAGTTTACTGATCCAAAAATATTCAGAGTTTGGCATAACTGATCAAATCATCCCAGTTTAATAATGATGTGTAAAATTATTGAGAATTCACATGGATATCTATTAAAGAACCGAAAGATTCTTCAATTTTAGGAATTCTCATATGATGCTTGTTATCAAGGTAAATTAATTATTGGACCATAACCAACTAAAATTGAAATTGAATACCCTACATTCTTAGAACATATTTAATATGATATTTATGGACCCATTCATCCACTATGTAGACAATTTAAGTATTATATAATATTAATTGATGTATCTATAAGATGATCAAATGTGTTTATTATCAACTTGCAACTTGGCATTTGTGAGATTGATTGCTCAAATAATTTAATTAGGAGCATAGATTTCGGATTATACAATCAATAATGCTTGTGAATTTATATCTCAAGCTCTTAATAATTATTGTATATCAATTGGAATAACAATTGAAATGCATGTTGCATATGTTCATACACAAAATGATTTGATAGAATCATTTAGTAAACAACTTCAGTTAATAGCTAAACCATTACTTATAAGAACAAAACTCTCTATGTCCACATGGGGATATACTATTTTACATTCAACAACACTTGTGTGCATTAAGCCAACAAGTTAGATTAAATTCTCACTATTACAATTAAGTCCAGAACCAAATATTACCCATTTTAGAATTTTTGTTGTACAGTATATGTGTCAATTCCTCTAGCACACTGCATAAAGATGGGTCCTCAAAGAATGTTGGGAATATATGTTGGATATTAATCTTCTTTAATAATTAAATATCTAATACCACTAGGTGGAAATTTATTTATGGCAAAATTTATTGATTGCCATTTTAAAGAAATAGTTTTTCCAACATTAGGGGGAGCATAAGCAGCTGGAAAAAGAAGTTACTTGGAATGCATTATCGTTATCTCATTTAAATCTCGAAGAAAATAATGTAAACTGCAAGTCCAAAAGATAATACAATGCATTCACTAATTTGAAGAGTTACTAAATCTCATATAGTAGCTAAAAATGCTCCCACTCGAATTGATGTCTCTATAAGGCAATCTAATATTGCAAATACTAGTAAAATTCATGCCTAAAGCGTGGTAGACTAGTTGACTCCGAAGATAAAAATACTCAAATAAGGAAAGGAGAAAATAACCAAAATAGTCATATTATGGAGATAAATATTCTTGAAGAGACTTAAAATATAACTAATCATAAAATACCAGAAGAGGTTCAAGCACTTAAAAATAATGATAATGAAGAGATCTCGATAAGTTATGTCAACATGGAAAAAAGATGGAACCGAAAAAATATAGTTGTTGACAATGTTTTTGCATATAATGTTGTTATTGATATTTCAAAAGAAAGTGAAAATCTTGAAACTACATCTATTGAAAAATGTAGAAATAAAAATGATTTGCCAAAATGGAAAGATGCAATTTAAATATAATTGAATTCACTTTCAAAACGTGAAGTATTTGGACATGCAGTTTGAACACCTACTGGGGTACAAATGGATATTTGTGCAAAAATAATATGAGAAAAATGAAATTGTAAGATATAAGGCACGGTTGGTTACACAAGGATAGGACGCGTCACACATTTGATGGGACTCCCCTTGTATAAACTTATTGGTTCTTATGGAATGGGCCTTAGGCTTTTAAGGTAACATGGGCCCAAAGATAATAAGTATTATCATTTATCCATCCGCTGAGCAATCCGATCATGTTAGAGGATGATCAAAGGTTTTATTGTAAATTTTAAACTTCATTTGAAAAGGATGATGTTTTGCATGCTAGATGGGATAACTATCTATCATAATGATGACATTTTGTTAAATGCACTATTAAATACGACCCTTTATTTAGTATGATAGCTATGGTGCAATTACATGTGGCATAGTGATAGGGGTTTCCTTTCAAAATGTGCCTGACTTATAGGAAAGCTATTATTTCCCTATAAATAGGTGGATTCACTTCTTTTTTCCATTTTTTGCCAAATTTCAAAGCTTTTCTTTATGGATTTCTCTTGAGGGTTTTTGAATTTTCTTCCAAGCTCCATATTTTCTTCAAAATTCTAAGAGTTCATTTTCTTCTTCTACCAAATCCTTACAAAAACCACAAGTAAGTTCTTTTTTATTTGGATGTATTCAAATTTTCTTGAAATTTCTTTAGATTCAGAGCCTCCTTGCTTTTTTACTCCTACTAATAAAGTTTTAACTATCCCTTTAGAGCATATTAGTACTCTTTTATTAAGCCATTTCTTTTACGAATGGCTATTGATGGTGGCAATCCAATTTTCCCAATTATGAATGAATTAGATACTTTTTTTTATGACCCCATATAGTAAGAAACCAATATTATTTAGGCCCATAAAATTTCTATTTGCAGCGATGTCTCTTTTGAAGGAAAGGTATGACCTTCTAAGCGATATGGCCATTATAGCTTGCCCTCTCTCCTTGTCACCAAATAAGGGCTTATTTGGGAACCGTGCTGAATCGGTCATTTGCTATCAGCCAAGCCTGGATGCTAGTATGCAATTTCCTTTCGCTTCATTTGACATCAACATCTTAGAGGGGTATGGCTTAACTCTAAATCAAATAAATGCGAATGGATAGAGGTTGATCATTGGCTTTAAGGTGGTCTGTAAAAATATAGGCATTGCCCCTTCTGTAAAAGTGATCACACACTTCTTTTATATATCTAATCGGAGTGGAAAATCGGATTACTATTTTACAAGTAAACACAAGAGGAATCTTTTTACCCTCCCTTTCTCATTAAAAGGATACAAAGATAAACATTTTTTTATCAGGAGAAAATGAGGTTTTGGGGTGAGTCTTATATGATAAGTTAAGCCTAAAATCTTTAAAATTTGGCTTCGGGGCTCGAGATGTACACCTCAGATATAAAGCCCCCCATAGGCTTTATCAAAAGATATAAGTGTGACGTTTGCTGAACCCCGTAGGCATTCGGTTTGTTCTTAAAAACCCGCTTTAAAGACTTAGGATTGGATGAAGATTCATTTAACTCTTAAAAATCAATTGCTTCACAATAAGCAAGGATTCAACCCGACATGTAATGCCTTGAATCCCCAAAAGGGTTGGTAGTGTCTGAGGTATCCTGACCCATTTGCTAACGGCCAATTTACGAGGCATCTACTGGGCATCACAAGATATCTTAGGTTAAGAGTCTCCACCTAATAGAACATTGGTAAAGTGACTTTATATGCCTCATGACATCGAAATGAAAGAGAGTTTGGATTTCATTTCTTCTTGCAGTACTTGGTTAATGGTTAATATGAATATTCGCTTATGGTAATGGGTTTTATCTAAACATGTTCTTAGAAATTAATGATACCATACAAATCTCGAATGTATCAACTGATGCTATTGGTCTTAAACTTTTCCCTTTTACTCTCATATGTAAGGTTAGGGACTGGTTACAAATGTTACCCAATCAATCCATTCATTCTTGGCAACAAATGCAAGAAAAATTCTTGTGTAAATTTTTCCCACCTACTAAAATAGCTTTTATTAGGAAACAAATCAATAACTTTCAGTAGTTCTATGAAGAGCCATTCCATGAAGCCTGGAAAATATTTAGGAGACTCTTAAAAAGCTATCCACACCATGAATTTCCTATTTATAAACTAATGAACATCTTTTATGTAGGTGATAATAAAGCTACGAGGTCCTCATTAGATGCAGCATCAAATACTAGCTTTATAAATCAAGTTCCTGAAGAAGCATTCTTGCTTCTTAGTGAGATGGCTACCAATGACGCTCAATGGGTAACTTTTAGGGCTATATAAAAGAAATAAGGGGTACATAATATGGATGAAATAGCTATGCTTAAAACTTACATGGAATTAATGAGAAAAGAGCATCTAAGAGAAATAAATGATCTTAGAGCTAAAAATGTATTTATGTTGTCTAACGAGTTTGATGGTTATGTAGGAACTCAAGAAGCAGCCGGACTAAAAAATGGTAAAGGATTAGTAAAGAAAGTGAATGTTTTGAATCCTTATAGTAATACTTATAACCTTGGATGGAAAAATCATCTTAATTTTTCATGGAGAGAAGGAAACCAAGCAGCCATTTCTATTCGTCAACCTAGGGCTACCTTTAACCAGAATCAAGCCTTCCATAGCAATAACCATCCTCCGTACCAAAATCAAACCCAACGACACTACCTTTCTGCATATCAATCATAATCTTATCAACCATTTGGATTCCAAAAACCCTAAGCCCTACCAAAAAGAAATCAAATATAGAAGAAATGATTGTTAATTTCATTGCTTTCCAAAATGCAATTATAGCTAGTCAAGATGCTAGGTGAAAATCTCAAGATATTTAGATTACAAATCAAGAGGCATCCATTAAGAACCTAGAAAACCAAATGGGGCAACTTACTAATTCATTGTCCAATAGAGTTTAAGGAACCTTTCCATCTAATGTAGATCACAATCCAAAGGAGAAAGAGGTTCAAAAAGCTGAAATTGGTAAGAATTCATCTAAAGGGGTGGAATCCACAATAAAGGTAAGTATTTCTAATTCTGAAATTATTGAGAAAGTATCTCCTCTAATTGAGAAAGGTAAAGGTAAGGAAAAACTTGTCTCTACTACTCTTTATGAATCTCAGTTACCTTTTCCATCTCTAGCTAGAAAAAAAAAAGAATAATGAACAACTGTCCAGGTTTTTAGACATGTTTAAAAGATTGCATGTAAATTTATCATTCGCTGAAGCTTTGTTACACATGTCTAAATATGCTAAATTCATGAAAGATTTATATTCTAATAAGAAAAAGCTAGAAGGTGTAGGTACAATTCAACTATCTGAAAATTATAATGCCATTTTAATGAATCAAATTTCTAAAAAATTAGAGGATCTGGGTAGTTTTATATTGCCTTATGAATTATAAGAAAGTTTTGTTGGACATCCTCTATGTGATTTGGGTGCTAAGATTAATTTGATGCTTTATTCAATTTATAAAAAATTAAATTTAGGTGATATTAAGGAGACCCAAATGAGAATATAGTTGGCAGATAGATCTGAAAAGAGGCCTAAGGGTATTATTGAGGATTTATTGGTGAAAGTAAGAAATTTTATATTTTCGATTGATTTTTTGGTGATAGATATGAAGGAGAACTACAAGGTACCATTAATAGTAGGGCGACCATTTTTTAACACAGTGAAAGCATTGATAGATGTACACGGGTAAATGGTTACTTTAAGGTTTAATGAGGACAAAATGATTTTTAACGTGAATAAGGTGATGAAACATCCTTCTTATGACTTTGAAGAATCTATATGCTTTATAGATAATGTTCAAAAGTGTGTAGAAAAAAGTCAAAAGGAAGAGCTGATGTAGGAACCAGAAGAAGAGCACAGCGAAGGAATACAGGAGGATAAACAGTTCCCTCCTAAGGAAGAAAATAAATCTGAACTTAAAAATCTTACTTCATATTTAAAATATGTATTTTTAGAAGAAAATGCAAAACTAGTAATTATATCTTCGCTTTTGATAAGTTTGGAAGAACAAATGTTAGTAGAGGTCTTGAAGAAGCACAAATGAGCATTAGGATAGGAAACTTCAAATTTAAAAGGAATTAGTCCTAGTTACTGTACACATCGAATACCGATGGAGATGGACTTCAAGCTAGTGGTGTAACCCTAATAGAGACTCAACCTGGCTATGCAAGAAGTGGTGAAAAATGAGGTATTGAAACTGCTTGATGCAAGTATAATCTATCCTATTTTTGATAGTAATTGGGTAAGTCCTGTACAATGTGTGCCTAAAAGGGGGGGTATGATTGTGGTAACTAATAAAAATAATGAACTAATCCTAACATGAACAGTAATGGGATGGACAGTGTGTATTGATTATAGAAGGTTGAATAGTGCTACTAGAAAAGATCATTTTTCTTTACCTTTTATTGATCAAATGTTAGAGATACTAGTTGGAAATAGGTTTTAATATTTTTTAGACATTTATTTAGGATATATGCAAATTTCTATAGCCTTGTAAGATCAAGAAAAGACTATATTTATATGCTCTTATGGCACATTTGCATATAGAAGAATTCCTTTCGGTCTTTGCAATGCCCCAGCTACTTTCAAAGATGTATGATGGCCATATTTTATGATTTTATTGAAAAATTCATGAAAATTTTCATGGATGATTTTACTTTATATGGTCGTGATTTTGATTCATGTTTGTCTAATCTAGCATTGGTTTTGGAAAGGTATGAGAAAACTAACTTGGTCCTAAATTAGGAAAAATATCATTTTATGGTTAGGGAAGACATTATTTTAGGGCATAAAATCTCTAAAATTGGAATTGAGGTTGATAAGGTGAAAGTAGAGGTAATTGCAAAATTTTCTCCTCCTATAAATGTAAAAGGAATTAGAAGTTTCCTTAATCATGTCAGGTTTTATCGTCGGTTTATTAAGGATTTTTCTAAAATAGCTAAACTGCTTTCTAATTTACTGCTTAAAAATGTTGCATTTAACTTTAATGATGAGTGTTTGCGGGCTTTTAATCAATGAAAATATAAATTAATTACTACACCTATCATAGCATCACCAGACTGGAACTTACCTTTTGAAATCATTTGTGATGCTAGTGACTTTATAGTAGGAGCAATTTTAGGACAAAGAAAGGAGAAATTCTTCCACACCATTTATTATGCCAGTCACACACTCACTCAAGCTTAAGTAAATTACACCACCACAGAGAATGAGTTTTTGGCAATAGTGTTTAGCTTTGAAAATTTTAGGCCATATCTCCTTGGTTCTAAAGTAATAGTGTAGTCGAATCACGTGGCACTTTGGCATATCTTTGCTAAAAGGGACTCTAAACCAAGGCTCATTAGATGGGTTTTGTTACTTTAGAAATTCGATGTGGAGATAAAAGATAAAAAGGGGGTTGAAAATTTTGTAACTGATCACCTATCGAGATTAGATCATGCCTATATAGAAAGGGGAGAAATTTCTAATTTATTTCTTGATGAATGTATATGTGCTATTTATTCTTGTAATCATTCAGTTCCTTAGTCCACTAATATCACTAATTATCTCGTAGGACGTTACCTTCCAAAGGATTTCACATGGCAGCAAAAGAAAAAAATGAAAGCAGATGCAAGATACTATCTATGGGATGATCTGTATTTGATCAAGATATGTCTGAATCAAGTGCTGAGAAGATGTGTTCCAAAAGAAGAGCAATTGGACATTATGCGACTCTATCATGGAGGAGAGGATGTGGACACCATAGACCAAATTGTACGGTGGTAAAAATATTACAGTCAGATTTTTTTTGGCCTACTCTTTTCATTGATGTTAAGTCATTTATAGAGTTTTGAGATAGGTGTCAATGCATAGGAAATATATCCAAGAGGAATAAGAGGCCTATGAATACTATGTTAGAAGTTCAGATTTTTAATGTTTGGGATATTGACTTGATGGGATCATTTTTGAACTCCTTTGGCTTTGAATATATCCTTGTAGTTGTACATTATGTAAGCAAATTGGTAGAACCAATAGCTACTAGGACATGTGATGCTAGAGTCATGCTTGAATTCCTTAGAAGGAATATTTTTACTAGATTCGGGACACCAAAAGCTATCATCAATGATGGAGGTAAGCATTTTATCAATCACCAATTCAAAATATTGCTTAAAAAGTTCGGTGTTAGGCATAAGGTTACCACACGTTACCATCCTCAGGCGAATGCACAAGTGGAGGTGTCCAATAGGGAGTTAAAAGCCATTTTAGAAAAAATAGTCAACTCTGCTAGGAAAGACTGGTCACACAAACTGGATGAGGCTTTATGGGCCTATAGAACCGCCTATAAAACCCCTATTGGTATGTCTCTATTTAGGTTGATTTTTGGTAAAGAATGTCACTTGCCAAGTGAATTAGAGCATAAGGCATATTGGGCTATTAAACTGCTTAACTTTGATTTGAGCACTGTAGGAGATAAATGAGAGTTGTAGCTCAATGAGTTAGATGAAATTCTGCAATGGTTTTATGATAATGCTGCAAGTTATAAGGAGAAAACCAAGCATTGGCATGACAAAAGGTTGAATCAAAAAGAGTTTACTCCAGGAATGTTGGTTTTAATGTACAACAGTAGACTGAGGTTGTTCCAAGGAAAACTCAAATCCATATAGTTAGGCCCTTATCAGGTGGTTTCAAGCAACGAATTTGGTGTTGTCACTATCAGAAATCTAAAGGATGGACAAAAGTATAAAGTAAATGGACATAGGTTGAAACAATATTTAAATGTTCATCATGAAGTTGCTAAGATAACTTTGGTTCTTCTTGATAAGTAAGGCAGTCTTAAAAGTCTAGCTGAGGACTAACAAAAAATAAGAACTATCTCTATTAACCTTTTCTTGTTAGTTGATTTTAATTTTGTAGTACGTTTTGTTTTGTGTTATTTAGCTTTTGTTTGTTTTAGTTTATTTCAGTATTTTAGTGTTTTAAGTGTTTCATGCATCAATAATAAATGGGAATACATTCTTTTCATACTCATTCTAGGCTTGAACATGTTTTTTAGGAGTAGTAATTGTGTAGGTAAGTTAAGTGCGTGCATAATAGGCATTAGCAATCCTTCTTGGAAATAATGGTTTGTGTCTTAATTAATTTAACACATTTAAAAGCACGAGTTAGGGGATTTTTTTCTTAATTCAATGAGAAAGCATTAATCAATCAGTGTTAATTAGGTGAATTTTTTTAAGTACTTATGAAAATTTTGCAGAAAAGGAGTTGTGTTAATAGTGTGATTTTTGCTAAGTTTAGTGTAGAGAGTGGCCACTCTGTGGAGTCAAAATCCACTCCACCAAGTGGCATTCGAATCGGTAGAGTGGGTTTACACTCCACCGAATGCCCCTCAAAAAGTGAAAATTTTTGTCATGACTTTCAGAGGACCATCACTCGGTAGAGTGATGGCTCACTCCACCAAGTGGTCCATCACTCCACCAAGTAACCCATTTATAAAAGACTTGTATTTTCACAATTCCATAACTCTACCGATTCATGCACTCTCTCTTTGGTTTTATGCTTTCTTTCATATTTTTGCAAATCCACTCCACCGAGTGCTTCAAGGACTAATTAAAATTCTCAATATACGTCAGCAAATTAATCAAGTAAGCTTAAATTTGCCTTGTTATGTCTTTAATTTCATTACTATTTACATGTTTTTCTTTTGAAAAAATGTGAATGTGTAGCCACTTTGGCTTAATGGTTTGCTGTGTTTTTTATTTGTGTTTTGCTTTCTATGATCATAGTTGCATTAGGTGCATGTTATAGTTCATATTTATACCAATTTGGATTTCAGATAATTACAATTGCATTAGTTAAAGCTTTGCAAAATTTTGCACACAACATGCTCGTTGAAATGCCTCAAAAACTAAGTTTAATTATATGTTCAATTTTATTTCATCATTTCAATTTCATTTCATTTGTTTTTCCATATCCATCATATATTCATTTAATTAGAATCTATTTCTTAACTCATTCACTGCATTTGCACAAAGATAAAAATGTGAGCTTAATTGATTTGTTTATCTTTAATAGATTTTAATGAGCTTTAATTTGCATCCAAGTGGAGTTAAAAATGTTGTGTTTTTGTTGTGACACCTAAAAAGGCATGAATTGATAAGGCAACTACCTCTTTAGGGAGACATCTTCCTACTTATATTGATGAAGAAAATGTTGAATTGTATGAATATTTCAAGGAAATGGAATTTGTGAAGCCAGCTTATCTGTGGGACTTTTACTTGGAAATTGGAGATGGAAACTTATAGGTTGACATTTTTCCATTAATCCAGAATATTGGCTGGGAATGTTTCATTCTTAAGAAGCCAGAAGTCTACCCATTTGTAGCTACACAATTCTTCACCTCATTTAAGCTGACCTTTGAAGATGATGACGATTGGGGAACCATAAGTTTTAAGCTTGGGAGACGTAGGCATCAAATACTCTTCCCAGAATTTGTTGATAAGCTAGGTTTTCCAGATAATGCCATAAGTGAACTGCCAAATGCCACTGTTCAAGAAAATTGGGAATTCATCTAGGATCCCATCAATCTAAAGAATTACAAGCCTAGTAAAATGAAAGCACATGCTTTAGGTAGCCATGCTTCGAGAGTTTTACACATATTTTTATCTATTACTTTCTTTAGTTGTCTTCGCAGCACGGTTGCTATCAATGCTAAAGAATGCATGCTGTTGAGATGCATGGTTGAAGGCATTTGAATCAATGGTGTTGCTCTTTGGAGTCGAAAAATTGAGGAGCTACAGAAGATGAATAAGAAGATTAAGAAGACTTCTCTAGGATGGATAGCAACAATTATGGCTAACCATGTCAATCACATGGATATGATGCAGTTTCTTGGTAAGGTATGATTTATTGACTTTGATATGTTGACTAGAATGAAAATTTTGGTGAAGGAGCCTCGAAGGCATTGGTCAACTAGAGATGAGTACCATAATTTAGTAACCATTGGTCAAAACCGGAATGAACAATTGGAGGATGATGCACCAGAGCCAGATGGCCTAGCACAGGCACCTCCAGCCTCTGCTCCAGCACCTGCCTAGCAGGAGATCCCTCAAGTCATGGTTACCTTTATGAATCAAACGATCAGAAGAATGGACACTATGAGGGATGAAATTGGTGAGCTACGGAAAGATTTCAAAAAGTTTAATGTAGAATTTTGGAAGTAGTTTCCACCACCACCTATTTCACCCTCCGAGTGACCTGCGTGCTAGTTGTTGTGGACAACAACATTTTATGAGGGGGTTAAAGCTTCTCTGAAGCTCACATTTTGCTTAAATCCAGGAAGTAGAATATTTCTTCACTTTTATATCAAGAAACACTTATGTTTTTTGTTTTTGTTTTTGTTTTTGTTTTTGTTTTTGTTTTTGTTTTTGTTTTTGTTTTTGTTTTTGTTTTTGTTTTTGTTTTTGTTTTTGTTTTTGTTTTTGTTTTTGTTTTTGTTTTTGTTTTTGTTTTTATCTATAATAGTAATGTTAGGAGAAACGTTGTGCTTTAGCTGATTTTATGTTATTAATAATTGCTAGTCTTAGAGCATTAGTAAGTTGTCAATTTGCAGTTGTCACTTAACCTTTATAAATTTTAGTTTACCCTAAGTTTTTCTCAGAATTTGAACAAATTGAACTCAATTTTAGAATATGCTTGAGTCAAAACTTTAGTTTAACAGTAAGACAAATAGGTTGTTAAATAAAATTTTGTGCTAGTTTAACATTCAACTTGGTTTATAATTATTAGTTTCCACTCATAAAACACAAAAGACCAGTTTTAAACATTGGAAAAACCAGTGCACTAAAATAATTGAGCAAAGAATTTTAGGATAATAGAACCTTTTTCATCACCCTTCAAAGCATAAAAGCAACTTAAGCAACTTAGAAAGTGATCTAGGTAAATTTTTCTTGTTAAGCTAGTAAAAAGACTATTTTTCTACCTTTTTAATATAATTAACCTTTGTGAGCCAAATTTGAGCTTAATGAGGTATGCTTAAAGCATACCATACTTTTTGTTCTTGTTTCACATATCTTTTAACCATATAGCCTAAAATGCCTTTGTCTACCTTCTAAAATAGGCCACTCTAGATTTGGATGGATTTACATTTATTGGGCATCTAAATCAAGTGAAATGAGAATAGTGTATCATTAAGGGCAAGAATTGGGAAATGAAGTCAAGTACTTGTGTAATGCCTTTGTTTTACCCACTTTATTGTAAATTGCGAAAAAACACTAGAAAAAAAAGAGGAAAAAGTAAAGAAAAGAGAGATGAAAAGGAAAAAAGAAAAGAAATAAAGCTAGCATATATGACAAAATTTTAAGTGTGAGGTATTTACAAGAAAATTAAATTATGACTTCTTAAAAGTAAAAAGAGAGCAATTTCAGTCTTATTGTTTTTATTTGGGATTGAGTAAGCAAGTTTGATAAAGGAATTGTGCTTAAGAGTTTGAAATTTTAGAGATGTGATTCAAGTATAGAGTAGCTATTTCTCTTTGATTATCTTTTGACCATTCTTTGATAACCAATCCCTTAACCTCAATACAACCTAATTAAGAGCTAAGTGATTTTATACTTTGCTTTGAGTTGTTTAGCAGAGATGACCTTCGGGTTCCGGTGCTAAAGGAGAGGCATATGGAGTTTCTAGAGTTTCAAATGTGAAACCACTTGTATACTTAGTATACAACAATTTTAAAGCTTGATTACGAAGTGCATTAGTGTTTTATTTTTGAAAAGCGCTTAAATTGTTTTGGTCTTGCACACACACTTGGAAACTAATTCTTATTTCCTTGTTTGAGTTTATTCTAGCTAGGATTTTGTTAAGTACTCTTGTTAATTGTTGAATTTAGTTTTGAATTGTATAAATCTAATCTTTGAGTTTGATTATTTTGAGAAGTTGGTTTGTTCATATTTGCTTAGGGGCAAGCAAAGGCTAAGTGTGGAGTATTTAATAAGTGTAAATTTAACTATGTTATTAATGTGTTTTTAATATGTTTTTATGTTATGTTTATGTTAATTTAGTTGGTTTATGAGTTAATTTCTTTAATTAGTGTTTTAATTGTGTAATTATGTATTTTGGTGTTTTTAAGGACCTAATTGAAGAAAAGAAGAAAACTTTGAAGGACTTAAGTGGAATTTTGGATTTTTGAAGAAAAGAAAGATGGATCATTGAGTACAGAGGCAAGTCACTCAGTGGAGTGAGTTTCCACTCCACGAAGTGGCTTTTAAAGTGCAATACTCAGTAAAGTGAAAAGTCACTCTACCGAGCAAGGAAGATCAACCAAGCTAAATCTACCGTTTCAATTTCCACTCCACTGATCCCAGAGACTCCTATCTACGACTGGATTTTTTTTTCACTAAAGAATAAGTCTTTTGATGGAATAAGAAGTTTTATGCTAAGAAGAAATTTTGTGTTACAATTGGAAGTTTTCTGCAGGTAGTTGAAGTTGATTTTAATTCTTCTTTTCAGGCTATGAAAGAAGCACCAAGAGATATATATGGGGAGATATACAGAGATAGAGAGAGGGATATTTATTGTTAAATTTGGAGAGCTTTTTAATTATGTAATTCTTAGTTTGTTAGTTTATCTTATTTTTGTTTAAGTTTTAATAACAATGAGTGAGTACATTTTCTTTTGCTGAGGAAACTTGAACCTTCTTATTTCTTTATGTAATGACTTAGTTTGATCTTTAGTTGAATGCAGTTTGATTATTTCTTAATTCCTGAGAAAAAATTCTTATTTAAGTTACATTTATATTGTTTGTTAATTTGTTGAGAAATGGTTAATAATCAATTGTAATATTGGCTTTATGTATGCATGTTTATAGTTTAGCTTAGTTAATTTGATGCATAGTTATTTTCTGAAAAATGTGGTAACTGTGCGTTGAGGTTAGGTGAATTAAAGTTATGAAGAGTGAATTAAGAATGAATTGAAGTGAGATTTCTTGAGAAAGGGTCTGATAGATATTTAGGAGTTCATAAACTGGATTTTTATTTTGAGTATTAAATTATTTTAAGTAAGGGGATTTGATACTTAGAAAGATATTTTGAGAAGTTATCTGAATTTATTACTTGTTTTTCATAATCAACTGTGTTATCTTTAATTAATTCATATGCATAAGAAATAGAGGTGTATAGTCCTTCAGTGAAAGTTTTGTTATCATAGAATTTTCTTTATCGTTATTTGCTTGCTTTGTTTAAGTTTATGATTAAATGCATTAGTGTTATTTAGTTAGTTGTTTAAATTTCTATTTAAAAGTTTATTTACCCTTAATTATTCAAAACTTTGGGATTCTTTCTTTCTTCCCACACAAGTTTTCATTTTAAAAAATTGAAATTTTATAATGCTTTCACAGTTTCCCTTGGGTTCGATATTCAGGATTTTTATCTTACTTCCCTATATTACTAGCCGATCTAGTACACTTGCTAGACACCGGTCATTGGCCTTGCTGCAAAAAGATTGGTCCCTGTAGAAAAGTTCTAGCTTGATGTATCTACATGGAAAAATACTTGTGCTAAGCTATAAAGCTTAGTGGGGAACATAAATTATGAGGATGACCTATCACAAAAGTCATCACTTAAACTCACATACATGCAATATAAAATTAAGTAGCAATAAATTAGTGATAAGCACATGTAAAATGTTTAAAACCCTACATGATATTACATAGTTATCTTTATCAAACTTTCTCTAGCTATGTTGTTGTATAAGCTTTAACTCATAGGTCAGTTTCGTATACATTAAGCTATTTACCTTGTTATTATTTACACTTATTTGAGTAGTCTTATCATTACTTAGTAGTACATAAATTTGTATATCCTAAATTTCTTCCCCTCTATTTGTCTACAATACAACTTTGTTATTTATTACAGATCTCTTACGTAGTTAATCTTATTAAATTTTAAGCATCTAGAAGACTCTTAGGCACACCCACATCTGTAGAGATTGCCTATGCTAGTTGTAAATGTTTACTTTTGACATTCTTACATGCAGTGAGTCATAGATAAATTACCGATGTCAAATAGATTATGTATCAGTAATAACAATGTATATTCACAACTATAATTAATGGCAAGCCACCACACCATTATATATGTTCATTTACAACTTATGAAGTTTAATGTAAAAGGCATCATGTAATTGCAACCATAACAACATACGTGTAGTATTATAATATTATAAAATTACAAGTTTAAAAGATAACTTTAACTAATTTCATGTTTACCATTTACTATGCAATTATCCTTTAGTGAGCCTGCACCTTTCTTTAGATATGGATAACGGGTGAAACTATGGTACCCAAAGGTACAATAAAGATACCCGAAGGTATCAAACTATGAAACCAAATGGGATTATATCCGTATTATGAACTGGTCAAGCAGACCCAAATGGGGTCAATTCTATGTTATAAACCCAAATGAGGTTGAAAGTATGGCAGCTGTAAGATACCCTTATAGGCATGCCTATCTATCCACAACCTAGACAATGATGCAAGTCAAGCAACTGTAACCTCTTTTCTTTAACTTTCTTTACTTTTCACTTTTCAATAACATAAGTCATTTTCTCAATCATTTATACACATCTATAAACATATAATTCATTTACATGTTCTTGTGCACACATCCTGTATTTGTGATTATTGTGAAAGCTTATTCCATTCTCATGCTATCATTTACATTTGACATTTAAGTTAATTATGAATGCAACTCCCATTATTCATCAAGACACACAATGTGACTAAAACATACATTAGATATGCATATATCTTTATGCATGCACATTTCACTTCTATACTTACATGTTACATTTATAATTGTTATACTTATGTGGGGACTAACTCACACATATATGTATTATCATTTATATGCCTATCTATGTGATTCACTTAGTACACACATGATACATCTCTATATTCAAACATAGTACATCATGTTTAATTCATCAGATGCTTAGTTATACACACCAACAGTGACACCCTAAGTTCATTCCTATGTCCCTATATTCCACATAAATCTAACATTGATATCAGCACAACATTCACATACATATACTCAATATATATGTATATATATAAACCGATATTTATAATATCACTGCATTTACACTAATGATTCCATAGATTACATGCCAGTCACTAATTATAAATAACCTAACTTAAAAGTTATCCTATTACTCATCCTCGATGGACATGCCATGCCAGTCTTCCATTATGTCCTTGAGTACTTGTTCCTGCACACAGTCAATAAACCGTACGCTAAGCAACATTGTCGCTTAGTGGTGGATACAACTACGCAGAATTTCATTCAATTAAATTTTTATTTTCAATTTCTATTATTTTTATTATCCTAGGCAATTCTATTTATATGACTGACTTTATCTTCTAATATTTTATTGATTTATTATAACAGTTTTTAATTTATATTATGCTATTACCCCTGCAATTTCCGTGTTTATTTACTGGTCCTTACTTGTCTCTTAATTTAAACTATCATTCCTTTGTTACTTTATTTGGAACTCTATATTAGTTCACTATAATGTATAAAACAATTTTTTACTAGTCAAAGTTTATTAGCTGTGAAATTCCATTCCTATTTTCTTTCCACTCTTTTTCTTTCATTTGTTAATTCATACTTTGTCTTATCTCATTCTCCTATTATTTACTCTTTTCCTTTTATATTTTCGATTAGGTTCTTATTTTTGTTCGAATTACAACTTAAATTTTTCTGTCTAACTAAATCAATATTTCTTTAATTATTTTCTCAAAATTGCTAATTTACCCTTCGTTTCTCTCTTTGAATATTTCTCACCATGAAACTTTTATTTTCTATCGATTTGATCCTTAATTCCATTCTTTGGTCCATTCTACCATTTCATATTTTATTTTTCTTTCTTTGACCATGCTACAGTTCCATTTTTTTATTTATAACAATTAATTCAAATTATCTTTTTACTTTTTCTTGCTATGTTTATTACCTCTTTAATATCAAATTACAGTTTAATAATCAGATCCTTTATTTCATCATGTTTTACTTAATTAAATTATGAACTTACTTTCTTGTCTTTACTTTCTCTTATACTTAATTCTTTAGCACTAATATATATATATATATATATATATATATATTTGTTCCTTTTCTCAATATGTGCATGAGCTATCTCATGTATGGATCTAATAATTTCTACCTTTTCTATCCATCTAAATTAGATATCTCATTCAAATCCAAAGGAGTTAAAAAATTAAAGCCATACACATTTTCAAAAGGAGAAAAACCTATAGAAGAACAGATAGTGCGATTATATGCAAACTCAATCAATAGTAAACACTCTTCGTAAGTTTTTAAGTTCTTACCAACAATAGAATGCAATAATGTTCCTAAAGCTATTAACTACTTTAGTTTGTCCATCACTTTGAGGGTCACAAGTAGTAAAAAATAACAATTTAGTTCCCAACTTCCCCTCTAAAGTTTTCCAAAAATAGCTTAAGAACTTTACATCCCTATCAAAAATAATTGTTCTAGGTATGCCATGCAAACATACTACATCCCTGAAGAACAATTCAACAACATTTGTAGCATCATCAGTTTTATAGCAAAGAATGAAATGTGCCATCTTGCTAAACCTATCAACTACAACAAATATGCTATTCGTTTCCCTTTTTATCTTAGATAAACCTAACATAAAACCATAGATACAACAACCCAAGGTTTATTAAGAACAGGCAAAGGGGTATACAATCCATGCAGTTTAACTTCAGATTTAGCTTGCCTAGATGCAATGCATTTTTCACATATTTTTCAACATCCCTTCGTATATACGACCAATAAAAATGTCCATACAATATATGTAAAGTTTTGACCATACCAAAGTGTCCCATCAAAATCTCCACAATGTGTTTCACGTATAGAAGCTGAACCTCGATTTAAATAAGACCCAGAGTTAGATAAAACCTTGAGATCTCCAGCCAATTACCTTGATTAAATGAGAGGCTAGCTACCCATACCATTCCAAACACGACAATGAGATCACACTTCTCAAGTTTTTGTATACTAAACTTTGTAAATAGCCCTGTTTGAAGGATATGGTAGCCCGATATGATGTAGTAAATTAAAGACTACCCCTAAAGACCGAGGATTCCTTACTATGACTAAAGGTTCTTCAAGTTACCTAGTGCGATGAGTTACAATCTAGAATGTGGCCTAACACATCTTGCACGGGAATAGACATCCATTTTGCCTATCTAAGGTGGCATTTAGATTGCCTATCTAATGTGGTAAATAGAAACCTCAACCATGAACACTTCAAGTGAAGATGGGGATAGCCTATTACATATACTTCTAATTATGCCAAACAGATAATAATCACCAGTTAGCACCTCTAGGATCAATGTTAATTGTTAGGTATGATAGATCAGCAGAATAATGCCACCATAGAAAATGGGTATGTTAGCGAGGGGTCATCCAGTGCATTGACTAAGTTTTTCAAGAAAAACAGTCATCTTGAGATACCAATTTGGCGACTGCTGATCAAAATCCTTGATACTCGGGTAGCCTCCCCTTAGAGAGCGTTACACATAACTTGAGACACAAGCCAAAGTGTTGAGGGGCAGAAAGTGTATCTCCAGTTACCAAAAACCCTTCAAGTAGAGGGGTATAGCTTCCATACAGAAATACAACATCATAAGCTCAACATGATACAACACTCGATTGGATGAATGCATCATAATTCGTGGACAAATGGGCTTTCTTTTGCTAAAGGTGCAACAACAATAGATTAGCTACCCTGAGGATAATAACAAAGCCTAGAAAAAAGGCAAGGCAGAAAAAACTCCTGATTCTGGGTTTAGTCTCATCCAATCTAGTGGAGATAACTTTCTAATAAGGTTTGGTACGTAAGAAAAGGTATATCGTGTTTCTTGAGCTTTAAGCCGAAAGCTATGAATGCATTTATGCATTCAAGTTGAATCTCATCCCCAACTTTCTAGAGTTTGCTTCCAAAAGATATAAATTTTGTTTGACTTTAGCACACACATGGGAATTGCTTGGTATACACTGTGCTTATGTGTTGGTTTAGTAGACCTTGCATACCTATTCTCCAATTCTCTCATTGAGAATGACTCTTTAATTTCTCTTTAGTTTATTACTTTATATTATCATTTCTTTTGTTATTGTTTTTAGCATATGTTATTGTATTATTTTTTGTATTGTTATGAATATTATTGTTGTATATGATTTAATTTATCAATAATATGTTGTCAATATTCTTTTGGTATACTTAATATTATTTTTCTCATTGCTTATTTTATTTGCTTAATTAAATTTATAATTTAATTATCAAATAGCTTATTTGCATATTTGTGCAATATTTAATTTATTTAATTCAAATCATTTTTTATTCTTATTTGCAATAATATATATTTATAATTATTATAATAGTAATAATTATTATTATTATATTTAATGTTTTTTTATTATTATTGCTATCACTATTTCATATATATTGTTATATTCATTTAATTTATCAATTTATTGTATATATTCAATTATTGCATTTAATTTTGCATTTAATTCATTACTGATTTGTATTATTTTTTATGTTAATTATATTTTAATATGTGTGCTCCCATCTTGGATCAAGTTGGAATCGAAGCATATTAGCTTAGGATTTTCTTTATTTTCCTATTTTTTATTATATTTGGGCCTGTATTTATATATTTAATGCCATTTATTTAATTGTCTGCAATAGCTTGGTCATAAAGGTTTTTGCACAATAATTGGGAAAACCGCATTAAATATTTTTTACTTACCTAATTGGTTTTTCTCTATAAAATGGATCAATATCCTGTTTTATTCCAAAAAATGCACAAAAAATTTCATAAATATGAAAGAGGGAACTAATGTTTCCAATTCAATTAATAGCCCGTTTTATGTAATGTTTTACTTATATTATTATTATTTTGTATCTTTATTGCAAATAAATGGTTTTTTTAAGCAATAAGCTAAAAACTCATTAAATGATTTTGTACAAATTCGAGTGGGATTTTTCTACAATAAAAGGGACCAAAGTTTCAATTTTCACCCACAAAATGACATGTAAAAATAAGATTTTTTGCTTATAAAAACAAATGATTCTTTTATCTTAATATTACTTAGCGCGATTCTTTTATCTTAAGATTACTTAGTGCGTGTAACACCCTAAATTGAACAGTTCTTCTCGATATAGAATTAAGTGAATAGCCAGAAAATTTTTTTCTTTTTTCTCCAACATCGATTACTATCACTCAAATCAACGATTGCCAAAACTAATTCCATTCCAATCAATACATCTAACTTGTCAACTTATAACAATCCAAATTTACTATTCATTTTATCAAAAATTTGACAACATAATAGCTATATACTTAATAGCCTTCTGAAAAGTCAAACAAAAATTACAGTCTCGCAGAGGCACAACAGACTATAACAAATAACAATATACATTTCAAAAACTCATTCACATATCAAATATATCCATTCTAAAACACTTACTGATATTTACCCATTTACAGATATAATACTAGTCGTCAAAATGCTGATCAATCTTTTACCTTCAATTTCTAAGTGTATACATGCCAAATTATTAAAATAACCATGACTAACTTTTCTTCTTCAATTTTTGCTCCATTGTATACCGTGCTTCTGCTACACTTCAGAATCTGCACGCAATAAATACTATGTGCTGAGCACTAAATAATGCTCAATGGTGACTATCAATCCTATAATTTCCATTCAAACATAATTACATAATTTATGGAAATTATTATGCTGACTTATTATAAGATTCTTTTAATATTTTGATAATTATTTCAGTTCACTATCAACATTTTAGCAGCTTTTTACTTTGTTTCTGAACTTTTTAGTTTACTTTAAAACACTTCCTTTTGTAATTTCAATTGCAAAATTTACATTTCTTTCCTTACTTTTACTATTGCTTTTATTGAGCTTGTCTTTGACTTTTCTATGTAATTCTTTATTTAATCAATTCAATACAAATATTTTTTTTTGCCGGTTTACATTATTAATTGCCACTATAAGGGCAACTTCTCAATTCAATGCCTAATTTCTTCATTAATTACAAATTACCTTTTAATAGTAAAACTACAATTTTGCTATTTATTCCTTTATTTCATTTTGACTTTTTGAATTATTTATCAAAAAAATAATCATTAATATTTTTAACTAGGGGTGTGCATCGGTCGGGTTCGGGTGAACCCGACCCGAACCCGATTAACCCGAAAACCAAAAATTACCTATTTTCCTCACCCGACCCTACCCTAAATAAATTTCGGGCGCCTACCCGAATAACCCGATTTTTTCGGGCCCCGACCCGAATAACCCGAAATTTTATTTTTTTAATTTATATATTTAAATTAAAATCCTAAATTAATACAAATAAATAATATTATATACCATAAAAAATATTTTAAAAATACAACAAACTAATAATTTCAAAATTACATTAAATATATATTATATATTAATTAAT
Source organism: Excoecaria agallocha (assembly GCA_037975025.1). Taxonomy (NCBI): domain Eukaryota; kingdom Viridiplantae; phylum Streptophyta; class Magnoliopsida; order Malpighiales; family Euphorbiaceae; genus Excoecaria; species Excoecaria agallocha. The sequence goes on along the minus strand of CM075823.1, from coordinate 5,358,859 downwards.
ATTTTAGAGAAATTAATTTTTTTATTTATTTTTTTTAAATTCGGGTTGTTCGGTCGGGTTCGGGTTTCACCCGACCCGATCCGAACCCGAAATATCCCTAATATCCAAAACCGAACCGACCCTACTAACCCGATTAACCCCACCCGATTTGATCGGTTCGATTCGGGTTGGTCGGGTTGATCGGGTCGGTTCGGTTTTTGCACACCCCTATTTTTAACATTTAATGCCAAGTAATATTATTACTTAGCGATTGTGCAATTAAGTCTTTGTTTCTTTATTTATTACAAAAAGATACTTTTAAACTTACTTATTGCAAAAATCGTCATTTTTACTTGATAATTGCAAAATAATCATTTTTAGACCTTTAATTACAATTTTAGCTTTATTTTACAAATTTTCATTTTCAAAGTAATAATTGGTATGCAATATACAAATTGGTGTTTGTTATAATTTTTTCATGCAAAATTTTATTTTAGTCTTTTTTATTACGTAATTACTAATTTATCCTTAATAAGCTTATTTTTAATCTTTAAGCTAACAATTGATGTACATTGCATCAATTTACACTTGTTTTATCATTTTTTTATGAAAAATATATTTTAGTCTCTGTTGGTCATAAAACTTCATTTTTAGACAGTTTAGCTATCAAATAACTATTTTACCCTTTTTATAAGCATTTCTTAATAAATTTTCTCATTTTCTACACTTTTTTAAAAAAATACTATTTTGCCCCTAAACTTATATTTTCTTTCACTTTAGTCCTTTTTCACTTTTAATCATTACTTTTCATTATCTTTTCACATTTTTAGCATTATACTTTCTTTACGCCCCTAGTACAGATCCGACAAAAATACTTAAACCAGATACACAGAATGCGGACCCCAGTAGGCCCCATTAAAAGAGAAATGACCTTCAAGGAACCATTTCTCACATAACAGAATCATATATAGATACACTTCACTTATACACTGAAGCTATGATACCTAGCTATTATGCCTCTGGCCAGCCACTTATATCCTGAGCTAGTTTTTACTGTTTGACTATTCCTAAGGGCACAGTAATTGTTTACTTTAAGAATATTTTTCAGACTTTCAAAAATTTTAATTTCTTTCTTTTTCTTAAAACAGTATATTTTTGTCAATCGCACTATTTTTAGTGCTTTTAACTATTCAGTCACTTTTTCTTTTCTATTACTTTCTCTTTTCAGTCGCTTTTTCTTTTCGATTACTTTTTTTTTCCGTCACTTTTTGTGAATTATTCTACAATAATTCACTATGAACACTCAATGCTTTTCAGACTTTTAACTTTTGTAAATACTTTCTTTCAAAACAGTACTTTTTGCCATTTAATTTCTATTTCAGTATCTTTTTAACTTTTAATTATTTTCTTACTTTTTATTCTGAATTTACAATAGTTTAAAATATGAAATACTTTTATACGGATCGTGAATTATTTTATAATAATTCACCATTTTATTTTCAAATTACAAATTAGTTTGTAATAATTCAATACAATCATTTTACTATACTTTTTATTTTTCGAAAATTCATCAATTAATTTTTTTCATTTTGTTTATACGGGGTGTAAATTAATTTACATTAATTTACTATCTTTTACTTGTTTATTAAATTATTTCTCACTAATTCAATATTTTCAATTTAACATATTCAATATTTTATCTCAAAAATATTCTAATGGCTTATAAATTCCATAAAAATTTATATGCATATTATTTTACAATTACTATTATTTTTCACTTATTTTATGAATTATTGTGAATAATTCACCATTTTCACTTAATACATACACATATACCAGCTTAAAAATTTTAAATAAAATCCATAAATTTTCTTAAAATTCATGGACATATATTTCATGTTTAATCATTATTCTATGGCCTAATTTTATTAAAATACTTAGTGTACATATTATATCCCTTTAAGGATGAATTTCAGCCAAAAAGAATTTCCCTTAAAAAATTTGTTTCAATTTAATTAAGCTTACGTTTAAGCTTAATTAAGGTCTAATTGCATTATATTAAGGAAAATTTCAATATACATATATTTTCTATTTTTTCTTAATTACATATTCAATAATTATTTCAAAGATATTCAAATAATTTCTATAAATTCCATAAAAATGTATGGATATATTACTTCACATTTACTATCAAATTAAGGCTTAAATCATAAAAAATAACCAAAATTCACTTAGGTTTTCCTTAAGCAAAAATTTCGCCCAACACTAAATTTTCTTATACAAAATTATTTCTTTCAAATTAAACTTACATTTAGGCATATTTAGGATCTAATTACATCATTATAACACCAATTTCAAATTTACTCAATTATATTAAAATTTTCCTTAATAACCTTAAATGAAAAATCATGAAATTAAATGAAAAATACTAAGATTTAGTAGTCACTAACCTTTTCTCCATGCATAATCTTCCTTGGACTTTCTTTTGTTCAATTGCAACCATGAAAATCATTGTCCATCAAAAATTTCCATCCTTGGCTGAATTTGTCAAATTAACCTCCAATCTTTTATCACTTACTTTTCTTGGATTTTCTCCCTTCAATCTCTGGTTTGAAGTCAGATCCAGCAACTAGAGAGGCTGAAGATTAAATCTTATGCTTGGATCAAAGGGAAAAATGAAAAAAATGGTGGAAAAATGAAGAAAGAAGAGTTCGGTGGGAGAGAAAGAAGAAGGAGCTAGGTTTTTCTGGATTCTCATGAATTTCACTATGCAAATATCTCTTTTATAATGCTCTCAAAGGGTTTGGCCTTGGACTTTACTTAATGGGCTTGAATCAAATAACCAAAGCCCATTAATTACCCAATAAATGATTTTAATTAATTTCTTCTAATTTTCAATTCCAAATCACTTCAAAAATGATTCCATAATTTTTATCACATCAAAAATAGATTGTACACAAATTTTTGGCTCAAACAGAGTCTATTTTCGATCCGATTAAATTAAATTGGTCCGATTTAAAAATATCGGTATTACCGAAAAATTTACTTTTCATTACCAAAATATTCTAAATATATTTTTAAGCATAACTGCAATTTTTGGAAATTTTAGGAGTTCGTTTGTTATTTTTAAAAATTTATATAAAGTTGAGTCAGTTTTCCTATAATAGAAATTAATTCGTTACTTTTTTTTCGTATTTTTGAATTTTTGAGGTCTATTTGATCTCAATTTCACATTAAATTTCAACCCCGGACTCACCATGATCCATATTTTTCAATGGTCCAATAAAATATCTTTTACTTCAGGGTATACTTTTTAGCCTGAAAAATACTATTCATTATCGAAAAATACTGTTTACAGTTAATCCAGTGTTCGAATCATTGCAGTGTGATTCTTTTTTTAAAGCAGTGAGGAATTTATCATCCCAAAATGCATCCAAAACACTACCTTTTGTAAATACGCATGCGATGATCGATTTCTTCATCCAAATGAACTCAGTTAAATCCCCGATTTATGTATGAATTCATTTTCACTTATTCTTTAATGCTCTCTATTTCATTCTTTTTGACTTTTCAATATGCTTGAGTGTGCCTTTATCTTTTTGGCATGCTATATTGTGTGAGAAAAGAGATAAAATATTTTAATCATTAAAACTTATTTATATAACACTAACTAAAGGTATAAATGGGAGTGAAGTCTGAACTATTTCTGGTTTTAGCTTCATAAAATTAGAACTCATTTTCTAATATTTTATTAGGTAGGAACTCTATGATACCTGCCTTGTGGTGCCTAGTAGATGCCCTTGTAAGTTGATCGTTAGCAAATGTACACTTATTCACATTGGCATACAACTTTTCCTTCCTTAGTATTTCTAATATAGCCCTAATATGATCTATATGCTCATCAAAAGACCTACTATAAATGAATATGTAATACCCTAATGCCTTAACCATGGATAATCATCGATCATCATCAGTCATCATCATACTAAATAGAGATCAGGCAGAAATAATAATAATAATAATACAGGCCATTATTACATTTCATAAGAAAATAATGAAGCTTATCGATAAATAATCATACGTAAATGGCCTTCAGGTACCCTAAAATCCTCAAGGAAACTGCATCTTGCCCGATCCTTAGGAGCTTATCTTGAAACCTACATAGATAAACAAACCCGTGCTAAGCTATAAAGCTTAGTGGGGAACAAAACTCTATGTATAAATATATAATACTCTTTCCCTAAGTCATACTATCATGCATAAATATACACCACCTTTTTCAATAACAACAAATAACATAGGAGTTTATTATGCTGATCATTTGAGAAAAACTTTAGCCTTAACAATGAATACCTTGTTACATTAATCTAGAGTATTTACTTGACTTAGCTTGATCCTGCTTAGAATAGTTGCTTCACAAACATCATCATAGCATATAATTCATGTCAAACTATTATCATTCATGCATTTCATAATTCTTTCTTTTTACAACTCAAGAAATCATGATTATTGATCATACAAGCTCAACTTGCTTCAATTAACCGATATGGCATGCTTAAGAAAGGGCTTATGCCATGCAACGTCCCTTTTCTCATTGTTAAACATGATTTCTTCTTATAATAACTCAATTCTCACTCTTATTTCATGCATATGTGTTCTTTAATATTATCTTAACATGGTAACTCAAACCTCTTACAACACCAATTTATATCATACGTTACATTTAGTTAGGTCGATGTTATCATTATGCATATGTGTGTGCAAACCTTCATATACATCCTATAATCCTTTTTATCAAGAGGCTATTCATCATAGCTATTAATGGTACAAGATTTTCACTTACCACATTAAATCACTTTGTTCACCTAAGATAGGCATTCGACATTAATGCATAATATAAGGGTGCATTTAAGTCATATAGCATCTACAAGTAGTCCTAGAAAGCATATTTACTTCACATATATAGTACAATTCTCATATGAGGTTCATAACTTTACATCCTTTATGTTATCTTAGCATGCTAACCTAATTCTCTTACAATCTTCATTCTATGTCATGCATTGCACTTGGTTAAATGAATGTTATCACTAAACCTACATGTATGTAAACATGTATATATATTTAAACAGACTGGCAGAGTTGTATGTGATCACAAGGAACAAGAATTACATATCATGATTATAAAACAAGGTATCGATGTCACATGTATGCATTTTATAAACAAAACACATGAAACTTAGTGTACATGTTATAGCCCATATAAGTTCTAGTACAATATTGTACATTTTGGGGTTCATATATTCTCCGCGGAACCCACCGATGGAGTTTTACTCACACCAACACTCACATGGGAACCTTCCTCATGGTCGAGGTGATATACATATCTCATAATAATGATATATTGAACATGGCATCTCATTTCATACGGACAATTATAACCAAAAGGAATTTAAGATAAAGAAACACAATACATTAAGACATTCATCATGCTTTTATGTTAACTATGTGAAGAAATCGATAAGTATATATATATAAATATACATATATATGACTTTATTTCTTGTACTTTTTATCATCTTTAATAGCCTACCTAAGTACTAGTTCGAAGGGTGGATAACGAGAGCAATGGATATCTGAAGGTATCAAACTATGGATATCCGAAGATATCAAACAATGGACATAAATGGGGTCAAACAATGGTTCTAGCAAGGAACAAACGATAGACCCAAACGGGGCCGAACAATGATTCTATTAAGGAACAAGACTAAAAAGGGGTCAACTATGGCAGCTGTGACTATATCCCTCTAGGCATGCCTATCTAATCCACAACTGAACTAAAATCCGTAGGCTTGACCATTTTTAAGCATATTTCAATTCAACATATCTTTCTTTCCTTAATATAGCATCCCCACTTAAAACCATCATTCATATAAGAATGCACATTATTCTTATCATACTTCAATATTGAGCTCTAGGCTCCAATACACATGGATGCTTTCACATGATCATACAGTTGCATGTTTATGCAAACAATAACAACATGAAATGTTTCATGATTAGCGTTGAGCGTGACAACATACACATATACATATATTTATGCAGCTTAAATCATAGCCATACATGCTTTTATTACTCATACTTGTTCACATATTAAGATAAGCTACTCATCATAACATGCTTATATCAACTATACAGTATATAAAATTTACATAACTCATGGATAGTTCTTGATGACATACCTTGTTGCTGCTTGCTACGAATAGTTTCCCTATCTTACACTTATTCACATTAAAACATAACACACATATATATATATATATATAACAACACTCAAGCATTTATAATCCATATAGTAAAATAAGTAGGTTCTCTTACAGCTTAAGGTCATTACTTGTTCATATTTGGTCCCTTAATTCACTTTCATGATTACCAGATTAGAACCCACAAGTGACATACTATAACATAGTCGTATATACTTCAATCATCTTACTTGTATTTTTCATCTTATAACATTTTATACTTAGGTAAATTGTGTGAGGTTATTTCATCTTAATCGTTAGTACCCTACTTGCAGACTTGTGGTTTTCGTTTTATGTCATTGGGCATTTAAATAGTAAGTAGGTTTTCTTACATCAAAGCTTATCATTAGATTCATATTATGGCTTAAAGCATAACCAAACTTCTATAGTCCCATCTTTGAGAGTCAATAAATATTCCGTCTCTTTTAACTTAGTCATGTACATTATAACTATCTTCTTAATGTTACTAGATCATAACATGGTACTCTCTTGCCATTGTAAAGAAACATTGATATATATATATATATATATATATATATATATATATATATATATATATATATATGGTACTTGGGCAAAGCCAGTTACTTTGTTTGAGTTCGTACCGATACCAATTTCATAGGATACATTAAATAACCTATACATGTTAGAGTCATTAGGTTACTTCATACTGTCCTTAGTCATATGCATATTATATTGTCTCTTACTCTCGTTAATTATGTGTTCGCATGGCACCAATTATACATTCTTAACACTCAAATTCAGTTAATAGACCTTCCTGTAGTCACACATTTCTAAACTATATATATTTACTTAAAATCTTAGCATTAAAAGACTTTTAGAGTTATAACATTTGTTAGTTAATCCATTAACATACCATTCATCACTTGTGTGTTAAACCATTATCAACTTTTCCCATTACTAGCTTAATTCCTCCTTCGTATAGCATTATATTTATAAATATGGCTATATAATGTTGTGCTCTTGGGGTGGAGAAGAACCATTAAAATTGGAGTGTACAAATGGTCGTGTATGAGAAGAGGAAAGGACATAAGTGGCCGCACTTCCAAGAGGAAATCAATGAGTGGCCGTGTGGGAAAGAAAACAAGACAAGTGGCTATGTATTCTCATGCATAAAAGAGTGAGTGGCCATGTATTTTGAAGGAGAAACCAATGAGTGGCCGTGTGTTTCCAAGAAGAAACCACTCATAGCCGTGTACAAGGAAGAGGAAAACATCACGTAGCCATGTGCAAGAAAAGAGATAAACTTGCGTGGCCATGTGCAAGAAAGGAAACAAACGTGTATGGCCACGGGTGGGAAGAAGAAAAGCATCACGTGGCCATGTGTTATGAAGAACAAACACACATGGCCATGGGTTAGAAAGAGCAAACTCACACATGGCCGTGTGTTATGAAGAACAAACATACGTGGTCACGGGTTAGGAGGAACAAACTCACATGTGGCCGTGTGTGGGAAAGAAAAGAAGAAAAACCAAAATCCCGATCGTGCATAACATGAATTTGAACCCCAAATTTCACTTCCCCTCTTGCTTACATGATCATTTAGGTTACTGATCATGTTATAATCATCAAAACATATTAGTTTAAACCCTTAATCTCATTATTAAAGCACATACAATATGAGAGGGAAAACATGTACAGTAACCATCCCAAAAAAAAAATATGAATCCCGTACCTCAAAATCAAGCTTTATCTCCTTCAACATCCATTGATCTAACTCTCTTTCTCCTTCATTTCCTTATACATGGAGACAACAGACATGACTTGTCATCTCTTCCTACAACCCTAAGATCATAAATCAAGCATGGAAGGAAGACATTACCTTCATGCTAAAACACCAAAACCCTAGAGCTTTTTTTTCAATCCCGTAATTAAGAGAGAGAGAGAGTTATCTCCCTTAAATGCTGACCCACACTCCAAATCCCTTGGGGTTCCTTCTTCAAGAAGCTAAATACAAGAGTTAGTGGGGCAAATATCTCCCAAAGAGAAATTTCCAAAATGCCCTTATACATTTTAACCCCTTAAAACTTATTTTCTTAACATTCAACTCCAAAACTTCTTATTTAATTCAATTGCATCCTTCCTTACTATTTTAGCTACACTCCAATACACATGTGCATAATAATCAATATACCATTTATGTGACTTAACTTCATTAATACAAAATAATCAAATTTTTCCTTATTAAACCTTAATCCTGATTAATTAACTATAATCCTGTTAGGGCCATGATTAGGTCCTCACAGAATATATCATCAAAACTAGACAATCACAAATTTACCAAGGAAGTCATGCAAAACAAGGTTAATTAATCTCATAAATGTACTAGGTGCATTAGTTAACCCAAAAGGCATAACTAACCATTCATGCAAACCATACTTCGTTTTAAAAGTTATTTTTTCATTCATCTCCTAATTTCATCATAACTTGATAGTATCTACTCTTAAGGTCAATCTTTTTAAAGAAACATGCACCATGTAATTCATTTAAGATGTCATCAAGTCTAGGAATATGATGTTTATACTTTACAATGATTTTGTTAATTAGATGACAATCAATGCACATTCTCTAAGTGCCATCCTTCTTTGGCACTAGTTGTATACGAACAGTACAAGGACTAAGACTTTCTCTTATATGCCCTTTTTCCAGCAGTTTATCAACTTGCCTTTAAAGTTCCTTTATTTCTTTAGCAGTACTTTTATAGGTTGGTCGATTTGGAATGGTTGTACCTGGTATGAAATCAATATGATGCTCAATTCCTCTCAAAGGTGGTAACCCTTTTGGAATCTCTTCGAAAAAAATATCATCAAATTCCTATAACAAAGAAATAACACCATTAGGAAAATCTAGGTTAAAGTTAGTCAAATTTAGAAAATTCTCTTTGATTTGTAGTACTAAGAGAAATTCTCTTAACACTAAAGCACTCTTTAAATCCCTATCTTTTGCATAGGACGAATGTTACTTTTTCTCACTTTCTTTACTTTTTTCTCTTATGTAACTCTTTTTTTTTTCTCACTTGCATAGTTAGTCACCATTAGGCCATTTTTTTCTTTTCTTCTTTGGCTTCTTGTCACTCTTTTTTCTTATGCCTTCTTTGGCCTCACTACCTGTTTCCTCTGCAAATGACTTTTTAGGCTTCAATTAATCCTTATGTACTTTGTTTTATGTCAAATGAGACAAAGTGATATTCTGCCCATTTATTTTAAATGAATACCAATTTTTAGTGTCTTCCTATTTCCAATGTCGCTTCCATCTCCGATATCTTTTCAAATCAATTTTTTCCATTTTGGGTTTAAAAAATAAAAAATAAGAAAAAAATACGAGTTCAGCAATGTATCTTACTAGCCAATTGCATTCTATTTCACTATATAATTATTAATATTATTATTTCATTTCATGAAATCTTAAAGTTACTAAATTGTATATATTATTTTTTTTCATTTTAATGCCACATTTTCATCTATCTTTCTATTTCTTGTTTTCATAGTAAAATTTATTTGAAATTTTTAATAAAAAATTAATGTATATATTAAAAATTATATTTTATAATCATAATTTTTTATTTTTAATTATTTTATAAAATTAATTTATTACGATATTATACGTCATGCACAATATAAAAATTAGATGCTAATATAATTTTATATTAAATAATTTATTTAATAATATAGATTAATATTATATAGACTAATATTACATAATGGTTGTTGCTAAATAGCAAAAGCATTAGTTGACCTAGGATATATTTTCTAAGAAAAAGAAAAAAAATATGGAAGCACGTGAACCCTGATTGTTTATAGGAGGAAGCATGTGTCTTTATTTTCTATTGAGTAATCCATCTTCCTAGTAGCCAAGATTAGCGGCGCCATTTTATTTTATTTTGTTTTTTTAATTGATGACAATAATTCACTTAAAAAAAATTGAGGCATAATAATTATAATAATTACGCCTTCCAAGTTCCCTAGAATTAAGAAGGTTTCGGTGCGTAACAGGATATACATTCAATGTGGGCCTTGGATCTCCACTGTGTCCCTTTTTCTGTTAAAAAAAAAAAAAACATATGTATGCTATTTTGCTCAACCTAAAAGTTATTTTAGCATCATTTTCAACAAACAAATTAACATATGTTCTTATAATCAATGTTTTTAAACTTGGTTTGACCCGAAAAGTTGAACCGATTTGACTATAACTCAATAAAAAAATTGAATTGATTAAATATAAGACTCAAAATATGAAAAAATTTGGATTGAACCGAAAAAATTCAGGTTAAATCAAAATTTGAATTGGATCAGATTAATCACAAAACTGTGCGTTTTATATTTTATTCTCTGCCTTTCACGTAAACCCACATCCTTAGAATAAAAACTCATTCCGTAAATGATTGCATGATATATATATATATATAGATCATTTTTTCAATTTCAAGTGTATTTTGAGAAATTAACAATATATCAATTATTAATATTTTTTTTTTGTTTTTTTCAATGTATTTAAAAGTTTCTAAAAATTTATTATACGTATTTCAATTTATAAAATGAAAATTTTAATAAATTATAAATATTTTAAAAAATTGAAAATTTTTAATTATTTTCTTAATTTTAATGTAAAAATTAGAAAAGGCATTCAAAACAAGTTGTTTGTTGGACTCCAATAAGAATCATTTAAATTATGTAACAATAATACTAACAATAAATGTAAAATAATTTATTAATATATATTTGATATTTTTGAAATGATCAAATCACATCATTCAATATTACATGTCTACAAAATGAGCTTTTAGAACTCCCAATTACGAATTTTTGCTGGAAAAAAATAGATTTTAACAGTAAATTAGTTTTGTTTGGCATTATATATATATATATATATATATATATATATATATATATATATATATATATATATATAAAGTTTGATTATTAATGATGTTTATTTATCATATTAAATGAATTTATTTGAATATTTATTTTTTGATATTATATTACTTAGATATTTATTATTTAGGATAATTTATTTGATTTTTATATTTATAAATTTTGTTAGACTTAAAATTAATACTTTTATATTATTATTTGATAATTAATAAATTTCTTAATATATTTTTACGTATTATATTTTAATTTTTTATAAATAATTATATTTAAAAAAATAATAAAAATTTTAAATTGATCCGATTGAATCACTTAGTTGGTAGTTTGAATCGACTGGTGAGCTGAGTTTCAAAATTAGCTTATAATCGGTCGCAATTTTTAAATGAAATCTGGCAGGACTAAAATGTCATTCCCATTAAACGACGCTGTTCCAGTTTTTGAAAACCGTAAGTCTATAACTACCCTCTCGAACTTGTATATTTAATTTTCTTGTAGTGCTGGCACATCGGTGTTTGAAATGCAGAAAGAATTTATAGACGGAGACTGAGAAATTAGTAGATCTCTCCTCTGGTGAAATTACCTGGCTTCCACTTTTCCTCCATTAACCGAAACAAAACTTCCTCCAGAAGCCACCATTTATTTTTCTTTTGTTTTTACAATTGAAAGATCAAAAATCCATCTTTGTATTTCTTTGGTTACCGTTCTATTTCTTTGCTTCTCGATCTGTCTTCTTTTAATATGGTCCTTCGGTTTCAACTTCAATCAGTTTCTTTGAAATGTAGGAACTGAAAAGAGTTATGCGTGGGACGATTATGCAGACAATTTTTTAGCATTTCATAGTTTTCACTGAGAGTAGGAGAGTAAAGGAAAAAAAAAGTTTTTTCAGTGTGGAGGTAATTTGGGTTCTGCTTTCAGTCGAACGAGTTTACTTAATAGAGCAAACGCCGAGTTTTGTCGTGGTCTCTGCTCAAAACCCTTAACAAAAATGAAGCAACTTCTCTGGCAGAGTTTTTAGATTCTGAAATCAATTTTAAGTGCACTTAGATACAAACTTTTTCTTTTTCCATGTTTTTGTCTATCTGTGTGGTGTAGAAGGTCAACTATCCATCTTTCGTACTCGTCTCTTATCCATTTTTGCTTAAGTGGAAGCAGAAAGTGGTCGTGTTTGGAAGAGGATTATAATATAGAACTGCATTTTTAATGTACATACATACATAGATATATATTTTTTTCCTGTTTTTTTGGTAAATGTCGTTTGGCTAACAAAGGAATTTTAGAGGTAGGAGTAATAATTATTTATAATGGCAGAAAAAAACACAGAAATGCGATCATTGGCCTTAACTCCAACTTGGTCAGTCGCAACCGTGTTGACTCTATTTGTGGCTGTTTCTCTGATTGTCGAGCGCTCAATTCACAGGCTAAGTCATGTGAGTGGTATCTTCCCATTAACTTATCTTTGTTTTCTATATTCACCGTTTCTGATATTATTATTATTATTATTAAGTTGCTGATCTGAAATGTACTGTTCTCTACCATAACTATTCAGAGTGGTATACGGTTATATAGTTTCTTTATTTTTTATTTTTTTGGTTCCCTTCATGTATTTGTGAGCCATGGATTTTTGACTGAATAATTTCTATGTCACTTGAATTGCATTAAGGATGTAGTGCTTACAAATATTTGTTCGAGTTGTCTGAGGTCAATTTGGTTTAGTTCTTATGCCAAGGTATTCATGAACGAATAAAACTCCGAAGAAGCGTTTGGCCTTCAAGTTTTCACTAATAATATGGAGATTGTGGAAGATTGTGTGTGTCCTGTGCATAAGACCCTAGGATTAAGTTAGAGGTGCAAAGTCATTGGAGTTTGACTGGATTATTGGTAGGCAATTCTTAGATCACCTGGTTGAATGGGTTATTCTTCATGTATCATTTTGCCCACTATTTGGCAACAGTAGTTATATGCTCAATTCCTGCATTTTTCTGAGAGAGATACCTATACTGTATATAAGTTGAACTGCAGATATGCTCTCATGATTATAATTATCACCAAAGTGCATGCAGCACTGTTGTTATCGTATTTTGGAATGCAGCACTAATGTTATCGTATTTTGGACAAGAATTTTAGCATGCTGACTCCAATTTGTTTTAAACTTATACTATTCATCTGAGTTTTAAGATCAGTTTTACAATCATGTTTTCATTTCTTTGTTTTAGTGGCTGCGGAAAACTAATCGAAAACCTTTGCTTGCTGCTGTGGAGAAAATGAAAGAAGGTAGTTTGCTTATGTTAAAGGCAACGAAAATTAATTCAGTAACTTGCTTTCTCTCTCTCTCTCTCTCTCTCTCTATAACCCTTCATGGTTATGATTAGCTAAGTTAAAATCACTTGTTTTCTAATCATAAGTTTTTGGATTGTCTTCAGAGTTGATGCTGCTTGGATTCATATCACTCCTTCTAACGGCTACTTCAAGGATGATAGCCAATATTTGCATTCCATCAAAGTTTTATGACAGCAGTTTTGCTCCTTGCTTTCGGTCTGAGATTGATGAAGAAAAGGAAGAAAGTTCATCTGATGGACGCAAGCTGCTGTTGCTTTCTTTTTACCCACTCTCTGTCCGGAGGATGCTTAATCCCTTGGATAAGAATACCTGTAAAGAGGCATGTCTTTTACTTGCACAAAGTATTGCTCTGGATCTTATTTTTATGTTCATGCTGCAGATGGAATTTCCCTGTATCAATTAATTGACACTTGGATTCTGGGAAGAAATAAAAATGAGTCCCCATTAAATAAAACAAATAAATTGAAGAGAAAAATAAATAAATAAATAAATGCTTTCAAGTCTCCAAAAGCAGATCCATAATTCATCTTGAAAACAATAATTTTATCAAATTAGAGCATATGCTCCATAACGAAGATTTCTTTGCCTCTTAACTTTTATTTTATATTTTTCTTTTATAATGTTAAAATGTAAGAATGAGAGATATAATCTTCTGTCTGATTTTTTTCTCTTTATACTTGGAATACACTATAGGGTATGCTAATGACCATTCTATTGATCAGGGTCATGAGCCATTTGTATCATACGAAGGTCTTGAGCAGTTGCATCGCTTCATCTTTATCATGGCAGTCACACATATATCTTACAGTTGCTTAACAATGTTGCTGGCTATTGTGAAGGTCAGATTGTGTCAATATTCCTCTCATTCTTGTGGAGAAGTTTGCATCTATCATTGTTGATTTTTTCACTGGTTAACTTACTTCCGGAATTTCTATGTTAGGTGTAAATATAGAAGCTGTGCACGAAATGTAAATATTTTTCTTTTTCCATTCTAGCTGGTAGAAGCAGTAAACAGAACATGAATTTATCTTTGGCTGCACATTGTGGTGCAATTTCAAATTTGAGCTTTTGTTATAGAACGCTTAACACTCAATCTAAGGTAACATAAGCATGGTGAAATTACTGCTAAGCAGCTGTTAAGGATGAATACTAGCAATAGTATTAATTTTATAAATCCCACAGCAGTTCTTGTACTATCCGAATTTTTTTGTGCTTTTCGTTGTTCTAATCCGAAACTTTTATCCCTAAGAAAGATGTCTTTTGGCTTGACAAAGTCATCTAAATAAAATACATTAAATGCTTCATGACATGTGGTTAGCTATGAAGAAACAAGGCTTAGTAATTTTGAAGTGCTAAATTAGACAATGTTTATATTGTCTGACTGGTTAAATTTGTGATCATTTAATCAGATTCATAGTTGGAGGATGTGGGAAGATGAGGCTCATATGGATCACCAAGATAGATTAACAGGTATCAGAATAACAGATTTGATACTTTTTTTATTGTTGACATCTGCATTGAATTGAATGGCTAATCTAGACCACATGTATTTAAGGGCTTTTTGAATTTCTGCTATTTTCATTTGAGCATTGTAGGTTCTAGTGATATGAGCACATATTGGGTTTTGATCTGTCATTGAAGTCTTAGGGTGTGTGTGTGTGTGTGTAAATAAGGAGTGAGAACTTCAATAAAAGGATTAACAATGATGGTATCTGAAAAATATTGTTTTTGAGTAGCTTTTTTGTTTTTAATAAGAAATGTCAGAAACTAACAAGGTTAGATATGAATGGGATAATTAAGCTTTGTATTTCATCTTTTCTATTCATCTTACCCATTCTTCAACAATAATCTTCTCATTTCTTTTCCTTTCGAAAATCAATTCTTGAATTGCACCACCTCTCGGTGATGCTTGGAGTTGATTATTTGGTTTTGCTGAGAAATGCTGGGATTTTTTCCCTTTGACTTGAATAAAATGCTTAAAGATAAGTATATTCTTTTGCAGTAGGATGGAGGGTTTGATTGAAGAAATACTTGGACATCTAGGAATCAAAATATGTTTTTATACTTGCTATGGTATTAAATACGTTATCTGGCATCTTCCTAGGTTTCTTATACTGGAAGTCCCAAAAAGTTGTCACTAGCAAATATTTCAATATGGTGCTACTTTGTCATCTTGTGCTGAACATTTTTTTTTCTCTTTAGAGAAGGATACTATAGAATCTTTCTTTTTTTTTTTTTTTTTTTTCATATGAGTAAAATGAAATTCGTGAAGAGGATTTTGACATCTAGAGTTTTATACAAGTGTTCTGTTTTTGAAGTGAATGATATTTGTAACAGTTGTTTGAAATCAGATAAATTAATTGGGTTTTGAAAGGAACAATACTATGATATGCTGGCATGAAAATATTGATGTCCAAAGAAACTTGATTTTTCTTAGATAAGTAATACAATATTTGCAAATGGAAGAGAATATAAAGGGTCAGAAATTGTAAAATTTTTGATAGTCATGTAATTAGAAATATTCAAAATTTCCCTTGTTTGTATCCTTTTAGGAAGTTATCTAAACTTGTTTGTTAACAAAATGTCACAAGGATTGTGATAGAGAAAACCAATACAACACCCAACAAGAAAATGAATACTGAAAGAAAATGTGTATATTGATCGGTAATGGTTGGATACAGCAGGTATTCTAGTTTACATTACAATCAATGATACAAAAGAAAATAACAGTAAGGGCCAAAGACTACAAGGAAGAGCAGCCAAACTGATGAAGAAAATGTTAGCAGTGAAGAGACTCTTGGCCACAGGCCCAAGGCTTGGAGAGTCCAGGCTAGGAAGTCCCAAAAGAAGACTGGAGGGGAGGTGGAGGCTTAGCTGACACAAGTTAATTAGGAATGGGCAGGGTAGGGGAATATATATTGTGAGTACTATTAGGATAAAGGGGTGGAAGAATTCACTGGAAATTGGCTTAGGGTGAGGAAAGAGCCGAGTGTTTGGTTGTTCTTCCTTGTGAAGTTGGCCCTTGTTATCTTTTGCTGTTATTTTTCATTTCTTGTTTATTGTAATCAAGTTTAGGATTGTTCATTGTATTTTGAATCATTACTGATCAATATATAGAGTTCTCTTTATTCATCTTTGCTATTGTGTTGTGTGTTGATTATTGTTTTCTCCATCATAAATACTCTGCTCTCTCCTTCCCCTCACTCAACTCATGCCAATTACAAGCAATTTCTCAACATACCCCTCTCCTCTAACTAAAACTGATATATATACTCCTTCCCCTGCTCTCTTTCATTTCCCCCAATCCTAACTAACTTTTGCCAGCTCACGCTCCATATCATCTCCGGCCTCTTTTTAGTATCTTCTAGCGTATACTCTCCAAATTGTGGGCTTGAATCTCTTCCCTATTAGCATCTTCTTCATCATTGTTGTCGGGGTGGGAAAGTAGTCTTGTCCTCAAGACTAAATTGAGGGAATTGATTACGGACAACAAACTCATCCTCCCAAGTAGCATTGTCTATTCTCCCTTCTTGCCATTGGATCAACCATTGGGGAATTGTCTCCCCATGTTTGCAGATAGTACGCTAAGCTAAAATGCTGAGAGGAGTGAGAGTAGTTACCTCATTCGGTTCCAAGCCTTCAGGAAGAGAGGAAGAAAGCTGAGCTGTCCCGATTGACTTCTTCAACAAGGACACATGAAAGATTGGGTGCATTTTAGCTCCACGGGGTGGCACCAACTTATAAGCTATTGGTCCAATGCGCTGGATGACAAAGAAAGGACCATAAAACCGTGGAGCCAACTTGGGAGTAATTCTAGAGGTGACAAAATGTTGACAATGAGGACACAGCTTGACATAAACCTCTTTTCCCACATGGAATTCCACATGCTCACGATGCCGGTCTGTTGAACTTTTCATCTTAGATTGGACACGAGCTAGGTGGGACTTCAATTGTCACAAATCTTCATCGTGATTCATCAATTCCTTTCCCACCACTGCTACTTGAATTTCACCAGGGATAAATTGAAATACAGTCGGTGCCTTACGGCCATAAACCGCCTCGAAGGGAGTGGTGTCAATGGACACATGATAGGTGGAATTATACCAAAACTTTGCCTAGGACAACCAAGAGGACCAAGTTTTGGGCTGGTCAGTAGCAAAGCAAGGCAAATAAGTTTCCACGCACCTGTTCACTACCTCTAATTGGCCATCGGATTGAGGATGTTAAGCGGAGCTAAAATTCAATTTGGCACCCTGTAGCTTGAAAATCTCCTGCCAAAATCGATTGATGAACAAAGGGTCTCTGTCACTGAGAATGGAATTTGGTAACCCATGGAGGCGAATAATCTCCCGAAGGAAAATTTCAGCCAATATTCTAGCAATAAAAGGATGTTTCAGTGGAATGAAATAGGCATACTTGGAAAACCTGTCCACCACCACCCAAATGGTGTCAAACCCCTCCGATCTTGGCAATCTTGTAATAAAATCCATGGAAATATCTTTCCAAATTCGATTGTTTTGGTTATGCCAAACTAATAGAGTACTTGTTACAAGATTAGCTGTAAATTAGCTATAATATTCTGTTTCCTTTTATTTTCTTTCCTTGTATAGAATATGAAGTTTCCTAGTTAGGGTTTCTACATGTTATGATATGTATAGCTGTTAGCTTAATTATAGGGATTGATTGTTAGCTTAATTATAGGAAAATTGTTAGGGATTTGTTTCCTAATTCAATCATTGTAAACAATATAAATACCTGTATATTTTCAATGGAAAAGATAAGAATTATTTCTCACTTTCACATGATATCAAAGCCTAGTCGAATTTCTAGGTCTTTTGTCTGAGGGTTGCGATTCCCTCTTGTCGGGATCGGATTTGTCCTTTTTAGGGTTCCCGATTTTTTTTTTTGCGATCTGATTCTTAGGGAGATATTTTCCGGTGACCGTCTGTTCTCACCGCCAACACAGGGAGGAGCGCTTCAGTCATTCCAGCCGTTTCACCTTTTTCCGACGACCATCGGAGCCGCAAGTGAGTCTCACGCGCCGCTCGAAGATCACCGCCATTCTCACGCGCCGGCGAGTGACGGTGCGTGGCTTGTCCGACGGCCCTCCGATTTCTGCTCCGGCGTCGCTTGAGTGTCTCCGACCAGACTGCAGTGTCGGTTTTCTCACCTGGTGAGTCCGCCGGTCTCCTGTCTCAGATCGGTTCCTGATTGCTGTTCTTGGTGAGGTAGTTTCCTCTGTTGATGGTATTTTGTCTCCTGGCAATCTGGTTCAACAGGTTTTTTGTTCTCGTCCACATTTTATTATCGGGTGATTGATTTGTTGAGTAGTTTGGGTGTTGTTTTGTGTTGGATATATTGATCTCTTTGCTGCATTGTTGATTTTATTGGGTAAAGTTATTTGTGACTGATTTAAATGGCAGAGAATAGTGATAAAAAGACAGTTACTGAAATTATGTTTGACTCTTCGAAGATTACTGATAGAAAATTGATTGGGAGTAACAATTATGCACAATGGAAAAGAACAATCCGTAGATTTGTGACGAGTGTAGACTTGGAGGATCATTTAACTAGTAATCCACCGTCTAAAGATGATGCTGTTAGTCGAAAGAAATGGTTAATGGAGGATTATAAGTTGTTTAATCAAATTCAGAATACTTTAGATCCTGCTGGTGATGATGTTGTGAATCATTGTGATAGTGTAAAAGAATTATGAGAATATCTAGAATTTTTATATGCTTGCAAACAAGATATGTCCTGTGTCCATGATTTGTTGCTAAAGATTTATCGAGCGGAACAAAAGGGTTGCTCTTTGTTCCAGTATTATACCGAAGTGAAACAAGTCTTTGAAGAAAAGCGGGCTATGTTTCCTATTGTTGTTGATATTAAGCAAATGCAAGAACAAGAGGAGAAGATTGTGGTGCAGTGTTTCTTAGCAGGATTGGGTTCTGAATATGATGTGGCACGCACACAATTATTAACTGGTGAGTTACTTCTTTCTTTTACTGAAGTTTATGCTCGTTTGCTTTGAGTTTGTAAAGATGGTGATTTGCCTTCCGGTATCATTGAAATGGCTTTGATTGAAACAAAAAGCTTTGTTTTTGAGGCAATGCAACAATTCAGGTTTCTTTTATTCTTGCAGAGTTGTGCTTTCCATCCCTAGGCTAGGGGTGTGCATTTTGTCCATTCGGTTTGAAAACCGACCAAACTGAACTTAGCATAATGTAAAACCGAACAGTCCATCCCTTATGTCTCCTGTTCCCTTCTCTTTCTTTTATGGCACCAGACATTGAAACCTTGAAGCAATGGCTAAAGTAATTATAAAGAAACAGAAAGAGGAGGAAACTGTAAACTTTTTCTCACGATTAACTGTTCTTTTAATTTGGAATATAAACCGGTCCTTATTACACATCCCCCTTTAAAGAATGTTATTGAAAAAATCCATCTTTCGTCCAAGTGAAAATCCTTTTATAATGTCATATCGGGGAAAACATAGTAGCTAAACCTTGATCTATTGTGATTCGAAGCTTGTTGTAGACCATCAGTGTCTTCTGGTCACACTTGTATGCTCCATTTCCTTTGGCAAGGACCTCACCATCAACATCAATGATCCCTCCCTTGGTTGGATCAGCCGTAAGTGGACCGGGCTCTAATATGAATGCTTTCACCTGCAATATTGTTGCAAAACATAAAATGATGGGGCTCATTTAAGAAACATATGGAAAGAACCACTAGGCAATTAGATTAGATTACGAGGATCGCTGTTCTGGTTCTAAATTAGGGTTAGGATTACTGATGTTTTATTTATAGTAGGATTCCTATATTAGTGGTTTGTTCGGACAATATTTTATTTACAGCAGAATTTGTATATTAGTGGTTTATTCCTATGTTTTCCTAAAGTTTTACCCAATGATACAGTGGCATTGGTTGGTAATGCTTCGAATAGTAATCGCCGAAGTAAAGGTGAAAATAGTAGTTCTGTTGTTGGGAACCAACAGACATATATTCCTTAGCATTATAGGTTGTCTCCACGGTTAATGTATTTTGTTAGATAATAGGTTGTATATGTCTGTTGGTTAATGTATTTTGTTAGATAATAGGTTGTAATTAAGGGTAGAATAATAATTTTTCTTTTATTACTTGTATACCTATAAATTTACCCTTGTGTTATTATTTTAGGGAAATTCGAGATAATAGAAACTCTTGAGTTCACAAAATCTTCATGGTATCAGAGCCACTGCCATTTCAAAGGTCGAGTTAACTCCCTTCCGCAGTCGGTTCCTTCCATGTACATTTTGGCCAAGTTAATGCACATTTCAAGTGGAATTTTGGTTTATCTGAAAATAAGTCTTAGTCCTTATTCCCATCCTCTTGGATCTGTCCCGCTTAAGGTAGGTAGTTTAACCTTCCTTAGGAAAGCAAATGGGTCTGCAAAATGATTGGTGTTGAGTTGAAAGTTCATCCTATGAGCTTATCCTTGCTCTTGTTGATTCCCATTCCCATCCATTGCCGTTTCACCTTGGGAACTAAACTCCTCTGTATGGGAAGGTTGTTTATCCAAATGTTTAATCCAGTTAATCATCTAGCCTTTAAATTCATCTTCCTTCTTTTTGTATGCTTGGTAACTTAGTTGAGAGGTAGCTAAGCAAGTTTAGATCTCAGTGACTGATTTGGTGAGCTCATTCACACATGTTGCTAATTCTCTCCACTCTGTTTTCTGTGTCCTCCAATCGTGTATTCAGAGTTTGTAATCTAGTTTCCATTTTCCTCCTCTCTTTCAGATCTGGCAGGTTGGACCAACGATAAAGAAAAATAATAAAACACCCAATAAGAAAATGAATCTTGGAAGAAAATGTGTATTTTGATCGGTAATGGTTGGATATAGCAGGGTATTCCAGTTTACATTACAATCAATGAAACAAAAGAAAATAAGGAAGAGCAGCCAAACACTCTGCTCTCTCCTTTCCTTCACTTAGCTCACGCCAATTACAAGCAATTTCTCAACATACTCCTCTCCTTTAACTTAAGTTGATATATATACTCTTTCTCCTACTCTTTTTCATTTTCCCTAATCCTAACTAACTTTTGCCGGCTCATCCTTCACATCATCTCTTGTCTTCTTTTTGTATCTTCTAGCTTATACTCCCCAAATAGCGGGCCTGTGAGCTTGAATCTCTTCCCTGCTAGCATCTTCTCCATCAGATTGTAACCATGAATGATATTGATGGGGAAACTTTAAAACACGTTGAGTCATTTTCTTTAGAACAAGATAGATGGTACTTGATCCAAACATATATATCAATTAGAGTAAGACAAAGCGTAGAAAGGAAATACAAGAGAAAATAATTTGGATTTTCTTTTCTGTTTACTTGTATTAGAGAAGTCACTTTCACAACATAGCTCGAACTGTATCACCAGACCTCAATTATGTGTTGTCTATTAACATTTATATTAGCTAGTTTTAGTTTCCTTTATTGATTTAGTAAGCATCGTAGCATGATATGCATCTTGATTCTTCAGTTTTTCCTAACTAGGCATGCATAAACTTAATTCATTTATTAGTTGAACAATAGAAATCATGATTTTGTAACTTGTTCTGTATCAGAAATCACCAAGGTGCAGATGTTACGAAGGCAAACAACCTTTGTCAGATATCATTCATCACGTCCTTTGGTTCATAATAGTTTTCTTGTATGGGTGGTAGGTACAATCTCTCTTGATTATGCTCCACTGCTTCTGCATATTGTACTTTGTCCTACTACAATATCCACTTTGATTCTGCATGACATAGCTAAGCATTCATATGTTTACTTTCATTCAATTTTGCGCACATTGTTTCAAGTTAGGTTCAATATATAAAATTCCCTCTGAACTTGTAAAAACTTTCAAAACTAATACTCAAACTTTAACTATACTTAATTTACCACCTCAAGTTACAATAACCTTTATAATAATCATCTTTTGAACCAATCTTGCATCTGCCAGAGGTGAATTGAAGGTTGTGAAATTATTCTCTCCTTATATCTTATTACAATGAAACTAGTGTTATAATGTTTGTTTCCATTTGTTTTATTACACTTGTGTACATGCCAATATGTTTTAATTGTGAATTTTTACCATCCAAAATGAACATATTGTGATCGAGAGGTGGTTATTTATAATAATTAGTATAATTTCAAGTGGTTAATTAAATATAGTAGGTATGATTTTTGAAATTTTTATATGTTTAGGGAGAATTTTATATATCTTTAAGTTATTTAAATTTAATAGATGAAGTGCAAATCTGAACTTGGAAATCCAGTTATAACACCCCATGCCTTCTAAATATATGCTCTTTTGGTTCTTTCCGAGGCGTTTAAAGATCAGCTTAAATGTTTTTGCATCAGATTAAAAAAAAAAAAGAAGGAATTGTGCTTCTATCCAAAAGATTGACTATTTCATGTATTATATATTTTATAGAGGCAAACTTTCCATGGTAGTCTCAAGATTTTTAAGTCAAAAGGGCTGACTTAATTAAATCCCTAAAGAATTGCAACATTAATCTTTTGGCCTACTAATGTCATAGCTTGTAGGATGAGGCATTGCTGTGTGCAATGTCAAGATTTCTTAGATGTATAGAAATCGGGAAAATTCTTATCTAAATACTGCAAATGATTTCCATAAAATTGAAGTCTCATCAAATTCCTAATTCAATTTATATTCCTTTTGTCTAGTTGATATGCATGATCAAACAATCTCAGAGCTCAACTAGACCTAAGAAATAAATAGGCATGAAATCACTTATAGGCATTGATGAGTGACCGGTGTCTAGCAAGTGTACTAGATCGGCTAGTAATATAGGAAAATATATATTAAGACTCCAAATATCGTATCCAAGGGAACATGAATTGCTAAGGATAATATCTATATGCGAATTAAATTAATCTGAGATTGTTTCCCAAATGTTTTTAATGGAAAGACAAAAATTAAACTAAAAACAATTAAACAAAACAAAAACTAAAATTAAACTAACATGAATTAAAAACAAAACAATAATTGAAATTTTCTTGCTAAAAGAACTATGCACCTTAAATTTCATTGTCATAACTTAATTTCAATAGGAATACCAGTGATTATGGAAAAACTAGTGGGCGCGCAACATTCACGGGGCGAGATAGGGGTCTTATGCGTGGGCGTGTAGGTGCAAGCAAAGAAAAACACGCGGTCGTGCATCATCTGGGCGAGAGAGGCAGAGTAGAAACACACGACAGCGCACAGGTATGGGAGGCAAGGGACGCGGGTGCATGCTGGCAAGGGGCGAAGCGACATGCTGGCGTGCTTGAATGGGGAGGAGAGGCAGATTCTGCATGCACGGGAGCAGTGGCTAAGGGAGAATTTTGCATGGGAGCGCATAGGGTAGTTGAACTTGGAAAATAATATTCTTTCTGCTACTGCTATTTAAAATTTAAAACTCCCTACACAATAGAGCAACAACAACATTAAGCCACCTAAACTCACCTCCTCAATAATATTACCTCTATAATATTAACTCAAAATTAAACATTCACTCATGTAAATTTAAGCAGAACCAATTTATGCTAAAATTGAGTCAAATTTTATTTTTGATCCATATAAACCAGTGATAGTTCCATATTACTCATACTCAGTTAATTATGCCTTTTCCTTCTAAATTCTTTTCAAGCTTCAATTTAATTATGCCAAGCAATATGCAAATCTCTTGTTATGATATGTACAGCTGTTAGCTTAATTATAGGGATTGATTGTTAGCTTAATAATAGGAAAATTGTTAGGGATTTGTTTCCTAATTCAACTCTTGTAAACAATATAAATACCTGTATATTTTTAATGAAAGATATAAGAATTATTTCACTTTCACATGGTATCAGAGCCTAGTCGAGTTTCTGGGTCTTTTTTCTGAGGGTTGCGATTCCCTCTTGTCGGTATCGGGTTTTTTTTTCTCTTTTGGGTTCTCGGTTTTGAGATCTGATTCTTAGGGTTATTTTCCGGTGACCGTTTTTTCTCACAGCCACCACAGGAAGGAGCGCCTCCGTCAGTCCGGCCATTTCACCTTTTTCGGTGACCATCGGAGCTGCGTGTGAACCTCATGCGCCGATCGAAGTTTGACGCCTTCCTCACGCGCCGGCGAGTGACGGCGCGTGGCTTATCCGAAGGCCCTCCGATTCCAGATGCAGCGTCGCCTGAGTGTGTCCGACCAGATCGCAGGGTCGGTTTTCTCATCTGGTCTCATCTAAAGCACGCTCTCTCTCAGATCTATTCTTGCCTCTGTGTGGGTTCTGTTCTCCCATAGTCTTTTGCTGCTGCTGTTTCTTGGTGAGATATACTGATCTCTTTGCTGCATTGATTTTATTGTCTAAAGTTATTTGTGACGGGTTTTAATGGCTGAGAATAGTGATAAGAAGAATGTTACTGAAATTATGTTTGGTTCGTCTAAAATTACGGATAGAAAACTGACTGAAAGTAACAATTATACACAATGAAAAAGAACAATCCGTAGATTTGTGACAAGTGTAGATTTGGAGGACCATTTAACTAGTAATCCACCGTCTAAAGATGATGCTGTTAGTCGGAAGAGATGATTAATGGAGGATTATAAGTTTAATCAAATTCAGAATACTTTAATCCTGCTGTTGATGATGTTGTGAATCATTGTGATAGTGTAAAAGAATTATGAGAATATCTAGAATTTTTGTATGCTTGCAAACAAGATATGTCTCGTGTCCATGATTTGTTGCTAAAGATTTATTGAGCAGAACAAAAAGGTTGCTTCATGTTCCAGTATTATACTGAAGTAAAACAAACATTTGAAGAAAAGCGGGCTATGTTTCCTATTGTTGCTGATGTTAAACAGATGCAAGAACAAGAGAAGCAGATTGTGGTGCAGTGTTTCTTAGTAGGATTGGGTTCTGAATATGATGTGGCACGCACACAATTGTTAACTGGTGAGTTACTTCCTTCTTTTACTAAAGTTTATGCTCGTTTGCTTCGAGTTTGTAAAGATGGTGATTTGCCTTCCGGTATGATACCCAATGATACGGTGGCATTGGTTGGTAATGCTTCAAATAGTAATCGCGGAGGTAAAGGTGGAAATAGTAGTTTTGTTGTTGGGAATAGTAGCAATTCTCGTACATGTCATTATTGTGGAGTTGAGGGGCACATTAAAAAGAATTGTTGGAAATTACATGGGAAATCCTCCAAGAACTCAAGTCAGTTGAATAATAAAAGGTTTGCAAATGTAGCTATTCAGGATGGCATCCTACCGCTTCCACAATCATCCTCACCATCTGTCACCATTTCAGCGGATGAGTATGCTCGTTTAACTGTCACTTATGATTCACAGCAGTTATCTTCTGGGACTTCAGCTTTGGCTAATACAGGTAACCCTGCTGCATGTCTTTCCACCTCATCTCGTAGTTGGATTATTGACTCAGGTGCTACTGATCATATGACTGGCAACACAGGTATTCTCTCTTCTTTCCAATCTACTACTAATTTACCTTGTGTTACGTTAGCCAATGGATCTACTGCTTCTGTAATTGGGCGTGGGACAGCAAACCCAACAAATTCTCTTCCATTGTCATCTGTTTTATGTTTATCATCTTTTTCTTTTAACTTTTTATTTGTTGGCCAAATTACCCAAAATCTTAACTGTTTGTCTATCCCAATTATTGTCTTTTTCAGGATCTTGGGACGAAGCAGATTCTTGGTAGAGGGTGTCTGGTAAATGGCTTGTATGCTCTTAAATCAATTTCTCAACCAGTGCCTCGATCCATTGCTTGCACAAGTTTATCTTCTCTTTTGCAAATTCATTGTCGTTTTGGTCATCTTCCTCTTTCAACTTTACAAAAGCTATGTTCTAGTCTTAAAAGTGAATCTACTTTAGAGTGTGAAGCTTGTCAATTTGCTAAACACCATAGAGTATCTTATTCTCCTAGATTAAATAAACGTGTTGAGTCTTCTTTTTATTTAGTTCATACTGATGTATGGGGTCCATGTCCTGTTACATACAAACTTGGTTTTCGTTATTTTGTGACATTTATTGATGATTATTCTCGGGTTACTTGGCTTTATCCTATGAAATCTCGATCAGAGTTGTTTACTATATTTTGTGCTTTTCATGCTGAAATTAAGATTCAATTCAACAAATTCATCTGTATTTTGAGAAGTGATAATGCTAAAGAATGTTTCTCATTCTTTTAAATCTTATCTCTCTGAGCATGGTATTATTCATCAGTCTTCTTGTATTGTTACCCCTTAGCAAAATGGTGTAGCTGAGCGGAAGAACCGTCACTTATTAGAGGTTGCTCGGGCACTAATGTTTCATATGCAGGTTCCTAACATATTTTGGGTAGATGCTGTTTCTACTGCTTGTTTTCTAATCAACAGAATGCCCTCTTCTGTTCTTGACGGTCATATTCCATATTCTCTTCTTTTTTCCTCATCTATCCTTTTTCATCTTTCTCCTCGGATTTTTGGATGTACTTGCTTTATTCAAGATATGCGGCCTCAGGTTTCAAAATTTAATCCTAAATCTCTTAAGTGTGTCTTCCTGGGATACTCGCGTGAACAAAAGGGGTATCGTTGTTACTCACCTTCTTTGGGTTGTTATTTGGTATCTGCTGATGTTACATTTTTTGAACATACACCTTTCTTTGGTTTCTCTGTGTCCTCTTCTTCGCCCTCTAGTGATTCAGGGGATGATTTTCTTGTTTATACTGTTAGTGAACAGGTAGTATCTCCTCCTTCTCGACCTGTTATTCATCAAGTTTATTCTCGACGTGTGCATCATTCTATCTAGACACCTCCTGCTCCTACTTCTTCTTCAAATCCTCCACCACCACCAGATCCTAGCCTTGACCTTCCTATTGCTCTTCGCAAAGGTAAACGCACCTGTACTTACCCTGTTTCTTTTTTTGTGTCTTATCATGTTTTATCACCTTCCTCAAAGTCTTTTGTAGCTTCCTTAGACTCTATTGCTGTTTCAACGTCCCTTACTGAAGCATTAGCTCATGATGGTTGGCGAGCTGCAATGAAAGAAGAGATGATGGCCTTAGAGCAAAATCATACTTGGGATCTTCTACCTTTGTCCTCTCAGAAAAAGGCTATTGGTTGTAAGTGGGTGTTTACTGTTAAGATGAATCCTGATGGCTCTGTTGCTAGATTGAAAGCTCGATTAGTTGCTAAAGGATATGCACAAACATATGGAGTGGATTATTCGGAGACCTTTTCTCCAGTTGCAAAACTTTCATCTGTTCGATTGTTTATTTCCTTAGCTGCTAATTACAGTTGGCCACTTCATCAACTTGATGTGAAGAATGCATTCTTGCATGGGGATTTGAGCGAAGAGGTTTACATGGAGCATCCACCTGATTTTGTTGCTCAAGGGGAGTCAGGGAAGGTGTGCAAATTAAGAAAATCTTTGTACGGGTTAAAACAGTCCCCTCGTGCCTGGTTTGGGAGATTTAGTACAGTTGTGATTGAGTTTGGCCTACGGAGAAGTGCATATGATCACTCAGTGTTCTTTACATCATCTATTTCTGGGTGTATTTTGTTGGTTGTATATGTGGATGATATAATGATAACTGAAAGTGATGAAGCTGGAATTACGAGGTTGAAAGCATTCCTTGGGACTCACTTTCAAACTAAGGATTTAGGATCATTGAAATATTTCTTAGGGATTGAAGTTTCTCGCAGTCAGAAAGGGATCTATCTATCTCAAAGGAAATATTGCCTGGATTTATTAGATGGTGCTGGTTTTATTGAGGCAAAAGCATGTGATGCGCCTATGATACCAAATGTAAAGCTGAAAGCTGAAGATGGAGACTTGTTTGGGAATCCTGAAAAATATAGGAAGGTTGTGGGAAAATTGAACTACCTTACTATCACTCGTCCTGACATTGCTTTTCCAGCAAGTGTTGTTAGTCAGTTAATGTCATCTCCTAGAACCTCACACTGGGAACCTGTTGTACATATTCTGAGATATTTAAAAGGTGTACTAGGACGTGGCATCTTATATCGAAATCATGGTCACCATACTATAGAAGGTTTCACGGATGCAGACTATGCAGGAGATCTTTCAGACAGGCGTTCTACCACCGGTTATTGTGTCTTTGTTGGGGGTAATCTTGTTTCTTGGAAAAGTAAGAAACAGAATGTGGTGTCCCGATCGAGTGCAGAATCTGAATATAGAGCTATGGCATAGACTACCTGTGAACTTATATGGCTACGTCATTTGCTTGGAGAAATTGGGTTTGTTCAGTCTAAACCAACGAACTTATGGTGTGACAATCAAGCAGCTATCTATATTGCAAATAATCCTGTGTTTCATAAGAGAACCAAACATATAGAAGTTGACTGTCATTTTACTCAAGAGAAACTAGAAGATGGATCAATCTCAATTTCACATGTCAGAACAGGAAGCCAATTAGCTGATGTACTCACTAAAGCGTTACCTGGGAATCGAATCGACTACATTTGTAACAAGCTGGGCATGATCAATATCTATGCTCCAGCTTGAGGGGGAGTGTTATGATATGTACAGCTGTTAGCTTCATTATAGGGATTGATTGTTAGCTTAATAATAGGAAAATTGTTAGAGATTTGTTTCCTAATTCAACTCTTGTAAACAATATAAATACCTGTATATTTTCAATGGAAGATATAAGAATTATTTCTCATTTTCACATCTCTCAATTAATTAAATTACATATTAAGTTCACTTTTAACTCAGCGTAAATTCATGAATCTTTATGCAAATAAAATTAAACTCACATTTATCCAACTTAACTCAGAAACATAAACCTTTTATAAGTTCAATTAAATTGTGATTCACTTACCTCAAAAAAAATATATTAGCTCTTTAATTATTTTGAAAGCACTTGCTAATCCAAATTTAATCATGTAGCATAAAAGTCATTAGAAATAGCTTCTTTTTCAAATCCAAATCTTAAACTCATGAATTAAAAGACAAAAAATAATAACAAACATGTATTAAACTTTAAACTAAAAAAAACAATGGCAAAACAAATTATTAAAAATAACATGCAAAACATAAATCATAAAAAAAAATTGATGAAAATTTAAAAAGAAGAGTTAGAGAAGAAGTTCTAGTATATTGAGTCCCAGCTCGACTCCTGTTACTCTCGGGAGGTCGAGCTTGCGATCCAAATATGGGTGTTTCCGGACTTTGTTCCTCATTTTCTCCTATTAGTAGAAGAAACTTGTCATAATTTATCAAAGCGAAAAGCTCCATATCTTCAATAAAATATGACTCCTCTTTTGGTTCATTTATAACGAACTCTGCCGGCTCTTCTAGCCTAAATAAATCCTTCAAGCGGACTGAATTCAGTGTTTTCACTTGAGAATTTTTCCTTTCTTATTCCATTGGTGATAAATTGCCCACAAGAGAACTTAAATCCTTTAAATAAACGTATAACTTATCTTCAGAAATTAATTGTTCCTCTTGTTTCTTATTTTCTATGAATGAATGATTTGCTTATTTTTTCTTACCACCATCATCTTGAAATTTTACAGAAAAACTCAAAAGTTCTAGTTTAGATTTCAACTTTTTAATTCCTTCCTCTCTATCCCTTAATAGATTCTCTTGACGTTTGATTATTTCCTCTTGAGTCTTTAACCTCTCTTCTTGAATTCTAAACTTTTCCTTTTGAATTCTGAATTTTTTTTTCTTGAGCCCTTAACTTCTCCTCTTGAATTCTTAATGTAGCCTCACGCTCTTCTTTTTCAGCATGAAGAGCTTGAATTTTTGAGTTACTAGCTTCTTGCGTGACCCTCCATTCTTTTTTCTCGGTCCAAAATTTCTTTTCCTCACTTATAGAAAAATCTCGAAGACGTTCAATTGTGGAGTTACTAGACTCTTAATGAATTTTTCAATGAATATTGTAGTTCTTGATTCTCTCTCCTTAATTCTTTCATTTGTGGTCTCAAAGCCCAAAGAGAATAAGATTCTTCAGCAACGGATGATGATGAATAAGAATTTTGTGACTGTGCACGCAACAACTTTATTTCTTCTCTTTCTCTTACTAAATCATTTAATTGCTGTTTTAAAAGAAACAATTCATAGTTTTAGACATCATCTTGTATCATCTTTTAGAATGTCTCAACTTGTTCCTGCAAAGAACAATCACCAAATCATCAAATTAAAAACAAAATAAAAAATAAAAATCTCAAACTAACTTAATCAAATATATTAAACAAACAACACCGTTGTTCTTCGGCAACGGCGCTAAAAACTTGATCGGTGTCTAGCAAGTGTACTAGATTGGCTATTAATATAGGAAAATATAGATTAAGACTCTAAATATTGTAACCAAGGGAACATGGATTGCTAAAAATAATATCTATATGCGAATTAAATCAATCTGAGATTGTTTCTCAAATGCTTTTAATTGAAAGATAAAAATTAAGCTAAATAAACAATTAAATAAAACAAAAACTAAAATTAAACTAACATAAATTAAAAACAAAACAATAACTGAAATTCCCTTATTAAATGAACTATCCACCTTAATTTTCATTGTCATAACTTAATTTCATAGGAATACCAGTGATTAAAAACTAGTAATAAAGCCAGATATCTTTATTTAAAAATATCATTCTTAGTATTAAACTCATAGACAAATCTAATACTTAGCATGAAAATTTAGTTTTAACTTCCTAAATATTCATTGAACTCTTTTGCAAGTAAATTCAACTCCAATTTATTCTTAGTTTCTCCTCCTCATAATATTAATCAATAAAATTAACACATAATTACCTCATATTTCAGAAAATAATCATGCATAAATATCAAAGAGTTAATCTAAGAACATGCAAATCAATGATAGTGTCTAGACCAATTCTTAGTTATTTACTCAATAAACCAACAATTAATCTCAATACAATCAAAGATAAGAATATATTTAAAAACAAGAAATAATCAACTGATATTGAAATTAAGCTCAAAATAAAGTCATAACAATGAAAATGAAAGATTTCAAGAATCCATTAGCAAAAGAAGAAAAACTACTTCCTAAACATGTTTAAAAACTAAAACAATGTTGAAAAAAAAAACTAAAATAAAGTTGAAAAGGAAAATATTGAATAAAAACAGAAAAACTACTTAAAAACCTAAAACTAATGAGCTCTATTAGTTTATTCTACTTGATTCTTTTAATTGATGATTGATTATTCTTTGGTGTTAGAATCTTCTATTTATAGGCAAAATAAGTTGTAAGAGCCTTCTAAACTTCCTCAAATTGAAATAGGAAAATAATCCTTCTTGAATTGGAAAAATTGAAAATCCTTCGTAGCATGGGAGTTCATTTTGCACAGCCAAGCAACTTTTCTTCTTGTGAGATGCATTGCCGTGCATCCTTTCTCATAGGAGTGCACGGCCAATTGACTTCTTTGCAAATGATTCACACGGCCAAGCATTGGTTCCAGCAAAAGTGATACACGGCCAAGCATTCCTTCAAACTATGAAACACATAGCCAAGCAAGAAGGAATACCAAGATGCACGGCCAAGCAATTTCCAAAGGCTAAAGACACACGGCTAAGCAAGGGAAAAACCTTCAATGCACTGCCACTCATTCTTCTAAGAAATGAAATACATGGCCAAGCAAAATTGAAGCTTCCTTCATGCACGGCCAAGCACACCTCTACTGGACTCCACGAACATTTTATAGCATGAATTTTCTCATTTCACAGTTTTGGCCCAAATCTTCTTGCCTTTTTACAATTAAATTCTTTTTCTTGTAATTTAACCCTAAAAAATACCAAAATTTACAATTAACTCCAAAAACATAAAATTTAACCAATTAAACTCAAATTCAACCTAATTAACACAAAATTAACTCAATTAAACATCTAAAAATATACTAAAAATATCATATAAATCACTATTATCAATGAGTAAGGTACCTAAATGTCCCAAATTGTGGAAAAGTTTAGAAATATATTTGTTCTCAATCATTCTTCAATTTCTGATTACCAAATCTCCGGCAAAAACCTAAAAGTAAAACGAGGAGAGAAGGCTGAGGATGAGGCTATAATAAATGAGAAATAGGAGAGAGATCATAGGTGATTTTGTCTGATGGTGCATTATTTTATTAGGAACGTCTTGAGGAAACAATAGCCTAAAAACTTGCATTAGAGTTTTCTTCATTTGGGTTTTCATATGAAACATCTTCTAGTTTTTGGATAAAAGTTCAAAGAAACTCTTTCCTTGTGTTGCTTGCCCTTTTTTATGTAAATTTCTTACAGCTTCTACTTATAGTTTTCTAATTCCTTGTTGATTTTCTTCTAATTTGATTATCTTCCATATTATTTGCATCTCTTCAAATTTGGTATTGGTGTTGATTTCTTTGTTGATTAAAATGTACAAGCTATTTATCGAGGAAAAACAAAAGAGAGTCCTAGTCCTATCCTAGTAAGGAAAGATGAATTATAACCAAGAAAGACAAAAGATAATCCTATTTTAACTAGCAAATCCAATAGTTATCAACGCTCATCAAGTTGGCGTGTAGAAATCACATATGTCCAACTTGCGATCTATGGTGTGATAAGTTCTGTTGCTAAGCTTTTTAGTGAACACATTAGCTAGCCACTTGTTAGATGTCACATGGGACTGTACCTTAACTTTCTTCCAACATATATGAGCCATAATGCACTCTACCAATGTCAATTCTTTTCCTTGTTTAAAGATCCTGACTTCTCAAAGTTGGGAAGTGACATTGGAGGAGGAATCAAGTTTGGACAGAAAATGCTTGAGATGTTGGATTTCATCAAAAGAAAAGTTTCAATAGAGGTTGTCTTTGTGGATGTCTCTACTATGTCTGACAAGTTTGTTGGAGCCCTGTTGTAGTTGACTTGTTTTCCTCCATTGCCTTTAGGAGGTCAAACATATAACTTTCAACAAGTCTCCTTTGTATGGTGTGGCTTCCCACAATAATTACAATGTAGGTGATCTCTATCAGAATTGATAGTCTTCAATTGCTCCTAAGAACCTTTTGCAGTCAGTCTAGATTTCTCAATAGGTACTATGTAGAGCATAACATTCCTGCTTTCCTCTTGTTGAACATAGGAATATGCTTCTTTTGGAGAGGGAAAAAGGGGTTTTACCTAGTATTTGAACCCTTATCTGATCAAATTCATTGTTTACTCCAACCAGAAAATCATAAACCTGCTCCTTTTTAACTAATTTTGAAATTTAACTACATCTGCAGAAGAATTTGCCTTAAAGTCTTAATAATAATCTATTTCTTGCCTAAGCTGCTTAGTTCAGAATAGTACTAAAAGATATGTCATCTCAGCTTGCTTTTATGCCATGGTTTTTGTTCCAAATTTTAAAGATCCAACCGTCATTCCTCATGTGTGAGTAGGTGATTTTGGTTGCATTCTATATTTTCTTTGCAGTGTCAAATAGTAAATATTGTTCGGAAATTAGAGATTGCATAGATTTGATGGGTCATTCATTGTCTGGGTGGAATCAAAAGAATTTGGTTGTTTTTTTTATCTCCAGCAATATAATGTTAGGATTAATTCCTAACCCGGTTAGATATTAGGAGATTTGGATTAATTTCCATAATAGAAGAGCTTAGAGATGATAGGGTAGAAATTGGCAAAAGAAAAAAGAGAGAACCGAGAGAAAGAGAGAGAAAAAACGAAGATTTCTCTATTGATTGATCAAGTGGTCCCCCAAGGGGATTCTGTTATAATATAAAGCAAAAGGATAATAATGAGATGCACTAGAGGACAAGGGAGCATGCAATTCCCCTTTCCTACGTGAATACTTGACATATAATCCTACAATATTCTAGCTTTGATAAACAATAAATAAGCTCCAGACCAAGCTATTTATGTACCATTACCATCAAGTTTCAGAAGACTTATTTGTAAATTGGGGTTGTCATTAACCAGCTCATTTTTTTCTGCTGTCTTATTGTCCCTCCATAGTGATAAGAAAAGAACTTGGATATTAAAACCACAAGGAAGAACAAAGAGCCTTTAAAGTGGCTAAATCTAAGTAGAGAAAACAAACCTTGTAAAGGAGAGGCTCAAATCAAAGAAGTCAACCACAGACTGGTAACCTACTGGTTGGCATTGAAATAGGCAAACATAGTGGCTGGAAAAGAACTAGCGATGAATAGCAATCGGAAACATCATGCTCTTACATGTTCTGGTGTGGGGGTGAGGATACCGAATCTTTAGGCAACGAGTGAGCATATGTAGCGGCGGATGGTGGCGAGACTCCGAGAGAGGGTGAACAAACCCTAGGCTTTCTTCCTATGGGGGTAGTGACAATAAAGAGGGAGCAAACTCGACATCATAAGACTTGTTCAAAAAATGTTTATCGTAGATCGGAAAAATCGAATCCAATTCTAAAGAGAGGACACTCTTAATAAGGCATCAGCTCTGGTGGTGACAAGGAGGAGGTGCTATTGCTTGACCTCTTGATACTTTAACCTTTTAAATGGAAACAAAACCTAGTGCTAGGAGGAAGAAAACTTGACCTCTTTCGAAGGAAAAAACACGACTTCTGGAAAGAGCACAAACTTTGATAAAATAAAAAAATTTTAGAATAAAAGTTTTATTAGTTCTCATGTTAATATATTAAAATTGTACAAGCTATTTATGGGAAAAAAACAAAAGTCCTAGTCATATCCCAACAAGGAAAGATATTAAGATAGTTATATCCTAATTAGGAAATCCAATAGTTATCAACATTTATTTAGATCTTTCTAATTTTTTTCAACTTGCAGACTTGTTTCTTTCGGCAGTTTGGACGCTCAGTTGTTCACACAGACTACCTTGCTCTTCGTAAGGGCTTCATAACGGTATGCTGGCTTCTCATTTGTTAGGAACAAAATTAATGCTATTCTTTTAAATAGTTTGGTCATTTTCTTTCGTTGTTCTTTTCTCCTTTCTTTTTTTTTAAATAATGTTTATGTATGTATTCTTAAAAGATATGTCCTTTAAACTTATCATTGTATCCCTCTGATTTCATTTGTCTACCTTAATATTGTTCTTTTATTACGGAAAAAGCAACGTAGGGACTCATATAGATAGCAATATATTTTCACTTAAGCATAAAAAATCATGATTGATTCATAGTTTCAATAGGAAATTTTGATTTTTAGCTTGATGCTTTTGCATTGCACTACCCTCTAGCAAAAAGCAAGGTGGGGTATATGGTTGTCAATTTATGCCAGAAATTCAGCAAGCCAGTGAAAAAAATGAAAAATAGGGAAGAGGAAGAATTGAAGATATCATGAAAAGAGATGGGTAATAATGTGGAACGCCCAATGGGATATATGTTGTCGCTGAAAGAACAACCCTAAGCTTCACACCCTATTATTTGTAGAATACCACCTTTCTGTTTGAAATTGTTATAGAATGGATTGTAATTAGTTGTAGATTGATTTACTTTCCTTGTACATAATATGAAGTTTTCTAGTTAGTATTCCTATTCTTGTATAAATTCTATAGTTTTGCTTCAATTCAATATATAGATAACATAATTCTCCCATTTCGTTTGTGTTTTGTTTCATGGTATTAGAGCTTTTGGCTCTAAAAATTTTATGGGTTTCCGTCTCTGGGTTTGGAATTGCTATTCCGTTCTATTCGTTTTTGGGTCGCATTTTCGATGACTGTTTTGTCTCATCGCTGGTGGAAAGAGAAGCACGAGGTCCCGATCTATCTTTTCCCAGAGTATGGTGGTCGAATTCCTAGTGTGTGAGGCTCACTTGCCAATTGAAGTTTTTGGTGACCTCACGCTCCGGTGCTTGGAGGCACGTGCAGAGGTTGTTGAAGCTCCGATTCTATTTTTGGCGTTGCCTGATCCTTTCCGGTCAGATCCCGAGATCTTTTTGGCTTGGTTCCCTCTTCTACTGGTATTTTGTTTCCAACAAGGTTCTGCTCCTTTTCTGTTCTTTGTTCTTTCTTTAGTTAGTTCCTTATTGGAGGTTTGGGCATTTATTTTTGGCTTAATATACTGGACTACGTTGCTGCTTTGGTTGATTGTTTTATTCTGTGTGGATATTATGGCTGACAATAAAGAAATTGTTAGGGAAACTCTTATTGAGATTATTCCTTTATCTAAGATTACAGAAGAAAAATTAGATGAATCTACTTATCTTGATTGGAGCAGAACTATTAAGATTTATCTTTATAGTATAGATAAGGATGATCACTTAACTAATGACCCTTCCACTGATAAAACTTAAAAGCAGATCTGGATGAAAAATGATTCATGGTTACTTTTACAGATTAGAAATTCAATTGAAAAAAAATGTGCTTGGCTTAATTTTCATTGTGAACGTGTAAAAGAGTTCATGGATTATTTGACATTTTTATATTCGGGAAAAAGGAATGAGTCTTGTATTTATGATGTTTGTAAAGCTTTTTATCGTGCTGAAAATGAGGCAAAATCAATCACTTTATTTTATGGAGTTTAAGAAAATTTATGAAAAATTGAACATGGTTCTACCTTTTAGTGCGGATATTAGAGAGCAATAGTCTTAGAGAGAAAAAATGGCAGTGATGAGTTTTCTGACTGGTTTGCCACCTAAATTTGAGATAGCTAAATCTTAAATTCTCTCTGGTTCCGAAATTCATACTCTTGAAGATGTGTTTAGTAGGTTACTGCATCCAGGTAATGCTTTATCTAGTAAGCTAAATAGTGCTTTTATTATCAAAGAAAGTGGGGGTGATAATGGAAATAAAAATATGACGAGAGGGGGTAAATAAATCTAATGGCAATCGAAATACTGATATTATCTGCTACTATTGCAAAGAACCAGATCATATGAAGCACTGCTGTAAAAAATTGCATAATTGCAATTAGAGGGCATAAATTGCTAATGTGACTACTTTTGGTTCATTATCTAAGCATAATGTCACTATTTCTCCCGTAGAGTATGCGAAATACTAAAAAATGTTAAAGGAATCCTCGACTTCGGTCACTACTGAGGCAGGTAATATATGTCTTATCTCCTTTAGCAACAATTGGGTCATTGATTTCGGTGCCAAGAATCACATGATAGGTAACCCTAATACTTTCTCTAATTTTCGGTCTCATAAAGCTCATTTACCTGTTACTATAGCTGATGGAAAATCATACAACATTTTTGGGTCCGGAACTGTCATACCGACTCCTTCTATTACTCTATCTTCTATTCTAAATCTGCCTAACCTAACATTTCATTTGATATTTGTGAGTAAACTTACCAAAAACTCAATTGTTGTATCTCATTTTTTTCTGATCAGTCTTTTACAGGATGTTATGATGAAGCAGATTTTTTGTAAAGGACATGAATCTGGTGGTCTATACATCCTGGATTCTTGGGTACCATGGTCTATTGCTTGTTCCAGTGTAGTTTCTCCTTTTGAAGCATATTGTTAGTTGGGGCACACCTTTGCCTGTTCTAAAGAAATTATGTTCACAGTTTCATGATGTGGATTGTGAGTCTTGTCATGTTGCTAAATATCATTGTAGCTCGTCAGGTCCTAAAATTAATAAACGAGCTAAATTTTCTTTTCAACTTGTTCATTCGGATGTTTGGGCTGCTTGTCCAGTTATGGCGAAAACTGGGTACAAATATTTTGTTATTTTTGTCGATCATTTTTCTCATATGACTTGGATTTATTTTATTAAGAATCGTTCTGATGTATTTTTTCATTTTTATGCTTTTTGTGCTGAAGTTAAAACTCAGTTTAATGCCTCTGTGAATATATTACGAAGTGATAATGCTAAGGAATATATGTCAAATTTTTTTCAGCGGTATATGTCTCAACAGGGCATTTTTCACCAGTTCTCTTATGTTGATACCTCTTCTCAAAATGGAGTTGCTTAAAAGAAGAACAGACATTTACTTGAGGCTGATAGAGCTTTATTGTTTCAAATGAATGTTCCTAAGTATTTTTGGATCGATGCTATTTCTACAGTTTGTTTTCTGATTAATAGAATGCTCTCTACGGTGTTAAATGATGATGTACCTTATAGTGTTTTGTTTTCAAATAAAACTTTCCAGTGGAACCACGGATTTTTGGTAGTACTTGTTACGTTCGAGATGTACTTCCCTATGTTACTAAACTTGATACTAAGATATTGAAGATCCTAAGGCATTGAAGTGCTTTTTCTTGGAATTCTCGCGTCTTTAAAAGGGATATAGATTTTATTCCCCTGATCTGTAGCGATATTTGGTTTCAGCTGCTGTGGTATTCTTAGAAGATAAACCTTTCTTTTCATCCCACCCACTCTTACAAGTCAGGGGGAAGAAGATGAGTGTCTCATTTATACGGTGACATCTTTTTCAGAGTTTGTTGATGTGTCTTGCATCTTCTGGTATCGAGCAGATAGCAAGTGATGATCCTTCAACATCTGCAAGATTGTAGATTAATTAGGTGTACTTTAGAAGAAGAGACACCAATGATACATGTCCTGCACCAGCCCTTTCTTCATCTGATCCTGCTCCTGCTGATCCCGATCTTTCCATTGCTCTTCGTAAAGTTACATACAATTGTAAATCCACTTATTCCATTGCTAATTTTGTTTTGTATGATCACCTATCTTCCTCAACATGCTCTTTACTTGTATTTTTAGATTCTATATCTATCCCTAAGATGGTTAAGGAAGCCTCAAGTCACCCTGGATGGTATGATACTATGATTGAGGAGATGAATGTCTTGGATATAAATAACACTTGGGAGTTGGTGAATTTACCAGAAGGGAAGAAGGGTATGGGTTGCAAATGGATCTTTAGAGTCAAAGTTAAACCGAATGGTTCTATAGCTCGACTAAGGATTATGTCCAGACTTATGGGGTAGATTATTCCGATATTTTCTCTCCAATCACCAAATTGAGTTTTGTTCGTCTTTTAATATCTTTGGCAGCGTCCACCATTGGCCTTTATATCAACTTGACATAAAAAATGATTTTCCTCGTGGCGATCTTCAGGAAGAAGTTTATATGAAGCAAACACCTGATTTTGTTGCTCAGGGGGAGTATGGGAAAGTTTGTCATCTGAAGAAGTCCCTATATGGATTGAAACAGAGTTCTCGTGCTTGGTTTGGTAAATTCAGTGAGGCTGTCCAAGAGTTTGAGCTAAATAAGAGACTGTGTGATCACTTAGTTTTCTACAGACAATCAGAAGATGACATTATTCTTCTTGCGGTTTATGTTGATGATAACGTGATTACAGGTAGTGAATTTGTAGGTATCTTTTCACTTAAGTCTTTCGTGCATGGTAGATTTCACACTAAAAACTTGGGCCAGTTGAAATATTTTTTAAGAATGCAAGTGACGAGATGTAAGAAGGAAATTCTTCTATTCTAAAGAAAATATGTTCTTGGCTTGCTTGCAAAAACTGAAAAATTAGGAGCTAAGCCATATATTATTCTTATAGTTCTTAGTGTACAACTTACAAAGGATGATGGTGATCCTTTTGATGATCCAGAGAGATACCGAAGTTTAGGTGTAAAATTGAATTATTTCATAGTGACTTGTCCATATATCGCATTTGCAGTGAGCATTGTTAGTCAATTTATAGCTGCTCCCACGATTAAGTATTGAGAAGCTTTAGAGCAGATTTTATGTTATTTGAAAGATGTTTTTGGAATAGGTATACTGTACAGTGATTATAGACATACTCATATTGAGTGTCTTACTGATGCTAATTGGACAGGTTTTAAGATTGATAGGACGTCAATAACATACTATTGCATTTTTGTTGGAGGAAATTTAGTATCTTGAAGGAGCAAGAAGCAAACTGGAGTATCTGGATCTAGTATAGAATATGAATACAGAGCTATATCATAGTCTGCATGTGAAATTTTATGGATTCATCATTTGGTTGCTGAAATTGGTATAGATTATGAACAAAAACTTAATTCCTTCTTTTTCCTTCAATAGATGAATACACATATATATACAAAAATTATTCTCCTATTTTAGGTAACAATCTAATCCCTAAAAATCAGTAACTGATACAATACAAAAGGAAAGCTATCAATTAAATATAAATTAGGAAAGCTATCAATTTTACAGCTATACAAAATCAGAGATTCTCTAACACTCGCCCTCAAGCTGGAGAATGAATATTTTCCATTCCCAGCTTGCTAATAATATTTCTGAAAGTTGAGCTGTCCAATCCTTTTGTGAGCACATCAGCCATTTGGCCATTCCTAGGAACATAAGGAGTGCAAATAATTCCACTTTCAATCTTTTCCTTGATGAAGTGCCGGTCTATCTCAACATGTTTTGTTCTATCATGTTGGACTGGATTATGTGCAATGCTTATAGCAGATTTGTTGTCACAATACAACTTCATAGGTTCACTCTATTTAATCTGTAAATCTTCTAAGATTTTCTTTATCCACAACAGTTCACAAATTCCTTGAGCCATTGCACGAAATTCAGTTTCCGCACTTGATCTAGAT
This sequence comes from Excoecaria agallocha, assembly GCA_037975025.1. NCBI lineage: Eukaryota > Viridiplantae > Streptophyta > Magnoliopsida > Malpighiales > Euphorbiaceae > Excoecaria > Excoecaria agallocha. Next base: position 5,317,895 of record CM075823.1, on the reverse strand, counting down.
ACCACTGCCTGCTTCTTGCTTCTACATGTTACTAAGTTCCCACCTATCATAGTACAGTAACCTATTGTTGAGCGTCGATCTGTGAGTGAGCCAGCATAATCTGCATCTGTGTAGGCTTCTACACTTATATCCGCTCCCTTTTTTAACATGATTCCTTTTTCAGGAGTAGATTTCAGGTATTGAATCACTCTATATGCAGCCTGTATATGAACCTTCTTGGGATCATGCATAAATTGACTTATCACCCCTACAGCATATGCAATATCAGGACGTGTGTGAGACAAGTAGATTAGTTTTCCAACCAACTTTTGATACCTTCCTTTATCAACAGCTTCATCATCCTTTGCTTCACTCAACCGATGATTTTTTTCGATTGGTGTATCAATTGGCTTGCATCCCATCATTCCTGTCTCTCGTAAGAGATCTAGAATGTATTTTTGTTGGGAAATAAAAATACCTTCTTTAGATCGAGCTACTTCAATTCCTAGAAAATATTTGAGCTTTCCAAGCTCTTTGATCTCAAATTCTTTTGTAAGTCTGGCTTTAAGCTTCAGAATTTCCTCCTCATCATCACCTGTCATAATAATATCATCAACATATACTATCAAGACTGTAAGTTTCCCCACTGTTGAGTGTCTAAAGAAGAGAGTATGGTCTCCTTGGCTTTGTTTGTAGCCAATCCCTAATATCACTTTTGTAAATTTTTCAAACCAAGCCCGTGGTGATTGCTTAAGCCCATAAAGTGCCTTTCGTAATCTGCATACTTGATTATCTTTGAAGTATTTCTCAAAACCTGGTGGAGGTTCCATGTACACCTCTTCCTCAAGATCACCATGTAAAAAAGCATTCTTGACATCAAATTGCTGTAAACACTAATTAAAGTTAGCAGCTAAGGATAAGAGAATTTGGACTGTGTTTATCTTAGCTACTAGAGCAAAAGTCTCTTGATAATCTACCCCATGTGTTTGAGTGTATCCTTTGGCTACTAATCTAGCCTTGTATCTCTCCAAAGATCCATCTGCATTAAATTTAATTGCATACACCCATTTACATCCTACAAGTTTCTTATCTTTTGGATGATCAACAATCTCCCAGGTATTATTTTTATTGAGGGCATTCATTTCCTCATTCATGGCAATTTTCCAATTCTCATCCCTAAGTGCCTCTTTAAAGTTTTGGGGAATAGAAACTTTATCTAAATTAGTGAGCAAGCAACGGTGTTTATGAGAGATTTTATCATAGGACACAAAGTGAGAAATAGGATATTGAGTACAATTTCAAACTTCTTTCCTAATAGCTATAGAAACTTCCAAATCATGAATCAATGGAGAAGATAATTGTGACTGCATACCTGGTTCAGAATGTGACTGCAAGCCTGGTTCAGGAATCGAAGCTTGAACCTGCAAATGAGTAGAAGTGGGCTCTTTTCTCCTTGAGTAGACTAGGATAGATTTTTCAACAGCTGGATGTATATTGGAGTGTGATTCTAAGGTGTTAAGAGGTTGGTTATGTGGCTGGTCAGTGGGCTGGTCTTGGTCTTGCAGCTGATCAACAAATGATGGGGTTGGTAGCTGAACAGTTGGCTGAGTTGGTGGCTGAACATTTTCAGGTTTACTAGTGACCTGTAAATCAGGGAAACAAATTTTGTGTTCTTTATCTTCACTCACCCTCTCCCCCTGAAGATAAGAATCAGAATAGAAAGGTTGTTTTTCAGCAAAAGTAACCTCCATTGAAGTGAAAAATTTCCGGGAAGCAGGATGATAGCATTTATAACCCTTTTTTGTAGGAGAGTAACCAACAAAGAAGCATTTTAATGCCCTTGGATCGAGCTTCCCTCGGTTAACATCATGAATGTGAACAAAAACTACACAACCAAAGACTTTCGGTGGTAATTTAGAGGCTATTTATGACTCCGGGAAATACTCATGAAAAACATTCATCGGACTCTTTAAGCCAAGAAGTTTAGAGGGCATTCTATTTATCAAGTGAGCTGCAGTAAGAACTGATTCCCCCCAATAACACTTAGGAACATTATTTTGAAATAATAATGTTCGTGTGACTTCTAAGAGGTGTCTATTTTTCCTCTCGGCCACCCCATTTTGTTGTGGTGTATTAACACAAGATGAGTAATGAACAATTCCTTTTTTTTTGAAGAAAAGAGGAAAGTTTTTGATTGAAGTAATCTCTTGCATTATCACTCCTTAGATTTTTTATTCTCACCCCAAATTGATTCTTGATCATTTGGAAAAACTTTGGAAAAATTTCACCAACTTCAGATTTGCTTTTCATGAGATAAACCCAGGTTACCCTTGTACAATCATCTATAAATGTAACAAACCACCTTGCCCCTGTAATGTTTGAGACTTTGGAAGGACCCCATATATCTGAATGGATTAATGAAAAAGGAACAGTACTTTTAGTATTGCTCAAAGGATAAGAAACACGTTTGTGTTTATCCAGTTCACACACATCACAATGCAAATTATTCACTTCAATGTTTTTGAATAACAAAGGAAACATAGTTTTGAGCAGACTAAATGGTGGATGACCAAGACGATAATGGTTCAACAAAATATCATCTTTATTGGTGGAAAGGCTAGATAAATAGGTTTTTGACGAGAAACAATTTGTGTCTTCCTTAGGGTCAAGTATATAGAGCCCATTCCTCTCCTTAGCCAGTCCAATCATCTTCCCCGAGACCAGGTCCTGAAAAATACAGTAAGTGGGATAAAAGGTTACTTTGCAATTCAAAACAGATGTAATTTGTTTTATGGACAACAGATTCGCAGCTAATTTAGGGACATATAAGACATCTTTTAATACAATTTTGGAAGTAAGAGGAATAGTTCCCTGACCAGCAGCGGTAGCAAAACTTCCATCAATTTTGATTTTTTGATTGCTAGGACAAGGTTTGTATGAGGCAAAGGGTTGATGTGAAAAAATCATATGATTAGTGGCACCTGAATCTATGATCCAAGTACTGTTTTGGACTGGAAAAGAGGCACTAAGAGCATAAGAATTAGAAAACTTACCTGATTGAGCCAAGGAACAAGAGCTTCCAGAGGTTCCAACTGAATTCAATATAGATTTCAGCTTTTCTATTTCTTCCTTAAGAGTTTCAAATCCATCTTGATTTGATCTTTCATTCAGAACATCCACATTATTTGTCATATGGGCTTGTCCTCGTGACTGTCCCCCACGATTACCTCCTTTTCCTTCAACATTTGGAGGTTTTCCATGGAATTTCCAGCAAGTGTCCTTGGTGTGACGTGGCTTCTTGCAATAGGTGCACCAAACTCCTTCTCGATTGGATTGCCTTTCATGTTTATTTGCCTTAGCAGTATGCCCATTCTTTACTGAATTCATAGCTGATCCCTCATTTATTGGATTGTCAAGCATTACTCCTCGGCGATTCTCCTCAGCCCGTATTATAGAAAAGACACCCTCAAGAGATGGGAGGGTTTCTTTCCCGAGAATTTGAACTCGAACGTGATCAAAGTCCATATTGAGGCCTGCAAGAAATTCAAAGATTCTTTCTCTTTCCACAAATTTCTGCAACATGGCAGCATCTTCTCCACACTTCATTTTAACGTTTTGATAATAATCCAATTCAAGCCACAAGCCTTTCATAGTACTATAGTACTCAGTGACAGAAAGATTACCTTGTTTTGTGGTATTGATTCTGGTTCGAATCTCGTAAGTTAATGCAGCATCTTGCATTTTTGAATAGGTCTGACGAATGGTTTCCCAAACTTCTGCAGCAGTTGTTAAGAACATACAAGTTCGGCTTACTTCAGGTGTCATAGAGTTCCATAGCCATGACATGATCATAGAATCTTCTTCGTCCCATTTTGCAAATGTGGCATCTTCAACAGTAGGTCCAATTCCAGTAAGGTGGTTCAATTTTCCCTTTCCTTTGAGAAAGGTCTTGACAATTTGTGACCATTGAAGATAATTATGACCATTGAGCCTGTAGAAGGATTGAATGTTCCGCAGTTCTCCTTTTGACTCATTTGGAGTCATAGATGAGTGAACATCAGCATCATCATTGATTGTAGCCGATTGACTTTCAGATACATTCGACATAATGAGACTTCCAATGAAAAACACACGTTACACAAACTTGCAAGGAAGAAATGAATAGATCAAGTGGGCACGTGGATGTGTAAGGGATAGAAATAGAACACACGTGGCCACGCAAAGAAGAGAGTAACACAGCACATGGGCACGCAAGGGAAAGAGAAGTAGAACACGTGGTCACGCAGAGAAGAAGAGAAAACAGCTCGTGGTTACGTAGAGAAGAACAGAAGAACAGCCCGTGGTCACGCAAAGAAGAAGAAAAAAACAGCCCGTGGCCACGGAGGTGAGTTGGGCAACCAACACCCAAAAAAAAAAAAATTCTAGGGTTTGAAAAGCCGTAAAGAAGGCTCTGATACTATGAACAAAAACTTAATTCCTTCTTTTTCTTCAATAGATGAATACACATATATATACAAAAATTATTCTCCTATTTTAGGTAACAATCTAATCCCTAAAAATCAGTAACTGATACAATACAAAAGGAAAGCTATCAATTAAATATAAATTAGGAAAGCTATCAATTTTGCAGCTGTACAAAATTAGAGATTCTCTAACAGATTACTCGTTTCTAGCAAAACTTTGGTGTGATAATCAAGCTGCTCTTCATATTGCCTCCAATTCAGTGTATCACAAACGGACCAAGCATATTGAAGTTGATTATTACTTTATTCGTTAAAAAAATTCAAAATAATATCATTTCAACAGGAAATGTGAAGACGGGAATAATTAGGTGATTTGTTCATAAAGATCTTAAATGGCTCTCGAGTTGACTATTTGTGTAACAAGCTGATTATGATTAATATCTATACTCCAGTTTTAGAGGGAGTTATAGAATGAATTGTAATTAGTTGTAGATTTATTTACTTTCCTTGTACAGAATATGAAGTTTCCTAGTTCATATTCCTACTCTTGTATAAATTCTATAGTTTTGCTTTAATTCAATATATAGAAAATATAGTTCTCCCATCTTTTGTGTGTTTTGTTTCAGAAATCAAGTACTTATAACTTGAATTTAAGTTCTTGTGCATGAGAATTTTTTGTATTAGAATGTCAGTGCTGACATGCAAGTTTATAGCAGTCATAGTAATGGTTTTGCTTTCTTATTATGTCAGAATCACAACCTCTCTTTGAAATATGATTTTCACAGCTACATGATTCGATCCATGGAAGAAGAATTCCAAAGGATAGTTGGTGTAAGGTAACGTAGTGCACTTGGACATTAGTTAGATTGGAATTAATGCAAAATTTCAGGAAATCCAAAATAAAGTCTTGTTTTGAATTTGGCTGGTTGAGTTCTTATGGAGAATAAGTCAGCTAAGATATCTGATAGTTTATTGCCTTGCAGTGGTCCATTATGGGGATTCGTTGTTGCTTTCATGTTGTTTAATGTAAAAGGTATGTCATTCTGATGAATTTTGCTCTTATGTGGGCCAGTGTTGGGAAGAATTTACTTCTGCATCTTTCTCTTTTCCTTTTCTAAGTCAGCTGGATTTTTTCATGATGACTTGTCAGATTCAGGCTACCTAAATAGGCTTTAGAAAGTTCCTGTGGAATATTCAAGGAAAGATTTCATGAAAGGCTTGTTCCTTGATAGTTTTAGAAAATTTATTGACAAAACTGGATTTTATGCATAAGCTAATCTAGTTGCCTGCCTATTGGATGGTTGATGTAGATTTCATTTCAAAGTCACTGAATGTGGTGGTAAATTTGTTCTGTTTCTTACTACAGGGTCTAATCTCTATTTCTGGATAGCCATTATTCCCATCAGTGTGAGTATCTAATTCTTTCTATTTCAGTTTTACCAGTCAGCTATATGCTAGGAAATAACATTTTTCACTAGTAGCACAACTTGGCATTGAAAATGCAGTTCAAAAGTCATTTACGTTTTGTATCTAGTGTGTACCTTTACTGGAGTGACTATAAGGAAGCAATTAATGAAAATTCTGCAAAGTATATGCCTTTCTTGTTGCATTATTCTGATATCTGAGATTTGTCTGCAGCTTGTCCTTTTGGTGGGTGCAAAACTTCAGCATATTATTGCAACTTTGGCATTGGAGAATGCTGGTATAAGTGGATGCTATGCAGGACAAAAGCTAAAGCCTCGAGATGGTCTTTTCTGGTTTAAGAAGCCGGAATTATTGTTGTCCTTGATCCATTTTATCTTGTTCCAGGTTAGCAATGCTATACTGACGGAGCTAAAAGAGTCAATCCTCATTTCTTTTCTACTAAATTTATATTTATGACCTTATATTGGATAAGTACAATTGACATGCATTTTTTTCCTTTATTTAATTTTCATTGCAGAATGCTTTCGAGTTGGCTTCCTTCTTTTGGTTCTGGGTACATCCTCTTCTATGACTGGATTGGTATTCGATTACCTGCCAGTCATTTACTACAAATCAATTTCTACAACTTCATAGAATTAAAAATTCCTCCAATTTTTTTTTTTTTTTATAGTATTTTATCTTCAGTTTTCTTATATGACATGAGAAATATGGACACTTACAAGTCCACATGAAACCATAAAGGATAAATAAGAATTGTTTTCTTTTTCTTTGCATCTGTGTTCAGGATGCTGGACTATGCATTTAGCTAATGATATTCTGGTTTAATTACAGTGGCAATTTGGATATAATTCCTGCTTTATTAGGAACCATTTGCTGATGTACATACGGCTAATTTTGGGGTATACACAGATTTCAACTACCTATGATTTCTGCCCTTATCAAACAACTTTGGCCCTCATATAGTTGGTGTTTCCCTTTTTTTTTTTTTTTTTGCAGGTTTACTGGACAATTCATCTGCAGCTACAGCACCTTGCCTCTTTATGCACTTGTTACTCAGGTTCATAACTAAAGCCAATCTTCTCTCAAAATAATATTATTGATCTACTGTGCATATTTGAGTTATTATAGAATGCTGCCTACAAGCAAGGGCACCTTGTAATGGCAGCAAAGCAACTATAAAATGGAAGTCTTATGTGGTTGCCAACAGTTATTTGCCCTAATGGCCCAATGCGCTGGTGCTAATGTTTCATAATCTATCCCCGAAACGAACTTCACACTTTGAAAATGAGAGAAAAAAGAAAAATCTATCCTCGAACTAGAATCATGGATGTTTTTATTTTTATTTTGTTTCGTTTTATTTTTCAGATGGGAACAAACTATAAGGCAGCACTAATCCCACAAAGGATAAGGGAGACGATTCATGGATGGAAGAAGGCAGCTAGAAGGAAGAGAAGGCATGGACATCTCATGGATGATTCTACCATACACACCGATACAAGTACGGTATTGTCACTTGAGGAAGATGACCACCAGTTCATCGATATTCCTGAGGCTAGCAATGGTACACACCCTGAAATTGAGTTACAGCCAGCTTCTACTGATACTGCTAGTTCTGCTCCAGTTGCAAACGAAGTATCAAGCAGGATTGGTACTCCTTTACTTAGACCCTCATCATCTATTTCCGCCCAAAGATCACCGGATCTTTTCACAGAAAGTGTGCCTAGGTCATCTTCTATGCCAGCTAAAAGACAATGAAGAAGCTTAAACAAACTGATATGAGTGTAAACGTACTTTGTCAATCCATGTAGATAAACAAAGTTTTTTATTTCTATTTTCTTTTTGAAACCTTGTAGAGAAACAAGGTTGACAGAATACTTTGATGATTAATTATAGCGTATAAATAGACAAACTAGGAAATCAAAAAGCGAAAGAATATTTGCAGGTTGTAATGCGACTTGCAGATTTAGAAATGATATACAAGTACGTACATAAGTTCCTTAACTCATCTTTTCATTGCTCTAGGAAGCATCAGCTTGATGCATGGTTTAGAAGGACAAGAAAAATTAGAACAAAATTGGGCCCTTTTTTTTTTTAATCTCTTGATCTTTAACAATCTCGCAATTTAATTTTGATGAGACTTGATTTCTCTCACTTTTTCGTCAAAACCTGAAAAAGAATATCCTGATGGAGAGAGAATGAGCATAATAGAGCAGGTAAAGGACAAAGTTCAATAAGGATTTAAATTTTTTTTTTTCACAGTAGAATCCATCTCTCCTACATCATTTAGGAATCATGTATTTATATTTTCGTTCACTACTAGAATTTAGAACCCACTTGATTAAGTTGACCCCATTAACCATATAATTGGATCATAATTTTTACATTCTCCCACCGACGTTTCATTAATCAATTTAAAAATTTAATAATATAACATTAGTGTCTTGAATTTAATATGAAATCCTCTTCACATGGGTAGAACATAAATAATAATTATTATTAAATAAAAACTAAAAATGAATCATGGCAATTCCATATATGTAGATTAATACTGTTCATTTATCACGTATTTAGTTTTTATACTTGATATAATTTTACGTTTGATCCGATATATTGTATTAACCTGTATAGTATTAACTTGTATAGTATTAACCTATATAGTATTAATATGTACTGCTTAACTTATATTATTATATACAGTGTTTGGTACAAAAACTGTAATAATCTGTAATATTTTATATTATTTTTGGTGCACAATGATATACCGTATTATTTTTTAAAAAAATTTTAAAATATGTAAAATTAAATTATTTTTAATGTTACTAATTTAGACAAAAAAATTGGTTATAAAATACAAATTTTCATACATACATCAATTTTGTTTTTCTTTTAAAATGTACAAATTTCTTAGAATATGAGTATATATTAATAGATATATTAACAATTATGAAGATGGTGACGACAACAGCGGTAGTGACAGTATGGTGATGGTGATGGTAGCGGCGGTTATGGTGGTGCCAGTAGTGGTGGTGGCTATGGCAGTGGTGGTGAGGGTGGCAACGACGATTGTGGCGGTGGTGATCATGGCCATGGTGGTGGTGGCAATAGTGTGGCGGTGGCCAGGGGCATAGTTAGGAATTGGATTCAGTGGAGTCAAAAATTATTACTTATAAAAAAATTCATTCACATGAAAAAACAAAAAATAATATATTAATATAATAATAATAATAATATATATAATAATACTAATAATATTACAATTATCCTCTACGAGTTTTCATATTTTGAAAGTAATGAATAATTATTTCATTGTTAATACTTTCAAATACATCTTTTTCAATATAAGTAACCAAACAATCATTCAATAATTGATCTCCCCTTCGATTTCTCAGACGACTTTTCACTATATTCATAGCAGAAAATGCCTTTTCAACAGTTGCCGTTGTGATTGGTAATATCAAAGCTAATTTGACAAGTAAATAAACTAAAGGATACATCAAAATTTTTCTTGTCTTAACTAGAAATTGAGCAAGATTGTTGATTCCTTCCTACTTCAAAAACTCATCATTAGATAGCATGTTAGTAATATAAGTTTCAAGCTGATTGTCAAGTGAAAGAAGTTGTACCAGTGAAAAATTTCGAGGATAAAATTGAGCAAGTCGAATCAACTTTTATTTGTCAAAACAGGAAAATGCATCATTTGGACTTAAATAAGCCACACATAAAAGCAACTCATTATTAATCTCAGTAAAACGATTGTTAAGCTCTTGAAGTTGCAAATCAATGACAACATAAAGTAAATCCACTTGATAATGGTGCAAATTTGTGACTTCTTGAATTCTACGCCGTGATTGCCCTTTCACTTGAAACATATCACTCATATTAGAAATAGAGATACTATGTGCTTCACAAAAGAGGCAAACCTCATTCAACAAAGAATTCCAACCATCATCCCTCATCTTTTGTAGCCTTTTTTTTGATAGTGCAACTAATTGCATAGCATTAACAATATCTTGATCTTTTCTTTGCAAAGCTTGTGATAACTCATTTGTGATTCCCAAAATCCCTTTCATTAAGTGCAAATTGAATTCAAAATCAAAACATTGTAATGCTTCTAATAAAGTATAAGCTTCAGCTCTTTGTTCATAGTTAGTTCCATCTTTAACAATGTTATCAAGTGCCTTTACTACAGATGCAAACATAATTATTAAATTCAAGATTGTACCATAATGGGAATCCCAACGTGTGTCACCTACTCGTTTAAGACTAGTTTCTTGATTTAACCCTCGATCGCTTGTCAATTCACCATTTCTTAATGCTTCGGAAACTTTAACAGTTTGACTTTCTCTCAAAAGATCCCGACGTTTACACGATGCTCCAACAACATTCAATAAAGTAGCCAACAAATTAAAAAGAGATGCAATATTGATTTCATTTTTAGCAACTGCAACAAGTGTTAATTGGAGTTGATGAGCAAAACAATGAACATAATAAGCAGATTCACTTTCTTTCATGATCAAACTCTTCAATCCATTGAATTCTTCTCTCATGTTACTAGCCCCATCATAACCTTGCCCTCGTAACTGTGACATACTTAAACTGTACTTAGCAAATAACGACTTGATCGAAATTTTAAGAGATGAAGTACTAGTATCATGAACATGAACAATACTAAGAAATCTTTCAACCACTTCACCCTTATTATTAACATAACGCAAAACAACAATCATTTGTTCTTTCACTGATACATCATGAGATTCATCAACCAAAATTGCAAATATGTCATCACCTAAATCGTTAATGATGGCATCAATAGTCTTAGTAGCACAAGCATTTATAATCTCATATTGAATAGTAGGAGATGTTAACTTGAGATTATTTGGAGCATTTTTGTGAACAACATCATCAATACTTTCATTGTGCTTAGCTAAAAACTTTAGAAGTTCATTGAAATTACCTTTCTGTTTGGAACTATAAGATTTATCATGACCACAAAAAGGAATATGTTGTCACAAAAGAAATCGAATGTAATCAATTGAAGCAGTTAATCGAGTTCTATATTCCTTTCTTACTTGATCTGTATGTCTATTGAAAATGACTTCTATATTTTGGTCTTGTTTCAACAGTGCTTCACATTTTTTCCAAGCTACATTATGAGCACTATTAGGGGCTCCCACATGAATATCTAATCTATCCTTTTTATTCCAAGTATTGAAACCATCTGTAATAAATGAATCACCTCCTCCTTGCTTCCCAATCTCAATTCTAAAAAGATAACAACATAAGCAAAATGCTGCATCTTTTTGTATACTATACTCCAACCAATTAGAATATTCTTTGTACCACTTAGGATTAAAACGACGAAAAACATTCCCAATAGTTCGTTGTTTAAAATTACAGTTTTGTGGTTGGCAAGGTCCTTTTTGAAGATACGCTCTTCTTACTTTATCTCGATCATTAGGATGATATTCTGAGATTTTAATTCTCAATCCAGGATCAGCAGAAAGATTATCTAAATTAATCTCATGACTAGCTTTTTTTGAACTACTTTCTTGATCTTTATTTCCAATTTCTTGGTCAATTGGTTGCTCAAAGGGTGATTTTCTCTTAATCACAAATTTATCCATGACTGTTTCAAAAAATAAAATGTCAATTTTAACTATAATGCTCATCACTATCTCAAATATTGAAAATTTTGAATCTAACTCCAATTAAAATTGAACATAATTCCTATTTACACAATATCACACTAAAATAAAATCAATTACCCATCTATATGATCTATTTTTATAAAGCATATTCAATTTCAATTTCTCACATATCAAAGAATTGAAAATAATTAGAATTTTCATGCATTAATATTTGAGAATAAAACTATAATAAAAAGAGAGAAAATATTATATTATTGTGTACCTTTATAAAATTGAAGACAAGAACTTGCAACTAAATTTTGTCTTGTCCCTTTTGAATCTTCAAGTGGACCTCCACCTCCACCACACTTCAATGGTATTTTCACTGGCGTTTTCACTGTTCTTTGTTCTTATGTTGTTTGAACCACTCTTTCAAAGAAAAGAGTCAATTTGTTTTTCATTAGGTGTCTTTTGCTTTTTCCCAATGTGAGTGTGGCGTGTTCTTCACACTTCTTCCCCTAATACCCCTAATACCTAACATGAGTGTGGCGTGTTCCTCACACTTCTTCCCATAATACCCATTTATTTGTTTTTCTTTTATATATATATATATACATATATATAACTCCAAAACTTAACACCAATTATTTTTCCATTTATTTCTATTATTGTTGTTGTAAAACATAAATAATAATTTTAAAATTTTTTAAAATTTTAATAAATTTAATTTTAATGAAAATATTTAAATATATTAGTGGGGTCAATTTTTTAATGGGATCAATTGTTATGGAATTATTTAAAAATTTTAGTGGGGTCAATTTTGAAAAAAAAAAATTTACCAAGGCTATTTTAAAAATTTTCCTAGATTGAGTGGGGTCAATTGACGAAGTGGCTACGCCCTTGGTGGTGGCGGTGGCAATGGTGTGGTGGTAGTCATGGTAGCAGTAGTAGTGGGTGGTGGCAGTAGTGTAGTGGTGGTGGCGCTAGTTGCGGTAGTAGCAAAGTGCGGTAGATGATGAAAATATCGGAGATGAAGCTACATCGCAGATAAGGAGACGATAGAGAATTTTTTTTTGTAATATGATTTAAATCGTATTAAACAAATACATGGATTCATGTTATATTAAATTATACATAGTATTAGGGATAAGGAATCATATACTGTATAATATTATTCCATATTAATATTTTAAAAAATTTAACAAATATTATATTGGTATTAGCCTGTATTATATTATGCTATCCCATGTGTAATGTAATGAAACAAACATGGATGAGATATTTCAAAATCCTTTAGAAATAATGTCTTTATCAAATGAGATATTTCAAAATCCTTCAGAAATAATGTCTTTATTAAATACAAGTCCTGTTAATATTTTCACGACATATTTCATTTATGCATACAAATTATACTCTTAATAGGAGAAAATACAAGTGGCTCCTAAGCAAACTTAAGGAACTCAAAAAGTGGCATAACATAATAAATTCAATTCACGTCATAATATTAGTAAGGGTTTTCAATAATGCTCATTCTTTTGATATGTTCATTATATGTTATTAGAAGCAACCCTTTCATTGATGGATTTGCAACCATTAAATTGGTACTAATATGTTCAATGATCTTTTTCTTCTTTTTTTTTTCGTTTCTGATCATCTTCTTTGATAATAGATTATTTCCATTTTTTTCTATATTCAGAACCACTTGAAATGTATGACATACTTCGAAGGGTAAACCCACCTCCAGTCTCTCAAACTCATTCATTAAGTTCAGTTTGACACCTAAACTATAAGAATAACCGAATAAACACTTAAGTTAATCTTTTGTGCAAGTAATAAATATAAAAATTGGCGTGGTAAAACCATGAACTTCACGCTAAGACCAATGTGTTAACCTCCTTCAAATTTAATCTTCTTATCTAGTAATAGCAAAAAAAATTACAGAAATCGTTGTAATCTCCTCTCTCGACCACATCTTCTCCATTAACATCCCTAAAAACATCTTTTTCTCTCACATTTAGGATTTTTTCTACCTTCTGTTAAGAGTTCATAGCTTAAATGGTAGGGAGGGGTAAAACCCTTGGATCTAGCGCCTCTTAAAAGGTCACATCTAAGAGCAGTAAGGCTAGTTTGCAATTCCTCCTTGATTGTATCGCTAAGATTTTAAAGGCCGATAAGTATGCTGAACATGTTGGTGTCGGCGCTCCTGTTTATCTTGCCACAGTTCTTGAATACCTTGGTACTGAGATATGTTACTTTCTTGATCTATTCATATAATTTTCGATATAATTTCTTTTTTGGCATATACATGTCTATCAATTTTTGATCTATGGTTGACGATTTAATGTTAAATTTGGATTTGAATGTTTAATTTCAACTTAGATGCATAATATTTGTTTTGGATTTTGCGAGTTAGATTCAAAAATAGCTTTAGATTATTAATCGACTTTAAATCATTTGAATTACATTTTAGGTTTTGACTACAATGATGATTTTTTTCTTTTGACTTGACATTTTTTTTGGTTTCTTTACCTTTATTTAAGTCGTGATTGTATTGAACTAAGACTAACTACTCTATAAATTAAAAAATTGGAATCTTGAATAAATATTTAGTGTTGTTATTTCATGAAAGTCAACAAAAATGTTTAAAATTTAACTTTTGTGATTTGATTGTGTGTGAATTTTGTTCGTTTTCTGAAAAATTTATTGCTTCATTTGCCTAAATTAGCAAGAAATGCAACATGAAATAACAAGAAAACTAGAATTGTTCCATGGCACATTCAGCTAGCTATGAGGAACGATGAAGAACTAAGCTTGACTGGTGTCTAGCAAGTGCAAAAGATTGGTTAGTTATATAGGAAAATATAATTAAAGTCCTCAAATGTCATATCCAAGGGATTGTGAATTTTAGATTACGAAATAAAGATCGTGTGAAAGAATTTCCAAGTTTTAGAATGTGATTATTAACTAAACTAAATTAATTTAAATAATTAAGTAAATTGAAAATAAGGGGTAAAACAATGACCAATTAAAAATAGAGATTAATTAACTTGGTGTTAAAAATTAATGACTAAAAAACCTTTTGGTAAGGGAACTATCTAGCTCGCCTCCTAAGTTCAGGTATCTTATTCAAAATACCCTTCTAGAATATTAGATTCCCTAATTCAAAATAATCAAATATCTAGCATAAATCCCGATTTAAATTCCTAAATCTCATTTAAAGCTCCTTTATGAAAATCTAGCTTTAATCTATTTATAATTGAAATTCCTTAATCTAATAAACTTATGGTCATAAAATCCTTGCCTCAATTTCCAAAACACAAAAATATATTAACACAAGCATATAAGGGAAAGAACATTTATATCATTGATTAATATTCAAATTCTCATTCAATCATCTATTCGATACATCAAACACAAATCAAAATATAATCAAAGACAAAGATGAGCAAAGGAATTATGAAATAACAAACTTATGTTGAATTTAAGCTCAATTGAGAGTCATATTAGTAAGAAAATAAGGGTTTAAGTTTCCCTCAACAAAAAAAAGAAACTACTCATTGTTCATTATTAAAATTGAATAAAAGAATAAAAAACCAAATACTATACTCATAAAATAAACTTTGACTTGATCTTCAGTTCTTGGAAAAACCAGAAGAAAAAGCTTGAATTAACCCTAAGAAAACATCTTTAAGCTAAAAGAATTATACTAGAATGAAAAACCTAAGTCTAACTTGATAGAATATAGTCTAACTATTTTTCTTCCATGTTAAAGCACTAAAATACCTAATATATTATAAGTCTAGCTAACACTAGGAGTCAAACTCCTACTGAAAATCTTTTAATTTTGCACAACACTTTAAATTAACCTAGTGGAGCCACTTGGTGTCCTAGTCGGGTCATCAGGTTCTATTCCCATGCTTCAAAAGTGGCCCGACCGAGTGTAGACACTTTTTCCTAAGTCAGCCTCTATTGGAGTTACTTAATAAGGATAATGTTATTCTGAAGTAGCCAAAGAATAGGAGCACTATGGCCTTTTCCAGTGTTTGTTTTTAAAAAAATATCTTTCTACAAAGCTTTCATGGTTTTTAGGGTTAAAAGTAATGTTTGGGGATTTACTTCTCTTTTTCGTCTTTCGGATTGGCAAAAGAAGTGCATTTAAAGGGTTAAAATAGACTCAAAAGTGAGTAACAACTTTGACTCATGGGTTAAGATCATGATTCGCTCCTATGTCACGGCCTTTAAGGGTGACTTACTCTTTTTCCCTTTGGCCTATGACTTGAGTCACTAGGCATGAGTCAAGGGCAAGAGTGAGTCATGACCTAAGCCAATGAATCACCCCATTACTGCCTATTTATGAGTCGTTTAGGCTTTTGTTACAGGTCCAACCTCCAGTCACACCCTTAACTCACCAGTCAAGGTCGTGGCTTGGCCTTTTTGCTAATAATTCCAATTTTCTCCTGCGAAACACAATATTAGTTTTTTAACAAAAATCTTTCTTACTTTGTTTGGCCTAATCCTTAGCTTTTATTGCTAATGATAGTCATTTAAATACGAGAGGACTTAATCTTTTTTATAGGAGCAGAATTTGAAAAAGTAGAAAGAGGAGAATAAGATAAAAAATAACAAACTCTCTGGTTTTACTTGGTTTCAAAGAAAAATGAAAGGAGAAGAATGAGAAAAAAAGCCTAAAGTGCAGTTACAATGGATTTTAGAATAACTCTTCTGAAGGAAATGTAAGAGGAAAAAATGTTCAACATATGTAGATCTTTAAGTTTTGTTCTTGTACATATTTATTTTGAGGGTTCTGTACAATTTACTTCATGCTCTATTTCTAGCTTTCATTTCATGATATATGCTAATATTGTTCTCTTTATCTAAATAAATGTTTTGAGGGTTTATACATGTGTATTAATAAGTTTTAGTTATGTTTTTTACCTTTTGCTTATGTTTAAGTGAAGATTTATTGTTTTTTCCATGGTTATTTCTCTCTTTTGCATAATGACTCTCCCATGGTGTTTTATTGAATTAATGAATTTTAACATATTTGATTATCATTTCATGTATTAAAATTGATTTTAGGAAGGTTAGAACCATTTTCATGTATGAATAGGGCTTAAATTGACATTTAGATGGTTTTAGAGTAGCCATGGTGTCATTCGAGTAGCTATTAGATGATCCAGGCATGACTCACGGCCTTGAGTCGTTGCCCTGGACTCACCATGACTCCTTTCTAGATCCTTTAGTGACTCGCTTAAAGGGGCATGACTCACTCTAGTTAGGGTTGTGACTCGCTCTTTGGGGAACATGACTTGCTCATTTTCTCCTTTAGGTATGTCCATGACTCATTGTGAACTTTATTTTATACCTTTTAGCCTTTATTTTTTATTTTCATTCTTTCACTATGTTTGTCTACTTTAATTAATTGTCCATATTTTTTTGTATTATATTTATTCTAATTTTCTTTATCTAAATATTATTATCATCATATTTCATAAATTTTTATGATTTAATACCTCAACTTATTTTATTTTATTTTATTTTATTAACTTGTATGCTTCTTTCTTTTTAATGTGTGATATGAAGCCCCTTTTGTGGGAGAATGGAAAGTTGAAGGCTCCAATTTGCTCAAGATCAAATTCTCATCTGCTAGTTTAATTATTAGTTTATTTTTGCATTTGGCCTGTATTATTATTTTCCTATTTTTGTTGCAAATCGGTTGTAATAGCTAGTAAAAATGGATTTTGCATGATAATCAAGGAAAATTCATACTAAGTATTTTCTACCTAATTAATTATTTTCTTTTTTATAAAATGCACCAATATCTTATTTTAACCCTAAAAATCACACAAAAAATTTCATAAATATGCATAAGGGAACCATTGTTCCCAATTCAATAAATAACCCAATTTATGTATAATTTTTGTATTATTCCATGCTTTCTTTCATTTACTCTAAATAATTGTTTTATTCGATTGATAATCTAAAAACTCATTAAATAATTTTATACAAGTTTGAGTGGGATTTTTCTATAATAAAAGGACCAATGTCCCAATTTTCATTCATAAAATAACATGTAAAAAACAAAGGTTTTTTTTTATATAAATATAAATGATTCTTTTGCATTAAAATAAATTAAATAAAATTCTTTTCTGAAAAGTATAAGGGATCAAGTATCCCATTTTTATTTAAACATGCTTAAAGCCTTATTTTTATAAATATGCATAAATGACCAACACACTCATTAAAAAAACCCAATAAATCCCTCAATTTTATGTACGATTATTTTGCTGTAAGTGTAATTATTTTCTTGTTCATTACTTTGATAAATAACTTTTGATGTGTTTGAAATCCATGAAAATGCTTGAGGAGAGGTTGGAATAATTAATAAAAAACACTCATTTATATAAACATTAACTAAGTTACAAATAGGAATGAAGTCCGAACTATCTTTGGTTTCAGCTTTATGAGATTAGAACTCACTTTTTCAATATTTTATTGGGTGGAAACTTTGTGATACCTGCTTTGTGGTGCCTAGAAAATGCCTTCGTAGATTGATTGTCAACAATATTTGGGAATAATATCTTGTTTATTACAAAACAACTAGCGTTAATGAGTTAAACCTTTCTTTAGTCCTAAGCCCTAAAAACAGGCATTTGAGAATAAATTGGATGCCTAAGGGGTTTAGCGCACGTCATAGTGGCGACTCCTTTCGAAAACCACAAGATTTTGCTCTTAAAGTAACTTGGTTAATTTAATATAAATAAGTGTTTATGATTAATCATTTTAACCTTCTTCATAAATAGGTTGCATTAGAACATGTTATGGCCTTAGAATAAAGTTAGGTATCCCTATTTGACTAATGGTGTATCCCAAAGTGCAATCCTATATTCACTCAATATTGGGAAGCATTAGGGGATAATCACTAGCCCAAGCCTTATACCATTTGGTATATCAAATGTTGATCCGATCGATTATCATGCTCATGATAAGATAGACCTATTGGCAGGGACCATGGTAAGGTAGCCTTAAAGTCATGCCACCATACCCGTGCCCTATGTAGTGACAATGATACTTCCCCTAGGTATTATGAACCATAATACTATGCTTGCTACATAGGCCCCTATGTATTGGATTAAATTTAAATAAATTGAGGTAGGTGCTAATCAAAGGCTACCATGCCCTGTTGGGCTTATCTCAATTTGTTTGAATTATTTAAATACATAGTGAAAAGAAATGCATTTGCCTACGCTTTAAATAAAGAGAGGTTATATTGTTGGCTTTTTGTTGCATATAATACGTGTTCATTGGGTTCCTTGTTACCCCATTAGCTAATCCCATATAGGAAAAAGACTAAATGACAGCCTGTATGGGAAGTAATAAGGTTGAAAGGTGCTTTTCTTGTTTACACATGTGTTTTACGGATAATGCACAACATGATCATCCATTGCATTTACAATCATGCATAATTCTAACAATCTTTTCCTTTTCAGCCATTATAGAGTCATCTAAATGGCTTAAGGGTCTAACTAGTCATCTTAATTGAGGCTTTATGATCTTAGTTTTGATATTAGAACCTGATGGGAAAGATGAGTTTTCATTGGTTAAGTTACGAACCTATGTTCCTCTAGAAATTCACTTTGAATGAGGTAATAATAGCATTTTTTGAGATGTATTCAAATGAGATAGAACTTTTTGTTGAGTTAGAAGACCTAAGCCTTTTTGGAGGATTATTTTAGATCATTGAAGCCATCATAGAGTTATCTAAGTGGTTTAGGGGTTCGAAGGGGTATCATATTAGGAAGCCTTCATCAGAATTGTTGGAATCAACATCAAAGACTGATTTAGGTTTTGTAGACATTTTTGAGTTAATTTTATAAAGTGTAGGAATGGAAGATAATATACAGACAGGAGCCTCTGATAATCACGAGTTAGATAAAAGGTTTAAGGAATTTGAAAGAAGGATAAGGGCTATATGTCTGAAATGATGACCTCTTTAGCGTAGCCTACTGCACAATAACCTTTGACACCTATCACTACACATGGAGAACTTATTATTGTTAGGGGAACTTCAGCTCCAGCCATTACTGTGGGACCTTCTTTAATGGCTGAGTTGAAGGGTGTTAGGGTGAGAGTTTTGCTTATTGAACAACAAAAAGAAAAGGATGTGCTTAAATAAAAAGAGAACTGACAGTGACACAAGCCCTAAAAAGTAAGCTATCAAGAATAAAAGATCTGATCCTAAAAACATAAAAGAAAAGATAGAGGTGATGGCTTACACATTGTCAACTAGTAAAGGGGTTAGCCTAAAAGATACAAATTTAGAGAGTGAAGATATGCTTCCTCAGTGGTCAAGATGCCAGATTTACCTAAATTTGGTGGCACTTTTGATCTATCTGCCTATAAAAGAGAAAGGGTTCATGCTCATGAAGAGATAAAAGGTTGAGTACTTTAGCCTTAATCTTATAGGCCTTACCATTAACTGGTATCATAGGACGGACAGGCGTATGAAGAAGGATTGGGATAGATTGATAGAAGAGTTTCTGAGATAATATAGTTGTAGTATTAGAATAGAGGTCACCCTAAAGGATCTTGAATTGTAAAAGTAGAAACAAGACTAATTATGGACACCGTGACTCAAGACAGCCTTGATCAGAGTTACCCGATGATGAAGAAATAATATATTATTGACAATAGGTTCAGATCTTGAAGCTCCGATTATGGATTTCTCAAACTTTCTCAAAGGTTCTTCATGATTTTCCAAGTATTTTCAAGTGCTTAAATAAAAGGTGTATAAAAATCTTGATTTAGGCCTTTAGTAGTGTCACATGTCTGTCTATCACTTGAAGGGCGCCTATATGTGGTCTCTCTCTCCTACACAGGCTAAATTAGAGGTATTTTAGGGATTTTGGGAGTCTTGCTTGAGTATGTCCCTCAATAAGAGGTATCCTTTCATAAAGCAAATTGAAAAATTTTTACATTTCTAGAATTGAAAAATAGAAAGATATATTTCAAAAGAAAAAATCCAGATTTTCAAGGGATTTTCCTCCAAATTCGGGGAGTTGGAGTTAGAATCCAACTCTAACTCTCATCTAAGTATAAAGCCTACAATTTTAGGGTTTTAAAAAGGGAAGGAATCATTATTTGTAGTAAGAAAAACTTTTGGGAAGAAGAAAAGTCAATTTTCTCTCTCTAAGAACTTCCTCAAACAATTTTTTAACCTAAACACATATGAATTTTATTGATTTTTCTGAAAATAAAGAAACAAATCAGATAAGAGATTTGGTCTATAAGAATTTATGATTCAAAATATCTCTTAAGGGTAATATTCTAGGCTCTCTCTACTTTTATTTTCTTTCTCTCTTTACAATTGCAATACATGAATCATGTGAAATTTATTGAAATAGTTGTGTTAAAATGTTACGTTTGATTTTTTTCCATGCTTAAATGTGATACACAATGAATCTAAATTGAAATGCATGTTAATGGTGTGTTTAGAATAAGATTCCTTCATTGCTGTGCTTTAAAATTTTTTTTATCCTCTATTATGTAAATTTATATCTTAATATTTTTTGTAGCATTTTATGTTTGATTTGATGTTAAAACACTTCTTTGGCATGATTTGGGGCCTGATAATTGCATGGTTTGGGTTAAAATATGTTTGTATGTCTTTTGCATGATTTTAGCTTCAAAAGCTTGCATTCTATTCTATCGAGTGGTGAGGGATGGGAAGAGGACCCGACAGATGCCTGTCTATCAAAGCAATAGATAGGACATCATGGTTCTTCCTCTCATCTCATCCCTCCCCTTAGATGTAGCCGTCCCTTGCCTGTTTGGGGCATCCGTGGATGATTTTAAAGCATTTTTAATGTAAATTTTCATGTATTTTATGTGTTTTATGTCATTTTTTGTTCTCTATGATATCTATGCATTATTTTGTATGTTTCACTCTTGTATGTAATTTAATTCTATACTGTGTAATGAATTGAATGATTATCTTCATCGCATTTGTAAAGTACTAATGTGTAATGAATTGAATGATTATCTTCATCGCATTTGTAAAGTACTAATTTGTTTACCTTTTTGTGTTGTTTTGTGAGTTTGTACATTTTTTTTATCTTGGAAGGATTTTTGCAAGGCATTTTGCATTGTGATTCATGCTCCAGATGATTGATAACTCCTGCTCATTTTTGGTCACCTCATTTAGTCACCTTTCCTATTGCTTATTTTATTTATTATTTTAGTTCCTTTAATAATTTTAATTTTTTATTTTGTTTGTTTATCTGGTATTTTGGATGTATTTTATTTTGGGGATGTAATAGGAAGTAAAAAAGGATTTTTCATGCACGCTTAAAAGGAAATGACATTTAAAAGAATTTTAATAAAGTAAATTGGGTTTTCCTTCAAAACTTGGACCAATGTCCAAATTTTCATCCAAAGCCATATAAAGAAAACAAAAAGAGATTTTTGTAAATATGCATGAGGGAACCAATGTTTCCACTCTCAATGAATGCCCCGATTTATGCATATAATTTATCTTTTCTTGCTGGATGATTTGTTCATATAATAATTTAAGTAGGATTTTATTCTTTTTAAGTATCTATTTACTGCTTTCTTTGTTATGATTGGGATGTTTATTTAATTCTACCACTTACATCATATGGGAGAGAAGAGTGGATTAATCTTAAAACTTATTTATAAAATAACACCAAACCAAGATGCATCATAAGAGTGATGTTCCGAACACTAACCTCTGTTTGGGTATCAAAAGATCGAGATTCATTTCTTGATGTTCTATCGGGTGGCAACTCCATGACACCTACCTTTTTGGGCCCATTAGCAGATGCATTTATGGGGTTGGCTACCAACAAAAAATTAGGTTTGATCTCTCTTTGTGGCAAAGCGGCCAATTTATGATTAAAAGTGAGCCTCCTCCAATCTTTGAACCTAAATACTGGCCTTCAGGAACCCAATCAAAATTGAGTAATGGCTTTGACATGTGTCACACTAATCCTTCCATTAGTATTTGAGGATGTAGAGGAATACGATGATGGAAATGAAAAGAAATCTCGAAAAAGATGATCAGATCAGACTCTTTAAGAAATTTTCATCCCATATCTAAGAGATGGTCTGAAAATGAAAGGGCTAAAGGATTGGGAATCCTTAAAAGATATTGTTAGAGAGTATGCCCGAGAACCCATGTAAAAGGGATGTATTTCATATATATAAATTCATATTCTTAATAAAAGGCATCATTCATTTATTAATGCTATGTTTAAATACATGAGTTTGTATATCTTAAATTAATAAATGAAGTCCTAGATATTATAAAAACAATGCAAAGGCATTCATGAAAGTGTTCATGATATGAGATCTCATCAGTTTGTATATCTTAAATTAATAAATGAAGCGATCATATCTAAATATCCATAGTCATAGAATTAACAAGATAGGACAATGTTAATCCGGATAGACTAGCACATGTTACACTACTAAAAAAATGCAAATTAGCAACGATAAAAGTCGTCGCTAACTGATATTTTTTTGGCAGTAAATCAGTTTAGCGACAACTTAGCGACGACTTTCATTTTGAAGCAAAAGTCGTTGTAGCAGAATTTAGCTACAGCAAGAAGTCGTCGCCAAATTTTAGCGACGACAAAATTTTATCGCTAAATATTAGTCGCCATTTGGCTACAACAATGTTCACGCAAAATTTTGCGACGACAGAATTTCCGTCGCAATATTGCTACGATATTGTTCATGCAAAATTTTGCGACAACAATATTCTCGTCGCAACATTGCTATGACATTGTTCACACAAAATTTTGCGACAACAATATTGCTACGACATTGTTCACGCAAAATTTTGCGACGACAGTATTTTCGTCGCAATATTGCTACGACATTGTTCACGCAAAATTTTACGACGATAATATTTTCGTCGCAACATTGCTACAACATTGTTCACGCTAAATAGCTACTATTCAAACATACTAATCCCTCGCTAAATTAAAATTAATTTTTTTATTTTGAAATTAATATGAAAATTTCATCATTTAAATGAATAGCCATAGATGACATATTTATATTTATAGACTACTTAATATTTAATACAAAATATATATATATATATATATATATATATATATATATATATATATATATATATATATATATATATATATATATATATATATATATTAATGAAAAATTGTTATTTACAAATGGATATCATCGTTAATTGTATACCTAAAAGAATACACTCATATATAACAATAACAAATGTCATCCAAAATGTCATACTATATACTTATAACTATAATGTAAATAGATACATTTGCTCCTAAATCTATTGTTGAAAAAATTTGTTGCATCTCTATCTATTGCTGGATTTGTCTAACCCGCTGATCCATCTCTTGTTCATGCTCAACTAAAATCTCAACTTCAAACTCAATCCGCATAGTGGACAAATATTGCAAGTACAAGCCTCAACTTAAAACTTAATCCGTATAGTGGACAAATATTGCAAGTACAAGCCATCTGCCTATAGTTTAGCACCTTCCACACTTCTCCACCATTTACAAAGAGAAGAAGAAGAATTTTCACATTCAGTTAAAAAAAATCGATCATGCATGTGCACTACACAAATAATTCTTGTAACTAATTAACAACAATGCAAGTTTGTTATCTATTTTCTATTTCCTAGATCAACCATCATATCATAACCAAGAAAAAAAAACTTGCCTGAATTACGGTCTCTGCTGTCCGTGGTACGGTCCACTGGCTCCCGATTGCCCTAAAAATAACATCTATAGCCTAATCACATCTATAGAGAAAAAATAATTCGGATGATAATCACACTTCAATATATACACCAACAATTAATCAGAAAACAAAGGCTAATGTTGATAATCCATTCAAACAAACGAAATCAAGAATATACAAATAACGGATTACAAAAAACCTTTCCATGTAAAAAATCTATATAAAACTAAAAAAATTATTTTTGGCTCCCACTCTTAATTTTTTATTAATGTTATACAATACTTTGTGGCCCTGTACTTGAGTACATAGTAATTACAACTATTCTCATGCATGAAAAGAAAAAAATTACAGCCATTCTCATGCAAAATTAGCAATCCTATATCTACTTTATAACAATTTATATTTCTAGGTTACTTAAAGTATGCATAGGTTAATTTGATTAATTAACTGAATGGAATAAAAGATCATGGCAAGATGACCTAACGCTTAATGTATATTAATATTCAAACTTATCTTAGAAGTATGTTGGTTCCTCTTTAAAAATTAGGTGTCAGATAATTTCTTAATAGTATACAGATTTTGATAATCTTGATCAAACCATTCCAAAACATGAAGAATGAAGAATAAAGCATGCTTTGGAACTAAACTCAAATTTAGATACCTCTATATGTATTGATTTTCGATGTCCTTTAATATCAGCTTTTATTTTGGCAAGGGCCCTTTTATTAGTGATAATATGTAATCTAAAAAACATCGAGTTTAAATACAAACAAAAAAGAAATAATGTTAATCATAAAATAGTATTTTTCTCATTTATCATTATGATAAACATTATTAATTTTATGCTGAAAGTTATAGAAGAAAATTATTATCTATAACTTTAGGTAATTATTATTATTATTTAGTCATTAGATCCTTTAAAATAATATAAAATAAAAAACCATGAAAGAATGAACTTGTATTTAAAATACAAATCAGAGAAATATATTATTGAAATTTGAAACATCTCAATTGCATCAATATTTTTTTTATAGAAAAAGACAATTCAAGTTCATAATATTCTAAAATTTTCCAAAAAAAAAAATGAAGAAGTATATTATTAAATTTAAATTTAAAATCTCACATTTGTCAATTAACATTGTTAATTTGGGGTGGATAAAAAGAATTATCATTTGAATTGCAGTACAATATATACTACATGACAAATTCAAATAATGGAGATACAGGCCTGCACAATTCTGTCCTAAATCAACAAAAATAAAAGCTAAATGTTCAAGCATTTGTCTATTTTATTATTTTAATAATAAAATTTTATAGGAATTACCATTATTAAAATTAAAATTGAACTAATCTGAACTAAGGATATATAAATATGATAAATGAAGCAAAATCTACTGAAAAGTACACCCTGACCTCATGGTAGTGCAATTACAGGAGCAAAAAATGCAACAGTAATTGGCAATTGTCACCTGAATTTGCAGACTAATGGCAGATGGTAATATTCGGCACATTAACATGGCTAGAATTTAGAACATAGAAGAAGCCAAACGGTAAAACTGTCTGTAAGTCCAACCAACATTCAATGCAGATATTTTGTTTAGTAGATAACACTGAATGCACTTTAATTCTGAAAGTGAGTCTAAAATTTGGATTATCAGTATTTAAAGTCATAATGAACTTACGAAACAATAATTCAAAAGACTTCAATTCGGAAAGTGAATCTAAACTAACTGCAATGGCAAACCACAATTCAAAAGACTTTTCTAATTAAAATTCCCCCTCTCTAGTGAACAAGGGTGTAATTAACATTAATGACGCAAAGCATCTAAAACAGTTCATGAATCAACGGCACATAACAGATTCACCGCAACATTTACAAATTAAATTTAAAAGAAAAAAAATTCCATCTTCAAACTTTCAAATCTATTTAGGCATCACACTAGTAGAACTAAAAACGCAAATAAATTAATAAAAAAGAGCCAAATTATAGAAATCATCACCTAAAAATGAGCCAAATTAGAAGGGTAAAATTAGCAATTTGCTCACCTGAAACCTGCAGATATATAAATCATCACCTAATAATTATTTGTATTTCTCCACAGGTTTGCACTGTGGATTCCTAGGAAAGAAGGCGACGCTGGTATTAACCAAGGCCTTGATTCTATTAGGTCTAAACAAGCAAAAATGCCAAGCTACGATCACTCCCCAATCATGACCTATAAGGAAGACTTGGTCAATGCCTAGAAAGTCAAGCAGTCCAACGAGGTCACCGACAACATGAAGCACGGAGTACTGATCGGTGGCCAGAGGGATGTTTTGTGCTCATTTTTATTTTGAGCAAGCAGGAGTAATACCAGAATAAGCATACAGAAGCCAGATTAACTAAATAACTCCACTTGCTCTGCAAAATCTAAGTTCAGTTAAGATTGCTGGCTAAAAACGAAGCAAAATAATTATATCTCAAGTTTTCAAACACCATAACCAACTCTAAGTCGCATAGTTCACCATCCTAGTTTTGTGCCCAAGTACTACAAACCATAATGAGAGTTTAATTTCATAACATGTTAACCAGCAGGTAAAGATATGAAGATGAGAGAAATACCTCATCTTTTTGACCAGCCAAGGCCTTGGTCAAATCACCAACGATCTTGAAGTAAAATGGGAGAGAGGGATAGGGATAAGAGGGTAGCAACATAAAAGGTAAGGTTTTAGGGATTTAGAAAAGGTGAAACCCACCAAAGCTTATTTTTATCCCGCTCAAAATTTCAGGGATTTAGCTACAACATGCATGTCGCAAAATTGGCTACAACATTTTCCTTAATTAGCGACAATATTGTTGTCGCAAATTAGCTACAACAATTTGCGACAACATTAGATCTAATTTTTTTAATTTAATTATTTTATTATATAACTTAAAATAATTGATCACAATTAAATTATTGAAAATAAATATAATAATTAGTTTAATTTAGTTAGTTAAATTTATTAAAATAAATAGTTTAATTAAATATAAATAAAATTTAAAAATTAAAAATCAAAATTATATAAAAATAGTTAAAAGTAAAATATGAAATAATATATTTCCTTAATTAGCGACAACATTGTTGTCGCAAATTAGCTACAACAATGTTGTCGCCAATTAGCTACAAGAATGAAATAATATATTTCCTTAATTAGCGACAACATTGTTGTCGCAAATTAGCTACAACATTGTTGTCGCTGATTAGCTACAACAATGTTGTCGTCAATAGCTATACATGAATGGAATAGATCTATTTTTTTTTTCAATTTAATTATTTTATTATATAACTTAAAATAATTGATCACAATTGATATTATTGAAAATAAATATAATAATTAGTTTAATTTAGTTAGTTAAATTTAATAAAATAAATGGTTTAATTCTGATCAATTAAAAAAAAACTAGATTCTCAATAATTTAAATTACTTGTAATTCTCTATATTTTTTAATCTTTATTTCCACAGTAAAACTCAGTTTATAATTAATTTTATGATAGTTAAACCCAAGAGTTTACAAACAGTTATAAACAAAAAAGAAAATATAGGACAGAAAGAAAGTTATCAAATTTAGCATTCATCCCAAATAATTTTCTTTTTGGGCAAAATAATTTTATAATAAAGAAACTTTGGTTGGTTTGATTTGCTGTTATATAAATATTTATCCGCATAAAAACTATTCCCGTTTGATTTTGATGATTCACATAAACTACTTCATTTCCCGTTTTAGCTTAAATATAAATCAACTCAATACTTTTTACCCAACAGGGCAATCCTTGATGAAATAATGACCTCAAAAATTAAAACAGAAAATAATGATGCAAATAATCTAAAGAAACCTGAAATATCATGATCACTATAGATTTTGCCCTTAAATTAACATGTAATTTTCAATTTAGAATCATCTCAAACATTTAATTAAGAAAATGACAGTAAATTAAAATATACGTGTCTGTGTATTAAATGTTAACTCCAATCAAGAAAAAGTTGATTTTGAACCATAATGGCAAGGCAAAACGGAATTCCAAGTCCCTGAATTAATTTTTGCGATTAATCCCTTAAATAATATTTCCCCTAAATATTTATTTTGGAACATTGTGCTCTTAAACTTTTATTTTTTTAAAAAATTCAATAAACAAGAAAATATACCCCCTCCATGTCACTTACCTACTTACCACTTTAAAATGTACTCCCTACATCATATTTTAAAATGTAATTTTCTATTTTTCACGAAATTTAAGTAAATGATTAAAATAACTTAATTTCATAAAAAATTTATATTAATTGACAAAAATACCATTTTATTATTCGAAATGTGTAATGTGATGCAAATTCCTTAAAGCCTAGTAATTTAGCTTGCTGTCTTTTTACACTAAAACAGCTTGCTGTTTTACAGTAATTTAGCTTGCTGTCTTTCTACACTAAAACAGCTTGCTGTTTTAGTGTAATTTAGCTTGCTGTCTTTATACACTAAAGCAACTTGCAGTTTTAGTGTAATTTAGTTTGCTGTCTTTATACACTAAAACAACTTGCTGTTTTAGTGTAATTTAGCTTGCTATCTTTTTACACTATAGTAGCTTGTTGTTTTAGTATAATTTAGCTTGTTGTCTTTTTACACTAAAACAACAAGCTGTTTTAGTATAATCTAGCTTGCTGTTTCTGTTATAATAGCTTGTTGTTTTTTTAGTTAGTAATACTGTGTCGTCAATATTGGTATAGGAACATAATTGTATTTTACTAAATTAGCGACAGCATTGTTGTTGCCAAATTAGCTACAACATTGTTGTCGCCAAAGTAGCTACAATAATGTTGTCACCAATTAGCTACAACAATGTTGTCGCTAATATTGATATATGAACATAATTGTATTTTGCTAAATTAGCGACAACAATTAGCTACAATCATGTTGTTGCCAATTAGCTACAATAATATTGTCGCCAATATAGATATATGAACATAATTGTATTTTGCTAAATTAGCTACAACATTGTTGTCGCTAAATTAGCTACAATCATGTTGTCGTCAATTAGCTACAACAATATTGTCGCCAATATAGATATATGAACATAATTGTATTTTTCCTAAATTAGCTGCAACATTGTTGTCGCCAAATTAGCTATAAAAATGTTGTCGCAAATTGTTGTCGCCAAATTGGCGACAACATTAGCTACAACAATATTGTTGCCAATATTGGTATAGGAATATAATTGTATTTTGCTAAATTAGCGACAACATTGTTGTCACCAACTTAGCTACAACATTGTTATCGCCAAATTAGCTACAACAATGTTGCCGCAAATTAGCTACAACAATATTGTCACCAATATTGATATATGAACATAATTGTATTTTGCTAAATTAGCGAAAATATTGTTGTCGCCAAATTAGCTACAATCATGTTGTCGCCAATTAGCTACAACAATATTGTCGCAAATATAGATATATGAACATAATTGTATTTTGCTAAATTAGCGACAACATTGTTGTCGCCAAATTAGCTACAAAAATGTTGTCGCAAATTAGCTACAACAACGTTGTCGCCAAATTAGCTACAACAACGTTGTCGCCAAATTAGCTACAACAATGTTGTCGCCAATTAGCTACAACAATGTTGTCGCCAATATTGGTACAGGAATATAATTGTATTTTGCTAAATTAGCGACAACATTGTTGTCGCCAACTTAGCTACAACATTGTTATCGCCAAATTAGCAACAACAATGTTGTCGCAAATTAGCTACAACAATGTTGTCGCCAATATTGATATATGAACATAATTGTATTTTGCTAAATTAGTGACAACATTGTTGTCGCCAAATTAGCTACAACCATGTTGTCACAATTAGCTACAACAATGTTGTCGCCAATATAGGTATATGAAATAATTGTTTTTTGCTAAATTAGCGACAATATTATTATCGCCAAATTAGCTACAACAATATTGTCGCTGATTAGCTACAACAATGTTGTCGTCAATAGCTATACATGAATGGAATAGATCTATTTTTTTTTCAATTTAATTATTTTATTATATAACTTAAAATAATTGATCACAATTGATATTATTGAAAATAAATATAATAATTAGTTTAATTTAGTTAGTTAAATTTAATAAAATAAATGGTTTAATTCTGATCAATTAAAAAAAAACTAGATTCTCAATAATTTAAATTACTTGTAATTCTCTATATTTTTTAATCTTTATTTCCACAGTAAAACTCAGTTTATAATTAATTTTATGATAGTTAAACCCAAGAGTTTACAAACAGTTATAAACAAAAAAGAAAATATAGGACAGAAAGAAAGTTATCAAATTTAGCATTCATCCCAAATAATTTTCTTTTTGGGCAAAATAATTTTATAATAAAGAAACTTTGTTTGGTTTGATTTGCTGTTATATAAATATTTATCCGCATAAAAACTATTCCCGTTTGATTTTGATGATTCACATAAACTACTTCATTTCCCGTTTTAGCTTAAATATAAATCAACTCAATACTTTTTACCCAACAGGGCAATCCTTGATGAAATAATGACCTCAAAAATTAAAACAGAAAATAATGATGCAAATAATCTAAAGAAACCTGAAATATCATGATCACTATAGATTTTGCCCTTAAATTAACATGTAATTTTCAATTTAGAATCATCTCAAACATTTAATTAAGAAAATGACAGTAAATTAAAATATACGTGTCTGTGTATTAAATGTTAACTCCAATCAAGAAAAAGTTGATTTTGAACCATAATGGCAAGGCAAAACGGAATTCCAAGTCCCTGAATTAATTTTTGCGATTAATCCCTTAAATAATATTTCCCCTAAATATTTATTTTGGAACATTGTGCTCTTAAACTTTTATTTTTTTAAAAAATTCAATAAACAAGAAAATATACCCCCTCCATGTCACTTACCTACTTACCACTTTAAAATGTACTCCCTACATCATATTTTAAAATGTAATTTTCTATTTTTCACGAAATTTAAGTAAATGATTAAAATAACTTAATTTCATAAAAAATTTATATTAATTGACAAAAATACCATTTTATTATTCGAAATGTGTAATGTGATGCAAATTCCTTAAAGCCTAGTAATTTAGCTTGCTGTCTTTTTACACTAAAACAGCTTGCTGTTTTACAGTAATTTAGCTTGCTGTCTTTCTACACTAAAACAGCTTGCTGTTTTAGTGTAATTTAGCTTGCTGTCTTTATACACTAAAACAACTTGCAGTTTTAGTGTAATTTAGTTTGTTGTCTTTATACACTAAAACAACTTGCTGTTTTAGTGTAATTTAGCTTGCTATCTTTTTACACTATAGTAGCTTGTTGTTTTAGTATAATTTAGCTTGTTGTCTTTTTACACTAAAACAACAAGCTGTTTTAGTATAATCTAGCTTGCTGTTTCTGTTATAATAGCTTGTTGTTTTTTTAGTTAGTAATACTGTGTCGTCAATATTGGTATAGGAACATAATTGTATTTTACTAAATTAGCGACAGCATTGTTGTTGCCAAATTAGCTACAACATTGTTGTCGCCAAAGTAGCTACAATAATGTTGTCACCAATTAGCTACAACAATGTTGTCGCTAATATTGATATATGAACATAATTGTATTTTGCTAAATTAGCGACAACAATTAGCTACAATCATGTTGTTGCCAATTAGCTACAATAATATTGTCGCCAATATAGATATATGAACATAATTGTATTTTGCTAAATTAGCTACAACATTGTTGTCGCTAAATTAGCTACAATCATGTTGTCGTCAATTAGCTACAACAATATTGTCGCCAATATAGATATATGAACATAATTGTATTTTTCCTAAATTAGCTGCAACATTGTTGTCGCCAAATTAGCTATAAAAATGTTGTCGCAAATTGTTGTCGCCAAATTGGCGACAACATTAGCTACAACAATATTGTTGCCAATATTGGTATAGGAATATAATTGTATTTTGCTAAATTAGCGACAACATTGTTGTCACCAACTTAGCTACAACATTGTTATCGCCAAATTAGCTACAACAATGTTGCCGCAAATTAGCTACAACAATATTGTCACCAATATTGATATATGAACATAATTGTATTTTGCTAAATTAGCGAAAATATTGTTGTCGCCAAATTAGCTACAATCATGTTGTCGCCAATTAGCTACAACAATATTGTCGCCAATATAGATATATGAACATAATTGTATTTTGCTAAATTAGCGACAACATTGTTGTCGCCAAATTAGCTACAAAAATGTTGTCGCAAATTAGCTACAACAACGTTGTCGCCAAATTAGCTACAACAACGTTGTCGCCAAATTAGCTACAACAATGTTGTCGCCAATTAGCTACAACAATGTTGTCGCCAATATTGGTACAGGAATATAATTGTATTTTGCTAAATTAGCGACAACATTGTTGTCGCCAACTTAGCTACAACATTGTTATCGCCAAATTAGCAACAACAATGTTGTCGCAAATTAGCTACAACAATGTTGTCGCCAATATTGATATATGAACATAATTGTATTTTGCTAAATTAGTGACAACATTGTTGTCGCCAAATTAGCTACAACCATGTTGTCACAATTAGCTACAACAATGTTGTCGCCAATATAGGTATATGAAATAATTGTTTTTTGCTAAATTAGCGACAATATTATTATCGCCAAATTAGCTACAACAATATTGTCGCTAATTAGCTACAACAATGTTGTCGCCAATATAGATATATGAACATAATAGTATTTTGCTAAATTAGCTGCAACATTGTTGTCGCCAAATTAGCTACAAAAATATTGTCGTCAATTAGTTACAACAATGTTGTCGCCAAATTAGCTATAACAATGTTGTCGCCAATTAGCTAAAACAATGTTATCGCCAATATTGGTATAGGAATATAATTGTATTTTGCTAAAATAGCAACATTATTGTTGTCGCCAAATTAGCTACAATATTGTTATCGCCAAATTAGCTACAACAATATTGTCGCCAATTAGCTACAACAATATTGTCACCAATATTGATATGTGAACATAATTGTATTTTGCTAAATTAGCGACAACATTGTTGTCGCCAAATTAGCTACAACCATATTTTCACAATTAGCTACAACGATGTTGTCGCCAGTATAGGTATAGGAACATAATTGTTTTTTGCTAAATTAGCGACAATATTGTTATCACCAAATTAGCTACAATAATGTTGTCACCAATTAGCTACAACAATGTTGTCGCCAATATAGGTATATGAACATAATAGTATTTTGCTAAATTAGCGATTACATTATTGTCGCCAATTAACTACAAAAAATGTGTCGCTAATTAGCTACAATAATGTTGTCGCCAATAGAGCCATATGTACAAAATAGTATGTTTTGCTAAATTAGCGACAACATTGTTGTCACCAATTAGCTACAACTTTGTTGTCGCAAATTAGCTACAATAATGTTGTCACCAAATATTTTTTTGTTGTCGCAATTGTTTGCGCCAAATTTTTGGCGCCTGATATTAGCAACAATAAATATTTGTTGTCATTAATTTGTCACAATATTTGTTTTCCCACCAATTCTTTTAATATTTGCGACGAAAGCCATTTTTTGTCACAATGTTGTCGCTATATTGTGCATTTAGCAACGAATTTTATCGTTGTCGCAAATTTTTATCGCTATTCTGTATATTTTTTGTAGTGTTATGCTGCTTGAATAGTTCAAGCAGTGGTTCTCATAACTGTGATTCTGGGTGATGATCAAAGCTAACATGTGGATGCTTGTTAGAAGAATAAGTTCATTGGAGACCTACAAAGAGAATCTTCATATGAATATTAAATCTATGTTAGTGAGGAATCTCTTTATAGCGGTTGTGCAAGTATCCTTAGACTTGAGATCACCAAGATTATCTTAAGTAGCAAGTGATATACTTTGACTCCATAACTAATTACTTCCAACTGGTGGTGAACATAGTTAGAAGGTTAGGTATATCATGACCTACTTGAAGATAGTTGAGTAATCGATAAAGGATTCACCATTCCAGATTTATTAAGGGAAGTTATCTCGCATGATTCTATAATTGCCTTATTCAGAGAATCTGTGGCCAAAGTAATATGCCAAGATGGATAGGGATCCATAAAGGGCATTTTGGGAACAATGGTTAAATTTATAAAACATATATAATTAGATTTGTATGATTTGATAGAAATTCATACTCAGAATTTAATTGAGATAAGAGTGGTGAAAGCAGTAATTGCACGGTAACTATTTTTATGGAAGGGTACAGTCAAAACCACTTGAATTTCTTGACATTTGGGTAGTCATGATGCCAAGCTAGAGGCCGCTCATGACTTGTAAATAGTGTATCATAAATATCAATAAGGGATTAATTAAATGATTTAAAGAAGTTTAAATCATATCAGTTTTGGATAGAACTCATAATTACATATTATACTGCCAATATGGATAAGAACCTAATAGGTCACACACATATAGAGTAAAGGACAAAATGGTAAAAAGATAAGAATAATAATATTTGATATTATTATGGGAGAAGAGAAATGAATACGAGAATAATTAATTAAAGAGTTTAATAAGAACTTTTTAGAAATATTCTATAAAATGGATCTAATTAAAATATTATATTTTATAATTAATTATAATTAGACTATAAGTGTTATGGGGTTGATATAATAATTAATAGATCCATTGGAGAGATATATGAGGCTCAGAGATTTGGTTTTGGCACAGAAACCCACCAGAGGATGGATTTCACGCCAACTCTAAATAGAAGGCCTTAGAGGCCTAATTCTTGGACTAAAATAAATTAAATATTTTTTTATAAGTGTTATGAAGCCTATATATTTAATTTGGATGGATTTAGAATTTATTTGGATAATTAAATCCAAGTATATACATAAAAGGCCTTGTTTATGGGTTATGTGCATAGTCTTTTATGAAAGGACTTAAATTGAATTTAATTGAGTCTAGATAAATTAATAATATTTTCAAAAGCCCAATTAATATTTCTCAAGAAATTTTAAAGAGCCCAATCAAATTATGAAGTTAGATTTTTAACCTAGCTATAAAAATCCAAGATAAGTGATTTTAGGGTTAAGTGAGTTTTCACAAGAAAAGAAAATTCTCTCTTCTTCTAAACCCTAGCCGGCACTCTCTTGCTAGCATCAAGGAGAATTCAGACAGCCTTGTAATTCCATCATTCTTTGGTTCATTTGATCCTTCTCTAGTATGGATTACAATTGGGGGTGTTCTATTTTGGACATTGTGGTTTGCGAAAACCCCGTGAGAAGGAAAAATAACTGTTCAACAAAAATCAAAGGTGATTTTTTTTATTCTCATTAATATTTATATTGTAAATTCATGGTAAGATCTGATATATTGATTAAAATTTTATATTTTCGCTTATACATGTGATGTATGTAAGTGATTCATTTCCAACATGGTATCAGAGCTAAGGTTTTGCCATGAATTTACAATTCTATATTATTCGTGGAATAGCTTTTCTTTTTATTTTTGAGTTATTTATTTCATGAACTTTAAAATATCAAATTCGATTGGTCATGAATGAGAAATATTTATTTCTGGATGTGTGTGATCAAATATATAAAATGAAAAATAAAACGATTCTTTTGAGAAAAGAATCATTCTTTTTTGCGTGAAAGATTTTTATTTTTCAATAAAGTTTAGGTGCTGTTCTAAATTAAATTTTTATTGATCCACTATAAAATTATTTTGATAATAATTTATGTGTTTAATTTGTGATATTAAGTCATATGATCAAACAAAATTAAAATCGAAACAAGTTTTGCATGAAAACTATTTTAATCGAAAAGTTCGATAAATTGGTGTTTTTTGTGTGTTCTTATTGTGTTCTTGGTAAGTTCATGTTTAGAACGATTTTAAATCTTCTAAATCTAATATATTTGATATATTAATGTGTTTTTAATTAATTGGATTAATTAAAATGAGTCTTGAATTAAGTGGATTAATTTTAATTCATTAAAGCCACTTAATGGGCTTAATTATGTTTATGGGTTTGATTTAAATTAGTAAATGACTTGGTGGGCCCAAGGAGCTGATTTAGATTAAATATTATAGAATTTAATTAAGTTTATTAATGGGTTTTAGGGGCTGGAGTGGGCTTGGCCCATGACAAAAGGCCCAAATGGTCCAATAGACACAAAACTAGTTTGTGTGTGAATACACTTTAGGGTTTAAATTGTAGGTTTCGGCCTACCCATTATTTTAAGCCAAAAATTGATTTTTTAATTATTTAATGTGATTAATTAATTAAATAATCAATTAATAATCAATTAATAATCAATTGGATTGATAATTAAGGTAGGAACACATGCATGCAAAAAGATTTCCTAAAATGAAAATGGAAAAAGTTTTCTAATTTGATCACATTATTAAAATAACTCAAAAGTTATTTTCAAGAGTTGAAACATAGTTTGTATTCCATTATATGGTTTTACTATATGCATTAGAAGTGCATATAAGGGTGTATGATTGGCATGATGGATAGTTATGGACAAAGGCTTAATATGATTGAGCATAATGCATGTTTTGGCCAAATGAGGACTTTCATGTCCCGACCACTTTTTTTTTAGTTTGTATTTTCTTTTCAAATAGTAATGTGTAATTAGATTACTTAGATTACAATTATAGATAGATATGGAGGCCATTATCAAGGAGTAAGATGGGCCGGATGGAGATCCAATAAGATTGAAGATAATGTAATTATTTTTTACTTGTTTGAATCATGCATATTACCTAGGTTTGACCTTTTGATTTCCCTTTTGGCTTGGAGAGGTCAATATAGTAAAGTCTAAAACTATATCATATTTGTATGATTATATTTATGCGATAGATATAGGATGCATACCAATGTATGCCAACCATGTATGATGAGACTTAATTAACTAAAATTCCTCAAACTAATACTAAGGTATATAACCCTTCCATTAATTAGAGGAGAACTTGAGTTCTTTATAGTATGGGTTGTTGACCATAGTCAAGTTCACATTATATCGAATATGTTCAAATCTAATTAAATGAGTCATCTTAGCTAGCCCATTGGCTTGTTGATCACAGTCAAGGCTAATAGTTCTAGAGGCAAGATTATGGAATGCATATATGATATGCATGCATCAAGAGTTGATAACCTAATGATCCAATAGTTGTGTAGAGACACAATTGGTATAAAGATACCTACCTTTCAAGGGTATGGAGTTTGACTTGTTGACCACAATAAATGTTGAATTTCATATCAAGGATTGGATATTGGCCCACTAAGAAACTCATATGGTTTTCTCAGATTAAATAGTGGGGCCTATTGGTTCGCAATAAAATAGTGAGAGTAAATGGATTAAT
This sequence comes from Excoecaria agallocha, assembly GCA_037975025.1. Lineage (NCBI taxonomy): Eukaryota > Viridiplantae > Streptophyta > Magnoliopsida > Malpighiales > Euphorbiaceae > Excoecaria > Excoecaria agallocha. Next base: position 5,280,241 of record CM075823.1, on the reverse strand, counting down.
TAAAAACCTAATTAATGCATACATATATATGAACATACTCTCATATATTTTTCTTTTTCACATCCAGGTCATCATTATAAGCACATTAAACATAAATATATGATCAATTTTGGATAACAAGCTGGTTGGCAACAATTATTCTGATTGGATTAGATAAGTGAGAATTATTCTTAGAGTTGAAATGATCCATTATGTCTTGGATAAAGATCCACCACCACTTCCATCAGATGATGCCATTGATGAGATCAAGGACATTTATCGAAAATACATGGAGGATAGTGAAGCATTTGTGTGTCTGATGCTGGGTGCCATGTACTCAGATCTTTAGAAGCAACATGAGATGATGGATGCTAGAACAATCATTTTACATCTAGAGGAGCTTTATTCTTCTCAGGCTAGAAGTGAGCAATGTGAGATTTCTCGAGCTCTATTTAGTTACAAAATGGTGGAAGGCACTTCGGCTGCTACTCATTCATTAAAGATGTATGGGTATATTGAGCATTTAAGTAGACTTGGCTATATAATGGATAATGATTTATACATAGATTTAATCTTGTACTCATTAGCTCTAAGTTATGCACCCTTCGTGTTTAACTTCAACATGAGCAAGATCCAAGTAACCATTCTTGAGTTAATCAACATGCTCAAAACAGCTGATGGATCCTTCAGAAGGATTCAAAAAGTGTCATGGTTGTCACTTCTGCTAAAGGCAAGAAGCAAAAGAAGAAGATGAACAAGGCACAGCCAAAGCATGGTAGGGTTTCCAAAAAGAAGGTTGCCAAGAAAGAGAATCCTAAAGGAACTTGCTTCCATTGTAGGAATGATGGTCATTGGAAGCATAACTACAAGGCCTATCTAGATTCTCTCAAGGAGAAGAAGCAAGCTGATGCTTCTACTTCAGGTATTCATATGATTGAAATAAATACTTATTCTATTGCTTCAAAACAATCTTGGGTATTAGATACCGAATGTGGATCTCATTTGTGTAATGATCTACAGGGGATTAAAAGTAGTAGAAGAGTTATAAAGGTAGAAATATGTCTACAGTCTGCTACTAGACAAAACATCTCTACAACAGTTGTGGGGACTTATCATTTTCCTTTTCCAAGTGGATTAATACTGGAGTTAAATAATTATTATTATATTCTAACATTATCTAAAAGTATTATTTCTTTTAGTTGTTTATTGAACGATTATAACATTTCTTTAAAGGATAAATGTTGTTACATTTTTAAGAATAATATATTTTATGCTAAAGCTATAATTGAAAATGGTATATTTTTTCTTGATTTAATTAAAGAAGTGCATAATATAGATACCAAGAAAATGAAACAACATAATCTAAATACCTCATATTTATGGCATTGTCATTTAGGCCATATAAATGAGAAAAGTATGACCAAACTACACAAGTCAGATGATTTGGGATCATTTGATTATGAATCATTTGATACATGTGAATCTTGTTTATTAGGAAAAATGAGAAAATACCATTTATTGGTAAAGGAGAATGAGCTAGAATGGTTTTGGACTTAATACATTCAGATGTATGTGGTCCAATGACAACACATGCCAGAGGAGGTTACTCCTACTTCATTACTTTCATAGATGATTACTCCAGGTTTGGATATATCTATCTAATAAAGTATAAATCAGAAGCATTTGAAAAGTTCAAAGAATTCAAAAATGAAGTAGAGAAGTTTAGATCAGATCGAGGTGGAGAATACTTAAGCCAAGAATTTCAAGATTATCTTAGAGATAATGGGATTTTATCTCAATGGACTCCACCATATACACCATAACATAATGGTGTATCTGAGAGGAGAAATTGAACACTATTAGATATGGTTCAATCCATGATGAGTCAAGCAGACTAGCCTAAGTCCTTTTAGGGATATGCATTAGAAACTGCTGCTTATGTGTTAAACAAAGTTCCTAGTAAGTTGGTTGTTGTTACTCCATATGAGATATGGAATAATAAGAAAACCACACTTTCTCATATCAAGGTATGGGGTTGTCCTACTTATGTAAAGAGGACAATGTCAGACAAACTAGATGTTAAGTTTGACAAATATTTATTTGTGGGATATCCAAAAGAAACATTTGGATATTATTTTTACCATCCCTTAGAACAAAAGGTGTTTGTTTCAAGGCATGCTATCTTTTTAAAAAGAGAGTTTCTCCTACGAGAAGACAGTGGGAGTAAAATTAAACTTGGTGAAGTTCAAGACCCACAAATAGAAGTAGATCAATCGATTGAACCCGAGATTAAATTTCATAATGATGAGATTACAATTGAACCTAATTATACACAAAATCCTAAAAGATCTAGTAGGATGCATTCTATCCCTGTGAGATATGGATTTCATATTGATTCAGATAGAGGCATAACTGTAGTAGAAGACAATAAGCCTATAAGCTATCAAGAAGTTTTGAACAGTTAAGAATGTGATTTATGGCTTAAGGCTATGCAGTCTGAAATGGACTCCATGTATGAGAACAAAGTATGGACTTTAGCTCAACCACCTGAAGGGATAAAACCCATAGAGTGAAAATGGGTCTTCAAAAAAAAAGACCAACATGGAAGGTAATATAGTTACCTATAAAGCTCGCTTAGTAGCAAAAGGATATCGTCAAAGAGAATGAATTGACTATGATGAAACCTTTCTCCTGTAGCGATGCTTAAGTCTATAAGAATACTTTTAACCATTGCAGCTCATTATGATTATAAGATTTGGCAAATGGATGTGAAGATAGCTTTTCTAAAAGGAAATCTGACTAAAGATGTGTATATGACACAACCAGAAGGGTTCACATCAGGAGATGGCAAAAAGGTATGCAAGCTTCAAAGATCTATTTATGGATTAAAGCAAGCCTTTAGGAGCTGGAACATACGATTAAATGAGATAATCAAAGAGTTTGGTTTCTTACAGAATGAAGATGAACCTTGTGTGTATAAAAGGGTCAGTGGGATTGTAATTGTCTTTCTAGTTCTATATGATGATGACATATTGATAATGGGAAATGACATTTCTCTTCTCCAATTTGTTAAAATATGGTTATCCAAGTAATTCTCCATGAAAGACCTTGAAGAAGCATCCTATATTCTAGGAATAAGGACCTATAGAGATAGATCCAATCGGTTGCTAGATCTTTCTCAAAGTACATATTGTTAGTGTAAGCCCTAGCCCCAATACATTGTTATAAAAGATTTAATTTAATAAATGAGGCATTTGTTTTATCTATTGTATTCCTATGCATATCAATTGATAGAAATATTAAAGAATGTTATTTCAGTTTAAGTTATCATGTGTGAGGCACATTGTTGTAAGACCTTGAAATAATAGAGTCTTCATTCTAAATATCCCTAGTCAGTCATTGTTGTGGGAATAACAAATGAATTAAGACTAGTATTCTCTCTTTGATAATTTGAGTTCTGTCTTATGGATCATTAGGATTGGAGTGTCAATCAGAGATCATAGATACATGTTCATAACATGGCATTTGGATTCGATCCGTTAATGAGAACACTACATGATACAAGTTATAAGTGTTTCTCATGTGCAAGTTTTGCATCAGAGTTCTTAGACCTAAAATCTCTGTGAAACTCTTTATGAATTACTGTGTACTTTGACATACACCTAACGTGCTCGTAACAGAGTGACAAGTATAGGTATGATTGGGTATGCACTGATTCATGTTAGAGAGCATGAGAGAAGTGAAGGGATTACCCCTCTCAATAAGAGAGAAAATATCATCGGCCACTTGATCAGTGAACTGATGATTATGATCCATTTGTTATGAATTATAACATACATGCAATGAACAAGACAGTCATCGAGCTTCATGGGATGCTTAAGAATGCTGAAGAGAACATTCGAAAGACCAATCCCGTACTTATGGTTCAAAGGGCATTAAGAAGGGACTCGCTAAGGGAAAGGGAAAGGGAAAGGCAAAACCCAAGAATGACCTGGCTTGGTTCAAGTCAAATGGGAGTGCACCTTAGGCCCAATCCAAGCCCAAGGCACAAAAGCTCAAGGAGAGCGAGAGCACATGCTTCCTTTGTAACAAGATAGGGCATTGAAGGAAGAATTGCGCTCTCTTCAAGGAAGAACAAAAGAAGAATGGAGCCAAGGCATTCAGCTCTGGTATTTTTGTTGTTGAAATTAACCTTTCTATTTCTACCACTTGGGTATTGAATACCAATTGTGGTTCACACATTTGTTGAAATGTGCAGGGGCTAAGAAATAGGTGGTTACTTGAAAAGAATGAAGTGGACCTCCATGTGGGGAATAGAGCAGGAGTTGCTAGCATGGAGATAGGCGACTATCAACTCACTTTACCTTCCAGACTTTGTTTAGATTTGAAAAATTGTTATTATCTGCCTGCTATGAGCAGAAACATTATTTCAGTTTCTTGTTTGGATTTGGATGGATTTGATTTTGTTATTAATAATGGCAATGTTCATATTCGTTGCCAAGGCATTTCATATGGCAATGCAATGTTGTAAAATGGCCTTTATATCCTTGATCTACAAAACAAAGAGTCCATATACAACTTTAATACAAAGAGGGTTAAATCAAATGAATTGAACCCTACTTACTTCAAGCATTGTCATTTAGGGCATGCAAATGAAAAATGCATTTCAAGACTCCATAAATCTGGAGTGCTTGGGTCATTCTACTTAGAATCTTATGACACATGCAAGCCATGTTTGTATGAAAAAATGACAAAGAGTCCTTTTAATAAGAAAGGTGAGAGTACTAATGACTTATTGGAACTAATACATACCGATGTATGTGGACCATTAAGTACACAAGCTAGAGGTGGTTTTCGCTACTTCATGACATTCACAGATGACTTCAGTAGATATGGCTACATCTATCTAATGAAGTACAAGTATAAAACTTTTGAGAAATTCAAAGAGTTTAAGAACGAAGTAGAAAAACAACTTGGAAAAAGTATAAAAGCCATTTAATTAGATTGAGGTGGCGAATACTTAAACCATGAGTTTGATAGTCATCTAAAGGAGTGTGGAATTATTTCACAGCTCACTCCTCCTGGAATGCCATAATGGAATGGTGTATTCAAAAGGAGAAATCAAACTCTATTGGACATGGTTCGATTAATGATGAGTCAAGCTAATCTTTCTGTCTCTTTTTGGGGTTAGGCATTAGAAACTACTGCATTTCTACTAAACAGTACTCCAACTAAAGCAGTTAAGAAGACACCATATGAAGTATGGACTGGGAAAGAACCCAATATGTCATTTCTTAGGATTTGGGGCTGTGAAGCACATGTTAAGAAATTAACATACAATAAACTAGAGTCCAAATCCACTGTCTGCTTGTTTGTGGGTTATCCCAAAGAAACAAAGGGATACTACTTTTACTCACAAGTCAAGAATAAAGTATTTGTTGCTCGCAAGACTATTTTCTTGGAAAAAGAGTTCCTTCTCAAGAAAGACAATGGGAGTAAAGTAGAACTTAGAGAAATTCAAGCACTATAAACTCCTATAGAGGATGAGTTGGAAATGGGATCAAGTTCACAACCAGTTGTGGAACCAGAACCCATTACACAAGAACCTAAAAGGTCCAGTAGGGTACATCGGGAGATTGAGAGATACGGATTTCTAATCACCGACAGTGACACTATTGAGTTAGTAGATCATGAGGGTCCTACTACCTACCGAGAAGCTATTGAGAGCCCAGACTCAAAAAATGGGCTTGAAGCCATGAAATTCGAGATGCAATCAATGTACGATAACCAGGTTTGGACCTTGGTTGATCCATCGGAAGGTGCTAAGGTAATTGAATGCAAGTGGCTATTTAAAATCAAAGCTGATAAGACCTACAAAGGTAGCCTAGTAGCAAAAGGTTTTCGACAAACTCATGATATAGACTATGATGAGACCTTTTCGCCTGTAGTCATGTTCAAATCCATTAGGATCTTGCTTGTCATAGCTGCATATCATAATTATGAGATATGAAAAATGGATGTCAAAACTACTTTCCTCAATGGAAATTTACTTAAGGATGTGTATATGATACAACCTAAGGGTTTTGTTAATTCCAAGCATCCTAAAAGGTTTGCAGGCTTCAAAAATCCATTTATGGATTAAAGCAAGCATCCCAAAGTTGGAATCTTCGTTTTGATGAGGCAGTCAAAGAATTTGACTTCATAAAAAATGAAGATGAGCCTTGTGTGTACAAAAAGGTTAGTGGGAGAATAATAGTATTTTTGATCCTATATGTGGACGACATCCTTCTCATTGGGAATGATATTCCAACATTGCAAAAAGTAAGCAATGGTTGGGGAAGTGCTTCTCAATGAAAGACTTAGGTGAAGCCGAGACAATATTTGGTATTCGGATCTATAGAGATAGATCAAATCGGCTTTTGGGACTAAGTCAAAAAAAGTACATAGACAAAGTACTAAAGCACTTTAGCATGGGAGACTCAAAGAAAGGGTACATACCTTTGGCTTTGGGAGTTCCTTTAACTAAAAAAAAGTGCCCTAAAACCAAAGAAGAAAGGGACAATATGAGTAGAATCCCATATGCATATGCTATTGGATCTACCATGTATGCTATGTTATGTACTAGGTTGGATGTTGCTCATGCATTGAGTATAACCAGTAGGTTTTAGCAAGACCCTGATGAGAAGCACTAGTCTACTGTAAAAGGGATTCTAAAGTACCTGCGAAGGACTAAGGATCACTTCTTGGTATATGGTGGTCAAGAAGAGCTTGTCATACAAGGTTATGCCGATGCTGCTTTTCAGACCAGCACTCAGGATTCAAGATCACAATCTGGGCTTGTTTTTGTTTCGAACGGTGGTGCTGTCAGCTGGAGAAGCTTAAAGCAAGAGATCGTTGTTAACTCAACTATAAAATCTGAGTATATTTCAGCAAGTGACGCGAAAAAAGAGACTGTTTAGATTATAAATTTCATTTTTGGATTAGGAGTGGTCCCAAGCATCCTAGATCCATTAGAAATTTTCTGTGACAACAACGGGGCCATCGCATAGGCCAAGGAGTTTCGGTCACACTATAAATCCAAACACATACTTAGAAGGTACCACCTGATCAGAGAGATCATTGATCGTTGGGATGTCAAGGTTAGCAAGACAGCAAGTGAAAATAATGTAGTAGATCCTTTGATGAAATAGTTGCATCCAAATCTGCATAAAGCTCATTTGAGAGCATTCGGTCTGAGGGCTATGCCCAATTGGGACTAGTGCTAGTGGGAGATTGTTAGTGTAAGCCCTAGCTCCAATACATTGTTATAAAACATTTAATTTAATAAATGAGGCATATGTTTTATCTATTGTATTTCTATGCATATCAATTGATAGAACTATCCAAGAATGTTGTTTCAGTTTAAGTTATAAGCGTGAGGCACATGGTTGTAAGACCTTGAAACAATAGATACTTCATTCTAAATATCCCTAGTCAGTCATTGTTATGGAAATAACAAATGAATTAAGACTAGTATGCTCTCTCTGATAATTTGAGTTTTGTCTTACGGATCATAAAGACTGGAATGTCAATCAGAGATCATAGATACATGTTCAGAACATGGTATCTAGATTCGATCCATTCATAAGAACACTACATGGTACAAGTCATAAGTGTTTCTCATGTGCAAGTTTTGCATCGGAGTTCTTAGACCTAAAATCTTTATGAAACTCTTTATGAATTACTGTGTACTTTGACATACACCTAATGTGCTCATAATAGAGTGACAAGTATGGGTATGATTGGGTATGCACTGATTCATGTTAGAGAGCATGAGAGAAGTGAAGGGATTACCCCTTTCAATAAGAGAGAAAATATCATCGGCCACTTGATCAGTGAACTGAGAAGTATATGGCCATACCGAGATGAAATAATGAGTAATCATTATTTATCTAAGAGTTCAGTGTCACTGGAATATCAAGAAAGGAATTAATATATATATAAGGGTGACTAGTTCCATGCCTTATATTAATTCTGATATTTAAGGGTAAGGGGCTATGCAAAATTGCATTAGGTCACTAAATGCCATTTGCATTTTCATTTAATTTGGAATGCTATAATATCTTGCTAGAGAATATATATAGCCTTTGAATTAATTCATTAATTCATTGCCAAAATTAAATGGACCTATAGGATCGAACACAAAACATTAGGCTTAAAATATTTAAATAGAGCATTGGGCATTAATTTGGGCTTTTATTTAAAGTTAAATTAATGTGGATAATGGGTATTAAATTGCTAAGTGGACTTTGGCCCATGGAGATTGAAAAACATGGCAAAAGGAGTGTATAAATTAATTAATTATTTATCTTTAGATAATTGGTTATTTATCTTTAGATAATTAAGTTAATTAAATTTAAATTCCTATATGTTTTTGAATCAATATATACCACTTAATTAGGAAGTGATGGAGGCTGATTTTACTACCTAAATAATAGTAAATTTTGGCACACATAAAACCCTAAGCTAAGTGATATATATAGATAATAAGTAACTTTGCCATTTAGGTTTTATCTCTTTCTAAGTCGCCACTCTCAAGGGAAAAAGACTCTTCCTTCTTCTCTTAGATTTTTGGTAGCCACTGGTGAACCTTAAAAAGAACAAGATCAGGTCTTGTGTCTTTAGTTTAACACCTATTGCCAAATACTCAAAGATTAGAGCTAGCACTCTAGTTTTAAGCCTTCCTTACAAGTGTGTGTGTGAGCATAGAGAGGAGTAGCGTAAAGGTAGCTCCTTGGCATTGGTTTTATAGATATGAAGTATATAAGTTCATCTTATATATTTTTCATCATCAAAATCAAGTTTTGAAGAGCATCCAAGCTTGTAAGTTTAAAAAAATCCTAAAATTGCATGTTTTCGATTCTTGTTATGGATTGCCGTGGTATGTATGATCAGTTTCATTATTTTTCTGCTGCCTGATCATCATGTATATGCCATGTTATATTCCATCACATATATAGATAAAGTATTGAAGAAGTTCAATATGGATCTCTCTAAGAAAGGGTTTATACCCATGGTGCATGGAAAACACCTTTCTAAATCTATGTGTTTGCAGACACTAGAGGATAGAGAGATCATGAATATAACACCATATGTATCTGCAATTGGTTATATCATGTATGCTATGTTATGTACATGTCCAGATGTAGCATTTTCTTTGAGTGTTACAAGCAGATTCCAATCCAAATTTGGAGAGGAACACTGGGCAGCTTTCAAGAATATCCTTAAGTACTTAAGAAGAACTAAGGATATATTCTTGGAATATAAAGAGGGCAATTTGGAAGTAAATAATGCCAGCTTCCAGTCTAATAAAGGTGATTGTAAATCATAGTCTGGTTTTTTGTTCATAATGGAAGGAGGAAGAGTTCTAAACAAGAAACAACTGCTGATTCCACGATAGAAGCTGAGTACATTGTTGCTTCGGAGGCAGGCAAAGAAGCAGTATGGATCAAAAAGTTCATATCTGAACTAGGAGTGGTGCTTAGCTTTGTTGATCCGATTCCTTTATATTGTGACAACAATGGAGCCATTGCACAATCAAAGGAATCACTATCTCATCAGCGATCTAAGTATGTTCTTAGATGTTACCATCTCATAAGGGAAATAATAGCTAAAAATGATGTGAAAATAGAAAGGGTCCCCACAGATGATAATGTGGCGGATCCCCTCACTAAAACACTTTCCAAGATAAAGCAAGATCACCATATAAATAACATGAGTTTAAGACATATGAGTGATTAACTCTAGTGCAAGTGGGAGATTGTTAGAGAGCATGCCTTAGAGCCTATGTAAAAGGGATGTATTTCATATATATAAATTCATATTCTTAATAAAAGGCATCTTTCATTTATTAATGCTATGTTTAAATACATGAGTTTGTATATCTTAAATTAATAAATGAAGACCTAGATATTATAAACATAGTGCAAAGGCAATCATGAAAGTGTTCATGATATGAGATGTCTATTGCATGCAAATGTGATAATATCTAAATATCCTTAGTCATATAATTAACAAGATAGGATATTGTTAATTCGAACAGACTAGCATATGTTATGTTTCTTGAATAGTTCAAGTAGCGGTTCTCATAACTGTGATTATGGATGATGATCAAAGCTAACATATCGATGATTGTTAGAAGAACAAGTTCACTGGAGACCTGTAAAGAGAATCCTCATATGGATATTAAATCTATGTCAATGAGGAATCTCTTCATAGTGGTTGTGCATATATCCTTAGACTTGAGATTACCAAGGTTATCTTAAGTAGCAAGTGATATACTTTGACTCCATAATTGATTACTTCCAACTGGGGGTGAACATAGTTAGGAGGATGGGTATATCATGACCTATTTGAAGATAGTTGAGTAATCGATAAATGATTCACCATTCCGGATTTATTAAGGGAAGTTATTTCGCATGATTCTTTAATTGCCTTGTTCAGAGAATCTCTGGCCAGAGTAATATGCCAAGATGGATAGCGATCAATAAAGGGCATTTTGAGAACAATGGTTAAATTAATAGAACATATATAATTAGATTTATGTGAGTTGATAGAAATTCATACTCATAATCTAATTAAGATAAGAGTGGTGAAAGGAGTAATTGCATGGTAACTATTTCTATGGAAGGGTATAGTCAAAACCACTTGACTTTCCTGAATTTGGGTAGTCATGATGCCTAGATAGAGGCTGCTCATGACTTGTATAATAGTGTATCATAAATATCAATAAGGGATTGATAAAATGATTTAAAGAAGTTTAAATCATATGATCGAGTTTTGGATAGAACTCATAATTACATATTATACTATCAATATGGACAGAAACCCAATAAGTCACACACATATATAGTAAAGGATAAAATAGTAAAATAATAAGGATAAAAATTTGATATTATTATGGGTGAAGAAAAATGAATAAGAGAATAATTAATTATGATAAAGTAGAAATGTTCGACAAAATGAACCTAATTAAAATATTGTATTTCATAATTAATTATAATTGAACTATAAGTGTTATAAGACTGATATAATAATTAATAGATCAATTAGAGAAATACATGAGGCCCAGAGAATTGGTTTTGGCACAGAAACCACCAGAGGATGGGTTTCACGCCAACTCCAAATAAAAGGCCTTAAAGGCCCAATTCTTGGACTAAAATAAATTAAATATAGTTCATAAGTGTTATGGAGCCTATAAATTTAATTTTTATGGATTTAGAATTGATTTGGATGATTAAATCCAAGTATATGTATAAAGGACCTAGTTTATAGGTTATGTGCATAGTCCTTTATGAAAGGACTTAAATTGTATTTAATTGAACCCAAATAAATTAATAATATTTCAAAAAGCCCAATTAATATTTTTTAGCAATTTTAAATGGCCCAGTCACATTATGAAGTTGGATTTTTAACCTAGCTATAAAAATCCAAGATAAGTGATTTTAGGGTTAAGTGAGTTTTCACAAGAAAAGAAAATTCTCTCTTCTTCTAAACCTTAGCTACCACTCCCTTGCTAGCATCAAGGAGAATTCGGCCACCCTTATAATTCCATCATTCTTTGGTTCATTTGATCCTTCCCTAGTGTTGATTACAATTGGAGGTATTCTATTTTGGATACTGTGGTTTGTGATAATCCGGTAAGAATGATAAACAACCGTTCAACAAAAATCAAAGGTGATTTTTCTTATTCTCATTAATATTTATATTGTAAATTCATGGCAAGATTAGATATATTGGTTAAAAGTTTAAAATTTTGCTTATACATGTGATATATATAATCGATTAATTCCCAACAGATATAGCCATTGAGGTTAAAGGTGAGTATTTAGTATAGAAAGCAAGCTCTATTGGTGGTATGGGTTTTAGTTCTAGTCGATGATGATATGGAGGTACGGTTGGTAAAATTATTGGTGCCACTAAAGCAACTTAGAGGCACTATTCAAACCTGGGCAGATCTTTATCATATGTGCTTGAGCAACTGATAAAAGTAGGAAAATTATGGCTATTGCTAGCTAAACCTACTCGAAATCATGGTCAATCTAATCATCAAGATAATCAGTATTGTACCTATCACCAGCATACGATGCACCTTATAGATCAATATCAGACTTTGAGGGATAGGATTTGAGATCTTATTAATAATAAATAGATCATCGACCCGAAGAAGAGAGAAAAGAAGAAGGAAGTTATAATGCAATAATTTTAAATAAGACTTGTATGTGTTATAAGACTTGTATGGAAATAGTATCTATCCATTACTCATCCTATATAATCAAAGGAATATAAAGTGGAATATGGTTCAAATGTTTCAAAAAGTCCAGGAACACTATCCAAAGAAGGAAGGGGAAAGTCAGCAGTTTGTGTAATTAATTTTTAGGAGTCACCTAGTGAGAATGAGAAGTATGTAAAAGAAAACCTTACAAATCCATGGAACTTTGAAAATAAAGAGGAAAAATAGAAACTAAAGTTAATTACTAAAAGTGGGATAGTAATGCCTAAAGTGGAAAGGAAATCGAATTTTTTACCGTTATCTTTAGAAGGGGAATAAGAGGTGGATTAGATTCTTAAGCGGTTAAAGAAAACCATTGCTCAAATTTCTATTTGGAATTTGCTTAGATAGTCAGCCTCCCATAGAAAAAAAGTGGTGAAGGCTTTGTGTGAATCTACTATGGCTACTAACATTTTGCCTTTAGAGTTTCTGGATCAGGTCAAAGGAAATATCAGAGAGAAAATTGCATAAACTAATAGGGACTTGCACATTAAAGGTAGAGAGCATAATCACCATTTGTAGATAAAGGCATAGGTCAATAGTAAATACACAGCCTGTATAATGGTGGACAACGGGTCTTCCATCAATGTATGCCCAATTATGGCACTTTTACCTTTTGGTTTGAATGAGTCCATGGTGAGTAAGCCTAATTTAGTGGTTATAACTTATGAAAATTGATGAAGACAAGTGGTAGGTACTTTCAAAGCTATAGTTAAGATAAGGCCAATTAATACAAAGGTAGAGTTTATAGTGTTACCGATACCAACCAACTTTTTTATTCTATTGGAAAGACCCTAGTTTCATAAATTGGGGGAAGTTCCATCTACTCTTCATTAAATGATCAAGATTCGATATGAGGGTAAAGTGGTTACTATAAAAGCTGCTAGAAAAATTAATTTTCTGCTATGGTTATTACTAATCAACCATTTAATAGGTTTCATATGACTGCTATCAATTCTGATAATGAGGGTAAGCAAGAGTTAATTCCTCAAGTGGTGAACATGATGAAGAAATGAATTTCTTGCTAGTAGCTAGGATTGATAGGGATTCATAGGGTCCTTCTAAAGCAATCACAATAATGGGGCAAACAAATAAAAAAGGATTGAGCTATAGTAGATCTAATGATAAAGAAAAGATCCTGATGAAGTTAGAAGGGGTCTCGCATATCCTAGATAGTTTTATACCTACATCTATAGCATCTCAGTGCTATGGTGAAATTGAACCTATTTTGATTGAAGGGAAGGCTATCCCTAGGTTTGACATATTTAATGATATTTTCAACTAGGTCAGCAAAACCATCAAGCCTGCTAAAGGATTTTGGGATAAAGAGATAATTATCATTTTGTCTGAATGGGATAATGATGGTTTTGAGGAGATATAACTCAAGATTTGTTATCTTCTAGAGTTAAAAGGAAGGAGAAAGTTGAGTTTGAAGTTCTAGTGCCCGAGTTAAATTAGAATGTTATAGAAGCTATTGTAGAGGCAGATAAGGAGTCTCTACTGTATATAGAGAGTGAGAAAGGCTCATCTATGGAATTAAAATATAGATGAGAATGCTTTTATAAATGTTCTTTTTTGTACCTGAACTTTTTAACAATGATGCATGTAATTCATCTTGTATTAATAAAATGAATGACTTTTCTTATTTGTGTGATGTGTCACATGATTTCATTTCACATGATCATGATCATAAAACATTCATATTTGAAATTAATTCAACAAATACGACTCCATTTAATCACAAAATCCTTGAAAGTCTATGGGAAATGATGATGGCATTTCATATTACCCCTGTAGAGAGAATTTGAGAAAATATTAAGAAAATATGAGAGGGTCTTTACCTGGACATACGAGGAAATGCTGGGAATTGATCGGAAAGTAGCCGAATATGCCATTCCCACTTATCCTAGATATAAGCTTGTCAAGTAGAAACTTAAAAGATTTAGGCCATAATGAGTAGAAAAGGTTAAAGAAGAAGTGAAGAAGCAGAAAGAAGCTAAATTTCTAGTAGAGGTCCAATACCCTACATGGCTAACAAATGTAGTTCCTGTGGCCAAAAAGGATTGGAGAATAAAGGTCTACATAGATTACAAAGATTTGAATAAGGCTTGCCTTAAGGATAATTTCCAGTTACCTTACATAGATGTTTTGGTTGATAATGCAGCTATGTATGTAATGTACAACTTTATGGATAGATATACCGAGTACAATAAGATCCTCAACAGAATTTTGGATAAAGTCAAGGCATCTTTGATCATTGAATGGGGCATATATGCTTATATGGTCATGCCATTCAGGTTAAAGAATGCAAGTGCCACTTACCAAAGAATGGCTACCAATATCCTAGATGAGTTGATCCACAAGGAAGTAGAGGTGTACATGGATGATATAATGATTAAATTAGCAACATGAGAAGGTTATTTTGAAGCATCAAAAATTTTTTTCTAGAGGATTGATAAGTACAACCTCCTTTAAACTCAAAGAAGTACATGTTTGGAGTTACCTTAGGGAAGCTTCTAAGACACATCACAAGCCAAAGCTGAATAGATGTAGACCCTAATAAAGTAAAATCCATAAGTGAAATGCCCGTACCATAGAAAGAAAATGAGGTTAAAGGGTTTTTGGGTAGAATTCAGTATATCATTCAATTCATAGCGAAGCTGACTTCAATTTTTGAGCCCATTTTCAAGCTGCTTTGGAAAGATTAGCTAGTGGTTTGGAATAATGATTGCAAGGTAGCCTTTTATACAATTAAAGAGTATCTTTTGCACCAACTATTGCTGAGGCCACCACAAACTGGTAAACCTTTGATCTTGTATCTCGTTATAAAGGACATCTCAGTAGGACCAATGATGGCATAAGAGGATGATTTTGGGATTGAATATGCTATGTACTACCCTAGTAAAAAGCATTTTCCATATAAAGCCAAGTATATAGAGGTGGAAAAGATTTTTTTAGTAATCATCTAGGCTTTTAAAAAGCTAAGGCACTACTTCCATTAATATAGAGTGTAAGCAATGGCCAAATAAAACCCTCTAAAGTACCTATAAGAAATGGCTTCATTGTTGGGGAAAATGGGTAGATGGATAATCCTTTTATAGGAATTTGATATCAAATATGTTACTAAAAATACCATCAACGGAAGAGCTGTAGCATAATTCTTGGTAGATCAACCATTAGAGAGAGAAAAAATAATTTATGAGTTCCCAACATTAGGGTTATAATAGTTCAAGGGTGGCAAATGTACTTTGACAGAGCTATGAATAATAAAGGTGCTGGGGTAGGAGTGATCTTGGCAACCCTAAAAGTAGAGAAGTTTCCTTTAGCCAAGAAACTCATAAACAAAGCCATAAATAATAAAGTTGAGTACGAAGCATATATCTTTAGCCTATAAGCCTTATTAGACCTAGGGACAAAAATAGTAAAAATTTATGATGATTTATCTTTGGTGATCTACCATAAAAATGGGTGAATAGGCTATGATGGAGGAGCAAATATTGCATTACATGAAGTGCTTGATAGCCTTTAGTGATTAGTTTGAGGTTTATACTTTTGGGAATGTGCCCCTGGATGAAAATCAATTGGTAGATGCTTTGATAACTATGGTGTTAATGTGGGATAATCCAAAAGGTGTAAGCATAAAGCCTATGCTTATTTTCAGTTCTGATAAATTGTGATTTGAAGCCAAATAGGCGATGGATATTAACACAAATGATGGGAAGCCCTGGTATTTTGATAGTCAAAACTATCTTGAAAAGTCAATGTTTTCAGAAGAGGTTATAGAAAAAGATCAGAAGATGATTCATAGCTATATGCTCAGTTTATCAACATAGGAGGAATGCTCTATAAAAGGCAGCCATATGGTTATAGTTAACATGCTTGGATGAGAGAAAAACCAAAAGAGTTGTGAAAGAAGTGTATGCTGGGGTTTTTAGTGCTCATATGAATGGATAGGCTCAGGCAAAGAAAATAGTGTACCAGGGATTCTTCTAGCTCACCATGGATGTGGACTGTTCTAGATATGTGAAAGAGTGTCAGTGGTGTCAGCAGTGTGCCGATTTAAGATATATACCAATGTCAAAATTTTGTAATCTCACCTCACCTTGGCCATTTGCTACTTGGGGCATTGATAACATGGGAATGATACATCCAGTAGCATCAAATGGACATAGGTTTATTATTGTGGCTATTGATCATTTTTCAAAGTGGATAGAAGCAGAATCGTTCAAAAATTTAGGTGCGAGACAGATGGCCAAGTTCAACAAAAAGAACCTAATATGTAGCTACAGGCTTTTGAATCATATAGTATCAGATAATGGGTCTCACTTTCATAGACAAAACCGAATGGCTACTAAGAAAATATAGAGTTTAGCACAACAAGTCCTCACCTTATATTCTTTAGGAAAATGGTGTTCTTAAGGGGGCTAACAAGAATGTAAAAAGTATCTTGGCCAAAATTGTTAGAACCTACAAGGACTGAGGTGAAAAGCTACCTTTCATGTTGTGGAGGTATAGAACCACAGCTAGAACTTCAAAAAAAGCTACTCCATTTTACTTGTTTATGGAACATAATCTATGTTGCTAGTGAAAATTAAGCACTAATCATTAAGGGTAGTT
This sequence comes from Excoecaria agallocha, assembly GCA_037975025.1. Lineage (NCBI taxonomy): Eukaryota > Viridiplantae > Streptophyta > Magnoliopsida > Malpighiales > Euphorbiaceae > Excoecaria > Excoecaria agallocha. Next base: position 5,263,335 of record CM075823.1, on the reverse strand, counting down.
TTAGAGGCTGAGTTACTAGAGATGGAATGGGATAGACAAAGGTTGGTTCAGCTTTATTTATTGGATGGAAATAGAATGTGAGCCTACTATCACAACTGGATTTATCAGAAGAGGTTAGCTCAATCTTTTGGGATGAAGGTTAAGAAACATTATTTAAAAGAAGGAGATATGATTTTCAAACAAATAAGGCTAGGCATCCCAGACATCAGGGGCAAGTTTAGGCCTATATGGAAAGGCCTATTTGTGTTAAAAAAGCTATTGTTTAAAGGAGTCATGATTTTGAGTCATAGTGATGGGAATGAGTTCAAAGAGCCAATTAATATTGACAAGTTAAAAAGGTTCCATGGCTAGAATTTGAAAAAAGAAAGAAAAGAGAAAAAAAACAATATTGCCATATAGGTGAAAAACCAGACAAAACAAAGGCTTTATTAAAATCGGGTTCCTCGCCAAGGTTAAAACAAAAAAGGCACCTTTGGCAAAATATTTAATCAATAAAACCCAAGAGGGTTGATTGATAACAAGGAAAGATGCTTTCAAGGTTCAATTACGAGATTGAATAGAGTTTTATTTTTTTTAAACTTGATGTTAAATAGTGATTACATATAGTGAAATTATGTTGAAATGATCACATTGATGGAATATGACATGGTAAGAATGTGATGATAGCACATCGGAAAAACAAAAATTTTTTATCATACATACCATACAATTCCAACGCAAGAATCAAAACATGCAATTTTAGGGTTGTAGAACTTACAACTTTTGATGCCTTTTGAATATTGAGCTTGGTGATGGCCAGCAACTAAGATGATTCTATCCGCCTTATATCTCGATCACCAATGCCAAGGAACAGCCTTTTACGCCACTCCCTCTATTCTCACACACACAATTGCACCGCCGGCTTAAAATCGAGATTACTAGCTCTCTTTAAAGTATTGTGTAATGGCTATAGTTTGAAGCTACAAAATTTGATTTTGTACTTCTCTTAGGTTGCTTTTACTACCCAATATCACAAGAGAATGGGGAACTATCCTTTCTCCTTGTGAAAATTGGCTAAAAGAAATTAATGAGAGAGAGAGAAAGTTCACGCAAAACCTAGAATAAAAACTAGGGTTTTTTCACGCCAACTCCTCTTAGGTTTAGGGTTTTATTTCCTTTTAATATATATGCTTATCCTTTGGCAAGTCTTTAATCTGAATTCAACTATCCTAATATAATTAATTCAAACTCTATCACTTCCTAAAGATAAGTAATATATTTTGAATTAAACTCCTTTGAATTTAAAATTCAAATTTGAAATAAAATATAAGACATTTAATTAAATGAAATCACTTAATTTAAATAAATAACATGTGCCGAAATTCCTTGATTTCCCTCATGGAATTTCGGCCACTTCATTAAATATATAAGTGATTTAATTTAATTTAAATTCCTTTAGGCTTTAATACTCAATTAACTTAATTAACACAAGATAATTAATTAATTGAAATTAAACCTTGTGGGCTGAATTTCTCTCTCTCATGGACCAAGGCCCAATAGCAATTTTATAACCCATTACATACATTAATTTGACTTTAATTACAAGTCCAAATTAATGCCCAATACTTAATTTAAGTATTTTAAGCCCAATGCTTTGTGTGCGATCCTATAGGTCCATTTAATGTTGGCAATGAATTAATATATTAATTCAAAGGCTATATATATTCTCTAGCAAGATATTATAGCATTCCAAATTAAATGAAAATGCATATGACATTTAGTGACCTAATACAATTTTGTATAGTCCCTTACCCATAAATATCAGAATTAATATAAGGCATGGAACTAGTCATCCTTATATATATATTAATTCCTTTCTTGATATTCCAGTGACACTGAACTCTCAGATAAATAATGATTACTCATTATTTCATCTCGGTATGGCCATACACTTCTCAGTTCACTGATCAAGTGGCCGATGATATTTTTCTCTCTTATTGAGAGGGGTAATCCCTTCACTTCTCTCATGCTCTCTAACATGAATCAATGCATACCCAATCATACCCGTACTTGTCACTCTGTTACGAGCACGTTAGGTGTATGTCAAAGTACACAGTAATTCATAAAGAGTTTCATGGAGATTTCAGGTCTAAGAACTCCGATACAAAACTTGCATATGAGAAACACTTATGACTTGTACCATGTAGTGTTCTATTGAGCGGATCGTATCCAGATACCATGTACTTTAACATGTATCTATGATCTCTGATTGACACTCTTGTCCTAATGATCCGTAAGACAGAACTCATAATATCAGAGAGAGCATACTAGTCTTAATTCATTGTTATTCCCATAACAATGACTGACTAGGGATATTTAGAATTAAGTCTCATTTGTTTCAAGGTCTTACAACCATGTGCCTCACACATGATAACTTAAACCGAAATGACATTCTTGGATAGTTTTATCAATTGATATGCACAGGAATACAAAGGATAAAACAAATGCCTCATTTTATTAATTCAAAGTGCTTTATTGCAATGCATTGGGGCTAGGGCTTACACTAACAATCTCCCACTAGCACTAGTCCCAATTGGGCATAGCCCTAAGACCGAACGCTCTCAAATGAGCTTCGTGCATATTTGGACGCAATTGTTTCGTCAAAGGATCTGCTACATTGTCTTCACTTGCTATCTTGCTAACCTTGACGTCCCCACGATCAATGATTTCTCTGATCAGGTGGTACCTCCTGAGTATGTGTTTGGATTTCTGGTGTGACCGGGGCTCCTTTGCCTGTGCGATGGCCCCGTTGTTGTCACAGAAAATTTCTAATGGATCTAGGATGCTTGGGACCACTCCTAATCCAGAAATGAAATTTTTAATCCAAACAGCCTCTTTTGCAGCCTCACTTGCTGCAATATACTCAGATTCTGTAGTTGAGTCGGCAACGGTTTCTTGCTTCGAGCTTCTCCAGCTGACAGCACCACCGTTCAAAACAAAAACAAAACCAGATTGTGATCTAGAATCCTGAGTGCTGGTCTGAAAAGCAGCATCGGCATAACCTTGTATGACGAGCTCTTCTTGACCACCATACACCAAGAAGTGATCCTTAGTCCTTCGCAGGTACTTCAAAATCCCTTTTACAGCAGACCAGTGCTTCTCACCAGGGTCTTGCTAAAACCTACTGGTTATACTCAGTGCATGAGCAACATCCAATCTAGTACATAACATAGCGTACATGATAGATCCAATAGCAGATGCATATGGTATTCTACTCATGTTGTCCCTTTCCTCTTTGGTTTTAGGGCACTGTTCTTTAGTCAAAGGAACTCCCAAAACCAAAGGTATGTACCCTTTCTTTGAGTCTCCCATACTAAAACGCTTTAGTACTTTATCTATGTACTTTTCTTGACTTAGTCCCAAGAGCCGATTCGATCTATCTCTATAGATTTGAATACCAAGTATTGTCTCGGCTTCACCTAAGTCTTTCATTGAGAAACATTTTCCCAACCATTGCTTAACCTTTTGCAATGTTGGAATTTCATTCCCAATGAGAAGGATGTCGTCCACATATAGGACCAGAAATACTACTATGCTCCCACTAACCTTCTTGTACACACAAGGCTCATCTTCGTTCTTGATGAAGTCAAATTCTTTGATTGCCTCATCAAAATGAAGATTCCAACTTCGGGATGCTTGCTTTAATCCATAAATGGATTTTTGAAGCTTGCAAACCTTCTTAAGATGCTTGGGATTGACAAAACCTTCTGGCTGTGTCATATACACATCCTCAAGTAAATTTCCATTGAGGAAAGCAGTTTTAACATCCATTTGCCATATCTCATAATCATGATATGCAGCTATGGCAAGCAAAATCCTAATGGATTTGAGCATGACTACAGGCAAAAAGGTATTTTCATAGTCTACACCATGAGTTTGTCTTAAACCTTTTGCTACTAGTCTACCTTTGTAGGTCTTATCAGCTTTGAGTTTGAATAGCCACTTGCATTCAATTACCTTAGCACCTTTCGGTGGATCAACCAAGGTCCAAACCTGGTTATCATACATTGATTGCATCTCGGATTTCATGGCTTCAAGCCAATTTTTCGAGTCTGGGCTCTCAATAGCTTCTCGGTAGGTAGTAGGATCCTTACGATCTACTAACTCAATAGTGTCACTGTCAGTGATTAGAAATCCATATCTCTCAATCTCCTGATGTACCCTACCGGACCTTCTAGGTTTTTGTGTAATGGGTTCTTGTTCTACAACTGGTTGCGAACTCGATCCCATTTCCAAACCATCCTCTATAGGAGTTTGTGGTGCTTGAATTTCTTCAAGTTCTACTTTACTCCCACTGTCTTTCTTGAGAAGGAACTCCTTTTCCAAGAAAACAGCCTTGCGAGCAACAAATACTTTGTTCTTGGCTTGTGAGTAAAAGTAGTATCCTTTTGTTTCTTTAGGATACCCCACAAACAAGCAGACACTTGATTTGGACTCTAGTTTGTCAGATGTTAATTTCTTAACATGTGCTTCACAGCCCCAAATCCTGAGAAAAGACATATTGGGTTCTTTCCCAGTCCATACCTCATATGGTGTCTTCTCAACTGCTTTAGTTGGAGTACGGTTCAATAGAAATGTAGCAGTTTCTAATGCATAACCCCAAAAAGAGATAGGAAGATTAGCTTGACTCATCATAGATCGAACCATGTCCAACAGAGTTCGATTTCTCTTTTCGGACACACCATTCCATTGAGGTGTTCCAAGAGGAGTGAGCTGTGAAATAATACCACACTCCTTTGATGACTGTCAAACTCTTGGCTTAAGTATTCGCCACCTCGATCTGATCGAATGGCTTTTATACTTTTTCCAAGTTGGTTTTCTACTTCGTTCTTAAACTCTTTGAATTTCTCAAAAGTTTCAAACTTGTACTTCATTAGATAGACATAGCCATATCTACTGAAGTCATCTGTGAATGTCACGAAGTAGCTAAAACCACCTCTGGCATGTGTACTTAAAGGTCCACATACATCGGTATGTATTAGTTCCAATAAGCCATTAGTCCTCTCACCTTTTTTATTAAAAGGACTCTTTATCATTTTTCCATGCAAACATGGCTCGCATGTGTCATAAGACTCTAAGTCGAATGACCCAAGCACTCCAGTTTTATGGAGTCTTGAAATGCATTTTTCGTTTGCATGTCCTAAACGACAATGCCAAAAGTAAGTAGGGTTCAATTCGTTTGATTTAACCCTCTTTGTATTGATGTTGTATATTGACTCTTTGTTTTGTAAATCAAGGATATAAAGGCCATTTTGCAACATGGCATTGCCATAAGAAATGCCTTGGCGACGAATATGAGCATTGCCATTTTTAATAACAAAATCAAATTCATCATTATCCAAACATGAAACTGAAATAATGTTTCTGCTCATAGCAGGCACATAATAACAATTATTCAAAACAATACAAAGTCCGGAAGGTAAAGTGAGGTGATAGTGGCCTATCTCCATGGCAGCAACTCGTGCTCCATTCCCCACACGGAGGTCCACTTCATTCTTCCCAAGTAACCGCCTATTTCTTAGCCCCTGCACATTTGAACAAATGTGAGAACCACAACCGGTATCCAATACCCAAGTGGTAGAAATAGAAAGGTTAATCTCAACAACAAAAATACCAGAACTGGACGCCTTGGCTCCATTCTTCTTTTGTTCTTCCTTGAAGAGAGCGCAATTCTTCCTCCAATGCCCTATCTTGTTGCAATGGAAGCAAGTGCTCTCATTCTCTTTGAGTTTTGGCGCCTTGGGCTTGGATTGGGCCTGAGGTGCACTCCCAACTGACTTGGGTTTTCCCTTTCCCTTTCCCTTTTCCTTTCCCTTAGCGGGTCCCTTCTTAATTCCCTTTTGAACCATTAGTACGGGATTGGTCTTTTGAATGTTCTCTTCAGCATTCTTAAGCATCCCATGAAGCTCAGTGACTGACTTGTTCATTGCATGCATGTTATAATTCATCACAAATGGATCATAAGCAGCAGGCAATGATCCTAAGATCAAGTCAGTGACCAATTCCTTTGGCACTAGTACCTCAAGCTTCTCAAGAGTATCAAGATACCCTTTCATCTTGAGTACATGGGTACTAACAGGAGTACCCTCAGCCATCTTGCAAGAAATTAAAGCCTTTGTTGTCACGAACCTCTCGTGACAAGCTTGCTCTTTGAACATCTCCTTGAGGTGCACCATGATCGCATAAGCCTCTTGGTCCATAAATTGCTTTTGCAATTCAGGCACCATAGTGGCCAGCATCAGACAGGTCACATCATTGGAGTCGCTCTTTTTGGTCTCAAAAGTTTCCTTTTGAACCGCAAAGGCGTTCCTAGCAGGTTCCTCAGGTAAGGGTGCATCCAAAACATATGACTTCTTCTCTTGCTTAAGAACTATTCTTAAGTTTCAAGACCAGTCTATGAATTGGTGCCATTCAATTTGTCCTTTTCAAGGACCGATCGCAATGAGAAATTGTTGTTTGAAGATGCCATTTTCAATCTACAATAAAATTTAGCAAGATTAAATGAGGTCTTGTTTATGATCCCACAAACCGAATTAATATCCCTTTAAATAATTCACGTTAGTAATTTAATGTGGGCCAAGATCCACTTTTCACAATAACTTATTAGTCAAGCTGAGCTTGTACACCTAACAAGTTAAGTTACTTAGGTAGGAAAACTCTAATCATGTCTCGTACATGACTCTTGGATCAAATGGGCTAACATCTTAAGATGTTATAGCACAACCCATTTATTAGTTGCCTAGGTCCGGGCATCCCTTTCCATAATAAGTCCAACCTACATTCACAACCCATGCCTCACAAAGATAAACGGGCGTATCTAGGACTCCTAGTCTACGTGACCGATGATCGATGCCTTGACATGTTTCGAATTAGGAAGGCAACTTTGTGACTTACTATTTTAGGGATTCATTTTATTACGGCTTACATGGCATATGCTTTGTCATCCATACATAGCATGCATATATAAATAATTGCATAAAGTAAAGCGTGACAAACATGGGCCCAAAAACCTACAACTAAGATTCTATACTATTACATAAGAATCTTCGAGTTGGGCTTCTCCACTCCAGTGGGCTTCGTCTTGAATTACAAAGTCTTCAAGTATATTCTATTCTAAGAAATAAATGAAAAAATTTTACAACAAAATATAATGGCTCGCAGGCCATAATTAATTACAAAACCCAGGGCCCATGAATGCACCATGCATATCCATTCATCACACCAAACTAGCAAATAAATATACATAACATTCATGGATAAAACAAAGTCCAATTTTATTTAATTTAGCCAAGCCCATTAATAGAAATTGTGTACTTGAACCTTTAAGAGATGACCCCGTGATGGGCCTAGGCCAAAGCCCAATGGACTAAATCCTCTTATTGAATAAGTTCTCTTAAAAGCCCAAAACACTAACTAGTTAGATTTGTGCTATAAATCAACTCTAGTATAATTTCCAATTTTGCCATTTTTAATTTTTTGTCATACAGCCCATAAACATTAAAAATGCATACAATATGTGCTAACATGAATTAAAAATATAAAATCATGAAGAACACATATATGGTACACGGCATTCATGCAAAAACAAACAAACAACAAAAACTAGTTGTTTAATGCTTATGTAATGCCATAAAATGCACAAACATTTAAATCAATTTTATGAGTCATTTAATAATCTAAATAAGTCCATAAACATTGATTTAATATTCTGTACCATTTTAATCTAAATGTGTTTTTACCATTTTAATCAAAACAAAAACAAACAATGTTGATTAAACATGTAACAAACACAAACTAGTCTTAGTTTTAAGTGATTTTAAAATTAATCAATTAAATTGTCATGGACCAGAATTAAAACCAAATTTAAAATATGTCCAGACCTGATAATTAATCTTTAAATATCACTTACAAACATTCCAAAATCGTTTTTACATTTAATTTTGAAAACTAGTTGTTAAAATAGCAATTTACATGCCAACTAGCACCTAGTTTCATAATTAACATGTACCATCAGGTATAAATAATTAAATCCGACCATTACCAGCCCTAATAACATCTTAGGACAGTATATTAACATGTCATATTAATTATAATACCTATCTAATCAATTAAAATCGTTTTTTCACCAAAACAATGCAAAAAACTCAAAACAGAAAATTTCAGATTTGCATGTTTTCATAATGACGATTTTTAATTAATTTTTTCATGCATCTAAAGCACTAAAATAAGCATGTTTAGGCTCTGATACCACTGATGGAATATGACATGGTAAGAATGTGATGATAGCACAGCGGAAAAACAAAAATTTTTTATCATACATACCATACAATTTCAACGCAAGAATCGAAACATGCAATTTTAGGGTTGTAGAACTTACAACTTTTGATGCCTTTTGAATATTGAGCTTGGTGATGGCCAGCAACTAAGATGATTCTATCCGCCTTATATCTCGATCACCAATGCCAAGGAACAGCCTTTTACACCACTCCCTCTATTCTCACACACACAATTGCACCGCCGGCTTAAAATCGAGATTACTAGCTCTCTTTAAAGTATTGTGTAATGGCTATAGTTTGAAGCTACAAAATTTGATTTTGTACTTCTCTTAGGTTGCTTTTACTATCCAAGATCACAAGAGAATGAGGAACTATCCTTTCTCCTTGTGAAAATTGGCTAAAAGAAATTAATGAGAGAGAGAGAAAGTTCACGCAAAACCTAGAATAAAAACTAGGGTTTTTTCACGCCAACTCCTCTTAGGTTTAGGGTTTTATTTCCTTTTAATATATATGCTTATCCTTTGGCAAGTCTTTAATCTGAATTCAACTATCCTAAGATAATTAATTCAAACTCTATCACTTCCTAAAGATAAGTAATATATTTTGAATTAAACTCCTTTGAATTTAAAATTCAAATTTGAAATAAAACATAAGACATTTAATTAAATGAAATCACTTAATTTAAATAAATAACATGTGCCAAAATTCCTTGATTTCCCTCATGGAATTTCGGCCACTTCATTAAATATATAAGTGATTTAATTTAATTTAAATTCCTTTAGGCTTTAATACTCAATTAACTTAATTAACACAAGATAATTAATTAATTGAAATTAAACCTTGTGGGCTGAATTTCTCTCTCTCATGGACCAAGGCCCAATAGCAATTTTATAACCCATTACATACATTAATTTGACTTTAATTAAAAGTTCAAATTAATGCCCAATACTTAATTTAAGTATTTTAAGCCCAATGCTTTGTGTGCGATCCTATAGGTCCATTTAATGTTGGCCATGAATTAATATATTAATTAAAAGGCTATATATATTCTCTAGCAAGATATTATAACATTCCAAATTAAATGAAAATGTATATGGCATTTAGTGACCTAATACAATTTTGTATAGTCCCTTACCCATAAATATCAGAATTAATATAAGGCATGGAACTAGTCATCCTTATATATATATTAATTCCTTTCTTGATATTCCAGTGACACTGAACTCTCAGATAAATAATGATTACTCATTATTTCATCTCGGTATGGCCATACACTTCTCAGTTCACTGATCAAGTGGCCGATGATATTTTTCTCTCTTATTGAGAGGGGTAATCCCTTCACTTCTCTCATGCTCTCTAACATGAATCAATGCATACCCAATCATACCCGTACTTGTCACTCTGTTACGAGCACGTTAGGTGTATGTCAAAGTACACAGTAATTCATAAAGAGTTTCATAGAGATTTCAGGTCTAAGAACTCCGATACAAAACTTGCATATGAGAAACACTTATGACTTGTACCATGTAGTGTTCTCATGAGCGGATCGTATCCAAATACCATGTACTTTAACATGTATCTATGATCTCTGATTGACACTCTTGTCCTAATGATCCGTAAGACAGAACTCATAATATCAGAGAGAGCATACTAGTCTTAATTCATTGTTATTCCCATAACAATGACTGACTAGGGATATTTAGAATGAAGTCTCATTTGTTTCAAGGTCTTACAACCATGTGCCTCACACATGATAACTTAAACTGAAACGACATTCTTGGATAGTTTTATCAATTGATATGCACAGGAATACAAAGGATAAAACAAATGCCTCATTTTATTAATTCAAAGTGCTTTTATTACAATGCATTGGGGCTAAGGCTTACACTAACACACATATGTAACACAAACTTGTACATTAATATAAATAAGAGAAGTTTATTTTGCATACTTAGAGTCATATTGTTTAATATAAAAAGTAGTACATAATTTTAAATTACATGTATAAGATCTATGAGTCATCTTCTACACTTTCATCGAGGTTTTGCCTTAACCAATTTGCCTTATTGTCAACTACAGAGCTAGTAACCCATCTTTTATACATGGTAGTGGTAGCAAAATCATAGTCCATAAGTCTTCATATATCAGCCTTCACATGTAGTTTAGCTTATAGATGATGACAACTAAAAATAAAAGCAATAGATATAGTGCTAATAACTCCAATTTATTATTTATTTACAATGTATTTTTAAAAGTGTATATATCTCATTTTACGTGTTTTTTATGTTCTAACTGTTAAATTTCTATTTTTGTGCCAAAATAAATTATGTTAAAATTTGTGAAGTTTTTGTTTAATGGTACAATTTTGACTTTTATGAAGAAAACTTGACTTGCACTTGGTTGAGACTATTTGTCTCAGCTGTGTGCCTTACAAATTAATAAATTGCACCATTTCAACAAAGGGCTCGACTGAGACCAAATTTCTCTGCCATGTCCAGTGCAGAGCTCGAGGATCATTCAGTCCAGAAGGGTATGCATGGTTGAGAATAAAATGTCCCAGCCATCTGCTAATGCTACAGTACTCTTTTAACCGATGAGACTCGATTAAGACCATTTGTCACCACTATGTCCCTCTATAGACAAGGAAAAAAGCTACATTCTATCTGGCTTTAAAGGATATCTTTTTAGAAGTTTAGGTTTTTTTTTGTAGTTCTAGTTCATAGTTTTACATACTTTTAGGGTTTTACATTTAACATACATAGATTTACTTATAAAAATGACATTTTCAATATAGTTGATACCCAAAATACAAAAATACATAGTTATAGTTTAGTTTACAAAGTAAAGTTACAGTTTTCAATCAAGTTTAGCTTGGAAAAAAAAGAGAAGAAGCATCATTAACCTTAGATCTATAATTTTCAATGGGTTTAAGAGTTTCTTCCTCACTTTTTTTTTGATGTTTTTATCATGTTTAGTGAGTAGTTTTATAGTTATTTGGGGATCTTTGAATCCCATAAACCATGTAAGGAAATAAACTTTATTGCTTAAATATATATATTTTAGATGTTTATTTTCCCTTATGCTTATCTTGGTATAGATATTATTCAAGTATTTATGCTATTAATCTTATTAAAGTTGATGAATTTGTGCTTATTTAATAGTTATATCATACATGCTCTATTTTTCTCCACAAGTTCTGTAGTTTTAATGGAAATTCCAAAATGGTGGTTGTTAGATCTAGGGTTTGTGTGTTGTAAAACTCGAAAAATAGAGGAAAATGAATAGGTATTGGGTTGCTTGGCTTTGGAATGGGAAACTAATTCGTATCCAGATCTTGGAACCCCATACTTATATTATCTATTTGGTTGCCTCTAGAATGGAATGTTGGGTAGTTAAAGTAGTTGGCTTCAGAATGGGAAACTAAGAGTTTAGATGGGTTATCTACATGTAACATATATTAATTTTATGTTAAAATGAATCTTACATGGGAAAGGGGAGCATTTGATTCCTGAGCAACATTGTTAGTCATTGTTTTTTATCCATTTTATTCTTTATTTTTATTGCTTTATTTAATTCATACTTTGTGTTTAAATTACTTTTAAGTTAATTGTTACTATTACTAAATACAACACATCCAACAAACAATTGGGATATTTTTTTACGCAAAACACCAATCAATCAATTATTCTAATGCTAGTCTTGTTCCCTAAAGTTTGATATTTGTTGGTCTGAAAATTACCCCACTATATTACTTATCAATTCTGTACACTTGCTAAGGTCAGATCAAGTTTTTAGCACCAGTTTCGGGGAACATTGACGTGTTTAATTGCATATTGATTGATTATTTTATGTATTTTTCTTTTAATTATCTTTGTTTGCTTATTTTTTTCATGTGATTTTGGTACGCGAATAGATTTTGTAAACAACATCAGTTAGCACCGTTTGATCCTAAAATTGGGAGGACTTTGCATTGGTGAAGGAGACAAAATCAACCTAAAGATATGAATGATCCATCGAATCCAAATGTGCCTCTTAAAGATGAAGAAGAAGGGTAACAATAAGAAAGAAATCATGATTGCTCAAGACCAAGGACCATTCGAGATTATGCCACTCGAAGGTTGAATAAGGAGTATAGAACAACAGTGCTTCCTTGAGAATAATACTTTAAGCTAAAACCGGCAAAAATCACCATAGTTCAAAAGAACAAATTTTTTTGGATCGAAGATAGAGGATCTAATAAAACACTTAGATATCTTCTTAGAGACAAGTGACATGGTCCAAATACAAGAGATAACAATGGGTAAAATTAAATTGAAACTTTTTCCTTTCACACTCATAGGGAAAGCAAGAGATTCTGAGTCAATCTATCCATTAATAGGAGCAAATATGAGAAAAATATCTAGTTAGGTTTTTCCCACACATAAAGATAGCTAGTATAAGGAATAACATTTACAATTTCCAGTAATTAAATCATGAAACCTTCTATGAAGCTTGGGAGATGTTTAGGAGGTTGTTGAAGAGCTATCCTTACAATGAAATTGCAATACACCAGTTAATGTCAACATTCAATTAAGTGTCTAACTCAACTATAAGATCTTTATTGGATACCGCATCAGAGGGAAAGTGGATGAAGTTGCAATGCTAAAATCTCAATTAGAGCTATTGAAAAAGGAGTTAAATAGGCTAAAGTTCAGAATGGTTTAGTAATTGGGCAAGAAGGAAGTGCATTTGAAGGAGGAAATTTGGGAAGTGATGCAAGAGAAAATGAGCCATACATCCAAGGGAAAGAAAAAGTGAATGCCTTGCATAAGTATAAGAGGAATGATCCATTTAGCAACCACTACAATCCTGAGTGAAGGAACCACCCAAATTTTTTATGGAGAGATGGAAATCAAGCCTTTACCTCAAACATTAACCTAAAAGCCCCATTTAATCCATTTTCACATAACCAAGCCAACCACAACCATAATTGTCATCAACAACACCAACCACCAGTTGCAAATACTCATTTCCAAGCATCATATAAAGCACCTCAATCTCACCAACCACATTTCTAACCTTCTGGTTTCAAACCTAGACAACCTAACACCATAAGATAAGAAACCAAATCTTGAGGATATCTTTTCTAGTTTCATGACTAGACAAAATAAATTTATGACAAGCCAAGAGGCAAGATGGAAGGCTTAAAAGCAATGGAATAGGAACCAAGATACAGTGATGAGGAACTTGGAGACACAAGTTGGCCAAATAGCAAATTCCATCACTATAAGGCCATTGGATGCTTTTCCATCAAATGTTGATCAAAATCCTAAGGAGGAAGTGAAGATTGTCTCACTGAAAAGTGGTAAAGAATTGCAAATTGAGGAGAAAGGTAATCAATCTTCTTCAGTTTTGGTGCAACCTACAATGTTGGTATGTGCACCTAAACCTAAGAATTTTATTAAAGTGCAAAAATCTGCAAAATAAGGTGAGAAAGTTTCATTTAAAAAGGAGCCTAAGGTTGAAAAATCTTCATTAACTTTCCTTGTTATTGCTAGCAAAGATAAAAACTATGACCAATTAGAAAAATTTTTGGATATGTTGAAAAGTTGCACAGTAACTTGCCCTTCATCAATGCTTTACTACATATATCGAAATATGTTAAGTTCTTAAAGGAAATTTGATCTAGTAAAAATAAGTGAGAAGGGTTTGGAATAATCCACTTATTTGAAAATTGTAATGCCATTTAACTAATAAAGCACTAAGCAAACTAGAGGACCCTGCACTACAAAAAAACTACCAATTAGCGACGACATTATTTTCGTCGCAAATTTTGCGAAGGATTAGCGACTGTTTTACAATTCCGTTGTGAGGAGGATATTTTCTATATTTTGCGACAAAATAGCGACGGATTGAATAAACAATTGGTAATTATCGGCGGGAAGTATACGCGCCATGTTTTGCTATGAAATTAACGATGAATATTTTCGTCGCGAAATTTTATAATTTTATATTCATGAAATTAGTTCCAGAAAATTTAGCGACGAAAATTTAAGTCGCTAATTTTGAAGGAAAAATATAGTGCCTTTTTTTATGACGGTTTAGCGACAAAAATATCTCTGTCGCTGATAGTAATTTGTTACAGTAATACAATTAACGACGGAATTACTTAGTCACTAATCCGTCGCAAATAAATTAAAAACATTTTTTTTAATTTCACTCATATGATTTATGTATAGTTTCAAGTAATTTTAATATAAAGCATATGAAATAAATATTTTATTTTATAACAGAAAATTATAAATTATTTTATAAGTTGATAATAATTTTTTATCAATTATACCAAAATCTAAAGTTATTTATTTAGAAAATTTATATTTTTAATAATAATAATAATAAACTAATTGTTACGGTTATTATATATTTGCGTGTTCAAGACTAATAAAAATAAATATTTATAAAATAGTAATATAAAATTTATTATTTCATTTAAAATAATAATAAAAAAATTTGTAATTAAATTTTATTTTATAAAATTTATATTAAATATTAAATTATTAGAAATTCTATTGATTTCTTTATCAATTATTCCCAAATATAAACTTATTTATTTAAAAACATATGTTTTAATAATAATAATAACTTAATTGTTATAATTATTATATAGTCATATTATGAAAAATAATAAATATAAATATTTATATATTAATAATATAAAGTTTATTAATTCATTTAAAATGATTATGAAAAATTTATAATTTATTTTTATTTTGTTAAAATTTTGAGCAAATTTAAAATTATTAAGAAATTTCAGTTATATATATATACACAAAATTATCCTTGAATACAAGGATAAAATGATGAAATTTGGTAGAGGCATTTTAGTAATTTCAAAAGTTTATCCTACATATAAAAATAATATTTTCTCTCACCTAACCTCTCTCCACCATTTCAATTTAATGCGTATATGATTTTAATCTTAATTTATTATTTAATTGAATAAGAGTTAATTAATTGAATTAACTTCATTTTTTATAATTGAAAGGTCTAGTTATATAATTAAATTATTTTTATTCAAACTTAATTGTAAGGTCCCAAAAATTTGAAATCGTGTGAGAGCACTTTTAATACGGGTGTATAGTATTTTGATACTAGTTCTAGGATTGATTTATTTACATAATTTAAAAATTTTAAAGTGATAATTTGAATTTAAAGCAAAAAATTAAGAACTAATGACAAATGATTTAAAAAAAATAAATGTATAATAATTATTAAAATAATTAAAATAATAATAATAAGATTTAAGTTTTTTTATTGGATAATAATAATAATAATAATTTAAGAAGATGTTTAGAATATAGAAACTTGGAGTGAGATATTTATTGGATATAAAAAAAGAAGATGAAAAGAGATGAAAATTTCGGGACCAAGAGAATTTGTGTGGCCACAAAATTTTATAAAAGAAAGTAACATTTAAAAAAAAAAAGAAAAGAACCGAAAAGAGACCTAAATAGAGAGAGAGTGGAGCAAAAATGTGAGAAAAAGGAGGGGGCACCGCTCTCCCCATCTCCGATTTAGAAATCGGGGACGGGGGTGTTGATTATGGTAGCTCTCCCGAAATTTAATAATTATATTTATATAATTTAATTTTAAATTATATTTAATTTTAACTTTATCATTTTTTAAAATCTATATTAATTTAATTTGTAATTAAATTTAAAATTTTTAATTATTAGATATTGTATTTCAATTATAATTAATTATTAAATATGATATTTTAATTATAACTAAATTTTTTAAAATAATTATTTTTGATCGGAAATGGAGATTTCATCGGGACTAGAAATTCCTATCGGGACAAGAATAGGAGAAAATTTCCCCCTTAATCCTACCAGAGATAGAAATGGAGAATCCCTACCCTTAGTTGGAATAATAGATGCGGAGCTGTTTCCCGTTCTGCCCCATCCTGTGATCATCACTAGTGCAATAGTAATATATATATATATATATATATATATATGTATATATATATATATAATGTTTTTTAAGAAAAAAAAGAAAAAGTCTCAGCATGTTGGAAAAATGACATCGTTGTGCAAATACAGTGTCCACAAAGTCTCAGGTATTTATGTAGATTGAGAGAGCTCAGTCATCTCAAACCCTTAGATCATTTTGACATTCTCTTTGAAGCCCTAACCAATGGCTTCACTCAGATTCTTATCCTCTCTTCTCTGATCAACCTCCTGTCAATCTACATACAAATCTCCTTTCTCTAATCCCAATCTAAGGCTTTCTTCTCCATATCCATCCTCCGCACGCCGTGCCTCTCCTTATGGTTACCTCCTTAATCGCACTTTAGAGTAAGCTTCTTTCGCCGCCGCAGCCGCTCCTCCCCAATCTTCTCCGGTCTCTGAGGGGAAGAAGGGTGGAAATATCACCGATGAGATTTGACGAGGGTTTTCCTCTGATTTTGATGGTGCTTGAGGTGCTTGACCAGTTGGTCTGTTTGGTACTTGAGGTGGCTCAGCACTTGGGTGGGAATATGGTTAGGACCATTGCTATGGATGGTATTGACGGTTTGGTCAAAGAAAGGCGCATCCTCAATACTGGGTCTCCTATCACTATAAGATTTTTGCCATTTGTTTAATTTATGTTTGTTCTATTATTGATTGGGTTACTTGTGTTGATCTGACGATTTCTTATGCAAGAGGTCTGATCTTTTGTCTTGGTTTTTAATTTTTAAAATTGGGATTGTTTGTACTTTTAGATCTGAGATTTCAAGGGTGGAGAAATTGTAAGAAGACCGAATTTTTATTTGAAGTAATTATGGTTTTAAGAAAGTTAAAATTGCTATTGTCTTAATTTCTGATTTTGATAACATGTCTTGATTTGCTGATTATAATAACCAATCCAATGATAAGTTTCTGATTTTGATAGCATGTCTTGGTTTGCTGGGCTCTACCATGTGACAATTTCATTGATACTCAATGATTGGCAGCAAGATTTCATCCATTTGAAAAGAATACTCTAATGGCAGTAAGGGAGAATCGATGGTCATGTTCTTAATAGAATAAGGGCATAAAGGGAATTTTCTAAGATAGAGGTTAAAGAGCTTGTTTGATATAGCTGAAAGCTTTTATATAATGTCTGTGCCCACTGCATTTAAAAGCTTTTTAGGTTTTAGCTTTTGGTTAGATTCTCATTCACTGAAACTCCATTCACAGGCTCAAATTTTCATGATTAATATTTTCCTTGTCATGTTTACTGATTGATAATTACATCTGCTTGTTTTGTAGTCTGTACTGACTTGGTTTGAGGTGCCAAGGACAAGAGATTGAGGGTCAAGGGACCTGTGAGAATGCCGACCAAGGTTCTTCACATTACCACTAGGAAAACCCCTTGTGGAGAAGGTATTTACCAAAAGAACCCTATGGCGTATTTTGATTTCAATTATTGAACTCTTATTGTATTTAACGTGCCTCTCTCTTGTTTATGGAATTTTGGATAGCTTTATCGCACAAATACTTATGTATTTAGTTAAATTGTTAGATTAAAAGATAGTGTAAATGCTGATATAGTTTTTCTATTCTATGAATCTAGTGATCAATGCTATGCATTTTTTGTTTGCAGACTGTTCCATAGAATGGACTTTCTATTAAAATATTTCTTCTTTTAGTACTATGACCTAATTAGGATCTCAGTATTTGAATTAAGAGTTTAACCTCTATATGTCAGCTTTTTGTTGCCTACTTTGATTAATTTTCTGTTTAACTAACAGTAGAGCTCAATTTCTCTTACTTTCTCCGTATAGATCGATCGATCATTAAAAGCAGAATCGGCATATCGATGGCTAGGGATTCTTCCCTTTCTTCAGATTTATGGTTAGTCCTTCCTTCCTCTCTTTATTTTTGGATTTCAAATACTTAGTAATTGCACCTGTATTTGTTTATGTGTTTAGCAAGTTTTTAATTAATTTTTATAATGAAACAGTCATGTCCTGTTATCATTAGTACTGATGAATATATATAAGATGTATGCCAACTTCAAACAATAATTAATTATTGTGAATTTTTTAGCTACATTATAATGCTTGTCTTGAATGCCAACTTGATGTCAACCACATTATGTAAGAAATTCAAACATTTTTCTTGTTATTAGAAATAATATTTATCACAATATGTTTACATTATTTTTAGAATTCCTATTTATAAGATTAGAAATAAAAATGAAAATTAAGATACAAAAGAACTGTGCATATAAGACCATGCAATTGAATGTATCTTCTGCTTGCTCGAGCATCATTTACTTGTCTAACTGATATGTTGCTAATTTGCTTTTCTACTTGAATTTGATTTTCCAAGTTCATCCTTGCTAAACCAACCAAATAGCCAGCATGTAGCGATGGTTTATGGTCTAATCCTCCCATAAAATGATCTATTTCAATGCATGTTAAACTATCTAAGCTCAAATAAATGCATGTGTACTATTTTCCAATTAAATAGTCAGCTATTCCTAATGAAAACATCAATTAATTTAAATCTTGAGGAGCGACTATTATTTTATGGTGATGTTCTGTCACTTTTTATGCTCAAATGAATATGATTGATTTAAGTTTGATGTTCTCTTACTTTTACATTCTATTGATTGTTGTTAAGTGTAGTTCTTTCATTTTTTCCATCTTTAATTTGTCTCAAATCAACATTTGAAAATTTGAATACTTGCCAAAAAATTACCAATAGAATTTTGATAAGGACACTTTGATTGTATAAATTTGTCAATAGAATACCCATGGAGAAATATGTATATGCTAGCATTTAATAGATGAGACTATAATAATTTTATTAAGTTATTTTAAGCCCCAAATGACTAACTATGAACTCTAATAATTATCCATAACATTTATCAATTATAAAATTTAGTTTATTATGGTTGAAATCGAAATTTGTATGGTTTTGATCTTTGAAAATATTGTCCATTTCCTTGAACTTGTCATTAAGTAACAGTAATGTTACTTTATTTTGTAAGATAAAAATCCTCCATTTTTGTCCCTTTGTGAATTTCAAGGTGTTAGTGAATACTTGATGAATTAATCAACTCTCTTATTCTTAATGTCCTCTTATAGTAGTGAATTTTGGCAAAGCCAAAATTTTAATTTAACTGATTTTTGGTAAGAAATATTTTTTCTTCTTTGTGTCAATCCATATACTTCAAAAATAATTACATTAAAATTTTGAAAAATTACTTATTTTATATATTAACTCATTTTCATCTGGGTTTATAATCTCAAATATATAGATAATCTCCTAAAATTAGGATGCCAAATTCACATCACTGTCAATGTATATAAAAGTAAGTGTCTAGTAATTTAATATAATGCAATAATATGTTTTTTCCTTTCTTTTACTATATTAATTTGGATATAAATGTCTTGTTTCAATTTCTTTTAATTTTTGAGTTTGTTTCTAATTTTTGAAATTTATTATTCAATTTAATGCTCTCTATCCCTTGAACTGGATCAAATCTTGAACCTGGAAGTTTCTTGACTGTAAACCATTGATAACAATGACCATAATTTTAGTTTGACCATGGATTTGCTGCCATATCACTCTTTAAATCTGGTTTGATCATTTAGTAATTTTCTTTCCCTATTCAGCCATTATCTGGAATTTCTGAGAGCAGGGAGGATGCCTCAAGTAACATAAAGTTTTCTTTACTAGAGCCAAAGACTTTTAATTAATAAGACTACCCAAAGGCTAGTCAAGAGGCAGCGTCTTGCTGATGCATTTAATAGTGCTGAAAATGGTAATAAATCAAGTGATAGTGACAAGGAACAAAGCTTAACAGCGTACCATACTGGTGCTATATCACTTGCAAATTCACCAGAGGAAAAAAAGAAGATTTCGTATGAAATGCGATCGACTCTGTGGTTGTCTATACTATTTTTACAGGTTAGACCTGAAGAAGTGCTAGAGAAAACTCTTCTCATGGTTCAAAATTTTCAGAAGAACTACCTTTACAAATGTGATCAATTGAAGTCTATTCGCCAGGATCTAACAGTACAACGAATACGAAATCAATTAACTGTTAGGGTGTGTTGATACTTCCTTTTCAATAACTTTATGTTTTTCTGATTACAAGTTTGTTTGAGTGTAGGTGAATTAGTATATATCTCCAAACCATGGAACTTTTAATACTCATTACTCATATTTCACTCATTTCTAGGTGTACAAAACTCATGCTTGTTTAGCCTTAGAAGTAGTAGACTTATCTAAGTTTAATCAGGTTGGTGGCTTTATTCTATTGTTGACCACCACCTTTTTTCAGTTTCTTTTAGTCTAGCATTTGTAGTAATTTCTGCTCTTTTCTCTTTGCTCTGCTCATGCATCCATGACTTCAGTCTTTTTTTCTTGGCATACTAGTCACTTTCCATTTAAAGGCAAACCATTCTTCAAATAAATTTGTTACTGTTTCCAATGTGACATTACCTTCGCTAGAAGAGGCTATTTGGCAAGAATGATTATATATGCTACATTTTTTACCATTAAAATATCCATGTACAAAAATTTCTAGAAGAAGAGTTTTATATAAAGAATTTTAGAAGTTGAGTTTCTGAGAAATAGGCTAAATAGCGCATAAAAGTACGTAAATAAGTGATGCTGTAAGACAGTTATGAACTATCTGTTCTCTGTTATGGTCAATTCAACATGGTGAAATTGCAAGTAACCTCCCTAAGCCTTTGTTCCATCTGTAATTTGAGCGGTAGCTATTTTTAACATCTGTATTATCTATATATGGTAATTGAGTGTTTTTGCTAAAATAAATATGTTGGTAGTTTTTCACGACTCAACTATATTATGTAACTGCAGTGTTGTCAACAATATCCAGAGGTACAAAATATAAGATAATTCAAAATCATATGATTATTTTTTTCCACAGATGGTATAATTGGCATAGGCATTGCTGTAACAACTATGGGAGTGGTTGCTGGTGGCATTGCTGCAGCTCTTGCACGAAGAAATTAGTCTCCTTTTTTTTTAATATATTATTTTTGTATCCCTTGATATGCTGAAGTATTTAGTTGATGGGGAACTAGGACAAGATTTTAGTTGAATACACAGTGCACATGTTATTTGTTTTGATGTATATGAAAAGATACTTGAGAAATTACCCAATTGCACTCTGTAATTTGCAACATTTCATAATTTGTTCTAAGTTAATAGAAAAGGTGAATTACAAACTATTATAATATATATTTTCCAAACTATGTATTTTGGAATATATTTTGATTTGGAATAAATATGTGTAAGATTATTGTTATGTACATGATGAAAATAAATAAATAGTGATTATTGTTATACAGGATTAAAATTTTAAATACAGCAAAAAAATTCAATTATTAAATAATTTAGTGACGGATTTACGACAGATAATCTGTCGCTAATGTGTAATAGATATAATTGAAGAAATAATTAGCGATTATATTAGAGACTAATATTTCGTCGCTAACTTTTCCAGTAAATTTTAAATTAGTGATGAAAAATGTAGTCGCTAAATATTATTATTATAATTTGGCAACTAATTAGGAATATAAATTAGCTACGAAAAAAATTAGCAACGAAATTTTTCGTTGCTAAATTAGTGACTGATTTTGAATTCCCTCGCTAATATATTCGCGATTGGCCTTTTAGCGACTGTTCATCACGGCGTTGTGAATTTACTTTAGCGACGAATTATTGTTAATTAGCGACGGAATTGTCTGTTGCTAATTAGCAGTTTTTTTGTAGTGCTGGTAGTTTCACACTACCATGTGAATTAAGGGGAAGCTTTATTAGGTATACTCTGTGTGATCTAGGTGCAAGTATTAATCTCATGCCTTATTCCCTTTGCAGGAAGTTAAACTTGGGGAATCTAAAAGAGATAAACATGCTACTACAATTGGTGGATAAATCCATCAAGAGACCTAATGGGATCATAGAAGATTTACGGGTAAAGATTGTAAAATTCATATTTCTAGTGGAATTTATGGTATTAGAAATGGATGAAGACTAGGCCATTCCATTGATAGTTAGACAAGCATTTTTGAACAAAGTATAAGCATTGATAGATGTGCATAGGTAGACAGTCACCTTACATTTTATTGATAAAAATATGGTCTTTAAGGTAACCAAGATGACAAAATGGCCATCATGTTAATTTATGGAGTTAGTTTACTGTGTTTAAAATTACTTTAGAGAGATAAAGATGAATTTTAAAGATGTGCTACTGGATAACACTTATGAGAAGTGGCTAATGAACCTAAAAAGAGATAAAGTTGTGATTGCTGAGAGAAAGGGTCAATTGACCACATGTCCTGAAGTAAAGCTACTAAATGATTGTAAGGAAAAATCTAAGGAGAGTTATAATCATTTAACTCCATGCTTAAGTTTCCAAGATAAATTCAGGTTTGATGTTGGGGCAAAGAAGTTAGAACCCTTGGATGTGCCATGAGAGCATTCAAAGTCGAGCTGGTGACTTGTTAAACTTAGAAATGCTTCTAACTCAATCTTGAAACTTATTTTATTTTAATTATGCTTTAAATTGTAGTTTAAATTGATATTTTGTGTCTTTATCTTTAGCATTAATAAGTAATGATTTTTATTATATGTATGCTTGCTCAATATTGTAATGTTAGTGTGCATGAAGAATGTGTGAAAATTTTCAAAGTGCATAAAAATTATGTTGGACTCAGCTGAGACCATTTCGTCTCAACCGTGTCCCATTCATTATGTGACCTTAAGAATAGAGCACTCGGTTGAGACCAATGGTCTATCCCATATGCAAAACCTTAGTCAGAATATAGAGGGTATCACTCGGTTGAGACCAATTATCTCAGCTAAGTGCTTGTTGAGAATTTAGTCAAAAATAGGTGACTTGATTGAGGCCATTTGGCCTTAACCATGTGCAAATTCATTTAAGACACACACACACACACACACCCCCCCCATTGGTCTCTTCCATGTGCATATTGATTATTTTGGTATAGAATGGGTCACAGGGTAGAGACCAAATGGTTGAGACCATTTGGTCTCTACCATATGCAATCGTGAATTTTTGAAATAGTTTGGGTCACTCGGCTAAGACCATTTGGTCTCAACCATGTCTTTTATAAAATCAATGTTGTGCTTTTTGAGTTTTATGTGTGCCTTGGTCAAGACCATTAGGTCTTAGCCATGTCACTAGGGCACTCTATCATATCCATCTATAAATACACCCCAGTAGGCATGTTTTTTCACCTTCTTTCATATTTTCTCTTCTCCCTTTTATGGATTTCGACATTCCAACCCATTTCCTCCCTTCAAAGTGCAATTTATTCTTGTTAAGCATCTCCAACAAGTAAGTAATCCAACTTTTGTTATTTTAAATTTAATTTCCACTTGTTTTTTAGTTTTCCATAATTTTTGCTTTAGAGTAATATTATTATTTTTATTAGCATTTTCTATTTTTCCATGTATGAAATATTTTTTGGGTGTTTAAGGCACACCTTACATGGTTAGAGCTAGGTATAAATTAGATTTCTTCCATTTCACTTCTTTTCTTTGAGGTATTTGCAATAATTGTTACTTTAGACACTTGAGTAAATAGTTTACATGTGCTTAACTTGAGAAGGTTGCATTTTGAAACAATTGTTATATATACATGCCTTGTGCTCATAGAATTTCCTAAAAGAAGTGAAAACTATCATTTTAACTAGCCTAATCTATTTTGTGTGCATAATTTTCTTTAAAGAAATGTCTTTAGTTGTTACAATGTGATGTTTGTGCCTTAAAGTGTATTTGATGCTATCTTTTGCAATTGTCTACTTAATGTTTGCAATAGCTTAGTTTTAGAGCAAAAAATTCTATTTAAGTCTAGTTTATGCCATGCTCTCAAATGCTTTTTCCATGTTTTATCTTTTTTTGGTGGCTTTCTCTTTAGGAGTTTACCTCTTTTGTGTTATTTCCCAATTTGGTTTTGTTAGCAAATAGGTATAAGGCATAGTAATTTTGTGTTAATTGTATCTCTTAAATAGGATTGGTTAAGGTGTTTATTATAGGATGCATTAAATAGATTTTTTATGCATTGTAGTTGTTTATTATTTAAATTGCTCTTGAACATTTCATGTTTGTCTCTCAAAGAATGTTTAACCACTTTTGTTGCATTTAAAAAGCTTTCATTTCCTATTGTTTCAATCGTTGTGCTTTATGCATCGATTTCCTTCTCTTGCTTTGTAGATTTGATGTTAATCATGCTAACATTTAAAAAACTTAATGAAATTTATCTATTCTTACAGTGGCACCCAAGCACACTAGAATAGAAGCAAGATCTTCATATTCAAGGAGGACTGGCTCTCAAATGCTCATTTCATGTTTTATCTATTTTTGGTGGCTTTCTCTTTAGAAGTTTACTTTTTTGTGTTATTGCCCAATTTGGTTTTGTTAGTAACTAGGCATAAGGCATAGTAATTTGGTGTTAATTGTATCACTTAAATAGGATTTGTTAAGGTGTTTATTAAAGGATGCATCAAACAGATTTTTTTATGCATTGTAGTTGTTCATTATTTAGATTGGTCTTAAACATTTCATGTTTGTTGGTCAAAGCATGTTTAACCATTTTTGTTGCATTTAAAAAGATTTAGTTCCTGTTGCTTCACTTGTTGTGCTTTATGCATTAATTTCCTTCTCTTTCTTCATAGATTTGATGTTATCAATGTTAACATTTGAAAAACTTAATGAAATTTATCTATTCCCATAGTGGCGCCTAAGCATACTAGAATGGAGGTAGGATCTTCATCTTTAAGAAGGATTGGACCACATTTACATAACAAGAATATTTGGATACCCCATACATTGATATGGACTTGATGAAAAAGATTAACATGAAAAATGAGTTGGAGCGGGTGATTACCAATGTAGGATAGGTAGAGTTCATAGGAAGAAAGGAGACAATCCACCCTCATCTGACAAAAGATTTTTTTACCTCATTCATGATCCATATAGGAAGCGACAGTCACATTGATAAGGGGCATATCAATTTCTAGTTAAATAGGACGTCTCACCAAATAAGCTTTAACAAAATCTTTATTATTTTTGGATTTGACCCCTATGCTATGAGGGGGATTGAAAATTTGAACATATAGGAAGTATGGCATGAAATTTGTGATGAGAAGGACCTTACAAATTTTTATACAAGTAATACTAGGGCCCATCATTTGAAGAACCACCCTTTGAGAATTATGCACCAATACCTAGCTTTGGCAATTTTTAGCCACCATAAAGGTCTTGGTAATGTGAACACGAATGAAGCTACCATACTTTATGTAATGGGAAATGCCATCTGCTTCAATAAAGCTATATTTATTGCCACCAAGATTAATGATTTGCAAACTTATAAGAAAATGTCAACAAAAATTGTCGTTGGAGGCATTGTCACCACCTTGGCTAGGGCGGACAATTACACAAGCTTGGGTAAATATGTCAGCAACCCCATTGTTATTGATAGAAAGATGCTGAAGAGATGGAAGTTCTTATAGATGACCTAAGATTCCCAAGGTAGGGTTTTACAGTGGTGTCAGATAGAGCATCTTAGAGGAAGGCTATGAACAAGTAGGCATTAAAGCTCCAACGAGCGAAGGCAACAACTGTTGCCCTATCCTCTAGCAGTACACAACTATTACAAGCTACTTGGGCATAATGTCAGAGTGAATGGATGAGATTTTTGCTGCTCTTAGGAATCAGTAGTCCTATTTCAAAGCCACTTTCCTCCTTCACCTTTATAGGAGCAAATGTTTTAAGGATTTTACTCAACCCTTAAATTTTTATGAATGTATGTTTGTATTTTACTGAGGGCAACAAAAATCTTAAGTGTGGGGTGAGGGTATTTTATGAAGATAAATTGTTAAACTTACTTTAGAATTATTGGATATTTTGCTTACTTACTATACCACCCTAACTTTTTTAAAGTAGTTTTAAATTTTATGTTGATTTTATTGTTAGTAGGTTTAAATTAATATGTTTGAACTTGTTTAATTTTTAGTTATTATATATTGTGTTTCATGTCTTATGGTTGTGCTTTAGTTTTGTTGCTTTAGTTATCTTACATCTTTTGTTAGTCTTAGTTTATTTTTCAATTTTTACTCATTTTATAGCTTTTTTTTATCTCAATTTACTATTTTGATTTTATCGTTTGTTGTCTTTGGTTGTTATTAAATGCTTGAGAATTTTAGCTTAGTTTGCCCTTAGTTATTCCCATTGTGAATAATTTGAACTTAGTATGAGAAAAACTTATTATAGGATAGGTGAATGACTGAAGAGTAGTTAGTTGTTAATTATTTGCCTTTTGGTTTAGGTTTAATTAAATTGACACCAGTAGATCTCCAAGTAAAATGCACACTTTAAGCCTATTTTTAGAAAACAAAACTTATGCATGAAGGTAATCAAATGGGAATTTTAGAGCATTAGAACCTTCCTAATCACCCTTCAAAGCATTCATAACAATTAAAATATAAAGATTGAAATGATTTATGCAAGATTTTATTGATAAACCTCTAAAAGACTTTTGACCTACCCAGTGCTAATATTTTTTCCCTTGGATAGCCTCTTTGAGCCTAGTAAGGTATGCTAACTGTTGGATTTTAACGGTTACATGCATCACATACATGAGCGGAATTTTAAAATTTTTAACCATTAGTTCTGATCTTGCCATGAATACACAATATAACTATATGAGAATAAGAAAAATCACCTTTGATTTTTGTTGAACAGTTGATTTTACTTCGCACCGGGTTGTCGCAAACCACAGTGTCCAAAATCGAACACTTCCAATGAGTAATCCACACTAGAGAGGGGTAAATTGAACCAACAAATTGGTGTTCAACTAGGGCTGGTCAAAATCCAAGAGGCTAGCAATGGAAGTGGCACAAAAGGGAGAGATAATTAAGAGGAAAAGACTTTCCTTTTGTTTTAATCACTTAACCTTAATTCTCATTAGTTGGCCTTTTATATTTAGGTTAAAATTCCAACTCCTTAATGAGATTGGGCTCTTTAAAATTGCTGGAGAATTATTAATTGGGCCTCTGGAATTAATTATAATCATTTGGACTTAATTAAATCCAAATTAAATCTTTTCATAAAAGACTATGCATAAAATCCACAAACTAGGCCCTTTATGCATCTAATTGGATTTAAATACCCAAATGGATTCCAAATCCAACCAAATTAAATATGTGAGTTCCATAACACTTATGTAACATATATAAATTAATTTGGTCCAAGAAAAAACCCTCCAAGCCCTTCTGTATGGAGTTAGCGTGTAGCCCTTTTCTGGAGGGCTTCCTCCAACTTCTTCATTCCTTTGGCCCTTTATAATTTCTCCAATGGTCCTATTAATTATTATATCAGTCCTATAACACTTATAGAAGTCTTATAACACTTATAAGACAATAATAATTAATCATGAAATACATTATTTGATTTAGGTCCAATTTACAGAACATTTCTCAAAAGTTCCGCGGACAATTTTATTTGATCATAATTAATTAAACTCTTTAATTAATTATTATCATATTCTCCTCTCTACCTTTATAATAATATCAAATATTATTATCCTTGTTATTTTACCATTTTACCCTTTTCTCTATATGTGTGTGACCTATTGGGTTCCTGTCCATATTGGCAGTATAATATGTAATTGTGAGTTCTATTCAAAACTCACATGATTTAAACTCCTTTAAATAATTTTATCAATCTCTATTGATATTTTGATACATCATTATACAAATCATGATTGGCCTCTAGCTAGGCATCATGACTACCCAAATGTCAGGAAAGTCATGTGGTTTGACTGTACCCTTCCATAGAAACAGTTACCGTGCAATTACTCCTTTCACCACTCTTATCTCAATTAGATTCTGAGTATGGATTTCTGTCAACTCATATAAATCTAATTATGTATGTTCTATTAATTTAACCATTTTTCCTAAAATGCCCTTCATGGATCTCCATCCATCTCGGCATATTACTCTGGCTAGAGATTCTCTGAACAAGGCAATTATAGAATCATGCGAGATAACTTCTCTTGTTAAATCTGGGATGGTGAATCCTTTGTCAATCACTCAACTATCTTCAAGTAGGTCATGATATACCCAATCTCCTAACTATGTTCACTCCCAGTTGGAAGTAATCAGTTATGGAGTCAAAGTATACCACTTGCTAATTAAGATAACTTTGGTGATCTCAAGTCTAAGGATACTTGCACAACCGCTATGAAGAGATTCCTCACTGACATAGATTTAATATCCATATGAGGATTCTCTTTGCAGGTCTCCAATGAACTTGTTCCTCTAACAAGCATCCACATGTTAGCTTTGATTATCATCCATAATCAGAATTATGAGAACCATTGCTTGAACCATTTAAGAAGTATAACATGTGCTAGTCTATCCGAATTAACAATGTCCTATCTTGTTAATTCTATGACTAGGGATATTTAGATATTAACACATTTGCATGCGATAGACATCTCACATCATGAATACCTTCATGATTGCCTTTGCACTATGTTTATAATATCTAGGACTTCATTTATTAATTTAAGATTTACAAACTCATGTATTCAAACACAGCATTAATAAATGAGTGATGCCTTTTATTAAGAATATAAATTTCATACATATGAAAAACATCCCTATTACATGGGCTCTAGGGCATACTCTCTAACAATCTCCCACTTGCACTAAAGCCAATGACTCATATGTTTCAGACCCATGCTAGTTATATGGTGATCATGCTTTATCTGGGAAGTGCTTTAGTGAGGGGATCCGCCACATTGTCATCTGTGGGAACCCTTTTTATTTTCACATCATTTCTAGCTATTATTTCCCTTATGAGATGGTAGCGTCTGAGAACATGTTTGGATCGCTGATGAGACCGTGGTTCCTTTGCTTGCGCAATGGCTCCATTGTTGTCACAATATAAAGGAATCGGATCAACAATGCTAGGCACCACTCCTAGTTCGGTTATGAACTTTTTGATCCAGACTGCTTCTTTGGCTGCTTCTGAAGCAGCAATGTACTCAGCTTCCGTCATGGAATCAGCAGTTGTTTCTTGTTTGGAACTTTTCCAACTAACTGCTCCTCCTCCCATTATGAACACATAACCAGATTGTGATTTACAATCATCTTTGTCAGATTGGAAGCTGGCATCTGTATACCCGTTTACTTCCAAACTGTCCTCTCCATATACCAAGAATATATCCTTAGTCCTTCTCAAGTACTTAAGAATATTCTTGATAGCTGCCCAATGTTCCTCTCCAAAATTGGATTGGAATCTGCTTGTGACACTCAAAGCAAATGCTACAGCTGGACGTGTACATAACATAGCATACATGATAGAACCAATTGCAGATGCATATGGTATTCTATTCATGCTCTCTCTATCCTCTAGTGTCTGCGGACACATAGACTTAGAAAGGTGTTTCCCATGCACCATGGGTATAAACCCTTTCTTAGAAAGATCCATATTGAACCTCTTCAATACTTTATCTATATATGTACTCTGAGAAAGACCTAGCAACCTATTGGATCTATCCCTATAGATCCTTATTCCCAGAATATAGGATGCTTCTCCAAGGTCTTTCATGGAGAATTGCTTGGATAACCATATTTTAACAGATTGGAGAAGAGAAATGTCATTTTCCATGATCAATATGTCATCTACATATAGAACTAGGAAGACAATTGCACTCCCACTGATCCTTTTATACACACAAGGTTCATCTTCATTCTGTGAGAAACCAAACTCTTTGATTGTCTCATTGAATTGTATGTTCTAGCTCCTAGAGGCTTGCTTCAATCCATAAATGGATCTTTGAAGCTTGCATACCTTTTCGCCATTTCTTGATGTGAATCCTTCTGGTTGTGTCATATACACATCCTCAGAAAGATTTCCATTAAGGAAAGCTGTCTTCACATCTATTTGCCAAATCTCATAATCATAATAAGCTGCAATGGCTAAAAGTATTCTTATAGACTTAAGCATCGCTATAGGAGAAAAAGTTTCGTTATAGTCAATACCTTCTTTTTGACGATAACCTTTTGCTACTAAGCGAGCTTTATAGGTAACTATATTACCTTCCATGTCAGTCTTCTTTTGAAGACCCATTTGCACCCTATGGGTTTTATCCCTTCAAGTGGTTGAGTTAAAGTCCATACTTTATTCTCATACATGGAGTCCATTTCGGACTGCATAGCCTTAAGCCATAAATCACGTTCTAAACTGTTCAAAACCTCTTGATAGCTTGTAGGCTCATTGTCCTCTACTACAGTTATGCCTCTATCCGAATCAACGTGAAATCCATATCTCACAGGGATAGAACGCATCCTAGTAGATCTTCTAGGATTTTGTGTATAATTAGGTTCAACTGTAATCTCATCATTATGAAATTTAGTTTCGGGTTCAATCAATTGATCAACTTCTATTTGTGGGTCTTGAACTTCACCAAGCTCAATTTTACTCCCACTGTCCTCTCGTAGGAGAAATTCTCTTTCCAAGAAGACAGCATGCCTTGAAACAAACACCTTTTGTTCTAAGGGATGATAGAAATAATATCTAAACGTTTCTTTTGGATATCCCACAAATAAACATTTATCAGACTTAACATCTAGTTTGTCTGACATTGTCCTCTTCACATAAGCAGGACAGCCCCATACTTTCATATGAGAAAGCGTGTGTTTCTTGTTATTCCATATCTCATAAGATTATATTCATGTCCAAATATATATATGTGTTTGTGTACATATAAAGGCAACTTAAATCATACCAATACATGCTTTGTTATTCATACTTGTTCACATAGCGAGTCAGACTGCTTATCATTGCATAGATACATTAACAATAAGGCATTGCACTTACACACTTCATTAACAGTTCTCAAGGACATACCTTGTTGCCGTTTACCATCGATAGCTTCTATACAATATCAGAGATATTCTTATTGATACCTAATTGCTTGAACAACATTTAAACATCCATGATCAATATAATAAGATCAACAGTTATTTTCCTCCTAAGGTCAACACTTGTTCTTAGTTAACTCTTTAGTTCACTTTTATGGTTTATTAGATCATGGACAATAGGTTGTATACCCTAACATGATCATATATGTATCAATTTATCTGACTTGTACTTTTTACCTTATAATATTTTACACTCAGGTATGCTTATGCAAGATTCTTCCATCATACACACTACTTGTGGGTATGAATTTTGATAATAAAACACATGGCATAAGCAAATAGAAAAGCAAATTTCTCTATATCAGGGCTAGTCAATGCCTTCAAATATAACTTAAAGCATAACTTAACTTATGTGGTCTCATAACTAAGCATAAAAAGGCAATATCCCATCTCTTTTATCTTAGACTTACAACATTGCAACTATAGTCTTATTGTCACTAGGCCATATCATAGTATTTTCATGTCATGCAAAGACACATAATATGTAACATTAGGGCAAGACCATTTACATTAATAGGTTAAATACCTAATACAACCTTATGTTGCACATTTAATAACATATAATCTTTAAGTTGCTATATTGTCTCTTACTTTTGTTAGTTATGTGCCCGAACAACACCTAAAATACATTCTAACAAAATGATTCCTATTATCATTGCCCTAAGTAAGTCTTTCTCTCTCTAAAATAGCTTTGGAGTGAAATCCAACCTTGCCTTAGTAAGTCTTGTTACTCTAAAATCCCTCACTCTTAATATATACACATATACATATTTAGGATTTCTCCCAATCCAGTGATCATGCCACCACTCATGTATTAATGAATTTATATGACTTACAATCTAATTCAATCCATTCCATCTCATAAATACGTTTATGTCATTCACATTCAGAAAATAACTCATCCTAAGGTCACATCATTTTGATTATATCTTACAAATTCTAGCATTAGGGAGACTTTAAAACTGCATTGATTCATCATTGGTCAGATAACATATTATCCACCACTTTAGTATACCATCACCATCATCATTACTCATTGCTAGGTTAGTTTACCTTAATTATATACCATACAATATTGGATTCATGATTCATGAATGATTTACAGCTTGGATGAAGGAGAACCAATAAAGATAGAGTATAAGTGGCAGTGCATGAAGAGAGCGAAAAAGCCATGATTTTTCCATAACCGGTTCATATAGATTTTAGAAAATTATTTACTCATCTCTCTATTGAGAAATTACCTTAGAATTTACTTATTAGTTATATGAAAATCACTAAGGCTAATTAGTATTGAATTCCAAATCAATTAATGACACGGAACCGAAGAAAAGAATAAACGCTGAAATAAGTAAAACTTTAACCCTAAACAAAAACAAATCCTAATGAACTTTAAACCTTAATTCCAAAGGAAATTAAAGCCTAAAGTAGAATAAAGAAGAATAGAACTAAACAAGTAAAACTTGAATAACCCAATTCTTAAATACAAGAAAAGAATTTTCCATAAAGTAAATACCTGGATAAGAATTAAAGTTTTTGATTCAATGGAGGAAATCAAGCCATCCTCTCACAAATAAAATTTTTGCCAAGCCAAAGAGAATACTATCAAATTAATTAAATCTCAAAAATCTCCCTTACAATGTTTATAATGAGGTATTTATAGCCTCATAAAAGGAATAAACCCTAAATAATTAAAAAGGCCTTTAATCATGGGCCAAAGAAAGGAGCTAAAATCCAAAATTAAATAACTTTAAAATACAATCCATAAGTAAAAAAGTAAAACACCTAACTAAAATTTAAGCATTTCAGCTTCCCTCTGTCTCACCCATGGCTCCTGTCGCGTTTACGACATACCACATATGTTGCCTATTTTTTTCTTTGCCATTTTTTCTTCACATGCTCAGGAATATCTACATCATACCTTCCCTATTTAGAAAAGATTCATCTTCGAATCTTTGTCTTGTTTAAGTTAGGATTTAAAACTCGAGGAATGAATTCATCTTCATAAATAATCTTCTGGTCAAGTTGAAATAATATGAAGGATTCTTCATAAGAGAACTCATCATGTTCCTACAATTTAACAAAGAAACTAGGAAAAACATAGTTAGTCCTAAATACATCTTTGTGACTAGGATTATGATTTCCTTCATTTTCTATTTGCAATTAATATTCCTTCAGCAATAAAGGAGCAATTGTAACATGTTGATCTTCTTTCATAATCAAACAATCATCTTCATGTTTACTCAAATAATCAATATCATATTCGCTATCAATTATTTCTACATCACTCTCACCAATACCATCAAACAAATCTATAGATTCCCCTTCAGTTTCACAAATAATTTATTTTATGAAAACTTGCTCTTCCTTCATCCTTTACTCTTGCTTACACATTCTACTTAATTGTTTGGAAAGCTATTAAAATTGTAATTCCATATCATTAAGATCTTGCATCACACACTTCATACTTTCCTTTAAGCCATGCCATTCTTCTTTATTTGAATGTTACTTGGCCTTGAAATAAGACATCCTCACATTCATTCGTGTTTCACTCAAAACTGGCTTTTGTCCTTTTCAAGCTCACACACTTAAGCCTTTTCCTACTCAAGCTTGTTGTCTTCAATTACACTTCAGAACTCAAACTCAAGTCAAAGTGCACTACAAGAAACAATCCCTTTAATGAAGGGAAATCGATCATTAAAAGTGAAAATCCGGTCGTTAAAGATAGATAACGATCGAAAAATACGATCGTAAAAAGCACCGAGGTTAAAGGTATACACGATTGGATTTTGTATACGATCATTAATATATATAACAACCGGACCATATCCAATCATTGAATTTTGATTTTTAGTAACCAGATTTTCCCATTCACTGATGGTGTTTTATTCCAGTCATTGAAGTATATACCGATCGTTAAAAAAATCATAATCGGTGACATTCCTATCATTAAATTCATATGCTAAGTTTTAGAGATCAGATTTTCCCCTTGCTAATTATAGTCACTTTCAAACAAGGAAAATACGGTCATTAAAGGTATATTCTTGCAACCAAATTTTCCTTCGCTAAAAGTAAATTCAATCATTAATGTTCAATTTTAAAAGTAATTAAAATATTTTATTTGAATATTACATGTATTGATCATTCACACATATATATCCAAAATTATAATTAATAATCTATTCATATATTGCAAAATATCAATTACAAAATATACCAATATTTTGAAATTGTTTTAACATCATATTTGTCTCTTAAAAGTTTGTTAACAAAAATAGTTCCTATGGATACTAATTTCTATTCACTTAGAATCTTTAGAAGAATGCATAATGAACCTCATACCCACATTGTCTATTAGTTAGAAGACCTATATAATTCAAAGCATAAATTTATGATTAATATTCATGCATAAACTAAAGGCAGTAAATCAAATGGCAAAAAATTGAATGCTTTCAATTTAAAATATTATCTATCTTAAATATCCAAAATCTCTAACAAGTGTAATTGTATATACACTCCAAAATATCCCAAAAATGATAAGGACTGTAAGGAAAAAGTTAAAAATAATATTAAGTTTATTGAAATAAATAACAATGAAAAAATAAGGTACAACTTTTTATGATAGACAAGTAAATAAAGAGATAGAAAAAAACTTACAAAGTTATATCCATTTTTCCAATACAAAGTTATATCCTTCATGATTTTCTTCTAGTTAATATCATTTTCACATGTAATATACCTCACCAAATGCACATTGAACTTACAGCTACTATTGCTATAAATATCCGACTAATACTACCCAAAGGTCAAGACCATTAACAGTGAGTTTGATTCCATTTGAGGCATGTTGTGGACATAATAAAAAACAAACATAACAGTTGAAAGAAACTAAGAAATGAAGCTTCTTTGACTAGATGCATTTAAGTGTCTTGACTTCTAATAGGAAACTAACTTAGACAACTTAAAATAAAATCAAAAGCAATTGGGCAATGATATGGAGGGTAGCATAAAAACCCTCAATGTCTGTGACAAATATTTCAAATGCTAGATGAAGCTAAATCCAAGTATCAATATGCTCTTTTTAGTTCCATCCCAAGATGCTTGACAGAAATCTCAATCTTAGTGTTGTCCAACTAAGATGTAAATGAAAGCTAACATTACAATCAACAACATGTATAACACCCTACAATGACAGTTGCTTCTCTCTCAACATAAGAACCCAACAAATTTGACAAAAATGCACAACTAAGATGGTACTATTTTCCTTATGAGATGGTAGCGTCTGAGAACATGCTTGAATCGCTTATGAGACCGTGGTTCCTTTGCTGGCGCAATGGCTCCATTGTTGTCACAATATAAAGGAATCAAATCAATAATGCTAGGCACCACTCCTAGTTTAGATATGAACTTTTTGATCTAGACTGCTTCTTTGGCTACTTCCAAAGCAGAAATATACTCAGCTTCTATCATGAAATCAGCAGTTGTTTCTTGTTTGGAACTCTTCCAACTAACTGCTCCTCCTCCCATTATGAACACATAACCAGACTATGATTTACAATCATCTTTGTTAGATTGGAAGCTGGCATTTATATACCCATTTACTTCCAAACTACCCTCTCCATATACCAAGAATATATCCTTAGTCCTTTTAAGTACTTAAGGATATTCTTGACAGCTGCCCTCCAAAATTGGATTGGAATCTGCTTGTGACACTCAAAGCAAATGCTACATCTAGACATGTACATAACATAGCATACATGATAGAACCAATTGCCAATGTATATGGTATTCTATTCATGCTCTCTCGATTCTTTAGTGCCTACGAACACATAGACTTAGAAAGGTATTTCCCATGCACCATGGGTATAAACCCTTTCTTAAAAAGATCCATATTAAACCTCTTCAATACCTTATCTATATATGTACTTTAAGAAAAACCTAGCAACCTATTAGATCTATCTCTATAGATCCTTATTCCCAGAATATAAGATGCTTCTCCAAGGTCTTTGATGGAGAATTGCTTGGATAACCATATTTTAACAGATTGGAGAAGAGAAATGTCATTTTCCATGATCAATATGTCATCCACCTATAGAACTAGGAAGACAATTGCACTCCCACTGACCCTTTTATGCACACAATGTTCATCATCATTCTATGAGAAACCAAACTCTTTGATTGTCTCATTGAATCATATGTTTCAGCTCCTAGAGGCTTGCTTCAACCATAAATGGATCTTTGAAGCTTGCATACCTGTTTGCCATTTTCTGATGTGAACCCTTCTGGTTGTGTCATATACACATCCTCAGTCAGATTTCCATTTAGGAAAGCTGTCTTCACATCCATTTGCCAAATCTCATAATCATAATGAGCTATAATGGCTAAAAGTATTCTTATAGACTTAAGCATCGCTACAGGAGAAAAGGTTTCGTCATAGTCAATACCTTCTTTTTGACGATAGCCCTTTGCTACTAAGCGAGCTTTAGAGCTAACTATATTACCTTCCATGTCGGTCTTCTTTTTGAAGACCCATTTGCAACCTATGGGATTTATCCCCTCAGGTGGTTGAGTTAAATTCCATACTCTATTCTCATACATGGAGTTCATTTCAGACTGCATAGCCTTAAGCCATAAATCACATTATGCACTATTCAAAACTTCTTGATAGCTTGTAGGCTCATTGTCCTCTACTACAGTTATGCCTCTATCCGAATCAATATGAATTCCATATCTCACAGGGATAGAATGCATCCTAGTAGATCTTCTAGGATTTTGTGTATAATCAGGTTCAACTGCAATCTCATCATTATGAAATTTTGTTTCGGGTTCAATCGATTGATCTACTTCTATTTGTGCGTCTTGAACTTCACCAATTTCAATTTTACTCCCACTGTCCTCTCGTAGGAGAAATTCTCTTTCTAAGAAGATAGCATGCCTTGAAACAAATACCTTTTGTTCTAAGGGATGATAGAAATAATATCCAAACGTTTCTTTTGGATATCCTACAAATAAACATTTATCAGACTTAACATCTAGTTTGTCTGACATTGTCCTCTTCACATAAACAGGACAACCCCATACTTTCATATAAGAAAGCGTGGGTTTCTTATTATTCCACATCTCATATGGAGTAACATCAACTGATTTACTAGGAACTCTGTTTAACACATAAATAGCAGTTTCTAGTGCATATCCCCAAAAGGACTTAGGCAAGTCTGCTCGGCTCATCATTGATCGAACCATATCTAATAGTGATCGATTTCTCCTTTTAGATACACCATTGTGTTGTGGTGTATATGGTGGAGTCCATTGAGATAAAATCCCATTATCTCTAAGATAATCCTGAAACTCTTGGCTTAATTATTCTCCACCTCTATCTGATCTAAGCTTTTTAATACTCTTGCCAAGTTGTTTCTCTACTTCATTTATGAATTCTTTGAACTTTTCAAATGCTTCTTATTTATATTTCATTAGATAGATGTAACCAAACATGGAATAATCATCTATGAAAGTAATGAAGTAGGAGTAACCTCCTCTGGCATGTGTAGTCATTGGACCATATACATCTGAATGTATTAAGTCCAAAACCATTTTAGCTCATTCTCCTTTACCAATAAAGGGACCTTTTGTCATTTTTCCCAATAAACAAGATTCATATGTATCAAATGATTCATAATCAAATGATCCCAAATCACCTGACTTGTGTAATTTGATCATACGTTTCTCATTTATATGGCCTAAACGACAATGCCATAAATATGAGGTATTCAAATTATCATTTCTCATTTTCTTGGTATCAACATTATACACTTCTTTAATTAAATCAAGAACAAATATACCATTCTCAATGATAGCTTTTGCATAAAACATATTGTTCTAAAAAATGTAACAATACTTATCCTTTAAAGAAATGTCATAATCGTTCAATAAATAACTGAAAGAAATAATACTCTTGGATAAAGCTGGAACATAATAACAATTATTTAATTTCATTACTAATCAATTAGGAAGAGTCAAATGGTAAGTCCCCACAACTGTTGTAGAGATGTTTTGTCCAGTAGCTGACTGCAAACATATCTCTGCCTTTCCAACTCTTCTAAAGCTTCTAAGCCCCTGTAGATCATTATACAAGTGAGATCCACATCCGGTATCTAATATCCAAGATTATTTTAAAGCAATAGAATAAATATTAATTTCAATCATATGAATACCTGAAGTAGAAGCATCAGCTTGCTTCTTCTCCTTGAGAGAATCTAGATAGGCCTTGCAGTTATGCTTCCAATGACCATTCTTTCCACAATGGAAGCAAGTTCCTTTGGAATTCTCTTTCTTGGCAACCTTCTTCTTGGGGATCCCACCATTCTTTGGC
Organism: Excoecaria agallocha; assembly: GCA_037975025.1. Classification (NCBI taxonomy): domain Eukaryota; kingdom Viridiplantae; phylum Streptophyta; class Magnoliopsida; order Malpighiales; family Euphorbiaceae; genus Excoecaria; species Excoecaria agallocha. The sequence continues at coordinate 5,224,646 of CM075823.1, read as the reverse complement.
TGCACCTTGGTTATCTTCTTCTTCTTTTGCTTATTTCCTTTAGCAGAAGTGACAACCATGACACTTTTTGGATCCTTCTTAAAGGATCTATCAGCTGTCTTGAGCATGTTGATTAACTCAGGAATGGTTACTTGGATCTTGTTCATGTTGAAGTTAAGCATAAAAGGTGTATAATTTGGATTCAACGAGTACAAGATTAAATATATGTATAGATTATTATCCATAACATAGCCAAGTCTACTCAAATACTCAATATACCTATACATCCTTAATGCATGAGTAGCAGCTAAAGTGCCTTCCACCATTTTGCAGCTAAATAGAGCTCGAGCAATCTCATATTGCTCAGTTCTAGCCTAAGAAGAATAAAGCTCCTTAAGATGCAAAATGATGGTTCTAGCATCCATCATCTCATGTTGCTTCTGAAGCTCCGAGGATATAGCACCCAGCATCAGACATGCTGCCGCTTCCCTATCCTCCATGTATTTTTGATAAGTGCCTTTGATCTCATCAATGACATCATCTAATGGAAGTGGTGGTGGATCTTTATCCAAGACATAATGGATCTTTTTAGCTCGGAGAATAATTTTCACTTGCCTGATCCAGTCAGATAGTTGCTGCCAACTAGTTGCTCTCCAAGATTGATCGTATATTAATGTTTGATGTGCTCAAGATGATGATCTAGATGTGAAAAAGAAAACTTATGAGAGTATGTTCATATATATGTATGCATTAATAAGATCTTTAATTAATCCATTTACTCCCACTATTTTATTGCGAATTAATAGCCCTCACTATATAATCCTAGAAAACCTGATGGTTTTCCTAGTGGGCCAATATCTAATCCTTGATATGTAATTTGACCTTGACTGTGGTCAACAAGCCAAACTTCATACCCTTGAAAGGTAGGTATCTCTATACCAATTGTGTCTCTACACAACTATTGGATCATTATGTTATCAACTCTTCATGCATGCATATTGTATATGCATTCCCTAATCTTGCCTCTAGAACCATTAGCCTTGACTGTGGTCAACAAGCTAATAAGCTAGCTAAGATGACCCATTTAATTAGATTTGAACATATTCAATATAATGTGAGCTTGACTGTGGTCAACAACTCACACTATAAAGAACTTTGGTTCTCCTCAAATTAATGGAAGGCTTATATACCTTAGTATTTTTTTTGAGGGTTTTAGTTAATTAAGTCTCATCATACATGGTTGGCATACATTGGTATGCATCCTATATCTATCATATAAATATAAGCATACAAATATGGTATAGTTATGGACTTTACTACATTGATTTCCCCAAGCCAAAAGGGAAATCTAAAGGTCACACCTAGGTAGTATGCATGATTCAAACAAGTAAAAAATAATTACATTATCTTCAAACTTGTTGGATCTCCATCCGGCCCATCTTACTCCTTGATAGTGGTCTCCATATCTATCTCTAATTCTAATCTAAATAATCTAATTACATATTACAATTTGAAAAAGAAATACAAACCAAAAACAAGTGGCCGGGACATGAAAGTCCTCATTGGGCCAAAACATGCATAATGCTCAATCATATTGGGCCTTGTCCATAACTATCCATCATGCCAATCGTACACCCTTATATGTATTTATAATGAATAAAGTAATGGATTAATAACTTTTTTTCAACTCTTGAAACATTCTTTTGAGTTATTTTAATAATATGATCAAATTAGGAAACTTTTTCCATTTTGGAAACTTTCATTTTAGGAAACCTTTTTGCATGCATGTGTTCTTGCCTTAATAATCAATCCAATTGATTATTAATTAATTATTAATTGGTTATTTAATTAATTAATCATATTAAATAATTAAAAGAATCAATTTTGGGCTTAAGATAAAGGGTAGGCTGAAACCCACCAAATTAAACCCTAAATGTGTTCACACATAAAATAGTTTTGTGTCTATTAGATCATTTGGGCCTTTTGGAATGAGCCAAGCCCACTCCAACCCTTAAAACCCATTAATAAACTTAATTATTATTTATAATATTTAATTTAAATCAGCTCCTTGGGCCCACCAATTCATTCACTAATTTAAACTAAGTCCGTAAACATAATTAAGCCTATTAAGAGGTTTTAATGAATTAAAATTAATCCAATTAATTTAAGATCCATTTTAATTAATTCAATTAATTAAAAAAACTTTAATATATCAGATATATCAGATTTAGAAGATTAAAAATCGTTCTAAACATGAACACACCAAGAACATATCAAGAACACACGAAGAATACCAATTTATCGAACTTTTAGACTAAACTAGTTTTCCTACAAAACTTGTTCGATTTTAATTTCATTTGATCCTATGGCTTAATATCACATATTAAACACATAAATTATCATCTAAATGATATTATAATGGATCTATAAAAAATTAAGTTAGAACAGCCCCTATAATTAAAAGCTATTCACACAAAAACCAAAATTTTTTTCTCAAAAGAATCATTTTTATTTTTGTTTTATATATTTGATCACACTTATATCAAAAAATCAATATTTCTCATTCAAGAAAAATCAAATCTGATATTTTAAAGTTCATGAAATAAATAACTCAAAAAAAATAAAACTTATTCCGTAAAAAAATATAGAATTGTATATTTATGGCAAAACCGAGGCTCTATACCATGTCGGAGATTATCGATTACATGCATCTCATACATAAGCAGAATTTAAAATTTTTAATCAATATATCAGATCTTTCCATGAATTTACAATATACATATTAATGAGAATAAGAAAAATCACTTTGACTTTTTGTTGTATAGTTGATTTTCCTTCGCACCGGGTTGTCGCAAACCATAATGTCCAAAATCGAACACCTCAAATGAGTAATCCACACTAGAGAATGATAGAATGAACAAAAAATTGATAGAAAACAAGGGCTGGCTGAAAAAAACCTAGAAGCTAGCTTTGGGAGTGGCGGCTAGGGTAGAGAGAAAAAGAGAAAAAGCCTTTCTTAAGTGTTTACACACTTAACCCTAATTCTCCATCACTTGGATTTTTATAGTTAGGTTAAAAATCCAACTTCATAATGGGATTGGACTCTTTAAAATTGCTGGAGAATTATTAATTGGGCTTCTATAATTATTTATAATTATTTGGGCTCAATTAAATCCAATTTAAGCCCTTTCACAAAAGACTATGCATAAAACCAACAAACTAGGCCCTTTGTACATATACTTGGATTTAATTATCCAAATAAATTCTAAATCCAATCAAATTAAATATGTAGGCTCCACAACACTTATGTAACATATTTAATTTATTTTGGTCTAAGAAATAGGCCTTTAAGGCTTTTTATTTTGGAGTTGGCATGTGGCCCTTCTTCTAAAGGGCTTCTGTGCCAACTTCACTTCTTTGGGCCTTTATAATTTCTCAAATGGACCTATTAATTATTATATCAGTCCTATAACACTTATAGTTCAATAATAATCAATTATGAAATACATTATTTCAATTAGGTCCATGTTTATAGAACATTTCAAAAAACCTTCTGTGAACAATTTTACTTGATCATAATTAATTAAACTCTTTAATTAATTATTCTCATATTCACTTCTCTATCCCCATAATAATATCAAATATTATTATCCTTGTCATTTTACTATTTTATCCTTTTTCTCTATATGTGTGTGACCTATTGGTTTCCTATCGATGTTGGCAATATAATGTGTAATTGTGAGTTCTATTCAAAACTCACATGATTTAAACTCCTTTAAATAATTTTATGAATCCATGATGAGCCGAGAAGACTTGCCAACATCCTTTTGGGGATATGTACTAGAAAACTGTTCTTTATATGTTAAATAGAGTTCCTAGTAAATCGATTAATGTTACTCCATATGAGATATGGAATAACAAAAAACCCATACTTTCTCATATAAAGGTATGGGGTTGTCCTGCTTATGTAAAGAGGACAATGTCAGACAAACTAGATGTTAAGTCTAACAAATGTTTATTTGTGGGATATCCAAAAGACATGTTTGGATATTAATTCTATCATCCCTAAGAACAAAAGTTGTTTGTTTCAAGGCATGGTGTCTTCTTAGAAAGAGAGTTTCTCCTATGAGAAGACAGTGGGAGTAAAATTAAACGTTGTGAAGTTCAAGACCCACAAATAGAAATAGATCAATTGATTAAACCCGAGATTGAATCTCATAATGATGAGATTACAATTGAACCTAATTATGCACAAAATCTTAGAAGATCTACTATAATGTGTTCTATCCCTGTGAGATATGAACTTCACATTGATTTAGATAGAGGCATAACTGTAGCAGAGGACAACGGGCCTACAAGCTATCAAGAAGTTTTGAATAGTTCAGAACGTGATTTATGGCTTAAGGCTATGCAGTCTGAAATGGACTTCATGTATGAGAATAAAGTATGGACTTTAGCTCAACCACCTGAAGTGATAAAACCCATAGGGTGTAAATGGGTCTTCAAAAAGACGACTGACATAAAAGGTAATATAGTTACAGATAAAGCTTGCTTAATAGCAAAAGGCTATCGTCAAAGAAAAGGAATTGACTATGATGAAACCTTTTCTCCAGTAGCGGTGCTTAAGTCTATAATAATACTTTTAGCCATTGCAGCTCATTATGATTATGAGATTTGGCAAATTAATGTGAAAATAGCTTTTCTAAATGGAAATCTGACTGAGGATATGTATATGACACAACCAGAATGGTTCACATCTGGAAATGGCAAAAAGGTATGCAAGCTTCAAATATCCATTTATGGATTGAAGCAAGCCTCTAGGAGCTGGAACATACGATTCAATGAGACAATCAAAGAGTTTGATTTCTCACATAATGAAGATGAACCTTGTGTGTATAAAAGGGTTAGTGGGAGTGCAATTATCTTCTTAGCTCTATATGTCGATAGCATATTGATCATGGAAAACGACATTTCTCTTCTCCAATTTATTAAAATATGGTTATCCAAGAAATTCTCTATGAAGACTTTGGAGAATCATCCTATATTCTTGGAATAAGGATCTATAGATATCGATCCAATAGGTTGCTAGGTCTTTCTCAAAGTACATATATAGATAAAGTATTGAAGATGTTCAATATAGATCTCTCTAAGAAAGGGTTTATACCCATGGTGCATGGGAAATACATTTCTAAGCCCATATGTTCGTAGACACTAGAGGATAGAGAGAGCATGAATTAAATACCATATGCATCTGTAATTGGTTATATCATGTATGTTATGTTTTGTACATGTGCAGATGTAGCATTTGCTTTGAGTGTCACAAGCAGATTCCAATCAAATTTTAGAGAGGAACACTAGGTAGCCGTCAAGAATATCTTTAAGTACTTGAGAATGACTAAGGATATATTCTTGGTATATGGAGAGGGAAGTTTGAAAGTAAAAGGGTATACTGATGCCAGCTTTCAATCTGACAAAGATTATTGTAAATCACAATCTAGTTTTGTGTTCATAATGGGAGGAAGAGCAGTTAGTTGGAAGAGTTCCAAACAAGAAAAAATGGTTGATTCCTTGACAAAAGCCGAGAACATTGCTGCTTCAAAGGAAACCAAAAAAGCAGTATAGATCAAAAAGTTCATATCTAAACTAGGAGTGGTGCCTAGCAATGTTGATCCGATTCCTTTATATTGTAACAATAATAGAGCCAGTGCACAAGCGAAGGAACCACAGTCTCATCAGCGATCTAAGTCTGTTCTCAGATGCTACTACCTCATAAGGGAAATAGTAGCTAAAAATGATGTGAAAAAAGAAAGGGTCCCAACAGATGATAATCTGGCGGATCCCCTTACTAAAGCGCTTTCCTAGATTAATCACAATCACCATATAAATAACATGGGTTTAAGACATATGAGTGATTGGCTTTAGTGCAAGTGGGAGATTGTTAGAGAGCATGCCCTAAAGCCCATGTAAAAGGGGTATAGTTCATATGCATGAATTCATATTCTTAATAAAAGGCATCATTCATTTATTAATGCTATATTTAAATACATGAGTTTAAATATCTTAAATTAATAAATGAAGTCCTAGATATTATAAACACAGTGCAAAGGCAATCATTAAAGTGTTCATGATATGAGATGTCTATTGCATGTAAATGCGATAATATCAAGATATTCCTAGTCATAGAATTAACAAGATAGGACATTGTTAATTCTGACAAACTAGTACATGTTATGCTTCTTAAATAGTTCAAGCAGTGGTTCTCATAACTGTGATTATGGGAGACGATCAAAGCTAAAATATAGATGCTTGTTAGAAGAACAAGTTTATTGGAGACCTACAAAGAGAATCCTCACATTGATATTAAATCTATGTTAGTGAGGAATCTCTTCATAGCGGTTGTGCAAGTATCCTTAGATTTGAGATCACCAAGGTTATCTTAAGTAGCAAGTGATATACTTTGACTCCATAATTGATTACTTCCAACTGGGGGTGAATATAGTTAAAAGGTTGGGTATATCATGACTCACTTGAAGATAGTTGAGTAATCGATAAAGGATTCATCATCCTAGATTTATTAAGGGAAGTTATCTTGCATGATTCTATAATTATTTTGTTCAGAAAATCTCTAGCCAGAGTAATATGCCAAGATGGATAGGGATCCATAAAGAACATTTTGGAAACAATGATTAAATTAATAGAACATACATAATTAGATTTATATGAGTTGATAGAAATCCATACTCAGAATCTAATTTAGATAAGAGTGGTGAAAGGAGTATTTGCATGATAACTGTTTCTATAGAATGGTATAGTCAAACCATTTGACTTTCCTAACATTTGGGTAGTCATGATGCCTAGCTAGAGGACGCTCATGATTCGTATAATAATGTATCATAAATATCAATGTGGGATTGATAAAATGATTTAAATAAATTTAAATCTTATGAGTTTTGAATATAACTCATAATTACATATTATACTGCCAATATGGCAGGAACCCAATAGGTCACACACATATAGAGTAAAAGATAAAATTGTAAAATGACAAGGATAATAATATTTGATATTATTATGGGATAAGAGAAATAAATAAGAGAAAAATTAATTAAAGGTTTAATTAATTACGATCATGTAGAAATGTTCACATAACTTTTTAGAAATATTCTGCAAAATGGACCTAATTAAAATATTATATTTCATAATTAATTATTATTAGACTATAAGTATTATAGGGCTGATATAATAATTGATAGACCCATTGGAGAAATATAAAAGGCCCAGAAGAATTGGTTTTGGCTTATAAACCCACTAGAAGATGGGTTCCACGCTAACTCCATATAAAAGGCCTTAGAGGCCTAATTCTTGAAATAAAATAAAATAAATTTATTTTGTAAGTGTTATGGAGCCTACATATTAATTTGGATGGATTTGGAATTATTTTAGGTGATTAAATCCAAATGTATGCACAAAAGGCCTAGTTTGTAGGTTTTGTGTGTAGTCCTTTATGAATGGACTTAAACTGGATTTAATTGAGCCGAATTAAATTATTAATAATTTCAGAAGCTCATTTAATATTTATTCAGCAATTTTAAAGAGCCCAACCCCATTATGAAGTTGGATTTTTAACATAACTATAAAAATCCAATATAAAGAAAATTAGGGTTAAGTGAATTTCATAAAAAAAAAAAGAACTTCTCTATTTTTCTCTAACCCTTGCCACCACCCTCTCTCCTTGCTAGCATTAAGGAATTTCGGCCACCTATTTTTTCAATATTTCTTTGTTCATTTAATCCTTCTCTAGTGTGGATTACAATTGGAGGTGTTTAATTTTGGACGTTGTGGTTTGTGACTACCCGGTGAGAAGGAAATCAACTGTTGAACAAAAATCAAAGGTAATTTTTCTTATTCTCATTAACATTTGTATTGTATATTCTTGAAAATATCAGATATATTTGTTAAAAATTTTAAATTTCACTTATACATGTGATGTATGTAACCGTTTAATTCCCAACATCAAATAACATAAAATCTGATGTAGGAACAAAGAAAAGCACAAAGGAATAGATTTGGGAATAAAGGAAAACACGAAATTGATAAGAACAAAAAAAAATTATGAAATTTAAATTCTAATGAAAAATTAAACAATAGAATAGCAAATTAACACAAGATAAATAAGAATTTATCCAGATTAAAACTCTGATACCAAATTATGCAAAAAATCCCTAAGGCTAATTAAAATTGAACCCCAAATCAATTAATGATATGGAACCTAAGAAATAAATAAAAACAAAAATCCCTAAAATACACAATATGGCATAAACATGAACAAAAATAAATCCTAATGAACTTTAAACCTTAATTCTAAAGGAAATTAAAACCTAAAGCAGAATAAAGAAGAATAGAACTAAACAAGTAAAACTTGATAACCCAATTCTTAAATATAAGAACAGAATTTGCCTGAAAGTAAATACCTTAATAAGAATTAAATTTCTTGATACAATGGAAGAAATCAACCCATCCTCCCACAAAGTAATTTTGGCCAAGCTAAATAGAATATGCTCAAATTAATTAAATCAATCAAATCACCCTTATAATATTTATAATAAGGTATTTATAGCCTCATAAAAGGAATAAACCCTAAATAATTAAAATACCTTTCATCATGGGCTAGTGAAAGGAACTAAAGTCTAAAATTAAATAACTCCAAAATGCAATCCATAGGTAATAAGTAAAACACCTAACTAAAATTTAAGCATTTTAGCTACCCTTTATCTCGCTTGCGGCTTCTATCATGCTCGCGATAGACCACATATGTCGCCTATTATGTTAATCACATGCTTAAGAATATCTAAATCAATTAGTTTCTTAATTATTTCATTAAGTAAAGACTCAATATTTCCTTCGGTTAAACTTCTATAAACATGACACTTTTTCATTTAATTCTAAAATATAACTTCCCTATTAATTTACTATAAATCCATATTTTCTTATGCCTACATTTTCAAGCCTAAGTAGTTTAAAAAACTATATTTACTATGATAAATTGAAAATTGTTTCAAAAGCAAATTAATATAACTATATTAGGAATGAGTTTATAGTGCAATTAGGGAAGTTGGAGTAGACAAAACCGTAGCCATCCACTCAGTTGAGTAGCTAATTGCTTAGAAGAATGGCCAACCACTTGATTGAGTGATTCACTTAGGCCTATTTCAAAGAAGAAAACAAGCTGTGCAATCCTTCTCTCAACAATTAAATACCAAATCTAGATTATTAATAGTTAATTTTCGCAAATCTTAATTAACAACTTATGTTTTACACCACTTGAAACATCATCAAACTTCAATTAATTTAGTAATTGAACTAACTTTATTACATGCAAATCTACTCCATGATCTCCATATGCAATACATAAAATTCTACGTGTAACATCCTAATCAACCAAGCATGCATAATCATCAATACTAACATAACTTTAACAAAAATCAGGCAATAATAATAATAATAATAATAATAATAATAATAATAATAATAATAATAATAATAATAATAATAGTACAGGCCATAATCGCATGCCACCAACAAAAGATAAATATAACTTATACGTAAAGAATCATAACATAAATGGCCTTCAAAACATCCTGAAATCATTAAGGGCAACTGCAACTTGCCAGATCATCTCTTCAATATGGGTTAAACCACAATAGCTATCAAATCAAGCTGGAGCTTATCCAAAACCTGCACGGATAACAAACATGTGCTAAGCTATAAAACTTAGTGGGGAAACAAATCTATGGACAAATTCTAAATAAATATCATAAATTCATTTCAACCTTCGCAATCACGAAAAAAATATGAATCTGTAATATTAATCGTTAGAATGAATATTCCAGAGGAGTTTTTCAACCTTAACTATAAATGCTGGCCTTACATTTATCTAAAGCATTACAAAACTCACCTAGTTCATGAAGACCTTTCAATTTACTATTATAATCAAATCTCTTAATGAACTAACATGATTCATGCACATTAATCCTTTTATTCAAACATCTAAACTTCATAATTATCGATAGTACAAAACTTCACTCACATGTATTTAATCACTGGTTATGCAAATTAGGCATTTTAATGTTCATTCAAAGCATAAAGGAGTTACATATGATAGGTAACCTCTATAAGAGATATCGCTAGGCTTAACTACCTCACACATATCATGTAATCTAAATTATTTAGTACAGAACATGAAACTTCATTTCATTGAAACCATTTATGGCCAAAAGGAATTTAAGACAAAATAATATAATAGGCCATTTATCCTGCTTACGTTATATAAGTGAAGACATTGATATAAGTATTTTTTTATCTTAAGCATATTGCTTAATCCTTAAATCTTTAATAGCCTACATAAGTAGTAGTTCAGAGGATGGATAATGGGAGCAATGGATACTCGAAGGTATCAAACGATGGACATAAAGGGCCAAACTATTATTCCATAAAGGAACAAATAATGGATCCAATTGGGCCGAACTATGGTTTCATTAAGGAAGAAGACCCAAACGGGGTCAACTATGGCAGCTGCAACTGTATCCCTCTAGGCATACCTATCTAATCCACAACTGTAGTAAGACCCACAGGTTTTACCATTTTAAGAGCATCTTTAATTCAACATATTCTTATTTATTCAATACAACATTTGCTTTAAGCCATCATTCATAAATGAACACATAATATTCTTTCATAGGGCAATATTGGCTTCAAGCCTTGATATTCAAGCATACATATCACCAATTTATATAATTGTATCAATACTAGATAACTTATATCATTGCACTAGTATGTTTTAGTATAACTGCGATAGAGTGTCATGTAACCTAGCTCAAAATCAATATTTCATGCTCCTAATGAAATACACATTATTAAACATAAGATCATGAAGTAACACTATGATTTTAAATCCTCAGTTGGCCCTGCTTATACTTGTCATTATAGGTCATGAAAATGAAACCATGCCTATATTCATATAAACCATAAGCGCATGACCTAACACGTAAAACATATTCATTTTAGAAGAACGTTTCTATGTGGTTCTTCATAACCATCTTCCCTACTTCATTATACTCAATTATTTCATTAGAAATCATATAGCCTACTAACCACCACTTAATGTATATATAAACATCGTGCCCATTACTCATGGTCATTTAAATTCACTCCAATTATGTATTACAATACGGGGTTCATGATTCATGAATGATTTATAGCTTGGACGTGAAGAAGAACCATTGAAAAAGGAATATACAAGTGGTAGTACATTTCATGAGAAGAGAGGGCAAGTGGCCATGCAAAAGAAGAGGAAAAAGGCCTATGCGGCAAAGCAAAGGAAGCAAGAGGGTTGTGCATGGCCAAGCAAAAAGAAAAGAAAGGGAATACATGGCCATTCAATGGGGTTCCAAGGATGCACGGTCATTCACAAGAAAACCAATATGATTATCAAGGGAGGAAGGCTATATGTGTATGTGCTGCTGTGAATAGGAAAGAGGGTTATAATGCGTGGACGTGCATGGGAGAGGCATACCACGCATGGCCGTGCATGGGAAAGAGCCATACCATACGTGGCCATGCATAGGGGAGAGGCAAACATGGTAACATAGAAGCCTGATTATGTAGAAACCCAAATTATGTATGATAAAAGCTTAAATCCTAGATCTCACTTCACCACTTACAACTATGACCCTTTGAGCTTTAAATCCTTCTAAACTCCTCTATGTTGCTGGATTTGACCTTTAACTTCGACTAGAGGGCATATACCAGAAAAGAGGAAAAATACCTAGTAATAACTTATAAATAGTTTTTGTACCTGTTACTGATGCTTTAACTCCTTTATCTCCTTCCTTTCCTTTCCTATTCTTGATCCATTCCCCTTTACTCAAATTTTCTTTCTTCTCTTTTATGCTAAGTCACAAACCCGAATCTTTATCTCCTTCACCCGGTAACTGAGAGAATAGAGAAAGAAAGAGACCTTCTTATCCAATCTCCTCAATCTTGAGGAACCCTAAATAGGTGAGTGGGGTACATATCTTCCCAAAGAAATTCCCATAATGCCCCTAAGCACAATTAAACCCCTATTATTTCAATTTAACCCCAATAATTCTAATTTACTTCAATTATATCCTTTCCTTTAATTTTAATTTAACTCTACTCATTTACCTACATGCTGAAATTACCAAAATATCCCTTTTGGGACTCAACCTTGATAATTGCAAAATAATATAATTTTGCCTCAATTAATGGTAATCCTCATTAATTAACAATAATTCGATTAGGGCCTAAATTGGGTCTTTACAAATCTCTCCTAATTAAAAGAATTTTATCCTCGAAATTCAAACCTATAGTTTTTATCTCTATTACTAGGAATCATCCAAACTCTGCTTTAGCTATAAGCAACTATAACTACATGTTCTATACAACCATAACAAACTCATCCATCTATAATCATGAGTACCTATTTTTAATCTCTAGATACTCTTATACTCATTATACTTTATATCAGTTTTCCCTCTAACTAGGCTAGAATTATATTGCAGTGCTATGATATAGGATGCTATGTAATGTGTTAATGATTTCATATATGTAATAGAATACCAATAGGTATCCTCATAAATCGTACATGTCTTATCCCATCTTGATACAATGAAAGATGCTCAATTGCTCAAGCTTATTAGGAAAATTCTGACAACTATATATAAAGCATCCTAGTAACCTAGACATTTTGCATCATCATAAATGGCAAAATCAAACTCTCCACTAATCATAGATACTTTTTCCTCAAACATCCTCATAATCAATCATGATATACTAAAACTCAAACTTATGCTTATACTTCAATCTTAGAACATTAAAGCATTTAGTACTTCTAATATCAGGAGGTGAGATATACTAGTAATTACTCTAATATCCCCTCACAACCTCCGAATAATATCTTACTAGCACTCTAGTATATATCAATCTTAGGTCAATCAATTATCGCAATCATCAAAATTCATATCCAAATAGCAATAACACCAAATATGAGTATTTGGGATTGGACCAATTCATCTCAACCTTTTAAAACAATTTATTAATTCCTTATTGCCCAGAAAAGGCTAAACTTGGGTGCTCTGATACCACTAAGTGTAACACCCTAATCCACCAAGCATGCATAATCATCAATACTAACATAACTATAACAAAGATTAGGAAAAATTAATAATAATAGTAAAGGCCATAATTACATGCCACCAATAAAGGATAAATCAAACTTACACATAAAGAATCATAACATAAATGGCCTTCAAAACGTCCTGAAATCCTCAAGGGCTACTGTAACTTGCCAGATCATCTCTTCAACAAAGGTTGAACCACAATAGCTATCAAATCAAGCTAGAGCTTATCCAGAACATATGTAGATAATAAACCCATGCTGAGCTACAAAGTTTAGTAGGGAAATAAATCTATGGAAAAATTCTAAATAAATATCATAAATTCATTTCAACCTTCGCAATCACGAAAAACATATGAATCTATAATATTAATCATTACAATGAATATTCCAGAGGAGTATTTCAACCTTAACTATAAATGCTAGTCTTACATTTATCTAAAGCATCATGAAACTCGCCTAGTTCATAAAGACCTTTCAATTTACTATTATTATCAAATCTCTTACTTAATAAACTAGCATAATTCATGCACATTAATCCTTTTATTCAAACATCCAAACTTCATAATTATTGATAGTGCAAAACGTCACTCACATGTATTTAATCAATGGTTATACAAATTAGGCATTTTAATGTTCATTTAAAGCATAAAGAGTCGCATATGATAGGTAACCTCTATAAGAGATACTGCTAGGCTTAACTACCTCACACATATCATGCAATCTAAATTATTTAGTACAGAACATAAGACTTAATTTCATTGAAACCATTTATGGTCAAAAGGAATTTATGGCAAAACAATATAATAGGCCATTTATCCTTCTTACGTTATATAATTGAAGAAATTGATATAAGTATTTCTTTATCTCGAGCACATTGCTTAATCTTTAAACCTTCAATAGTCTACCTAAGTACTAGTTCAAAGGGTGGATAATGAGAGTAATGGATACTCGAAGGTATCAAATGTTGGACCCAAAGGGCCAAACTATTGTTCCATAAAGTAACAAACAATGGACCTAAATTGGCCAAACTATGGTTCTATTAAGGAACAAGACCCAAACGGATCAACTATGCCAGCTGCAACTATATCCCTCTAGGCATGCCTATCTAATCCACAACTGAACTAAGACCCACAGGCTTCACCACTTTAAGAGCATATTTAATTCAATATATTCTTATTTATTCAATATAACATTTGTTTAAAGCCATAATTCACAAATGAACACATAATATTCTTTCATAGAGCAAAATTGGCTTCAAGCCCTGATATTCAATCCTACATATCACCTGTTTATGTAATTGCATCGATACTCGATAACTTATATCATTGCACTAGTATATTTTGGTATAACTACAATTGAGTGTCATGCAACCTAGCTCAAAATCAATATTTCATGCTCATAATGAAATACATATTATTAAACATAAGATCATGAAGTAACACTATGATTTTAAAACCTCTTTTGACCCTGCTTATACTAGTCATTATTGTTCAAGAGAATGAAGCCATACCTATATTCGTATAAACCATGAGCGCATGACCTAACATGTAAAACATATCCATTTCAGAAGAACGTACATGTGTGGTTCTTCATAACCATCTTCCCTACTTCATTATACTCAATTATTTCATTACAAATCATATAGCCTACTAACCACAACTTAATGTATCTATAAACATCATGCCCATTACTTATGGTCGTTTAAATTCACTCCAATTATATATTACAATACGGGGTTCATTATTCATGAATGATTTATAGCTTGGAGGTGAATGAGAACCATTGAAAAGGGAACATACAAGTGGTGCATTTCTTGAGAAAAGAGGCCAAGTGGCCATGCAAAAGAAAAGGACAAAGGCCTACTTGAAAAAGCAAAGGAAGTAGGAAGGACTTACACAGCCAAGCAAGGAGAAAAGAAATGGAATTCATAGCTGTTCAATGGGGTTCTGAGGATGCACAGCCGCTCACAAGAAAACCAATAGGCCTACGCGCCCACGTAAGGGAGGAAAGCTGTATACACTGTTGTGCATAGGAAAGAAGGTTACAATGCATAGTCGTACATGAGAGAGACATACCATATATGGTTGTGCATGGGAGAGGGGCATACCATGCATGGCCATGCATAGGAGAGAGGCAAACATGGAAACACAGAAGCTCGATTATGCAGAAAACCAAATTATGCACGATAATAACTTAAGTCCAAGATCTCACTTCACCACTTACAACCATGACCCTTAGAGCTTTAAATCCTTCTAAACTCCTCCAAGTTGCTGGATTTGACATTTAACTTCAACTAGAGGGCATATACTAGAAAAGAGGAAAAATACCTAGTAATAACTTATAAACAGTTTTCATACCTGTTACCGATGCTTTAACTCCTCTAGCTCATTCCCTTCTTTTCCTATTCTTGATCCATTCTCCTTTACTCAAATTTTCTTTCTTCTCATTTATGCTAACTCACAAACCCTAATCTTCATCTCCTTTACCCAGTAACTGAGAGAAGAGAGAAAGAGAGAGACCTTCTTATCTAATCTCCCCAATCTCCAGGAACCCTAAATAGTTGAGGAGTAAATATCTTCCTAATGAAATTCCTATAATGCCCTTAAGCACAATTAAACCCCCATTATTTTAATTTAACCCAATACTTCTAATTTACTTCAACTATATCATTTCCTTTCATTATAATTTAACTCTAATCATTTACCTACATGATAAAATTACCAAAATATCCTTTTTTGGACTCAACGTCGATAATTGCAAAATAATCTAATTTTTCCTCATTCAATGGTAATACTAATTAATTAAGAATAATCCGATTAGGGTCAAAATTGGATCACTACACTACTATTATCAACATTTATAACAATTTATTTCTTGATAAACTAATAAATACATTAACATGTAATTAAAGATCTTTAATCAAGTCCCATACCTCACGTTATAGCCTCAATTTCTTCATCCAATCCTTCAACCATAGTTATTCAAATCTTGTTATTTTAAATTGATTCTTCAGTACACAAAGAAAATTACAAATTTCACCTCCTTCAAACTCCTACCCATGTGAAAAATCAAAGATGAAGAAAAGGAGAATTAATCTTTGTAGGAAAAGTAGAGATTTAAAAGGAGAAGAAAGATTAGAAGCAAATGTACCTTAAATAGAATCAACCATGCAATAGATCTTCCATTACCAAAGGCATACACACGAAATTAAGGATTTGATTATAGATGAAAGAGTTCATTTTAGAGAGAGAAGAAAGAAACTAATTTGTAAATGGTATAAATAATGACTTTTTTTCCTTAAGAAAGGCTCTAACATATCTTTTTTTACCTAAACATCCTCCCTTACACACAACATCATGCAGGATACCTCATTTAGAATATGGATGATGACCTCATCAAATGATAATTCTCAAATAAGTCATTCATTAATTCTTATTTTAATTTCTAACCCTAAACATATTCCTTTTGCTTTATTTGAGCCTCTAAAGTGTAACTTTAGGTTAATTACACAAATAAATGTCAATTAACCAATTACCCTCTAGCCTTAAACTTGAAGTTTCTCAAACCATGAAAATGGCTAATAAGCTCATTTAATCAAAATTACCATATAATCACTCAAAAATTCTTCTAGGGTTATGATTGGGGCTATGCAATTCTCTCCCTCCTAAAGAATTTTATCCTCGAAATTCAAACTTGTAATTTGTTCTAATCACTATTAATTTTTTTCCACAATTCCGAATCAACTATAACCAAACTTTGACTAATATTGTTGCATCCAATTTGTCTTACGATATCATTTTAACATTATTTAGCACCTTCTCCTTAATGTTATATCTATCCTTATTCTATATATCAATAATTCCTTTTCTTGCTATCAAATTACTATTATACTTGTTATATTTCCTACTAGTTTTCCTTTTTAGCTGGGGCTATACATATGATATAATGGTATTCATGTTTTGTCTAATGATATGCAATGCTATGCGAAGCGTGAATGATTGCTTATATGCAATAAAATTCAAATGCATATTTTTCATGTATGGTGCATATTTTGCCTATCCCATATGAAATATTTTGTGAACAACCCATTCTTATTAAGGAACTGTTGATAGGTATATAAATCATCTTAATCAACCTCAACATATCATGTAATAACTTACTTACTATATAAACCATTCTTTGCAAACCATATACAATAATGAAATTAATAATGATAAAATTTAAACCCTAAAGCTGGTAACTTTTTCAATATTTTTTTCCAGATTCTATTTAATTACCCAACTTTCAATCTATAAAATAGAGATATCTATAGTGGCCAACACACTCAAACTATCCAAGCATCTAGTTCTACACTCTTATTAACCAGAAATAACTAAACCTATGCTCTAATACCACTGATTATAACACCCATCTCTAAAACATATAATCTATCATTTAACATATAATACGGTCCTTTAACGTATAATATAGTTTAACTATAATCAAATGATTTGTTCGATACTCTACAATTCTACACAAGATCTAGTAGAAAGTCTAAACCATTACATATAAACTTTACTATTATAACTTCATTACATTCAAATCTCTTTAGCTTTACAATGTTTCCTTTTACACTTGGTTATTCACACCATACAAAATTCAGAACAAATTAAAGACAAATTATGCTATAAGCTTTTAAATCTCTCTTTTGTGCTGCTCGACCCACTGCAAACATTATCCTCAAGAAGAACTCTTCACTCGACAACCTACACAGATGAAAACCTGTGCTAAGATATAAAGCTTAGTAGGAAACAATAAAATATGTGGACCACTACTCTCAGCAGTCATCGATGCATACACTCAACATGCATTCAATGTAACATAGATTTAACATGATAATATAAAAATAATAATTCTAACAACACATGTTATATACTCTTTGAATTAATAAGCTTAACAATCAACTCAACATGATGATATAATAATAATGCTTGTAATAGAATATAGTTCTATTACACATGTAAACTTGATACCAATACCCATAGTTCAAAATTCAATTATGTTACTAGTACGAAATCACAAATATATATTACCATAATGATTAATATCATATTAGTATTGCATAAGTCTACACACAAGACAAGTATGAAACTTTCTTTCTATATTAAGTAATTAAAGTCCATTTTTACTTAAAGGTAAATTATAAATTATTGTGCTTTTTATTAAGCCTACAAATTTCTAAAGAGGTGGATAACATGCTATACAATAACACTCAAAGGTGTGATAGGTTGATCAAAGGCACCAATAAGATACCCGAACTTATATCAAGTCACCAGAAGGCATTGATAAATAATAGATCACCCGAAGGCATCAATATTTAATAGGTCACCAAAAGGCACCGATAAATGATATGTCATTCGAAGGCATTGATAAATAATAGTTAACTTAAAGGCACCAATATAGAAGACCTAAATGGGGTTAAACAAATAACATAGACCGATTAAACAGACCTAAATTGGGTCGCTTACAACATAATGTGGGGCTGTTATAATCCAAATGGGACCATTTCAATACTTTCGACCCAATCAGGGTTCAATTGCATGGTACATTAGACCCAAAAGTGGTCAATGATACTTTAACTTACGAGCGTAACATCTCATTACAATCACAACTACAAATTACCCTTATAGGCATGCCTATTTATCCACAATCTAGACTTAGATGTAGATAAAAGACCTATTTTCATTATCTTTCCATACTATATTTTACTATTTAATTACATATATACCATTGTATAGCAATAATAAGTGTGTCATGTAATACCTATTCATATATCCATATTCTGTAAATCTGATAGCTTATACTTATTAGAGTATAAGTATTCGATACACGATGTCCTTATAAATTCATATACATATTTATATATAAGTAATTGTGAACATTACAATATGTATTTACACATGTGTGAACAATCTATGAATATAATACTATTTATATATTTAAACATAAACAATCTATAAATCATGGATAATCTATAATTATAATCAATTCAAAAACAGATATACATGCTGAGGTGTCACCAATTATCACTTCAAAGGTAAGTAACATGACATATAATCATAAGTATAACATTAATTTTCATGCAAACAACTTTCTCTATCATTATTGTACAATTCTTTACAATTTCATAAAAGCAAACCTTTTTTCGATTCATCATAACCATCTTCTATCTTTTTGAACTTAATTACACATGTTCATACTTTTTATGCATTTATTTTAGACTCAAATATCCCACCCAATAGCTGTAAAGAAAATATACAACACCTTAACATTATACTCCAATAGAGTAACATTAAAAAAAATAAACATGTAATCTCTTCCATGTTTAATCAATCAAATAAAAATCAATAAGCTTAATCATGTGATTTGTGATATAAACATGTACTTCTAAAAAACAATAATCAATAAACTTATTCATATATTTGCTATGTAATCATGTTCTTATAGGCTCATAGTTAATAATATGATACTTCCATTTCTCCACTTGTTTTATGGATCTCTATGTATGAAACATACTACCAAATATTCATATTAGTTTGTCATGCTAATCACTTTTAATCAAAGTAGCACAACTAACAAAGTCATTTAAATGTTCATATTATTCCTTGGCTGGTTCCCATTCATACCTGTTTCTATTGTATTAATATTGATATAAACTGTGAGTATATAAATGTAATCTCCTTTATTTATAAAATATCCATACACACATATGGACCTGACATTGCAATCAAATCATAAGTTAACCATATAGTATAACGTTACACACACACACACACACATACATATAGTTCAATTAAATAGTTAAAAATTATATCTAATAACTTACCTTCCAATGAACTTGCTATCCAAGTTCAATTATGGTTAAATAATGGGATTTCCATGCCTAGTTCATATAAATTTTATAAAATTATGTATTCATATCATCATTGAGAAAATTGCCTTAGAATTATCTTATTGGTTTCCTAATTGTTTCATTAAATAGATACACTAAATTTTCTTTGGTTAAACTTCTGTAAACATGACACTTTTTCATATACTTCTATAATATAACTTCACTATTAATTCACTATTAATTCAATATAAATCCATATAATCTTATGCCAACATTTTTTCAAGCTTAAGTAATTAAGAAAACTTTATTGAATATGATACATTGAAAACTATTTCAAAAAAAATTAATATGACTATATTATAAATGAGTTTACAGTACAATTAGGGAAGTTGGACTAGACAAAACCCTGAACATCCACTTGGCTGAGTGGCTATTTGCTCAGGAGAGTGGCCAACCACTCAGTTGAGTGATTCACTTTGGCTCTTTTTAATGCCGAGAAAACAAGCTGTGCAATCCTTCTCTCAATAATTAAATACCAAATCTAGATTATTAACAATTAATTTTCATAAATCTTCATTAACAACTTATGTTTTATACCACTCAAAACATCATCAAAATTCATTTAATTTAGTAATGAAAGCAACTCCATTACATAAAAATCTACTCCGCAATCTCCATATGCAATAATTAAAATTATACTATTATCAATATCTATAACATCTTATTTCTTCATAAACTAATAAATCCGCTAACATGCAATTGAAGATTTTTAATCAAGTCTAGTACCTCATATTATGACCTCAATTTCTTCTTCAAAATGTTTAACTAGAATTATTCAAAGCTTGTTATTTTAAATTGATTCTTTAACTACACAAAGCAAATTACAAATATCATCTCTTTCATACTACTACCCACTTGAAAAATCAAAGTTCAACAAATAAAGAATCATGGTAGGGGAAAAAGAGATTTAAAAAGAGAAGAAAAATTATAACCAATTATACCATAAATATAATTGATCGTGCAAGAGATATTCAATTAATGAAGGCACACATAAAAAGTTAAGGCTTTGATTATAGATGAAGGAGCCAGTTTTAGATAGAGAAGAGAGAAAGTAATTTGTAAATGGTATAAATAATGACTTTTTTACCCTTAAGAGAGGCTCTCACATATCGTTTTATACCCAAACATCCTCCATTGCACACAACCTCACGTGGGATACCATATTTAGAATATGGATGATGTCCTCATGAAATGTTAATTCTCAAATCAATCCTTCATTAATTCTTATTTTTATTTCTAACCCCAAACATCTTCCTTTTATTTTATTTGAGCCTCTAAAGTTTAACTTTAGGTTAATTATGCAATTACATAAATGTCAATTAACCAATTACCATCTAGTCCTTAACTTAAAATTTCTCAAACCATCAAATTGCTAATAAGCTCATTTTGTCAAAATTACCATTTAATCACTTAAAAATTCTTCTAGGGTCATAGATAGGGCCTTAAATGAAGAGGCTTATTTATCTTATAGTTTAGCTACTTTATTCATTCTTAGTTTCATTTCTTCTTGCTTTGAATGGTTTAATAGTTTTGCTTATCCTAGTGAAGAACAACATGAATGCATAATGATAACATTGATTTAATCAAGTGCAATGCATGATATAAAATGATGTTGTAAGAGAATTAAGTTACCATGCTAGGATAACATGAAGGATATGAAGTTTATGAATCTAATATGAGAATTGTATGATATATGTGAAGTAATCATGCCTACCTGAATTACTTGTAGATGCTATATGACTTAAGTACGCCCTGATACTATGAACTAATGTCGAATGCCTATCTTATGTGCACAATGTGATTTAATGCATTAAAAAGTAAATTGGTACTATTAATAACTATGATGTTTATACTTACGAATAAAAGGACTATAATGTGCCTGATTTACACTAATGTAAAAGAAAAGGGTAAGACCATGGATAAAGTGATGAATGGATAAGTTTTCAGGAAATGAGATGAGTCAAATAACGCATTAGATTATTGCAAACATGGTATTCATTATTAAGGTTTGAGGACTCCTCTTTGATTTTCACTAAGATATAACCACTATGTTAGACTTGTATGTTTTCCTATGATATGGTGAAAGTTTTAGATATACTCTTATTATAAGAGATTATCCATAGATTTTTGTTTCCCCACTAAGCTTTATAGCTTAGCATGGGTTTGTTTATCCGTGTAGGTTTTGGATAAGCTCCACTTTGGGTTGATAGTTTCAGCAGCATGACCACAATCGAAGAAAAGATTGGGCAGGT
Organism: Excoecaria agallocha; assembly: GCA_037975025.1. Taxonomy (NCBI): domain Eukaryota; kingdom Viridiplantae; phylum Streptophyta; class Magnoliopsida; order Malpighiales; family Euphorbiaceae; genus Excoecaria; species Excoecaria agallocha. Next base: position 5,202,286 of record CM075823.1, on the reverse strand, counting down.
TGCAATTGTGTTGAGGACTTCATTATGTATTGTCAGCCAATTATGTTAGGCCTTCTTATTTATAAGTTTGATTTAATTTATTTTGGCATGTAATAATGGCCGGTCTTATTTATTATTATTTTTACTTGATCTTTACTAGGTTTATGATGATGATTGATGATTATCCATGGTTAATGGATTAGGGTGTTACATAAGTAGTATCATTTAATTCTTATATTCATTCACTTATTTATTACCTTAGAAATATTCATATAGCACGTAGAATCATATATAGCAAGTTGACTTTCTTGATTCCTACAATTTTATTCTTTGTTAGCAAGTGTGATTTTCATAACTTACATGTGTATATGTTAATCAAGCTAGGCTCATAGAAAATCCCCTTAATTAATAATAACTCTAAGTTAATTAACTAGGTCCATATGCATATATATTCTAACTAACAATTTCTATACCATATAAATATTTACATTATCATCCCATGTATTAATTGCATCTATTAATAAACTTAATGTTATTATCATTATTAAGCCAGTAATTTTATATCTTTGGTGCAGTTCTAGTTTACTAATACACTGTAACAATACTTTATTTCTGAGCCATGAGTCAAAATAATCATGTACACAAGCTGTGAGTTCAAAACTTAATTGTCCTTATATACAATGAGTCACTCATGCCATTTATCAAAGTTAAGAAAGAAACATATAACTATAGAGAATACATATGATTATTGAAAGACATCAATAATACACATATTCATATACATATAACTTGAAATCCTAAGTATAGGAGACACTTTGAAATTGCATCAATGATTACATACATGCTATATTAAAATACTATATCTACATATTAAAATGCAATTTCAGTAATTATCATATTTTTCCATATACTATATATTGATTCACATAATGATAATATGTAAGTCAAGTTAATAATTATCATGTTTCTCTTCTTTTACCTTTACATGATGTTTTTCTATATTTTGTATTAAGCATGCACTTTTCTAACAAGTGGATAACGAGCGATACGATGGTACCCTGAAGGTACAATAAATATATAAGAATGTATCAAACTATAGACCTAATTGGGATAAAATCTATATTGTTGATCGATCAAGTGGACCTAAATGGGGTTAATACTATACTATGAACCCAAATGGGGTTAAAACTATGCTATTGACCCAAACAAGGTCAAACTATGGTAGCTGTAATATAACCTTATAGGAATTCCTATCTATCCACAATCTAGACATATACATAGGCAATATTAACCTCTTTACTTTAACTTTTTTTGCCTTTCTCTTTCCGATCATATATATACATATATATGTATATATGTATAACTACAAATATGATGCTACATACATGTTCGTGTATTAACAGTATGTATGTAAGGACCCAAAATAGGACCTAGTAGAATTCAAGGGCAATTACATGTTATTAAAGTCAAATTGAGTATTATTAGATGAATTATTAAAAGTTAAGATATTGATTGCAACAAAAATGTTATTAGGTTATAAATAATTATGTAATAAATGTTCAAATTATATGGCATGAATTTTATAGGGGCATAATTAAATTATTATGTTGGTATAATAATATTCAAAGTTGTAATTGAAGTATAAAGTATTAGTTAAGGAGTCAATTTTTGATACAATTAAATATTGGGCCAATTGTAATAATAGAATAGTAAAATGGGATACAATTAAAAGAAGATAGAAAGGTTAGGGTCAATGTGGAAGAAAAGGTTTAAGTGGAGGTCAATGTATAACATCCAATTAGTTTGAGGATTAAAAGAGGAATTGTGAAGGACCAAGCTGATGTCACATTCCACTTAAACTCACATGCAAGACAAGTATAAAAAGGGCATTAGGAGAGAGTGACGTCAAGCAATAAGGAGAGCAGATTTTTGCAATCTCTCTTCCTCTCTCTCAAAAACTCTAGTGATCTCTCTACACTCCCTCTCACTCTAAAAGCTGTAAATTTTCCTTTTCTTTCTCTTATAAATCCAACCACCAAACTTGAATAAATCCACCTTATTTTTAGTTGCATGCATGGATAAAAGGAAAAACTAAAGAAGATTACAAGGGTAGAAGGGATTTTGAAGATTGGAGAAGAAAGAAGAGAAAGAAATAGGAGAATTTTGAAGAAGATTTGAGTTGCATGTTCAGGTTTCGAAACATACTCTTTATGCATGTGTTTTACTAGAGTGAAATATATGAATACAATATGATATGGATGCATTTTGATATAGTGTTATAGCTACAAAAGATGAGAGTTTAGAGATTTACCTCTTGCATGTGTTATTTAAAAAATATTTGGAAAAATAAATTGTTAAAAACTTGATTTGAGATTATTATAAATTGATGTTTATATAGAAATGTTATAATACAATATATAAAATTTTATTTGATGAGTAACTTGAAATAAAACATCAATCTTTGATGTTTAAAATGATATGTATCTAAGTTTTAAAATTCTGGGTTTGGGTTCACTAGACCTAGTTGTATTCTTTTGGTAATACCTTGAGTTTGAGAATTGATAATTAGATGATTCAAATTGGGTTTTAAATAAGACTTCTAGACAAAGATTTCATAAGAAGAAATCACATTTTAATTTTGCTTCTAAATGGGTCATAACCTAGCTTGAAAATCAGATAAGTGTGAAATCTCATATTCATGAACAGTCTATAGTATTTGGACGATATCTTTCAATTTTAAACTGATATTGAGATGAGGTTTGATGTTATAGAAAATAAAAATGTATATCTACAAATTTGTTGAAGTAACCTAGCCTTAATTCTGTATTTAAATAATTGTTTATAATTTATTGAATGTTAGGTGAACTGTTAATTCCGGTTCTAGAATAGTTTGTGCTAAAAATAAGATATCTTTGTGTATAGTGATCATAATGAGATAAGGTTAATTCCTAAAAAAATAGACTTCAAAATATACAATTTCTAAGCAAAAATCAAAGTCTAATAACTTCTATAAAATTGCCTAATTTGTACTTGAATACCGGAATTCTATGTTGCCAACTCTAATGAATAGTCTTTAGTAAATTCCATTTATCTTTATTTATAGAAATGATATTGCAAATATTCTTGATGTTTTAGAAACTAAAAATATAAGGGAACAAAGTTTTAGAAGACCATTTTTACTGAAAAGGCGGTTTGGGTGGTCTAAAATGATGTGCAATTTGATTTAGAAAAACTATCTGCAAAATTATCATATGGCATTTCTGGGATGCGCGACCAAGACCATTTTGACTCAGCCGTGTGCACCTTCTGATCTTACTTACTGACATTAGACTTGGCTGGGACCAATTGGTCTCAGCTGTGGGCCTTTCCTTTTATAGTTATACATGATTTTTAGCCTCATCAAACATCTACACTTACACTAACATTTTGGAAACACATCTAAAACATGTTAAAACATGTAATTAAAATTAAAATATGGAATTAATATGTGAGTTTAGAACATTTTAAAATAGAAATATAAGATTAATATATTGACTTATAGAAACAAAGTTGTAAAGATATATTGTTACCATATAGATGAACCCTCATCGAAATAGATGAATATATGGAAGTATAAAGATATTAAATTATCATTGATCCTATATGTATGATAATATGATTGTGATATGATGTGTTTCCTAAAGATCATATGTTCAAGTATAAGTTCATGATGAGAGGTATGTTTAATTACCGGTATTCAAATTATTATATGAATGTATGAATGCATGTTTATACACTAGAGAATCTTGTACTATAATATGATCATGTGCATGTGTAAGGACTATGATTAGTACAAGCATGATATTTTAAATGAATATGATATTGGAGTATGTGAATCAAGAAAATGAAAACATGTTATATTTATGTATATATACGCAGTATGATCTTACATGATGTGGTTTGAAGCTTGAAAGACGTTTTAGAGTGATGATTCAAAGAATATGTTTAAAGTGAAATGTAAGAATATGTCTTTACTTAATTGAAATGACATGATCAAGCATATGTGTTGTCATATGTTAGCATGCTAAAATACAGATCTATAGTGCTATAGACTCAATTATAGAAATCTTATTAAAGCATATAATGGCAATGTTATATGAGACTATATATATATATAAGTGTATGCATTGGAGTGAAAGTATCTTGTCACATTATTATTACATGAGCAAATTGTATAAAATGTTTATGAATTTTGCATATATGTTTATGCACTAAAGAAGATATATATTTTTACATAATTATGTACGGGTACAAATGGCATCATATAAGATTAGTCTTGACATACGAAATAGTTACTAACCGGTTGCTAGCAAGTGTACTAGATCGGCTAAGTAATATAAGGAAATATAATTATGACCCAAAATATCGAACCCAATGGAAACTTGTGCTTGTATGTGTTATTTCAATTTCAAAACCAATTTTGCGTGTAAAAGAAAGAAGAGAAATCCCAAGGTTGTGATGATTGAAGTTTTAAAACTAAAAATAAACTAAAACAAAATAAAGAGTTAAAATAAATAAAAATCTAATAAAAGCAAGGAAATTGAATGAGGTAAAAATAAATATTAAAAACAACTTTCACTAAAGGTCTATCCACCTTAACAAATATTGCTATGACTTAAACAAAAGAAAATATACAAGTGATTATGGAGAATTCAGTTTAACAAACCTAGATAACTTTATTCAAGATTACCATTCCAAGTGTCAAAATTTTCTTATTCAGATAAACTTAACACTTAGCATAAAGAACTGAATTAACTCTCCTAGATATCTATTAAAGCCTTTCTTAAGAGATTTAAATTTCACTTATTCTTAGTTACATTTTTCTCAATCTTAACTTACTCAAATCAACATACAATTATAGCTTATTCATATTATAATCATGCATTAATCCAAATAAATTAACCTAAGAACATGCAAGTCATTAATCAACTCAAATCAATTAATTAACCAATGCTTAATCAAGTTAACAATCAACTTAAATTTGAGTAAAAACAAGACTATGTTTAAGAACTAAGAAATAATCAACTTGTATTGAATTGAAGAACAAACTCAAGTCATAACAATACAAATTAAGGATTCAAGTATCCTTTAGCAAAAGTTAAAGAAAACTACTCACAAGACATACTTAAAATTAAAACAAAGTGTTGAAGAAAACAGTGAAAGCTAAGTAACGTAAAAACAAACTTAAAGAGAATAATGCTTAATTCTAAGGTTGATCTCCCAATTGATCTCCTTTCTCTGATGTTTTTGACTGCTATTTATAGGGCAAAATCTTAGTAGATTCCTTATTAAACTCCAGACATAGAATAGGAAGTGAACTCTGCTAAAACAGAAGCTCGAAAATCCTGTGGGAGTAAAAATCACGTGGCCACGCCATTCTCTTTGCTTTCTCTACACGTGGTCACTTGTCCCTTAGGCTTCCCTCACACGTGGTCACGTGTTGAATAAGCTTTGGGAACACGTGGTCACGTGTCCATCATCCCTTCACCACACGTGGTCACTTCCTTCTTTGCATTTCTCTAGTTTTTCCTTCACGTGGCCATGGGTCTTCAATCTTCACTCTTACACGTGGCCATAGGTTGATCACTTCATTGTTTTCACATGGTCACGTGTAATGCTTCTGGACTAAATGCTCAATTTTCTGGCATCAACTTCCAATATTTGCACTTTTGGCCATAATCTTTTCCCTTTTTGTAATTTAAGCTCATTTATATCAATTTTAACCTGAAAACCAAACAAAACATGAAATTAACCTCAAAAACATAAATATTAACAAATTAACTCTAATTTAACCTAAATAAAACAAAAATAACTAAATAACAAAGCTTAAAACATATCAAAAACTATATATAACTCACACTTATCAAATACCCCACACTTAAACCTTGCTTGCCCTCAAGCAATTTAGAACAAACCCACCTTCAAAACCATCAAACTTGTATAAAGACATGAAATTTCAAAACCAAACTTAGCATTTTAACAAAAGCACTTAATATAATCTCTAAATAGGTCAACTTCGAACAAGAGAATATAAGTTAGTTTCCTTGAGTGTGTGCACGATCAAATCATTTTAAGCAATTTTAAAAACATCAACACAACTAGATTATGAAGTATAGAATAAATGAATGCATAAGCATACAACCGGTTTCGCACTTGAAACTCTAGAAACACAATAGGCCTCTCCTTTAGCACCGGAACCCGAAGGTCATCTCCGCTAAACAACTCAAAACAAGCTTAAAATCACTTAGGTCTTTTAAAGGTTGTAATGGGGCTAAGGATATGGTTATCAAAGAATGGATAAAAGATAATCAAAATGAATAGCCACTCTAAGACAAAATAGATTACTAAACCCCAATAACTTCAACAATATATATTTTGCTCATTCTTGCCTCACTTTCAAACTTCCTTTTAAGAGATAATATGCCTTTATACCGAGAAGTCATTATTTTTTCATTTTTCCTTGTACTACCCCACACTTATATTTTGCTAGCTCTCTTTTTCTTTCTTTTTCCTTTTCTCAAACTTCAAACGTTTTTTTTTTAAGATAGCATTCACAAGCTAATTTGAATAATCTCAAGGTATATAAGGTAATTTTCTCACTTGACAAGACTTTCTTGCTAAACCCAATAGAACTTTTAATTTCCTCACATATCCATTTAATCCTAAAGTGGCCAATTCCATAAGGTGAGATAAAGGCTTTTTAGGTTATATGGTTAAAACATTAGGTGCAACAAGAAAATATTAATGGTACACCTTAAGCATACCTCATTAGGCTCAAAATGGCTTAACAAAGGATAATTTTATCAAGGTAGGACAAAAGTCTTTAAGAAAGTTTATCAAGAAAATTGTTGCCTAGATCATTTTCTAAGTTGTTTAAGTTGTTAATATGCTTTGAAGGGTGATGAGGAAGGTTCTAGTGTTCTAAAATTCCTTACTTCACTACTTTATTGTATTGATTTTTTTCTCTAAGTCAAAAATTGATCTAAGTGCTTTCAAGAATTTGGAAACTAACAAATATTTATCAAGCTGAAGATTTACCTATCTAAAGATTTATTAAACAACATAAATGTTCTCTTGCTAAGCAAAGGTTCAAAACATGCATATTCTATATCCAAGTTTAAATTATTCAAAGTTTTGAAGTCAACTAGGGCAAACTAAGTTCTCAAGCAAACTAAGTGAAAAGACGAGCTACATAAGTCTTCAATACGTTTTACAAACTTAAGAAAACAAACAAAACATAAACAAAACAAACTAACGGAAAACAAAACACAAAACACAAAATAACAAGACCTGATTCATGAAAAAGAAAAAGAAAAGTTGAAGACAATTTCCCTAAAAGGAGGCTACCCCCTCCTTAAAATTTTTCTGTCCACAGCAAATGAAGATCTATTCAGGTAGAGGCGGAGGTGGAGGAAACCGCTGCCAAAAGTGGTGGATAAAATGCTCAACAGTCCTATTGCCTGCCATCACCGTATCCTGTAGCATGTCCAATCTTCCTTGCATTTGATCTAACCTAATTTGTTGAGCATCCAAAAGGATACTTAATTGATTAAATGAACCTTCCCATTCAGGTGTTATAGGTTCATTGATGGGGGAAGATACAGCTGTGGAAATATGCTCCTTATTTGGCTCCTCCTGCTGCTCCTCAATCTGAATATTGTTCTCTCTTAGGTATTCCTCCTGGGTTGCCCAATGAGCTCGAGGCCTAAGAATCAAAATTTTCATCTGCTTGAGCATCTTATTATCAATGCAAGGTAAATCTCCTGGCAGTGGTTCCCCATAAACCGGATGCTCAACTGCATTAGCCAAAATTATAGCTATCCACCCAATGGAAATATTATCAATATGTCCTGACATTTTCTGCAAATCCTTAATTCGAGCTACTATAATTCCTGCTCCATTGATTGTTATGCCATTCATCATGCATCGGAGTACCATAGCTTGAGAGACACTAATAGTGCTTGAATTTTTCAAATTGTTATACATGCTCTTAGCCAAAAAACGATGAATGATCCTTAAAGCATGATTTCTTAAAGCATGTACCTTACATTGTCCTCCTACCCATGGCTCATCTAGCTCAAGATCTTTGATTCTTTTCCATTTTTTCACAGGAGATGTATCCTCTAATTTTGTTGGGGCACCGAACACAAATCCTAAAATTTTAGAAAACTGACTAAAAGTCAAGAATATCCTTTCTTACCAAACTTCAAACCGACTGTGTCATCCTCCGCATCTCTATTAAAGTAGCATTCAAAAGAATAAAGAAAATCTCATTCCATATCCGAATATACTTTCGGTTTCCTTGCAATGAATTGCTGCCAGCCAATATTTTGGATCAATGGTTCTATACCATGATCCCACAGATTTCCAACCGAAACATTGAGGAACAATTGACTTAAATAGGCGGGTTGGACATAGATACACTTGCTGAAGTAGTCAAATGTTTTTATCTTAGCCTTGTCCACAAATGATGGAATACATACACTGGAAGAGCTTGCTACATCAGGATATTTGGTCCTTCGAAGTGCCACTACAAAGAAAGAAAAACATAATTTAAGTGTCAATTCATAACCCAAAATATACTAAGGTGTAAGTACATGAACATGTATTGAATGAAATGACGCATAATTGGATGAAATGAAAAATGTTGATAGCATAAATTCACCATATATGAGTAAAGATCAAAATGTTAGGCATCATATGGATTAACGAGTTGGGCACAAAGAATATGTCAAAAATAATGCCTAACATGCATGAATAGAGTCATGAACCAATCTTTCAAGAGGTGAACTAAGTTGTACTGCATCAATGCAAATCATGAACATGCCAACCAAAGAGTGAAAATTAGAAGATTTGAAAAAGAACTCATTGGGACATTTCATCGAGCATGTTATGGGCACAAGTTTGAGCATTAATTTAAAGATCATAACAAGGATTGTTAATTACCCAATTGCATACCAAGCATCTATAACATGCATGTAATACTCATAATCATCCAAAGAGACAAAAGGAATTAACATGAAAGCAAAATGTTAAGTGCAAATTAACTCCAAAACTACATATTCATAAGCAATACTAGCACAAAACAAAGCAATGGATGATATGGAAACAATAAATAAGAAGCAAGAAGAGTGGATACTTACTTGGAAGTGAGAACCGAGCCAAAAGACAGCACCAAGTTGAAGTGGTGTGTGTAAGTTCTGAAAAACCCTAGTTTAGTGGAGAACGTGTGGAAAAGGAAGAGATGATAGGTAGGAGGGAGAGAAAAATGACAAAGAGAGAGCAAATGGTGGTCGGAGATGGTGATGATCGGTGGTGAGTGAAAAATCCGTGGTCACGGGTGAATTTTGTGTTGGTGAGGTGTGGGCACGGGTGAGAGCAAAAACAAGATGAAGAAGAAGAAAGAAAATAGCGTGAAGTGTTTATAAGGAGCAGAAGTATGAGGCGTGGCCACGTGAAGTTCATGGGAAGAACCACACGTGGTCATGTGTGCCTTTGTTCATGGGGCATGTGTGGCCACGTGATAGTTCTCCTTTAAACTTCATGTGGTCACATGTTGTTGAAAATAGAGGAGCAAAACTTCAAGCCGTGGCCACATGATGTTCTTTACTTGGAATACACGTGATTTTGATGAACTGGGATAGTAACTCAACCCGTGGCCACGTGATGGCAAAGGGAAAGCCACACGTAGTCACATGTATATGTATTTTTCTACCTTTATTTGCATAATTAAGCTTCCTTAAATGCAATTTTTCCATTTTAAGCTTTGAAAACACAACTCCTTTCCAGTAAAAACATGCCTTCATTTTTAAAAACCTTGTTTACTCACTCTTTACATGAATCAAAACACCCACACACACATAAAATATGAAAACACACAAACTTAACTATAAAAATAGAAGAGAGAAAGAGTAGAAGTTCTAAGTTTTTAAAGTCTTCAACTAGACTTTCCAGACCATTTCTTAGATATCGTGAAGAACCATGGTTGCTTCAGCCACCTCTTGTTGTCCGAGTTGGTATGGTTTGAGTCGATGACCATTAACTGTAAATTCACGTCCATCCTTTAAGCTTTTGATCATCACTACACCAAAATTACTGCTTGCTATTACTTGGTATGGTCCAACCCACTTCGATTTTAGTTTTCCTAGAAACAAACGAAGAAGACTATTATAAAGAAGCACTATCATTCCCGGAACAAATTCTTTTACCCTTAAATGCTTGTCATGCCATCATTTGATCTTTTCTTTATAAAGCGCAGCATTGTTATATGACCATTGTTGAATTTCATCGAGTTCATTTAGCTGCAATTTTCTTCTTTCTTTTGCATTTCTCAAATCAAAGTTAAGAAATTTTGTAGCCCAATAAGCTTTATGTTCTAATTCGACTGGAAGGTGACATGCTTTTGCAAAAATAATTCTAAAGGGAGACATACCTATAGGAGTTTTGAATGCATTTCGATAAGCCCATAAAGCCTCATCTAACCTAAGAGACCAATCTTTTCTAGAGTTATTAACTGTTTTTTCTAAGATTGATTTCAACACCTTATTAGATACTTCCACTTTTCCATTGGCTTGAGAGTGGTATGGGGTTGTGATTTTGTGCTTAACACCAAATTTCTTAAGCAAGGTCTTGAATTGATGGTTGACAAAATGTTTACCTCTATCACTTATAATAGCTCTAGGTGCTCCGAATCTAGTGAAAATGTTTTTCCTAATGAATTCAAGCACAATTTTTGCATCACATGTCCTAGTAGCTATGGCCTCTACCCATTTACTCACATAATTCACTGCTACCAAGATATACTCAAACCCAAATGAATTTGGAAAAGGTTCCATAAAGTCAATGCCCCATACTTCAAAGATTTCTACTTCTAGCACATTGTTCATACGCATCTCATCTCTTTTTCATATATTTCCTACTCGTTGGCATCTATCACAAGTTGCTATAAAAGATTTTACATCTTCAAACAAAGTAGGCCAGAAAAAACCTGATTGGAGTATCTTTTGAACAGTTCTATTCGGTCCGTGATGTCCTCCAACTTCACCCCCATGGCATTGTTGCATGATAGATTTTTGTTCCGATTCCGGTACACACCTTCTTAATACTTGATCCGAGCATATCTTGACAAGATATGGATCGTCCCAAAGGTAATGCTTGGCATCCGCTATGAGCTTTTTCTTTTGTTGCCAAGTAAACTCCTTAGGAAGATAGTCACCTGGAAGAAAATTTGCTATATTAGCATACCATGGAACTGATTTTTCATAAGTATAACAAGCACAAATATGTTCATCGGGAAACAAGTCAGAAATTTCTCCCTTTTAGATGCTAGCATGATCCAATCTAGATAGATGGTCAGCTACAAAATTTTTTGCTCCTTTCTTATCTTTGATTTCAACATCAAACTCTTGTAGTAGTAACACCCATCGGATAAGTCTTGGTTTGGAATCCTTCTTGGCGAAAAGATGTCCCAATGCAGCATGGTCCGACCACACTGTAATTTTGGATCCTAAGAGGTAAGACCTGAATTTCTCAAATGAAAAGAATATTGCCAAGAGTTCCTTCTCCGTAGTGGTGTAATTTACTTGGGCTCTGGTGAGTGTATGGCTTGCATAGTAGATGGTTTAGAAAATATTCTCCTTTCATTGTCCCAAGATTGCTCCAACTACATAATCACTTGCATCACACATAATTTCAAATGGTAAGCTCCAATCGGGCGATGCAATGACCGGTGCACTGACTAACTTTTGCTTCAATAGGTTAAAAGCCTGCAAACACTCAGCATCAAAGTTAAATGCAGCATCTTTAAGCAATAAATTAGAAAGTGGTTTGGCAATTTTAGAAAAGTCCTTAATAAACTGACGATAAAACCCGGCATGACCAAGGAAACTTCTAATGCCCTTTACACTAGTTGGTAGAGGTAATTTTTCTATCACATTAACTTTTGCTTTATCAACCTCAATGCCTTTTTTAGAAATTTTATGCCCTAAAACAATACCTTCTCTAACCATGAAATGACATTTTTCCCAATTTAGCACAAGATTAGTTTTTTGACACCTTTTTCAAAACCAATGCTAGATTATGCAAACAAGATTTAAAATCATGACCATAAATTGTGAAATCATCCATGAAAACCTCCATAAATTTTTCAATAAAGTCATGAAATATGGCCATCATACAACGTTAAAATGTGGCAGGTGCATTACAAAGACCAAAAGGCATTCTCCTATATGCAAATGTTCCATATGGACATGTGAATGTGGTATTTTCTTGGTCTTCCGGGGCTATAGGTATTTGCATATACCCCAAATATCCATCTAAGAAACAATAAAATTTATTTCCTGCCAATCTTTCTAACATTTGGTCAATAAAGGGCAATGGAAAATGGTTTTTTATAGTGGCATTATTCAACCTCCTATAGTCAATACATACCCTCCATCCCGTTACCATGCGTGTAGGAATTAATTCATTATTTTCATTGATTACTACAGTCATTCCCCCCTTTTTAGGCACACATTGAATAGGACTTACACAATTACTATCAGAGATAGGATAGATAATACCTGCATCAAGTAATTTTAATACCTCATTTTTCACTACCTCTTGCATAGTTGGGTTGAGCCTTCGTTGAGGTTGCACCACCGGTTTAAAGTTATCCTCCATGGGTATACGATGTGTATAATAGCTAGGGCTAATCCCTTTCAAGTCGGATGTTGCCCAACCAATTACTCCTTTGTGCTTTTTGAGGACTCCGATGAGCATTTCTTCTTCCAAATTTGTCAATAAAGATGAAATAATTACCATATCAGCATTATCACTTAAAAATACATATTTCAAATGAGATGGAAGTGTTTTAAGTTCAGAATTTCCCTTAGGAGGGGATGGTTCCTCCTCCATTTCCTTATCTTCACTATGCTCTTGTTCTAGATTTTGTATCAACTCTTTCTCCTTTGTATCCAACTCTTCCATTGTCTTAAGATGCATTAAGCAACTTTCAAGTTCATCATTGAGAATGATTTCCTCTTGTTTTGTGTTGGCACATTTTTGAACTTTATCAACAAAGTAGATGGATTCTTCAAAATCATATGAGGGGTGTTTTAAAATTTTATTAACATTGAAAATCATTTCCTCCTCGTTGAATCTTAAAGTAACCGTTTTTCCATGAACATCGATTAGTGCTTTTGCTGTGTTCAAGAATGGCATCCGCACAATTAATGGCACCTTCCTATCTTCTTCCATTTCCATGACCACAAAATCAACCGAAAAGATAAAATTTCTGACTTTTACCAATAAGTCCTCAATGATTCCTTGTGGCCTCTTCACCGATCTATCCGCCAATTGAAGCGTCATTCGGGTTTCCTTCAAATCACCTAGATTCAATTTCCTGCAAATTGAATAAGGCATCAAGTTAATACTAGCACCCAAATCATATAAAGCATGCCCAACAAAATTACCGCCTAGTTCACAAGGTAATGTAAAACTACCAGGATCTTCTAATTTCTCAGGAATTTTGTTGGTTAATATGGCACTACAATTACCAAATAATTGAACCGTTCCTATGCCTTCTAGCTTTTTCTTATTAGTGCACAATTCTTTCATAAATTTAGCATATTTAGGCATGTGTAACAAAGCTTCAGTAAATGGTAAATTTATATGTAGCTTTTTAAACATGTCTACAAATCTACTTAATTGTTCATTTTGTTTTTCTTTTCTAGCTAGAATAGGAAATGGTAGTTAAGATTCATCAAGAACAGCAAAAACAAGTTTTTCTTTACCTTTACCCTTCTCAACCGTATGAGGTACTTTTTCATTATTTTTAGAGTTAGAATTACTTACCTCCGTTGTCGATTCCACCCTTGGGGAAGAATTCTTACCAATTTCATTCTTCTTTAACTCTTTCTCACTCCTTAAAGTTATTGCTTTGGCTTCCTCTTTTGGATTTCGGTCTACATTGGATAGAAATGTCCCTTGAGTCCGATTTGATAAAGAACTAGCAAGTTGCCCCATTTGGTTTTCTAGATTCCTAATGGATGCCTCTTGGTTCCTCATCCAAATATCTTGTGATTTCCATCTAGCATCTTGGCTAGCTAAAATTGAATTTTAGGAGGCCATGAAATTTTCAATCATTTCTTCAATGTTCGATTTCTTTTCTTGAGAAGGGAGAGGTTAAGATTTTTGAAAACTAGGTGGTTGGTGGTATGATTGTGATGGGTATTAGTTTGGGTAATGTGGTGGAGCTTGGTTTTGGTATGGAAGTTGATTATTGGGAGGTTGATTATGGTTAAATTGATATTTAGGATTAGGGTTAGAAGAAGAACCTTGGTTACCTTCCCTCCATGAAAAATTTAGATGGTTTCTCCATCCTGGATTATAAGTGTTGCTATATGGGTTTAAGGCATTTACTTCTTCTACCATTCCTTCATTATTCTTCATTCGCAAAGGTCCTGGAATTCCTGCATAAGAATCAACTTCATTAGATAGCATAGAAACATTTCTAACTTTGAGCTCATTTATTTCATTTAAATGTCTTTTTTCCATTAATTCTAATTGAGCTTTTAACATAGCTATTTGATCAATATTATGAACTCCTTATTTTTTTTAGTTGCTCTAGAGGTTGCCCATTGAGCATCATTGGTAGCCATCTCATCAAGAAGCAAAAATGCATCTTCGGGAATTTGGTTGATGAAACTACCATTTGAGGCTGCATCTAGCAAAGATCTTGTTGATGGATGGGCACCTGCATAGAAAATGTGCATTAGTTGAAAAACAGGAACTTCATGATGAGGATAACTTTCTAAAAGTCTCATAAATCTTTTCCATGCTTCATGGAATGGCTCCTCATAAAATTACTAGAAGTCACTAATTTGTTTACTAATGAGGGTAGTCTTAGCAGGTGGGAAGAACTTGCAAAGAAATTTCTCTTGCATTTGTTGCCAAGAATGGATAGATTGATTTGGTAACAATTGTAGCCAATCCCTAGCTTTTCCTATGAGGGTGAATGGGAAGAGTTTCAATCTAATTTTATCAGTCGATACATTAGGAATTTGCATAGTGTCACTCACTTCTAAGAACATATCTAGATGTTATGAAGGATCCTCTATGTCCGAACTCAAAAATTGGTTTCTTTGTACCATAGTGATGGTAGCGGGTTTAATCTTAAAGGGTTGGTGGTAAGGAATCCTAATGGTTCTATGTTCTTCATTCCACCTAGGAATAGCATATCCTTAATGTTTCTAGGTCTATACCCATTCTCGGGAGCTTGGTGGGGTATGTGTTGCTCTTTGATCCTAGGTGGTGGATCATTCATAGGTTGTTCTATTTTTGGGTCATTCATGTCACCTCTTAGCCTTATAATCCTATGAAATGTCCTCTCAATTTCAGGATCTAATGGTAGGATGGGGTTGTCTCTCACCATAAACCACTAGTCACCCAAAAAGAAGATAAGAAAATAGATGAAGAAGAGAAGAAAAACACACAAAAATAACTTTAAAATCAAAATATCTTAACAAACGCCAATGTGTTCCCCGACAACGGCGCCAAAAAATTCGATCGGTTGCTAGCAAGTATACTAGATCGGCTAAGTAATATAAGAAAATATAATTATGACCCAAAATATCAAACCCAAGGAAAACTTGTGCTTGTATGTGCTATTTCAATTTCAAAAAAAATTTTACGTGTAAAAGAAATAAGAGAAATCCCAAGGTTGTGATGATTGAAGTTTTAAAACTAAAAATAAACTAAAACAAAATAAAGAGTTAAAATAAATAAAAATCTAACAAAAACAAGTAAATTGAATGAGGTAAAAATCAATATTAAAAACAACTTTCACTAAAGGACTATCCACCTTAACAAATATTGCTAGGACTTAAACAAAAGAAAACATACAAGTGATTATAGAGAATTCAGTTTAACAAACCCAGATAACTGTTACAGAGTATGCCCTAGAGCCCATGTAATAGGGATGTTATTCATATGTATGAAATTTATATTCTTAATAAAAGGCATCATTCATTTATTAATGCTGTGTTTGAATACATGAGTTTGTAAATCTTAAATTAATAAATGAAGTCCTAGATATTATAAACACAGTGCAAAGGAAATCATGAAGGTGTTCATGATGTGAGATGTCTATCGCATGCAAATGTGTTAATATCTAAATATCCCTAGTCATAGAATTAACAAGATAGGACATTGTTAATTCGGACAGACTAGCACATGTTATGCTTCTTGAATGGTTCAAGCAATGGTTCTCATAATTGTGATTATGGATGATAATCAAAGCTAATATGTGGATGCTTGTTAGAGGAACAAGTTCATTGGAGACCTGCAAAGAGAATCCTCATATGGATATTAAATCTATGTCAGTGAGGAATCTCTTCATAGCGGTTGTGCAAGTATCCTTAGACTTGAGATCACCAAAGTTATCTTAAGTAGCAAGTGGTATACTTTGACTCCATAACTGATTACTTCCAATTGGGAGTGAACATAGTTAGGAGTTTGGGTATATCATGACCTACTTGAAGATAGCTGAGTGATTGACAAAGGATTTACCATCCCAGATTTAACAAGGGAAGTTATTTCGCATGATTCTATAAGTGCCTTGTTCAGAGAATCTCTGGCCAGAGTAATATGCCGAGATGGATGGAGATCCACGAAGGGCATTTTAGGAACAATGGTTGAATTAATAGAACATACATAATTAGATTTATATGAGTTGACAGAAATCCATACTCAGAATCTAATTGAGATAAGAGTGGTGAAAGGAGTAATTGCACGGTAACTGTTTCTATGGAAGGGTACAGTCAAACTACATGACTTTCCTGACATTTGGATAGTCATGATGCCTAGCTAGAGGCCAATCATGACTTGTATAATGATGTATCAAAATATCAATAGAGATTGATAAAATGATTTAAAGGAGTTTAAATCATGTGAGTTTTGAATAGAACTCACAATTACATATTATACTGCCAACGTGGACAGGAACCCAATAGATCGCACACATATAGAGAAAAGGGTAAAATGGTAAAATTACAAGGATAATAATATTTGATATTATTATAAAGGTAGAGAGGAGAATATGATAATAATTAATTAAAGAGTTTAATTAATTATGATCAAATAAAATTGTCCGCGAAACTTTTGAGAAATGTTCTGTAAATTGGACCTAAATGAAATAATGTATTTCATGATTAATTATTATTGTCTTATAAGTGTTATAAGACTACTATAAGTGTTATAGGACTGATATAATAATTAATAGGACCATTGGAGAAATTATAAAGGGCCAAAGGAATGAAGAAGTTGGAGGAAGCCCTCCAAAAGAGGGCTACAGGCCAACTCCATACAGAAGGGCTTAGAGGGCTTTTTCTTGGACCAAATTAATTTATATATGTTACATAAGTGTTATGGAACTCACATATTTAATTTGGTTGGATTTGGAATCCATTTGGGTATTTAAATCCAATTAGATGCACAAAGGGCCTAGTTTGTGGATTTTGTGCATGGTCTTTTATGAAAAGATTTAATTTGGATTTAATTAAGCCCAAATAATTATAATTAATTCCAGAGGCCCAATTAATAATTCTCCAAAAATTTTAAAGAGCCCAATCTCATTAAGGAGTTGGAATTTTAACCTAACTATAAAAGGCCAACTAATGAGAATTAGGGTTAAGTGATTAAAACAAAAGGAAAGTCTTTTCCTCTTAATTCTCTCTCCATTTTGTGCCACTTCCATTGATAGCCTCTTGGATTCCGGCCAGCCCTAGTTGAACACCAATTTGTTGGTTCAATTTACCCCTCTCTAGTGTGGATTACTCATTGGAGGTGTTCGATTTTGGACACTGTGGTTTGCGACAACCCGGTGCGAAGTAAAATCAATTGTTCAACAAAAATCAAAGGTGATTTTTCTTATTCTCATATAGTTATATTGTGTATTCATGGCAAGATCAGAACTAATGGTTAAAAATTTTAAAATTCCGCTCATGTATGTGATGCTTGTAACCGTTAAAATCCAACATGGTATCAGAGCCACGGTTTTGCCATGGATATACAATTCTATATTATTCTACGGAATTAGTTTTGTTTTATTTTGAGTTACTTATTTCATGAACTTTAAAATATGAGATTTAATTGTTCATGAATGAGAAATATTGATTTCTGGATGTATTTGTGATCAAATAAATTTGGTGGAAACAAAACCGAAATTTTTGAAGAAAAGTAATTTGGGTTTGGCGTGAAACCCATTAGGGTTTGGCGTGAAACCCTAGGTAATGTAGGGGCTGTTCTAATTTAATTTCCTATGGATCCATTTAAAAATCATTTAGATGATATTTTATGTGTTTAATATGTGATATTAAGCCGTAGGATCGAACGAAATTAAAATCGAACAAGTTTTGCATGAAAACTAGTTTTGTCGAAAAGTTCGATAAATTGGTGTTCTACATGTGTTCATGGTTAGAACGACTTTTGATCTTCTAAATTTGATATATATGATATATTAAAGTTTTTTTAATTAATTGGACTAATTAAATTGGGCCTTAAATTAATTTGATTAATTTTAATTCATTAAAACCACTTAATGGGCTTAATTATGTTTACTGACTTGGTTTAAATTAGTGAATGACTTGGTGGGCCCAAGGAGCTGATTTAAATTAACTATTATAAACATTAATTAAGTTTATTAATTGGTTTTAAGGGCTGGAGTGGGCTTGGCTCATTCCAAAAGACCCAAATGGTCCAAATGACACAAAACTAGTTTGTGTGTGAACACACTTAGGGTTTTTCTTTTGTGGGTTTCGGCCTACACTTGTTTTAAGCCCAAAATTGATTCTTTTAATTATTTAATATGATTAATTAATTAAATAATCAATTTATAATTAATTAATAATCAATTTGATTGATTATTAAGGCAAGAACACATTCATGCAAAAAGGTTTCCTAAAATGAAAGTTTCCAAAATGGAAAATGTTTCCTAATTTGATCACATCATTAAAATAACTCAAAATATAGTTTCAAAGGTTGAAACAAAGTTAGTAATCCATTTATTTATGCATTAGAAAGGCATATAATGGTGTATGATTGGCATGATGGTTAGTTATGGACAAAGCCCAATGTGATTGAGCATAATGCATGTTTTGGCCCAATGAGGACTTTCATGTCCCGGCCACTTGTTTTTGGTTTGTATTTCATTTCAAATTGTAATATGTAATTAGATTACTTAGATTAGAATTAGAAATACAGATGGAGACCATTTTCATGGAGCAAGATGGGCCGGATGGAGATCCAACAAGCTTGAAGATAATGTAATTATTTTTCTTGTTTGAATCATGCATACTACCTAGGTGTGACCTTTTGATTTCCCTCTTGGCTCGGGGAAATCAATGTAGTGAAGTCCATAACTATACCATATTTGTATGCTTATATTTATGTGATAGATATAGGATGCATACCAATGTATGCCAACCATGTATGATGAGACTTAATTAACTAAAACCCTCAAACAAATACTAAGGTATATAAGCCTTCCATTAATTTGAGGAGAACCAGAGTTCTTTATAGTGTGGGTTGTTGACCACAGTCAAGCTCACATTATATCGAATATGTTCAAATCTAATTAAATGGGACATCTTAGCTAGCCCATTAGTTTGTTGACCACAGTCAAGGCTAATGGTTCTAGAGGCAAGATTAGGGAATGCATATATGATATGCATGCATCAAGAGTTGATAACCTAATGATCCAATAGTTGTGTAGAGACACAATTGGTATAGAGATACCTACCTTTCAAGGGTATGGAATTTGGCTTGTTGACCACAGTCAAGGTCAAATTACATATCAAGGATTGGATATTGGCCCACTAAGAAAACCATCGGGTTTTCTCGGATTATATAGTGAGGGCTATTAATTCGCAATAAAATAGTGGGAGTAAATGTATTAATTAAAGACCTTATTAATGCATACATATATATGAACATACTCTCATATCTTTTCTTTTTCACATCTATGTCATCATCATGAGCACATCAAATATACGATCAATCTTGGATAACAAACTGGTTGGCAGCAACTATTCTGACTGGATCAAACAAGTGAGAATTGTTCTCATAGCTGAAAAGATCCATTATGTCTTGGATAAAGATCCACCATCACTTCCATCAGATGATGCCATTGATGAGATCAAAGGTATTTATCGAAAAATACAAGGAGGATAGTGAAGCAGCAAGCATGTCTGATGCTGGGTGCTATGTCATCAGAGCTTTATAAGCAATATGAGATAATGGATGGTGGGGTTTCCAAGAAGAAGGTTGCCAAGAAAGAGAATCCCAAAGGAACTTGCTTCCATTGTGGAAAACATGGTCATTGGAAGCGTAACTGCAAGGCCTATCTATATTCTCTCAAGGAGAAGAAGCATGCTGATGCTTCTAGCTCAGGTGTTCATATGATTGAAATTAATACTTATTCTATTGCTTCAAAACAATCTTGGGTATTAGATACCGGATGTGGATAACATTTATGTAATGATCTACATGGGCTTAGAAGCTTTAGAAGAGTTGGAAAGGCAGAGATATGTTTACAGTCAGCTACTGGATAGAACATCTCTACAACAGTTGTGGGGACTTACTATTTGCCTATTCCTAGTGGATTAGTACTGGAATTAAATA
The DNA here is from genome assembly GCA_037975025.1 of Excoecaria agallocha. Lineage (NCBI taxonomy): Eukaryota > Viridiplantae > Streptophyta > Magnoliopsida > Malpighiales > Euphorbiaceae > Excoecaria > Excoecaria agallocha. Next base: position 5,181,610 of record CM075823.1, on the reverse strand, counting down.
ATTGTTATTATGTTCCAGCTTTATCCAAAAGTATTATTTCTTTCAGTCGTTTGATGAACGATTATGATATTTCTTTGAAGGACAAATGTTGTTACATTTTTAAGAACAATATGTTTTATGCAAAAGCTATCATTGAGAATGGTATATTTGTTCTTGATTTAATTAAAGAAGTACATAATGTGAATACCAAGAGAATGAAACATGATAATCTGAATACCTCATACTTATGGCATTGTCGTTTAGGCCATATAAATGAAAAACGCATGACCAAGTTACACAAGTCAGGTGATTCGGGATCATTTGATTATGAATCATTTGATACATGTGAATCTTGTTTATTGGGAAGAATGACAAAAGCTCCCTTTATTGGTAAAGGAGAACGAGCTAAAATGGTTTTGGACTTAATACATTCAGATGTTTATGGTCCAATGACTACACATGCCAGAGGAGGTTACTCCTACTTCATTACTTTCATAGATGATTATTCCAGGTTTGGATACATCTATCTAATGAAATATAAGTCTGAAGCATTTGAAAAGTTCAAAGAGTTCAGAAATGAAGTAGCGAAACAACTTGGCAAAAGTATTAAAACACTTAGATCAGATCGAGGTGGAGAATACTTAAGTCAAGAGTTTCAGGATTATCTTAGAGATAATGGGATTTTATCTCAATGGACTCCTCCATATACACCACAACACAATGGTGTATCTGAAAGGAGAAATCGAACACTATTAGATATGGTTCGATCAATGATGAGCCGAGCGGACTTGCCTAAGTCTTTTTGGGGATATGCACTAAAAACTGCTGTTTATGTGTTAAACAGAGTTCCTAGTAAATCGGTTGATGTTACTCCATATGAGATGTGGAATAACAAGAAACCCACGCTTTCTCATATGAAAGTATGGGGCTGTCCTGCTTATGTGAGAGGACAATGTCAGACAAACTGGATGTTAAGTCTGATAAATGTTTATTTGTGGGATATCCAAAAGAAACGTTTGGATATTATTTCTATCATCCCTTAGAACAAAAGGTGTTTGTTTCAAGGCATGTTGTCTTCTTGGAAAGAGAATTTCTCCTACGAGAGGACAGTGGGAGTAAAATTGAGCTTGGTGAAGTTCAAGACCCACAAATAAAAGATGATCAACCGATTGAACCCGTAACTGAATTTCATAATGATGAGATTACAGTTGAACCTGATTATACACAAAATCCTAGAAGATCTACTAGGATGCGTTCTATCCCTGTGAGATATGGATTTCACGTTGATTCGGATAGAGGCATAACTGTAGTAGAGGACAATGAGCCTACAAGCTATCAAGAAGTTTTGAACAGTTCAGAACGTGATTTATGGCTTAAGGCTATGCAGTCCGAAATGGACTCCATGTATGAGAATAAAGTATGGACTTTAACTCAACCACCTGAAGGGATAAAACCCATAGGGTGCAAATGGGTCTTCAAAAAGAAGACTGACATGGAAGGTAATATAGTTACCTATAAAGCTCACTTAGTAGCAAAAGGTTATCGTCAAAAAGAAGGTATTGACTATGACGAAACTTTTTCTCCTGTAGCGATGCTTAAGTCAATAAGAATACTTTTAGCCATTGCAGCTCATTATGATTATGAGATTTGGCAAATGGATGTGAAGACAGCTTTCCTTAATGGAAATCTTTCTGAGGATGTGTATATGACACAACCAGAAGGATTCACATCAGGAAATGGTAAAAAGGTATGCAAGGTTCAAAGATCCATTTATGGATTGAAGCAAGCCTCTAGGAGCTGGAACATACGATTCAATGAGACAATCAAAGAGTTTGGTTTCTCACAGAATGAAGATGAACCTTGTGTGTATAAAAGGGTCAGTGGGAGTGCAATTGTCTTCCTAGTTCTATATGTAGATGACATATTGATCATGGGAAATGACATTTCTCTTCTCCAATCTATTAAAATATGGTTATCCAAGCAATTCTCCATGAAAGACCTTGGAGAAGCATCCTATATTCTGGGAATAAGGATCTATAGAGATAGATCAAATAGGTTGCTAGGTCTTTCTCAGAGTACATATATAGATAAAGTATTGAAGAGGTTCAATATGGATCTCTCTAAGAAAGGGTTTATACCCATGGTGCATGGGAAACACCTTTCTAAGTCTATGTGTCCGCAAACACTAGAGGATGGAGAGAGCATGAATAGAATACCATATGCATCTGCAATTGGTTCTATCATGTATGCTATGTTATGTACACGTCCAGATGTAGCATTTGCTTTGAGTGTCACAAGCAGATTCCAATCCAATTTTGGAGAGGAACATTGGGCAGCTGTCAAGAATATTCTTAAGTACTTGAGAAGGACTAAGGATATATTCTTGGTATATGGAGAGGGCAGTTTGGAAGTAAACGGGTATACAGATGCCAGCTTCCAATCTGACAAAGATGATTGTAAATCACAATCTGGTTATGTGTTCATAATGGGAGGAGGAGCAGTTAGTTGGAAAAGTTCCAAACAAGAAACAACTGCTGATTCCACGATGGAAGCTGAGTACATTGTTGCTTCAGAAGCAGCCAAAGAAGCAGTCTGGATCAAAAAGTTCATAACCGAACTAGGAGTGGTGCCTAGCATTGTTGATCCGATTCCTTTATATTGTGACAACAATGGAGCCATTGCGTAAGCAAAGGAACCACGGTCTCATCAGCGATCCAAACATGTACTCAGACGCTACCATCTCATAAGGGAAATAGTAGCTAGAAATGATGTGAAAATAGAAAGGGTTCCCACAGATGACAATGTGGCGGATCCCCTCACTAAAGCACTTTCCCAGATAAAGCATGATCACCATATAAATAGCATGGGTCTGAGACATATGAGTGATTGGCTCTAGTGTAAGTGGGAGATTGTTAGAGAGTATGCCCTAGAGCCCATGTAATAGGGATGTTATTCATATGTATGAAATTTATATTCTTAATAAAAGGCATCATTCATTTATTAATGTTGTGTTTGAATACATGAGTTTGTAAATCTTAAATTAATAAATGAAGTCCTAGATATTATAAACACAGTGCAAAGGCAATCATGAAGGTGTTCATGATGTGAGATGTCTATCGCATGCAAATGTGTTAATATCTAAATATCCCTAGTCATAGAATTAACAAGATAGGACATTGTTAATTCGGACAGACTAGCACATGTTTTGCTTCTTGAATGGTTCAAGCAATGGTTCTCATAATTGTGATTATGGATGATAATCAAAGCTAATATGTGGATGCTTGTTAGAGGAAAAAGTTCATTGGAGACCTGCAAAAAGAATCCTCATATGGATATTAAATCTATGTCAGTGAGGAATCTCTTCATAGCGGTTGTGCAAGTATCCTTAGACTTGAGATCACCAAAGTTATCTTAAGCAGCAAGTGGTATACTTTGACTCCATAACTGATTACTTCCAACTGGGAGTGAACATAGTTAGGAGATTGGGTATATCATGACCTACTTGAAGATAGCTGAGTGATTGACAAAGGATTCACCATCCCAGATTTAACAAGGGAAGTTATCTCGCATGATTCTACAATTGCCTTGTTCAGAGAATCTCTGGCCAGAGTAATATGCCGAGATGGATGGAGATCCACGAAGGGCATTTTAGGAACAATGGTTGAATTAATAGAACATACATAATTAGATTTATATGAGTTGACAGAAATCCATACTCAGAATCTAATTGAGATAAGAGTGGTCAAAGGAGTAATTGCACGGTAACTGTTTCTATGGAAGGGTACAGTCAAACCACATGACTTTCCTGACATTTGGGTAGTCATGATGCCTAGCTAAAGGCCAATCATGACTTCTATAATGATGTATCAAAATATCAATAGAGATTGATAAAATGATTTAAAGGAGTTTAAATCATGTGAGTTTTGAATAGAACTCACAATTACATATTATACTGCCAACATGGACAGGAACCCAATAGGTCACACACATATAAAGAAAAGGGTAAAATGGTAAAATGACAAGGATAATAATATTTGATATTATTATAAAGGTAGAGAGGAGAATATGATAATAATTAATTAAAGAGTTTAATTAATTATTATCATATAAAATTGTCCGCGGAACTTTTGAGAAATGTTCTGTAAATTTGACCTAAATGAAATAATGTATTTCATGATTAATTATTATTGTCTTATAAGTTTTATAAGACTACTATAAGTGTTATAGGACTGATATAATAATTAATAGGACCATTGGAGAAATTATAAAGGGCCAAAGGAATGAAGAATTTGGAGGAAGCCCTCCAAAAGAGGGCTACACGCCAACTCCATAAAGAAGGGCTTAGAGGGCTTTTTCTTGGACCAAATTAATTTATATATGTTACATAAGTGTTATGGAACTCACATATTTAATTTGGTTGGATTTGGAATCCATTTGGGTATTTAAATCCAATTAGATGCACAAAGGGCCTCGTTTGTGGATTTTGTGTATGGTCTTTTATGAAAAGATTTAATTTGGATTTAATTAAGCCCAAATAATTATAATTAATTCCAGAGGCCCAATTAATAATTCTCCAGCAATTTTAAAGAGCCCAATCTCATTAAGGAGTTGGAATTTTAACCTAACTATAAAAGGCCAACTAATGAGAATTAGGGTTAAGTGATTAAAACAAAAGGAAAGTCTTTTCCTCTTAATTCTCTCTCCCTTTTGCGCCACTTCCATTGCTAGCCTCTTGGATTTCGGCCAGCCCTAGTTGAACACCAATTTGTTGGTTCAATTTACCCCTCTCTAGTGTGGATTACTCATTGGAGGTGTTCGATTTTGGACACTGTGGTTTGTGACAACCCGGTGCGAAGTAAAATCAACTGTTCAACAAAAATCAAAGGTGATTTTTCTTATTCTCATATAGTTATATTGTGTATTCATGGCAAGATCAGAACTAATGGTTAAAAATTTTAAAATTCCGCTCATGTATCTGATGCATGTAACCGTTAAAATCCAACAATAACTTTATTCAAGATTACCATTCCAAGCTTCAAAATTATCTTATTCAGATAAACTTAACACTTCGCATAGAGAACTGAATTAACTCTCCTAGATATCTATTAAAGCCTTTCTCAAGAGATTTAACTTCCACCAATTCTTAGTTACACTTTTCTCAATCTTAACTTACTCAAATCGACACACAATTATAGATTATTCATATTATAATCATGCATTAATCCAAATAAATTAACCTAAGAACATGCAAGTCATTAATCAACTCAAATCGATTAATTAACCAATGCTTAATCAAGTTAACAATCAATTTAAATTTGAGTAAAAATAAGACTATGTTTAAGAACTAAGAAATAATCAACTTGTATTGAATTGAAGAACAAACTCAAGTCATAACAATACAAGTTAAGGATTCAAGTATCCTTTAGCAAAAGTTAAAGAAAACTACTCATAAGACATACTTACAATTAAAATAAAGTGTTGAAGAAAATAGTGAAAGCTAAGTAACGTAAAAACAAACTTAAAGAGAATAATGTTTAATTCTAAGGTTGATCTCTCAATTGATCTCCTTTCTCTGATGTTTTTGACTGCTATTTATAGGGTAAAATCGTAGTAGATTCCTTCTTAAACTCTAGACATAAAATAGAAAGTGAACTCTGCTAAAATAGAAAGCTCAAAAATCCTTCGCGAAGTGGGAGTAAAAATCACGTGGCCACACCATTCTCTTTGCTTTCTCTACACGTGATCACGTGTCCCTTAGGCTTCCCTCACATGTGGAATAAGCTTTAGGAACACGTGGTCACGTGTCCATCATCCCTTCACCACACGTGGTCACGTCCTTTTTTGCATTTCTCCAGTTTTTCCTTCACATGGCCATCGGTCTTCAATCTTCACTCCTACATGTGGCCATGGGTTGATCACTTCATTGTTTTCACATGGTCACGTGTAAAGCTTCTGGACTAAATGCTCAATTTTCTCACATCAACTTCCAATATTTACACTTTTGGCCCTAATCTTTGCCCTTTTTGTAATTTAAGCCCTTTTATATCAATTTTAACCTGAAAACCAAACAAAACATGAAATTAACCACAAAAACATAAATATTAACAAATTAACTCTAATTTAACCTAAATAAAACCAAAATAACTAAATAACAAAGCTTAAAACATATCAAAAACTATATATAACTCACACTTATCAGTTACATGATTGAATAAAACATGAGCATGTATATGAGTACATTGTTCATAGTTATACAAGAGTATACATATGAATATAAGAATATAAATGAATAAAGAAAAGATCAAGTAAAAAGATTTTACTGCCTGCGTTGAGTGTGGGAAGTGGATAGATAGGCATGCCTATAAGGGTACCTTGCAGCTGCTTCTGAACAATTTTGGCCCGTTTAGGTCCACTTGAAATTAAAAGTTACAGTGACCCTGTTTGGATTTAAAAGTTATAGTTGATTTGAACAACCCCATTTGGGTTATAGCAGACCCCGCTTAGGTCCAATTGACAAGTCCATGTTATTTGTTTGACCCCATTTGTGTCCTTGTTATTTGTTTGATCCCGTTTGGATCAATGTTATTTGTTTGACCCCGTTTGGGTCCATCAATTTATCATATAGTTTATCCCTACAAGGGATCACGGTTTATTACCTCCAGTATGTTATTTGTACCTTCGGGTGCCACCGTTATAATCAACAGTTCGTACCTTCGGGTACTACCATATAACCTGTTATCCACCTCTTTAGAATAGTGCAAGCTTATTATCAAAGGTTAAGAAAAGTTTAATAAGGCATGAAATTTCTTAATTGACTTCATACTATTCTGCAATAAAATTCCTTTTAATGCATACAAAACCCACATCTATAGGAATGCCCAATAGTAAATATATGTAAGCAATACTGCTAGTATCAAAAATACATGTTAATTTTTAAATAATAAATTTGCATTATATTAATACTTTGATTAAATTGATGATGTATATATGCCCTTTGTGATCATAAACTTTATTTATATATGTTTGACAATGTATGACTTATGAAGAAACTTATATTAGGGTATAGGGTATTATCTTATTAAATGAATGCAATAATTGTCATAATAACATAGCATATTCCATACTAAGGGTTATAAGAGTTACTATAATACCCATTGTTTTTGAAATATTTTTCTTGTGATTATATGTGTGTTCACATTGTTGCATGTACACATTCTTTAACGTGTATTTGTTATTTATGATGATAATATATGTGTTATGTTTGGTTGATAGGCTTATTTTTATGATACATCTATTATGTTATAACATGAATAACTTATGGAACATAAAGTAAGCCTATAGTAATATTATATTCTCATGGTAATTAGAAGTGTTGATTTGTTATATAATTCTAATGTGCGTATATCCTAGACTGTTATGCTTTTTCCAAAAGCTTAAATACCGCAAGTATACGGTGTACCGATTATAGTACTTCAGATATCGATCCCACGAGGAATGTTGATTAATATTGTACACTATTACTACTTGATTTTAATCTTGTTTACAATGCTCATTAATTTACAAATTAAAATTATTATTAAAACTACACTATACTAAATTAAATATTTTTCTACTTTAATGACAATCCGAGAAGACTTATTAATATAATGAATATAACATATACATAATTATGGAATTTGATATTTTTCTCTTATTTATAATTCAATCTTTATCATGCAAGCCAAGTTGGAATAATGTTCTATGTTGCAGCTCTCGCATCTAGACTAGATTATGCCTTAAATATGCATTTATGGTTCTAAATCGCAGCTCTCGCATTTAGACAAGAATTACATAAATACACATTCAAAGAATAAAAACCAACCTATAACAACTATCTCCACATGTGATCTCTCAAACTATGCTTTGATAATGAATTTCCTATTAACTTTCAATAAGACGTTGCTCTCGCTAACTCCCTTATTTATGACCATTATGATGATTTTCAGAAAAGGAATTGCACATCGAAGGTCGTCTTCCTTAACTTATAATGATACTAATAAACTTTTAATAGCAAATACTGCATATAAAGATAAATGAAAGAGAAATGAATATATATATATGAATAACAACAATCAAATTGCTAAAAAGAATTCATAATAATAACAAAGAAGAAGTAAAGATTAGAAATAAAAGAAGGGATCTCTCAACCATTCTTCCTTTCACCAAGTGTAGTCTTCTTCATTGTATTTGCCTACTCTTCAAGCCATAAAACTAAACTAAAACCTATAACTATTCCCTCTAATTACACTTTCAAAATAATAAAAATAATTGATAGATTGATTCCCCCCATTGATTATAACTTCTAGGGTATTTATAGATTTCCAAACATTATGTCCCTCTAAGTGCCTCTCCATAGGTATGCAACCCTTGGTGAAAAGTCATGCCTCTTTAAAATTTGATTTGAAATTTAAATTGCATAACCACCATTTATATTTATAACTTCCTTGCCAAGCATTATGACCCTTCAAGCACCTTTCCATAACAACATAACTCTTCAAGTATCCCTTTACAAGTATACATCATTTGGTGAAGAGTAGTGTCCCTTTAAAGTGCCTTTTAAACATGAACTGCCTATCACCGCCTCCTGTCGCGATCGCGATACCTGTCGCGCTCGTGACGGGACACGCTTCCCTTATCGCGCTCGCGGTACCTGTCGCGCTCGCGACGGGACACGCTTCCCTTGTCGCGCTCGCGACAGGGCTTCTTCACAATTTTCTCCCTTTTTCTCCTACATACACAAAAATTTGATAAAAACATTAAACACACCTAATTCTAGCACAATTTAATATAACTAAATATTATTTTGGTAACAAAACATGGATTAAATATGAGCTATTTAGGCTCATATCATAGACATACAAGAATAGAAGTAAAATAATTTCAATACCTATGAAGATTGTTTATGAACTTAATAATAGATAACTACATTTTTATGATTAAGCATTGATTAAAAATAATAATAATATTATAAATAGTTCAATTTAAGTCCAAAGGATGTTAGAACTTGTATGATTATATATGGTGAATGAAACGTTAATGCAAATTCTTATCGTTGAACTTTTTGATTTTTATAAGTGAATGTAAATGTTTAATTTCTTTCATTTCTTGAAATAAATCATTGTTATATTTGAGGCATGTTGTGTGCTTGTTGACGATCACTATGAGTGGTCATTTATCATGATTTAGTTCTCTACTAAGCTTTATAGCTTAGCACGGGTGTTTCATCCGTGTAGGTTGTTGGGGTGATATCTGCAGCTGGATGGCCAACTCAAGTCAATGAGAGAGACTAGTATAGACTTTTATTTTTGGGCTTTTTGGTATATTGTAAAGATGTTAATCAGTTGTTGTATTTTGTAAAAAGACTTTAATGTGTATTGTAAAGTTTTAATAGTATAACACTCTTAGGTATTAAGTTTGAGTATATGTTCTCTGTATAGTTGGTTTATGTTTAACTTGCACTGTTAAACTTTGTGTTATGAGAAGGGTAAAGTGATATGTATATGTTAAAGAATAAGTGTGCTATAATTAGTGGTATCAGAGCTTAGGTTTAGCCATTTCTAGGCTATAGATGTCTAGAGTTGAGGCCATAGGAAGTTTTTGTGTGTTGGCCAATGAAGATATCCTTTTTTGCTATGGTTAGACTGAAGTGAGATAATTCAATTGAATTTGATAATGAAGATCATGAATAACTGTATATGAGGATAAATGTATATGATTGAAGTTTTAGAAATGGACTCTGTATATATGATAGTATTTTCTTGGGATTTTAATTTCGGATTGAATAGTACGTAATATATGCATATGAAAAGTATATTGGATTATGGTACAGGTGTGTTAGAAGAATACGTAGTGATTATTTTATTATGAAACATGAGATGGAGCTATGCTAAATTGATGAGAAGATCTATAGTTGAGGCTTTTGAGATGATAATTTGAGGATTCATTATGATGCTCTATATATATATTTGTTGGTGTTTCCTTATTGAGTAAGGGCAAATGACAAAACATTATACATAGGACGGGAAAAAACATATACAGCACATGAGAATATGCATTTGCATCTTATTGCATATATGAAAGCATCTTTTATGCATAGCATAGCATCAAGCATCATGTTATATGTACAAGCCCCAACTAAAAAGAAAACTGACAGGATATACATTAAGCATAGTAATGATATAACAGTATGATACGGTTGCCCTTATATGGAGATAAGGTTCAATGAGAAGTGAATAGAGAAGATGGTAGAGGAAGTACGAGATCATAGATGATTGTGATAGACATAGAGGTATAGAAATAATAGTCTTGCACATGAGTAAAGTATATAGGTATGAATTTTGAGGACGAAATTCCTTAAGAGGGAGAGATTTGTAAGGACCCAAAATAGGCCCTAGTAGAATTCAATGGCAATTACATGTTATTAAAGTTTAATTGAGCATTATTGGATGAATTATTAAGAGTTAAGATATTGATTGGGGCAAAAATGTTGTTAGGTTATAAATAATTATGTGATAAATGTGTAAATTATATGGTATGAATTTTATAAGGGCATAATTAAATCATTATGTTGGTATAATAATATTCAAGCTTATAATTGAAGTATGAAGTATTAGTTAAGAGGTAAATTTTTGATACAATTAAATATTGGGCGAATTGTAATAATAGAATAGTAAAATGGGATGCAATTAAAAGAAGATAGAAAGGTTGGGGTCAATGTGGAAGAAAAGGTTTAAGTGGGGGTCAATGTATAACATGCAATTAGTTGGAGGACTAAAAGAGGAATTGTGAGGGACCAAGCTAATTTCACATTCCACTTAAACTCACATGCAAGAAAAGTATAAAAGGGGCATTAGGAGAGAGTGATGCCAAGTAATAGGGAGAGCAGAATTTTGCATTCTTTCTTCCTCTCTCTCAAAAACTCTAGTGATCTCTCTACATTCCCTCTCACTCTAAAAGCTGTAAATCTTCCTTTTCTTTCTCTTATAAATCCAGCCACCAAACTTGAATAAATCCACCTTATTTTCAGGTGCATGCATGGATAAAAGGCAAAACTAAAGAAGATTACAAGGGTAAATGGGATTTAGAAGATTGGAGAAGAAAGAAGAGAAAGAAATAGGAGGATTTTGAAGAAGATTTGAGTTGCATGTTCAGGTTTAGGAACTTAATCTTTCTGCATGTGTTTTACTTGAGTGAAATATGTGATTACAAAATGATATGGATGTTAGTGTAAGCCCTAGCCCCAATGCATTGTAACGAAACACTTGAAATTAATAAAATGAGGCATTAGTTTTATGTTTTGTATTCCTGTGCATATCAATTGATAAAACTATCCAAGAATGTCGTTTTGGTTTAAGTTATCATGTGTGAGGCACATGGATTGTAAGACCTTGAAACAAATGAGACTTCATTCTAAATATCCCTAGTCAGTCATTGTTATGGGAATAACAAATGAATTAAGACTAGTATGCTCTCTCTGATATTATGAGTTCTATCTTATGGATCATTAGGACAAGAGTGTCAATCAGAGATCATAGATACATGTTAAAGAACATGGTATCTGGATTCGATCCGCTCATGAGAACACAACATGGTACAAGTCATAAGTGTTTCTCATATGCAAGTTTTGTATCGGAGTTCTTAGACCTGAAATCTCTATGAAACTCTTTATGAATTACTGTGTACTTTGACATACACCTAACGTGCTCGTAACAGAGTGACAAGTACGGGTATGATTGGGTATGCATTAATTCATGTTAGAGAGCATGAGAGAAGTGAAGGGATTACCCCTCTCAATAAGAGAGAAAATATCATCGGCCACTTGATCAGTGAACTGAGAAGTGTATGGCCATACCAAGATGAGATAATGAGTAATCATTATTTATCTGAGAGTTCAGTGTCACTGGAATATCAAGAAAGGAATTAATATATATAAGGATGACTAGTTCCATGCCTTATATTAATTCTGATATTTATGGGTAAGGGACTATGCAAAATTGCATTAGGTCACCAAATGCCATATGCATTTTCATTTAATTTGGAATGCTATAATATATTGCTAGAGAATATATATAGCCTTTGAATTAATTTATTAATTCATTGCCAACATTAAATGGACCTATAGGATCGCACACAAAGCATTGGGCTTAAAATGTTTAAATTAAGTATTGGACATTAATTTAGGCTTTTAATTAAAGTCAAATTAATGTATGTAATGGGTTATAATATTACTATTGGGCTTTGGTCCATGAGAGAGAGAAATTCAGCCCACAAGGTTTAATTTCAATTAATTAATTATCTTGTGTTAATTAAGTTAATTGAGTATTAAAGCCTAAAGGAATTTAAATTAAATCAAATCACTTAAATATATAATGAAGTGGCCGAAATTCCAAGATGGAATTCAAGGAATTTCGGCACATACAATTAAGTTATATTAAGTGATTTTATTTAATTAAATGTCTTATGTTTTATTTCAAATTTGAATTTTAAATTCAAAGGATTTTAATTCAAAATGTATTACTTATCTTTAGGAAGTGGTAGAGTTTGAATTGCTTATCTTAAGGTAGGAAATTCAGATCAAAACACTTGCCTAAGAGATAATGATATAAAAAAAAGAAATAAAACCCTAGGAGAGAGATAGAAGAGTTGGCGCAAAACCTAGGGTTTTCTATGAAAATTGCGTGACCTTCATCTCTCTCTCTCTCAATTCTTTTGGCCCAATTTTTCACAAGGAGAAAGGATAGTTCCTCATTCTCTTGTGTTCTTGGGTAGTAATAGCAACCTAAGAGAAGTACAAAATCAAATTTTGTAGCTTCAAACTATAACCATTACACAATACCGAAAAGGAGAGCTAGCAATCTCGATTTTAAGCCGTCGGTGCAAGTGTGTGTGTGAGAATAGAGGGAGTGGCATAAAAGGCTGTTCCTTGGCATTGGTGATCGAGAACTAAGGTGGATAAAGGCATATTGGTTGCTATACATCACAAAATCAAAGAATAAAAAGGCATCATCTATTGTAAGTTTCAAAACCCTAACATTGCATGTTTTCGTTCCTAGTTTTGGATATGTATGGTATGCATGATAAAATTTTTGTTTTTCCGCTGTGCTATCATGATTATCATACCATGTCATATTCCATTAGTGGTATCATAGCCTAGACATGCTTATTTTAGTGCTTTAGATGCATGAAAAAATTAATTAAAAATCGTTATTTTGAAAACATGCAAATCTGAAATTTTCTGTTTTGAGTTTTTTGCATTGTTTTGGTGTGAAAACGATTTTAATTGATTAGATAGGTATTATAATTAATATGACATGTTAATATACTGTCCTAAGATGTTATTATGGCTGGTAATGGTCGGATTTAATTATTTATACCTGATGGTACATGTTAATTATGAAACTAGGTGCTAGTTGGCATGTAAATTGCTAGTTTAACAACTAGTTTTCAAAATTAATTGTAAAAACAGTTTTGGAATGTTTGTAAGTGATTTTTAAAGATTAAATATCAGGTCTGGACATGTTTTAAATTTGGTTTTAATTCTGGTCCATGACAATTTAATTGATTAATTTTAAAATAACTTAAAACTATGTCTAGTTTGTGTTTGTTACATGTTTAATCAACATTGTTCGTTATGTTTTGATTAAAATGGTAAAAACACATTTAGACTAAAATGGTACAGAATATTAAATCAATGTTTATGGACTTATTTAGATTATTAAATGACTCATAAAATTGATTTAAATGTTTGTGCATTTTTATGGCATTACATAAACATTAAACAACTAGTTTTGTTGTTTGTTTGTTTTTCCTTGAATGCAGTGTTATTATATGTGTTCTTCATGATTTTATTTTTAATTCATGTTAGCACATATTATATGCATTTTTAATGTTTATGGGCTGTATGACATAAAATTAAAATTGGCAAAATTGGAAATTATACTAGAGTTGATTTATAGCACAAATCTAACTAGTTTGTGTTTTGGGCTTTTAAGAGAACTTATTCAATAAGAGGATTTAGTCCATTGGGCTTCGGCCCAGGCCTATCACGGGGTCATCTCTTAAAGGTTCAAGTACACAATTTCCATTAATGGGCTTGGCTAAATTAAATGAATTTGGACTTTGTTTTATCCATGAATGCTATGTATGTTTATTTGCTAGTTTGGTGTGATGAATGGATATGCATGGTGCATTCATGGACCCTGGGTTTTTGTAATTAAATATGGCCTGCGAGCCATTATGTTTTATTGTAAAAGTTTCATTTATTTCTTAGAATAGAATATACTTGAAGACTTTGTAAATCAAGATGAAGCCCACCGGAGTGGAGAAGCCCAACTCGAAGATTCTTATGTAATAGTATAGAATCTTAGTTGTAGGTTTTTGGGCCCATGTTTGTCATGCTTTACTTTATGAAATTATATATATATATGCATGCTATGTATGGATGACAAAGCGTATGCCATGTAAGCCGTAATAAAATGAATCCCTAAAAATAGTAAGTCACAAAGTTGCCTTCCTAATTCGAAACATGTCAAGGCATCGATCATCGGTCACGTAGACTAGGAGTCCTAGATGCGCCCGATTATCTTTGTGAGGCATGGGTTGTGAATGTAGGTTGGACTTATCATGGAAAGGGATGCCCGGACCTAGGCAACTAATAAATGGGTTGTGCTATAATATCCTAAGATATTAGCCCATTTGATCCAAGAGTCATGTGCGAGACATGATTGGAGTTTTCCTACCTAAGTAACTTAACTTGTTAGGTGTACAAGCTCAGCTTGACTAATAAGTTGTTGTGAAAAGTGGATCTTGGCCCACATTAAATCACTAACGCGAATTATTTAAGGGATATTAATTCGGTTTGTGGGATCATAAATAAGACCTCATTTAATCTTGCTAAATTTTATTGTAGATTGAAAATGGCATCTTCAAACAACAATTTCTCATTGCGATCGGTCCTTGAAAAGGACAAATTGAATGGCACCAATTTCATAGACTGGTCTCGAAACTTAAGAATAGTTCTTAAGCAAGAAAAGAAGTCGTATGTTTTGGATGCACCCTTGCCTAATGAACTAGGAAGGAATGCCTCTGCGGTTCAAAAGGAAACTTTTGAGACCAAAAAGAGCGACTCCAATGATGTGACCTGTCTGATGCTGGCCACTATGGTGCCTGAATTGCAAAAGCAATTTATGGACCAAGAGGCCTATGCGATCATGGTGCACCTCAAGGAGATGTTCCAAGAGCAAGCTCGTCACGAGAGGTTCGTGACAACAAACGCTTTAATTTCTTGCAAGATGGCTGAGGGTACTCCTGTTAGTACCCATGTACTCAAGATGAAAGGGTATCTTGATACTCTTGAGAAGCTTGAGGTACTAGTGCCAAAGGAATTGGCCACTGACTTGATCTTAGGATCATTGCCTGCTGCTTATGATCCATTTGTGATGAATTATAACATGCATGCAATGAACAAATCAGTCACTGAGCTTCATGGGATGCTTAAGAATGCTGAAGAAAACATTCGAAAGACCAATCCCGTACTAATGGTTCAAAAAGGAATAAAGAAGGGACCTGCTAAGGGAAAGGGAAAGGGAAAGGGAAAACCCAAATCAGTTGGGAGTGCACCTCAGGCCCAATCCAAGCCCAAGGCGTCAAAACTCAAAGAGAGTGAGAGCACTTGCTTCCATTGCAACAAGATAGGGCATTGGAGGAAGAATTGCGCTCTCTTTAAGGAAGAACAAAAGAAGAATGGAGCCAAGGCATCCAGTTCTGGTATTTTTGTTGTTGAAATTAACCTTTCTATTTCTACCACTTGGGTATTGGATACCGGTTGTGGTTTTCACATTTGTTCAAATGTGCAAGGGTTAAGAAATAGGCGGTTACTTGGGAAGAATGAAGTGGACCTCCGTGTGGGGAATGGAGCACGAGTTGCTGCCATGGAGATAGGCGACTATCACCTCACTTTACCTTCCGGACTTTGTATTGTTTTGAATAATTGTTATTATGTGCCTGCGATGAGCAGAAACATTATTTCAGTTTCATGTTTGGATAATGATGAATTTGATTTTGTTATTAAAAATGGCAATGCTCATATTCGTCGCCAAGGCATTTCTTATGGCAATGCCATGTTGCAAAATGGCCTTTATATCCTTGATTTACAAAACAAAGAGTCCATATACAACATTAATACAAAGAGGGTTAAATCAAATGAATTGAACCCTATTTACTTCTGGCATTGTCGCTTAGGACATGCAAACGAAAAATGCATTTCAAGACTCCACAAAACTGGAGTGCTTGGGTCATTCGACTTAGAGTCTTATGATACATGCGAGCCATGTTTGCATGGAAAAATGACAAAGAGTCCTTTTAATAAAAAAGGCGAGAGGACTAATGGCTTATTGGAACTAATACATACCGATGTATGTGGACCTTTAAGTACACATGCTAGAGGTGGTTTTAGCTACTTCGTGACATTCACAGATGACTTCAGTAGATATGGCTATGTCTATCTAATGAAGTACAAGTCTGAAACTTTTGAGAAATTCAAAGAGTTTAAGAATGAAGTAGAAAACCAACTTGGCAAAAGTATAAAAGCCATTCGATCAGATCGAGGTGGCGAATACTTAAGCCAAGAGTTTGACAGTCATCTAAAGGAGTGTGGTATTATATCATAGCTCACTCCTCCTGGAACACCTCAATGGAATGGTGTGTCCGAAAGGAGAAATCGAACTCTGTTGAATATGGTTCGATCTATGATGAGTCAAGCTAATCTTCCTATCTCTTTTTGGGGTTATGCATTAGAAACTGCTGCGTTTCTATTGAACCGTACTCCAACTAAAGCAGTTGAGAAGACACCATACGAGGTATGGACTGGGAAAGAACCCAATATGTCTTTTCTCAGGATTTGGGGCTGTGAAGCACATGTTAAAAAATTAACATCTGACAAACTAGAGTCCAAATCCAGTGTCTGCTTGTTTGTGGGTTATCCTAAAGAAACAAAGGGATACTACTTTTACTCACAAGCCGAGAACAAAGTATTTGTTGCTCGCAAGGCTGTTTTCTTGGAAAAGGAGTTCCTTCTCAAGAAAGACAGTGGGAGTAAAGTAGAACTTGGAGAAATTCAAGCACCACAAACTCCTATAGAGGATGGTTTGGAAATGGGATCAAGTTCACAACCAGTTGTGGAACAAGAACCCATTACACAATAACCTAGAAGGTCCGGTAGGGTACGTCAGGAGATTGAGAGATATGGATTTCTAATCACTGACAATGACACTATTGAGTTAGTAGATCGTAAGGATCCTACTACCTACCGAGAAGCTATTGAGAGCCCAGACTCAGAAAATTGGCTTGAAGCCATGAAATTCGAGATGCAATCAATGTACGATAACCAGGTTTGGACCTTGGTTGATCCACCGGAAGGTGCTAAGGTAATTGAATGCAAGTGGCTATTCAAACTCAAAGCTGATAAGACCTACAAAGGTAGACTAGTAGCAAAAGGTTTTCGACAAACTCATGGTGTAGACTATGACGAGACCTTTTCGCCTGTAGTCATGCTCAAGTCCATTAGGATCTTGCTTGCCATAGCTGCATATCATGATTATGAGATATGGCAAATGGATGTCAAAACTGCTTTCCTCAATGGAAATTTACTTGAGGATGTGTATATGACACAGCCTGAAGGTTTTGTCAATCCCAAGCATCCTAAGAAGGTTTGCAAGCTTCAAAAATCCATTTATGGATTAAAGCAAGCATCCCGAAGTTGGAATCTTCGCTTTGATGAGGCAATCAAAGAATTTGACTTCATCAAGAACGAAGATGAGCCTTGTGTGTACAAGAAGGTTAGTGGGAGCATAGTAGTATTTCTAGTCCTATATGTGGACGACATCCTTCTCATTGGGAATGACATTCCAACATTGCAAAAGGTTAAGCAATGGTTGGGAAAATGTTTCTCAATGAAAGACTTAGGTGAAGTCGAGACAATACTTGGTATTCGAATCTATAGAGATAGATCGAATCGGCTTTTGGGACTAAGTCAAGAAAAGTACATAGACAAAGTACTAAAGCGTTTTAGTATGGGAGACTCAAAGAAAGGGTACATACCTTTGGCTTTGAGAGTTCCTTTGACTAAAGAACAGTGCCCTAAAACCAAAGAGGAAAGGGACAACATGAGTAGAATCCCATATGCATCTGCTATTGGATCTATCATGTACGCTATGTTATGTACTAGGTTGGATGTTTCTCATGCACTGAGTATAACCAGTAGGTTTCAGCAAGACCCTGGTGAGAAGTACTGGTCTGCTGTAAAAGGGATTCTGAAGTACCTGCGAAGGACTAAGGATCACTTCTTGGTGTATGGTGGTCAAGAAGAGCTCGTCATACAAGGTTATGCCGATGCTGCTTTTCAGACCAGCACTCAGGATTCTAGATCGCAATCTGGGTTTGTTTTTGTTTTGAACGGTGGTGCTGTCAGCTGGAGAAGCTCGAAGCAAGAAACCGTTGCCGACTCAACTACAGAATCTGAGTATATTGCAGTAAGTGAGGCTGCAAAAGAGGCTGTTTGGATTAAAAATTTCATTAATGGATTAGGAGTGGTCCCAAGCATCCTAGATCCATTAGAAATTTTCTGTGACAATAACGGGGCCATTGCACAGGCCAAGGAGCCCCGGCCACACCAGAAATCCAAACACATACTCAGGAGGTACCACTTGATCAGAGAAATCATTGATCGTGGGGACGTCAAGGTTAGCAAGATATCAAGTGAAGACAATGTAGCAGATCCTTTGACGAAACAGTTACATCCAAATCTGCACGAAGCTCATTTGAGAGCGTTCGGTCTTAGGGCTATGCCCAATTGGGACTAGTGCTAGTGGGAGATTGTTAGTGTAAGCCCTAGCCCCAATGCATTGTAACGAAACACTTGAAATTAATAAAATGAGGCATTAGTTTTATCTTTTGTATTCCTGTGCATATCAATTGATAAAACTATCCAAGAATGTCGTTTCAGTTTAAGTTATCATGTGTGAGGCACATGGATTGTAAGACCTTGAAACAAATGAGACTTCATTCTAAATATCCCTAGTCAGTCATTGTTATGGGAATAACAAATGAATTAAGACTAGTATGCTCTCTCTGATATTATGAGTTCTGTCTTACGGATCATTAGGACAAGAGTGTCAATCAGAGATCATAGATACATGTTAAAGAACATGGTATCTGGATTCGATCCGCTCATGAGAACACAACATGGTACAAGTCATAAGTGTTTCTCATATGCAAGTTTTGTATCGGAGTTCTTAGACCTAAAATCTCTATGAAACTCTTTATGAATTACTGTGTACTTTGACATACACCTAACGTGCTCGTAACAGAGTGACAAGTACGGGTATGATTGGGTATGCATTAATTCATGTTAGAGAGCATGAGAGAAGTGAAGGGATTACCCCTCTTAATAAGAGAGAAAATATCATCGGCCACTTGATCAGTGAACTGAGAAGTGTATGGCCATACCGAGATGAGATAATGAGTAATCATTATTTATCTGAGAGTTCAGTGTCACTGGAATATCAAGAAAGGAATTAATATATATAAGGATGACTAGTTCCATGCCTTATATTAATTCTGATATTTATGGGTAAGGGACTATGCAAAATTGCATTAGGTCACCAAATGCCATATGCATTTTCATTTAATTTGGAATGCTATAATATATTGCTAGAGAATATATATAGCCTTTGAATTAATTTATTAATTCATTGCCAACATTAAATGGACCTATAGGATCGCACACAAAGCATTGGGCTTAAAATGTTTAAATTAAGTATTGGACATTAATTTAGGCTTTTAATTAAAGTCAAATTAATGTATGTAATGGGTTATAATATTACTATTGGGCTTTGGTCCATGAGAGAGAGAAATTCAGCCCACAAGGTTTAATTTCAATTAATTAATTATCTTGTGTTAATTAAGTTAATTGAGTATTAAAGCCTAAAGGAATTTAAATTAAATCAAATCACTTAAATATATAATGAAGTGGCCGAAATTCCAAGATGGAATTCAAGGAATTTCGGCACATGCAATTAAGTTATATTAAGTGATTTTATTTAATTAAATGTCTTATGTTTTATTTCAAATTTGAATTTTAAATTCAAAGGATTTTAATTCAAAATGTATTACTTATCTTTAGGAAGTGGTAGAGTTTGAATTGCTTATCTTAAGGTAGGAAATTCAGATCAAAACACTTGCCTACTAGATAATGATATAAAAAAAGAAATAAAACCCTAGGAGAGAGATAGAAGAGTTGGCGCAAAACCTAGGGTTTTCTATGAAAATTGCGTGACCTTCATCTCTCTCTCTCTCAATTCTTTTGGCCCAATTTTTCACAAGGAGAAAGGATAGTTCCTCATTCTCTTGTGTTCTTGGGTAGTAATAGCAACCTAAGAGAAGTACAAAATCAAATTTTGTAGCTTCAAACTATAACCATTACACAATACCGAAAAGGAGAGCTAGCAATCTCGATTTTAAGCCGTCGGTGCAAGTGTGTGTGTGAGAATAGAGGGAGTGGTGCAAAAGGCTGTTCCTTGGCATTGGTGATCGAGAACTAAGGTGGATAAAGGCATCTTGGTTGCTGGACATCACAAAATCAAAGAATAAAAAGGCATCATCTATTGTAAGTTTCAAAACCCTAACATTGCGTGTTTTCGTTCCTAGTTTTGGATATGTATGGTATGCATGATAAAATTTTTGTTTTTCCGCTGTGCTATCATGATTATCATACCATGTCATATTCCATCAATGGATGCATTTTGATATAGTGTTATAGCTACAAAAGAGGAGAGTTTAGAGATTTAAAAAACAAATTTAAATAAATCAATTGTTAAAAACTTGATTTGAGATTATTATAAATTGATGTTAATATAGAAAGGTTATAATATAATATATGAAATTATATTTGATGAGTAACTTGAAATAAAACATCAATCTTTGATGTTCAAAATGAGATGTATATAAGTTTTAAAATTCTGGGTTTGGGTTCACTGGACCTAGTTATATTCTTTTGGTAATATCTTGAGTTTGAGAATAGATAATTATATGATTCAAATTGGGTTTTAAAATATACTTCTAGGCAAATGTTTCATAAGAATAAATCACATTTTGATTCTGCTTCTAAATGGGTCATAATCTAGCTTGAAAATCGGATAAGTGTGAAATCTCATATTCATGAATAGTCTACAGTATTTGAACGATATCTTTCAATTTAGAAATGATATTGAGATGAGGTTTGATGTTATAGAAAATAGAAATGTATATCGATAAATTTGTAGAAGTAACCTAGCCTTAATTCTGTCTTTAAATAATTTTTATGATTTATTAAATGTTAGGTGAACTATTAATTTCGGTTCTAGAATAGCTTGTGGTAAAAATGAGATATCTTTGTGTATAGTGATCATAATGAGATGATGTTAACTCCTAAAAAAATAGACTTCAAAACCTACAATTTCTATGAAGAAAGAAAAGTCTAATATGGCCATAAAATTTCCTAATCTTTACTTGAAAACTGGAATTCTGTGTTGCCTACTCTAATAAATAGTATTTAGTAAATTCCATTTATCTTTAGTTATAGAAATGATATTGCAAAGATTCTTGATGTTTTAGAAACTAAAACCATAAGTGAACAAAGTTGTAGAAGACCATTTTTTCTGAAAAGGCCGTTTGGGAGGTCTAAAATGATGTACAATTTACTTTAAAAAAACTGTCTACAAAATTTTTGTATGGCATTCTGGAAGGCACGGCCGAGACCATTTTGTCTCAGCTGTGCACACCTTCTGATCTTACTTACAGCCATTAGACTCACCTAGGACCAATTGGTCTTAGCTGTGGGCCTTTCCTTTTATAGTTATACATGATTTTTTAGCTTCATCAAACATCAACACTTACCCTAACATTTTGGAAACACATCTAAAACATGTTAAAACAAGTAATTAAACTTAAAATATGGCATTAATATGTGATTTTAGAATATTTTAAAATAGAAATATGAGATTAATTTAATTACTTATAGAAACAAAGTTGTAAAGATATATTGTTACCATATAGATGAACCCTCATCGAAATAGATGAATATATGGAAGTATGAAGATATTAAATTATCATTGATCCTATATGTATGATAATATGATTGTGATATGATGTGTTGCCTAAAGATCATATGTTCAAGTATAAGTTCATGATGAGAAGTATGTTTACTTATCGGTATTCGAATTATTATATGAATGTATGAATGCATGTTTATACACTAGAGAATCATGTACTATAATATGATCATGTGCATGTGCAAGGAGTATGATTAGTACAAGCATGATATTTTAAATGAATATGATGCTGGAGTATCTGAATCAAGAAAATGAAAACATGTTATATTTATATATATATATATGCAGTATGATCTTACATGATTGGGTTTGAAGTTTGGAAGATGTTTTAGAGTAATGATTCAAAGAATATGTTTAAAGTGAAATGTAAGAATATGTCTTTCCTTAATTGAAATGACATGATCAAGCATATGTGCTGTCACATGTTAGCATGATAAAATGCAGATCTACAGTGTTATAGACTCAATTATAGAAATCTTATTAAAGCATATAATGACAATGTTATATGAGACTATATATATACAAGTGTATGCATTGGAGAGGGAGTATTTTGTCACGTGATTATTACATGAGCAAATTGTATAAAATGTTTATGAATTTTGCATATACGTTTATGTACTAAAGAAGATATATATTTTTACATGATTATGTATGGGTACAAATGGCATCATATAAGTATAGTCTTGACATATGAAATGGTTACATGATTGAATAGGATTACAAGTACAGTATAGTAATACCCAACAATGAAATGTTTACAGGTTTACAGAAAGTTACACATGAGCATGTATATGAGTACATTGTTCATAGTTATACAAGACTATACATGTGTATATAAGAATATGAATGAATAAAGAAAAGATAAAGTAAATAGATTTTACTGCCTGCGTTGAGTCTAGGAAGTGGATAGATATGCATGCCTATAAGGGCACTTTACAGCTGCTTCTGAACAATTTTGGCCCGTTTAGGTCCACTTGAAATTAAAAGTTACAGTGATCCTGTTTGGGTTTAAAAGTTATAGTTGATTTAAATAACCCTGTTTGGGTTGTAGTTGACCCTACATAGGTCCGTTTGACCAGTCCATGTTATATGTTTGACCCTGTTTGGGTCCATGTTATTTGTTTGACCCCGTTTATGTCCATGTTATTTGTTTGACCCCGTGTGGGTCCACCGATTTGCCATACAGTTTTATCCCTACAAGGGATCATCGTTTATTACCTCCGAGTATCTTATTTGTACCTTCAAGTGCCACCGTTATAATCAACAGTTCTTTACCTTCGAGTACTACCGTATAACCCATTATCCACCTATTTAGAATTATGCAGGCTTATTATCAAAGGTTAAGAAAAGTTTAATAAGGCATGAAAGTTATTAATTGACTTCATACTATTCTGCAATAAAATTCCTTTTAATGCATACAAAACCCGCATCTATAGAAATGACCAATAGTAAATATATATAAGCAATACTGCTTGTATCAAAAATACTTGCTAATTGTTAAATGATGAATTTGCATTATATTAATACTTAGATTAAGTTGATGATATATATATGCCCTTTTTGATCATAAACTTTATTTCTATATGTATGACAACGTATGACTTATGAAAAAACTTATATTAGGGTATAGGGTATTATCTTCTTGAATGAACGCAATAATTGTCATAATAGCATAGTATATTCCATACTAAGGGTTATAAGAGTTACTATAATACCCATTGTTTTTGAAACATTTTTCTTATGATTATATATGTGTTCTCATTGTTGCATGTACACATTCTTTAACGTGTATTTGTTATTTATGATTATAATATATGTGTTATGTTTGGTTGATAGGCTTATTTTTATGATACATCTATTATGTTATAACATGAATAACTTATGGAACATAAAGTAAGCCTGTAGTAATATTATAATCCGATGGTAATTAAAAGTGTTGATTTGTTATATAATTCTAATATGTGTATATCCTAGACATACAAGAATAGAAGTAACATAATTTCAATACCTGTGAAGATTGTTTATGAACTTAATAATAGATAATTATATTTTTTATGATTAAGCATTGATTAATAAAATAATCATATTATAAATAGTTCAAATTAAGTCCAAAGGATGTTAGAACTTGTATGATTATATATGGTGAATGAAACATCAATGTAAATTCTTATCGTTGAACTTTATGATTTTTATAAGTGAATGTAAATGTTTAATTTCTTTCATTTCTTGAAATAAATCATTGTTATATTTGAGGCATTTGTGTGCTTGTTGACGATCGCTGTGAGTGGTCGTTTATCATGATTTAGTTCCCCACTAAGCTTTATAGCTTAGCATGGGTGTTTCATCTGTGTAGGTTGTTGGGGTGATATCTGCAGCTGGATGGCCAACTCAAGTCAATGAGAGAGACTAGTATAGACTTTTATTTTTGGGCTCTTTGTATATTATAAAGATGTTAATCAGTTGTTGTATTTTATAAAAAGACTTTAATGTATATTGTAAAGTTTTAATAGTATAGCACTCTTAGGTATTAAGTTTGAGTATATGTTCTCTGTATAGTTGGTTTATGTTTAACTTGCACTGTTAAACTTTGAGTTATGAGAAGGGTAAAGTGATATGTATATGTTAAAGAATAAGGGTGCTACAATGTGAGCATGATGTGATGTAAATGTTAGAGTAAAAGTATTATGTACTTATAATCAAAGGCATGTAACTCATCGTGTATTTATATATATATATATATATATATATATATATATATATATATATATAAGTGACACCTATCACCATGCTATCCTAAGTTTCCCTATTTAAATAATATGTGCATGCATATCTATATCTCACTTTTCTTTAAAGCAATCATTATGATTTAAAAACACATATTAAGTAAACTTATGTTTTCATGCTTGTACACTTCACTATAATACTTGTATGATATATTCATAAGAACAATAAATATATGGAAATAAACATATATGTATATTATCATTTTATAAGTGCATATCTATGCAATTCATTATGTACAAATCCTATGCATCTTAATATTTAAAACATATCATTGCATGTCTATAATAGGTTAGCATGCCAAGCATATACAATTAAAATACTATAACCAATAGAGTTGTTAAAATATACATGTCACTCCCATTCCATGTTTGACACCCATTCATACATGTTCATACTATATTAATATCTATTCATACTTATATATATACAGATATACAAGCTTATGTAATTGTACAAATATCTATGGATATTACAATACTATAATTATAAAAAATTATATGTTAACATAAGCATATAAGCATTCATGCACATGTATATAATATTTCAACTAAACATTTTAAATTATGACTACTTATGTGTATGTCATATGAGCATGTTACTTTAGGTTCATTAATTATTTTACAATATGGTGCTATCATTCTTTCATGTATTTATAGAACATTAAATGGATAATTTTCATTGTTAAATTACATTAAAGTCATTTGATTATACCTCAAAAACATTTGAATATCAAAGAATCGTGTATACTATGTTCTATGTATTAAGCAGAATGTCATTTAAAAGCAATTAATAATCACCTTAGTAGGGTTGAAATTCAACCAAACCATGTTGCTCAAATCTATAATGTGAATTTAAGTTGGCATCACCTCGGTAGGGTTCAAATTTAACCTAATCGAGGTACTTGCTCCTGACATGACCTCGGTAGGGTTGAAATTCAACCTAATTAAGGTACTTACTCCCTTACAAGCAGATTGCAACACCTCAATAAGGTTGATATTCAACCCAATCGAGGTGTTTCCATCTATGTAGAGTTTATTATCAACCTAATTGAGGTATGCACCCCCTATTTACAAAATTTAGCAGCATAACTCCCAAATTTAACTTGCATACAATCTGCAACTTAATAAAACCTTATTTGTAAAGTTATAAATTCATAACCTATGAATATTCTTAATTCTAAATACCATTTAATCTTCAAGTCACCTTGTTAAAACATTAATAATTGAGAAGTTATGTAAAACGGGGCATTATGTCCTTAAAGTAAGATGAGAACAATACAATGAATTCAACATGGTTTTTTAATTTCATAAAGATTAAAATTAAGTTTTAACTTCTTAAACAGATGAATTTGATTTCCTTTCCATTGGAATTACATAGAATAGAGTTCTAAGGCTATGTATTTTAGAATTTGATAATCATTAAATAAACCTTAAAATGAACACATATAGATTTTATGAGCTAATTTCCTATTCTTTCTATACTATCATGTTAATCTTCATAGAATAAAACAGATGAAAAAAATTAATCATAGTTCTTATACCTATAATCTATACCTTTATCCTATTAACACATCTATTACACTTACACATATAAATCATTAAACAAATAAGCACATGCAAAGCGATAAAAATTTCTAAACCTGACATGCAATTCTAAAAATTTATCTTTAGTGTCCTTGCTTAGTCTATTCTTGAAGACATCCTTCATCAAACTCTCTTTACATGTGTAATAATAGAGATTTAAGGGTGCTCTTTTGAGTGGAAAGGCCGAACATAAAGAGAGAGAGAAGAGTGACTATAGTAGATTTTTTAAAAGAGAGAAGAGTGATTATTTGGTTTCTTTTTCCTCTTTGATGGCCAACCTTTAAATCTTATGTAAGGCCTAAATTTTAACCTTAATTGAAAATGTATGTAAGGAACTTTGAACTAATTTCTCTATTTTGTGAATATCTCGAGTTTTATAACTTTGATTTGGGTAATTATAATTGGTACTTCTTCCTAAGGCTTAGACATATAATTTTTTATAAGGAACCCACTTTTTTCTACCTTTAAATGTCCTTAAAATTAACTTGATGTTTATAGTAAGCTACTATCCAATTGTAGGGAATAGGTTACTGTATTTTTGCTATAATTTTTTGTAGAGAAGTCTAAATCCTTTGAGGTAAAATTTTAGTTAAAATAGACTCATAGGATCACAATTTTTGTGAAGGATTGTTGTTTAAATTATATATCTATTTTCTTTTATGAATTTTCCAAGTGGTGATAAAAACTAGATTTAGTACAGTGAACTGCTGCCTAGAGAAAATGAACATGTTATAGTAATTTAGTTATATATCATGTTATAGGGGCTAAAATGCTATAGGACCAAATCCTTGACAAACTAGACTTCCATATTTATAATTTCCATGTAGAATTCATGGTTTGATTTGGATTTTAAAATGGAAAATTCTTACTTGAAATTGGTCCTGTATGCAACCTTGTTTTTAGAAATAATTTTCATTTTTTTGCTTATATCTCAAAATTTTAAAATGATATTATTGTGATTATTGATGTTATTGAAAATAAAAACATATTGTATGAAGTTTTAAAAGCTCCATTTTTTTGTATGAAGTTTTAAAAGCTCCATTTTGGCTATAAATGTCATTTGATAGGTTAAAAATAGCTTTCAAAATGATCTTGAAAACCTTAATTTCACTTACTTTCCTAATAGGTTCCATAATTAATGTATCCTTTCTAGTTACATTTTCATACATTAATTATTATGTATCTTATATTTGTTGTCTCAAATACATTAATCTATCATTAATTTGAATTTAAATTAACATTACTCGATTTATTCTTAAACAACACAATGGTTTACCTAACTAAAATGTTGTCTCTAATTATATTTTTGTACAATTGACATCAAATATTCTACTATCCTATTACACCCTAAAATTCACATTGGATATGCATGGTACAATCTAGAGTGCAAATAGTAATCCTAGGATAGTTTTTGGAGTAATAGAGTAGAATAGTATAAAAAAATTTAAAAGTACATAAGTGTTAAACATGCTCAGCTTAAAGAAATACTAGGATGGTGGAATGTTTGACTTAATCTACAAATTAAAAAATAAGTGTTAAATTGGATCTTGTTGCATAATTTGAGAAGCAATTGAGCTTAAATAAACCCTCAAAATAGACAATGAAGATTTTGTTTGGTATTGTAAAAAAGGTTGACCAGAAGTTTGATCATACTTTAAAATTTTTTAATTACCTCTAAAATTTTTTTGTTGACATAGATCCATTAGAAATAGCATAATGGAGCTATTGGAAGTGAAAATTAATTTTTTTGACAATTTTGGAATTTCAAATCGATTGATTTTGCTTTCAGAGCTGAAAGTATACTGAAATATTGTTGAAATGACTTAAAATTCTAAACACAAGCTTATGTATATGTTATTGCATGTAGCAAAAATTTTTAAGTATTCTATTAAGTGTAACATCGATTTTAGAAAAAAAGCAAAAAATCAAGATTAAATTAATTAGTAGGCCTAAATGCCATATTTAAATCATCAAATGCATAATTATCATTAAAAATTAAGCCATGATTAGCTAAATACATTAGAATAGTAAAAAAAGTGTAAGAACCAATGAAATCATGACAAATGGCTTAAAAATAAACCATTGGATTAAATAGTAAATGGATGAATCTTGGCCATTGGTTTGGTGTACTTAAAAAAAGCCTATAGGGGTTTAGAATCCTTAACATTTCTAGCCAAAATTCTATAAATTTCCTTAATTTCTCTTGCAAAAATTGAATTTACCATACCTAAGCTCTCTCCACCAATGTTTCTTCATTTCACTCACCTTTCATAATATTTTAAGCCTAAATTGCATCTACTAGAAAACATTCTCTTCAACATGGAAATCAATTTAGAGCTCAAAGAAGCTTGGAAATATAGAATTTCAAATGAAAGAAAGTAACCATAAATAGGTAAATTTTTAAGTTTTGTTAGATTTAATTAGGGATTTTATTATAAGTTTGTAAAGCATCATAAGTAGGATTATTTAGTAGTAATTAGATGCTTAAATTAAGAGCATAAGCTTATTAATCTCTCTTTTAAGCTACTTTGAGGTTAGTGGATATAAAAACTATACTTAATTTCTTATATTTCTTAAATTTTACATGAAAATTACATTATGTAACTATATGAAATTTAAAAAAAAATAGGAAATAATTTGAGATAAAAGTATAAAATGATGTTTTAAGATGAAACAAGTAAGAAATAAAGAAGAAATCAAGTTTAGAATGAAAAATCTTATGATGGTCAAATTATGGATAATGTTATATATTATGATAATTTTATGTTATTTGGTATATTAAGCATAAAATGTGTAATACTAAGTTGAATAAACATAATTTGATTAATTTGAGTTTAAAAAGATATATAGTTATAATATTGATTATGTGAACATAATGGTGTATTACTATGTAACTATATAAACTCATGTAAAAATGTGAATAAATTATGATAAATTGATAAATGATGAATTAATACAATATAAATGCAAATTAGTGAAAAAACAAATTAGGAATGAATAAATCCAAAATGGCCAAACTATGTACCAAATAATAATCTTGAGTAATTTAATAGTTAATAATGTATTTGGTATAAAATATATAATGAAATGCATAAAGAATTCAATAGAAATAGAATGAAAAATAACAAGTAGATATAATTATATATAAGTGAATATAATGATCAAGTAAGGTAACTTTAGAATTTTGATGTAAATTAGATGTATATCATCATATTGATGATTAAAATGAATATGGAAACAGATATGGCATGTAAATGAAGATAGAAATATGATGTATGTGTGAAAACATAATGAGGCAGAATGATAAATGTGATAACAATGACATGTTTGCATCATTCATATATGATATTATATGTACACATGATGAACATATTATGGTTGAACATGAATGGATGCTACATAAATATATGGCATGTGTGAAATAATGTGATTAACGTAGACAATTACACGAAAATATAATATAGCAAATTAGTGAAAAAAACAAATTAGGAATGAATAAATCCAAAATGGCCAAACTATGTACCAAATAATAATCTTGAGTAATTTGATAGTTAATAATGTATTTGGTATAAAATACATAATGAAATGCATAAAGAATTCAATAGAAATAGAATGAAAAATAA
Organism: Excoecaria agallocha; assembly: GCA_037975025.1. Lineage (NCBI taxonomy): Eukaryota > Viridiplantae > Streptophyta > Magnoliopsida > Malpighiales > Euphorbiaceae > Excoecaria > Excoecaria agallocha. The sequence continues at coordinate 5,151,457 of CM075823.1, read as the reverse complement.
CATGTAGATATAATTATATATAAGTGAATATAATGATCAAGTAAGGTAACTTTAGAATTTTGATCTAAATTAGATGTATATCATCATACTGACGATTAAAATGAATATGAAAACACATATGGCATGTAAATGAAGAAAGAAATATGATGTATATGTGAAAACATAATGAGGCAGAATGATAAATGTGATAACAATGACATGTTTGCATCATTCTTATATGATATTATATGTACACATGATGAACATATTATGGTTCAACATGAGTGGATGCTACATAAATATACAGTATGTGTGAAATAATGTGATTAACGTAGACAATTACACGAAAATATAATATAGCATAAAATATACAATTGCCTTTAGAGTACAGTAGGTAATCCAGGACCTTAGGATATAATGGCTAGTCATATAGACACATGCACTATGGTATCACCATAAGATTATATTTATTGAACATTATAGGGAATAGTTATAACATAATATACTATGGAGTAGTGGCATCACGTTAAGCATATGGTCACTCAACCCATACTGGAGTAGTAGTATCACGTTAAGCATAAGGTCCCTTCAGTCCATTACCATCACTAGAGCCCTCATCCTACAAATTCGATTTGAGAATTTTCACTAGTCATTACTAGAAAAAATAGTAAATATACAAGAAAATGGGAAAGAAAGGATAATTATGCGAAAAGGATGCCATAAAGTTAATTAGATACGAAATAATGTGAAAAATGTAGTTAATAGTTTAGAAGGAAAAATTATAATTATGCAAGAAAATAGAGATTAGATGGTAAATTAGGCATAAAAATGTCAAAAATGTGATTAAATAAGAAGTATTATGAAAAACATGATTAGTAAACTTCTAAAGGGCAATAATACAATTATGTGATAAAATAGCGATAGAATCGTAATATGGCATAAATAATGTGATTAAAAAAGTTAAAATGGTTAAATAAAAAAGGGAAAAATCATAAATAATAAAAATTAAAGGGATCAAAATGTAATTTGCCACTTTATGAGGAAGCATAAGAACCAAAATGCAAATTTTACACTTAGAATGGAATAAAAGTCAAAAGAAGCAAAAAAGGATCAAAATTGAGGTCAAACTAAGTCAAGAATGATGAAATAAAAAGTTTAGGAATTAAATTGAAATTTTCATGCAAGTAAGAGTCATGTGAGAATTAATAAGAAAAATAAGTACAAAAATATTAAATAGTAAAATTAAGACAATAAGAGGATAAATTGAATTAAATTAATAAAAAGTAACATAAAAGGATGAAATGGTAATTTACTATTACAGAAGGAAATGTTGAAGGCTAAAATGTAAATTAAGATGTAAAAATATAGTAAAAGATAGATAAAGAGTAAATAAAAGTAAAATGATTAAAAGATGACAAAATTGTAGTCAGGAAAGGTAAAAAGAGAATTTTGAACAAATTTAATAAATGAAGGGTAAAATCATAATTTAATGTAAAAGTGAGGAAATAGGGATAAAACAATAATTTTAGAAAAAGGATTGAATTTAAAGACAAAAACGAAAGGAAATGTAATTTGTGGGTTAAAAGTATAAAAAAATATGGTGAAAAAATATTTAAAAATAAGAAATGAAGGATATAATAGTAATTATAGGTAAAAGAGAAGACATAAATGTCAATTTATTTAGAAAAATGGCTTAGATACCAGTTCAGTGAAATATGGGATCTGGTTATCATATTGATAAAAGATAAAACTTAATTGTTATTTTGATAAAAGTTAAGGACCTAAATGAGATTTTAACGAAAATGGAGATTTAAATATAATACTTGAAAAAAAAGGATGGAAACATTCGAGGGAAAAAGTGAAGTTTTACTTTAAATCATAGTTAATAGTGAAATTTATATTAAATAAAAATTTTTGTAGAAAAAATAAGGAAATAAAGAAAATTAGTAAAATTAAAAATGTTTAAGAGTAATTAAGAAATTAAGAAAAATATAGCTTTATTTAGTTAAATAAGAAAGGGAATTATAGTGATATTAAGATTTGAATTAATATAATCAGTATGCTTAGTTAAGATTAAATTTATAAAGTATAAAGAGATCAGAAAAAATATGAAGGAGCTGTGAAAAAGTAAATCAATGAAAATGAAATAATAATAATAATAATAATAAATAAATTAATTAATTAATTAATTAAGTGATAGATAAGGATTATTATGTATTTAAATAAGAAAGAGGAGGCATAAGTGTAAATTAATGCCAAAATTATAATTAAGAAAGTTAAAAAGGTGAAAATGTAAGAAAATAAAGTCAAGACGGACTAAATTGTAATTTATAAAAAAAATTATTTATGTAAATGAAATTTTTTTGTAGTTGTATCCACCACTAGTCAACAATGTTACTTAGCATATGGTTTGTTCGACTGCGCGTAGGGATAGGTAATTGTGCTCGCGATAAAGGTGAAGCATAATGGGATGTATGTATATCGCCTAATCATTATGGAATTTAGAGACTTTATACAGCTTTTAGATAATTAATATTTAGTGGATAATAATTTTGTATAAATAAATAAACGTGAATGATGAATTTATGTTTTTATTGTTATGATGGTTGATTTAAGAAGTGCTATGAATTGTTTAGAGTATTAGAGGTGGAGGTTGCCTTTTGGGAGTGTCATTTTGCATATTTTTAGGTTTGGGTAGCATGATTTAAAAAGTGGTAATACTACCATAATTTCTATCATATGAATATTAATTTAGCGATGCTAGATACAAATTAGAAACCAAAGGTTAAACTAAGTTTAGCTTAATTACATTATTGAAAATGCAACATCATCATTATCATTATCATTATATATATATATATATATATATATATATATATATATATATATATATATATATATATATATATATATATATATATATATATATATGAATGATAGTAGGGTGTTACATTAGGTGGTATCAGAGCAAGATTTAGGTGATCCTAAGATCGAAGTAAATGCATCACATGAGTATGGATGAATATTTGAGTCCACCAATGTACATGCCATAAAGGAATAAATGAACTCAATGTTGTAGTTTACCTATCCCCTTCATATACTTAAAGTGATAGTGTAGTTTTTCGATGAGTGATTAAGATGGCAAGCGATGTCGAGATTGAGGCCCTAGCCAGTCTAGCAGTTATTCAGATGGCTTCTAGTGTTCATTTTTGCTATTCTAGCCAGTATACATTACCACCAATTCTACAACACCTCAGCCAATTGTACGTACATTTGTATCCCAGTGTATACATGCAGTCATACAGTTATACATCCTAGACTTTGCTCAAATGGTAGCAGATCAAATATATTAGGGATTGCAAGCCCCATATTCTCCCTTTGTCATAGCTTTAGCCGTCATCTCGACTGCCTAGAAAATCCATAGTACCATTATTGAAAAAGTTAAAGGATAAAGATTTAACAGCCTTAAAGGCTATGAATGTTAAGTTGACAATAGCTTAGGATGGAACACTTGTAGCTAAGACACAATTTAGACCCAGTTGGTTACAAAAAGTAAAGGTCATACAGAGAAAAAAAGAGCACTTAACTTATATCATTTTTCTTATATAGTTAGGAAAAGATAGTGAATTCTCCCTTGGCAGAAGTGACTGGCTATACTATAAAGGTAGAATATATGTATCATATAATGAAGAGCTAAGGACAAATGTCTTGGCATCAGCTTATAATAATAGCTTTGCATACATCCAAGCAGCAACAAAAGGTATTATGTTTTAAAAATAACTTATTGGTGATCTTAAACGAGAAAAAAAATAGTAAACATTATGACAAAATATGTGACATGTTAGCAAGTAGGAGTTAAACATTAGAGTGGCACAACAGAAGCGCAATGGACCAAACTTAATGAAAGCAAGTTGGTCAAATTGAAATTTATGAAAGAAATCAAAGGAGTTCAGCTTTGAGTAGATTTTTCATATAATAAAAAACTAGTAAGAATTCTAACCATAAAAGTTACATAATTGAGGAACAAATAGATATCACTATTAAAGTACTTTGGACACATCATGATGTGGAAGAGGCAACTTAGGAACATCAAGAAACCATGGGATGGCAATATTCATATCTTTCCATTTAGGAAAATTTTGAGAATGAAATTTTTATTAGCGAGGGAGAAATCAATGCCCTAAAATTTGCATCGGATATACATGGTATATTCTAGAGTATAAATAGTAAGCCTATGAGAGTTTTTAGAGTAATTATAGTAGAATAGTACAAAAAATTTGAAAGTACATAAGTGTTAAACATGATCAGCCTAAGGACATAGTAGGATGGGTGACTTGATGAAAGTTTGACTTAAACCCTAGATGAGAAAATTGGTGTTAAATGGAAAGAAGAAATTGAACTTAAATAGGCCTTTAAAGCATACAACAAAGGTTTTGCTTGGTACCATAGAAAAGATTGATTGGAAGTTTTATCGACCTTTAAAATATTCTAAAAACCTCTAAAAATTATTTTAATCATATAAATCCATTATAAATAGCCTAACGAAGCTATTGCAAGTGAAAATAATTTTTTCAACAATTTTGAAATTCTTAATCGGCTGATTTTGCCTTTGGAGCTAGAAGTATACCGAAATGATGTTCGAATGACTTTAAATTCTTAACACAAGCTTCTGCATATGTTATTGCATATAAGGCAAACTTTCAAAGCATTATGATAAAAGGAACATTGATTTTAGAAAAATGTTAAAAATTGAGGTTAAATTATTTAGTGGGCTTAAATGACATATTTAAATCATCGAAGGGCATAATTATCATTAGGAAATGAGCCATGATCAACTCCACCAACTAGTATAACAAAAAAAAAGTGTAGGAACCAGTGAAATCATAACAAGTGGCATAAAAAATAATCCACTAGATTAAATAGTTAATAAAGGAATCTTAGCCACTGGTTTGGTTTACATAAGGACAACCTAAAAGGGTTTAGAATCCTTTATATTTCTACCAAAAATTCTGTAAATTTCCTACATTTCTCATGCAAAAACCAAATTCACCATACTTAAGTTCTGTCTGCCAATTGTTCTTCATTTCTCTCACATCCCACCATATTTTAAGGCCAAATTTCACCCATATATACTAGATAACATTCTCCTTTACATGAAAATTAGTTTGGAGCTCAAGAAAGCTTGGAAGTGGAGGATATCTAGTGAGAGGAAGTAACCCTAAATAGGTAAATTCTTTAGTTTTTGTTAGATTTAATAAGAGATTTTTACTATAGGTTTGTATAGCATCATAAGTAGGATTATTTAATAGAAATTAGATGTTTAAATTCATAGTACAAGCATACTAATTTCTCCTTCACAATTTTGGCCAAAAAAGGAAGTCAAAGGAAAAGAGAAAATCAAGCAGGACAAAAGAAGGGAAAAAGAAGATTAAGGAATTTCAAGCCACTTTGAGGTTAATAAATACATAAACCACACATAATTTCATTTATTTCTTGAATTTTACATGAAAATTACATTAGGTAATGATATGAAATTAAAGGGAAATAGAAAATTATTTAAGATAACATAATTAAATATTATTTTATCATCAAATAAGTAAGAAATGAGGAAGAAATCAAGCTCAGAATGAAGACTCTTATAATGGTTGAATTATACATAATGTTGTATATTATGATAATTTGATGTTATTTGTTATATTAAACATAAAATGTGTAATACTAAGTTGAATAAACATAATTTGATTAATTTGATTTTAAAATTATATATGGACATAATGTTGATTAAGTGAACATAATGGTGTATTATTGTGTAACTATATAAACTTATGTAAAAATACGAAATAAATTATGATAACTTGATAAAAAGATGAATTAACACAATATGAATGCAAATCAGCGAAGAAAACAATTTAGGAATGAACAAATCAAAGATGGCAGAACTATCTACTAAAGAATAATCTTGAGTAATTTGATAATTAATGACATTATTCATATGAAATACATAATATAATGCATAAATAATGCAATAGAATTAATTAGAAGTAAAAATAACAAGTGGACATAAATATGTACAAGTGAACATAATGATGCAAGTAAGGTAATTCAAGAATTTTGATGTAAATTAGAAGTATATAATCATATGGATGATTAAAATGAATATAAAGACACATATGGCATGTAAATGAAGAAAGAAATATGATGTATGTGTGAAAACATAACGAGGTCAAATGATGAATGTGATGAAAATGACATGGTTGCATCATTCTTATATGATATTTTATGTACACATGATGAATATATGATGGTTAAGCATGAATTGGTGCTAAATAAGTATATGATATATGTGACATAATGTGATTAATAAGAAAAAATATATATAAATATAATGTAGCATAAAATATTTAATTGCCCTTAGTGTACAATGGGTAATCATGGATCCTAGGATATAATGGCTAGCTATAGGAACACATACATCGTGGTATCACCATGAGTTTGATTTATTGCACACTATAAAGGATAGGCGACATTTAATATACTATGGACTAGTGGTATAGTGTTAAGCATGCGGTCCTTTCACCAATACTGAAGTAGTAGTACTGCATTAAACATGTAGTCCCTCTCATCCATTAGCATAATTGGAATCATTATCTCATATATCCGATTCAAAGATTTTCACTGGTCATCACTAAAGGTAAAATGGTAAATATACAAGAAAATGGGAAATAAAGGATAAATTATGTATAAAGGATGCCATAAAGTTAATCAGATAAGAAATAATGTGAAAAATGTAGTTAATAGTTTACAAAAGGCAAAATTATAATTATGCAAGAAAATAGGAACAAAAAGTTAAATTACACATAAAGATGTCAAAATGTGATTAAATAAATGGTATAATGAAAAATATGATTAATAGACTTAAAAAGGGCAAAAATATAATTATGCGATAAACAAGGGGTAAATTAGTAATCTTGACATAAACAATGTGATTAAAGAAGTTAAAATGGTTAAATAAATGAAAAATTGAAAAATTGAAAATAATAAAAATTTTAGGGACCAAAATATAATTTGCCACTTTATGAGGAAGTATAAGGACCAAAATGCAAATTTTAAACTTAAAATGGAATAAAAGTCAAAAGAACCACAAAGAGTGAAAGTTGAGGTCAAACCAAGTCAAGTATGACGAAATAAAAAGTTTAGGGACTAAATTAAAATTTACTTGCAAGTAAAAATCATGTGAGATTAATAAGGAAAATAAGTACAAAAAGATTAAATAGTAAAATTAAGACAATAAGAGGATCAATTGAATTAAATTAACAAAAAGTAACATAAAAGGGTGAAACGATAATTTACTATTACAGAAGGAAATGTTGGAGACTAAAAATTAAGGAGTAAAAAAGAAGTAAAAGAAAGATAAAGAGTAAATAAAAGATAAAATGGTCAAAAGATGATGCAATTGTATTCAGGAAAGGTAAAAAGGGAATTTTAAATGAATTTAATAAATAAAGGGTAAAATCATAATTTAATGTAAAAGTGAGAAAATAGGGATAAAATTGTAATTTTAGAGAAAAGATTGAATTTAAGGACTAAAACGAAAGGAAATGTAATTTGTGGGTGAAAAATATAAAAAGTATGGGAAAATGTTAAAAAAAGAAATGAAGGGTGTAATAGTAATTATAGGAAAAAGAGAAGGCATAAATATCAATTTAGTTAGAGAAGGGACCTCAATGAGATTTTGACGAAAGATGGAAGATTAAATATAACTTTTGAAAAAAAGATGATGGAAATATTAGAGGCCAAAAGTGAAGTTTTACTCTAAATCAAGGTTAATAGTAAAATTTTTATTAAACAAAATTTTTAAAGATAAAATAAGTGAATAACAAAAAATAGTAAAATTAAAAACGTTCAAGAGTAATTAAGGAATTAAAAAAGATATAGCTTTATTTAGTCAAATAAGGAAGAGAATTATAGTGATATTCATATTTGAATTAATATAATCAGTATGCTTAGTTATGATTAAGGAGATCAGAAAAAAATTAAGGAGCTATGGAAAAGTAAATCATTGAAAATGAAATAATAATAATAATAATAATAATAATAATAATAATTAATTAATTAATTAAATGATAGACAAGGATTATTATAAAACTAAATAAAAAAGTGGGTATAAGTTTAAATTAATGCTGAAATTATATTTAAGAAAGGTAAAATGGTAAAAAGGTGAAGATTTAAGAATATAAAGTCAATAGGGATTAAATGGTAATTTATAAACAATAATTTATGTAAATGAAATTTTTGTATAGTTGCACCACTAGACAATAATATTGCTTAGTGCGTGATTTGTTTGACTGCACGCAGTGACAAGTAACTAAGAGCATGATAAAGATGGAGCGGAATGTCATGTACATATATCGCCTGGTCATCGTGGAATTTAGAGACTTTATGCATTATGTTTTTAGATAAATAATATGTAGTGTATTATGTTGTATTTTGGATACTAATTATATATGATTAAATAAGCATGAATGATGAATTTATGGTTGTTGTATAATGATGATTTTTGGTTGATTTTAGAAGTACTATGAATGTTTTGGAGGTAGAGGTTACCGTTTGGGAGTGCCATTTTGCCTATTTGCAGGTTTGGGTAGTTCGGTTTACAAGCTGTTATACTGCCAAATTTTTTATCATATCAATAGTAACTTAGCGATGGTAGATATGAATTAGAAACCAAGGGTTGAACTAAGTTATTAACCACCAATATAAAAATTTTAATTACATTATTAACCATGCGACATCATCATTATATGTAAAACCCACTATCATTCATGATTTCTAGACATGATATATATATATATATATATATATATATATATATATATGTCTAGAAATCATGAATGATAGTGGGGTGTTACATATGCATCATCTAATTTCATTAATTTACCATTCATTTGATTTAATACTTACATTATATAATTTTTCCTCAAGTGACATTATACCTCCCTACACACTTTTCTCATATTTAACAATAATTTCATGCAATTTCCCATACTAATCTCTTTATTTAACATCTGATTTCATCTATGTATCATTAATTAAATTTTTTGTCAACTTATTACAAAATTCCTAACTTATATAATCCTAAACACATTAAATAAATTAGTTTGGATATCCACATACCTATTTTTCAAGCTCTCTCCATGATTTATCTTTCTTTCCTTCATATCCTCCCATTTTTCCTTTGATTCCACTTATTCTCCTTTAGAAATACATCTAGGTTGAATTCCTTCATGTCTCATTTCTCCAATATTCTTTATCTATAATTCAAATTCAATCGAAAATATAAGTCTCTTTGTCAAATCTACATAAAAATCTATAAAAAAATATTATATTATCACTAAATAAACTTACTTGAATTTTGCTCTAAACCTTTTCCTTCACATTTTTTTTTCATTTGTTCCACTCAAAATAAACTCTAGGGATGATTATGGATGAATTTAAGGCTTTAGAATTGCTTGGGACATAAATTTTGGTAGGTTTTGGTTGAATTAAGTTGATGAAAATAGAAGAAAAATGAAGAAATTGAGGAGAAAAGTGGGGCGGCTAGAATGGGCGAGAAGATAGGCAATTTTTTTGTAGAAATATGATTTTTCTCCCTTACATACCTATGTCAATTGGGCCAAACCATGTCCATGTACTTTGGTTCAAACAATTGCCCTAATTTCACTTAAATACCACTTTTTGGCCCAATTAATTCTCTAATACTTCCTTTGCCCAATATCTTATTCCAAGTGGTCCTATCCCAATTTATTATGACATTTATACCCATGAACTCTACTAATTAAATTAACTTCCATTTTTCACAATTTTTCAAAATCTGATGTTCTCTTGTTCAGAAATCCTTAAATTTTGCCTTGAATGGAAAAACATATGCAGGTGTGTCCAAAAATTTTTATCATTCCAACATCATTTCGGTGTACTTCCAGCTTTAGATGTAAAATCAGATGGTCTGAAATCCAAAAATCTAAAGTTGTCAAAAAAAATTATTTTCCACTTCCAACTATTAATTAGGATTATATCTAGTAGATATGGGCAAATGGAATAATATTTGGAAGTCTATGGAACATTTTCGAGCCGGTCAAAGTTTTAGTCAAACCTTTTTCGGTCATAGTAAATTTTTTATTGCCTAGTTTTAGGGCTTATCTAAGCTCAATTTCATCTCAAATTATTCCACCGAACTTCATTTAATACATATTATCCCATATAGTGGTTAAGTGCTAACATCCCAGCAGGTCACCCATACTAAAATTTCTCTAGGCTACGCACATTTAACACTTAAGAACTTATGAATTTTATTGCACTATGCTAATGTAATAATCCTAAATACCATTCTAATGTTATTGTTATTGCCAAAAAATACTATTCATGCCATATAAAATTTTAGGGCATTACATTTTAAATAAAAATAAGGATCATTTTGCTTTAGTAATAAAAATCTATGTTATTTTTATTAATCACCATTTTTGTAATGATTATCAATTGAATCCTTCTATCATTTTTTAATTAAGTTAAACTCTTCTTAATTTATTTCAATTAAATCCTTTATGGGACATTTTACAATAATTTAAATATTTTAATTAAATTTTTTTATTTATTTGAAATTATCTAACGTGTTAAGAATTTAATATGTGAAATTAGATTGCACTAATTATTCTCCATTTGTATTTATTTAAATTTTTAAATTAATCATACCACTATCATTTTGTTACATATTCATAATTCATTACATGTTCATTACATCAGGATATATTTTTAATATCTATATGTAATTAATATGTTAAATATGATTATGTGGTTATTTCTTGTCATTACTACATGTTTAAAATATATAAATATTTTCTTTGTTCATTGATTAAAAGTTTGGTTGGATTTATAATGGAAAATCATTATATGTAATAATTTATACAGATTCATGGCATAAATTAAAGCACTCACAATAAAAACTTTATTAATTAGGACATGTTGGGCGCCTACCACCATCCCCATGAGTGTCCAATCCCCAAACCTAATTTTATCATAAATTGTTACCTTTTTAGTGTCCAATTGTACCTATACATTCAATTGTTAGTGGCTTTTATAATTAAGTCCAATTATCTCATTAAAAATGATCCTATTATTTCAATGTGAGGGGTAGCGTGTTGCAAGTCCAATACTTTTACTTTGCCATTGGGCCATACACAACCCTAGATTACAATGGGGAGTTTATCTCACAACTTTTATACACTATCTTTATTCAAGAAATTTTTGCCAAAGTAAGATGCATAACTTAATGGGATTTATAGGAGTACTTTTTGAATAAGATTATATGCTTAATAATGAAAAAATTCATGGACTAATTTGATATATTTAATTAAGCATTGAGTTTCAGGAGTTTATTCTCAAACTTGAATGAGAGAAAATGCAATGAAAGATGTTGTTAAATGGTAACTACATAAGGAAGGGTTAAAGTCAAACCTCTAACTTTCTGACATTTGGGTAGTTATAATGTTTTGTTAGGAGTCTATTTTGGCTTGTATATAAGTGAATATATTAATTGAGATTTAATAATAATTTAAAGAGTTTAAATTAAACAATTATATTTATTGTAAGAATTACATAGTCACAATGTATTTGTTTTAGAACTCTAATAGGTCACACACAAATAACAAAATTGTCTAAGATAAAATAAATGAATAAATATGACATAAGATGTAATATGACCAGGTTCAATGAAGAGAGATATTCATTTGGGATAAAATCCAAAAAGGAAGGCGCAAAAGGCCTCTTTAGAAGCTATTTACACATTGTTGTAATTGCGCCTAAGAAGTTATTTTTTAGCCTAAATAAATTAATTCAACCTTATAAGCGTGATGAGGATTTAAATGAATAATCTAAGCCTTTTATTATTCACTCGAATAATAATCAGGACCGACCCTTTTTTTGTCTAGAATTGGTAATAATACAAATATAAAATAATAAGTTTCAACAAAACAGAGAGAATTATATGTTGAATTATATTTGATTTGGGGGTTTAAATGCACATAGAAAAAGAAATAGGGCTTAATTGTTAAATTGTATATGTTAAAGGGACCAAAAGGAACATTTTCTCAAATTACGTCATTTCGTATTAGATTATATCCTTTTCCTTTTTACTAGAACCCTCGGGTTCCTTCTTTCCCCATTTTCTACAGCCACTCTCCTTTCTCTGTCTTTCCCCTCTCCTCTTCAATCTGCTAATGTTAGTCCATAACACAGCCATCGTCATCTACGCTTGAGCAACCAACCCATGCTGCTACCTTCTTCCTTCTTTACCTCGCACGATAGTAACCATAATTTCCTCTGCTGTTCCTCCATTTTTTGGTTTATTTCCCCTTAAAATCCTCCCTCTTAATTGCGGCTTCCCTTTTATTATTTGTTAGGTAAGTCTTATTTTCCTTGTTAATTGTTGGTTATGATGGAAAATTGAAGGATAAGTGAGAAAATTTTAGATCTAGGGGTTTTAAAGAATTGGGGAAAATTATTTATTTTTGTTAATAGATTATTTATGTAATTAAATGTTTAGAAATTGTTGTAAATTATGTGTTAACATGTAATTATTGATGGAGGATTTATATTGATTTTATTGAATTTTGAAGAAACAAAAGGTGATATGGTGATGAATGAGAAGGAAATGCAAAAATGAAGGTGGATTAAATATTTTAGGATGAAAAGTTGGAGGAACTGACAAAAAAACTTGTATGTGTTCAAGCAAATTTAATTTTCTATGAGATTATGCTCAATGCAACTAGGGATTTTTTATTAGCCATTGAATTTAGTAAATATTAATGTTAAAAATATCAAGTTTTGAGGAAAATAATCGTTATATGTGTGATTAATTTTAGATATAAAAATAAAATTTGCATATCATTATTTGGCATAAAATTGATGATGATTGTGAAATTGTTAATGCAAATATAATAAAAATTTAATTGGGCTACAATGATGATGTAAGGCGGTTCATTGCCTCAATCCTGTTTAGGGAATTGATAATTTATTAATGAAGCATGCTTTAAGTTTGAAAAAGAAAACTTGAATTAAATGTTATTATGGTTAACTAGACAAATAAGTAATTTTAGATGCCTTATGAATTGAAGTAAGACTATAAATAAAAGAATTATGAACATTAGAAAAACATATTATATTTACTTTGTATAAGAATATATATAAATATACGCACATAAGTATATATGCATAAGTATTTTATTCATTAACTATTGAGCTTTGAAAATATTATGATTAACTATGTATTATGTAAGTAATGATTTTCAGCATGTAGAGCATGATCTATATAAATTGATGTTATATTATTTATTTGAGTATTAAATAGATAATATGCGATGATTTAATTAAATATTATGGGGTTGAATTGCAAATGGTCAAGTAATGCATATTATGTAAGTTATAGATTTTGAAATATGAATTAGGATCCTATAAAGTTAAGGTTCTAAACAACTAATTAGATATTAAATTAATGGTATGAAATACTTTATTTGGGTTATAAGAATTAGATTTTAAAATTGTCGTTTTCACCTATATTATGTTATGTTATTGTCATATCTATAACATGCATATAGTTTTATTTAATTAGGTGGATAAAATTTTCATTTCAAATGTGTAATTAAAGGAAGACATTAAATAAAATAAAATAAATATTAAATTTTTAAGTCATGCCTTTACCTTAAGTATGATACCAAAAAAAATTTCTTAATAGATTATGTTCAATTGGTTTTAATGTATGGAATGGAATTTTATCATGATTTTAAGGAAGTTGCTTATAAGTATTACCTTAATGTGTCTTGTATGAAACTAGTGTATATATGGGAGGTTTATTTTAAGTTCATGGACAAGAATATAAATTTGACAACTTACAACACCATAGTAATCATAGAAAGAAATCATGAAGTGAAACTAAATTTAATGAAGTAATGAAATATGAATGTATTATATTTTTCCTTAGTAAAATTAGACAGGAATTGAGGTAATCAGATAAGGTTTGTATGTTAATTAGAAAAGTTTAGCAGTATTGAATCTTAATGTGATTACCGAATTAAATGGCTTCGAGAGCTCTTCAAATAAATAGAATAAATCTTAGTTATAAGCTGTATGGTTTCGAGAACTTGATCAACTTAATATATATATATATATATATATATATATATATATATATATATATATATATATATATAATGTTAAATTTATAAATGTCAGTAATAAGACAATAACGTTAAATGGACCGTACGATTTCGAGAACTCGATCCCTTATTTAGATCATGTTTATCCAGTTGTTGCAATTTTTCTAGATTTTACTTAGGGCAAATGCAAACTATAAATATCAAATGCTTATTTAAATAAATTGAGACTTTTAATTAAAAATGATTAACTAACTACCCTTTGGACTATAACATTAATTAAACTTTAATTTAGAAGCGAATTATATATGTTTAAATTTGTTGCAATAGATTTATGATCTTTGTGTTTGAAAGTAAATAAAAATATTGATGTTTGAAAATTTATGTGAGTTTCTCAAGTTTAAATTTTATATAATGGATTTATTGCTTTTTTGTTTGGAAATAAATGAGAACATTTATGTTTTGATGTTTTGTAAAACTTTAAGCATGTTTTAATTTAATACTTTATATTGAGTGGAAAATAAAATTGCTTGAACAATACTAAGCGATATGCTTAGCTCATAGTTTTATTTTTGCATGTAGGCTAAAGAAAGTTTTTGAAGATAGTTGGAAGTGGATCTATATCAAAATTCAAGTCTCAACAGCTCAAGTAGTCATATTACACTTACAATCATACAATATATGCACACATTCATACAATATTTATCCTGTATATCTAGTTCAAGGATTTTTATTGGTTTTCACTAGAGGTAAAATTGTAGTTATACAAGAAAATGAGGACTAAATGGTAAATTAGGCATGGAAGATATCATAAATGTGAATAATTCATAAATAAAGTGAAAAGTGTAATTAATAGTTTAGAAAAAGGTAAAAATGTAAATACGTGAGAAAATGAGGATTGGGTGATAAAATATATTCCACAGATGCCATTTGTGTGATAAAATTAGAAAAAGATAAAACATGAGGTAAATTGGTTTTGAAAGGGCAAAAATGTAATTATACAAGAAAATAGGATTAAAGTTGTAAATTTGCATCAGAAATATGGTTAAAATGAGATATAATGGTGAAAAAATAAAAAGGGGCAAAATCATAAATAAGGAAAATTTAAGGGGCTAAAATGTAATTTACTAGTACATTAGTAAGTATAAGGATCAAAATGTAAAATTTTGGCTTAAGGTTGAGTGGAAATCCAAAGAAACAAAAAGAATCAAAATTGGAATTAAATAAAAAAAAATATATGCAAAAAAATAAGTTTTAGGAATCAAACTGTAATTAGCCGCAATGTAAAAAGAATATGAGGGCTAAAACTATAAATTTGGGGCTAAAGTGGAATAAAAACTAAAAGGAAGTAAAAAGAATAAAATTAGTGAAATTACCCAATATGTATTAAAAAAGAAAAGTTTAGGGACTTAATTTAAATTTTAACTTGCGTAAGAAGTATAGGGGAAAAATAAGAAAAATAAGTAATGTAAAGATTATATGATAATTTAAGGTATTAATAGAATAAATGTTAAATTAATTAACTATAAGTTGTAACTACACATAAAATGGTATTTTACTTAAATAAATGTTAAATTAATTAACTATAAGTTGTAACTACGCATAGAATGGTAATTTACTTAAAGTGAATTTATTAGATGAAATTTTATATAGTTGTATCCACCGCTAGACAACAATGTTGCTTAGCGCATATTTTGTTTGACCACACACAAAGATTGGTGATTGAAGATTCAGTACTGTGGAAGAGAAATGGCATGTACATGTACATGCTATGACCTGGAACTTTGATGTATTATGTATTAAACCTTTTGAGTGTTTGCATGTAATATATAGTGTAACAAATGTTAAATAATAATAACTTGTATTATTTGATGGTTGTATATATGTTGATAATGTGATTGTGTTTGATGATGGATTATGGATGAATCTAGAAGTGTTGTGATTGTGATTGAACTGTTGGAGGCAGAGGTTGCCTTTTAGAAGTGTTATTTTGCAAATTTATAAGTTTGGGTTACATGATTTACAAGTCATTATGCTTCCAAAATTTTACCTAGTGAATAGTAACTTCATGATGCCAAAATAAATTTTAGAAATAAATGCCAAGCTTAGCCATTAGCCAACCATATAAAAGGACAGTTGGGTTAAGTAACCATGTAACGGCACCAATGATATTTCATAGTATACGGAATTATGAGGGAACGTAGGGTGTCATAATATATTAATGTGTATTACTATTGTTCAAGGATATATTTTTATTCTCCTTTAATAGTGTACAAAATATTCGAAAGTATCTATCTGCATGTAATGGACACTAATAAATAAATAAATAAATAAATATATATATATATATATATGTGTGTGTGTGTGTGTGTGTGTGTGTATTTACATTTGAGTTCCTCGTTATTACTATCAAATACACTTCTTTATTATTGATGGGGATTTATTTGAACCCTTAGTCTCACTAGACTGCTTATAGGATGAGTAGGGTATCATTACAAAAGGAACAGGGTAAATTTTGTATTGAAACCACAAAGAATAGATGGATAGGCAATGAATAAAATGAAAATTATGTATTTAAATAAATATCTAAACTACTTTGCATATATTAATGAAATTGGATTAGAGATGACTTAAATGATGATATGAACATGCATTAAAATATGAAATAGTAATTCATCTAAGAACAAGTTTTAGTAATTGTATAAATAAAGTGACTGGAGAATTAAGCCAAGATTCTTTAAAGCAACTCTCATTGTTAGTAAAGATGTTTTTATTTAGAGTCTATAAGCACTCTCGTGTCATTATAGAGATAAACAAAAATTATGAAGCTCTATGCCAATTCTTTAATCCCTCAAAGTGAATTCCTTAAGTCAAATTAAAGGAATTTAATGCTTTAAGTACATTCATTTGTTTTTCCATCAAAGAATTCCAACTATCGTTGCGAATAAATTGATTAAAATGCCAAATATGGTGGGCAAACATACATAGCAAATCAAAGCACACAAATAGATGTAAATAATACTTCATTCATAATAAGAATAATAAACATATCTTAAACAAATACTAATGCATAGTTATAATGTACAAAGGAAACTACCCAAAGTATATAATTGAATTAAATATAAACAAGAGAAAGAAACTCATCTCTTGTTCCTTTGGCATTGTCCCTTTGTAATCATCTAATAAAAACTAAGTAAAAATGTTTATCCAAAACAAAACTATATTTCTAAAAACTAAAACATTGATTGATCCCCTTTCTTCAGAGCTTTACTCCCATATTTATAGAGATTAACTCTACAAACATGTCCCTTCGGAGTAGTTGTCAATTGTGAAAAGTTGCCCTAAAGAGTCTTGATGCTTGGCTGAAAAATCATGTGTAGAAAGATGGCATCGTTTGGGAGCAGGCACCATGTTCGACTCGTGAACATCTTCACAAGTCGTGAACTCCATCAAACTGTCCTCACTCGTGAACTGCTCCAGACTCATGATCGTCATGCCGACTCGTGAACTTTATATCGACTCATGAACCAGGCGTCTCTCTATCACTCATGAAATGCTTCACGTCTCGTGCCATTTCTGTCCTAGTCGTGAGCCACTCATGACTCGTGAACTTCTTCATCCGAATCCTTCACTATTTCATCACTTCACTTCACATTTGCACTAACTTTGACCTAAAAACACAAATAAACACATAAACTAAACATAAACACATAAAATAAACATATTATTACATACT
Organism: Excoecaria agallocha; assembly: GCA_037975025.1. Taxonomy (NCBI): domain Eukaryota; kingdom Viridiplantae; phylum Streptophyta; class Magnoliopsida; order Malpighiales; family Euphorbiaceae; genus Excoecaria; species Excoecaria agallocha. The sequence goes on along the minus strand of CM075823.1, from coordinate 5,133,541 downwards.
TAACTACTTAAATAAAAGAAAATACACACTAAAATAGTAGACATTTTACATGGCATCAAATTTCCCCACACTTAAACCTTGCTTGTCCTCAAGCAAGAAAAGAATGAGAAAATCTAATTCCAAGTTAAACTAAGTTAAATTATAAAGCATTGCTCAATATTCACTTTAAACAAGATTGAAATGAAATCAAACACCTTAAACACTCAAAATATTAGTAAATCAAAACTTAAAACATGTATTCTAAATTACCAAGTCACCTAAGTTTACTAAACCCAACATCAAGATAATAAAGTCTCAAAAACTAACCATGCTCAAGAGAGAATATTGATCATAGAACTTAAAATTCTAAAACTATAGTTGCCTTGTAGGATAGTATGCAAGCACTCATACCCTTAAACCAATCTCATGGCATTTTTAGACTGCATTTTTTTTTCTTTTCTTCTCTTTTTTTTAGCATGGGTATACTTTTAGACTCTATCCCATGAGTAGCAAGAGAATGTAGTATTGGGTGCGTTTTACACTCTATCCCATACTTTATTGAACTTTTAAATATGACTCTTGCTTTATTTTTTATTTTTTTATCATTTTTATTTTGCTTATGCTAGTCCTCATCCATTATTGAAAGGTAAAGGTAAGTATTATGGCTATAGTTTCCATGAGGCAACAAAAATCCTCAAATTTAAGCTAAATGAGAAAATTCTAATCTTTAAGAATAGTTAGTAAATAGACTAAACAACCTAAAATGTTGAAAGAAGTAAAAAAAGATAACTTGAAAACATCAAACACATGCCAAAAGCTTTGAAAAATAAAATGATCATAAAAGGCAAATGACTTACATAACAACCTATAGTATATACAAAGTGAACAATGCTTCAAATAACGCCTACTAAAAAGTTTAGTCTAAATGAAGAAAACACACAACATAGTTAATATGCTCCCCCACACTTAGAACACACATTGTCCTCAATGTGAAAGAACAAAACATAAACAACAACAACAAAAACAAGAAGAAACAACTAAAGAAAATAGAGGAATGAAAACTCCCCTAAAGATCATGGTGAAGGCGGAGGCGAAGACACCACATAACCCGATTGGCCAATAAAGGCGTCCACCTTGTGCTCAAGGCGGTGTTGATGGCAAACCAATTAGGAGGTAACTTGCTCTAAGGAAGTGAGTTTATGTTAGATGGTGGTCTGGTTTTGTAGCAATTGATTGAACATGGAATGGGTAACATTTGAAGAAGATCCAGCAGTAGGTGAAAAAATAGGTGCATGACTAGGGGTATCCTCCATAGGAGAAAGTCCACTAGCCTAGGATTTTCAGCATTCTCTTCATAGATAGAGGAAAGGGAAAAGGGTGCACCAAAATCTGTCTGTAAACTCTCCAGTTGTGCTTCATCTCCCCCCTTGCTGGCTTCTTGAAGAAGATGGGTTCTTTGTTCACACCATTGATGGAAAATAAGAGAAAGACAAAAAGAAGATATTCAGGAATAGAAATGCAAGAGAAGAACAAGATGAAGAAGAAGGACACAAACGTGAATGTATGTCGTAGTGAAAGAGAAGAGCAAGTAAAAGAAAAGAAATGAAAGACAAAATAAGTCGTGAAGTGACTCACGATAGTGCATGGGTAAAGTAAAAGAAAAGAACTGTGAAAAGGAAGAAAAGAATAACTGCAGAATTTATAGAAAAATTAGGGAGAAAGTGAAATGAAATGTCGTTTCACAAACCCTAGGTGTGATTTATAACCGTTCCCCCCATTAAATTTAAGTTAATTAAGGGCAATTAATCCAAATTAAAACCGCAAAGATGACTAATTAAAAGAAATAATAGTTAACGAAAGAAATAAAAATGAATTAAAAATAAGAACATGAAGTAAAAATCACTACTTGGTAATCTTGGAATAGTGCATCACGAGTCGGCATAAGCATCACGACTCGTGAAGAATGAAGCATTTGTGGCACAAGAGGAGATGTTGACTAGTCGGCATAAGAATCACGACTCGTGAAAAACAAAATGCAGGCAACTGAGGAAAATGTTCACGAGTCGGACAGCCTTTCACGACTCGATATCATTTCCTTTCTGTGCTACTCGTGATCTTCTTCACGACTCGATATAGTCTTCATGACTTAGTATAGTGCTGCCTCTGGAACACTCGTGAACATGTTCACGAGTCAAACTACACTCGTGAACATGATACTATGCTTCATTTTTTTTTTTGCAAAATCATACCATTCTCAAGCCAAAAGTTAAAATTACAATAGAAAAATAAATCAATAAGAAAGAAAACTATAAACTACTTAAAACTTAACCAAAAATAAATCATAAACAAAAACTCTAATTCTAAAGCAAACAAAACACAATATAAGAATTCATACATCTAATAACTAATTTATATCATACAATCCTAAAACATCTACTCTTTCGTATCAATCAATAAAAATTCATTTAACTGTTCCCCGGCAACGACGCCAAAATCTTATGAGGATTTATTTGAACCTTTAGTCTCACTAGACTGCATATAGGATGAGTAGGGTATCGTTCCAAAGGGAACGGGGTAAATTTTGTATTAAAACCACAAAAAATAGATGGATAGGCAATGAATAAAATGAAAATTATGTATTTAAATAAATATCTAAACTACTTTGCATATATTAATGAAATTGGACTAAAGATGACTTAAATGATGATATGAACATGCATTAGAAATATGAAATAGTAATTCATCTAAGAACAAGTTCTAGTAATTGTATAAATAAAGTGACTGGAGAATTTAGCCAAGATTCTTTAAAGCAACTCTCGTTGTCAGTAAAGATGTTTTTATTTAGAGTCTATAAGCACTCTCGTGTCATTATAGAGATAAATAAAAATTATGAAGCTCTATGCCAATTCTTTAATCCCTCAAAGTGAATTCCTTAAGTCAAATTAAAGGAATTCAATGCTTTAAGTACATTCATTTGTTTTTCCATCAAAGAATTCCAACTCTCGTTGCGAATAAATTGATTAAAATGCCAAATATGGTGGCCAAACATACATAGCAAATCAAAGCACACAAATGGATGTAAATCATACTTCATTCATAATAAGAATAATAAACATGTCTTAAACAAATACTAATGCATAGTTATAATGTACAAAGGAAACTAGACAAACTATATAATTGAATTAAATATAAACAAGAGAAAGAAACTCATCTCTTGTTCCTTTGGCATTGTCCCTTTGTAATCATCTAATAAAAACTAAGTAAAAATGTTTATCCAAAACAAAACTATATTTCTAAAAACTAAAACATTGATTGATCCCCTTTCTTCAGAGCTTTACTCCCATATTTATAGAGATTAACTCTACAAACATGTCCCTTCGGAGTAGTTGTCAATTGTGAAAAGTTGCCTTGAAGAGTCTTGATGCTTGGCTGAAAAATCATGTGCAGAAAGATGGCATCGTTTGGGAGCAGGCGCCATGTTCGACTCTTGAACATCTTCACGAGTCGTGAACTCCATCAAACTGTCCTCACTCGTGAACTGCTCCCGACTCGTGATCGTCATGCCGACTCGTGAACTTTATGCCGACTCGTGAACCAGGCATCTCTCTGTCACTCGTGAAATGCTTTACGTCTCGTGCCATTTTTGTCCGAGTCGTGAGCCACTTCACGACTCGTGAACTTCTTCATCCGAATCCTTCACTATTTCATCGCTTCACTTCATATTTGCACTAACTTTGACCTAAAAACACAAATAAACACATAAACTAAACATAAACACACAAAATACACATAATATTACATACTTAACTACTTAAATAAAAGAAAATACACACTAAAATAGTAGACATTTTACATGGCATCAATTGTCCATTTAGATGACTTGTTTCTATACATCCCTAAAATGACATATATTACTATAATTTATTATATTACACTTATATCTTGTTTTTATGTTTAGTAACGATTGTTGTGAGTGGTTGTCTTTGTCTTATTGTTCCTTACTAAGCTTTTTAGCTTAGCATAGATGTTTTGTCCATGCATAAGGCTTAGAGAAGTCCGTTAAGATTTATTATTTTGTAATGCTTTTTATTTATATATGAGATTTGTAAAATGATGATTAGGTGACAATAAAGAGAAATCTTGTCATGTAAAATGTAATGAATTTTTGTATACATGTGAAAGATAACTACAGAATAGAGTGAAGTTCATAGATTTATATATCATATCGTCATGTGATAATCGGTTAGAGACAGGTTATGCATGATTAAATTGTAATATATATGAGCTTGAATGTATTGAGTATTTATGGTAATACATGAATGCTTGTGATGGATTTAAATGCTAGGGTGGCCCGACGTTCCTATGACAAGGGCATTACATTAGTGGTTTGCAACAACTTAGTAAAAGAATTACAACTTATCGAAAAATCCAAAGTAAAGTTTCCTTTATTCTTTTGCTTTTATATTCAAATATTTTGACAAGTTCTCCATTATGCGAATCAAGGTGTTCATGTCACTAGTATTTGATCCATCTTATTTTGGAACAATCAAAGACCTTATCAAATTAGACTATTCTCAAAAGAAGACATCTTGAGGAATCTCATCATATTTCTAATATGATGAAAGGAATCTTGCAATTAACTAGGAAACTACGAGGTAGGTTAGGAGTCATTAGTACCCAAGAAAAATCTTGTAGTGCCAAACAAAAGATAAGATCGAAATCCTACTCTCATATATACTCCAAGTTAATTAAAGGTTAAATTAAATTAAATTGATTTAAGTTATTAGTTTTATATTCTCTCTCACAAGATGCAAATGGCAAGCTATATCATAACAAGCATATACAAAAAGAGATAAAATAGAAAAATATAGAAAATACATGAACATACATAAGGTAAGGAAACCTTTATTCATATAAAGCAGTTAACATGATATTTCATACAACAAAAATGGACCAATTCATTAATTTTGAAGACATTGGTCTCATGCAAATAGGATTGGCACATTAGTCCTATTATGAAAAAGCTTTCATTGTGAATTTTGATTAAGAAAAATTGAAAGCTTTTGATAATAAACTAACATCTTTCAATAAAATAAAAAGCAATTAAAACTTATAAACAAACAAATATGTTTTTTTAATAAATAAATAAACTTATCGTAGAAACCTAATAAAACAAATAAATAAAAGTAAGCAAACCAATAAAGCATCCTAATAACACATGAATAGTTCATGTGAAATAAGCAAGGAAACCAAACAAAGTGACCAAAAAAACAAAAAAAATCGAAAGAAAAAAATTTTAGAAGTTGGACACTTCACAGCTATGGACTTTTATATATGCCTGTGAGGCTCTAGATTTCAAAAATTCATAAATGATTTTGCTCTTTCCGAATTGCAATTGCGATATTTTTAATTATGATTTTTTTAAATCAAAATTTAACTTTACAAAATAACATGCATGAACACATATCAATCTATTATATATATGTATACATGCATCTTAGTGTAAAATTAACAAAAACATGTATTTAAGCAATAAATTTAATCTATTTTCATACCCAAGACATGTTAATTAAACTCTAATTATTCTTGTATCTAATTAAAAATAGAATTTATAGATTTAAACAATCATACAACAAATAACAAGAAAACTAAAAGCAAATTAATAGAAATCAGGATCACACCATGGATATTTTACCTTAAGGAATAATTTTCTATTTGTTGTAGTAGAAAGCCTTCAAGTTTTGCAAATCAATTGGATCTATCAACTCCTTAGCTAGGTTATTTTTTAGTGAAAATTTACCAATTGATTTCAGTAAAAAATTATTTGATCCAAATGCTTAAAATTAAATCTCTACGCCTATAGATCAAATTAAGTAAAACTAGCCTGGAGAGAAAAGATTAGAGATGCATAATTTTCTATATAGAAGAAAAAAACAAATTAATGTCCAAATAAATGTAGGAGATCCCCTCATATGAAGGGGATCAACTCTAGTTGGGTTTAGAAAAAACTATAGTTTCTAATTGGAACATGAACTAGAATTTTTTTCTAATTAGAATAGTAATAAAATAACTAATTAGAAAATGACTTAAACAACTGCCACATTTGTAGAATATACACCATTCATAGATGTGAGCATGAGTTCACATTTGTATGTGTTGATTTGTGATTACGAAAAAATTTAATTCACAGCCATAAGCCATTTTAGAGGGTTTTAGAAATTTTGATCTATAATTTTTTCTTAAATGCATGGCTTAAAGTTATAGAGTGATGACCCATGGATGTGAACTATTATTGTTTTGGTTTTTCTAAAAATCATTTTAATTAGTTATTCCTTTGGTAAATCAAATTGTTCGTGGTTCCTTCAAACTTCTATTCTTATGTTGAGAACAATCATCATTAGGTATTGTTAGAACTAGGTATTTAATCATTGCAGGTGACATTAAAATTGTAATACAACATTTCTCTATCAATCATCCTCTTAGGTTTACATGATACGTTATTTTTTTTCATTCTTTAACTATTGTCTATGTTGCTTTTTCCATAGCAATATGCCCATTCTTGCCTAGACTACCTTTTTGTGGATTCTCAACCGGTAGGGCTTTTCTTCAATTGTTTTTTTCCTTTTCAGAGTCATTTTCCAGATGGTGTTTGTAGTATATTAGCACTAATTGATCCCTTGAAGTTGCTTCTATGGTTAGGTGAAAGAATAACATCCCTTTATGGTTCTATAACAATATGTGCTCGAATATTGAAATGAGTGTTATATGTCATATGCCTATGATATTCATTATACTATCTTTAATTTACCTCATAAAATTGGCTATTAAATTTAGTTTTTTTAATAACATTCTTTCATGCAACATTTATTCCATTTACACAGGCCAATTTTTACTATTTTTGCAAAAATACTATTTATTTGGGCAAAAGTTACTATTTAGTGATAAAAAATTTAGCAGCATAACGACTATGAACATAACTTACTCTCTTATAAATTTTCTAATTAATACCCCAAATAACATTCCAACCATTTCAACCTCTAACAAAATGCAACAATAAAATGTTCATAGCAACAAAATCGCATAATTTCACAATAAGCATAAATTCATAATATCTCACATACATACATCGTCTCTTCATTTACATACCAATGTCCATTACACAATTAACATATACATGCAAAAATAAACATTACAAATCTTTTCATTTATTTCACTTAGCCAAATACACATGTTAGAAAATCACGAATTCTTCTTTGTCTTTCCATCTTGAGCCATTTTTTTCAATTACCTATTCCCTGCATGCAACAAGTAACTACGTGTTAAATAATAACGCCTAGTGTTGGATACCCAAATAGAGTATTTCAAACACACACGCACACATCATATTCATTATTTAATTTTTATTAAAAATCGCAAAAACTTACTTTTACAATATATTTTTTAATTACTCCATCCTATGCAACTTTTTCATATTTCCTTAACAATTGTTCAATTAAATAAATATTTTCACACTAGTTCTTTAATTTTTTGTTCTTCTATAATGCTTGTTGATTTGCTATTTTCTTGTTATTATTTTATTTTTTTTTATTTACAAACATAATTTGCCATAATTGTCGTCAATTTAACTAATTTATGATTTTACCCTTTTATACTTGTTTTGCCATAAATTTCCAATTTCACCTTTAATGGTTCTAAAATTTACCAAAATTACATTTTTACCCCTTGTAGGTTTCATCTTTTACTAAATTCACTTTTTTATCGTTAAATTCACCTTTTTTTATGTCAAATTAGCATTTTATCCCTACAATGCTTTTTCTACCTTATTTTTATGACTGGCATCAAATTTAACAATTTTTTAAAATTTAGGTCTTAATTTTACACTTTATTCACATAATTAAAATTTTACCCTTTATCTATTAATTTTCATTGACAATTACATTTTGGTCCTCCAATTGGATGTGTGAGTTTAGAACTCTTAAGGTCCACATATGTACATTTTCCACCCTTTTTCAACAATAATACTTTTTTATCAGATCGAGTAGAACCACCATTGTTCCATTATATCAAGTTGCCATGAATTGTTATTGTCATTTTGACTTGGTGTCCCTTTGTAAACCAATTATGTCACATATTTCTGATTTCTCTATCAATTACTAAGGGTAAAACATTCTAACATTTATCTTATGCCATAATTCTCATTATTTTCACATTATTTAATGATGTAAAGTCTATGTGTCAACTAAAATATTTATCAATTACCATTTCCAACATCACATATCATTATATTTCAACAATTAAACATGATTATCATGTAATGTATCATTCGAACATTATGGATCAACATTACCCTCACTTATTTTTCCATCAAAACTTATTCAAATCATGTTTTTCAAATGTGAATTCAACATTTGCATACTTATTCAAATCATAAATAATTAACTTGCACTGAATTAAAGCTCAAACTAAATCATTCTAATAAAAGTTTAAAGATTCAAGTATCTTTCAAACAAAGTAAAGAAACTACTCACACTTCATCTTAAAAACTAAAGAAAAACTAAAATTAAAAGATACAATACATAGAAAATCCTTTTGCTCCCCTTGAAGTCTTCTCAGAGCCTTCAATTGTAGCCTCCAAATGTTAATTGAAAACTAGGTTAAAACTAAGATAAAATTAGTAATTAAAAAGGTTTTCCTTTATATCTGGTGTTTTTACTGCTTAAATAAACCAAATTTGTATGAAATTCGGCTGCTAAAGCTTCCAAAATCTTTTTAAATTAGGAGTCATAATTTAACTAAACAAGTTTGCCTTCATAGGGAGAAAACTCCCTTAAATGAGGTGGGCTTTTCTTCTTTTGATCCTTAAGTTGCCTTAGTAGAGGAAGAATTTACTCCACCAAGGTGGCTTCCTTTGTATGCCCTCTTATCCTTCTTACCTCAATATGGGGGAAAATCCCCTCCACCGAGGGACTAGCTTCTGGACTAACACACAAGATTACTACCTCTTCCAAAATCACTTAAAGGCTAAATTTCCTCTTTTGCCTTTGGATCTTTTCTTTTTCTTTAATTATATGCCTAAAAACACCAATTTATGTAATTAAGTCCATAAAATGATAAGCTAAGAAATTAAGCATCAAAATAAATAAATAAACATTGAATTAACACCATAAACTCACTAAACACACACTTATCAAATGCCACACACTTAGCCTTAGCTCTCCCCGAGTAGATCTAAACAAACCGCATCTCAAAATAATAAAACTCTAATTAAGAAGTATACAAGTCAAAACCAATTTTAGCAACTAACATGAGCACTTAACAAAATCCTAGCTAGAATAAGCACACTCAAGAATATGAAAGTGAGTTTCCATGTGTGTATGTAAGGCAAAAATATTTTAAGCTTTTTTCAAAATCAAAATACCAATGCATCTCATAATCAAACTCCAAAATTAATGCACACCAAAGTGTACAAGTGGTTTCACACTTGAAACACTAGATACACCATAGACCACTCATTTAACATCGGAACCTATAGGTCATATCTGCTAAACAACTAAAAAGTAAACTTATAATCACTTAGATCTTAAAAGATTATAATATAGTTAAGGTATTAGTTATCAAAGAATGGATAAAAGATAATAAAAATGAACACCCACTCTATACTTGAATAGACCCAACTCTAAAATATAATTTTACTAAGTATAACCCCTTTTCCATACTTGCTTACTCAATTCCATACACATTAAGGGCTTTTGGGAGAAAAAATTAATAAAACCACTCTCAATTACACAATTCACCCCTTTTTTAAAAGTCATAAGTCTTTTTCCTTTGTACATACCCCACACTAAAAATTTTGCCATATAAGCTAGCTTTATTTCAAATTTTTTCCTTCTTTTCTTTTCTTTTCTTTTCTTTCTTTTTTTTTTATCAAACTTGTTAGCTTTGTTGTTGGCAATCAATGATAAAATAGGTATTTACAGGGTTGATAAAGAAACCCTTGCTAAAGAAAATATATCTTAAAAACTTTTTAATTACACCATTTGAACTACCCAACAATTCTAATCCATCCAAATCTAGAATAGCTACTCAAATAAGGGGAGGAGAAAGCATTTTAAGCTATATGGTTAAAACATAAGTGTAACAAGAAAAATAAATATGGCACAATTTAAGCATGCCTTGTTAGTCTCAAAATGGCTAATAAGGGATAATTGCACAAAAAGGGTAGGAAAATAGTCTTAAGATAGCTTGATAAGAAAAATTTTCCTAGATCATTTTCTAAGTTGTTTGAGTTATTTCTATACTTGGAAGGGTGATGAGAAAGGTTTTAGTGTCCTGAAATTCCTTGTTCAACTATTTTAATGGGTTGGTTTTTCTTCTATTTTAAAACTCTTCTTTTATGCTCAAAGAGTGAAAACTAACAATTATAAGTTAAGTTGAATATTAAACTAGCTAAAATTTTGTTAAATGACATGGTTATCTTAATGTTGAACAAAGGTTTTGACTATTGCACATTCTAAGTTCAAGTTTAACTTGTTCATTTTTTGATAATAAAACTGGGGCAAACTAAATTTAGTGTATGTTAAATAACAATTTGAACTAACTATCTCGCTAGCATTACCAAGAATAGAGAACAAACTAAATAACAAAAGCATTACTATTACTAAAACAATCCCAAAATTACTACTAAAGTTAAACTACAAGCAAAACAACAAAAACTTAAAAACAATAAAAGATAACTAACTTACACAAAATAGAAAACATAAATAAAAACAACAAAAATAGAAAAAAATAAGCATTTTTATGAATAAAGGGGAGAATTATATTCAACATCCTAAATCTAAGCAAATTTAAGCTCAGAGAAGCTCTAAGCCCCCCATAAAACTTTACTATCATCAGCAACTTAAATCACTACATTTGTGGTGGTATGAAAACATTCCCAAAGCTGGTGAAATTCCCAAAGTTGGAGGAAAGATTATCAAAATTCATATACTACAAGAAAAATGCAAAATAGCGAGGACAAAATTTCTCACTAAATGATGATTTTTCGTCACTAAATCAGTTTAGCGAGGATTTAGTGAGGACAAAAATTTTGTAACAAAAGTCATCCTAGCTTATTTTAGCAAAGATTTTAGTCCTCGCTAAGTTTTGAGAGGATTTAGTCCTCGCTAACTTTAGCGAGGATGAAAGTCCTCACTAAGTTTTACGATGATTTAATCCTCGCTAACTTTAGCGAGGATTAAAATTCTCACTAAGTTTTGCGAGGTTTTAGTCCTCGCTAACTTTAGCTAGAATTAAAGTCCTTGCTAAGTTTTGTGAGGAATTTAGTTCTTGTTAACTTTTACGAGTTTTAGATTGTCACTTAATTTTAGCTAAGATAAATTCCTTGCTAAATTTTAACATGCATTTTGTGACAAATATTGTTCTTGCTAAATTTAGCATGGGATTTATCCTTGATAAATGTTAATATGAAATTTTTTGTTTTCTTAATATAATATGGAAATTTTATTATTTAAATAATAAACTAAAAAATAATAAATTTATATTCACTCAATATTTAATATAATATATATATATATATATATATATATATTGAATAAATTGTTATTTAGAAGTGTATAGTAATGCTAATAATATATCCAAAATAATAAATCCATATATAACAATAAAAATTAAAAATCATAAATAGCTCATAAAATGTCAGTTGCTTTTAGTTCCTATAGTTGCGTTGTGATTGATTGCAGATAACGAATAACTCCATCCTGTGTCATTATTAGAACTTGATCTTTCAATTGTTGATCTTGAACATCTGACCAGTGTTTGCATAACTTGACTAAATACAAAAAAGAAGTAAAATATGACCTATATATAGATGACTAAATACAATAGTAACAATAAAGAAGCAAAATATGACGATATACTAAATATATAGATGAGTCTCCTATACTCAGGAGGTAATGCAAAGACATAGATTCTGACTATTCAGTTGCACCTTTCAAGACATTTTTTACATTACCATTGCATGGTGACGTTCCTCAATTTCTCTATAGGCTACTTTATCCCAGACTTCAAACTCAAACTACAGCAGAAGCAAGTTTGGGATAATCATAAGTTAAGAATAATGACATATGAACGTTTTAATATTATTGTCGTTACATGTAGAATGGAAAACAAATTTATTGTTCATCATTCAATCTTCGAGGTCCTTTGGTCATTAATTATCATAATATTTAGCAAATTAGGATTACACAAACCATTAAGAATTTAATCAGTTAGAGACCATATAATCCAATGGAAAAGAAAGCTAACCTGAAAGCACCTTCAAACTTAATGTACCACATAAACGAATGGAAAGGCAATAAGGGTCATCCCTAAGTGATTGAATTGACTATCACTATGTTCTATGCTTTCTTACATCAAATTCTGTTATTTCTTCAGTACGTTCATAAACTTGGATTCTAAATGTCATAGTTTAAGCACAAAATCAAGATTTAGACAAACTTAATCATAAAACTATTAATTGAAGAAAGAAAATTATAAAAGTAACTACCTGAAGAGGAGAAATATGAGCCATGAAGAACTGATCAGGAACGACATAATTCCTATTAAGTTTAGAGCAAACATCACTTTCAGCTAAGCAATTCCTAATCTTCATCCAATTCTCAGAATTTCATGCTCGTGCTACTGCTGCTACCGTTTCTGATGGTGACTCGTACTGCTGATGATCCATTATTGTGGTTTATGATATATAAACTTGATAGAGTTAAGATAATTTAGAAATGATCAATAAATTATACTAACATAAATGAAGTGACAGTGTTCACATGCTAAAATTATAAAAAAAAAATAGCTTTTTATTTTATTATATAACTAAAATACTTTCTATTAACTATTAGAATTTAGTATTGTGACTAATATTCAATTAAAACTATATCTAAGAGAAGCATGAATGCAAGAGAAGATGGACTCACATGTAAAACCACGTTAGACATGGAGTTCTTGAGGGGAATAGAAACAGTGGAAGCTTTCATAGCCTCTGCATAATTAGCAAGATCAATTGAAACCTCACCAATCAAACTATTTTTGGATGTTGCCTGCAAAAATCCGATAAGATCCAATTACATAATGAAACGCTTAACAAGCAATAGCAGAAAATAAAACAATAACATTAATAAAATTCTTACAGTTGAGACATTGAAATGGTAAATTTGCTCATTGATCTTCCCTGTTATTGGGTCCTGAGTAAATTTCACAGTTTGATAGTCTTCTAATTCCAGTTAAATGCAACGTTGTTAGTAAATTTGCTCATGTAGGTTATGTCTCTTGAATTTTAACCTTGTGTACATTTCTGATTCTTCTAATTTCAGTTAGATGCAACGCTGTTAGAGAAACAAATATTAATTAAATACAAGAAAACTAATATTAATGAATTCACTGTAAACCAATTTGTGATTAATTTAAAAAAAAAGAGAGAAATAAAGAGCCAACTAACATTTTTTAACTTACATGTTCAATCCAAACTCATGTCAGTAAGCTATTTTCTATTCCAATTCTTTCAGATTATGACAAAGAACAAAAAAATCCAAGACAAAAAACTTAAAACTCACGAAAGTATCCCAACTTAAATTGACTTTTCTAAATGTTTACTTTTAGAACATCAGAGAACATAACATATTCTTGATTGCAATTAGAAGATTATAGCAGGTCATCCTTGAAGATATGACCACATGCTTATTGTATAATAATAATAATAATAATAATAATAATAATAATAATAATAATAATAATTCATAGCAACCATATTACATTTAAAACCAGTAAGAAGGGGAAATCAAATATAATGAAGACTACCATCTTCAATTCCTAAATTGATGATACTGCTGTACTTTCTTGAAAACAGATGCATACACATGGGTTCTAGCAATATGTCAATATAAATAAACAGAACAAAGAGTCAATTACCTTAACAATAGGCATCAGTGTTGGAAGAATCTCATCTCCAAACATATTTGATAAAATATCAAGAGCAAAAATCAGAAACGAGAGGGAATTATTATTATTATTATTACTCATTTTGACACTTAATGCATCAGATTGCACTATAAACATTTATTTTAGACATTTTGTAAATATTGTAAACTATATCACAATCAAAAATCTATAATAATAATAAATGTTTATAGTGCAAAGGGAACATCATAAGCCTGTTGAACCATTTCAACCACCTAAAAAGTTAATAAAAAGGAAAACCGAGAGTATTATCACAATCAGGGATGTTTATGAGAGTGCACAGGTCATTGGTGATACTAATTGCGATTAGAGTGAAAAAGAAATTTAAGAAAGAGAATGAGATAAGAGTTCGCACCATTATTTGCTTATCTGGAGATAAAACATTATGCTGATATTCTATCATGGCTATGTCTTATGGGCACATGGGACTGTTATATAGAGATCTCAATGTTATCTCTCTCACTTGACCGTCATATTCATCAGCAGCATGCCATTGTTCCATCTGTATAAAATACACTAATAAAGAAAATTGATAGCCAGAACAAACTCAATTAAAATATTCAATGGCCCAATGACAACATTTAACTTCTTTTTACACCTCAAGATGCATTAACACCATGCATGGATTTATAATGAAATAATTTAAAGTAACAATAAATCCACAATGTCTTTGCAGATTAAGCAAAACAAACTCTAGGCTGGATTAAATTCTTCTTTTCTCTATGATATTTATAAACTATTATGCAAATGTGTTATTTCACACAAGTAGATTTACCTCCTCATGGCTATATATGAACATGCCATCATTCCCATCCATTGAAATGTCCTTCCGTTCTATCTCTATAATTAATTAGAATCTGGACTGCACCACCTATTTCTAGAAATAACAAAATGTTAATTATAATAAATAATGTGAGGGATTTAAAACCATACCAAACTACTGAGAATAAATTATTTTAGGGTTAAAGCCCGTGTTATGACCGAGCCCCACTCCAATTTAAGAGAACATAAATCTAGTGGGAATACTTTAGCCAAGTTATTCCTTACTAAGATAAATTTTGACTTCCACCAACCAAATTATCACAAATGCTGCAAATTTTTTAATGCACAGTGTACAAAATCCTCATTTATTGAAGTCATAAGCAAAATGATTTCGAAAATTTTGTAAATATTTTAAACTTTATTTTATCTTGTAATAAAAAATCAGATTGCACTATAAACATTTATTTCAGATCCTGTAGAGAAAAAATTAGAAACGAGAGGGATAATAACAAATTTAGTTCATAAAGAAACATTACAATTACAAAAATATAACATACCTTAAAAAGACTCAACATTCACTATTTCCAATTTCTTTTTAAGTCTAGCATATTTATCCATTAAATAATCAAAAAGAACACAAGTTCAGAAGCACTAATATATTCTCCAATCATATTGATGATAAGAAAAATGCATTCCATGATAATGATAGATAGCCTCAAAAAGATGCTGGAGGATTAATTTCACGTCACCTAGCAATGTCCTGAACAAAAATAGGTAAACTGCACAAATCAATGCTTCTCTAGCAGTAGCAACAGCACCTGAGTAGAACCTTTCATATCAAATGCAGGAAGTTCATTAAAAACTCATGTCATTAAAAGAAAATGTAACTAAAACCAAATCTAGACCAAAGAAAATATCAGTAAAAAATATGGTTTATATTTTAATTAACACTTGGTCCAACATTTACATAAGAATGACAGAGAGAAAGGCAATTGATGTTAATAGAAGAGTATTTACATGTTATGACCACAACTGGGTCCCCTGTTTATTCCACTATCACCTAAAGAAAATGAGAAGCCAAAAAAATTGTTAAGGCTCAGATTCATCTATTAATGCATGATGTCAGAGCAGCATTAACTTGTTCAGTTGTTCTTATATGATCTTTAGTCCGACCCAACAAATCATAACTGCCTTTTGAAGAGTGATCAAATTACATATTAGTTGTGTCGCATGGCCTTGATTTATTAAACAACTCAATTTGACAATTAAATATCTAACGTACCTTGATTTTTGTAGGTTGCAAGAACCTCATCTATGATTTCAAGAGTTTTTTGGGAAAATAAACCTTTAGAACCACCTGTTTAAAAATATGGCCAATGAAATCGTAAATACTATTCCCATTGAAGAAAGGAAAATTGGATTTACAGAAAAACTAGATGATAGTGATGACAATGAAAACCATTAAGAATAGAACATGTATTTCCTGAGGACACCATGCACAATGAAGGACCTTGTAGCAAATAGAAACTATAGACATCGAAATTCAAATGTTAACAGGGTTGTGGATTTATAAAAACTACGAAGGCCACATATAAAATTATGGCCTCTAGGAGATTCTCTCCAACAAAACCCCATTCATACACCATTAATAAGCAATGCAGATAGATCTAACAATTCCATGCCCTTACAAGCATATATAATTTTTGTAGATCCCAACTAGTACTTATCTTAAGAAAATACAAATTAAAGAGCATCAAATCAACAAAATATCATTTTCATTTTTTTTGGCCAGCGCTATAAATCAAGAATCTTTAATTACATGCCCTAATGTAGAAGCAAACAGTTACAACACATAACTGAATGAGATTCTACTGTTTACCTAGAAATCCAAGTAAAATGTTATTAGCGTTGTGGCATTTAAGAGCATTGTAGAGGCCCCATACGACATTATGGCCTCTAGGAGATTGTCTACCATAAAAGACTATTCCCACCTTGTTAAGAGTGGGACTTATCCTCGCTAAATTAGCGAAAAATATTTTTTTTACAAAATTAGTCAGGATTAAGTTCTCGCTAAATGGTTCATCTATCAAATGCCATCTTATTTAAATGTTAGCGAGGGATTTGTTCTTGCTAAATTAGCGAGGATTTTTTTCTCACAAAATTAGCGAGGATTAAGTCCTCGTTAAATGGTTAACGAGGATTTTATGCTTTCAAAGTAGTCGCTATTTTTTATGAAAAAATTTTGGCACCCAAGATTAGCTACAACAAAATGTATTCATCTCTAAATTGTCGCAATATCTGTTTTCCAACTTAACCCTAATAATATTTACGACAAAAATCATTTTTTATTATAAAACAAAAATTTTTATCCTCGCTACTTTTTATCGCTATTCTGCATTTTTTTGTAGTGATGGTGAGCCGCTCCAAGCTGCTTTTTAGACCATTTATTTGCATTGTTTGCACATCTAGTCTACCATTGATCTAAAAGCGACCATCTGTGATGAAGGTTATTGTGCAGCAATCTCAAGATCTTCCTTTTTATTCTAACCAATAGTGATCAAATGTAAATACTTATCCTTATCACACCAATTTCATATCGGCTTTTAAAATAACACTTTCTTACAACTTAAATTTCATAATCTATAAATAAGGGTTAACCAAGTGAATTCCTTATGTCCATATGTTTCATTTCTTTTGCCATTATATTAGCAATCAAACCCAAAGATACTTCCTTCACAACACTTTTTATCTTTTACAAATCCTTTATTTTTTGTCATAAAAAAACTTCCCTATTAATTTTATTATCCTCAACCATGCATCTAAATACCATACACTCATCTGCATTTATTGCTTCTTGATTACCAAGACAGTTAAAGAAAGTGATAGATAAAAATCTATAAAGAACTCTTAATGAATGATTTCCTAGAGCATGAGCCTTTATTCTGCTGGAATGATATGGCACTGGATCTATAAGGCCTCAAATGACTGTCCAATTCTCACTTGGAGTGACATTGGGTGATTCTCCTATCCAATCCATGGGAAACCCTAAATTTTCTGTAAACTCAATAAAAAGCATAGTATATGGCTTTCTACCTAGTTTAAAACTTATCGAGCCAAATTCTTCCTCATCCTCAAAGGATACATGAAATGATGTGAGGAAGATGCATGCAAGATGAGGGTATAATTCCAATTTTTTTTTTAAAGAAATTTCTCCCAACCAATATTTCTAATCAATAGGTAGATTTCATCCCATAAATTCTCATCTACTATATCTAGGTAGAACTCATTCAGATAAATCACCCTAACATAGGTAATAGTCCCAAAGTACTTATACATTAGGATTTTATCCTCCTCTACATAAGGTGGAATATGCAATCCAGAAAAACTTGAAGCTTCACCCTTTCTTGCTCTTTTAGGTGCCACTGCACAAATCAAAAATAACAAATGTAATTGCCAAAAACATTCAAAGTTTAAAAAGCTAACTTAAGAGAAAGAAGGAAAATTGAACACAAAATCATCACATGTATAACAAGTTCAAATCAAGTGTGGGAATAACATGTCATCATATGAGAAATTTCTACAATGATTAAGAGTACGAAAATGTAAGCATAAAGTATGAACTTAGACTTTAAGGAATTTTATCAAACATGTGGTGTGCATAAATTAATTAAGCCATTGAGAGATTAAACTTAACCATTCAAAGCCAAAATTTTAAGTTTAATGCTCACAAACAATCAATAAACAAGTATAGAACCATTTGAGTTGAAGATTGCAACATAAAAACTTCAGGCAAGTAAGTGAACATACATGCTTTAGAACAATATCTTATTGTAATTGGTAAATATAATAAAAAAATGGAAGAATTAAAACACATAAAGATGAATGAAACTGGTGAAAAACCAAGAGTAGTTTAAAGTGCCTCAAGGAGGGATTTGAGAGCTTGGGAGAGGGAGACCAAACTAAGAAGAGAAGGGAAGGTGTCTTGGCTGAGGAGTAAGCAAAGGGTTTATATACACTAGGGTGCCCAAGTGGAGGAGAAATCCCTTCTACCTAGGAGTTTTTCATGGCTACCTAAGGGAGGGGTGCCTCGATGGAGGGGAAATCCCCTCTACCGAGGTACTCTCTTCTAGACTAAATAGGAGAGTTTCTTTGAAAAATAAGGGTCTATGGAATTTTTAAAGCCATGGTAAAAGGATTTGTCCCTCTACCGAGGT
Source organism: Excoecaria agallocha (assembly GCA_037975025.1). Taxonomy (NCBI): domain Eukaryota; kingdom Viridiplantae; phylum Streptophyta; class Magnoliopsida; order Malpighiales; family Euphorbiaceae; genus Excoecaria; species Excoecaria agallocha. Next base: position 5,114,582 of record CM075823.1, on the reverse strand, counting down.
AGTGTAAAAATGGGCTTAGCATGGTAAGGTCCCTCGGCGTAGGGAAAACTCCCTCTACAAAGGTAGTGGTCTCGGGAAGTCCTAAGGTCACAAAACACAAAAATCCTCTTATATGCACAATAAGCTAAAAAATCCATTTTCAACTAGATTTTTGCTTGGTTTTCAACACTCCCATTATAAATTAAGCCTTCTAACTATTAATTATCTCTATTAACTACCTCAACCATTAAAACACTGCTACTTTCTCTACTGTGTGCATAATCAACAAAAAAAATGCAAGCAAAACTAAACATGTAGTAATTGAAAACATGAACTCTTGATATAGCACATATTAATTTCTCACCTAACTTTAAGTATGAACTACTCATCTTTTACTTCATGAAAAACTAAAACACTAAAGAAAATCAAACGAACTCATGCTTTAACAATCAAAATACCAAAGAGAAATACTAACAAAATAAAGTAAATTATCACAAGCTAAAGCAAATAAAGAGATTAACTCTGAATTTAGTAAATCCTCAACTAGACTTTTAGAACAGCCTTACTTTTCTCAAAAAAGCCAAGGTTACCTCAACAACCTCCACTTGCCTAACATGATAAGGCTTTAACTTATGACCATTAACTTTATACATATGCCAATCTTTTGGATTCTTGATGGTGACCATTCTAAATTCGTTACTTAAAAGCACTTCACATGGTCCAAGCCATCTGGATTTTAGCTTACCTAGGAACAACCTCAATCGACTATTATATAATAAAACCAACATCCCAGGAGCAAATTCCTTCCAGTTTAGCCTTTTGTCATGCCAATGCTTTATTTTTTGCTTGTAAAGGGCCGCATTATCATATACCCATTGTCTAAACTCAACAAGTTCATTGAGTTATAAACTTCTCGTTTCTCCTATACATATCAAATCAATGTTAAGTAATTTTGTAGCCTAATATGCCTTATGCTCTAATTTGACCGACAAATGACATGCTTTTCCAAAAATCAATCTAAGTTGAGAATGCCTATAGGGGTCTTATATGCAATTCTATAGGCCCAAAAAGCATCATGCAACTTGTTAGACCAATCATTTCTAAAATTATTCACTATTTTCTCAAAGATTGATTTCATTCCCTATTAGACAGTTTTGCTTGCCCATTTTCATTAGGATGATATGGGGTTGCAATTTTATGCCTAACACCAAACTTCCTAAGCAAAGCTTCGAATTAATGGTTGACAAAATGCTTGCCTCCATCACTAATAATAGTCCTTGGTGTCCATAACCTGGTGAAAATTTTCCTCCTAAGGAATTTAAACACAAATCAAGCATCACATATCCTAGTAGCCACTACTTTTACCCATTTACTCACATAATCTATAGCAACTAGGATATATACAAACCCGAATGAGTTCGATAAAGGCCCTATGAAGTCAATACCCAAACATCAAAAATTTAGACTTCCAACACATTATTCGTGGGAATCTCATCTCATTTAGATATATTGCCTACACATTGACACCTATGATAAGACTCTATGAAAGATTTAACATCGGTAAAAAGAGTAGGCCAAAAGAAACTTGATAGTAAAATTTTTACCATTGTTCTATTTGTTCTATGGTGTCCTCTAACCTATTCTCCATGAGATAGCCTTATAATATCTACTTTCTCCTCCTATGGAACACACCTTCTACACACTTGATCCAAACAAATCTTAATCAAATATGGATTATCCTAAAGATAATGCTTCACATCCATCTTTAGCTTATTCTTTTATTACCAAGTGAGATCTTTTAGAAGATATTTTCCTGTAAGATAATTAGCAATATTAGCATACCTAGGAACTAAAATTTCACATGAACAAATAACATAAATATGTTCATCGGGAAATAAATAAGAAATTTCCCATTTTGCTATATATGCATCATCAAATCTAGATAGATGGTCAGCTATAAAATTTTTAGCTCCCTTTTTATCCTTGATCTTCACATCAAATTGCTGAAGCAATAAAACCTATCTAATGAGCCTTGATTTAGAGTCATTCTTTGCAAAGAGGTGTCTTAAAGTTGCATGATTCGACCGCACTATGACTTTTGAACCAAAGAGATATGACCTAAATTTTTTAAAAGAGAACACTACCTCCAATGACTCCTTCTTTATATTGGTATAATTCACTTGAGCTCCTATGAGTTTGTGACTTGCATAGTAAATGGTATGAAAAATCTTCTCTTTTTTCTAGCCTAAAATTGCTCCCACTACATAACCACTAGCATCATGTATAATTTCAAAAGGTAAAGTCCACGATGATGTTATAACCGGTGCTATGATTAACTGTTGCTTTAAAAAATTAAAAGCCTATAAACATGCATCATCAAAGTTAAATACAATATTTTAAAGGAGTAAATTGAAAAGTGGCTTTGCAATTTTAGAAAATCCTTAATAAATCGACAATAAAACCCAGTATGACTAAGAAAACTCCTAATGCCTCTAACACTCGTAGGAGGAGGTAACTTATCAATCATTTTTACTTTTGCTCTATCGAATTTAATTCCTCTTTTAAAGATCTTTTGTCTTAAGACTATACCTTCCTTTACCATAAAATGCAATTCCTCCTAGTTAAGGACAAGGTTAGTTTCTTCCCATCTTTTTCTAAGACCAATGCAAGGTTAGATAAACATAACTCAAAATCACAACCATATAAAGTAAAATTATCCATAAAAATAGCCATGAATTACTTAATAAAATCATGAAATATGGCCATCATACACCTTTGAAAAGTAGATGGGGCATTACAAAGACAAAATGGGATTCTTCTATATGCAATGTACCATAAGTACAGGTGAATATGGTCTTTTTTTTGTCTTTTAGGGCTACCAAAATTTGCATATACCCCAAATATCCATCAAAAAAGCAATACAATCTATTCCCAGGCAACCTCTTTAACACTTGGTTTATAAAACTTAAAGGAAATGATCCTTTCTAGTAACATTATTTAACCTTTTATAATCTATACACATTCTTAATCCCGTCACTATATGTGTTAGGAACAATTCATTATTCTCATTAGTCACAACATTCATTTCCCCTTCTTAGGCACACATTGTACTAGACTAATCTAAATACTATCAGAAATGGGATAAATAATACCTGCATTAAGTAGCTTAAGTACCTTATTTTTCACCATTTCTTACGTCGCTGGATTGACTCTCCTTTAGGGTTGTACCATCGACTTGAAATCACTTTCTATAGGTATCTGATGTATAAAATAACTAAAGCTAATTCCCTTTAAGTCAAATGTCTCCCAACCAATTGCTCCTTTATGTTTTTTGACACTTATACTAAATTTCTTCTTTTAAACATTTCAAAAGTGAAGAAATAATTACTAGTTTTGCATTATATTCTAAATATACATATTTTAAATGTAAAGGAAAGATTTTAAGTTAAGAAATATTTTCTCCCTTGAGAGGGGATGGTTTTTCCTCCTTTATGCCCTCCTTATCTGTTAGTGTAAGCCCTAGCCCTAATACATTGTAATAAAACATTTAGGTTAATAAATGAGGCATTTGTTTTATCTATTGTATTCTTGTGCATATCAAATGATAGAACTATCCAAGAATATTGTTTTAGTTTAAGTTATCATGTGTGAGGCACATGGTTGTAAGACTGTGAAACAATTGAGACTTTATTCTAAATATCCCTAGTCAGTCATTATTATGGAAATAACAAATGAATTAAGACTAGTATGCTCTCTCTGATAAGTTGAGTTCTATCTTACGGATCATAAGGACTAAAGTATCAATTAGAGATCATAGATACATGTATAGAATGTGGTATCTGGATTTGATCCATTCATGAGAACACTACATGATACAAGTCATAAGTGTTTGTTATGTGCAAGTTTTGCAACAGAGTTCTTAGACCTAAAATCTCTATAAAACTCTTTATGAATTATTATTTACTTTGACATACACCTAATGTACTCGTAACAGGTTGACTAGTATGGGTATGATTGGGCATGCACTAATTCATGTTAGAGAGCATGAGATAAGTAAAGGGATTACCCCTCTCGATAATTAGAGGAAAAATATTATCAACCACTTAATCAGTGAACTGAGAAGTGTATGGCCATACCGAGATGAAATAATGAGTAATCATTATTTATCTGAGAGTTCGGTGTCAGTGAAATATCAAGAAAGGAATTAGTATATATAAGGATGACTCATTTTATGCCTTATATTAATTCTGATATTTAAGGGTAAGAGACTATGCAAAACTGCAATAGGTCACTAAATTCCATATGCATTTTTATTTAATTTGGAATGCTATATATCTTGCTAGAGAATATATATAGCCTTTGGATTATTTATTAATTCATTTCCAATATTAAATGGACCTATAGGATCGCACACAAAGCATTGGGCTTAAAATATTTAAGATAAAGTATTGGGCATTAATTTGGATTTTTATTTAAAGTCAAATTAATGTATGTAATGGGAATTAAAAATGCTAATTGAACCTTAGTCCATGAGAGAGGAAAAATCAGCTCACTAGGTTTTATGTCAATTGATTAATTATCTTGGGGTAATTAAGGTAATTGAGTATTAAATCCTAATAGCATTTGAATCAAAATAAAACACTTAATTAGGAGAGAGTGTAGCCAAAATTCAAAGGAAAAATCCTAGTGAATTCCGGCATGTGCACAATCCCTAAATAAGTGGTGGATTTTGATTAAATGTCTTATACCATTTTAAATTAATTTGAATTTAAAACTAAAGGAATTTGAATTAATTTGAATCACTTAATTACAAAGTGATGGAGGCTGAAAATACTACCTAATTCTAGGGGATTTTAGCATCTATATTATTTCCTAAACCAAGTAATATAAATTAATGAAATGATTTTTTCAAGTTAGGTTTTTCTCTCTCATTGCCACCACTCTCAAAGGGAAAGGATTCTTCCTTCTTCTCTTGGATTTTACACAGCCATTGGTGAACCTAAAATAAGAACAAGATCATATCTTATGACTTGAAACCATTCCTATTGTCGAATACACAAATATAGAGCTAGCAATCACGGTTTTAAGCCTTCTTTACAAGTGTTTGTGTGAGCATAGAGAGGTATGGCATAAAGGCAGCATCTTTGGCATTGGTGATCAAGATCAAAGATATATAAGTCTATCTTATATATTGGCCATCGCAAAATCAAGTTTTAAAGAGCATCCAAGATTGTAAGTTTTAAAAATCCTAAAATTGCATGTTTTGATTTTATATAGTATATTGCATGGCATGTATGATCAAAAAATTTTCAAATTTTCCGCTGTGTGATCATTATATTTATGCCATGTAATATCCCTTCATTATCTTGCTCTTTTTCCAAATCTCTTAATAGCTCTTCGTTTTTCTCTCCAACTTCTTCCTTACTCTTTGGTAACATCAACCAACCTTAAAGCTTATCATCTAACAAAATTTCTTCTTGCTTTTCCACTACACGCTCTTGAACACCATCAATGAAATTAATGACCGCTTTAAAATCATAAGAAGGATGATTTATCTTATCATTAACATTAAAAATCATCTTTTTCTCATTGAACCTCAAAGTCACTGTTTGTCCATGCACATCTATTAAAGCTTTATCGATGTTTAAGAATGGCCTCACAACTATTCATGGTATTAAGAATGGCCTCACAACTATTCATGGTAGCTTATGGTCCACTTCCATATCCATCACCACAAAGTCAAATGAAACTATAAAATTTCCATCCTTAACTAACAAATCCTCTATTATTTCCTTGGGCCTCTTCATAGATCTATCCACCAATTGTAGTTTCATTCGGGTTTCTTTGATGTCTCCCAACTTTAAGTTTCTGCAAATTGAATAAGGTATCAATTTTATACTAACACTGAAATCACATAAAGCATGTCTAAAAAAATTTATCCTAATTGACATGGCAAGGTAAAACTACCTAAATCCTCTAATTTTTTTAAGAATTTTATTCATTAATAAAGTATTACAATTTTTAGATAATTAAACCATCCATACACACTCTAAATTTTTATAATTAAAGCATAGTTCTTTCATACATTTAGCATATTTAGACATATATAATAAAGCTTCAGCAAATGGTAAATTTACATTTAACTTTTTAAATATATCCTGAAATCTGGTTAATTGTCCATTATTCTTTTCTTTCCTAGGTACTGAGGCATAAGGCCATTTAGAGCCATCAACAATAGGAACAAGTTTATTCTTAACTTTACCTTTCTCAACAATAATAGGCACTTCAATATTCATATTAGGTTTAAAAATACTTACCTTCATGTCGATTCTACAAATTGTAAAGAATTCTTACCATTTTTAGCTTCTTTTACCTTTTTTCACTTCTCAAGGTGATTGCTTTTTCTACCCCATTAGGTTTTCTATCCATATTGGATGAGAAAGTGCCATAGGTCCTATTAAAGAGAGAATTTATAAGTTGCCTGACTTGAGTCTTTAAGTTTCTAATAGAGGCTTATTGATTTCTTATCCAAACATCCTGAAATTTCCATCTAACATCTTAACTAGCCATGAATATGGATTAAGTGGTCATAAAGTTGAAAAATATCTTTGCTAAATTTGGCTTCCTATCCTGAGTGGGTTGAGATCTTGCTTGAAATCGTGGTGGTTTATAAGGTTGAGCTTGATACGTAGATGGATAATATGCTTAAGCTTGTGTTTGGTATAGTTGCTTGTTATTCCTATTGGGAGCTACATTTTAACTAAAGGGACGGCTAGGTTAAGGGTTATATATGGATGAGTGGTTCACATCTCTCCATGAAAAGTTAGGGTGAATCTATAGGTATTACTATAAAGGTTCACTCTATTATTCTCTTTAACTATTGAACATATGCTTTCCCCACTTTTATTTCAAGGTGCTACTTGTGTTTTTGCATAAACATCACATCCTTGAGATAAAATAGACACATTTTGTACCTTTAACCCATTTAGCTATTTCTTCAACAACATCAATGGTGCCTTAAGCATGGTTACTTCATCTACATTGTGTACACTTTGTTTCTTATACGCAATCCTTATACTTACCCATTGAGCATCATTGGTAGCCATCTCATCCAATAGTAGGAAAGCTTCTTCTGGAACTTTGTTCATAAAACTTCTACCTGAAGGTAGATCCATGAGAGATCTAGTTATTTGATTCATATTTGTATAAAAAGTAGACATTAGTTGATATAAAACAATTTCATGATATAGAAAATTCTTTAAAAGTCTCCTAAATATTTCTAAAGCCTTATAAAATGGTTCCTTATAAAACTATTGGAAATTGTAAATATTATTCCTAATAGTGGCTATTTTATGGTTGGAAATAATAGGACTAAAAATTTTTCTTGCATTTGCTCCTCTGATCAAATGGATTGATTTAGTAGCATTTGTAACCAATCTTTTGCCGTACCAATAAGAGTAAAAGGAAATAATTTAAGCCTAATAGCATCTATAAAAACATTTGGAATTTGCATTGTGTCACTAAATTTTGGAAAAGTATCCAAATGTTGAGTTAGATCCTCAATCTCTTATCCTGAAAACTAATTCTTTTTTACCATGGTGATGGTAGCGGGTTTTATCTGAAAATGTTGGTTTTTAGGCCCAAATCCATTCCCTTGAGCTTGGTTATTCATGCCTTGGTCTCTTATCAAAGGTGGTGGGTTATTTATAGGTAGGTTATCATGCTCATGATCTTGTGGTTCCATGTTAATTTGCCTTAATGTCCTAATCCTATGAAATGTGCCCTCAATTTTTGGTTCACTATGCAAAATTGGGTCGCCTCTTACCATAAAATATTAACACCTAGAAAGAGTAAAAGAATAAAATTAATAAAAGTGTAAATAATAGAAATAGAAGAAGAACACACAAAATTCACTTTAAAATCTAAAACACGTAAATAAATGCCAATTCCCAGGTAATGGCACCAAAAACTTAACTGATGTCTAGCAAGTGTACTAGATTGGCTCGTAAAATAAAAAAATATAATTAAGACCCCAAATATGGAGCACAAAAGAAAATTGTGTAAGAACTAATATTTCAGATTATAGAATGAAAGCTATGTGCAAAAAATTAAAGAATTCCTAAGTTTATAGTAATGAAGAGTTAACTAAACTAAAAATAGAATCTTAAACAACTTAAAGTAATGAAACTAATACAAGTAAACATGAACTAAGACAAATAAACTTAAATTAAACAAAGCAAGATGTAAAAGATAATAAATTTCAATAATAATAAGTACTTCTGCTAAAGGACTATCCACCTTGACTAATATTGTAATGGCTTAGTCAAAATTAACACAATTGATTATGGAAAACAAATAATAAATTCTGATATCTTTTAAAGAACATAATTCTAAGCATTAAATGCTCTTATGAGGAGTAACCAAATACTTAGCATAAATATCCAATTTATTAACTCCTAAACATCTATGAAAGTTTTTTCAAGAAATTTAACTTTAGTCTATTCTTAGTTTAACTGTAACACCCTAATCCACTAATCATGGATAATCATCGATCATCATCATAAACCTAGTAAAGATCAGGCAACAATAATAATAATTATAGGATAGGCCATAATTACATGCCATAATAAAATAATCAAGCTTATAGATAAATAATCATAACATAAATGGCCTTCAAGTATCCTGAAATCCTTAAGGAAACCATATCTTGCCTAATTCTTTGGAGCTTAACTCGAACCTACATGGATAAACAAGTGCTAAGCTATAAAGCTTAGTGGGGAACAAAACTCTCTCTCTCTCTCTCTCTCTCTCTCTCTCTATATATATATATATATATATATATATATATATATATATATATATATAACCTCTTTTCACAATTCATCTCATCATATAAACTTTCACAATAACATAGGATAACATATGAGTCTATTATATTGATCATATCACAATGGAAATATTGGGGAAGTCCTCAAACTTAATAATAAAAACATGCTTACTAACATCTAGAGCATTTTGTAAATTATCTTGTTACGAAAACTTGTCAAATTACTATCATAAGCTTACATATTTTCTTCCATTAAACTAGCTTGATTCATACCCTTCCTGATCCTTACTACTTCAGAATTCATACATCCAAGTTGTTGATAGCACAAAACTTTAACTTAATGCATTAATTATATTGTTACATAAGTTATGCATTCTACATTAAATCCATGCACACGAGAGTGCTTATTCCATGTATCAATCATAGAGTTATTGTTAGACAGGATTTCTTCATATATCTTTACATAATTCTCATTTCAGGTTCTTACACACCTATCCTTGAATGCTAACTTATCATTCAATTTAAACATCATACCACATCATATTATATATATATCAGGGTTTGCACTTTGGTTTATATTAGAATTATACATATGCATATACATGTGTAAATGTTTATATGCATACTAACAGGTTTGCATGCCATCTCAACGAACAGGTATTACATATCATGATTAACAAACAAAGTCCTCATACCATATGCAAACAGAAAAATCTTCCTAATAGTTGATGTAAGACATCACAATCAAGTAATAAATATCATGGCATTTCATTTCACAGAAACAATTTATAGCTAACCAGAATTTAGGATAAAATAATATAGTAGATCATTTATCATGCTTCCAATATATATATAAGTGATACAATTCGATACATACATTACTTTATTTCTTGTACAATTTACATCTTCAATAGCCTGCCTAAGTACTAGTTCAAAGGGTGAATAACGGGAGAAATGGATACCCGAAGGTATCAAACTATGGATATCCGAAGATATCAACTATAGACCCAAACAGGGTCAAGTAATGGTTCCAGCAAGGAATAAACTATGAACCCAAATGGGGTCAAACAATGGTTCTATTAAGGAACAAGACCCAAACGGGGTCAATTATGGCAGCTGTGACTGTATCCCTTTAGGCATGCCTATCTAATCCACAACTGAACTAAAACCCGCAGGCTTAACCGTTCTTAATCATATTTCGATTTAACATATTATTTTCTTCTTTACTTATTATAGCATCTTTGCTTAATGACAACATTCATATAAGAATTCACATTATTCTTATCATATTTCAATATCAAGCACTAGGCTCCAGTGCACATAGATGATATCATATGATCACATAGATGAATCAACTTTCATTCGTTCATATCATAATAGTTATATGTTTATGCCAACAGTAATAATATGTAATCTTTCATAATTAGCATTGCACATGTCCACATATACACATACATATATATTGCTTACATCATGTCATTACATGTTTTCATTTCTTATACTTGTTCACATAATAAGTTAACTATTCATCAAAGCATGGTTGAATCAAATATAAAAAACTGACTTACATAGCTCACAGTAGTTCTCAATGACATACCTTATTTTTGTTTGCCATAAGCAGCTTCCATACACAATCATATTTCACATCAACATATATATATATATATATATATATATATATATGCACATATCATCATGTTAAACAACACTTATGCAACATAATTCATATAGTAAAATAAGTAAGTTCTCTCTCTTAGCTTAGGGTTAATACTTATTCATCTTTAATCCCCTTTAACTCACTTTTATAGTCTATTAGATTATAGACACAGAGTTGATTTTCCTTAATATCATTAAATATACACTGATCAACTTACTTATACTTTCTATCTTATAACATTTTAAGGCCAGACAAGTTTATATAAAATTATTTCATCGTAATTGTTAGCATACTACTTGTAGACTTATGGTGTTCATATTATGCCACAAGGTATGAATAGATAAATAAGTAAGTTTTCTTATATCATAGCTCATTATTAAATTTCCATCATTAATTTCTATTATGGCTTAATGCATAATCAACTTCTATAGTTTGACATTTGAGTATCAATTAATATTCCATCTCTTTTAACTTAGTCATGCACATTGCAACTATCTTCTTAATGTTACTAGATCATAACATGGTAATCTCTTGCCATTGTAAAGAAACATTAATATATATGGTAATTGGGCAAAGGCAGTTACTTTGACTGAGTTCGCATTGATACCAACTTCATAAGACACATTAAATAGCATAAAAATTTTAGAGTCATTAGGTTACTTCTTACTGTCCTTAATCATATGCTTATTAGATTGTCGCTTACTCTTGTTAGTTATGTGTTTGAATGGCACCAATTATACATTCTTAACATTTAAATTCAGTTAATAGCCCTTCCTATAGTCACAGCTTTCTAAACTATATATTTATTTTAAATCTTAGCATTAAAAGACTTTTAGAACTATAATAATTCATGGGAAATCAATTAACATACCATCCATCACTTTTATACCCAACTATCATAAACCTTTCTCATTACTAGCTTAATTTCTCCTTATTATATCACTATCTTATAAACATGGCTATACAATATTGTGCTTTTAGGGTGGAGAAGAACCTTTAAAAAATAAAGTGTACAACTAGCTGTGCATGAGAGGAAGGATGGCCATAAGTAGCTTTGCACTTCCATGAAGAAAATGGGTGAGTGGTCGTGCTTGGCATTAAGGCAATCTATGCTTGGCTGTGTACTTCAAGGGGCAAAACAATGAGCAGCCATGCATGGCATTAAGTAAATCCATGCCTAGCCATGTATGGAGAAGAAGGACAATATGGTTGGCTATGCATTCTCAAGAATAAAAACATAATTGGCCGTGCATCAAAGGAAGAAGAAACATAATTGGTTGTGCATCAATGGAAGAAAAAACATAATTGGTTATGCATGAGAGGAAAAAAAGCATAATTGGCCGTGCATTCTGGAGAATAAAAGAGTGATTAACCATGCACTCCCAAAAATGAAAAGAGTGCTTGGTCGTGCATGAGGGGATCATAAGAAACCTAGAATCTTGATTATGCAGAACATGAATGTAAATCATAGATCTCACTTCCCCACTTACTTAAATGATCATTTAAGTTACTAATCATATTATACTCATCAAAACTTACTAGATTGAACCCTTAATCTCACTAAGAAACACATACAACAAATGAAGGAAAATAAATACAGTAACATCTCATGACAATTCTCATACCCGATACTCAAGCTTCAACTCCTTCAACATCCATTAATCTAGCTCTCTCTCTCCTTCTTTTCCTTATACATAGAGACAACAAGCATAACTTACCATCTCTCAACAACCTTAAGATCAGAAATCAAACATAGAAGAAGAGATCTATGGGAGGGAAAACATTACCTTTAAGCTAAAACACCAAAACCCTAGATTTCCTCTTTTTCATCCCTTAACCACAGAGAGAGAGAGATCCCTCAAAAATGTCGATATTCACATCTCCCGAAATCCCAAAATAATTGAGTGGGATAAATATCTTCCTAAAGAAATTTCCAAAATACCCTTATACACTTTAATCTCCTAAATTTTCTTTTCTTACAATATAACCTCAAGGCTTCTAATTTAATTTTAATTACATACTTCCTTAAAATTACAACTTACCCATTTTCAATTATATACATGCTGAAATTTTCAAAATACCCCTCTTGGGACTTAACCTCGATAATTGCAAAATAATCAAATTTTGCCTTAATTAATTATAATCCTCATTAATTAATAATAATTCAATTAGAGTCATGATTGGGGCCTCACATCAACTTTCAACTTTCTTAGTCTTGTTTCACTCTTATCAACATAAAATTATCTCAAATTTAGAATATAACCATGCATCAATACAAATGAACCAAACTAAAAACATGCATATCCTAAGTCATACTTGAAATCAATCGTCAACCATTTATCAAATAAATAATCATCAATTTAATAAAAACCAAAGATGAGACTTTTTCTTAGGAAATAAGAAAAAATCAACTTGCATTGTGTTAAAGCTTAAACTAAGTCATTCCAATAAAATTTTAAGAATTCAAGTATCCTTCAGCAAAAGTAAAGAAATTACTCATATTTTATTTTAAAAACTAAAGAAAAACTTAAATTAAAAGATAAAATACACATAGAATCCTTTAGCTCCCCTTGAACTCCTCTCAGAGCCTTTAACTGTAACCTCCAAAACCTAAGTGAAAACTAGGTTTAAACTAAGACAAAATTCCTAATTAAAAATTTTCCCCCCTATATTTTGTGTTTTTTTTTGCTTAAATAGACCAAATCTGAAAGAAATTTGGCTACCAAAGCCTCATAAATCAGATAATATTAGGCGTTGTAATTCAACTAAACAAAGTGAGCTTTTCTTCTTTTGATCTTTAAGCTGCCTCGGTGGAGGGAGAGTTCCCTCCACCGAGGTGGTTCCCTCTATATACCCTCTTATCCTTTTCACCTCAGTAGAGGGGAAAATCCCCTCCACCGAGAGACTAACCTTTGGACTAACATGATAAAGCCTCTTTCAAAATCACTTAAAAGATGAATTTCCTCCTTTTCCTTTAGATGTTTTCTTTTTCTTCAATTACACACCTAAAAACACCAATTTATACAATTAAGTCCATAAAAAGCTAAACCAGGAAATTAAACATCAAATTAATTAAATAAACACCAAAATTAACACCATAAACACATTAATAACATAGTATAATTCACAATTATCAAAAAGAAAGGAGAATTTTGGCAAAGTGATAAAAAGAAAAAGAAGAAAAGGTTGACACATCCTAATTTTTACCCCTATATATACCCCATAGTGAAGGGCTAAAATGAGTCAAAGTATAATAATTTGTGGGCTTATAATATGCCATTTGTCATATCCTTATTTGTTTCGATACTTTATTTTCAAATTTCTATGTAAATTAGTCTAAAAATATGAAAAAAAAATATTCCTTTATGTATATCTAAATTCTCATGTCAAAATGAAATTGTTTCGATAAAGATTTTGATTCGATGGTGCCATTATCGATCTAGTAATTCACTTTTTTTTGCCTCAAATAAATTTTAACCCCATAGAAGAATATGAAACTGCAAATAATTTTAATCCATTTCATCTTATTACTTGCCTTTGTTAATTCAAATTAAGTAGAATTAAAATCTCATTTACAAGTTCTTTACATTCTACTAATCGTGCTTTTTCATTATTAAGATTACTTTCTTCTATTGTACATACAATTTCCATGCCATAAGATATACAAAAACATATATTATATAAAAAACATTTATAACATGTTTACATTACTTGTTCACTTATATATATTACATGTATTCTACACAAATACATTACAAAAATTATATATAAAAAATAAGACTTCAAGCTTTACTCCCTAGTGGCTAGTAAACGTTAATAAAAAAATCCCGAGACTTCAACACTTGAGTACCTACATTGGAAAAACACTCATGCTGAGCAATGGCTCAATGGGAAGAGAAATAATGCAACTAACATCTTTACAAAGTCATAAATATCGTAATACAATATGCGAGTACTAATGTCATATAATAATATTCAATATTTAAGTATACATGATATACACTTTAATTAACACATGAATCTATTAACAATAGTAATTTCATGCAATAATTAACATATTGATTTCATTATCAATCACATAAAGATAAACTAGCATTACTATGGACCACTAAATCATTTACAACTCTTTCATTACCTAAATTCCCATTAATGGTGGATAATAGGACCAATCATTAAGTACTAATGAGTAGCATCGAACATTTGGAGACATAAGTCTCGAATTAGTAAATACCTAGTGGTATCAAATAGTAGACACCTTTAGATGTTACTACTAGGTAGCTGCAATCACTAACCCTTATAGACATTTCTATCAATAATGACTATGTGATATTCAGGCTCTCATTTAGAGTTTGATTATTAATTAGTTTTTTTATTACTAATTAGTTTTACATACAATACACTTTTGAGCATTTAATAATTAATCACTTGAAAGCATACAACATTATCAATATATTACTTATCAATAAACTACTTATAATCAATTACACTTACACATAATATACAATTTAATAACATATACATTAAATTTACAACTAACAACAAATGCATTATAAACCATGTAAGTACATATAGGTCACATTACATGCCCTTAATTAAATTTATAATCTAATATTTAATTAAATGTTCATGTCTATTACATAATATATTGACCCTAAACATGAGTTTATAAAGTTGTATAAGCATCCAAGAAAGTTTGGATGTATTTCAAAAACATTTAGGTGAGAAAATCGATTATAGGCTGAAATAGGGTGTACCTAACTGGATTAACATTCAATCTAGTAGGATGATTAGCATTCTATACTAAAAAATGGCAATCCATATGGATGGATTTGCCCTAATCTAGTTAGGTTGGTGATCAACTAATAAATAACTTGTTATTTTACTAATTTTGAAAAAATGGATTTCTAAGTCCCACTTGTACAGGGATTTAAGCATAGTAAGCAAGGTTTTTAAGCAAAATGCCCTTCTACAAAAAAGTTTTCCTATGTATGTAGTTTCTAAAGCCATAGGAATCAAGTCATTTGAAATTTTATAACAAGAGATAGCCATACATTAGGTTAGAATGCTCGAGTTGACAAGTCAACCTCTTTATAAGAATTTTATATCGATGAGTCTAGTGTATTTTTCAATTGGAATTACTCCATTTAGAGCTCTATAACTCAAGTTGGAATCAAAACAGTTATTGTAGGTCATATGAATCATACACTAAAACTTTACCAACTAGCTTCTTTCTCTACACTTTTTTAAGTTATGCATACTTTACTATGAAATTCTCATCTATGAAATATTTAAACACTCAATTACATGTTCTAGCAACTAAAATCAACAACATATATATAAGGAAAACAAATACTCCTATAACTCTAAAACTTGTTCCTTCCTTATCTTCTCTACACTTTCTCTTTTCCTTTATATTTACTCCTCATTTCTTCTTCAGCTTTCATCACTAAATTAGTATTTAATCTTTGATTAAAAATTTGAAAAAAAATTATTCTAATTGGCGTTCTAAAAGAATAGAAGGGAGAAAATTCACTCAATTACTTACTTAACTCACTTAAAATCTATAGCTTTTCTTTTTCTCTCTATCTCTCTCTCTAAACTTTAAGCACAAGAGCGAAAACTTAAAAAAGTTTAATGAAGAAAATTATAGCATGAAAAAGCTAGAATTTTCCACTAGAACATGGTCAGCCACTTATCTATAAAGAGGCATATATTTTTTGCTAATGAAGCAAAAACTCTAGAATAAGGAATGATGTCAACATTTCATTGGTCCAAAAATTTTAATCCTTGGTTAATTTAAATTTAGTATCTTTCTTCAGTTAACATTACCATGTGTATAATTTGTCACTTCTTTCTTTACTTTAATCCTCAATTACATACATAAGTCAAGGGTTACATAAATTTTTAAATTCCTTCAATAAAAGCTCAAATACCAAATACATCCCAAACTCATAATTAAGGTTTTTTTTCTTTAAAACATATATAGTCACTCACTCTAATCCTTTTAGGGTACATCTTGTAGCATTACATTTCTCTCCTCTATAAAAGAATTTTGTCCTTGAAATTATTTTTGTTATCACACATTGCACTACATTGCATTATAACAAAACATTACATGAAAACAAACACTATATAAAATATACCAGGTAAACTTTTTGAATCATCCTTCTCTTCTCTAATCATGGCATACACTCTGGCTTGACCATTAGGAGTTGTCAATTTCTTTACAATCTCAAATAGCACTTGTATTGTTTTACCTATGCTTCTTTCACTTTTTCTAGCATAAAAAGCATTAACATTGCCTTAACTCGCTTTCGGTGCTAATTTCTCTCGAGCTTGGGGGCAATTGGCAAGCACATGTTCCATGCTGCTACACTTGAAATAACCTCCAGTGAGCATCCTATACATACAACTATGTCACATCTGACAATGCTCACACACCAATAAATTTCTATTGCTAAATGTTGGTGCAGCTCTAACCATCAATGCTTATGAACTTTCTTGGTGCTAACAAATCCACTTTATTGCAACTTTCTCTTTTGTTCCTTCTTTTGCTTTACTTAGATTTTTCTGCTTTCAAGGTAGCTGAGACCAATTGATAGTAATTCATTGCTTGCATGGCTATTATTACAATTAAAGGTTCTCTAATAATCTCATTCAACTAGTCCTCAAATTGCTGACATCTGAAATCTTCGATTAATAATGCATAAGTACATACTTATTGAGTTAGCTAAACTCTTTCTCATATTCTATCACTCGCAAATTCTTTTGCTTTAAACTCACAATTTCTTTCAACCTAGCTTCTCTATAGGCTTTAGTAATATATCTCTTCTCAAACTCTTAGGCAAAGAAGTCCAGAGTTAACTTAGCAGGTCGTTAAGGATTTTGAAGCACCAGCTTTCACCAATCATAACCTGGACCTTACAGTAATGACACTATACAAGTGACTCATTAAGTCTATGGATAATTAATCTCTTGCAATATTCTGCCTGCCTTTTCTAACTAGAACTTCGCTAATCCAACTCATCGATAAAAGTGCCTCTAAACTCTTATGCTACTTTTTTTCTAATTACATCTATAAGAGCTTTTTGGAAAGTCAACCTATTTAATATCTACATCAATCCTTGTACAAACATTGGATTATCTTGAGGATGTTCTTAACCCTTTACTTATTATGGTTACTTAGGTATTGAAGGATTAACACGTGCTATATTTATACTTTCAATGGTCTCACCTACATCTTCATAGGATCCAATTCCATCCTTGCCTTGCAAACAATAAAACAACAGTATCTGTATTTAGGTCACAACACTAAATATATACAAATCTAATACATTCTCTAACATGCTATAGTCTAGAACTACCAAAACCTATGCTCTAATATTACTAAATTGTAACACCCTTATACCTTATAGAAGAATATAAGAGCACTAACAATTCTAATCTATTTTATCTTATTATTACTTTTTTTTAATTCAGATTAAGTAGAATTAAATTTTCATTTACAAGTTCTCTACATTTTATTAATCGGGCTATTTTCATTATTAAGATTACTTTCTTTAATTTTACATACAATTTCCATACCGTAAGATATACAAAAACATGTATTATATCAAAAATATTTATAACATATTTACATTACTTCTTCACTTATATATTACATGTCTTCTACACTCTACATTACAAAAGTTATATACCAAAAATAAAACTTCAAGCTTTACTTCCTGATGGCCTGCAGATATGAACAAAAAAATTCTGATACTTTAACACTTGAGTACCAACATATGAAAAATACCCGTGCTGAGCAATGGCTTAGTAGGGTGCAAAATAATGCAATTAATTTCTTTATGAAGTCACAAATATCATAATACAATATCCAAGTACCAATGTCACATAATAATAATCAATAATTAAGTATATTTGATAAGAACTTTAATTAACACATAAATCCATTAACAATAGTAATTGCATGCAATAATTAACATATCAATTTCATTATCAATCACACTAACATACACTAGCATTATTGTACAATGCTAAATCATTTAAAACTTTTTCATTAATTTTGCATACAATACCCAGATGAGAAATTAATTATTAATCACTTGAAATCATACAACATAATCAATATATCACTTATCAATATACTTTTTATACTCAATTACACTTAACACTCAATATACAATTTAATAATGTATGCATTAAAGTTATAGTGAACAAAAAAATGTAATATGAACCATGTAAGAACACTAGTTCACTTTGCATGCCCTTAATACAATTTGTATTCTAATATTTAATTACTTTTTTCATGTCCATTACATCATATATTAACCCTAAACATGTGTTTGTAAAGTTACATAAGCGCTTGAGAAAGGTCAAATGTGTTTCGAGAACTTCCAAGTGAGTAAAATCCATTCTAGTCTTAAAATAGGGTTTACCCAACTTGATTAACATTTAATCCAGTTAGGTGAGTGGCATTCTATACTAAAAAATTGCAATCTACATGGCTGGATTGGCTCTAATCCAGTTGGGTTGGTGCTCAACTAATAAATAACTTGTTATTTTACTAATTTTTAGAAAATAAATTTCTATATCCTATATTTATAGGGATTTAGACAAGATAAATAAGGTTTTAAGGAAAAATTCCCTACTACAAGAATGTTCTCCTATATTTATAGTTTCAATAGCCATAAGAATTAAGTCATTTGAGCATTTATAACAAAAGATATCCCTAAATTAGGTTAGACTACTCTAGTTAATAGGTCAACCTTTTTATAGTCATTTTATGTCTGTTAGTTTAATTTATTCTCCAATTGGAATTACTGTATTTGCAGCCCTATAATTTGAGTTATAATCAAAATAGTTGTTGTACATCATTGGATCCTACACCAGAATTTTTCCCACTAGCTATTTTCTCTACACTCTTTTCCTTTGTGCATACTTTACCATCAAATTCTCATTTATATATTATTTAAACACTCAATTACATATTCCAGTAACTAAATTCAACCTCATATATAGAAGGAACGCAAGCACACTTATACCACTTAAAACTTGTTCTCTCCTTTTCTTCTCTAAACTTTATATTTTCCTTTTTCTTTACTCCTCACTTGTTTTTCAATTTTCCTTGCTAAAATAATGTTCAATCTTCTATTAAAAATTTTTTTTAAAAATACATTAATTGGCATGCTAAAAGAAAATAAGGAAGAAAATACACTCAATTACTCACTTAACTCAATTGAAATCTACAACTTCTCTCTTTCTCTCTCTCTCAACTTCCAATATAAAAATAAAAATTTATAGAAGAAAAGAGCAATAAAAAGCTTGAAATTTCCACTCTAACATGGCTAGCCACTCATCTATAAAGAGGTAATTTTTTGCCCTAATTAATGAAGCAAAAACTCTAAAATAAGGTATGATGTCAACATTTCATTAATCCAAAAATTTTAATCCTTGGATAATTTGAATTTAGTCCATTTCTTTAGTTATCATTACCACATGCATAATTTTTCACTTCGTTCTTAATTTCAATCCTCAATTACATGTATAAGCCAAGGGTTACATACCTTGTTAACTACCCTCAATAAAAGCTTAACTATTGAATATGTGCCAAACTCAAAATTAAGGTTCTTTTATTTTTAAATACATATAATCACTCACTCCAATCCTTCTAGAGTACATCATATGGTGCTATCTTTATACTCGCTTAGTAGCTATTGTTACTTGTAAAATTTTCTAATTGAAGGTATCTCTCTTAATTGCTTCTAAATTCTAAAACAAAGCTTTTTAACATGTTCTTAAACACCTATAACATATCACATTGGTTTAGTTCTAATTCCTTACTTACAATGTATTTACCTATTAAAGTTTACTAGGTTACCCAAATAACTCTTTTTGATTAGTCATCTATTTAAGGTTGAAAGGCAATGTTGAAGTGACGCTTGGCACTTGGTGATTCATGTAGCTATTTCTAGAATCTTGCAGTAAATTGGGGATCTCTATATGATATTATGTAGAAAAGAACTCCATAAAGTTTGACCACTTTATTAATATATATTTCTGCTAGTTTGAATAAAGAATAATCAGTTCTCATTGGTAAGAAATAAGTAGACTTCATCAATCCATCAATAATCAACTAAATAGAGTCATATTGCCTCATAGTGAAAGGTGATCCATAAATAAAATCCATGGTGATCTTATTCCATTTTCACTCTGATATTATAATAGGTTGCAATAATCTAGAGGGAACCTAATGTTCTACTTTAACCTACAGGAAAATCAAACATCTTTGACAAAATCTACAATATCCCGCTTCATACTAGGCCACCAACATTGAGCCTTCAAATATTGGTACATTTTAGTGCTACCTTACATAGAATAACTATTATTATTAGCCTCTATCAAAATGTTTATTCTTAAATTTGTGTCATTTGGTAGATAAACGATCCCATTATAGTATAAGTAGTCATCACTACCTAGGAGTACTCACTATCCTTGCCTTAATGGATTTGTTTAGTAATGAAAACCAACCTTTCATCTTGCTTCTAGATGACTTTAACTTGCTACAATAAGTCAAGTTTAATTTGTATATCTGCTATGTGAAGTTTCCTCTTTTTATCTTATCATTGCTGATGATTTTCTTATGAAAAGTTGACTTAAGCCTGCACAGCCTTAAAAGTCTAATCTAATATAGATGAGATGCATACTTGCAACCTGGGCTAGCAAATTAATTGGAGCAATAGTCCCTCTTAAAGGAATTACATATATACATTACACTACTAGATTAGGAAGAGTGTCTGCTATTGCGTTAGGTTTTTCAATCATTATTTTGGAGATATATTAAGAAGAAGTCAAAACTTTTTTTTAATTGATATAAATCATTTTATATTCTCTAATGGTGTAAAAGAGATGATAAGAAATGGTATTTTTGAGCATTCTCATATGCATGTTTTGAGATTAAGACGATGTCTAAAGCTATTGCAGTTGGTAAAAAAGGCTCAATTAATTGATCAATATGAAATCTGAGTTTAGTGATTTTTTTCATAGCTATAAGGATGATGGTCGGATTCGAGGCTAGAGATGGAAGGAATTTACATAACTAGAAGATCCTACATTATTAAAAGGTAATAAATATAACATACCATTGAGTGTATCATACAAATGACTAATTATGGAGTTAAATTCTTGAATTTCAAACAAAGGTGTCACTTGTTTTCTTTCTATTCATGCTTTATATTACTTAGTATTTGCTTATCATTTATTTTTCACTCTTAGGAAATCACATACAACTAGTACTTGATTTTATAAATCCCCAGCATAAGTGAGTGATCGAAAATCATAAATGCTATTTTATTTATTTTTTCATTAGCTATTCATGCCTTTGTTGTGTAAGTTTATATGTTATAATATCTATTCATTTGGAGCGTTGCAGCCCTTAATTTGATAAGGATGTATTTTGTTTTCTTTGCTTTTCTCTAAATGACATGCTAAATTAAAAGATGGTGTTGCTCTTTAGTAAGCTGATCGGATGCTCCAGTATGTGTTTTTTCCCTCTTCTTTGTTGTTTCTTTGGGATTTCTTTATTAAGGTCCTTTTTTATCCTATTAAATATTTTGTTTTCTGATTGCATTTTCTCTAAACATATAAACCCTTTTTCATGAGTTACTAATAGAAGAGAAAAAGGAAACCTAAATATGTGTAATTTTTAACTAAGATCTTAATACCTGAAATAGGTTATTGAAAGGCCCTAAAATTATTAAAAACCCAAAATAGATTAAAAGAATATTTAAACTAGAGAACTCTTGAGTTAAAAAAATGTAGCTTTTCGTAGTATTAGTTTTCCAACCATAAAACCTTCATAGAACTGACTTCATTCTTATTTTGCAATTATCCTATATGAATCTAAAGAAGTATCAAAGTGGTTGTGGATGAAGATATGTATGCACTAGAGATTATTATGATGGCCTAATTTCTCAAAATAAATTGGTTTGTCCAAGATACAATGGCTCGAAGGCCTGCAGACTCTTAAGAAAAGCTCAGATGGATTTTTAAAGAAGTGTGTGGTTATGTTAAAGCTATCTTGAATAGTTTTGCTGCTAATGTTCCCAAAGTAAGTGTGCTACTACCATTTAGTATTTCTTATCCTTATTGTTGGTTGCTTATGATTACATTTGGCATTATCTACTTAGTTAAATAGGCAATTGTTCTTTGCCAAGTTAAGAAGGCATAGGAGGATATGCTAAATTAGTTGTACAGCTCTGTCAGGTCCAATGCATTATTCTTTATTTCCTTTGATAAAATCTATTACTTTATTTTTTACTATCGCATCCATTTTACATCTTTTGTTGGCTTGTTCACATGAATTTTTTGGTTATCTAATGTGATTGTTCACATGGTTGTATTACATATATTTGACTCAAAAATCAAATTTTTGAACCTGTTGTGTTTATGGCCAGTGCTCAAAGCACATCAAGGATTGAAGAAATGCTTCAAGAGGACAAGAATGTTAAGTGCAAGAGAGAGTGCTACCAGAAATAGTCCTCTTTCCTCTTTAAATGAACTTGCCAACTCAGCATTCATGACGATCGAGCATCTGTTACTTCCAGTTGGTCTAATGGTAGTGGATTAGGTAAGAATTTGAAAAATGCAGGGTCATACTTAAAGCTATCAAGCTCATATTCTGAGAAAGATGGTTCTATCTTTTTAGTCAGTTTTACAATTCAATTATATTTTCTAGCCATGAGTTCTTCAATTATTTCAAAAACTTTCGTGTCTAAGTTTTTGTTGGCTAATTTAAAACCCGAGCCACCAAAGCTGCATAAATTTGGTTAATGGTATTTGATATCCACTGGGATATTAGGTCATGTTATAGGTTATCATGGATAATCAATGCATAGTTTAGTAGAATTTTATACAACTATTTATTCTTATGTATGGCAATATTTTGATGATTGTATTTGCTAATTCTTGTAATTATCCAATAGAAAAAAGTAGCCCCAAGACAAATGGCCCATCAGTTGATGACTGGAGATCTACATTTGATGTGGTTGCCAATGCATTATAATTAAAATTTGTAACAATTGTTTGCGACGAAATGATGACAGATGGCATCATCATAAATTGTTTTATCCATGCTAAAAATAGCAACAGAAATTACAATTTCATTGAACGGAATTCTATTTTTCTTTGCTAAAATTAGCATCAGAATAAATTTTCAATTGTTAAAATTGATCAATTCACCGAACCTTACCTTGGTTGAATTTAGCACTAGAATTTATTTTCCATTGCTAACTTTAACAATAGAATTATATTTCTATTGCTAAAAAAGGCTACCGCTGGATTAGTAACCAAAATTTCAACTACTATTTTTGATTAGCAACGGAAAATATATTTTTCGTTTCTAAATTGCAATTTTCTTGTAGTGCATTATCCTTTACAAATTAGGCATTTATACAAAAACTTTGACAAACTGACTATTTACATTAATATACTCTAGGACTTTTCCTTGTGTTTATCACCCTCAAGCAAGCTTTGTCCTTGAGCAATCCTACCAGAGATACTTACATAGATATAACACAAGTGCTAAGCTACATAGCTTAGTGGAAAAAGAAAATAAGCTTCAAACAACCACTCACAATAGTTGTTGCACAACATACAAACATGAAAAGTATATAGAAGAATGGCTTCTAATAATTTATAAGATAATAAAAGGAAAATGATAATAAGTAACAAAATGAATAGTAAAAAAATAACCCTTTCATTGTTTAATAATTAAAATTTACATAGTAATGCATATGTTATTATACAGATAATTGTTATATTTACTTGTTATTATCATATAATTAGTCATATGATAATTCACTTTCACTTTTACTTTTAATATATTTTCTTTATAAATGCCTGCCTAAGTTCTATAGGCATAGATAATGGAATCTATAGATACCCGAAGGTATCGATCACATGGATACCTATAAGTATCGATCCTGTGGAGACTCGAAGGTATCAAATCTATAAACCCAAATATGGCTGAGATTGTAGTCCTAAATGCAAACAAACTATAGACCCAAATAAGGTCAAGATTATAGTAGCTGTAAATATCCTTATAGGTATGCCTATATATCCACTACCAAGTACTGTACACAGGCATTATGTCATTTCTTATGTTACATCACTTATTGAGTTCATATACTATTAATATCATAAAAATACACATACGTATCCGGTTTTGATGAAAGACATACCTATATTCCTGCATACATGCATTTAAATATTCTTTATAACAATCTTAAAGCTAGTAACAAAGCTATAAATGTATACCTTCAATGTACATAAACATAGTAAATGTGTCAATAAAATTTTATATATGCAACTATTCTACTTTCCATGTCATTAAGTTAGCATATTTACAAAATATAAATAAACATAGGTGAGTATACACATTTATTTATCTATTACTCATAATGAAATACATATTTGTAATCATGCATACATGTATATTCATACTTTCATAATCTTCATAATATACTTAGAGTAAATTTCAATAACATGCACGTACAACATTAATATATGTATCAGTTCAATCAAACCATTAATCAATTCTTAATCATACATTCACATAGGTTCAAATACATTGTTAGAGTTCTAGAATAACATAGCGTGTTTGTAGGTTTCTTTTATCATAATTCATGTTTAGAATGCATTTGGTCACTTTAGATTAAAAGATAGTTCTTAAAAAGAAAATGAGAAAGTTTTAGGTCTATGCTGACTTGTGACAAGGGCTAAAGATGCCAACTTGTAACAAGTGGTGCCGACTCGTGATAGGATATGGTTCCTCGATTGACATTATTTTGCATTTTTAACATAGCTTTAGGTAGACTCAAACAAAATGGTCTTCTAACATTTTGTTATCCTATGGCTCTAGTTTTCATATCATCAAAGATTGGGCCATTTGAAGTTATATGTCATGGTATATTGTCAAAAAACCATAGGTTTCTCCAAAAGATAAGGTATCAAACTTATTCTCAATTCAAACAAAAATTTGAGGTACTTAGAGCATGAATCAGTTTATGGTATCTTCATATGAATCATCTTATTTGTATTTCTACAACTCTAGTATAGGTCAAATAATATCTATAGGTCATTTAGATCCTACGCTAGATTTCACCATTTAATAACCCTCTCTCAAGAACTTTCTTACTTGGACATATTATTACCTCTAACACATATACACATAACATTAAACACTTAAACACATATCCCAACCATTAAATTAAGCATAAATATATAATTACCAAGCTTTCATACCTTATTTGAGCTTTACCTCCTTCCTTTATTCTTCATCTCTTCGTGGGCCGTGTCTTGAATTTTCTCCAATTAATCTCATAAAGATAACATTTTATAGTCATTCCTCTATTGATTACTCATTCTAATATCCATTTAGAAAGAAATTGGAAGAGATAAACCTATTTTTACATTAACTTTGGCACTCATGTGTTGAAAAATTCTTCTTTCTCTCTCTTATCACTTCAAACCCAATGAGCAAAACTTAAAAGACTTAAAAGACGAAGAGAGTAACAATAAAAATCTAAAACTTATCCCCTAAGAAGGGTTGGATAACTTTCCTTAAGAGGAAAATTTTTTCAAGCCTCAATAATTGCTCTTTCTTTTAGAATTCACTAGGTGCCAATCTCTTATTGGTTGAAGTTTTGATCCTTTGCTTACTTACTTTTAATCCCCTCTTTAAATTTTTTAATTAAAATAAATATAATTTAGTACTTATTCCATCATTTTAGTCCTCAATCACTTGTAAGGTAGATGTATGATAATGAAATGGTATTTTTGTAAGATTAATGAGAGAAAATGTAAACAAAGGTCAAGGTAGAGTTGAAGAACAAGAGAAGAAAGAAATAGGCTTCAAATAAGGTATTGCAATTCATGTAATTGATTTTAGTTATATTTGATGTGTTGATATAGTATATGCATGATTATGGATGTGTCATTAATGATTGAGTTTTAAATTAATGGTAATTTGCATATGTGAGTTAGATTATGCCCAAAATCATATTTGGTGGCATTTCTGTCATAGGACTCATATGGCCTAGGTTTACTAATTGGATCATATCTTGAGTTTTAAGGCTCTAACTGTAATTATTCAAATTTTGAGAGTAAACTAGACTCATATGTCTATAATTCATATGAAGAGGCAAAACTTGATTCTACTTCTAATAGTGTCAAAAATTTGTTCAGAGTGGAGTGACAACTGTTACCCTATCATCTATAGCAATATACAGTTTTTTAGTAATATCTCTTGATTTATAAGTCTAAATGACTTGATTTTTAATAATTTGTAAACTATCAACATATGGAAATAAAAGTAGAGAAGACCATTATATATAGTAATGTTGTATATATATGGTATTGAAGTTATTCCAAGTATATTATTAGGATTATGAAAATGTAAAGGTATATGAAAATAAGGTTATATTGACATTTATTCAACATATTTGTGCTATTACATTATATTTGCAAGGTACTATGATTTACTTAAGTGTGTAAGGATGAATGCTCATTTGGAAAGTTGCATGTGCAATAAAAATTTGGTATTTTTCTATGAAAGTATATGTATATTAATAGTATGCTTGCTTAGTTTTGTAACTTGCTTCAAAAGTGCAAAAAAAGAACATTCCAATATAGGTATTCTATTCATTAAAATCATATGCATATATGCATGCTTACTAATGTGGATAATATATGAATTATATAAGTGAAGTGAATTGAGAAATAACTTAATGCCCCCATATAGTACTTGGTAATTGATAGATAGGCATGCATATAAGGGTAATTGCAGCTGCTAGAGTTTTTGGCGGATCTACTTTTGATCCCCATTTAGGACTATAGTTTTGGCACTATTGGGGTCTATAGGATTTTATACCTACAGATATCCATATAACCGATACCTTTGGGTATCTATAGCGCTTGTTATCCACACCCATAGAACTTAGGTAGCAATTTATAGAGAAATATAAATCAAAAATGGAGAGTCATGTGACTGATTATTCAATGTCAATGAATCCATACAATGGATATTTTTATACACGTGTACCTAAACATAAGGTTGCATTATCGAACAATGATTGTGTTATATGTATTACTGCTTATACAATGATTTATTTTCACTGTCCTTTAATATTTCATGCATTATTTGAAAATAACCATCTACATGCATTGGACATTTAAAATGTGTAAATATACCTATATATGGATTCTCTATTGTTAATATTAAAAGCATTACCTTATTATGCATTTAAATGACTTATTTCTATTCATAATGACATATATAAATAGAATTCATTATATTGTACACTTATCTTATTTGTATGTTTGTAACAATTGATGTGGGTGGTTGTTTTTAGTTTATTATTTTGTTTCCTACTAAGGTTTTTATCTTAGCACGGGTGTTTTATACGTGTAGGTTTTTTAAGAGAGGTGTTTTGAGAATAAGGTTTGCCATAGACAGTCAACACAAGGATTAAAAGTGTTTGATGTAAATTATCATTTTATAATAGTTTTGTAATAATATGAGGTTTTTAGCAACATGCCTATAAGGTAACTTCAATATATAATGCTAACTTTGTATACATGTAAAGGATAAATAAAAATAAAGTGATGCTTATAGACTTGTATATAGGATGATCATAAGATAATCCAATAGATTCAGGCTATGTATGTGAGAATTTAGATTAGAAATGTACATGAATTTGCGAATGTTTACACCAATGCATGAGCACTTATGATAAATATGAAGGTTACGTGAATCTGACTTCCCTTCGGGTAAAGGTTGAAGCCTTCGAATTTGATTGTGCCTATAAATTACTTTTAATAGTTTCCTTTATTACCTTTCATGACCCCTCTATGATATATTACCTATATGAAATAGAGACATTTGCATTCGGCCAACATAAAAAGTAACCATCATTCACACACTCTTAGGCTCCTATTAGCTAGAACCGCCTAAACCTAGGCTTTGATACCACAAAATGTAACACCTCCTCTATAAGGGCTAAACCATACTATGCATGTTAATAATGAATAATAATCATCTTTATACATAGATATCTCATATCATAATCCACATAAATTTGTCATATAACTATATATCCATATGCTCTATTATTTACAATATTAGTATCATCATATTTACAAAATCCAATATTACCAAAATAGTTAAATTATAATACTCTTTAAAATGTATTATATGCTTACACAACAATATGAATAAGACTCATACTTCAACACCTTTTATTACTTATGCTGGCCTTATTTTAGCAAATCTTATACCTGCAAAGTCCTATCTAAAGTACCTATACAGATAAATAATTATGCTAAGCTATAAAGCTTAGTAGGGAACAAATAATTTTGATCAACCACTCACAATGGTTATTCCCAAGAACACAAGTAAAAATATAGTACAATTTATTGGCACTAAACAACAAATCAATTTTATCAATTAATCAAATAAATATTGCTATAACAATTTTGTAACATAAGTTCAATCGTATAATATGTCATCTATTAACATATAATATATCTCTTTATCATGTCTTATAATTATCTCCTTAAGTTCTATAGGTGTTGTTAATAGGGCTATGGATACCCAAAGGTATCAATCATATGAATACCTTTAGACATCATCCTATGGATACCCGAAGGTATCAGACATGTAGACCCAATCGGGGTTAAGACTGTGGTCTCAAATAGGGATAAACTGTGGACCCAAATGGGATTAAAACTATAGCAGCTATAACTCTACCCTATAGGTATACCTATATATCCACAACCAAGCTCTATATGTAGGCATTAAATCATCGTTCATATTATTTCATTCATCATGTTCTTTTCATCACATTGTACACTTAAGTACATACAAATGTCCACATATAATAATAATAATAATAATGTAACATTGATTATTAATGTATATTTGTGTGAACACCGGCATTCATATACATGTAATTTGTTAGTGGTTATACCTTAGGCCAAACATTTGGCCCTTTATGTAATGTCACATTTTATTTTATAAAATTGGATTTTCTTTATATTATTATATTGTTGGCATGCTACATTATAATAGAGTTTATAAATAACAATCTAATGTTATTTTAACTAACCCTAGTCATTTATCATTAAAGGAATAATGATAAATAAAGACTAGTATGAGTTTGATTGATAATCATAGGATGATTATATTTACTGATATTAATTAAACTTATAGGAACTTGTTAGGAAACAGGGTACTGGCTAGACCCATTGTGAGATACTATATGGGTTAATGTCATTAGTGATCTCATAATAGTTATGTTGTCAATCCTTAGACCTGAGATTATCATAGTATCCGACATGACAAACATTATATTTTGACATAATAAAGCATTATCTTTAATCGGATAATCATAAAGGTTATGATTGGACATGATGAGAATCATGCAAAGGATAATGAATAATCAAGAATGAATTTGTAGAGAGAGATATATATTGGGCCTCTCGATAGGTTGGACTAAGAAATACATGGCCATTCTCAATTGAATTTATGGAGTGATCAATATTATTTGATATTATCTATATATTGAGTGATCAAGAAATTATATGTTTGAACTATATAAGTTTGACATGAACCATGATTTATGTTCAAATAAGATATCGTATGGCAAAAGGATTTTAGCGTGTTCTATTGATTAGGTTAAAATTTAATTATCGATATTCATATTATTTGGGTAGTCATAATATCTTGCTAGAGGCCGCTTATGATTTGTAGGCCTATAATAGGATTGGGACCCACTACCAACATAATATGAACCTATTGGATCACACACATAGAATGTAATGAATGGATAAGGGTTAATTCGGGCATTTCAAATTTTATTTTGTGACAAGTTAAAATTCAAAATAAAAATTTTAAAGTCAATATTATAATTCTTTTTTAAATAAGAAATAAAATATTTCTTAGTTTAATAAGAAAAGTAAAATTTTCTCTCTAAATTAGGGTTAGGTCATATATATATATATATATATATATATATATATATATATATATATATATATATATATATATATAGTGATATGTATAGTCTAAACCCTAAGCATATTGAATTAAAGCGGCAACCATCATTTTTTAAGGAGATAAAAATTCATTTTTCTGTAAGCTTAGGAAGAATACAGAAATATCAAACTTTAGCCACCAAGGAAGGGAACTAACACCCCGGATAAATTTGACTATCATGTTCAAGTGTGGATACTGATAAAGGGTGTTTGTTTCATATGAGACAACACCGGTAAAATCATTTTTTCTGCGCTTTAGGAGGTTGGTAACCGTTACCTCCACTCTTTTGAATCAATTAAATCATATGGATCCTAGTGGGTTCCAATTTTTTTTGCTGCATTATAGTTTTATTTTATTCTATCGAAACCCAAGAATGGGATCAGAGCCACTTGCGAATTTAATTGATTCAATTATCATATTTTTTATGTGTGTCATGTATATAAAATCGATTACATGTGATATGATCAGAATGTATGTTGATACATAATAAGTTAATAACTATTTTAATCATTAAAATTAATTTGTTTGTATGAGATATGAATGATATCAATTTGTTTATATAAGATATGAACGTAATTAATCAATTGATATTTATAAGATTATGTATATAGGCTGCAAAATTGATAGATGCTAATATGATTAAAATATGTGTGATAATTTTGTTGTAATATGACTAAAAGAATTATCAAGTGCTTAAATGTGTAATCTGTATTTAATTGATTCTAGTGGTATTTTGTATCTATAAGTGAATGTTTAATGCGATTAAACAACTGTTGATATGATTGGTAAATTTGAATTGTAAAGATATAAAATAATGGACCGCCGTATTATCTAATGGTAGTGCCTTATATATCATTAAAGTTATAATTCATTAATTTTAATACATCAATTTAATGCAATTAATTGAGCATGATATGAGATTTCTTAATTTTATTTAATATATGCATGATGTCTTTGTATGGTGCATAGCATGGCCAAATTAAGACCCTTATCATTGTATTTATTTTAGCTTTTCATTTTATGGGTTTGTATTTTTAAATACAATTTACATGTCGTTCTTTTGTTGTAATTTTATTTTACTAATAGTTTTAGTAGAATAGTTTATTTCATTGTTGTAATGAAAATGAAGGAACTTCACGAAGACCATGAAGGGGATCAATCCAATTCCATGATGATGGAGGTAGAAAGTGGAAGCTATTGATCAAGACAAGTCCATATAATTCAACCTTTGATCTTCATATTGGCTTATAAAGATCATATAGTTTGTGGCCATGTTATGACACATTTTATATATTATGCATATTATATCAGTATATGATGTAATAAATGATTATAATATTTGTGTATAAGATGCCATAAAATGAAGGAACTTCACGAAGACCATGAGAAAGATCAATCCAATTCCATAATGATAGAGGTGGAATGTGGAAGTTGTTGATCAAGACAAGTTCATATAATTCCACCTTTGATCTTCATATTGGCTTATAAAGATCATATAGTTTTTGGCCATGTTATGACACATTTTATTTATTCTGCATATTATATCGGTATATGATGCGATGAATGATTATATTTGTGTATAAGATGCCATGTATGGGATGATGCATGATATATAAATAAATAGACATCATAACTTAAAATTTAAAAATTCCCTCACCAAAATTTTAAGTTTTATGCCACCCATAGTTATAGCATCTATCAAGACTAAAATCACAAAAATATGGGTTCTACCAAAGTGAAGTACATTAGGTTATCATAGTAAGACATGATATGTAATGGTGCTAACCATATGTTTTAAATTGGTTAGACTTAATTAGGCTATCAAAATAGTTTTAGGCCTAAGGGCATTAGATGGGATTATAACATGCCAGGATATATGATGTCAAAATCTCATAAAGAATCTTAGAGTTACATGAGATGTAATTGGTAAGGTGTTATCTACCTAAAAAACTTGATTTTAAGCGTTATACCAAAGATGACTTAGAATTAAGTGAAATATGGATCTTAGCCTAACTAAATCATTTTTATTATTGTAATTTATATTAAGGGTTAAAATTTTTGTGGAAGTTTTAAGAAATATCCTAAAATGAAATTTTTACTAATATTAATATTTATTTTGCATGTTTGTAGATCAATGGCATCAAATAACACTTATATACTATCACTGTGATCAATCCTTGAGAAGGATAAGCTAAAAGAAAATGGCACAAACTTCTTTAACCGGTTCAAAAACTTGAGAATTATTCTCAAGCAAGAAAGAAAGCTATATGTGCTTGATGACCCTGTTCCTGATATCCCACCTGCTGATGCCCCAAGGGCAATCAAGGATAAACATAAGAAACATAATGATGATTTTATTGATGTTAGATGTCTTATGTTAGCCATGATATTCCCAGAACTTTAGAAGGATCTGGAGCATATGGAGGTTTAAGAGCTAAGTGCTCATCTTAAACAAACATTCTAACAATAAGCAAAGCAAAAAAGGTCTGAGACAACCAAAGCATTACATTCTTGTAAAATGGTTGAAGGTGCATCAGGAAGCTCTTATGTTTTGAAAATGAAAGGGTATATTGATCACTTTGAAAGGATTGGATTTCCCATCAATTTAGATTTGGCTATGAATTTGATCCTTAATTCATTATTTGATAGTTATGACCAATTTATCATGAACTATAATATGAATAATATGGATAAATCCCCTGCTAAGCTACATGCAATGTTTAAAAAAACGAAGCAAAGCATTAAGAAAAAGCTAAGTTATATACTTATGGTTAATAAAGGAAAGAGGATGAAAAATAAAGGCAAGGTTAAGGCTAAGGCAAATGTTGCTGGAAAACCTAAGGCAGAAGCTGGACCTAAACCCAAGGTAAAAGCTCCAAAGGAAGGAGTTGATGGAATATGACATGGCATTTATATGATGATCATTCAGCAAAAAATAATAAAAATCGATCATACAAGCCACTCAATCCATGAACAAGAATCGAAAGCATGCAATTTTAGGGTTTTAAAACTTACAACTTTAGAAGCACTTCAAGATCTAATTTTATTGATGACCAGCACCCAAGAAGGATATGTCAGCCTTAGATCTTCACCACCAATGCCAAAGAAATAGCCTTTATGCCACTCCTCTCTATGTTCACACACACAATTGCAATGACGACTTAAAATCGAGATTGCTAGCTCTCTATTTAAGTATTGTGTAATGGAAAAGGATTGAAGCTACAAGATTTGATCTTGCACTTCTTTAGGTTGCTATTGCTGCCCAAGAACACAAGAGAATGAGGAAGAATCCTTTCTTGTAAATTCGGCTAAGAGAATTTTGTGAGAGAGAGAGAGAGTTTTCACGCCACCACCACTAGGGTTTTATTTTTCCTCATTCAATATATATATGTCATTTATTTTTAAGTGTTAATTCCGAAATACACTACCTCAAGATAGTTAATTTAGCCTTAATCACTTCCTAAAATCAAGTGACATATATTAATTCAAACTCTTTTGAATTAATTTGAAATAAATCTATGACATTTTAATCTAATAAATCACTTAATTTAAATCTTATACATGTGCCGAAATTGCTTGATATTTATCTTGGAATTTCGGTCACTTCAATTTTCATTTAAGTGATTTAATTTGATTAAAATTCTTTTAGGCTTTAATACTCAATTAATTAAATTAATACAAGATAATTAATTAATTGAAATTAAACCTTGAGGGCTGAATTTCTCTCTCTCATGGACCAAGGTCCAATAGCAATTTTAATACCCATTACATACATTAATTTGACTTTAATTAAAAGCCTAAATTAATGCCCAATACTTTATTTAAATATTTTAAGCCCAATGCTTTGTGTGCGATCTTATATGTCCATTTAATGTTGGCAATGAATTAATGAATTAATTCAAAGGCTATATATATTCTCTAGCAAGATATTATAGCATTCCAAATTAAATGAAAATGCAAATGGCATTTAGTGACCTAATTCAATTTTTCAT
Source organism: Excoecaria agallocha (assembly GCA_037975025.1). Classification (NCBI taxonomy): domain Eukaryota; kingdom Viridiplantae; phylum Streptophyta; class Magnoliopsida; order Malpighiales; family Euphorbiaceae; genus Excoecaria; species Excoecaria agallocha. The sequence goes on along the minus strand of CM075823.1, from coordinate 5,080,032 downwards.
AGTCCCTTATCCATAAATATCAGAATTAATATAAGGCATGGAACTAGTCATCCTTATATATATATTAATTCCTTTCTTGATATTTTAGTGACACTGAACTCTCAGATAAATAATGATTACTCATTATTTCATCTCGTTATGGACATACACTTCACAGTTCACTGATCAAGTGGCCGATGATATTTTCTCTCTTATTGAGAGGGGTAATCCCTTCACTTCTCTCATGCTCTCTAACATGAATCAATGTATACCCAAGCATACCAATATTTGTCACTCTGTTACGAGCGCGTTAGGTGTATGTCAAAGTACACAGTAATTCATAAAGAGTTTCATAGAGATTTTAGGTCTAAGAACTCCGATGTAAAACTTGCATATGAGAAATACTTATGACTTGTACCATATAGTGTTCTCATGAATGGATCGAATCCAGATACTATATTCTAAACATGTATCTATGATCTCTGATTGAAACTCTTGTCTTTATGATCCGTAAGACAGAACTTAACTTATCAGAGAGAGCATACTAGTCTTAATTCATTGTTATTCCCATAGCAATGACTGACTAGGGATATTTAGAATGAAGTCTCTATTATTTCAAGGCCTTACAACCAAGTGCCTCACACATGATAACTTAAACTGAAACAACATTCTTGGATAGTTCTATCAATTGATATGCACAGGAATACAATAGATAAAACAAATGCCTCATTTATTAATTAAAGTATTTTATTACAATGTATTGGGTCTAGGGCTTACACTAACAGGAGTTTGCTTCCATTGCAATAAACCTGGTCAATGAGGAGAATAGTTAAAGTGTTGCAAGCTTTATTTGGAATAATTAAAGAAAAAGAAGAATAGTGAGGCTTCAACTTTAAATATTTATGTTATTGAAATTAATTTATCTACTTTTACTTCCTAGGTATTAGATACTGGATGTCAATCTCACATTTGAAAAATGTGTGGGGACTTAATAGGCGTAGGTAATTGAAAAAGGGGTAAAGTGGATGTATGAGTTAGAAATGGAGCAAGAGTTGCTGCTTTAACTGTAGATGTTTATGAATTAAATATGCCTAATGGCCTTTTGTTAGTTTTGAATAATTACTTTTATGTTCCTATATTAAGTAAGAATATTATTTCAAGTTCTTATTTGGATGATGAAGGTTTTTCTTTTCTTATTAAGAAAATGAAATGTTCCATTTATTATGATGATATGCTTTATTGTATTGCTGATTCATATAATAGTCTTTACATCCTAAATCTAGAAAAATCTAATAATTAGTATATATATAACATAACTACAAAAAATCCAAACCTAATGATTTGAATAAAACACGGTTATGACATTGTTGCCTTGGTCATATAAATGAGAAATGCATTTTAAAACTCCATCAAGATGGACTTCTGGAATCATTTGATTTTGAATCATTTGAAAATTGGTTAGGCTTTATACATATTGATGTATGTGGCCCATTAAGTTTAAATGCCATGGAAGGATTTCAATACTTCATTACTTTCATTAATGATTTTGGTAGATATGGTTATGTCTATCTAATGAAACATAAACATGAATCATTTGAAATGTTCAGAACCTTTCAAAATGTTGTTCAAAATCAACTTGGTAAAACTTTTAAAGCACTTCACTCTCATCGAGGTGGTGAATACTTAAGCCAAAAGTTTGATGATCATCTCTAAAATTGTGGAGTTATTTCACAATTAACTCCACCAGGTATGACACAATGGAATGGTGTTTCTGAAAAAAGGAATCAAACTTTATTAGATATGGTTTGATCAATGATGAGTTAAACAGATCTTCCTCTATCCCTTTGAGGCTTATGCATTAGAAACAACTGCATTCACTCTGAACCGAGTTCCATCTAAAGTGATAGAAAAGACACCATATGATATGGATTGGGAGAACTCTTAGTTTGTCTTTCTAAAAGATTTGAGGCTTTAAGGCTTATGTCAAATGACAAATCTTGGATAAATTAGCACTAAAAACTAATAAATGCCTTTTTATGGGGTTTCCTAAAGAAACTAAGGGATATCACTTTTGTAATACCTCTGAGAATAAAGTGTTTGTTGGTCAAATGGTGTCTTTCTAGAAAAAAGAATTTATTTCTAAAAGAACCAGTGGGAGTAAAATAGAACATGAAGAAGTTTGAAAACCATAAGATAGCATAGGACCATTAATGGAAACTCAACAAGTTTAACAAATAATTGTGGTACCTCTACAAGTTACATAAGAATCGTACAAATATGATAGAACATGACATCAACCTGAGAGATACGGATTTCTCATAACAGATAGTAGTGAAGTAATACTTATGGATCAAGATGAGCTAACTACCTATTAAGATGTTGTGTTAAGTCCAGATTCTGAAAAATGGCTAAAGGCCATGAAATCTGAAATGCAATTCATGTATGGCAATCAAATTTAGAACTTGATTGATCCACCTAAAGAAATTAAAATAATTGGGTGCAAATGGGTTTTCAAAAAGAAAAATGACATGGATGGGAAAGTACAACCTTTAAATCAAGACTTGTTATAATAATTAATTCTCTTCAAGCTATTTTATTAAGACCTTTGGATTTTTTTGTTAGTTCTTCAGTAATATAATTAGTTCTCCATACCCCCAACCTTTGGAAAGATATAAAATAAGCATAGAACACATTAGTTAATAATCACCTAAGTTATATTAAACGCCACATCTTACATTATCTCAAAAGCTTATTCTTTAATGTTGCAACAAAGAACTTGTTTGTTTCTTTTCATGACTTATGATGGCTTAAAACCTCAGCAATTTAGATAAAATTAACATTGAAACTTTTTTAGCTTTACAGTACTTATATGACTTTTATTTAATTATATGTGTTTATAATAAAGTTGCTTAATTAATATTTAATTAGTGCAAAAATTTTATAGGAATATTAAAATTGAATTATTTGATTTATAGGAATCATGATATAATGACATAATTATTTGATTTATTCCTATATTCTTTTCCAAAAAGAAGAGAAATAAAAAATCGAGTTAAAATATCTTAAAATATACTTTAATATTAGACCTATTTAATGTACTTCACATTAAGATATATGGCTATACATATGAATATTATAACATGAATGACTATAAATATCTTTTTATCTAAAAAAGATATAATTAAGTTAAATTATAATTTGATTGACAGTCAAATGAAATAGCTTTTGTTACATGTCATATGAAATTACAATCTTGATTTTCTTTGTAATACTGGTTACTTCTATTATTGTAAAACTTAAAATAGGTTGTTTGTTCTATAAATTAATACTTTTTTTCTCTGTTAGTTTTCATACTAATATATTATCATTACAAAGATCATGGCTCCTAGTAAGTAATGGATGCAACTTGTTCATAATCGACTTGATGACGCTTATATATCTGGTGTACAAAGTATTTTAGATTATACTTTCACAAGAATATGAGAAATACATGAAATACCATATCTGTGTGTCAAATGTTGTAACACATATTCGGGAACTCGTGATATGGTCACTTTACATTTGATAGCATATGGAATAATTCAAAATTACACCTTTTATTATCACCACGGGGAGCAGTTAGGTGAGCCATAGTCAGATTGCTTAGATTTAGATAATAAAGAAATAGAAGAGGTTGAAGGTGAGGATGAATTACAAGAGATTTTAAAAGATTTGTATTCTGATTTTGAGGGAGATGTTATTAATAATGGTGGTGATAAAGTTCCTAAGGAAGAACCCAATCTTGAGCGAAAAACATCTATAGGCTCTTAACTGATTTTGATCAACCTTTATACCAAAGTTCGAAAAGCTCTAAGCTTTTTACTTTAGTAATATTGGTTCATATTAAAAGTGCTGGCCATTAGAGTAACGAGCCATTTACAATGTTGTTGAAATTGTTAAAAGAAGAGTTATTGCTTGATGGATCCAACTTGCCTAATTTAGATTATAAGGCAAGGAAGATAATTTGGGACCTTAGGCTTTCTTACAGCAAGATTGATACATGTAGGAATTAGTGCATGCTACATTAGAAGGTAGATAAGTTTCTCAACTCTTGCAAATTTTATGGTACATTTAGATGGAAACAAGATAAACATACAGGGGAAAGTAAGAGTAAAAATGGGAAAAGAATACCATTCAAGCTTTTACATTACTTTCCCTTAAAGCCAAGGCTTCAAATATTATTTTTATCTACCGAAACATCTTCTCTAATGAGATGGCATCATGACAAAAGAGTTGATGATGGAGTAATGCAACACCCAGCTGATTCAATGTCATAAAAATAATTTGATGAACTTCATCAATCTTTTTTATTTGGTCTTGCTATTGATGGTTTTTAATTGTTTGTAAATTCAAAAACTCCATATAGCATTTGGGCAATTGTCCTTATTCCTTATAATTTACCACCTTAGCTATACATGAAGCAAGAAAATTTCATTTTGTCAATGATTATTCCTAGTCCTGAAAGTCCTGGCGATGCAATTAATGTTTATTAGAGAAATTAAATGTATTATGGGAAACTAGGATAGAAACTTTTGATGCGTCAACTAGATAAAATATTAAATTACATACAGCTTTGTTATGGACCATTAATGACTTTCCAACATATGGAAATTTTTCTGGATGGAGTACAAAAGGAAAGATGTCTTGCCTATGTTGTAATAAAGAAACTTGCTCGATGAGGATATGCAATGGTAAGAAATAATGTTATACAGGCCATAGATGTTATCTTCCTATTAATCATAAGTGGAGGAATGATAGAGAGTCATTTGATAGAACTAAAAAGATAAGGTTGCCACTTAAATTGTTGTTTGGCTATGATATACTTGATCAAGTGGCTGATTTAGATGGGTTATTACTAACCAAGGGTCCAATAAAGAAGACTAAGATATCCCACACTATCAGAGGTGATAATTTGAAAAAAAAATAGAGCATTTTTTAATATTTCATATTGGAAAATGCTATTGTTGCAACACAATTTAGATGGGAAGCACATTGAGAAAAATATATGTGATAATATTTTAGGGACAATCTTAAATGTCAAAGGAAAAATAAAGGATAGCATAAATTCTTGATTATATTTGTAAGCAATGAATATCGGGAAGGAATTACATCAAATAAAAAATGGTGATAAATATGAGTTTCCCAAAGCATGCTACACATTATATCTTGAACATAAGCAAAAGTTTTGCAGTTTTTAAAGAATCTAAAAGTTCTAGATGGATTTTTATCTAATATTTCTCAGTATGTCAACCTCAAAGATTGTAAAATTTTAGGCTTAAAGAATTATGATTGTCATGTTCTTTTACAAAATTTGCTCCCTCTCGCCATATGTGGTCTGCTTTTCAAACCTATATGTGAACCACTCATCAAGTTGTCATACTTTTACAATGTGCTTAGAGCAAAATGTTTAAACATAGATGAGTTGGAGCAAATAGAAGCCCAAATTCCTTTCACCTTATGCAAGTTAGAAATTAAAAGTCTTTCCACCATCATTTGTTGATATCATGGAGCACCTGCCAATTTATTTAGCTAATAAAGCTAAGATTATTGGACCTCTTCAATATCGATGGATGTATCCGATAGAGTGATTGTTCTACTTCTTAAAATCTCTTATAAGTAATGGGGCTTATCCTGAAGGTTCTATTGTAGAGGGATATTTGGCAAGTTAATGTGTGACCTTATGTTTAAGGTATTTGCAAACAATGGAAACAAAATTTAATTGGCTTGAATGGAATTATAATGGTGGGGTTAAATGTGATGAAGGTTTATCTCTTTTTTGTCAACTTAGAAGAGCTTTAGGGTCTATAAAATAATGTACATTTGATGCACATGAATTGTACCAAGCCGATATTTATATTTTGAAGAATTGTGATGAAGTTTTACCTTTTCTTAAGTATGTATCTCTAATAAAATATTTCTATCTATTTTGTAATTCTTTTTTTCACTTTAATTGACACATTTTTGTACTTTTATTTTATATAGAGAGTTATTAAAAATTCAATGTTACACCTTTTAACCCATTTTTTATTTAGAATGGAATAAGTAATTCATTAGTTGGTTTAAAGTAAAAGTAAGTTTTTGGTTAAAAATAGTTTGCCGCCATTTATTTTTTTATAGTTATTGATAATATATATAATGTGATTTTGGAAGGCAATAGAATTGCATAGCCAACATGATAATAAGATTATAGCTTATTTGTTATCACTATCACATAGCCCCATACAATATGTGACAAGTTTCAATGGCTATATTATTAATGGTTATGGGCTTCATGTGCAAAATTATGATAAAGGTTTGAGAACAAATATTATGGAATGGTCGTTATTTGAAAGGTGGATAAAGAGAATAGAAATATTGATTATTATAGAGAACTGATTGAGATACTTGAATTACAATTTCTTAGGGGAAGAAAAGTGAATGTGTTTCGATGTAATTGGTTTGATGTGTATGACAAAGAAAAAGGGATAAAAATAGATGAATATAACTTCGTAAGTGTTAACTATTGATGAATTTTGAAAATAAATAAGCCATTTGTGTTGGACCATCAAGCATCGTAAGTTTTTTATGTCAACAACTAGAGGAATAAAGGTTGGTATGTCGTGTGAAAGGTCATACCTCATGATTCCTTTGATGTGATACAAAAAATGGAAGAGGATTTGGAGGAATTTGATAATTCAACACAAAAGAAAAGAAAAATTATGGATAATGGTTGCATTTTTCTTATTACAATTATGAGTATGTGTATGTTGCAACTAATTGAACTTTATATGATTGTGTGTTAAATTGTATGAGATGTTCATATTGTATTTTTTTTGTTTTTATTAGGTTTTACATGAATCCGTCAAAGTTTTGAAAGACTGAAATGGGGTCCAAATAAAAAATGGGTAAGCAAACATTCATTCCACTGGGTGCTTTAAGTAAGGGATGCGGACAAAGCTTAAGATCTTTTGCCTCTTCAAAAGCCACTGAACAAAAAATTTCATCTATAACAAGTAAAAATTGCCAAACAATAGCTGCTAATCAAGATGACCCACCACTTGTACCTCCTGGATTTTTGTTGATTGAAGATGACAATCTTTCTCCTCAAGTGGATGAAGAGATACAAAACATTCAAATTTGAGTGCTATGACATAATTGAATATCGTGAGCATGTTGTGAAACATATAAGAGAATTATTGAACAATTAGAGAGGATATCTGAGGCCCCAATCATGGTCCAAATCGGATTATGTTAAATTAATGAGGATTAAGGTTTAATAAGGAAAAATTAGATTATTTTGTATTATTAAAGTTAATTCACATAAGGTGTATTTTAGTAATTATATCTATATATATTAAAGTATGGTTAAATTATATGGAAGGATGCAATTGAAGTAAATTAGAAGTTTGGGGGTAAATGTTAAGAAATATAAGTTTTTTAGGGTTAAAATGTATAAGGGAAATTTTGGAAAGAGAATTTTGGGATATTTACCCCACTAACTCATTTTAAAAATGTCTAGAGGAAGTGACCAAAAGGGATTGGAATGGTGGAGATCAGCACCTGGAAAGGGAGATCTAACTTCTTCCTTCTCTCTCTCTCCTCTCTCTGGTTACAGAATGAAAAAAGGAAAGGTTAGGGTATGTGAGTTAGCATCTTTAAGGTAATTTCTCCTCCTCTTGTAATGACCCAAAAAAGATCCTAGTAGAATTCAAGGGCATTAATGTGTTATTAAAGTCCAACTAAGCTAAATTTGGTGAATTATTATAAGTTAAGACCTAATGGATTGATGGTTTTAAGTGATAGAAGAGTAGAGAGTTAATTAAAAATTTTATATAGTAGTGTATTATTAAAAATAAATTAAAGATAAGTGGTCAATTGAGATGTAATTATAAGTTATTGAATTGAATGATAAATTACTTATTTATTTGTGAGTGCAATTGAAATAAAATTTTATTTCAAGGGTCAATTTTGATATAATTAAAAATATAGGGTCAAATGTAATAATATAATATTTATTTGGGGTCCAATTAAAAGAGGATATAAATTTAAAGCCAATGTTAAAATAATTATTAAGTGGGGTTAATTTCGAAAGAGATATAATTTGATGGGGTCAGAATGGAATTGAAGAAATGAATGGGGTAAAAATATGACATGCAAATAAATGAGAGAGATTTGTGTGGCATGAAATAAGTTAAAGGATTAAAAGAAGAATTTTGGAAGGATAAAATAAGAACTTTTACTTCCACTTTAATCTCCTATTGGTTGCATGTAAGGAAGAGAGATATAAGAGGGGAGATAGGGACAACAAAAAGAAGGAAAAAATACTGATTTCTTTCTCACTTTTACTCATTCTCTCATCTCTCATCTCTATCTCATTTCCCATCTTTCTAAAGTTCTCCATTCTTTTGTCTCTAAACTCTTAAGGAGATTAAGTTGCACGTTATGAATTAAAAGGTTTTGACAAGGATTTTGAAAGGTAAATGGATTCAAGATATTAATTAACCTATTATTCTTCTTTTATATAGTTAGGTTGTTTTCCAAAGGATAAATAATGCTGTAATTTGATGCATGGTTGTATATAAAATGTAATTGTTAGAAGAGGAAGCTAGAAAGATAAAGAAAGGCAAGGAAGTTGCAAAGGATTAAAGTGAAGGAGTTGGTCGGCCAAGGTATGGGATTGAGGTATTTTATTTTCATGTATATATGTTATAGAATGAAGAAAAGGAATGGTTTGCTCGCATGGAGAAATTCATGTAATGACCTTGGAACCTATTGCTGTGTTTCATGGATATCGTGGGTTTTAAAACTATGATTTGAGTAAATTCAGTTGGTACTTATTCTTAAGATTTGGAATTAAAATTTTGTGGAAGAAACCTATATTTAATTCTACCTCTAAGTGCTCCTAAAATTAATTTAAAATTCGGATTGAGCTGTTGCCTAGTTGTTAAGAACATGTTGTAGTATTTTAGCTATAAATAGTTGTTGAGAAGTCAAAATCCATTGAAACAAAATTCTAAGTAAAATAGACTCATAAGAGCATCATTTTCATGAAGGAAGGTTATTTAAATTCTGTACCTATTTTATTTTATGAATTTATTAATTAGTGCTAAAAACTAAATTAGGTATAACAAAGTGCTGTCTAGAGAGCATAAACAGATTTTAGTAACTTTAGTATATCTCTTGATATATAAATCAAATTTCTATGAATCAAATTTATTATTAAACTAGACATATATGTCTACAGTATTTATGAAGAAAGTATAAATCGATTCTACCTCTAAATATGTCAAAGAGTAACTTGAATCCTAAACTATTGGCAGTATTAGTTGTTAGGAACAAATTTTTGTATTTCAGGCATAAAACTTGGCAGAAGAGTCAAAATGCTATACTATAAAATTCTAGGTAAACTAGATACCTAGGAGTAAGATTTTTATCAAGGAAAGTTGGTCTAATTCTTTCCTTATTTTATTCTATGAATTTTATAAGTGGTAATAAAAAATTGTTTTGGTAGTATGAACAGCCTATGGTTTTTCTTTAATATCTCGAGTTACATATATGATATTAAGATGAATCTTAATGTTTTGGAAATCGGACATATAGGGGAATATGTTTATAGAAGGCCACTTGGCCTAAAAATGATGTTCTCCAAATCAAAAATGGCACAAAAATTAGATCCAAAATTTTTCCACTATGCAAAATTTTGGAGGCAGAATTTTTAATATATTTTATATAAATGTTTAAATGTTATTATATTAAATGTGTGCCTATATGGAAGCACAATGAATTAGTATGGCACGTAATATAATTATTGATAAAGGCCTATATAAAATCATATATGTACATTGGTAAAGATTGTTGATAATGATATAAAAATATTCATATATGATCAAACTTATATACATGTTTATTATATGCAATTATTCTTACATGTTGATATTCTAATGATAGAAAATGTTTTTATTTGAACATGTATTTATACTATGAAATAAGAAATGTTTTAGCATAACTATATTCACAAGTGGTGCCTAAATAATAATATGTTAAAGTACATGATCACGATGATATATGCCCAAATATTGATACTCGTAATGTTATATGAATTTATGAATACATGTATATACACTAGAGATTGCATATTTTTTTATGATCACATACATGTAAAAATTGTATAATATAAGTACAAGCATGATATATAAAATGTTAAAGCATGATAAATGAAATTTATATAAACAATATGTGTTTAAGAATATATGATGGTATTGCATAGTTAAATGAAACATGTCATATAAAAAATGTATGAACTATTATACTTATTATTTAGTTGAGATAGCATGTACATGCTTACACATTTTATGAATATGAATTTTTATGCTTAAGCATGAGAGAGCAATGAGATATATTCATGTATAAATACTTGAATGTCATATAAGATTGTATGTGAAAGAGTTACCTGCTGTAAAGCAAGTTTCAAGTATTGTAAGGTATTAAATACAAGGTGTGCAATATATATATATATATATACACACGCACACACACACACACCCACATACATACACACACACACACACATACATACGTATGTATGTGAGATGCCTATATGTATATAATGACAAAAAATTAAAGTATGGAATAAAGATATTTAATCATAAGCATGATATAGTGTTATAGAAAGTTATTTTTGTACATGTATATGATTATGATTATCCTGCTCATAGCCTTAAATAGATTTATACTACTATATATATATGCATGATTGAAAATGGATCATTCCTTGAACTAATTTCAAGCAAAAAATAGCAATACTCAATAATATGTATGATCACATGTTTAAAGAAAGTATTACATGAACACATATGTGATTACCTTGGACATCATTATACATGGGTTTTAACATATGCAAATGTATATGATTGAACAAAGTAAGGCAAAGTTTTGAAAATAAAGTAAAGAGATATATTTGCTTGCTTCTAGAGTTCAATTGTGGATAGATAAGCACCTATAGGGATGTTGCAGCTGCCACCATTGATCCCATTTTGGTCTAAAATATAGTTGATCCCATCTGGATCATGAACAGCCCCGTTTAGGTTGTTAGCCAACCTTATTTGGGTTTTCTTGACCGGTCTACAGTACAGTAAGCCCCATTTGGGTCTATAGTTTCGATATCTTTTGATATCTACCATTTTGATACCATTGGGTATCCATCATTTCCATTATCCACCTTTAGAACTTAAGCATGCCAAAAATAAGTATGCATATGTTACAGTTATTACAGTATGATGATTAAATATGGTATATTGAATACATGATGCATATATGAGGCTACATTATAAAGATGAGTACTTGGGAAATTAGAATCACATAGTCATGTTAGACCAAGAAGTCATGTATATGAACTTGTTTGATATTAATGTTTTATCAATGATCTAATTGATGAATACATGATCTTTATAGACACATGCTTCTTATAAGGTTATATATGTGTGTGTGTGTGTGTGTGTGTGTGTGTGTGTGTGTGTGTGTGTGTGTGTTATCTTAATAAGCAACAATGTATAACATGTGGAAAAGTATGAATGTGAAGTGAAGGAGCATTATGTTGTCTTATATATGAAATCCTTATGATGGATTTAATATTTTTTTCTACACTTAGGAATGCATGATACATAAAATTGTACTTATAAAATGTGTTGTTTTGCTAAAGTACTGATATGTAAAGGTATATCACCACAAATACATGATAATTACTGAGTATTGAGTAAATGAGATAAGAGGCAGGTATGACTCACTATATGATAATAATTAGTGAACTATGAACTCATAAATTGTGAATTTGATTTATTTGGAGACAAAAATGTAAGAGATGTGTATAAGCATGTATGTTGGTGATGCCTTTTAACTGTTGTATGGTCTTGTATGATTTTCTTATAATTACTCATTTAATTATTTCTATTGGGAAAATGATATACAATATCTTTTATTAACAGTAAATCACTTATGAACTTGTAAGTGGTGAACATTATATGATTTAGATTTGAGATGGAAGTAAGATAATAATTCAACACATGAGTAATCTGATGAATAATCAAGAAAGATTGGTAAGTCAAGTGATTATACAAGATTAACATATAGGAATCCAAAGTAAACTTAATGTGTAAGATATTAAGTGTTAAATAAATATTAATAAGATTAAAACCAATAAGCAGTCAAAATATTATTAGGCAATTTGTAATGGGTATAAGGTTAACATGATATGTGTGATATAGTACCTAAAGTAAAAATATTGTGAACACATTTTATATGATTGGTTCAGGTGCTTAAGGATATAATTGTATGTATTAGCATTTTGGCGACCTTTAAAAGAGGTCATCCTCATGTTTTATATTCCCCACTAAACTTTAAAGCTTAGCATGGGTATTTCATCCGTGTAGCTTTTTAAGGTGATATCTGCTTTAGGATGGCCAACTCAAGTCATCAAGAGAGACTATTATAGACTTTTATTTTTGCCTCTTTGTATATAGTAAAGTTTTTTATGGTATTAGAGATATTGTTTGTAAAGATGTTAATCAGTTGTTGTATTTTGTAAAGAGACTTTAATGTATATTGTAAAGTTTTAATAGTATAGCACTCTTATGTATTAAACTTTAATATATGTTCTCTTTATAGTTGATTTATGTTTAAGTTGCACTGTTAAACTTGTGTAATAAAAAGGATAAAGCGATATGTATAGGTTAAAGGATAAGAGTGCTACACCTCCTCATATAGATCTTTTTTCTCCACTCTCCTTAATTATGATTTATGGACCAGGGGATTAAGAAATCCTGTTGTTGTCACTATGTGTAGAGGAAAGAAGAAAATCATCAATATAATAGCTGGATCAAGAAGGTTGAAGGAGGAGTTAAAGCTTTAATAAAAGGTATGGCAAATATTATGTTAATTGTGTATATGTATAGTTGCCTCTGTAATCAGAAAGTGACTGGTTCGATAAGATTAGGGTTATTTGAGAACAGTGATAAAACCATTAATTCTGGATGACTAGTTGAGTTAAGTTAAAGCTAAGAGGAGTTAGAAAGTTTTAATGGCTTGGTGAGTATTGCTGTAAGATGATAGGTTGAGATCTTGAGTTTAAATGGTTGATCCATATAAGCAGGATGCTAATTTTTAGCAGAGACCTAGTGTACGGCCGCTCAAGCCTTTTGGTCTTCCCCTGCATAGCCGTTCGTGCCTTTTGGTTTTCCCCTGCATGGCTGCTCAAGCCTTTTGGTATTCCCTTGCATGGTAGTGCATCCTTCCTTGAATTTCCCTGCATAGCCATGCATCTTCCCTTAAATTTCCTTGCATGGTCACGCTTCTTCCCTTGAATTTCCCTACATGGTCATGCGACTCCCTTGAATTTCCCTGCATGGCCCTTTGATTTTCCTTACACAGCCGCGTATGGCTCTCTTCTTTCCCTTGCATGGCCAAGTGGCCTTTCTCTTCATGTACTGCATGGCCAAGCATGGACTTTGTTATTCTCATGCATGGCCAAGTATGGCCTATTGTTTTGATGCACGGCCAAGCATGGCCTTTGTTATTCTCATGCACGGCCAAGTATGGCCTATTGTTTTGATGCATGGCCAAGCATTACCATTCTTCTCCTAGTGCACGACCATATGTACTCGCTCTCTTTCATCTGTATTCACTCACCCAAATAATAAACCACTCATAAATCGTGAACACAGTATTGTATAGCCTATACACTTATGAAGAGAGCCAAATCATTGGGGTGAATTAAGCTATCAATGAGTAAGGTTGATGATGACTATATATTAAAGTGGCGATCGTTATGATATTTGATTATTGGTGGGCTAATAGATCTGTGAAGTCTTCCCGATGCGAAAGTTTAGAAAGGTATAGTTAGAAAGGTATGACTATAAGATGAGGTATTATCGGAGCTTGAATGACATGAATATTATAATAAAAGGGAGTAGATTGAATTAAGATGTGAGTCACCTAAAGCCACCAATATGCTACATATGATGTGGTTACTTAATTTGGGAATCATTATATATATATATAGAGAGAGAGAGAGAGAGAGAGTGAGTGAGAGGTTTTAGAGTATAAATCCTATTGAGTTAAGAAAGATGATTTGCTTGGAAGCTTATTTTTAGTGGAATTTGTATAGGGCAATGTATATATGAATGGCTTTGGGTATAATGTGTTTTAGTACATATCGAGCCTATAATTGAGGAGAGTAATGAGGTAACATAGAAACTTTAAAATCATACACTATTTAATATGTCCTATATAGTTTGGTACAAGGTATATACCCTAGCAAGGTAAATTGTTTTTCCCAAATGTTATACAATGATATTACTTCACCGTGGCATGAAATACTATGTTATAGCTTAGTGATAATAAGAAGACAGTTGCAATGTTACATGAATGGTTAAAAGAGATGGGATATTACATTTCATGCTTAGTGATGAGACTATAGAAGTTTGGTTATGCTTTAAGTCATAATGGAGAGTAGTGGTTAGGCTTTATGTAAAGGAACATGCTTGCCTGTTTGCTCATGCCTTAACTCTTATTATGTAAAACACATGCCCGCAAGTAGTGTGCTGATGTAGGAAATGGAATAATCTTACATAAACTTACCTGAGTATAAAAAGTTATAAGATGAAACATACAAGTAAGATGATTGATGCATATATGATCATGTAAGGGTATATAACATGTTGTCTATGATCTAGTAGACTATAAAGCTAACTAAAGAGTTAAATAAAAACAAATGTTGACCTTAGGATGAAAATAATTTATTCATCTTATTATATTGATCATAGATGTTTAAATGTTATTCAAGTGCTTATGTATTGATGTGAATAACTATGATATTGTATGGAAGCTACTCACAGCAAATAGCAACAAGGTACTTCATTGAGAACTATCAATGAATTGTGTAAGTACAATATCTTATTGTTGATGTAACTATACTATGATAAGTAGTCTAACTCGGTATGTGAACATGAATGAATAATAAAAGCATGTAATGTCATGATTCAAGTTGCATTTATCTGTACATATACATGTGTGTGTATGTGTGTGTGTGTGTGTGTGTATACGAACATGCATATAACCTTATGAAGACTCTTAGTAATAAGAACTACACTTTATATTGCCTTATTGGAATCATGCACAAGGTTAATTATGATGAGATAGATCAATAAGAGATTATGCTTTATTAATGTTTGCATAATCATGCAACAACTATGATATGTATGAATGAATGTTGATGTAACTATGTGATCATATGACTAGCATCCATGTATACTAAAGCTTAAAGCTCGATACTGATCTATGATGCGAATAATACGCATTCTTATATGAACTATGGCTTTAAGCAAATGTTGTAATGAATAAAGAAGAATATGTTAAATCAAATATTTTTTTTAAAAACGGTAAAGCCTGTGGGTCTTAGTTCAGTTGTGGATTAGATAGGCATGCCTAAAAAGATATAGTTGCAGCTGCCATAGTTGATCCCGTTAGGGTCCATTGTTTGTTCCTTTAATAGAACAATAGTTCACTCCTTTTGGGTCTATCGTTTGATATCTTCGGATATCCATTGTTTAATACCTTTGGGTATCCATTGCTCCCGCTATCTACCCTTTAAACTTGTACTTAGGCAGGCTATTAAAGATCAAAGATTAAGAAAATGTGCTCGAAATAAAGAAATACATATATTGATTTCTTCACTTACATAATGTAAGCATGATGAATGATCTATTATATTACTTTATCTTAAATTCCTTTTGGCTATAAACAGTTTTAATGAAATGAAATTCTATGTTCGGTATTTTATAATGGTGATAACTCACATCAACTGTGAGGGGTTAAGGTTCCCAGGGAACACTACAAGAAAATGTGAAAATAGCAACGGAAAAATAGCAACGGTAAATAATTTTCGTTACTAAAATTGGTTACACTTTGCAAATTTGACAACGGAAAAATATTTGGTAGTCTTCCATCATTAATAATGGAGGAAATTTTTAGTGCCAAAATTTAGCTACGAAAATTAGCAACGGAATCCATATACAATTGCTAAAATAAATGCCAACAGATGGTGAAAAAATTTTAGAACAAAAAATAGCAACGGAATATGGCTTCTGTTTCTAAATTAGCAATGGAATATAAATTTTGTTGCTAAATTAGCAACGGAATACAATTTTTATTGCTAATTTAGTAATGAAATTAGATTTCAGTTGCAATTTTAGCAACGAAAAATAAATTTCATTGGTATTTGTGGTCCCCTAGAGATAGAAAAAATTTGGGACCAAAAATAGCAACGGAATTGGATATCCATTGCTAAAATTGCAACGGAAAAATTATTCGATTGCTATTTTAGCAACGAATTTTACATTCCGTTGGTTGATGGGAATTTAATTGAACCCTTAGTCTCACTAGACTGCGTATAGGATGAGTAGGGTATCATTCCAAAGGGAACGGGGTAAATTTTATATTGAAACCACAAAGAGTAAATGGATAGGTAATGCTTAAAATGAAGATTATGTATTTAATTAAATATCTAAACTACTTAGCATATATTAAATCAAATTGGATTAAAGATAACTTAAATGATGGTATGAATATATATTATAAATAAGAGAAGCAATTCATTTAAGAATAAGATCAAGTAATTGTATGGATGAAGTGACTGGAGAATTTAGCCAAGATTCTTTAAAGCAACTCTCGTTGTCGGTAAAGATGTTTTCATTTAGAGTCTATAAGCACTCTCGTATCATTATAGAGATAAACAAAAATTATGAAGCTCTGTGCCAATTCTTTAACCCCTCAAAGTGAATTCCTTATCTCTAAGTGAATTCAATGCTTCAAGTACATTCATTTGTTTTTCCATCAAAGAATTCCAACTCTCATCGCGAACAAATTGACTAAAATGCCAAATATGGTGGCCAATCATACATAGCAAATCAAAGTACACAAATGGATGTAAATCATACTTCATTCATAATAAGAATAATAAACATGTCTTAAACAAATACTAGTATATATTTATAATGTACAAAGGAAACTAGCCAAATAAATATTTAAATTTAAGATAAACAAAAGAAAGAAACTTATCTCTTGTTCCTTTGG
Organism: Excoecaria agallocha; assembly: GCA_037975025.1. NCBI lineage: Eukaryota > Viridiplantae > Streptophyta > Magnoliopsida > Malpighiales > Euphorbiaceae > Excoecaria > Excoecaria agallocha. The sequence continues at coordinate 5,062,911 of CM075823.1, read as the reverse complement.
TTATGTCCCTTTGCCATCTTCTAATAAAAATTAAGTAAAAATATTTATCCGAAAACAAACTGTATTTCTAAAAACTAAACATTGATTGATCTCTCTTTTTCCTCATATCTTCACTCCTATATTTATAGAGATCAACTCTACAAATATGTCCCTTCAAAATAGTTGTAAATCATGAAAAGCTGCCCTAAAAAGTCTTGATGGTTGGCTGAGAGATCAGGTACAAAAAGCGGCATCGCTTGCAAACAGGTATGTTGTTCGACTCGTGAATGTCTTCACGAGTCATGAACTCCATCAGGCCTTCCTCACTCGTGAACACCCTCCGACTCGTGAAGGTGTACTGCCATGCCTACTGAGTCGTGAATGCCTTTACGACTCATGAGCATGTCGCCTCTGTGTCACTCGTGAGCATCTTCACATCTCGTGCCATTCTGTCTGAGTCATGAGATACTTCACGACTCATGAGCTTCATCCATTAATCTTCACCATTTCCTTAAATCACTTCACATTTGCACCAACTTTGACCTAAAACACAAATAATCACATAAACTAAACATAAACACATAAAATACACATAATATTACATACTTAGGTACTTAAATAAAAGAAAATACACACTAAAAAGTAGACATTTTACATGGCATCATTGGTATTTTTGGTCCCATGGAGATGGAAAAATCTTGGGTCAAAAAAAGCAACGAAATTGCTTTTTCGTTGCTAAAATTGCAATGAAAAACTATTCGGCTGCAATTTTAGCAACGGAATTTATATTTCATTGATATTTTTGGTTCGAAGGAGATTAAAAAAATTTGGGTCCAAAAATAGCAACGGAATTATTTTTTCGTTGCTAAAATTGCAACCGAAAATAATTCAGTTGGAATTTTAGCAACGAAATTTACATTCTGTTGGTATTTTTGTTCCTAATAAAGAAAAAAATTTGTATCGAAAAATAGCAACGAAATTGAATTTTCGTTGCTAAAATTGTAACTGAAATCAATTCGGTTATAATTTTAGCAATAATTTCGGTTATAATTTTAGCAATAATTTCGGTTGTAATTTTAGCAACAATTTCGATTGTAATTTTAGCAACAATTTCGGTTGGAATTTACATTCTGTTGGTATTTTTGGTCCCAAAAGTTTGAAATCGATCCGATTCATATATGCACAATTTCCACTTGTTTCTTAGGTTTCCCTGACGAAATCCATAGGGGCGAACTCATGGATCGATGCAGAGCTTAGTCTGTCTGCTTTGGGACTCAGATCCATACCAAAATTGTCAACAAGGTCGATTTCTCTTCCAGTCCCTTCAAGGTTTTAATTGATTATAAGGTCATTCTTGTTGAATCTATCATCGTGGCTACCAGAGCTGTTGCCAAATGCCTTAGTTTCCCTGGCTCCGATACCTTTTGGAATCGGGATATTTTGGCTTGTGCGGTATGTGCTGGAGCTGCCCTAATTTTTAGGGACAAGCCATTGGCTGTTATCGATGGAGGGGATTCTGCCATAAAAGAAGCCACTTGTCTGAGCTCCATTTTTCTTTTCTTCTATATTATTGTTTTGATTTCAAATGCCATTGTTTATTTAGGCTCAAGTACAGTCAATTGCATGTACTAGGAGATGCGATTCCCAAGATTGTTGAGCACCCAGCAGCTTCAAGATCTAACAAGGAAAGGGTGTCCCCTTATTGGAATTTGTATGTCTTAAATTCTGCTTCTAGCATTGTAAGTCTGATTACCTTTATTTATTGTTGATCATTTTCTCAATACCATCTACCAGATATGATCCCTTAAATTATTCATACCATCGTGACATGGAAGGAAATGGCTTGATATGTTCTTTTATTGATATTCTTCCTACACAGTTTGCAAATGAGGTTTGTTATTCTAATTGATGCACTATTTTTATAGTTAAAATTGTTCTTATGATACATCTAAGGTTACTTTTATGTCTAACTTATCTAATCCACCAAACTTGGCTACCATATTCATTGAGACTCACAAAAAGGACAATAAACTTCTTAAAACTACCACCCATGACAGATATGTGCATATGATTGATTTAATTTTCACTATGCAACCTTTTATTCAATATGTTGATAAATTTTAAATATTATCGTATTATAGACTCAAATTCAAGAATTGGTGGAATTAGAACCTTCTCTTTCTAACATAGAAGTAGTGAAAAAAAGTCTTTAGACCTCAATAAAAAGGTCATGTTCCTAGATTTGGGGGTGGTGTAAGTGCAACACAATTGAAAGGGCCTAGTTCATCAAAAGAGACATTGTCATCTTACCTAAAGAAAGTTGAAGAAGAAAATCTAGAATTGAAACCATCACCAAGTGAATCTCAAATAAAATGAAGCATTTAATAGGTAAGTAAATATGTTCCAGAGCATAAAAAAAATTCTATAATATTTTTTAACTATATGGCAGCATATATTGTTCTTTGAAATCTTAACAATTTCTTGTTTCATGATTATGATTGCATTTTACATGTATTTTTTGTAGTCTTTCTACATAAATTCTCATCCTATTTTGATTGCAATATGATAATATGTTGTTATTATATTATTAAACTTATTATTATTTTTTACTTTCTTAGCCATTTGATCTACTATCTTTATGAATGAATATTAATTATAAATTTATGTTTAAAATTCTATAGGTTTTCCAAACAATGGACAACGAAGATTTGATGCTTATTATGCATTTTTCAGAAAATTCTAGTTAGATAGATGTTAGGATAGGAAAGGGCTATTTTTCTAAATAAATTTATATGTGACAAATAGAATATCAAACAATTTTGAAATACTGGTATATTTTTTAATTAGTCTTTTGCAATTTATGAAAAGACTATTTAATATATTTTTGGATATGTATGAATATGTGGGAATGTGAATGGGGTGTACATGAAATATTTAAATAAAATTATTTATATTAATAATTGGATTTACGTTTAGTGATGGAAAATCTGCTCGAGATCAAGAGTCTCGATGTCTAGAATTTCCCTTCGTTGAAAATGAAGCACAATTAATGAAGGAAAAATCCGATTGCTAAATGGAATCTTTAAAGATCGAATTTTCTTTCATTGAAAGTGAAAAACAATCAATGAAGGAAAATTTCGATTGTTAAGTTATTTTTTATGACCAGATTTCCCATCATTGAAAGTGGAACACAATTAACGAAGGGACGTTCGATCGCTAAAAGGAATTTTTAATGATCGAAATTCCCTTCATTAAAAGTAGAACACCATTAGAGAAGGGAAATTCAATCGCTAAAAATTTATATTTAACGATCGAATTTGTTTCGATCATTAGTACCTTTAATGATCGGATATCAAACCGGTCGTCTATACTATTAACAATGAGGCTTCTAGTGACCAGTGATGATCAAATTTTTCCAATCATTATAGGGTTTTAACGATCGAATTTGAACTTTTTACAACCAGATTTTCCTTCATTAAAGGGCATTTTTCTTATAGTGAAACTCATGGTATTAACTATGATGAAATTTTTTCACCAGTCGTGATGCTTAAATCAATAAAAATTCTTATTGCCATTGCTGCATATTATGACTATGAGATATGGTAAATGGATGTCAAAATGATATTTTTTAATGGAAACTTACTTGAGGGTGTGTATATGACACAACCTAAAGGTTTTACCCATCTTGAGATTTCTAAAAATGTGTACAAGCTTTAAAGATCCATTTATAGATTAAAGTACGCTTCTTGGAGTTAGAATCTTCATTTTGTTGAAATAGTCAAAGAGTTTGGATTCATAAAAAATGAAGATGAACCTTGTGTACACATGAAAATTAGCAGGAGTACAATAATGTTTCTCATCTTGTACGTTGATGACATATTACTTATTGGAAATGATATCCATACATTGTAAAAGACCAAATATTGGTTAGGAAAATATTTTTCAATGAAAGATCTAGGCAAAGCTACTTATATCCTTGGGATTTAGAGTTATAGGGATATATCTAGAAGGATAATTGGTTTGAGTCAAAATATTTATATAGATAAGCTGTTGAATAGGTATAGGATACAAAATTCTAAAAGAGGATTTTCACCAATTTTTCATGGCATTACTCTTAGCAAGACTCAATATCCTATGACATCTAATGAGCAAGACCGTATAAGTGTGATTTCGTATGCTTCGACTATTGGATTTATCATACATGCCATGTTATGTACTGGATCGGATGTTTCATATGCATTAAGCAAGACAAGCATATATCAGTCAGATCCTGGTGAAAGTCACTGAACAACCGTTAAGAATATCTTTAAGTACTTGAGAAAAACTAAGGATGCATTTTTAGTTTATGGAGGACTGAAAGATGAGCTAGTAGTAAATGGTTACACAAATACAAGCTTTCAATTTGACAAAGATGATTATAAATCGCAGTCTAGATATGTGTTTGCATTAAATGGAGGTGTTAGCTGGAAAAGTTCTAAACAAAGCACTGCCAGTAATTCTACAACAAAAGCTGAGTATATAGTAGTAGTAGATACAGCTAAGGAAGCAGTATGGATTAAGAAATTTATTGTTAAACTAGGAGTACTTTCTAGTATTGTAAATCCTATGAACCTTTATTGTGACAATAATGGTACTATAGCACAGGCTAAAGAACCCATATCCGATCAAAGATCCAAACATATACTTAGACATTTTCATCTCATTTGTGAAATCATTGAAAGAGGAGATGTCAAGATATGCAAAGTACCAACATATGACAACATTATTGATCCACTTACAAAGGCTCTCCCACAAGCCAAACATGATGGTCATACTAGGTCTATGGGTATTGAAAACTTATATGATTAGGCATAGTGCAAGTGAAAGATTGTTAGTGGTACCTAGTTGGATTGAATTCAATTCATACAGGTGAATTGCATTCTTTCTAGTCCATAATGTTTCTACCCAGCTGGATTGAAAATCAACCCAGCCGGGTTTATTCAAAAACCTAGTTTTTCAGTAGATAGTTTTTCTATTTCAAATTTTGCAAGGTCTTTTCGAATATAAAACATGAATTCTAGGCAAATTGGTCTTTTAAACAATTTTTTCATGACTCTAGTTTCTATATCATTAAAAATCATGCCATTTGGATTTCTAAATCTTGAGATATTCATAACATAGTATAGACTACTCCAAATGACAGGGCAACAACCCTTATTGCATTTCAAACTTGTTTTTTATTATCTTAAAGGAAAAATCAAATTTCAACCCCTGGATAATAAATTTAGGACTATGTGTCTATTTTATGCTCTAATTTGAATCACCCAATTTGGAGCTCTAAAATTCAACTTATACTCAAAAAAATCCTGCTAGGTCAAGTGAATCTTGAAACTAAAGTTATTTATCTTAACCATGCTTACTATATTTCATCTTTCGTGTATATTTAAGCATCACAACAATACTTCTTCATCATTTACATCCTCAACATAGCACTTCCAGCCATCTCATGAAAGCAAGCACATTACAAAAAAAAAAAATTAAATGTTCCCATACCTTAAATATGCCCTAATTGCTCCTTCACTTTCTTTCTACTTCATTTTCTTTTCTCTTGTTGGATTCTTCTTCCACACATGTTAGATTATAAACGTAAATATCCATTCCTTATATCAAATTCAATTCTCCATATATGAAGCAAGAGAGAGTAGAAAGAGAGACAATTTACCTCAAACTACTTAAACATTAAATTCTCTCTCTTCTCTAAATTATGTAACTTGAATTTAGGTGTTTGGATGGAGAGAAAAATAGACGAATTTTGGAATGGATTTGTTGTATTTTGGATCCTAAGTTGGCCGGCCACCAATATCTCCTTATTTCTTAGTTTCTCATTCATTTTCATGCAATTTCTAGAATGAACAAGGTAGTTTCTTCTATGAGTCCATTCGTGTGTCCTAAGAAAAATTTCCCTTCGCTCCTTGCTTTCTTATAGCTCTCTTAAATATTCCCTACATTTGAAGATTGTTTCAATTTAATATATATTTTAGTCCCTCTAATAATGCATGTGCATGCCGTACAAGTTAATTTACCATAATACCCCTATCTTTTGACTTAATTCCCTTTATGTCCCATTCTACACCTTATTGTTACCTTAATCATGTTCCGCATGTTTATTCTCTTAAGGTACATGTTAGGATCTCACAGGTTCCTATTGGCTCCTTCTCGTTAAATAATGACAATGATGGCTACCATTAATTTCTTTGATATAATCAGAGTTCAATCAGCATTTTACTTCTCTCATCTCCCATAACGACAAGGATGTCATAACGTTCAGTCAACATTTTTCTGCCATTTGAATGAAAATGAAATAAAATAAATGCTAGTTAACTCTAATTATAACAGAGAAATTAGAAAAACCATTTATGTTACCCATTAACTAGAAAGTACCAATCAAAACTAGTTAAACTTTTATTTACAAATTCAAAATTATTGATTTTTGTCTTGCGAATTCAAATTACCAAATTCCATTACTGAATCTCTTTAGACGTAACAGCCTAAGGTTCTCTCATGCTGCAAAATGATAAAGTTTAGATTATTATTTTTCAGCTTTGTTATGTGCGAAAATTATCTTGACAAAATTTGGAGTTGAACATAAAAAAAATGCCTTGAAGACCGAAAGAGTTGATTCGATGCCTGGTTCAATTTCAACGACAATGAAATTTCAAGTAGATGCCCCAAATGCCATGCTTAGGCCATTGGTCATTGGTCACTATTGACTTCGTTTTTTTTTTTCCCAAGGAAATAATAACAATAACAACAACAACTAGAAGGAAATAATAATAACAACAACAACAACAAGAAGGCAGGACGGTTATTGGTCAGACAAGGTTTTACACTTTGTAAAGAAAATATTGATTTTCATTTGGAATAGCAAAGAAGTCTTCCATTATATGCCATTCACACCCAATATGTTAAAACTAACTCACAAGGAAAAGCATCAGAAAAGGGATTTTCCAAGTAAAATATCATTAGATTTTCAAATTCGGCTAGCAAAATATGATTAAAGACAACTTATACATGAACTTGTTGAGCTGTATCATTGAGTAAGCCTCTGCATCTCATTTTGGTCGTCATTGAGGGTGTCAAGGAGAAGAGGAGGAGCATATTGTGCCGTCCCTTGGTGCTCCTCAGAATCTTGGCAAAATGAAAGAATGATAGTATCAATTGACATCTCGACCACGGCAAAGAACAAAGTTGCAACTATATAACCTAGAGCCCAGCAAACCTGCATGCACCACAAAATATAAGGCGCATTCAAAACATAGTATGAAGCAAATGAACATTTGTTATCATAGAAGCAATTATAAAAGCTATTTGGAACCTTGCATAATCATAACTTTAACACCTACCAACACAGGAAATAATGGGGAGGATATCCTGTTATGAGAAGATCTATAATTGTGGGTGTCCAACATGAGGAACGCAAAAACAGCACTTGCAAGGCTAACACATAATTTTCCAAGAAATAGAATGACATCTCCAATCACGTTTACCCTCCCTATCCTAAGAATGTTGTTGATGATCAGTTCAGTTGCAATTGCAGATGCCCGGCAGAAGCTTTTACCTGTTATGGCTATCTGCATAAGCCACAAGCCCATACAGAAAAAGCAATTAGAATGCAAAAGTCTTAACTGCTGGCATATGGATATAAGGAAAGATAAACAGTCTCAGAGATCAAAGTCCTCAAGTAAAATTGAAACTCAGAAAGGAAGGGTCATGATATACAGATAATCCAAACTGAAGGTGCAAGGAGATAATATATGGCCTCGAAAATAAAAAGAAATAGAAAAAAAAAAAAACCTTAACTAATAATATTCCTTTGTTTCTATAATTCATCTTCATTACAGAGCAGTAACTTAAGGAAATAGGGAATCACAAGTAAATACATATAATTCATAAATCATACGCTAATTTTCCATGAACAAGCAGTATTTGACATACCATTATATAAGCATTTCGGTTCACTGATTTTATTGTCCACTCAACACCTTTCAGACAAAACTGAGCTGTGTGATGTGCTGTTTTCCCTATGCAGCCATCAGGTGCAGTTCCAGCTACTTTCAGTTTGCGACGGATTGATTCAAGTATAAAGCGAATGGATTCCACAAATGACACAATCAGGGAACCAAGAGCAACAGACCCAAGACTGTACCGCATAAGCCGCTTCATGGAGGAAAACACTGGAAGAAAGGGAATCTCTGGCTGCATAACCAGAACTGGAAAGTATCAGCATAAGTTCATGAAATATTGAATTATGCTTCCACTTGCTAAAAGGAATGTGGGAAAATGAGTTGTAAGAATATGTAATAAATATCCCCATATACATTTTTTTTCTAGGGAATCTCCATTTATATTGTTAGAAATGTTAGTTTTATGTGATCAACAAGAAGCATTGGGACATTTCATCATATTGTCATGACAACTATGCTAAGATGACCAAAACTCATAATTAATGTAAAACAGATTAAGATGAGGTTGAAAAACAATAGTTAAGTGTCAAATCAAAGTCATTACAGCCCAAATCTTTTCATAAGATGTTTAGAAGTAGAAATCAGTAAGAATCATTTGCTATAGAAACTTCAAAAAAAAGGGGAATAATATGGCCAGGGTATACCACCTAAGTTTTCAGATACATAGAATTAGTCTACCTCTCTAGGTAATTAATGTGCCAATTTGCAATATTTGACACTACAAATTGTATATGAACTAAACCACTGCCGAAGAAGAATTTTGTGATTACACAAACAAAAGTTAGTTGTTTCATTTAACACCTGAAAGTAGCCTAGTTTGTAGCCTATGTGCTAGGCTCTCAGGCTATGCCCCAAGAAGTACATACAGCATATATTTCCTAGATCACATTATTCACATAAGAGATTTTGCATGATTTCAGAAGAATGCACATGGCCAAGTAGCTTACTGATGTCACACCGCGAGCCCAGTAATAAGAAGCAACTGAACCCGCGATCACAGTTGCAGAGCATGCTATAAAAAATTGTGTAGCCCAGTAGCACCCAAACAGGTGGAAAAATATGGCAACTGCTATATGAGGAGTATAGTGAATACTGTAGCCACAGCATCGATCACAGTTAACCTGTTTTGATCCAAGATCATAGGCACAGCACTTGGAATTGCAGTCATTTTCAACAACTTGGCCGGAACTAAACAGATGAAGAGCAGCTGAAAACCAGAACATGTAAAAGATTGCAATGACAGCATATGGTATAACTGGAAAAATTATAAGCGCTTGAACTTCTCCTATGACCTTTGCAGCAACCTGCAGAAAGATCAAAACCTTGTTTATTTCCTTGGGTTTGCATTGAGATATTATACAAGAGCACACCATTATATTCCAATAAAGAGAAAAGAATTGTTATATGAGTAATATGCTCAGGAGCACCATCTTGAAGAACAATAATATTAGTTGATATTTTGCTTTAAAATCGGGGGTTTTTAAGAATTTAAGTTACAATTAATGAAAGGGTAAGCTTTAATGCATAGGTTATTCTGGCATATGTTTAAAAATCTAATACTGTACTGAAATCCTAAATGCTGCCAGACTCACTAGATATCTAGCTTCGGAAAATGGTAAACCTGGCACATTTTTTCCATGTGAAAAGAATGGCATTATCCAGTTCTCATTAGGCATACAGTATACATATTATGCTCTTGCATGACTAGAAAGAAACAATTTGATGCAAATAAAAGTCACAGCCAAAATTGAACGACAAGAAGCAACACATTGTCATAATTTGGCTTGTTTGTTATGGAGCTCAACCACATAGGAAAATGTAAATATAAGCATGAACTTCCTTAAACTGGAAGCGAACTTCCTTAAACTGGAAGCCATCATTTAGAATTTTTCGATCCGGAGGGCTAAGCCCATCCAAATTGAACCATTTACTCCTAACATTTTTTACAATCCAGCCCAAAGTTTTGTGCTTACTTTGAGGACAGATGTTGCCATAAGAATGCGACGCACAATGGCAACTGATGTGAGGATGGCGACAACCATTATAAATGTCATTAGAACAGTGACAGCACGAATGTGATTTAGTTCCTGAAAGATGGAAACCACTTGCATCAATAACTAGCACACAGGCGCATGGCCAAATAGCAAAAGATAAAAGAGAAGTATTTAATCATATGCTAGTTCAATGATTGAACTCACCCGACCAGAGACATGGTAGTACGGATCATGCTCACCAATAATAGGAGAGATGGCATCGTTACCAATCCACCCAGCTAAAAAGAATAGAAAAGAAAAGAAGATATATCATGATCAGGTCCCTTTATAATTGTCATCACATTCACGAGAAGGTAAAAAGTAAATGAGAGCTAAAGATTCTGGTCTACCAAAATTGCCATGCATGGAATCTTCAGATTAAATAAAATGTGATAGCAGTTAAAAGACTTTGTGATTGAAGCAGGAATCAAGAATCCCAGACCCGCAAGAAAAACTCATAAAAGACATGTAAGACCATGCATGCAGTCACAGCTATACCTCTTCATGCCACTAGGCAGATTTTAGAAGTATGCATTTGCAGTGGATATGCTTTCTATAATGATTCTATGATATAAGATAAAAATTACATGGATCTATTATCTGCATGAGAGAGAAGATTACAATATATATCATAAAAAATTGTCAGAAAAACAGTGATTTTCACATAGTTCTGCAAAAATAATAAGGCTGTTCGCAAAATTAGAAATGTCAGGCAGCTGAACATCAACAAGGTCCAAAACAACTTACAAGTGTGGACCAGCACATGGCTCAAACAAATTATTTATTGAAAGCAGTAGCAAAAGCTTTCCTGGTAGAGATTTGACCACAGGATTTCCATATATTGATTGAAAGAGAGGAAAATAAAAGATATGCTGCTGACCTTTCAAGTAGTAAAACATTGTCACCGATACTATTAGTATATCAAAGACAGCAACTGTGATCCAAGGCATTGCAGTAACAAAATGCCGAATCATTAGCAGCCAAATCACTGATAAAAACAGTGGCAAGAGTCCTCCACAAACAATCAACACAGGCCATGACTTTCCAATATCAGCCATGTATCTCTACAAAATGTAAATAACAGGTTGAGTTCTAGAAATGCTTGATAGTTTCGCATTGGACATGTTACAATCACCAAACAGACAGAAATATTGAGAAATTCGATGTCACATATGCAATAATATGCAGCAAAGTTCCCAGCTCTAGCCCTTGAGCAGTCTTCATGTACTAATATGCCATCTGAAGAAATATGGTGGTCTAATTGATCAAGTTAAGCAAGTAGGTAGTCATACAAATTAGTTTTAAATAAAATATCACATTTTTCCTGAGACTATTAACTATAGTATTTTATCCAAACAAAAGACATTTAAATTTAAGAAGGATGTGCTAAGCTTTTTGGCTAAGAATCGTCAAATCTGTGACACTACAAGAAGAACATCTCATTTAGGTGACTATGGTTCCAGGCCTTATTGCATGTGCTTGGAGAAAAAAATAAAATAATATATATATATTGTTGGTTGATGTATTTTGTTAGATAGATTGTAATTAAGGGTAGAATAGTAATTTTTTCTTTTTCTACTTGTATACCTATAAATATACCCTTGTATTATTATTTTAGGTTAATTTTGAAGATAATAGAAATTCGAGAGTTCTCAAAATCTTCATGGTATCAGAACCTCTGCCATTGAAGGTTGAGTTATCTCCCTTGCAGTAGGTCTATTCTTAAAAGAAAAAAAAAATCCAGGAAGCATTTTTTGGGCAGCAGTAAAGAGGACCGTTTTTTGGGCGGCAGTAAAGAGGACACTTTTTGTCCCTCTGCCGACAACACCGCCCTCACCGGAGAAGAGACCAGGTCAAGTTCGGCCGGTGCTTAGATTTCCGGCGCCGTTAGACCAAGCGCGTGAGCCCACGCGCCGCCAGAGCTTTTCGGCACCTTCCTTCACGCGCCGGCGCGTGTAGCGCGTGTACTTTCTTCCGGCCATCTTTTGTCACCGGATCTTGCCTACACCTGTTTGCCGGCCTCCTGCGACTTCGAACAGCATCTCTCCGGTGACTTCCGACTTTTTGTTTTTCTGGGTCCCACATAACAGGTTCTGTTGCTGTGTCTTGGGGTTTTTTCCTTGCTGTTTGGTTATTTTCTTACTGTTTGGGTGTCCCTTGCCTTTAAGAGTTGTCATTATGTCTGATACTAAGAACACTAATATGGAAGCAGAGAAATATTATTCTCATAATGAGAGTCCATATTCTCAAATTAACCCTATTAAACTAGATGGAAGCAGTACTTATTTAACCTGGTCTAAATCATGTTTATTGTCTATTAAGACTAGAAGGTTGCAGGGTTATATTGATGGAAATAAAAAATCACAGGCTATCACTAATCCTACTTTTAGTCAATAGAATTCAGATAATTCACTGGTTATGTCTTGGCTCCTAAATTCTATATATCCTAAGATCTCTAAACAGTATTTATTGCTTGACACTGCAGAGAAAATATGAAAAGCTGCAAAAACCACCTACTCTCGAATGGAAAATGATGCTCGTATCTTTGAACTCAGGAACAAAGTTCATGGTATTAACAAGGTGAGCTTACTGTTTCATATTATTTCTCTGAATTGGGTAGTTTATGGCAGGAACTGGATTATTATCAGGATTTTCAAACAAAATGTGTTGATGATGCGGTGCTGATTCAAAAGATGATTGAAAAGGATATGGTTTATGATTTTCTGGCTGGTTTAAATCCTGAATTTGATCAAGTGCGAGTTCAAGTTATTGGCAAAATTCCTTTTCCTTCACTTGAGGAGGCACATTCTTTAATTCAGCAGGAAGAGACTAGGAGAGGTGCTGTGCTTTATACTACACCTATTGACAAGTCAGGTTTGACTGCCTATACCTCTCTTGAGCAACCAAAAGGGATTCTTTCTGATAAAGATCATTTGCTCTGTGATTACTGTGGTAAGCCAAGGCACACTAAAGAGACTTGTTGGAAGTTGCATGGGAGACCTAGTAGGGGCTGTGGGGGAAAACGAGTTAATCCAACAAGGGCTCAAGCACATGTGTTAGAAACAGTGCAATCATCTAAGGAGTCGGCTTCAGTTGAAAGTCTCTCCTCTGATGAGATTTTGCATTTCAGGCGTCTCCTGTCTCAGCTTACTCCTTCCTCCAGTGCTACCTCTAATTTGGTCAAGTCAAGTACTACTTTCTCTCATCATAATTCATGGATTATTGATTCTGGTGCGAATAGACATATGCATTTCAAAAGGCTTTCTTAACTACTCTCCTTGTTTAAAAAGGGATAGTGTCGGGGTGGCTGATGGGTCATTAACCCCTATTTCTGGGACAGATTATGTTGTTTGTACTCCTAATATTAAATTGTCTTCTGTTCTTCATGTTCCTCAATTCCCTGTTAATCTTTTATCTGTCAGTGCTATTACTAAAACTCTTAACTGTAAGGTTGAATTTTTTCCTGTTTTTTGTATTCTTCAGGATCTTCAAACAGGGAAGAGGATTGGTAGTGGTAGAGAGCATGATGGCTTATATATGCTAGAAGACAGTCAAAAGTTGGCTCTTTTTAGGGGGTATCATGATGTCAACCAGGAGATCATTCAGTGGCATAGGCGATTAGGACACCCGTCATTTTTTGTTTTAGAAAAACTATATCCTAGTTTATTTGCTAGAACTCGATTTGATTCTTTATATTGTGATGCTTGTGAGTATGCTAAACATACTAAAAACTCTTATCCTTTGAGTGATAATAAAGCCAGTGAGCCATTTATGATTGTTCATTCTGATGTTTGGCGGCCTACACAAATTCTCTTTGTCTGAAAATCGATGGTTTGCTACTTTCATTGATTGTTGCACTAGAATGACTTGAGTGTATTTGATTAAGGCAAAGACTGATGTTTTCTCTTGTTTTCAACTTTTCCATAAAATGGTTGACACCCAATTTGATGCTAAAATAAAAGTTTTGCGGCCAAATAATGGGACGGAATATATAAATAGTAGGTTTGGTACTTATTTGGAGTCTCATGGGATTATTCACCAAACTAGTTGTCCTTATACTAGTGATCAAAATGGTGTAGCTGAAAGAAAAAATAGGCATTTGTTAGAAGTTGCTAGATCTCTTATGTTTACTATGCATGTTCCAAAGTCATATTGGGGGGATGTTGTACTAGCGGCTACCTATCTTATTAATCGAATGCCTCTCAAAGCTCTTAACTTTAGGACTCCTGTAAAAGCCTTAACCGGAAAAACTGGCTATACTGTTCCACCAAAGATTTTTTGATGTGTTTGCTTTGTTCATACTAGAAATGTTGTGAAATTAGATCCGAGAGCACTGAAATGTGTGTTCGTTGGATATTCTCCAACTCAAAAGGGATATAAGTGTTATCATCCTCAATCTAGAAAATTTTATGTGAGTATGGATGTTACCTTTCGGGAGTCTGAACCTTATTTTGGCAGTATCCAATCACCTTTTCAGGGGGAGAATAGTGAAGAAGTGGTGATGAATGTACATGTGCTACCTCAGGATCTAGTTCAAAGAAAAAACGAAGAGATTGTTATTCAGGAGCAGAATGTTGATGTTCAGGGGGAGGAGAATGAGAATGTTGTTGGTCTTGTGGTCGTTTAGATAGACCTGACTTGTTGAGATACTCAAGGAAGAATAGATCTGAAGAAGTCATCATGCATTCTACGTTGCCAGAATCCTCGAGTGAGTCACTTCTTGATTCTGATTTATTTCTTGATTCTGATTTAAATTTGCCCATTGCTCAAAGGAAATGAGTCAAGTTGTGTACAAAACATTTCATTTCTAACTTTATCTCTTATGATTCTTTGTCTCCTTCCTATAGAGCCTTTGCCTTGTCTCTTTCCTCTATGTCTATTCCACAGGATTGGAGAGAAGCTATCAAGGATCCAAAATGGAGAGAAGCTATGGTTGAAAAAATGAAAGCCCTCTCTAAAAATGAAACCTGAGAACTAGTTGCATCTTCAGACAAAAAGTTAGTTGGTTGTGAGTGGTCACAATAAAACACAAAGTTGATGGTTCAATTGAAAGATTTAAAGCTAGATTAGTGACAAAGGGATTCACCCAAACTTATGGAGTTGACTATCAGGAGACATTTGCACCAGTTGCTAAAATGAATACCATTAGAATCTTGCTATCTTGTGCAGCTAACTTAGATTGGGATTTGCTGCAATTTGATGTGAAAAATGCATTTCTCCATGGGAACCTGGAAGAAGAGGTCTATATGGAGATTCTTCCTGATTTTGATGATGAGAGAACACAAGGAAAGGTGTGCAGACTGAAGAAAGTCTTGTATGGGTTGAAACAATCTCCGAGAGCTTGGTTTGACAGATTCAGCAAAACTATGATATCATTTGGTTATCAACAAAGTAATGCTGATCATACCCTCTTTATGAGGCACTCCAAGGGTAAGATCACTCTTCTCATTGTTTATGTTGATGACATAGTGACGACAGGGGATGATAAGGAAGAAATTGTTCGACTGAAGAAGCTCTTAACTCAGGAGTTTGAAATCAAGGATCTTGTGAAGCTACAATATTTCTTGAGAATTGAAGTTGCCAGATCAACCAAAGGGATTTTCATTTCTCAAAGAAAATATGTTCTGGATCTTTTGGACGAAATTGGTATGTTGGGATGCAAACCAGCAGATACACCTATTGAAAGTAACCATAAGTTACAAACAAGGACTGAAGGTTCAGTTGATAAGAGCAGATATCAAAGATTGGTCGGTAGACTTATCTATCTATCCCATACTAGACCAGATATTGCTTATGCAGTTAGCTTGGTGAGTCAGTTTATGCATGATCCAAGAAAATCTCATTAACAGGCTGTTTTTCACATTTTGAGGTATTTAAAATCAGCTCCAGGAAGAGATATTCTTTTTTCAAAAAATAGTCATCTAAGAATTGAAGCCTTTACAGATGCATATTGGGCTGGATCTTTAGATGATAGAAGATCTACCTCTGGTTATTGTACATTTGTGGGAGGTAACTTAGTCACTTGGAGAAGCAAGAAACAGAGTGTAGTTGCAAGATCAAGTGCAGAAGCGGAATATAGAGCTATGGCTCAAGGTGTTTGTGAGTTGTTATGGTTGCAGAAGTTATTAACAGAGTTGAATTTGGCAAAAGCGGATCGACTATTTTTGTATTGTGACAACAAAGCTGCAATCAGTATTGCTCATAATCCAGTTCAACATGACAGGACAAAACATATTGAAATTGATCGACACTTCATCAAAGAAAAATTATCTGATGGTGTTTTAAGCTTATTTCATGTAACGTCGGACAGACAATTAGCCGATGTTTTTGCAAAAGGACTCAGTAGTCGAGTTTTTCACGCCATAGTTTGCAAGTTGGGCATGTGTAATATCTTTGCACCAACTTGAGGGGGAGTGTTGGTTGATGTATTTTGTTAGATAGATTGTAATTAAGGATAGAATAGTAATTTTTTCTTTTTCTACTTGTATACCTATAAATATACCATTGTATCATTATTTTAGGTTAATTTTGAAGATAATAGAAATTCGAGAGTTCTCAAAATCTTCATATATATATATGTGTGTGTGTGTGTGTGTGTGTGTAAGCGCGCGCGTGCACGTGTGTGTATATATATATTTATATAGCAAATGGTAATCCCTATGACAGAATTCATTCATAAAATTAAAATCCGATCACAAAATAAAGTGGGATGCAGCAGCTTGATATGGAATGGCAGAGTTATATGTTTTTTTTATATGTCAATAAGCATAATAATCATAAGGAACAACAAGAATAGAAGCTCCTCAACCTTCAATACTGATGACCTAGCATTCACAGACTTGTGTATTGATTTGTCTATTAAGATGTCTTCACTGATGTGCACTCCACCCATTTGTTGCCAATGCCGCAACGACACATTTGATGCATGAGCAATAAACTGGCACCTCCAAAAGACTGAGATTCACAGGGGGAAAAAATCAGTTGAACCACAACATCAGCAATGAAGACGAATACAGTCCTAGCCTGAAACAAAGGGTTAAACAATTTCCAGATGGTTTTACACCTCTTCTTTTCCTCATTAATAAATTCCAGTATCACATGTGTGAGCAGTTACCAGAAATTGAACAAGGTATCACATAATTTACTACGCGTAAATTTTTAACAAATATTCAGAAAGTTCAAAACCTAAAAAAAATTACAGAAGGGATAGTTGCAGAAAAGAATCTAATTCATTACCATTTACGCTTGGAAATATGACAGGGTAACAAGGACCCTGGAGTTGAAGTGATGTGTTCCTCATTTCTTGAGTAAGGAACTCAAAATAATCATAATTCCTATCAATCCAATCATCCATTGACACACGGATATCTCCTTCTGGGTAATCACATACCCAATTCAGTGCATCTTCAGATGGGATGGGACAATCCAACAAACATATACTCCGAGCATTGGCCAACTTGAACTGACCGTCTTTGAGACCACTAAGATAAACCTGATTTGGGTTTTGCCAATACATAAGCTCCAATTGACGAAGACCAGGTTTTGCATGTTTATCACCACACACATTTCCTTTATAATCTAGCCCATAAGTAAGCCTGGTATGCCACAGCACAGCGAATCATAATGATGAATATGCAAAACAAGGAAAAAAAGAAGTAAAAAATATCAAAGTAATGTTTGAAGATAAATCTAGCAAGCCCAAATACAAGAAAAGTTGCAGGAGAACGTATCACTATTTTTCAGGTTTAAACAACTGATCGGTTTCCATGACACTGCAGATCTTGCATCAAAAGAACAAGTAGATCGTTTTGAATATAAATTACTTGGTATATCCATGCCTTTAAGGCTCTAAAGACCAATTAACATGACTCTCATAAATGAAGGCAGTTACAAGAATGTAAGAGCACTATTAAACATAGTTAGAAATACCACTGAAGGAAAAGGATCCTAAACTGACAAAAATTCGAAGCAAATGACAAACGTAATGTTAGCAGGAGCTCTATTCCATACTCTCATGACGAGAGAACATTTGTAAGGCACTCCCGAATCATAAACACCTATGCAAGCATTAAGTCTTTGATAAGCCAGATATGTGAGACTTTATAAAAAGAAATGCAGAGTGCTTATTCTACCTCTTGATCATAACAGAGATCCCCGCAAACTGCTAAAGGTGATACAAACTCTTCGTTACAAATTTGAGTAATACATCGTTCGGTTCTTGCAAAATGTAATTTCTCAGTTCCGACATAAAATTCTCTACTTAAGAGCTCAAATTTACATTTTCTTTTTTTTTTTTTTTTGCAACCAAACATAAAAATATAACATTTATAAGAGCTAAGAAAATGACCTACTATAATAAGAAATAATTTAAAAATTACAGGCAGCCGTGTTCCGAAATTATTGAAGACAGAAGAAATAGAAAAATGAAAGTAAAACAATAAATCTTTTTGAGCAAATGTATTAAGAGAGATCCCTTAAACTAGAGAACACTATTTAAAAATCAACAAAAACGTAAAAAGAATTATAAAAAAGAAGAGGTACCCAGTTGAAGATAAAAGTGAATACAGCTGAAAACACTGACCTCAAGGGGTTTCCCTGGTTAAATCCAAAGCTGGAGTTGACAATCATGGCAACCCAAAATGCTGTAAAAATAACAAGAAAGGCAACATCTCTGCATTTCCTATTATGCCTAATGATTCCACCAATCTGAGCACTTCCATCACTTGATGGGTATCTTCCTATCACTGCCCCCAAAGGTCCCCTCATCTCTAGAATACCTTAAAAACGGTAACTTTATGTATATATATCTTACTATACCAATCTATCTATCGAATTCCTTCAACAACTTGAGAGAAACATAATGTAGCAAGAGAAAGAGGGAATTGAGAGAGAGAGCCTTTTAGTGAGAGAAAGCACATTAGTAGAGGGTAAGCTAAAAGAGGGGAGGGTGGGGTGTGGAAGGGGAAAGTGATGATTGGTTAATAGATTTGGAATACTTTTAGTAATATCCAATTTTTAAAAGGTTTTAATACTTAAGAGAAATGATTAATTTAAATGAACTTATTTTGATTTCAAGACAAAGATATTATACCCTCCTTTTTTTAATTTTATTTTTAAGATTTTAGTTTTACTTCGCAGAATCCGTGTCTTGCGGCTTGGATGATGGATGTGAACTCTACTATTTTTACTCGAAAAGGGCATTTTGGGTATTACAATTTTAAACTTTTTTTTTTACATTAAACGTCCATAGTTTCAAAAGGCAACATTAAATTCTTGTATGCGGTTCGATATAGATAAAACTAATGCAATTAAAATGTATCTTTTGTCCATCTCGCATAAATCAACTTAAATAATCGTGACAAATAACTTTTTTTAATTTTTATATTTTGATAACTATTACAATCATTTTAAATTAATTTTATACAAAATTTTAAATTAACAGAACATATATTTATGTATATCAGCTAAAAGTTTATTTGATTTTTCCCTAAAATGAAACAAAAAAAATCCTAGCCTTCTTGGATTTGAAACCCGGAGGAATTTTATTTTAAATATTCTAAAACAATAATATTTCAGCATTTGATAATAAAAGAATAATTTGTTTCCATTAAAAAAATTAAAAGGATAACTTTAACTAGGAATGTAATTTATTAGTTAAGTGGAACTTTTAAGTTTTTAAGTCCATGCTTATATTGGAACATAATTTCGAAAAAAAAAAGTGCTATAAACATTGATTAGGGGGAAACAAAAACTTAATAAATTAGGAGTAGAAAAACTATTTGGAAAAGGTTTTGATTTGCTTCTAACATTCAGTTAGAAGCAATGTCATTAAAATCGAAATATTGAATAATTTGAAAATATTGGTTTATGATTAATATTTTAATGATAAAAGTATTTTTTAAATTATTTTTTATTTTTTATATAGTTATATTTTTATAATATTTATAGAAAATTTTAAAAATAATATTATTTAAAAAAATGATTAAACCCTATCGAACCAGTTGAACAAAAAATCTTTTGCCTCTCCAGTTGTTTATCCGGTCCGATTTTAATAACATGGGTTAGAAGAGTTGATTTACCTTTAACATTTGAAGTTAGTTTATTTTTGACGTTTTGATTTTTGGCACTAAAATATCCTATATGCTCACTTAATTTTTTAATTTTATATTTTTATCCAATTTAATTTTTTTATTTTTCAAAAACTTATTTTTCTTTTTAAACTATGTTCAAAACTCATGAAATTACTCCAAAATATTTTTATCAAACTTTTGATATCAATCAAAATGAATATGCTTTATTCTATAAGTTTTTTAAGTATTTTAGGAGGAATTATAGACTATTTAGAGATTTATAATTATATTTTAACTATTTTAAGTAACTATATAATTTCGCTTATAATAGTTAAAAATTAATATAGAGCATATTTGTTTCGATAAGCATCTGAATTTAGGTAGAAATATTTTGAAATAATTTTATAAGTTATTGAAATAATTTAAAAGGAAAAATAAATTTTGCAAAAAATTAAATTGGAGCATAAACGTAAAATTGATAATTTAAGGGAACATAGGAGGGTCATTTTTGTACCCAATATGAAAATATCAAAGACGAATTAGCTCTAAAATAAACATTAAAGGACAAATTAACTTTGTTCAACAAAATGTTAAGAGTAAATTAAAATTTTATCCCAATATTATTTTATGCTGGGTGATAATAAAGCCTAGCTAAAAGTTTGAAATATTCAAACAGCCAGGCTAGCCCGGCCCATTAACTCGACAAGTTTATTCCCGCGAGGTGTTCGGGCACGCCAGACTCTTAAGAGTTCACCCAAATCAATTAGGATCCAGAGGAATCCCGAATTACCAGGAGAGGATAATTCTCTCTTTATCCCATCCTCCAAATTAGAAAGAGATAGAGTTATCTTATTCAGGGAAGATAAGAGTTTTTTTCCAAGGACTCTACTTTTAGTCTCCTAAACAAGGAAGAACTCTGAACCTATAAATGGAGCTAGGATCAGGTATGAAAGCTAAATTTTTTCAATTATTCCATATCATCAAATTACAGACTTGAACGTTGTAGTCTCCTTTAATAGAAAACCTCGATTGGTCTTTTGTGTTTTACAGGTGACTCTTGGTATCGAAAGATTCTCATTTTTCTCCTTAGTCATCATTTGATGCAATAAACATGGATCAAAGCCAATTAGCCATAGACCTTTTTCCTAGACCTAAGCCTTATCTCTGCCTCATCAAAAAATTAGCTTGATCAAGCAAATTAGCTAGCGCCCCTCCCACAAAATAATTCCTTCTGCCAGCCAATACCTTAAACTTGACAACCCCCATAATGACCATCCCCAACATCCCTGGTCTCCTTTTGCAAATAGCACAAGCCCTTCTTACAACATTATCCATCATAGCTGCCCAAGTACCTCAACCTACACCTCGACAGCCTTACCAGCCACCTGCTTGAGACCTACTTTCCTTAGTGGTTCTACCAGCCTTCGGATTAACTATTACTCTCAAAATCAAACAATTCAAATTAATTTTTAAAGAGTGAATGGTAAAATACTATAATCAAAACACATTGCAATACTAAGGCAATTTTCAATCTTTTCTATCTAGGGAAATCATAACCACTTCTTTCCTAAAAATCTGACTTTCGAACTTACCAAAATACAATGAAAATGCCGACCCTCGAGCTCACCTATACCAATTTCATCACATGATGCTTTTGTTAATCATGGATGGTGTTGCACTATGCAAAATCTTTCAGGAGGCACTGATTGACTTAGCTTAAATTTGGTACATAAACCTTCCTAAGCACTTCATTGAGAATTTCAAGCAATTCAGCAACATATTCATCGTGAAATTTATAGTTGCCATCCGACCTATAAAAGTCTTAATTGATTTTAACCAGGTACTGTAGGAGAGAGGCAAACCTTTACAAGCTTATGTGGAGAGGTTCAATATGGTAGTGATGTGCAATAAATATATTGATACAAAAAATGAGATGCTAGGACTTCAATAATTCACTAAGCAAGAAATCCCCCAATGATTTCACCGAGCTCATATCTCAAGCTTATAAATACATCAGGATGGATGAAGATCATCGACTACAACACAATACATATAAAGAGGCAGACAAAGAAAAGGATGACAAAAATGATAGCTCGGGACAGAGAGAAAAGAGGATGGAGCACGTTAAGAGTTTATAGAGGAACTAGCTCATCTAACCAACCTTATATAATCACTACTCCTTACCTAGGAGATCAAAAAAAAGATAAGTTCACACCCCTCAGCACCACCAGATCATAAATCATAATATGTATAAACTAGAATGGATAAGTCATATGGCCCAAATCGATGAGGGAAGATTCTAATAGAGATCAGACTCTCTATTTTGCTTTTTATAAAGATAAAGGCCATAAAATAAAGTAATGTATGCGACTCAAGAGAGAGATAGAGCATATGGTGCAAAAAGGCACCCTATCACAGTTCGTGAAATAAAATGATAAGGATAGGAAGCAGAGGTTGCCAATAGCATAGCAGAATAAGAGTGAAGCTAGCTCGAGAAAAAAAGCCCATACTGGGGTTATTTATGTGATAGCAGGGGGAAAACACTATGATGTTTGCAATGACTCTAAAAAGAGAAGCCAAAAAGGTGTTTACTGTCAAGTTTAGCATATCCACCCCTCCGTACACTATTCAATTCTCTATGGCTGATGGATCCTATGTTTGGCAATAGTATACGAATGCTTTAATAGTCAAAGCACTGATCAAATATTTCTTAATCTAGCAAATCCTTATAGATACAGGAAGCGCGATCAACTTAATGACATTGCAAGCATTCAAAGCGCTAGGGGTGTCAGAAAAACTCTTAAAAGATGTCACCGTTCCTATAACATCCTATATACGATCAGTTAAAAGATCTGGATACTGGATGTCACACTCGGGTTTAAGCTCCTTTATTGAGGGTCAAACAAACTTCGAGTTAAAAACCTTATTATTCATCAAATTACTATTTATTTTATAAACATTTCGGGACTTTTCCTTAAAATTTATAAAAAAACCTCCTGAAAAGACAATATTCCAACACTTCTATTAGGGGGTATCCTAACCTCCACCTTTAGTTCAAACTCCAACACAAGTTATTGTCCTTTCTCCGATATTTCCAAAAAATCAAATTCATCAATAATTTAAAACACGCCACATTAACTTTCTACTATTCTCAATTTAATTTACAATACCAATCTCTTTAAATATTTACATAATGTTTACATCTCCAAAACATAACATTTATGCCAAAATATTATAAAGATAACAATAAAAAGAGTTATAGAACATCCACCTCAAAAACCCTTCACTTCATTATTGTGACTCGAATTTAAATGTAGATCCGCTATCAGCTTCCTTTAAAACTTTCTTCTAACCTACTCGTGGAAATAAACCAACACGTTAAGCATATTGCTTAGTGGTGTTCAAGCAATTCTATTTTTCCAACTATATGAAATATTAAAATAAAGCATATTTGAAATTTTCATAATATCAAATATATAACCAATTTCGTTTACATTTAAGTTAAATAATCTTAAATCTATTGTAAGAAATCTAAACATATATAATTTGCAATTTCACTCATTTTTCCTTAAATTAAAGTTTGTTTAATGTTATATTCCAAAGGAAAAATAGTTAATTATTTTCAACTTAAAAATCTCAGCTTAATTAAATAAGTTTTTAATATTTAAGCCTTGTATTTGCTTCAAGTAAAATCCAGTAGAATTGTATGACGAGCTGGATAAATGGGAATCAAATACAAAACTGAGTTCTCGGAACCATTCGATCAATTAATATTTCCTTTATTTCGACATTCATAATATTATTATTAGTCACACATTTACACACACACACACACATGCATATGTGGACCGAACTCTCGGAGCCATTTAGCCCATGACTCAAATAAATAACATCCACCAAAAGAGCTCTCGAAGCCATTCAATATGGTAACCACATCAAGAAGCAATACTACTGGCTGCCCCTAATTAGCATGCCAATCTTATCCTATTTCTTCAATTTCTATCTAATTTTACTAAAGACAAATGTTATGAATTCTCAATTTATACAAGTAAGTGCATAATATTGTTAGTTGTGAAGAATGAAACTTTTTTCTTAATTTTTTATTTTTATTTTTATTTTTATTTTTTTTAACCATTCACTACTTAAGGCTTTCTTCCCTTTTGGAAACACTTCACATTTTATCTCATTCTTTATATTCAGGTAAGTATTTCATTAGTGTTTTTTATAAGGTCTAGCTAACTAAACGTAATATAGATGTACGTATTTTACAACCTTACATTTTCTACCTAACTTCAAAAATTTATTGAGACATAAGTATTAAGAATTTCGAATAATTTAACTTAAAAATTATATACAATTAAGTCAAATTCAAATTATAACACTAAGCATAAATTTTATCACATATACAACTCTATTTATAACCTAATTAGGCATTTTGACCTTTTTTTTACACAATCTTAAATCATCCTTCATAAATCATAATTTACCCAGTACATATTGTTGTTGTTTGCACTTTAGTCTCTTATAATTTAATTAAATCATTTTGTAAGAATTATTTGTTACTCAAACAACAACTTACAACATTACTTTTTAATTATTATTCTTTATTTATACTAATTGTATACCTACATAATATATAATTTAAGAGAAAAATAAAATTGCATGAACACATACCTTAATTTGATTTCAATTTCTTCGATTTTACTTCCAAAATCTCCAATTTATTACTTTTTTCCTTGTATACTCAATTCACCTTCTTTCTTTACATAAATCCATAACTCACAATAAACCCTCAACCATTAATACACAATTTTACAATTTATAGCAATTTTAAATAATTATTTATTCGAATCTCCAATTAATTAACAATAAATAAATTTCCCCTAATTTTATAAAATCACTAAATCTGAAATTTCTCCTAGTTCTTTCAATTTTCCCATCACAAAATAGCAATCAAGAAGTAAACTAAGACTTGTCTAGCATTTAATAAAAGATAAGCAACCATTGAAGGGGTGAAACTAAATACAGGTTGAGCAAGAAAAGAGGGCAGCAAAAAGTGAAATTATAACCACTGTTACACAAGAAGAAAAGGATAGAGGCGATGGCATCAGTAGCTATGGCAGCATCAGAGGGTTCAACAGTGGTAAAAAGTGGCGATGATGAAAGCTTGATCGAAAGTGGAAGAGGAAAAGAAAAGAAAGAAGAAAAAAAAGAGAGGCTGGTAGTGGGAGGATGAGGAACTTTATGGTTCCTACAAAAGAAGAAGAAAATAAATTCAAGCCAAAATGATGTATTTTTGGCAAATCTCCTTTTTGGTCCCTCTTTTATATATGTTAAGCAATTAGGCCCAATCCTTTTTCTGTATACAATTAAACCCCACAAATTAATTATATTTCAACCTATATTTTATTTTATTTTTTCTTTTGACTCCTATTATTTAATATTCATTTTATTACCAAATCTGGACATAAATTGGGTTGATTCGATTATTATTTAGGTAACTAAACTTTAGGGCATTACATTTCTTCACTTCTAAAATAAAAATTTTGTCTTTGAAATTTACCTGTGTTAAATAACTCTGGATAATTCTTCCTTATGGTGTCCTCTGTTTCTCATGTAGCTTCTTCCACCTTGTAATTTTTTCAAAGTACCTTTACCAATGGCATTGATTTATCCTTTAACTGCTTGGTTTCTCTTGTTAAGATTTGCACTAGCTTCTCTTCATAAGTTAAATTTGGTTGGACTTCAATATCCTTCAATTTCATGATATGTGATGGATCAAATCGGTATCTTTTTAACATCGACATATGGAAGACATTATGAATCCTTTCCAACTCTTATGGAAAATATAGCTTATGGGTTATTGATCCCACTCGTTCAATGATTTCAAAAGGACAAATAAACCTCGAAGCTAATTTGCCCTTTTTAGCAAATTGGAGTACTTTCTTCTATGGAAAAACCTTTAAGAAAACTTTATCACCAACTGCATATTCAATGTCTCTCCTTTTCAAATCCACATATTACTTTTGGCGATTAGAGGCATCCTTTAATCTTTCTTCAATAATCTTTACTTTATCTTCTGTTTCCCTTATAAGATCCGGACTTATAAGTTTACTTTTTTTGAGTTGTATCTAGCATAAGGGTGTCCTGCATTTTCTGCCATAAAATGCTTTATAGGATGCCAGTTGTATACTAGCTTAATAGCTATTATTATATGTGAATTCGATCAATAGAAGGTACTTATCCCAGCTTTATTCAAGTCAATAATGCAACTTCTTAGCATATCTTCCAATATTTAAATTACTCTTTCATCTGTCGAATGGTGAAAAGCTATACTATATTTACACATGGTACCCAGGCCTCTTGTAATTTCTTCCAAAATACTAGAGTAAATTTTAGATCCTGATCGAATATAATGAAAGATGGCATGCCATGTAACTGCACTATCTCATTAATATACAATTTTGCTAACCTTCAGAGTTAATAGTCAGTTCTAATAGGCAAAAAATGAGCTGATTTGGTCAACTTATCTACAATCACCTATATGGCATTATATTGCTTCTTGGTTTATGGCAACCCAACCAAAAAATCCATTGTAATCTCATCCCATTTTCACTTCGGTATTATTATTGGTTGAAGTAATGCTGAGGGAACTTGATGTTTTGCTTTGACATGTTAGGTATCTAGAAACATATTCTCAAACATCTCTTTTCATACATGGCTACTAGTAGTGTGTCTTCAAGTCTTGATACATTTTTTAGCTTTATAAGTGCATGGTATGCGAGCTACTATGAGCTTTCTTCATGGTATTCTGCTTCAATTCATCCATATTAGGGACACAGATTATGTCTTTAAAGTACAAACAGTCATCACCCTTAACTACATATTCACTATCCTTCCCTTCTTTGATTTGTGTAATAATTAAGATTAACTTTAATCTTGTGCTTGTGCTTCTTTAACTTGTTGTACCAAATTAGGTTGGAGTCTCAATTATGCTACTAGAGCTCTATCATTAGCTATAGACAATTTGACATTCATAACCCTTAAAGCTAAAGAGAAAAATTTAAAGCTATTATCCATACATAACTTTACTATATAATACATTTAATAACTTAATTCAGTTATTTAAGACATACCTGATAATGATTTTCTGCTAAAGGCATCAAGCACTACATTTGCTTTGCTTGGGCTATAATCAATAACATAGTCATAATCTTTTATCAACTCTATCCATCTTCTTTGCCTTAGGTTTATCTCCTTCAGGGTAGGCAAATATTTGAGACTTTTGTGATATGTGTAGATTTAGCATTTTTCTCCATATAAATAATGCCTCAATGGTAGAATAATAGCTTTAGGAAGGTTTCTCTCTTATTCAGCTAAGCAGTGTCTGCCTTTTACTAATTACTTAAAAATCTAAAAAAATTTAAGTGGATAAAAGAATTTCAGTAGGCCTATAAAGCATTGAAATAATTCCTTACATCTCAAATTAGTCTTAGCAGGCCTTAGGTTAGTAAAACTCTATTTATGTACTTAGCTATTTATGAGGGAGTAGTAGGCTTGATTCTAGTTTGGAAAGATGGCACTTAATAATTCCTAGTGTATTACACTAAAAAAGTCCTTCTAAGATCTGATTTGAAGTATCCAATCTTAGAGCAGTTGGCTTTTGCATTGGTCACCTCGATAATAAAGCTGCAGCTATACTTTTAAGCACACACCATGGGGGTTTGGACTAACTTAGGCCTTCTAAAGGTATTGTAAAAACTAAAAGCCTAGGGAAGGTTAACTGAGTGGACAACCTAACTCAATGAGTAGAATGTAAGATATGATTCATGCCCTATAATAAAGGCACAGGTTTTGGTGGATTTTGTAGTAAAGTTACACACACCACCATCAGAGCTGACCAAATTATCGTGGATCTTATATATGGATGGGGCAGCAGCTTGCTCGAAGAGAGCAAGGGTCAGTGTTATACTAATAGGCCTAAGAAAGATTTTTGTTCTTGGAATTGGACACATAACCTTCCAGCATCCAATAATGTCACCAAGTTCGAGGCTTTATGTTTCGACCTACAACTAGTGATCGAAATAAAACCTGACTCACTAGTTATATTCTCTAATTCCTAGCTGGTAGTAAGTCATTTAACGGTCAAATATGAAAACAAGATAAGCTCTATGGTTCGATATGAAGAACTCACATCGGCTCTTTTAACTAATTTGGAGAAGGTTAGAAGTTCCTAGTCAATCACATAAATACCCTAAGTGAAAAATCAAAAAATATATGCCCTGGCAAAATAAGCTTCCCTCAAAGGCATGATGCAAAAAATAGATATTAGATGGCAATAATCTCATAAATAACTTATGAAACTAATCAGCTCTATAAGAATTAGGCCCTGAGATAACTCTTAATCAGGGTTACTTGATGAGGAAACAATTTCTTTTAATAAGATAAGGAATGAAAGTGTTAGGCCTTCTCTCGAGTTTTATGGTTTCAAAATGTTTTTTAGCTCTCTTGTAGATTTTAAATGTTTAAAAATCCCTTTTGGGTGTTTTTTCCTCTCTTTGCTTCTATTAGCAAGGTCAAAATGGGTTTCAGAAGTTATAAAAGTTAAAGCCAAAGTCAATGATCAAAGTCAAAGTCAAAGGATGTGAACCACACCCTTAACTCATGGGTTAAGCCTGTGACTCACCCCTGTAACTCACTTCTTAAACCTGCTTTACAACAAAAATAGAGGGAAAAGAAGATAAAAAAAAAATCTAATTTTAAACTTATCTAATTATGGGATTTTTTAGGGGTTTTAATCATTGAATTTAGACAAAAATAAAAGTGCTTTCTCTCTCTCTCTCTCGCATGTTCCTTCTCTCTCTCTAAAAAAATAGAAAATCAAGAATAAAAAAGGTGAAAAAGAGAAAAAAAGGCCAAAAGCATTGGGAATCCTTGCTTTTTGATGGAACCAACGCTGATGGTAATATTACTGAGCCCTAAAAGCACTTAAATCCAATGTTAGAATTTGATTCGCAATAAATACTCATTAATCTTCTTTTATTCTTTAATTTTTTCCATTTATTTGATTTATTAAATTTAAGCTTGTAAATTTGTAATTAATTGAGTTTATACTTATTTCACTCATTAATTAATTAAAATCATATCAAATTTGAGTAAATAAATTAATTAAAGTTTACTATTCATCATCTTTTTCATTGGATTTCAAACTTTAATTTTTATATTTCTCGCTTTAACCTTTGTTTTTCTAATTAAAGTCGTGTTTCTTATGTGTTTTAATGAGTTTTTTTAGCCTTTTATGCATTAAAATGGTTAAATTTGCATTTTGGTGAATTTTGGTTGATTTTCATAGCTTTCCGGCATCATTTCAGTGGCTGGAACTTAATTCTAGATCGAGTGACGGCCTTAAGTCGGACTCAGTCATGCCCTTGGCATGTGACTCGACCTGACTCGGGCAGTGACCTGGTTGCTTTCCCCTATATGCGTGTGCCACTCGCGTTTTACATCGTCACTCACCTGTGCTCTATCACTCACACCACTCTCTTTCTTCTATCTTTTTGTTAATCTTTGGTACTATTTATTGGCTGAACTCTATTTTATTATTTCAATTCACTTTGTTTCATTTTTATTTTTTTCATTTTATTGCACATAATGTCTTTTTCTCACTTTATTCCTCTAATTTACATGAGTGTGACTTTACATCAAGTTAATTAATTATTGTAATTTCTTTTATACAAATTTGCCTAATTAGTTATTATTTATTATATATTTTACTTTGTTTTAATTTATTATTTCAACTTATTATTTGCTCATTTATTATTATAACTTCTTTTATTTTTTTATTATTATCATTTATTATATTTTGTTAATGCTATTTTTATTTATGGTTATTGACCTTGCCTAATTAATTATTATTTTGTCATTTCCTTGTTTATTATTTTAAATTAATAATATTTATCATATTTTATTAATTTTATTGCATTGTTATTGCTTAATTATTCTTTATTGTCGAATTGGCCTAATTAACTAATACTTGTGTTTATTTATTTACACTCATATATTCATGCAATCATTTTATTCTCTTTAATTCAATTATTATGTTGTTGATTCTATTTTTGTTATTGATTTTTTTAATTTATTATAATCTATGCTATTTTATGCATTTATTATTTCTTACTCATTTAATAAATTATAGTCATTTAAATTATATTTTAACCTTGATTTTTTTTAACTATTTGTGTAATATACATATTAATATTATTGTTATAATGGCTATTATTTTATTATTTACATCAAATATGCTATGATCCTTTAATTAATTCCTCCTTTATTATATATTTGTTTATTCAATTTTTTTTTATTTATTTAAATGCTTTAGCATACGCGTGTTAGGAAATGCTGTATAAATTCCAGATGCATCATGCATTTTATGTATTTTATCTAAATTATATCTATTATATTAAAGTAATTATCTATCTAATTCATTTGAATTAACTAACTATTTATCCTTTATTAATTGATTTAATTCATTAAATTAACTAATATTATTTTTCTGCCATATTTTATCATGCATTAATGTATTTTGAGCCGAGATGGAACATACGAAGGAGTATAGACTAGGATTACTTTATTTCCTCATTTATTTATTATTTGGACCTATATTTAATTTTTCCCTTTATTTCCTTTTTTTCTTGCAAAGCCTCTAATAATAAAGGTTTTTACATGCTTAAATGAAAAATAATACAAAAACTATTTCTACTTAATTAAACTTTTTCTAACAAAACGAATCAATGTCCATTCTTTAGTCCAAAAATCACACAAAATAACTTTCATAAATATGCATAAAGGAGTCAATATTCCTAATTCAATAAATAGTCCGATTTATGTATGTCATTTTACTTGTATTATTCTTTTATTCTTTTTATTGTCAATAAGTAGTAAGAAATGATTTTCGTACGATAAACCAAAAAACTCATCAAATGATTTTTATATAAGTTTGAGTGTAATTTTTTTATAATAAAGGGGCCAACATTTTATTTTTTCATACAAAAAATAACATGTAAAATTAAGAATTTTTTTTTTATAAATATAAATGATTCTCTTACCTTAAAATTAATTAACACAATTCTTTTTCAAAAGTCATGAGGGATCTAATGTCCTCATTTTCTATCAAAAATACTCTCCATTCTCTTTCTTTTCATGAATATGCATGCAGAGACCAATGACCCCATCGAAATGGACATTTTAAACTAGTTTTTCAATTTATGTTTGATTTTATGTTTGCATTTATTCTTATATTCTTTATTTCTTTCTATGCCATGCTTTTAGTGCCCTAAAATTTCATATGAAATTATTAGTATATTCTAGATCATAAATAGTAATATTGGATCGATATTTGGCATGATTACATTAGTATAATATAGTAAAATTTAAAGTGCTTAAGTGTTAAACGTAAGAAGCCTAGAGAAATCCTAAGATGGGTGACTTGCTAAGAAGTTTGTGTTAAATATTAGATGAGATAATGTGAGTTAAATGGAGTTCAATGATACAATTTGAGAAAAAATTTAGCTTAAATAGGGCCTCAAAATAGATAGTGAAAAATTTGCTCGATACTATAAATTAGGTTGACAATAAGTTTGATTGAGCTTTAAAATATTCCATAGATCTTTGAAAATTATTTTGATTGCATAAAATGTTAGATAGCCTAAATAAGTTACTGAAGGTGAAAAATAATTTTCTGATAGTTTTGAATTTCAAGTTTTAGCCTCTAAAGTGGAAAGTATACCGAAATAATGTCATAATAACTTGAAATTTTAAAAACATCTTCTTGCATATGTTTTTGCATGTAGGAAAAAATGTTAGAGCACTCTGATAAGGGGAATATTAGTTTCTAAAAAAGAGTAAAAAAATGGAGGTTAATTTAATTAGTGGACTTAAATGTCATATTTAATTTATCCAAGAGCATGAATGTCATAAGAAATTAGGCCAAAATCAATTTAAATTAGATATTAGGATTAAATAAGTGTAGGGATTAATATGGTAATGACAAATGTCTTAAAAATAAATCATTAGATAAATATTAAATAGAGGAATATTGACCATTAGTTTGATGGACTTAATGGTAGCCTAGAGAGGTTTAGAATCCACTATATTTTTGCCCAAAAATATATCATCTTCTCCCATTTTCCTCCCCAAAATTGAAATTCCACCTATATTAACCTTTTCATAATTTTTTTCTCACTTCTCTTAATTCCTTCTAAATCATAAGCCCAAATTTTATCTACATACACTAAAGAACCTGCTCTTGATCATAGAAATAAAATTAGAGAAAAATAAAGCTTTGAAATTAGGAACTTCTAATGAGAGAAATTTTCCTAATTAGGTAAATTTTGAATTTTTATTAGAATTAATTTGGGATTTTGGTATAGTGTCTTATAAAGCATAATTAGTATAGTCATTTAGTAACATTTATATGTTAAAATTCATGACATAAAATTATGATTTATCTCTCTCCTAATTTGGCCTAAATGAGAAACACATAGTGAGAAGAAGAACAAAAGGGAAAAAAGCGAGCAAAAAAAGAATAGATAATTTCAAGCCATTTTGAGGTTAGTGGACACTATCATACACCTAACTTCATTTATTTTCTTTGAATTTTGCCTAAATTTCAATTATGTAACTATGGAACCTTAGGTAAAATTATGAAATAGTTTAAAATTACATGATAAAATGATGAAATAACATGAAAGAAATAATAATTGAGAAAAAAATAATAAAGATAAAGTGGAACATGGTGAGGCCAAATGGTGACACTAAGTACACCATATGATAGTTTGATGATTTATAGGATATTTGACATAAAATGAGTGATATGCTGATGATTAAACCTAATATGATTGATTAGAATTCAAGATTTGATTTAGACATCATGTAATGCAAATGTGCATAACGATGTGTATTAATCTATAAAATGGCTATTAGTGAAAATTAAATGTGTATCATTATTTAAAGGCTTAAAATGGTTATAAAAGCATGTGTGACATGATAATGGATTAGAAACCATAATGTATGCTTAGGTACATTACATGGTCGAATGATACACATGGTAAAAAGGCATGTTCTCATCAAGTTTGGACGTTATTATTTATGGTTATTATGAATAAATGCATGGTGAGTGTCAATAAATAAGAAATGAACAAATGAGAATGTTGGCATAACATGAATAATATGAAAATGTGGCTAGTGCACACATTAGATTCATAGTTGAGGAGTTGATCACCCTAAGTGATCCCTCAACTCATATTCGGTTCGCTGTTGAGGAGTTAATCGCCCTAAGTGATCCCTTAACTCACCTTAGATTCACAGTTAAGAAGTTAATCACCCCAAGTGATCCTTCAACTCATATTAGGTTTACAGTTGGGGATTTTATCATCCCAACTGATCCCTCCACTCATAATAAGTTCACAATAGAGGAGTTAATCACCCTAAGTGATCTTTCGACACACATTAGATTTACAATTGAGTAGATGATCACCCAAAGTGATCCCTCAATATATTATAGAGTAGTTAGGTTACCCCAAGTGGCCTCTCTAGTTCATTTAGTATCATTGAAATTCTCACACCACATATCGGGTTTGAGAATTTTCACTAAGCACTGCTAGGGGTAAAATTATAAATATGCAAGAAAATAGGGATTAAATTGTAAATTATATATAAAAGATATCAAATATGTGATAAAATAATAAAAAATATCAAAACTATGACTAGTTGGTTCAAAAAGGGGTAAAAATATAATTATGTGAGAAAACAGAGGTAAAAATGCAAATTGGCACAAAAATATAGTGTAAAGCATTAAAATGGTCAATTGGACAAAGAAGGGTAAAACTATAATTAAATTAAAGTTTTAGGGATAAAATTATAATTTGCAACCACATAAGTGAATACAAGGATCAAAATGTAATTTTTGAGGTTAATATGAAATAAAGATTAAAAGAAAGCAAAAATAATGGAATAGTGAAAAAGTAATGCCATATGTGCATGTGTAAATTTAGGGACCAAATTGAAATTTATCATCACATGAGTAAATATAAAGACTAAAATGTAAATTTTAGTCTTAAGATGAAATAAAAGTCAAATTAATAAAAAAGGACCAAATGGGAGTTAGCTAAAGTAATATATACTAAAGAGAAAGTTTAGGAACCTAATTGTAATTTTTCATTTAAGTAAGAATTATATGAGAAAGGTAAGAAAAATAATAAATGGAAGGACTAAATGGTCATTTAAGATATTAAGAGAATAAATTTTAGGTTAAATGAAAATAAATACCAATTAAGGGCAAAATGGTAATTTTACATATTATGATTTTATTAAATAAAATTTTATATAGTTGTAACCACCACTAGGCAACAACGTTGCTTAGCACATGGTTTATTTGACTACACATAGGGACTAATATTTGAAGATAAAATGAGTGAAGGATGTATGGAATGTACATGTGAACTTTTTTGGACATATTAATATATGTGTAAAATATGTTAGCTAATTAGAAATGGTTATGAAATGTGTTAACGAATACTAAACTTTAATGAACATATGATATGTATGTTAGTATGGTTGTGTTTGACATGGATTGTGGCTGAATTTTGAAGTTTCATGATTGTTGTTGGAGTATTAGAGGTGGAGGTTGTCTTTTAGGAGTGTTCTTTTGGCCATTTGTAGGTTTGGATGACATTATTTATAAACTGTTATGCTGTCAAAATTTTTACCAAATGAATAGTAACCTTATGATGCTAAAATGAATTAGGATGTAAATGTTAGGTCAAGCCATTAGTAATCGACATTAAAGAGAATATTTAACATAAACAACTATACAATGACATTAATGATAGTATATAGTGTACGAATGTATGGATGAACATAGGGTGTCAAAATGCTTTTACAGCTTTCGATATATATGCTTTGTAGCTTCCTAATATGCTTAAGTATGCCTTACTTTTCTAGCATGATAACTCATGTGAGAAAAGAGATAAAATAAATTAATTTTTAAAACTCAATTA
Organism: Excoecaria agallocha; assembly: GCA_037975025.1. Lineage (NCBI taxonomy): Eukaryota > Viridiplantae > Streptophyta > Magnoliopsida > Malpighiales > Euphorbiaceae > Excoecaria > Excoecaria agallocha. The sequence goes on along the minus strand of CM075823.1, from coordinate 5,027,770 downwards.
TATAATAATCACCAAAGGTATACATAAAATACTACAAGAAAATTAGCAAATAGCAACGAAAATTAGCAACCGAATTTGTTGAATTTCCGTTGCTAATAAAAACTAGCAACGGAACATTCGATTGCAAATTTGACGGTTGGTATTTTTAGCAACGGATTTCAATTTTCGTTGCTATTTTTACCAACGGGATTAAAATTTTCGTTGCTATATTTAGCAACCGAATAAAAATTCCGTTGCTATTTTTAGCAACCGACATCAATTTTCGTTGCTATATTTAACAACCGAATTGAAATTCCGTTGCTATTTGTAGCAACCAAATTGAAATTTTCATTGCTAAATTTAGCCAGTATTATAAAAAAATTGTGACGGAATTATCGTCGCTATTCCGTCACTAAATTATTGTTATTTTTTACGCAAAATTTATGCAAAAGCCTATATCTGCCAATTGAAATAAAAGTGAACCTACAATCCAGTTAACATGGACCCTAAAATTCATATAAGAACTTATAGAGCTTTCAAGAAATATATTTAAAAATCACCTAACAGTTATATAAGACATGCTTTAAACTATAAAAGCATTAAAAATGGAGTTAAAAGATTTTTGTTTGTAAACTAGTTAGATTTTTATCCATACGAGAAACATAAAAAATCACTTGTTTCCATTATTAGGATTTAAATCTTATGAGAAATAGATTATATAGTGCATTGGTACAGTGTGTTGTAGATCTTGCCATATGATATAGGAAATCACACAACTGGAAACAAATAAATTCATAAGAATCCTTTTATATACAATTGATACAGGACAATTTACATGGAAAGCAATGCCGGCTGATAACAAATGGTGATACATAAAGAAACATCAAAAGATTGACAAATTGACATCTAAAAACAATAAAGCAGCAATATATTTGTATGCATTTCACACACCTATTCATTATCAAAGATGTGGTGTTTATGGTCAAAGAAATAAATACTTTGAAACCAAAAACCAACTTTGATGCTGAGGATCAAAAGACAATAATGACCTGGGATAATCGATGACCAATTCCTTAGCTAAGAGAATAGGTATAATGATAGTTGAATTCCGTGCATAGACAGAATGATATGGCGTTGGCTAAATCACAATATATAAAGGAAAATAACTTCAAACCATGAAAAAACATCTTTCATAATTGGAATTGCAAAAGAGGCACATAGATGAAAAGAAATGCATCAGTATTACGACAAAAAGAATGTAGAATGGTCAAACTGCAAGTAAAAATTCAAAGATAAATGCTAGCAAACCCCAGATATGACACCTTTATATCGTGACAATTATGACAGGAGAAATTTGCAATGATGTGCCTTGAGAACAATAGTCGATTGCTTCTGAAGCATGTAAGTATAAATATAAATGAATTCAAGGACTCTTTTTAAGTGTTCAATAGAACATCAATAAAGTACTTATGCCTAGGCTACAAGGCTGCCAACATTTTGTGATGAAAAATATTGGACAAACAATTTGGCACTATTATCAAGCAATCAGTCTAAAAGTTATTGAACCAGACTTGCACCTATGAAGATGCCCTTACTTCCACACTTTTCTAGAAATCCTTACACCTTGAACCAACCTAAAAAACAAACATAATCAAATTAGTTACAGAGATTATACTTAAATCTATTAAGACAAATCAAAATTTTCTCCAAAATATAAGATGTTCAAAGGTAATTCACTTCAATAATGAAGCATGAGATCAATAAAAAGCTGTTTAAATTTTGTAATTTTCCATATATCTTTGGATGTTCCAACAACTCAAAAAGTCAACAAGAGATCTTAAAGGCTACTTTGTCATTAAAAAAAGTGTTTTAAGTAAACTGACCTTATCAACTCCCAACTTTTGACATTGATCTGCAGGTAGCAAATCAATTATAGATAGAGCTTTCTTCTTGAGTTGGAAATCCCACTCATTATGATCAATAGCTAAGCACACAACCATCCTCATCTGCCACATGCAGTGGTTTATTCCAAATTCGAAGAGACATGGAATCAAATAATCAGGAGCAGATTATGAAAAATGAATTTATACATAATAAATAACTTTTGCCCATAAAAATGTTATAACTAATATTTTTCAATTAATTGCATCAACTACGCGAAGTGGCAAGGCATACAAAATCAACTTCTTGGATATGGTTGCAGGAATACATGATAGGAAAGACAACTCCACATCTAAAATGTGTATATGGTAGCAAAAATTGAAAGCAAAAAATGTCAAATACATATTGCATGATGACAGCTGAAGTTATGCAAAAATAATGATATTTAAAAAGATATTTAAAAATAATAAAATATATTTATAATTTTGATGGAACTAATTTCAAAATAGTTTAAATCATTTTAAAACTATTAGTGAGTCTACAATTATAAAACCCAACTCTCTAAGCACCTGTAAATTTTACATGCAGATGGAATGAAAAGTTGCATAACTAATTAAGATTTTAGACATGGAATGAAAGGGAGAAAATAATTATAAAGCATCCGCCAATTGATAGATGTAATAAAAGAGGATTAATCCCCCAAATATCTCTTGCATATTCATGAATGGTTTGATCACTCTGAACTTGTAGGATCCAACAGTATTAAGGATTGACATTATTGTCCATCTCTACTCAAAATACCATCATAATTAAGCATGATTAAGGGATAATCAAACATTATAAACAAAAATAAAAGAATTAATCAAACAAGAAATTTCTCACCTTTTGGTCTCGATATGACTCATCAACCTTCTCTTGGCATTCCAAGTAGCTAGGAAAGTCTTTACCAACAAGGAAGTAATTTGCTCGCCCATAACCTTCATTGCTTGCTAAAGATCCCATAAGTTGTGTACATATGCTATTAGCATCACAATAGATTGCCCTAAGTAGGTTTACTTGACTCAAGGTCTGCAAGAAAATACCTGCTACACTCAGAACACCCTTCCACCTCTTTTGCAGGGTAAGATATGAGAATAAAAGAGCAAGTATCTACAATGATCGAATGGCTACTTCATGCAAAAACTAATTCCAACAAGAATATACAAATCATTAAGAAAATATATAATTAAACATATGTAATTGCCAAGATAACGTGAAAAATCATATGAGAAGCACTAAGTCTAGTTTTGTAGGCCCTAGTAGCTGACAGCAGAAAATGCAAGGCACTCACCAAGAATTTATCATTTAGGGTTAGAGAAAAACTATGTACAATGACACTCTTAAACAAGAAAGAAAAAAGCTTGGTGTAATAGGCTTCTTTACCTGGCCATTGATCACCCAAGTCGGAAACCCTTCAATTTTAGCATATGCACATGCCTTGGCTACTTTAGTTCCTTTATTATATCCATCAGGAAAGCATTGCACATAGTCCAAAATTTTTGATGCCTTTTTTCCAAACATCTGCATAAGCAGAACATAACAGATAGCATAAGAAATCATGGTTAAATTTAATGGCAAGACCAAAAGTTTCCTTTCATAGAGAATAGCATGCTTGGCATTGAAGAGTATACCAGCACATAAATTTGTACTGTATTAGAATAGTTCAACTTTGCTATTGCCAAATTCACAATAGGATTTGTTTGTAACAACAGCCAGTACATGCCAAAAGGAGAAAAGAACCTATTTACCTAATTCTCAGTTCCACAAGTTTTTTAATAGATTTGTAATCAAAAGTTGGCAAACTTTAATCGCACAAATTGTTCTCAATATTGAATTCAGTTCTGATTAGTCTAAAAAATAGAATTTGATTATTCTTCACACAAATTATAGTTTGTAATATCATAAATTGTTAATTGAAAGAGATATAGATTGAAGAGATTGACTTGTACATCAAACATTGCATCTGGGTTGACAATATAACCTATTTTTTCTTTAATAAAAGCAGCCACTTTTATCTTGTTCCTTCCTTTTGCTTCTCTCCATTCAGATTGGAGATCTTCATTATCTAAGAATTGTTAGAAACCCATTATTTTTCTTTAAAAAGCAGTTCTATTTTTTATCGAGTAATTTAAGAACTTATACGATTTATAAATATTAAGTAGAAAACAAAAATTTACCTTTCTAAGTGTCCTTAATTTCTCAGTGTTTAGGACCCAATCTTCTGTTCCTGTCCACTTGGTTATGATTTTGCTAAGATCTGGATTGCAGAATCTAATCCATCTTCTTGGTGTCCCCCCAATTGTCTTGTTTTGGAATTTCTCAGGCTATAACTACCAAACTCAAAAATTCAATAGATGATCTTTGAAACAAAAATCTACTAGACAAGAACAAGAATGAGACTATGAAAAATTATGAAATAAATGAATAAAATTACAAAAATTATAAAAAGGCATGGAAATGAAACTATGCAAAAATATAATTAAAAAAAAAGAAAGATTTTGAGTAACGAAGACTTGGATGGTTGTATATTAGTATTTAGATAAGTTGTCGTATAAGGTAACGATTTGCTATTATGAAATAATATATTTAAAATATAATCATATTAAAACTAATCTCCGTTATCACATATATTAAATGATTTTTGTATAACATTAAATGCTTTTTGTACACGTTATGATCACATTAGATTTAAAAAAATAGTTATTGTTGTTTCTGAATTCAAGAAGCATGAAGTTTTATCAATTACACTGTGTTAAAAACCAATGATCAACTATCAAGCAAAAAAAAAAAAAACTGACAACAACTGAACAAACAAGAATTATGACAAAAAAAACATTGATATATAAACACAAGAGTATAACAAACTAAAGCTTTCTCAAGCCAATTCTAGCACACAAATAATAATAATAATAATAATAATAATAATAATAATAATAATAATAATAATAATAATAATAATAAATGAATTGCAAACCAAAAATAGAAAAATATACAAAATACCAGTGTGAAGTCGTCAACATTAGAGGATCTTAATATATTTAAGAAGGCTACTAATTTCTATAGAAGTTAATGACTTAATTATCAATTCATAAAAAGGGAAAAAAAGAGAGATAATTATATGCATATGTCCACAGATTCCTAAAGCACTGATGCCCCTATTAAACACGACATTTGCAAAAACAACCAGAAAAAAAATAATCCCAATTGAATACACATCAAATTGAAGAATAAAATACAAGGCTCAAAAGACATCAGCGAGAATTTGTAATAAACAATCCCAAAGAAACTAACCAAGGGAGACAAGAAACCATTTAGGAAATTCACATCCCTAAGATAAGAAACCAGCTAAGAAGGCAAGATCCAGTTTTAATAAACTAAAACAACCGGTATCAAATATAAATTGAAATAGAGTAACTTCTTTAGACAAAAAAAAAAGATCCAGTTTTAATAAAGCAAAACGTCCAAAACAGTAACTTCTTTACACAAAAAAAGACAGAGAATAGACTAACAAGTTGACGAGCAGAGGTAGACGCTAACGAGGAGCTGCAGTGAGGAAGAGTTGTGCCTTTGAAATTGGATTTCTTTGTTAGAGAGAGAGAGAGCGGCAGCTGTGTCTGTGAGGGAGGAGAAGAAATGTGTATCCTAGGGTTTTTCTATTTTATATTTCTAACAAATATGAAAAATACTTAAATGCCCCTTATTTACCAATGAATATTTTAGCAACCGAAAATAAATTCGGTTGCAATTTAGCAACAGAAATTTATTTCTATTGCTATTTTAGCAATCAAAAATAAATTTCGTTGCTATTTTAGCAATCGAAAATAAATTCGGTTGCTATTTTTCATTGAAAATGAAAATTAGAAACGAAATCCTATTTAGCATATCAAATGGTGAACTAATCTATCTTCATACTCGTGATAAGCTAGATCCATTGGCAAGGACCACACTTGGATAGCCCTAAAGCTATATTACTAGATCGAAAGCCCATATAATGGCATAGATACTTCCATTAGGGAGCATGCACTATAATACATTGCTTGTGATGTGGGCCTTTATATATTGAATAAATCCAAATAAATTTAGATGTTTGCTCATTAAAGGATTTCATACCTTAGTGGGCACATTTTAATTTACTTAGATCGTTTAAATACATAATGGGAAAAATCCATTCACATATGCTTTAAATGAAGGCATTGGATCCCTCACAGCTTTTGAAAAAGAATTACATCAATTAATTGTAAGGTAAGAGAATCATTTGTATTTATAAAGAAAAATCCTTAAGTTTACATGTTATTTTGTGTATGAAAAAAAGAATGTTGGTCCCTTTATTATAGAAAAATTCCACTCAAACTTATATAAAAACCATTTGTTGAGTTTCTAGGTTTAACGTTTGAAAATCATTTCTTACTATGCATTGACAATAAAAAGAATAAAATAATAATGCAAGTAAAATGAGATACATAAACTGGGCTATTTATTGAATTAGGAACATTGGTTCCTTCATACATATTTATGAAAGCTTTTTTGTATGATTTTTGGAATAAAAAATGGACATTAATTTGTTTTGTTAGAAAAATCACACAAAAGAGCTTTCATAAATATGCATAAAGGAATCAATGTTCCTAATTCGATAAATAACCTAGTTTATGTATGTAATTTTACTTGAATTATTCTTTTATTCTTTTTATTGTCAATATATAGTAGGAAATGATTTTTGAATGACAAACCTAAAAATTCATCAAATGATTTTTATATAAGTTTAAGTGGGATTTTTCTATAATAAAGGGACAAATGTTCTATTTCTTTATACACCAAATAACATGTAAAATTAAAGATTTTTCTTTATAAATAAAAATGATTCTCTTACCTTAAAATTAATTAACACAATTTTTTTTTCAAAATCTATGAGGGATCCAATTTCCTCATTTTCTATCAAAAATACACTCCAAACTCTTTCTTTTTATAAATGTGCATGCAGGAACCAACAACCCCATCAAAATGGACATTATAAACCAAATCCCTAATTTATGTATGATTTTATCTTTACATTTATTCTTAATTTCTTTAGTGTTTTTTATGCCAAGCTTTTACAACTTTCGATATACATGCTTTATGGCTTTCTAATATGCTTGAGTGCGCTTTATTTTTTCCAGCATGATAACTCGTGTGAGAAAATATATAAAACAAATTAATACTTAAAACTCATTTATATAATATTCACCAAAGGTATAATTAAGAGTGAGATCCCTAACTATCTTTGGTTTTTGTTTCATAAGGTTAGAACTCATTTTCTAATATTTTAATAGGTGGTGACTCCATAATACCTACCTTATGGTGCCTAACAAATGCCTTCGTGGGTTGATCACCAACAATTGAATAGGGGTTATCCAAAACATTATCTCATGAATTTTTGAGGCTCGAGGCATGTCTGATTGGATTGAGTCCCTATCCATTACAATGACTAGCCTTTACGAGTTAAATAACCTTGATTGGATTTTGAGCCTTAAAAGTGGGCTTTCGAGGATAAGTCGGATGCCTACGGGGTTCGATGTGCATCATAATGGTGACTCAACTAGGGACCCATGAGATTTTGCTCTAAAAGTACCTTTGGTTGGTTTAATATAAATGAGTTTAGAGATTAAAATGCTTTATTTCTTTTTGAAAAATTGCATTGCATTCATGCTGAGGCCTTAGAATTAAGTTAGACATCCTTTTTTTTAGCTCTAGTGCATTTCCAAAGCATGACCCTATATTTACTTAATGTAGGAACGTGTTAAGGAGCACTACTAGCCCAAACATTATGCTTTTTTAGCATATCGAATGGTAACCTGATCGATTGTCATGTTCGTGATGAGCTAGATCTATTGGCAGGGACCATGATTGGGTAGCCTTAAAGCTATATCACCAGATTGAAAAGTCCATGTAATGGCATAAATACTTCCATAAGGGGGCATGCGCCATAATACATTGCTTGTGATGTGGGCGCTTATGTATTGAATAAATCCAAATAAATTTAGATGTTTGCTCATCAGCAACTTTCATACCCCAATGGGCACATTTCAGCTTACTTGAATCATTTAAATGCACAATGGAAAAAATCCATTTTCATACGCTTTAAATAAAGAGAGGTTATGCTATCGGTTTCACACTGTGCACCATACATGTTCATTGGATTCCTTGTTAATCCATAAGCTAATTCAAAGGCCGTGAAAGTAACTGCACCACCTCCTGTGTAAGTGTAATAAGGTTGGGAGAATTTTCCTTTCTTTTGCATATATTTGTCGATGCTGCATCTACATGGATGCCTCTCTAACAGAAAAACAAAAATAATAACTAATAACCCAAATAGGGTTTTTCATGATTCAAATAGGATAAACAGTACTCTAGACCCAATCTGGCCAAATGGTGGTGGCTGTAATTATCCCTATAGGTGTCTATCTATCCACAACTAAACTCTATTTGCAAGCAATATTGTGTTCAAATTCATTTCGTATATCAGGCTTGTGCTTATATTATTCCACTTGCACATGTTCATAATCATGTAAAAGATATACCATCTATAGTGTATAAACATGTATGCACATTTCATATCATGTATGCACATGTTCATAATCATGTAAAAGATATACCATCTCTAGTGCATAAACATGTATGCACATTTCATATCATGCATGCACATGTTCATATCACAATCTATACAATCATTAGTGTATAGAAAAGTATATACAATCTCATATAACAATGCAATCATGTACCTTAGCTTGATTTCCATAATTAAACATTAATCACTGTAGTCATGTACTTTGCTAGATTATTTGTAATTAAACAAACTTCCACGTAATCATGTACTTTAGCATGCTAACATTTGGCATCACATATACATAGCCATGTTATTCCAATCATGTAATAATACATACTTGTTTATGAACATACCATATAACATGCCTAATGCTCAATGCTTTATAATGTGATCACATCACTTACTCACTAAGTTATATTATATTTTATCAATTATTTCTTCATATAGCAATACTTTACATTATATTATCCTTGTGACTATACATTTGACATAATAACATATAGGCATGACATATAATCATCACATCATATCATGTTTAGGTTATCTCAAATAGGTAAATAATAAGTTACCTTATCTTGCCATTACCATATACATGCTTCATCAAATAATCAAGTCTATTACTTCACAATATGATATCATTATATATTGAATTCAACTAACATGTATGTGCTTTTACTATACATGTATCACAATCTCTAGCATATATATATGTTTGTATATATATATATATATATACAAACATGTATTCTTAACCTCAAATAACATTATGATCAACTTGTACATGAGCACTTATATCCCTATGGTCATATATATATATGTATGTGTATATATATATATATATATATATATATATATATAACATGTCATACAACTATAACCTATAAGTATGATTATGTTATACCAATGAGGTGAATAATAACATACCTTTATCATATGTATGCTTCAATAAGTAGTCATGCTTATAGCGTACAATGTGATATTGTCACACGCACACACACACACACACACACACACACACACACACACACACATATATGATGTAAAAAAACACATAATTCCTAGAATATAAACATGTAACCTCAACCTCAAATAACATTATGATCAACTTGTACAAGAGCACTTATATCTCTATGGTCATATATATATACGCACATATATATATTAACGTTTTAACCTATAAACATGTCATACAACTATAACATATAAGCATAATTATGTTGTACCACTGAGGTGAATAATAATATACCTTTATTATATGTATGCTTCAATAAGTAGTCATGCTTATAGCTTACAATATATATATATATATATATATATATATATATATATGCATGAACTTATCTCTTTTAATGTGTAATTTTTCCATTACAAATGTAATTAAGATACTTTAGTTCATTTTGGAATATAGACAAAATGATGTTCTGAAGATGCTTGAATTATTAGAGATGCTTAAAGATATTCCAAGGATGCATACAAAATCATGCTAAATTCTTGCAACAATGCTGCATAGAGATAAAATTCCAAACTCATTTTTAAAGCTATTTTTGACCTACCAAAAGACATTTTTGGTCAAATGATCTTCTACAAACATGATGCAATATGTTTCAAGTTTTAGTAACATTAAAAATCACATCAATATAATTCCTACATTTTAAGATATTACAAAAATATTGAGGACTATTCTAGGAAATAGTGCTGCTAATAGTTGCAAATTCAAGTCACATTTTGACATATTTAAGTGTATAATTAAACTATGCTTTCTCATAGGACTTGTAGAAATATAAGTCTAGTTTGACCAAATATTGGAATCATAGCATTTTGACCTCTATAACAAGAGATACACCTAAATTACTATAAGTTGTTCCTATTCTTTTGACAACACTTCACTGTACCTAATTCAGTTTTTATCACCATTTAAAAAATTAGTAGAAGAACATAGGTATAAAATTTAAATAAAATTCCTTCAAGAAAGTTGTGCTCCTATGAGTCTATTTTAACCACAATTTTCTCTCAAAGGATTTCTAATTTTCTATGAAAATTTATAGCAAAAATATAGTAGCATGATCTTAACAAATGGGCATCAGCTCCAAACAAACTTCAAGCTAATTTTAAGGAAACTTAGAGATAGAATATTTTATGGGTTCCTTCTACAAAATTTTAGGTATTGATCTTAGGAGCAAGTACCAATGAGATTTACCTAAATTAGAGTTATAAAACTCAAGATATCCTTAAAATATAGAAATAGGTTCAAAGGTCCTCACAATGCATTTTTTTCACATAGGCAAACTAAGATTTAATTTTCACTATCCATACTCATAATTTCATGCAATTAATCCATACCTTCTATTCATTTACTAACACACATGCTTGACAATAAAATTCACTATTACCATATCTTGGTCAAAAATCTAAATTAAAACTTCAATCTTGAAGCACTTCTTTTCCCTTTGTTCTTTTTACTACTCCCTCTTCTTCAATAATAATTCGATTCTTATAAGCATTGATTTCCATCATTTATACTCTATTATAATATAACACAACAAGAGAATGAAGAAGAAAAAAATATGGAATAAAGTCTTGAACCATCACCTCTTAAAAATTCCTACTAAAACTTCTTAATGATCATCTTGCATAAGAGTTTCTTAGAGATTATTAAAAAGAAGATGTTTGATCTTTTAAGATGAGAATTTGAGAAGAGAAAATCTAAATTTCCACTATGAAATGTCATCCACCACTCCCTCCAATTCTCTATCCAACATACAAGACCCTTAAGTAAAAAAAAATTGAAGGACAAATTCAATTTACTCCTTTCACTTTTTGCATGTTAATTATATATATAATCTCTTAAGTAAAAAAATGTGATATTGTTACACACACACACACACACACATATATATATTTCATGAACTTATCTTTCTTAATGTGTTATTTTTCCATTGCAAATGTGCTTTTGATCATTTCTTAATATAGAAAAAATGATGTTCTAAAGATGCTTGAATTCATTAGCAATTCTTAAAGATATTTCAAGGATGTATACAAAAATTACGATAAATTCTTGCAACAATTCTGCATAGAGATAGAATTCCAAACTCATTTTTAAAGCTATTTTTAACCTACCGAAAGCCATTGCTGGTCAAAATGATCTTCCACAATCATGGTCCAAAATGTTTCTAGTTTTGGTAAAATTAAAAATCACATCAATATTATTCCTACATTTTAAGATATTACAAAAATAATGAGAACTATTCTAGGAAACAATGCTACAAACAGTTTCGAATTCAAGTCACATTTTGCCATATTTTGTAAGGACCCAATTTCAGCCCTAATCGGATTATTGTTAATTAATAGGGATTATTGATATTTAAGGTAAATTTTGATTATTTTTTAATTATCAAGGTTAAGTCCTAAGAGGGGTATTTTGGTAATTTTAATATGTAGAAAAAAGAGAAGAGTTAAATTATAATTAAAGGAAAGTATGCAATTGAAGTAAATTAGAAGTCTTAGGGTTAAATTGATAGGAATTGAAATAATGGGGTTTAAGTATGCTTAGGGGCATTATGGGAATTTTTTTGGTGAGATATTTATCCCACTCACCTAGTTAGGATTCCTAGAGACTGAGGAGATCGGCATAGGAAGGTCTCTTTCTCTCTTTTTCTCTCTTCTTTCAGTTACTGGTTGAAGAAGATGATAGCTTAGGGTTTTGAGAGCTAACATCTTTAAGAAAGAGAGAGCTAAATCAGTGGATTTTAAAGAAGATAAATCTTAAATATTAGGTACGGGAATTGTTTATGAGTTGTTACTTAATATTTTTCCTCTTTGATTGTATGTGTTTTCTTAGCTGCAATTAAGGGTTCAATCTAGTAAATTAGGTGAGTTAAGAATGTTTTAAAGCTTTAATGTTCACTAGTGTAAACAATTCAGGTGAAATCTAGAAATTAAAATGCTTGATGGAAATTTTTGAACCTTGGCTGCCGAATTCCCTTGCACGACCACTTATTCATTTTGTTCCTTGAATGCATGGCCACTTATGCATTTTGTTCCTTGGATGCACATCCACTTGTGGTTTTCCTCTTCCCATGCATGGCCAATTATGGCTTTTATTCTCTACATGCACGGCCACTTATGGTTTTCTTCCTCCCTTGCATGACCAAGCAAGGCTTTTCTTCTTTGCTTGTACGACCAAGTGGCCTATTGTTATTTGCTTTGCATGGCTAAGTAAGGCCTATGGTTATTAATGCACGGCCAAGTGCACTTTTCTCCTCTCCACTGCATGGTCATACGTACTTTTTTCACTCATTTGAGCGTACTCTCACCCTAATATTAAGCCATGTTTTTGGATGTTAAGCATAGTATTATATGGTCATAAGATTATTAAGAGAATAAAAGTTGAGGTGAATTGACTATAGTAAGTAAAACTGATGATAATTGGTTATTAAGTGATGATTGTTATGCGAGTTGATATCAATGGATTAATAGACTATAAAAGTCTCTCTCTCTCTAATGTTAAAGTCCATAAAGATATGGCTTAGAAAGGCATGAATATAAGGTGAAGTATTATAGAAATTTAAAAGACATAAATGCTATTATAAGAGGAGGAAGATTGAATTAAGTTGTAAGTCATCCAAAGTCACCTATAAGGTGAATAAAGCATGATCACTTAATTGGAGAAACCTCTCTCTCTCTCTCTCCCTCTCTCACACACACACACACACCCACACAGTAGAGTGAAAAGCGTTAAGAAAATAAATCTATAAAGTTATGATTTAGAGTCCACTTAAACTCTAAATTAGAGGGTATTACACATGGTAATGCTAAAATAATTAGGTTCCTAAAATGTGTTTTAGTGCCTAATAGCCCAAAACTAAAAAGATTAAGAAGAAATATAGTAATCACAAGATTATATGCTATTTAATATGCCCTATATAGTATGGTATAAGGTATGTATTATACCAAAGCATATTGCTTTACCCTAAATGCTATACATTGCCAATCCTTTACAGCGGCATGAAGATACTATGATTTAGCCTAGTAGTAATAAGAAGATAGTTGCAACGCTACATGTTTAAGTTAAAAGAAATGGGATATTAATTGATACTTAATTATGAAACTATAGAAGTTTGATCATGCTTTAAGTCATATCGAGGATTAATGATTAGCCTTAATGTAAAGGAATATACTTACTCGTTTGCCTTATACCCTATAGGGTAAACCCATGCCCATTAATTATGTGCTAAAATTAAGAGGAAATAATCTTACATAACGTACTTGGGTATAATATGTTATAAGATGAAAAAGTACTAGTAAGATGATTGAAGTATATATGATCGGGATAGGGTAGATAACCTGTTGTCCACAATCTAATAGATTATAAAAGTGATATGAAGGGATTAAAGATGAACAAGTGATAACCTTAAGCTAAAGAGAACTTACTCATACTATTATATAGATCATAGATGCATGAGTATTGTTTAAAGTAATTATGTATTGATGTGGGCTATCATGATCTGTGAAAGCTGCTCACAGCAGAGAGCAACATGGTATGTCATTGAGAATTATCAATGAGTTATGCAAGTTAATGTTTTATAATTGATTCAACCATGCTATGATGAGTAGTTTAACTCTTTATGGAAACAAATATGAGTATCCAAAAAGCACGTATTGTTATGATACAAGTTGCCTTATATGCACACACACACACACACACACATATATATGGACATGCATATAATCTTATGAAGACTTTTAATTGTAAGAACTACACTTTTATAATTGCCTCATTGGCTTCATGCATAATACTAAGTATGATGAGATTGATTAATGAAAGTAATACTTTATTGTATTTGCATTATCATGTAACTATTATGACATGTATAAATGATGTTGATGGAACTATGTGGTTACATAACCTACAGCCATGTGTAATGGAGCCTAAAGCTTAACATTCGTGTATGATAAAAATGATATGCATTCTTTTATAAAATGTGGCTTTCAGCCAAATGATGTACTAAGTAAAGAATAATATGTTAAATCAAAGATGTTCTTAAAGTGGTTAAGCCTGCGGGACTTAGTTTAGTTGTGGATTGGATAAGCATGCCTAGAGGGATACAGTTGCAGCTGTCATAGTTGACCTCGTTTGGGTCTTGTTCCTTAATGGAACCATTGCTCGACCCCATTTGGGTCTATTATTTGTTCCTTGCTGGACCCATTGCCCAGCCTCATTTGGGTTTATTGTTTGATATCTTCGGATATCCATTATTTGGTATCTTCGGGTATCCATTGCTCCCGTTATCCACCCTTTAAACTAGTACTTAGGCAAGCTATTAAATATGATAAAAAGAATAAGAAATAAAGTAATAGATATGCATTGATTTCCTCACTTATTTAACATAAGCATGATGAATAGCCTATTGTATTGTGTTGTTTTACCTTAAATTCTTTTTGGCTAAAACTATATTTAAGAAAGGAAATGCCATGATATCTGTTACATAATTGTGATATCTCACACCTTATGAGGAAGATTCCCATGTGAGTATCAGTGCAAGTTAGTTCCACCATTGGGTTCTACGATGAATAGATGGGCCATAAGGGCCACAAGCTCATTATATTATATTAAAAGTTATACGAACTGTGACATATATAATAATCTTCATATATGTGGAAGTATGAAATGTTTGCATGTGGTATGGAGACTTTATCGGTTAATCATGATATGTAATACCTGTTCTTTGGAATGGCATGTAAATCTACGAGTATGCATGTGAACATTTACACATGTATATGCATAAATATAATTTTGTCATAAACCAAAGTGCAATGCATGAGACAAAATGATGTTGTATTATGATTAGTTAACCATGCTAAGATAGCCCTGAGGAATACATGACTATAAACTTGTAATGAAAATTGAATGACATATATATATATATATATATATATATATATATATATATATATATATATATATATATATATATATATATATATATATATATATATATATATATATATATGGGAAGTAAGCATGCCGAATAATATCTCATAGTGATGCTACATGACTTGAGCACTCCCTTATGCTTTGACTTTTATATCAAATGTATATCATAGGTAATCAATATAATGGACTGTATTAAACAAAATTTTTATCCTATCAAAAGCATAATGTCAAAAACTTATAAGTAAAAGGATTTTGAGGTATATGAATTATACCAGTTTAATAAGGAAAAGATGATGATGATAATGTAATTGATAAATTTTGTAATAAGAGGATTCACGCAATGCTCTATAATTTAGTAAAGATGGTATTTATGGTTAAGGTTGAAGGCTCTTTAGAATGCCTATTGTGGAGTGATTAATATTGTAGACTCATATGTTATTCTATGTTATTATGATAGTCGAAAATGATATGATGGAAAAGAAAAATTGTAAGAGGTTGTCTATAAAGTTTTGTTCCCCACTAAGCTTTATAGCTTAGCACGGGTTTGTTTATCCGTGTAGGTTTCAGAATAAGCTCTAGTGGATCGATAGCTATTGTGGCTAAACAACCATTGAAGAGAAGATCTGATGGATTGCTGTTGCCTTTGAGGATTCCATTATGTATCGTGGGCCAATTATGTTAGGCCTTCTTATTTATAAGTTTGATTTAATTTATTGTGGCATGTAATTATAGCTTGTATTATTAATTATTATTATTTTTTCCTGATCTCCACTAGGTTTATGATGATGATTGATGATTATCCATAGTGGATTAGGGTATTACATATTTAAAGGTAGAATAAGACTATGATTTCTTCATATAACTTGTAGATATATAAGTATAGTTTAACCAAAAATTTTAATCATAGCATTTTAACCTTTATAACAAGAGATACACCTAGATTACTATAACCTATTCCTATTCTCTGGACAGCACTTCACTATACCTAATTCAATTTTTATCACCACATAGAAAATTAGTAGAAAAATAGAGGTAAAAAATTTAAACAACATTCTCTCATGATAATTTTGCTTCTATGAGTCTATTTTAACTAAAATTTTGTCTCAAAGGATTTTGACTTCTTTATAAAAATTTATACCAAAAATACTGCATCATAATCCTAACAACTGGGCAATAGCTCAAAACGAACTTCAAGCTAATTTTAAGGAAACTTAGAGGCAGAATAAATTATGGGTTTCGACTACAAAATTATAAAAATAAATCTTAGAAGGAAGTACCAATTTTATTTATCCAAATTAGAGTTACAAAAATTCAAGATATCCATAAAATATAGAAATAGGTTCAAAGGTCCTTACAATGCATTCTTTCATATAGGCAAAATAAGATTTATTTTTCACTATCTATGCTCATAATTTCATGAAATTAATCCATATATTCTCTTCATTTACTAACACATATGCATGACAATAAAATTCACTAATCCTATACCTTGGTCAAAAATCCAAACTAAATCTTCAATCTTAGAGCACTTCTTTCCCTTTGTTCTTTCCATTACTCCCTTCTTCTTTAATAATAATTTCATTCTTATAAGCATTGATTTACAACATTCATCTTCCATTAAAATACCATACAATAAGAGAATGAAGAAGAAGAAAAGATGGAATAAGGTCTTGAACCATTACCTATTAAAAATTCTTATTAAAACTTCTTAATGATCATCTTGTACAAAAGTTTCTTGGGGATTATTAACGAGAAGATGTTTGATCTTTTAGGATTAGAATTTGGGAAGAGAAAATTTGCATTTCCACCATGAAAAGTCATCCACCACTCCCTCCAATTCTCTCTCCAACAAGCATGACCCTTAAGTAAAAAGAAAGGAAGGAGAAATTCCATTTGCTTCCTTAACTTTTTGCATGTCAATTATTTTCTCTGAACTTTTCCTTCTCTTTTAGAGTCAACCCCATAAATACTTTAATTTAATAATAACCCATAAAATAATCTTTTATGTAATTTAATTGCATCTTTATAAAAATTTATCATGCTTCTAATTTACATACTTACAAAAATAAAATTACCACTATACCCCTTTTGACCCTAATTTTGAATTTACTAATATGATTAACCTTAATTCACAATAATATCATAATAACCAAGCATTTTCTACTAGGGTCAAAGTTGGGACCTTATAGAATTTCTCAATAAAATCATTAAAAATGGTCATCATATACCTTTGAAAAGTGGCAGGGACATTACAAAGCCCAAAAGAAATTCTCATATATGCAAATATACAATATATGCAGGTGAATGTGATATTTTCTTGGTCTTTCGAGGCTATAAGGTATTTGCATATCCCCGAATATGCATCTAAAAAGCAATAAAATCTATTTCCAACCAACCTCTCTAACTTTTAATCAATAAAATGTAAAGGAAAATGATCCTTCATAATGGCACTATTCAACCTCCTATAGTCTATACACACTCTCTATCCCGTCACTATATATGTTGGGATGAGTTCATTATTCTCATTAATCCCAATAGTTATACCTCTCTATTTAGGAACATATTGTACTAGACTAACCCAACTATTATCAGAAATGAGATAAATAATGCATGTATCAAGCAATTAAAGTACCTTCTTTTTCACCACTTCTTGCATTACTATATTGAGTCTCTCTTGGGATTGTACCACCGATTTGAAATCACTCTCCATAGGTATCTAATGTGTATAATAGCTGGGGCTAATTCCCTTTAAGTTGGATGTCTCCCAACCAATTGCTCCTTTATGGTTTTTCAACACTTCTACAAGCATTTTTTCCTTCAAACCTGTCAAAAGTGAAGAAACAATTATTGATTTTGCATTATCCTCTAAAAATATGTATTTTAAATGTAAAGGAAAGGTTTTAAGTTTAGAAATATTTTCTCCCGTAAGAGAATCCAAAATCTCCTCTTATATGCCTTCCTCATCATGCTCCTTTTCCAAATCTCTCAACAGCTCCTCTTCTTTCTCTCCAACTTCTTCCTTACTTTTTGAATGCATCAAATAACCTTGAAGCTCATCATCATATAGAATTTCTTTTTGTTTTTCCTCTATACACTCTTGAATACCATCAATGAAATAAATAAACTCTTTAAAATCATAGGAAGGCACTTCATCACCTTGTTAACATTAAAAACCATCACTTCCTCATTAAACCTTAAGGTCACAATTTGCTCATGCAGATCTATCAAAACTTTAGACATGTTTAAAAGTGGCCTACCTACTATTAATGGCACTTTACTGTCCTCTTTCATATCCATCACCACAAAGTTAATTGGAAATATAAAATTTTCAACCTTTACTAATAAATCTTCAATTATACCCTTTGATCACTTCACAAACCTATTCATCAATCGTAGTCTCATTCGAATCTCTTTGATGTCTCTTAAATTTAATTTCCTACAAATAGAATATGACATCAATTTTATACTAGCACCTAAATCACATAAAGCATATCCAATAAAATTTTCTCCTAATTCACAAGGTAAGGTAAAACTTCCTGGATCTTCTAATTTTGTAGAAATTTTATTCATCAATATAGAACTACAATTTTTAGATAATTAAATTATTCCTACTCCATCTAGCTTTTTTCTTATTAGAACATAGCTCTTTTATAAATTTAGCATATTTAGGCATTTATAATAAATTTTTAGCAAATGATAAATTCACATTCAACTTTTTAAAAATATCCAAAAATCTAGCTAATTGTTCATTATTCTTTTCTTTCATAGCTAAAAAGAATAAGGTAATCTAGACTCATCAACAATAGGAACAAGTTTCTCTTTACCTTTACCTTTTTTGACAACAATAGGCACTTTAATATTAATACTAGGTTCATAAATACTTATCTCTGTTGTTGGTTCCACCAATTATGAAGAATTCTTACCTTTTTCAGCTTTTTAGTTTTACCTATTTCCCATTTCTCAAGTTAATTGCTTTTACTTCCTCCTTGAGATTTCTATCCATATTTGATAGGAATGTATCATGGATCCTATTAGAGAGAGAATTTGAAAGTTGCCCAACTTGAGTCTTTAAATTCCTAATGGAGGTATCTTGATTCCTTATCCAAAAATCTTAAGATTTCCATCTAGCATTTTGACTTACCATGAATATGGATTGAGTAGTCCTAAAGTTGGCAAAAATTTCTATAAATTTAGTTTCCTATCTTGAGTAGGTTGAGAATTTGCTTGAAATACTAGTGGTTGATAAGGTTGAGCTTGATAGGTAGATGGGTAGTGTGCTTGGGCTTGTGTTTGATATGGTTGGTGGTTGTAGCTATAATATGTTGACTAAAGGGAGCCCTAGGTTAAAGGTTGGATGTAGATGCATGGTTCCCTTCTCTTCATAAAAAGTTAGGGTGATTTCTCCACTCGAGATTATAAGTATTACTATAAGGATTAACTGCATTTACATCTTTAACTATTGAACCTATACCTTCCCCAATCTTATTTTCAGGTGCTCCTTATGTTCCTTCATAAATATCACTCCCTAAAGCAGACACATTTTGCACCTTTAACCTATTTAACTCCTTTTTAACAACTCCATTTATACCCTAAGCATTACTTTTGCACCACATACTCCTCGTTTCTTATGAGTGGTCTTTATACTTGCCTATTGAGCATCATAGGTAGTCATCTCATAAAGTAGTAGAAAATCTTCTTCTAGTACTTTTTTCATAAAACTTCCCCCAAAAGCTACATTTAGGAGAGATCTGGTAGCTTGATTCACACCTGCATAAAAAGTAGACATTAGTTTATGCATCACAATTTCATGATGTGGATAACTTTCTAAAAGTCTCCTAAATTTTTCCCAAACCTCATGAAAATGGTTCCTCTTACAACTGTTGAAAATTATAAATACTATTTCTAATGTTGGTTATTTTGGGAGGTGGAAAGAATCGAATTAGAAATTTTTCTTGCATTTGCTCCCATGATCTAATAGATTGGCTTGGTAGTATTTGTAACTAATCTCTTACCTTACCAGTAAGAGTAAACAAAAATAACTTAAGGCTAATAGCATCTATAGATACATTTGGAATTTGCACTATATTACTCATTTTCAGAAATATATCTAAATGTTGAGCTAGATCTTCAATCTTCGATCCTGAAAATTGGTTCTTTTAGACCATAGTGATG
Organism: Excoecaria agallocha; assembly: GCA_037975025.1. Lineage (NCBI taxonomy): Eukaryota > Viridiplantae > Streptophyta > Magnoliopsida > Malpighiales > Euphorbiaceae > Excoecaria > Excoecaria agallocha. Next base: position 5,007,185 of record CM075823.1, on the reverse strand, counting down.
GTGGCAAGTTTCAGCTTAAAGTGATGATTTTAAGGTAGCATAATTGTTCTGTGCTTCTCATTCTTCCTAGGAGTAGCATAATCTCTAATGGTTCTAGGCCTCAATCCATTTTCATGGGCCTAATTTTGCTCAACTTGCCATCGAACCAAAAGTGGATCTTTAAATGGAGGGTCATCAAATTACGGATCCTGTAAATTCATGCTGATTTGTTATAGTCTCCCAATCCTACAGAATGTCCTCTCAATTTTAAGGTCAATAAGCAAGATTGGATCATTCCTTACCATAAACTATTAAAACCTACAAAGAATAAAAGAATAAAATCAATAAAAGAATAAACAATAGAAAGAGAAGAAGAAGAAAAGCATAAAAAATTCACTATAAAATCTAAAAATAAACAAACAAACAAATGCCAACTGTCGGGTAACAACACCAAAAATTTATCGATGTCTTATAAGTCTACTAAATCGAACTAGTAATATAGAAAAATATAATTAAGATACCAAATATCGAACCCAAAGGAAATGTGTAAGTTATATGTATTTCAAATTTTAGAATGAATGATGTGTATAAAGAATTCCTAAGTTTTGAATTATGAAGAACTAACTAAATCAAAAACAAAAACTAAAATAATTGAAATAATGAAACTAAGGTAGGTAAACATGAACTTTAACAAATCAAGATATAAAAGATGGTAAAATTCAATAATAAAAACACTTGGTAAAAGACTATCAACCTTAACTCGTGTTGCAATAATTGAATAAAAATAACATAAGTGATTATGTAAAACTAGTTGTAAACTCCTATACATCCATTAAAACCTTTCTTAAGATATCTCACTTCAGTATATTCTTAATTCAACTTTCTTAGTTTTAATTTCACTTTTTTCCAGCATAGAATTATCTCAATTTTTAGAACACAATAATGAATCAATACAATTAAATTAAACTAAGAAAATAAATATCATAGGTCATACTTAAAACTGATCATTAATCATTTATTCAATATATTAACAATCAATCCAATCACAACTCAAGAAAAGAAATTTTGCAGGAATTAAGAAATAACACACTTTCATTGAATTAAAGCTCAAATTAATGTCATTAAAAATGGAAGTATGAGGGTTCAAGTTCCCTGAGCAAAAGTAAATAAAACTACTCACTCATTATTTTAAAAACTAAAGAAAAACTGAAATAAAGATACAAACATATAGAGCTAAGAAGTTTCTCTTAATCTCTTCGTAGAACACCAAGTTACAGCCTCCACACCTTCTATCTTTCTTAATTTTCACTATATCCTTTAATTATAGTGTTTAGGTTTGCTTAAATACTCACTAAAGAAGAAGTTTGATGGCTTGAAACTTCCTAAACTAGATTGCAGGAGAGTTTTATTGCATTTAGAACACCTTCACTCGATAAAGGCATTGAAACACTCGAGTGAGTATATGAGATACTCGGGTGAGGTCTTTTAGTACTCAAGTGAGGCACTGACATACTCGGGTGAGGGCTTTTAATACTCGGGTAAGTACTTTGGCTCCACACTTTTAGTGAAAGTTGACTTCACAATTACATAATTGCTCCAATTCTCTTCTTTTTTTTCAATTAACTTCCTCTTTTCTTCAATTTATCCCCTAAACACATCAAAATGCAATTAAGTCCTCATGAATTATAATTTATAAAATTTAACACCAAATTAACTAAATTAACAATAAATTAATCAACTTAAACACCTAAAAACATACTAAAAGCATAGTTATAATTCACAACTATCACAGGGTATAAAACTAACTATTGCCATCGCCTAAGAGATCGTATTCAGAATTTGGTTGACACCCAGCAAGCGTCAATCTTGAAGGGGTAGAATTAAAGCTTCCTTTATAAGTTTCATGTTATCGCCAACTTTACGGAAAAACTTGGATAAAGATGGTATCTGAATAGATTTTTTATGATGATGATGTAATAAGTATCCTTAAACTAAAAAAAAATTTGTTTCCTTTTGATTATGTTAATAATATGAGATTTTCTTATGTATGCAATGTCTTATTTTATTATATCATCTATAACAATAATCATGGTTTATTTCTAAAAAATTGATTTAGCAAACATAAGTCTTTATTCAATCTCAGACATAGAGAGATTTTGAGTGCACCTGTTGTGATTCCTAAGGTGATTTTTTAGAGGACGAAATAAAAATGATTAAATTTTAGCCTAAAAGTGTAATGGTGCCTTAAGAGATGATAAGAACATTGTAGTGTGTCATTCCAATCCTTCCTAATAGCAAACCTAAATAAAAATCCCAACTTACTCAAGTAAATAAGTCTGAACATCAAGCCTAACCTAAAATTATCCATTCAAAATTCCAAGAAAACTTGTAAGGGCTGATTGACAATAGGAGTCGAATGCACGCAAGATGTCACCCTAAGATTAAATTAAGATATGTGTTTTTACATTACATATCGTGTCATAATTGTTGTTATTGTTATATGATGCATATAAATAGAAATATATGCATATGGTAAATATATCAAGAGAAACCTATGGCATGCATAGAGATGCATGTTGAAGTGGGATTAATTTTGAGGCAGTAACAACAACACTTCATGCAATTGGACTTCTTTCATCACCATTTTTTTCATGACATCTTCACTAGGATGACACTATTTTAAGTGTCTGGGGGCATCATATACTATGCGCAGTTTTTAGAGAGGCAGTTTATCTTTGGCCAAAAAAGTTAGACAATTTCCCATGAGCATAATAAAAGAGCTCAGACAAAAGACAAAGTAGAAAAATCTAAGGAAGATAATCAAGGAAATTGCCTGAAGCCCAAGAGGTCTAAGGAAGATACGTGTGGGCCATCAACTAGCTCACATCCAAGATAAAGTTCCCCAACCACATAGGGTGTAGACCATGCATTCATGCATAGACTCTTGCATTGATGCATACATTCTTGCATTCCTGCATTCATGCATACATTCATGTATTTCTGCATTTTATCCATACTTTCTTGCATACTTGCATTTCTGCATGCATTCTTGCATCTCAACATGCCTTCTTTTTTGACACGATTGTTCTAATACATATAAATTATTACGTGTGTTTACACACACGCACATTCTCCTTTGCACATATTTTGTAAATATTTCATATACAATTTTCTTCATATGTTGGCATGCATGATTTTTTTTACACATACTATACACATAATTCCTTACATGTGTTTACATGTATGATTTCTTGTGTGCATCCCTTATATAATTTTATGCATGTTTCTTAACAAATAATTCCTTATGCACACACAATCTTTTGTATATGTTGCTAGATACATAACCTTGCAGGTAAAGAGAAACCATACTTTACTATATTTGCCTTAACAATTCTCCTAGGCCATCATATGCAATGCACTAATAGCAAAGCCAGGAGATTCAAGGATTTCTTATGTCAATACAATGACCATTATAGCATCATCGTTTTTCCAATTTCAAGAATTATTCTCATTAAAATAGTTTATGCTTTAAGCTTAATTTATCTTGCCAATTGATGTCTAAGATTTTGACATAATTATTTTTGTTAATTTACATATTCAAGGAACAATGCTTCCCTAATGCGTTTAAGATGACCACGATATTATCCTTTACTATTCGGGGATCACTACGTCCCTAATGTAGTTAAATGACCATGGCATTATCCTTTTTCTTAAATGCTGATTCAAGGATCACCTCCACCCTAATTATGAAGCAAAAAGATTCAACGATTTCTCGTGCCAATACAATGATCATTGCAACGCCGTCCTTTTGCCAATTTTAGGGAGTATTGTTATGAAAATAATTTATACTTTAAGCTTAATTTATCTTGATAATTTATGTCAAAGATATTGACATAATTAATTTTTTAATTTACAAATTCGAGGAGCAATGTTTCCTTGATGTGTTCAAGATGACCATAGCATTATATTTTTCCCAAATTTCGCTGAAGCATTCAAGATGATTGCAACATTGTCATTTTTTGAGTAAAATTTAGGGATCATCACCTCCCTAATACAGTCAAGATGACCATGGCATTATCCTTTTTCAAAATGCAGATTCGAGGATAACTACCTGTTTGATGCATTCAATATGACCACAAAAGCGCTGCCCTTTTTCCAAATATAGGGAGTTTTCTTAATTTAAATATTTTGTGCCTTGACATGATTGCTTCTTATTAATTTACTTTCAATTTGAAATTGTACTTCATCCTAGCAATTCCTAACTGTGAATGAATTTGACCTAGATTATGAAAATTTATGTTTCATTCAATATAAGTTGAATAGAAGATAGTCATGTTTTATCTCAGGCTGCTAAATTACATAAAAGCCTTAGTTATAGCATGTAGTTTTTAAACATTGAGCAATTCAGGCCAATTTTAGAAATAAGTTGAGAAAAGACTGTTTACAATCAAGGTGATTGGGTACAACTCACTAAGGGCACTAGAACCTTTCGTTCACTCGTTAAAATGACCTCAAGATGAGACAGAGCCAAGAAAATAATTCAAACAACCCTTCTTTATATACCTTTCTAATTGACTCTCCTTCTACCCAGATTTCATAATCATTTACCGACCTATTGAGCCTTTTATTTTAAGCATGTTGAATGCATGCCCATTTTATTATTAGATGCATTAAAATGACCCTTCACCCAAAGTAATTTTGGCCTTCCTTTAGGAAAACAGGCATTAAGAAAAAGTTGACTTCACATTTTAAAAATAAGGGAGATAAATCTCTACCAATCCCTTATATAATTTTCATTCATAAAGAATTAAGGTTGTTTGATGGAAAAAAGAAGGGAAATAAAAAAAGAAAAAAAATGGAGAAAAGAAAGAAGAGCGAAGTAGAAAACCTTTGAAGTTGATATCGCAACAAGGATAATAATAAAAGGAAAAAAGGGACCTTGAGCAACTATCCTTCAAATAATACCTAGTGAAATAAATTCATTGAAGACAAATGTAGGAGTGCTTTGATGGTAAGCAAATGGGTAGAAATAGTCCTCTCGCCAATCAAGAAAACATAGTGGTCATTTTCCTCTTAGAACTTGACCCTTCTTTAATAGCCATTTACCTAACCCTAATGTTACAACCAATATAAGACCTCTTAGTTTTGGGTTTGGTCTCATCCAATCCAACGGAGATGACTTTTCAATAAGGTTTGGTACGCAAGAAGAGGCATATGGTGTTTGTTGAGCTTTGAGTGGAAAGTCATGAATGTATTTATGCATTTGAGTTGAATCTTGTCCCTAATTTTACATCCAGAATTTGCTTTCAAAGACAAAGTTCTATTTTGGCCTTCAACAGACACAAACACATAAATGGCTTGGTATGCATGGTGCTTATTTATTGGTTCAGTAGACCTCGATATTATTATTCATATTTTCCTATTCGCTCATTAAGAATGACCCCTTGATTTCTCTTATTGAGATTAAACTAGTTGAGATTGTGATCCATTTAACTTATTTAAGGATGAATAAAATTTAGATTTAAAGTATTTGACAAGTTACAATTACTTTAAATTTTGCTAAACACATCATATACAACACTCGCCTTACATGTGTGATCATGCGTACACATATGAAATTTTCACATATGCTGCACATATATAATTTTCTGCACACATTCACATGAATAATTTATTACAAGGAAAAATGAGAATGGACTCCATACATTTAAGTTGAACATAGGATGACTTCAAACAATGAACAATCAGATAAAGATAAAGTTCCTATGATAGAAATCATATGAGGGAATTATCTCAAAAATTAAGGTCATCTATATACACCATGTTGAAGGCAATTACAAAAGGATGATCATCATACTCAGGGATGAAATTCCAATGGAATGGAGTTCATAAAAACCCATAAAAAAGAAGTCCTTTACGGAGTTAAAATGTCAATGTATACCTTTGTTGGGGGCAATCAGGTAAGACTTTTTGTCCTCAAGTATACACTTGAATGCACATCGTAATAAATGTACAAAAAACTCAAATTCTTCAAAAAATACAATTTTTCAAATGTACCAAAACTCAAATTCCTCAAATGTTCAAAAACTCCAAATTCTTCATATGTATAAAACTAAAATTCCTCAAATGTATAGAACTCATTTGAACACACCAAGAATGAAAATGTACAAAGAATACAAATTCTAAAAATACCCACTAAAAGTTTTAAGGCCTTGAAAAGTTCCTAAATTGTACACAAATCTTGTAATACCCATATCCTATACTTAGCTATTACCACAATATCTTATACCATAAGACATATATTACAATGTTCTCAAGCTGAAAACATTTCTTATTAGATAACTTAAAGAAGAAATTAAAACCATAACATGTGAACTTAAGAGTAATACCTTAATTATATAAAATTTCTTAATACATTACAATGTTTTCACAAACATAACATTTGTACTTATACAAAATTTGAAACATATTTAAAGTTTCCATAACTACAAAATAAAAGGACAAAAAGAAGACTCTATTATCAATCTTCTAAGACTTGTGTTGGCCAACCTACTGCATATATCAATCTTAAGAGAAAGTCCTATCCTTCAACCTACACGGATAAACAAAAATTCGTGCTAAGTTATAAAGCTTAGTGGGGAACACAAAATATGACAAACGACCACTCACAGTAGTCGCCAACAAGCATACATCATGAACTACTAACATACCTTCTGCTTAAATGTAAAAGATACTAGTTCAATAAAAGAAATGAACAAGAGTCCTTATACCGTACACCTTGACATATTCTAGGAATAAACATATTCAAAATTTTAAGCATATGTTCAACAAGAATATATATATGTATCTTCATGAGAAGGACAGAGCATTAGTACTAAGCAAGTTCTTCATTTATTGATCCAAAACGTAATTATGACATTTAATGTACGAAGGCGTAACTTGAATTACTAACTTACTTCCATCTCAAATACCAATATCATATTGATTTTATCACTTAAAGATCCGTAAATATTTTATATTTGCAAACAAGACATTGTACATCATTTCCCAATAGAAAGCAAGAATGAGTAGTTATAAGAAAAACACATAATCCAATGTATTAATTGAAAGGCGGTCACCAAAATGAATACCTAAACATAATTCTTATATTCCATTGTAAAGAAAACACTTATATTGGTAATACATTTTCATAGCTTGCATATATGATGTATCATACAAATCATTTAGCTAGATATTAGTAATGCACTAGTTTATTCATATAACTCTGTAAATACAATTTTTATATGCAATAATTATGCATAAGTGTATATTGCAAACTCTTTTAATATCATAATTTCCATATGTGATGAAAAGGAATTTCATACGTAATATATATTATGAAGTCAATTTAGGAATTTTCATGCTTCATAAAACTTTACATAAACCTTTCTTAACGTTGGTATAAAGCCTGCACTACTCTAAAGAGGTGGATAACGGGTTATACGGTGGTACCCGAACGTACTAGGTCACCCAAAGGCAACAAAGAGATAATAGGTCACCCGAAGGCACCAAAGAGATAATAGGTCACCCAAAGGCACCACTGATCCAAATGGGACCATGTCTATTTAGTCACCCAAATGGGGTTGAAACTAACGCAGCTGCAAGGTACTCTTGTAGGCATACCTATCTATCCACTTTCTAGACTCAACGTAGGCAGTAAAATCCCTTTGATTTATCTTTCTAATCACATACATATATTTATGTATATATGTACAACTATATGCGGAGTTTCATAGACATGTTCATGTATAGACTTTATGTGAACATGATAGCACAAACATGTACAAGCATAAATAAGTTGTACTCTTAATCAATTTAAATGCATGTAGTTCATTCCCATGTATGTGATCATGGTACTTATCATCATGCTATCTTAAATTCCAACATTCATTTATTATATACATACATACAATATTTTATATTACTTCAAGATATATAGTAAAGTTTAGAATCATATGTCGAGTATGCATATTTTTTACACATTTTTCTATCATACTCGTATATCACATTCATAGAAATCATATTTATATGGAGATAAATGTATACATGTATGTTATCATTATATAATTGTGTATTTATACAGTTCACTATAAAAACATGCTTTATATCATTATTCTTAAACATATTTTACATGACAAGCACAATCAATCAGTATAATTATTTCAAGTAAAATTAATCATCCATATTTACATTTCGAGGTTGATGTCTAATACTATAGTATATTAGTAAATCAAATAAATCGATATTAATTAGCTATATTCCTAAGCATATAATTGTTTGGACATATATATATATATATACTATTTAATTTCAGCATCTTAATTATGTTCATTCGTGATGGCATCAGCATTTATATTTTCAATGTTTTAAACATGCATATACATGCACATTCAATTCAAGGTAGTATAAATTATATGCAACCATATGAACAATTATAAATGTTCATATATACAACTTCCAGCATTCATGTATATGTATTTATATATATATTAATATTTTCTTCTTCAATTGTTGAACTCTATATACATTTTATGGCATCAAATTTCATTTATAATACTTTAACATTACATTATCAATTTCATAGTTGGATAATTGTATTACAATATATACTATCATTTGATTATTATATATATATATATATATATATATATATATATATATATATCATGCTTGCTCCAATATCATATATTTTGCTCATGTATAATCATATCATCATACTTATTTCTCTAGTGTGCGACATGTATTTATGCACACTTATAGTAATACAAATATCTGTGTTTGAACATACATATTATCATGATCAAATTTCATCACAAATATATGTAAGATATATTCATCACAAGTCCTTACCTATGTACACGTGTGAAAGTATATGTATACATATAATCTTGTATTAATAGTCATATTACATGCCCTATCCAATTCATTTTTTAATCACATAAACATATATTTAGCTCAATTAATTGAAAACCATAAAATAAAGTACATTAAAAATCTGCACAGGGCAGCATTCTGGACTCAAATTGTGAGCTAAAAATGAATTTGAAAATGTCATTTTTAGGCTAAATGATCATCTACAATCTTATTCTTCTATGTGTCTAGTTTCCAGAGCATCAAAATGCACCATAATATCTTATCTATAGCTCAAGATATTTGAGAAATACTATAGGCTAATCATAGAACAGAAACAGTGTTTGCTGTCACTTATAAAAATTCATAGCATAAAATTAGGAGGGATTTAGACCAACATTTCTTCAGAAAAAACGTGATCCTAGGTATCTAGTTTACTCATAATTTTACAGCATAAGATTTTGACTTTTCTACTAATACTTATGCCCAAAATACTATAATCAGTTCTTGAACCGAAATCAACAGCTCTCTTAAATTTTCATGAAAATATTTGGATGGGTTATATGCATATTTAGCTCCAGGTTCCTTCGACAAAAATGTTTATCTTTCTATCAGTTTTACATAGAATCAAACTCCACTAAATTATGACCTAAATGCAAGGATTTATGGTCCAAACATTGGTAACTGTTCAAAACTGTAGATACACACAAACAGCTCACTTGTACGAATTTTATGATTTTTTTAACAGCAGAATCAAATCACAACTTCTTCTAATGAATTGTAGATAATTTAATCTAGTTTACCCATAATTTTGAATCACCTCAATCTGAGTTCTACAACTCCAGATATGGACAAAACAAACAGCCTGGTTCACAAGAACCACACCCAGTTTTCATCAACATTCAAAAACATGATTTTCTCCTATCTAAATCTCTCATTAACCCTAAACAAACTAATAATTTGCCATTAAAATTAATTAATCCAAGCATAAAAAATTATATTCACACACATGCATGAAGAATAAGCTCTTAAACCTGAACATGCAACTCAAATCTTCTTCAAAATCCTCCTATTTCTTCCTCTTCCTTTATCTTTCAATCTTTTAGTTCTCTTATAATTTTGTAAGCCTCTTTAATCTAGCCTTCCATCTATGCATTCAGATTGAATTAAGGAGGTTTTACTTAAGATGAGTGGCCGGATTTACAAGAGAGAAAGGATGAATATTTTTTCCAATTTTATTAGTGAAGAGAGAAGCTAAATTTCAGATTTTTGGTTGAGAGATAGAAGAGAAATGTTTTCTTTTCTTTTTCTTGATGGGGCCGGCTGCACTTCTTTAAATACAAGGCTTGCATGGAGACTAAAGGGGAAGGTGACATCATCAAGGACCCACCAAAATTCACTTTAAATCCTCACACAATTTACATGTCATAAATTGACCCCCACTTAAACTTTCTCTTCAACATTGGCCCCAACCTTTATATCTTCTTTTAATTACATCTCAAAATACTTATTTTATTATTACAATTGGCCCAATACTTAATTGTATCCAAACATTGACCCCTTTAACTATATTTTCTTTTCAATAACACCCCTATATTTCACAATATTAAATGACTCTCTCAACCTTTTCATAATAAACCATTAGTCTACTTGATATTATCTTATTTTTAATTCCTCTATCTAGACTTAATAAATTATTAATAACATGCTAATGCCCTTAAATTCTACTAGGGCCTATTTAGGGTCCTTACAAATCTTTCCCCCTTAAGGAATTTCGTCCTCAAAATTCATACCTGTATCCTTTACTCATGTACAACACTATCATTGCTATACCTCTATGTCTATCACAATCATCTTTAATCTCGCACTTACTTTACCATCTTCTTTTCTCATTTTTCATTTGACCTTATCTCTAAATAAGGGCAACCGTATCATACTGTTATATCATTACTATGCTTAATATATATCCTGTCAGTTTCCCTATTCAGTTGGGGCCTGTACATGTAGTATGATGCTTGATGCTATGTTTATGCGTGTATAATGCTTTCGTGTATGCAATAAGATGCAAATGCATTCTCTCGTGTGTTGTATCTATTTTTGCCCCAGCCCATGTATAATGTTTTGTCAATTGCTCATGCCTGTTAAGGATTCACTAACAGGTATACATAGCATCGTAGTTAACCCAATTTCCTCACAGCAACTTCACATATGAAAGATTTTATTCATAATACCTAAACTATTTCTCCAAAATCATATTAGCACACTTATACTATATTTTATTAACACACTTGTACTATAATCCAAACACTAATCATATTCGCATTTCTTATCATTTACCTTTTAATCCAAACTTAGAATTTTATTAATATACCATCATAGAGTAATCTTTATTTATTCCCTCAATGCATTTGTACTATAATTCACCTAATGGTCAAATATGCACAATATTCTCAAAGTTCCACCATATCAAAACATTCCTAAAAACATAAAATTCATTACCATAATAAGAATTTATTATTGTGAATGAGCAAATATTAAAGAAGAAAAGATAAATACCAATAGCTCCTTCGATGACATCCTGCTTTGATGAAACCTCAATTTTACCGGTCTGAACCGATACAATTAGATGTATAGATTTGTCTCTTTCACTACAATCTATCTCTTCTATCCGAGGTACATTAGCAATGACAAGCTTCTTTTCATTCTTCGATAATACCTTACTTTTCCTTGGCAATACTGGGCAATTAGCCATAAAATGATCTGTTTTACCATATCTAAAACAAGCCCCTATTAAAGCTCTACAAACACCTCAATGATTCCTTATGCAATGCAAATATTTAGGAACTTGAATCCCCTGGCTTTTCCCTGCCAAACCTTGCGCAGAATGGAATGTGTTGCCAAAAGAACTTAATTTCAATATCTTATTTCTTTTTCCTAGCTCCCTCTTATCCATATTTTCGTCTCGACTTCTTTTGTTCTCATTATTCCTATCAACCTCTTTTGATACTCTAGGCTCAGTTAACTCTTGTAAAATATGATTCAAGATGCAATTCATTTTCTTTAGTTCCTCTAATATAAAAACAGACATATCTACATGAGCTACATTCATAGGATCGGGGACAAATAAGTTCAATGCCCTGGAATTGCTGACTTTAATGATCTCTTTTCCAGTTTCTTTCAGTTTATCCATCTTTAATCTATACAAAACAAAACCAAGATATCTGCATTAGGCCAACACATTGAAACTTCCATATAACAATTACTCTAAACACTTATACCCCAGAAATGGCTAAACCAGGCTCTAATACCACTAATTGTAACACCCATATCCTATACTTAGCTATTACCACAATATCTTATACCATAAAACATATATTACAACGTTCTCAAGCTGAAAACATTTCTTATTAGATAACTTAAAGAAGAAATTAAAACCATAACATGTGAACTTAAGAGTAATACCTTAATTATATAAAAGTCCTTAATACATTACAATGTTTTCACAAACATAACATTTGTACTTATACAAAATTTGCAACATAATTAAAGTTTCCATAACTACAAAATAAAAGGACAAAGAGAAGACTCTACTATCAATCTTCTAAGACTTGTGTTGGCCAACCTGCTGTAGATATCAATCTTAAGAGAAAGTCCTATCCTTGCAACCTATACGGATAAATGAAAATTCGTGCTAAGCTATAAAGCTTAGTGGGGAACACAAAATATGACAAACGACTACTAACAATGGTCGCCAACGAGCATACATCATGAACTACTAACATACCTTCTGCTTAAATGTAAAAGATACTAGTTTAATAAAAGAAATGAACAAAAGTCCTTATACCACACACCATGACATATTCTAGGAATAAACATATTCAAAATTTTAAGCATATGTTCAACAAGAATATATATATGTATTTTCATGAGAAGGACAAAGCATTAGTACTAAGCAAGTTCTTCATTTATTGATTCAAAACGTAATTATGACATTTAATGTACGAAGGCATACCTTGAATTACTAACTTACTTCCATCTCAAATACCAATATCATATTGATTTTATCACTTAAAGATCCGTAAATATTTTATATTTGCATACAAGACATTGTACATCATTTCCCAATAGAAAGCAAGAATGAGTAGTTATAAGAAAAACACATAACCCAATGTATTAATTAAAAGGCGGTCACCAACATGAATACCTAAACATAATTCTTATATTCCATTGTAAAGAAAACACTTATATTGGCAATGCATTTTCATAGCTTACATATATGATATATCATACAAATCATTTAGCTAGATATTAGTAATGCACTAGTTTATTCATATAACTCTGTACAAACAATTTTTATATGCAATAATTATGCATAAGGGTATATTGCAAACTCTTTTAATATCATAATTTCCATATGTGATGAAAAAGAATTTCATACATAATATATATTATGAAGTCAATTTAGGAATTTTCATGCTTCATAAAACTTTAAATCAACCTTTCTTAACGTTGGTATAAAGCCTGCACTACTCTAAAGAGGTGGATAACGGGTTATATGGCGGTACCCGAAGGTACTAGATCACCCGAAGGCACCAAGGAGATAATAGGTCACCCGAAGGCACCAAAGAGATAATAGGTCACCCGAAGGCACAACTGATCCAAACGAGACCATATCTATTTAGTCACCCAAACAGGGTTGAAACTATCACAACTGCTAGGTACCCTTATAGGCATGCCTATCTATCCACTTCCTAGACTCAATACAGGCAGTAAAATCCCTTTGATTTATCTTTCTAATCACATACATATATTTATGTATATATGTACAACTATATGCGGAGTTTCATATACATGTTCATGTATAGACTTTATGTGAACATGATATCACAAACATGTACCAGCATAAATAAGCTGTACTATTGATCAATTCAAATGCATGTAGTTCATTCACATGTATGTGATCACGGTACTTATCATCATGCTATCTTAAATTCCAATATTCATTTATTATATACATACATACCAATATTTTCTATTCCTTTAAGATATACAGTAAAGTTTAGAATCATATGTCGAGTATGCATATTTTTTACACATTTTTCTATCATACTCGTATATCACATTCATAGAAATCATAGTTATATGGAGATAAATGTACACATGTATGTTATCATTATATAATTGTGTATTTATACAGTTCACTATAAATACATGCTTTATATCATTATTCTTAAACGTATTTTACATGACAAGCACAATCAATCAGCATAATTATTTCAAGTAAAATTAATCATCCATATTTACATTTCGAGGTTGATGTCTAATACTATAGTATATTGGTAAATCAAATAAATCGATATTAATTAGCTATATTCCTAAGCATATTGTTTGGGCATATATATATATATATATATATATATATATATATATATATATATATATATATATATACTATTTAATTTCAGCATCTTAATTATGTTCATTCCTGATGGTATCAGCATTTATATTTTCAATGTTTTAAACATGCATATACATGCACATTCAATTCGAGGTATTATAAATTTTATGCATCCATATGAACAAGTATGTATGTTCATATATACAACTTCCAGCATTCATGTATATGTATTTATATATATATTCATATTTCCTTCTTCAATTGCTGAACTCTATAGACATTTTATGGCATCAAATTTCATTTATAATACTTTAACATTACATTATCAATTTCATAGTTGAATAATTGTATAACAATATATACTATCATTTGATTATATATATATATATATATATATATATATATATATATATATATATATATATATATATATATATATCATGCTTGCACCAATATCATATATTTTGCTCATGTATAATCATATCATCATACTTATTTCTCTAGTGTACGACATGTATTTATGCACACTTATAGTAATACAAATATCTGTGTTTGAACATACATATCATCATGATCAAATTTCATCACAAATATATGTAAGATATATTCATCACAAGTCCTTACCCATGTACACGTGTAAAAGTATATGTATACATATAATCTTGTATTAATAGTCATATTACCTGCCCTATCCAATTCATTTTTTAATCACATAAACACATATTTAGCTCAATTAATTGAAAACCATAAAATAAAGTACATTAAAAATCTGCACAGAGCAGCATTGTGGACTCAACTTGTGAGTCACAAATGAATTTGAAAATATCATTTTTAGGCTAAATGATCGTCTACAATATTATTCTCCTATGTGTCCAGTTTCCAGAGCATCAAAATTCACCTTAATATCTTACCTATAGCTCAAGCTATTTGAGAAATACTATAGGCTGTTCATAGAACCAAAACAGTATTTGCTGTCACTTATAAAAATTCATAGCATAAAATTAGGAGTGATTTAGACAAATATTTCTTTATAAAAAACGTGCTCCTAGGTATCTCGTTTACCCAGAATTTTATAGCATAAGATTTTGACCTTTCTACTAATACTTATGCCTAAAATACTATAATCAGTTCTTGAACCGAAATCTCTCTTAAATTTTCATGTAAATATTTGGATGGGTTATATACATATTTAGCTCTAGGTTCCTTGCACAAAAATGTTTATCTTTCTATCAAGTTTACATATAATCAAACTCCACTCAATTATTACCTAAATGCAAGGATTTACGGTCCAAACATTGGTAACTGTTCAAAACTGCCTATACACACAAATAGCTCACTTGTACGAATTTTATGAGTTTTTTAACAGCAGAATCAAGTCAAAAATTCTTCTAATGAATTGTAGATAATTTATTCTAGTTTACCCAGAATTTTGAATCACCTCAAACCGAGGTCTACAACTTCAGATATTGACAAAACAAGCAGCCTGGTTCATAATAACCACACCTAGTTTTCATCAACATTCAAAAACACGATTTTCTCTTATCTAAATCTCTCATTAACCCTAAACAAACTAATAATTTACCATTAAAATTAAGTAATCCAAGCATAAAAATTTATATTCACACACATGCAGGAAGAATAAGTTCCCAAACCTGAACATGCAACTCAAATCTTCTTCAAAATCGTCCTATTTCTTTCTCTTCCTTTATCTTCCAATATTTTAGCTCTCTTATAATCTTGTAAGCCTCTTTAATCTAGCCTTCAATCTATGCATTCAGATTGAATTAAGGAGGTTTTACTTAAGATGAGTGGCCGGATTTACAAGAGAGAAAGGATGAATATTTTTACCAATTTTATTAGTGAAGAGAGAAGCTAAATTTCATATTTTTGGTTGAGAGATAGAAGAGAAATGTTTTCTTTTCTTTTTCTTGATGGTATGGCCGGCTGCACTTCTTTAAATACAAGGCTTGCATGGAGACTAAAGTGGAAGGTGACATCATCAATGACCCACCAAAATCCACTTAAATCCTTACACAATTTGCATGTCATAAATTGACCCCCACTTAAACTTTCTCTTCAATATTGGCCCCAACCTTTATATCTTCTTTTAATTACATCTCAAAATACTTATTATATTATTACAATTGGCCCAATATTTCATTGTATCCAAAAATTGACCTCTTTAACTATATTTTCTTTTCAATAACACCCCTATATTTCACAATATTAAATGACTCTCTTAACCTTTTCATAATAAACCATTAGTCTACTTGATATTATCTTATTTTTAATTCCTCTATCTAGACTTAATAAATTATTAATAACATGCTAATGCCCTTAAATTCTACTAGAGCCTATTTATTGTCCTTACAAATCCAATATACATCTTCAAATGTAAAAAAATTTTAACATACACTCAAGCTCTACAAATAAAAACAAAACACAAAACAATAAAAAAACAATAAAAGCAAAGCTCAATTTTTGTAGGTAAAGTTCAAATAGATTCTCCAGAGGGCAAGCCAATAGGCCTCTATTTGCAGAATGCTCCTAAAATTTATGACAATTTTTGCTCACTTTAAAGTACGAGATAATGTTTTTCCTGTTCACATAAGAAATTGCTAGGTAATATCTTTCATATGATTGAGAAAATAGCAAGCTAACTAAATGCTTTTTGTGATAAAAAAATATAATTTTAAACTTATTTAAAGATGGGATTTTTTTAGGGCTTTTAATCCCTAAATTTGGATAAAAATAGGGAGCCTCTTCTCTCTCTCACTCTCTCTAATAAAAAACAGACACACACACTTTATTTTAAGAGAAAATCAAAAGCAAAGAAGCTGAAAAATGGAAAAAGAAGGCCAAAAGCATGGGGAATTCTTATTCTTTGATGGAACTATTCTTGAGCCCCAAAATCACTTAAATCTAGTGTTATAATTTGATTTACAGTAAATGGTCATAAATTTTATTTTATTCTTTGATTTTCTCCATTTATTTGATTTATAAAATTTAAGCTTGTAAATTTGTAATTAATTGATTTTTATACTTATTTCACTTATTAATTCATGTTAATTAACTAAAACCATGTTAAAATTAAGTAAATAAATTAATTAGAGTTTACTATTCATCTTCTTCATTGGATTCCAAACTTTGATTTTCATATTTCTAAAATCATGTATTTTTTGTGTTTTAATGATTTTTTTGACCTTTTTATGCACTAAAATGGTTAAATTTGCATTTTGGTGAATTTTGTTGATTTTCATAGTTCCCTGATATCATTCTAGATTCTAGTGGTTGGAACTCGATTTTAGGCTGAGTCACAACCTTAAGTCGGAGCAAGTTACGCCCTTGGCCTATAACTGGGCTTGTGACTCGGTTTCCTCTCACTACGTGTGCACCTCACTCACATTTTTTTCGTCCCTCACCTATGCTCCATCACGCACGCCACTTTCTTTATTTTGTCTTTTTGTTAATATTTGGTATTGTTCATTGGTCCAACTCCATTTTATTATTTTAATTAGGGGTGTGCATTGGTCGAGTTCGGGTTAACCCGACCCGAACCCAATTAACTCGACATCCGAACTTTTATATTTTCCCTCATCCGACCCTACCCTACTTAGTAATCGGGCCCCTACCCGATTAATTCAAAAAATTTCGGGCCCCGAATCGACCCACCCAATTTATCCAAATTTAATTTTTTTGTAATTATTTAAATTGAAATTTAAATTTAAATATAAATAAAAATATTTTAAAAATACAACAAAGTAAGTAACAATTTAAACATTACAACAAACATATATTTCATAATAATTAAACACTAACAACAATAATAAAAATAAATATCCACAAATAAACATCAAAAATCAAATTAAACATCAACAATATCAACATATATCAAAAACGTCGATATGTCGCCATCTTCGCTCTCGAATTTCTTCAATTTGTAAATCCCTATACTGCAAATACAAATATAAATATTCAAATCAAAACAATAAAATAATTAATCATATTAACAAAAACAATCTAACTGCATTTAATTTTAGTTTGAAGAATTCAATAGTTCGTAATGGAAAACAATTGAATTTAAACTACAAATATTTTAGTATTTGTAGCTTAGAACCAGCAACTTTATCAAATATCTTTCCTTTAATCAAACAATTTAGGGTTCCCTGCTTTTAAGGAAAACAAGATGTGCTGGATTGGCATCAACGTAGGCAGTAACTGATAGATAATCAAGTCCTACATATGTATCATTTACAACAGTAATAATTCTGTGTTAACAATTAATTTTGTATACACATATTGAAAACAATTGCAAATAAAAATAAGATCCACCAGATTTGCATCATATAATTAATTTCTAATCTTATTAACAAATTTGATATCAGTATTCTCCACCAGCCATTTTGCTCCATCCCTCATGAACCCAACATAGCTCGAGTCGAACTCCTTTTTCAACATAAGCTGCCTGAAAACAACCTAAGTTCAATTTCAGATGAAAATTCTTTCATTTCATATTCAGGAATGCTTTATGCAACCAAAGCCAAATAGAAGAGATAAAGACAAAGAGATAAGCTTATCTTACAGTAATAGATATAGCTTTGCAAAACTAAAAGCGAAGTCTTAATTTATGCACTAATAAAGTCATAGCTATTGAGCATACCGTGCCTAGCATCAATTCACAAACAGAGGGAGACCATAATTCGATTATAATTAAAAATCAAATCCAACTAATTCAATCAGTTTAATTCGATCTCATTAAAAAATTTTGTGAATTTCAGTTATTGATTCGGATATTAATAAAAAAAATTAAAAATCAAAATTTTTAAAATGATAGCCATTTTACCCAATAAGATTTTTCAAATTGATTATCGGCTCAATTTCTAGCAAGAAATACTAATCGATTTACCTTGCTAATCTTAGGAACAATTGATCTTCAGATCTTAACATGGAGAGCCTGTCATTTAATCTCTTTCTTCTTCTTCTTCTTCTTCTTCTTCTTCTTTCAGCCATTAGATTCTTTGATGGAAATATACACTATAAATGCATAGTACTCTCTTAATTCAATACCAAAGCATCTTAATTAGTGGAAAAAATAGACGCAATAACAAATATAACAAACAAGTTCCTTCTACCCCATAAATATACAAAGCAAAAGTACATCATGCCAAACCTCATCGATATACTGAAGAGTAATGAGAGACTCACAAACGGGGTTTTTGGTTGTGGATAAGAACAAAAAAGAGGCAGTGACATACTTTTTTGCAGCTAATGCCGAATGACAGAACGAGAGAGAAGAGGCAAGAGGGAGACTGTGCGACAGGGAGTCTGCCATTCACCGACGACAGTGACTCGATGAGAGGGTAGATGACTTTAGGGCGACTGGGTGGGATCAAGGATTAGGGATTTTGCAGAACCAGAAACAATGAAGTGTAGGGAAATTAGGGTTTTTTAATTTATATAGGTAAGTTAATCGGGTTATGGTCGGGTCGGTTTCTAAAGGATTTTAACCAAACCGACCCGAACCCAAAATTAGCAAAATCCTATAACCCGAACCAACTCATCATATCCGATTAACCTCACCCGAATATGTTGGTTCGTTTTGGATCTTTCGGGTCGGTTTGGGTTTTGCACACCCCTAGTTTCAATTGACTTTGTTTCATTTCTATTTCTTTTATTCTATTGCACCCCACATCTCTTTCTCATTTTATTCCTCTAATTTACATGATTTTGACTTTACATCGAGTTAATTAATTATTGAAATTTCTTTTATACAATGTTACCTAATTAGTTACTATTTAATATATATATTACTTTGTGTTAATTTATTATTTCAAGTTATTATTTGCTCATTTATTATTATAATTTCTTTTATTATTATTATTATTATTATTATGATTATTATGATTATTATGATTATTATTATTATTATTATTATTATTATTATTATTATTATTATTATATTTTGCTAATGCTATTTTTATTTGTGGTTATTGACTTTGCCTAATTAATTATTATTTTGTCATTTATTTTTTTGTTATTAATTTTTTATCATCTTTTATTAATTTTATTTTATTGTTATTGCTTAATTATTTGTTATTGCCCAATTGGCCGTATTAACTAATACTTGTGTTTATTTATTTATCTTTATTGACATATTAACGTAATAATTTAATTCTCTTTAATTGAATTATTATGTTGTTTCTAATATTCTTGTTATTGATTTTTTCCTTTAATTTATTCTAATCTATGTTATTTTATGCATTTATTATTTCTTAGTCATTTAATTAATTACAGTCATTTAAATTATATTTTAACCTTTTTTTTATCTATTTGTGTAATATCCATATTAATATTATTATTATTATTATTATCAATATTGTTGCTATAATGGCTATTATTTTATTTTTTACATCAAATATACTATGATCATTTAATTAATCCCTTCCTTCCTTATGATATATTTGTTTATTTAATTATTTTATTTATTAAATGTTTCAACATGAGCGTGCTAGTAAATGCTGCATGACTTCCAGATGCATCATGCATTTTGTGTATTTTATCTAAATGATGTCTATTATAGTAAATTGATTATCTATCTAATTTATTTTGATTAACTAACTATTTATCCTTTATTAATTGATTTAATTCATTAAATTAACTAATATTGTTTTTCTACCATATTTTAATATTCATTAATGCATTTTGAGTTGGGATGGACCGTGTAATTGAGCATAGACTAGGGTTTACTTTATTTCCTCATTTATTTTTATTATTTGAGCGTGTATTTGATTTTCCCTTTATTTCCCTTTATTACACCAAAACTAATTTCACTTAATTAATTAAACTTTTTCTAATAAAATGGAGCAATATTCATTCTTTATACAAAGAGCTTTCATAAATATGCATGAAGGAAACAATATGTTTCTAATTCAATAAATAGCCCGGGTTATATATGTCATTTTACTTGCATTATTCTTTTATTCTTTTTATAATTAATAGGCAGTAAGAAATGATTTTTGAACAATAAACCTAGAAACTAATCAATTGATTTTTATACAAGCTTGAGTGAGATTTTTCTATAATAAAGGGACTGACATTCCTTTTTCTTTACACAAAATAAAATGTAAAATTAAGAATTTTACTTTATAAATACAAATGATTCTCTTACTTTAAAATTAATTAATGCAATTCTTTTTCAAAAGCTGCGGGGGATCCAATGTCCTCATTTTCTATCAAAAATACACTCCAATCTCTTTCGTTTTATAAACATGCACACAGGGACCAACAACCCCATCAAAATGACATTATAAACCAATTGTCCATTTTATGCATGGTTTTATCCTTACATTTATTCTTATATTCTTTATTGCTTTCTATTCCATGCTTTTACAGCTTTCGATATACATAATTTACTACTTTCCAATATACTTGAGTGCGCCTTACTTTTCTAGCATGATAACTCATGTGAGAAAAGAGATAAAATAAATTAATTCTTAAAAATCATTTATATAACATTCAACAAAGGTATAAATAAGAGTGACATCCCAAACTATCTTTAGTTTTGGCATCATAAGGTTATAACTTATTTTTCAGTGTTTTATTGGGTGGTAAATCTACGATACATACCATACGGTGCCCAATAGAATCCTTTATAGGTTGATTATTAATAATGGAATAAAGATACCTCAAAATATTATCTCATGCCTTTTTGAGGCCCAAGGTATGGCAGATTGGGTTGAATCCATATCCATTATGAAGTGACCAACCTTAATAAGTTAAATAAATCTTTATCCTATCTTGAGCCCTAAAAATGGGCTTTTAAGGATAAGTCGAATGCCTATAAGGTTTGACATACATCACCAGCTCCAACTACAAGAACCAATGGATGGATGGTGCCTCTCTATTTATCAATGTTTGACTTCAGGAACGCTTTTAGAAGACCAGGCACAAGCTTGAAAAATATTCAAAAGATCAAGTTTGTACATTATCCTGTATGATAAACTATATCGATGATTTTTCTCACATCTCTAAACACTATGTCTAAGCATGAAAGAGGAAAACTATGTTCTAAGGAAAAATTTATAAAGGTACCTGTGGCACATATGAAGGAGCACAGGTAGTAGCTCGAAAAGCCCTTCTATAAGGGTATTACTAACCCACAATGGATATATATGCCAAGGACCTAGTTCAAAAATGTGATAAGTGCCAAAGATTTGGCAACATCAAACACTAAAGCTCAGCTTGATAGAAATTGATCCACAGTTCATGGCTTTTTGCCCCATAGGGAATTGATACCTTGGGGCATTTCCCCTAAGAAATTGGTCAGAGAAAGTACCTGATGGTAGTCATTGATCAGTTTATGAAATGGGTAGAAGCCGAACCTCTCACCATAATCATGCCTGCAAATATAGTTAAGTGTCTTTATAAGAATGTCATTATGAGATTTGGTATTCCATACTCCATCATGACGGGTAATGGAAAACAATTTAAATGTTATGTCTTCAAGATATTTTGCTCGGAGTTAAATATCCAGCGATGTTTTACTTTAGTATACCAACCTTAGTCCAGCGATATGACTGAAGTAACGAATTTGATAATATTATCAAGGCTAAAGAAGAGGATAGCTGAAGCCAAGGGCTTTAGGTGGACAAGCTCAATAATGTGCTTATAGGCATACCAAACTTCACTACGAGTAGCAACTGGTGTAACACCATTCTCCCTTACATATGAAGTTGAAGCAGTCATTCTTTGTAAGATGGGCATTTTGACCATTCAAATTTCTTAATATGATGGGGAGAATAAAGCTAATCTCTTTTATCATTTAGATTAGATGGATGAATAATGAAAGGTTACCCAAATTCAATCAGTAGGCTAGAAGCAACATATATCATCATACCATGTATGCAGGGTGAAGCCAAAGTCTTTTCGAGTAGTGCAACTGGTCCTCAAAAAAGTTATTTCAGCCCAAACTGTCATAGGGGTCAAAAAGTTGAACGCAAATTGGAAAAGGCTATATCTAGTTTATAAAGACATCAATAGAGGTACTTATAGGCTCAAATATTTCTCCAAAAAATATTTTCCGCACTCATGGAATGTTTCGATTCTTAAGTTTTGGCATTATCAACATTATAGTTTATTACTTAAGTATTTTGTTGGCATCAATACAACTTCAATATTAAGCATTTTTTCTAACTCATTAGCAATTTCACCTGCTGAGCATATTTTCATTAAGAATAATGAGCTCAATAAAAAGTTATTCAGCATCAATTATATTGTTCTTGTTAGTTTATTATTAACTCATCAACACTCTCGCTAACAGAGCATATAAAAATTCATGTTGTTACAAATAATAAGTAATTCAACCATTTATTAGTTGGGCTACTCTTTCTCTGATTACATTGGTAATTACTAATTTCAACATCACTTAAAAAGCTTTAATAGCAAATACACTGACCGAGTACAATTTGATCTTAGACTCGTATTAATTTTTAGCAAACTTAAAAATGAGTAGTTTACAATCTTGATTCAAGGCAAACAAATCAAGCTCAAAAAATGAAAGCAAAATTTCATTAAACTTAAAGCTCGGTACAATCAATCCTTGTTTGTATACACATCATCTACCTAAGATAACTCAAGCTTGGGATATTTTTCTTTTACAACGGAGGCTAACTTCTTACTAAAGGCAATACATTTATCAACAAGCAACTCTATAGCCTTATCTTCTAATCTTAAGAACTTTTTCTCGAGTTTTGCTTTCTTCAGCTTGACTTTTTCCAGTTTGACATTGACAGCTTGAGCGGTCTCCTTTTCTCGAGTAAGAGATGCTTCCAACTCTTAAGCCTTATTCTCAACCTCCTCAGTAGTAATGACTGTGAGCCCATTATCATTTAACTTAGCACTCAAACTGGTCAAAGCTTATTCAACTCAATGCCACTTCGTGATCAACACATTCACCTTAGCAATTATTGCAACAAAATAATGAATCCATCGTAAATAAAGGAGGGAAATTATCCCGCCAAACTTTATCGATGGAATTTAGCGACGGAAACAAAAAATTTCGTCGTTAAATTGGCGCCAATTTTCACTCCTGAAATAGGCCACGAAATTTATCGACAGCATATTATTTTCGTCGGTAAGGTACCTACGGTAATATGAATCTGTCGGTAAATTATCAATGGAAATAATATTCCATCGGTAAATTACCGACGAAATCATATTACCGTCGGTAATTTACCTACGAAAATATTTTTCGTCGGTATTTTTCCTACAAAAATATGATTCCATCGATAAAATACCGACGAAAATAATATTTTGTCGGTATTTACCTACGAAAATATGATTCCGTCAGTAAATTACCGACGAAATATTATTTTCGTCGGTATTTACCTACTGAAATATGATTTCGTCGGTAATTTATCGATGAAAATAATATTCCGTTGGTAAGTTACCGACAGAAATAATATTCCGTCGATATTTACCTACAAAAATATTATTCCGTCGGTAATTTACCTACTAAATCATGTTTTTGTCGGTAATTTTCATAAAAATCAATTGTTGTTATAAATTATAATTGTTATATTTTTTATTTTCTTTTAACAACTTTGTTTTTTAAAAAAATAATATATAAATTTTGATTACTTCATAATATGATTAAGTTAATAATGATTTATAAATAGTACAATGTATAAAATTTGATTATTTCATTACATGTAATTTAGTTTATTTTAGAAGGTATCCTTTTATATATGCATGTTATTTATTCATGATTAAACTGTAACTTTAATTTAAAACCATAAAATTATAAATTTTAATTTCAATAAATTAATTAAACTATAAGTTAATCTAAACTAAATTGATGTAAATTTTTATTTAATGACTATATTAATAATATAGTCATTAAAGGAAAGAGATAACATCATATGTTTTATTATACTAGAGTTGAAATTAGTAAATAATAAACCTATGCAATGGAACAACCTTGAACCCAAAGATTAATGCTTTCGTAACATTTGTACAAAAAATGTATTTATTTATGGCCTTCATCAATTTATTAATACAAATGAAAATTACTAAATTATCTAAAGTTGAGGTTTAAAAAAAACAGACTTCTTCATCATAAAGTTGAGGTATGTCAATGTTCTTGACATGATTTTAGGTCTAAGATTCAAAATCTGATATCAAGTATGCCTCAATAATTAATTACAAGATGAATTTTATTTAAAATAAATAAATTTGGATCAAAAAATTCTAATGTAATGATCTTGAAATATTCAATTGTTAAGACTTTTATAACTAATGAAATATGCAACAGTTAAATTTATGACATATTAAAATCACAAACTAGAAGAAAAAAATTGTTACGTTAATGTACTAATGTGATGAAATAAAACATTTTAGACACTCAAAATTGTTACGTAAGGTGTTCATCTCCCATAAATTTAAGTAAATAAATCAGTAAATTGTAGAAACATACTCTTACAATCATAAAACATAATATTATATTATATAGGCTCAAAATTATCTACTAGAGCCATCATCACAAATTTATTTATTCTATTGTCTAGATATTTTTTGTATTAGAGAGATTATAAGACTTGGTTTTTTTTTTATTTTGGAAAAATCCATAACAGTTCCTGAACTTTTTGTTTAAAACAAAATTAATATTAAATTATCGAACTTTTCAATCAGATTACATTAAGTTTAAATTGGATAGTTTTAATAGCAGCAACTATTATGCATCATAAAACTCGCATGACGTCAAACCTAATAAGAAAGGTGTTTAAATTAATTTTTTAATGTACATTATTTTCTTTTTACTTCTCTCGAATTGTATGGCACTTGATAATATTTATTGTTAAAATAGTTCATTTTGAACCTAGTATAATATAATAAAAAAATATAAAAAATTTAATATGTAGTTTTTTTATTCAGGAATTCACTGTAAAAATTAATAATAATAATAATTAAAAAAAAGGCTCAGGATCTAATAATGAATTTTTCCTTTTTATTTTTCTAGAGGAAATTAGGTTATGTAATGGGCTTCAGAAATAGGCTTTAAAATCCGCAACGGCCCACACTCTTTACTATAAAATCGAAAAACCCTAACTCTTTATCTCTTCATCGCTACGCTCTTCCATACCTAAAGCCAGACTTTGCATCTTTTACATCTTTCGGGTTTTTCAATTGGGCATTTGGAGCCAATGGGTTGTGATTGAAAAGAGAGAGTCTTGAGTGGGATCTCAACTATCGAGACCCATTTCGTTTCAAGAGGGGAAAAGGGAAAAGGTATCTCCTGTTTGTTTATCCTATTTGCCCTTCTTAATCGATTTCGGGTTTTCCATGATTACGGATCTTCCAATCGTTTACACTTGATATGAACCCGTGTCTCTAATTTTTTGATATTGTTATTGTGTTTATTTTCATTTGTTGTTAATAACGTGAGGAAGCAGTTTTTTGCTTTGTTTTCTTATGGAGCAACGATGCAAAAATTGAAAGCCCGATTTAAAGCTACTCTGTCTTAAAGTAGGGAACTATTTTTTGGGGCAAGTAGGAATCAAATTGATACAGTTTGGAAGATTTGCTTTGAATTTTTTTCTCTCTATCTTTGTTACTCTGCTGATGAATTTGATCAGCGTAATTTCAAATAAGGCTGGACCTGGAAAGTCCTAATTGTGGTTTCTGAAGTTACCCATTACTTCATGGAAAAACAATGATCTTACAAAGTCAATGAACCCCTGACTTGTGAATGAAATTAGTAAACTTGAAGTCATCGGAGGTAGATAATGTTTTAATGACTCTTTTTTCACTCAAATCCATGAGTCAAATATTATGTCAGAAGACTTGCTAGGCAGCAGTTCTTCCTCAGAAATATCCATTTTGCATGTGTATTGAATACTGGGATTTGATAGCAATGCTATCTTTTTTACCTTATCAAAAAGCTGAAAATTGATGTAGGGCACATATAACAATCAATTGCTCTTATTGCATCAAATGTTGCAGCAGTGCTTCCAGCATAGTAGGCTCTTTGGTAGAAGGTACTGCTCTATATTTATTTCTAATATGATCAACAATATTTTGAGAATTTTGCTGGTGATTTTTCAAGCAATGAACTCTCCAATTTTCCTTTTAGGCTTTTTCTTTTACTTTTATTTATGTATTGACTTTTTTTTGCTATAATTATTGTTGAGAAAAGTATTACCTTGAATATAGTTGAGGCAATTAGAATTTACTTCGGTGCTATATTTGACTTTCTTTTGTCAAAAGAAGAAAACACTTTTAGAATAGTTAAACAATAGCAGTTTCAAACTTCTAATTAGAACATCTCATTTTAGAGAATTAGTTTTAATATCGAATCTCAATGTGGCACAGAGAGTCTCTCATAGGGTTTATTACTATATTGCTAGTCTTCCTTGAGTTTAATATTTGCTATATCACTTGCTAAGCTCTCATAGTAACTTGTTTAGCTGTATGTTAGGACTGATTTAACTTGTTTAGCTGTATGTTAGGACTGATTTACCCAACTGAAAGAGAGGGGTCGCTGATTCATAAGTTTCAAAATACCAGTGATAGATTTCTGGAAAGCTTAGATAATTTTGTGCTTTTTGACTTGTAAGAAAATACAAGGTATTTGTTAATCCTCCTTAATTTTTTATATGGTTTTTATGCAAAATAACATTCTCTCATATCCACAAAATGAGTTATATGTGAAGCAAATATTGCCATATCACTTGAAAAAAGGACTTTATGAACTTTATGGCATGTGAAAAAAATAAAAATAACCCGAAATTCATTTAAGGACATTGTTGAATTTTTCTCATTTGTGGATATTGATTTTGTGTTTCTTTCCACACACTCACTTGATTATGTGTGCACAATTAACATAACACCTTCATGTTTAATTTGTTTAATTTTTTATTTTATGTATTTCTTTTATTTGTAGAATAGAGGTATTTATTTTATTTATTAATATAAGTTATCATATTTGTCAATGGAATATTTCAGTTCATGGACTTTTGGCTCTCTTTCATGGCTGTTGTGAGCACTTTTTCCTATCTAACTACCATTGATGAAGCCTATAAAAGGACAATTCAAACCACTATTGCCATCCTTACAGCCCTCATGGCCATAACAAAGGCTACCAGGTACACACTGGTATAGATATCTCCATTATGTTTCCTTCTTGTGAATGCAGCTAGTGCTCAAGTAATTAACCACGACAAATTCTGCAGATCTTCCAATATTATTCTTGTATTGGAAATTGGAGCAATTGGTCTTCTTATTGGATGGCTAATAGAGTTCTCCATGAACTTTAGGTCATATTCTTTTCAATAAACTTCTGTTTAATTATGCCTATGAGGTGAGTATTTTCTTTTAACATATAATGATGTCTCACTTTGATAATATGTTATTTGACTATGTAATACAAGGCAGATGACAACATATAAATTATAGTGTATTAACCATTAGCTTGAATTTAATAGAATTAGTAGAATAAAAATTAGTTTTTTAACATATGCTTGGACGCCTTACTATGGTGTGATTGCTAGTGAATCATAATTTAACTTAAGCTAATAGAATTAAGGTAGAACACATTATATCATATGATACTGATAATTCTTAAGTGTTTTCCTTTCTCCACTGTTTTTTCTTGTTTTCTTTTTTTCCCTCTGAACAATTTCTTAGTTATTAAGTAAGAAATTTTTTTCTTGTTTGATTTTACCAAACTAGTTCGAAAATTCTGTTTATTTCCATCCCTTAAGTTAGGTTTCTGATTTTGTCTGGAAAACTATTAAATGTCCAATGATCTAGGATTTACAATAAGTTTTAGTGTAATATGAAGATTGACCACGCTCCTGATTAATTCCCAGACTAATCATCCAAGCCATCTATATGTCTTGCCTGGATTAATGTCAAATGATGTTCAGTTTTAAGATATGCATACATGTAATACAGCATATCTAATATGAATGGCTCAGAAAATATTTATCAGAAAATTGTTAATTGCCATTAGCTTTATTAGATAAAGGAAGGAGATACAGAACATATTTATTAACTAATTATCAAAAAATTGTAATATTTTTAGTAACGGAATAAATTTTTTTACCATATGGAAACTTTACCGATGGAAATTTATGGACCATCGGTAAATTTACCTACGGAACATATTATTCCATTGGAAATTTGCCTACGAATTTGTTATTTTCGTAGGAAAATATAGCGACGAAAAATATAGTTCCGTTGGTATTTTTAACGATGAAATTTGATTCCATCGGTAAATATGGCAAATGCCGACAGTTATTGGTTTGCATCTCCCAACGGAATTACCGACGGACTATGATTTCTATCAACAAATTTATCAATGGACTGTAATTTTCGTCGGTAAAAGTACCTATAACCGGATCTCCAACGCCATTTTTCGTCACTAAATTTCGTCAGCAATTTGGTTTTCCTACGAAAATTCACTTAATTCCGTCGGTAATTTTCGTTGGCAAAATGAATTTTTCTTGTAGTGCATGGGCTTCAAGCAATATCCTTAGATCCCACTCATTCCATACAATCTCCCGCTTTACCGAGCTAATACCTACACTTCTCATTTCGATAACCACAGAGCATTATCACTGCGGTTAACAAACCGACCCTAGGTAGTTGAACATGGAAAATTTTTATGCATGCTTTCTATGATAGAAAAAGATTCTTCCATTTCTTGATAGAGTCTGGATTACCGATAAAAGTGCCATATCTAGCTATTTCATAGGCTTACCATATGGGTAGCTCAAAAAAGGTTAAGGGTCAGGTTTATACCATGCTCCATTGACCACACTTGCAAGGCTGATAGAATTCTCCATGCATTAGGATAAAGTTTCCCAATCATCATGTCATAATAATTCAAGACATCCACTTCAAATTTTGTTAGAGGAAGATGTACTTCAGCCTTTATATCTACTTCATACACCATTATTTTATGCTTGCTAGTAAATTGGGTATCGACACTGTAAGTGGGGCTAGGCACACTTATAACATACTGATCCCAATTGCCCTGATAAGATAGGTAGTTTGTCAGATATTATGGTTGAATCCATACTCCCCACTTGCGGAGGATGTCGAGGTTATTTCCTCCTCTTGGCAATAGGACCACCAAAGTTAAAAGGTTGGCTCTCATTTGGGGAGACCAAACCCCTGTTAGACAAGTTCAATGTATTATCATTTAGCAACCCCTCCCCTATCCTCACTTCCTCATCGGAAGCCTCAAAAGGATCTTATGCACTCATTGAAAAAAATAAAGAGAAAAAGCAAGAGGAAAACAATGCAAAGTAAACCTGGTCAATCAAGATGTCCAAATGAAAGAGAAGTGAAGGATCTCTAGCACAGAGGAACTTACTTGAGAAATTGAAGAAGAGAAGTAAAAAAATGGATGAAAGCAAGGAAAGCAACAATTGAACCAAGAAATGGAAACCAAGAGTGGAGCAAGGGCTTATACAGGAAAGACAAGCCCCGGTCATTCGTACACATGGAGTATCAACATCCCTACTAAATGATAGGCTATCCTGCCATAATTACATGCAATGGATACTGAAGTGTTCTCTCTCGTTATATGTGATGTCTAGCCATCATTTCACAACGAACAGAATGCCATGATTACTAGTTTTAAATGCGTTTATCACTCTCGAGATGAGACCTTTTTGAATTTGGTAATAGACCCCTGAAAACTTGGAGATGACATAAATGTTTCTTACTTGGGGATGACCTATGATAACAAAGCCTAGCTAACAGTTACGAGTATTCAGACTACCAGACTAACCTGACCTATTAGCTCGGCAAGTTTATTCCCGCAAGGTGTTTGGTTATGCCAAACACTTAAGAGTTCGCCCAAATGAATTAGGATTCTGAGAAATCCCGACTTACTAAGAGATGATAATTCTCTCCTTATCCTCTCCTCCAGATTAGGAAGAGATTGAGTTATCCTATTCATGGAAGATAAGAGCTTTTTCCCAAGGACTCTACTTTCAGTCTCCTTAATAGGGATGAACTCTGGACCTATAATAGAGCCAGGATCAGGTATGAAAGCTAAGTTTTTCCAGTTATTCTATATCATCAAATTATTAACTTATCCATCGGAGTCTTTCTTGCCTAAAAAGCCCGACTGGTCTTTTATGTTTTTTTGGTGACTCTTGGTAATTAATTTTTATCAATAAGAATAAATTAAAATATGTCAGGCCAATACTAACATTGAAGTGGTCGATACTATGTATCTTAAATAAAATTTTAAATTCAAATTCTATAAATGAAAAATTAATATTGGAAAAGTTGTCTTCGTAGTGGCCTAACTTGATTTAAACTTAATAAATAAGAATTTGTAAACTTTTTCTTAGCAGTAATCAAACAAAAAAATGCCATGCCAATTTCATACATGTTTTCATTATAATTCTCTAATATGAGAACTCCCCGTAGAGGAATACTTCACATCCTATTCGAAAATATTTCATATTATATCAATACTGCTATTTTTTATTTGGATTAATAATAAATATATTATAAATAAAAGGAAAACATTTTTAATATAATATTTTATTAAAGACGATGTCGTTTACCAAGTAAAATCATAAAAACAAGTCTATAGAATAGTGATCAGTTACACAATATATTACGCTGTCTATAAATATAAATTGTTCGATAAAATTTTTATTTTTAATTTAATGGTTCATATTTTTTTATGTGAATCTAGAGATGAAAAATGGACGGATTGAATGGATTTGGATAGGTTCATAAATAGCCGGATAATATATAGGCATGTTATAAATGAGCCAATGTCCAAGTGAGTTGGATGGATTTAAATCGATCCATGGGTTTAATGCATGTTGGTTCATTTCTTATTGGTTCATCCATCCTTATTTTATTTTTTTACCAAAATTATTTTTAAATATTATAATTAGGATGTTTTTAAAAATTCAAGTCAATTGGAGTTTGTTTCGATAGATTTCAGGGTACCGAAATATTTTCGGTGAGTTCAAAAATCCTAAATTTTAAAAGTTCATAAGTTTTATTTTTCAATTTTAGAAATTAATATTTATTATTCTAATATGTTTCATATAATCAGAATAATTTTTGAAAGTCTGTGGAATATTTTCAACCTAGTCAAAGTTAGTTTGATCCATTTTTTGATCCTGTGACTTATTTTTATTTTTGATTTTTCGAAGACTATTTGACTTCAATTTCAACTCAAATTATTTCACTAGACTCTTTATGGATTGTATTTTTTAATGGTGATATAAAATTTTTCTGAACTTCGATGGGTCTGGGATTATATTATTCACCTTTGGTATCACTATTACCATCGAGAAGTACTATTTATGCAGGTAATATTTTCAAAACGTTACAGACAGCGAGGGTGAAAGGGACAGACAATTTTGGGACACACAGAGAGAGAGGGAGGGAGAACTAGACTGAGTGAAAGGAGGAGATCCATTAGATCTAGATAGATCTCATGTAGTCCGGATATAAATCAACTTATTTGGCCTATTTTTTTAATAAAATTAACACTTTTATATAATAACGTAATACAAAAACTAGTACAATAAAAAATATTGGTCCAAATATATTGGATAGTTCAAATGGATTAGATGGTCCAAAGGTGTCGTACTGTGGTCCTAATGGATCGCATGTAGTTCAGATATGGATCAAGTTATTTGATCTATTTTTTTAATGAAATTAATACTCAATATAATGTAATATTAAAATTACTGCAATAAAAAATATGATGATCAAAACCGATTATTTTTAGGTTAGTCCAATGAGCATCATAGCCAGATCCATTTGGTATTTTATAGGAGATCCATTGAGCATTATGGCCAGATCCAAAACGGATCACATATTTAGTGCACCATTTTTAAATTTATCCAATGGAAATTTTTTTGAATTGGATTGGATTTAGATAATTTTTTTAACAAATTTAAATAAAATTTTGGATTTGGATCAATTTTATTAGGTCTAGGTAAATCTATATATATATATCGGGTATGATAAAAGTTTAAAAAGAAAAAGGCATTAAGGAGTGGGATAATCTATTTTTAAATACCATAAACGTGCCGTGAAACTGACGAAGACATTTCCATCGATTTTCAATGTACGTTTATGTGTTGTGCACATGATATTTCCTTACTAGAGTTGGCAGCAGGTACAATTTTATCATATCCATATTTTAATTCATTTATGAAGTAAAATATCTAAATTCTGCCAGTATACGTGTTCATTTAATATATATATATATATATATATATATATATATATATATATATATATATATATGTTATCCTATGCATTTTTATTAATATTATTTCAAAAACAAACAAAAAAATCAATGCCAAATTAAAATAAATACAAACAATATACTTACAATCAAACCGCAAATATAAACATCGACATAAATTAAACTAAATGCAATCATAATAAAAATTAATTTCCATTAAAAAAAAAAGGAAAAGTTACAAATTTTATACTTGCATTCGTTGATACCCACAATGCTAAATCTAAACCCTACCCATACCCATTACGGGTAGTAAAATAACTAAAAGCATTTTATTAACTACTCTAATCCGTCCTACTAGAATCGGGTAAAACCAAATAACTGAAAAGAAAACTCTACCCACTACCATCCTTTGCCCGTGCCATTTGCATATTGCCAGACCCTCTAAGTAAATTCCTCCTGTGGCTATATTCATGACCGAGTCTACAAATTTGGTAGGTTCGATTTAGAATCAAACAAAATCAATATAACTAACGATTGAATTTTTATAATTTTAAGATCAAATCAAACCAAACTTTTAAAAAGAACCTCATCAAATTATGTTGTCTGATTTGGTTTGGTTCAATGAGTTCTGAATTTAATAGGCTTGGTTTATTGGGCTTTTAATGTATACAAATACAAATTCAAATTACAGTGCATCCACATATATCGATATCCAGAAAAAAATTTGTAACACCCTATATTCAGTCTGAAGAACAAGCCAAATAGCATTTGCTACAACTGTTTTATGATCCATAATTATATGAATTATAAATAAATAATTTTCTTACTATTTATTAACCACTTCAAAATTATCCTATACATTTACTAAAAATTTTGACATAATTTTTCCTAAATATGTTTAAACAACTTGTTGAGAAAACATAAAAGAATACTTATATATTTTAATAAAATTACAATAATTCCTTGTTCCATAAACATAATCAAATACAGGATTAGATCTTGTCTGTGTACATGCCAAAATAACCAATTAACTCAAACCATAAATCAATTATTTCTTCTAATGCACCGATATCCTTCTCCTTAATATGACTCCAGTAAGTAGCATGCCTATATATGAAAACTATTTCTTCTGCTTCAATATTCAAGTATTTAACTTATACATGAAGAAAATAACCAAGCGCTAAACTAGAAGTTTAATGGTGACTACCAAATTGCTTCATCCTTGTTAATATACAAAACTATCATAGATGTACATTTATATAAAGTAAACATATAATCATTACTTTCCTCTACTACTAGCTCACAAACACCATGTAGTAAGGTCACATATTATAATTATCATAATTTGAAATTTATTAATTTCATGAATAAACATATTATATGCATAAAGCATATCTAATATTTAAGCCACATAAGGTTTCCAATTTAATAATCAAGATGCCACATGATATTCTTCATGTATAATCTATAAAATTATCATAATGCCTATTTTCATTCCATAATTGCCTAGATAATTTGAATATGAGTAGATAAAGCATTTGAGTTTCCATTGTCATGCCATAAATCATTTCAAGCCTTAAAACATGGCATAAAAAATTATCAAATCATGTAAATACACATCATACATGTTCATGACCAATCATTATGTGCATATGTAACTCATCTCAGTGTATTATGTGCTTTGCGCATAGCGATTTATCATTATCATTTTTGTTAATTTAGTATATTTTTTACCTAAAGTAACTCGATGGACTACACTAAATTAGATATATGGGACATTATGCCCAATATACCTGTTTGGATTATAGTAGTCGAAGTCTGACACTACATTTTAACCTTGTGTAAAAAGAGGTTAAACTCTGACACTGTTCTTTTTGCACTAGAATTTGAGGGGTTACAACCAAGCAATACCCTTATTTTATATTTGTAGGTTCTCATTAACCTACAATTTGGGTCTCATATCAAATATCTTAACTGCAAGTTCCATGTTAATTGCTGGCCAATCATATCCTACCATGTTTTCTACGCTTCGCTATAAGTAACTCAATTTTCACTTTCTTTTAGAAATTAACCATGCCATGAGTGTGCATATAAATTCTAATAATTATACTATTTATCACTTCTATAATCCTTTTTTACTCATATTCGATAGCAATTCACTACTTGTTTCCATAATTCAATTCAGTAAACCTTTATCTTCAGGGCCATCCATTCCAATTGTCTCATTTTTTGTATGAATGTAATTGAACTTAATAACATGCATTCATATGCAAATCACCAACATGCTTTTATTGGTTTATTACATGCAAATTACAGTATTCGAAGCATATCTGGCTAAATCCAATGTATTTACATAATTATGTCTTCATGTACATCATAGTGTCTTTAACAATCATTTCTCTATTTAGTATCTGTAAAAATTTATGCATCATCAATATCAACACAATAAAAATTTTCAATTTAAGCACAAGCCTTTGCACAGTTCTAAAGAAATATATGTCTTAAATTTGCCTTCACTTACACAATTATCATTTTCAAATTCAAGTGCATCATTTTTCCCACAAATGCTTAATAATGAGCCAATTTTCACATATATTTTCATATCACAACGTACATAATAAAACATAAGGGTGTTCAAATGGTCTGTTCGATTTGGTTTTGGACCAAACCAAATAAACCAAAAACCAAACTTTTAAGAAAAAGAACCAAATCGATAATCAAATTATATTAAAGCGCAATTGAATAAATCAAATTAATTTGATTGATTCAGTTCGATCTAATTGGTTCTGGTTCAACAAAAATATTTTAAAAATCTAATTCGGCCATATTTAGCCCAATTTGTTATTTAAAAATAAAATGTTTCCCAATCTACATAAAAAGAAACCCATAGTCTCAGGCCTTATTCCTTTTGATTGAATTGCTAAAATGAATTATTTATACGAAGATGAGGCATTTTAACTTAAGAAAATAAGTTAGTCTAACTCTCTGGCCGATTTGTTATTCAAAAAAAGAAAAACCTCATAAGAAAAAATGATAGAGGAGATATTATTATCTTTAGGAACAAGAATGATCGCATGAGAATCAATATCAATCACTGAAACATCGCCGTATTGCTACTGCAAGCATTAGGCAAAAGCAGTGCAAAAAAACTTTGAGATTCTATGATATTCTGAGTATACATTAACTTCATCAAAGGAGGAAATGGTAGGCCACTGAGAACGAGGGGTATGTTTGGAATTGAAAAAAAAAAGTTAAGGGTAAATCAAGAAATGATTGATTTAGAGATACTTGAGGATGAGGCATTTCCTCAAGACTGTTAAGAGGCTTAAATTTAGGCTCAAGTTTTGGGATTTTTGGTGGAGCATGTGTGGAGCAGGTAGAGGAGGCTGTGGTGGTCGATGGCAGAGGCGGAGATAGGGCAAGATTGAAGTCTTGAAATGGGACGATTGATCCCTTTTTTTGATCAATTTATGCATGAATTGAAATTTTGGGTATCATGAAACTAGGTTTTATCATGGTTTTTTATAGGGGAAGGGAAGAACATCAAGGAATTTCATGGTAGATTATTTTTTTCTCTTTTCTTTTTCTTAAAATTTGAATTAGAACAAGAAGTGAAGAAGAGAAAGAAAGATGAGGTGGGTGGCTATACAGTGCAGCTAGGGATTTAATTAGATACTAGTGAGGATGAAAATAATTTAGTTTTAGTATTATAAAGAGCAAAATGGTGAGTATTGAAAAGTTCGGTCAATCCAATTCTTTCGATTTGTTAATTTTAAGAATCGAATCAAACAGATTAAATCGATTTTCTATTTTGGTTCAAAATCGAATGAATCGAAAGTCAAAATAATCGAACCAAATAAACCAAAATCTATTCGGTTCGGTTCGATTCGGTTCTGCACACCCCTAATAAAATACCTTATTTGACATCAGATGTAGTTATTTCGTTAGCACATAAAACATTACGTGAATTACAAACAACATGTAACTCATCCTATACCAGTAAATCTAGCTTTCTATTGGCAATAATAAATAGATAAGTACAATCACATTCGCTCATTGCCAGAATAAACATGAATCATAGTATCAAATGTGTTAACAGTACAAAATCCCAAATCATGCTCAACTGAGATGGCAACTAAAAGTTTATTTAAATGGATTCTTATGCATGCATAACTTTACAAAGTCTTTAAAAGCCATTTTTCTAATTAAACATAATCTCATTTATCAAGATCACATATTCTAATCATGAATTTACTTACATTTTCAAATAACATTACATGGATAAACAAAGTTTCATTGAACTTATTACCATCCTAAATGAAGCATAACACAACATTAACCTAAACACATACATTCCATACCAAATTATATGCATTCAAAGTTCCTTATATGCTTAATGGAACAACTAAAAAAAATTTCACCCTTAGCATTTATTTCAGACCATTATGCAATTCATCCATAACTTTTCACATTATCATTAGATAATTTGTTACAAAGTATCATAATTGTATCAACAACATAACCCATAAACTAATTAAATAATATCCCTTAGCGTTACAAAACCGTAACCAAATCATATTTCTCATATTCCACTTAGTTTGAAGAAAAACATCAATTCAAGATTAATCAACCAAATTTAAAGCTCAATTAGCATCTAATGTTTATCTTATTTCAATAGTCATACACTAATTTCACCATATCTTATATAAATTAAAAATAAAAAATATATATGAAATAGACATGATAAGTCTGGCCGAACAAGATAGCAATAAATCTTGGATCAACCTACTAAAAACAAGTAAGAGTAGGCACTAAAGTAATAAATATTGGATCAACCTATCAAAAACAAGTAAAAGTAGGCATTAAAGACTTATAATGACTCTAATGCCAAAGTTAATCAACTAAACCTTTTTTAGAATATTTTAAAAATATGAAAAGATGAGATTGGATACTTTATATAGAAGATTGATTCACTATTTATATTAAGAGATCCTCGAGGTACTTGGCTATTGGACTTTTTATATGAACGACTATATCTTAGGTATAGATGTGGTTTGTTATGTATATCTTTGCTCCCTATTAGTTTGCCACACTCTTACAAGATTGGGGTTCTTCCAATCTCATGTTGTTATTAATGCATCCCCTCAAAGGTTTCAAACATTTATGTTCATTTCAAATAAGTGTGCTTTTATTTGCTGTGACATGTGCTGAACCCCCTTCATCCCACGATAGTGTCTGACTTGCTCTCAAAGGCTCACTTATTGGGTTCAAGATCGAACTAAAGCTCATAAAACTTGTGAAGATTGGTCACTTCACAATAGATAGGAATTTAACCCAATTTGCCATGCCTCAAGCCTCAAAAAGGCATGAGATAGTGTCTCGATTTACCCCTATTCTATTGTTAATGATCAGCCTATGAGGACATCTATATGGGCACACTAGGTTGGTATTGTGGAGTCACCATCCAACAGTGCATTGGAAAAGTAAGTCTAATCTCATTAAGCCTAAACCAGAGATGGTTTGGAACTTCAATCATACTTGTACCTTCATTAATATTTTATAAAAGAATTTTTATAATTAAATCTCTATCTCCTTTCTCACATGATTTACAATTAGATAAATAAAGAGCATATATCAAGCACTTAAGAAATCTATAAAATACATAAATAAAATTGTCTATTAAATTTAAAAATAAATATACATAAAATTAGGAATTTATTGAGATGGGAATATTGGTTCCTACATGCATATTTATAAAAAGAATAAAGAGTCCTTGGGCAACTTTTAGAAAACAAGAGGATAAGTGATCACATTTTGATAAAAATAGAACTGTTCTTTTTATTTGTCATTTTTGGGAGAAAAACTAGACATTGGTATATTTATTAAGAAAATTCCAATTTTATTTGTAATAATCAGTAATGAACTTTTATGTAAATGTGCAAAAAAAAACCTTTTATTATTACAAACCCAAATTAATAAATAAAGCAAGAAAATTAAAAAAGGAAAAATATCAGATAAAGTATAGGAATCTAAATTTCCATGACACATGCATCACATCCTTTCGACCTCGAATCTCCAAAATAGCCCATGCATGTAAAGTTATTTACTCAGAAGAAAACAAAAGAGAAATAAACAATTAGTAATATAAAAAATAAACAGTAAAGATAAATTAACACATGCATATTGGATCATAAAAAAATAAATCAGATAAATAGAATAAATAAATTTCATTGACAAGAAATAACATGCATACAAATTAGGAATTTAAACTATATGATGTAATATAGCATAAAGTAAGACAAGAAAAGCATAAAGGACTCAGAATTGGACTATTCAGGAGTGCCATAGATGGAAAAATTGAGGAGGGATGGCCAACTACATGAGGTGCACGATGGGAAGAGAAGCCCGACTATGTCCTATCCCTCGCTATGAGAGATAGGC
The DNA here is from genome assembly GCA_037975025.1 of Excoecaria agallocha. NCBI lineage: Eukaryota > Viridiplantae > Streptophyta > Magnoliopsida > Malpighiales > Euphorbiaceae > Excoecaria > Excoecaria agallocha. The sequence continues at coordinate 4,967,235 of CM075823.1, read as the reverse complement.
ATATCGTAGGCTTTCTTTCAATGGCTTGCACCCTGAGTGCTATCATGAAAACAAAATGTTAGAACACTCAAGTTAATACATAAAATTTAACCAAATATGCATAAAATGGCTTATAAACATGAGGAAAATATTTCTAGATGCTAATAATTAATTTAATTTATATCAAATAAACAAATTAACACAAAATTAGGAATTTTACCAAACATAAACATGCATTAATGGAGAAAATCTACAAACATGTCATTCTACATGATTTTGAATTATTTTTCAATCAATCATGGCATAATAAAATTAAAATAGGCATTTAACCAAAGCAACATAACATAAAATTTTGAGAACAAATAAAGCAATATCTTTACATGATGAACCTAAGGGAATTTAAATGGCATTTCAATTATTCCTAATATAAAAATAAATGGAATCCAAAATATTACCCTCAGTTTAATTTTTAGTAAGCAAGAAAACTATACTATGAATCCCTCCTTAGATTATTTCATAATGAGAATTGTTCTTATAAAGCAAAAATTATTTTCTCTAAAAGTCAAAACTTGAAAAACTACCATTTTTTCACTTGAAGAAATAAAAATAATATTTTTTAGAAAGAAAGATGAAGGCCCCCTTTTTTTAAATCTCTAGGGTTTTTTCCTTTTATATTAGGATGGAGTTTTAAACTCCCTCTAACTCTATCCCTTCCTTGAAATCTAGTTAAAATCCTTATCAATCTCACTTTAAAATCTGATCTTTTAAAATCCAAATCTCATCCAAATTTTTAGCTATGAAAATGTGTAGAATTAGTGTAAAAACCCCATAGATGGATGATACTTAACCCGTAGACAAGCACCACTAAAAAAGGAAGTTAAAATTACAAATTTACCTTTTTTCATGACTTAGCTAACTTATACCCATAACTTAATAAGTGATGAGCATCGGTCATATAATTATGAACAAGATAGGGATGGCCAAGGTAGCCCATCAGCTAGAGATAGATAAATGAAAATGAGTCATGGATAGGTGTCACTTTTCATGAAAGATAGGCATCCATCACAAAATAATCCCATTCTCATAATTGAATCATCATCTCACTCTCTAAGAAATAAAAGGATTAAACCCACTATAAATATTTTAAAAATTTTATGAAAATCGGTGATGAAAATTGGCATTTTTGTTCTCCATCTGTAATATGAATAATACTTTATGATTGAGTAACCCTAATTTGGGCTGTCTTGGGATTTGGTGCTTGCATTTGCCCTTTTTATAAGTACCTCTAGTTAATATATGTGTCCCTCATTTATCATGTCCTCTTTCCCCGTTTTATCTCCCTAGATTTAATATTTTTATTATTTCTATTGTTTAATTAATAAGGATAACTAGGAAGAAAAGCCCAACCACCTTCCATTTTTCTTTTTTTAAATGAAAAAACTTTCTTTTCGACTTATTTTTTGCTTTTCACTTTTTCTCAATTTGTTTCATAGCTTTCAAAATCTTGAAGTCTTATTCTATATTGAGACAAGGTTTATAAATCCTCAAATTCTTTTTTGTTTGTTGTTATGTGCTTTTGATTCTTTTACTTTATACTTGTGATTAAATATAATCTATCTCTTTTAAAGCTTCCTTTTTTTTAATGCTTTTTCTTGTTATAGTTGTGCATCTTTTCTAAAAATGGCTTCTTCAAAAAAATTCTCAAACTCAAACTTCTCTTTTTAGGAACATGGTAGAGGCGGCTAATAGAAAGAAAACTTTTAAAGTGGAGGCACCTATAGAAATTCCTTTTGCCTTATTTTGTTTGATAAGGATGACATAAAAGAACCATATAATAAACTATATTTTCGATCTAAAAAATATCTTTTATGGTCAAATTTACCCTTGGGGTGCGAGATATGCTTTTCACAGTGGACAGGTCTTATCTTCAGTCTCTTTAGGGTGACTATCTTATTCCTCATCAATTTAAATTGTTAACTCCCAAAAATAATTTTAGAGTGAGCACCACAATTAGGAACCAAAGCTTTGCTATTTATAAGAACGATCTTAAGGCTATCTTTCATATTGCCCATATGCCTTTTCAAATATTTATCTTAAAGGAATTTTATATTGCTCCTAACTAGCTCTCCTCGAATAATTGGAAAATTTTTAATGGCCTATATATTTATGCCTGTTCAAATAAGTTAAATTAAGCAGTAAGGTTATTTTGGTCTTGTATAAGCTAATGTTTTTTATGACCACATTTTCTTACAAGCTTAGGAGAAATTTTCTATTAGTAATCCATTATCTGTTGACAATTAAAAAGATAAATTCTTTATTCTCTCATGTGATAGTGATTGACCCTTTCGAACTTTATGGATAACTGATAAGTTAGGAACAAGAGAGTATGAAGTTGATTTATCTTATAAAGAGCTTGAATGTTTAGATAGTCTATTAAAACAGTGTCAATGTCTATACATTAGAAAATATGAAGAGCAACCTTATAATTTCTTTGGTTACTATTAAAGAACAATTAACTCTTGATACTAACACACTTATTTACTTTTTCTTTTCTTATAGCTATACTCATTTTCCTTCTTTATGGTTTTGATTGGTTTATTTATGCTATAGCTTCGGATATGGCTCAGCTTCTATCAATTTTGTGAAATGGTTGATTGCTACTTATAAATACCCCTATTTTATCCATGGTCCCATCTATAGGCAAATGAAACATGATTAGTCGCATTTGGTTTATAAAGGTAATAATTTTTTTATGAGACTAATGTTCATTTTATAATTCTATTCATGTGATGATTAGTTTATAAATTATTTATTTTTCTTTTATAATTCATAGTGAACAATTAAATAAATTAAAATAAAATATAAAAGTAAAAAAAATATTGTAGACTTCGTGACTCGAGGCAGCCTAGGTCAGGATTATCCAATGATGAGAAAATAGTATAGTATTGATAACAGGTTCAGATCTCAAAACTTCGATTGCAAATTTTTAACACTTTCTTTAACATTTTTTATGATTTTTCAAGTATTTTTAAGTGTTTTAACACAAGTCATGTAAAAACCTTGATTTGGACCTTCAGGGGTGATAGATGCCAGTCTGTAGTTTGAAGGGCACTGTTTGTGGGCCTCTCTATCTTATACAGGACAAATTAGGGATATTTTAGGATTTTTAGGACTCTCGCCTAAAGGACAAGCATTATTCAATGAAGGGTGCTTACCTGTGTCTCATTTTTCAAAATTCCTATATTTTTGGTAATTTAAAATTGGAAATTTTGGATTTTAGGGGGAAAATCTCCAGATTTGGGAAGTTAAAGTTGGAATCCAAATCCAACTCTAAACTAGGTATAAAAGATAATTTCTAAGGTATTCCAAATGAGGAGAAATCACTCTTTTATAGAGATAAATTTTAAAGAGGAAGAAAATTGATTTCTTTCTCTCTCTAAGATTTAATTAGTCTAACAATTTCTTTGATAAAAATACATAAATACACACGAATTTCATTGATTTTTCTGAAAATAAAAATACAAATTAGAGTGGAGATCTAGACTACAAGGATTTCAAAGTCAAAATATCTCTTAAGGGTAATATTTTAGGTTCTCTCAGTGCTTTATTTTCTCTTTCTAAAGATAGTCATACATAAGCATGTGAATTTTATTGGAATAATTATGTTTAAATGTTAAATTTGATTTATTTGCCCACTTAAATATGATAAAATATAAACCTAGATTAATTTGTATACTCAGAGGCATGATTAAAATAAAATTCCTCTATTGTTATAGTTTTAAGCTTTTTCTCTTATTCTATAAGTCTATAGTTTAATATGTTTTTATTGTATTTTATGTATGATTTGATGTTAAAATATTGTTTTAGCATGATTTAGGGCCCAATAATTGCATGTTTGGTTAAAATCAATCTTGTATGATTTTTAAATATTTTTGGTATATTTTCCTACATTATATTCTACCCAGCGAGCTAGTGATGGATGGGAAAAAGACTTGACAGACTCCCATATATCAATGCGACAAATAAGACATAACAAAGCTTCCTCTTGTCCTGTCCCTCGTATATTTGGGGGTGTCCTTTACCTGTTTAGGGATGTTTATGGTTGTTTTTAATTTTTGCCATATATTATGTGTATTTTATGAAATTTATGATTTATTTTTCTTTTGTAGTTGATGCATTATTCTACATGATTCACTTATGCTTGTATTTTTGTTCTATGCTGTATAATTCAATTTATGATTCATTTTACAGTATTTATGGTATTTATTTTTGTGATACTAATTTATTTGCCTTTCTATGTTGGTTTTTCATGAGTATGTATATTTTTACCTTTGGAGGACTTTTGTAAGGCATTTTGCATAGGGGTTAGTGCCTCAAATGACTGATGACCCTCGCTTATCCCTGATTACCTCTTTTAGTCACTCCTTTTATTATTTATTTTATTCATTATTTTAGTTTTGTTAGTTATTTTTAATTATATTTTAATTTATTTATTTATTTGGTATTTTGAATGTATCTTTATTTTAGGGATATAATAGTTAGTAAAAAAGGAATATTTTTGTGCACATTTAAAAAGAATAGGCATTTAAAAAGATTTGTAATACATAAATTAGTTTTTCCTTCAAAACTTAGACAAATGTCCAATGTTTTCATCCAAAGCCAAATGAAAAGAAAAGAAAAAGAGTTTTTATAAACATGCATGAGGGAACCAATGTTCCCAACTCAAATGAATGCTTCAACTTATGTATGCAATTTATTTCTTTTGCTGGATAATTAGCTTATGTAATAACTTAAGTAGAATCTAATTTTTGCTATTTATTGCCTTATTTATTTGATTGGGTTGTTTATTTAATTTTATTGCTTGCATTATGGGGGAGAAAAGAGAGGATTAATTTTAAATCTCACTAGTAAAATAACACCTAACTAAGATGCCTAATAAGAGTGATGTCCCGAACACCAATCCCTATTTGGGCATCAAAAGGTCTGTATTCATTTCTTAACGTTTTGTTGGTGGTAACTCCATGAAATCTACCTCTTTTGGGCCCATTAGTAGAAGCTTTCATGGGTTGACTACCAACTATAAATTGTGTTTCCCTTTTTATGGTGAAGTTTCCAAGTTATGATTAAAAGTGAGCCTTCTTTGATCTTGGATCCTAAAAATAGGCCTCCAAAAGCTTAACCAAAAATGAGTATGGCTTTTGTGCATGTCACAGTGGTGACCCCACTGGGGACTAAAGAGACCAATTTCTTTGTGCTGTTAGGAAGATCATGATTTCACAAGTAAAATGGGGTGCTTTTCATATTATATCAGATGATTAAGATCCCCTATGATGGTTAGGTAGTCACCATTAAAGCTACTAGGGAAAACTAGGTGTTTACACTTAAGATAGCCAAATAGCCGTTTAATAGGTTTTATGTATCAGTCATTAGTGATGAAAAAGGTAAGGGTAGCTTTACTGACAGTCCTTAGGTGATCAACAAGCTAAAGAAAATGAATTTTTTATTGGGTGCTAATTTAGGCAAGAACTCCCAAAGGCCTAAGATTGGTATAGTTTCTAAAGTTTAAAATGATAAGAAGGGGTTAGGCTTTACTGGTACCAATACAAAGGGTAAGGAAAAGAAAGCAACAAAAGGAATTCCTCACATCTCTCAGAGCTTTATGCCAATTTTAGGTATTTGCCTTTATTATGAAGAGAATAAACCTCAGCTGATCAAGGATGAAAAAGTGTTAGGGTTTAAGCTGTTCAATAATGTCTTTGATTGGGGGTAAGGGATTATCAAGCTAGTTAAGGGTTCTTAGGATGAAAAGATTCTTTTGCACCACTCAACTTGGGACAAAAAAATGCCTAAAGAGGTTATGATAGAGAAGCTATTTATCGTTCAACTGAAGGGTAAAAGAAAGATCGAGGCTGAAGATCCATATGAGGCTAAGAGAAACATCTGATACTGCCAAGATAAAAGAAGATACTTTTATTGATATTATTTATATTCCTGAACTTTTTGTTGAGAACATTGATTTCTCTTTTGATTTTATTCATAAGATAAACAATTTTGCTTACTTGTGTGATGTTTCCTCTATTTTTAATGTGCATAATCATGATCATGAATCATTCATATTTGACATTAACTTAACAAAAATATGTTAATTTAATCTCAGAATAAAAGAAAATCCAAAAAAAAATTATTAGCATCAGATATAACTCTTGAGGAAAGAGAAAAATATGAGAGAATATTGAAAAAATATGAAAAAATCTTTGGCTGGAGCTATAAAGACATGCCAGGAATAGATTAGAAAATTGTTGAACATGTTATCCCAATATATCCAGGGTATAACCCAGTCAAGAAGAAGCTTAAGAAATTTACACTATAGTGGGCTGAAAAGGTCAAGAAGGAAGTTAGGAAAATGGATAAAGGCTAAGTTCCTAGTGGAAGTTCAATACCATATATGGCTGGAAAACATAGTTGATATGGCCAAGAAGGATGGAACAAGGCTTGTTCTAAAGGCATTTTCCTCTGCCTCATATAGATGTTCTAGTTAATAGCACGATCGCCTATGCATGCACTATTTTATAAATGGATATACAGGATGTAACCAAATTCTGAACAAGATAATGGATCAAATTAAGATTGTTTTTAAAATAGAGTGGGGTATATATGCTTACCGAGTTATGCCCTTCAAAATAAAAAATATAGGTCTACCTATCAATGGATGGCAACTAGGATACTTGATGACCTGATTCATAATGAAGTGGAGTTTTATGTGGATGACATGATGATCAAGTAAATTACCCATAAAGATCATTTTGAAGCATTAGAGAAATTCTTTCAGAGGAATGATAAGTACAATCTTTGCCTTAACCTAAAAAAATACATCTTTGGAGTCGCCTCAAGAAAACTTTTAGGGTATGTAATGAGCCAGAAAGGTATAAAGGTAGATCCTGAAAAAATGAAGGCCACCAAAGAGATGCCAGTACCACAAAAGGAAAAGAAAGTTAAAGGATTCTTAAGGAGAATTTAATACATCAGTAGGTTCATAGCCAAATTGATTTCAATTTATGAGTCAATATTCAAATTGCTCAAAAAGGACCAACCAATCATTTGGAATGATAATTGCTAAAAGGTATTTGATACCATTAGGGAGTACCTACTCCATCCACCAATGTTAAAACTTCCTTAAGTAGGTAAACCTTTGTTCTTGTATCAAGCTATAAATGATAGTTCAATAGGAGCAATGATAGCTCAAGAAGATGACTTAGGGATTGAGTATACAGTGTACTACTTAAGCAAATATTTTCTCCCTTATAAAGCAAAATATATAGAAGTTGAGAAGATTTATCTACCAATTATATGGGCATCAAAGAAACTAATACACTACTTCTATTATTATAGGATATATGCAGTGGCCAAAGAGAACCCTCTTAGGTACCTACAAGCGGCACCTTCACTCTTATGGAAAATAATAAGGTGGTTAATCCTCCTACAAGAGTTTGACATAAAATACATCACTAAGAAAACCATTAAAAGGAGAGCAGTAGCAGAGTTCCTAGTTGTTCAACCTTTAGAAGGAGAATAGGTAACTTATAAGTTTTCTAATAAGCACATTAGAGCTATAACAGTGTAAGGTTGGTATATGTACTTTGATAGGGCTATAAAAAATAAAGGAGCAAGAGTAGAAGTGATCTTGGCAACCCTAAAAGGAGAAAAAATACCACTAGCTGAGAAATTGAGGTACAACGCCATTAACAACGAAGCTGAATACAAAGTTTGTATCTTTAGGTTGGAAGCCTTGTTAGCTATAGGAGCAAAATCTGCATAAGTGTTTGTGGACTCTTCTTTGGTAATTTATCAAGTAAAAGGTGAATGATTGGTTAAAGAAGAACAATTACTGCATGATTTTAAATGCTTAAAAACTCTGAGCAACCAATTTGAAGCTTGTACTTTTGAATATGTGCCTAGAGAGAAAAATCAACTAGCGGACACTTTAGCCATCTTAGTAAAGATTTGGGATAATCCAAAAAGGATAAGTTTGAAACCTGATTTTAAGTTCCAACAAACCATGTTTTAAATATGAGGAAATTATAGATAACGAGGTGGATGATGGGAAGCCTTGGTACTATAACATTCAAAAGTTTTTGGAGAAGTTAGTATTCCCTAAGGAAGCTATCGAAAAGGACCAGACACTACAAGAAAATCAGCAAATAGCGACGGAAATTAGCAACTGAATTTTTTGAATTTTCGTTGCTAATAAAAATTAGCAATGAAAAATAGCAATAGAACATTCGGTTGTAAATTTGGCGGTTGGTATTTTTAGCAATGAAAATTATTTTTCGTTGCTATTTTTACCAACGGAATTACAATTTTCGTTGCTATATTTAGCAACAAAATAGAAATTTTGTTGTTATTTATAGCAACCAAAATTAGTTTTCGTTGTTATTTCTAGCAACCGAATTAAAGGTTTGGTTGTTAAATTCAGGCAATATTATAAAAAAAATTGCGATGGAATTTTCGTCACTATTCCATCGCTATTCCGTCGCTAAATTATTGTTGATTTTGATGAGAGGTTGAAGGCACTCTTCATACTTTGAAAATTCCAAAATTTCCATCAGAAAATGGCCACGGCTGAAAGAAAGTTGAATAATGTTTCACAGTTAGCTCAATATTGCAATCAGAAAACAGCCACAACTGAAAGAAAGTTGAACGATGTTCCAATTCAAACCAATAAATGAATGCACGACATCAATGAAATGCTAAAGCAGAGCAATAGGGAGAAAAAAATGAGAAGCAACAACAAGGGTTATCCATCCAAATAATTTGATAGATATAAAGATGTAATTAATCATTTCATTAATTTTACATCTGATGGAAAAAAAATCAGGAAACAAAAATCACAAATCAGAATTAAAGACTATTCAAAATCAAACCTTATTTTTTGTAAGCAAATTGATTTTTTTTAGAAGCTATAATGTTAGAGATAAAGAAAAAACTAAAATTGCTAACAGCTTACAACATTTCATTTTTCCCTCTCAATTTTTTTTCTTTCACACTTTTTTCTATCAAACTAAATCATGTATAATTCCCACATAAAAGAATTACCAACTTACATTCCTAAAACTGGGGAAGCAATAGCTTCCTGGCGCTTTGACATTAACTGATGTTTTTTCTCTTTAAGTTCTTTTTCTCCATAGCTGGTTTTGTTTTTAACTACTTCAACTCTGTTTCTGCTTTCCCAACAGTAACTTTGGCTTTTCAAAATTGACAAAAAATGAGCACCAGGATATCAAAATATGTCACAATATTCAATATCTCAGAGAAGTGAGTAAAATTTAAGATATACTGATATATTGATCCAAAATACAAAGATCAAAACAGCACATTGAAGTACCAGTTTGCCAATTAATCAGAAATATCTATATCCATATTGACAAGTTACCGATCTGCACAATATCAGGAATTCTAAAAGAAAAAAATCAGGATATGGAAATACCCTTTAATTGAATTGGAACAAATAGAATACTCAAAAAAATTATTATTTTTATATATTTTCGGGAAATTTTTATAACAAACATAATTTTTCAGGAGAATTGATAATGGATTAATTAGTTAACTCAAATTCTTCTCCACTAGTATTCACTTGGACAAAAACCTTCAAAGGGTTTTTTCCAAGACTCGAAACTACTCGATCAAGAAGATTTGCCACCTGACAACATACAATGCATAAATTAGTATATTTTCTCGATTGATTTTTCAAAAAGATCTTGATATAAATTAGTGTATTAAACAAATTAATGTTAATTAAACTGGCTTAAAGAGAGCATAAAATGGCTGCAAGCACAGTTGAATGATGTAAATAAGAAAACTTAAAAGGTATACATAACTATAATAGATAATTAATTGAAGCATAGAGCTCCTGTATAGAGCTTGCTCAAGTTCTGTATAGAATATCTAAATAATTTACTATACATAACTATAGTAAATGAATCAGAATACAATTTACTACCAATTCTTCTTTTCTATAAAGAAATGTTTTCTTTTTCATTAATAAAAAAGCTCTTGAGTGGAAATTTTTACCTTCTGGTTGTCTACACCCTCAACTGTGGAAAGAGTCGGGACCAAATTTACAAGTCTACCAAATTTTTTCATGGACATTATGTAGTCCAACTAAACTACAATGAAATGCCACAATCCTACTCTCAAATAACACCATAAATAACTGGTAAATAGGGAGAGGGTCTGTGTTGAGCATCAAAAAGAAAAAATTTGGATCAACATAAACATAATTTCCACCTATCCGCAAGCCTTATTTATAAGCCTAAATGTGAACTCCCAGTTCCAGCAATAAGGTGTGATTGACAGCATCAGATGCTGGGCCATTAAATTGGATGGGACCTGAGATTACATAAATAGCATTAGTCACATAGACTCAGATCAGTTAATCCTTAAATTGGAGGTTAACAAGTTAATTTCGGATCTATCACAGAATGAAATGACATCGTCAACTTACTAGGACTGATATATCGATTCTTTATAGCCCATTATTCTCCAATTCAATTTCAACCATTTGAATAAGCATTTTTTCAGTCTCTATTTTGGCAACCTACAATGACGTAGTTAAAAGATATTATAAGCATTAATTCTCTGCAACACTTCACTGGATAGAAGTCACAAGTAGCACAAATATAATCAATACTTGGACATTTCCATGAGGATCCCTTTCAAGCATTAATTTTTCCTGAATTGCCTGTGGTAGAAATTTAAAAAGTTGCAGTGATTGAGTTGTAAGTTTCTTTTTCCATAGTCCACCTTTATCCACAACATCATTAGCCAAGATTTCATTCAATTATGCGATGAGATGCTGAACCTACATAACAAGAAATAAATTCATATCAGCAAGGCAACATTGTTCCAAGTACCACTAGGGAGCAAAAACAAAACAACAACACTTACAAATTACAAGTCCTGTAAAATATACAAAAAATACATGCAGGTGCTTAGATAAATGTGTTTTCCAGTCAATGGTAAAGTGTTAAGATTGATAATTGGTACCTCGGGAATGAAGCATAATGCCAAAAATTAGAAATACACATATAGTTTATGCTTATGCATGAAGCATCTAAAATATGGCTCTGAAAATACAAATGCATGAAATAGCAATTATGCTATGATGAAATGTCAGAACCTATAAAATGGGGATAGATTTTAGACTGTAGATAAAATGAGCTCTCTTATTGAATTTGTATGATCCTCAAATTGAATTGTGTAGCCAACTTCCTCTCCAAGCTTGATCTCCATCTTTTTAGCTACCCTTAAAGCAATGGCCTGGTAATCATTTAGGTTAATGCAGCTAAGAAATATATTATGACAAAACCACCATAAAGTAACAATAAATTGAAACAACATGAAAATCCAGGTATTAGGGATTCATAAAATGTGTAACACGTGGTTAAGGTTTTATAGCTAGAGAGAAGTTCCTTATTTTTTCCATTGACAAAAAGACGTTCTTTTTTTTCCATTCTCATTTTGGAAATCTCTTGTTCTACTAGAGTAATATCTAGAAAATTCAAACTGAAGGGAAAAGGTAACAGGCAATGCAACACATTCTTCTAAGAATAGAATTTCAAGGACATACTGGAAAAACTTTTACATAAATATTTCAAATATGGAAATTTTCATTCTTCAGTCTAGAAAGTGTGTAGGATTTCTTCATATACAGATTTCCAAAATAAGAATCACCAAGTCCAGGCTACTCAAGTACACAACTTCATATCAACGGGCAAACAAAAAATATGCAAAATATAGAGCAGAAAATAAAAATAATTGAATCAGAAGTTCAATGTTGAAAACGGCACTTGGACAACCAATCATCTTGGTTGGGTGCAAGCTATAATGCACCCTCCATCATCCCAACCCGCTTCTTTAAGGAATTGTAATTTAAGCACAAAATAATTAGCATTTCAATTTACCATTGCTTATCAACTATAACAGTTCCAGATATCCAACTTAATATATAGGAAAAGATTCAATCATTTTTATTTACGCAGAAGATGGATAGAATAATCCGCCAAGAATAAGAGAAACCATGGGATTACAGATATCTCTGCCATTCAACAGCAACTGAACAAAAACATTAAGTTATTTATTTGAAGGAATAACAAAAAAATTACGTTATTTATTTTAAATTCTAAAAAAGAAATTACCCTTAAAGGAATAAACATAGAGAAAGGCTCTATTTGGGAAAATCCAAATGAATTGAACCAGCAAAAAAGGAAAGGGAAGAAAGAACATCAAACTACTGAATCGTCTCATTTAAGCTTTCGTTATTTATTTATTGTTTTTAAAGAACAAACAACCAAAAGATGAAGCACATAGCTAATTTCTACTACTTGCAACAAGAAAATATTATATATATGTATCACCACTCCTTCATGATCATAAATTTTTCAATAAATCACTTAAAAATCTCAATAAACTATAATAACCTGAGGAATCTGCGTGGTTTTGCCGCTCACAGTCTCTCCAACAATAACGGTAGTGGCATGAGTTTCAACCAGATAAATAATAGTCATTCTATACTTGTATATAGGTAATCTCTATCTTTGCCTCTCAATATGATTATACATAATATGGATTAGCAACACGTAATACTGAAGTAAATAGAGAGACTAGCTCGAATGTGTACCCAGTAGACAAGGAGGAGATAGAAGTGGAGAAGAAAAGGACACCACCTTCTTTGTCATCCAGGAGGCAAGGCTTTTCGGCACCTGGTTTCCAAAACTGTGCCATATTTCCCCTCCTAATTAAAACAAGAAATAATACTTAGATTCGTGTCAAAAAAAATGATGCTAGTATTAGTCCAGCTAAGAAACTTACAGTCATTGAAAGTTACACTCGCTAAGATGTAGAGAGAGTTTTGAAACGTCAATGGAATAAGGGGCTAGTGATAAGGTTTTCTCTTTCTCAATCTTTGTAATCCAATCTCGATCTCAGACACAAAACCCCCAAAAAAACTCGATAGCAAGTATGATTTAGAAAAGATTAAAAAGAAAACTAATACATACGGTGCAAAATAAATATTAAAAACACACAAACTTACAAGATAGAGAGAGATAACTTGATAGAGGAGAGAGAAACGATGGAGGCGGGAGGAATAAGGTTGGACAAGGCAAAAGGCTCACGAAAAAATGAAAGAACAGAAAAAAATTTGATTATTTATACCTAGGCAATAGGGTAAAAATGAAAATAGCAACAAAAAATGAATTCTGTTGCTATTTTTAATTGAAAATGTAAATTAGCAATGGATTTCTATTTGGTTGCTAATTTAGAAATGGAACTGATTTTCTTTGCTATTTTAGCAATGAAAAAATAAATTTGTTGCTAATTTGGAACTGAATTTTTCTAACTCTGGTAATTTAGCAACCGAATACCAATGGAATTTTTTTCGTTGGTAAAATAGCAACCAAATTCAAATTCCATTGCTATTTTAGCAACGAAAAAAATACCGTTGGTATTTTTGATCTCAAAGTTTTTCCATATACGTCGCAAAATACCAATGGAATAATTTTTCTGTTTTTAAAATAGCAACAGAATTTAAATTCTGTTGCTATTTTAGCAGCGACAAAATAATTTCGTTGGTATTTTTAGACCTAAAGTTATTGCACCTCTTCCGCACCAAAAATACCAACCGAATTCAATTTTCATTGCAAAAATAGCAACGGAATTTAAATTTGGTTGCAATTTTAGCAACAAAAAATAATTCCATCGCTAAATTAGCAACGTAAAATTTTTTCGTTGCTATTTTTCATTCCAAAATTTCTTTGCCAACCGTTAGCGCCTTTTTTAGCAACGGTTTAGGAATTTCGTTGCTAATTTTCATTGCTAAATTTTGGCGCTAATAATTTCCTCCACTTTTAGCAACGAAAAATAACCAAAGTATAATTCTGTTGCTAAATCTGCAAAGTTTAACCAAATTTAGCAAAGGAATATATTTCTCGTTGCTAAATAGCAATGGATTTCATTTTTTGTTGCTAATTTAGCAATGGAATCAATTCCGTTGCTATTTTTCCATTGCTATTTCCAAATTTTATTATAGTGAGAGGATGATTTATAAGTTGTCGACCCAATTCATTATTGTAGGAAGAGTGCTTTACAAAAGACAACCTGATGGAATCTAACTAAGATGTTTGGATGAGAAGAAAGAAAAAAAGATCATGGAAAGAAATTCATGTAAGATTGTTCAGGGCCCATATGAATGGTTTAGACTTAGCGAAGAAGATTATGTCAAGCATTCTTTTGGTTCACAATGGATAATGATTGTTCCAAGTATGTCAGATAGTGCCAACTGTGCCAATAATATGCAGACTTAAGGCATTTACCTATTTCAAAGTTAGAAAATCTTATGTCACCATGGCCATTCACCCCTTAGGGTATAGACATTATACACATGATTCACCCACCCACTTCGAATGGGCATATATTCATCATAGTGGCCATTGACTACTATACCAATTTGGTATAAGCAAAATCCTTCAAGAAGGTAGATGCAAGGGACTTGGCTAGGTTAATTGAAAAGAATTTGATATGTAGTTATGGAAAGCCTCATCATATAGTGTACGATAATGGGTTACAGTTCTCTAGTGAAACTAGACAGATGCTCATCAAGTAAGGGATTAAACACCGTAAGGTCTCTCTTGACAGACCTCAGGCGAATGAAGCAATCAAGGCAGCCAATAAAATATCAAAAGAATTCTATCTAAGGTGGTTCGAACTTATAGATTGGGCTAATAAACTACCCTTTGTATCATGGGGTTATAGGACCACAACTAGAACTTCAACATGGGCTACTTTATTTTATTTAGTTTATGGAATAAAATCAGTACTACTAGTTGAAATTGAGCATTAATCTTTAAGGGTAGTTTTAGAAGCTAAGATAAACAGTGGTTATCACAACTCAACCTACTTACTAGGGATAGAATGAGGACATATTATCATAATCAGGTTTATCGGAAAAGGGTTGCTCACTTATTTAGGAAAAGAGTTAGGAAGCATCCTTTGAAAGAAGGAGATCTAGTGTTTAAACAGATAAGGCTGGGAATTTTGGATATTCGACACTAGTTTATGCCTACATGGAAATGTCCTTTTGTGATAAAAAAGTTTTTATCCAAGGGAGTTACCATTATATCGGATAGCAATGGCAATGAGTTCAGAGAACCATCAAAATTGACAGATTGAAAAGGTTCCATGGCTAAGACTAAAAAGAGAAAAAGAAGAGAATAAATGCCTCACAGGTAGAAAATTAAAAAAAATAGTTGCTTTACTAAACTTAAGCACCTCTTAGGGTGAAAACAAAAAAAAGGCATCCTAGGCAAAAAATTAGAGGTTGAGAGAAAATAATCAATCAAGAAAATCCGAGAGGGTTGATTGATGATATGAGTTATGATGCTTATAAAGTTTCATTCGAAATTTAAAAAAAATTATGTGTATTTGGGGTAATGTCAAATGCTGATCATACGTACTGAAATGACATCATTCAATATGATACAAATAAGAAAAGATAAATTAAAAGAAAAATAAAGGTTGATCTCTTAATCTTTTACCACAAAAGGTATCTTCTTCTTCTTTGATCTTGTCTTCCCTTCAAAAGATAAGTTTTTCTATCTCTCTATCACATACCTATTTTATCTAGAAATTCTCTCATTTTTCTTTCATCTTCATTGCATTTATAGACTCCTTACAAAACATTGCACCCTTTGTGAACCAACCTTTTCCTTTAAAATTTCAGAGGCATCCACATTTCTATTGGTATCTAGCAGTGGTGCAAAATTAGAAACAATGCTAACTTTCTCTTGAAGAGATGAATAGATGTCTATGACCATATCTAGAAGAAACTTATCAGCTTCATGGAATGATATAAATGAAATAGGAAAAGAACAACCATCATACTTTCCCAAGGGAATCACAACCTGAAGGTGGGATATAAACATTAAAATAAAAGATAACAAATACATAAAACAAGTTATAGGATTTAAATCATATGAAAGTTAACAACACTAATTACTTGACAACATCTTGTCATGTTTGCAATGATTGATAGTATCAATGCTCTATCTTGAGATTCTGCAGAATACCCTTTCTTTTGATTAAGCTTCAAGGGAGGATTTGCAACTATAAAAAGAACTAATATCCCATCACCCTGACAACAAGAGAGATAAAAAAAACTAAGATATAAGACAGATAAAGATTGAAAGCATAAATATACAGATAAATCAACTCACACAACTCATGCTATGTAGGGGTTTAATCGCAAACATGACACTTACAAACCAAGTGCATTTGCATGTGATTTCTAGTAATATGTATGTGATTTCATTTTATAGTTACACTATTTCATCAAATAATGAGATAGGTAGTGCACAAGTATTTTATCTCTTCTTTGCAATGTGTATAATATGTTGACTACTATTATCACATGTTAATTGTTTTAGCATAATTAAAGGATTTCAAAAGTGCATAAAGAACTTATATTTTCAATGTTAATCATTTCTTATCTCCCTGTATTGCTTCATAAAAGAATGATGACCCTTATGATAACCAAAAAAATATTGACATAAAGATAGCAATAACCAAAACATTAAGGTAATCCCATCCAAGTGACAATGTTGTTAGGCATCCTAGAAACACCAATATATAAGAAACAAGGAAAATCAATCACTAGAGTCCAATGTTGTCAAACCAATATCTTTAAAAGACTTTGCATAGCAGCTCACATCTCAAATCAGACTTTGTATAATGATTTTATGCTCTCATATGTAGTATTAATAGCTGCAAGAACATTATTAAAGACATCAAGTGCTAGTTTGGGTTTCACTAATCTAACCCACTCTTCATGATTTATTTTGAATTCATATATGAAAAATAATATATGCAATACAGATATTAGTTCAAAATGAAACGAGGCCATACCTAAAGTCAAATGCGATAAAGCCTCTCTCTATATTCAAGACAACAATCAAAGAGAGAATTTGAAAACCACAAGAGAAAACACAAACTTAACTCTATCATTTGATACTAAAAAAGAAATGTTTATTAAAGTTAAAGAACCTTCATATAGTTTTTCAAATATAGAGACATGCCAACAAGCATAAAATAGAAAGAAGGCTCAGAACCAACCTAGTGAGATGATATTTGAAAGTTAAATGTTTAGATGCCAACTTTTTTTGCATTTTAAGAGAAAATGTAAAAATGTGATTTTGGTGCATTAGATATTTTTCTAGTGTAACAAATTCAATAAACAAGTGATTTAGAAGCCTCGAGACCAGACTGGGGATAAGGTTCAAAAATTAAAAGATCCTTGTGACCGTTAGCACAATGACAAAAGAGACCTGAAGGCACAATTAGCCATCTGATAGGACCCACTTTCAAGGAAATTGAATGGTGAGGACTGAGAAATCAATTTTGAAAACTAAATATTGACATTGAACTATAAGAAATACAGCTATTGAAATTATTTTAAGATCACTAGGCTAAATGGATGATAATAAGATTGCTTTAGAGCGGAGGAATTACCTAACTAGTAATCTTCGATTGAAAAGACTAAGATTCTTTAATTTTTTACATAGAGAATAATACTCTATTGATGTTCATGCTATCTCTTAGATTCTAGATATATAATGCGTAAATGAATTTCCAGTTCCAGTGTATGGTCTCATAAGCAGTTTTATTTTTCACCAAAACATTCTTAGCTAGAGTTAGCTTTAAGGCAACTATCCAAATGTCAATTGAAAAAAAGAAGCCTCAAATGGAAGCAAAAATTCATAATCAATAAAAGGATGATTAAAAAATATGTGATATTATGTGTATAGAGGGTTTAAGGAGAAGAGAACTTCAATGCCAATTTGACACAAAATTAAAAAAAAAAACTAAGTTCCGTTGTATATATATATATATATATATATATATATATATATATATATATATATATATATATATATATATATATATATATATATATATATATATATATATATATATATATATACACACACACATATATATATATATCATCAATTAATTAATTAATTTTCATGAAAAAAAGTATAACTAATAATGAATATTGCACCTGTTTGTTTCTTGGAATAATACTCTGTTTATACTAAATTTTTGCATTAAACATAAACCATATAAAATAATAAATTTCTAGCAGAAGCATATGAAGCACTATTAAATGCATATTTAGGGTTTCCAGGCTCCTCCTTGTAAGCCTTCACAATCGTCTAACATAAATATAAATTGAAAAAATAAATTAGATACTAAACCGTACTTAGAAACCAAAGCTAGGATTTTAGGAAAAAAACTAAAAAGAGGATACTATAACCTGAATGTCGCTATCAACAAGAGAGAAATGAAGTGGAGAATGCTACTGAAAGATGATAATGCATATAGATTGAAGTCAAAATTTACATTAAAAGAAAACCTAAAAGAATGAATATAGAAATGGAAAGATAGAGAGAGAATTTACCTAAAAAGGAAGAAGAATGAATCTTATACAGGATAATTAATTGGGTTATATAATCTACTTGATAGGGTCATTCTCCAGGGATTGATGGTGGAAGAGCTGCTATGACTTAATAGATTCGAACAAATTGATTTATCTTTTGATGACTATATTGAGGTAGGCTTTATCCTTTGAATAAAAGCTGGCCATGGAGATAGCTCTAGAGGAGAGAAATTGGCAGGGAAGAGACGGTACTTGTATTGAGGGATAGGGAAAGGGAGAGGGAGAGAAAGAGGTAAACGACAAGACTGAAGGAAATAATTTATACTTAGGGCAAATAATGGTGAGACTTAAGGAAATAATTTAGCAGTGAAAAATATTTCTATTGCTAAATAGAATACCTTCACACAATTCAGCTCTAAAATAGCAATGGAAATTAAATTCTGTTGCGATTTAGCAATGAAATTTATTTTCCGTTGTTATTTTAGCAACAAAATTTAATTTTCATTCCTAAATTTCATTCAAGTTTTTTTTGCCATCTACTAGCACCATATTTAGTAACGAAAATAACATTCTGTTGCTATATCTTGGCGCTAAAATCTTCCCCCTTTTTTAGCAATAAAATATAACCATTTTGTATTATGTTGCTAAATCCCAAAAACTTTAACCACTTTTAGCAATGAATTCATTTTTCATTGCTAATTAGCAACAAAATGAATTTCATTGATATTTTTCGTTGCTATTTTGATATTTTATTATAGTGCAAGGGCTCTTCATCATCGAACTGCAAGCATAAGATGGCGGGGGAAAAGGCATACGCTCTAACACATGAACCCCGGGAAGGAGTGACAAGGGCAAAAGGATAATGCCCTTGAGCAGAGACCCCACCTACTGTTTGAGTTGATCATCTACTGCATCCACAAGAGATGACTTGTTGTTCATACGTAGTCCTACCAGGAATCGATCAAAAAGGGCCAAGGACAAGGATGGCTTATAGGCAGAAAGCCAAAAAGATATGTGGTTTAAGCAAAAGCTTAAAAAATTCAGCTTGGGACATCTCAAAATGGGTGTATTTGAAAGTAATACTTACGAAAATACCATCTCTCCCTTCTATTGAGAAATAATAGACTTTAAATTACCTTTCTGATGGAGAGACATAGTCATGGATAGATATACAGGCAAAACTGATCCGATCACTTATATGGCGGAATATCTTACCAAGGTACAAGTCTACACATATGATAAAAAGATCATATGCAGGATTTTCCCTACCATCCTATGAAGAGATGCATTAACTTGGTTCTATAAGCTGCCTTAGGAATCAATTATCTTTTTTAAATAATTAAAAGACTTGTTTACAACCAAGTTAATTGTATAGATGCGAGCATTGAAGTCGATCAGTGATCTATGCAACCTTATCAGGGATCCGATGAAATTCTTAGCGACTACATCGACAGATTCCAAGCAACGATGTTTGAAGCCAGAAATATAAGTGTTTAAACTATGACTAATGCACTAGTTAAAGGAATTCAAGATCGGCCCTTATTTGAATTGTTTACCATGAGACTATCGATTAACTTCTCCAACTTGATGGAAAGCATTAGGCAACACATTCAACTGGATGATATCCTATGATCCAACATAGGGAGAAAGATGAATGTAATGGATAGATTGCAAAATCTAGATGGGTGATTGGGTAACAGGATTTTAGTGTTCAAAAAGATCATAAAAAGCCCAAATAGGGCATCCACATCCAGGAATCTAGGTAAGAGAAAATAGATTGACTAAAGGAGGTTCAATCGACCCCCTAACGATTTGGTTTAAACCTTTACGCCACTCAAATCTAACCCTGCCCAAGTTTTGATGTGGATCAAAAAGAAACATAAAAAGGTGAATTGGCCTATGAAGGAAGAGGGATCAAAGCAAGTATTGTGAGTTTCACTACAATGTTTGTCAGACGACTGACGAGTGCTACTCACTTAAAGAGGAAATAGAACGGCTCCTATAAAAGGATTCATTGAAAAAATTTATAGGCTCCGTAAAAGGAATAAGTCCTTGTAGGCGACTTTACGAGAGAAGGGACGACTTAGGCTATGATGATGATTATGAACGTAGGAAGCTTGAAAGTATAGACTGGCGTATGCCATATGCCAGAGTGATTAATATGATTATCGAAGGATCGTCCTATAGACAAGATCTCTCTAGAAAGAAAAAGGGGAAAGGGGTTTATTTTTCCCATTAGTCTGAAATGTTTCCTCCAGGATGTGAGAGATCTAAAATTTCCCCACAATAATGCCTTGGTCGTTAGTGAGAGGGTTAATAATTTTTTTCCATTAAGAGAATTCTTATAACTAATCAATTGGCATAGATGGCCACTACAAACTAGGTGGAAGTTGAGGAAAATATAACAATCACTGAGCATCTCTCCTCTTCCCTTGAAGAACCAAAATTGATAAAGATTGAGCAACATGATGACATAATGGATGGCTCCAATTAAACTATTTCTCTGAATGGGCAGATTGCCTAAGGATAAGATTGAATCCCGAAAAATATCTTGAAAATATCTTAGTTATTCAATAAACGATGATGAGCTATATAAGAAGGCATTTAGTCATCCTTGGTTTAAATTCGTGATGGAAGAGGAGGGAGACTACATACTCAGAGAAATTCATTATAATGACCTCAATACTGAGTCAGCCGTGAACATTACTTCCTGATGATGAATAGTGCTTTTTGGGCCCAAAAGGACACCCGAAAGTCAAAAATATTTTATTTAACCATCGAAAAGTATTGGTCATGAAAAGTTCGGAGTTGAAATTTGAAGCGAATTGAGGTCAAATGGGCCTCCAAATATCAAAAATACAAAAAAGGTAGCAAGTCAATTTCCTTGGTAGGGAAGGTGACTTGATTTTACATAAATAATTAAAAATAGTAAATGAAATCCGAAAATTGCAAGATTTTGCATGCCTACATGAATTTTTATGTATAATATTTTAGTGATGAGAATGAAATTTTTTTGTGATACCAGCAGTTGTCGAATCGAATCGATAAGTTTGAATCAAATCGATAACGGACTCTGATTGAGCCAAAAATTTACGTGCTAACTATTTTTGATGTGATAAGAGTGATGGAATTATTTTTGGAGTGATTTGATGGCTGAAAGAGAGAGATTGTTCAATGGAAAATATTGAATTATAGGAATATAATTTAATTAAATGAAGAAATAAATATAATAAAGGTAAAAAGTATGCATATAGAATTTTGAGAAATTTATATGCAATATTAAAGTATAAAAGTATTTTTGAAATAAATTATGTAACATGTATAAGTAAAAATATATACAGTAATTCCTTTAAAAATAATCAGGCAGTAAAACTAGCTCAGGATATAATTGGCTGGCCATAGGGATATCTTTGTACCATGGTGCAAGTCATGACGACTTCCTATGCTATGGATTGGATCTTTGATCACCATAGCTTCTCTGTCTCTATTCTCTGCTCTGTGAGAAGTGACCTTCTGGGGGTCATTTCTCTATCTCTATTTTGGCCCTGTGGGGTCCACGTCCCGTGTATCTGGTTTGAAGTTTTCTGTCGGGTCAGACTAGGGGCATAATGAAAATAATATGAGAAAATATGAAAGAGAAGTGAAAAAAGTTAATTAAAAGTGAAAAAAGACTAATTTGAAAGAAAAAGGAAGTTTAGGGGCAAAATCGTAATTTTTTCCAAAAGAGTAAAAATTAAGCAACTTAATTAAGAATTGTTTAACTAATAATAAAACAGTCAATTAATGGTTAAAATGTGTTAAAAGGAAGTTTTATAGTCAACAATGACTAAAATATAATTTTGTATAAAAATGCTTAACTAAGTGTAAAATTTAGGTTAAGTACCTTAAATAATAGCTTAAATATTAAAAAGAAGCATAAAAAGGTTAAATTTGTAATTTAATGAGAAAAAAGGACTAAATTGATAAAAAGGTAAAAGTTTTGAATTAAATGTATATTTTGATAATAAATAAGCATTTGATGAATAAAAGTATATTAGAAATTAAAATGTTAATTAAAAAGAAATGGTTTAATTGAGTTTGCTTAAAAAGTTAAAGTGGAAAATTTTTGCATAATGAAACGTCTTGAGTGGAGTTTAGAAAATATTTAGATTATAGTCACTACTGGGCATGTCAAGTGCTCAACACATAGTTGTGACTGCGTGCAGGTTTGCAGGAGCGGGAGCAAGAGTACTCTCTGAAGAATTTCTTATGATGTATATAGAGTTTTGAATCTTTTTGGCATGTATATATGTATTTAGACTTTACCTTTGGTTATGTAAATGATAAACAGGAGTTATTTGTAGTAGAGCTATACTTTAGATTAATGAGATGATGGGTGATTATGTTTGCTATTATTGAATTTTGTGCCTCTGAGAGGCTGTGTGAATTGTCTGTGTTTCAGGGGGCTAGTACTATGTACAGCCGTTATATTGCAAAAAATTTATTAAATGCATAGTAAATTGGACAGTTATAGGTCATCGATAATTTGTTGTTAAGATAACTAAGTATATGGTAATGAATTGGAAAAAAATTTTTTGGCCTTTAGTACACCGGTACAGTGTTAGGAGGGTTAAGGGTGTTACATTTTGTGGTATCAGAGCAAAGGTTTATACGATTCTAAGATCGGAGTGGGTGTAATGTTTGATTTAAATTTATTATATACATGCCAATTGTTATTTTGAGAAGTTGTTTTGGAATTAATGTATTCTTGCTCCCTTCTATTTTATAGTGAAAAGATGTCTGGAGAGCCGAGCCGTGAGGTTGGAGATAATAGGAGCAAGGCCTCAAGTAATATGGGGCAACAGGAGGTCCCACAATAATAGGCACCTCCACCAGTAGTGCCTCCTCCACCTCCTCCTCCTCAGCTGTATTTTCTCAATTTGATATCAGACTATATCCGACAATGACTCTAGGCTACTTAGGCTTAGGCACCACTACCGGTGATTCAGGTTCAGCCGCCTGCTCCACCTAGAAGGAAGCCTATTTTGGAGCAGTTGAAAAGATTGGGAGCTGAGGATTTTTCAGGCCATGATCCATTGACTCCAGTCACTGCAGAAGAATGGTCCATTGACTCCAGTCACTGCAGAAGAATGGTTATTCAAGATTAAGAGGTTATTTGAGATCACCCACAGTCCTTTAGAGGAGAAGTTTGAGGGTATCATTACTTTATTGCAGGGACCAGGGTTTATTTGGTTGGATTCTGTTAGGAGGCATACACCTGCAGATCGTCCGAACTGGGAGTTCTTTATTGATCAGTTTGAGAAGAAGTACATTGGAGCTGAGTACAAGATTTCCATGCAAGATGCCTTCTGGAAACTAAGACAGGGAAATCGTACAGTGGCTGAATATGACAGAGTTCGAGCGCTTGAGTGCTTATTTGGATGAAGGTTTGGCTGCAGAAGAAAGGTTATGTCAGCATTTTGAGAGAGGACTGCATACTGAGCTAAGGCAAATTATTGGGGCCCAGCATTATCCTAATCTGCGGTCCATGATTGATGCAGCCCTTAAATTAGAAGCTACTTAAGCTGAGCAAGCAGAAAGGCAGTCCCGATTTTAACGGAAGAGGAATAGTGTGGTAGTGAATAAGATTTATAGATAGTGTCCTATCGGCATCTAGGGACATGTATTCCTGGAAAATCTCATTGAATTGCCCTTCCGAGAGTTTGACTTGATCCTTGGGATGGATTGGTTATCCGCCCACCAAGCGACATTGACTGCAGAAGGAAAAGAGTCACCTTACAGCTTCAAAATGATACTGACATTACTGTTATGGGTGTGAGATCTTATTTTCCATCTGATGTGATATTCGCTACTGTAGCAAAAAGATTGATCAGAAAAGGCTGTGAAACATATATGTGTTATGCAGTAGAAGCAAAGAAAGACAACTTAAAGGTGTCAGATGTACCTACTGTTAGGGAGTTCCAAGATGTGTTCCCAGATGAGCTTCTAGGCTTACCACGTAACAGAGAGGTGGAATTCTCCATTGAGGTTACTCCTGGTACTACTCGTATCTCTATTGCTTCGTATAGAATGGCACCTACAAATTTGAAAGAATTGAAGATTTAGCTTCAGGAGTTGCTTGATAAGAGATTTATTAGACCCAGCACTTCTCCTTGGGGAGCACTTGTCCTATTTATAAAGAAAAAGGATGGGACTCTTCGATTGTGCATAGATTACAAACAACTGAATAAAGTGACGATAAAGAACAAGTATCCCCTCCCTCGCATCGAAGACTTATTTGATCAGCTTAAAGGAGTGGGTGTCTTCTCCAAGATAGATTTGAGATCGAGTTACTATCAAATGGGGGTAAAAGAAGATGATGTGCCCAAAACTAATTTTTGTACTAGGTATGGCCACTATGAGTCTTTAATCATGCCAATTGGACTTACAAATGCACCAGCAGCTTTCATGGATCTGATGAACTGAGTCTTCCACCCCAATTTAGACCAGTTTGTGGTGGTTTTCATCGATGACATCCTGGTGTATTTTAAGACACTGAAAGATCATGACAGACACTTAAGGATTGTATTGCAGACATTAAAAGAAAAGCAGTTGTATGCCAAATTTAGCACATGTGACTTTTTACTGAATAAAGTATCATTTTTAGGCCATGTCATTTCTACAGAGGGCATTAAAGTAGATCCTTCAAAGATTGAAGAAATCCTTCAGTGGAAGCCACCCAAGAATGTGACTGAAGTGCAAAGTTTTTTGAGTTTGGCTAGGTATTATAAGAGATTTATAAAGGGCTTCTCTATCATTGCAGTTCCTATGACTCGACTGCTACAGAAAAATGTTAAATTTGTGTGGACTAATAAGTGTCAGGAATGCTTTGAGAAGCTAAAAACTATGTTGACAGAAGCTCCTATCCTTACTCAACCTGAGTCAGGCAAGGATTTTGTGATCTACAGCGATGCTTTCAGAAATGGTTTAGGTTGTGTTCTGATACAGGAAGGCAAGGTGATTGCTTATGCCTCCTGGTAACTCAAGACTCATGAGAAAAACTATCCTACTCATGATTTAGAGTTAGCAGCCATTGTTTTTGCATTAAATATTTGGAGGCATTACTTGTATGGAGAGAAATGCTATATTTATTCTGATCACAAGAGTTTGAAGTATCTGCTTACTCAGAAGGGACTCAACCTCAAACAAAGATGCTGGATGGAGTTGATTAAAGACTATTATTGCTATATCGATTACCATCCAAGAAAAGCAAATGTAATAGCTAATGCGCTCGACAGAAAATTTATGTTAGGTAATGTTAGTGCTTTTGAATGAACTTGTATAAGACATTGATAAGTGTAAATGATTAATAGTGATCTTTGCAGCTATTCGTGCAATGAACACCAGCTTAAGTTTGGCATTAGATGGAGTTATAGTAGCTGAACTTCGAGTTAAACTAGACTTTGTGCATAAAGTGAAAGTGGCACAGAAAGAAGATGACCGGCTGATGGATATTATAAAAAAGCTTCGTCACAGTAGTGAAAGTGACTATTCATTGTCTAATGATGGAAGTCATTGTTATAAAGGAAGACTTTGTGTGCCAGCTCAGGAAGATTTAAAGAAAGAGATTCTGATAGAAGCATACCATAGTAGCTATGCCATGCACCCTGGGAGTAACAAGATGTACCAGGATTTGAAAGCCTACTACCAGTGGCCAGGTATGAAACGTGATGTGACTGAATTCGTGGGTAAATTTCTAACATGTCAATAGGTGAAAGCAGAGCATCAGGTTCTTTCAAGACTTCTTTAATCACTTGTTATTCCAGAATGGAAATGGGATCAGGTGACTATGGATTTTGTGACTGGTTTACCTGTGACTCAGTGGAAGCATGATGCCATCTGAGTAATAGTTTACCGCCTCACCAAATCAGCTCATTTCTTGCAGAACTCTACATAAAGATGGTGGTTAGGTTGCATGGAGTGCCCACATCCATTGTATCAGACAGGGATCCCAGATTTACTTCCCATTTTTGGAAGAGTTTTCAGGATGCTCTAGGTACTAGACTTCGTCTTAGCACATCATTCCACCCTCAGACTGATGGCCAATCAAAGCGGGTGATTCATATATTGGAAGATATGCTCAAATGTTGTGTCCTTGAGTTTGGCACCAATTGGGAAAAACATTTGCCATTAGTTGAGTTCGCCTACAACAACAGCTATCAATCCCGTCTGAAAATGGCTCCATTTGAAGCATTGTATGGTAGGAAGTGCAAAACTCCTTTGTATTGGATTGAACTGAGTGAAAGGAAGCTTTTAGGTTCGGACTTGATTCGTGACTCTGAAGAAAAGGTCCAAATTATTAAAAGTAGATTAAAGGAAGCAATGGATCGATAAAAGTTATATGCAGATTTAAAAAGGAAAGCTATCGAGTTCCAGGTCGGAGATAAGGTCTTCCTAAAGGTATCTCCATGGAAAAAAGTTCTGAGATTTGGAAAGAAGGGCAAGTTAAGCCCTAGATTCATCGATCCATATGAGGTACTTCAGTGAGTAGGTCCCGTGGCCTACATGTTGAAACTGCCATCTACTTTAGAGAAGATACATGATGTCTTTCATGTATCTGTGCTCCGCAGATATAGGTTTGATCCGAGTCATGTGATAGCACCATAAGAGATACAGATTTAGACTGACATGAGCTATGAGAAAAAACCAGTAAAGATTTTGGCTAGGGAAGTCCGACAGCTTCGAAACAAACAGATTCCTTTGGTAAAAGTCCTGTGGCATCACCATAATGTTAAAGAAGCGACGTGAGAACCTGAAGCAACAATGAGATAGCATTATCCTCTACTTTTCAGTTCAGGTAAATTTCGAGGATGAAATTTCTTTTAGTAGGGGAGAAATGTAATGGCCTCAACATCGGGTTAGCCGTAAACAGTACTTTCCAATGATGAATAGTGCTTTTCGGATCCGAAAAGGGACACCTAAAAGTCAAAAATATTTTATTTGACCATCAGAAAATATTGGTCATGAAAAGTCTGGGGTTGAAATTTGAAGTGAAATTGAGGTCAAATGGGCCTCCAAAGATCCAAATACGAAAAAAATAGAGTCAATTTTCTTGGTAGAAAAGGTGACTTGATTTTGTATAAATAATTAAAAATAGTAAACAAACTCCAAAAATTGTCAGATTTTGCATGCTTACATGAATTTTATGTAGAATATTTTAGTGATGAGAATGGAATTTTTTGGTGATACCGACAGTTGTCAAATCTGACCGATAAGTTTTAATTTAGATCGATAACGGACTCCGATATAGTCAAAAATTTATTTGCTAGCTATTTTTGATGTGATAAGAGTGATGGAATAATTTTTGGAGTATTTTGATGGCTGGAAGAGAGAGAAAATTGATTGGGCTTTTAGGGGCCTAAAATGGGCCTTTAGAATTTAATGGGCTAAGCCCATTTGTTTGGCCCAATTTTGGGCCTATTAGAGAGGCATATAAAAGCTTAAAATCTAGAGAAAACTCTAGAATTTTTCAGTTGCCTTTCCTCTCCTTTAGTGGCCAAAACAACCATCCTCTCCCTCTCTCTCTCATTTACTTCTTAATCACTCCAAATTATCCATAAATTCCAACTTGAGAATTGTAGTCCCACCTCTCTAGATCACCAAAATGGCTTTTATTGTTTTATTTGAGCTAAGGAAGTGGGAAAATCAAGTAAAGAAAGAAAGAGAGGTAAGTTGAAACTTGAGAATTTTAGTGTTTTAATTTTATTATTTAATGTTTTTCCATAGATTTTGAGGTGTAGAATATAATTATGAGCTTCGATTTTTCATTTGAGAACAAGAAAATGAAGAAACCTAAGGTTTAATTGGCTGGTCATTTAGGAGTAGAAGGAGAAGATATTATTTCAAGGGACAAAGGCAAAGGAAAGGAAGTATAGGCACCCTTGAACAAGATAAATTGGTATGTGGCTAATAAATCTAAGTATTTTCTATTTGTTGAATTAATTTCCTTTATGTATTTAAGAAAAAAATTGCTAAATTGCTTGATTTATGAAATTGATATAGGGAAAATGAAATTGAAACATGTTTGATGTTATGTGAATGATTAGAATGGAGTATATAAATTTTTAAGGCTATGTTAGTGAGTGGGCCGAATTTTTCCTTTGGGGAAAAATGTTGATTTTTGCATGAAATTAATGTATAATAGCCTAAATTAATTATAAATGTCATAATTAGCATCCATGAATTTTTAAATGATTTATGGAATTTATTGGAAATTTTTAAAGCTTGGTAATGGTGTATGTAAGTAGTGAAATTGATGAATTATAGAGAAATAATTCATAATTTAAGTAAATTTGTGTAGTAAAGGTGAAATATTGTGTAAATAAATTTTTAAGGAATTTATGAACTTCATATGAATAAATGAGAATTATAATATTGAATATGTTCATTGAAAAATATTGAATTATAGGAATATAATTCAATAAAATGAAGAAATAAATATAATAAAGGTAAAAAGTGTGCATATAGAATTTAAAGAAATTTATATGCAATATTAAAGTATTTTTGAAATAAATTATGTAATATATATAAGTAAAAATATATACAGTAATGCCCTTAGAAATAACCAGGCAGTAAAAATTAGCTCAGGATATAATTGGCCGGCCATAGGGATATCTTTATACCGCGATGCAAGTTATGACGACTTGCTATTCTATGGATTGGATCTTTGATCACCATAGCTTCTCTATCTCTGCTATCTGCTCTGTGAGAAGTGACCTTCTAAGGGTCATTTCTCTATCTCTGTTGTGGCCTTATGGGGTCCACACCCCGTGTATCAAGTTTGAAGTTTTCTACCGGGTCAAAACTAGGGGCATAATGAAAATAATATGAGAAAATATGAAAGAGAAGTGAAAAATGTTAATTAAAAGTGAAAAAGGACTAATTTGCAAGAAAAAAGAAGATTAGGGGTAAAATCGTAATTTTTTCCAAAAGAGTAAAAATTAAGCAAATTAATTAAGAATTGGTTAATTAAGAGTAAAACAATCAATTAATGGTTAAAATGTGTTAAAAGGAAGTTTTATAGTCAACAAGGACTAAAATGTAATTTTGCATAAAAATGCTTAACTAAGTGTGAAATTTAGGTTAAGTACCTTAAATATTAGCTAAAATGTTAAAAAGAAGCATAAAAAGGTTAAATTCGTAATTTAACGAGAAAAAGGGACTAAATTGATAAAAAGGTAAAAGTTTTGAATTAAATGTATATTTTGATAATAAATAAGTATTTGATGAATAAAAGTATATTAGAAATTAAAATGTTAATTAAAAATAAATGGTTTAATTGAGTTTGCTTAAAAAGTTAAAGTGGAAAATTTTTTCATAATGAAACTTTTTAAGTAGAGTTTAGGGAATATTTAGATTATTAGTCACCACCAGACATGTCAAGTGCTCAGTGCGTAGTTGTGATTGCGTGCAGGTTTGCAGGAGCGAGAGCAAGAGTGCTCTCTGAAGGATTTCTTCTGATGTATATAGAGTTTTGAATCTTTTTGGCATGTATATATGTATTTAGACTTTACCTTTGGTTATGTAAATGATAAACATGAGTTATTTTATAGTAGTGCTATATTTTGGATTAATGAGATGATGGATAATTATGTTTGCTATTATTGATTGTCATGCCTCTAAGAGGCTGTGTGAATTGTCTGTATTTCAGGAGGCTAGTACTATGTACAGCTGTTATATTGCAAAAATTTTATTAAATGCATAGTAAATTGGACAGTTATAGGTCATCGGCGATTTATGGTTAAGATAACTAAGTATATGGTAATGAATTGGAAAAACAAATTTCCGGCCTTTAGTACACCGGTACAGTGTTAGGAGGGTTAAGGGTATTACATTCGTGAAGGCATTTATAGAGCACACTTGGCCGAGTATCTTCAAAGATGTTTAGGAAAAGATAAAAAAAAGTGCCAATAATGCCAAATTTACGGAAGAATCATTAGGCAACCGGCAACAGACCAGCAGCCGATCAGAGTATCCTAGCATTCGACCAATGGAGGTTGGATATTCTCGATCCTTTCCCTCAAGGCAAGTAATAAATGAGATTTCTTATTGTAGTCATCAATCATTTCTCTAAATGGATCAAAGTAGAGCCTTTAGCGACAATAACAATCGAAAGAATTAGAAATTTTACCTAGAAAGAAATTATCTATAGGTATGGCCTATCCAAAATCTTTGTAACAGATAATGGCAAGCAATTTGATAGCTCAACCTTTAGAATCTTTTATTTTAATCTAAATATTAGCATGAGATTCACTTTTATCACCCATCCATAAAGAAATGGGATGACGGGGTCTCCAACTAGATAATTTTAGAAGGGCTAAAAAAATGACTAGGCTAGACAAAAGGCATTTGGATAGAAGAGCTGCAAAGCATCCGATGGTCATACAGATTGAAGGTAGTGATATAGATAGAGATCGGGATCCCCTCTTATCGATTAACTTTCTACTTCAATCGAGATAACATTAAGGAAAGATGCCAAGATCTAGAGTTGATAGATAAAAGGTGAGAAAATGCCTATGCAAAAATTGTTGCCTACAAATAAAGAGTCACTAAATACCACAATAGAAGGGTAAAGCCAAAAGCTTTCTACGTTGGTGACTTAGTTTTAAAAAAGGCCAAATTTGGCTCTAGCAATGCCAAAAATGGAAAAGCTAATGCCCAATTTGAAAGGATCCTATGAAATCTCTAAGGTCTTAAGTGCGAGCACCTACAGGCTAAAAAGCCCTAAATGGGTCGGAAGTCCTTAGGAGTTCGAGCATTGAAGTACTCAAAAGGTACTTGATGTAACCCTATATAAGCAATCAAATTATATCAATGAAGAATTTTTACATTTTTGTGCAAAAACTAACTTGGCAAAACCTATACACTATGCTCGATGCAAATCCTGAGCAAAAATCACGTAGGTTGAAAGTTTATCGCCTACAGGCATCATACTTTTTCCTAAGTTAAAATGGTGCAACAACCTTGATCGAAATGCTTACCCATTTAATTTGATGTACAAATTGCAATCTAAATTCAAAGTTAGAAAATGAAATCTAAAAGATAATGCGTTCTACTTGATGACTCAACCATAATTGAGTGGTCGACTGATCATGCCTTTTGATCAGATCACGTGCCTACAATCATGATGAGAGTTAGACTTTAACTTGTACCAATTATGTGGGTTAACTAATTATGTTTTCATATTAGATTACATGTTCATACAATTGGTAAATAAGTGATACCAAAAACTTGAAGAGTTAAAAATTTCTCTAAACATTCAGTAAGTATTTTGAACCCTTTATTTGTAATAATTTCATTTGTTAACTCAATTATGCTACTACGATGTGGTGAAATAAAGGAGATAAATGAATTAAAATAAATGCCAAAGACTTCATTCATAATTATTCATAAATTTATGCCAAATGTTGAAACATAAAAACAGACATTCATATACACAGTACTAATTACACCACCTATGCAAAGGTTAAGAAACCATCTTGGAGAGCGTTGCTTCAATTGGCCCAGAAACAAGCATAGCAGGAGGCTTCGCAGGATGCTTCATATTCAACTTGACAATAGGCTCAGCGGGAAAGTCATGAATAGGTTCGTCAGGTGGGGGTGGAACAAACTCAGGCTCCGTAGGAGGTTTGATAGTCACTTCAGAGCTGATAGTGTCTCCATTCTTAGGCTCAATTATAAGGACCTCACCAATAATCCCTAGAACCTCCCTCACAACCTCTCCTTCAGAAAGTCCTCCTTGTCATCATTATCATCACTAAATGGTGGATCAGGCAAAGCCTCAAGGTCCCCCATCAAATTAAAGTCACCCCTAGGAAAATGCCTCTCAACTTTGTAAATAAATGGGACAAGAATCTTTTCCTAAGCTGCGCCCAGCTGCCTAATGAGGTCATCTTTCTAAGAGGTAAGCTCCTTCGATGTCTGTTGATAAGAGTATGCTTCTTTTCCTTTCAGACTTCTTTTAAGGTATCTTGCTCTGTGATAGCCCTGTTCCTATCTGTAACGCCCCTATCTCCATCCACAACAGCCCTATCGAGTTTATTGGTAAGGCGGTAACTTTCGGTAGCCAGTCTGGCATTGTCTTATTTGAACTTCTGGAGTTGAGCTCTATCTCCTCTCTGCCGTTCCATCTCTGCCTTCAACCCAGCTTTTACCTGCTTAGCCTCTGCCTTTAATTTGATGTTCTCTTTTCGCAAAGCTTTAAGGTCAGCATTTATCTTAGAGGTCTCATTGACCCAAAAGAGATTCTCCAATCGGATGCTTGAGTTTTGCTTTCTCTCAGCCTTAAGCTTTCGCTTAAGTTCCTTTTTTGATCTGCCTATGATCCTACATCCCTTTAAAGTAAATGCTCTGACTATGAAGATGAATACCTCGCTTGATCAGCTATTTATAGATAAGAATAACAGGGAGCAGTGAAGAGGGAAAAATCAAAGATAACACCAAAAAAGGAGGATTAAGTGGTAAAGCATACCTCCAAACATCCTATATGGAATAAGGCCAGCTTATGACCAAGTGACGTTGACTTGCATATCTTTTGGAAATCCTTCTCGTCGAGCAATCCTTTACAGATAAAAGGATGCTAATTTGGAATCTCAGGTGGAAAACTCTTTCCCAAAGTGCTCCCTTAATATGTACTTTAGATAGTTGAATTTTTGAGCGGTCACTTATGGCTCCCTAGCCCCCTCTCTAGCTAGGCCATTTGACATCACCTCCTTCCTTTTGGCCTTTCTAACCATCTTATCAGCTGGCCCTTACGTTATGAGCATGGTAAGAGGGTCAGACATCGAAAAGTATCTTCAGATGACGATTCATCTCTGAATTGCAACATCCGGGAATGAGCGTATACCTCGACATCAGATGTGGTAAGGGCAGCAAGGGCCATGGTGACACCAATAGCCTTTGTAGCGAAAATAACAGCAGGAGCTATAGGATTCTTAGAGAAGGCCCTAACCTAAGTAGATCTATCCGGACCATACCTTAACCTCTTGAGGCCTTCAACCTCAAAAGATGTTGCCAGAACCATTTTTTTGCTATGCCTCATTTCCTTGGCAACCAGTTTCACCTAACACTGCTATTTGGCAACCTCATCCAATTGCTCTATCAGACCTCCTGTGCCAGCTATCACAGCTGAAAAAATAATAAAAAATAAATAAGATAAGTATTCCCCATTAAAGTCGATATTAAATGCACATGCAACATGTGACAATCAGTTAGCAAGTTAGATCCCTCCCAATATTTCTTAAAATGCTCACATTATGCATCTTCTTTATTTGAAGAGCCTGGTGACTCGACCAAACTCCTCAACAACATGACCAAATCGTAAGGCTTGCCTCTTCTTTCCATGATCGTCGTCAACTTGTCAGTATTAACTTCGTATAAGGGCTGGTTAGCAGCTTTATCTTTTAAAAAGATCGCTTTGGCCGATCAGTTTAGTGACACGCCAAACCCTTATGCCTTCCCGATTAGAAAAAAAAAACTTTTTTAAAACCCTTTTAGTGATAATAGGACGTTGAAAAAGATTTTTCTTGCCTGCTAGTGAAGCAATACTCCATCCCATCCTTCAGGTTAGATATGTAGAAAAAATGAGTGAAGAGATCTAGAGTTAGTACGACTCCCTCAATCTTGCAAAGTATCTTAAAACACGCTATTGCTCACCACCCATTCAGATTAAATTGGTTAGGTGTAATATTGTATCCCCTAAGCAAGCTAATCTCAAAAGTGTTGAGTGGGAACCTAAGCTCCGTATCCAAACTCCACAAATGGCAAGTCGCTCATTATTATATCTGTCAAATGACCCTTCCGTTATCACCATGGAATCAGGGCACTTCATTACGTGCATGCCATCTGGTAAATCGTACCTTGATTTTATTTTTGACACCTCTTCTGACGTCAACTTAGAGTATTTAGTCATAGTGGGCTTACCACTATACCTCTCTCCATAAAACTCCTATCTATAGATCGACCGCCACCGAAGGTCATTTTTGAAGGGGGGAGAAATAAAATAGTTCCTAATTCAAAATTAATATTTGGGACTTGAGCTAGAAAACCCTTCAGAAGAATCAGATAAAAAGGCAAAAGTAAGTGCGCAAAGAGCCAAATAAGTAAGCAAAATTTACTTACATAATCTCCTCAAAGAAAAGATTGAAATCTGAAACTTTGAAGGGTGAATCGGTAGAGTTTTGCTAAGTAAATCAATAAAAAGTGAAAAAAGACCTACAAAGTTACCAACTTATACAGAGAGACCCCTCGAGTACTTCAAACGGTCAACCAAATGAACCCTACCATACGTTACAAAAACACCTTCACACCAATTTGTGTATCGAAGCATCACTCTCGATGCGCACGCTTATCTTTAATTTTGAGATAAATGTTCAAAAAAAGTATGTTCGTTCGGATTAAAACTCTCAAAATCTCAGACGATTGGACATACCTGGAGAAGGGACATGTGATAACACTGGTAATCTTTGGGCCCAAGCAAGTCTCGGCCCAAAGATCAAAACTTGTTTACGAAGAAGCCTAATGCATGACGAGTAAACGTTGGAAGGTAACCACGCATTGTCTGATCAGATTGATGGGACCTTTAGTCTTAATCGACTCATTGACATGCCTTAGAGCCCACGCCTTTAGCTTGCTTTATGTCATGTCGTCACTTACCTACTCTGATGCCTCGGTAGCCATACCCCGGCACTCATACGCACTCTTGTATCTCATATAAATAGCTTATTATATATTGGCTTCAGGTACCAACTTTTGAGACTCTCTCTAAATTTATGACTTAATGTTCAGAGTACTAACGCTCGATCCGATCAGGTAAAACCTTTTGCAGGTACGCGCTAGTTGATCGGATCATAAAGCTGATAGCTCGCTGCAAAGGTTTGATAAATCGAACTTTATCCATTATTATGCAATAGTTTAAGCCATATAATAATAATAATAATAATAATAATAATAATAATAATAATAATACCATATTATATGATGAGCTAGCTAATAATAATAATACCATATCATATGACGAGCTAGCTGACACTTGTTTCCTTTAGTTAATATTACACCATAATTAATAGCATTACCCAATAAAACAACATGAACATTGGCGTGATAAATTAGCACTAAAGTTTACAGCTGATGCGTCCAAAACTTGACAAAGATAAGGGCATTGATCGATTGTGAATAAAATAAAAGAAACCAACCTCAATCCCATCATAAATAAAATAAAATCTTTTTAATTGAATTTTCTTATAAATCACAAACACTAAGCCTACAAACTACAGTGTCCGAGTTCAATGCATGCTTAAAGCCTTTCAAAGTTGGGCCTGACAAACTCCATCAAATAATTTTGAGGAAATTACTCCAAATGCCAAGTTTTTTCCCCTTTTTTTCAAAAAATACAACCACCTCCATTTGTTTTTCATAAATCTTACTTTTTAAATTCTTGTTTTCATAAATACAACTTTTCTTCCCTTGGTAAAAATTGCATTCTCATTCTTCGACAATTACCATTGCAATCTGAAAGTTTGAAGTGATTCATAGCTTAGCTATCAAATCAAATCGCTGCTAATTCATGAAATTCATATGGCACTGATCCCGAGCTTCTTTGGCAACTCAAGAAGCAACATCTTTGATCCTTTCTCTTCTTGGGATCCATTCAGAGACTTCTCTTTTCCTTCTCTAATTTCACGTGAGAATTATGCTTTTGCTAATGCTCGTGTAGACTGGAAAGAGATTCCTGAAGCTTATGTCTTCAAGGCTGACCTTCCTAGCCTTAAAAAGGAGGAACTGAAGGTAGAAATTAAAGACGACAGAGTTCTTCAGATTAGTGAAGAGAGGAATATGGAGAAAGAAGAAAAGAATGATACTTGGCATCATGTTGAGCATAGCAGTGGGAAGTCCATGAGGAGGTTCAGGCTACCTGAGAATGTGAAAATGGATAAAGTAAAGGATTCAATGGAGAATGGAGTTCTTACAGTAACTGTTCCTAAGAAGGAAGTTAAAAAACCTGATGTTAAAGATATTGAGATTTCAGGCTGAGTTTAACAGCATTGTCGTCTTTGCTTATATGAGGATGAAAAATAATGTGTCAAGACAAAATTTACAAGTCTATGGTGCCTAATGTAAACTTACTCTTTTGGCTCTAATAATATCATTCAATATTTTCATAGCTATATCGCTCTTATGAGGCTGTTAGAGATCAAATATAACAAAGATATTAACGAGTCTAAGACCATATGAAACCAGAAGTTTAATTAAAAGTGTACTAATTGTGAACTTAAAATGTGCATGGAAATTGAGGATGTTAAAGGCTACTAAAGAGTTAGAAAAGTAGCCAGCTCTTGGATATATGTAGAAGTATTCAAGCTAAATTAAGAAAGGCAAAACTTTTAATTATAGTAATGGTAGATTAAGAACTTTGATTTTTCCTTCAGAGAAACAAGGTAAGAAAAATTATTCAACTGTCATTCAAGAGGGTGAGACAGGAAATATTCTCACTTAACCATTATCTTTTAGTAATTAAAGCACAGTCTCACATCATTGATTGAATTGTAGCTATGAATTATCAGCTCCCTAGTTAGCAAAGGATCTAAACATTGTAGGAATGTAAAATTATTGTGCCTCAAAAGATAATTCCAATAATCCAAGCAGGGATAAACTTTTTAGAAGGGTTGAGAAATCAAACAAAATGGAGAAAAAGCCATTGGTGCAAAGAATTACTCAGTAAGTTTGTAAAGTGCAAGTGTACAGTACTCAGTACCCACTAAACAACAAACCCGACAGGTTTAATAGTCTATATCACAATTTGCTTTTTATTGCACTCCACTAATATCAAACTATCAATTTTTACTAAAAGAACTTGTTTGGGATAAGGTACCGTGTGATTTGCTTCTTTCTAAAATTAAAAAAGTTTGAAGGTTTTTAAATATTAGTTGTTTAAATACATAATTAATAAATTTATTTAATTTTTTTTTAAATATTACATGAACTCTAAACAATAAATGTTTGGAAATTGATGCACACACTGTGTACTAGATGTACACATTATGTGTACTAGATGTACATACTGTGTACAGTATGTACACACGGTGTGTACTAGATGTACATATTGTGTATAGCATGTACATTTTATGTGTATTAGATGTACACACGGTGTGTATGGTGCATACTAGATATAGACATTGTGTACAGCATGTACACACTATGTGTACTATATGTACACACTGTGTGTACAACTAGTACACACTGTGTGTATAGCTAGTACACAATATGTTCATACTGTATGTACACACTGTGTATACAATATGTACATTTAAAGACAACTAGGCTTATATGATTTTAATAGTGTGATCTTTCATTTTACTATTTGAATTGTTAATATAACCCTTTTGCTTTGTATGATATCTGTTGTATTAATGAACCAAATAGTTAAAAGAATAAATACTCTCAAACTTGATGGCAATTTATGTCAAGGCATGTTAGCTTCCATCGAATTAGTTATAAACGTTCCCTGAAATTTCTAATCATAAGTAATAGCATATAAAATGTCCTTCAATTTTGTATATGAACTCGTAAAGAGCAAAGTTGCTTCCTTAAGCCAATTACATAAACAAAAACGAGATCAAAACATGTAAGAAAAATAAATTAATGATTTACCTGTGATTACTATCATTTCTTTTATTTGTTAATTTAATTGACATTTGCTTATATTAAAGGTCTAGTTTGATTTGGATTGAATTAAAAACTTATGGACTACTGATATTTCTTAATATATAAGTACATGCTTATTCTTGAAATGGTAAAAGAATCTCAATTAACTAAAATATATCTTTAACTATTTTACTATATTTTAAAACTTACGTTTGGATTTGAATCAAATTTTGCAGTGGCATAAGTGGTGTAATTCAAGCATCTTGGCACAGTTTATCCGAGTTTGGCCATCTAATTGAACGTCTGAAGGAGATATTTATCATGTATAGATACTGTTCTTCAGCAAATAAAGTGAAAGTCGTTGTACATTATCTATGGTTTCATTTGAGTAAAATTAAAAATCAAATTTTATAATCAATACTCTTGAGTGTGTTTTTTATAAGGTTTAATGTAACATTCTATACTATTCAAGCCAATGCAACAAACAAAAGAAGAAAACTGAAATAGGAAAAATAACAACATCCACCTCTCCTAAATTAAGATGCATCATTCTTTTAAGCTTTTGAAAACTTCTCCTAGACCCACTGGATACTCATCACTCATCATCATTGCAAGCTGATTACACACAAGAGATAAGCATGATTTGTCGATTATCTTTTTTGCATAAAAAATAGTCTAAGTTTCAGAAAGAGTACAGTGTAGATTAATAACAAAGGCAATTGTTTGGAGACAATAAAACCCATTATGTTTTCCATGTGATACAAATAATTCATGTGGCTGATTACTGCAACCGGCTTTGAGGTCAAAACTCTGTTGGAGGTTTTAATCTCATCGGTCTTTTTATTTTATCTTGTCTGTGTTTTCAAGCAATCCCTTCAAACAATGGAATAAAAAACTTAGTCTTTGAAGATGCAAAAAGTAGTAAACAGCAAAAACCATAGCAGCCCAGCAAAATACGTGAAGATATCGCACAAGGTTATAGTATAATTACCATGTTACTAAAATAGCAAAATTCGAACAAACAGTAGCAACAACTTTGGTGTTATTTGAAGAGTTTTTTCTTCTCTTTCTTTTGCCTTTTTTTGTTTCTCTCTCTTCTGTTAGTGAGAGAATTTGAATTGAAGCTACCAAAATAACCTTCTCATCCAAGAGCTTCAAGATCCCACAACAAATCTTGGAAAGCTCATATATATATATATATATATATATATATATATATATATATATATATATATATATATATATATATATATATATATATATATATATATATATATATATATATATATATATATATATATATATATATATATATATATATATATATATATATATATATATATATATATATATATATATATATATATATATATATATAATCTGAAAAAATTTTATTTCAACCGAAAGAACTAGAAAATAGCAAAAACAAGAACAAAGCAACAGAGCAAAGCACAAAATACAGAAGCCAAGCAAACGAAAATGATGCCAGGAATAGAACTGAGGAAGTCCAGAAGGGACAACCAAAACCAGAGAAAATAGTCAGCAAAACCAAACAACTATCTAGAAACCAGAAACCAAAGTGCAGATCTCAAAGCCAATGCAGCAGTAAGAGAAGATCCTCAGGTGCTGCCAACTCGGAACGCCTTGATGCCAGCTTCCAGCGAAGAAAAGAAACCCCCAAAACAGCAGGAATCCATGAAGAACAGAGACGCAAAACAGACCACAAGCCAAATAATCCTGTATCTACTCTTCTTTTTTTTTTTAAGAAGAAAGAAAAAACGTCGTATTTTTTGAAAACTATAAGTTGTATTTTTGATATTAAAAATTTAAAAAATTGTATCAATGAAAAAATTAGAGGTGTGTTATATTTTTTGTTATTTTTATTTTTTTCTGTATATTTTTGTAAAAACCCCAATAATTTTTGTGATAAAAAAAGAAATTTAGATTTAAATATGATTCACATGTCAAGCTGCTTAATTAAAAAAAAACAAATCCTAATGATATAATTATTAATTAAATGCAAATCAAAGAGATTCATCTGTTGGAAATTAAAAAACATAAAAGATTTACTTCACAAATCACAACCTTCTTCCACGGAGGACAAAGGGACCAAACGAAATTGACAATCGAAGAGAGATCTACCTATGAGTTACGATGCTGGTCAATATGTCGATGGAGAGACCGACGATCACAAGTCTGGCAATGGTGAGATCTGATTGAGCAAAGAATTCGGAAGAAAAAGGGTGAAATTCATGAGAGTGAGAGTAAGACTGAGAGGCAAAAGAATGAGAACTTGGTTTCTTACTTTAATTTTAGGTTATATATATATATATATATATATATATATATATATATATATATATATATATATATATATAACGGTCGATTAATCGAAATCAATAATTTTTTATGAATATGGATCGATATCGAAATTGATAACCGAATTTTCTCATATTTAAAAACCAAAACCTATTTTAAAGGTTTAATTAATAAAAAAATCGATTCAATTTCAAATCAATTTTTCGATTAACTACTTTTTTAATTTTTTTCTCAATCCTAAAAAATGGCATGAGAAAATGAAAAATAGAAAAGAAAATGAAAAATTAGATTTATATAATATAAATATAATATTAAAAAATTAAATTTTGGAATCAAATTGAAATAACTAAATATTCAGATATATTTTTCAAAAATTTTATCAGAACACGTTGATCAAAATAGGGGTGAGCAAAAATCGAATCAAATCGAAAAATCGAATCAATCAATTTTTTAATTTAATTCGGTTTTTTGATTCGATTTTTAAAGAAAAAAATCGTATAAAAATCGAACTGAAATTTATATAATTATATAATTTTTTTAATTTTTTATTGAATAATTATTTTATACATATACATTATTTTATTTTTAGTTGTAATTATTTGAGTACATTTATCAAATATTAATATCTATTTTTAAGTGATAATTTAGAATTTTAATGATTAAATTGAAAATCGATTAAATAAAAAAATTAATTTAACGATTTTATTGTATTATTTATTATATATTTGAAATTATTTCCTTAATTTGAACTTTTATTTGTACAATTTAGATATTTTTACTTTATTATATTATGATTTATAATATTTTATAATTTTTAGATATAATATTTTTTTAAAAAAATAATTCTAAATTTCTATTTTTTTGTTAATCGAATTAAATCGATCAAAAATTTTAGTTCGATTTAAATTTGATTATTTTAAAACTTTAATTCGATTCTATTGATAAAAATAATAATATTTTAATTTTTAATTATTTTAATTTAATTATTAAATTAAACTAATCATTGTTCTATTTTAAATTAAAATTAAAATTTATATAATTTGAAACTGTTAAAGTTTGAAACAATTTCAGAAGCTATAGAATTAGCCTACCTCCCTGTCACCTATAATAAAAAATAGCTGCAATCTTCAGCAATTTTGATCCCAAAACCTCAAATCTCTGTGTACTTCCGGACACGTTTTTTTTTTTTTTGTACTTTTTTTTAATACATTTAAAAAATTATCCCTTGTAAAACTTTTCAAAAAAGGAAAAGCCTGGATTAAATTATAAGGAAAGCACAAAGTCGTGATTGCGTGTGAGGAAAGTACAGAATGATATATAAGGGAGCTGTATTTCTCTACGCGACACCAATATCGCTTTTCTCTGTCTATTTTCCATGGACGAGCTTCCTCCAGCTCTGCTCCTCGAGATCCTGAGTCGACTCAACGATTCTTCCCATCTAGCACGGTGCCGACTCATCTCCAAAACCTTCAACACACTATCTCGG
The DNA here is from genome assembly GCA_037975025.1 of Excoecaria agallocha. Taxonomy (NCBI): domain Eukaryota; kingdom Viridiplantae; phylum Streptophyta; class Magnoliopsida; order Malpighiales; family Euphorbiaceae; genus Excoecaria; species Excoecaria agallocha. Next base: position 4,925,281 of record CM075823.1, on the reverse strand, counting down.
GAAGTGCGATCAATCAATCTCGTCTGCTCCTTATCCCGATATCTGAAATCGAGGTCGCTGGAGACCAGAAACCAAATTACTCCCTTCAAGACTATATTTAACAACCTAGTCAGAAATTCTTCGGTTTTAGAGTCGATCTCGATCGGCGTGGCGAAGCCACTCGGTGGAATATCGTACGATGATGTAGAGGATGAGTCTGATGATTTGTATTTGACCGATGTGGCCTTTGTGAATGAGTGGTTGCCGAGGGTTTCTGGGGAGTTGAAGTCACTGTCAATTTCGGATTTTTGGATTCAATCTTGCTGGAGACGATCGGACATTTTGGCTCTGCTTTCTTCATTCTGTGAGTCTTAGCTATAGTTTTGTTTTGTTTTTAATCCCAATTTCTGTTGTCTGAGATTTACTTATCATTTTTTAAGAAAAATTTGGTTGGGTTTTTTTTTATTGTAGTTTCAAAAAGATTTTTTTTTAATTTTGTTATTTATTTATTTTTCTTACAATCTTAGGCAAAGATAACTATTTGAAGACAAATTTCCATTAATACCTCTGTGTTAGATGTCATGTGCAGCCCATGCATCGGCGCAGATGGGCTGCTAAGAATGTGAAAGAATCTGATATTTCTGGGCTTTATATTTATTAATATACTCCACACAGCAAGCATTTAAACTTCGCATTTTACATTAGTTCTATTTCTCAAGGAATTACGTTTCTTTTTGAATGCTTGCAGAAAAGACTTTTTAAAATGGCTGGAATTACGTGTCATTTTATAGATTTTTAATGTATCTACAGGTCACGGTCTTATTTATCTGGAGGTGAAGAACGCTTGGCTATCAGTAGATGGTTTGAAACCAATGCCTATGCTTACGAATTTAACTCTCAAATCTATAAGATTAGATGATGAAGACCTAACAAAAGTCAATCACTGCTTCCCTTGTCTACAAGTTCTCAATTTGATAGGGGTCGGGGGACTCAAGGAGCCTAAGATCCATCTCTGTCACCTTAGAACATGTAGATGGACAGTTTCAAATGCTCCACATTCTCTTGCCATTTTGGCACCCAACCTTGTGAAACTTGAGCTGAATTGCATTGAACCAAGGTCTCTGGTTCTTGAAACTCCTTTATTGTCTGATTTCTATCTTTCACTTCGCCGAGCAAATAAGTTTGAAGTTAAAAAGCTCCTTGATTTGAAAATCCTGCAGCTTGAATCTTCAAATCTTTATGGGCTGATATGTTTGTTTCCTTCTAATAATTCAATTAAGAGTCTTATAGTTGATTCACTGAAATTCACCGAACCTGATGGTATGACAATGCTTAGCATGGAGATGTTGTTTGATGCTTTCCCGAATGTGCGCTTGCTTTCTTTGCGGTCTGGGGCGTGGTCTGAAATGGAGACATGTTTTATTGCTGGAGGTTTGCAGAGAAGGATTGGAATGAGGGGGCTGGAAGAAATTATTGCACAGTTAGTGATACATGACGTTGAGGTCACCTTGTCTTTTATTTTTGCAATCTTGGATAAATGCAGCAACTTGTTAGACATTGGGCTGCTCATTCACCGTCAAGTGGATCCAAATATTGCTAGCAACGTCATCTCTCGGTGTACAGCTGAACATCCAAGAGTCAGGTGGAGATGGGGAATGTGGAAGGAAGGTTCTAATGATGCTTGGATCTCGGAGGGCATCTAATGGCCAATGTTGGATATTGGAATGAGAGAGAATAACCCTATTCTGTTTGAGAATTGTAACATTCAGAAAAAGTATTGCTTGACAGAAACTGGTATCCTTGCAGAAGTTTAGGAACATTTATGAAATAATCTAGATATTGTTTGGTTGAGGGTTGCACAGTTTAGAGGCTACTAGAGTTGCTATATAGTTGCTTGGTAGCCGTGCCAGTGTTGTAAAAATTATTTTGGAAAGTTTCTTTTTTTCTCTTCCGGCTCGGCTTCCAGCGATAGCGATGGGGAAGAGTTCTTTCTTGTACAGTTTTACAGTGTATATATGTTTTTGGAGAAGGCATAATAATTTGTACACATCAACAGTTAAACTTATGCTGAATTTAATGTAATTTTTTAATATTTCCCTTAATGGAAAAATCTCCAATAAGACTCCATTTGTTGGGTACACACACGTATATATATTCAAAATACCAATCCAAACAATCCAAAAACATTCATTAAAAATAATTTATATATATATATATATTCAAAATACCAATCCAAACAATCCAAAAACATTCATTAAAAAAATTATATATATATATATATATATATATATATATATATATATATATATATATATATATATATATATATATATAATGAATGTTTTTGGATTGGTATTTTTAAAATGTTGGATCATTTTCTTTCCGGATGCATGGCATTTATAAAAAGTACATGAAAACAATGCACATACGGTGAGTGGTGAGTGAACAGTCACTATGAGTAATATAATATTTTTAATAAATTTAAAAATAATATAGGATAATATGACATTTTGAATAGTATAAAATTATTATATTGTTAATAAATTTAAAGAGAAAATTTGATATTTAATTTAATTATTTTAAAGGAATAATATGCTAAGCGATATTGGAAAAACTTACAATAGTTTCAGGGAAAATCATGTAATAATCTACAATGAAATTATGCATGAGATAAAGTTTTATATTTTACATATGCGCTTAAGTAAATTTACAAAAATTTTTATACAAATAAAGTAAAATATATATTATTTTTGCATAATTTTTTTGGACAATATTAAATGACAAAAAGAAAATTACCAAATTGGCCAAAAATGGGTAAATTTGTTGATTTCTTGTTTTTTTTTCAAAAATACCCTTTATTAGAAAAATAGAATATAAAATTTTAAATTTGAAAATATATTAAGACATAATTTTTATCTTAAAATTCATATGTATTAATCCTATCTAGCGTTAAAATTATAAATTACTTCCAACATACACAACATGTTTTTTTTTTTCCAAATCTGCTGCAAAACGATTAGGGAAAATATTTGCATTAAAAAAAAAAAGCTGCCGAAAAATGCAATTAAGCCACTGAACTTTTTTCTTCTTTAATTGGAATATTTCAAAAGTTAAGGTATTTTTGTAGGAATTTTTTTTTTTTACCAAACTATTTTTAGAGTATAAATTTAGTGATTATAAATAAAATTACCAATGTAAAAATGTACCATATAGGGTATGGCTAAGTTCACTTAAACTTAATCCCATCAGTCTAAGTTATTTAAGTTTTTTTCAATAGTAAACAGGTTTTAAACTGATATAGGTAATAATTTTTGAGGATCACTTGAAAAGAAAAACAAGCATTTATGCAATTATAATTCTATTATTTAAATATAAACATAAAGTTTGACGGTTTGAGTAATATATGAGTAGTGTGTGTATTTTTTTTATATTGAACATATGAATAGTCAAAGTTTATTTATATATATATATATATATGTGTGTGTGTGTGTGGATATTGGATTTTGAGACGGCTCTTTATTAGAGTTACCTAATGAGCAAGCGGTTTCTCATAAATAGATAAGAAATGAAAGTACCCGAATTTTTTTTAATATTTTCAAAATAATTTTTTTGGGGCTCTACCTATTTATCTCTTTCAAAAAATGCAAAATGAGGAAATTGATTTCTAAAACTTGGAGTAGTTTTGAGTGTTACAGCCTTATCTCAACTTACAGACCTCATAATTAGATGAGTCCAAAGACATTTGAATTTTAAGATATATATCTAAAGCTTTGATAAAGAAACCTAAACCCAATTCATCCTTAAGATTCACAAAATTAGGCTTGAATATAGATGATCCGAATATGTCCTTGCACCTAAAACAGTCTATAGTAATTTAGGCATAACTTTCTCCATAAAGATCCTTTTAAGGTGAATCTAATTTTGATAAAAACTAAACTCATTTTAAAACAATTTTCATAAAGAGAGAATGACCTAATTCTGAACCTATTGTTCCCAGTAATTTTTTAAAGTTAGAACATCAATTATGAACCTGAAGATTTTCTAGGAGTAGTCGTCAGTGTTTAGCCATAAATCCCAATATGTAAACCAAAATTGAGTGATTCTTGATTTATTGAAAATCTAAGACACAGGAAAACAAATGTTAAGACGATACCTTATAAAAAAAATGGTGTCTTCTAGTCTAAAAATTGAAAAATATTTCAGATTAGAGTCAGATGGCTAAGAATAGGGCATGGCTCAAGGGTGTGAGTCACGCCTTTGACTCCCACATGCATTATGCATATGAAAACAGAGAAAAAATTGGGAAAAAAAATTATTTCATCCCAATCCAATTGGAATATTTTTAAAGGGGGATGATTATCCAAAAGGGCGATATATTTTGCCCTCCTTAGGCCATGTTCTCTCTCTCTCTCTTCTTTTTTGTCTTCTTCTTTTTCTTGTTCTTCTTCTTCTTCCTAGGGGTGTGCAACGGTCAGTTCAGTTCAATAACCGAACCGAAATGCTCGAACTTTTAATATTTTTGTCAATCAAACCGAACCAAATTTATAGAATAATCGAATTTCAAACCGAATCAAAATTTTCAATCGGTTTGGTTCGGTTAATTGAAAAATCAAAAATTAAAACTATTTTAAAAAAATGTGTCTAAAAATTATAAATCATAATATACTAAAGTAAAAAATCTAAATTGTACAAAATAAAAGTCCAAATTAAAGATATAATCCCAAAATATATAATAAATAATACAACAAAATCATTTAATAAATTTTTTCATTTAATCGATTTTCAATTTAATCGTGAAAATTTCAAATTATCGCCTAAAAATAGATATTAATAATTGATAAATGTACTCATATAATTTACAACTCAAAATAAGATAATTTACAGGTACAAAATAATTATTCAATTAAAAAATTCAAAAAATTATATAATTATATAAAAATTTGGTTCAGTTTTTTACTGTTTTTTTCTTCAAAAATCGAATTGAAAAACTGATTTATTTCTAAAATTCAAAATCGAAACCGAATAAAAAAACTGAGCAAAATTAAAAAATTGGTTGCTTTGGTTTGGTTTTTCAATTTGAATCAAAATTTGTTCACCCCTACTTCTTTCTTTTGCACCTCAAGAAAATTAACTAAAAAAATGCAAAACAACACAAAATAATTGGAAAAAATCCTTATAACAGTAAATCCTTGTTATTTGATAGAATCAACACTGGAAGTAATATTTTTGAGTTCCAAAATCTATAAATCTAGTGTTTAATTCAATTTTACCATGTAAATAACCATTTATTTATTTTTTTAATATATGATTTTATTAATTTAACTTTGTTAATATTTTGTTAATTTATTTTATATTTATTGGTTAGTTAATTGTTAAATATATTAATTTGTTAACCATTTTATTTGTTAATTAATTTGTTACATTAGCTTATTAATTAATTGTTTCATTATATTAATTTGTTAATTAGTTTAATATATTAGTTTATCTATTAATTAATTTTTTCTATTATTAATTTGTTAATTCTTTATTTAATATGTTAGTTTAATTTATTAATTTATTTATTTGTTAACTGTTTAGCATATTTGTTAATTTGTTATTTTTAATCTAATTTCTAATATATTTCATTAATATTATATTCATATATAATTTTATTATTTCATCAATATTATATTGTTAATATCCTTTTAAATGTATTTGTTACTAATATTTATTTTTATATTTGTATTTGCATTTGCCTAATCAATTAATTATATTAATTTATCACTTCATTTTCAATTTATAATATTGTCTATTAATCTCCTATTTAATGCTATTTTATTGGCCTAATTACTTAGTATTTTCAATTCAATTGTCAAATAGCTTATTTACATATTTGTATAATATTTAATTAATTTTAATTCAATCATATTATTCACTATAAGAAAATTTCAATTTAGCAACGAAAAATGTTAATTTTTAATTGCTAATTGTTAATAAAAAATAGCAACGGAAACTTTGGTTGCTAATTCGGTAGTTGCTATTTTTAGCAATGAAAAATGAATTCTATTGCTAAAATTAGCAACGGAATAAGGATTTTCGTTGCTAAAATTAGCAACGGAATTCCGTTGCTAAAAACATTTCCATTGCTAAATTCTCCCACCAATAAAAAAATTAACAATGGTTGCTGTCCATTGCTAATCTGTAATAAAAATTATTACAATTTTTTAATATCAAAAATTCATGAATGACAGAAAAGAAAGTTTGGGACATTGCATACTTGGAAGAGCCATTGACTGATAAAAACATATGATTACAAGGCAATGTAATGTAAACCAAAAATTAACATAAACTTTAATGCCATATACTGAAGGTCAGTCTTATCCAACAAATACAAAAAAATCTTTGAAGTTCTAATGTAATATAGATCCAGCAAACAAGGTCTGATGTTATGCAGATTGAAGGCTTGATGTTATGCATGCTATATTTTGGATTAGTAATTGAAGGCCTAATGTTATGCATGCTATATTCTAGAAACCAGCTTGCTCTAATTTGTTAGCTACACTTATAGACCTTTACATTAACAAGAGAGCGTATTAAAAATAAGAAGACAAGCAAAGAGTTCTGCCATTAGAAAAATCTAGACAGCAGCTTAACAAAGCACTGATCTTAATTCTCACTCAGGAAACCAGTATAAAAAGTTGCCATTTCCCTCACTAGTATCCTTATAAATGCTCAATCCCAGTTTTAACATCTTAGAAATAGAAGAATAGAGCAATCAACATATAAGCAAATAGAAGTAGAAATGCTAGTTCTCCCAGCATCCTCAACAATCTCATATAAAGATAGATTTACTTAACTGCCTAACTGAAGTATTATTGACTAGTGGGTATAATATGTCAATAACTTGTTCCCTTGGTTCTTTTACTGAACTTCATATAAAGAACAAAACAAGAGAGAGAGAAATCACAAGTAAACGATCAAACATAATTACATACCATTATTTGAAAAGTCACTGCTCACAAGTACATTAATAGAGTTATTAATATGGAGGCAATGAATCAAAAATGGGAACAATGCATCACAAGCTGTAACTGCCTCACCTAGCCATGAGAGAGCCTCCACAAACCAGACAAAAAACTAAAATCAGGTTATAAAACACGGGACACTAAGAAAAGGGAAAGGAAAAAGAAAAGAGAAGATAGATCAACCATCCAACAAAGAAAATCGTAGCATCAAAACCTGCTCAAAGCATCAAAAAATGAAGACTAAAGAAACATTAACATTATACTTGCAGAATAACTTGTTGTTCAACCTTTATAGAGAATAAAAGAAAAACTTGGTACATCCATGTAAGAAAGATTAAAAATTAAATCAATAAATTAAAAATTCCAAGTTTTTGGACAAAACAGACCCCAATTTTGTTATAAAAAAACAAAAGGAAAAACAATTTACATAAAACCAAAGCACTAGATAACAAACAACTAAAAGAGAAACATACCACCAATGAGGTTCTCACTGCAAGATACCGTGATTAGAGAGATGAATTTTTGGCCATGGCTAGACTGCCTGATTTGTCCATTATAGCTTAATCATCACTATTAGTAGAAGAAACAGGAGCAGAATCAGTAATAGTGAGCCTTTCGTGTTTCACGTGTTGGGTCATGGGTGTAGAGTTTTGCTCTGCATTGCAATAGCTTATGTGAGAAAAAATATAACAAATCTGATAATCAATGAATAGAAATAGAAAATGACACAAATGGGGGCTTTATCAGAGATTAGGGTTTAAGAAGAAGAAAAACATGGAATTAAAATGGAAAAATCCCATTAAAATGGAGACATTTGAATAACCCTTTTTCCCTCTTTCTCCACTTCTCTAGTTCATATATCTTCTTCATGAACACATATTGCATATTGACTGACTTCGCCATTGGCTTGGTAGCCATTAACAGTAGCCATCATTATTTTCTTGAAGTTTTAAAAAAGAAGTGCAGAAGAATATAGATACTTTCAGATCAAGAAAAGACAATGATATTTCAATTGGGGATTTCAAAATCGGAGAGGAGGATAAAAGATTAAGAAAAGAAAAAAAGATTTCTCTATACGTAATAAGTGAGGGAGAGGGAGATTATCGCGAGAGAGGGGAAGCGGAGGCTAGAATTGTTAAGGCTAGGGAGAGGGAGAGCGAGAGGGCAAGGATAAGGAGGAAGAAGCAAAATGGCGAGGCAAGGGGAGAAGAAAAAAAGTGAAAATACCAACCGAAAATTTTTTCGTTGCTATTTTAATTTTGTTGCTATTTTACAACGAGAAATATATTCCGTTGCTATTTTAGCAATGAAAAATAATTTTGTTGCTATTCTAGTAACTGGATTATGTTAAGGTAGGTTATTTAGCAATGAAATTATTTTCCATTGCTAATTTAACAATGAAAATTAAATTCCATTGCTAAATATCCTACCTTAACACAATTTAATTGCGAAATAGAAATGAAAAATACATTTCATTGCTATTTTAGCAATGAAATTTAATTTTTGTTGCTATTTTAGCAACGAAATTTAATTTTTATTGCTAAATTTGATTGCTAAGTTTTGGTGCTAAAATTTCCTCCCTTTTTAGCAACAGAAAAGCACCATTTTTTTTATTCTGCTGCTAAATCTAAAAACTTCAATCAAATTTAGCAATGAAATTAAATTTTCATTGCTAATTAGCAACATAATTTGTATTCCATTGCTAAATTAGCAACGGAAATAATTTTGATATTTTCTTTTAGTAATTTTTATTGTTGTTGATATTATTTTTAATGATAAGATTTATAATTGTCATTATTAATATTATCATTAATATTACTATTATTGTTATTATCAATCTTATTATTTCTACTATTACTTATATACTTTTAATATATTATTACAATATCAATTTTATTTATATTATTTCATTTATTAATTTATCTTATTATATATTTATTTAATTCTTTTATTTTATTATCCACTATTTTATTTAATTCATTATTAACTAATTATTTTTCGTGTCATATTTTAATATACACACCGCACATTTAGAGTTAGGATGGACCATGCAAAGGAGCATATATTAGGATTTACTTTATTTCTTTATTCCTTATTGATAATTTGTGGATTTTTAGAAAGATAGGAGTCGTATGTGAGGGATATAAAAGTGCTGTATGGGTTTATGCATAGTTGTTAGGAAGGAGTGGTTGTACTTATTGAGATGAGAATCTTGCAAAAAGAAAGCTAGCTTGATTGGTCCAAGCTTGAACTCTCTAAAGCTTAAATCAGTTTTAAACCTTTAAAGAGAGAGAGTGAGAGAATATTGAGTTCTCTTATGAGTGTCCCTATTTTTAGAAATGAACCTAATATTTATAGGAGTGGAAATTCCACTAAGAGGCCTACTCTCTATAGTCAGAGTAGGTAGAGGTGATGTGATTTTTAACAAGCGATGGTAGCGTGTGTTAGACATATCTGCGGATAAGATAAGGTCATAAGGTTCGATGGGGTTATCCCATCAATTGGATTTTGGTGTGCCTTTAGTAGTGTGTTCGGGACAGAATAGGTTGGGCTTTTAGCTATTCAGGCCTCTTTAACCAGTTAGATTTTTGCTTTTTATTGGCCCATGTGTTTATGAAATACTGAGCATTATCACTTATTTTATTATTCAAACCTATATTATTATTTAATGCCTTTTATTTGGTTGTAATAGCTAGTAAAAATGGGTTTTTGTACAATAGTTAGGAAAATTCACTTTAAATATTTTCTACTCAATTAATTTGGGGTTTTTGACATAAAATGGACCGATGTCCACTTTTATCCCAAATATCACACGGATTATTCTTTTATAAAATATGTATAAGGGAATTAATGTTCCCAAATCAATTAATATCCCAATTTATGAATGTCTTACTTGTATTATATATGTCATTTTTCACCTTTCTTCATTTATTGGAAATAATGGTTTTTTAAGTGATTAACTAAGAACTCACTAAATGATTTTTCTACAAATTTAAGTGAAATTTTTCTATAATAAAAAATACCAATGTACCTATTTTTATCCATAAAATAACATGTAAATTAAGAATTTATTTTAAATGATTTTCCACCTTAAAATTAATTAACACGATTCTTTTTCAAAAATCACGTGGGATCAAACATCCCTATTTTCTATCCAAAATACACTAAAAACCCTTTTGTGTAAATATGCATTCGAAGACCAATTTTCTTATCTATATGAACTCAATTAATTTTCCAATTTATATTTGATTTTATTTTTATAATTATTCTTAATATGCTTTCCATGCTTTTACAGCTTTTGATATATATGCTTTACAGCTTTTCAATGTGCTTAAGTGCGCTTCTATTTTCTATCATAATAATTTATGTGAGAAAGAAGATAAAATAAATTAATCATTAAAACTCATTTATATAACACTAACCAAAGATATAAATAAGAGTGAGGTCCCAAACCATCTCTAGTTTTGGCCTAATGAAGTTAAAACTCACTTTCTCAATGTTTTATTTGGTGGCGACTTCATGATACCTGCCTTGTGGTGCCAAACAGATCCTTTTGTAGGTTGATTGTCAATAATATATGGGAATAAAATTCTATCTTTATGAAGCAACCGGCCTTTACAAGTTAAATGAATCTTGATTCGATCTTAAGCCTTAAAGGCTGATTTTTAAGAACAAATCGAATGCCTACGGGATTCAGCATGTGTCACAGTGGCGACTCCATTGGGGACCATGAGATTTTGCTCTAAAAAGACCTTTGGTTAATTTAGCATAAATGAGTTTAGAGATTAAAATATTTTATCTCTTTTTGAAAGATTACATTGCATTTATGCTAAGGCCTTAGAATTAAGTTAGGCATCCCTCTTTTAGCCCCAGTGTAGTCTTAAATCGTAACCCAACATTCATTCAATGTAGAAAAGTGTTAAGGATAATTAGTAGAACAAGCCTCATACCTTTTGGTATATCAAATGGTGATCCGATCGATCGTCACGTTTGTGATGAGCTTTACCTATTTGTAAGGACCATGGTTGGGTAGCCCTAAAGCTATATTACTAGATCGAAAGTCCATGTCATTACAAGAAAATTTGGAAATAGCAACGAAAATTAGCAACCGAATTTGGTGAATTTCCATTGGTAATCAAAATTAGCAACCGAAAATAGCAACGGAAAATTCGATTGCAATTTTGGCAGTTGGTAAATTTAGCAACCGAATACTTTCCGTTGGTAATTTAGCAACTGTATTATATTCGGTTGCTAAATTTACCAACCAAATATCCATTGCTATTTTTGGTTGCTAATTTTTATTAGCAACGGAAATTAAATTCCATTGCTATATCCGACCAATGTACATTTCGGTTAATTGGTCAACATTACCAACCGAATTCAATTTCAGTTGCTAAATTTAGCAACAGAATAGTACTTCGGTTGGTAAATTTAGCAACCGAATTGTAATTCCATTGCTAAATTTAGCAACGGAATTTTTGTTCGGTAGGTAAATTTAGCAACCGAATTGTGATTCCGTTGCTAAATTTAGCAACGGAAAATGAATTCGGTTGCTAAATAAAAACTATTGATAACATTATAAATTGTAAAATTATGCTAGCTTTGTTAGATTGGCATAATATTTTAGTTAAATCAAATTATTTATTTATAAATAAATATAATTCAAATTCATTATGAAAAGAAAATATTGTTATTGATAATATAATATTAAGATTGTAATGCACAAAAATATAAATCCTAAAAATATATTATATTACTGTAAAGTAAAATTCTATGAAAACCATAATAAAAACAGCATAAAATCAGTATCAATAACAATCTAAAAATAAAAGTCTAAGTTATGTAGCTGGTGGAGGTGAAGGACACCATAATAAAAGCAACATAAAATCAGTATCAATAACAATCTAAAAATAAAAGTCTAAGCTAAGTAGCTGGTGGAGGTGAAGGAGAACGATTTGACTGCTGGGCACCCCTGGTTTCCAAATCTTCTACTCGATTCTTTAGTTGGGTTACAGTATCCATCAACATGGTGACTGCGGTCTCTAGCTGAATGACTTTCTGAGCATCGCTTACTACAAGCAGCTATAGATGATGTAGAGGAATTCGAATGTGAAGTATTTGCAATTGAACCTAAACCAAAAATCCTCCCACGGTTATTCTTACCACCAACTACTTGAAGAAAAATCTGGCTCTCATCAACACTTTCAGAGCTCTGCCGCTGTTGAATAAGAGTCTCTTGTATTGGCTCCTATCATTATAATAATTAAAATTAATTAGCTATATTATTATAAAATAATTAATATTGTTGTATAAATTTAACATACATTGAGTTGTCTACAACGGGTATTGACGAATGTCTGACCATCATGCTTCTTTGTGTGAGTGTGCATAAAAACTTCAAGATATGTAGGCTTTCTACCCATAGTTATTTCCTGTATAACAAGCAATAATCAATAATAGTCAAAATACCACTATTCATTCTACAATAAGGGAAAAAAATTTCACAATTACAACTAAAAAATAGAATAAAGAGTAATGTAGCATTCAGATTTACAAGCAAGAATGTAGCATTCAGATTTACAAGCAAGAAACAGATTGTAGCTAAAAGGTATAGGAAAATTAGCCTTTTACTACAGCAATAACTTGAGTTTTGAAAGAACACAGAAAGAAACAATTTAAACGAAAGGCAGATGAAGGACAAAAACAAACACATATAAGAGTTTAATTTATCTTCCAGAAAAACACACCATAAAAGAAATAGTCCTACTAGATACATAAACATGTGAAGCATATTTCATTTGAATGAGCCAACAGGTGACTAACATCTAATCAAGACCCCATATAAGTTGCTGTGGCAAACATTTTATCACCAATGACCCAACAAGTAAATTTCTAAAATGCTCAGGTTTTCCCTGAGTTGCTGGGACATTATGCAATACATTAAAGAATTTTGGATCCACATCAGAAGCTGTTTCAAAATAAAAGCACCTACAGAATCAAATTGACATAAAATGTTATGCCGTTTGTTATAGAGGTGTAGCAAAAAGCCAGGCAACACAATCATTTTTTCAAATAAATAACCAGTCTCCTAAGGGTTTTTGAGATGTACACACACAAACACATCTCGTTCTAAAAATTAAAAAAAAAGGAAAAGAGTAAATTGTAAAAGGATCATACTGCATTCACAAGTTCCATCACTTCAATGGAAGTGGCCAAGAATACCTTCCAATTGAAAGAGGATTGACCAATTCTAAGCAATATAATAAATTGACATGCATGGCTCCATGTTTATACCATAATTACATGCAAAGAATAAAGATTTACCTGGCTTTTTCTACTGCTTTAAATTTATGTTTTGCGAGGTGGTCAAGAAATACTGAATTTTTTGTCTACTATTCATAGTGTACACACACACACACACCCAAATCCATATACACTACTGATATACTGTCATATGGTTATTAAAGCTGCAAGGAGCTGGAGGGGCTTAAGGCCTTGGAGACAGGAAAAGCTTAAAAAATGATAAAGGTTACTCATAGAAAGAAAACAAATAAAATCAACTATGTTTGTCCAATGAATTGCATGGGCCACAAGTGGTAGTCAACTATGTAGTATTTGAGTTCTAACCTCTAAACCTCAAACTAAAACAAATTGTCTTTTCAAGTTCCAGGTCAATCAAAGTTAGAAAAGCATAGTAGGGAATTTTATCTATTTTCCAAATTCAGCAGCTTCAATTTGCATTTAGTAGCTAAAATGAGCAGCAAACCAACCACATTCAGCCATCCAATAGAGCTGAGCAATAGTGGAAAACAAATAGCACATTCAGCCATCCAATAATTATACATTTATAGAGTAAAATGTAAGCATAAAATTCAGAGACTTACCAGTTTAGACGCATGCTCGTGATGGCTCAAAGTTCCTCCAGTGTGCATGACTAGACTCTCACCATTTGAGCCTCCCCGCCTATTTGAAGAATTCCTATCTGAACTGGCAATTGCTTCGGGTGTTGTCCAGTATTGTGCCAATGATTCCATATTTCTTCAGAAATAAAATTAGGTCGTTGACCACCCTTGTGTAAATTACATAGAAATTCTTTATATCGTTGGCGGGCTCGCTTTTCCCAAACTCCATAAATGACATCATTAAATTTTGAATCCCAAAAAAATTCTTTCTGAAAAAAAACATAAATATTGCAAAGTACAATAGATAATGCATTAATGTATGAAGCTAATTATTTTAAAACATAAAATGTTATTTATTTTTGTACCTCAAACTCCTGATAATAAAACTCCTTTGTCTGCAGAGAAAGATTTTTCCAAACATAACCCTCAATTTCTATCTTCTCCTTGAATGTGGATCTGATTTTTCTTGAACAAATACCTGATGGAATAAACCTATTAATATGAACAAAATCAACATCAAATTAGATATCCATACTATTAGTATAAGTTTATGTTTTAATCTTGCAATACAAATTTTTTTATAATTAAACTCACATATCATTGATAATCTTAATGTAAATTCTTCCATCAACTCCCTTTGCACTAGGCTGGAGTCCTTCATCCTCAATATCGAAACCTGGTACTTGTGTAGGCATAGATTCAAGGTTTGAGATCGGAATAGATGCATTTACATGGTCAGCAGATATATTTGGGTTGTTGGATGCTGAATCACTTGGTTGATTAGGAGAGTCATTGCGGTTTGTTGGTGAAGGTGATGCCTCATATTGCTGGTTAGGGTGGACTTGTCCACTGTTGTCTCCATTAGATGTTAGTCTGAATCTTGGTGGTAGTAATGATTTTCTTCTTTTGGGTGGCATAATTTAAACCTGAAATTCAAAGATATTGAATACACTTCTTCAAATCTAATTATATAATTATATTAAAGAATATGTAACATTAGTACATCATTACAATAATAAAACATTTTGGTTTTGAGATAATAAAACATACACAATTTAATCGCTATCATCACTTAATTGCACATCAAAATCATCCTCTGTTTCTGAATATTCAGAATTAAAGTCAGACTCATCTTCAGAATTCTGTCCATCTATGGATTCCTCATCATCTCCAGATAAAATTTCCACAAATTCATTACTTGGATGATTTAAAATTTCATTATCGAAACATGCATTTATTTCATGTACATCCGGTTCTTCTTCCTGAAATGCTTCACTTTTTTTTGTCTTGCTTTCTCCCTTTGCTTGTCCATCAAAAACCCCTCTTGGTTTAACTTTGCAAACGGTTAACCAATCTGACTTATCCCTTCTTAAGCTGGTATAAGGGACATAATACACCTGGATCGCTTGTATTGCTAACACAAATGGTTCAAATTGCTTAAATCTTCTCCGTTGGTTGATTTCAGTAAGATTATATCGGCTATGTACTTTTGTTCCGACGTTAGGAGTTGGATCAAACCACTCACACTTAAAAAGTATACACCATTTTATCGACAATGCAGGATATTCTATTTCAAGTATCTAAATAATTTTGCCAAAATAATCTATCAGTTCCCCTTGTATGCAAACCCCACTGTTTACTGTTGCCATGCTATGTCCATGCTTTTCTATATGAAATTTATATCCATTAACGAAATAGACAGGATATGATTTAACAGTTCACAATGGCCCTTTAGCAAGATCACATATGAGCTTGTTTTCTATTCTATTTTCAAAAGCCTACATAAAAAAAATTTAATCAATACATATAATATTTTGTAAGTTTTACAGTAATTGCAACAAGCATTCAATTTTATTGCACTCTACAGACTTACATAATTTGTAAACCATCTTGGAAAGTTTTTATCCACTTCTTTATTGATGTCATGTTGTGAGTTTCCTGGCATTAGCTCGCTTAAAAACCCCTCGTATTCACTAAAAACATTATATGTTAGTCTTAGTTATAAACTCTAATCATCTAGAAAAATAATTTAGCCAATTTCAACTATAACATAAACTTACTGTATAAAAGGTCGAATTTCTTGGCAATTCAATAAAATGTAACCATGTGCAGCCTCCATTTCTTTGTCTGTTAACATTCTTCTTATTGAGTGTCCATGTGTTCGGCCAGGATATTTAAAAATAGATACGTTATCATCACCAATCCGCTCACCCCCATCGTCATTACGAGGAACTTTTCTTTCTCGAGTGATCACATGAGGCTCAAAATAATGTGAACAAAATGTACTTGTTTCCTCCACTAAATATGCATTGCATATAGAGCCTTCAACTCTACCCTTATTTTTAACATTTTTCTTCAAGTGATGCAAATTCCTACATTATAATTAGGGTAATTATATTAACTAATTTGGTGTAGAACTATAAAAGTTTTAGCAAGTTTTGATATAAAAGTAAAATTACCTCTCGAATGGATACATCCATCGATATTGAACTGGACCAGCAAGTTTTGCCTCGTGTACTAAATGTACAGGTAGATGCTCCATACAATCAAAGAAACTTGGTGGAAAAATAGTCTCTAATTTGCACAAGATAACCGGAATGTCCCTTTCTAATCTTTCCATATCAGACAACTGTAATTCAGAAGCTGTTAAGGTTTTGAAAAACAAACTTAATTCCGTTATAGCTTCCCAAACATTATTCGGTAAGAGCTCTCAAAATGCAATTGGAATGAGCCTCTGCATAAATACATGACAATCATGACTTTTCATTCCAAATAATTTGTACTTCCTCATATCAACAAACCTTGCCAAGTTTGAAACATATCCATCTGGAAACTTTAGGCTTCTCATCCATTCACACAAAGTTTGCTTTAGTTTTTTTATCCAAAGTGTAACATGCTTTTGGATATTTTCCTATATTTGGATCTTTATCTAACTCGCTTCTTCTACAGAAAATTTTCAAATCGGCTCTTGATTTTGCATTATCCTTGGTCCTCCCTTCGATGTTCATGATTATGTTGAAAAGATTGTCAAAAATATTTTTTTCAATATGCATAACATCTAGATTGTGTCGTATCAAATTAGTTCTCCAATATGGCAAATCCCAAAATATACTTCGTTTTCTCCAACTGAAGTTTTGACTTATGTTACTATTAACCTCTTCACTTTCAAGTTCTATAACTTTTAGTAATCCTAACTGATCAATCTCCCGCAATATATGATCACCAGATTTATTAAGGGGAGGAGGTGTTTGTACAATCCTGTTCTTAATGAATTTTTGTTTATTGCGTCTGAATGGATGATCTAGAGGAAGAAATTTTCTATGATTGTCAAAACATGATGTTTTGCCCCCTTTAGGAAGATGAAATGCATCAGAATCATTGCCACAGTAAGGGCAAGCCAATTTCCTTGCTGTGCTCCATCCAGACAACATAGCATATGTAGGAAAATCACTAATAGTCCACATCAAAGCTGCTTTCATCTTAAAAATTTTTTTAAGAGACACATCATATGTTTCAACCCTGAATTCCCAAAGATGATTCAATTCAGCTATCAATGGTTGTAAAAACACATCAATTTTATGCTTTGGATTTTTAGGCCCTGGTACAATGACCGTCAAGAATATGTATGCCTTGTCCATACACATCCATGGTGGTAAATTATATGGAGTAATTATGATTGGCCATGATGAATATTGTTGGCCCGATTGACCAAAAGGTTGAAAGCCATCTGTCGATAATCCCAACCTGACATTTCGACTTTCTGCTGCAAACTCAGTATGTGTGTCATTGCAATGTTTCCATGCGAGCCCATCCGATGGATGGGTCATACTTTCATGATTCTGTTCATGTTCATTATGCCATCTCATGTGGGCTGCAGTAATATCAGAGGCATACAGTCTTTGAAGTCTTGGATTTAGCAAAAAATAATACATCCGCTTCCAAGGAACTAGTTTTTGCTTTCTAGTACGCATTCTTGGTTTGAACCTAGGTTGACTACATTATTTGCACTCTTCTAATTCCACATCTTCTCCCCAAAACAACATACATCCTAATCTGCAACAATCTATTCGTTCAACGGGCAAACCAAGACCCCAAATAAGCTTCTTTACTTCATAAAAATTCTCAACCATTTTATGATCAGGAGGCAATGAATCATTGTACCAGGTAAGAATTTTATCTAAACTTTGTTCAGAAATATGACCTTCAGACTTTATGTTCAATATTCGGGCAATGGCAGACAGTTGAGTCATTTTTTCACAGTTTGGCCATAATTCTTGGTCAGCTGACTCTAGTAAGTCAAAAAATCTTTTTGCAAATGGGTTTGGTTCCTCTTCACTATTCTGCATATTTTCTTCAAAGGAATAACCAGCTGCATCATAAACCATTTGTGCGTAAATATTTTCATTTACATCCACATTATTTGGTCGAATACCAGCTACCCCTGCAAATCCATCTATATTTATTGCTGATGATGCTTGATTACCCCATGAGGTGCTACAAATTATTGGCTCCCCATGCCGTGTCCATTGAAAATAATTTGGAACAAACCCTTTTTTTAACAAATGTAGATGCACTTCTTCAGTAGGGAGGAAACAAATATGTTTGCATTTTTTACATGGACATCTGATTTTTAGACCATCCATATATGCAGGCTGTAAACTTGCATATTCAATGAATGATTGAACTCCCTCGGAAAACTCAATATTAATGAGACCATCTGGCATTAATCGCCTATACATCCAAGATCTATCAACATTACTCATGTTTGCATAACTGTTATTCAAATAAGGTAATTTCATAATTAGATTTATGGGTTAAATAAATAGGAAAGTTTTATCAATGTTTGCAATTCAGAATTACCATGAAAAAAGCATCATGACATAAAATTAACTTGCATCAAGGTACGTGGCACTCAACCATGATAACATAGTTATCCTTTGGAAACCAGTAGCCCACAGGTCGAATCGTTTCAGCCTATATACCTTGATACAACAGTGACACAAAAGAAGTATTTTATGTTATTTTATAATGGATTTTCAGCAAACCCAAATATGCAATTATATATTTGGATCCTACTCCTAACATAGGAACAAAACAATTCAGAATTACCATGAAAAAAGCATCATGACATAAAATTAACTTGCATCAAGGTACGTGGCACTCAACCATGATAACCGAGTTATCCTTTGGAAACCAGTAGCCCGCAGGTCGAATCGTTTCAGCCTATATACCTTGATACAACAGTAACACAAAAGAAGTATTTTATGTTATTTTATAATGGATTTTCAGCAAACCCAAATATGCAATTATATATTTGGATCCTACTCCTAACATAGGAATAAAACAATTCAGAATTACGATGAAAAAAGCATCATGACATAAAATTAACTTGCATCAAGGTACATGGCACTCAACCATGATAACCGAGTTATCCTTTGGAAACAAGTAGCCCGCAGGTCGAATCGTTTCAGCCTATATACCTTGATACAACAATGATAAAACTATCAAAGTAAAATAACTCAAAACCTGATAGCAGAGAGATCCCCCAAATAGCAACAACCCACGAAGAGCACAAGGACAGATCAGAAATGAAGACAACTATCAGCATTTGTCAAAATAGCTAGCTGGAGAAAGAAAAAACAGACAGCAAAGCTAAGCAAGTCAGGAGAGAGCAATATAAGAAGAGAAAACAACACAGAAGACCATATAAATTCAAGTAAAGGATTAGCCTTCTATTTCTAAAAAAATAAGAATTGACAAAATGATTAGAATATAATATACCCGAATCGTATGGTATATACAATAGAATTAGCTAGCCTCCTTGAAGGAAAAGTTGTTCCACCTTAAAAGCAATACAGTAAATAGAAAAGGATACACACAGACGTTAACTTGAGCAAGATATTAACATTCAAGACAAAATGATGATATACAGCAAACATTTGTCCAGGATTTTTCATACCTGTTACAATGGTAGCTAGTAACTATAAGAGTAAGAAGTCAAAAATTGATAATGTTGATGCCTTCTGAAACAAAACATCACAGGCAATGACACTTAAGTTGCATTATATTATTTCGCAAGTCAAGAAGCAACATATAAGGCCATATGGTCCTCACTCAGAATATACAGTCAATAATCCATACCGCAAACCATATAAACTCCTTAGTCGCAAGAGGTCTTGTTAGCTCGTGCTTATGCAGTGTTTCTTTTACAGTGCCTTTCACCTTGGATAAAAAAAATTGAAAGTTTTAACAAGACTGAACTGATTCTATAATTGCATTTTATATGAGACAGAAGTAAATATATAGATAAAGAACTGAAGTCCTAACTTCACATCACTACCCAATAATAGTGGAAAACCAGAAATCCAAAAATTCATCTTATTAACATCCTCAATATTAAACATTGCGCAACAAAACTGAAGCATAAACACCATTAATCACACCTGATTGTGGTAAGTGGTTGCAGACTCTAGAAATTGCCCATAAGCATGAACTGCCTGCTTTGTGTAGGGCTTCAAAGCCACCCTAACTTTGTCAACATGGGGCTTTGTGACAGTGGCAGCCTTATCAATGTATGGCTTGCTGAATTTCTTGGCTTCTTATAATACAATTACACTTTAGATGAAGCTTAAGATAGCAAATATATAACAATGTTTCACATGCCAGAATATTGAAACCTGAAAGTAAGGATCAACAATTTCTTGTACTCTGATGATGTGTGGAGTTATCGTAGTCCTTGAAGTTTCATAAACTTCAACTGCTTTTACTGTGAGTGATTGCACCTGAGGTACAACACGAGTTGCTATCAGCAACCACTGCTCCTTTACAGCAGGGATCCATTTCTTCAAAAAATAAGAAAAAGAGCAATCAGCACATGCTTCTAGTTTCCATATGCTTAAGCAACCGATCAATGTTTCACTGTAGGTCAACCCTTGAACAAAAAGGCACTAAGCTAATCAACAGTAAATATCTCAGGATCACCGATTCTTTAACTTTTAAGCGAGGTATAGCAAAAAGACATGCTCATGAATGTAATCTCTCATTTATGTTTAAATATTTAAATAAAAAGGACTAAAGCTGAAAATTTTAGAACTTAAATAAAATGAAATATATGGAACCATATAAAGCCAATACTTTTCAGAAATATTAACTCATTTCATTCAATAATTTGTCAATCTACAAATAATCATTAAGCTTGTCTTATATTAATTTGGTAGTCTAATAAATTAGGTGACTTGCATTAGTAATACACTAATTAAGAGGCTCCTAATCAAGACACCGAATGTTATATCACACTTCTACAGATGTGGATGCCCATCATCACCATCTATATCCAAATAAATATAGTAAAAAAATTTATAAAAAGCATATTATTGCATTATATTAAATTACTAGACATTTACTTTTATATACATTGAATTTAAATAAAAAACTGTATAAAACAAATAAATCATCTTTACATTGTTAAGTAAATTTAAGTGCTAAAAGAAATAAGCTATCACTGGCAGCAACTATTAATCCAATAACGATGCCCATAAAAATGAGTGAATTCCATACTGGTTTAGCAATCAACTGGCTAACTATATTTTAAAGTGCAACTAATAACAGAAAGAATGAAAAACAAAAATCACAACTTCATGACAATATGGAATAAAAAAGATATAATACTGCCATACAAATACAACCAATTTTTTTAGGCAAGGGCATCCCACCTTTACTCATTATATGGGTATACTAGAACTTAAAAGCAGTAAAATATTTACTTTAACAACTGAAAGATTCCATACCAGAATCGGATTTCATGTTCTAACAAGCTCTGCCAAGAATTATATCATAAGATAGTGGCAAACCCAATGATAACTCAGCAGCAAAAAAGGGGTTCCCTGCAAATAAAAACAATCCAAATTGCAGTATCATCAGCATCCACTTGTATAAGGTAGCCATTTTTATACTTGTATAAGGCAGCTAGTAACTGAGTCATTTTTAAGTCTAAGAGAACATAAACATAAATTGCAGAAGTTGTGACGTTACAACCTGAAACTATTAGATAATATGCATACGCTTGGACTTATAAAAAAATAAATTTATACCAAGTTTAGGTGGAAAACTATTAAACAAGGCATTGAAACTTGAAGCTCATTGTAGATGAATGCATAAAAAGGTCCAAAGGCAAGAGGATATTTGAAAATTGATGAAAGCAGGTATACAATTTGTATATTTTTCTCCTTTTATTTCTATATACATTGAAACTTGAAGCTCAAAACATTACGATTTTTTATTTGACAAAATAAAACATCACTAATAAGAAAAAGATAATTAATCATTTCTCCTTTTAATTTATAATATCTGCGTCGAAAAAATTTGCACCTAATAAAAACATGCATTTGCCTAATTCTCATGTCACTCAATTCATTTAGTTGCAAACATAATTCTGTGGACATGAATGAAATAAAGATTTTAATTTCTTGTATTGAAGTTTTAGCATTATCTTTAGATCTAATTAATAATCAATGATACAGATCTTATTAGTCAAATCTCATTTGATGTGTCATAGTCATATAAAATTTTGTGGTTTCATGTCAAAACTCATTCGTTATCGTAAATATTATTAGAAAAATAAAATTATATAATGTCAAATTGAATATGTGAAAAAATAATACATCCGAATTCTTTTGTAACTTATTCATAGTATTAATGTTGGTTAATATTGATAATTAATATATATGAATAAACATTTATTGGTTAACAGAAATCAAAATTAAAAAAGGATGGCATCAAGAGAGGCACATTCATTTGAGTTCACAAAAAATCCATCCATAAAATCATGTTTTCCAGAAACAAAATTAGTTGAGAGCTTTGAAAAGAATTCTTTGGCGAATGCCAAGATAACGCAACATTTGAAAGCCCATTCTTTTGATACTACTAATGACATATATAGTACAACTATTTCTATTGATGATATTTCTGTTTCACAAAATGCTAACCCACTTTCAGCCATCAATATTGAACTGCCTCATCCTTCTTCACCATTTATGTTATATAATAAGGCCTTGTTTAATAGTTTGCCACCTAAACTTGGTAATCATTCGCGTACATCACCTAGATTTTGAAAATAAGAAAATAAAATTCATACCCGAAATTTGTCGTCTGTGGCGAGTTGTAGCAAGTCAAGATGCTTGCCGTCGACTTCCTTGCTGGAGAGAGAGACAGAGGGGCGGCGCGCGGTGTGTGAGGGAGGAGCCGTCGACTGCTTCGTTAGAGAGACAGAGAGAGGGAAGGCGGTGTGATGAATGAGATGAAAACCTAGGGTTTTCACAATTTATAGTTCTAACAAAGGTAAAATTACTTAAATGCCCCTAATTTAGCAACGGAATTTAATTCTATTGCTATTTTTGCAACCGAATTAATTTCGGTTGCTATTTAGCAACGGAAATTAATTTCCGTTGCTAGTTTAGCAACTGAAAAAAATTTCGGTTGCTAAATAGCAACCGAATTTTATTCGGTTGCTATTTTTCTTTGAAAGTGAAATTTAGCAACGAAAATATAATTCCGTTGCTAATTTAGCAACCGAATAAATATTCGGTTGCTAATTAGCAACGAAATATATATTCGGTTGCTAAATTAGCAAGGAAAATAAATTTCGTTGCTATTTTCCGTCCTAAATTTTATCCACCATTTTTTGCCGCCTTAATTAGCAACGGAATTCAAATTCCGTTGCTAAATAATGGCGCCATAAATTCCCTCCACTTTTAGCAACGGAAGCTAACCAAATTTTTTTCGGTTGCTAATTTTATAAAAATCAACAAATTTTAGCAACGAAAAATATATTCCGTTGCTAAATAGCAACGGAAAATATATTCCGTTGCTAAACAGCAACGAAATTTTTTTTCCGTTGCTAAATTAGCAACGGAATCAATTCCATTGCTATTTTTCCGTTGCTATTTCAAGAATTTCTTGTTGTGTGTTATGGCATAGATACTTCCATTAGGGTGCATACACCATAACATATTGCTTAGGATGTGGGTTTTAATGTATTGAATAAATTTCAATAAACTTAGATATATGCTCATCAAATGATTTCATGCCTTGATGGGGACATTTTAGTTTATTTGGATTTTTTAAATGCACAATCACCAAAATCCTTTTGCATATGCTCTAAATAAGAAAAGGTTATGCTACCATTTTCTACCGTGTATTATACGCTTTCATCGGGTTCCCTAGTAACCTATGAGCTAATTTAGCCTAAAAAAGAGAGTTCATGACTTTTTATGTAGGAGCAATAAGTTTGGAAGCATTTATTTCCTTTCTTTTGCATATGGCTATCCATGCTACATATATATGTAAGCATTTTTAATAAATTGTCAATTAACAATAATTACTAACAAAATGTGCATGTTTTATGTGTATTGATTTTTTTGATGTATGCACATATCACCTTATGTATAATTTTTGCTTGCATAAATCGCAACCTGAAATGTAAATGAAAACTAAAGCATGTAAAACTTATGTGCATGATTGTGTATGAGCATACATTTCATTTTATGTGCAAACAAATAATGTAAAACACATATGCTAATCCTCTTTACCATAAAAATGCATGCCATGCATCATTATGTATTCATATTCATATATTGTATGCGTGCCATATATCATGTGTATGCTTACCATGTCCATGTATCATCCATCACTCTAATCTTTCGACTTTTTTTCAGCCATTCTAGATTATATACCCGGGTGCTTTAGGGGTCCAAATGATCCCCTTACTAGAGAGCTTCATCCAAGACAATTAAAAGCATAATCAAAATCAGAGATAGATTTGAGTTGGTTGATATTTTTGAATTGACTTCAGAAGTCATAGCCATGGTAGATCCATCACAATAGGAGCTTTTAATAGTTAAAAGTTAAATATGAGATTTGATGAATTTGAAAAGAGGAAGAGGGTTATGATGACTAGTTTGATGTCCACTTTAGTATAGCTTGTTGGACAGTAGCCTTTAACACCTCTCATTGCACATGGAGAACTAATTACTATTGAGAGCATCTCTATCATCTTTACTGCTATGAAACTTTTTTAGCCACCAAGTTTAGGGGCTCTACGACAAGAATTATGCCCATTGAAAAAAGAAAAGATAAGGGTGTTGCTCATGAGGAGGATCTCATCTTTGAGGAGAAAATGGAGCCTGTGATGACTCAGGTTCCGAAAGGTAAGGTGCCTCGGATAAAAGACCCAATTTTGAAAAAGATGGGAGAAAAGATAAAGGCCTTAGCCTGGGTTACATCTACTGGTAAAGGAATTAGATAGGAAGATAGGGATTTGGATAGTGAGGATATGCTCCCCTAGTGATTTAGGATGCTGAACTTGCTCTAATTTGATGGTACTTCTAATCTGTCTGCCCATATAAAGCAATACACACTAGTCATAAAGGGGATGGCTCTAACTAAAAGATAGAAGATTGAGTATTTCTGCCTCACTCTAATAGGTCTTGCCATTAACTTATACCACGGGTGAGATTACAGGACCAAGGAGGATTGGAAACTATTAATGGAGGAATTTTTAAAATAGTATGATTATAGCACAAGATTAGAACCGGCCTTGAAGGATCAAGAGTTACTACATCAAAAACCAGAGGAATCCTTCCACGAGTACCTTACCCGATGGAGGTACAGAGTGATGGAGATGAAGCAAAAATCATAGACTGCCAATCAGATCAGGTTATTCATTTAAAATGCCAATCCCTATCTAAAAGATGGTCTGAAAATGAAAATCTTAAAGGATTGGAAAACTCTCAAGGACATCGTCATTGAAGTTAAGAGAGAATATTTGAAAGAAAAAGCTCAAGCTATGAATACAAAAATAGGCAATCCTGGAAATAAGCAAAAGAATAGAGACTTAGATGAGGGAAATGAGGGGATCATAGGAGTTTTAGCCATAAAAACAAAAGGGAATCATTATACCATCATGGGTAAGCCACTATCTTGGTACCTCACTTGTCTTATTAGGCAAGGAAAGTTGCAACCATTACCAGCAAAGTCAACCATGAGCCAAGGAAAACCTGAACATAAAATTGATTTGTATTATCCTTACTACCAGCACACTAGACTATTGCCATCCTCTAAGAGATCTTGTTCAGAGCTTGGCTGACTCCCAACAAACATCAATCCCAAAGGGTGAGAATTAAGGCTTGATTTACAAGTTTTACATCATCACCAATATTGGGGGCACTGTCTAGGGAATGAAGATCTTGAGACATTGAAGGACTTTTTGCTGTCTATACCTACATTAGGAAAGGATGTAATAATCCATTCTTTGAAGAATGCAAAATGTGTCTCTAAAATATATAAATGTTTTGCTAACAATATTAATAATATGAGCTTTTCTTACATATACAATGTACTATCCTATAACATCATACATGGCAATAGTCATGGCCCATCTCTAAGTCATTGATCCAATAAGTACAAATCTTTATTTAATCTCGAATATAGAGATATTTTGAGTACATCCATCATGACTCTTGAAGTGAGTTTGAAAGGGAAAAATAAATAGTGGTAAAAATGGTTAAATCTTTGCCTAAACCAGTATTAATGGTGCCACAAGAAATGACATGAATATTGCAACATGTCATTCCCATCCTCTCTAATAGTAAATTCGAATAAAAAACCAAACTCTCTCAAGTAGGCAAGCCTAAACTTCAAGCCTAATTTAGCTAACCAACCCATTCAAAATTCTGAGAAAATCTGTAAGGGCTGATTGCCGATAGGAGTAAGATGCATGCATTACTCTCTAAGATTAAATTAAGATCTATTTTCTTTCATTATATGTCTAATCATGATTGTTATTATTTCCATATGATGCAAGTAAATATGAACGTATGCATAAATTAAGCGTAAACATATGGTTAACCCATCAAAACCTATAACATTCATAGAGACACATGCTAAAGTGGGTTTAATTCCAAGGTAATGATGGTAATCCCTCACATGAAAAAGACTTCTTTCACAATTTCTAAGTCTTTGAGGGCATCAAATGCTATATGCAGTCTGTAAAAAGGGCATATTATCCTTGGCTAGAATAAGATAGACTATTTCCTTTAAAATAATGAGAGAGTTCAAAAAGAAGACAAGGTAGAAAAAACTAAAAGAGATAACTAGAGAAAGCTTAACTGAAGACCAGGAACACTAAAAAAGGCATGCGAAGATCATCTACTGAATTGTATCCGAGATGGAGTCCCTTAACTACTAATGGTGCAAGTCATGCATTTTATGCATACATTCTTACATGTTTGCAAGCATTTTTGTACACATCGCACACAGTCTTTTAGATGTGTTGCTATATACATAACCTTGCAGGTAAAGTGAAAGCATGCTCTACTATCCTTGTTTTAATTTGCTTGGGCCTTTATATATGATAACCTAAAGACTAATGGATTTCTTGCATTAATATAATAGCCATCACATTGCCATTCTATTGTCAATTTCAAGGAGTATTCCTAGCTTAATTTATATGTCCAAGATTCTAACATAATTTTTCTTTTAATTTTAGATCCAAAGATCATTACCTTTCTAGTGCATTTAAGATGACCATGGTGTTGTCCTTTTTGAATTTTAGGGAGTATTTCTAACTTAATTTATCTTGCTAAGTTATGCCCAAGGTTTTGACATAACTTTCTGTTAGTTACCGGTTCAAGGATCATCACCTCTTTGATGTATTCACAACGACTACTGCAACGTTGCCCTTTTGCCAGTTTCAATTCCAAGAAGCATCATCTCCTTAATGTATTCAGGATGATCGCCACTATGTTGTCTTTTTTCTCAAATACAGGAAGTATTTTTATTTAAATAATTTATGCCTTAAATTTAATTCATTTTGCCAAGCAATTTACAAAATTTTGACATAATTGTTTCTTATTAATTTACTTTCAATTTGAAATTTTACTTCATTTGAGTGATTTTCAACGGTGAATGGGTTTATAATTAATCTGAAAAATTTCTCTTTCATTCAAACATGAGCTGAATAAAAGGTAAGCATTCTTTTTCTCTGTCTACTAAATCGCATAAAAGTCTTCACCTATACCATGCAATTTCTAAATTTTGAGTACTTCAGGATAGTTTTATAAAATAAAGAAAAATGTTTACAATTGAAGGGATTGGGTAAAACTTATTAACAACAATATAACCCTTTTGATTACCCATCTATGTGAGCTCAGGATAAGATAAAATTTACAAAATGATTCAGGCAACCTTTCTTTGTACAACCTTATAAATGACTTTCTCTTGCCATGATTTTATAATCACTTGCCAGCCTCTTGAGTCGTATTTTAAGCATGCTGAGTGCATGCTCATTTTAATATTCCACATAGTACAATAAATCCTTAACCCAAAATGATTTTGGCTTTCCCTTTAGAAGATGACCATTATGGTAAGGCTAACTTTACATTTTGAAAATAGGGAAGATTGATTTTTACCTATCCTTTGTGAAAATTCTGATGAAATAAATTTAAAAAGAGAAGAAATAAAAAAAGAAGGGAATGAGAAAAAAATCCCCTACAAATGACACTGCCAAAAAAAGCAAAAAAATAAAAATAAAAACGAAAAGGAAAAGGAAAAGGCAAGGGGGATCTTGCGTTAACATCCTTTGAACAATTGTCAATAAATTTCAAAATCATTAGAGCTAAAGCCAAATTCTAGAATGCTTTGGTAGCAGAGAAATGTGTAAAGAATAATCTTCTCACCAGTTAAAAGAGCATAGTATCCATTTTCCTTTAGTAACCTAGCCTTTATTAGCCATTCATCTAGATTTAACATTACAACCAATATATGGCCTCCTAATTTCGGGTTCGGTGTTATCCAACCTAGCATAGATGACCTTCTAGTAGGGTTTGGTATGGTAGGAGATATATATGGTGTTCTTGAGCTTTAAGTGGTAAGCTATGAATGCATTATGCATTCAAGTTGAACCTCATTCCTAACTTTACATCCAAAATTTAGTTTTAAAAGATAAAAATTTCATTTTGGCCTTCAGCACACATACACAAAAATTACTTAGTATACATTGTGCTTATTTATTAGTTTGTTTGACCTTGGTATTAACATGCCTATTCTCCTATTCCCTCATTGGGAATGACCTTTTCATTTTTCTTATTGAGATTAAATTAGTTGAGAATATGGTTCATTCAACTTGTTCAAGGGTACATAAAATATAAATTTAAAGAACCTGATAAGTTGCAATTACCTTAAATTTTGGACACTCATTAGCAAGCAAATCTTTGCACAAATCACACATGTGGTACTCATCACACATAACTCACGTACATAATTTTGCACCTACATTTGAATTTTGTAAATACACTGCATGTATATAATTTCTCTTCACATACTCATTTGAGTAATTTCCTGCAAGGAAAATGCAAATGGACTCTACACTTCGAAGACAACTTTAGGTAATGGTTAATTCGATTAGGATAAAGTCCCCATCAGAAAAAGCAAAGTCATCTATACATGCCATGTTGGAAGCAATTTCAAAGGGATGACTATCTTGCTCAAAGATAAAATCCTTAAGAGGTGGAAATCATGCAAAACGATTAAAAGGAAATCCTTTATGAAGACTAGACTTCCATCATATAATATTGTTAGGGGCAATCAAGTAAGACTCTTTGCCCTGAAATATATACTTGACCATACCACACAATAAATGAGCAAAACTTAAATATATAAAAACTTCAAATTCCACAAATATACATAAGCTCAAATACAAATGTACAAAGATTTTTTTAGACACACCATAAATACAAGTGTATAAAGAATAAAGATTTTACCTAGCATGCAATGAAGTTTCAAGGCCTTCAAGTATTTCCAAATTGTAAAAACCTCTCTTCCATAAGTATTACAAGTTTGAGAAAGGGCTGAAACATTTTGCACCTTTTGTATGCTTAATTCCTTCTTCAACAACTTTATTTGAGCCTTTAAAGTGCACTCCCTGCTTTTTCTGCATAGTTCTTGTGTTAGCCTATTGAGCTTCATTAGTGGCCATCTCATCTCAAAGTAAAAAGGTTTCCTCCAATGTATTGTTCATAAAACTTCCAGCCGAGGTGGCGTATAGGAGAGATTGTGTTGATTGATTGACACCCATATAAAAAGTAGACATCAATTGATGCATAGCAATCTCATGGTTAGGGCAACTCTTCAACAGTCTTTTACACCTCTCCTAAGCCTCATGAAATGGTTCCTCACTTAGCTACTGGAAATTATAAATGTTGTTTATAATGGTGGCCATCTTTATTAGTGGTAAGAATCTTACTAAGAACTTTTATTGCACATGCTTTCAGGATCTTATGGATTGACTTGGTAACATTTACACTCAGTCTCATGCCTTACAATGAGTATGAATAGAAATAACTTTAGTCGAATAACATCCATTGACATATTTGGAATTTGAACTGTATCACTTATCTCCGAAAAGATATCCAAATGCTAAGCTGGATCCTTAATTTATGATCCTGAGAACTAATTCTTCTGTACCAAGGTAATGGTGGCTAGTTTAAGCTCAAAATTGTTTGCTTGAGGTAGCATGATGGACCTATGCTCCTTATTCCACCTAAGAGTAACATAGTCCCTAATCGTCCTTGGTCTCATTACATTCTCTTAAACTGGAGTTTGGTTTGTAAAATTCAATTCTGAATAATTGGCCCTCTAATGGTGGTAGATCATTGAGAGGTAGGTTACCATATTAAATATCCTACAGATTCATATTTTCTCTTTATTGTCACCTCCTTTTATGCAAAGTCCTCTCAATTTTAGGGTCCATAGGTAATATTTGGTTATCTCTTACCATGCACTATTAATACCTAAAAAGAATAAAAGAATAAAGAAGATGATGAAGAAGAAGAAGAATAACACTCAAAATTCATTGAAAAATCTAAAATAAATGGCAATCATCGGCAATAACACCAAAAACTTGACCATTGTCTAGCAAGTTTACTAGATTTGCTAGTAATATAAGGAAATAAGATTAAGACCTTTAATATTGTATGCAAGAGATTGTGTATTTCAGATTTTTGAATAAATGATGTGTGAAATAATATCTCAAGTTTTTAATGGTTATTATATGTTAAACTAAACTAAATTAAATAAGCATGCAAATTAAAAACTAAGATTGAACTAAAAGTAATAAAACATAGAGCAAAATTAAAGTGATAATGAAAATGAATAACTAAAACACATCTGCTAAGGGACTATCTACCTCTTCTTTTAATGATGACTCAATTATAAGATAACACAAGTTATTAAGGAAAACCAATTAAAGATAGATATCTTGTTTAGAATATCATTCCAGCATATTGGATCCCCTGATTAAGAATAATCCAATGCCTAGCATACAAATCTGGTTTTTAAACTTTGGTTAAATCCTTTTTCAAAACACCTAACCTTAACTTATTCTTAATTTAATTTCTTAAGTTTAATAAACTCATGAACAAAAAGATCTTGTCTCAATTTCTAGAACACAATAATAAATTGATA
This sequence comes from Excoecaria agallocha, assembly GCA_037975025.1. Taxonomy (NCBI): domain Eukaryota; kingdom Viridiplantae; phylum Streptophyta; class Magnoliopsida; order Malpighiales; family Euphorbiaceae; genus Excoecaria; species Excoecaria agallocha. The sequence goes on along the minus strand of CM075823.1, from coordinate 4,893,879 downwards.
AGAGTAGAGTATATCAAGAACATGCATAACATTGATTAAGAACTTAAACCAACTTTCAATCATCTATTCGAAACATTAAACATTGATCAAATCATAATCAAAGATAGACTTCAACATAGGAATTAGGAAATTACATCTTGTATTGAAAATAAGCTTAATTTAGAGTCATTATAGTAAAACAATGTTAGGAAAGTAGAAAATTACTCACTGTTCATGATCAAAATGAATGAAAAATTAAATAATTAAATATTATACTCATAAAAGCTTCAAACTTGGGCTTGTAGTCTTTAGGAACAACAAAAAACAAAAACCCTAGAGAGAATAGAGCTCCTACCATACAAACTTAGAGTTTTGAACAAAACTATGATAAAAATTATTTAATCCTAAATTCTAAATTAAAGACACATAAATACCTTGTATTCTAGAAATTTAGCTGCCACCCAACTTCTTAAATCCTTATAAAACTTCCTATATCATGTTTTGCTGTTAAAAAACTCAGTGGGGATGGCTTTCTATCCCTGTTGAGTTGATTTCTTCTCTTTGGGATGTTAAGTTACTCGATAGGGATGCCTTCAATCTCTATTGAGTTGCTACAATTCTAGATAGATAGCATTAGGGAACCCGGTGGAGATGATATTTATCCCTGCCGAGTTCTAGGCTACTGGGTTTTAATGAGAAAAGTTTGAGTGACACAATGTGGATCTCCTTTATCCTTATCGGGCTGATTCTCTTCTTTGAACTATGAAACTTGCAAAAAAACCAAAATAAAACATAATTTCTCAAGGCTCAAAACACTAAAACTTTAATCATAAAATCAAAAAAATTAACAATAATATTACTATAAAAACAAACCTAAAACTACCTAAAAGCATTGTTGCAAATAAAAATTATCAAGCACATCCTGATTTGAGTGTTAAATGTCATTTTATATGCCCACAATGTATCATCAAGTTTCCATGCCTAATCTTTCCTAGATTAAAATTTTCTAAAAAATCCTTTTGATTTCCCTGTTAAATATTTCAACTTGTCCACTTGTTTGAGGATGATATGGTGTACCCAGATGATGAGTCACACCATATTTCATTAGTAATGAATCTAATTAATGATTGCAAAAAGGTTTAGCTCAATTGCTAATAATAGCTCATGGGATTCCAAAGTGGGTAAAAATATTTTTTCTCAGGAAACTCGTAACTCTTTTGGCATCATTGTTTGCCAAAGCCTATACTTCCACCCACTTAGACAAATAATCCACCACTACCAAGATGTATTATTTTTAATAGGATTATAGAAATGGACCCATGAAGTCGATTCCCTATACATCAAATAACTCAACTTCTAAAATATTTTATAGCAGTATCTCATTTTTCTTGGAAATGTTGCCTGTTCTTTGACATCTATCACAAGTTAAAACAAAATGAAAAGCATCATTAAATAAGTTAGGCTAATAAAAATAACATGTAAATATCATTCATTTCATGTTCAAGAACACATCACTTAATAATTTGATCAGTATATAATCTATACAAGTATGGATCTTCCCAATAATGATGTTTAACATCAGAAAAAAATTTCTTCTTTTACTGATATGTCATATCTAAAGGAATTATTTCATAGGCTAAATAGTTAACCATATCAACATACCATGGTACTTGAGATAGCATACAATTATTTATCAGCAAATGATTAATTGATCAAGCATTCATTATCATTAGTTCTTTCTAATTCTAATATAGAGAGCTGGTTAGCTACCACATTCTCAACACCTTTCTTTTCGTGAATTTAAAATCAAATTCCTGCAAAAGTAACATTCATCTAATTAGTCTAGGTTTGGTTTTTTTTCTTTTGAAGGAGATACTTAATAGTTAAGTGATTAGTGAAGGCTATTGTTTTATTGCCTATCAAATAAGAGATAAATTTATCAAAAGCATAAACAATAGCTAAAAGCTCATTTCCAGTAGTTGTATAATTAAGTTGTGCATCATTTAAAGCTTGATTAGTATAATAGATAACATGCAACTTTTTATCTTTTCTTTATTTAAGAACTGCTCTTACTGTAAAGTCACTCACTTCACACATCAGTTCAAATGGTAACTCCCAATCGATGATGCCATAATAGGTGCCGATGTTTGCTTATTTTTTAATTTTTTAAAGGCAATCAAACACTTTTTATTAAAATTAAAAGGCACATCTTTAACTAATAAATTACTGAGAGGTTTGGTGATTATAGAAAATTCTTTAATAAACTAGCGGTAAAATCCCTATTTGCCTAAAAAAACTTCACAATCCCTTAATTCAGGTTGGAGGTAGTAATTTTTTGCTCACTTCAATCTTTACCTTATCCACCTTAATGCCATGTACTAAAATATTTTAACCTAGAACAATTCCTTTTTGCACCATAAAATGACACTTTTCCCAATATAAGACTAAATTATTCTCTTCATATCTTTGTAAGGCTTGAGAAAGGTTAGTTCGACAATAATTAAAAGAGGAACCAAAAATAAAAAAAATCATCCATAAAGACTTTAATGAAATCCTCAATCATATTAGAAAAGATAGCCATCATACACCTTTGAAAATTTACCGGTGCATTACACAAGCCAAATGGCATTTTTTTATAAGCAAATGTAGTTTTTTCTTTATCCTTCGACGTAATAGGAATCTGTAAATAACCTGAATATCCATATAGATAGCAATAATATTTATATGCTGCAAGTATTTCAATCATTTGATCCATAAAAAGGTAAGGGAAAATGGTCTTTACGTGTTGCATTGTTAAGTTTCCTAAAATCAATGCAAACACACCAACTTATTACTATTCTGGTTGGAATTAGTTCATTATTTACATTGGCTACAATAGTAATTGCCCTTTTCTTAGGAATAACTTGTGTAGGACTAACCCAATTGCTATCTGATATAGGATATATAATTACTGCATCTAAAAGCTTGACAACTTCTTTCTTCACAGCTTCCTTTATATTAGGATTAATCTATGTTAAGGTTCAATTGAAGGTTTGTGATTTTCTTACATTAAAATTTTATGCATGCACAAAGTAGGGATAATCCCTTAATGTCAGCTATTGTCTAACCTATAACTTTAATATGTGATATTAGAACATGTAATAAATTTTTCTCTTGTTTCTTAGTCAAATTAACAACTGTGATTACTAAAAGAGTAAAAGATTCTCAAAAGAAAGCATACCTGAGATGAGCTGGAGTTGCTTAAGCTCCAATATAGGTGCTCTAACAATGGAAGTTACTCCAATGATTAATTCCTTCTCAAGCTTCTCAAAAACTTACTTCATTTCAGCAAAAGTTCTATCAAAACCTTCCTTAATCCACCTTTTATGGACTCTACAACCTGCACTTTAACAATCTCTACCAACTGATTAGAACATAAGAATTTGGGTTAATTCAAGGTTTCTTCCACACATTCATTAATAATATCAATTTGATTACAATCAAAAAAAGCATAAAGGTATTTATAAGCATTAAAAACATTAAAACTTACCTCTTTTTATCCCACTTCAATGTGAACTTACCTTGTTCAACATCAATAAGTCTGCATCCAGTGTGGAGATAAGGTCTTTCTAAAATTAGTGGCACTTCTCCTTTTTGTTCCATTTCAAGAACTACAAAATCAGCATGAAAGATTAATTTCTCAATTTTGAAAAGGATGTATTTAATTACACCCAAAGGATGTTTGATTGATCTATCCATTAGTTGCAATGACATAGTGGTGGGTTTGCATTTACCCTAATCCTAAAATTTTAAATAGAGAAAAGGGAATCATTTTTATGCCAGCACCAAGATCACATAAAGCTTTACTACTCTCATTATTTGCTATTTTAAAATCAATAACAAAACTCCCTAGAACTTTTAGTTTTTGAGTTAGTTTTCTTTGAATAATGGCAGTGCATTTGGCTGTCAATGTAGCACCCCTAAATTTGCATTTAACATGCATGACATGTTATAGAGCATGACTAATTACCTTGGGTCAAGTTTTGGAGTTATCGGGATTGAATATGATAGAAAATTTAGGAAAAGTGGATGGGAAAATATGTCCAAGCTAGGAAACTAGGGATGGATGACCCAACGGGTAGTTTGAGTTTATTGTAAAATATGAAAGTGCATGTTAAACGAAGTCTGATGGTATGATTTAAGGTGAAATTGAGGTCAAAAAGACCTCTAAAAGGGCAAACGAAGAAAAATTTCATGGATCAACGTAGGTTTGACCATAACTTTGATCATGTATTTGAGAATCCTAATATATTTTAAATAGTGTAAGTGCACCCAAGGAACTGAAAAATAGTAATTTTGATAATTTTGTGATTTTAAGTTTCGAACATGTTGCACAGGCTGCTGAAGCTAAAAGTATATTAAAATGATATTAGAATGGGCTAAAAATTTAACCATGCATTTTTTAATGTACCATGTCACGTAGGGAAAAATTTTAGGTCATTCTGATTTTGGAATCAAAATTTTAGTTTTTAAGGTAAAAAGTCGATATTGGGTCAAATGAGGGGTCAAATCTAAGAATTTGGCCACATAGGGACATGAGAGTCATTTTTAGGAAGTTAAAATCAAGTGTGTGCAATCCTAGAGCAATTAGAGCTGTAAAAGTACCTAGATTGGTGACTAGTGGCTTAATTTAAAGCCATTAGATTCAATAGTTTCCAAATGAATCTTGGCCAACCATTTGGGGCATTTAAGGGTACCCTAGAGCAGTCTAGAAACCTCAAAGATCTCAGCAAAAATTTTCCATTTCCTCTCTCTTTCTCTCCCGAATCCGAAACCTCAGCTAGAAAGGCTTTCACCACTTTTCTTCCTTCCTTTCTCAATTCCCATCAAATCTCCAACTAATTTTTCACCTAGATACATAAAAGACTCCCTTTTCATCTTGGAATGAAGGCTGGAGCAAAAAAAAGTGGAGAAAACAAGTTTTTGGGAAGAGAGAAAAATGATCTAATTAGGTAAAATCATGGTTTTTAGTTAGATTTAATTAGAATTTTTCATATAGGCATGCAGAATAACATGATTAAAACTCATTAGCATCAATTATATGTTGAGAATTGAAGCTTAAATTCATGAATTTTTCTCCCTTCAATTCGGCTATTAGGTGAATTTCAAAGAGAAAATCAATCCAAGGAAGGCAAAGGGAAAGAGAAGGAAGTCTAGGTGACTTCTAGGCCATTCAAGGTTAGTGGACACTTTTTTATGATTAATTTCAAAATTTTCATGGAAATTTCATTAAACTTTACATTATGTAACTAAGGAAAATCATGTTAAATGATTAAATAAATTGATATAATATAATAAAATGATGAATTAGCATGGTACAAACATGAATTGATAAAGAAAACTATGAAAAGGAATATAAACCCTCGGTGGCCGAATGCTTTAGGATGGATTTCCTTGGTGTAATTCAATAATTAATGGCTTAAATGATGTGAATTACATAATATAATAATGGGGAAACATGTTAGAATAAAAAACAACATGTAAATAGAATGATAAATATGTGTACATAATGATAACATATGTGTAACTATAGGATATACATGTGCAATAATGATGTAATGACATAAGAACACTAATAATGATGTTAAAATCATGTATGACATGCAAATTAAGAGAAGTTAATACCATAAGCATGCGAACTCAAGGTGGCCGAATAGTAGTCATATGGAAAACTATATGTTTTTTATGGTACATGTGTAATGACACGTGTACATGATGTATGCATGTAAATTATACACTTAGGAATGTTACATGATCATATGATGACGTGACATGATGTGAACAATATAAAATAATACATAATAAATGACATTGAGCTTATAATAAATTGCCCTTAGTGTTCAGTGGGTAATCCAGAAGCACTAGATATAATGGCTAGCTATAAGAACACATTTACCTTGGTCACACCATGAAATTTATCATATTGTACGTTTTCTAGCTTGCCGGCACATTAAACATTGGGGTGCAGGGTCACATCAAGTGATCTGATCCCTATTTACATTATTGGAGTCCTCATCCCGCTTATCTAGTTCGAGTATTTTCACTGGTCATACTAGGGGCCAAACCATAATTATATAAAATTCTATGTAAAAATGAAGTTTTATGAGTAAACGTGTAAATTATGTGATTTATTGATGAAAAAGATGAAAAATGAGGTCAATTAATTTAAAAAGGGTAAAAATGTCATTAAGAGTGAAATTAAGGATTAAACTGTAATTTGGCATAAAAAATATGATTAATAAAGTTAAAATGGACAATATGACCAAAAAAGGTAAAATAGTAATTTTTGAAAAGTTCGAGGACTAAATTGAAATTTGCCACCTTATAAAGAAAATTAAGGATTAAATTGTAATTTTTATATTTATGATAAATAAAGGTGAAAGAAAATTAAAAAGAAGAGAATTTGAGTTAATAATTATAACTTTTAAGTAAAATATAAAGTTTAGGTACTGAATGGAAATTTTGTAGTTGTTGTGCTTTTAATTGAAATTTTATGTAGTACTATCAACACTAGGCAATAATGTTGATTAGCACGTAGTTGTTGTGACTTCACCCATGGACATGTACTACATGAGAAGAATTTGAAGATAGAATGACATGCACATGTGACTTGGGGACTTAGGTCCATTTTTAGTAATAGACACTAAATCTTGTTGTAAATTTTTGTTTATGTGGATTGTAAACATAATTGATACAACTGTACTATGGGCATGTAATAGGATATATATATCTGTGTGTGTGTGTGTGTGTGTGTGATGATTTTGTGATGAAAATTTAGAAGTTTTTGAGTGATTGATGGAGTTATGGAGGAGGAGATTAAAAATAGGGAGTGTCAATTCAATTGCAGGTTTTTGGGAAGCAAGAAAAATAAGTGGTCATGTTGCCCAAAATTTGACCAAAAGAATAGTAATTCACCCTTAAATGAATGTCATTTTGTTGTATACAAATAATCATATCGACCTATCAATCAAGAATTTGAACTAACTATATGATGACGTAAGCAGTAGAGAACAATACCTTATTCCGTGTTAGGGTGTTACAATTTATGGTATCATAGCCAGGTTAAGTCGATCCTAAGATCGGAGTAATAAGGCAAGTGTAAAGTAGTGAATGGGTTGTTACATTTACATGCCAATTAAGGATAATGGAATTGTGAAATTAATTCTTGCCTGTCCCTTGTGTATTTCAGTGATAAGATGGCTTTTGGCTCCCGACTAGAGGCTTAGCCGGCTGATGGGGTTGAGAGCAAGGCTTCAGCTTGTCCAGAGCAGCTGCAGCTCCACCTAGTCATTAGATACCACCACCTACACCACAGGCACCTCCCCCAGTAGCATCACCTGATTTTATGCAGGTGATTACAGATTTAGTGTATCAAAGAATACAAGCCCCAGCTCCACCACAACCTCAGCCACAACCACTACCACAGTCGGCTAGAGCACCCATTCTAGAACAACTAAAAAGGTTAGGAGCTGAAGACTTTCATGGTAGAGATCCGATAACAACCATAGATGTAGAAGAGTGGCTAGATAAAATCAAAAGATTATTTGAGATCATGAATAGTTCACCTGAAGAAAAATTGTGAGGTGTTGTTGCATTGCTCCATGGCCTAGCTTACATTTGGTGGAACACTGTGAGGAGATACACACCGACAGATAGAGTGACTTGGTTGTTCTTCTTACAATAGTTTAATGAGAAATATATGGGGAGAGAACATTGTTAGGCCATGGAAAATGCCTTATAGAGATTGAGACAGGGCAACCGGACGATGCAAGAATATGACAGAGAATTTGAGAGAGTGAGTGCGTACATGGAATATTATCACATTCCTACAGAGAAGCTATGTCAGCTATTTGAGTAGGGTTTCCATAACGATATTAGAAAAGCATTGGCATATTGGGAGTATACAGACCAGATGGAGTTAGTGTATGCAGCTATAAGAGTTGAGACCATTGATGCTGAGGAAGCTAATTGCCAGGCCTGATTCAAAGAGAGGAGAAAACCATATGTAGTAGATTCCCCTAGTGGCCCCAACAAGAAATAGAAGGGTTCTACTACCACTCCATAAACTCCTACAACAGCTCCTACACAGAGTCAGAAGTCTATAGCTTGGGCTCCTCTACCTGCCACTTCTATTACTAGTAATCCTTAGGCTTTCGCTAGATACACTAACCCCATTTATGAGCATTGTGGGAGATGCCATCCAGGCGAGTGTTGGAGACTAATAGGAGCATGCCTGAGGTGTGGGTCCCATGAACACTTGCAAAAAGATTGTCCTAGACCACCGGCTATTGTATCATATAAGTCCCCTACTATAGCAACTAGAGGACGGGGTAGGGGTGGACCATTAAGAGTTACACTAGCCAGGGGGAGTGCATAAAGACCAACACTGGAAGAAGGATGACCACTTGCATGTACCTGCGCAGTTAGGACTAGGGAGGATCAGGATGCCTCAAATGTCATAGTGGGTAAGTTTTACTTACTTGATATGCCCGTTTATGCTTTAATTGACCCTAGGTCCACACATTCATACCTTAGCACAAATATTGCACATGGGAAGGGCTTGATTAGTTCACAGTTAAATCATGACATCTTAGTGAGCAACCCTTTAGGGCACGATATAATAGTGAACAAAATATACATAAATTGCCTTATCCATATACAACAGTCCCTTTTTTCCTGTAAACTTGATTGAGCTACCCTTTCATGAGTTTGATGTCATATTGGGGACGGACTAGTTATGCGAACTCCAAGCAGATGTCAAGTGTCACTTGAAAAAAGTCACTTTGCACACCTCAAATGGACAGGAAATCACTATTGTAGGTGAAAGATCTAGCTTTTTGTCAAACATCATCTCAGCTACAGCAACATATAGGGGCATCAAGAAGGGATGTGAAGCTTATTTGGCCTATGTAACAGAAGCAAAGGATGACAAGCTTAAAGTCAGTGATGTCCCAACTTTTTGTGACTTTCTTAATGTTTTTCCCGATTAGTTATCGGGGTTGTACTAGAAAAGAAGGTGGTGTTATTTATAGATGTGATACTCGGTACAGTCCTAATTTCTAAAGCTCCATACCGTATGGCACCAGCAGAGCTGAAAGAGCTGAAAATATACTTATAGGAGTTATTGGAAAAAGGATTCATTCATCCCAGCGTATCACCATGTATCACCATGGGGAGCTCCCATTTTATTTATGAAGAAGAAGGATGGTTCATTGTAACTTTACATTGACTATCTGCAGCTGAATAAGGTGACTATTAAGAATAAATATCCCCTACCCAGGATTGATGATTTGTTTGATCAATTGAAAGGGGCGAGTATGTGCTCCAAAATTGACTTGAAATTAGGTTACTACTAGCTTTAGGTTAAAGAAGTGTATGTACCAAAGATGGCTTTTCGTACACGGTATGGCCACTATGAATTCTTGGTCATGTGGTTCAAACTCACTAATACACCAACAGCTTTCATGAACCCGATGAAATGAATGTTTCCTCCTTATTTAGATCAATTCGTGGTGGTATTCATTGATGACATATTGATTTACTCTAAAATCCTTGAAGAACATGATAAGCATTTGTGGATTGTACTACAAACCCTAAGGGACAAGCAATTATATGTAAAGTTCAGCAAATGTGACTTTTGGCTCAAGGAAGTCTCCTTTTTAGGCCATGTGATAACGGCAGAGGGAATCAAAGTGGATCCAAAGAAGATTGAAGCCATTTTAGAATGGAAGCCAACCAAGAATGTAGCCAAAGTCAGAAGCTTCCTTGGACTAGTTGGCTATTATAGAAGATTTGTAAAGAGGTTCTCTATGATTGCTTCCCCACTCACCAAGTTACTATAGAAGAATGCCAGGTTTATGTGGATAGACAGATGCCAGGAGAGTTTTGAAAGATTGAAAACCATGTTGACTAAAGCTCCTATCCTTATCCAGCCTACTACAGGTAAATCTTTTATGATATATAGTGATGCTTCCAGGAATGGGCTAGGATGTATCTAATGCAAGAAGGCAAAGTCGTGGCCTATACTTCTCGACAGCTTAAGCCTCACAAAATAAATTATCCTACCCTTGACTTAGAGCTAGCAGCAATTGTCTTTGCCGTAAAAATCTGGAGACACTATTTGTATGGTGAGAAAAGCTACATTTACACCAATCATAAGAGTCTGAAGTACTTACCAACTCAAAAGGAACTCAACTTAAAATAGTGAAGGTGGCTAGAACTTATCAAAGACTACGACTGCTTGATCGATTACCACCCTAGCAAAGAAAATGTAGTTGTTGATGCCATTAGTAGAAAATATTTGTCTGCTATAAGGGCCATGAATGTTAAATTAAGCACATATCAAGATGGAGCATTAGTGGCAGAAATTCAAACAATGGCTAGTAAACAACAACAAGTAAGAGTCACTCAGTGGCAAGATGATCAGTTAGCTCACATTATTTCTCAAATTCAAGCTGGTGAGAACAATGATTTCTTCCTTGATCATGATGACTGCTTATATTATAAAGGAAGGCTTTGTGTACCATATGATGTCGAATTAAAGAAGAAACTATTGACAGAAGCTTATCATAACAAATACACCATTCACCTAGGGAGCAATAAGATGTATCAAGATTTAAAGGCAGTTTATTAATGGCCAGGGATGAAAAGAGATATAGCTAAGTTTGTCACCCGATGTCTAAATTTTCAGCAGGTGAAAGCTGAGCATCAAGTCCCCTCCGGGCTACTACACCCTATTACTATACCAGAATGGAAGTGGAGCAAGTAACTATGGATTTTGTGGTAGGACTACCATTGGCCAGGAAACAACATGACTTTATTTGGATCATTATGGACAAATTCAGAAAGTCCGCTCATTTCATACCAGTGAGAGTTGATTTTCCTTTGAGCTGACTGGCAGAATTCTATATCAATGAGATAGTGCGGCTGCATGGTGTTCCAATTTTCATCATTTCATATAGGGACCCTCGATTCACCTTTAAATTTTGGCAGAAGTTGCAAGAAGCACTGAAAACTCGCTTGGATTACAACACAGCTTTCCACCCCTAGATAGATGGACATTTCGAGTGAGTAATACAAGTTTTGGAAGACATACTATGATGTTTCATCTTGGAGTTTGGTAGCAACTGGGAGAAATACCTTCCTTTGGCCGAACTCTCCTACTACAACAGTTACCAGTCTAGAATCAAAATTGCACCATATGAAGCATTATATGGGAGAAGAAGCAGAACTCTAGTGTGCTGGACAGAGTTGAGCGAAAGTAAACTCGTGGGTCCAGATTTAATCCAAGAGACTAAGGAAAAAGTGACGCTAATTACAGAAAATCTAAAAGAAGCAATAGATAGATAGAAATCCTATACAGATTTGAAAAGAAAACCTATAAAATTCAATATAGGTGATAAAGTTTTTCTGAAAGTATCTCTCTAGAGGAAAATTCTGAGGTTTGGAAAGAAAGGTATGCTGATCCCAGGTTCATTGTCCCCCATGAAGTATTACAGTGAGTTGGACCCATTGCTTACAAGCTTAAATTACCTTCAGAATTGGAAAGAATCCATGATGTATTTCATGTGTCCATGTTGAGGAGATATCGGTCGGATCCTTCCTATGTCATCACACCAACCAAAGTACAATTGCGAACTGATATATCCTATGATAAATAATCAATAAAAATTCCTAGCCAAAGAAGTCAGACAACACAGGAGAAAATGCATTTTACTTGTCAAAGTGCTCTGGACCCAGCATAATGTAGAAAAAACCATATAGGAACTCGAGGATACCATGAGACGACAATATCCACAGCTATTTACTTCAAGTAAATTTCGAGGATGAAATTTTATTTAGAGAGGGAGTACTATAACACCCCCAAATTTGTGTTTGACGTGCATGACATGTTGTAAAGCATTACTAATTAACTTGGGTCAAGTTTTGAAGTCATCAGGGTTGAATAGGATAGAAAATTTAGGAAGAGTGCATCAAAAAATGTACCCGAGCCAGGAAATTGAGGATGGGTGACCCCGTGGGTAGTGTGAGTTTAATGTAAAATATTAAAGTGCCTGTTAAATGAAGTTTGATGGCATGATTTGAGGTGAAATTGAGGTCAAATAGGCCTCCAAAAGGGTAAACAAAGAAAAATTTCACAGATTGACGTAGTTTTGACCATAACTTTGATCGTACATTTGAGAATCCTAATGACCTCCAATGGAATTCAAATTTCACACATGTTCTAAATAGTGTAAGTGCACCTAGGGAACTGAAAAATAGTAATTCTGACAATTTTGTGATTTTGGGTTTCGGACTGGTTGCACATGCCATCGAAGCTAAAAGTATATAGAAACAATATCATAATGGGCTGAAATTTTAACCATACATTTTTGAATGTATTATGTTACTCGGGGATAAATTTTAGGTTATTTTGACTTCGAGATCAAAAGTTTAGTTTTTGAGGTAAAAATCCGAGAATGGGTCAAATGAGGGGTCAAATCCGAGAATTTGGCCACATGGGACATGAGAGTCATTTTTAGGAAGTTAAAATCAGGTGTGTACAATCCTAGAGCAATTAGAGATGTAGAAGTACCTAGATTGGTGATAAGTGGCTTAATTTAAAGCCATTGGATTCAATAGTTCCCAAGTGAATCTTGGCCAACCATTTGGGGTATTTAAGGGTATCGTAAAGTAGTCTAGAAACTCAGAGATCTCAGCAAAAATATGCCATTTCCTCTCTCTTTCTCTCCTAAATTTGAAACCTCACAAAAAAAGGCTTTCACCATTTTTCTTCCTTTTTTTCTCAATTCCCATCAAATCTCCAGCTGATTTTTCACCTGGATACATAAAAAGACTTCTTCTTGATCTTAAAATCAAGGTTGGAGCAAAAATAAGTGGAGAAAACATGATTTTGGGAATAGAGAAAAGTGATCTAATTAGGTAAAATCATGGTTTTTATTTAGATTTAATTAGAATTTTTCATATAGACATATAGAATAGCATGATTAGAACTCATTAACATTAATTATATGTTGATAATTGAAACTTAAATTCATGAATTTTCCTCTCTTCAATTCGTCCATTAGGTGAAATTCAAAGAGAAAATCAATCCAATGAAGGCAAAGGGAAAAAATGAAGTCTAGGTGACTTCTAGGCCATTCAAGGTTAGTGGATACCTTTCTAAACTAAAATTCAAAATTTTCATTGAAATTTCATTAAACTTTACATTATGTAACTAAGGAAAATCATGTTAAATGTTGAAATAAATTGATATAATATGTGAAAATGATGAATTAGCATGTTAAAAACATGAATTGATGAAGAAAACTATGAAAAGGAATACAAACCCTAGGTGGTCAAATGCTTTAGGATGGATTTTCATGGTGTAATTCAATAATTAATGGCTTAAATGATGTGAATTACATAATATAATGATGGAAAAACATGTTAGAATGAAAAATAAAATGTAAATAGCATGATGAGTATGTGTACATAATGATAACATATGTATAACTATGGGATATACATGTGCAATGGTGATGTAATGATATAAGAACACTAATAATGATGTTAAAATCATGTATGACATACAAATTAAGAGAAATTAATACCATAAGCATGAGAATGCAAGGTGGCTGAATAGTAGTCATATGGAAAACTATGTGTTTTTATGTGGTACATGTGTACATAATGTATGTATGTAAATTATACACTTAGAAATGTGACATGACCATATGATGATTTGACATTATGTGAACAACAGAAAATAATTCATAATAAATGACATTAAGCTTATAATAAATTGCCTCTAGTGTTCAGTGGATAATCCAGGAGAACTAGATATAATGGCTAGCCATGGGGACACATTTACCATGGTCACACTATGAGATTTATCATATTGTACATTTTCTAGCTTGTCGGCATATTAAACACTGGGGCGCAGGGTCACATCAAGTGATCTGGTCCTTATTTACATAATTGGAGTTCTCATCTTGCTTATCTCGTTCGAGGATTTTCACAGGTACTACTAGGGGCAAAATCATAATTATGAAAAATTCTGTGTAAAAATGAAGTTTTACTAGTAAACGTGTAAATTATATGATTTATTGATGAAAAAGATGAAAAATGAGGTTAATTAATCTAAAAAGGGTGAAAATATAATTATGCAAAAAATTAAGGATTAAACTGTAATTTGGCATCGAAAATATGACCAAATTAAGTTAAAATTGACAATATGACCAAAAAGGGTAAAATCATAATTTTTAAAAAGTTCAGGGACTAAATTGAAATTTGCCAGCTTATAAAGAAAATTAAGGATTAAATTGTAATTTTTACATTTATAATGAATAAAGGTGGAAGAAAATTAAAAAGAAGAGAATTTGAGTTAATAATGATAACTTTTAAGTAAAATATAAAGTTTAGGTACGAAATGGAACTTTTGTTGTTGTTTTGCTTTTAATTAAAATTTTGTGTAGTAGTATCTAACACTAGGCAACAATGTTGCTTAGCACATAGTTGTTGTGACTTTGTGCAGGGATATGTATTACAGGAGAAGAATTTGAAGACGTAATGGGATGCACATGTGACTTGGGGACTTAGGTCCATTTTGTAATAATAGACACTAAATCTTGTTGTAAAATTGTATTTATGTGGAGTGTAAACATAATTGATACAACTGTACTATGGGCATTTAATAGGATATATATATATATATATATGTGTGTGTGTGTGTGTGTGTGTGTGATGTGAATTTGATGATTTTGTGATAAAAATTTTGAAGTGTTTGAGTGATTGATGGAGTTATGGAGGAGGAGATTAAAAATAGGGAGTATAAATTCAATAGCAAGTTTTTTGGAAGCATGAAAAATAAGCCGTCATGCTGCCTAAAATTTGACCAAAAGAATAGTAATTCACCCTTAAATAAATGTCATTTTGTTGCATGCAAATAATTACATCTACCTATCAATCAAGAATTTGAACTAACTATATGATGACGTAAGCAGTAGAGAATAATACCTCATTAGGTGTTAGGGTGTTATAGTCAATTTTGCCGCTTCATATTCTTCTAATCTTCACTTCTTGGTAAGAATCTTCTTCAACAATTTAGCATATACTGGCATTTTTGGTATTGCTTTTGTAAAAGGAATGTTAATGTGCAACTTTTTAAAGATATCTAAAAATTTAAGAAAATTCTTATCTTTTTTTTTGTGTTTTTTAACTCATTGAGGAAAAATAACTGATGGAAATATGGCTTAACTTGCTCGGATTCCTTCCTTTGCATGACACCTTCTTTGTCCTTATCATTTGTGTCTGTTTTTACCTTTCCTGACACTTTAATTTCGTTATTCTTTTACTCTTCTAGGTCCTTGCCATTCCTCAATCTAATTACCTTTAATTATTCTTTTAGATTTATCTCTATATTGCTGGATAAATTACCTTGAGTTTTGTTTATCATGGCTTATGGCAACTAACCAATTTGAATATGCAGATTCTTGATAAAAGCTTGTTGATATGCATGCAAATTTCGATAGCATTTTAGCTTAAAAGACCTTAGGCTAAACCTACATGAAATTTACCTGTGAGGGCCCATAACTAAACATCACATAATCTCAACCTATACTATCAACGGATGTTGTTATTAATTTTCACAAGTACACAAAATTAATTCATGTAATAAAGAGTGAATGAATTATCATTCCCACAATTATTGATGATTCAGTACCAAAATTATATTAATTCCCTATTATTTAGATAAACAAAACTTAATTGATGAAGTAAATGAAAATTGTATAATTAAATCGCTCAAGCAGTTGAAAGTTTGAATAAAATCAATAGATGAGAAGCAAAGGTATTTTTTAGTTCACTTGAATCTACCTTTTTCATATGTAATTATTAGCAATAAAATTTAATTATTTAGACACGAAAACAATAATCCTAATTTATTTAATATGCTTTCCAAAGTTATGTTGAACTTATTGACCAATTTCCATTAATCTTTTATAGAAGATATTAATGAATGAAATTAAATATATGATTATTCCTAACAATTACCCTAAGTCAGGTTATATTATTTCCATTCAAACTATGTTCTTGTGCTATTTATGATTCAATTTCAATCCTAAAATCTTCTTTCCGTACTAATTTTAAGGAAATAAATCAATCAATTAATGGCTAGTTAATTAAAAGCATTAAGCATAATTATAAACAAATGCAAAAGTAAAGAAAGCTAATTAGATTAAAAAAATAAGATTTCAAGCTACATTAAAGATGGCCCTAAAAGAAATTTATCTTATGCTAATCATGATCAAGATTCTAAAATAACAAATCAAATTAAATAACATAGTTAAAGCAAACTTGAAATTGAGTAGAGTTGAGAATTTTGGTGCTAGATGCTTTAATTCCATGAAAATCTTTTTCAATCTCCCAAACTTGTGTTCTCTCCAAATCTTGCATTATTTTTTCATTAGAGATGGAAAAGCCCTTTTAGATGAAAAAAACATCCTAATTAAAATAGGAGAGGCCTAGGTCTTCTTTTAGAAGAAATAAAACAAAATTTAAATAGGAAAATAAACTAACAGTATGCATCCCTTTTTTAATCCCTTCACCAAACCCTCAGGTGGTGATTTCATCTCAGCATCACCACCTTAGGTGGTAAAATTCTCTACTTGTCTAAACATTACCATCTTAGGTAGCGAACCTCTAAAGCTTCCGATGCTAATTTTATGCCTTCAAATGAACTTCTAATCCATTAATCATTGAAGATTAATAAGATTAAACCTAAAACCACTAATATTAATAAAGTTAAGCCAACTTAATAATCAAAAATTAAAAATTAAGAATGTAACTAAAAGACAATGATAATTAACTATAAAACTAAAATTCTAACCTAAAAATTAACTATATTAAACCAATTAACAAGCATCTAGCAATCATGCCAAAATCTCAGGCCAAAGAAATATTTTAATCTATTTCATACATCAAGATTTTTTTAGCTAGATCACGTATAATTATTCTTGTTATGTGTAATTGTATTTTAACCTTTCTTGTTTTTCTTTTCTTTTCTCTCTCCTTTTTTGGTCTTTTTTTGTTTTTCTTTACAATACCTACAACATCTTGTACACATACATGTATGTAAATATTATCATTTTCTTTTTATCATGGACACATAATTATTTCTATACTTCGATTTGTACACATGTATACATATTTTAACTTCCTTTTTCTTCTTCTTCATAGTATCCCTCTTAATACTCCTTAGCAAAATAATCATTCTAAGCAACCTAATTTCCACAAACTTATCTATCACAATAAATCACCATACATATGCCATATTTTATTTATTTATTTATTTATTTATTATTATTATTATTATTATTGCATAGTAAATGACACAATATATAGTTAAATTCATAGTCAAAATAAATAATAAGACATATTAAAAAATATATTCCCATCATATAAAAGAACATTTGACAGCATTTTAACTTGATTTTTGTCTCACTTGATGCAAAAATAAATTGAAGAATTAAAAAACATGCACTTTAAGTTTACCCAACAAAATTATGCAAATGAGGTGTCAAAATGATTGTGGGATCTAAACCTAGTCACTCGGTAGAAAAAAATTGATAAGAAAAAGACTAAAAACACCAAAAAAGGCAAAAAACAAGGTTATGATAGAAGGAATCATGGAGGAAGAAGAAAAGATTAAAGAGAAAAGATGAAACTACCAGGCTTAAGTACCCGACAGTTTGGATGGGCACGCAAAGGCTCTTACATAAGTGTGCAAGGGCTTATGCACAGGCATGCAAGGTCCAAAATGTAGAATTTGAAATGTTTTCAACATAAACTCATGAATGCATGACCCTCAAAATATTTTATTTTCACACAGTTCTCACAATTTATTTTTCCTTCAATTTTATTACAACTTTACTTATTCACACAATTTATTTTCATGGATGCGTGCGCACTCACAAATGGGACTTCTTTTTCACTATTTTAGATATTAATACTAAAAATACTATTTATAAAAAAATTTATTTCACTTATCATTTTATTTTGCCCTTTTTTATTTTATCCATTATAATTTATTATTTTTATGTACCATTTTATTACATTTTTCATCACCTGAGTCTTTATTATTTATAGTCCCATTTAGTTGACTACATGTGTATGATATACTCCATGAATAATCATTTCCATTGAAAAATTTTATTGCATTGGAAACTGAAATGCCTTGAAATGAGGAACTGCTTAAGCTGTAACTGCAAAAATCAATTGAATGTAGAATATAAAAATAATGGAATTGTGTGGCATAAGTTCGATGACATGCAAGATGTGTTTTTACTATTCATTTTTATCAAGTGGTAACTAGGTTCGTGCATGGGCATGCAAAAAGCTTACACAGCCGTGCAAGTGACCTTATATAATGCCTTTGAATTTCCTTCCATTACCTTCGTGTATGCCTCTATCCTTCATAGTTTGCCTTTGTTTCCCCTCAGCTCTCATGCTTACATTTATTATCTCCACCAATCCTTCTTCTTTTACTAAAAATGACTCATTTTTCTGACAAATTATCTTTGCTTTTTGATGATTCCACTACATGGGCTGATCCTATTTGAGTGCCATATTCAAACTTGAAGTATCTCAATAGAGTCTGACTTGATTTGGTCGTACTCCTAATTGTTGCTCTACTTAGTGTGCCTTTCTCATCTAGCACATTTCCTTACATCCCAAATGTAGTGTCCATTTACCCGAATGACATCACTAGAGGCTTAGGAATCTTGCCTTCATAGGCTTGAGCTATTATTGCACTACAAAAAAATGCAAAATAGTGATGAAAAATGCAACAATAATATCAATAGGAGTGGATTCCTAAAATTTTGTAGACAAAATTCTCATGGCCATAAATTTTTAAAATAAAAATAACAATTAAAAAAGAAAAAAAATAAGAGAGGCAAGAGAGAGAATGGGAAATTGGGAAAAAGGAGCAGGGGAGTTCACCAGCTGATCATAATGCTATACCAGTAGCGCCATCACTAATGATTCCTTCTACCATCATTATCTCTCCAACTTTGGCCTCAGTTCCATTCAATGACCACCATGCATGATGTCTCTTTTCTCTTCCTAAATCCTGATATCTTTTTTACCAATGACTTCTTCCCTTTTTACCAGCGGCTTCTAATGACGATCGATGACATGAGTAGCATCAATGATCGCTCAATGGTATGAATTGATGTTGTTTTCTCTAAAATTAAGATAGTTTTTTAAATCTAGAGATTTTGTAAAATTTGGGGAAAAAGGTTAGATTTAAATAATATAGAGTTATTTGGGAATTCAATGAAATAATTAGTAAAAATACTCTTGTGATTTAGTTTATCCCTACCCAATTGCATAAAGAGGCATTTGATTTTGACAAAAAGGGCAATGATTTTTTATCATGTGAATGAACAGATGTTTAGCTAAAATTCTTTTCTTCTCTTTTATTAGATTATATTCTCATCAAAAAGTCTTCTTCTATTGCAGTATTTCCAAATCTTTGAAGGTAACCTTCATACAACAGCTATAGTTATACTTTCTCAAAAATTCCTCGATCATCCTCTCCCAATCCTTATTAGTCCTTTTATAAAAAATATGGTACTAATCAACATCTGGGCTAACAAGACTAAGACTAAAATGTCCAGCTTTTATCTCCTAGTAAGGGTAGTCCCCTTTATGACCAAAGCATACTGCTTGATATGATTTGAAGGATCAAAAGTGCCATCAAACTTTGGTAGGTAAGGCATCTTGAATCTGTTGGGCAACACATCTTCACCATCTAAGTCAATATCTTTAGAATTGACCCCCTTCACTACTAATAACATCCTGGTTATGGCTTCGACTTTTAATTTTTCCTTCATCTTTTTCATAGTAGAATCCTTTTTTTAGGGATACGATTTTTAACCACTTAAGGGGCCCCAAAACTCCTCCTCATCATCAACTATAAAGTCATGCTTGGGACCACCTAGGGTATAACCTTTGTCTATCACATGTTTAGTAAGTAGAACTCTCAATGCTATATTCCTAACATCTGTTGCTAATAGAGGCCCTACGATTTCGGGCAAATGTTGACATCATCTTCCCCCTGAGGTCATCCATTCTCTTATCCAAATCTTAGGATATAGATGCAACAGTAGGTGGAATATGATCAAACATTATTTCCCTTTCTGAATTCATTAATAACCCTTTTGAAATATCTCTAGATGTACTCTCAGTACCAAACTCAAATATCTACTTTAAACCTTAATTTGATATCACTTTCTTTATCTTCTCTGAAAACAAACTCTTAACCAAACATCTATCTAGACCCTAAAACCACTTGGGCAATGATGGATCTATTATGGCTACAAAAATAAGGTTGTTAGCATGATATATGAGCATATGTAGATGCATGATCATGAGATGCAACATCGATAAACACATGCAATAGTCTTTCCTACCTTATTTCTCCCACACACATGATCAATAGTCTATTTTCTAGGAGGGCTTAATCCAAAGATCAATAAAGAACCCAATAAACAAATATGGTGCATAGTGAAATTTTTAAAGCATAACTCCTTTCAATAAAAGCATGTAGAAAAGGTTTCAATCAATAAGTATTTAGGTGATGTGGTCTAATCGAAATGGATTTATCGAGGCATGGTAGCTTTTGATAAGTGGATATCTAGATTTTTTTAAGTATATTTAATATATAAAGACTTGCATCACAATTATTATGAACATCCTAATGGAAGTATCTATACCATTACATAGGCTTTGGTTCAAGTACTTAATTAAAAGGCTACCCAAGCATAATCCCTACCAATAGGTCTAGCTCATTATGAGCATAATAACCAATTAAATTTGATATACCAAAATGTACTAGACTTAGGCTGGTGATTATCCTTAACACCACCATTGGCTGAGTGAGTTATAAGGGAGTACTTCTAAGGTTTAACATGATTCTAATGCAAATTTTAAAAAGTGATAAAAAATTTTAATCAAAAAGCCTATTTATGTCACATAAATCAAAGGTAGTTTCAGAGCAAAATCTTTAAGTCCCTAGTGAAGTTACTGCTGTGATACACATTGTTTTCCCTCGACGGGGTCCTTTAGAACCAAATAACCTTAAGAATGTATGTAACCTTTTGTCTTTTTGTTTTACCATTTCCCTAAGTAATCTCTAGGTCATGGATTAGCTCACCCTCACTTTGGCAACTTGGTCCAACTTTTAGGTCTCAGACAGGTTAAGGTTTCTATACCCAAGCTGATTGGTTGCTTCATAATGGTCAAGAGACTCAACTCAATTTTTTTTTAATTTTTAAGCCTTAAAAGGTATAAGATAACATCTCGAGGTGTCCCTATTCAATCAATTGCAATTCGATCACAAGGAGGCATCTGTTGGGCACCACAAGGTTGGTATAAGGAGTAACCAACCAATAAATGCAAAGAGAGTTTAGAACTTCACACTTATTTATACCTTTGATGAATATGACATATTGGCTTTTCACATTAATCGTGTTATCTCTTTTTTTATATGCAAGATCATAGCATAATAAATTAAATGAGCACCCAAACACATTATAAAGTAGTAAATCATGGCAAATATAAATGAAACACTTAAACTAGACATCCAAAAATTGGGCATTTCATTGTGATCCTTTTGATGAGAACACCAATCCTCACATGCTGATTGTAAAGAAGCATTTCAATGTAAGCATTGAAGATAGAAACTTATCAATCCAAGTTTTATTAAGAAATGTTATGTATTATTTAATTATATAAAAAATCTTTTACACTGTTAAAAGTTGATAATCACATGTGCATTTCTTGGGTAAAAAATAGGACATTGGTCTAATTTTATCAATAAAAATCTCAATTAATTAATATAAATATTTTGTGGCATTTTCCTTTAGAGGGCAAAAAATACCTTTTTAATAAAAGAAGGGAAATGTGGACTTACCATTAGCGCTTGACCTGATGCACTCACAAAAGGGGTATAACAACAACAACAACAATAATAACTAATATAAAAAGGCAAAATAAAATAAAATAAAATAAGTTAACAAATAATAAAAAAATAAAGTAAATCATAAACGCATGTCAAGAAATAAACGGGTGTGCATTGGGTGACATACAATTGTCTCAATTATTCTAAAAGAAAAAAACCATGTTCCTAGTAGTACATAAAATGCAAGGTCGTACACCCGATGATCGGCTAACTTTTCTTCCATTTTAAGTAATGCCCATGTCAATAAATGAGTCTAAAAGGGATTAAAAGCAAGACCCATAAAGCACTATAAAGTGATTTTTAAAATAAATTTTCAAAAGAAATCAACTTAAAATAAATTAAAAGCGAATTTTAAAATGACAATCCTATTATTTCTACCACATGAAAAAGTACCTTCAGAAAAGGTTTCACAACCTTTATCTAAGCAGAAATAAATATGTGATAAAAAATGCAGTAAATAAATTGACAAATAAAGTTTATAGCATTTTAAGAATAAATGATTAAACTTTGAACCATTAGAAATTGGATTAAAAAGACTTTTTATATTACCTTCAGTGTACTTACTTACATAGACTATAAAAATGTCAAATTCTTAATTTTTTATGCTTTAAAATAGAAAGAACTAAACTCTAACAGAAAACTTTTCAGATTTAAAATTTCCCAACCTTTTTTAGAAAGCTCTTCTAACCTTTTTTTAACTAAAAAATATTTTACATAAAACTTTCCAATCTTTTTAAACTTCTACATCCAAAATTATTTATATTGGAGTTTGTATGGATGTGCAAACCTTTATACACAGGTGTATAAATCACATTAATCCAATAACTTGCCAATTTGACTCTAAAAAGTAGGTTTACGTTTTGCTTGCATAGGTATGTATAATGATTACTTTAATTTAACTTGGCAAATTGGGCCTAAAAAGTAGATTCTTTGACTTGTATAGCCGTGCAAGTGAGTTTGCACTGGAGTTCAATTTGAATATGGCAGTCAAGTTAACAAATAGGTTAATAATAAAGATATTCCAATTTGCATAAATTTGCAAAGTGAAAAAGGAATAAAGATGATTTTTTCGCTTATATTTTTGAATATTATTCATTATTTAATTCTTTTATATTCCTTAAGACCCTTATCCTGACATGAAACGCTCCAAAATATTTTTGAAAAGTTTGCAAAAATGAAAAGACCCTAGAATCCTCGACCATCATTTTTATAAGAGTAGTTTTACTCATTAGGTAACTATGAAAAAATCCTCATCAGTACTAAATGTCTACATAAGGATTTTTGAAATTTTTAATTAGTAGGGTAGAAATGTAAGGTCCCAAATATCCCAACTACGCAAATTGTTCTTTTTGGGAAGTAATATTCCCATTGGGATAAATAGTGTCATATGAGGCCTACTGACACTTGTCTTAACCACTAAGAAGTGAAATTTATGAGGAATTTGGGAATGTAATTTGAGATGAAATTGAGTTTAAATAAGGGCTCCAAAATTGAAAATAAAAATAAGTAGTTGTTCAATTTAAATAGCATTTGAAGTTGATCAAACTTTGATCGATCATAAGAAACTATTATGGAAATCAAAAAATTATTTTGATTATGAAAATTCATTAGAAATAAATTAAATGAATTTTTTAAAGTGTTAAATTAAAATTAAGTTGAGACTGAAAAATTAATTATCGAACTGGTAAATGCACCGTTGAATTGAAAAATTTATCGAAATAGGCTTATTATAACCCAAAAATTTAGACACGCCCTAAGGAATATATTTCTATATTTTTAGACTAATTTTTTAAAAAATTTGAAAAATAAAATATAGGAACAAATTAAAGAATTACAAATGGTATAATGATGACCATTTGATCAAATAGTGTACAAGTTGACCATGGACATTCCTTTAAGTTATAAAGGGCCTAAAAATTAAAATTTTCAAGAAAAAAGTTCATCCTTTTTGTCTCTTCTTCATGCTAGCCAAATTAAGCATCCATGGTTTCCACCATGGATATTTTCTCTCTCCTCCTAAAACCACTTTATTTCCAAACCAATTTCATTAAAAAAATTAAATATTTGTTATCCTTTCTACTTAAAGTAAGTAATAGGTGAAGAATATAGCTTAAAAGTTGAAATATTTTTGGAAGAGAAAACATACAATAGAATTAATTTAGAATTGATTAAATTAGGTTGAATCCAACAGAATTATATTAGAATTTCAAAAAATTCTCATTGATTTTGGTCATCATAAATTTTGCCTAGGTGGGGCTTTAAATGAAGAAGGATGAAGAAAAGAGAAAGAAAAAGAAAAGGAAATTAAGTAAGAAGAAAACTATTTGAGGTTAGTGGATACTTATACTAATTTATTTCATAAATTTAGGTTATGTAACTTAGTAAAATTACATGATTGAGGTGTAAAATTAAAATTTTTTTAATTATGTAATTACATGATAAAGAAGTAAATTAATGTGATTAAAATGATGAAATCAAGCTTAAATGGTACTGTTCAATTTTGGCATACAATATGTAAGTTAGGGAAAATTATGTAATAATGGAATTAAATTGGGAAAATGATGATAATATGCCTAAATGTCCTTAAGAGTGTGTATGAAACTAAAGGTAAAAAGTAAAACAATAAGTATATGGCAGTATACTTGTTGGCCAAATTGTATGCTAACGGGATTTGGATGAAATTTTGATGGAATAAAAATGAAAATGCATGAAATGAGCTATTAAGCATGATTGATATAAGTAATGATGAAGACAATAGAAACCTTGACCAAATGATGTTAGATGAATAATTTATAAATTATCGCTAAATTTTAAGTGTGATGAGCATTGAGCTAGGTACATGGACTATTTACCAATATATAATGAAAAATGTGAACAAAATGATTATTTTGGTATAATATGTGTGGGGCATGTGTGAATAATGTATTTTGTCCTTAGTAGTTAGCAAAGAAACCAAAAATATGTGATGTAATTGGCTAGCTATGGGGACACTATGAAATATACCATGGTAGCAAGTCATGGCGACTTTTATAATGGACCAAATGAGGTTCCACATCAAAAAAGAAAAGAAAAAGGAATAAAAAAGAAGTGGAAATGACTATTATAGACCTTTGAGGTCCACAATCCCACTCATCTAATTTGCTTGTGTGGTTTCCACTAGAAGTACTAAGGGTAAAATAATGACAAATTGATGATTAAAATATTAAAAATATAATAGATACATGTGAAATAAATAAATAAATAAAATTGTAAATATGCATGATAATAAAAAATTAATGATGAAAAAGAAAATAAGTGTTATAAGAAATGTGATGGTAGTGGAATTGTTTAGAATAAGGATAATTTAGCAATTCTAATTTATAATTGAAAGATGGAAGGAAAAATTGTGAGTACATGTTAAACAAATTAGAAATGAGGATAAAAAGATAATTTGATACCAAATGTAAATAATAGGGACTAAATTGTAATAAAATGCAAAATTTAGGATAAAATTATAATTAATGGTTAAAATTATAGAGAAAAGAATAAAATTTTTAATTAAGTGAAGAAGTTGTAAAGATAAGGATTAAATTGTAATTTTAATCTTAAAAGTGAATTAAGGATTAAATTGAGATAAAATATACCTTAGGAGTCAAAATTGTAGAAGTAAGATGAAATAGATATAATAAGCAAAAAATAGTAAAAATATGGTTAATATGGTAAATATGTAACAAAGATAAAGTATAAAGACTAAAATGGTAATTATGTGAATAAAGTAGCCAAACTAGTGTAACATTATGATAAGATATTAAAAGTGAGAAAAAATGGTAAACTGGTAATTAAAAGATGAAGTAATGAAAAAAAGAGCAAAATGATAATTTGTTAGTAAAATGGAAGAATTAGTGGCATAATTGTATATAAGGAATAAAAAACATTTTAGTCATAAAAGGGTGAAATTGGTATTAAAATGTAAAACTAGAGACTAAATTGTAATTTTGAAGAATGTAATTTTTGGAGTAAAAGTGTAATGTTGACAATAGTAAAGACTTATAATGGTAAAATTAAAAAAAAAAGGAAAAAATTTTAGAGTAAAAATGAGTAAAAGGGGTAAAATTGCAATATTAAAGCTAATTAAGATTAAATGGAACAAATGGTTAAAAATAAGAAATAAATAAGGTATTAAGAAATGCTAGTAGGATAAAATAAGAAATTAAGTAATATAGATGTGAATGGAAGTTGAAATGAGGTGCGTATAGTATTATGAAAATAATGAGAGTAAATGAGTAATGGCATAATATATAACATGTGTAATTTGTTATCAAAAATTAATCATATGTGCTTGTACATTTAGTGAAAAATTTTAGCACTATATCCACCACTAGGCAACATTGTTGTTTAGCACGTAGTTTTTGCTACGCTTAAGGGACATGTAGTTGGGAGATGAAGGCAATGTGAGGAATACAAGGTTTTATATAACAAGTACATGGAAGACATTTATGGATCAAGTTGTATTAAGTAGTTAATCTAGTGAATTTGTCACGAAAATGAATTTTTTAACTTTGTACAAATAAATAAATGTGCATGCAAAGTTAATACAAGAAGTGAATAATTTAGCAAATGTATAATTTGGCACTTGAACCAATGTTTAAGTATAGGGTATTATAATATGCCTATAGGTAAATAACATTTTGGTAAAATGGAATCATTAATAATATATGATGTTACTAGTTGTAATGCTAAACTGAAGAGGAATTAATTAATTAAAGGAGTTTAATTAGATGCACATATGTAGAAGTCCTATCAAAGACTTGTAAACATGGCCTATAAAAATGGGCCAAACTAGTCCATTTTAATCCAAAATAAAAAACTATTGGAATGTAAGTGTTATATAACTAAAATAATAATATTGAATCACATGGAAAATTAAAATTAGGACCAAAACAAAAGTGATTTGCATATAAGCCCTTTAGGAGTGCTTTATGCGCCAATGCCATATAGAAATGTTTAAAGGTCTAATTTTTGGGCCAAATCAAATTAAATATGTTATTTGATAGTTAAGAATCTCACATATTTAATTTGAATGTATTTGGAATTGATTTGGGTAATTAAACCCAAGTTCGTGCAAGAAAAGCCAGTAAAGAGGCTTTTGCACATGGCCTTTTCAAAAAGGGCCTGGACTGAATTTAATTGTAGCCCAAATTAATTAAATAATAGAGCAACCCATTTTAATTATTTCTCCATATTTTTTGGAGTCCTAAACCTATTAGACTAATGGTTTTAACTTGGAATATAATAGCCTAATTTTAGTGGGATTTGAAAGAAGTTTTCTCTGCCTCTTTCTTCTTTCTCTAGCCGAATTCCTTCTTCTAGCCACTAAAGAAATTTGGCTATTATTCCTTAATATATTGTTGGTTATTTTCCTCTTCTCTGGTGTAGATTTAGCATTGGAGGTGTTATCCATTTGACATTGTGGTTGATGACAATCCGTGCGATGAAATTCAATCAATCAACAACCCTTAAGGTGATTTGGGTTTTCTCTTAGTTAGATGATAACTTTAGTTTATAATTTTACTTGCTTCTATTTTAGGTCTATTTTGAGTCTTGTTAGTGTTTATTTTTATGTATTTTTGTGTTAAAATTAGTGTTGATGGAAATTTTGGTTATGGTGTTGAATTGTGCTTATTTTCAGGTTTTAGGCTATGCACAAGATTAAATAGATTTCTATATAGCCAGGTACCATGAAATGACTGTATTTTAGAGAAGTTGAAGGTATAAATTTGGATTAAATCTCAATTCAACTGTGTTGATTGTAAAAATTGAGTTTGAGTCAAAAAGCATATATATACGGTTGGATTGATTTCAATCTAGAAGGCAACCTATATGGTTGGATCCAATCTTAATCTAGTCGTGTATATGAGCTATTTTTCAAAGACTTTAGTAGTATGCAACTGGATTAAGTGTCAATCAAGCTGTGTACCTTAGAATTTATAAAAGCTTAAAATTTTAATTTTTGGGTTATTTTTCTACTGGTTTACTGCTTGAAAAAAGAATTCTAGAGCTAGAGGCTAAGTTCATAATGGTTCTTCTATGAGTTAGAAATTGTTTTATTCTTTATTTTATTGCTTTCTACCATGAATTATGAATAATTTTATCTTTTGTTAAGGGATTCTTAAATCTTATCTCAACTTTTGTAATGACTCTATTATGAGCTCGAGTATACTAATCAATTCAATTATTTCAATATTCACGTGTTTATCTATATATTGAATGTGTTTTGATTTATGTTTTGATGTATCTAATAGGTGGTTGAAACTTAGATCCGAATATTGTTCATTGATATATGTGTGTTTAATCTAGTATTATTGTGGTCATTATTTTCCTATGTTATGAAAAGAGGTTGGATTTATAAATCCATGTTTTTATTCGATTTATGTAAATTAGGTGTTGAATAGGTCGAGATTGAGTATTTCGAAAGGAGATTTAATCGAAATCTAGGAGTTAAATAACTTGGACTAATGCTGGCTATTAGGCTATTCTGAGATAAAGAGCTTAATAAGTTAGAATAGTGTTCTAGAAAGAGACCTATGCATCCATAACTAAGGTGTATCGATTTTGTTAGAGTCAATTGCAAATTGGAGAGGGAGGAGGATTGATACTTTAACAATAGTTTCCGTTAAGTAATTATCATTGTTTGTTTGGCTGAGTTTTATTTCAAGTAATTTTTGCTGTTAAATTTCATTAGTTAATTTGTTAATGTTGTTTGGTTAATCTAGTTAAAATATAAAATCAACAAAAAATTGAGAATTCTTTAACATAATTTCTTAAAACAAGAGTCTCTCATTCAAAATCCCTTAGGTATGATAATTATAGGTTATAATTTTATTTCCCTATATTACTACTTGATTTAGTACACTTGCTAGACATTGGTCAAGTTTTTAGTGCCATTGTTGGAAAATGGCATTTATGTGTATTTTTCATTTATTATTTTCAAGTGTTGTTAGTGCATAAGACATTTACAACATGAACAACTAGCACCGTTCAACCCTAAAATCAAGAGGACACTTCACCAAATGAGATGATAACTATAAGTAGATAAGGAAAGAGGAAGAGAATAGCTTCTCAGGATTTAACAAGCTGGAGGGCAGCAAGATCAAAATCTTGGAATTGGCCTTAAACCAATGGCATTCTATGATTATACCATTCCAAGGTGGAATGAGGAGTAGGGAACCATCAATCTACCTCGAGCCACACAATTTGAGCTAAAACTAGCAATGATCACTATGGTTTAGAAGAATCAATTTTAAGGACTGAAGATAAATGATCCAGCACAACACTTAGATATTTTCTTAGAGATCAGTGATACGGTTCAAATTTTAGGTGTGTGGATGGATGCCATTAGACTGAAGTTATTTCCATTCACTCTTATTAGAAAACTAAGGGATTGGCTACAAATGTTGCCTAGCCAATGATTCAAATTTGGGATCAAATGCAAGAAAAATTTTTTGTCATATTTTTCCCATAAATGAAGACAACTTATATAAGGAATATCATTTATAACTTTTAGCTATCCATACCATGCGATAGCCATAAATCCAATCATGTCTACTTTCTACACGGATGCAAATCAAACAATAAGATCTCTTTTGGATGCAGCTTGGGTTGAAGTTTTATGAACAAAGTTCCAAAAGAAGCCTTTCAACTTCTTTATGAGATGGTCACTAATGATTCTCAATGGGCAAACACAAATGCCATGCATAAGAAGCAATGAGTTCATAGTGTAGATGAAGTGGCAATGTTAAAGGCTCAAATGGATCTCATGAAGAAAAAATTGAACAATCTTAGAGCGCAAAATGTATCTTCACATTCCCAAGGTTGTGATGCATATGAATGAGGGTAAGTTATTCAAGAGAGCAGCCAAGCAATGGGTGATGTTAATACAGTAAGTGACTATAATAGTGGTGATCTATATAGTAATAGTTATAATTTGGGTTGGAGCAGTCATATGTCTGTTGGAGGAAAGGGAATCATGCCTCACCCTCTAACACCCAACCTATGGCCCCTTTCAACCAAAACATAACCTATCACACCAACCATAATCAATCATACAACTAACCTGCTTCCACTAATTTCCAAGCACCATATCAGCCACCCAACCAAATTTAAGCTTATCATCCTCTTGGTTTCCATCCTAGACCCACTCAATCTCAAGAGAGTAAGTCTACTTGTGATGTGCACTAAACACTCCTATTATATTCGGGCCACTCTTGGAGGTCCACTTTTAGGGTCCAAGATTAGATAAGGTTCATAAAGTTTGTAAGATCAGCCATTTTACAATAAAAAAAGGATTTAGCCTAATTCCATTTTTGATAGCCAACCTATGATGGCGTTTAAGTAGGCTCAAGAGGTAGAAATCATGGAGTTTCCATCCAATAAAATGTTAGGGAAGATAATCTCAACCTTATATTGCCCAATCCAGAGATGGTGTTCGAGATATCACTCTTGTTTACACCTTGGTTAGGTGTCTTTTATAATTGAGTTTTTAGTATTAAACCACTACCTCTCTTCTGACATGATGCATAAAGAAAAATAAATATTCAAGCAAGTAAGGAAAGTAAATAAAAGAAATAAAGAGACTACTTAAATTATTGCATGAGCAAATAATTCAAAAGAAAGAAAATATAATACATAAATTAGGGCATTTATTCATGTAGGCAACATTGGTTCCTTCATGCATGTTCTACAAAAAGGTGAAGATTCCTTGGGAATTTTTAGGAAAACATGGGATGAGTGATCCTAATTTGTTGAAAATAAGGGCACTTCATTTTATGTGTGATTTCCAATGGAAATTGGACATTGGTCCATTTTATTCAAGAAAATCCCATTAATTAGTAAAAATGATTAAATGGATTTTTATATTAATGTGTAAGAAAAATCATTTATTACTAACTATTATAGTAACAAAAATAAATCCAATAAACTAGTAAAATAAATAAATAAGCAAACAAGTAAGTTCAAAATTGAAATCATCCATAGGAATCCTCTAAAGCATACCAAGCTCAAACTCCCAAAAGGGATCCATGCAAAATAAATTAATTTCTCAAACAAAAACAAAGAAAACAATATAATTAATATATAAAAAATAATGAAGCATAATAGCTAAAATATGCAATCTGGTTTAAAAATAAATTAATAGAATATTAAAAAAGCATAAAACAAAATTAAAATGACATCTAAAAATATGGTTCATCATGCAAATTAATTAGACATGAAGAATAAACATAAAATATCAATAAAGAGGTGCCAATTAACCCACAGCCAACCATAAGGATGGGACAGAGAACCAACAAGGAACTAGGTACGGAACAAAATGGAGATCCCATGATGTCTCATTAATCGGTGTGGCTAACAGTCGTTTATGGGGTCTTTTTCCTGCCTATCACATACAAAATGGATATAATGCAAGAAAACACAACAAAATGGAAATAAATTCTAATTTTTGTCTAAACATACATATTCCTACTTCTAATAATGACAGAACTATTCTAAAACATCAAAACATATTTATATCATCCAACAATAATTAAATAACATGAATACACAATTATAATCAAGAAGTTCAAATATACATCAGTGGTGGAATTAGCTTTAGATCATGCCATTCTACATATTTTCTTTACATTCAAGAAATTATAACATTAGGACAATTATAAAGACAAAATAAATGAATCTAACAGGAAGAAATCATGGCATTCAACATGTGAAAAGTATTAAACCAAGTAAAACTCATGTTTTCATGCCATGGTGAAAGAAGGAGGGGAGTCGCAGAATATTAGCCTAAGGAGTATTGGTTTCTTTAAAATCCAAAAGCTACACTCCAAGCCTAATTAATGATTTCCACATTTGAATAATGGTTAAAACATTTTGGGAATAAAAGAGAATGTCAGAAAGTTAAGAAATTTATTTTTTCCCAAAGAATTTATGGTTGCTGCCTCTCAAAAAAATTATCACTCCATTTTGAAATATAGGTTTTTTGGTTTAAATATAAAGGAAGAGAGTTTTAAAACCTTTCCAACTCTAGTCCCTTGAAATATGCCTAAAAAAACCCCTTAAAATCCATATCAAATAAGATTATCCCACTTAAAATTGCTGCAAAAACATGGAAAGTAAATATAGAAATCCTGCCACAGAAGGGCAAGGTGTCTATATAGATGGATAGCCTATCCATTGCCATAAATGGAAAGCCTATATGTCAACGAGAAAAGGTAATTTTCAAAATTAAAACCTTATTTTTGGCTTCGAAGAAATGTAAAAGACAAAGCCTGGTAAAAAAATTTTTAAAATTATGGAAAATAAAAAATGGAACTTAGAGTTTGCACTTTCTATTCAAAATACGAATAGTTCTTCATCATCGGGTAACTCTGATCTGGGCTGCCTCGGGATCCCGTGTCTATAGTTGCCTTTAATTTTTAGGAACTTTATGCATTAGTGCATAAGTGGGCTAAACTTTAGAGTAAGATAAAAATAACGCATGTCTGAGGTAACAAATTTTGGAGATAATCATGACCTACAGGAAAGTCTTAATATGACTTGTAAAAAAGTCTAGATATGATTTATAGGAATGTTAGGTTTTACGAATCGTAAAAAAGCCTGGAGTCACCTATGGGAAGGTTTTGTTTTTTTCCCATGTAAAGGTTTAATTTTCACTCATAAGAAAGTTTTAATTTTCACCAGTAAGAAGGTTTGGTTTTCACCCATGTCAAGGTTAGATTTTCACCTGTGGAAAGGTTTAGTTTTCATCTATAGGAAAGTTTAGTTTTCACCTGTGAGAAGGTTTAATTTTCACCTATGAGAGGGTTTTAAAACGAGAAGAAAATTAGCAAATAGCAATAGAAATTAGCAACGAAATTTGTTGAATTTTCATTGTTAATAAAAATTAGCAATGAAAAATATCAATGGAACATTCGGTTGAAAATTTAACGATTGGTATTTTTTAGCAATGGATTTCAATTTTCGTCGCTAAAACCAACCAATGTATGTTTAAGTGAATTGGACGACATTACCAAGGGACTTGCTTTTTTAACAATGGAATAAGATTTTCGTTGTTATTTTTTTACCAATGAAATTGGATTTTCTATTGCCATATTTAGTAACAGGATAGAAATTCCATTGCTATTTTTAGCAACCAAAATCAATTTTCATTTCTATATTTAGTAACTAAATAGAAATATCATTGCTATTTATAGCAATCAAAATTAATTTCCATTGCTATTTATAGCAATTAAATTGAAGTTTTTGGTACTAAATTCAGTCAGTATTATAAAAAAAATTGCGACAAAATTGTCGTCGCTATTCCATCACTAAATTATTGTTGATTTTTTACACAAAATTACTTTTGCTTTCAAAGTTAGAAATCAATATTTATGTAAAAGCATATATCTGCCAATTGATATAAAAGTGCACCTGCAATCATCCATTGCTATACTTAAGACATTTGATGACACTTAAATACAAATATGATAACAAATAAAATTTGACATAAAAGGTGATATTGCTTCTATTACATAGGGAACATAATCAGATTTCTGTTAATAGATGTATGCATACATGCACATTTTTCTTTACAACCCCCTATTCAGTCAAAACATACATCCTTTGGTACTTGTTGTCAAAAGATATAAGTTTTTCTTTTTCAAACATCCAGAGTTCCAGAGTGCATGAAAATAGCAAATACAATATATCCATAGAAGAAACTTTCATGATAAACATAGTAAATTGAAAGCAAATCATACTGCAAAAGGTCGTTGCAAGTTTTATGCATGCTACCATAGATAGAGACACAGAGAGAAGATGCCAAAAGATGTAGGAAACATATCATTATTTTTGCTTCAAATATAGCATATGGAAACAACAAACAAGAGATAGTTAAGTGAAAACATAAATGAAGTTGGAATTCAAAAGGTACTGAACATCAATAAAATCAAATAAGTACTTACACCTGAAAAAAAAATTTACAATCTTAGTAATTGCACTAACAAATGAAGAATATACATCTTTATGAACATTAAATCTCGCAGCCCCAGCATAGTTCTAGCCATTTGATTGAAGAGTGGCCCTTACAGCATTATGTGCAACCTACGTTAGATAGCATAATGAGTGGGTCCTAAAGATTCATTCAAGCTAATTATAAGTCAGAAAATGAAGGATGGATTCATACATGAGGCATGTCAACATCATCACACATAATAAATGCATCTTTTCAACCAAGCTCAATAGTAACAGAAGTTAGTGTGTTGCTAGCATTTCTCATTATCTACAATAACATAAATATTCCAGTTTATTAGTAATATAGATGCTGGAAGCAATTTTGTAGCTACTTAATTTTATCAGCATGTAAACGTAAAGAACAATAGAGGGAAATAAAAATATAAAAGGGCTTAGAAGTGAAATAAACTATCACTTTCAACAAATAGTAATAGAAAGAGTAAATGCAAGGGCTTAAAGAGAAATATGTTTTATCACATTTAAGAACAGCATGGTTCCTTGAGACTGATTTTAAATTTTAATAATCAAATGTATGAAACATTTACACTATCAAGAAAATAATAATTTCCTCCACTTTTACTGTTACAAAGCTCGAACTAGGTGTTCGATGTTGTAAGCATAATTCACTAATATTTAAATAAGTACATATGAAAAGCACAAGGTTTTGTGTAAATTGTTCCTTGAGGAAGATAATCCAAATCATTTAAAATAAGGCAAAAAATGGGAAGAGGAAGCATATTTATGTTCCAATAAGGATAATTTGAAGCACAAAAAATGATATGGATGTAGATTTCCTATTTATGTGCCGATAACATTGTATATATCTATTTAAGAGAGTTAATTGTCTCATTAAATCAATAAGCACATTTTATTCCTAATTTATGAGATATGGAGTTCTTTCTAACAATGTCCATATGTATTAACTCACTTTGACAAGTTGAACCACTCTTACAAAACAGGATGTTCAAGAAACAAGAATAATGGTACAGATCCTTTATTCAAGCATAACTTCATTGTAAACCATCAGTGACTCACTCATTACCTAGGAAATATAACATCATGTTCAGTCACAATATATTTGGATTAACTATATAGGAATTTTTCCTCCATCATATTAATCTTGAGGTGCAATATCTAATTTCAGGAGATCACTGTTTATGTTTCCCTTTGTAATAAGATATTGATGAGAATGTACGTTGCTGCTCTTTTGTAAATAAATAAGACATTGACATCAAATGCAAAAGCAAAAGAAAAAAGTAGAAAATAGTAAAGATATCGGAGGAAAAGGAAATATCTATGGCAATACTCATTTATAGATAAGTCATTCTAATAGGTAAATTTACTTTAGATTTATTGATTATTATATACATATGGTACCATCATATTTACATGTGATCCTTTAGCATGATAAGCTTTCATTTTCTTGGTTAATCACTAAGAATCAATAAATATGATTAATTTCATGAATTTAAAATATTAAATACATAATAAGGCAGCTAAAATGTATCAAAATATTTACTTCTAAATTAAGAATGTGAAATTCAATTGTTGAAGTGATACCGTAAGCTTACCATTTAAGTAATCCATAAAAAAGTGATAGCAATGCTGGAATGCACACAAGAGGAAGTAAGGTAGTAAAAAAATCACTCTTTGTTGGAACTTAGTCATCTCTATATTTGACTACCTCCAAATAGGATGCACCGCAAAATGCCATAAAAACAACTATCAAAATAGCAAGAGTAAAAATGATGAACTTACATGCTTATCCAGATAACTTATTTATAAAATGTTACCTTAATTACAAATATTAAATTCACAATGTATAATCACAAGTGATACATGCAAATATCCTAACACATACAACAGAAGGTGGGGAAAACCAATATATTGTAAACCACGAAACAATTGGCATCACACCCGTAGCTACTAATGCGATTGCAGTTGTAATGCTAGCAGGATCATATACCAATGGCTTATAGAAGCACAATAACTTCACTAGAAATAACTAACTTCTAGGTGTGTGATTAATGTGATTTCAGGGAACAACAAGTCATAATCTGCTCCTAAAGAACAAAAAACTATAGAATAAAACATGACTATAACACAAGGAGTTTTATTCTAACATTAACTTTTCTATGCCTTTCAATTAGCTATGGGAATTAGTGAATCACAAACTAAACATGCACCAAAAAATTAATGACATAAATAAATAAAAAAGATACTACAATTGAATAAAAATTCAACTTTACCTTGGAGGTGTAGAAGCTTTTTTAGATTGTGGCGATGGAGAACTATTAGTGTAAGCCCTAGCCTCAATGCATTGTAATAAAAACACTTTATTTAATAGATGAGGCCTTTTTTTATCTATTGTATTCCTATGCATATCAATTGATAGAACTGTCCAAGATTGTTGTTTCAGTTTAAGTTATCATGTGTGAGGCACATGGTTGTAAGACCTTGAAACAATAGAGACTTCATTCTAAATATCCCTAGTCAATCATTGTTATAGGAATGACAATGAATTAAGACTAGTATGCTCTCTCTGATAAGATGAGTTCTTTCTTACGAATCATAAGAACAAAAGTGTCAATCAGAGATCATAGATACATGTTTAGAACATGGTATCTAGATTCGATCCGTTCATGAGAACACTACATGGTATAAGTCATAAGTGTTTCTCATGTGCAAGTTTTACATCAAAGTTCTTAGACCTAAAATCTCTATAAAACTCTTTATGAATTACTGTGTACTTTGACATACACCTCACGTGCTCATAACAGGGTGACAAGTATAGGTATGCTTGGGTATGCACTAATCCATGTTAGAGAGCATGAGAGAAGTGAAGGGATTACCCCTCTCGATAAGAGAAAAAAATATCATCGGCCATTTGATTTGTGAACTAAGAAGTGTATGGCCATACCGAGATGAAATAATGAGTAATCATTATTTATCTGAGAGTTTAGTATCACTGGAATATCAAGAAAGGAATTAGTATATATAAGGATGACTGGTTCCATGTCTTATATTAATTCTGATATTTAAGGGTAAATGACTGTGCAAAATTGCATTAGGTCACTAAATGCCATTTGTATTTTCATTTAATTTGGAATGCTATAATATCTTGCTAGAGAATATATATAGCCTTTGAATTAATTCATTAATTCATTGCCAATATTAAATGGACCTATAGGATCGCACATAAAGCATTGGGCTTAAAATATTTAAATTAAATATTGAGCATTAATTTGGGCTTTTAATTAAAGTCAAATTAATGTATGTAATGGGTATTAAAATTGCTAAATGGACTTTGGTCCATTAGAGAGAGAGATTCAGCCCACAAGGTTTAATGTCAATTAATTAATTATCTTGTATTAATTAAGTTAATTGAGTATTAAAGCCTAAAAGAATTTAAATCAAAGTAAAACACTTAAATAGGAAATGGAGTGGCCAAAATTCAAAGACAAATTCCTTGTGAATTTCGGCACATGCAAATATCCTTATTAAGTGATATTATTTGATTAAATGTCTTATGATTATTTCAAATTAATTTGAATTTAAAATTTGAAAGAATTTGATTTAATGTTTGTCACTTGATTTTAGGAAGTGATGGAAGATGAATTAACTATCTTTTAGGTAGTTAATTTCGGATTTAACTCTTAAAAAATAAATGATATATATATTTTTTGGTGAAAAATAAAACCCTAGGCATGAAACTCTCTCTCTCACACTCTTGGCCGATTTTCATAAGGAGAAAGGATTCTTGCTTATTCTCTTGTGTTCTTGGGCAACAATAACAATTAAAAGGAAGTATAAGATCAAATCTTGTAGCTTCAATCCATTACAATTACACAATATTTAAATATTGAGCTAGCAATCTTGATTTTAAGCCTTGCTTGCAATTGTGTGTGTGAACATAGACAGGAGTGGCGTAAAGGCTGTTCCTTTGACATTGGTGGTGAAGATCTAAGGTGAATAAGTCCTTCTTAGTTGCTGGTCATCATCAAAATCAAATCTTGAAGTGCATCTAAAGTTGTAAGTTTTTTAAAATCCTAAAATTGCATGTTTTCGATTCTTGTTTATGGATTGCGTGGTATGTATGATCAATTTTATTATTTTTCTGCTGCGTGATTATCATATACATACATGTCATATTCCATCAAGAACGTCCTCACCTAACCACTACAGCAGGGTTGTATAAAAAAATAAAAAACATATGGTCATAAAAAAAATAATAAAGAATAGAGCAATAATTTTCTTAAAAAATCGCATAAGCTTCCAACATAAGAATTGTACATTAATATCTCAATTCCTAAACATTTCAGTCCTGCAGTCAGAATTTAAAACTAGTTCACCCTATAAGTTGGTGCCATTCTAAATCACATGCCAAATTAAAGATCCAAATATTATAGGATATTTTCATACTACTAAACAAATCATATTTAACCTCCAATATCAAAAATCATAATAATAAAAGCAAAGGCAATTAATTGATATATCCAAGAAAGTTTAAGCACTGATTCTATTTTCACTGCCTTGTTAACAACCTAGTGACATATCAAAATAAGAACAAACATCGCAAAAATTTCATATCATATAGCCAAGTCTTTCCATAATTCAATAAACTTAACCCAAAATTCATCATATCCTATCAATAAAATAGACCTCTACACTTTGACAGAACATTGGTAGAAAAGATTTTTCGAGTTTAGAAAAATTTAACTCAACCCTTATAAGAAAAATTATACATATATAATTAAATTTCCAATCCTGAATGCAACAAAACTATGATAAGCTCTAATCTCTAGCAAATGGCATAGAATGGGCGTATGAAATTTACCTCTTTCTTTGAGGAGACGAGTTGTGGCTACCAGAGCTGATGCTGCGAGAAGGAAAGAAGGATGAAGAGAAAGATCCAGAGTGAGATCATAAGCAAGATTAGGAAGATAAGGATCGGGAGCGACAGCTAGACCTAGAATATGAGCTAAAGTATATGCATAAATATGACTTAGATCGAGAGCATGAGGATAATCTAGAATTAAAACCATACAGGGGAGAGGGGTGGCTTCGTATCGGCTTTTATATGGATTCAAAGGCAGCAAGGCTGAAATGAAACCCTAGATAAACCCCTAATCTAAATAAGTGAAAATTTTGATAGATGAATAAATAGACGTTAGCTTGTGGTGGTTTAACTTTTACTTTATCTGTACAAGTGGTTGATTACTTAAAAGATTTTTAAAAACAACCTTCCCTTTAAAAAAGAAGATGGTGTATTTTGCAGTAAATTACAAGACTAGGGTTTTTTTAATGAAATAGAAATTTCATTGCAATTTTGGCAACCGAAAATAAATTTTGTTGCTATTTTTCATTGAAAATGCAAATTAGCAATGAAAATCATATTTTGTTTCTATTTTTGATTGAAAATGAAAATAAATAATGGAAATCCAATTCCATTGTTATTTTTCATTTAAAATGTAAATTAGCAATGGAAATTCAATTTCACTTCTATTTTTAATTGAAAATAAAAATTAGCAACGAAAATCCAATTCCGTTGCTATTTTTCATTGAAAATGTAAATTAGCAACTGAAATTTTAGCAATGAAATTTAATTTTGGTTGCTAAAATAGCAACCGAAATTTAATTTCGTTGCTATTTTTCATTGAAAATGTAAATTAGCAACGTAAATCCAATTCCGTTGCTATTTTTAATTGAAAAAAAAATTAGCAACGAAAATCCAATTCAATTGCTATTTTTCATTAAAAATATAAATTAGCAATGGAATTCTATTTCGGTTATTTTTCATTGAAAATGTAAATTAGCAATAGAAATCCAATTCCATTGCTATTTATAATTGGAAATGAAAGTTAGCAATGGAAATCCAATTCCTTTGCTAATTTAGCAATGGAAAACAATTTCTGTTGCTATTTTGGAACCGACTTTTTTTAACCATAGTTATTTAGCATCCGAATTATTTTCTTTTGCTAAAATAGCAACGAAAATTATATTTTGTTGCTAAATTAGCAACGAAAAAATTTTTCTTTGCTATTTTTCATTCCAAATTTTTTTTTCTGTTAGCGCCTTATTTAGCAATGGTATAGTGATTCTGTTGCTAATTTTCGTTGCTAAATTTTGATGCTAAAAATTTCCTCCACTTTTAGCAATGGAAGATAACCAATTATATTTTCACTGCTAAATCTACAAAGTTTGACCAATTGTAGCAACGAAAATTATACCCCATTGCTAAATAGCAATGGAATTTGATTTTTATTGCTAATTTAGCAACAAAATCAAATTCTATTTGTATTTTTTTGTTGCTATTTTTATATTTTCTTGTAGTGTAATTTTCACCCATGGGAAGGTTTAATTTTTACCCATAGAAAGGTTTTAATTTTCACCCGTGGGAAGGTTTAGTTTTCATCCATGAGAAGGTTTACTTTTCACCCATGTAAAGGTTTAATTTTCATCCATAGGAAAGTTTAGTTTTCACCCATGGGAAGGTTTAGTTTTCACCCATGAAAAGGTTTAATTTTCATCCATAGGATGGTTTAATTTTCTCCCATAGAAAGGTTTAGTTTTCACCCATAAGAAGCTTTTATTTTCGCCTATGGGAAAGTTTAGTTTTAATCTACGGAAATGTTTAATTTTAAACTATGATAATGTTTTAATTTTTCACCTGTAAGAAGGTTTTAATTTTCAACCGTTGGAAGGTTTAGTTTTCACCGATGAAAAGGTTTGGTTTTCACTTGTGAGAAGGCTTGGTTTTCATTTGTAGGAAAGGTTGTTGTTTCTATTTGCAAGATTGTTGCTTTATCATATGGTCCTAGTTACAAAAGGGAGTAACCTTGTGACATAACAACAAAGTCATATCGAGTTCACAATGAGTGTATTTTATAGCTTGCTTCCCATCAACTTCAATAAATGCAACATTTGATGCCTCATTTAATGGTGTGATTCTTTTCTCTATTATGTAGCATCATAAAATTTACCAAATTCCAAAAAGGTTGGATAATTCAAGATATTAAAGGCTTTTGAAAGTATAATAAAAATTATTTTCTTTAATGTAATAAACTATATTTTAAACTTTGTTTCTCTAGATATTTTGATTATAAGATTCAATAAACCCTATTTTTTTATTTTGTAAAATTTGACATCTTAATTGCATCCACTATGACTCTCAAGATGAGATTTGAGAGAATGAAAAGGAAAGAAAAATGAAAGAAAAGAAAAAGAAAGAATTGCCTAGACCCTGAAGTGGCACTAAGGATTAACAAATGCACCATTGGTACACATTGCTCTGGTTTGCTTGAAAAATGAGTTTAGCTAAGTTCTAACAAGGTTATTTCCACTTCCAATGTTGAGGGAAAAAGTTATGCTATTGTATCTCTAAGACAAGTTTGTCTTTTAAGTGTTGAAGAATAATTTTTCAGCATATAGGCAAGAGGGTAGTAAAGTTTCTTTGCAATCCTAAAAGAACTCCCCTTTCATAAGATAAGGAATAGTCCTTGAGGTTGTTATAAACTTACCTACCCTTCCTTCATATAAAAAGGGAGTTTGTTTATAGTGGTTTGATGAAATATGCCACTCCTTTCTCCACCCTATTATTTGAGGTGATCATAGAGGAGCTTCATAAGGCTTTTCTTTCCCGATGAAAGAGTTTAAAATGGGCATACTAGTGAAATGATTCATTCCATCATCTTTTTTTAATTCCAATATTCTACTAATAATTGATCGAATGGGTAGTATAAGTTGACCAAAGAATTTGAGACCCATATTGAGATGTGTGCAAGTATATGGATGACATAGTGCTAAGATATTGTGCCAACAAACTAAAAAGGGTTCCATGTCAAAGACATGAAAAAAACAACAAAAAAAGGAAGACACTCAGCGGGTCAAAAACCAAAAACAATGGCCTTGCTAAAATTAGGCACCCCTCTAAGGTGAAAAAAAAGAAATATGCCCCTAAGAAAAATTAAGGGTTAAGAGAAAATGTTCAATCAAGAAAATTTACGAGGGCTGATTGATAACAGGAGTCAGATGCATGCAAAATGTCACTTATTGAGATCAAATGTAATTAGTGTTATTGCACTATATGTCTAGTTGTGCTTACTGTACATATGGATAAGGACAAAGGCATAAGTCAAGCATAAACCGTCAAGAGAAATTTACGACATGCATAAGAAGTATCAAAAAGGGGGGCTATTAGAGATGAAAACCATAACTGGCTCTCTAAGAAAAAGATAGGCTAAAGGATAAGGTGAAACCTGAAAATAGGTAGTCTATCCTGTAAAAAAATCATTGGAGTGGGTTAGGTCCATTCTAGCCAAAAGTTAAGCGTAAGGTTATGTGAAAATTCCTAACGAGATGTATTTCCTACTAAGAAAAACTAGTGTGAAAATCCACAAAGGGTGCACTACCTTTAAATTATGACTACAGACATCTAGAGGAATAAATGAAAATTGGCAAAGAGAAAACCCAAAATAATTTCCTTTTGGATAGAGTTCTAAGGGGTAAAAGTCTCTTCTAGGCGATATCAAATATTCTTTTGCTAATGCACAACAATGATAGATTATTCTTCTAAAAAACAATAGGAAAAACCAGGGAAAATAGGATTAAAGAACAATAGTTGAGTTGCACTTCCAACGAACCCCTAAACCACCTGGAGTATAGTTTGTGCATTTCTACATGCATTCATACGCATCATTCATGTAATCGGTCTTTATATTATTACATCACATAATCCTTCTTACATGTAATCAGGTATAATCTATGCATATAATTGTATAAACATATTTTACATGCACACACAATTTTTTTGTATATGTATAATGCTACACAACAAAGAAATTAAAAGCAACACTGAATAGGGCATCAACTATTGCTTTCATTGAAGTTAATGA
This sequence comes from Excoecaria agallocha, assembly GCA_037975025.1. NCBI lineage: Eukaryota > Viridiplantae > Streptophyta > Magnoliopsida > Malpighiales > Euphorbiaceae > Excoecaria > Excoecaria agallocha. Next base: position 4,850,940 of record CM075823.1, on the reverse strand, counting down.
AAAGCAAGCTATAAAGTACTCACTGTAAACTCGATATGTCTTTGTTGTTATGGGATTATTCCCTTTTGCAACTAGGACCAGATGATAAACCAACCATCATAGAGATCAAAACCACAACCTTTCCTGATAATCAAAACCAAACCTTCCCATGGGAGAAAATTAAAACATTTCCATAGGTGAAAATTAAACCTTCCCTTTGGTGAAAATTAAAACCTTTTCATGGGTAAAAATTAAACTTTCCCATGGGTGAATACTAAAACCTTCTTATGGGTGAAAACCAAACCTTCCCACAAGTGAAAATTAAACCTTCCCACGGGTGAAAATCAAACGTTCTAATGGGTGAAAACTAAAATTTTCTTATGTTCCTACGACCGATAACCAAACCTTCCTACAAGTAAAAACCAAACCTTCCTATGATTAAAAATTAAACCTTTTCACAGGTGAAAACCAAACTTCCCACGGGTAAAAATTAAACCTTTTCGTAGTTAAAAACCAAACCTTCCCACGAGTAAAAACCGAACCTTCCCACGGGTGAAAATTAAACCTTCCCATAGATGAAAATTAAAACCTTCTAACGAGTGAAAATTAATCCTTCCCACGAGTGAAATTTAAAACCTTTACACTGGTAAAAATCAAACCTTCCCATGGGTGAAAATTAAAACCTCTTAATGAGTAAAAATTAAAACCTTCTTGTGAGTGAAAATTAAACCTTCTCACGAGCAAAAAGAAAACCTTCCCACTTTTGACCACTAGACTTTCCTACGAGTTGCAAAACCTAATTTCTTATAAGTCACATCTAGACTTTCCTATGAGTCGGATCGATACTTTCCTATAGGTCATGATTATCTTTAGAATTCACTATCTCACATACATATCTATTTTATTTTACTCTAAATTTTGGCTCACTTAGGCATTAGTGCATAACGTTCCCTAAAGTTGGGGGTAACTATAGATACCGAGTCTCCAAGCATATCAAATTACAGTCACCTGATGATGAAGAACTATTTGTATTTCAAGCTAAAAGTACAAACTTTGAGTTCTATTTTTTTTTTTGCTTCCATGATTTCCTAACATGTTTTTTTTTCAGGTTTTGTCCTTTGCATTTCTTTGAAGCTAAAAATAAGGATTTAATGGCAAAAATCACCCTTTCTAGTTGATAGACAATGTTTTTGTTTATGGCAATAGACAAGCTACCTATCTTTGGTGACAGATAGGCTGTCTATCTATGGTGATAGACACCTTACAATCTATGGTGGGATTTCTAGATTTACTTTCCATATTTTTGAAACATTTTTAAGCAGGAAAATCTAAGTTGAAATGAATTTAAAGGGTATTTTTGAGGTAGAATTCAAGGGATTGGAGTTGGAAAGGTTTCCAAATTCTCTTCCCTCACATTTAAACCAAAAACCCTAGATTTTACGAGAAAAATCAATTTCTAAACTTTATGACCTTCTCTTTTCTCCATAAATTGTTTTAACCACTCTTCAAATGCGGAAATCATTAATCGAGCTTAGAGTATAGCTTCTCGATGTTATATAAATAAATACTTCTAACTGTAACATTCTGGGACTCCTCTTCTTTTTTCACCATTGCATTAAAGCATGGGTTCTAATTGATCTAATTCTTTTTACATGTTGAATGCCATGATTTCTTACTGTTAGAGTCATTTATTTAGGTTTTCATAATTGTCCTGATGCCATAATATATTAAATGTAATAAAAATTTTTAGAATGGCATGATCTAAAGCTAATTCCACCACTAATGCATCTTTGAATTTCTTGATTATAATTTTGTATTCAAGTTAATTTAATTATTGTTGCATGACATAAATATGTTTTAATGTTTTAGAATAGTTATGGCATCATTAAAAGTGGGAATATGTATGTTTAGATCAAAATTATAATTTATTTTAATTTTGATGTCCATTTTATGCATGATAGACGAGAAAAAATCCCATAAATGGTCATCTGTCACATTAATTAATGAGACATCGCGAGATCTCCCTTTCGTCCCATCCTTAGATGCTTACTGGTTGTCTATCCCATCCTTATGGTAAGCTATGAATTAATTGGCACCCCTTTATTGATATTTTATGTTTATTCTTCATGTCTAATTATTTTTCATGATTGCCATATTTTTAGATGTCATTTTAATTATGTTTTATATATTTTTAATATTTTGTTTATTTATTTTTAGACTAGATTGCATATTTTACCTATTTTACTTTATTATTTACTATTTATTATATATTAATTAAATTATTTTCTTTGTTTTTATTTGAGCAATTAATCTATTTTGCATGGATTCTCTTTGGGAGTTTACGCCCGGTATGCTTTGGAGTATTCCCATGAATGGTTTTAATTCTTACCTTACTTGTTTACTTTTTTATTTATTTCATTTTATTTATTTTACTAGTTTATTGAATTTATTTATGGAGTTGTAATAGTTAGTAATAAATGATTTTTTTTATGTGTTAACATAAAAATCACTAATCATTTTTACGAATTAATGGGAATTTCCTTAATAAAATGGACCAATGTCCAATTTCCATCCTGAAATCATACGTAAAATGAAAGTCCTTATTTGAATCAAATTGGGATCACTCATCCCATGTTTTCCTAAAAATTCCCAAGGACTCTTTACTTTTTGTAGAACATGTATGAAGGAATTAATGCTCCTGACATGAATAAATGCCCCAATTTATGTATGATATTTTATTTCTTTTGGACGATTTGCTAATGTAATAATTTAAGTTGTCTCTTTATTTATTTTATTTTCTTTTTTTGCTTGAATATTTATTTTTATTTATGCATTATGTGAGAAGAGAGGTAGTAGATTAATAATAAAAGCTCAATTGTAAAAAACATGTAACTAAGGTCTAAATAAGTGTGATGTCCCGAGCACTATCTCTGGATTAGGCATCGTAAGGTTGAGATTATCTTTTCTCGCATTCTATTAGGTGGTGACTCCATAATACCCACCTTTTGAGCCCACTTAGATGCCATTGTAGGTTAACCATCAATAATGAAATTTGGCTAAATCCTTTTTTATTGTGAAGTGGCTGGTCTTACAAACATTATAAATCTCAACCTATCTTGGACCCTAAAAGCAGGCCTCAGAGAGCTACCAAAATATCTTAGCAGATTTCGACATGCATCACAGTGGTGACTCTAGTGGGGACTTAAGAGACCTTGCTCCTAAATTACTTCAGTTATGTTATTATAATTGAGTTTTCAAAATTAATCATATCCCTCTTCAACACTGCACATTGCATTCATGCTAGGGTCTCAAAACTATGTTAGGTATCCATTATTAGTCCCTTTATGATCATCTCAACTGACAAGTTAGAGAAAAGAGTGGCATATTTCATCGAACCACTTTAAAGAAACTCCATTTTGACATGAAGGAAAGGCATATGGATTTATAACAACCTCAGGGACTATTCCCTATCTTATGGAATGAGAGTTTTCTTGGGATTACAAAAAAACTTTAGCACCCTTTTACCCATGTATGGTAAAATACTAGTCTTCAAGACTTGAAGGACAAACTTTTCTAAGAGATACAATAGCAAAACTCTTTCCCTCACCATTAAAAGTAAAAAAAACCTTGTCATAACTTAGCCAAATTCATTGTTCAAACATACCTAATCAATGCATCCTAATGGTGTATTTGTCAATCCTTAGTGCCATTTAGTGTTCGAACAAAGACTTTTTTTTCTTTTCTCTTTATTTCTATCTTTTTCATTCTTCTTTTTTGCATTCTCTCAAATATCAACTTAAGAGTTAGGGTGGATGCAATTAAGATGTCACTTTATGTGAAATTAAATGTAGTAGAATTTATTAAAGCAATAACTGGGATATGAGTTATGTTATTACCATGCATGATGCAAGTAACTAAAATGTTGCAAAATAAAATCAAATAATCAAAATATTTAAATAAATAAAGTTCAAAATGTAGCTTATTACATTAAAGAAAATAACTTTTATTCTACTTTCAAAAGCCATCAGTATCTTGAACTCTCTAACCCTTTTGGAATCAATAAGATCTTAAGATATGTACGCTTTTGATAGCACTAGTATGGCATTGTAGCTTTATTGTTCTTTATTCCTTTTCTTTGAGTTAGCAATTTGCTTACTATCAATAAATTATTAGATCTTATGCCTTAATATTCGACAATTATAAGTCAAGTGGTTGGAGTGCTAGTGGAAAGCACATAACTTATTTGACTTGTGATCTAGTTTGCCCAGATCTTTAGCCACTTTTATAGTAAGGGCTGCAACTTTCTTTTTTAACCAATCACTTAAAGACCCAAAATAATGGCCCATCTAGATTAAAGTAATGCCTTTGAGCTGCTTCAATGGTTCACACATGCCCTATCCCTCAGGTGCCTTTGTTATTGCTAGTACTAGCCTCAACATTGCTATAGTTCTGCTGGTTGCCTTAACTGCTTGTTTTCTTAGCTAGGTACTCTCCTTCAACCTTAATTGCAATATATTTGAGAGATTCCCAATCTTTAAGCCCATCTCTCAGGTAGGGATTGGCATTTTTGATGAAGATTCTAATCTTATTAGGCGTGTTGGTTTCTTTCTCATTTTTATAACCCAATTTCTCAATCAAGTCAAATAGTGGTGAAAGGACTCGCTGTGCTTTTGTTGCAAAATTTCTAGGACTTTCAACGTGACATCTATTCAGGTACTGCATTTATATTATTTCATAAACTCTTATATCAAAAGGTGTCAATCTTCTTTTATCCATATGTCAAATTTGTGGTACTAGTCAATGGCAAGCCTTTGCAAGCTCTGGCAAAAGTACTCTACTTTTTGCCTTTTTTTCAGCATTGTTCCCTTTATGATCAAGCATTGTTCCCTTTATGATCAGTTTGTATTGCTTGATATAAGTAGAAGGGTCTAATATACCATCAAATTTGGGAAATTTAGGCATCTCAAACCTTTATAACAATAGCTCTTCTCCATCTAAATCTCTATCCTTTGGTTCAATTCCCTTACCAACTGACAACATACCGGCTATTGCCTATATTTTCTCTTCAAATTTCTTTAGGGTCATATCTCCAACTCTAGGGCTCTTGTTCTTAACTACTAATACTGGCACTTCTTCTTCTTCTTCTCCTCCTTCTTCTTTTTATTCTTCTTTTATGTAGTCCACTTCAGAGGCATGCATTTTATCTCTTTTTTGTTCTGTTAGCGAGGCTTGAGGTATAGCAGCTACTGAGGGGCACCCCTAATAATGTTTAAATCCATTTGGTATGAAGCAAGTGGTGCAAATAACCCTCTAATCTTAGCCAACAGTTGCTCTTTAAGCTCTTAGAGCCTTCTATCTAAGTCATCTTGTTCATTTGCCATTTCCCACACCAATAAGGCAACTGTCCCTAAATTACATGGATAAATAGTTTATTATGGCTTGAAAAAGTCCAATGTTCAAATGATTTATGGTGATGATACCTATACATATGATATTTGTTATATGAGTATGTTATACACATGATGCATGGTATAAGTGTACATATGGTATATGTTAGGTATTCACATGATACATGGCATACATATGATGCATACAGGTGAGCATGTTATTGATATGATTTATAGGGGATGCATGAGTTAATTGTTAGGATGCATGTGAATATAATACATATAATGCATGATACGTAAGTATAAGCGTATTATATGGAAATCACAACCACATTATTACTCCCACACAGGAGGTAGTGCGGTCTATTTCCAAGTAAGGCTTAGCCTATGGATTAATAAGGAACCTAATAGATGCACATTGTGCATGGAGAAAAATCGAGAGTATAATCACTCTTTATTTTAAGGATAGGCATATTGATTTTTGGCCATTATGTATTTAAACAATTTGAATAAATAAAGATGGACCTAAGGTATGGCACGTTCGATGAGTGACAACTTAATCTAATTAGATTTTTTCAATATATAATGGCCTATATAGCAAGCAAAAGTATTAAGGTCATTAAAACCTAAGGGAAGTAGTGATTGTCATTACACAGGTTTGTAGTTTGGTGGTGAAACTTTGGGGACATCCAAGTATGGTCCCTACCAATAAGTTTGGCTCATCAAGAGCATAACAACCAATGAGTCACCATTTAATATACCAAATGATATAAGGCTTAGGTTGGTGGTCCTCTATGACACCTCTCTACATTGAGTGAATGTAGGGTGTGTTTTAGGAATACACCGAGGCTAATAAGGGACACCTAACATAGTTCTAAATCCCTAGTTTGAATGTCATATGCAATTTCAAAGAGAGATAAGATTAATGTTAAAAACTCAATTATAATAACTTAATCGAAGTAATTTTTGAATAAGGTCTCTTAAGTCCCTAGTAGATTCAACACTATAAAGTTCACCGAACCCTACTACGATATCTAGGTTGCTCTTAAAAGCTTACTTTTAGGGTCTAAGATCAGATGAGGTTTATAAAGTTTGTAAGATTGGCCACTTCACAATAGAAAAAGGATTTGGCCTAATTCCATTGTTGATGATCAACCTATGATGGCATCTAAATGGGCTTAAGAGATAAGTATCATGGAGTCGCAATCCAACAAAATATTGAGAAAAATAATCTAAAACTTCTGATGCCCAATCTAGAGATAGTGTTCTGAATATCACTATTACTTAGACCTTGTTAGTTATTTTTATAATGGAGTTTTTGGTATTAATCCACTACTTCTCATCTCACATGATGCATAAATAAAAATAAACATTCAAACAAGTAAGAAAAGTAATTAAAAGAAGTAAAGAGACTACTTAAAAATAACTATTTTGAAACTGTTTCAAGCAAATGTGCATTCTTTTTTTTTACAGAATAGGAAAATCTCTTTTTTTTCTTTTGATATTTTCTGAATTGATGAAAACAATGTTTATAAATTGGATGTGTAAAAACATAGAATTTACAATTTCGGATTATACTTATACAAAAAAAACATTATTACATTTGCAAAAGAAAGAAAATATCATACATAAATCGGGGTATTTATTCATGTTAGGAACATTAGTTCTTTCATGCATGTTTTACAAAAAGATGAACAATCCTTAGGTATATTTAGGAAAATTTGGGATGAATGACCCTAATTTCATAAAAATGAAGACTCTTCATTTTACGTGTTATTTTGGGATGAAAATTTGACATTGGTCCGTTTTATTAAGAAAAATCCCATTAATTAAATGGATTTTTATATTAATGTGTAAGAATAATCATTTATTACTAACTATTACAATCCCAAAGATAAATTCAATAAACTAGTAAAATAAATAAAATGAAATAAATAAATAAGCAAACAAGAAAGGTCAGAATTGAAACCAACCATAGGAATCCTCCAAAGCATACATAGCTTAAACTCCCCAAATGGATCCATGCATACTAAATTAATTGCTCAAACAAAAATAAAGAAAATATATAATTTTATATAAAAAATTGGAAATAATAAAGCGAAATGGGTAAAATATTCAATTTGGTTGAAAATAAATAAATAAAATTTTAAAATGCATAAAATAGAATTTAAATGACATCTAAAAGTATGGGTAATCATGAAAATTAATTAGACATGAAGAATAAGCATAAAATGTCAATAAAAGGGTGCCAAATAAGTCACAGCCTACCACAAGGATGGGACGAAATGGGATGAAAAGGAGATCCCGTGATGTCTCTTTGATCAATGTGATTGATGGCCACCTGTGGGATCTTTTTCCCATCTGTTAGGTGTAAAATGAATAAAAGGCAAGAAAAACATATTAAAATGAAAATAAATTCAAATTTGATTTAAACATGCATATTCCTACTTCTAATTATACCAGAACTATCCTAAAACATCAAGAAATATTTATATCATGCAACAATAATTAAATTAACATGAATATAGAATTATAATTAAGAAATTCAAATATGCATCAATAGTTGAATTAGCTCTAGATCATGCCATTCTACCCATTTTTATTACATTCAAGAAATTATCGCATCAAGACAATTACAGAGACCTAAATAAATGAATCCAATAGTAAGAAATCATGGAATCTAACATGTAAAAAGAATTAAATCAAGTAGAAATCATGTTTTCATCCCATAGTGAAAGAAGGAAAGGAGTCCCAGAATATTACCCTAGCGAGTATTAGTGTTTGTAATGTCCAAAAGCAGTACTCTAAGTTCAATTAATGATTTCTATAATTAAAAAGTGTTTAATATGTTTTGTGAAGAAAAAAATGTCAAAAAGATTAGAAATTTATTTTTTCTCCTATGGAATTTTCTCAGTAAAAAAAGATTTCTTTCCCTTAAAATCTAGTGCTTTTTGTTTAAATATAAGGGAAAAGAGTTAGAAAACCTTTCAAACTCCAATCCCTTGAAATCTGCCTAAAAAATCCCTTTAAAATCTATTTCAAATCAAAATTTCCCCTTAAAATTGCTCTAAAAATGTGGAAAATAAATCAAAAAATCCCATCACAGATGTCAGGGTATCTATCACTATAGACAAGTAGCTGGCTTGTCACCACAGATGGATAGCCTGTCTGTTACCACAGATGTAAAGCATATTTATCAACAAGAAAAGATTATTTTTTCCATTAAAACCGTATTTTTATCTACGAAGTAACGTAAAGGAATAATCCTGATAAAAACATTTTATAAAATCATGGAAACAAAAAAATGGAACTCTGAGTTTGTGTTTTTCGTTCAAAATACAAATAGTTTTTCATCACCGGGTAACTTCGATTTAGGTTACCTTATGACCTAATGTCTATAGTTAGGTGCTCCTAATAATGTTTGGATCTATTTGGTACTAGGCAGGTGGTGAAAATAGCCCTTAACCTTCGCTAACAGCCTCTCCTCAAAGTCCTAGAGCCTTCTATCCAAGTCATCATATGCATTTGCCATTTCCCACTCTAATAAGGCAATTGTCCCCTAAATTTCCTAGATGAATAGTACATTATGGCATGAAAAAATCAAATGTTTAAATGATTCATGGTGATGATACAAGTACATGTGATATTTGATGTATGATTGTGGTATACACATGATGAATGGTATGAGTGTACATATGGTATATGTTAGGTATTGATATGATGCATGACATACATATGATGCATAAGGGTGAGCATGTTATTCATATGATGCATAAGGGTGATGCATGTGAATAATGTACATATGATGTATGATGAATGAGTATGATATACATATGAGGTATGAAAATAAGCTTATTAAGGAGTGATGCATAATAATACATGTGATGCATGTGAACAATGAACATATGATGTATGATGCATGAGTATGAGTATGATATGCTTATCACAAGAGAGCTACTTGTTAGGATATATGTGAATATTTTACATACGATACATGATTGTATAGGCACTACATATGATGCATGAAAATGATGCTTGTGCATGATATACACATGATGCATGATGCATGAATGTGTTAAGCATCAACCATAAACACATTTAATCAAGAAATAGCCTTCCAACCTTATTACTCCCACACAAGAGGTCATACTGTCTCTTTTCTATATGGGCTTAGTCCTTGGATCAATAGGGAATCCAATTGATGTGTATGGTGCACAATGGAAAACCGACAACATAACCTCTCTTATTTAAAGGCCATGTGTATGGTTTTAAGCTTTTATATATGTAAATAGCTTGAATAAATAAGTATGGGCCCACTAAGGTACGACAGCTTTTAATAAATGGCCACCTAGTTTAGTTGAATTTGCTCAATATTTAACAGCCCACATAGAAAGCAAATATATTATTGTCATACTACCTAGGGGAAGTAGCTATTGCCATTACATGGGCTTGTAGTCTCATGGTGAAACTTTAGGGCTATCCATGCATGATTTCTACAAATAGGTCTACCTCATCATAAGAAAAATGACTAATGGGTCTCTATACCAAATGGTACAAGGCTTGGGTTGGTGGCTCTCTATGAAAACTCCTTATATTGAGTGAATGTAGGGTGTGTTTTAGGAATACATCGGAGCTAATAAGGGCTGCCTAACATAGTTCAAAGGCCCTAGCATGAATGTGTTTGTATGTGTGTATACGTGTGTATGTGTGTGTGAATTTGAGTCTTGCTCTTGGAGGCACACTTTTAAGGTCCAAGAATGAATGAGATTTATAAAATTAGTAAGACTAGCCACTTTAAAATAGAAAAGGATCTGACCCAATTCCATTTTTGATGGTTAACCTACGATGGCATCTAAGTGGGCATAAGAGGTAGGTATCATGAACGCACCACCCAATAAAATGTCAGGAAAGATAATCTCAACCTTATGATGACTAATCCAGAGATGGTGTTCGAGACATCACTATTACTTATACGTCGGTTAGGTGTTTTTTATAATTGATTTTTTGGTATTAATCCACTACCTTTCTTCTCACACGATGCATAAACAAAAATAAACATTCAAGCAAGTAAAGAAAGTAAATAAAAGAAATCACTACAAGAAAAATGCAATTTAGCAACGGAAAATACCAATTTTTCGTTGCTAAAAAAAATAGCAACGAAAATTAGCAACTGAAAATTCTGTTGCTAATCCGGCGGTTGCTAATTTTAGCAACAAAATTCATATTCCGTTGCTAAATTCAACCAACTCATTTTCGGTTAATTAGTAAATTTTAGCAACGAAAAATGAAATTCCGTTGCTAAATTTAGCAACAGAATTTAATTTTTCGTTGCTAAATTTAGCAACGAAATTCATATTCCGTTGCTAATTTTAGCAACGGAATTTCATTTTCTGTTGCTAAAAATGCAATTTCGTTGCAAAATTTAGCAACGAAATTACATTTTTCATTGCTAATTTTAGGAAAGGAAATATTATATTTTTCGTAGCTAATTTTAGCAATCAAAATTCATACATAAATTCCCATCAATAATTGTGGTTGCTAAATGTAGCCATTGAAATCATCAAAATTTTGAGGATCTGAATTGATTAGTCATTAAAAAAATATAATGCAATTAACTTAATTATAACATAGTATAATCCATAGTATGAATAAGAAATCCATAAAAAATTAACATAAACTCAGTATCGGTACCTAAATAATATAGTAGAATCTATAAAAACCAATATATAGAAATACAACTCAAAATTAGTACCAATACGTAAATATTACAAATATAAACTATGTAGTTGGTGAAGGCAGACGATCTGGCTATTGAGAGGTGTCCTTGTTTTTCAACTCTTTCACCTCATTCTTCAGTTGGATTACAGTATCGAGCAACATACTGACAGTATTCTCAAGCTGAATGACTCTCTCAAAAGGTTCAGAATGCCTACTACAAGCAGTTGTGGTTGATGCAGAGGAATGCGAATGGGATGTATTTGCAATTGATCCTAAGCCAAAAATCCTTCCTCAGTTATTCTTACCACCAATTGATATTAATGCACTTTAAGATAACCACATTCACATGGTAGACTTTGAAAGAGGTAAATAAAATCACTTAAGTACGATGAAAGTAATAAATAAATATTAAAAATAAACCTTTAAATGCTCAACAACTTTCCTAAGGCTATCCTCATATTCTTTTATAGAAATATGTTGCCTATTACTGGTTCTCCCTTTTAAAGCTACATCATTCACTCAAAAGAATACTATGAAAGCTAATAAAGGTTTTGTGATCTCTTACCAACTGTTAATGCCAATAATTCAAAAAAACCTGCTAAGAATTTCGTAAATAATATTAATTTAAATTGGATTATAAAGAACCAACAAAAAATTAACCAAATTTCAATTCAACATTTAAGACATCTCAAACAAGACATTTATCAAACAGGTTGTATGCTAAAACAAAATACTTGTGAGACCTAAATGAACTTTCACTAATCCATTTAAGACAATAATGATCAATGAAATACAACTAAATTTCCATTAATACGGTAGCTACTTTCACTTATAAATTAAATTGTTCAGAATAAAATAGGCATAGGAATATTAAGAAGTGAAAAAACAAAAGTAATCAAGGTAAGCACCTGTCAAGGGATACATCATAAGTTGGCTTCCTATCATGTTATCTTCTAAGATAAACAAATTAATTATTTGTATGAATAATCAACTAACTCCAGTTATCAGGTTGATTTGTCAATTTTCCTTCTTCTTGCTTCATGATTCTATGAATAATCAACTAACTCCAGTTCATTCATTATCCTTTTATTGCAAAATTTAATAAAAATAGTACATCAATGCAAATCCAAATAACCACAAACACATATACATACATCAATCCAAATCTCATTTACCACAAACACATATACAAAGTATTATGCATATGTAATTTCCTAAACACAAAGCTGACGTTTGACTTAAGTATACATATTTATATATGGTCTATTATTTCAGCAGTAATAATTAATTATTGCTGCAAATTTATTGATAAGTAATTCAAGTATTAGTAAGTAAGATGCTATATATATATATATATATATATATATATATATATATTGATAAGCTGCAAATTTATTGATAGAAGAGAAGTTAACAGCCACGGAGAACCAACCAAAGAGCCTAACTACAGCAGGACACCACCCAGAAAAAAGAGAACAAAGCAACCCCAAAATAAAAGTTCCCTTCAGCCTTAGAATTACAGCATGCAAGTTAAGAATAACCAATCCCCATTGCGTGCCAGAGATGATGAAAAACAAAAAAAGGATAAGCAATCCATTTGTAAGATAGAAGTCCTTCCATAATTACAAACTGACATATCCAGCCCCATATTACAAGGATGAAAATCCTTCTCTCTACAGGAAGGGATGTGGCAAAACATATATATATATATATATATATATATATAGTAACAATAATTAAAAGGAAAAGAGAATGTATACGAGATGCACACAAAATATCATAATTAAAGGATGTAAGTAATTGATATAGTACAAAATAAATAATTATAAGCAATTAGTCATAAAACAAGGAAAAAATAATATTAACAACCATAATAAAATATATCTAACATATTAAAAAATAGAATAATAAGAAATGATGTGAAAATTGTAAAAATAAAAACAAACAAAATTGAACTGACGCATGCATTTAGAAGTGTGACAAAAGGTGGCCAAATGCTTTTATATATATATAGTAACAATAATTAAAAGGAAAAGAGAATGTATACGAGATGCACACAAAATATCATAATTAGAGGATGTAAGTAATTGATATAGTACAAAATAAATAATTATAAGCAATTAGTCATAAAACAAGGAAAAAATAATATTAACAAAATATTATTCACAACCATAATAAAATATATCTAACATATTAAAAAATAGAATAATAAGAAATGATGTGAAAATTTAAAAATAAAAACAAACAAAATTGAACTGATGCATGCATTTAGAAGTGTGAAAAAAGGTGGCCAAATGCATAAAAACATGCACAAAATACATATAAGGGAGTGAGGAAGGCGAGTCATAGAACAAATAGGGTGATTGGGCGAGTTAGTAATGAGTTATGGCCATAAGGTCCTATAGCATGAAGCACATCTAAATAGAAACTTTGGTAATGTCATCTTCATAAATAAAGCTCTACACTCAAGAAAGAAATTCCATTATCTTGTTTTGCATCAGAATATGAAGTATCTTAAGAAATGGCCACAAAAATTATTGGATTCTCTTGAGAATACCTTCCAAGGACAACTGCTTCATGACTAGAACTAGTCTAATCCTATCAATCATCATTTCCAGATTCAAAGATAGAGTGACATTTAAATTTAACATTTCCCATTATGAAAATTTTCAAGACTAAATACAATGTAAAAAGAAAAACTCGATACTATGAAATATTTCAAAACTAAATACAATGTAAAAAGAAAACTTGATAGCCACTTTACCTAAAAGAAATTATGACAATCATAGAAATTTTAAACAAGATTATTTGGGACTCTATTCAACCAAGAACGTATTCAAGTACATGATACTCAGAAAAACCTAATTTTCATGCGAAATAAATTGATTTACTAGGTTTCACCAAGTTTTCATATCATTAGGTTGAAATGACAGAAAAAAAGAACCTATCATACCAGTTGCTAGCAAACCGAGGTACTTTGTGATTGGGAAAAGATGCGTAACACTTGTATGATTTAGGAGTTTGTCCTGCGTCTAATATAAAAATCGTAAAGGTCATGCACTGCGACAAATTTTTAGCATTACTAATAAGCAAATACTTACAGGGACTTTTTTTGAGTCACAACACAGATAGAATCCTTTCCACGAACACCAATTGAGGTAATTCCAGCTGCCTTCACAGCCTTAAAGGCATATTCTATGGTCAGCAATGAAATGAAACCCATTAGTTTAGGAAATTACGATCGATTAAGATTGCTATAATTAACTTGGCGAAGGTTTAGCAAAATCAAAGTCAATAGAAAATACATGCTCTATAGAAAAATGAAAAATGCTTGAAAGAGGCATGCAGCCATCAAAATCAGTCTTAGATTAAGCCGTGCTTAAAAAAAATAAAATTCTCAGCGCACCAATTATCAAATTATTACGTTCCAGTAAATTTACACTTCAACTTGTGATCTACATTCACATTTCAACTCTTGATTTCTCTCTGTCTTGATAGTAACTATTAAATCAATTACAGCAAAGAGAAACTCAACCTAGATCATCCAAATAAAAAGAATTCCTGCACTCCACACTAACCATTTTACACTGAAATTTTTGCTATAATAATATATTGCAAAGCTTATACTGACGATAAAATCGAAATACCAATGGATATGAATGAAATCTGTGAATGTTTCAAATATACATACCGACTTGAAAAAGATGGCCCTCTGGTGATGAATGATTCATGGCTAAAGTCACTTAAAATTCATAATTAAACAAATAAACAACAATTTAAAGGCTAGAAATCAAAAATCAAGAAAATGAAATTTAAGAAACCAAAAAGCAGGGGAGGCTGAAGATGATAAATAGTAACATCCCATAACTTAGTTTAACATATATTTGAACAAAATAATTACAATAATCAAGATATATGCCAAGAAGAAAACGAGATTGAGATTAATTACAATATTTAATTAACAAATATTAATATGAAAAATCAAAGATTAAATAAAAGAAACCATGGATAAACAGAAAGAGAAGGGCAAGGAAATTGGACTGCTGACCTGCAAAAGGATTGGATCTATAAGGAAGACGATAGCAAAGAACCCAACAGTCTTTGCTTTTCCTTCCAAAAATAGTTTTTCTTCAAAAATAGGTGAAGATCGGAGGGAGAGGGCAAGGAAATTGTTAGGAGAAAACCGAGTAGAGAGCGTGAGATAGAGAGGGGGATGGTTGAGGCACAAAAAGAAAAGAAAAATGCAAAAAGTGGGCCAATTTATACCTAGGGTTAGGTGAAATAGCAACGGAAAAGTTTTGATTGCTAAATAGCAACATAAATGATATTCCGTTGCTAATTTAGCAACGGAAATTAAATTCTTAAATTTCGTTGCTAAATTAGCAACAGAATCTCATTTCCATTGCTAAATATGGCAGTACTTGAGGGAGGGAAAATTTGGGATAAAATATAGCAATGAAAATTCATTTCCGTTGCTATATTTTATCCCAAATTTTCCTTCCCTCAATTGTCGCCATATTTAGCAATGGAAATGAGTTTCCGTTGCTAAATAATGGCACTAAAATTTCCCTCCCTTTTTAGCAATGGAGTACAACCATTTGTATTCTGTTGCTAAATCAATAAAACCTCAACCAATTTTAGCAACGAAAATATTTTTTCGTTGCTAAATTGCAACGGAATTTGATTTTCGTTGCTATTTTTCTGTTGCTATTTTGCTGTTTTCTTGTAGTGAATAAAGAGACTACCTAAATTATTACATGAGCAAACTATCTAAAAGAAAGAAAATATCATACATAAATTGGTGCATATATTCATATTGGAAACATTGGTTCCTTCATGCATGTTCTACAAAAAAGCTAAAAGCCTTTAGAAATTTTTAGAAAAACATGGGGTGAGCAATCCCAATTTGATTAAAATAAGGACTCTTTATTTTACTTGCAATTTTGGGATGGAAATTTGAGATTGTTCTATTTTATTACAGACAATCCCATTAATTAATTAAATGGGATTTTATGCTAACATGTAAGAAAAATAATTTTTTACTAACTATTACAACCCCAAAAATAAATTCAATAAACTAGTAAAATAAATAAAATGAAATAAATAAATAAGCAAATAAGTAAGGTCAAAATTGAAACTATCTATAGGAATCCTCCAAAGCACATCGACCTCAAACTTCCAAAAGGAATCCACATGAAAAAAATTAATTGCTCAAACAAAAACAAAGAAAATAATATAATTAGTATATAACAAATAGGAAATAATAAAGCAAAATAGGTAAGATATGCAATCTGGTTTTGAAATAAATAAATAAATAGAATATAAAAATGCATAAAATAAAATTAAAATTGCATCTAAAAATATGGATGATCATGTAAATAAATTCGACATGAAGAATAAACATAAATTGTCAATAAAAGGGTGCTAGTTAACTCACATACAGCCATACAGATGGGACGAATGGCTAGCAAGGAACCAAAAAGGGATGGAAAGGAGATCCTATAACATCCCATTGATCGGTGTGACTGATAACCTTCTATGCAATCTTTTTCCCGTCTATCATGTGCAAAATGGATAAAATGCAGGAAAAATGTAGCAAAATAAAAATAAATTTTGATTTTAATCTAAACATACATATTCCTACTTCTAATCATGCCAAAACTATTCTAAAATATCAAAACATATTTATATCAAGCAAAATAATTAAATTAGCATGAATACAAAATTATAATCAACAAATTCAAATATGCATCAAAGGTGGAATTATCTCGAGATCATACCATTCTATAAATTTTTGTTGCATTCAAGATATTTTCGACATCAGAATATTTATAGAGACCTAAATAATTGAATCTACAAGTAAGAAATCACGGCATTCAACATGTTAAAAGAATTAAATCAAGTAGAACTCATGCCATGGTGAAATAAGAAGAGGAGTCCCAAACTATTACCCTCAGAAGCATAGGTTTTCATTACATCCGAAAGCTGCACTCCAAGCTTGATTCATGATTTCCATGTTTGAAAAGTGGTTAAAACATTTTGTGAAGAAAATAAAATGTCAGAAAGTTTAGAAATTGATTTTTTCCCAAATAATTTTTTATTACTACCTCTTTAAAAAATGATCTCTCCCTGAAATCTAAGGTTTTTAGTTTAAATATAAGGGAAAAGAGTTTGAAAACCTTTCCAACTCCAATCCCTTGAAATTTGCCTAAAAAAATCTCCTTAAAATCCATTTTAAATCAAAATTTCCTATTTAAAATCACTGTAAAAATGCGGAAACTTAATCTAGAAATCTCGCCATAGATGAGTAGGCTGTTTTTCACCATAGATGGGTAGGATGAGTAGGGTGTTTTTCACCATAGATGGGTAGGATGTCTATCACCATAGATGGTCATGGTAGTTGTCACTATAGATAGGTAGCCTATCTATCACCATAGATAGGTAGCCTGTTTGTCACCATAGACGAGTAGCCTATCTATTGCCATAGATAGAAAGCTTATCTGTCAATTAGAAAAGGTGATTTTTGCCATTAAAATCTCATTTTTAGTTCTGAAGAAATACAGTGGGCAAATCTCAACAAAACATTTTAGAAAATTATGAAAACTAAAAAAATGAAACTTAGAGTTTGTGCTTTCTATTTGAAATACGAATAGTTCTTCATCATCAGGTAAATCTGATATGGGTTACCTTGGAACCTAGTATCTACACTAATCTTAAAGAGATGTTTACTAGCTTTATGTCTAGCCAAGCAACCATTATGGATAGTCAAGACTCTAGGTGGAAGGCTCAAGACATATGGATAACAAATCAAGATGCCTCAATAATTAACTTAGAGACTCAAGTTGGGCAATTGGCCAACTCAGCTTCTAGTAGGCAGCAAGGCATATTTTCATCCAATATCTATTATAATATGAAGGAGGCAACAAAGTAAATTACATTGCGAAGTTGTAAGAAGTTGTGTAATGAGGATAAAGTAGACATTCTTCCTTAACTCTGGTAGAACCGATGATAGAGGTTAGCAGTTTTCAACCCCATATTGTGGTAGATGTGCAAAATATATTGATAAGGGTAAAAATCTTTTAATTTCACATTATCATATTGTTGATGAACCATCTTTGCCATACCCATCCTTAGCTAGAAAAAAAAGAAGCAAAATGAGCAATTAGCTAAATTTTTAGACATGTTTAAGAAATTACATGTGAATCTACCATTTGTTGAAGCTTTTTTACACATGCCTAAGTATGCTAAATTAATGAAAGAGATATGTTTAAATAAAAAAAGCTAGAGGGTGCATATATGATGTAATTTTTTAAGAACTGTAGTATGATTTTAATGAACAAAATTCCTAAAAAACTAGAGGATCCTGATAGTTTTACTTTGGCATGTGAATTAGGTGAAAATTTTATAGGAATGCTTTATGTGACTTGGAAGCTGGTATAAATTTGATGCCTTATGTCATTTGTAGAAAATTAAACTTAGGACATATAAAAGAGATAAGAATGACACTGCAAGTGGCAGATAGGTAAATGATGAGGCCTAAAGGTATAATTGAGGATTTGTTGGCAAAGGTTAGCAATTTTATTTTTTTATTGATTTTATTATTATAAAAATAGAGGAAGACTGAAAAGTGCCATTGATTATTAGAAGGCCTTTCTTGAATAAAGCTAAAGCATTGATATATACGTATAAGCAAACGTTCACCTTGAGGTTTAATGAGAAGATGGTCTTCAATGTCAACAAGGTGATGTGACACCCATTTTGTGACTTTGCCAAAGTCAATTTACTTCATTGATGATGCCTAAGAGTATGTTAAGGAGACCTAAGGGGCAATAATCATGGAAAATGAACTTTAAAGTTGCTTAATGCATTCTAAGGATCGAGAAAATATTGATGAGAAGGAAGAAGAGCTCCTAGATGAACTTGAAGGAGAGCTTAAGGATGAGAGAGTAGAGGAGAAGGAGTCTTCCTCTCTTAAGGGAGAAACAATTTATGAACTTAACCCTCTACCTTCTCATTTGAAATATGTGTCTTTGAAAGGGAGTTTAAAACCTATAATCATTTCTTCTAATTTTTCATGTTTGGAAAAGGTGATGTTAACTTTAGTCTTAAAGAAGCATAAAAGAGTCATCAGTTGAGAAATTTTAGATCTCAAGGGAATCAACCCCAATTTCTACACTCATTGAATTTCAATATAGAACAATTTCAAACCAGTGGTGCAACCTCAAAGGATAATAAACCCCAAAATACAAGAGGTGGTAAAAAAAGGTACTCAACCTCCTTGATGTAGGTATTATCTATCCAATTTTTGATAGTAAATGCGTGAGTCTGATGCAATATATACTGAAAAAAAGAAGGAATGATGATTGTGACTAATGAGCTTAATGAGTTAATTTTAACTCATACAATTATGGGTTGGAGAGTGTGCATAGATTATAAGAGACTAAACAATGCCACTATAAAGGACCATTTTTCTTTACTATTCATCGACCAAATGTTAAAGATATTAGCAAGCAATAGGTTTTATTAATTTCTAGATGGGTACTCAGGTTATCTTTAAATACCTATAGATCCTAAGGATAAAAAAATACCACATTTACTTGTCCTTATGGCACATTTTCTTATAGGAAGATACCATTCGATCTTTGTAATGTGCTAGAGACTTTTTAAAGGTGTATGATGGTCATTTTCCATGATTTCATTGAGAAATTAATGAAGGTCTTCATGGATGACTTTACTTTGTAAAGACATGAGTTTAAGGAGTGTCTAACTAATCTAACACAAGTGTTGGAGTGATGTGAGGAAACTCAGTTGGTCTTGAATTTAGAAAATTGCCATTTTATAGTGCAAAAAGGGTTAGTGCTAGGGCATAAAATTTCTGAGGAAGGGATTGAGGTTGACAAGGCCTTAATAGAGTTCATTGAAAAGCTTTCTCCCCCATCCAATGTTAAGGGCATTAGAAGTGTTCTAGATCATGCTAGGTGTTAGTGTAAGCCCTAGCCCCAATGCATTGTAATAAAGCACTTTGAATTAATAAAATGAGGCATTTGTTTTATCCTTTGTATTCCTGTGCATCTCAATTGATAAAACTATCCAAGAGTGTTGTTTCGGTTTAAGTTATCATGTGTGAGGCACATGGTTGTAAGACCTTGAAACAAATGAGACATCATTCTAAATATCCCTGGTCAGTCATTGTTATGGGAATAACAATGAATTAAGACTAGTATGCTCTCTCTGACATTATGAGTTCTGTCTTACGGATCATTAGGACAAGAGTGTCAATCAGAGATCATAGATACATGTTAAAGAACATGGTATCTGGATACGATCCGCTCATGGGAACACTACATGGTACTAGTCATAAGTGTTTCTCATATGCAAGTTTTGTATCGGAGTTCTTAGACCTAAAATCTCTATGAAACTCTTTATGAATTACTGTGTACTTTGACATACACCTAACGTGCTCGTAACAGAGTGACAAGTACAGGTATGATTGGGTATGCATTGATTCATGTTAGAGAGCATGGGAGAAGTGAAGGGATTACCCCTCTCAATAAGAGAGAAAATATCATCGGCCACTTGATCAGTGAACTGAAAAGTGTATGGCCATACCGAGATGAAATAATGAGTAATCATTATTTATCTGAGAGTTCAGTGTCACTGGAATATCAAGAAAGGAATTAATATATATAAGGATGACTAGTTCCATGCCTTATATTAATTCTGATATTTATGGGTAAGGGACTATGCAAAATTTCATTAGGTCACTAAATGCCATATACATTTTCATTTAATTTGGAATGCTATAATATCTTGCTAGAGAATATATATAGCCTTTGAATTAATTTATTAATTCATTGCCAATATTAAATGGACCTATAGGATCGCACACAAAGCATTGGGCTTAAAATGTTTAAATTAAGTATTGGGCATTAATTTGGGCTTTTAATTAAAGTCAAATTAATGTATGTAATGGGTTATAAAATTGCTATTGGGCCTTGGTCCATGAGAGAGAGAAATTCAGCCCACAAGGTTTAATTTCAATTAATTAATTATCTTGTGTTAATTAAGTTAATTGAGTATTAAAGCCTAAAAGAATTTAAATTAAATTAAATCATTTTAATATTGGATGTAGTGGCCGAAATTCCAAGATGGAAATCAAGGAATTTCGGCACTTGCCATTTAATTATGTTAAGTGATTTCATTTATTTAAATATCTTATGTTTTATTTCAAATTTGAATTTTAAATTCAAAGAAGTTTAATTCAAAATATATTACTTATCTTTAGGAAGTGATAGAGTTTGAATTAATTATCTTAGGATAGTTGAATTCAGATCAAAGACTTGCCAAAGGATAAGCATATATATTAAAAGAAATAAAACCCTAAACTAAGAGAAGTTGGCGTAAAAATAAACCCTAATCTTCTATGTATTTTGCGTGAACTCTCTCTCTCTAAAAAAGATTTTCTTTTAGCCAATTTTCACAAGGAGAAAGGATAGTTCCTCATTCTCTTGTGATCTTGGGTAGTAATAGCAACCTAAGAGAAGTACAAAATCAATTTATGTAGCTTCAAACCATTGCCTTTACACAATACCGAAAAAGAGAGCTAGCAATCTCGATTTTAAGCCGTCGGTGCAAGTGTGTGTGTGAGAATAGAGGGAGTGGTGTAAAAGGCTGTTCCTTGGCATTGGTGATCGAGACCTAAGGCGGATAAAGTCACCTTAGCTGCTGGGCATCATCAAATTCAATTTTCAAAAGGCATCATAAGTTGTAAGTTCTACAACCCTAAAATTGCATGTTTCGTTTCTTGCTTCGGAATTGTATGGTATGTATGATAAAAAATTTTTGTTTTCCGCTGTGCTATCATCACATTCATACCATGTCATATTCCATCAGTGGTATCAGAGCCTAAACATGCTTATTTTAGTGCTTTAGATGCATGAAAAAATTAATTAAAAATCGTCATTATGAAAACATGCAAATCTGAAATTTTCTGTTTTGAGTTTTTTGCATTGTTTTGGTGAAAAAACGATTTTAATTGATTAGATAGGTATTATAATTAATATGACATGTTAATATACTGTCCTAAGATGTTATTAGGGCTGGTAATGGTCGGATTTAATTATTTATACCTGATGGTACATGTTAATTATGAAACTAGGTGCTAGTTGGCATGTAAATTGCTATTTTAACAACTAGTTTTCAAAATTAAATGTAAAAACGATTTTGGAATGTTTGTAAGTGATATTTAAAGATTAATTATCAGGTCTGGACATATTTTAAATTTGGTTTTAATTCTGGTTCATGACAATTTAATTGATTAATTTTAAAATTACTTAAAACTAAGACTAGTTTGTGTTTGTTACATGTTTAATCAACATTGTTTGTTTTGTTTTGATTAAAATGGTAAAAACACATTTAGATCAGATTTGTACAGAATATTAAATCAATATTTATGGACTTATTTAGATTATTAAATGACTCATAAAATTGATTTAAATGTTTGTGCATTTTATGGCATTACATAAGCATTAATTTGTTTGTTTTTGCATGAATGTCGTGTACCATATATGTGTTTTTCATGATTTTATATTTTTTAATTCATGTTAGCACATATTATATGCATTTTTAATGTTTATGGACTGTATGACATAAAATTAAAAATGGCAAAATTGGAAATTATACTAGAGTTGATTTATAGCACAAATCTAACTAGTTAGTGTTTTGGGCTTTTAAGAGAACTTATTCAATAAGAGGATTTAGTCCATTTGGGCTTTGGCCCAGGCCCGTCATGGGGTCTTCTCTTAAAGGTTCAAGTACACAATTTCCATTAATGGGCTTGGTTAAATTAATTAAAGTTGGACTTTGTTTTATCCATGAATGCTATGTATATTTATTTGCTAATTTGGTGTGATGAATGGATATGCATGGTGCATTCATGGGCCCTGGGTTTTGTAATTAAATATGGCCTGCGAGCCATTATGTTTTATTGTAAAATTTTTCATTTATTTCTTAGAATAGAATATATTTGAAGACTTTGTAAATCAAGACGAAGCCCACCGGAGTGGAGAAGCCCAACTCGAAGATTCTTATGTAATAGTATAGAATCTTAGTTGTAGATTTTTGGGCCCATGTTTGTCACGCTTTACTTTATGCAATTATATATATATATGCATGCTATGTATAGATGACAAAGCATATGCCATGTAAGCTGTAATAAAATGAATCCCTAAAATAGTAAGTCAATAAGTTGCCTTCCTAATTCGAAACATGTCAAGGCATCGATCATCGGTCACGTAGACTAGGAGTCCTAGATGCGCCCGATTATCTTTGTGAGGCATGGGTTGTGAATGTAGGTTGGACTTAACATGGAAAGGGATGCCCGGACCTAGGCAACTAATAAATGGGTTGTGCTATAACATCTTAAGATGTTAACCCATTTGATCCAAGAGTCATGTACGAGACATGATTGGAGTTTTCCTACCTAAGTAACTTAACTTATTAGGTGTACAGGCTCAGCTTGACTAATAAGTTGTTGTGAAAAGTGGATCTTGGCCCACATTAAATCACTAACGCGAATTATTTAAAGGGATATTAATTCGGTTTGTGGGATCATAAATAAGACCTCATTTAATCTTGCTAAATTTTATTGTAGATTGAAAATTGCATCTTCAAACAACAATTTCTCATTGTGATCGGTCCTTGAAAAGGACAAATTAAATGGCACCAATTTCATAGACTGGTCTCGAAACTTAAGAATAGTTCTTAAGCAAGAGAAGAAGTCGTATGTTTTGGATGCACCCTTGCCTGAAGAACTAGGAAGGAACGCCTCTGCGGTTCAAAAGGAAACTTTTGAAACCAAGAAGAGCGAGTCCAATGATGTGACCTGTCTGATGTTGGCCACTATGGTGCCTGACTTGCAAAAGCAATTCATGGACCAAGAGGCTTATGCGATCATGGTGCACCTCAAGGAGATGTTCCAAGAGCAAGCTCGTCACGAAAGGTCCGTGACAACAAAGACTTTGATTTCTTGTAAGATGGCTGAGGGTACTCCTATTAGTACCCACGTACTCAAGATGAAAGGGTATCTTGATACTCTTGAGAAGCTTGAGGTACTAGTGCCAAAGGAATTGGCCACTGACTTGATCTTAGGATCATTGCCTACTGCTTATGATCCATTTGTGATGAATTATAACATGCATGCAATGAACAAGTCAGTCACTGAGCTTCATGGGATGCTTAAGAATGCTAAAGAGAACATTCAAAAGACCAATCCCGTACTAATGGTTCAAAAGGAAATTAAGAAGGGACCCGCTAAGGGAAAGGAAAAGGGAAAGGGAAAGGGAAAACCCAAGTCATTTGGGAGGGCACCTCAGGCCCAATCCAAGCCCAAGGCGCCAAAACTCAAAGAGAGTGAGAGCACTTGCTTCCATTGCAACAAGATAGGGCATTGGAGGAAGAATTGCGCTCTCTTCAAGGAAGAACAAAAGAAGAATGGAGCCAAGGCGTCCAGTTCTGGTATTTTTGTTGTTCAAATTAACCTTTCTATTTCTACCACTTGGGTATTGGATACCGGTTGTGGTTCTCACATTTGTTCAAATGTGCAGGGGCTAAGAAATAGGCGGTTACTTGGGAAGAATGAAGTGGACCTCCGTGTGGGGAATGGAGCACGAGTTGCTGCCATGGAGATAGGCGACTATCACCTCACTTTACCTTTCAGACTTTGTATTGTTTTGAATAATTGTTATTATGTGCCTGCTATGAGCAGAAACATTATTTCAGTTTCATGTTTGGATAATGATGAATTTGATTTTGTTATTAAAAATGGCAATGCTTATATTCGTCGCCAAGGCATTTCTTATGGCAATGCCATGTTGAAAAATGGCCTTTATATCCTTGATTTACAAAACAAAGAGTCAATATACAACATTAATACAAAGAGGGTTAAATCAAATGAATTGAACCCTACTTACTTTTGGCATTGTCGTTTAGGACATGCAAACGAAAAATGCATTTCAAGACTCCATAAAATTGGAGTGCTTGGGTCATTCGACTTAGAGTCTTATGACATATGCGAGCCATGTTTGCATGGAAAAATGACAAAGAGTCCTTTTAATAAAAAAGGTGAGAGGACTAATGGCTTATTGGAACTAATACATACCGATGTATGTGGACCTTTAAGTACACATGCTAGAGGTGGTTTTAGCTACTTCGTGACATTCACAGATGACTTCAGTAGATATGGCTATGTCTATCTAATGAAGTACAAGTCTGAAACTTTTGAGAAATTCAAAGAGTTTAAGAACGAAGTAGAAAACCAACTTGGCAAAAGTATAAAAGCCATTCGATTAGATCGAGGTGGCGAATACTTAAGCCAAGAGTTTGACTGCCATCTAAAGGAGTGTGGTATTATTTCACAGCTCACTCCTCCTGGAACACCTCAATGGAATGGTGTGTCCGAAAGGAGAAATCGAACTCTGTTGGACATGGTTCGATCTATGATGAGTCAAGCTAATCTTCCTATCTCTTTTTGGGGTTATGCATTAGAAACTGCTGCGTTTCTATTGAACCGTACTCCAACTAAAGCAGTTGAGAAGACACCATATGAGGTATGGACTGGGAAAGAACCCAATATGTCTTTTCTCAGGATTTGGGGCTGTGAAGCACATGTTAAGAAATTAACATCTGACAAACTAGAGTCCAAATCCAGTGTCTGCTTGTTTGTGGGTTATCCTAAAGAAACAAAGGGATACTACTTTTACTCACAAGCCGAGAACAAAGTATTTATTGCTCGCAAGGCTGTTTTCTTGGAAAAGGAGTTACTTCTCAAGAAAGCAGTGGGAGTAAAGTAGAACTTGGAGAAATTCAAGCACCACAAACTCCTATAGAGGATGGTTTGGAAATGGGATCAAGTTCACAACCAGTTGTGGAACAAGAACCCATTACACAAGAACCTAGAAGGTCCGGTAGGGTACGTCAGGAGATTAAGAGATATGGATTTCTAATCACTGATAGTGACACTATTGAGTTAGTAGATCGTGAGGATCCTACTACCTATCGAGAAGCTATTGAGAGCCCAGACTCGGAAAATTGGCTTGAAGCCATGAAATCCGAGATGCAATCAATGTACGATAACCAGGTTTGGACCTTGGTTGATCCACCAGAAGGTGCTGAGATAATTGAATGCAAGTGGTTATTCAAACTGAAAGCTGATAAGACCTACAAAGGTAGACTAGTAGCAAAAGGTTTTCGACAAACTCATGGTGTAGACTATGACGAGACCTTTCCGCCTGTAATCATGCTCAAGTCCATTAGGATCTTGCTTGCCATAGCTGCATATCATGATTATGAGATATGGCAAATGGATGTCAAAACTGCTTTCCTCAATGGAAATTTACTTGAGGATGTGTATATGACACAGCCTGAAGGTTTTGTCAATCCCAAGCATCCCAAGAAGGTTTGCAAGCTTCAAAAATCCATTTATGGATTAAAGCAAGCATCCCGAAGTTGGAACCTTCGTTTTGATGAGGCAGTCAAAGAATTTGACTTCATCAAGAACGAAGATGAGCCTTGTGTGTACAAGAAGGTTAGTGGGAGCATAGTAGTATTTCTGGTCCTATATGTGGACGACATCCTTCTCATTGGAAATGACATTCCAACATTGCTAAAGGTTAAGCAATGGTTGGGAAAATGTTTCTCAATGAAAGACTTAGGTGAACCCGAGACAATACTTGGTATTTGAATCTATAGAGATAGATCGAATCGGCTTTTGGGACTAAGTCAA
The DNA here is from genome assembly GCA_037975025.1 of Excoecaria agallocha. Taxonomy (NCBI): domain Eukaryota; kingdom Viridiplantae; phylum Streptophyta; class Magnoliopsida; order Malpighiales; family Euphorbiaceae; genus Excoecaria; species Excoecaria agallocha. Next base: position 4,824,075 of record CM075823.1, on the reverse strand, counting down.
GAAAAGTAAATAGACAAAGTACTAAAGCATTTTAGTATGGGAGACTCAAAGAAAGGGTACATACCTTTGGCTTTGGGAGTTCCTTTGACTAAAGAACAGTGCCCTAAAACCAAAGAGGAAAGGGACAACATGAGTAGATTCCCATATGCATCTGCTATTGGATCTATCATGTACGCTATGTTATGTACTAGATTGGATGTTGCTCATGCACTGAGTATAACCAGTAGGTTTCAGCAAGACCCTGGTGAGAAGCACTGGTCTGCTGTAAAAGGAATTCTGAAGTACCTGCGAAGGACTAAGGATCACTTCTTGGTGTATGGTGGTCAAGAAGAGCTCGTCATACAAGGTTATGCCGATGCTACTTTTCAGAACAACACTCAGGATTCTAGATCGCAATCTGGGTTTGTTTTAGTTTTGAACGGTGGTGCTGTCAGCTGGAGAAGCTCAAAGCAAGACACCGTTGCCGACTCAACTACAGAATCTGAGTATATTGCAGCAAGTGAGGCTGCAAAAGAGGCTGTTTGGATTAAAAATTTCATTTTTGGATTAGGAGTGGTCCCAAGCATCCTAGATCCATTAGAAATTTTCTGTGACAACAACGGGGCCATCGCACAGGCAAAGGAGCCTCGGTCACACCAGAAATCCAAACACATTCTCAGGAAGTACCACCTGATTAGAGAAATCATTGATCGTGGGGACATCAAGGTTAGCAAGATAGCAAGTGAAGACAATGTAGCAGATCCTTTGATGAAACAATTGCGTCCAAATCTGCACGAAGCTCATTTGAGAGCGTTCGGTCTTAGGGCTATGCCCAATTGGGACTAGTGCTAGTGGGAGATTGTTAGTGTAAGCCCTAGCCCCAATGCATTGTAATAAAGCACTTTGAATTAATAAAATGAGGCATTTGCTTTATCCTTTGTATTCCTGTGCATCTCAATTGATAAAACTATCCAAGAGTGTTGTTTCAGTTTAAGTTATCATGCGTGAGGCACATGGTTGTAAGACCTTGAAACAAATGAGACATCATTCTAAATATCCCTGGTCAGTCATTGTTATGGGAATAACAATGAATTAAGACTAGTATGCTCTCTCTGACATTATGAGTTCTGTCTTATAGATCATTAGGACAAGAGTGTCAATCAGAGATCATAGATACATGTTAAAGAACATGGTATCTAGATACGATCCGCTCATGGGAACACTACATGGTACTAGTCATAAGTGTTTCTCATATGCAAGTTTTGTATCGGAGTTCTTAGACCTAAAATCTCTATGAAACTCTTTATGAATTACTGTGTACTTTGACATACACCTAACGTGCTCGTAACAGAGTGACAAGTATGGGTATAATTGGGTATGCATTGATTCATGTTAGAGAGCATGAGAGAAGTGAAGGGATTACCCCTCTCAATAAGAGAGAAAATATCATCGGCCACTTGATCAATGAACTAAGAAGTGTATGGCCATACCGAGATGAAATAATGAGTAATCATTATTTATCTGAGAGTTCAATGTCACTGGAATATCAAGAAAGGAATTAATATATATAAGGATGACTAGTTCCATGCCTTATATTAATTCTGATATTTATTGGTAAGGGACTATGCAAAATTTCATTAGGTCAATAATGCCATATGCATTTTCATTTAATTTGGAATGCTATAATATCTTGCTAGAGAATATATATAGCCTTTGAATTAATTTATTAATTCATTGCCAACATTAAATAGACCTATAGGATCGCACACAAAGCATTGGGCTTAAAATGTTTAAATTAAGTATTGGGCATTAATTTGGGCTTTTAATTAAAGTCAAATTAATGTATGGAATGGGTTATAAAATTGCTATTGGGCCTTGGTCCATGAGAGAGAGAAATTCAGCCCACAAGGTTTAATTTCAATTAATTAATTATCTTGTGTTAATTAAGTTAATTGAGTATTAAAGCCTAAAAGAATTTAAATTAAATTAAATCATTTAAATATTGGATGTAGTGGCCGAAATTCCAAGATGGAAATCAAGGAATTTCGGCACTTGCCATTTAATTATGTTAAGTGATTTCATTTATTTAAATATCTTATGTTTTATTTCAAATTTGAATTTTAAATTCAAAGAAGTTTAATTCAAAATATATTACTTATCTTTAGGAAGTGATAGAGTTTGAATTAATTATCTTAGGATAGTTGAATTCAGATCAAAGACTTGCCAAAGGATAAGCATATATATTAAAAGAATTAAAACCCTAAACTAAGAGAAGTTGGCGTAAAAATAAACCCTAATCTTTTATGTATTTTGCGTGAACTCTCTCTCTCTCTCTAAAAAAGATTTTCTTTTAGCCAATTTTCACAAGGAGAAAGGATAGTTCCTCATTCTCTTGTAATCTTGGGTAGTAATAGCAACCTAAGAGAAGTACAAAATCAAATTTTCTAGCTTCAAACCATTGCCTTTACACAATACCGAAAAAGAGAGCTAGCAATCTCGATTTTAAGCCGTCGGTGCAAGTATGTGTGTGAGAATAGAGGGAGTAGCGTAAAAGGCTATTCCTTGGCATTGGTGATCGAGACCTAAGGCGGATAAAGTCACCTTAGCTGCTGGGCATCATCAAATTCAATTTTCAAAAGGCATCATAAGTTGTAAGTTCTACAACCCTAAAATTGCATGTTTCGTTTCTTGCTTCGGAATTGTATGGTATGTATGATAAAAATTTTTGTTTTCCGCTGTGCTATCATCACATTCATACCATGTCATATTCCTTCACTAGGTTTTATCATCAGTTTATCAAGGGATTTTTTTAGGATTGCTAAATCGTTATTTAATTTGTTGATTAAGGATGCTCCTTTTAACTTTTCTTATGAGTGTGTGTAGGCATTTAATTTGTTGAAGTATAAATTAATTTCAGCTTTGGTCATTGTATCAAAGGATTGGAGCCTTTCGTTCAAAATTATATGTCATGCCAGCAATTTTATGGTAAAAGCGGTCTTGGGTTAGCAAAGAGAGAAGTTGTTCTGCACAATTTATTATGCCAGCCACACATTTACTAGGGCACAAGTCAATTACATGACCATGGAGAAAGCGTTCCTTATGATTTCATTTGCATTTGAAAAGTTTTGGTTGTGTAACACTCTTAGTCTATTACAACCTCCCTATACTGACTTCTGATCCTCGCCACATGCACATGCAGAATTGCATCTTTATCCCAGCCTCTTCAATACCTGTCCCTACACGCAGTCAAACAAATAATGCATTAAGCAACATTGTCGCATAGTGGTGGATACAACTACACAAAATTTCATTTAAATAATTTATGAATATCATTTTGTTCTTTATTTTGCATAAGATTATAATTATTTTACTGTCTATTTAATCCTGACTGACTTTATTTGATCCTTTCGATTATTATTGTTTATTTTGATTTATCATTCTCCTACTTCTGTCTCCATTACATCTATTACTTATTATTTTTATTTTCTACATAGTTGTCTAGTTCTATCAATTTTCTCTTCTATTATTACTAATTACTACATACATAATTTTTGCTTGATCATTTTTAACATCTATTCTGACTATTCTTCTTTTATACTATCCATTGTCTGCCAATTGATATACTTGTTCTGGCTGTCTCATTTACTGATATTTTCTTAACTAGCTTTAGATTTCACTTACTTTATATTTGTTATTGTATGTTTGACCTTCTTCTTTCTGCGCGTTTCCTTTTTCTTATATTTATGTCTTAACCTTTAATTATTTTTCATCACAAATCTGCTAAAAAATTATTTCCTTTTATGATGACTTATTTAGCTTTCCTTTTGTTTCTTTCTATCTGTATTTCATATCCCTCTTTACTTTCTTACCTTTGTACACTTTATTCTACAATATTTTTTTATTTTATGTTTTGTCTGTACTTCATTGTTTTGTTGACCTTTCCATCTTTGGTCACCTTTCTGTGTTTTTACTTTCTTTCTAACACCTGATTGTCTATTGACTTTTCTATTTTTTACTTTCATCCTTTTGTTAGATTTTTCCTTTCCTGTTATTTTCTGAATTCATGATTTATTTTAAATTTTGCTTTTTATCAGATTTTGTTATTATTTTCCTCCTGCTTATTGAAATTTTCCACTATTCAATTCCCTTAAATCTTTTATTGCCTTGATTGGGCTAAGTCCGTTTCTCGTCATTAAATTCCTCAACAATTTCATTAAACTATTATTCAAGCCCTTAATCCTTATTAAATTTTCTTACTCAAATACTTTCATGTTTATATTTTTCTAATTCCAGTTCTATACTCTTCTTCTATAATTACCTTTATATTCCATCTTTGCTAAATAAGTATTATATTATTTCTGATTAACTATACAATTACAATTTGGTCCCTAACTTGAGTTGACCTTAATTAACTTATTTAACTTTATTGACTTTGTTGACTTTCTTCTTTGACTCCTTTGACTTTCTTTGTCTCCTAATTTATTTTAACTGGATTATTTTCTCTTGATCCTTACTTTTACTGTATAATGGAAAATTTACACTTTAGTCCTCAAACTTTTCCTTAATTTCATTTTGCCTCTCTTTTTTTCTTCTTCTTATTTAACTATTTTAATTCATTTAATATTGTTGAGTTTATAATCCGACCCCTGCCTGGTAACATAATTTTCACTTTATCCTTTTTACCATTCTGCCCTTAACTATTAATTTCCATTATTTAATTTATATTTTACTCCTTTAGGATTATAATTTATTTCAATTCTCATTATTATAAATATTTTTCCATTGAATTTTTACTTGTTCCTTTATCTAAATGGAAAATTACCATTAGGTCCTTACTCATAATTTACCTTATTTGGAAATTTTACATTTTAGTCTCTGTGCTACTCTTGATGTGGTAAATTACATTTTACTCCTAGTACTCTTTTTTCTTTACAATTTCACCCTTCTTGATTTATTTAATTACTCCATTTTCTCTACTATTATTTAAATGCTAAAATTACAATATTGCCCTTATCTTATCACGTAATTACCTTTTTGCCTCTATTGAACATATTAATCATATTTTTCACATCTCTTTGTTTAATATTTTCTAATACTGCTATTTGCCATATTTACTATTTAGTTCCTATTATTATAAAAAATTTTCGTGTTGCCCCTTATTTAATCGTGTAATGTCATTTTTATCTTTTTTGAATTATTTAATCACCTTTTTTAAATTATGTCCGTTTTGATGCCACTTAGACTTTTTAATTTACTTTTATGCCCTTACTTTCTCGTGTAATCACAATTTTATCCTTTTTGACTTTTTGGCAACGTTTCCTACTTTAATCCTATTTAATATTATTTTTGGTACTTTTACTGCACATTTTCTTTCTCTCTTTTCATTTGAGAATTTAATTACCATTTTTCCCTTTTATATTTTCTTTCCATATTGTTTCTCACTCTGTTATCTTTATAGCTTTCTACTGACTTAATTACTTATTCTTTTTCATTCTTTTTATTGTAACTACTATCTCGCCCCTAGTGATGGCCAGTGGAAATTCTCAAACTAGATATGCAAAATGAGGACTGTCTGGCTGGATGTGAGGTGACTATTTTGAGGGTAGCCAACCTCGATACTGTCTGGATGTAGGGGAGAGGCCTCTCTATACTGTCTGTCTATCTAGCTATCTGTGTATCTATCTATCTATCTGGATCTACTGCGGTATGTGTGTTCCTATGGCTAGCCATTATATCCTAGGATCCTGAATTTTTCACCATGCACTAAGGATAATTCGTTGTCTAGTTTATTTGTACCTAATTATACATTATTCCTTGTACATTCATCATTATGTATTATAACATTTTATCTTGCTCTTTATATTTTTATTCACCATACTTATAAATTTATAATATTGAAGGTTAATAACATAGAAATTCAAAGAAAATATATTAAGTCCAATTAATACATCATTCGGCCATTACAACATTTTCCTCCTATTTTGTATTTTCTTCATGTCTTTCGCATTATTCATATTTCCTTCATCAAATTATGTATACCTATACTTTCTTTTCCATAATATACCTTAATATATTTTTATTCTCTATACAATTACCATTATGTTTCATATCTAATTACATATACATATATCATATTTAACTCAATTTCATCTTAATACATTTATCTATCATTATGACACTAAGATCACATTTAATACTTCATAAATCATGAAAATTCCACTTAGCCTTATTAAGGTTACCATTCGGCCATCACTCTTTCTTCCCTTAAATGATTAAATTCTTTTCCTATTCATGTTTAATTTATGTTTAAATATCATCTAGTAATACTAACTTAATTTATTTCACATTTCTCTTCCATTTCACATTGTTACATAATGTAATTTCTATATTAAAATCCAAAAATTAAATGAAATTGAGTGTAGTTTGTATCCATATACCTTAATTCTTGTTCTTCACACTTTATTCTTCATTTTCCTTGTCTTCCATCATTGAAACACCATGATCTTTCTTATGTACCCTAATCGTTGAATCCTATATGAAGAATTTTTATCAATTTCTTTCTCAATTTTGACACAGAACCTTTGTTCTTCAATTCTACCACTTCCTTCACTCATTTTGAGCTTTCGAGACCACCGTTAATGAAAAAAAGGGTTGGAATTTGCTTAGGAAGGTTGAATTTGGTGGAAAAAGATGGAAGAGAATGGAAAAAGAATAGAGAAAAGAGAGAAAGGCCAATTCGGCCTCCATGAAGAATGGAGAGAGTTTGAAAAATAGGGATATTTCTAGAGATTCAGTAGAATTTTGGGTTATTTATACATAGGCTAATGGGTTGGGTTGATTTAATAAAAATAGTTGGGCTTAACTTATGCCCAAGTTATGTTTTTAGGCCCAATTTGCACCATAAAATTGTTTTCTCTTTTCCCATAATCAATTCTTCTTATAATTAATTTTATAATTTTTAAAATAATAAATTAGGCCTTTAGGTAAATTTTTAGGCCAATCAGAGTCAGTTTTCAATCCAATTTACTTTTGCCAATCTGATTCGACCATTTTCCAGAAACCAATGTTCCACTCATCATAATATTTTGAAATTTTAATTTTAATTTCTAGACATATTTATAAGATTTTGGTTCAAATTTCATGTCATTCAGAGATCATTTTGATGTGGTTCCAATTTTAGAGAAAACTTTTGCTTGTTGAAACCCTAAAAATTTAAAACCACTGGAAAAAAAAATTTCACTTCCAAAAAATAATTTCAACCTTTTCTAATAGGTCTAGAAAGTTTAATAATTTTTAAAAATCATTTGCTTTTTTTAAATCTCCACTAAAACCTTAATCAACCCTTTTTCTTGTCTCTCGACCGTTTTTTGAAACTATTGTTCCCATGATCATAATTCTTCAATATTTTACCCCACATGTACTAAGGAGTTCAAAACCATGTAATTAAAATTTTAGTCCATTCTGACACCGTTTTAACATGCTTCTGGCTTCGGCAGCCTGGACATCCGGTTCGAAATCTAAAATTCTGAAACTGTCAGAAAATTTATTTTTTATTTCTAATAATTTATTTATCTTATCTCTGTTAGTGTAAGCCCTAGCCCCAATGCATTGTAACGAAACACTTGAAATTAATAAAATGAGGCATTAGTTTTATCTTTTGTATTCCTGTGCATATCAATTGATAAAACTATCCAAGAATGTCGTTTCGGTTTAAGTTATCATGTGTGAGGCACATGGATTGTAAGACCTTGAAACAAATGAGACTTCATTCTAAATATCCCTGGTCAGTCATTGTTATGGGAATAACAAATGAATTAAGACTAGTATGCTCTCTCTGATATTATGAGTTCTGTCTTACGGATCATTAGGACAAGAGTGTCAATCAGAGATCATAGATACATGTTAAAAAACATGGTATCTGGATTCGATCCGCTCATGAAAACACTACATGGTACAAGTCATAAGTGTTTCTCATATGCAAGTTATGTATCGGAGTTCTTAGACCTGAAATCTCTATGAAACTCTTTATGAATTACTGTATACTTTGACATACACCTAACGTGCTCGTAACAGAGTGACAAGTACGGGTATGATTGGGTATGCATTAATTCATGTTAGAGAGCATGAGAGAAGTGAAGGGATTACCCCTCTCAATAAGAGAGAAAATATCATCGGCCACTTGATCAGTGAACTGAGAAGTGTATGGCCATACCGAGATGAAATAATGAGTAATCATTATTTATCTGAGAGTTCAGTGTCACTGGAATATCAAGAAAGGAATTAATAAATATAAGGATGACTAGTGCCATGCCTTATATTAATTCTGATATTTATGGGTAAAGGACTATGCAAAATTGCATTAGGTCACTAAATGCCATATGCATTTTCATTTAATTTGGAATGCTATAATATCTTGCTAGAGAATATATATAGCCTTTGAATTAATTTATTAATTCATTGCCAACATTAAATGGACCTATAGGATCGCACACAAAGCATTGGGCTTAAAATATTTAAATTAAGTATTGGGCATTAATTTGGGCTTTTAATTAAAGTCAAATTAATGTATGTAGTGGGTTATAAAATTGCTATTGGGCTTTGGTCCATGAGAGAGAGAAATTCAGCCCATAAGGTTTAATTTCAATTAATTAAATGTCTTGTGTTAATTTAATTAATTGAGTATTAAAGCCTAAAGAATTTTAATTGAATTAATTCACTTGATAATTGGATGGTGTGGCCGAAATTCCAAGATAATGTCAATGGAATTTCGGCACATGATTAATTCTTTTATTAAGTGATTTAGTTAATTATTATGTCTTACATTTATCTTAGATTAAATCAAAAGGATTATCTTGGATTAAATGTATTATTTTAAGGAGTTTTAATCAATATATATTTCTTAATTTAAAGAAGTGATAAAGGCTAAAATTAATTATCTTTAGATAATATTAATTATCTTGAGGTAGTGGTTTTTGGATTGATCACTTAAGAAAATGAAAAGAATATATATTGAGGTAGAAAAAAACGTGAAACCCTAAGATATTCTATGGTTTTGGCGTGAAACCCTAATTCTCTCTAAAGTTGGCGTGAAAAAGAGAGCTAGCAATCTCGATTTTAAGCCGTCGGTGCAAGTGTGTGTGTGAGAATAGAGGGAGTGGCGCAAAAGGCTGTTCCTTGGCATTGGTGATTGAGAACTAAGGTGGATAAAGGCATCTTGATTGCTGGACATCACAAAATCAAAGAATAAAAGGCATCATCTATTGTAAGTTTCAAAACCCTAAAATTGCATGTTTTCGTTCCTAGTTTTGGATATGTATGGTATGCATGATAAAATTTTTGTTTTTCCGCTGTGCCATCATGATTATCATACCATGTCATATTCCATCAGTGGTATCAGAGCCTAGACATGCTTATTTTAGTGCTTTAGATGCATGAAAAAATTAATTAAAAATCGTTATTTTGAAAACATGCAAATCTGAAATTTTCTGTTTTGAGTTTTTTGCATTGTTTTGGTGTAAAAACGATTTTAATTGATTAGATAGGTATTATAATTAATATGACATGTTAATATACTGTCCTAAGATGTTATTAGGGCTGGTAATGGTCGGATTTAATTATTTATACCTGATGGTACATGTTAATTATGAAACTAGGTGCTAGTTGGCATGTAAATTGCTAGTTTAACAACTAGTTTTCAAAATTAAATGTAAAAACGTTTTTGGGATGTTTGTAAGTGATTTTTAAAGATTAAATATAAGGTCTGTACATGTTTTAAATTTGTTTTTAATTCTGGTCTATGACAATTTAATTGATTAATTTTAAAATCACTTAAAACTATGTCTAGTTTGTGTTTGTTACATGTTTAATCAACATTGTTTGTTTTGTTTTGATTAAAATGGTAAAAACACATTTAGATTAAAATGGTACAGAATATTAAATCAATGTTTATGGACTTATTTAGATTATTAAATGACTCATAAAATTGATTTAAATGTTTGTGCATTTTATGGCATTACATAAGCATTAAACAACTAGTTTTTGTTGTTTGTTTGTTTTTGCATGAATGCCGTGTACTATATATGTGTTCTTCATGATTTTTTTTTAATTCATGTTAGCACATATTATATGCATTTTTAATGTTTATGGGCTGTATGACATAAAATTAAAAATGGCAAAATTGGAAATTATGCTAGAGTTGATTTATAGCACAAATCTAACTAGTTTGTGTTTTGGGCTTTTAAGAGAACTTATTCAATAAGAGGATTTAGTCCATTGGGCTTCAGTCCAGGCCCATCACGGGGTCATCTCTTAAAGGTTCAAGTACACAATTTTCATTAATGGGCTTGGCTAAATCTAATTAAAATTGGACTTTATTTTATCCATGAATGCTATGTATGTTTATTTGCTAGTTTGGTGTGATGAATGGATATGCATGGTGCATTCATGGGCCCTGGGTTTTTGTAATTAAATATGGCCTACGAGCCATTATATTTTATTGTAAAAGTTTCATTTATTTCTTAGAATAGAATATACTTGAAGACTTTGTAAATCAAGACGAAGCCCACCGGAGTGGAGAAGCCCAACTCGAAGATTCTTATGTAATAGTATAGAATCTTAGTTGTAGGTTTTTGGGCCCATGTTTGTCACGCTTTACTTTATGCAATTATATATATATATGCATGCTATGTATGGATGACAAAGCGTATGCCATGTAAGCTGTAATAAAATGAATCCCTAAAAATAGTAAGTCACAAAGTTGCCTTCCTAATTCGAAACATGTCAAGGCATCGATCATCGGTCACGTAGACTAGGAGTCCTAGATGCGCCCGATTATCTTTGTGAGGCATGGGTTGTGAATGTAGGTTGGACTTATCATGGAAAGGGATGCCCGGACCTAGGCAACTAATAAATGGGTTGTGCTATAACATCCTAAGATGTTAGCCCATTTGATCCAAGAGTCATGTATGAGACATGATTGGAGTTTTACTACCTAAGTAACTTAACTTGTTAGGTGTACAAGCTCAGCTTGACTAATAAGTTGTTGTGAAAAGTGGATCTTGGCCCACATTAAATCACTAACGCGAATTATTTAAAGGGATATTAATTCGGTTTGTGGGATCATAAATAAGACCTCATTTAATCTTGCTAAATTTTATTGTAGATTGAAAATGGCATCTTCAAACAACAATTTCTCATTGCGATCGGTCCTTGAAAAGGACAAATTGAATGGCACCAATTTCATAGACTGGTCTCGAAACTTAAGAATAGTTCTTAAGCAAGAGAAGAAGTCGTATGTTTTGGATGCACCCTTGCCTGATGAACCAGGAAGGAACGCCTCTGCGGTTCAAAAGGAAACTTTTGAGACCAAGAAGAGCGACTCCAATGATGTGACCTGTCTGATGCTGGCCACTATGGTGCCTGAATTGCAAAAGCAATTTATGGACCAAGAGGCCCATGCGATCATGGTGCACCTCAAGGAGATGTTCCAAGAACAAGCTCGTCACGAGAGGTTCGTGACAACAAACACTTTAATTTCTTGCAAGATGGCTGAGGGTACTTCTGTTAGTACCCATGTACTCAAGATGAAAGGGTATCTTGATACTCTTGAGAAGCTTGAGGTACTAGTGCCAAAGAAATTGGCCACTGACTTGATCTTAGGATCATTGCCTGCTGCTTATGATCCATTTGTGATGAATTATAACATGCATGCAATGAACAAGTCAGTCACTGAGCTTCATGGGATGCTTAAGAATGCTGAAGAAAACATTCGAAAGACCAATCCCGTACTAATGGTTCAAAAAGGAATAAAGAAAGGACCTGCTAAGGGAAAGGGAAAGGGAAAACCCAAGTCAGTTGGGAGTGCACCTCAGGCCCAATCCAAGCCCAAGGCATCAAAACTCAAAGGGAGTGAGAGCACTTGCTTCCATTGCAACAAGATAGGGCATTGGAGGAAGAATTGCGCTCTCTTTAAGGAAGAACAAAAGAAGAATGGAGCCAAGGCGTCCAGTTTTGGTATTTTTGTTGTTGAAGTTAACCTTTCTATTTCTACCACTTGGGTATTGGATACCGGTTGTGGTTCTCACATTTGTTCAAATGTGCAGGGGTTAAGAAATAGGGGGTTACTTGGGAAGAATGAAGTGGACCTCCGTGTGGGGAATGGAGCACGAGTTACTGCCATGGAGATAGGCGACTATCACCTCACTTTACCTTCCGGACTTTGTATTGTTTTGAATAATTGTTATTATGTGCCTACTATGAGCAGAAACATTATTTTAGTTTCATGTTTGGATAATGATGAATTTGATTTTGTTATTAAAAATGGCAATGCTCACATTCGTCGCCAAGGCATTTCTTATGGCAATGCCATGTTGCAAAATGGCCTTTATATCCTTGATTTACAAAACAAAGAGTCAATATACAACATTAATACAAAGAGGGTTAAATCAAACGAATTGAACCCTACTTACTTCTGGCATTGTCGCTTAGGACATGCAAACGAAAAATGCATTTCAAGACTCTACAAAACTGGAGTGCTTGGGTCATTCGACTTAGAGTCTTATGATACATGCGAGCCATGTTTGCATGGAAAAATGACAAAGAGTCCTTTTAATAAAAAAGGCGAGAGGACTAATGGCTTATTGGAACTAATACATACCGATGTATGTGGACCTTTAAGTACACATGCTAGAGGTGGTTTTAGCTACTTCGTGACATTCACAGATGACTTCAGTAGATATGGCTATGTCTATCTAATGAAGTACAAGTCTGAAACTTTTGAGAAATTCAAAGAGTTTAAGAATGAAGTAGAAAAACAACTTGGCAAAAGTATAAAAGCCATTCGATCAGATCGAGGTGGCGAATACTTAAGCCAAGAGTTTGACAGTCATCTAAAGGAGTGTGGTATTATTTCACAGCTCACTCCTCTTGGAACACCTCAATGGAATGGTGTGTCCGAAAGGAGAAATCGAACTCTGTTGGACATGGTTCGATCTATGATGAGTCAAACTAATCTTCCTATCTCTTTTTGGGGTTATGCATTAGAAACTGCTGCGTTTCTATTGAACCGTACTCCAACTAAAGCAGTTGAGAAGACACCATACGAGGTATGGACTGGGAAAGAACCTAATATGTCTTTTCTCAGGATTTGGGGCTGTGAAGCACATGTTAAGAAATTAACATCTGACAAACTAGAGTCCAAATCCACTGTCTGCTTGTTTGTGGGTTATCCTAAAGAAACAAAGGGATACTACTTTTACTCACAAGCCGAGAACAAAGTATTTATTGCTCGCAAGGCTGTTTTCTTGGAAAAGGAGTTCCTTCTCAAGAAAGACAGTGGGAGTAAAGTAGAACTTGGAGAAATTCAAGCACCACAAACTCCTATAGAGGATGGTTTGGAAATGGGATCAAGTTCACAACCAGTTGTGGAACAAGAACCCATTACACAAGAACCTAGAAGGTCCGGTAGGGTACGTCATGAGATTGAGAGATATGGATTTCTAATCACTGACAGTGACACTATTGAGTTAGTAGATCGTGAGGATCCTACTACCTACCGAGAAGCTATTGAGTGCCCAGACTCGAAAAATTGGCTTGAAGCCATGAAATCCGAGATGCAATCAATGTATGATAACCAGGTTTGGACCTTAGTTGATCCACCAGAAGGTGCTAAGGTAATTGAGTGCAAGTGGCTATTCAAACTCAAAGCTGATAAGACCTACAAAGGTAGACTAGTAGCAAAACGTTTTCGACAAACTCATGGTGTAGACTATGACGAGACCTTTTCGCCTGTAGTCATGCTCAAGTCCATTAGGATCTTGCTTGCCATAGCTGCATATCATGATTATGAGATATGGCAAATGGATGTCAAAACTGCTTTCCTCAACGGAAATTTACTTGAGGATGTGTATATGACACAGCCTGAAGGTTTTGTCAATCCCAAGCATCCTAAAAAGGTTTGCAAGCTTCAAAAATCCATTTATGGATTAAAGCAAGCATCCCGAAGTTGGAATCTTTGTTTTGATGAGGCAGTCAAAGAATTTGACTTCATCAAGAATGAAGATGAGCCTTGTGTGTACAAGAAGGTTAGTGGGAGCATAGTAGTATTTCTGGTCCTATATGTGGACGACATCCTTCTCATTGGAAATGACATTCCAACATTGCAAAAGGTTAAGCAATGGTTGGGAAAATGTTTCTCAATGAAAGACTTAGGTGAAGCCGAGACAATACTTGGTATTCGAATCTATAGAGATAGATCGAATCGGCTCTTGGGACTAAGTCAAGAAAAGTACATAGACAAAGTACTAAAGCATTTTAGTATGGGAGACTCAAAGAAAGGGTACATACCTTTAGCTTTGGGAGTTCCTTTGACTAAAGAACAGTGCCCTAAAACCAAAGAGGAAAGGGACAACATGAGTAGAATCCCATATGCATCTGCTATTGGATCTATCATGTACGCTATGTTATGTACTAGGTTGGATGTTGCTCATGCACTGAGTATAACCAGTAGGTTTCAGCAAGACCCTGGTGAGAAGCATTGGTCTGCTATAAAAGGGATCCTGAAGTACCTGCGAAGGACTAAGGATCACTTCTTGGTGTATGGTGGTCAAGAAGAGCTCGTCATACAAGGTTATGCCGATGCTGTTTTTCAGACCAGTACTCAGGATTCTAGATCGCAATCTGGTTTGTTTTTGTTTTGAACGGTGGTGCTGTCAGCTGGAGAAGCTCGAAGCAAGAAACCGTTGCCGACTCAACTACAGAATCTGAGTATATTGCAGCAAGTGAGGCTGCAAAAGAGGCTGTCTGGATTAAAAATTTCATTACTGGATTAGGAGTGGTCCCAAGCATCCTAGATCCTTTAGAAATTTTCTGTGACAATAACGGGGCCATTGCACAGGCCAAGGAGCCCCGGTCACACTAGAAATCCAAACACATACTCAGGATGTACCACTTGATCAGAGAAATCATTGATCGTGGGGACGTCAAGGTTAGCAAGATATCAAGTGAAGACAATGTAGCAGATCCTTTGATGAAACAGTTACGTCCAAATCTACACGAAGCTCATTTGAGAGCGTTCTGTCTTAGGGCTATGCCCAATTGGGAATAGTGCTAGTGGAAGATTGTTAGTGTAAGCCCTAGCCCCAATGCATTGTAACGAAACACTTGAAATTAATAAAATGAGGCATTAGTTTTATCTTTTGTATTCCTGTGCATATCAATTGATAAAACTATCCAAGAATGTCATTTCAGTTTAAGTTATCATGTGTGAGGCACATGGATTGTAAGACCTTGAAACAAATGAGACTTCATTCTAAATATCCCTGGTCAGTCATTGTTATGGGAATAACAAATGAATTAAGACTAGTATGCTCTCTCTGATATTATGAGTTCTGTCTTACGGATCATTAGGACAAGAGTGTCAATCAGAGATCATAGATACATGTTAAAAAACATGGTATCTGGATTCGATCCGCTCATGAAAACACTACATGGTACAAGTCATAAGTGTTTCTCATATGCAAGTTTTGTATCGGAGTTCTTAGACCTGAAATCTCTATGAAACTCTTTATGAATTACTGTATACTTTGACATACACCTAACGTGCTCGTAACAGAGTGACAAGTACGGGTATGATTGGGTATGCATTAATTCATGTTAGAGAGCATGAGAGAAGTGAAGGGATTACCCCTCTCAATAAGAGAGAAAATATCATCGGCCACTTGATCAGTGAACTGAGAAGTGTATGGCCATACCGAGATGAAATAATGAGTAATCATTATTTATCTGAGAGTTCAGTGTCACTGGAATATCAAGAAAGGAATTAATAAATATAAGGATGACTAGTTCCATGCCTTATATTAATTCTGATATTTATGGGTAAGGGACTATGCAAAATTGCATTAGGTCACTAAATGCCATATGCATTTTCATTTAATTTGGAATGCTATAATATCTTGCTAGAGAATATATATAGCCTTTGAATTAATTTATTAATTCATTGCCAACATTAAATGGACCTATAGGATCGCACACAAAGCATTGGGCTTAAAATATTTAAATTAAGTATTGGGCATTAATTTGGGCTTTTAATTAAAGTCAAATTAATGTATGTAATGGGTTATAAAATTGCTATTGGGCTTTGGTCCATGAGAGAGAGAAATTCAGCCCATAAGGTTTAATTTCAATTAATTAAATGTCTTGTGTTAATTTAATTAATTGAGTATTAAAGCCTAAAGAATTTTAATTGAATTAATTCACTTGATAATTGGATGGTGTGGCCGAAATTCCAAGATAATGTCAATGGAATTTCGGCACATGATTAATTCTTTTATTAAGTGATTTAGTTAATTATCATGTCTTACATTTATCTTAGATTAAATCAAAAGGATTATATTGGATTAAATGTATTATTTTAAGGAGTTTTAATCAATATATATTTCTTAATTTAAAGAAGTGATAAAGGCTAAAATTAATTATCTTTAGATAATATTAATTATCTTGAGGTAGTGGTTTTTGGATTGATCACTTAAGAAAATGAAAAGAATATATATTGAGGTAGAAAAAAACGTGAAACCCTAAGATATTCTATGGTTTTGGTGTGAAACCCTAATTCTCTCTAAAGTTGGCGTGAAAATCTCTCTCTCACATTTTCT
Source organism: Excoecaria agallocha (assembly GCA_037975025.1). Classification (NCBI taxonomy): domain Eukaryota; kingdom Viridiplantae; phylum Streptophyta; class Magnoliopsida; order Malpighiales; family Euphorbiaceae; genus Excoecaria; species Excoecaria agallocha. Next base: position 4,807,447 of record CM075823.1, on the reverse strand, counting down.
CTCCTGGCCGAAACACACAAGAGGAAGAACTCTTTCTTGCTTTCTTGTGTTCTTGGGCATTAATAGCACCTAAAAGAAGTACAAGATCAAAGTCGTGTAGCTTCAAACTATAACCATTACACAATACCGAAAAAGAGAGCTAGCAATCTCGATTTTAAGCCGTCAGTGCAAGTGTGTGTGTGAGAATAGAGGGAGTGGCGCAAAAGGCTGTTCCTTGGCATTGGTGATCGAGAACTAAGGTGGATAAAGGCATCTTGGTTGCTGGACATCACAAAATCAAAGAATAAAAGGCATCATCTATTGTAAGTTTCAAAACCCTAAAATTGCATGTTTTCGTTCCTAGTTTTGGATATGTATGGTATGCATGATAAAATTTTTGTTTTTCCGCTGTGCCATCATGATTATCATACCATGTCATATTCCATCAATCTCCACCATATCCATATGATTGGAATAATTTTTGGAAGTCAATAGAATACTCTTAAGCCCGATCAAACTTTCAATCAACGCTTTTCTCAATACCGAGTAAAAATTTTTTTGTCTGATTTGAGGGCCCATTTGAACTCATTTTCGCCTTAAATTGTACCATCAAACTTCATTTAATACATATTTTCATAATACGCTGTCAGCCCAAACTTTTCACTAGGTTACCCATCCTCGATTTCCCTAATCAGAGCACGTTTTAATTTTATTCTTTCTCAGATTTCTCTGCTTTTTCCAACTTTGTTTGCTCCGAAAACTATCCCGGGATTATCTTTCATGCTTTAAAACATGTCAGACATGTCGGACACCAGTTCTGGGGCATTACAGTTCTCCCCCTCTTATAAAAATTTCATCTTCGAAATTTTCCTTAATGGCAAAGGTATAAATAGTGTTGATCCTTATTACAGAGGGTTTAACTGTCCTTTTCGATTTACTTTATCCTTTTCTCTTTATGAATTTTTCTTACTGCATTTGTCTAAATCTAGTCTATATTTTAACTATCAATACTATTTCTCGGATTGTAGTTAATACCATACCTATGAAAGAGTCGGACCCTAAAGCCACTGATGTAACAGGCTCGCCACCACCTATTCAAAATGCAAAAATGGTATTATATGACTGTATAAATAGGTAATGCATGGATGCATTGTATAATAGCTATGTCAACATGACCACGCTGTGTGGCTGTCTAACTGTATCCTGCCTGCCTGACTATCTATAAACACCATGTGTCTGTCTGTATATGTCGTGAAATGCAAATGCATATGCAACCAACTGAGTGTCAAGTTGGTGGCAACATCTGCTAGCTTAATTAATGAGAATAACTAATAAAATTCATCTTGTTAACTATCAGACTAGCTGAGCCCTGCTCTTACTACTATTATTTCGTGTATCTCTCTCTTTCCTAATTCTAAAGCTATAACTATCAAGTGAACTATTAAGAGGGATAGGTAAGGCATGTGCATGTGTTACTTTCAACATCTCTTGAATCCTATATACCCACTCCGATCTTAGGATGGGCTAAACCTTGCTCTGATGCCATTAAATTGTAACACTCATAGTCCATTACAATCTCCCTATACTGACTTTTGATCCTTGTCACATGCACATGTAGAATTGCATCTTCATCGCATCCTCTTCAATACCTATCCCTGCGCGCAGTCAAACAAACCACTCGCTAAGCAACATTATTGCTTAGTGATGGATACAACTACACAAAATTTCATTTAAATAATTTATGAATTCCATTTTATTCTTTATTTTAAATAAGATTATAATTATTTTATTGTCATTTTAATCATGTCTGACTTTATTTGATCCTTTCGATTATTGTTGTTTATTTTTATTTATCTTTTTCCTATTTCTATCTCTGTTGCATCTATTACTCATTATTTTTGTTTTCTACTTAATTGTCTGGTTCTACAGGTTTTCTCTTCTACTATTACTAATTATTGCATACAAAATTTTTTCTTTATCAATTTTAACATCTATTCTGACTATTCTTCTTTTATACTGTCTGCTGTCTGCCCATTGATATATTTGTTCTGGCTGTCTCATTTACTGCTAGTTTCTTAACTAGCTTTAGATTTCACTTGCTTTATATTTGTTACTGTCTGTTTGACCTTCATCTTTCTGCGCGTTTCCTTTTTTTTATATTTATGGCTCAACCTTTAATTCTTTTTCATCAAAAATCTATTCAAAATTTATTTCCTTTATGTCGACTTATTTAGCTTTCCCTTTGTCTCTTTCTATCTGTATTTCATATCCCTCTTTATTTTCTTACCTTTATACACTTTATTCTACAATATTTTTTTATTTTCTGTTTTGTCTGTACTTCATTGCTATGTTGACTTTTTTATCTTTGGTTTACTTTTCTGTGTTTTTACCTTTCTTTCTAACATCTTATTGTCTGTTGACTTTTCTATTTTTCACTTTCATCCTTTTGTTAGATTTTTCCTTTCCTGTTATTTTCTGAATTCATGATTTATTTTAAATTTTCCTTTCTGTCAGATTTTGTTATTTTTTTCCTCTTGCTGATTGAAATTTTCCACTATTCATTTCACTTAAATCTTTTATTGCCTTGAATGGGATAAGTCCTTTTCTAGTCATTAAATTCCTCAACAATTTCATTAAACTATTATTCAAGCCTTTAATCCTTATTAAATTTTCTGATTTGAATACTTTCATGTTTATATTTTCCTGATTCCAGTTTTATACTCTTCTTCTATAATTACCTTTATATTCCATCTTTGTTGAATAAGTATTATATTATTTATGATTAACTGTACAATTACAATTTGGTCCCTGAGTTCTTTATTTATCTCGCTTGACTTGAGTTAACTTTAATTAACTTCTTTAACTTTACTGACATTGTTGACTTTCTCCTTTGACTCATTTGACTTTCTTTGTCTCCTAATTTATTTTAACTGGATTATTTTCTCTTGATCCTTACTTTTACTGTATAATGGAAAATTTACACTTTAGTCCTCAAACTTTTTCTTAATTTTGTTTTGCCCTCCTCTCTTTTTTTCTTCTTCTTATTTAACTATTTTAATCTCTTTTAATATTGCTGACTTTATAATCCGGCCCCTGCCTGGTAACATAATTTCCATTTTATCTTTTTTACCATTCTACCCTTAACTATTAAATTCCATTATTTAATTTATAATTTACTCCTTTAGGATTATAATTTATTTCAATTCTCATTGTTATAAATATTTTTCTATTGAATTTTTACTTGTTCCTTTATCTAAATGAAAAATTATCATTTGGTCCTTACTCATAATTTTTACCTTATTCCCTTTCATTTAATTCTAATTTTGGCCCCTTTTTAATTTTTTTCACTTTCTAATTTATCTTCTATGGGAATTTTATATTAGTCCCTACTCTTGATGTGGCAAATTACGTTTTACTCCCTGTACTCTTTATTCTTTACAATTTCACCCTTCTTGATTTATTTAATTACCTAATTTTATTTATTATTATTTAAATGCAAAAATTACAATATTGCCCATCTTATCGCGTAATTACATTTTTGCCCCTATTGAATATATTAATCATATTTTCCACATCTTTTTATTTAATCTTTTCTAATACTGCTATTTGCCATATTTACTATTTAGTTCCTATTATCATAAAAATATCCGTGTTGCCTCCTATTTAATCGTGTAATGTCATTTTTATCTTTTTTGAATTATTTAATCACCCTTTTTACATTATTTCCGGCTTTATGCCACTTAGACTTTTTAAATTACATTTATGCCTTTGCTTTCTCGCATAATCACAATTTTATCCTTTTTAACTTTTTGGCAACGTTTTCTACTTTAATCCTATTTAATATTATTTCTGGTACGGGTGAGCATGGTTAACCAAAATTTTGGTTAATAAAACAACCGGTCCCAAATTGAACCGAAGTTTAGGTTAACCGAATCAAAATTTTAGTTTTATGGTTTTTACTTTAAAAATCGATATTTAACTGATCCGAAATCGAAATCGAATATTTATATATTTTATGAATTACAGTTTCAATTTTACACTTATATTTTTCAATTGTTGTGTAATTTATACATATTATGATATATAATTTTATAAAATATATATTTTTAGCAAATAAAAATTAAAATTATGTGCATAATTAGCGTTCTGTTGTTAGTTTTATATTGAATATTTTTAATTTTTATAATTAATTATGGAAATTTTGTTTTTATTTTGATTAATTTAATGAATATTGTATTTAATAATTATTTTTTTCATTTTTAAAGCATTTTTAACTATTAAAAAAATATTATAATTTATTAAATTTATATATTAAAATTTTTTAATGGTTAACCGACAAATCGATCTGAAAACCAAGTTAAAAATCAAAATCGATATAACAGTTAACCGATAGTAATAGACTGATTTAAAAAAATTATTAATGTGAAATTGTCCCATGCCAATTTAAGAATACCTTTTGTAACTGAGAATGTGTAAAGTAGCTTAAAATCATTATACTTTTCCTAATCGTCTAATAAAACCCTTTCTAAATAATTACTTGAATCAATTCACAAATCCTTTTTATATGTTTCATCAAATGCATAATCTCATTTTCTCTACAATTTTCTTCCATGTGGATATTTCTTAAATTCTCAATCAAATCTTTCACCCTTCGTCTTTGTCAAGCCCTTCTAATAGCTAATGTTGTCCTTATAGTCCTTGCCATCATTTTTCTATAACAAATACAAAAATATATATAAATAGATCATATTGATAAATTAATTAACAAATAATTATTTTTTTCAATAGATCTTTTTTCAAGAATTTATTTATTTTAAATTAGAAATTAATTTATCAATAATTAATTTTATACAAAGATATAGCCTACAAAAAACTTTATATTAATTATATGCATAAATATAAGGAAGATCAAATGACTAGGAATATACATACAAGATTAAAGGTCCTAAACTTAAATCCTATAACCATTGAGGCTTGTTTTTGATATATTTTTATTATTTATTATGCAGTTTATCATTTAGGAAAAAGATGAAAACAACCTTTCTTTTCCAATGCTGTCGGACGTAGAAAAAAACACAAAGTCATAAAAATAAAACTAAAAATAAATTTTTAAAAGTCATATCTCACTCATTGTTTATCCAAATTGAGCATATAATATATCAAATCAAAGCTCTAGAAGTCTACTTTCATTGAAGACCGATATAGCATATGCTTAAAATAAAAAAATTAGACTAATTTTTCCATATATAAGAAAAATGAATTTCCATTAAAAATTTAATTATAAAGGTTTAAAATCAAAATTAACCACGCAAATAACTTTGAAGCTCTAATATCAATGGAAATTTATAATATTCAAATGTCTCTCATAAAAAAATACAAAATTAATTACCAAAAATCATAATGCATAGTAACATTTATAATCACATCAATAAATGATCACTGTAAAATTAGATTCATGGCATAAACACCTCTTGTTGAAACTTAAGCAAATTGAAGAATCAATAAAAGATTTTAATAAAAAGGAGAGAGTGAGTTTTTTTTTTCTTTTGTACTCTATTTTTTTCAAAGTTCTTCTTTTATTTTTCTTAGAATCCAAGTGGCAATTGATCACTTTGGATAACTAGCAAAGAAAGTGGTACAAAGTTAAAAATAGATAATGATGATTGTATGAAAATTTTAGGCTATCGACTAAAGCAACTCACCTGAATATATAAAAATTTGGTAGGAATATCAACAAGTGAGACTCTGATGGTTAAGTCAAAAAAGTGTTTGAGAAAATAAGAAGGATAAAAAGTTAGAAAAAAAATCTATACTTGATTTTCCCAGCTATTTATAGAAATGGATTATAGAATTTGTGTACAATTAGGAATCCAAAATAGGAAGAACTTATCATTCCCTAAATAAAAGGAGCTTATCATTCCCTATTTTCGATGGCCAGATAAGGAAAAATTTATCCCTTCCTTATTCATTGGAATTGGAGTCTTAGAAGGATTCTACTGTAGTTTAAGGATGACGAAAGTCCTATGGAAATGTTAAGCCCATTTTTCGAACTCTTGAGCTCGGACATAAGCTTTATCTTGTTAGTTGGACTATATGTGTATAATAGGCAAGCTATACATATTAGTATGTTTGTGGAGTCCCGAACTAATTACGGAGTCCTGTTATCATAATCCCATTTATGTTAGCAATATGTTTAGGTAGCAACCCTAATTTGAAAAAAAAATCTACTTTTGAGCACGTGTAGTGCATTTAAAATCTAAAATGATGGCACTTTGCTAATTGTGATTTAACAGCTTGGTCATAATGGTAGACAAAAGTTGCACTCCATTTCCCGCACTAGGAGCATGTATGATGCTATAACCATAGTTATTAAAACTGGATCGGACCGACCAATTAAACCGATTTAATCGCGAATCGACAGATCACACTACAAAAAAATTGTCAATTAGCGACGGCATTATTTTCGTCGTGGGGAGGATATTTTCTATTTTATTGCGACGAAATAGCGACGGAATGAATAAATAGTCACTAATTATTGGTGAAAAGTATACTCGTCATGTTTTGCGACGAAATTAGCGACGATTTTCTATCGCGAAATTTTATAATTTTTTATTCATGAAATTAGTTCCAGAAAATTTAGCGACGAACATTTTAGTCGCTAATTTTGGAGGGAAAATATAGCGCCTTTTTTGCGACAGTTTAGCGACAGAAATTTATTTGTCGCTAATAGTAATTTGTTACTGTAATACAATTAGCGACGGAAGTATTTAGTCGCTAATCCGTCGCAAATAAATTAAGAAATATTTTTTTAATTTCAATCACATGATTTTTCTATAGTTTTAAGTAATTTTAATATAGACCATATGAAATGAATATTTTATTTTGTAACAGAAAATTAGAAATTATTTTATAAGTTGATAATAATTTTTTATCAATTATACCAAAATCTAAAGTTATTTATTTAGAAAATTTATATTTTTAAATAATAATAATAATAAACTAATTGTTACGATTATTATATATTTGTGTGTTCAAGAGTAAAAAATAAATATTTATAAAACAGTAATATAAAATTTATTATTTCATTCAAAATAATAATAAAAAAATTGTAATTAATTTTTATTTTATAAAATTTAAATCAAATATTAAATTATTAGGAATTCTATTGATTTCTTTATCAATTATCCCTAAATATAAACTTATTTATTTAAAAAAAATACATTTTAATAATAATAATAAAGTAATTGTTATAAGTACTATATAGTCATATTATGAAAAATAATAAATATAAATATTTATATAATAATAATATAAATTTTATTATTTCATTTAAAATTATTATGAAAAAATTTATAATTTATTTTTATTTTGTTAAAATTTTGAGCAAATTTTAAATTATTAAAAAATTTAAAATATATATTTATAAAATTATCCTTGAATACAAGGATAAAATGATGAAATTTGGTTGGAGCATTTTAGTAATTTCAAAAATTTACCATACATATAAAAATAATATTTTCTCTTCCCTCACATCTTTTCACCATTTTAATTTAATGCGTATATGATTTTAAGCTTAATTTATTATTTAGTTGAATAATACAATAGAGTTCAATCCAAGACTCAAACTCATACAAGTCAAAATGAATAAATTTTCTAGTTTAATTTCTTCAATTTTTCTAAATGAATAAATTTTCTAATATATATATATATACACACACACACACACACACACTTTTCAATTTTATTTCTATTATTTTTCTAAATATTCAAAGCTCCATCTAAACTCATCCTTACCATTTAACTTCACTACCGCGGTTACCTAATTGAGTGGTATGGAAGACTGAGAAAACTTACTGATTTGAAAATGGAGAAATGGCTTTGAAATTCTAAACATGGCCAGATTAATAAATAAGTTAAGATATTATCTGATAACAAAAAATATGTAGTGCATTTGAATCTGCTTGTTTACAGTTTGGTTGGATCTTCAAATACAAATTGAACAGCTTTTATACGAAATAGTGTAAGTAAAGATTCAATTGTTAAGTATTTCATTTAATTAGAGATTTAAGATCCCAATTGAACATAAATTCAATTAAGTGACTGAATTGAAAAATTTTGATAAGTTAAGAGGATTAAAATATTTTGTTTGTCGAAGAAAAATATAAATAGAAAAGGTGATGATAAAAAGATAAATGTATAGGCTATTTTGAACGGTGAAGATTAGTTTTTAAGGTATGTAAGTTCAGTTTTTGTTGCAAAAAAAGAGGTTGTTTTCTAGATTTTTTACATAATGACCAATTTTGTATGTGAAGACGATCGAAAAATCATTTGCCGTTAAATCGGCCTAATTTTTGGTGAGTACGTTCGAAACTGCTTGTTGTTAATTTTAAACGGTAAATATTAGTTTTTAAGGTCTGTAAGTTTAATTTTTGTTTCAAAAATAGGCTATTTCTGGATTTTTTATGTAATAACCAATTTTGTATACGAAAACGATCGAAAAATCATTTGCCATTAGATTGGCCTGATTTTTGGTGAGTACGTTCGAAACTCCTTGTTGTTAATTTTGGACGGTGAAGATTAGTTTTTAAGATCTGTAAGTTTAGTTTTTTAGAAAATTTACATATGAATCAATTTTTGGTGAATACATTTGAAACTCCTTGTTGTTAATTTTGGACGGTCAAGACTTAAACTCATACAAGTCAGAATGAATAAATTTTCTAATTTAATCCAATTTTTTAAAATCATACGAATCAAGTTATATTTAAATTTTTACATGTTGAATTTGAATATAAATTGGATTAAATTTTTAATAATAATAATAATTTTTACTTTCTGTACTTTTGCTACTATTATTGAATAATAATAATAATAATAATAATAATAATAATAATAGAGTAGACATCTTGTAGACCTTCATCAGTGAATATAAGGGATTTGTTCAGGGTGCATATACTTGTAACGCCCTAATTCTGAGTCGATCGGAAAGATTTTTAACTTATGAATTATTGAGAATTTAGATTGACTAAGAAATTATTTGTAAATTACTTTGAATTAGTGGTGTTAAATTAAAATACATTTTAATTTTCAAAACCACAATTAACATAAATTATGTAATAATAATAAGAAGAATAATAATATTAATAATTCTAGAGATTCTTAGAATTATCTAAATAAAAAAAGGGGAAATAGGAATAATTTTTAGGGCCAAAAGATGTGGCCATAAATTAAAGAAAACAAAAAAAAGAGAGAAGGAGCAGATCATAGGGAAGGAGATCGGCAGAGGTGGAGTAGGGAAGGGACGCTGCCACCGTCGCTCTCCTCGCCATTGCTTCACAGCGCAGGTCGCCGGTGAAGGGCCTGAAGTCGAGTGGGTCCCTCCGATGGTTACAGCTCCTCCCTTCTCTCTGATGACAAGCATATCGAAGCAATGGTGGCTGTGGTCTTTCAGCGCGTGATTCGGCGAAATCAAGAAGATCAAAGCACCTCTACCTGAGCAGCCTGGCTAGCATCATCTTCTTCCCCTTATTTTCTCCTTTTCGCCACGACAGGGTCAGCCCATTCTCCTTCTTCGGCCTTTTTCTTCTTCCCCTGTTCGGTTCTTTAAGATTTCAGCTCTTTTGCTGCAACTCTTCCTAGTTAGTTCATGAGGTAAGCTCCATGAATCATTTATTTAATAAATTATAGGAAGAATTTGGAGAACAGGGAGAAGTTTCAGATCTAGGGATTTTGAAAAAAATTGGGGAAAATGTTAAATCTAGGGATTTGCATCACATGTTTCTTTCTTTCTAGCTTGACACTCGGTTATTTTATTTATATGTGCACATAAAAGTGTGTTTTTGATGAGTCGAGAAGCTGAATGACTTGGATTTGTGATAGGGTGGTGCCAAGAAAGTCGTCATCTCTGCCCCAAGCAAGGATGCTCCCATGTTTGTTGTTGGTGTTAATGAGAAGGATTACAAGCCAGATCTTCACGTTGTTTCAAATGCTAGTTGCACGACCAACTCCCTTGCTCCTCTTGCCAAGGTTCTATTGTCATTTACATGTTTAACTGTATCATTGTCTTTATCTGCTGCAGCTGCTTAGTATTTTATGTTATTTGTTAGCAATTTGTAGGTCATTCATGACTGATTTGGCATTGTTGAGGGTCTTATGACAACTGTCCACTCGATCACTGGTATGTTTTGGTTGATTCCATATAAGCCTATTTGTGATGACATTATACCCTCAGTTACCTTATGCTTATTGTGATTATGCCATTTGGATTCAGCTACCCAAGACTGTTTTGAGATATAAGAGTAAGTCATGAGGATTTATGTGGAATGGAAATAAACTAATGTATCAAGTTGAAATATCTTTTGTTGGATGAATGAATAAATATATTAATAAATGTAGCTACCAGTTGCCACCAAATAAGTTGAGGTGGTGGCCTAAAAAATTGGGTGTTGGAGTTTCAAATTAAGGCTAAATAGGTCACCAGAAAACTTAGGAATCACAGAAACATAGTCCTATTATTATTGTTGTTGAGTGTCTAATTGATAACCTATTCTCTAACCTAATTTCTAAAACCTTTAAAAATGATAAGGAAACCTTTAAAAAATGATAACGAAACCTTTAGGTGTTTGGTGGAAGATGGTAGCCAGCAAGGGTTGTAAATAACTCAAATATATATTTAGATTTCATTGTTAATTCACTATCCTAATTCTTTAAAATGTGTTTTTATATATAAATATAAATATTTATAGGCTTATAATTAAAGATCTTATAATTGTACATATAATTGGCTTTGCTGAATATTCATAGTGCCTAAATTTGTAGGACAAATTATGTTGAGTACTTTGTGCTAGGTTTTTCAATACGAAAATGAACTTTCTAAACTTGTATGTCTTCTTGACATTTATTCCCATACGTCTTAAATTTCCAAAAAAAAATCAAGAATCAAGTAATTTTCACTACTTGGATGGGGTTTATGACAAAAATATTACTAACTATCCCTGAATATCTAATATGGACAGATTTGTAATTCCTTCTTTGAAAACTTACTGGGAATAATAGGGGACAAATTTGATCTTGGTTCCTCATGAAAGTTTATTATTTATGTGTCTAGTTTATAGTTTATATCAATTACAAATCTATAATAGAAGTTATATCCAAAAAAAATGGGAACTGCTCAAATTTCAGGGATAAATTCAGAACTTAGATTTCAAGGCCCAATTCTGATACCTTATAAATAGAACTTGGTTCCAGTCTTTTCATGAAAATTGTAGGTTAATGTCTTAAGTTTCATATTCAATTCTAATCAATTACTTCTAATAACTATAGATTAAGATATGACAAAAACTCTAAAAATTGTTCAAAAAACTCAAACGATAGCTCATAGGCATTCTTCCATACCTTAAAAATAGCCCTCTATAATTCCTAATATGAGCCATTTTAATTTATAATTGACTATAACCTAATATTTATGTGGCTGATTTATGTCCAAAATTTATATCAATTTCAAGAAGTGGAAACTTAACCAATTGGACTAAGAAGCTACAATTCTATACTTAGTTAAAATACTTCTTGTATACCATATCTGCTAACACACTATTCCTTAAGATTATTTACCAGGTTTTACTTAGGATTTCCATTACTTCTTAAATCCTTACACTAAAACATTTACATATATCAAAAATACATACACATTCATTCACATCTAAAGAAGCCAACATCCTAGACAAAAATTTATGTTCAATGCATAACCTGTCACGTTCCTCTAATGCAGGGCATTTTCTTTTCGACAAACATTTTAGGAAAATAAGAATTACGGTTATTGATAAATCCACATGATTGATGGAATATATTCCAGTTTGTGGAGCCATGCTCTTTCATTTTATTTTTGCTTTATCTCTCTTTTATTAAATCTATTTAAACCCGTGATTTTTCTCTCATTAGATGTGAAGCCCTTATTTTTCACCTTTGCATAGAAATATGTGACATTATACTAATTTTTTAAACTTGTCATTATGATTGTCCCCTTACCTTCTTCACTCTGCTATCTAGGCTCTGAGCTTGTGAACAATAATATTAGGTTTATTCAAATTTTAGTAGCTCTGGATGTTATATCTCATTTTTATTTGAAGGCAGTAGTGGATGTGGAAGAGATAAATGTAGGTCTTACGCATGCAGAAATTTGCTGAAACTTTGTAGTGCCTTGCCTGCTTTGTGTGTCATCTGCATTGTTTGATAAGTTAATTGTGCCCCTCTTTAGTTTTTTAACCTGTCAATTTCAATCTGAGCTTATTTTTGTATTACTGTGTTGTGGTACAATACTCTTATCTACCAATTCAGAAAAGAAATTGTATCTGACATTTTGCCTATTATAAAATCACAGCAATAATAGTGAGGTAGTGCCCCTCTTCGGGCACATTTTTCACTTTCACTTTTGCTGGTGGAAAAGAAAAGAAGAAAACGGGTGCAAGTGGTAAACATGGACACATAGGGATAACCATCTAGTTATTTTGTTTATTCTTATCAAATTGGTTACAATGACCATGGTTTTTGTGATTTTGTAGACTGATTGGGAGGGTGGTTACTTTCCTCTTACTCTTCACTTTAGCGAGGATTATCCCAGCAAACCACCTAAATGTAAATTTCCTCAAGGTTTGCTTGTCAATACTTAATGAGGATAGTGTAAGTATTTTATGTTACCCGTTTACTAGAATGGCATGTTTTATGAATTTGTTTTACCTCCTATGATCTTTAACATACTTGTGTTGATATAGGGATGGAGGCCGGCCATTACGGTAAAGCAAATTCTGGTGGGTATCCAGTACCTGCTTGATCAGCCAAACCCTACTAATCCTGCACAAACTGAAGGTTACCATATCTTTATCCAGGTATGTTGAACTCTTGGAAATTTTTATTTACAGTCCCATTATCTCTGTAAGAGCCATTACGTGTGTTTTGGTCTCTGTCTGTGTTGTTACGGTGAGGGGTTGTTAGTGTAAGCCCTAGCCCCAATACATTGTAATAAAACACTTAGTTAATAGAATGAGGCATTTGTTTTATCTTTTGTATTCCCGTACATGTCAATTGATAAAATTATCCAAGAATGTCGTTTCGGTTTAAGTTATCATGTGTGAGGCACATGGATTGTAAGACCTTGAAACAAATGGGACTTCATTCTAAATATCCCTAGTCAGTCATTGTTATGGGAATAACAAATGAATTAAGACTAGTATGCTCTCTCTGATATTATGAGTTCTGTCTTACGGATCATTAGGACAAGAGTGTCAATCAGAGATCATAGATACATGTTAAAGAACATGGTATCTGGATTCGATCCGCTCATGAGAACACTACATGGTACAAGTCATAAGTGTTTCTCATATGCAAGTTTTGTATCGGAGTTCTTAGACCTGAAATCTCTATGAAACTCTTTATGAATTACTGTGTACTTTGACATACACCTAACGTGCTCGTAATAGAGTGACAAGTACGGGTATGATTGGGTATGCATTGATTCATGTTAGAGAGCATGAGAGAAGTGAAGGGATTACCCCTCTCGATAAGAGAGAAAATATCACCGGCCACTTGATCAGTGAACTGAGAAGTGTATGGCCATACCGAGATGGAATAATGAGTAATCATTATTTATCTGAGAGTTCAGTGTCACTGGAATATCAAGAAAGGAATTAATATATATAAGGATGACTAGTTCCATGCCTTATATTAATTCTGATATTTAAGGGTAAGGGACTATACAAAATTGCATTAGGTCACTAAATGCCATATGCATTTTCATTTAATTTGGAATGCTATAATATCTTGCTAGAGAATATATATAGCCTTTGAATTAATTTATTAATTCATTACCAACATTAAATGGACCTATAGGATCGCACACAAAGCATTGGGCTTAAAATACTTAAATTAAGTATTGGGCATTAATTTGGGCTTTTAATTAAAGTCAAATTAATGTATGTAATGGGTTATAAAATTGCTATTGGGCTTTGGTCCATGAGAGAGAGAAATTCAGCCCATAAGGTTTAATTTCAATTAATTAATTATCTTGTGTTAATTAAGTTAATTGAGTATTAAAGCCTAAAGGAATTTAAATTAAATCAAATCACTTATATAATTAATGAAGTGGCCGAAATTCCAAGAGGGAAATCAAGGAATTTCGGCACATGTTGTTTATTTAATTAAGTGATTTCATTTAATTAAATGTCTTATGTTTTATTTCAAATTTGAATTTTAAATTCAAAGGAGTTTAATTCAAAATATATGACTTATCTTTAGGAAGTGATAGAGTTTGAATTAATTATCTTAAGGTAGTAAATTCAGATGAAAACACTTGCCTAAAAGATAATGATATATAAAGAAATAAAACCCTAAAAGGAAAAGGAGAAGAAGTTGGCGCAAACCCTAGTTCTTCTATGCAATTGGCGTGAATTTCATCTCTTCCTCTCTCAATTCTTTTGGCCCAATTTTTCACAAGGAGAAAGGATAGTTCCTCATTCTCTTGTGTTATTGGATAGAAATAGCAATCTAAAGAAGTACAAAATCAAATTTTGTAGCTTCAAACTATAGCCATTACACAATACTTAAAAGAGAGCTAGCAATCTCAGTTTTAAGCCGACGGTGCAATTGTGTGTGTGAGAATAGAGGGAGTGGCGTAAAAGGCTATTCCTTGGCATTGGTGATCGAGATCTAAGGCGGAAAAATTCATCTTAGTTGCTGGCCATCACCGAAATCAATATCTAAAAGGCATCTTAACTTGTAAGTTCTACAACCTAAAATTGCATGTTTTCGTTCCTAGTTTTGGATATGTATGGTATGTATGATAAAAATTTTTATTTTTCCGCTGTGCTATCATGATTATCATACCATGTCATATTCCATCAGTGGTATCAGAGCCTAAACATGCTTATTTTAGTGCTTTAGATGCATGAAAAAATTAATTAAAAATCGTCATTATGAAAACATGCAAATCTGAAATTTTCTGTTTTGAGTTTTCTGCATTGTTTTGGTGTAAAAACGATTTTAATTGATTAGATAGGTATTATAATTAATATGAAATGTTTATATACTGTCCTAAGATGTTATTAGGGCTGGTAATGGTCGGATTTAATTATTTATACCTGATGGTACATGTTAATTATGAAACTAGGTGCTAGTTGGCATGTAAATTGCTAGTTTAACAACTAGTTTTCAAAATTAAATGTAAAAACGTTTTTAGGATGTTTGTAAGTGATTTTTAAAGATTAAATATCAGGTCTGGACATGTTTTAAATTTGGTTTTAATTCTGGTCCATGACAATTTAATTGATTAATTTTAAAATCACTTAAAACAATGTCTAGTTTGTGTTTGTTACATGTTTAATCAACATTATTTGTTTTGTTTTGATTAAAATGGTAAAAACACATTTAGATTAAAATGGTACAGAATATTAAATCAATGTTTATGGACTTATTTAGATTATTAAATGACTCATAAAATTGATTTAAATGTTTGTGCATTTTATGGCATTACATAAGCATTAAACAACTAGTTTTTGTTGTTTGTTTGTTTTTGCATGAATGCCGTGTACTATATATGTGTTCTTCATGATTTTATTTTTAAATTCATGTTAGCACATATTATATATATTTTTAATGTTTATGGGCTGTATGTCATAAAATTAAAAATGGCAAAATTGGAAATTATACTAGAGTTGATTTATGGCACAAATCTAACTAGTTTGTGTTTTGGGCTTTTAAGAGAACTTATTCAATAAGAGGATTTAGTCCATTGGGCTTCGGCCCAGGCCCATCGTGGGGTCATCTCTTAAAGGTTCAAGTACACAATTTCCATTAATGGGCTTGGCTAAACTAATTAAAATTGGACTTTGTTTGATCCATGAATGCTATGTATATTTATTTGCTTGTTTGGTGTGATGAATGGATATGCATGGTGCATTCATGGGCCCTGGATTTTTGTAATTAAATATGGCCTGCGTGCCATTATATTTTATTGTAAAAGTTTCATTTATTTCTTAGAATAGAATTTATTTGAAGACTTTGTAAATCAAGACGAAGCCCATCGGAGTGGAGAAGCCCAACTCGAAGATTCTTATGTAATAGTATAGAATCTTAGTTGTAGGTTTTTGGGCCCATATTTGTCACGCTTTACTTTATGCAATTATATATATATGCATGCTATGTATGGATGACAAAACGTATGCCATGTAAGCCGTAATAAAATGAATCCCTAAAAATAGTAAGTCATAAAGTTGCCTTCCTAATTCGAAGCATGTCAAGGCATCGATCATCGGTCATGTAGACTAGGAGTCCTAGATGCGCCCGATTATCTTTGTGAGGCATGGGTTGTGAATGTAGGTTGGACTTAACATGGAAAGGGATGCCTGGACCTAGGCAACTAATAAATGGGTTGTGCTATAACATCTTAAAGATGTTAGCCCATTTGATCCAAGAGTCATGTACGAGACATGATTGGAGTTTTCCTACCTAAGTAACTTAACTTGCTAGGTGTACAAGCTCAGCTTGACTAATAAGTTGTTGTGAAAAGTGGATCTTGGCCCACATTAAATCACTAACGCGAATTATTTAAAGGGATATTAATTCGGTTTGTGGGATCATAAATAAGACCTCATTTAATCTTGCTAAATTTTATTGTAGATTGAAAATGGCATCTTCAAACAACAATTTCTCATTGCGATCGGTCCTTGAAAAGGACAAATTGAATGGCACCAATTTCATAGACTGGTCTCGAAACTTAAGAATAGTTCTTAAGCAAGAGAAGAAGTCGTATGTTTTGGATGCACCCTTACCCGAAGAACCTGCTAGGAACGCTTCTGTGATTCAAAAGGAAACTTTTGAGACCAAGAAAAGTGATTCCAATGATGTGACCTGTCTGATGCTGGCCACTATGGTGCCTGAATTGTAAAAGCAATTTATGGACCAAGAGGCCTATACGATCATGGTGCACCTCAAGGAGATGTTCCAAGAGCAAGCTCGTCACGAGAGGTTCGTGACAACAAAGGCTTTAATTTCTTGCAAGATGGCTGAGGGTACTCCTGTTAGTACCCATGTACTCAAGATGAAAGGGTATCTTGATACTCTTGAGAAGCTTGAGGTACTAGTGCCAAAGGAATTGGCCACTGACTTGATCTTAGGATCATTGCCTGCTGTTTATGATCCATTTGTGATGAATTATAACATGCATGCAATGAACAAGTCAGTCACTGAGCTTCATGGGATGCTTAAGAATGCTGAAGAAAACATTCGAAAGACCAATCCCGTACTAATGGTTCAAAAGGGAATTAAGAAGGGACCCACTAAGGGAAAGGGAAAACCCAAGTCAGTTGGGAGTGCACCTCAGGCCCAATTTAAGCCCAAGGCGCCAAAACTCAAAGAGAGTGAGAGCACTTGCTTCCATTGCAACAAGATAGGGCATTGGAGGAAGAATTGCGCTCTATTCAAGGAAGAACAAAAGAAGAATGGAGCCAAGGCGTCCAGTTCTGGTATTTTTGTTGTTGAGATTAACCTTTCTATTTCTACCACTTGGGTATTGGATACCGGTTGTGGTTCTCACATTTGTTCAAATGTGCAGGGGTTAAGAAATAGGCGGTTACTTGGGAAGAATGAAGTGGACCTCCGTGTGGGGAATGGAGCACGAGTTGCTGCCATGGAGATAGGCGACTATCACCTCACTTTACCTTCCGGACTTTGTATTGTTTTGAATAATTGTTATTATGTGCCTGCTATGAGCAGAAACATTATTTCAGTTTCATGTTTGGATAATGATGAATTTGATTTTGTTATTAAAAATGGCAATGCTCATATTCGTCGCCAAGGCATTTCTTATGGCAATGCCATGTTGCAAAATGGCCTTTATATCCTTGATTTACAAAACAAAGAGTCCATATACAACATTAATATAAAGAGGGTTAAATCAAACGAATTGAACCCTACTTACTTCTGGCATTGTCGTTTAGGACATGCAAACGAAAAACGTATTTCAAGACTCCACAAAACTGGAGTGCTTGGGTCATTCGACTTAGAGTCTTATGACACATGCGAGCCATGTTTGCATGGAAAAATGACAAAGAGTCCTTTTAATAAAAAAGGCGAGAGGACTAATGGCTTATTGGAACTAATACATACCGATGTATGTGGACCTTTAAGTACATATGCTAGAGGTGGTTTTAGCTACTTCGTGACATTCACAGATGACTTCAGTAGATATGGCTATGTCTATCTAATGAAGTACAAGTCTGAAACTTTTGAGAAATTCAAAGAGTTTAAGAATGAAGTAGAAAACCAACTTGGCAAAAGTATAAAAGCCATTCGATCAGATCGAGGTGGCGAATACTTAAGCCAAGAGTTTGACAGTCATCTAAAGGAGTGTGGTATTATTTCACAGCTCACTCCTCCTGGAACACCTCAATGGAATGGTGTGTCCGAAAGGAGAAATCGAACTCTGTTGGACATGGTTCGATCTATGATGAGTCAAGTTAATCTTCCTATCTCTTTTTGGGGTTATGCATTAGAAACTGCTACGTTTCTATTGAACCGTACTCCAACTAAAGCAGTTGAGAAGACACCATACGAGGTATGGACTGGGAAAGAACCCAATATGTCTTTTCTCAGGATTTGGGGCTGTGAAGCACATGTTAAGAAATTAACATCCGACAAACTAGAGTCCAAATCCACTGTCTGCTTGTTTGTGGGTTATCCTAAAGAAACAAAGGGATACTACTTTTACTCACAAGCCGAGAACAAAGTATTTGTTGCTCGTAAGGCTGTTTTCTTGGAAAAGGAGTTCCTTCTCAAGAAAGACAGTGGGAGTAAAGTAGAACTTGGAGAAATTCAAGCACCACAAACTCCTATAGAGGATGGTTTGGAAATGGGATCAAGTTCACAACCAGTTGTGGAACAAGAACCCATTATACAAGAACCTAGAAGGTCCGGTAGGGTACGTCAGGAGATTGAGAGATATGGATTTCTAATCACTGACAGTGACACTATTGAGTTAGTAGATCGTGAGGATCCTACTACCTATCGAGAAGCTATTGAGAGCCCAGACTCGGAAAATTGGCTTGAAGCCATGAAATCCGAGATGCAATCAATGTACGATAACCAGGTTTGGACCTTGGTTGATCCACCGGAAGGTGCTAAGGTAATTGAATGCAAGTGGCTATTCAAACTCAAAGCTGATAAGACCTACAAAGGTAGACTAGTAGCAAAAGGTTTTCGACAAACTCATGGTGTAGACTATGACGAGACCTTTTTGCCTGTAGTCATGCTCAAGTCTATTAGGATCTTGCTTGCCATAGCTGCATATCATGATTATGAGATATGGCAAATGGATGTCAAAACTGCTTTCCTTAATGGAAATTTACTTGAGGATGTGTATATGACATAGCCTGAAGGTTTTGTCAATCCCAAGCATCCTAAGAAGGTATGCAAGCTTCAAAAATCCATTTATGGATTAAAGCAAGCATCCCGAAGTTGGAATCTTCGTTTTGATGAGGTAGTCAAAGAATTTGACTTCATCAAGAACGAAGATGAGCCTTGTGTGTACATGAAGGTTAGTGGGAGCATAGTAGTATTTCTGGTCCTATATGTGGACGACATCCTTCTCATTGGGAATGATATTCCAACATTGCAAAAGGTTAAGCAATGATTGGGAAAATGTTTCTCAATGAAAGACTTAGGTGAATCCGAGACAATACTTGGTATTCGAATCTATAGAGATAGATCGAATCGGCTTTTGGGACTAAGTCAAGAAAAGTACATAGACAAAGTACTGAAGCGTTTTAGTATGGGAGACTCAAAGAAAGGGTACATACCTTTGGCTTTGGGAGTTCCTTTGACTAAAGAACAGTGCCCTAAAACCAAAGAGGAAAGGGACAACATGAGTAGAATCCCATATGCATCTGCTATTGGATCTATCATGTACGCTATGTTATGTACTAGATTGGATGTTGCTCATGCACTGAGTATAACCAGTAGGTTTCAGCAAGACCCTGGTGAGAAGCACTGGTCTGCTGTAAAAGGGATTCTAAAGTACCTGCGAAGGACTAAGGATCACTTCTTGGTGTATGGTGGTCAAGAAGAGCTCGTCATACAAGGTTATGCCGATGCTGCTTTTCAGACCAGCACTCAGGATTCTAGATCGCAATCTGGGTTTGTTTTTGTTTTGAATGGTGGTGCTGTCAGCTGGAGAAGCTAGAAGCAAGAAACCGTTGCCGACTCAACTACAGAATCTGAGTATATTGTAGCAAGTGAGGCTGCAAAAGAGGCTGCTTGGATTAAAAATTTCATTAATGGATTAGGAGTGGTCCCAAGCATCCTAGATCCATTAGAAATTTTCTGTGACAATAACGGGGCCATCGCACAGGCCAAGGAGCCCCGGTCACACCAAAAATCCAAACACATACTCAGGAGGTACCACCTGATCAGAGAAATCATTGATCGTGGGGACGTCAAGGTTAGCAAGATAGCAAGTGAAGACAATGTAACAGATCCTTTGACGAAACAGTTACGTCCAAATCTGCACAAAGCTCATTTGAGAGCATTCGGTGTTAGGGCTATGCCCAATTGGGACTAGTGCTAGTGGGAGATTATTAGTGTAAGCCCTAGCCCCAATACATTGTAATAAAAAACTTAGTTAATAGAATGAGGCATTTGTTTTATCTTTTGTTTTCCCGTGCATGTTAATTGATAAAACTATCCAAGAATGTCGTTTCGGTTTAAGTTATCATGTGTGAGGCACATGGATTGTAAGACCTTGAAACAAATGGGACTTCATTCTAAATATCCCTAGTCAGTCATTCTTATGGGAATAACAAATGAATTAAAACTAGTATGCTCTCTCTGATATTATGAGTTCTGTCTTACGGATCATTAGGACAAGAGTGTCAATCAGAGATCATAGATACATGTTAAAGAATATGGTATCTGGATTCAATCCGCTCATGAGAACACTACATGGTACAAGTCATAATTGTTTCTCATATACAAGTTTTGTATCAGAGTTCTTAGACCTGAAATCTCTATGAAACTCTTTATGAATTACTGTGTACTTTGACATACAGCTAACGTGCTCGTAACAGAGTGACAAGTACGGGTATGATTGGGTATGCATTGATTCATGTTAGAGAGCATGAGAGAAGTGAAGGGATTACCCCTCTCGATAAGAGAGAAAATATCACCGGCCACTTGATCAGTGAACTGAGAAGTGTATGGCCATACCGAGATGGAATAATGAGTAATCATTATTTATCTGAGAGTTCAGTGTCACTGGAATATCAAGAAAGGAATTAATATATATAAGGATGACTAGTTCCATGCCTTATATTAATTCTGATATTTAAGGGTAAGGGACTATACAAAATTGCATTAGGTCACTAAATGCCATATGCATTTTCATTTAATTTGGAATGTTATAATATCTTGCTAGAGAATATATATAGCCTTTGAATTAATTTATTAATTCATTGCCAACATTATATGGACCTATAGGATCGCACACAAAGCATTGGGCTTAAAATACTTAAATTAAGTATTGGGCATTAATTTGTGCTTTTAATTAAAGTCAAATTAATGTATGTAATGTGTTATAAAATTGCTATTGGGCTTTGGTCCATGAGAGAGAGAAATTCAGCCCATAAGGTTTAATTTCAATTAATTAATTATCTTGTGTTAATTAAGTTAATTGAGTATTAAAGCCTAAAGGAATTTAAATTAAATCAAATCACTTATATAATTAATGAAGTGGCCGAAATTCCAAGAGGGAAATCAAGGAATTTCGGCACATGTTGTTTATTTAATTAAGTGATTTCATTTAATTAAATGTCTTATGTTTTATTTCAAATTTGAATTTTAAATTCAAAGGAGTTTAATTCAAAATATATGACTTATCTTTAGGAAGTGATAGAGTTTGAATTAATTATCTTAAGGTAGTAAATTCAGATGAAAACACTTGCCTAAAAGATAATGATATATAAAGAAATAAAACCCTAAAAGGAAAAGGAGAAGAAGTTGGCGCAAACCCTAGTTCTTCTATGCAATTGGCATGAATTTCATCTCTTCCTCTCTCAATTCTTTTGGCCCAATTTTTCACAAGGAGAAAGGATAGTTCCTCATTCTCTTGTGTTATTGGATAGAAATAGCAATCTAAAGAAGTACAAAATCAAATTTTGTAGCTTCAAACTATAGCCATTACACAATACTTAAAAGAGAGCTAGCAATCTCGGTTTTAAGCCGACGGTGCAATTGTGTGTGTGAGAATAGAGGGAGTGGCATAAAAGGCTATTCCTTGGCATTGGTGATCGAGATCTAAGGCGGACAAAGTCATCTTAGTTGCTGGCCATCACCGAAATCAATATCTAAAAGGCATCTTAACTTGTAAGTTCTACAACCTAAAATTGCATGTTTTCGTTCCTAGTTTTGGATATGTATGGTATGTATGATAAAAATTTTTGTTTTTTCGTTGTGCTATTATGATTATCATACCATGTCATATTCCATCAGGGGCTTTATTATTATTATTATAAATCAGATCTTTGATACAAAAGTGTGATTATTCTGTGTTGAAAGCACACAAACATGGGTAGAAATTTTTCTTTTGAATTGTTTGCTTGTCTGTATTGCCTGAGGAACCCACTTTTTCTTTCTACATCCTACTTAAGATAGGAAAAGCTTCTTGATTGCATTTTGTATAATGCATACCATTGATGAAAATTTCTGGACAAGCATGAGATAGTGTTATAGTGTTATTTCCAGTTTTGGAGTGGTCGATTATGTGCTTGTATTAGAGTAAAAGTTGGTCATTTGAATGGAGTGGTCAGATTTAATTAATGTTTACTTTATTATTTTTAAGATTCGGATGATGTTTTGTGCATGAATATGGTCTGATGCACTTTGGTCTTGCTTTTTTCAATGTTAAATTATTTTTGTTAAATTATGCATTTGTTGGTTGTTGACTTGATTTTGCTACTTTGCTATTGTATATTTCTCAATATATAGTTTATTTCAGACAAAATTTGTTTTCATTAGGAGCCACCTGTGCTATGTTAGATTTTTATTGCTACTTTGTATTTCAGTGCATATTATCTGTCATTTTTTAGCCTTGTTACAACAATCATGTGTTAACATTGATATTTTCTAGATAATTGCCCTTTGAAGAGCTAAGAGAAGAAATATGGAACGCTTGCTTTTAGCTTGTGGAGGAGAAGCTGTGAATTCTGTAGATGATTTGACCCCTGATCTTCTTGGTTGGGCTGGATTGGTTATTCTTATGTTATTATTTGCATTTGTAACTTGTTGATTGACAGCAAAGGATTAAGATTTGATTCATGTATATTCACTGTTTTTTTACAAAATGGGTCTTATTATGTAATGTTTCAAATAATTCTCTCTATATATGTGTATTTTGGAACATTTTTATTTGAAATAAATATATGTTTGTATGTGTGAAATCATTGTTATGTACCTGATTAAAATAAATAAATAGTGATCATTTATATAGGATTAAAATTTTAAAATACAGCAAAAAAAATAATTATGCAATAATTTAGCAACGGATTTGCAATAGAAACTGTCGCTAATGTGTAATAGATATAATTAAAGAAATAATTAGCGACTACAATTTCGTCACTAACTTTTACACTTAATTTATAATTAGCAACGAAAAATGTAGTCGCTAAATATTATTATTATAATTCCGGCGACTAATTATGAATATAAATTAGCGATGGAAAAAAAATTAGGAACGAAATTTTTCATCGCTAAATTAGCGACTGATTTTGAATTCCATCGCTAATATATTCGCGACAGGCCTTTTAGAGATTGTTCGTCGTGGCATCGCTAATTTAAATTAGCGATGGATAATTTACAGTTTTTTTGTAGTGTTAGCCAATTGGTTCAACGATTGAAAATCGAATTGGTAAAAAATCGAATTGAACCGAAAAAATTGAGTTGAACCAAAAAATCGAAGGACCAGACAAAACCAAATTTTTTGCTAAAAAGTGTAAAAAATAATTTTTTTTGTATATTTTCACACACACACACACACACACATATATATATATATATTAAATTTTCATTATTTATTTATTTGAAAAAATTAGTATTTTAAATTCTAAATATGTCACTTAATAATTTAATATACTTATTATCTATTTGGATCATTGTAATAGTATATTAAATTATTAAGTAATATCTTTAGAATTTAAAATACTAATTTTTTTCAAATAAATAAATAATAAAAATTTAAAATATACATATATATATATGTATATTTTAAATTTTCATTATTTATTTATTTGAAAAATTAGAATTTTAAATTCTAAAAATGTCACTTAATAATTTAATATACTTATTATCTATTTGAATTTATTGTAATTAAATATAATTATACTCATATATGCAAGGTTAATATTTTTTTTGTTTACTTCATTAGTACTCCATCTAAACATGAAATTATTTTCATAATATGATTGTATTTTTATGTTTCTAACATATGATATTCAAAAATCCATAATTAATCACTTGTAATAATAAAATTGAAATTATTATGTAACTTATTATTAGAATATTTGTGATATATATTTAATATTTGATGAATATTTTTTAATTTTTATACAATAGTATTTAAAAAATTATAATAATTATAATATTTTAAAAATAGAAAAAAATTCGATTGAATCGGTCGAATTACGAATCCCAACCTTGTTGGTTTTTTATCCGGTTCGATTTTAATAACATTAGGTATAACTAATCATCCTAGTTCACCCTATCTAACCACGTGTTTGCTAATCAATGGTCCGCTCTTCTTATATATAGGTGAGAATTTTCCTTTCTTTACCCATTTGCTCATTTTATTTTGCACTCTAGTTTTTCAACGCTCTCTCTAGTTTTTACTCTGCATTTCTTATTGATGAGACCTGCAAATGGGCTACTGTGAAAGTTGTATTGTTTTGCGCTAGCTTGCTATATGTTATACTTATTTCACTGTAATTACCTTCCTATTTTAGGTTTACTTCTATTCTTTATTTTTCTTTTCAAAATTATGATCTCGGTAGATAGTTCAAGTAGGGAGGTTAGAATTAGTGAGGGCCTATAAGATGATAATGCACCTAGTATATTGGGTGAGGAGCAACCCAAAAATATAGGGGTGGTGAATGAGAAATAGAAAAGAATCCAAGAAATAGCCAAGAGTAGAAAGCATAGGCTCTGCAATAAGAGATAGCCATCTTTCATCATTAAGAGCAAAATATCGGGTATCTAAAAAATACTCCATTAAAGCATCGTGCACTATTTTAAGGGCTAATAGGAAGTTGAAAGGTAAGAAATCCCTGATTATAAATGAGGCAGAGTTAGAGGCATGGGCGAGCGTCCCTTTTAATGAATTCAAAGTGGTATTCTTGAACCATTATAATCTGTTAATGGGTCAATTACACCCCAATGGATGGTGAACTCTGAGTGCTCCACAATTGTGGTCTGTCCAGCATAATATCGATTTGATCTTACACCTTTTCAAAGAACTCATGTGGTGACACCTCTAAAGGCCACAAATATATTCCTTGGAGAACTAAAAGAATAGATTCTTCATCGTGGAGTGCAGTGAGAACATCCTTTTTTTTAACATATTATAAGGTCGACTGGCTAACTTTGAAATAGGTCAACTGTACCTTATCGAGGAAAAGGAGAGCACCTTAGCTCAGTGGAAGGAGCTTGCTAAGAATAAAATGGATATCAATGAATAGTTGGACCCATTACTTACCTTTTATACTCCAAAACCAAAAAAAAAGGGTAAATTGTTATTTGTTAATTTTTCAAACTGGATTTGCTAATCCACTTCTTATCGTGCATTTGTTTTGCAGCTATGAAAAGGATCAGCAAGCTAAACTTGGCCGATACCATGAGAGCGAAGAGATAAAAAGTAGCTAATGCTAGTAGTGTAGGCTCAAAGAGCTCAATAGGGCTAAAGATGACACCTATAGTTGACATCCCGGTACCTCGGGTAGTGGAGGTCCTTGATGATGCTTTAGAGGTTAAGATTGAGGCGAATAGGTCGGGGATCCTCTGTGTCTGCACTAACCATTGCCAAGGTATATGGGTCGGAGGCTTACATGCCTAAACCAAGGTTATGGGAAAAAGACCTAAAAGCCTAGATTGAAGAAGTGCTCAATTTTTAGCAGAAGTAGGGGAGCACTTACAGTAAGAATAGTAATGACTTTTGCACATTCATACACCTGATCTCATGTGTGCCAAGCAAAGTAACCCTTTTTTCTATGTTGAATGCCAACCAATTGTCTGCCACCATCAAAAGGTATTAAGTAGACATAAACTTTCACCGAATTGCTTTACCTATTATAGATAAACAAAGTGATGTGTTCTCTATTTGATATGCTACAGACATTTATGATCAACAACCAATCATTGCCAAAATGAACAGGCTGATTGATATTTCCAAATTATGCCTATGTTTTATTTATTTTTAAGTGTGTTTTATAGTTTAATTAGCGTTAATTTAGATGTTTTATGTTTAATTTATTGTGTTTTAAAAATCTAGAGTTTAAAGTTAAGTTTTGTTTATTTTACAGCTTTAAAAGAACAAATTTGAAAAACAACCCGACTGGGATAATCCTTTGGCTCAGTCGAGTCAGTAAGCTTAATTTCTTTAGTCAAATAGTTGATGGCCCAATTGGGACCCAGTGGTCCTACTGAGTTGATTTAGCAGAATGTGCAAAATTGGAAGTTATTTTACAAATCAAAGACTCCTGGTGGTAGTTGAACTTCTACAAAATTAGGTCTTTTAGTATTTTTAGATGAGTATCATTAGTTAGACAAAAGGCTATCAACTTAGACTTATTTTTTATTCATTCAAGTTTAATTCTTTAACTTAGTTCTCTTCTCTTAGGGTTTATTCAAGCTTTTTCTTTTGGTTTTTCCAAGAGCTATAGATCAAGTCAGAGTACATCTTATAAGTATAATATTTCATATTTCATTCTTTTATTCAATTTCAATAATAAATAGTGAGTAAATTCTTTCTTTTGTTGAGGGAAGCTTGAACCTTAGTTTCTTCTACTGTTATGACTTTTGTTTGAGCTTAAATTTAATATAAGTTTGTTATTTAATAGTTCCTTTGCTCCTTTCTATTTATGATCATATTTTGATTTATGTTTAATGTATCAGACCGATGGTTAAATGTGAATTTGAATGTTGATTAATGATTTATTTGCTCTTTCTCTCATATACTTATGTTAATATATTTTTGTGTTATGCAAATTGAGATAGAAATTTTATGATCATAAGTGCATTAAGTTTAAGAATTTGAATTATGAATAGATAAAAGTTAGATTTTTCAAAAAGAGATTTAACAAAAATTTAGGAATCTAAAATCGGCATTTATGCTAGATATTTGATTGTTCCTAGTTAGGGAATCTAATATTCTAAAAGGGTATTCTTAATAAGATATCTAAGTTTTATTCATTTTTCCATCATACACTACTAAAAAAATACAAATTAGTCGTCGCTAACTGATAATTTTTCGTCGCTAAATCAGTTTAGCGACAACTTAGCGACGAATTTTATTTTGAAACAAAAGTCGTTGTAGCAGAATTTAGCTACAACAAAAAGTCATTGCCAAATTTTAGCTACGAAAGAGCGTTGTTGCTAAATATTTGTCACCATTTTGCTACAACAATGTTCAAACAAAATTTTGCGACGACAGTATTTTCGTCGCAATATTGCTACGACATTGTTCATGAAAAATTTTATTATCGTCGCAATATTGCTACGACATTGTTCATGAAAAATTTTATTATCGTCGCAACATTGCTACGACATTATTCAAGCAAAATTTTGCGACGATAGTATTTTCATCGCAATGTCGTCGCAATATTGCTACAACATTGTTCATGCTAAATTTTGCGACGACAGTATTTTCATCGCAATATTGCTACGACATTGTTAATGCTAATTTTTGCAACGACAGTTTAATCATCGCAATTTTACTACGACATTGTTCACGCTAATTTTGCAACGACGGTATATCCGTCGCAATTTTGCTACGACATTGTTTGCGCTAATTTTTGCTGCTACAGTTCAATCGTTGCTATATTGCTACAACAATGTCAATGCTAAAAGCGACGATATGTTTCCTTTTATTTAGCGTCAAATATTTTATCGCAAATGTCCTCTCGCAAAGTTAGCTAGAATTATATTATGGCTAAATTGTAGCTGAATAGCAAGTATCCAAACATGCTAATCCATTGGTAAATTGAAATTTTTTTTAATTTATTAAATTAATATTGAGATTTAATCATTCAAATAATAAACTACAAATGATAAATCTATATTTAGATTACTCAATATATATATCACTAAAAAAGATTATTTGCAAGTGCATCTCAAAATTAATTGTATATCCAAAAAAAATAAGTGCATATATTGCAGTAACAAATGATATACAAAATATCCTAATATATAATTATAACTATAATATAGGCAAAATAGTATTTCTGACTCAATGTGTAAATGCAGTGAAAACCTTAACTATCAGTCCTGTCAGTACGAGATATCAATAGGCACATCTGCTCCTCAATTCGCTATTGTAAAAGTTGTTGTTGTGTCTCCATCTGCTCCTCAATTTAACAAACTGAACAATTTTCGCAATTAAGAACAAATATAAGTTACTACGAATAATTTCTTCCAAACCTTATATGAAGCTTGAGAATTATTTTGCAAGCTAAATCCACCTTTTGCAAGCTATTTTTCAAATACCAAAATTTCAAAAGCTACCTGAAGAAAAATAATAATTACCTCAAAATATTTGTCATTCTAATAATATCTATCAAGTATTTATTTTATTTTTTCAAATGTACCCTTATATACAATATCTAAATTACAGTAATTAATGTTTTAATTTACTATATTCTCTTTCTCCATTAATTATTATTTCAATTCCATAAATATAATTGAAGGCAAGAACATACGGAAGGAAAATTCAAAAGCCAATATATTTTCAAATGCAACTTTTTTGACAGTCACGCTAGTTAAAGAAAACCAACAAACCAAAGAACTAATGCGTGGAGCATGAAGAATTGCCATGCTGGTGCTGACAAGAATAAAAATAACCAACAGAAAAGAAAGTCATACTTCAAAGATTACTGCAGGAAAAAAAAGGTACATAGTGATGCACAAATTTATCGGTCTATAGCCAATAGATAAAAATTCTAGTATTATAAAATTATATAATCAAATAACAATGCAGTATTATAATCAAATAAAAATTATAAAATTATAAAATTATAAAATTCTAGTATTAACTTAATGAGATTAGATGAAAACCTTAGGGTCTGTTTACTTACAGAAAACTACTCCAGTTTTTCAGAAAATTTTTCCATAGAAAATAGAAAATAGAGATCATGTTTATTTTCGTCAGTTTTCTAAAATAGAAAACAGAAAATGAATTTTCCAGTTTTCCAAAATAAAGAAGAAATTGAAAAACTAATAAAAGATGTTTTCCAAATTTTTTAAATAATATTAATACACACACATATATATAAGTACATAAGTATACATGCATATGTAAATTTTTGTATGTGCATACATACATAAGCATATGCATGTGCATGTATATGTATATGTAGTACATGCATGCATACATACATATGGATATGTATATATATGTATATACATACATACACATACATATGCATATGTATATGTATACATACATATGTATATGTATGTATGTATATATGCATATATACACATACATATGCATATATAAATATACATACATACATGCATGCATGCATGTATGTATCTATATTTATGCATATACATATACATATATACATATGCACATACACACACATACATGTTCATATACATGTATCTGTATGTGCATATATGTGCATACATACATACATATGTATATATATATATATGTGTGTGTGTGTGTGTGTGTATGTATTCATAAATACATGTGTATGTATATGCATATATTCACATACATATGCATATAATATACATATGTATGTATGTACGCATACATATACATGTAATATCTGTATGTATGTATATATATATATACGTGTGTGTGTGTGTGTAAACGCTCTAATTTTTTATTTATTGATAAATAAACGCGTTTTCTAAATTTTCTATGGAAAATAAAAACTTTAATTTTCTAAGAAAATAGAAAATAGAAAACAGAAAATTATTTTCTGTAATTAAATGCACCCTTAATTTGCCAGATGAATTTTGATGAAAAATTTATAATACCAACGGCAAAGTAGGCATGAATATGTTTGTCCAGCCACTCATTGTAATGCTTTGGAGCAATTTCTAGCTTTAACCATTCCAAAAAGTACCTAAAGACATGGTTACCCAAAGAATGTGCAAGTATAATTGAGGGTCCTCCACGAAGTTTAAATGCAGTTTCAAATGTTAACCTGCAAATGAAAATGTAACAAAATTTCAAATCCCTTGGATCAAACCTGGATTTAGTTTCTGACAATGTTATATGCCAATAAGTTCCAATTAAGCAACAATAGAATGGGTCCGAAATAGTCAGACAAGCTGTTAAAAGATGCTAAGTACAACTAACAATTTATTTCAGGTATAGTTGAATTGCATGATATTTAGCTCTCCGACCATTGCTTTTTTATCAAGACTCAAACTTAATTGAGTAGGATTCAAGTGAAATAGTAACTTTATTCATAGAAAAAATCCTATTTTAGCAGGCCATTCATGCAATTGCAAAAAATACTCCTTTGAACCCATGACTTTCATCTATCTTGTGGAATCTAAAGAAATTGGTTAAATCACAAAATTAATCAGAGTAAAGAGAAGCGCCAAACCCACAAACAACAACTACTATCAATTAAATATTATAATTTAATGAATTTGAAAAATCAAAATTCTCAAGTATATTGACATCATAAATTTGAAAGTACCATAATAACAATGCATATTTAAGTTTCCAAATAAGTTCTTGTCGAGTAAGGAGTTAAAGCACATTGAAGATGTAAATTATAAAAACCCAGAGTCCTCTCAAACTGAATCAACCATGCAAAGTGATAATTAATTAGTTCAATTTGTAAGCCAGATGGCCAGAGATGTCAAGAAACACTGAGTTGATATTACTGTTAAAAGAGTGGTTTAGGCCTTATAGATACTTGAGCTGGTGAAAATAAAGATCCCGCTCCTCAAGCATTGATGGGGACAGCCTCCATTCATAAGGAACAGCAATATTTATATTAGCTTCAATTCCAAACTCAATGCACCACTTTATCCATTCTTTCCACACTGAAGAAAGAGGGCCTGAAATTAAAAGGCATAAAAATTCATTACAAATTTCTTGCCACCCTATTACAATGTAATAAAAAATTACGGGAAGTGTAATATTACAAACTAAAAGAATAGGAGAATAACCTATTATATAGCCAGGATCAAGTTCTGTAATCGCAGAAAGGCATTCATCAGGTCGTGACTTGCATTCAGGATGATCCATTTGATTGTAAGGGTCAAGCAACAAGCACTTAAGCTAACAATTTACAGTAGAAAGAAGCTGCATGACAAAGAAACAAAGACTACCTCCTTCACTAACAAATGAAAATTATTTCGACAATTTTGGGTAAGTAGCAAGCAGAGATTATAATTAACATCAAGAAAGAGAATGTTCAAATTTAGCCAAAAAGAAAAGCAGAGATAATATTAGCATAAAGCGAGAAAAATGCAAACTAATTATGTTTTGAAATTGAAATTATTTTTGCTAGTAATTTATTTAAATTATTTTTTATAGGCAAAGGAGGATGCTGTTTCTTTGATTGAAAAAAGGTTAATAGATAAAGTTAAAATCAAATTAAGTTTTGAAATTGAAAGACATTAACAGCATGATATACAATTAAAAAAAATTCATATGCATATTATAGATATTAAAAAGAGAAAAAAAAAGAAAGAAAAAAGAAAGCATCATTCTGCAATTGAAAATAAATCTTTGCAAATTACATTAGCATAAGTTTGGGTAGGTTCAGCTGGTGAAAGATATTATTCACTCAGCAAGGAAGCTGAAACCCTAGACTTCTACTTTTATTGTTAACACCTCAAGCTGAAATAACAAAAATCATAACCAAAAGCTTAGAAAAACCCAAACAGAAAGTGTATGTAAACTAACTACAAATCCTAAAGAATCACAACTAACAAAACCATAAAAAAAAGCTTAGATCATTGAATGGAAAGCTACAAACATGCTAAAAAAAATAAAAAACAAAACAAAAAGGAGGTCAAGTTAAGCTCAGAAATCACTTACCTGGGTCAAAGTAGGGCATGAACAGGTCAAAAGTTCAAGTGACAGCAACTTAAGCTCGTGAATTAAGTTAATGAAATAGATCCACCATGCTCCAAAATCAAGAAAATGATTTGAAATGAAGCTGAACTTACTAAAGCTTTCAGATTTAAAAGAACAAATTGGGTTTTGAGTTTTGACAGTGAGGGTTCTTTTGTTTTCCCTCCAAAGGAAGCTCAAAGAGAGTGAAATTGAAAATGGATCGAAAATTATTTGTCTCAACAAAGGGGTAGTGGTGATAATTATTGAGAACAGATTTCCTAGTGCCCAAACGACATCGTTTGAGAAATTTACTATTATTTATGATGAGCTGTAGATGTTGTTCTTTGTGGGGGGTCGAATTCTGCTTCACATGCCCAAAAGCTATACTCAATTATTTTTATTTTTATTTTTAAATTTTTAAGTATTCAGAGTATATCTTTAATAAGATATTATTAGTTACATTTTCTTTGCTAATTACTTTATTCATTTGGATAGACATGGAGTGACTCTAAGTCCAGTTGCCATGAACAGAGTGACACGTTGAATATCACTTTTTCTCTTCAAAACTCCTTTTCCTTTTAATTTTAACATCCACAAAAAAAATGTTACTAGTTTGCACGTGGAATTTGTGAATTAGATAATCACATATTTACAGGTAAATTGAATCAAATTTGTGAATTGGATGAAAAATTGTGGGACCCAAGTGCAATTAAAAGACCCAACTAGCTAGGTGTAAGTGTGAACTATGGTTTCCTTCTACGATTTACTTTCTTTTTTTATATTATGGTTAATTTATAAGTTAATCATTATACTTTTATTTTATCTTATTAATAGCAATTTATAATAAAATATATAAAGTAAAAAAAATTTATAAATTAAAAATAAAAATAAACATTTAGCAAATAATAATTAAATCATGACTTTTTTTAACTTGATTTTTTTGTTTACTTATTTAATAAAGAAAATAAATATAATAATTAGTTTAATTTAGTTAGTTAAATTTATTAAAATAAATGATTTAATTAAATGTAAATGAAATTTAAATATTAAAAATCAAAATTATATAAAAATAGTTAAAAGTAAAATATGAAATAATATATTTCTTTAATTAGCGACAACATTATTGTTGCAAATTAGCTACAATAATGTTATCGCCAATTAGCTACAATAATATCGTCATCAATATTGGTGTAGGAATATAATTGTATTTTGTCAAATTAGCTACAATATTGTTGTCGCCAAATTAGCGACAACATAGTTGTTGTCAAATTAGCTACAGTAGATCTAATTTTTTTTTCAATTTAATTATTTTATTATATAACTTAAAATAATTGATCATAATTGATATTATTGAGAAAAATATAATAATTAGTTTAATTTAGTTAGTTAAATTTATTAAAATAAATGGTTTAATTAAATGTAAATAAAATTTAAAAATTAAAAATCAAAATTATATAAAAATAGTTGTCGCAAATTAGCTACAACATTATTGTCGCAAATTAGCTACAACAATATTGTCGCTAATAAATCTATATGAATGGAATAATATATTTCCATATTTAGCGACACAATTGTTGTCGCAAATTAGCTACAACGTTTTTATCACTGATTAGCTACAATAATATTGTCGCCAATAGCTATACATGAATGAAATAGTATATTTTCTTAATTAGCGACAATAAATCTATTTTTTTTAGATTTAATTATTTTATTATATAACTTAAAATCATTTATCACAATTGATATTATTGAAAATAAATATAATAATTAGTTTAATTTAGTTAATTAAATTTATAAAAATAAATGATTTAATTAAATATAAATGAAATTTAAATATTAAAAATTAAAATTATATAAAAATAGTTAAAAGTAAAATATGAAATAATAAATTTCCTTAATTAGCTACAACATTGTTGTCACAAATTAGCTACAACAATGTTGTCACCAATATTGGTGTAGGAATATAATTGTATTTTATCAAATTAGCTACAACATTGTTGTCGTCATATTAGCTACAACGTTTGCGACAACAATGTTGTCGCCAATAGATCTAATTATTTTTTTTTCAATTTAATTATTTTATTATATAACTTAAAATAATTGATCACAATTAATATTATTGAAAATAAATATAATAATTAGTATAATTTAGTTAGTTAAATTTATTAAAATAAATGATTTAATTAAATGTAAATGAAATTTAAATATTAAAAATTAAAATTATATAAAAATAGTTAAAAGTAAAATATGAAATAATATTTTTCTTTAATTAGCAACAATAATTTTGTCGCAAATTTGTCGCCAATATTGGTGTAGGAATATAATTGTATTTTGCCAAATTAGCTATAACATTGTTGTCGCCAAATTAGCTACAACGTAATTTGCGACAATAATTTTGTCACCAATAGATCTAATTATTTTTTTCAATTTAATTATTTTATTATATAACTTAAAATAATTGATCACAATTGATATTATTGAAAATAAATATAATAATTAGTTTAATTTAGTTAGTTAAATTTATTAAAATAAATGGTTTAATTAAATGTAAATGAAATTTAAATATTAAAAATTAAAATTATATAAAATAGTTAAAAGTAAAAAATTAA
Source organism: Excoecaria agallocha (assembly GCA_037975025.1). Lineage (NCBI taxonomy): Eukaryota > Viridiplantae > Streptophyta > Magnoliopsida > Malpighiales > Euphorbiaceae > Excoecaria > Excoecaria agallocha. The sequence continues at coordinate 4,772,524 of CM075823.1, read as the reverse complement.
GAATATAATTGTATTTTGCCAAATTAGCGACAACATTGTCGTTACCGAATTACCTACAATAATATTGTCGCCAATATTGATATATGAATATAATTGTATTTTGCTAAATTAGTGATAACATTGTTGTCGCCAAATTAACTACAACCATGTTGTCACCAATTAGCTAAAACAATGTTCTCGCCAATTATGTATATGAACATAATTATTTTTTACTAAATTAGCTACAACGTTGTTGTTGTCAAATTAGCTACAACAATGTTATCGCCAATTAGCTACAACAATGTTGTCGCCAATATATGTATATGAACATAATAGTATTTTGTTAAATTAGCAATAATATTGTTGTCACCAATTAGCTACAACAATTTTGTCACTAATTAGCTACAACAATGTTGTCGCCAATAGAGCCATATGTACGGAATCGTATGTTTTGCTAAATTAGCGACAACATTGTTGTCGCCAATTAGCTACAAGTTTGTTGTCGCTAAGTAGCTACAACAATGTTGTCGCTAAGTAGCTACAACAATGTTGTCGCCAAATCTGTTTTTGTTGTCGCAATTGTTTGTGCCAAATTTTTGCCACTTGATATTAGCAACAATAAATATTTATTGTCGCTAATTTGTCGCAATATTTATTTTCCCACCAAATCTTTCAAGATTAGCGACAAAAGCCATTTTTTGTCGCAATGTTGTCGCTATATTGTGGATTTAGCAACGAATTTTATTATTGTCGCAAATTTTTGTCTTTATTCTGCAGTTTTTTTTTGTAGTGATAAGCTTGTATTACCTTGCATCGAGTTAATTTCAGTAGGAGGTGAGGTGGATAATTTCCTTAGCAAAAGGTCTCAGTCATTAATTTTTTTCACTAATTTAATTTATCCATATTTTTAATTGATTTTAGTTTTGTTTCCTATTTTCAATTCACTTAGTTGTTGAAATTAATTCAATTAGCTAAAATTTTCATTCTAAAACTTAGAAAATTCTTTCACATAATTTTTATTTCAAAATATAAATTCACAATCCCTTCTGTATAATATTTGAGTGTCTTAAATCTATTTTTCTATATTACTAGTTGACTTAGTACACTTGCTAGATGATAATCAAGTTTTTGGGATCATTATATGGAGAAACAAAGAACAAGCTACAGTCAAACTACGCTTTAAACTCTGTAAGGCCAAATTGAATGCAACTAATATTGATAAAAGAGCACCTAAAGCAGAGAGGAAGGCTATAAAAGGTTGATGGAAGAATACCCAAAGCTAAAAAGAGAGCTTTAGAGGCAGAGGTCTGCCTTAATAAAGAGAAGGAAGAGAATTGAGCAAATGTTGCTAAGCTAGAGAATAGCAAAGGCTAAAAAGCTGAGCTTGAGAAATAATGCACCAAATTGGAAGAGAGAATAATAGACGTAGCTACTGATAGTGCATAGCTTATGGAAGTAAGTTGGTTGTTGCAGTGAAGAAGAAGTATCTCGGTATGGATTGGACCTAGCTGGATGAGATTTATCTAGATGAGGATTAGCTAGGATGTTTTTCTTGTATTTTTGCTTTTGAATTGTAAAGGATATTTTAACTTTAATGAAAGTGATTTTCTCCTACATTTTTCTTTTTTAATTATCCAAAAATGGATGAACTCTAATAATATTGCCTATTTAGTTTTAAATGTGAGATAAAAGTCTAGGTAAGCACTATAGTTACAATGAACTATAAAAAATAGATTTTAGACAAAGAAATGTAATATGGTAGCAATATAGTCGAGCCAAATGAAAATCACACTGCAAATTATTATTTGCTTGTAATGATTACATACAAACTTGTTCTAATGGCAATAAAGCCAAACTGAGCTAGAGTGAATAAATATCTTAAAAAATAAATGCTCAGAGTGATATAAAATAGTTAATAGAAATATAAACAACCTGAATTATAAAAAAATGCTTGAATGGATGAGCTTTTTTAATAATGCCAACTATCAAAGTTTCAATAAAAAGATAATCGCTCGAATGGTGATATAGTCATATTGAGTGAAAAAAATGACTGAACTAAATAAAGAGAAAAATGCTCGAGTGATGATATAGTTAAAGTGAGTGAATATGAGAATCTATTGGTAATACAACTTAAGATTGTTAATATTCCATGAGTGTGGTAGAATTTTTTCAGATAAATTATTTAGCTAATAAGCTCCACAATTAATGACTTCATGCACCTGTTAAGGTCTTCTTAGTTTGGATTGAGTTTTTGACCCCTGCGCAGTTTAGGCCTCAATAACTTTCTTAAGGACAAGTTATCCTACTCGGAAAGACCTCAGTTTTAGCTTTCTATTATGATAAGATGCCATATGCTGATTATGAGTAACAAACTGAATCTAGGTAAACTCTCATTGTTCTTTTAGCCTATCCAAGTGATATAGCAGATTAGCCTCATTTTCTTCAGCATTGCATAAAAGATGTTTTGATGCTGGGAACCCCTATTTTGTAAATAATGATAGCTTCAACACTATAAGTTAGGGAGAAAGGCATAACACCTATATATAGCTGCTTAAGGAGAAGTTTGGTAAGCCCATAATACATTATTCATCTCATAAACCTAGAGACCCTTAGCATCATCAACCATTTTTTAAGCCTCACTAGGATTGTTTGATTGGTTACCTCAATCATACCATTGGATTAGGGATGGGATACTGAAGTGAAAATGAGTTAGATGTGTAGGTCTAAATAAAAATTCTTGAAAGATTGAAAATCAAAATATTTGCCATTATCTATGATGATGGTGTGCAGAATTTTGAACCTTGTGATGATAAACTTCTATAGGAACTTGATTTTATTCATTGGCATAATTATAGCCAAGGGTTCGACTTCAATTCACTTTGTAAAATGGTCAACAGCCATGACCAAGAATTTTCACTATTCTGTTGCCTTAAGGAAAAAGGGTCGAGGATGTCAATACCCTATTGAGTAAAGGTCAAGGACTATGGATTCGCACTTACTAACTTTAATTTTGATGCATAATATTGCCAAATTACTAACATTTATCACACATCTAGGCAAGTTCCTTAGTGTCATTTTCCATCTTCGGTTGCTAAGAGCCCTGTAATAAAGCTTTTTGAGTTATTACTTGTGTATTTTCATGTGCGCCATATATGCCTTTATGTATTTTCTTAAGAATATAATTGCCTCCTTCTGTACTAAGGCAAAATGTCCAAGGGTGGGAAAAAGACCTTTAATAAAGCTTATCATCCAAGATGGCACACAAGCTTGACTATCGAACAATTTTTTAGGCTTGCGTTTTATCATCAAGGAGAGTTTCTTCCCTTAAGTATTGATAAATCAGAAGATAACAACCCTCAATTAGTTTTTACAATTGAATTGTATAAGTTTCATAAGTTGGTTGAGGGATTATTACCTAAATAATATCTACAGTCTAAATTATGCTTTTGAGGGAGGCTTGTTTGGCTAAAGCTTTTGTTCCTTGATTTTCAGCCTAAGTATCTATTCAATTGACAATGTACCTCCTACCTTTTCTAACTTAGATAGTAAGGTGGCTATAAACTCTTTGTATTGAACAATGGTGTGCTCTTTGTCTTCAAATTTGCCAAGTACCTGGCTGCTAACAAATCGAGAATAAAAAAAAATTAATTGTGAATCTGGTTTTACCTTAATAGCAAGCTATAGGCCAAAATAGAGGGCTTCATACTCACTTATATTATTCAATGTAAGGAGAGTTATAAGTGCCATCCTTCGAATAAAAAATTTCCCCACACTAGTTAGGATAACTACAATATCTGCTCCTTCAACTAAGGTATCACCATTAACATAAGACTCTAGGAAAAAGCAATTGGCTCATATGGGGGATTATAAAGCTCAGCCATAAAGTCAGTAAGGATATGGGCTTTCATGGAAAATCGAGGTTTCTACCAAATATCAAATTCACTAAGGTAGGCTACCCATTCAGTTAATCTTTCTGATGCCTCTAGCCTCTGCAATATTCTTTTAAGGTAGAATTAGTCCAAGCAATAATAGTATGTGCTAGAAAATAAGGTCGCAGCTTAAGTGTTGAAGTAACCAAGGCAAAAACCAACTGCTTCAGAATTGGGTATTGTAGTTCAGAACCTCATAGTACTTTGCTTATATAGTAAAAGGGGAATTATTGCCTATCCTTCTCGCTAGTAAAAATCAAGCCAATAGCTCCTTTAGAGATAGCAAAGTATATAAATATCGTTAGGGGTCAATTTTGGATATTATTGTATCTATTCTTCATAAATTGGGGTAGACTCCCCTTCTAAACTAAATATTTGATCACCCTCTTAAGCTACTTCCAATTATCAATTTCGTGCCTTTTATCTCTGTGATACATGCAATACAAGCTCTAGTCCTGATTGGGGTATTCTTTTATGGGTCTCAGCCAATTAGCTTGTCCATTTTACTTCATCCATGTAAGGATTTAGGACCTTGTAGAGTGTTCAGAGTCATGAACTAATCTTCTTTTTTTATCTCCAAAGTACGAAATGTAGACAATATAAGCTCGATTGGAGTTGTCTGGTCCTTTAATGGCCCTAGAATCATTCTGCTCACTATTGCCCTATCATAGCTTGTTCTGCTCAAGGGTTCTCTATCTCTATCTACATACCTATATTTAGTGTTGTGTTAAAGTCGGTGAGCTTCATCTATCTTAATGTACTTATAGGCTCGGGATATAGGCTCAATAAAATCATTAGATGGTTTTTTACTCAAAGAAACACTGAAGTTTTGGCACTTCGTATTACGTATTAGGGCGTTAATCGCCACCTCCAGGTTGAGCCTTTGAATATCCATTACCACCACATTGATTTTTTCATCACAAGCTCGTAGAGGTTTCACTTTTCCTATTAAACCTAGTTTAAGTCTGCTAAGACCTTGGCAGTCCGAATTACTGCTACAAACTTGGATAAGCATTTGAACCATATTTGAGTATAATTAATTGGGGAAATTTTTTACACAATGTAGCATCTTCAATGGTGTACACTAACATAGTGTGGTGAAACATGTCTAGGTGTGCTCGGGGGTCATTATTGCCATTGTACTTGGGTAGGTTGGGAAATTGGATCTTCAATGCCAAAATTAAGCTACCTTGGTATTGCAGGGTGTTTATGTTCCTGTACTTCTGTATTCTTTGGTTGAAAGCCTTTCAAATTGTTCAACAATCAGAGGTATAGTAGAACCTAGAGCCAACAGGCCAGCTGAAGGTTATGGGGCAGGTGTGGAAGTTGATGGATAAGGCCTGGGTAGTTTGCAGTGTGAAACTGAGTATAGGAGGAATGGCCATGGTAGGGGGGCTATCGAAGAAGGGGTAGGACTTGGAGGAAAGTATTGCTTGATTGGTAGAGGTAAGGGTAGGTTTTGTTTAGGCTAGTTTTCTAGTAGAGCATAGATGTTATTCATAATTGGGGAAAAGATCCATCGTCGAAGGTATGTCCACACTCGCCACATCAAATGATAACCATCCAAAAATTTTGAACTGTCGATTGAAGCAAGTCATCTGAAAATATAGAAATCCGGCAAGGTTTCAACAAGTGAGACTCTAACGGTTAAGTTAGACAAGTATTTGAGAAAATAAGGATAAAAATTTGAAGAAGAAGATCCATACCTAAGTTTCCCTACTATTTATAGAAATGGGTAGTAGAATTTGTGTACACTTAGGAATACCAAATAGGAAGAACTTAGCCTATCATTCCCTATCTTGGATTGCCAGATAAAGAAAAACTTATCCCTTCCTATTTCGTAAAAATTGGAGTCTTAGAAGGATTTCGCTACCATTTAAGGATGATGAAATTCCCCTTGAAACATTATCCTCCGGTTCCGAACTCTTAAGCTTAGATATGAGCTGCGTCATGTTAGCAGGGCTGTATGTGCAAAATAGGCAAGCTATGCAGATTAGTCCGTTCATGAAGTCTTGGACTATTTTATGGAGTCCTGTTATCAAATAATAATTATTTATTTTGAATTTTATTTATATCTAATCAAACCAGATTGAGTCTCATCCTGAGTAACCTAATTGGTTTTTCCAACATAGAGAATGGCTGAAACCTCCCAAAACTTTAACTTGAGATATGATATTAGGCTGATTAAATTCCAATAAACAAAAGCACTTTTTGGCATTGCAGGAAGCTCTGTGCTAAGTTTTACAGCTCCTTTTAATCAAGAAGAACTAACATCTTATGTTATTTCCTTAAAGGGCAGCTATAATTGTCCAAACCCTAGTTTTAAAAAATACACCATTACTACACACTTCTCAAATCAACAAAATCACAACTATAACTGGTTCACCAATCAATTCTAAGAACAATAAGTCAATTCATCCATGCCTAATAAAATCTATAACAATTTATCACTCAACAACGTAAAATTAAAGAGAGGAAAAGCGACTAACCTTTTTAACTCCTATCGATGGTTGATTGAATGAAATTCCGCGAGTAAACAACCAGGAAGGAAGAATAGAGACATTGAAAAGAAATTCAACCTAAAATTTAATGAATTTTGTGATATCAGGCAAAAAAAATCTGATGATTTTTGGATTGGAAGAAAATCCTTAATGATAAGCCAAGAATAGAGAAGGAATTACTTCCATGTTAAAAGAAACAATTTGATCAATTTCGGAATTGGGAAATATATATATATATATATATATATGGGTAATTATGTCTTTGTATAAAATATAATCAAGCATCAGTTGCTTAAAAGGCGTCAAAACATAAATGTTAGACTTAGGTAAGGTAAATGTTTGAGCTAATAACAGATAACATCATCAGCTATTTCAAAAAAAAAAAAGTTAGCCAAACACTTATGTGCACTACAAAAAAATCAGCAAATAGCAACAGAAATTAGCAACCAAATTTGTTGAATTTCAGTTGCTAATAAAAATTAGCAACGGAAAATAGCAACGGAACATTCGGTTGCAAATTTGGCGGTTGGTATTTTTAGCAACGAAAATTATTTTCCATTGCTATTTTTTCCAACGGAATTAGAATTTCCGTTGCTATTTTTACCAACGAAATAAGAATTTCCGTTGCTATATCTAGCAACCGAATTGAAGTTCGGTTGCTAAATTCAGCCAAAATTATAAAAAAATTATGACGGAATTTTCGTCGCTATTCCGTCACTAAATATATTATTCATCTTTTGAAGAACTGAATACCAAAGCAGAGATACTAAAGTCCTAGGGGCTAGGACAAGGAAGTAAATATTGATATGTTAAGAAGGCAGGATAAATAAATGAAGTTCTGAATATAGGTGCTGAGGTTGAGCCACCACAAAAAACAAAATCCCCACCACCAATATAGGCTTGGTGATAAAGTACTTCAAAATCCTGCTAAGTGATAAAAAAAATTGCTAAATTTATTTATAAATCCAAAAGTGTTTTATGGAATAAAAGAACTTTATTCTTTTTAATAATTCAAATGAGCGAAAGGCAATAATTTCCATTTAACTAACGAAAATGATAGTTTGCAAGTGTATAATATAAACACCTGGCAACACAGTAGTAGTCTCGGCATATGCTGGCTCACTTGACCTTCCAAACACAGTAGTGAGTACATCACCTTCTATTGCAATAGGTAATAAGGTAGCCAAAAGGTCTAATGCAACAAAAGACCACATGGAAAACTCAGCAGGATATATAAATTCAATGGGTTTACAACAAATTGACTAGTGAATTAAGAAGAAAGAACCAGGCCTTTCACCCATTATATTCAGCCAAACTCCAGCTACTTAATTAACAATTATGAAGAAAGAACCTATCCTTTCATAACCTGCACCCGACCCCCCAGGGTGTTCAGCCAAACTCCAATCATCCCTAGTACATAAAATTGTCTTCAGCTCAGAAAAATAGGAATGGCTTGTCAAGTTTGGAGTGGATAAAGAATATAATTTTTACTTTAATATAGCTTGAACTTTCTTTTCTCTACAAGTTTTTATCTCTATGTTTTTCTCTTCATATATTCTATTAAAAAAAGTTCCTAGTAACATAGACACCATTAGACCAATATGAATACAAAGAACGGAAACAGTGCAGAGTATTAATCATACTTGCAGAGTATTAATCATACTCACAACTCTGGCTAGTCTAATAATAGATAGCTAAGAACTTGATGGACAAATTTACTATTCAACATGATGGAAAGAACATTGCTCACAAAGTTTCCAAAGCCAATCACACACCTGGAAGAATAATGTCCATTGGCTCAGATAATTTTAGTTCTCAAACAACTGAATCCAACCGAACTGGTGTGTACCTGGTAAAAACATTTAAAGCATGTACATCTAAATGAGTAAAACCTCTCAAGCTCCCTCTTATAAAATGGAAAAAATACTTAGTAAGCATAAGTGTAAATTAAGCAATACAAACAAAAACATATAAAAGGCAGCGACTTTAGATTAGAAATCAAGATGCAAAAATTCTTGTGACTTCTATGAAACAGCATTACCCAACAAGCCACACTGCTGTTCTGATAACAGTGTCATCAATATAATTCAGCTTGTCTTTTTAAATAAATTATATTGATATCAAAAAAAATTAAAAGGAAAAAACTACATTGCAATAGAAAAAGAAATATTAAGAATAGGTAAAATGCAAATATATTAACATCTCAATTAGTGCCAGAGGACAGCGTGGCCTATCACATATTAAAAATCAAATATTGAATAAAAATTTATCAAACTAATGCTGCACTGTTGTGGATTTACTCACAAAAGATGAAACTAAGTATAAAATCCACATCACCTTCAGCTGTAACTTCTATTATAGAATAAATCATGCAAATTTAATGCAACAGCAAGGAATGAGAGCCTATAGGCTGACAAATTATATTTTATAAAGTCCCACTAAAGAATTATATCATCAAAGTCACCCTGTTGTCCAAAAATTAAGAACCACACTGATTCAAGATAATCCCTCAATATGTTGCAGACTTATAATGCGAGTTCTTTCTAATACTTAATAGAGTGATAAAGCATACTTTGATCTATAGATTGTGTAGCCATCTGCACATAGTTTGTGACTCCACCACCAAAATCAAGTAAAATATTCCCAATACTGAACCCATCTGTGCTCTTTCTCATCCTGTTCATTATTGCCTATTTAATAATTGCAAGACAAAAATTAATTTCAGTAAATAATTTATAGCAAAAGATAAATTTTGCAGGCATTGATAAATGATTATTAACCTAAGGGATGTACTTGATGACTGTCATACACACTTGAATTGTGCTGCAACAAAAATAAAATAAAATAATTAAAGTAAGAAATTATTAATTAATAAGTAATAACTATTAACCATTTATAATTGTATTTGTTATTTTTGATAGCTAAAATGATATTCGGACTCTATGGGGTACAAGTTGAAACGGTCCTTGTATACTTCATTGTAGTGGAACCCAGCAAGTCATCTCCAAAACCACATGCTTTGAAGAACAACCTAGCAAAAGATCAGATCCAGAACAACATTACCAGCTAAGCTTTACGCATGTAGGAGTAGAAGCATCACCAAGAAAATACATTTGTGTTGCCCTCAATGAAAAGAAGAAAAAAATCATATTCAAGGGATGCACAACAAGATATGATAAACCATAAACAATGCGCATAACAGAAAAGGAACCTTTATTAAAACTCCCTGGCTTCTATGTGTTGGCCATAGATCTAAAATTACCTCTCATTAGCAGAGCATAGGGCTGCAATATCATATATATCTCCATTTGTAAGCATTCTGAAAGGAGAGAAAGGACGAATGTCATACTCCAGCCACCACAAACATAAGATCGTCAAAATAATATGATAGGAGATATTTCTAAGCGATCTGGAATAGCTGAATAAACAAAATCAAGGCATCTTTAATTAAAATCATGAGCTGAGTAATATCAAATTAAACAAATTGAAACGTGTTGATACAAACATTAATGATAGAGTCAAGGAAGTGCAAACAAAAATCGGCTCTTTGCAAACGTATTTATGATGTATAAGACCTTTTCCTCCCTAAAATAGCACTTTACCAACCTTATCAATCTTTTAACTATCATCTTCCCGATTCCCATCCGTTGTAATGAAGGTACAACTTGGGAGGCACTGAAACATAATTACATAAAGACAAGATGAAGTTAACTTGCTCACCAAAAAGCCAGAAGCTCTTGGATTAATAAGATAGCAAGAATAGCATCTGGGACTAGCACCAAATTTTCAAGTTCCACAAAAATTTGTCATACGAGTGAAAAGCAGTAAGTAAAACGCAAAATCTTCTAATAATTGGGACCCATTGAAGAGGAGAAAAAAAAGTTCCTTTCAAGTACCATGACATCGTAGATGGAAGCAGTCAATCCGAAATCAGAGACTGTGCGGCCAAAGCCCACTAGTTGGGCATCAGGAGGAGAGACCACGAGAGGAGATAGCCAAAAGAGAAAGCAAACAAAATAAAACCCAGTACAGCAAGAACCGAGAATTAATGAGAAAAATAAACATACAAGATGGGTATTGAAGGAGGATTATGGAGAAGGGACTCAAGGCGATCAAGCTTGACTCACATGTTTGAAGAAAGCATCACAAGATTGAAGAAAGAGGAGTTTGAGAGGGGGCGGAGGCTGGAGATGAAGAGAAGAGAAGAGATGGAGGCCAATTTATACCTAGGGCAACAAATAAGAAAATTACATAATACCATTTATTTTAGCAACCGAATTTAAATTCGGTTGCTATTTTTCATTCAAAGTGAAATTTAGCAACGGAATTATTTTTTCGTTGCTAATTTAGCAATGGAATCATTATTCCGTTGTTATTTTTGCAACCGAATTTAATTCGGTTGCTATTTTTCATTCAAAGTGAAATTTAGCAACGGAATTATTTTGCCGTTGCTAATTTAGCAACGGAATTTAAATTCCGTTGCTATTTTTGCAACCGAATTAAATTTCGTTGCTAAATAGCAACCGAATTTAATTCGGTTGCTATTTTTCATTCAAAGTGAAATTTAGCAACGGAATTTATTTACCGTTGCTATGTTTGCAACCGAAATATAATTCCGTTGCTATTTAGCAACGGAATATGATTTCCGTTGCTAAATAGCAACGAAATTCTATTTCGGTTGCTAAAATAGCAACGGTAAATAAATTTCGTTGCTATTTTTTGTTCCAAATTTTATCCGCCATTTATTGTCGCCTTAATTAGCAACGGAATACAAATTCCGTTGCTAATTTTTATTGCTAAATAATGACGCCAGAAATTCCCTCCACTTTTAGCAACGGAAGCTAACCAAATATTTTTTCGTTGCTAATTTTATAAAGTTCAACCAATTTTAGCAACGGAAACTATTTTTCGTTATTAAATAGTAACAGAATTGTATTTTCGTTGCTAAAATATATTTTTTCATTGCTATTTTAATATTTTCTTGTAGTGGTAGAAGCTGGTAATATAAAAACAGCAACTAGTTCGCTCAAAAAGCCAAACCAAACGCTCTCAAAGTTACATTCTAAGCGTGTAACCCAAGATTATTATGCTCAAGTAACATAATTCCACATAATCAAGTATAAATTTAGGCGTTAAGTCTCGGAATTATTGCAGTGGCTAGAAATTAATTTAAGTATAAAAAACAAAATGTTTGCAATTATTATGTTTTTGTTTTTCCTTTACTAAGATGTCTACAAAAGTCTCTTAGCTAATAATTTTTACAGGACAAATTAATCATGGCAAAGTCATTTTCTATATATGTGATCTTCAATGTACTTTTCTAGAAAGCAACAATTTGTAGGAGTTTGACATTTCTGTTAACAAGAATTTTGCTTAAAATTCCAGCAAAATCATGCATTAAGTTAATATCCTCTCTCTCTCTTTATATATATATATATATATATATATATATATATATATATATATATATATATATATATATATATATATCTTTTTTTATCATTATCATTAACCAAAATTTTAATTTACAAACTTTTAACTGCCAAAACAGATAATTGAACGGTGATTGGTAAGTATAGAAATTTATAATTCAATCCCAATAAAAACAACCCATCAAATTTAAATAAATTTTAATTTACTCAAATCTATCTCGTGCTAGGGCTGTAAAATCTCGGATTCTAAGTATAGTCAAGTCCTTAATAATAATAATAATAATAATAATAATAATAATAATAATAATAATAATAATAATAATAATAATAATCCATCCAAAAAAGTCTAATGTACAAAAAAATAATATAAATTATGTATGATTATTATAGTTTCATACTTGGTTGCAAAATATCATCATTGGTGGATGGTTCCATGGCATGGCATTGTTTACATGCCACCAAAATTGATTTAAAAAATCTCAACCAAAGCCTTGAAGCATTTCCTTTGTTCCCTTCTAGGTTAAGATCTTCTTTCTTGTTACATATAGATCCATTTTTCACCAAAATTGCATTAATTTTTCTCTTGGAATCTTCACGTTTCAAATTATTAGGCAGAGGCACGATATGTTGCCATCTTTGAGAAGATCCATACAATTGAGCCATAACAACTTTACTAGCCATAAGTGTTGATGATGAGGACGAAGATGAAGCTGATGATGATCTTTGGTAGGCCAATTTCGTATTATGATTAAATGACCTTCTTTCAGAATTCTCACTTGAACTTGTTCTTCCACTGCTGCAACTGATACTGCTATTAACACTGTTACTTCTTGATGACACGAGTGAATCTTTGCAGCTACTGGTTCTGCTGGTTGTTCGATAAATTTTTTCAGCAATAGCCACCGCCGTAGACGGTGTTTGTTGCAGTTGAACTGGGAAAGAATGTGGCAAGAGCATGCCATTGTAGAAAAGATGATCAGCTGGTGAGTTTTTATATGGATCTGTCGTTAGAGAATCCGGTGTAAAAGATCCGAATTCAAAATCGGAATCATGATCTCTACGTGGAGTGCTTGGGAACGAGAAGATTTCTATTGAGTTGGTGTTTCGACGGTGGTTGTTGTGGCGACGGAGGTGGTGGTTGTGTTCCATGATGGGTGGTTTTTGTGGGAGTTTATGGATAGAAGTGTGTATTTATGTTATTGTGCAGCATAAAAGACAAAATGAGAAAGAAATAGGATGTTTCAATGGAAAATAGAAAGTTAAATAAAAGAAGATATTGCGAAGCTTGGTGGCCATAAATCATGAGGTCAATATTTGCCAACTTATTATTATTATTATTATTATTATTATTATTATTATTATTATGGTGCTGTTCTAATAGTTTTGATTAGTGCGGCATGTTCCTAAGATTTTGTGTGCTAAACGATGCCTCTATATTTTCTTTATACCACTTTAATTTCGAAAATGGGCGGCCCTATGTGATGTAACATTCTACCAATTCCTTTTATTTCTTAAAATAGTAAGGATAATTGTCCAAATTTAAATATTTAATATTGATCCACTTAGCTTTTTAAAAAAATATATATAAAAAGCAAATATATATATATATATATATATATATATATATATATATATATATATATATATATATATATATATATATATATATATATATATATATATATATATATATATATATATATATATATATATATATATATATATATATATATATATATATATATATATAATTTGGATGAATCGAATTCAAAATTTTTAACATTTTTAATCTAATCACCAAAATTACTAAATATTAGACTTGGTTTAACTTATATTATGTACATGGACCAATGAACATTGCTAGAAAATACAATTATTATTATTATTATTATTATATCCAAGGTCCCAATTAATATTTATTGATAGTGAAGTTTATCATAATTCATTCATTCAAAAATGGATAGAATAAATGTCAAACGTGTTGATTGACGTCATGCAATTTAGTATAGCCATTTTGTGTGTAGTTGCATTATTTCTTTAGTTTAATGCATGTATTTTGTTATATTTTAGGTTACTCTTTATGTCTTCTTTGTTTTGTAGGTTAAACATCCTAATTGGATGAAATGAAGCATAATTGAAGGGAATTTAGTTGAAGTGTTGAAGAAAAGGTCTTTAACAGGTTTAAAAGCCTATGCCAACTCGTAACAAGACGTGCCGACTCACCACAGAGACTCAACATGCCGACTCATGCCATGTTGAATCGAGTCATGAAGCAGTTGAGGGCATGACGACTTGTTCCGTTGGTGATGACTCGTTACAGAGCCTAGCTGTGTCGACTTATCCAACTCGATACAGGTGTGCCTACTTGTCACAAAGGCCAACAATTGTAATCCTTCATGTACATCTTCAGATTTGCATCCATCTCTGAAAACACACCAATTGGGACAACTTTGGGTTTATAAATACTTGAAGACCACCATATTTTCCATATAGAAAAATTACCATATAACTTCCAAATCAATTACAAAAGGCTATGAGGAAAAAGAATACTCCAAGGAAGAGGAGAGATCAAAAGAGGTCAATCAATACTCAAGTAGTTTTCTGAAGAAGCATTGAGGAGTCTCCTACTATTCTTTCTTATCTTTTCTCTTTAGATTTTGCTTGACGTTAGTTCCTTTCCGTTGTGTATTTATTTTGTCAACATGCATTTAGGCTAACTTTATATTAATAGAATTGCAAATATGAATTGATCTGCATTAATATAATTATTTTATTTTGAGTATGAATGATTTAAGTTTGATTGGGTACTTAATTTATTATGCATGCTTGATCACCATGTGCAATATTTTAATCAATTTATTCATAATGAGAATTGGGATATTTTGGTGGAAAGGTAATCAAACTTACTTAAAGTTAGAAATCACTTAGGAGACAAGGGTTTCACTTTGAAGGGCTTAAGAATAGGCATAGAACTCTATAGTTCTCATCTATCTCCATAATGATATGAGAATGCTTATAAACTCTAGATGGGGATGCCCTTATTTGACAATGAGAGTTGCATCTAGGGATAATAGGCCTTATTGTCCATTCATTGGATGCTTATGAGTTATTTGCATTCTATAAGACCAATTGAAGACTTATAATTCTAATGCTTATATTGATTGTATAAAGTTATAAATGAGATCAAATAATTATACTAGTTAAATAAGAATTTAATTTAACCAAATCTATTTTATTTATCGTTGCCTATCCATCTTAGTATCTAACAGAATAATACAAGATAATACTTAAACATAAATTGATTCCTAGAGTTCAATACCATTCTCACCCTATCTAAGTTCTTGAGACTAGGGTATTAAGATATACAATGCAGCAAATTTTTAGCACCGTTATCGAGGAGTCAAAATAAGTGATTGTTTTTATTAACTTAAGAAGGAAAAAGGTTGATTTAGGCCTTTTTTGTGTAGTTTCTAGTAGTTTAGTTTAATTTGCTATTTTTTATATGTAGGAGAAGTAGTGGAGATAATCTTTTTCCATTTGATCCTAAAATTGATATAATTATTCATGCTTTACATAGAGATCAAAGACAACAACAAAAAGAGGAGGACCAAAGTTCAAATATCATGGTTGAACAAGATAGTTGTACTTTGGGAGATTTTGCCGTGCTTGACATTTTGGGGAGTTTTGGAGGAATTGTTGCACCTAGAATTGCGGATGATAACTTCAAAATCAAGCTAAGTATAATCCAAATCATTCAAAATAATCAGTTTGGTGATCTCTAAAGAGAAGATCCTTATGCCCACATATTAACCTTTATTAATATGTGTGCAACATTCAAAATAAATAAAGTCACAAATTATGCAATCAGACTTTAATTATTCCCTTTTTCAGTCAAATATGAAGTACAAGTATGGCTAGCTAGTTTGCCTAATGAGTCCATCACCACATAGGACTAACTGACACAAGCATTTCTTTATAAGTGTTGATAGTTGTGAATTATATGATATTTTTAGTGTGATTTTAGGTGTTTTTATTAAGTTAGTTTGGCTTTAATTTAGTTGAATTTTAGTTTAATTGATTAAATTTGTATTTTAAGGGTTAATTGTAAATTATGGTATTTTCAGGGCAAAAATGAAGGAAAAATGACTTAATAGAAAGAAATGGAAAATTTTGGGCCAAATTCGTAATTTTGAGAAAGTGAGGCAAACAAACGTTATGTTCAGTCGAGAGATCTTTAACACTGTTGTGCATGAAATTATGAATGGCCGTGTATGAAGAAAATAAGAAAAATGAGAAAAAGTTGAAGAATTATGAATAGTACAGTGAGATCTTGCTTGGT
This sequence comes from Excoecaria agallocha, assembly GCA_037975025.1. Classification (NCBI taxonomy): domain Eukaryota; kingdom Viridiplantae; phylum Streptophyta; class Magnoliopsida; order Malpighiales; family Euphorbiaceae; genus Excoecaria; species Excoecaria agallocha. The sequence continues at coordinate 4,756,344 of CM075823.1, read as the reverse complement.
CGTGCACTACAAAGAGGGAATTCACACTTGGCCATGCAAGGCTTTATAAGCCTATGTATGGCCGTGCAAGGGAAGAGCAAAATCTCCACATGGCCATGCAACCCAAGAAGAGATTTCATACATGGCCATGCATTATAAGGCCAATATCCATGCTTGGTTATGCATGGGTATTCCTCATCTCACACACAATAGTGCATCAATAAAGTCTTCAAATTTCTTGGCCATGCATCAAGAATTTTTGTATGACAAAACTTTCTAATTAACAATGTTCTTTTCCTATTCTAATTCTGGAAGCTTTAGAAGTCAAAATTTCTTGTTTTTGCTTATAAATATTCGATAAAAACATCAAAACAAGATCATCAAGTAGAAGAATCATCAAGTAGTAACTTCATCACTCAATTAGTTTAGTTTTATGTTTGTTAGTTTTTTTTCTGTAGTTATAAGGAATAAAACCAAGGAGCTGGAGGGTTTTTTTGATTTTTCTGTACAAGTTGATTAAGGGAGCTTCTGTAACTCTTTTTTTTACTCCTCATTAGTTTAGCTTTAATTTTCAATAAGAATAGTGAGTAGTTTCTTTACTTTTGCTAAAGGATACTTGAAGCCTTAATTTATATTATGATGGCTTGATTGAGCTTTAATTTAAATATTAGTTGATTATTTCTTGATTTTAAGCATATTCTTATCTTTGATTATGTTAAGATTAATTATTGGTTTATTAAATCAATAATTAAAGATTAAATTAGGTACTATCATTGATATGCATGTTCTTAGATTAATCTTTTATTATCTATGTATGATTATTTTCTGACTTTGAGGTAGTTGTGTATTGATAATATTGATTAATACTAAGAGAGAAGGAACTAAGAATAAATTGGAATTGAAATTTCTTGTAAAAGAATTCAATAAATATTTAGGAATATAAACATGATTTTTATACTAAGTGTTAAATTATTCTTAAAAGGAGAATATGATGCTTAAGAAATATATTCTTGATTCAAGGTATCAGGCTTTATTTCATCTAGTTTTTCCATAATCACTGGTATTTCTAACTAAATTTAAGTCATTGTAGTATAAATTAAGGTGGATAGTCATTTAGTGAAAGTTGTTTTAATATTGATTTTTCTCAAATCTGTTTACTTGCTTTCATTTAAAATCTAATTTATTTACATCAGTTGTTTACTTTTCTGTTTTCAATTTTAATTAAGTTTCAAAATTTTAACCTTTGGGATTTTTCTTCTCTCTTTTACACATAAATTTCATTCTAAAATTCAAAAGTCTTTCATACAAACACAAGTTTCCATTGGGTTCGATATCTGGGGTCTTAATCCATAATTCATTGTATTACTAGCCGATTTAATACACTTGCTAAATGCCGATAAATTATTTTCTATGTCACAAGATAGCCTATTTTAGAAATGAGATTATAACCTTTAAGCAACATGCAAATGAGACTATTTATGCAATATGGGAGAGATTTAAGGAACATCAAAGGTAATGTCCTCATCATGGGCTACTCGATTGGATGATTCCTAAAATTTTTTACAATGGTTTGATGGATAAAAATAGAAATATAGTCAATGGAGCCTCAAGTGGTAAATGGATGGATAAGATAGCAAAAGAAGCAATCACTTTGCTTGAGCAACTTGCATCATAAGGGTGTATGGGAGATGGACTAACTATGGCTAAAGTAATAGGAGTCTTGGAACTTGATACCATCAACTTATTGACAACAAAGTTAGATCCACTAACCAAATTAGGAAGTAAATCTCAAGTTAATTCTATTGATAATTCAAGTATTATTTGTGAGTTGTGTGGAGGATCTCACTCATACACACAATACACATTGGGTAATAGTGAGGAAGCTAATTATTTTCAAGGAGGATTTAATCAAATGGGAGGATTAAATTATAATTCTTGTAATCCCCAATAGAGGAACCACCCATGATTTTATTGGTCTAGCACTTCATCAGAACTCAATCCTCCAAGTAACCTCATGCTTAGACCACATAAGCCACCTGGTTTTCCTTTGAAGCCACCATTTAATCCATCACAACTAAAATCCCATCTTGAATCTCTTGTTAAATAATTTATTAACCAACAAATTACCACAAATAAAAATAATGATAAGCATTTTAAGTAAGTCAATGCAAATTTTGAATAACTTGCTACCCATAATAGGATTTTAGAGACCCAAATTGCCCAACAAACCTCTTTAAGTTCTTAACCATTGGGAAAGCTGCCTAGCCAACCTAATTTCACACACAAGGAGACTTTTCAAGCAATCACATTAAGAGGTAAGAAAGTGCCAACTCAAGATGATGAGTCTAAAGATAAGTCTAATGAATCTAATGAGCATGATATGATTTATAGTAGTAATGATGTTGTGAAGCTTATAAAAGATAAAAAGAAAGATTACCAACCTAATAAAAAAAAGATGACCAAACTTTACCTTTTCCCTAAAGGTTCTTAAGGCATAATTTAGATAAGAAATATAACAAGTTTTTAAATTATCTTCAGGATATAACTATCACTATTTTCATTCGTGGATGCTATAAGAGATATGCCTTCATGGGGTAAGTTTTTAAATGACATTACTACACATAAGAGTATGCTAGAGGAGTATGATTTAGTTTCATTAGTGGAAGAATCAAAAGCTATGTACTTTAAATCTCCATCTAAGTAAAAGGATCCTACTTGTTTTACGATCCCTTGTGTTATTAGTCGTGTCCTTTTCAAAAAGCCTTTTATGGTGTATATGCTAATGTTAGTCTTATGCCTTATTATATTTATAAGCAATTGAATTTAGGAGAAATTAAGCCTACCATCATGTGTTTGTCTATGGCTAATAAGACCATTACTCATCCCCTAGGAATTCTTTAAAATATGCCTGCAAAGGTAGGTAAGTTTGTTATACTAGATGATTTTATTGTGTTAGAAATAGAAGAGGATATAGAAATTCCCATATTGTTTGTAAGATCTTTCCTAGTTACAGCTGGTGTTATCATTGATAAGAAAAGAGGTAAGAATATCTTAGGAGTGAACTAGTCTTAGGGAAACTATAGCCATAATATGCTTAAGCTCACTCTTTAATAAATTGATGAGGACAAATACAAATAAAAAAAAGGTGAAAAAGGAGAAAAGAAAGAAAAAATCAAAGTCATCTTATGGGATGGAGCATAAAATGCACCCATTAAGATTGATTAAATAATAAAAGTAGGATGGAGCATAAAATACACCCACAAAATTGCTAAGTTATTGGAAAATCTATAAATGTCTAAAATATTACATGAGACTTCTGAGTTGATGTTGAGCTTACCCTTGTCCTAATGGCTATATTTGTTCTTAAATTTCTAATTTTGATGACTGTCCATCCTGGTTGATAATTTAGTTAGATTTTTTACTCTATGCTCTTGGTTTTAATTTTAATAACTTGAGATAGTAGGTTGAACTTATTACTTATGCTATGCAACTTGTCTACTCTATCATTGTTGAGCAATGAGAACTAGTTATTTGGCCATCTTATTTTTAAGCATTTTCTCATGTTAAGGATGATTCTTAGGACAACTCTTTTCTAACTTAGAAGATAAATGATTTTGTTAGTTCTCTCACTTAGATTCTTATATTCTTGCTTGAGGCAAGTAAAGCTTAAGTGTGGGGGAATTTGATGTCATGCAACTCTCTCCCAAAATACACTAATTGGGATACATTAAGATCTATAAATACCTGAAGATAACCATATTTTCCATATAGAAAAACTACCATGTAACATCCAAATCAATCAAAAAAGGTTATGAGGAAAAAGAATACTTCAAGGAATAGGAGAGATCAATTATGTTCAATCAACACTCAAGTATTTTCTAAAGAAGCACTGAGGAGTCTCTTACCATTATTTCTTCTCATTTCTCTTTAGATTTTGCTTAACTTTAGATCCTTTTCCTTGTGTATTTGTTTTGCCAATATGTATTTAGCTTAACTTTATTTTATTAGAATTGCAAGTATGAATTGATCTTCACTAATATAATTATTTTATTTTGAGTATGAATGATATAAGTTTTATTGAGTACTTAATTTATTATGTATGCTTGATCATCATATGTAATATGTTAATCAATTTGTTTACAATGAGAATTGGAATATTTTGGTGGAAAGGTAATCAAACTTACTTAAAGTTAGAAATCACTTAGGAGACAGGGGTTCCAATTTGAGGGGCTTAAGAATAGGCATAGAACTTCTTGATTTTCATCTATCTCCATATTGACATGAGAGTGCCTATGGACTCTAGATAGAGATACCTTTATTCAATAATGAGAGTTGCCTCTAGGGATAGTAGGCCTTATTCTCCATTCATTGCATGCTTATGTGTTATTTGCATTTCTATAAAATCAATGGAAGTCTTGTAATTCTAATACTTATATTGATTGTTTGAAGTTATAAATTATAATAGATAATTAGACTAGTTAAATAAGAATTTAATTCAACCAACCTATTTTATTTATCATTGTCTATCTATCTTATTATCTAATCCGTTAATACAAGACAATACTTAAACCTAAATTGATTCCTAGAGTTTGATGCCCTTCTAACCCTATCTAAGTCCTTGAGACTAAGGTATTAAGATATACATAGCAACAAATTTTTTTACATAATTTTTTTTTCAAAACTATCTTTTTTTTAGTAAATTATCCTTTTAAACAAAACAAATATCACATTAGCCTTTTAAAACTTGTTTAAAATATAAATAGTATACATATACTATTGAAAATATTATATTATCCTTCTATTATTATTTTCACGTGCCTTTTGTGAAGTGCCATATGTTATTATAAGGAGTAATTTAATTTTCTTAATAAATTAATGGGTAATCTGACACTTAATTAGTTAATGAAAATAATATGTTAACCATTATAGTTTAGAAGGAATTTATATATTATTGCATATCAAATTAAAAATTATAATAATTAATTAGAAAATAGATCAAGTATATTTTTTTGGTATAAAAAAACCTTAATAGTTCCCTTTTTAAGTAGTTATGTATGAGAAAAGGACCTAAATGAATTAATCAAAGTGCTATTCATGTTTTCCTATTGATGGGCGCAAGATATGAAACTTTGAGGAAATAATCTTAAGTGTTACCTTTAGTCACCTCATGGTTAAACTAAAAACCTTCATAGCTTCCTTTTTAAGTAGTTGTGTAATAGAAAAGGACCTAAATGAATTAATCAAAGTGCTATTCATGTTTCCTCTGGATGGGCGCAAAATATGAAACTTTAAGGAAATAATATTAAATATTACCTTTAGGCTTTATTCAATTTGCTTTTGTTTTCTTGAAGGCCACTGCCTCCCAAATATACTCTTCTTTATAAAGCAATAGATAACGAATGGGAGGAACAGAAAGAAAAAGTGGTCAATAAACACTAATGCCAAAATTAAACTAATTGGGTATTTAATTTGGGCTTTAATTACAACTAATTAGGCCATTGTTATATTTTTTTAATTATTTTTTTTTGGCCAAAGGCCAGAGCCATGACGGGATCAACAAATGCTTTTTCTCTAATGCTAAAGGCTCCTTGGGCACTTCTGGAAATAAATCCACTAAAGTTTATGATTAGCATTAATACATATTAGATTTGATCACTCTCCTCAAAACGAGGACAAAGCAAGTCTTGCAAAATTGATTTGTCTCCCAATTGAGTGTGTAAAAGGAAACCATTTGGGCCCATTTGAGGTCATCATGCCTTGAGGACCACCTGTCTATCAGCCAGATTTAGTTCCAGTTTTCTCTCCCCACCAAGCAAGTCCTTTGTTGGTTTACTTTGTCGATACTCTTTTCATGTCATGTGGTAGGTCTACACTAATATTAAAGATTTGAGTGCCATATGTTTGACCGGTTTTTGCCAATTTTTGACCTCAAATCCAATTATTTTATGTCTATGGATCTTTCACGATGCAATGCATTATCAATAATCCTTGTTTTTCTATACAGAGAAAGAGCGAGAGAGCTCAAATTCAAATTTTTTTAATATATTAATATTAGCGTCTATTGTAATAGTTCTTTGGAAAACTTAACTGGAAATATGTTAAACTTTTATATAAACATATCCTTCAACTTAAAACTATAACATAAAATTTATACAATTTCATTCTCTTTTTCCAAAAAAATTTAAAGAGAGATAGTGAGTGAAAAGAATATACATATATATATATATATATTCTGAACTTTATTTTTCCATCACAAATTGGATTTGAGATATTTTTAATTATTTAGTGATACATTGGGAGATTGCGAGATGTAATAACCATCTTAATATGAAGAATGATTTTGGTTAGTTAATTTATTCAGAGGTGAAGATTACGAAGGTGTGTATTTATTTTGAGAGAGTAGATTCAATATTTTCTTGCAAGTTCTTTCTTTTGGTGTTGGATAACTTAGAAGCAGTCACAATTTGATTGATTTTTTTTTATTATAACCAAACCGAGATAAAATAATCGAAAGTTGAATTTTTATAAAAATTATAAACTAAAATTGAATTTAATTTTAGTACTAACTTAATCGATATCAAAATTCACTTAAATTATCATCCAAACTGAATAAATTAATAATTTTTGAAATTTTATTAGGCTAAAATAATGCCTCTTTAAAAATTTTGTTTTTTTTGGATTTTCTGTTATTTAACGAACTGAATAAAAAAACTAAAATTTATATATTTTACTAATTAAAATTGAACCAGTTAATCAAATCGAATTAATTAAACTCGATTTTAAATTAAAAATAAACTGTGCGGACTTCTACAGTAAACTATCTAATTTGTGTTTAAAACTTGATCGACCCAATTTCGCATTCTCTCTCTCTTTTTTTTTTTTTTACTCAATCTTGAATAGTTTCGATTGCATTATAGATATAATTGTAAATAGAAAACAACAATAATGAAAAGTTATCATTTCCATTGTAGTTGACAGCTGATACACCTATTTTGCACTTTATTTTGAAGCCAAGACAATACAGCGTACAAGCTATCATTGATTTTAAAATTTATAACTTGAAAGTTGACTCAATTTATTCAAATGGTATTTTATAATTAAACTCTAATCAACTTTATCATCACGACGATGAATTTGATAAATTTATTATCAAACTGAATTAAAGCTCCACTGTGTTCGATTTTAAGCTTATAATGATACTTATCATGTAGTAGAGGTAAACGGGAAGAAGACCATTGTTTTCTAATTAAATATAATGATTATTTAATTAGTTATAATTAAGATTAGAAATAGTTATTAGTTTGACTCGTTACTGAATAACATTTGGAATTTGAATTTTTTTCTCTCGATAAAAATCCATTTACTAATGTCTAGTTTGATTTTGTTTTGTTGTTAAGTATAACTGGTAGCTGATATCAAAGAGAAAATAGCTGATAATGAAATTATTTTTAATATCTGGTAAAAATATTTGTAGCTAATGCTATTCTATATAAAATTACGAACATAGATATTTGAGTGACTAACATTTAAGATTAAATGTTCAAATTTTGATCTTACAGCGTAGACAAATTATAATTTAAAAAAATAAAATATTTGATTCATAGTAAAAATAATGTACAAACTATCAGAATTTCATAGTTTAATAAAGGGCTTAATACATATAAAGACCCTCCTACTTGTATGCTTTTGTCAAACGGGCCTTGTAACTTGACTTTATCCTAATTAGATACTTGAACTTAATAAAAACCAATCTAATGTGAGTTATATGCCCTAGAGTCCATGAATAATAATAGGGATTTTTTCCATGTATAAAGATTTCGTTTGAATAAGAATAAGGCATTTCTACATCATTTAATGCTTTTTGTGTATTAACATCTGCTTGCATATGACTTAAACTATAAAATGTGGTCCTTGAGATATGAACTCAGTACAAAGACATTCATAAAGAGTTCAAATTATGAGATGGCTATTGTATGCAAATGTTTTAATACCTAAATTATCTTTAGTCATAGTATTAATAAGACATGACATTGTTAATACGAATAAACTATCATATGTTATACTTCTTGAATAATTCAAGCAGTAGTTCTCATTAGTTGTGATCATTGAGACTATCAAAATAAACATATGGATGCTTGTTAGAAGAATAAGCACACTAAAGACCTACCATGAGAACCTTCACATGGATACTTATACTATATCAGTAAAGCATCCCATTATATTAGTAGTGCAGATATTATTAGACTTAAGATCACCAAGGTATATCAGGTAATAAGTGTTATACTTTGACTCCTATACTTTTACTCCTTGAAAGGGTATACATAGCTTGAAGATTGGCTATAGCACGAATTACTTGAAGGTAGATGAGTGAAAAATAAAGGATACACCACCCCAGTTATAGTAGTGAGTTCTACCTCAAGTATTCCTATACTTCTTTGTTTAGAAAATCTTGGCAAGGTGGAATGCAAAGTGAACGAGATTCACAATGTCATTTTGGCGATACAATAAGTTCATTAATGAATTGATACATATCCATATTCAATTCATGAATGAGATTAGAAGAATGGTGAAAGAAGTTATTGTATCCTAACTTGATATGGAAGGGTAAGAGTGAAAACTATTAAATTTTTGTCATTTGGGTAGTTATGATGCTTGACTAGAAGCCTTTCATGATTTGTACATTAATGTATGGTAAATATCAATTAAAATAATATTGTTTAAAGGAGTTTAAATCATAAGAGTTTGAATTCAACCAGCACTCTTGTTATATTTTATAATACCAACATGCATAGAAAACCTAAAGGTTCACACACATATAAGAATAAAAGTCTGGGATAAAAAATAATGTATAATTATGACAAGATATGTCATGGAATTTTATTAAATCAGAACATAAGATAAAATAAAAAGATTTAAGACTCAAAAATCCAAGTCCAATGCATAAAAAAGTCCACCAAGCTTAGTATCATAAAAAACTCTAGGTTATATGGATATTTTTTTCTCTTGAGCCCATTTCGCATTGGATGCATTTAATAAATGCTATTAGGCTTTAATAATAGGTTAATGCACAGGCCCACTCACATAAGAGCATTATGTGCATATTAGATAAATAAGGCTAATAAGTGTCACTTAAATCCATATAATTGGGCCAAGCTTAATTAAAAGGTCCAGCCATTATAACAGAACCCTAATCTAACCCATAAAGGTATATAAATACACATTAAATTTGGAATTAAGGTATAAGATTCAATTAAAAAAGTTCTAGCTACCAATCCCTAATTCTTCTCTCTTTTTTTTTTCTAACTGAATTTGGCTTTACTAGTCCCTAAGCCATTTTCAGCCATTGTAAAACCTTATGAAGGTTCTTAGACTTTTTTTCGTGTGGATATCTTAGAGGTTCTTTGAAATAAAAACACTAGTAATTTGCTACAACCAGTGCGAAGGTGATTCAATTGATCAATTAAATCCTAAGGTAAAAGTTATAAACTATATAAAAAATTTCAATTCTTTTGACTAGATCATGCATTTTTTGATATGCAAGTTTTGAAATTTTTACAACCTACATATGATATATGATGCTTGAAAGCTAACATCTAATAAAACTCAATATACATTTTTCTTCCTATACTTGTAAACTTTTGCAATGCTAGCCCCTACTTTAACTTTTCCCAATTAAACACCTCGACTTGATATTTTGTATATTTTTAAATGCCTCCTTAGAAATTAGGAACAAGAATAAACGTGCATGTATCACAATCGAGATGACATGGAATTATTACCCAAAGTGGTGAATGAAATATTAACACGTGACATGACAAGTCAGAGGTAGACAAAATATAGTAAATGTGATTTGTACCTAGCCGCTTTCTTGACCCTTTCAATCTCATTTTCTTGCCTCATTTATCCATCGATTCTCCTTTAATCAGTGTGAGATTTTTGCCCAAGCAAAGTGGGAGAAACAGGATAAAGAGAAGACACTGTGATGTCCTATCTTTCATGCTGATAGACGATCATCTATGTTGTCTTCTTACCATCTGCCACTCAAAAATATAGGCAGAATGCAAGTTATTTAATCAAGAAAGGGAACATAGATTCAAACTCATAAAGCATATGATTCTAAACATGCCAATGCCATATAAAACATGCCAAAATAGAATTTAAGCTAGGATATTCATCATGCATCAATGAAAAAGAATAAACACCTAACATGCCATTCTAATGTAATAAATGTATTCAAAGCATCATGTCATTAATAAAAATATAGAACATATTAAATATCATAAGAAACATAAACCATAACTTTATAAATAGAAATTAAACATAATTAACTACATGATCATAATATGAATGTAGAGAGAGAAATAGGCTTAAGGACCTAGAATATTACCCTTAGGATCTTTTAGTTCTGGAAAGTTGTGATCCAAAACTCCAACTTTAACTCCCACATTACCAAAATAAAGAAAAAAGGTTCGTGTATTTTGTATGAATGATTAAACAGAGCTTTACTTTCAAGAGTAGAGAATTATTTTCTCTCTCTCAAAGGTTTACTCCTTTTTCTTTTTTCAAAATTGTGTGAGAATCCCCTCTCTAAAACCCTAATTTTCCCCTTATATTTCTAGAGAAGTAGAAGAGTTGGAGATCAAATCTAACTCTAACTCTCTAAAAAAGGAAGATTAGTTCACTAAAAATTGATGTTAATTAGATCTCCAAAAATCTTATCTCTATCCATAAATTTAAACAAGAAAAATAAGAAAAATTTGGACATAACACTACTAATGGGCATTCGTAGGTGATAGAGAGCCATCACTCACATGATCCCCTATAATTTATAAAAATAGCTTTGGATTGACCTAGACTAAAGTAGGACATCCACAGATAGCTATCCTTCTATGACAGATGACTGCCTATCACTATTGGAGGTCCAAACTAAAGGTTTTTAGAATGTTTTCAAAACTCTTTGAAAATCAAGTTGAAAAACTACAAAAACATTTATGAAATTATGGAAATCAAAGTTAAAGCTTAGAGATTCATGCTTATTTTGACAAATATACTTGTTCTTTATCATCGAATAATCCTAATCTAGGTTATATTAGGCGATATTATCTACAACTACCCTTAATTTTGGGAAACTGGTGCACTAATGCCAAAGTCAGCAAAAATTGAAAGTAAAAGGATAAAAGAAACGTACCTGAGGTAACAAATATTTGCTTGTTAAATTAGTTAAAGAAATCTACCATTTAAGGTAGTAAACCTCTGATTTGATAAGACACATACTATCTAAATCAGTAAATCATTGATAAAAGATGCATACCATCTTTCGAGGGTGTAAATTTCTAATAAAAGACGTGTACCATCTTTTTAGGCAATAAATCTTTGATCGAGTTGGTACAATCAGTTTGTCAATGTATTAACCCTTGGTTTGACTGGGTAGTTACCATCATTTTGTCAATCTATTAACCTATGGTTAACTGTTTAATTAGCACTAGTTTGTTAGTATGTATAATCAAGATGAGTCACTTGTATTTAATTTGCACTAGCTTATTGACATTCATAATTAGGTAGATTATTGATTATTGATGCCATCTATCAACATATCTAACCTTGTTATTATGGGTTATCGCCCTCTATCGACATGACTAACCTTGTTAGGATGGTTGAGGCCATCTGTAGACATGTCTACCCCTTATTGAATCAATGTTCTTGTTGGAAAAAGTTAGCATAATTCTTTCCTTTATCATTAAAAGTTAAAATAACCTTCTAAACTATCCCTCTTTAAGTGTGCTTCAATCATATGGATCAATCATTGGTGAGGTCTTTCACTTTATCTTCAGTTATATAGATTAATCACTGGTGAATTCTTTCAATTTTTCTTCAACTATATGGGTCAGTCACTCTCTTTCATAAGCTTTTTTTTTTAAATTCTTCCAAAGTCAAAAAATATTCACACTTCTTCTTGTTATGCATCTCTTTTGATTTCAACCTATTTAGTTTGTATTACAGGTACCTTAAGGTGATAATAAAGAAAGGATAATCATCATAGACTCCTAGCCATTCCTTATTAACAAATACATTATCCTTATAATCTAGTTTAGTATGGATATCATCAATAAGTTTATTCATTCCATAAGTAAACCATATGTCTACTATGGGTTATGTCACTTCCCAATTATTGTATCTCCAATATAAAGAAAACTATCATTATTTGAGTTGTTTGTATGATGACTATTTGTAAGATTTGGAATATGTGCCTCTTATGAGGGCTTAGGTAATTGTGCCTGTGAGAAAGGTGTAGTATTAGTGTATGGAAGACTTGCCATTTTATTTTGTGTTATTTTTGGCTTAATTGTGTGATCACTTCATTTTCTTTTTCTATTTGTCACCTTTATTGTTCATTTATTTACATTGATGTTTTTATCGTTTTCATTTTTTTCATTTATCTAACGATTGGATTAATAAAAATAATAAATAAAATGCTAGAAAAATCAAAAGTAAAATGGAAAAAAAAATAAATCAATAGTTTTGTTATATGTATCAAAAGGGTTAAAAAAATTTCAAAATCCCTAAATACAAATTGTATAACCATTGTGGTAGATCAGGTGCCCTATGATATGCTGGCCCGATTGGTGGTCGAAAAGGTATGGATGACAATGATGATGATTGGCATGATCATGATAGATGTGAAGATGAAGGTATGATGTTGATGATAATGATGATGATGGATGTGAGGATGTGACGACTGAGGCTGATAAGATGGTGATGATAGAGGCTGGTAATACTATTATAAGATTGTCATAGGAGGCTTTAGGGGTGGTGATCGTGCCCTAAACTAAAAACCTGATATGTAGTCAACCAAAAGATATAGGTTATATCTAATCATCCCACCCAAATTGCTAACACCTACACCTGACTCTTTGTTAGCTGATATCTACTAGCTTGCATAATTTCATAGGTCACCCCTTGGCTCTCTAATGTAAGTACCTAGTGCCTCTTTGGCCTATCCTACAACATCCAAGGTCTTTTCACTAACTCCCTCTATCCTAGTGGTCTGTTGGTAATCTTGGTAACCAAGACATCTGTAACCTACAATGCAATATTGAACCTGACCTATCAGCAGCGATGCCCTCAAAATGTCATATATATCCTATTGATATCATTGGATGAGGGTTTAATGACTCAAATTTTATATTGGTAAATATTTGTAAATGTGATTGGGAAGTACATGTGCATTGTTAGGAAGTTAAGAAGGACTTGATTGAAAATTTATATTATAACTTTCATGCATAATGTAAGAATTGGCAAAAGAAGAGGGAGAAAAGTGTAATTTTTTGACATTTAAGAAAGTGGCCTAATGATAAATAAACATGTGTTTATTTTAGAAAGAGGGAGAAGAAGTAGGAAAGAAAGGGAAAAATATGCTCTTTTTCTTTAGATGGCCGACCACCTTTTGGCAAATTTTTTAGCCATTTTCTTTCCTCTTTCTTCATGCATTTTCTTGCTTCAAGTTGTTATCTAAGAGGTGTATGTATATTTGGTTTTTTTTTTCTAACAAGTTAAGTAGCTATATTAGGTAGCAAGAGTAAAAGAAAAGAGATGGATGAGTTCTAGACAGTAATAATGGGCAACTTTGGAGGTATGGTAGTTTATGTTATTATTCTATATATTGTAATTGAATTAAGTTGTTATATATATTATAGTTGATCTATAGTTGATGTCTGAGTGAGTAAATGATTTTATATTGCATAAGAAAGATGATTTGTGCTTTAAAAAGTGATAAAGCGAAAAATATATTTAATGTTCACTTGAATCAATGTTAGTGTAAAAGGGGTATAACTCTTGGTATAGATGGCAAAATGAAGTGATTTTAAGTGTTATTGAAAACTAGAAAAGTAGTGGAAAAATTTTAAAGAAGGCTACTTTGTTCAAGAAATGTATTTGTGATGAGAAATATGTTAATGCAAAGTTAGTTAGAGAAATGTTCAGAACATCAATGCCTTTATCTTGCTCTCAGAATTAGTCATGCCTGCAATAGGGCATTTTTGTTCAGTGCATTTCCTTCTATCATGTTAGTAACCTAGATCGTGCTCATGACAGGACTTGACAATTATTCTCTATCACGTTCGCGACATTAGTCGCACTCGCGATAGGGCAAAGTATACAAATATTCCTTATTTAATTTACTGTAACTATACTTTTACCTTGTTGTTCATATATCTTATATTCATAACATAATTATGATGTTATGTACATGTATATGTAATCTCATGGATACTCATGGTATATTTTTAAAAATGTAAATGCAATATCTCTAACTAATTAAAATTCTTCGATGCCTGAATTTCATATAATAGTGAATAGATAGGCATGACTATAAAGGATAGATTACAATTGCTAGTGTTGGCACCTGTAGGTGTTTAGTATTAATACCTTTTGGTTTCTAGTGTTCTGATAATTCTATCTTTAGTGATTGATAATGTTTATCAGTATCCAATGTTTGTCATGTTATCCACTATTCATGGGAATTCAAGTGATAAAAGTGATCCGATTAATGAATAATTATAAGTGATCGATAATGTAAATGTCTCAGTGCTTCATGAGAGTTAGTGTTTCTTATCGAATAATGAAGTGTAATTAAAGAATTGTGTTGAAATGTTATTGAGTGTAATTAAAGAATTATATTGAAATGTTTCTAAGTGTAATTAACGAAATTGTATTGAATTTTCATGTAATGCATGACAATACTATGCTATATGTATGTGAGTTATGATGTGACAAGGTATGCTAGTTAGTAGAAAGTAATTAAATTGACAATTGTTAATAAGTGATTAGCAGTGTAAATGCCTTGATGATTTAGTGTGCTACCAATGTCTCTTAGTGACATTATTAGTGTATTGAATAAATGATATTGTAGTGTTTTTTATACATGTACTATTGTTATAAGTGTATGTGTTATGTGACATGAAAAGTTAAGCTGTTACATTTTGCATTTAGAACTAACTTCGATAAGGAGTCAGCTATAGTGTTTTTACTCTGCACTAAACCCTTGCTCAGCATGGATGTTTTCCCATATAGGTATGTAGGTATAGAGTGAAGTGTTTCTTACCTAGTCAACATTAGCAGGCCACTAGAGGGAATAGCGAGTGAAGACTGATTTTAGTGTAGAATTATTTTTGTATATTGTTACTGTAAAAGATTTGGGACTTATGTAATTAATGAATTTGTAATTATTTTTGAAGTATTGTTAAATTTATATGTATAAACATGTATTTATGATAGATAGTTAATGAAATAATAAATGAATAAAAAGGTATGAAGAGTGGGCATTACATTGTGGTATCAGAGCAAGGTTTAGGCAATTTTGGCCGATAGAGAATAGGAAATTCATGTGTGTATATTTAGCTTTATGGCTTTAAATCATATTTTGTCCTGTCTTGAGTAAGATAAAATTGAATTCTAGTGATAGCATAGATAGTTGAAAGTGAAATCCAGTGTTAGTGTAAGGGTTATTGTAAATGTTCCTATTTTCGATTGATGGTAGAGTGTGGAAGCCCCTATGGAAGGGTACAGTCAAACCAGATGACTTTTCTGACATTTGCGTAGTCATGATGCCTAGCTAAAGGCCAATCATGACTTGTATAATGATGTATCAAAAGTATCAATAGGGATTGATAAGATGATTTAAAGGAGATTAAATCATGTGAGTTTTGAATAGAAATCACAATTACTTATTATACTGCCAACATGGACAGGAACCCAATAGGTCACACACATATAGAGAAAAGGGTAAAAAGCTAAAATGACAAGGATAATAATACTTGATATTATTATAAAGGTAGAGAAGAGAATATGATAGTAATTAATTAAATAGTTTAATTAATTATGATCAAATAAAATTGTCTGCGGAACTTTTGAGAAATGTTTAGCAAAATTGGACCTAATTGAAATAATGTATTTCATGATTAATTATTTTTGTCTTATAAATGTTTTAGGACTACTATAAGTGTTATAGGACTGGTATAATAATTAATAAGTCCATTGGAGCAATTATTAAGGGCCAGAGGAATGAAGCAGTTGGCCGAAGCCCTTCTATAAGGGCCACACGCCTAACTCAGAACAGAAGGCCTTAATGGCCTATTTAATGGACCAAATTAATTTATATATATTACATAAGTGTTATGGAACCCACATATTTAATTTGGTTGGATTTGGAATCCATTTGGGTATTTAAATCCAATTAGTTGCACAAAGGGCCTAGTTTGTGGGTTTTGTGCATAGACTTTTATGAAAAGGTTTAAATTGGATTTAATTAAGCCCAAATGATTATAATTAATTCCAGGGGACCAATTAATAATTCTCCAGAAATTTTAAAGAGCCCAATCTCATTAAGGAGTTGGAATTTTAACCTAACTATAAAAGGCCAACTAATGAGAATTAGGGTTAAGTGATTAAAACAAAAAGAAAGTCTTTTCTCTTAATCTCTCTATCCCTTTTGCCCCAAATCCTAAGCTAGCTCTTGGGAATTTCGGCCAGCCCTAATTAAACACCAATTTTTTTGTTCAATTTAACCCTCTCTAGTGTGGATTACTCATTGGAGGTGTTCGATTTTGGACACTGTGGTTTGCGACAACCCAGTGCGAAGTAAAATCAACTGTTCAACAAAAATCAAAGGTGATTTTTCTTATTCTCATATAGTTATATTGTGTATTCATGGCAAGATCAGATCTAATGGTTAAAAAATTTTAAAATTCCGCTCATGTATGTGATGCATGTAACCGTTAAAATCCAACATGGTATTAAAGCCAAGGTTTTGCCATGGATATACAATTTTATATTCTTCTGCGTAATAAGTTTTATTTTTGTTTTGAGTTATTTATTTCATGAACTTTAAAATATTAGATTTGATTGTTCATGAATGAGAAATATTGATTTCTGGTTGTATGTGTGATCAAATAAATTTGGTGGAAACAAAAACGAAAATTTTAAAGGATTGTGATTAGGGTTTGGCGTGAAACCAATTAGGGTTTGGTGTGAAACCCTAGGTGATTTATGGGGCTGTTCTAATTTAATTTCTTATGGATCCATTAAAAAATCATTTAGATGATATTTTATGTGTTTAATTTGGGATATTAAGCTGTAGGATTGAACGAAATTAAAATCAAACAAGTTTTGCACGAAAACTAGTTTAGTCGAAAAGTTTGATAAATTGGTGTTCTTCGTGTGTTCTTGATGTGTTCTTGGTTAGAACGACTTTTGATCTTCTAAATCTGATATATATGATATATTAAAGTATTTTTAATTAATTGGATTAATTAAATTGGGCTTTAAATTCATTTGATTAATTTTAATTTATTAAAATCACTTAATGGGCTTAATTATGTTTACGGACTTGGTTTAAATTAGTGAATGACTTGGTGGGCCCAAGGAGCTGATTTAAATTAAACATTATAAACATTAATTAAGTTTATTAATGGGTTTTAAGGGCTGGAGTGGGCTTGGCTCATTCCAAAAGGCCCAAATGGTCCAAAAGACACAAAACTAGTTTGTGTGTGAACACAGTTAGGGTTTTTCTTCTGTGGGTTTCGGCCTACATTTGTTTTAAGCCCAAAATTGATTTTTTTAATTATTTAATATGATTAATTAATTAAATAATTAATTTATAATTAATTAATAATCAATTGGATTGATTATTAAGACAAAAACACATGCATGCAAAAAGGTTTCCTAAAATGAAAGTTTCCAAAATGGAAAAAGTTTCTTAATTTGATCACATCATTAAAATAACTCAAAATATAGTTTCAAAGGTTGAAAAAAGTTAGTAATCCATTTCTTTATGCATTAGAGAGGCATATAAGGGTGTATGATTGGCATGATGGTTAGTTATGGGCAAAGCCCAATGTGATTGAGCATAATGCATGTTTTAGCCCAATGAGGACTTTCATGTCCCGACCACTTGTTTTTGGTTTGTATTTCATTTCAAATTGTAATATGTAATTAGATTACTTAGATTAGAATTAGAAATATAGATGGAGACCAATATCAAGGAGCAAGATGGGCCGGATGGAGATCCAACAAGCTTGAAGATAATGTAATTATTTTCTTGTTTGAATCATGCATACTACCTAGGTGTGACCTTTTGATTTCCCTTTTGGCTCGAGGAAATCAATGTAGTGAAGTCCATAACTATACTATATTTGTATGCTTATATTTATGTGATAGATATAGGATGCATACCAATGTATGCCAACCATGTATGATGAGACTTAATTAACTAAAACCCTCAAACAAATACTATGGTATATAAGTCTTCCATTAATTTGAGGAGAACCAGAGTTCTTTATAGTGTGGGTTGTTGACCACAGTCAAGCCCACATTATATCGAATATGTTTAAATCTAATTAAATGGGTCATCTTAACTAGCCCATTAGTTTGTTGACCACAGTCAAGGCTAATGGTTCTAGAGGCAAGATTAGGGAATGCATATATGATATGCATGCATCAAGAGTTGATAACCTAATGATCCAATAGTTGTGTAGAGACACGATTGGTATAGAGATACCTACCTTTCAAGGGTATGGAATTTGGCTTGTTGACCACAGTCAAGGTCAAATTACATATCAAGGATTGGATATTGGCCCACTAAGAAAACCATCGGGTTTTCTCGGATTATATAGTGAGGGCTATTAATTCGCAATAAAATAGTGGGAGTAAATGGATTAATTAAACACCTTATTAATGCATACATAAATATGAACATACTCTCATATCTTTTCTTTTTCACATCTAGGTCATCATCATGAGCACATCAAACATTAATATACGATCAATCTTAGATAACAAGCTGGTTGGCAACAACTATTCTGACTGGATCAGGCAAGTGAGAATAGTTCTCAGAGCTGAAAAGATCCACTATGTCTTGGATAAAGATCCACCACCACTTCCATCAGATGATGCCATTGATGAGATCAAAGGCATTTATCGAAAATACATTGAGGATAGTGAAGCAGCAGCATGTCTGATGCTGGGTGCTATGTCCTCGGAGCTTCAGAAGCAACATGAAATGATGGATGCTAGAACCATCATTTTGCATCTAGAGGAGCTTTATTCTTCTCAAGCTAGAACTGAGTAATATGAGATTGCTCGAGCTCTATTTAGATGCAAAATGGTGGAAGGCACTTCAGTTGCTACTCATGTATTGAAGATGTATGGGTATATTTAGCATTTGAGTAGACTTGGCTATGTTATGGATAATGATCTATACATAGATTTAATCTTGTACTCATTGGCTCCAAGTTATGCACCTTTCGTGCTTAACTTTAACATGAACAAGATCCAAGTATCCATTCCTGATTTAATCAATATGCTCAAGAAAGTTGATGGATCATTTAAGAAGGATCCAATAAGTGTCATGGTTGTCACTTCTGCTAAAGGCAAGAAGCAGAAGAAGAAGAAGATAACCAAGGCATAGCCAAAGAATTATGGGATCTCTAAGAAGTAGGTTGCCAAGAAAGAGAATCCCAAAGGAACTTGCTTCCATTGGTGAAAGGATGGTCATTGGAAGCGTAACTGCAAGGCCTATATAGATTATCTCAAGGAGAAGAAGCAAGCTGATGCTTCTACTTCAGGTATTCATATGATTGAAATTAATACTTATTCTATTGCTTCAAAACAATCTTAGGTATTAGATACCGGATGTGGATCTCATTTATGTAATGATCTACAAGGGCTTAGAAGCTTTAGAAGAGTTGGAAAGGCAGAGATATGTTTGCAGTCAGCTACTGGACAGAACATCTCTACAACAGTTGTGGGGACTTACTATTTGCCTCTTCCTAGTGGATTAGTACTGGAATTAAATAATTGTTATTATGTTCCAGCTTTATCCAAAAGTATTATTTCTTTCAGTCGTTTGATGAACGATTATGATATTTCTTTAAAGGACAAATGTTGTTACAATTTTAAGAACAATATGTTTTATGCAAAAGCTATCATTGAGAATGGCATATTTGTTCTTGATTTAATTAAAGAAGTACATAATATGGATACCAAGAGAATGAAACATGATAATCTAAATACCTCATACTTATGGCATTGTCGTTTAGGCCATATAAATGAAAAATGTATGACCAAATTACACAAGTCAGGTGATTTGGGATCATTTGATTATGAATCATTTGATACATGTGAATCTTGTTTATTGGCAAAAATGACAAAAGCTCCCTTTATTGGTAAAGGAGAATGAGCTAAAATGGTTTTGGACTTAATACATTCAGATGTATGTGGTCCAATGACTACACATGCTAGAGGAGGTTACTCCTACTTCATTACTTTCATTGATGATTTTTCCAGGTTTGGATACATCTATCTAATGAAATATAAGTTTGAAGCATTTGAAAAGTTCAAAGAGTTCAGAAATGAAGTTGAGAAAAACCTTGGCAAAAGTATTAAAACACTTAGATCAGATCGAGGTGGAGAATACTTAAGTCAAGAGTTTCAGGATTATCTTAGAGATAATGGGATTTTATCTCAATGGACTCCTCCATATACACCACAACACAATGGTGTATCTGAAAGGAGAAATCGAACACTATTAGATATGGTTCGATCAATGATGAGTCGAGCAGACTTGCCTAAATCCTTTTGGGAATATGCACTAGAAACTGTTTTTTATATGTTAAACAGAGTTCCTAGTAAATCGGTTGATGTTACTCCATATGTGATGTGGAATAACAAGAAACCCACGCTTTCTCATATGAAAGTATGGGGTTGTCCTGCTTATGTGAAGAGGACAATGTCAGACAAACTGGATGTTAAGTCTGACAAATGTTTTTTTGTGGGATATCCAAAAGAAACATTTGGATATTATTTCTATCATCCCTTAGAACAAAAGGTGTTTGTTTCAAGGCATGCTATCTTCTTGGAAAGAGAATTTCTCCTACGAGAGGACAGTGGGAGTAAAATTGAACTTGGTGAAGTTCAAGACCCACAAATAGAAGATGATCAACCGATTGAACCCAAAACTGAATTTCATAATGATGAGATTACAGTTGAACCAGATTATACACAAAATCCTAGAAGATCTACTAGGATGCATTCTATCCCTGTGAGATATGGATTTCACATTGATTCGGATAGAGGCATAACTGTAGTAGAGGACAATGAGCCTACAAGCTATCAAGAAGTTTTGAACAGTTCAGAACGTGATTTATGGCTTAAGGCTATGCAGTCTGAAATGGACTCCATGTATGAGATCAAATTATGGACTTTAACTCAACCACCTGAAGGGATAAAACCTATAGGGTGCAAATGGGTCTTCAAAAAGAAGAATGACATGGAAGGTAATATAGTTACCTACAAAGCTCGCTTAGTAGCAAAAGGTTATCGTCAAAAAGAAGGTATTGACTATGACAAAACTTTTTCTCCTGTAGCGATGCTTAAGTCTATAAGAATACTTTTAGCCATTGCAGCTCATTATGATTATGAGATTTGGCAAATGGATGTGAAGACAGCTTTCCTTAATGGAAATCTAACCGAGGATGTGTATATGACACAACCAGAAGGATTCACATCAGGAAATGGCGAAAAGGTATGCAGGCTTCAAAGATCCATTTATGGATTGAAGCAAGCCTCTAGGAGCTGGAACATACGATCCAATGAGACAATGAAAGAGTTTGGTTTCTCACAGAATGAAGATGAACCTTGTGTGTATAAAAGGGTTAGTGGGAGTGCAATTGTCTTCCTAGTTCTATATGTAGATGACATATTGATCATGGGAAATGACATTTCTCTTCTCCAATCTGTTAAAATATGGTTATCCAAGCAATTCTCCATGAAATACCTTGGAGAAGCATCCTATATTCTGGGAATAAGGATCTATAGAGATAGATCCAATAGGTTGCTAGGTCTTTCTCAGAGTACATATATAGATAAAGTATTGAAGAGGTTCAATATGGATCTCTCTAAGAAAGGGTTTACACCCATGGTACATGGAAAACACCTTTCTAAGTCTATATGTCCACAGATACTAGTGGATAGAGAGAGCATGAATAGAATACCATATACATCTGCAATTGGTTCTATCATGTATGCTATGTTATGTACACGTCCAAATGTAGCATTTGCTTTGAGTGTCACAAGCATATTCCAATCCAATTTTGGAGAGGAACACTGGGCAACTATTAAGAATATTCTTAAGTACTTGAGAAGGACTAAGGATATATTCTTGGTATATGGGGAGGGCAGTTTGGAAGTAAATGGGTATACAGATGCCATCTTCCAATCTAACAAAGATGATTGTAAATCACAATCTGGTTACGTGTTCATAATCGGAGGAGGAGCAGTTAGTTGGAAAAGCTCCAAACAAGAAACAACTGCTAATTCCACGACGGAAGCTGAGTACGTTGCAGCTTCAGAAGCAGTCTGGATCAAAAAGTTCATAACCGAACTAGGAGTGGTGCCTAGCATTGTTGATCCAATTCCTTTATATTGTGACAACAATGGAGCCATTGCGCAAGCAAAGGAACCACGGTCTCATCAGCGATCCAAGCATGTTCTCAGACGCTACCATCTCATAAGGGAAATAGTAGTTAGAAATGATGTGAAAATAGAAAGGGTTCCCACAGATGACAATGTGGTGGATCCCCTCACTAAAGCACTTTCCCAGATTAAGCATGATCACCATGTAAATAGCATAGGTCTGAGACATATAAGTGATTGGCTCTAGTGCAAGTGGGAGATTGTTAGAGAGTATGCCCTAGAGCCCATGTAATAGGGATGTTTTTCATATGTATGAAATTTATATTCTTAATAAAAGGCATCATTCATTTATTAATACATGAGTTTGTAAATCTTAAATTAATAAATGAAGTCCTAGATATTATAAACACAGTGCAAAGGCAATCATGAAGGTGTTCATGATGTGAGATGTCTATTGCATGAAAATGTGTTAATATCTAAATATCTCTAGTCATAGAATTAACAAGATAGGACATTGTTAATTCGGACAAACTAGCACATGTTATGCATCTTGAATGGTTCAAGCAGTGGTTCTCATAACTGTGATTATGGAAGATAATATAAGCTAACATGTGGATGCTTGTTAGAAGAACAAGTTCATTAGAGACCTGCAAAGAGAATCCTCACATGGATATTAAATCTATTTCAGTGAGGAATCTCTTCATAGTGGTTGTGCAAGTATCCTTAGACTTGAGATCACCAAAGTTATCTTAAGCAGCAAGTGGTATACTTTGACTCCATAACTGATTACTTCTAACTGGGTGTGAACATAGTTAGGAGATTGGGTATATCATGACCTACTTGAAGATAGTTGAGTGATTGACAAAGGATTCACCATCCCAGATTTAACAAGGGAAGTTATCTCACATGATTCTATAATTGCCTTGTTCATACAATCTCTAGCTAGAGTAATATGCCGAGATGGATGGAGATCCATGAAGGCCATTTTAGGAACAAGGGTTAAATTAATAGAAAATACATAATTAGATTTATATGAGTTGACAGAAATCCATACTCAGAATCTAATTGAGATAAGAGTGGTGAAAGGAGTAATTGCAAGGTAACTGTTTCTATGGAAGGATACAGTCAAACCACATGACTTTCCTGACATTTGGGTAGTCATGATGCCTAGCTAGAGGCCAATCATGACTTGTATAATGATGTATCAAAAGTATCAATAGGGATTGATAAGATGATTTAAAGGAGTTTAAATCATGTGAGTTTTGAATAGAACTCACAATTACTTATTATACTGCCAACATGGACAGGAACCCAATAGGTCACACACATATAGAGAAAAAGGGTAAAATGGTAAAATAAAAAGGATAATAATATTTGATATTATTATAAAGGTAGAGAAGAGAATATGATAATAATTAATTAAAGAGTTTAATTAATTATGATCAAATAAAATTGTCCGCGGAACTTTTGAGAAATGTTCAGCAAAATTGGACCTAATTGAAATAATGTATTTCATGATTAATTATTATTGTCTTATAAGTGTTTTAGGACTACTATAAGTTTTATAGGACTGGTATAATAATTAATAAGTCCATTGGAGCAATTATTAAGGGCCAGAGGAATGAAGCAGTTGGTCGAAGCCCTTCTGTAAGGGCCACATGCCTACCTCATAACAGAAGGCCTTAATGGCCTATTTAATGGACCAAATTAATTTATATATGTTACATAAGTGTTATGGAACCCACATATTTAATTTGTTTTGATTTGGAATCCATTTGGGTATTTAAATCTAATTAGTTGCACAAAGGGCCTAGTTTGTGGGTTTTGTGCATAGACTTTTATGAAAAGGTTTAAATTGGATTTAATTAAGCCCAAATGATTATAATTAATTCCAAAGGCCCAATAATTAATTCTCCAGCAATTTTAAAGAGCCCAATCTCATTAAGGAGTTGGAATTTTAACCTAACTATAAAAGGACAACTAATGAGAATTAGGGTTAAGTGATTAAAACAAAAAGAAAGTCTTTTCTCTTAATCTCTCTCTCCCTTTTGCGTCATATCCTAAGCTAGCTCTTGGGAATTTCGGCCAGCCCTAGTTAAACACTAATTTGTTGGTTCAATTTACCCCTCTCTAGTGTGGATTACTCATTGGAGGTGTTCGATTTTGGACATTGTGGTTTGCGACAACCTGGTGCGAAGTAAAATCAACTATTCAACAAAAATCAAAGGTGATTTTTCTTATTCTCATATAGTTATATTGTGTAACCGTTAAAATCTAACAATTATGTGGTTAAACAACAAAAAAATGGCTACCTAAAGTTGATAAGTGTGAATTATATATAGTTTTTGATATGTTTTTATTTGTGTTATTTAGTTGTTTTAGTTTTATTTAGGTTAAATTCAAGTTAATTTGTTAATATTTATGTTTTTGAAGTTAATTTTATGTTTTGTTTGATTTTTTAGGTTTAAATTGTTAATAAAGGGCTTAAATTGCAAAAAGGATAAAGTTTAGGGCCAAAAGTGCAAATATGAAGATTGTTACGAGAAAATTGGTGTTCATTCCAGAGCCTTCACACGTGACCACGTGAAAATACTGAAGAATTCCACCCGTGGCCACGTGAAGGTTTGATACTTCGAGGACATGGCCACGTGAAGACATAGAACATAAAAAGCCATGGCCATGTGAAGGACTTTTGGAGGAAGACAAGGAAAACACGTGACCACGTGGATTCCAAGTGAAGGACCACACATGGCCATGTGTGAAGAAAAGCCTAGAGAACACGTGACCACGTGTTCTAATACACGGTGAAGGGTGTGGCCACATGATGTTATTCCCATTGAGCGAAGGATTTTTGTCGAACTTCCTATTTTGGGCAGAAATTACTTCCTATTAAATTCTAAGAGTTTGAGAAGGAATTTATGACTTCTTTGGCCTATAAATAGGAAGCTAAAACACAGAAGAAGGGATGAATCCTGAGCATTAAGCTTTGTTTTCTTAGTTTGTTCTTACGTTCTTTATTTTACTGTTTTCTTCAAAACGTTGTTTTAATTTTAAGAATGGTTTGTGAGTAGTTTTCTTTAACTTCTGCTAAAGGATACTTGAATCCTTAACTTGTATTGTTATGACTTAAGTTTGTTCTTTAATTTTCAATGCAAGTTGGTTATTTCTTAGTTCTTAAACATAATCTTGTTTTTACTCAATTTTAAGTTGATTTTTAACTTAATTAAGCATTGGTTAATAAATTGATTTGAATTGATTATTGGCTTGCATACTCTTAGGTTAATTTAGTTGGATTAATCTATGATTATTATCTAAATAAGCTATAATTGTGTGTTAATTTGAGTAAGTTAAGATTAAGAAAAGGGTAACTAAGAATAGGTGAAAGTTAAATCTCTTGAGAAAGGTTTTAATAGACATCTAGGAGACTTAATTCAGTTCTTTATGCTAAGTGTTAAGTTTATCTGAATAAGAAAATTTGATGCTTGGAATGATAATCTTGAATAAAGTTATCTGGCTTTATTAAACTGAATTCTCCATAATCACTTATATGTTTTCTTTTATTTAAGTTATAGCAATACTTGTTAAGGTGGATAGTCCTTTAGTGAAAGTTGTTTTTAATATTGATTTTCACCTCATTCAATTTACTTGCTTTCAATAGATTTCTTTTTTACTTTAGCTTTTTCAATTGTTTTATTTTGGTTTTAAATTATTGTTTTTATTTTTAATTCTTTAATCATCATAAATTTAGGATTTCTCTTCTCTCTTTTGCACACAAAAATTGGCTTTGAAATTAAAATAGCACATACAAGCACAAGTTTCCCTAGGATTCGATATTTTGGGTCATAATCGTACTTTCCTATATTACTAGCCGATCTAGTACACTTGCTAGACACCGGTCAAAAGTCAAAAAGGGTTAGTCTGTTTAAGCAAGTAAAATTGGCTATATTCTAGTACCCTTATCATTTCTCATGCATAACTTATACTAAATGTAATATCAAAATTTACCAAAAACAAGTTCTAGAGTATATGGAATATCAAGGCTCTCATACAAAGAAAGATATCAATGTAAAAGGCTTCAAAAGCTCACTTAGCTTTAGGTCAAATTACTCTATGCAATGATTTACCAAAATAATCATATTTACGTGTGAAAAGATAAACAACTTAAAAAGAACCTATACTAAAGTGCTTTGTCAAATCATAACTCTCACTATGTACATAAAGATGTCAAAGTAAAATAAACATTGATAATCCTCAAGAGTTTTGCTAACTAGACCAAAAATCTTATGCTAATGAAGTTGTCTCATGTTACATTACCAAACATTCATCAACTACAAAAGCTCCAAAATTAAGCAAACTAACAATAACCTAAAAATCTTACATGCATATAAAAATACATAAGTGAAAACACAATGCAATTACTATTTATAACCTAACATATGCAAAACATAGGCACCTATTCCCCACACTTAAAAGACACAATGTCCCCATTGTGTAAGAAAATCACAAAAACAGAACACATATCACAGTCATATAATACATACAAACACAAACACAACAACAAAATAAAAGTAGGAGAGAAAGGAACGTTTACTCAACTTATCCACTAGGGGACCCCAGAGGTGAAGGAGTGAATTGAACTTTCTGCTGGCAGAAGAAGGATAGCAATTTGCGGCTTAAACTCTTGGGACTCTTATGCATTTGTTGCAAAGTAACCTCTAGTGAATCCATACGTGCCGCCATACTTTGGTTCGCAGCTTCGATACCATCTAAACGTGACAGAACCTGCTGCTTACCAGCAATATCACCTTGCCCAACACTATCACCTTGTACAGCACCTGAATCACTAGCATTTCTAGCTACATCTTTATCATCAAAGCCATCTAAATCACTAGATGTTGCAGTAGTAGAAGATTTAGGATCGCATCTAGGTCCAACACCCTGCGCAAAATGTGAAATAAACTATGGAGGCCAAGTTACTTTATCTAATACATATGAATTGCGCAAGCATTTGACATCCATGAGAGCAACTGACTCATTTTCATCCAAAGTAAAGTTTGCCAAATCTCCTAAACACCCTAAAATAATATCGGTAACCATGTGACACATGTCCTCATTGTGTAAGAAAATCACAAAAATATAACACATATCACAGTCACATAATACATACAAACACAAACACAACAACAAAATAAAAGTAGGAGAGAAAGGAACGTTTACTCAATTGGTCCACTAGGGGACCCCAAAGGTGAAGGAGTGAATTGAACTTTCTGCTGGCAGAAGAAGGATAGCAATTTATGGCTTAAACTCTTGGGACTCTTATGCATTTGTTGCACAGTAACCTATAGTGAATCCATACGTGCCGCCATACTTTGGTTCGCAGCTTTGATACCATCTAAACATGACAGAACCTGCTGCTTACCAGCAATATCACCTTGCCCAGCACTATCACCTTGTACAGCACCTGAATCACTAGCATTTCTAGGTACATCTTCATCACCAAAGCCATCTAAATCACCAAATGTTGCAGTAGTAGAAGATTTAGGATCGCATCTAGGTCCAACACCCTGCGCAAAATGTGAAATAAACTATGGAGGCCAAGTGCCTTTATCTAATACATGAGAATTGCGCAAGCATTTGACATTCATGAGAGCAACTGACTCATTTTCATCCAAAGTAAAGTTTGCCAAATCGCCTAAACACCCTAAAATAATATTGGTAACCATGTGACACATGCCTACCATTTTGGTCCTAGCAATAGATGCATGATATAAACCATCAAAAATAAAATCTATGGAATAAGGTGTTTTGCGTGAAAGCATCAAATCAAGCACAAACAAATCTTTAGTTTTAACTTTGGTACTCTCAAATCTCCTAAACAAGGCATGACAAACATATTTATGAAATAAAATAAAGCATCATCCTTGATAAGTCAATTTGGGGCATTTTTGTTATTAAATACATCTAAGCCGGTTAATTTATTCCAAACAGGCTTGTGATCAAACATATTAGAATTAAAGCGTTTTCCGTTTAAAGGAAAGCCAAACCATTCATGCATTTTGTCAAAGCCAAAGACAAATTCACAGCCTTGATGTCTAAATTTTAACTAAGTCTTTTTATTATCCACATAAGCCAAAGTGACAAAAAATTCAACTGCCCAATCTTTCCTAACAGGCAAGGTCATACTAGCAAAATTTCCCCACTTCATATATTTAATATACTTATCAAATTGTGCAGTAAGCCTTAGATCATTAAGTAAAGTAAAACATCAATGAAGCATACCCACATAACTTTTTTTATTGAAAAATTGGAATTTTTTACCTTCTTCGTCAGTGAAGATGGGAAAAGGACACTCAAACCTATCTTGAAGGTAATCAGCAGTAGGAGGTGGTGAACTTGGCCCTTCCACGGGTTTCTTGTCTTTACATCCCACCATTTTTGTGCAACCCATTATGAACTTCTTGTGAGAAATGAACTGAAATCACAAAATCAAGCAAAGAAGAAAGAAAAATAACCACCAAACCAAGTAAAACACACCCACAAAACCAACTAAGGAAGAAAAGATGAGAAGAAGAAGAAGAAGAAGAAGAACTATAAAGGAAAAACCCTAGAAAATTTTAAGAACAGCTAAAATGGGAAGATGGAACGGTTAGGGTAGGGTTTTAAGTATTTATAGGGAAGGTGAACAGGCTGGAAAATAGCCATATTTTAAAAATTCATGCTTCGTCGCGACCTCGCGACGTATGTTACGATCACGATAGATCACGATGTCCCAAACCTGCTAAGCTCGCAAGTCTGGCACACTCGTGACAGTTACTAAATTCTTATTCTCGCCATGCACCAGTCATGAGGACGATTATGTCGTGCTCGCGACAGTACCCTTCATTCCAACCCTCACATCCAAGTTGCGCTCGCAACAAGGAAGATAATACATGTTTTAACTTTTTAACCCCCTGTTTTTATATATATGTGTGTGTGTGTGTATTGAAAATAAATGTAAGTCATATAAAATAACCTGTAAAATAAAATAAAAAAATTAACTGTGTAAGTATTCCAAAGAAATTGAGAGATGAACAAAGAAAAATAAAAATAAAAACATACAACTAAAAATAGAAAGTAAACCTACGAATAACCACTAGGTCAATTTCAAAGAGATAAAAGATATCTCTTTGCCCTGTAATGCTCCATCAAAATATATCTTACATCGGTGACCATTAGCTTTAAATAAGTCTCCTTTGCTATTCTTAAGTTCTAAGTATCCATTATCAAAAACTTGTGTTACTTCAAAAGGTCCACTCTACCTACATCTTAATTTTCCAGGGAATAATTTTAATCGAGAATTGAAAAGTAGAACCTTATCCCCAATCTTAAAGCTCTTATACTTAATGTGTGCATCATGCCATTTTTTAGACCTTTCCTTATATATACATGCATTTTCATAGGAAAGAAGATGCAACTCATTAAGTTCATTTAATTGAAAACATCTTTTTAAATCAGCATCTTTTATATCATAATTCAAAGTCTTGATGGCCCAATATGCCCTATGTTCTAACTCAATAGGTAGATGACGTGCTTTCCCATACACTAACCGATATGGAGTCATTCTAATAGGTGCTTTGAAAGCAGTCCTATATGCCTATAATGCATCATCAAGCTTATGCGCCCAATCCTTCCTAGAGTTAGAAACCGTTTTTTATAGTATCCATTTAAGCTTTCTATTGGAAACCTCTACTTGACCACAGGTTTGTGGGTGGTATGGAGTAGCTACTTTATGATGTACACCATATTTATGCAATAATGATGCAAAAGATTGATTAATAAAATGCGTACCTCCATCACTTATAATAGCCTGTGGCACTCCAAATTTTGAGAAGAGTTTCTTTAAAAACTTAATCACCACCTTTGAATCATTGGTTAGTAAAGCTTCAGCTTCAACCCACTTTGAGACATAGTCTACCCCAACCAATATATAAGCTTTCCCAAAAGATATAGGAAATGGACCCATAAAGTCTATTCCCCACACATCAAAAATCTCAACTTCCAAAATATTATTCATAGGCATCTCATCTCTCTTTCCTATATTACTTGCTCTTTGACTCTTATTACACTTAGCTACAAAAGTCCTAGCATCTTGAAATAAGGTAAGCCAATAAAAACCACACTCAAGCACCCTAGAACCAGTTTTTGCACCACCATTATGACCTAAATACAATGATGAATGACAATGAGTTAAAATGTCCACAGTCTCTTCCTCACTCACACACCGTCGTATAACACCATCCCCACTTATTCTAAATAAATAGGCCTCCTCCAATGGGTAGTTTTTAACATCACTAAAAAACTTCTTTTTCTGTTGCCATGTCAATCTATAAGGTATAATTCCTGCAGCAAGAAAGTTAGCAAAATCTGCAAACCATGGCACATATTTACAATTTATTGACATAAGAGATTCATCTAAAAAGGATTCATTGATTTCAGAGCTATCCCCTAGTGGTCCTTCAACATTTTCTAACTGAGATAAGTGATCAGCTACTAGATTTTCAGAGGCTTTCTTGTCTTTAATTTCGAGATCAAATTCTTGCAATAATAGAACCCAACGAATCAACCTAGGTTTGGCATCTTTTTTAGCAAACAAATGTCTTAAAGCCGCATGATCCGTATAGATTATGTTTTTAGATCTTAACAAATAAGACCTAAACTTATCACATGAATAAACAATAGGCAACATTTCTTTTTCAGTGGTAGTGTAATTCACTTGAGGTGGTGATAATGTATGACTAGCATAGTAAATCACATGCAAATGCTTACCAATTTTTTTACCCAACACATAACCTACTGCTAAGTCACTTGCATCGCACATAATCTCAAAAGGTAGTTCCCAATTAGGAGAAGTGATTATAGGTGCACTTATAAGGGATTCCTTTAAAGTATTAAAAGCATGCATACCTTCATCAGAAAATTCAAAAGGCACTTCCTTAACCAACAAATTAGTTAAAGGTTTAGCTATTAGTGAAAAATCCTTAATGAATCGTCTATAAAAACTAGCATGACCTAAGAATGATCTAATGCCCTTAAGTGAAGTTGGTAGAGGTAATTTATCTATTAACTCAATCTTCGCTCTATCCATTTCAATGCCTCTACTTGAAATCTTATGGCCAAGAACTATACCCTCTTCAACCATAAAGTGGCATTTTTCCCAATTAAGTACTAGGTTAGTCTCCTCACACCTAACCAACACTTTATCTAAATTGTTTAAACACAACTCAAATGAGTCACCATAGACAGAAAAATCATCCATGAAAACTTCCATGATGTCCTCAATCATATCCCCAAAGATAGAGGTCATGCACCTTTGAAAAGTTACGGTTGTATTACATAACCCAAAAGGTATATGTCTATAGGCAAAAGTTACATACGGATAAGTAAAGTTAGTCTTTTCCTAATCACTAGGGTATATAAAAATTTAGAAATACCCAAAATACCCATCCAAAAAACAATAATGACAAAAGCCCAGCTACCCTTTCCAACATTTGATCAATGAAGGGTAAAGGAAAGTGATCCTTCCTAGTGGCTGAATTTAACTTTCTATAGTCAACACAAACCCTCCAACCTGTGGTGGTTCTAGTAGGAATAAATTCACCACTCTCATTTCTAACTAACGTCATGCCTCCTTTCTTAGGTACACAATGTATGGGACTTACCCAAGCACTATCCGAAATTGGATAGATAATTCCTGCATCTAACAACTTAATGACATCTTTCTTTACTACCTCTTTCCTATTTAAGTCTCCTTTGTCTATCCACCTTAGGTTGACAATCATCTATCATATTAATCCTATACATGACAATGTTAAGACTAATTCCTTTTAAATTTGAAATTTGCCAACCTATGCTCTTTATTCTTTTTCTAATCACCTCTACTAGCAAAGCTTCCTAATTACTAGTGAGTTTACTAGACACAATGATTGGTAAAGTGTGATTTAAACCTAGAAATGCATACCTTAAATGACTGGGTAGCTCCTTCAACTCTACCATTGGAGGACTTATTATCAAAGGTGGTAAAGGTGCATCATTTCGATATAAGCATTATGGCCTTGCACTCTCTTGCTCTTCCTCTCTACTAACTTCTTCCTTAAGAATCACCTCATCTTGACCTACTTCATTAAAAACATCTGCAACACAAGCATCAATGACATTTACTTTCATGCATATATTTTCATCCATGGGGTATCTTAATGCACTATCCATTCAATACTCTACACTATCATCCCCCACTCTCAGAATTAAAGTACCCTCATAGACATCAACCAATGCTCGACCAGTTCTCATAAAAGGTGTCACTAATATAAATGGGAATTTCACATCATATGTAAAGTCTAAGATAACAAAATCAGTAGGCAAAATGAACTTATCAACTTTAACCAACACATATTTCACTATGCCATATGGTTTCTTAATTGATTGGTCAGCTAATTGTAAAATCATTGAAGACGGTTTAACATAATCTAACCCCAAATTTTCGAAAATAGTTAATGGCATAAGGTTTATGCTTGCTCCTAAATGGCATAAACATTTGGGAAACTCAATATCCCCTAAAATGCATGGAATTGTAAAACTACCATTATCCTTCAATTTAGTAGGCAAGTTATTTGTGATAATATAACTGTATGCCTCTGTCAATTCAATGGTAGAAACATCTTCCCAACTCCTTTTCTTAGCAATTAAATCTTTAAGAAATTTTGCATAATTAGAAATTTGTGTTATAGCCTCAACAAAATTTAAATTAATATGCACATACTTCAATTTGTCAAGAAAATATTGGAATTGCTTCTCTTTGTTTTCTTGCTTTAGGAGTTGTGGAAATGGTGGTTGCAATTGGAAAACTCTCGGCATTTTTACTAGTGGAACCCCTTTCGTCGAGCTCGCGACAGGCATCGTGCTTGTGACAGAAGGCAATCCTATTATAACTGGCGCACACACGACAGGTACTTCACTCATGACAACTGTGGCTCCCTTATCTGTCACGCTCGGGTTAGGTGTCGCGCTCATGACACGAGGCTTATCCTGCCTATTATTTTCCTGCACATTACCAAACTTGTTATTAGAAACAAATTCACTAGTATAAGATTTCCCTAACCTTAAATTTATCACCTTTAAATGTTCTCTCGGGTTGTCCTCCATATTACTTGGTAAATTTCCTTGTAATCGTGATGGAAGAGCCTTGGCAATTTGCCCCAATTGAACTTCTAAATTATGAATTGAGGATACTCGATTCTTTGTTATTTGATCAAACTTAGTTTCCAGCCTCTTCTAGGTCTCCTCTTAAGCACTAAACATCATATTAATTCCCTCCAAAAACCTATCCATCTTAACCTCTAAGGCTCCAAACCTATCTTGAGGTTGTTGAAACCCCCAACCCTATTTTGGTTGCTACTGTTACCCTAGGAAAAATTAGGATGGTTCCTCCAACGGGGGTTATAAGTGTTTGAGTACGGGTTTCCTCATTCTTGCCCTTGGATAAAACTAACTTGCTCTTCCGAACTAGCTATACCCAAATTACACCTCTCACTTCCATGACCTACTTATCCACATATGTTGCACCCACTTTGTGGACTACTTCTTATACCTAAACTATTAATTTTTTGTGTCAAATTCTCAACCTGGGCTTGCAAAGCTACTACTGAATCTACCAAATGAACTCCCTTAGCATTTGGATAACTCATTTCCCTTGCTCTTTTCGGTTGGCCACATGCAGTTGTTCATAGACATCTTCTCTAATAACTCGAATGCAGCCTCCGTTGTCTTCCTCATTAGTGTGCCACCTACTACAGTGTCTATTGTACCTTTAGTAGTTGGATTTACTCTGTTATAAAGGGTTTGCATCAACAACTCCTTTAGAAGATTATGGTATGGGCAACTTCTCTACAATTCTTTAAACCTCCCCGCGCTTCATATAAAGATTCACTATCATGTTGAACAAAAGTAGTGATACCCTTTATAATCTTTATAGTTTTGGCTAGGGAGAAATACTTAGATAAAAATGCTTGGTCTAATTAATCCCAAGTTGTTATAGACCCCCTAATTAGGGAATTCAACCAAGCCTTTTCTTTGTCCTTCAATGTGTAAGGAAAAATCCTAAGCTTAATTGCATCCACCGAAACTCCATTTATTTTAAAGGTATCACATATTTCTAAGAAATTTGCCAAATGAACATTAAGATCCTCATTTGCCAAACCATAAAATTGAATCCTATTTTGAATCATTTGCAAAAGCAATGGTTTAATCTCAAACTGATTTGCGTTTACCGTAGGTCTTACCACCCCTTGCTGAGCCCCACTCAATGCCGGCGTGGCAAAATCCATCAATCGCAATGGATTCTCTTCATCAGCCATGGTCAATCTCCTAATCCGATTTTTCTTCTTATTGGATCTGCGGTTACTCGAAATAAATCTCTCTATCTCTAGATTCAATGGTTCAATATCTTCTTGCGAACTCTGTGTACGAGGCATGAACTATCAAATCCTGAAAATACACATCAAAACAAACAAACAAAAACAAATTAAATATCGTAATTAAAAATCTTAAATCAAAATTCATAATGAAATAATTCAACCATACAGTCCCCGGCAACGACGCCAAAACAAATAAAACATCCACAAACACACAAAACACATAAAAGCAACAAAATACACATAAAATTCCAAAATAATAAACACTATACTAAATAAAAATACACATGAAAACACAATATTTATGAGCTTTTTAAGCTCATATCATATAAGCACAATGATATTATCAGTCAACCCCTCAGGAAAAGCACACTCATTAACCCAATTCTTACAACTAACAAAGATATCATCACCAGTAACGTGATAAAAGTTTTGAAAAAAGGCCGAATTCATACCATCAAGTCTAGAGGCTTTGTTAGGATGCATTTGAGAGATTGCTTTCTTAAACTCATCCATAGAAAATTGTTCCATCAACATGGCATTATCAGCCATAGAAAGTTAAAAATCAATAAGGCTGATAACTGGATTAGTATCCATAAGAGAAGGTTTAAATAGATCATCAAAATAAGATTGTACCATTTATGCTAGACCATCTGTATCTGAGATCCACTCCATGCCTCAACTAGATTATGCTTATGCCTTACCGAAGTGTGTTGATGACAATACTTTGAATTTCTATCTCTGCCTTTTAGCCAAAAGGTTTTTGCTCATTGTTTCCAATAAATTTCCTATTGCTCTAGAGTTAACAAAGTGTCTCTTTTGGTAGCTGGAACATATGCCACTTTACTGCAATCATCAAAATATTGATACGATACCAACGTGTTATACAAAGATGTAATACGAGGCCAAAAGCTACCAGTTCAATGCTACCTCCACTCCTACAAAGCTTTACAGATCTCCCCACGTTATCGATTAGACTACTAGTTGTTGAGTGCCAATTAACAGTGAACACCTAAGAGATATCATCACACAACAACCATTCATTTTCAAACTTAAAATGCCTTTTATTAGAAGCATGAAGAAAATATTAAATATCCAAAAGAATAGGATTATGATCAGAGATCGGGGCCATCAAATTTAGCAAGTCACGATGGGTAAAAGCATTTCTCTAACCCTCATTTACAACACATTTATTGAGTCTTTCTTTAAGAATAATCTCATTTCCCCTGGATCTTTCCTAAGTGAATTGACTATTTCGAAGTGAAATATCAACAAGACCATATAAAATCAAGGTATCTTGAAAACCTGCACATAGCGACGTTGGATAAGGAAAGCCTCCTCACTTCTCCAACCTTTCCAAAAGTTCATTAAAATCTCCTATGATAGCCCAAGGAAAATGATAATGAGATGCCAAATTAGATAATAGAGCCCAAAAATCCTTAAGCCTATTCCTCTCTAAAAAACCTTAGAAGCCAGTTAATCTTTACCTTCCCTTCGTTGGAGAATTAATGATTATATCAAGGAAATTCTGCACAAAACCCTCAATCACTACATCACTTATACTATCCTAAAGAACCATTAAACCTCCACCTCTACGCAACTGATAAACCTTAAATCCATTATTAAAACCAATCCTTCTTTTGACTTTTTCAATCTTTACTCCATTTACCAGAGTTTAATAAAAAAAATCATGTTTAGCTTAAACTTGCGAACCAGCTCCCAAAGAGCTAAAACTGCCCAGGGGTTACCAAGTCCCTGGTAGTTCCAGCTTAAGATTTTCATAATTCTCGATGGACTTAATCATCAGGTCTCATCGATAAATTAGAAGTAGCATGAACAGAAAAAAGATGAAGAAAAACCACCAACTCTCTGTTCACTCAAGTTATAGAATGAACAAAGTCTTTTATTTCCTTCATCAAAAATCAAAACATCCTCCTCTTGTACAATCATAGTTTCGGGCCCCCCATTTGATCCTAACTTATTCCTCATATTAAGATTTGACCCACCATCATACTTCATTTGATCCCTACCCCATTCACTTGCACTGATTTATTCATTAGGATCCCCACTTTTATAGGGAACAAATAAGGAACTATTGAAATGTAAACACTAATGTTTACCCTTAACCTTACCTAAAACCTCACCCCTATCACCTTCAAAGATACTCTTTTGATATGTACTTAACCACATACTTACTAGAATAACATTTCGATAAGGCATTGTTCTAAGGGATATATCCCTGTTAAGTTAAATCTCCTCTAATTTTAAAGAAAGCCTTAATTTACAAAAGCTCTCTAAGTGTCCTAAGAGCCTGTAAATAAAGAAAACACATTAAAATGTTCATAACAAAATTTAGCATAAGCAACTCCACCATCCAATCTATGTAGCTTCTTCCTTTGAACTAGCAGCTTCCTTATATCCATTCTAATCCTTAGTCTCATATAATTGCTAGTACCTATAGCCAAAGATTTGGCATCATAAGATAAAAATGTGATAATAAAGTAACCAAACTTCCTCACCATCAATTTCGTCATAAAACCAAAAGGTAAATCTTACACCTACACCTATATACCACACAGATGGATGGAAACAATAAATGAATCCTCCCTTTTTATCAATCTGTGAACAAGTAACAAGTGATTATTAAAATTTTTCTTTCTTTTCCTCATTGTCCCCTTTGATAGTCCAACCATCCTCCTCATCTTCAGACAAGTCAGCAAGATTCAACACCTATTCCATCTCAAAGCCGAAAACTCAAAAAACCAAGCCAAAAACATGAAAAATAACTCAAAGCAATCTATCAAACAGGCAGATAACTTATAGCACACTTATCTTATAACCTATACATATCACTTTATTGATCTTATTACACAAGGTTTATTGTACAACTTAAACATAAACCAACTATACAGAGAACATATATTCATACTTAATCCACAAGAGTGCTATATTATGAAAATTTTACAATATAAATTAGAGTCCCTTTACAAAAAAACAACAACTAATTAACATCTTTACATACAATATTCCTAATATCATAAAAACTTCATTATATACAAAGATTCCAAAATAAAAGTCTATACTCGTCTCTCTCATTGACTTGAGTTAGCCATCCAACTGCAGATATCACCCTAACAACCTACATGGATGAAATGCCCATGCTAAGCTATAAAGCTTAATAGGAAACATAAAATATGAGGATGACCTCTATTAAAGGTCATAAGTATACAAATAAATACAAGCATATCTTTAAGCACAGGAACCAATCATATACAAACATATTCACAACATACCTTATATACTATAATATCATTGCTATACTTATAATCATCACCAATTCCCTATTAATATTTAATTTGATTATTGGTTTTTACTCTTATTACTATTCATTTAACATAGAGAATCTTATACCTTAAACTTACTTTTGGAATTTTGTACATTATTCTTGTCTAATCACTTGACTTACTAGTCTTTCTTGATTGTGCATCAATATAGATTTTCAAACAATCATTAACTATACTTTTGATTTATCACTTATATAGTTCCACTATAATCCTTAAATTTCCTTTATAAACATATATAAATCTTAAAGCATGGTAATATGATTTTAAATTTCCTATAGAGAACATTATAGATCATTGAACGCTAGGTTAATAAATTAGATCTTATACACCATTGAATACCATTAATTTTCATACCTTTTTAGGATGATTCATAAGCTATTATATTAAGACCAATAATAACAACCTTACTTATGGTTATTCTTATTAAGGCAATTCTTCCTCTCCTTGGTTATTTTTTGGATTCTTCATGCATTAAATTATTATCTTACTTCCATCTCAAGTCTAAATCATATAGAGTTTAACACTATCAAATTCATAAATTGTTTATATTTACATACAAGATTGTATATATATTATTTCCAAAAAGAAAACAACAAATGAGTAACTAAGAAAATCATACAAGTCATTCAATAATAAGGCTTATGATCACAAGAATATTTGTATATCATCAATTTATTCAAAGCATTAATATAATGCAAGTTCACCATTTACCAAAACTAGCATGTATTATTATTTTTTTTTATTTTTGTTGTTGTTGTTGTTGTTGTTGTTATTATTATTATTATTATTATTATTATTATTATTATTATTATTATTATTATTACTATATTCACAAATTTACTATATGGCCTTCTTATAGATGCATGTTCTATATGTAATTAAAAAGGAAATCTATAGATAAAATATTATAAGTCCATTAACACATTCATGCTTTATGAAACTTTAATTTAAACAATTAAAATTCTCTTAACTTTTTTATAAAGCCTGCACCTTTTTTAATGATGTGGATATGGGCTCAGAGCATACCCAAAGGTATGAGATCAGAAAATATCCAAAGATATGGAAACAGAAGATATTCGAAGATATGAAAACAAAATATATCCGAAGATATGAAATTAGAGGACCCAAATGGGGTCAAACAGAATATGGGACCCAAATGGGGTCAAACAAATAACTTGGACCTATCAAACGAACCTAAAAGGGGTTGGCTACAACCCAAACAGGGTTGTTCAAATTAATGCTAACTTTTAAACCCAAACAGGGTCGCAAAAACTTTTAATTTTTGAGTAGATCCAAATGGGTCAAAATTGTTTTGAAGCAGCTGCAAGGTACCCTTATAGGCATGCCTATCTATCCACATCCTAGATGCAACACAGGCCATTAAATCAATTTACTATATCTAACATTACATTATTTTAGCTTTGGTCAAACGTATACATACATGTTCATGTATACTCCTTTATAACTATGAAAAAGATTAATCATATACCCTGTTCTTGTATAGCATTTCTATTACATATATTCATGTGCATTTATGAGCACAATATACCTTACTTGTTCATGTATGCTTGACTATAGGCATGTCATCTAGCACACTTGATTATTTTTGTTTTGTACTAGTAATCAATCCAAGGTATATAGCTTTTTCCCATATAATATTGATACTTCTCACCATGCTAAGTTAAAAGCCTTCAATCATGTGATATGCATGAATATATCTATAACATATTTAATTTGAAATATACTATATAATTATGACGGATATCAACATGTTTGCATAATCATGTATTCACACACATGCTTCATTATCACTCTCACAGGCTATCTTCATTGCAACAATAATTCCTTAAAACAATACTTAAGTTCATTCTAATTTTGCATTAGCATATCTATACAAACATAAGTATATTTACATAATCATATGGTAAAATACACAACTCTTAGATCTAGATTATCACAATACATCTTATTAAATAACTAATTATGTAAGTTTTCATAATTATTCATGGTAATATAGCTTACTAGTAATGCACCATTTCAATAATGTATAGTTTCTTTAAGCATAACAATAACCTCAAGAAATCAATAATATTTGTGATCATGTCTTCTAATAATGTATACTTAAGTTCATTCATGGTATATTCATGTCTTTTAATATTTGTGATCATTTACTAATTTTATTCTCATATATCATTACATCTAATAACATGTTTAGTGTCACAATTTATCTTCACTTTATATTTAAAATGATTTAAAGCTATTTAAAAAAGGTTAAAAAGGGTTAGACAAACTTTAGTGACACTTGAGGGCTTAAAAATCAAGTTTAGTTGAAGAAGGGAAGGTGTCCTAGTCGTGACAGGTCAGAGATAGTTTTCTGAGTTCATTTTGTATGTGATTTTTGACCTAACAAAATGCATTTTTAGCAAAAGTATCCTCTACAAACTCATTCCCCTATCTTTCTAGTTTTTGGAACAGTAAAAATCATATCAATATCATTTCTATAACTTAAGATATTCACATTTAACCAAATACTATTCTACTAACAGTGTTGTGAACAGGTCCTGAATCAAGCTAAATTTTGGCAAGTTTAAGGATAAAATTAGGCTTTACTTTCTTCATACAAATGATACATTTAGAAGAATATTTTCAAAGAATTTAACCTCATAGAATTTCATTCACTATACAAGGAGATATATCATATTTTATACAATCTATTTTAGAACCAAAATCAATAGCTCTATTAATTTTTAATTAAATCTTTGGATGACTTATAGGAATAATTAGATCAAGGTTCCTTTTACAATTTTGTAGAAATAATTCTTATGTAACCTTAGGAATTAGAATTGTCTCAATTAGAGTTTTCTAACTCAACCTATGCTGAAATTACAGCTATTAATTCATAATACTTTTATGTCTCTTTTTTTTATCACCACTTAGAAAATTAATAGAATAAAATCGGCACAAAATTAGACTAACTTTCCTTCATCAAATTTATACTCCTATATATCTATTTTACCCGAAATTTTATATCATAGGATTTTGACTTGTCTACCTCAACGTATACCCGAAATACTAAAATCTGCCCTTTAACAATAGCCAATAGTTCCTATGAAATTCAAGCTAATTTTTAAGAAAGTTAAAAGCCAATTCAGAAATGGCTTCCCTCACCAAAAATATAAATTAATGTCTTGAAAAAAATTACCAAGTAGAATCATTTAATTTACTATCCTAAAACTCAAGATATTAACAAAAAATACAGCTACGTCAAGTAAACTTAAACCCAAAATTTTTATGAAAGCTTGAATTTTAACTTAAACTTTATAATTTTTATTCCTTATGAAATTTCACCTCATTTTAAACACATACAAGACCAAAATTTACTTTTCAAGACTATAAATCATAACACAAATGTCAAAGACATTCATTGAATATAATAAATCCATATTTCTAATAAAGATTATAACATGCAAAAATGGTTGAGTTTCCAAACCTGAAATTTACTTCTTCTTCTACAAATATCTTCTCCTTTTTCTTCACATTCTACTTCTAGCCTTGATCCTTGCTAACCATCCATGCATGCAACTAAAAAGGAGAGGGTTTAACTTAAGTATAGTGGCTGGATTTGCAAAAGAGATAAGAAAGAGGAATGAAAGAGATGAAGAGTTGCAGATTTTACATTAAGATAGAGAAGAGTAAAGTGGAAAATAGGCTTTTTCTTTCTTTCTTTTGTTCAAACATCTCCCATCCCTAACACCTTAAGCCCCTTTTATGCTTATTTTGCATGTCATTTTAAATGGAGAATGACATTAACAATGGCCCACCTCAAATTACTTCAAAATCCCTCTTTAATTTGCATGTCATATATTGACCCCACTCATTACTTTATTTCAATTTCAACCCCATCATATTCTATCTCTTATGAAATTAACCTCACTTAATTATTATTCCAACATTGGCCCCTAACTTTACATCCTCTTTTAAAATTCATACCTTACAATTCACATATTAATCATATATTTAATTACAATGTAATAACACTTATGTCCCAATTAATCTCTTAACAATATTTTAGTCCAATTATACACACTATATACTATAATATCAATTGACTATTACACCTGTGATCACATAAGACCATGAATTTACTAGATCTTAACTACTAATAATTCATCCAATAATGATTAGTTAGACTTTAATAACATGTTATTGCCATTGAATTCCACTAGGACCTATTTTGGGTCCTTACAAATCTCTTCCCCTTAAGAAATTTTATCATCAAAATTCGTACCTGTATTGCTTACTCAAATGCATCACTATAATTCTTATACTTCTATGTTTAATGTTCTAAACTTTTAATCCAAGATATCTCTACCAACTGCCCTTAATGCTTACTTTAACTTAATTCGCTTCTCTTATAACTCAATCTCTATATAAGAGCAATCTTATCATACAATTACATCATTACTATGCTCAACATATAGCCTGTCAGTTTCCCTTTCAATTAGGCTAGTACATGCAATATGATGCTTGATGCTATGCTATGGAGGAATAATGCTTTCATGTATGCAATAAGATGCAAATGCTTATTCTTGTATGCTATATATGTTTTGCCCCATCCCTTGTGAAATGTTTAGTCATTGCCCATACTAGATAAGGAAACACTAATAGATATATAGAGCATCATAATTAACCTCAATTTCCTCATGGCAACTTTATGTATAAAATATTTTATCCACCATATATAAAATTTCCTCATGCACCATATTAAAATAATCTATATATACTCTAATCACACCATATACTATAATCCCAAACACTTTTAACATGCATATATCATGTAGTATTTGATCT
This sequence comes from Excoecaria agallocha, assembly GCA_037975025.1. Classification (NCBI taxonomy): domain Eukaryota; kingdom Viridiplantae; phylum Streptophyta; class Magnoliopsida; order Malpighiales; family Euphorbiaceae; genus Excoecaria; species Excoecaria agallocha. The sequence continues at coordinate 4,713,257 of CM075823.1, read as the reverse complement.
GAAATTAATATCCTAAGAAAAATACTATCATACATATAGTCCATTTTCAAAACTTCAATCATATACATTTACCCTCATATATACTGTTATTCATATATCCTCATCATCAAATTCTATCGAATCATCTCATTTCAGTCTAACCATAGCAAAACAAAGATATCTACATTGGCCAACACTCTAAAACTTCATATGACAATAACTCTAGACATTTATAGCCCAAAAACGGCTAAACCTAGGCTCTAATACCACTAATTGTAACACCATTATCCTATAACCTATATATATCACTTTATCCATCTCTTTACACAAGTTTTACTATGCAACTTAAACATAAACAAACAATACATAGAACATAGATTCATACTTAATCCACAAGAGTGCTATTCTATTAAAATTTTAAATATACACTAGAGTCTCTTTAAAAAAAATAAAACAATTGATTAACATATTTACATACAATATTCCCAATATCACAAAAACTTCATTATATATATATATATATATTCTAAAATAAAAGTCTATACTAGTCTCTCTCATGGACTTGAGTTGGCCATCCAGCTGCAGTTATCACCCCAACAACCTACACGGATGAAACACCAGTGCTAAGCTATAAAGCTTAGTAGGGAACATACAATATGAAGATGACCTCTGTTAAAGGTCGTTAAGATGAAAATACATACAAGCATATCTTTAAGCATAGGAACCAATCATATATACACATATTCACAATATACCTCATGTACTATAATATCATTGCTATACTTATAATCATCACAATTCCTGATTAATATTCAATTTGATTATCGATTCTTACTCTTATTACTATTCATTTAACATAGAGAATCATATACCTTAAACTTACTTTTGGATTTTTGTATGTTATTCTTGTCTAATCACTTGACTTACTAGTCTTTCTTGATTTTACATCAATAGAGATTGTCAAACATTTATTAACTATACTTTTGATTTATCACTTATATACTTCCACTATAATCCTTAAATTTCCTCTATAAAAATATATAAATCCTAAAGCATGGTAATATTATTTTAAATTTCCTAGATAGGACATTGTAAATCATTGAACTCTAGGTTCATAAATTAGATCTTATGTACTATTAAATACCATTAATTTTCATGCCTATTTAGGATGATTCATAGTTTATTATATTAAGACCAATAATAACAACCTTACTTATGGTTATTCTTATTAAAGCAAATCTTCCTTTCCTTTGTTATTTTTCGGATTTTTCATGTATTAAATTATTATCTTACTTCCATCTCAAGTCTAAATCATATAGAGTTTACCATTATCAAATTCATAAATCATTTACATTTACATACAATGTTGTATATATATTATTTCCAAAAAGAATACAATAAATGATTAACTAAGAAAATCAAACAAGTCATTCAATAATAAGGCTTATGATCATAAGAACATATGTATATCATCAATTTAGTCAAAGCATTAGTATAATGCAAGTTCACCATTTACCGAAACTAGCATGTATTATTATTATTATTATTATTATTATTATTATTATTATTATTATTATTATTATTATTATTACTATATCTATCAACATCTAAGATTTAACACAAGCCATTAAATCAATTTACTATATCTAAAATTACATTATTTTACTTTGGTCAAAAATATATATACATGCTCATGTATACTCCATTGTAACTATGATAAAGATTAATCATATACCATGTTCTTGTATAACAATTCTATTACATATATTCAAGTACATTTATGAGCACAATATACCTCACTTGTTCATGTATGCTTTGCTATAGGCATGCCATCAAGCACACTTGATTATTATTATTTTGTACTAGTAATCAATTTAAGGTATATTGCTCTTTCCAATATAATGTTGGGACTTCTCACCACGCAAAGTTAAATGCCTTCAATCATGTGATATGCATGAATATATCTATAACATTTTTATTTTAAAATATACTATATAATTATGACGAATAACAGCATGCTTGCATAATCATCTATTCACACACATGCTTCATTAGCACTTTCATAGCTATCTTCATTGCAACAATAATTCCTTAAAACAATACCTAAGTTCATTCTCATTTTGCATTAGCATATCTATACACACATAAGTATATTTACATAATTATGTGGTAAATACACAACTCTTAGATCTAGATTGTCACATTACATGTTATTAAATAACTAATCATGTAAGTTTTCATAATTATTCATGGTGATGTAGCTTACTAGTAATGAACCATTTCAATAATGTATAGGTTCTATTAGCATAACAATAACCTCAAGAAATCAATAATAATTGTAGGTAACATTTTAATATTGAACTATCATATATATATATATATATATATATATAACTACATTTCAATATGTTCACATACACACACATCCTTAAGCATTCATGGTATATTCATGTCTTCTAATGTTAATGATCATTTACTAATTGTATTCTTATATATCATTACATCTAATTACCTGTTTAGTATCGCTATTTATCTTCACTTTATATTTAAAATGCTTTAAATCTACTTAAAAATGTTTATGCAATTTTTGGTGACAATTGAGGGCTTAAAAATCAAGTTTGGTTGAAGTAAGAAAGGTGTCTTAGTTTTGATAGGTCATAGAAAGTTTTCCTAGTTCGTATTTTATGCAATTTTTGTCCTACCAAAAGGAATTTTTAGTAAAAGTGTTATGCTACAAACTCATTTCCCTATGTTTCTAGTTTCTAGAATAGTAAAAATCACTTCAATATCATCTCTAGAACTTAAGATATTTATATTTAACTAAATACTATTCCTACTAATAGTGCTACGAACAGGTCTAAAATCAAGCTAAATTTTGACAAGCTTAAGGGTAAAATTAGGCTTTACTTTCTTCATACATATGATATATTTAGAAGTCTCTTTTTCATAAAATTTAACCTAATAGAATTTTGTTCATTATACAAAGAGATATCATATTTTCTACAATCTATTCTAGAACCAAAATCAACTGCTCTATTAATTTTTAATTAAATGTTTAAATGACTTATAGGAATAATTAGCTCTATGTTCCTTTTACAATTTTGTAGACATAATTCTTATGTAACCTTAGAAATTAGAATGGTTTCAATTATAGTTTTCTAACTCAACCTATGCTGAAATTACAGCCATTAATTCATAATTCTTTCATATCTCTTTTTATTAAACACCACTTAGAAAATTCATAGAATAAAATGGGCACATAATTAGACTAACTTTTTCCCATCAAATTTTTACTCTTATGTATGTAGTTTATCAAAAATTTTATATCATATCAATTTGACTCCTTTACCTCGACTTATGCTCAAGATACTAAAATCTACCCTTTAACAATAACCAACAGTTCCTACAAAACTCAAGCTATTTTGACGGAAAGTTAGAGGTCGATTCAGAAGCGACTTCCTTCTACAAAAATATACATTAATATCTTGAGAAAAATTACCAACTGGAATCATTCAATTTACGATCTTAAACATAAAATATTAAGAAAATAATACAGCTAATTTAAGTAAACTTAGACCTAGAATTTTGATGAAAGCTTGTATGTTAACTTAAACATTATAATTATTATTCCTTATGTAATTTCACCTCATTTTAAACACATGCAAGACAAAAATCTACATTTCAAGACTACAAATCATAACATAAACCTCAAAGACATTCATTACATATAATAAATACATATTTCTAATAAAGATTATAACATGAAAAAATGGTTGAGTTCCCAAACCTAAAATTTACTTCTTCTTCTACAAATATCTCCTCCTTTTTCTTCACATTATACTTCTAGCCTTGGTTCTTGCCAACCATCCATGCATGCAACTAAAAAGAAAAGGGTTTAACTATAGTATAATGGCTGGATTTGTAAGAGAGATAAGAAAGAGGAATGAAAGAGATGAAGAGTTGTAGATTTTACATTAAGAGAGAGAAGAGTAAAGTTAAAATTAGTCTTTTTTCTTTCTTTTGTTCATGCATCTCCCGTCCCTAACACCTTAAGCCCTTTTTATACTTGTTTTTCATGTCATTTTAAATGGAGAATGACATCAACAATGGCCCACCTCAAATTACTTCAAAATACCTCTTTAGTTTGCATGTCATATGTTGACCCCACTCATTACTTTATTTCAATTTCAACCCCATCAAATTCTATCTCTTATGAAATTAACCCCACTTAATTATTATTCTAACATTGGCCCCTAACTTTACATCCTCTTTTAATTTAGCCCTCAAACTAATTTTCCCTTTTCAATTATACCCTTATAAAATTCATACCATATAATTCACTTATTAATCATATAATTAATTACAATTTAATAACACTTATGTCCCAATTAATCTCTTAACTATATTTTATTCCAATTATGCACACTATATACTATAATATCAATTGAATATTGCATTTGTGATCACATAAGACCATGAATTTACTAGATCTTAACTACTAATAATTTTTTCAATAATGCTTAATTAGATTTTATTAACATGTTATTGCCCTTGAATACCACTGGAGCCTATTTTGGGTCCTTACACAACTATTGTTCCAAAAAGCAAATTTTTTTGCAAAAAATCAATATTAATTTGTAGCCATTACTACTAAGCTATCACTTCACTGATTTTGTTAATAGAGTTTCCCCTGTGGAGTATGAACTTATGTTAATAGTTTAAAATTTATAAAAGTACTATTAATTATTATGCAATTTTTGAAATTTAACAATATATAATTTTTGATAAAATTCTTTATATTTTAAAATAAAAATATTAATTTCAATAAATTTGATGCGATTGCCCTTAGTATCTAATTTATCTCTCTTAATATTTATCTTCCAACTATAAATGGATTGATAATGTTTTTTATTTTTTTAAAAAAAACAAAATTTATTAATTGGACTAAAAAATGCAATGTATGATTAACAAAATCACCTCTATTTCAATTTTTTATAAAGCTCTAACGATGTGAATGCTAACAAAAAATTAATGCTTTAATCAAATTGATGATATATAATTATAGAATAATTATATAAGTAGATGAACCAATTGATTAAATATCATTAATTTTTTTATTTGAATTAATTAAATATCATCAATTTCTTTTCTTTGGATCACCTGCATGTACAAGTCTGTAACACCCTAATCTAATGCCTTTATCATGTATCATGTTATCTCTTTCAATCATATAATAGTAGGTTATTAACCCAAAGTTGTATACATTTATAATATCAAATAGCCTATAGCATCAATTAGATATTTCCCATAACTTCAGTCACTTAAATATGTATGCATAATGTCTTATTCTATAACATACTCATCATTTTCATGTTAGCATAACTGTCTTAACTTCATATATTATCCTGCATAACATTTATCCATTAATCAAGCATATTTATGACTATGCATTCTAGCTACTATATGCATGCATGCTTTAGCATTCTTTCACTGAAATTATTACATCACTTACTTTATATTACATATATATATATATATATATATATATATATATATATATGATAGCCCTTTTGATACATATTAAACGTGCAAAGAAATTGCACCAAAATCAAAAAAAACCCTACATCAACTTCTATGACCTAGGTGTTGGCCTGTCCTGATGCAGAAATCGTTCCTGAGCAAAAGCTTTCACAGCAGTACCTACACAGATTAAATAACCCGTGCTAAGCTATAAAGCTTAGTGGGGATACTAATTTTGAAAAACAACAACTCACAACGATTGACGGAATCATATAACATACAAAAGTTGATAATAACAAGAATGACATATTTAAAATAAATAAAGGACAGAATAAAATATCATAATCAATAATCAAATCTCATATTTATATTAACATGCTTGAAATTAAAGCATAACGTAGGAGGATTAGTATCAAAAGTATCCAGCTATCACATATGCAATGGGAAATATAGTTAAATATATTATCTCATGTATCATGCTTTATTTATCTAAAATTTACTGTAACGCAATAACACAACCGTTTAGCCTGCTTAAGTTCTAAAGGTGGATAACGGGATCGGTGGATACCCGAAGGTATCAAATCGGTGGATATCTGAAGATATCAAAACTATGGACCCAAACAGGGCCGACTGTACGGTGGACCGGTCAAGGACCCAAACGGGGTCAAGAAACAACCCAAATGGGCTGTGCAAGATCCAGCAGGATCAACTATACTGTGGACCTAAAAAGGTCGACTGTGGCAGTTGCAATATCCCTATAGGCGCCTATCTATCCACAATTGAACTATAACTGCAGGCAAACTCTATTTAATCTTTCTTTTCATATATCATGCTTACACTTATGGTGTTCATTTTGCACATGTATAATCATATGATAGCTATATTGTTACGATAACATAACTGCATATGTAAGTTCATTTAATGATACAATAACTTTTTACCTACTATCATTAGATATCTCATGTTAGCATAATCATGATATGTTAATCAAGTGATGCATCATACCTATTCAAGTGCTCATCATTAATACTTTACAATATAGCATATCGTATATATATATGTCATCATGTATACAATACATAATCCCTATTGAATAGGAATATATAACATCATAATAATATACTTCATTATGATATCATTCAGGCATCACACATGAATATAGTCATATATCGTATTTCTTGTTTTACAGTATAAGTGCACGTTCAAAAATAATGCACTCTTTCATTAGAGTATGAATATGTAAGATTAATTGCATAAAACAATCATGTACACAAATTTCATCACAAATAAGTGTGAGATATTTTCATCACAAGTCCTTACCCATGTACACGCGTGAATGTATATGTATACATATAATCTTGTATTAATAGTCATATTACCTGCTCTATCCAATTCATTTTGTAACCACATAAACACATATTTAGTTCAATTAATTGAAAATCATAAGATAAAGTACATTAAAAATCTGCACAGGGCAGCCTTCTGGACTCAACTTGTGAGCCACAAATGAATTTGATAATGTCATTTTTAGACCATATGATCTTCTACAATATTATTCCCCTATGTGTCTAGTTTCCATAGCATCAAAATTCACCTTAATATCTTACCTATATCTCAAGATATTTGAAAAATACTATAGGCTGTTCTTGGAACCAAAACAGTATTAGCTGTCACTTATAAAAATTCATAGCATAAAATCAAGAGGGATTTAGACCAACATTTCTTCATCAAAAACGTACTCCTAGGTATATAGTTTACCCATAATTTTACAGAATAAGATTTTGACTTCTCTACTAATACTTATGCCCAAAATACCAACATCTGTACCTTAACAGTCCAAACAGATTCAACGAATTTAATGCTAATTATTTGAAATACTTAGAAATAAAATTAGGCATTACTTCCTTCATATAAAATGTGTATTTATGAGTCTATTTTGCACAGAAATTAATTTCATGTCATTCTGATCGTTGTACATACACATATCTCAATTATTCCCCAACCTGGTCCAGAATCCTAATTTAAAAGTTCTCCTAAATTCAATAAATCATAAAAAATATCTAGATGCAGAATTGAAGGTAGGTTCCTTCTTCAATTTTGTAGGCAAATGTCTTATATAACTACAGAAATTTGATTTGTTACAATTAGAGGTCTTTATTACAAATTACACTAAATTTTCAGTCAATAGGTCAGAATTTTCATCTCATCTCTTCATGCACATTTCATACATTGAACTCTCTTTTAATTACTACAAATTCAATTTAATCACAACAAGTTCCAGCAACCATATTCACATGCAACAACCAAATTCACATGCATTAAGGTAGGCCTAATCCCATACCTTGGCCTAACTTTACTTTAACCAATTAATTTTCAGCAATTCCTTTCCCTTTATCCTTTCTATCTCCTCCTTCTTTAACTACAACACAAATCATCTCCAACCATTATTTCCAGCAATCAAACCCATCTGAAATCCACATAAGGAAAAGAAGAAGAAGAAGAAGAAGATAAAGATATCCAAAATTTAAACCATACCTTTATAATCTATATCAAAATCTTCTTGAATAATTATCATGCATTAAGTTTTCTTTAAGATTTCCTTAGAGATATTGATTAAGCAAGTTTAAGGAATAAGGAAACTCTCCCTCTTCATCAACTCAGCCGACCATCACACACCACCATCTCCATTTTCTCTTTCCATCCACTAGATTAACTTATTTATAATGCTATGGTAAATGTCCTCTTTAATCCTTCAAGGTTTTGCATGTCACATTATTAACACCCACTTCTTTACATGCCACAAATTATTCCCCACAATTTAATTTATTCCTAATTCAACCCCATCATTTAATCTCTTTCTTACATTAGCCTCTCCATTGTTCTCAAATTCTCAATTGACCCCATTAAAATATCATAATTACTAATTTACCCCAAATCAATAATTATACTCCAATTAAACCCTCAATTAAAAATTAAATCACACTAATCAATTTATTTCCCATGCCATTAAAATAAATAAGACATAATTTATCCCTTAATCACCATTAATACGAATTTCTCATTAAATTCTTAATCTTAATCAAATAAAAAACTCCTCTCAAAACATAAAATTCATTTAGGGTCAAGTAAGGGTCTGACAAAGTCAATATTGGAAAAAAAATATAAGTTAAGAAGACCATTTATTTGTATTAAAAATAATTAACAAATGCAAATTTAATATTTTTTAATGGTTAGGTGGAAGATAACGTGAATAATTTGTTCACATTTTCAATTTCTTGTTTATAATATATTTTAAATATTTTGTATTAACCTCCTAATTTGCTGGAACTAGTTTGTTTATTTTGCATGATTTTTTGTGTTTTATTTAATTAAATGAAACATAACTAGAGTTAATTCGATGCACATTAGGCTTATCCTATATGTTAATATTATTTATTTATTTATTTATTTTATGATACTATTTTTTAAAATATTTTGTATTAACCTCCTAATTTGCTGGAACTAGTTTGTTTATTTTGCATGATTTTTAGTGTTTTATTTAATTAAAGGAAACATAACTAGTGTTAATTCAGTGCACATTAGGCTTATCCTATATGTTAATATTATTTATTTGTTTTATGATACTATTTTTTTAATTGCTAATATTGCTATCATGTTTTTAATAGAGCATTAGCTAATGTCAAATCTTAGGATACACATGCATCATGTAATACCGTGTTATTATTAACCTAACTGTATCACGATATCATGCATCACTAATCATGCTTTACTATGTTATTATATCATGGAGCATACTTTAATTGTGTCACACATCTATTAGGTGCTACTATAGTTACTCACATACTTTAACTCTTTAGCTAAACATACATATTAACACTATACAAGTTACTTTAGATTATAAATGTATACATTTACTATTCTATTTACAAAAGTGAGTTTATTACAATCTTGAAATACTCATATTTAATACATCATTACATACAATTACTCTTAGTACCAAAAGTTATACAAAATATATGTAATAATCAAGAAACTTCCTACATCAACTTTTTGTCATAATTGTATTGGCCTTTCCTGATGTAGAGATACATACCTGAGCAAAATTCTTAACTGTTGACCCTACATGGGTAAACAACCCATGCTAAACTATAAAGTTTAGTGAAGAAAAAAAACATGATGAATGACCACTCACAGCGATCATCAACAAACACTCATCATGCATCACAATTATAACGTATGATTTAATAGAAAAAATAGGATAATACAATACAAATCTAAGAGATAAAACAAGATTCAACATTTATATCAACATATAACAATCATTTGATTCATTAATAACAACTAAGCATTGATGCTTGTAATTCAAGTAATAAAATTTTAATTAGCCTGCCTAAGTTTTAAGAGTGAATAACTGGAACAATAAATAACCTTAGGTATCAAAACTATAGATATCTAGAGATATCAAATCTTTGGACCCAAACAAGGCTGAACTATTCTGTAACCAATCAAGGGGACCCGAACAGGGTCGGCTAACATCCCAAATGGGGCTATAAATGATCCAAATGGAATAATCTCTATACATTAAAACCCAAACAGAGTCAAACTATAGTAACTGCAACTATATCCCTATATACATGCCTATTTATCCATAATTGAACTCTATTTGCAGGCATTACTATGTTCATATGCATTCATTATCATACTTATGCTTTTACTATACAGTCTTACTCATAGATAATCATATAATAGGATACATAATCTTAGATGTACATATATGTATATTCAATCTCATATAACAATACAAGTAATTGTAAATGAGAATATATTGTTGTAATCATATACTTTAGCATCTTCACATATAAGCATGAGTATGTAGGCATATTCATGTTATCTCAAATAATTAATAAACATAATATTAGTGCATATGTGCCTTTTGACATGCTTCTTCAACTTTACATACATAAAGCTTTACATTATGAGCTATCATATACCCATTTAGTTATTGTTGTGACCCTAGCAAGTGCACTAGATCGACAAGTAATAAAGTGGGGTATATTTAGGACACTCAATATTGAGCCCAAGGGAACTGTGTGTGTGAAAACTGTGAAAATTAATTGTATGCTAAAGAATTTCTCAATTGTTTGTGTGCAAAAGTTATCTGATTTGTATAATGTAAACTTTAAAAACTAAAGTATGCAATGAATAGAAATTAAATTCTACTAACAGTAAATTGAGTATGTATTAAATCAAAAAAATTAACAAGTGTGAAAATCTATAGAAATTAAATGTTGCTTAGGTTCACTCATCCACCCCATACCCAATGTAAATTAATTTTAGCTAAAAGTATACATGAACGAATTCGGGATAACCCTTTTAACCCAAGTGTCCCATTCCGGAGCCAGCCATTTTATTTGCTAAATGTCCCATTCCGGAGCCAACCCAACAACTAGCATATGCACAGGTCTAAAATCCTAAGTTCGATTTGCTTTCCAATTCAAGAGCCAGACAACCCAAAACCCATCTATTTTACTCTACACTCAAACTCTAAAAACAAATTTACTGCACATTTAGAGTCCCATTCCGGAGCAATCTAAAATAAATAGTATTTTTAAATAGAAAAGATAAGCAAAGATTCATTCACAGCATTCAACTCACCCAAGCATCAACATCCAATTAACATAAAAGATAAAATCATTCAACGAAGCTGGAAAATCACTTGAAGAGATAAAAACTAATGAAATAAAATAAGCAATAGTGAAATAAACCATTCATTCATATATATATATATAACTAAAAATATGTTCAATATTCACATCTTTGGGTAGGGGATTCAAAGATCTCCCAAACAACTAAAAGACTACTCATTATCCATTACAAAATGAAAAGAGAAAGGATAAAATAACCCCTAAAATTCATGATGAAGAAAACCCAGCTAAATCCAAGTTCTTCAATCTCCTTCTCTAAAGCTTGACTCGAAAAATGATCTCTAAATGTGTAGATCTATACTTGTAAACTGTAAATATATGTTTAATCTAAGTATTTTTGTGTAAATCTAACTATTTTTAAGTAACTACATGTATCTATGGGTGTAAAATGAACAAAGAAATTAAAGAAGGAAGAGAGAAAACCCTAAAATCTAATAAAAATCAAACTCTCTCGATTTTGCAGAATAATCTACTTTTTATAGGTCAATATGGGTCACGGTTACTATGAAATCCCTGGTAACCATAACCTTTAATAAAAAAAAAACCCTCTTTTGGTTGAAATAGGTCACGGTTACTATGAAATTCTTAGTAACTATGAGATAGCTCAGAACTGTAATCTGGAATTGGGTCACGGTTACCATGAAATTCCTGGTAACTGTGAGATAGCTCTCCTCTTCATTCTGAACTGAAAACATGCCTGCCTTATGATTACTACCAAATTCTTAGTAACCATGAGGTGCTCCTCTTTTAGCTTTTGTACTAAAAACTCCATAGGCCACGATTACCACCCTATCATGCACAATTGCCATGCTGACCATGACAAGCTTTAAAATGGTGCGTTTTGACAGAATACATGGGTCACGGTTACTAGGAATTTCCTAGTAACCGTGAGGTACCTACAAAAATCACAAAATTCTATCAACAGCTCTCAAATTCACACAAAAGCTATAATTAACTTAGAATCAGATAAATTATTAAATGCAAACAAAAATAAAGCAAAAGATACTAGAAAATCAATGAAAACTAGACTCAAATTAAACTAAAACTAAATACTGAATTTGAGTTATCAAAATACCCCACACTTAGACTTTGCTTGCCCTCAAGCAAATGAATTATCCACAATCTTGAAAACTCAAGACTCCAATTCAGAATAAGAAAAATCGAAAATGGCTGAGCAACACCTAAGAGAAGACACTCAGAAGGAGAACTCTATCAAAAAGATTCAAACTGATATATATCAAACAATTTCTCGTGTGCGTGTGTGAGGCTAAAACAGATTTATTTTCTTTCAAAAACAAAACTTCCAGTGAATCCTGACAATCAAGCAAATAGAGAATTACGATAATTTTACGCTTGCAACTTAGAATAGCCATAAGCCTCTCCTTTAGCACCTGAACCATAAGGGTTATCTCTACTAAACAACTTAGAACAAGATAGAATCACCAAGTCTTACACCAAGGATGTAAATGGGGATAAGGCAAAGGTTCCAAAGAATTGATAAGGTTAGCAAGATAGGATTAGCCACACAACTCAAAAATACATACCACATAGCTTTCTCAAGAAACAACCCTTTCAAAATCGATGCTCTATTGTTATCAAAAGGAAAAACTAATCTTAGGACATTAATTAGATTCTTAAAATTGTAGGAAGCAAAAAAATTAACACTTCCAATAAATGCTAGGTACCCCACACTTATTTTCTGCAATGCTAAATCAACAAAAATTTCTGCAGCATAATATCTATTTTCTTTTTCTCATTTTTTTATTTAAATCATCATGGTTACTATGAATTCATGGTAGCCGTGGGATACTACTTAGGTGATAGGAGTACCAAAAGCATTGATTCTTATCATCCTTGTCCTAAAATTTTTAGCACATTAAGCTCAAAAATCCCTAGAAACTTTTTAACTTCCCTTTCTTGATTGACAATCAAAAATTTCATCGAACCTATCATGCAATTTTCACTACCCAACCTAGAGTGGCCAATTCCAAAATGGGAAAGACAAAGGCATTTAGGCTATATGGTTAAGCAATAGTGCAATCTAAAAAAAATAAGTAGTACGCTTTTAGCATATCAATTAATTAAGCTCAATGGGGATAACAATGGAAAAATTTCCAAAGTTAGGTCAAGAGTCATTTAAAAATTTGGTTATCAAAGAAAGGATGCCTGGATCATATCCTAACCTGCCTAAGTTGAATATTTGTTTTGAAGGGTAATGAGGAAGGTTCTAGCTATTCCAGAATTCCTTTACTCAACTGCTTTCAATCATTGTTTTTTTTGAAATAAAAAGCTTAGCCTATTGTGCTCATTAAATAAGAAATTGAATGATATGTGATTAATTGAGATCAATTTAAATAGCAATCTTTCCTGAACAAACTATTGCACTTTGGCTACTAAGTCTTTCCAACTTATCAGTTCATAAACGAGTCTAAACTAATTCAATTCAAGATCAACTGGTAGCTCAGACTAATGTTATGGTGAATAATAAATCAATAAAAAAAATTATTCTAACTTAAATTAAAGGGAAAAACCAAAACATTAAAACATAAAAACCTACTTAAAATAAAAGGAAATGCAAAACATAAAGTAAAATAACTTAAAGCAAAATGAACTCCTTTAAATCAAAACTAAAGAATATTCACAATGCAAAAATAAATTGAACATAGAAATGAACTGAACAACTAAAAAAAAACTAAAAAGAGTTGTGGTTCAAGAACTTTACACTTTCAGCTATTTGAATCCTAACTTCTTCCATTGAAAAGATAATCTGCACAAAACCATTTCAACCAACATGTTCAAATTTCAACCAACATGTTAAAAATTCAATATCAACAAAAATATTCTCCCACCCTGCACTTAAAAACCTGTTGTCCTTAGCAAGTTAGAAATATAATTCTCAAAATAGGGAGGAGGGGAGAAGGGACTTCCTGCTCAGGGATATGGAGGAGCTGGGGAATCAAGCCTGGCATTCAAAGCAACCAAGGCTTCGATTATTTGTTGTTGTTGATGATTGAATTCTTCCTGGTTTGCAGGTAGAGTGTCCATGTGTTCCATTAGATCAATGTATTGGGTAGAGGACATAGGTTATGCTTCATCTTATGCAAATACTCCTCTATCAATTAGCCTGAAACCATGCTTTATAGTAGCATCATTTACTAAGATCTTCATATTCTTCAACATTTTGGCATCAATATAAGCAGCTGCAGGGAGGCTCTTGTCTACATCTAATGGATGCCTAAAATGTCTGGCAATAATTGTCACCTAGCCACCAAAAGAGATTTTCTTCACTTTAGTAGGCTTTTGCTGCATTTTTTCAAGTTTGTTCCACCAATAGTATGCGCCATTTATGTAGCAATGTCTCACAATACAGGAAAGTATGACAGCCTCTGGAAGATTGATCTACCCTGCACTCTACACATGAGACATGAATGACATAGAAAAGAAGCAGTTTAAAATTCTCAAAACATGGTCCCGCATAAAATGGGGATTTGGTGGTCCGGCCACAAAAGGGCCTCCAACCAATTACTGCAATATGGCTATTAATTTTCTTTTTGATCCCTAGCTTCTCCAATAAACTCATATTCAGATAAATTGAAGGAAGGTACTCGTAATTGGAAAATATCTCCTAATTTGTCCTCAGCTTTTTAAGAACCCAATTGGGTATCTTTGGCCCTTTCTTCTTCCTTGGCTTTTGTGGCACAGAGGTTGGAGGCAATGGATGACTGGCCTCTACATGCTCTTTGGATGGTAGGGGTTGGATGGCAAGTGGGAGGATTTCTTGGGCTTGAGAAGAAGAACTGAAAGCATGAGCTCTTTTAGGTGCCACTACCCAAAAACAACAAAATTAGAAGTTTACAATGCTGAGCAAGATAAAAGAAACACAAAAATAGTATGAGTATGTGAGAATGCACAATATAATTTCATGGCACACACAAGTTCCATGAGGTATGTGGCACTCAACCACAATGACCGAGTCATCCTTTGGAAACCAGTAGCCCACAGGTCGAATCATTTCAGCCTATATACCTCAAGGATAGAAATGGGCATACACTTGCATGTGAATGCAATTGCTAACTCAAACAATAGATAGTTGATTTGGCATGCTTATTTGATCACTGGTTATGCTTAACAAAAAGAAATGACAAACTAAAGGTTCATACTTGCAACAGTTCCAAATCACGAATAGCAAATGGGGTATAATTGTATCTATTGGGACAGCACAAAACAACAAGTGGAGTGCCCAAATAATTTACAGCAAAGCATAATGCATTTAATAAACATCTCTAAATCTAGATGTATGACAATTTCTATGCATCAATGTACCAAAGTAAGCAAGAATTCAAAACTTGTTCTCATCATGGTCAATCAAGAGTATAAACAGTACACAATTCAAATAGAAATTCTAAGCATTTGTAAATAAAGATTTTTCAGCCACATTTTTAACTAACTAAAGGGAAAGAAATAGTACTCAATGGCGAAGATTATTGCAAGAAAAATTAAAAATAAAACTGGTTAAACCAACACAAGAAAACAAACTACATAGACATGACCAAGCAAATCCATTAATTCCTCTAATTTGACAACCCAACGTAGAAAATAAATAAATTAACAAAAATGAAGAAAATAAATGAGGTTAAGAGACCATACCTATGGGCTCCACACTATTCGTAAATAATCGGTCCACAATAAACCAAAGGCAACACTCAAATCATAAAAAAAAAAATCAAACAACAACAATAGATAACGATAAAGAGAAATTTACAAAAGAGAAAATAAAATAATAACTAAATAAAAACTAAGGAGCATCACACCTCTAGAAAAAGAAATGAAAAAAATCAAAATACTAGATAAAAACAAAAATCAAAGAAAGAAAGAAAAAAATAAAAAATAAAAGAAGAAATTACAGTGATTAAGAGAGAGATTAAGGGAAACAAAAGGAAAAACATGAAACAAAACAACAAAGAAAAAGAAAAATAAATGAAAAACACATTAAATAAGTAAGGCTAAAACGCAACAAAAATCAACAGAGAAAGAGACAAACACAAACAAAAACCCTAAACGAGAAATTACCCAAAAATGGAAAAAGAAAAAAAAATTAGAGAGATAACACTTACTTGGTCGGTGACGATGGAAAAGAAGAAAAGACTAGGAACAATAATGAAAAGGAAAATGTTAGGGAAGATGAATAAAAGGGAAGGAGTAAAAGAAAACTAGATCTAAACAACAAACTATGAAAAGTACAACTAGATCTAACTAATTAATAAGAACGAAAACCAAACAAAATAAAAATAAAGAAGATAAAAGGAAGACTTAACAATGAAAATGGTGGAGGACGTCGGTGGAGAGATGAGAAGAAGAGAAGAAAAAGAAAGAAAGCGAGAGAAACAGAGAGAGAGAGAAAGAAAAAAATAAAAAGTGAAATGAAATGAAAATAAAAGAACCCTAAACTAAAAAAATTGAAAAGGGCATAAAAAATTTTAGGGTTTTCAAATTTTAAAATTTAATTTTTTTACCTGGTCACGGTTACTATGAAATTTGTAGTAACCATGAGATAACTCAATAAAAGATTCTGGACTAAAAATTGACCTAAGTCACAGTTATTATGAATTTCATAGTAACCATGAGATAAAATGCAGTTTGCTACTGGACTAAAATGATACCTAGGTCACGGTTACTATAAAAATCATAGTAACCATGTGGTAAAGTGACTTTTGCCTCTTTACTAAAAGGAATGTAGCTCATCGTCATTATAAAAATCCTAGTAATAGTGAGATACCACGAGTTTTGCTTCTGGAACAAAAATGGACATAGTTCATGGTTAATATGAAAATCATGGTAACCATGAGATAAAATGAGTTCCAGTTCTAGAATAAATTGAATTAACCTCACGGTTACCAAGTCAAACCCAATAATTGTGACCTAACATGTAGAATTACAACTAAGCTACGTCATGGTTAGTAACCGTGAGCCATTAAAATTCACAAGAAAAATTTTATTTCTCTCACTCTCTTTTAACTATTAAATAAATTATTCTTTCCCTCTTAATAGACAAAAAACACCCATGTATTGAATGAAACTCACAATTCTTGAAACATTACCCTTAATAAGACTACTAAAAAGGAACACAACACAAAACATTCTTAAAAGTAAGAGTTAGAGGTAGTTCTGCATTTATCAAGTCCGCAGCTAGACTTTCAAGTACTGTCAAGGTTCATGGAGAGTGACGATCACTAAAGCACCTTTAAATGTTGACTCAAAATAGGGCTTCATGCAATGTCCATTCA
The DNA here is from genome assembly GCA_037975025.1 of Excoecaria agallocha. NCBI lineage: Eukaryota > Viridiplantae > Streptophyta > Magnoliopsida > Malpighiales > Euphorbiaceae > Excoecaria > Excoecaria agallocha. The sequence continues at coordinate 4,695,769 of CM075823.1, read as the reverse complement.
CCTTGAATTCTTTCTCATCTTTTGGGTGTTTGAGAGTCACCACCCCAAATTTATCTGCTCTCACTAGCACACAGGGCCCTTTCCACCTTGATTTCAGTTTTCTCGGAAATAATCTCAATCTACTATCATAAACAGCACTTTCATTTTAGGTCTTAGTTCCTTCTTGGCTATTCTTCTATCGTGCCACTTCTTTGTGTTGTTCTTGTATTTATTGGCATGTTCATAGGCCCAGAATTGGATCTCTTCCAAGTCATTTAGTTGCAAGGACCTACATTTTCCTACACTCTCAAGGTTAAAATTTAATAACTTAGTAACCCAATAAGCCTTGTGCTCTAATTCCACTGATAGGTGACAGGACTTGCCAAACACTACCCTAAAAGGTAACATTCCTATTGGTGTCTTAAAGGCTATCCTATATACCCATAAAGCTTCATCTAACTTAAGGTACCAGTCCTTTCTTAATGAACTGACCATTTTCTCCAAGATGGCCTTAACTCCCAGTTGGACACCTCAACTTGGCCATTAGCTTGGGCATGATATAGGGTAGTGATTTTATGCCTCACTCCAAATTTTTTCAATAAGGTTTTGAATTGGTGGTTAACAAAGCATTTCCCACCATCACTAATAATAGCTCTCGGGGCTCCATAACGGGTGAATATATTCTTCCTTAAGAATTCTAGGACAATATTTGCATAACAAGTCCTAATGGATACAGCTTCTACCCACTTACTCACATAATCCACTGCCACCAGGATATATTCAAACCCATAAGTAATTGGAAAAAGCCTCATGAAATCTATCCCCCATGAATCAAACAATTCGACCTCCAGCATATTGGTCAATGGCATCTCATCTCTCCTAGTTATATTTTCCACCCTTTGACATCGATCACAAGCTTGAATGAACAATTTAACATCATTAAATAAGATGGGCTAATAAAATCCAGAAGAGAGAATTTTTTATACCATTCTATTAGGTTCGTGATGTCCACCAACTTCTCCACTATGATAGGCTTGTATAATCTCTGCTTGCTCTTCATTAAGGATACATCTTCTTAGCAATTGGTCAGCACAAAGGCGGAAAAGGTAAGGATCATCCCAAATGTAATGCTTTGCATCAGCTTGCAACTTCTTCCTTTATTGCCATGTGAAGTCCTTTGGCATATAACCACCTACGAGAAAATTTGCAACATAAGTGAACAAAGGTACAGAGATTTCACAAATAAATAATGCGCAAATATGCTCATCAAGGAATAAGTCCAAAATCTCCCCTTTCTCAACATGATCATGCTCCAATATTGACAAATGATCCGCCATATGGTTCTTTACTCCCTTCTTGTCTTTGATCTTCAAATCAAATTCTTGCAAGATTAGTACCCATCTTATCAATCTCGGCTTAGATTCCTTCTTGGCAAAGAGATGTCTTAATGCTGTATGGTCAGACCACACCACAATTTTTTCTCCAATTAGATATGATCGAAACTTCTCAAAAGCAAATACAATGGCCAGAAGTTCCTTTTCAGTTGTGGTATAATTGATTTGAGCTCCTATCAAAGTGTGGCTTGCATAATAAATTGCACAAAATACTTTCTCTTTCTTTTGTCTGAGTGCTACTTCCACTGCAAAATCACTTGCATCGCACATTAGCTCAAAGGGCAAATTCAAATCCGAAGATATGATTACCGGAGCTAAAATAAGCCTTTTCTTCAACAATTCAAAAGCCAATAAACATTCATCATTGAATTCAAAAGGAGCATCTTTCATTAACAAATTGCATAAAGGCTTTGCAAATTTTGAAAAGTCTTCTATGAACCTAAGGTAGAAGCCTGCATGACCTAGAAAATTTCTAACTCCCTTGACATTGGTCGGTGGTGGGAGCTTATCTATAACTTATACCTTGGCCTTATCTACCTCGATCCACTTTTTTGAAATTTTATGCCTTAAAACTATGCCTTCCCTTACCATAAAGTGGCATTTTTTCCAATTTAGTGCTAAGTTAGTCTTCTTACACCTACCTAATACTAACTCAAGATGCTCTAAATAGCTCTCAAAATCTAGCCCATAAATGGTGAATTCATCCATGAACACCTCCATAAATTTTTCTATAAAGTCATGGAAAATTGCCATCATACACTGCTGAAACGTAGCCGGCACATTACACAATCCAAAAGGCATCCTCATATAGGCGAATGTACCATAAGGGTAGGTAAAAGTTGTTTTCTCTTGATCTTCATGGGCTATGGGAATTTGCAAATATCTCGAATACCCATCTAAGAAACAATAAAACTTATTCCCTGCTAACCTCTCTAACTTCTAGTTAATGAATGGCAATAGGAAATGATCTTTCCTAGTGGCATGGTTCAATCTCCTATAATCTATGCACACCCTTCAACTCGTAACTGTCCTAGTTAGAATGAGTTCATTTAGTTCATTCTTTACCACTGTCATTCCACCCTTCTTAGGGACACATTGCACTGGGCTAACCCATTTACTATTAGAGATTGGATAGATTATACATGAATCAAGCAGTTTGAGTACCTCTTTCTTTATAACCTCTTGCATAGCTGGATTAAGCCTTCTTTGGGGTTAAGCTACTGGTTTGCAATCTTCCTCCATAGGAATCTGATGTGTGCAATAACTTGGATTAATACCCTTTAGGTCCACTATCTCCCATCTTATCACCTCTTTATGCTTTTTCAATACCTTGAGCAGCATTTCCTCTTCAAAACATGTTAACAAAGAAGAGATAATTACTGGCGTTTCTTCTTTATCCAAAAATACATACTTTAAGTGAGGAGGAAGGGGTTTAAGTTCAAATTTCAACTCCCTCTCTAGTAAAGTAGCTCTCTCTTACTTTAAATTCTCCTCTTCACAGCCCTTCTCCACAACTGCTATCAATTTTTCTTATACTCCTCTAACTCTTCACTCTTCAAAGAATGCATGAAGCTTTAAATCACTAGATCATTTAGCAACACTTTTTCTTGCATTTCCTCTACATATTCATCAATCTTGTCCATGAAATAAACTGACTCCTTTAGGTTGCTTGATGGATACTTTTAAGCCTTGTTCATGTCTATAACCAATTCTTCATTGATAAACCAAAGAGTGACCTTTTGCCCATAGACATCAATTAAAGCCTTTGTAGTATTCAAGAATGGTCTTCCCACAATAAGTGGTACCTTCCTATCCTCCTCCATTTCCATGACCATGAAATCTACAGGGAAAATGAATTTTCCCATTTTCACCAATAAATCCTCAATAACTCCTTTGGACTTCCTCATCTATCTATCCGCAAGTTGAAGTCTCATTTCTATTTCTTTGAGATCGCCTAAATTGAGTTTTCTACACATGGAATAAGGCATCAAGTTAATGCTCGCTGCTAAATCACACCAAGCGTTCCCAACAAAGGTCTCACCAATTTCACAAGGTAGAGTAAAGCTACCTGGATCTTTCAATTTTTATGGGATCTTATTCATGATAATTGCACTACAATTTTTTGTGAGTTGCACAGTTCCATACCCTTCTAATTTCTTTTTATTAGAACAATGTTCCTTCATAAACTTAGCATAATTGGGCATGTGTGCTAGGGCTTCAACAAAAGGCAAGCTAATATGTAATTTCTTAAACATTTCTAAAAACCTAGCCAATTGCTCTTTTTTCTTCTCCTTCCAAGATACAATAGGAAATGGCAACCTATTAATATCAAGATCCTCTATGGTTGGATTCATTATACTTTTTCCCTTGTCATTCTTTGGAGCATCCACATCTACCTTTACTCTAGAGTTAGAAATACTTACCTTCCGCATTGGTTCCTCCAAATTAGTTGATGAAGTTAGTGATTTACCTCTATCTTCCTCTCGAGTTGCCTTCTTGCCACTTCTCGAAGTGATTGCTTTGGCCTCCTCCTTAGCATTACGATCTACATTTGAAGGAAATGTCCCTGGTTATCTGTTTGATATTGAAGTTACAAGTTGACCCAATTATGTCTCCAAATTTCTCATTGAAGCATCTCAGTTCTGGTTCCATTGCTCTTGAGATTTCCAACTTGCCTCTTGACTCATCATGAATTGTTGTTGCTATTCATGAAACTAGCAAACATGTCTTCTAAGTTAGGCTTCTTTTCTTGAATGGGTTGCCTTGATTGGAATCCTGATAGATGTTATGGTTGAGGTTATGGTTGATTAGAGTTTTGCTTTTAATGGTGGTTAAGTAGATAGGGGGCTTGGTAGTGATTGGTGGCTTGTGGTTAGTGAGGCTGAGTATGACTATGATAGGCATTTAAGTGGTAAGGGGCTCTTACTTGTGGCTGAGAAGAGGAAGCATGTTGATTCCCATCTTTCTAAGAGAAAATTGGGGTGATTTCTCCATCTCGGATTATATGAATTGCTGTAGGGATCATTCCTTCTAAAATCGCCTAATGCATTTACATCTCTTACAATTCCTTCTTCTTGGACAACTTGCCCACTTTCATAGGGCTCACTCCCTTGATTTATTGTAGCCACATTTTGAACTTTTAAGCCACTCAACTCTTTCCTTACCAGTTCTAATTGGGCTTTTAATAATGCCACTTTATCCACATTGTGTAACCCTTTCCTCCTGGGGATAGAACTAGGAGCAGTCCATTGAAAGTCATTTGTCGTCATCTCATCCAACAACTGAAAAGCATCCTCAGGCAGCTTGTTAAAGAAAGATCTTATTGATGCTGCATCCAATAATGGCCTTGTTTGAGGTATAACTCCAACATAAAATATGGTCATCAGTTGGTAAACAGCTATCTCATGATGCGAAAGCTTCTCAATAATCTTCAGAACCTCCTATGCCTCGTGAAAAAGGTTCTTTATTCATTTGATGAAAACTTATGATGCTTTTGGATGCTTGCAGTCTTTGTTGGAGGGAAAAATCTCATTAGAAACTTCTCTTGCATTTGATCCCATGACCATATTGACTGGCGTAGTAACATTTGTAGCCACTCTTATGCTTTGCCAATCAAAGTGAATAGAAATAGCTTTAACCTTACTGCATCCATACTAACATCCTAAATTTGGACTGTGTCATTCACTTCCAGAAATATGTCAATATGTTGAGCTAGATCTTTTACTTCTAAACCAAAAAATTGATTCCTCTGTACCATAGTAATGGCGGCTAGCTTGAGCTCAAACTATACTCCTCTCGGTAATACAATTGTTCGATGATCTTCGTTCCACCTTAGCACAGTGTAATCTCTTATGGTCCTTTGCCTAGGCACTTCTTCTCTCTTTGCCCCTGGTATATCTTCATGTGCCCTTGGCACTTGTTCATTCTCAAGAGGAAACTCATCAAGAGAAGGATTGGGCTCCATCTCATTGTCTTTATTGGCTCTCCTTATTTGATGTAAGGTCCTCTCAATTTTAGGATCAAAAGGCACTAATTGCTCTTGTCTTGTTCTATTCATGCACCAATTTCACCTGAAAAAAATCAAGAAAAAAAAATAAGGAAAAGAAAACAAATACAAACAATAATCACAGCTTACTAACAATGCCAATTTTCCCAGCAACGGTGCCAAAAACTTGTTGCGAGCCTAACAAGTGCACTAGATCGACAAGTAATAAAGTGAGGTATATTTAGGACCCTTAATATCAAACTCAAGGGAATTGGGTGTGTGGAAGCTGTGGAAATTAATTACATGCTAAAGAATTCCAAATTGTTTTTGTGTAAGAGTTATCTGATTTGTATAATGTAAACTTTAAAACTAAAGTATGCAATGAAGAGAAATTAAATTCTACTAATAGTAAATTAAGTATGTATTAAATTAAGAAAAATTAACAAGTGCGAAAATCTATAGAAATTAAATGTTGCTCAAGTTCACTCATCCACCCCATACCCAATGTGAATTAATTTTACCTAAAAGTATACATGAATGAATTTGTGATAACCCTCTTAACCCAAGTGTCCCATTCTGGAGCCAGCCATTCTAGTTGCTAAATGTCCCATTCCGGAGCCAGCCTAACAACTAGCATATGCACGAGTCTAACATCCTAACTACGGTTTGCTTTCCCATTTTGGAGCAAACCAACCCAAAACCCATCTATTTCACTCCACATTCAAACTCTAAAACCAAATTTACTGCACATCCAAAGTCCCATTCTGGAACAATCTAAAATAAATAGTATTTTTAGATAGAAAAGCTAAGCAATGATTCATTCACAACATTCAACTCACCAAAGCATTAACAACCAATTAAGATAAAAGATAAAATCATTCAAAAAAGCTGGAAAATCACTTGATGAGCTAAAAACTAATGAAATAACATAAGCAATAGTGAAATAAACCATTCATTCATATATATATATAACTAAAAATATGTTCAATTTTCACATCTTTGGGTAGGGGATTCAAAGATCCCCCAAACAACTAAAAGACTACTCACTATCCATCATAAAATGAAAAGAGAAAAGGATAGAATAACCCCTAAAATTCATGATGAAGAAAACCCAGCTGAATCCAAGTTCTTCAATATCTTTGTCTAAAGCTTGACTGGAAAAATGAGCTCTAAATGTGTAGATCTATACTTGTAAACTATAAATCTATGTTTAATCTAAGTATTTTTGTGTAAATCTAACTATTTTCAAGTAACTACATATATCTATGGGTATAAAATGAACAAAGAAATGAAAGAAGGAAGAGAGAAAACCCTAAAACCTAATAAGAATCAACTCTCTCGATTCTGTAGAATAATCTGCTTTTTATAGGTCAACATGGGTCACGGTTACTATAAAATCCCTGGTACCTGCGACCTCCAATAAAAAACCCTCTTTTGGGTTAAATAGGTCACGGTTACTGTAAAATTCTTAGTAACCATGAGATAGCTCGAAACTGTAATTTGGAATTGGGTCATGGTTACAATGAAATTCCTGGTAACCGTGAGATAGCTCTCCTCTTCATTCTGGACTGAAAACATGCTTGCCTCAAGGTTACTTCCAAATTCTTAGTAACCGTGAGGTGCTCCTCTTTTAGCTTCTAACTGAAAACTCCATAGGCCACGGTTACCACCCTATCATGTACAATTGCCATGCTGACCGTGACAAGCTTCAAAACGGTGTGTTTTGATAGAATACATGGGTCACAATTACTAGGAATTTCCTAGTAACTATGAGGTACCTACAAAAATCACAAAATTTAATCAAAAGCTCTCAAATTCGTACAAAAGCTAGAATTAACTGAGAATCGGATAAATTATTAAATGCAAGCAAAAATAAAGAAAAAGATACTAGAAAATCAATGAAAACTAGACTCAAATTAAACTAAAACTAAATACTGAATTTGAGTTATCGCTTATATCTCATTACATGTTATTCTCTTCATTGATAATTAGACTAGCTTCTCTGACTTTATTTTCTAGTATTGTACTTTCATATACTCTTATATATCATGATTGATCTTCTGTCATTAATTCACATTGTATTAAGTTGGTAATTTAACATATAATTGGGTATTGTTTAAAGTGGAATAAGAAAAAGGCAAATAACTTTCCAAGGTTAGGTCACGAGCATGATTGATATTGTATATGCAACAAATAAGGACTTGCATAATAACAAAACAAACAGAAGAAGAAAAGCAAGGAATGAGGGTCAGACTTTATCACGAGTGCGATAGGGTTGTGGGCGCAATATACTCAGGTTTATTTCCTCTGTTCATAACTTCACATCACAATCCAGAAAACTCATGTTGCATGTAAGTAATGTATTACTCAAGGTTTACCTTATTTACATTGTATTTTTCACACTATAATTTTACATGAATTTTATTAAATAATCCCTTAAAAAATTCACTAATTCAAGTTATACATCTCATGTTCAATGTATATAACAGAGCATTATGCTCTACTATAACTGACAAAGTTGCTATAAAACTTATGATCTCTCAAACTTTTGGAATACTAGATTAAATAGAATTTCTACAAAATGAAGAATAACTCTTAAACATACTTCTTTTAATTTTTCTCTTGCATACATCAGCTTTATTATATCCAAATCTAAGGATTTAACTACCATTTATCAATAAACTAGTTTTCATGAGCAAATACAAAGATCATCATCTCATTCCCTAAATAAACTTCATTTTCATCAAAATCTACCAAATCTCATAGGCATGACAATAATCACACCAAGTTCCCATACCTTGGCCAAAATCCCAAATCTACTTCAATCTTGTAATAGATTTTTGCCCTTGTTCTTCTTACTTCCTTCTTCTTCTACAAAAATCCATTCATGCATTAATGCAGCATTTCCTTTAAATTGAAATGCATAACAATAATAAGAAATGAACTTGTTATCTTAAGGAAATCCCACTTCAAAATTTTTTTATCATTAACAATTCAACAATGATCTTTCTTAAGAGTTAGTGACAGAAAATGCATAACTTTAAAGTGAAAGAATGAGGGATGAAATTTTGAGTTTCATCTCTTTCTTTAACTGACCAAATCAATCAATCCCACCAAAATTTTACATTCTCTCTTCTACATGCAAAGCTTTAGAATTTAAAGTGGGAGGAGAAGATTCATTTAGCTCATTTATTCTTTTGCATGATAAAATTATCCCCTCTCATCTTTCTCTTTTTAAATTTAGCCCCACATATTCCTTATTTCAATATTGACCCTAAAATTATCTTCCATCTATTAATTATGCCCTTAGCACTAACATATTTTAATCATTCATATAAATAGCATAACATAAATTTACCAATTTGCCCTTTAATGATCCTAATTTGAATTTCACTTATCTAATTAAATATTAACAAAATTCAATATAATTTAATCAAGCATTTTCTACTAGAATCAAAGTTGGAGCCTTACAATTCTCTCCCCCTTATAGAATTTCATCTTCGAAATACATACCCATTTTATACTATTGGGGATACTGTTCTTTCATGACTACCTCTGGTTCTCAAGTTACTTTTTGTACACCATGATGTACTTTAATAAAAGGAATTATTTTTTCCTTAACTGTCTAATTTCTTTAGGCAAGATCTCTTTCGGTTATTCATCATATGTTAAATTGGGGTGAACCTGAATGTCTTGTATTGGTAGCACTTGGGATTCAGATGAACGATATCTATACAACATAGATACATGAAACACATCATGCATTTTGGCTTATTCTATAGGAATAGCCAATCTGTATGCTACCGGTCCAACTCTTTAAAGTATTTCATATGGACCAGTATACCTCGGGCATAGTTTACCTTTCCTCCCAAACCTCGATAATTTTCTCCAAGGAGATGCTTTTAAAATACCTTATCACCATTTTAATTCTCAATATCTTTCCTTTTTAAATTTGTATAGGACTTCCACCTGTCACTAGCTTCTTTTAACTGTACTTAATAACCTGTACTTTCTTCTTTGTATCTTTAACAATGTTAGGACCAATCAATACGGTTCAAATCCAACAAACTGGAGTTTTACATTTTTTGCCATACAAAGCCTTATATAGTGCCATACCAATGCTACTTTAGATAATGGTTGTTGTATGCCAACTCCATTAAAGTAAGATATCTATCCCAACTTTCTATGAAATCTATAATGCATCCTCTCAATATATCTTCTAACATTTGGATAACCCTCTTAGATTAACCATATGTTTAAGGGTGAAAATATGTACTATATCTAAGCTGTGTTCCCAAGGCTTGTTGTAGATTTTGCCAGAATCTAGATTTAAATCTTGGATCTCTATCCGAAATTATAGACATCAGTATACCATGTAGCTGAACAATCTCATTCACATACAATTTTGCCAATTTATCCATAGAATAGTCTACCTAAATCTATAAAAAAATGAGCTATCTTAGTCAGCTTATCAATAACAACTCATACTATATCATGTTTTCATTAAGTAGGAGGCAACCTGTATCAAAATCCATAGTGATGTCTTCTCACTTCCACTGTGCAATTGGAATGCGATTCAATGGTCCCAATGGAATTTGGTGCTCTGCTTTAACATATTGACAAGTCAAACACTTGGAAATATAATCTACTACATCTTTCTTCATACCAGGCCACCAATAAACTTTTTTCAAATCCTTGTGCATCTTATTTCCGCCAAGATGCATGGTATATATTATATTCTGAGCCTTCCGCTATAATATTCTTTTCAATTATTTTTCATCTAGAACACATAATCTACTCTGATAATATACACTTCCATCTTCCTTTATTGTATACTCAAATTGATTCCCTTTATGTAATGTTTGAATAATCGACTGTAACCTTCCATCGTCTTTTTTAGCATTTATCACTACTTGCCTCACATTAGGTCTAGCCTTCAACCGAGTTATCAAAGAACCATTTGCTATAAAATTCTATCTACATTGCTATAACATCATAACTGCTATCGTCTTTCAACTTAAAGCCTCAACTACAACATTAACTTTACCCGAGTGATAATCCACTATACAGTCATAATATTTAAATAACTTTATCAATCTATGCTGTCTTAAGTTAAGTTCCTTTTGAGTGAGTAAATACTTAAGATCTTATGATCTATAAAAATTATGCATCTTTCCCCATATAAATAATGCTGCCATATTTTTAAAGCAAATACTACTACTGCCAATTCTAAATCATACATAAGGTAGTTTTGCTCATGCAGTTTCAATTCTTTGGATGCATAAGCTACCACCTTGCCATCTTGTATTAGCACATAACCTAAGCCAACTCTAAAAGCATCATTGTACATGGCATACCCTTTACCTAAACTCAGCTATGTCAAAATTAGGGCTTTTATTAGCATCTTTTTTAACTAATCAAAACTTGTTTAACATCAATTAACTCATTTAAACTTGACATTCTTTCTTAAAAACTTAGTAAGTGGTGAAGCAATAATCGAAAACCCTTTCACAAATGATGATAATATCCCACTAAATCTAGAAACTTCTCACTTCAAAAACATTTTAAGAAGATCCCCTATTCACAATAACCTCCACTTTAATCAGATCCACTCTAATCCCTTCAGAAGACACAATATGCCTATTGAATGAAACTTCCTTAAGCTAAAAATCCACTTGTTCAATTTGATAAATAACTAATTCTCTTTTAAAGTCTATAATACAATTCTCCAATGTTCAGCATGCTCAGTTTCATTTCTAGAATAGACCAATATGTCATCTATGAACATTACAACAAATTAGTCCAAGTAGGGTGAAAATACCATATTTATAAGATCCATAAAAGCAACCAGTGCATTTGTTAACCCAAATAGCATTACTAGAAATTCATAATGACCATATTGAGTTTTAAATATAGCCTTGGGAACATCCATATTCTTTACTCGAAGTTGATAATACCTTAATTGGAAATCGATCTTTGAAAACACTCTAGTGGATTTCAACTAATCAAATAAGTCTTCAATTCTAGGCAATGGTTACTTATTTTTCACTATTACTTTATTCAGCTATCTATAGTTTATACGCATTCTCATAGACCCTTCCTTCTTTTTAACAAACAAAACTAATGCATCCCAAGGTGATGCATTAGACCTAATATAGCCTTTGTCAAGCAACTCCTGTAACTGAACCTTTAACTTCTTTAATTTTATTAGGGCCATTTTTATGGTGCCTTAGACGTAGGTGCTATGCCAGGTAGAAGTTCTATAGATAACTCCACATCCCTTTCAGGTGAAAGACTAGGTAAGTCTTTTGGAAATACATCAACAAACTCATTTACTATAAAAATATCTTGAAGTTTTACTCTCTCCCATTTTGAATCAAGTACTAGGGCTAAAAATGCTTCGCATCCTTTCTTAAGAAATCATCTAGCTTGCATAGTCGATATCACATTGGCTAAAGGTTTGGTTTGAATTCCCTAAACTACTACTTCTTTATCATAAACATCTTTAAGCATTACTGTTTTAACTCTATAATTAACCATTGCATGATGTTTCAATAACCAACCCATGCCTAAAATAATATTAGACTTCTGAAATGGAAACTCAATAAGATTAGTAAAAAATTCCTTCCCGTAGATCATAATATGCCATTTTTTATAAACTTTATTGACACAAATATTATATCCCATTAGGTTAGTTATACAAATATATTACCCCAATTGATAAATAGTTGACATATTTATACCCATATCCCTAATGCAAACATACAAATGGGTCGAACCAAGATCAATAAGTGCATGAAATTAGAATCAAAGAGAGAGAAAATACATGTTATAACTTCTAAAACATCTAAATCCTCATAAAATTTCATTGCATAAGCCTGACCAATAATAATTAGAGTCGTAAGCCAATCAACTAACTCAGATACATTTTTGGATTGGGATCAATGATGATTTGGTCCACCATGTCCTCTGCCTCTGCCTCTGCCTCTGCCTCTACTAGTAGAAGGTGCATTAGAAGCTCCCCTACTTCCCTACTGCATAAATATTTGCTCTCGCTTTAAGGGACAATTAGTCATATAATGGTTAGTGTTACCACATATGAAATATACACCTGATAATTTCTTACACATGAGATAGTGTTACCTTGAACAATGAGAACATTTTGGTAACTGACCCCCCACTCTATCTCCCTAACATTTCTCTACCTAATTTAGACATTGTAAATGGTCCTTGCTTTCCCCCTTTGTTCACAAGACCAATAACAGACTCTATTGGGTCATTTTTTTATGCTCCTCTAAATCTCTTCTAGTGAAAAACCCACCTCTAGCCCTGCTTCTTCTCTCTTTCCTTTCTCTTTTAGCATGCTTATTCTTTTTAACTCACATAGTTGCTATAACAAGTGAATGAAACTCCACTAATTGCAAAGATGTAGGTCCTATCAACTTTTCTTTGATTCGATCATTCAATCCATCTTCAAACTGCCTACACCTAAAAGCTTCAATCAACAATAAATTAGAAACATATTTACATAAATGGCTAAAATCTTTCTCATATTCTGCCACAGACATAACTCTCTATTTCAAATTTGAAAATTGCTTCAGTTTCTCTTCCTTATATGCCTCGGTAACATACTTTTTCCTGAACTCTACTTTGAAGAATTCCCATGTAAGTGGATCAGGTAACTGAGGCTATTTTAGTACCAATTTTCACTAATCATATGCTTTTCCTTGAAGTAATGACATAGGATAAGACATTTTTTGATTAGCTAGGAAATTAATCTCATCAAATATTCTCATTAACTTTTCCAACTAGAATTCAGATTCATCATATTATTCCAAATTAGTGTCCAAAATTTCTTGTGCTCCATGTTTCCTAAACTGAGATATTTAAGCTTTGGGCATAGTCATCCTTTGTAGAATTCAGGCCATATCTTGAGAAATTTTCAGCAATGCTTCTTCAAGAATGGCCATAGAAATCTCGTTCCGATTAGATGATGAAGATCCTGGATTGGAGGGATTCATTCTAGCAGGTAGATTACTCTCAACTAATTCTTTTATAGCATCTTTAAAATCCTTCATCTAAAATCTATAAAAAAATAAAGACTTCTACATTAGGACAACACCACATTATACCATATTATCGAATCCTTGACTCTTATTGACAAGAAAAGGCTAAACCTATGATCTTATACCAAAATTGTAACATTATGCTATTATTAACCTAACTGTATCACTACAACTCGCATCAATAATCATGCTTTACTATGTTTTTATACCGTAGAGCATACTTTATTTTACTATCATATTGTCATGCTGATTATCACACATTTATTAGGTGTTACTATAGCTATTCACATACTTTAACTCTTTAGCCAAACATAAATATTAACACTATATAATTTACTTTAGATTATATATCCATACATTTACTATTCTCTTTACAAAAGCGAGATTATTACAAACTCAAAATACCCATATTTAATACATCATCACATATAATTACTCTTAGTACCAAAAGTTATACAAAATATATGTAATAATCAAGAAACTTTCTACATCAACTTCTTACTAGAATTGAGTTAGCCTTTCCTAATGCAGAGATACATCCCTGAGCAAAGTCTTAATTGCTTAACCTATATGGATAAATAACTCGTGCTAAGCTAAAAAGCTTAGTAAGGAACAAATCATGATAGACGACCACTCACAACAATCGTCAACAAGCACTCATCGTGCATCGTAATTATAACATATGATTCAATAGTAAAAGCAGTATAATATAATATAAATCCAAAAGATAAAACAAGATTCAACATTTATATCAATACATAGCAATCATATGATTCATTAATAATAACTAAGCATTGATATTTGTAATTAAAGTATTAAAATTTTAATTAGTTTGCCTAAATTTTAAGAGTGGATAACGGGAATTATAGATACCCTTAGGTATTAAAACTATAAATATCTAGACATATCGAATCTTTAGGCCAAATCATATTGTAGATCAATCAACCAGACCCAAATGGGGTCGATTAACAATCCAACCGAGGCTATAAATGATAAAAATAAAACCATCTATATACTTTAAGACCTAAAAAGGATCAAACTATAGCAGTTACAACTATATCCCTAAAAGCCTACATATCTATCCATAATTGAACTCTATTTACAAGCATTATTGTGTTCATATATATTTATTATTATACTTGTGCTTTTACTATACAATTTGACTCATATATAATCATATAATAGGATACACAATATTTGATGTATATACATGTATATAAAATCTCATATAACAATACAAGTAATTGAAAATGAGTATATATTGTTGTAATCATATACTTTAGCATGTTCACATATAAGCATGAGTATGTAGGCATATTTATGTTAATTATCTCAAATAATTAGTAAACATAATATTAATTCATACGTGCCTTATGACATGTTTCTTCAACTTTACATACATATAACTTTACATTATGCTACTATCATATACCCATTTACTTATATCTCATTGCATGTTATTCTCTTTATTGATAATTAGACTAGCTTTTCTAACTTTTTTTTTCTAATATTGGACTTTCATACTTTTTATATATATGTTTAATATGTTTTCATTAATTTACATTCTATTAAGTTGGTAATTTAATGTATAATTGGGCATCATTTAAAGTGGAAGAAGAAAAATTTGAATAACTTTCTAAGGCTAGGTCATGAGCCTGACTGATATCATGGATGCAATAAAGAAGGACTTGCAGAATAACAAAAGAAATAGAAGAAGAAAGCAAGGAAGGAGGGCTAGTCTCTATCACGAGCGTGATAGGGCCGTAGGCATGATAGATTTGGGTTCATTTCTTTTGTTTACAACTTCATATCATAATCTAGAAAACTCATATTGCATGTTTGTAATGTATTACTCAAGGTTTACCTTATTTACATTGTATTTTACACACTATAATTTTACATGAATTTCATTAAAGAATCCCTTAACAAATTCACTAATTCAAGTTCTACATCTCATGTTCAATATATATAGCAGAGCATTATGCTCTACTATAATTGATAAAGTTATTGTAAAACTTATAATCTCTAAAACTTTTGGAATACTAGAATAAATAGAATTTCTACAAAATGAAGAATAACTCTTAACACAAACTTCTTTTAATTTTGCTCTTGCATGCATTAACTTTCTTATATCAAAATCTAAGGATTTAACTAAACTTTATCAATAAACTAATTTTCATGAGCACATGCGAAGATCTTCATCTGATTCCCTAAATAAACTTTATTTTCATTAAATTCTACCAAATCACATAAGCATGTCAATAATCATACCAAGTTCCCATACCTTGGTCGAAATCCCCAATCTACTTCAATCTTGTAATACTTTTTTGCCTTTGTTCTTCTTACTTCCTTTTTCCTATACAAAAATCCATTCATACATTAATCCATTATTTCCTTTCCATTGAAATGTATAACAATAATAAGAAAAAGGATGAATGAAGGAGATTATTAAATGAACCCTTTACCTTATGCAAATCCCACTTCAAAATCTCTTAATCATTAATATTTAAACAAAGATTTTTCTTAAGAGTTAGTTAGATAAAATGCACAAATTTAGAGTGGGAGAAGGAGGGATAACATTCTAAGTTTCCTCTCATTCTCTAGCTGACCAAACCACTCAATCCCACCAAAATCTTTACATTTTCTCTCCTACATGCAAAGTTCTAGAATTTAAAGTGGGAGAAGAAGTTTCATTTAGCTCTTTTATTTTCTTGCATGATAAAAATCTATCCCCTCTCATATTTCTCTTTTTAAATTCAGCCTCACATATTCCTTCTTTAAATATTTGCAATAAAATTATCTTCCTTCTGTTAATTATGCCCTTAGCACTAACATACTTTAATAATTCATATAAATAGTATAACATAAATTTACCTATTTTCTATTTTATGATCCTAATCTGAATTACACTTATATAATAAAGCATTAATCAAATAAAATATTGTTTAATCAAGCAATTTTTACTAGGGTCAAAGTTAGGGCCTTACATATCGACTATATTTTTGAAGGTCTATCTTCACTGCTGTCAATTTTACATCCTATTTCACTTTAAATTAGGCCATTATTTTAATTTTTCTCCTCTTCTATGATCTTATAAATTTATATAAAAATACTTTGTATGCTTTTGATATTATCTTAAACTTGTATATATTTGTACATTTATTTCACTATGTTTAATGATCTGAATTTGTTTAATAAATTATTATATTTTGTGCTTTCTCTATTGATATACATAGGATTGCAAAATTGTTAGAAGAATTTATGTGTTCCTATTAGTGTATATGGATTGTTAAATTTTTAAATAACATTGCTTAGAAACTTATATATCTTATTTTATGTATAAACTAATCATGTGTTTTTTTTTTCTTGCTTAATTTAATATCTTGATGAGAATTTTTTTTCTTGTTTTATATCACCCCAGTTTTATGTAAGATTTATTTCTTTTACTTAAGAGTTTTTTTTAGTAATTTGGCATTATTGTTTATATTTTTTACTAATTTGATTTTAGTGAAGTTCTTTTGTTTTATTAATGGATTTTGCAATTTAATATGACTTCTCTAGTATATACTACATATTTTATTCATTGTCATGAAGTTAGTTTTTTCTATCTAATATATGTTTTTTTTGTAGGAACGGAATGCACATTTTGAAGTCTTAATAAAGTTTTTTACTCTTGCATTTGGAATTTTAATTTTTACATTAAGTAGTAGCCTTTTATTTGATTAACATTTTTTTGAACAAATACTTGATATTATTTAATGGATAATTTGCTTTACTAAAGTTTTAAAAGATATTGGATTGTCTATCATATAATTTAGAATATTCATTTTTAATGTAATGTATATATGACAATTATATTTATCACAATTCGTTGACTTATTAGTTAATAAATGGCAATACAATTTACACAAATATGACGTTTATATTGTCATTACAAAGTAGTATTAAATGACAATAAAAAGTTGTCATTAAATTATCTCTTTATGATAAATATTTTTATTCATATTTATGTCATAATATATAATTTGTCAATATTATGAAATATTATATTTATCATTAATATATAGTAATTTAATGACAAAACTATTTTTCGTCATTTAAAGTATTAGATTTAGTAAAAATGTAAATTATTATATGATAAAAATTATCTTTATTTATGATAACAATTATGTAGTCAATATTTAATAGTTATGGTTATGTAATTACTAAAAATATTTACTCTAGTAACAAATTTTAGAGAAGAGTTTAACTCAAGTATAGTGGCTGGATTTGCAAAAGAGATAAGAAAGAGGAATGAAAGAGATGAAGAGTTGCAGATTTTACATTAAGATAGAGAAGAGTAAAGTGGAAAATAGGCTTTTTTTTCTTTCTATTGTTCAAACATCTCCCATCCCTAACACCTTAAGCCCCTTTTATGCTTATTTTGCATGTCATTTTAAGTGGAGAATGACATTAACAATGGCCCACCTCAAATTACTTCAAAATCCCTTTTTAATTTGCATGTCATATATTGACCCCACTCATTACTTTATTTCAATTTCAACCCCATCATATTCTATCTCTTGTGAAATTAACCTCACTTAATTATTATTCTCACATTGGGCCCTAACTTTACATCCTCTTTTAAAATTCATACCTTACAATTCACATATTCATCATATATTTAATTACAATTTAATAACACTTATGTCCCAATTAATCTCTTAACAATATTTTAGTCCAATTATACACACTATATACTATAATATCAATTGACTATTACACCTGTGATCACATAAGACCATGAATTTACTAGATCTTAACTACTAATAATTCATCCAATAATGATTAGTTAGACTTTAATAACATGTTATTGCCATTGAATTCGACTAGGACCTATTTTGGGTCCTTACAAATCTCTTCCCCTTAAGGAATTTTATCATCAAAATTCGTACCTGTATTGCTTACTCAAATGCATCACTATCATTCTTATACTTCTATGTTTAATGTTCTAAACTTTTAATCCAAGATATCTCTACCAACTGCCCTTGATGGTTACTTTAACTTAATTCGCTTCTCTTATAACTCAATCTCTATATAAGAGCAATCTTATCATACAATTACATCATTACTATGCTCAACATATAGCCTGTCAGTTTCCCTTTCAATTAGGCCAGTATATGAAATATGATGCTTGATGCTATGCTATGGAGGAATAATGCTTTCATGTATGCAATAAGATGCAAATGCATATTCTTGTATGCTATATATGTTTTACCCCATCCCTTGTGAAATGTTTAGTCATTGCCCATACTAGATAAGGAAACACTAATAGATATATAGACATCATAATTAACCTCAATTTCCTCATGGAAACTTTATGTATAAAATATTTTATCCACCATATATAAAATTTCCTCATGCGCCATATTAAAATAATCTATATATACTCTAATCACACCATATACTATAATCCCAAACACTTTTAACATGCATATATCATGTAGTATTTGATCTGAAATTAATATCCTAAGAAAAATACTATCATACATACAGTCCATTTTCAAAACTTCAATCATATACATTTACCCTCATATATACTGTTATTCATGTATCCTCATCATCAGATTCTATCGAATC
Organism: Excoecaria agallocha; assembly: GCA_037975025.1. Lineage (NCBI taxonomy): Eukaryota > Viridiplantae > Streptophyta > Magnoliopsida > Malpighiales > Euphorbiaceae > Excoecaria > Excoecaria agallocha. Next base: position 4,676,726 of record CM075823.1, on the reverse strand, counting down.
ATCTCATTTTAGTCTAACCATAGCAAAACAAAGATATCTACATTGGCCAACACTCTAAAACTTCCTATGACAATAACTCTAGACATTTATAGCCCAAAAACGGCTAAACCTAGGCTCTAATACCACTAATTGTAACACCATTATCCTCTAACCTATATATAACTTTATCCATCTCTTTACACAAGTTTTACTGTGCAACTTAAACATAAACAAACTATACATAGAACATATATTCATACTTAATCCACAAGAGTGCTATTCTATTAAAATTTTAAATATACATTAGAGTCTCTTTAAAAAAAATAAAACAATTGATTAACATATTTACATACAATATTCCCAATATCACAAAAACTTCATTATATATATATATATATATATATATTCTAAAATAAAAGTCTATACTAGTCTCTCTCATGGACTTGAGTTGGCCATCCAGCTGTAGATATCACCCCAACAACCTACACGGATGAAACGCCAGTGCTAAGCTATAAAGTTTAGTAGGGAACATACAATATGAAGATGACCTCTGTTAAAGGTCGTTAAGATGAAAATACATACAAGCATATCTTTAAGCATAGGAACTAATCATATATACACATATTCACAATATACCTCATGTACTATAATATCATTGCTATACTTATAATCATCACAATTCCCGATTAATATTCAATTTGATTATCGGTTCTTGCTCTTCTTACTATTCATTTAACATAGAGAATCATATACCTTAAACTTACTTTTGGATTTTTGTATGTTATTCTTGTCTAATCACTTGACTTACTAGTCTTTCTTGATTTTACATCAATATAGATTGTCAAACATTTATTAACTATACTTTTGATTTATCACTTATATACTTCCACTATAATCCTTAAATTTCCTCTATAAAAATATATAAATCTTAAAGCATGGTAATATGATTTTAAATTTCCTAGATAGGACATTGTAAATCATTGAACTCTAGGTTAATAAATTAGATCTTATGTACTATTAAATACCATTAATTTTCATGCCTATTTAGGATGATTCATAATTTATTATATTAAGACCAATAATAACAACCTTACTTATGGTTATTCTTATTAAAGCAATTCTTCCTTTCCTTTGTTATTTTTCGGATTCTTCATGCATTAAATTATTATCTTACTTCCATCTCAAGTCTAAATCATATAGAGTTTACCACTATCAAATTCATAAATCGTTTACATTTACATACAATGTTGTATATATATTATTTCCAAAAAGAATACAATAAATGATTAACTAAGAAAATCAAACAAGTCATTCAATAATAAGGCTTATGATCACAAGAACATATGTATATCATCAATTTAGTCAAAGCATTAGTATAATGCAAGTTCACCATTTACCGAAACTAGCATGTATTATTATTATTATTATTATTATTATTATTATTATTATTATTACTATTATTATTATTATTATTATTATTACTATTATTATTATTATTACTATATCTATCCATATCTAAGATGTAACACAGGCCATTAAATCAATTTACTATATCTAAAATTACATTATTTTACTTTGGTCAAAAATATACATACATGCTCATGTATACTCCATTGTAACTATGAAAAAGATTAATCATATACCATGTTCTTGTATAACAATTCTATTACATATATTCAAGTACATTTATGAGAACAATATACCTTACTTGTTCATGTATGCTTTGCTATAGGCATGTCATCATGCACACTTGATTATTATTATTTTGTACTAGTAATCAATTTAAGGTATACTGCTCTTTCCAATATAATGTTGGTACTTCTCACCACGCAAAGTTAAATGCCTTCAATCATGTGATATGCATGAATATATCTATAACATTTTTATTTTAAAATATACTATATAATTATGACGAATAATAGCATGCTTGCATAATCATCTATTCACACACATGCTTCATTAGCAGTTTCATAGCTATCTTCATTGCAACAATAATTCCTTAAAACAATACCTAAGTTCATTCTCATTTTGCATTAGCATATCTATACACACATAAGTATATTTACATAATTATGTGGTAAATACACAACTCTTAGATCTAGATTGTCACATTACATGTTATTAAATAACTAATCATGTAAGTTTTCATAATTATTCATGGTATTGTAGCTTACTAGTAATGCACCATTTCAATAATGTATAGGTTCTATTAGCATAACAATAACCTCAAGAAATCAATAATAATCGTAGGTAACATTTTAATATTGAACTATCATATATATATATATAACTACATTTCAATATGTTCACACACACACACACACACATCCTTAAGCATTCATGGTATATTCATGTCTTCTAATGTTATTGATCATTTACTAATTTTATTCTTATATATCATTACATCTAATTACTTGTTTAGTATCGCTATTTATCTTCACTTTATATTTAAAATGCTTTAAAGCTACTTAAAAATGTTTATGCAATTTTTGGTGACAATTGAGGTTTTAAAAATCAAGTTTGGTTGAAGTAAGAAAGGTGTCTTAGTTTTGATAGGTCATAAAAGTTTTCCTAGTTCGTATTTTATGCAATTTTTGTCATACCAAAAGGAATTTTTACCAAAAGTGTTATGCTACAAACTCATTTCCCTATGTTTCTAGTTTCTGGAATACTAAAAATCACTTCAATATCATTTTTAGAACTTAAGATATTTATATTTAACTAAATACTATTCCTACTAATAGTGCTACGAACAGGTCTAAAATTAAGCTAAATTTTGACAAGCTTAAGGATAAAATTAGGCTTTACTTTCTTCATACATATGATATATTTAGAAGTCTCTTTTTCATAAAATTTAACCTAATAGAATTTTGTTCATTATACAAGGAGATATCATATTTTCTACAATCTATTCTAAAACCAAAATCAACTGCTCTATTAATTTTTAATTAAATGTTTAAATGACTTATAGGAATAATTAGCTCTATGTTCCTTTTACAATTTTGTAGACATAATTCTTATGTAACCTTAGAAATTAGAATGGTCTCAATTAGAGTTTTCTAACTCAACCTATGTTGAAATTACAGCCATTAATTCATAATGCTTTCATATCTCTTTTTTTTAATCACCACTTAGAAAATTCATAGAATAAAATGGGCACAGAATTAGACTAACTTTCGCCCATCAAATTTTTACTCTTATGTATGTAGTTTATCAAAAATTTTATATCATATCAATTTGACTCCTCTACCTCGACTTATGCTCAAGATACTAAAATCTACCATTTAACAATAACCAACAGTTCCTACAAAATTCAAGCTATTTTGAAGGAAAGTTAGAGGTCGATTCAGAAGCGACTTCCTTCTACAAAAATATAAATTAATATCTTGAGAAAAATTACCAACTGGAATCATTTAATTTACGATCTTAAACCTAAAATATTAAGAAAATAATATAGCTAATTTAAGTAAACTTAAACCTAGAATTTTGATGAAAGCTTGCATGTTAACTTAAACATTATAATTATTATTCCTTATGAAATTTCACCTCATTTTAAACACATGCAAGACAAAAATCTACATTTCAAGACTACAAATCATAACATAAACCTGAAAGAAATTCATTACATATAATAAATACATATTTCTAAAAAAGATTATAACATGAAAAAATGGTTGAGTTCCCAAACCTGAAATTTACTTCTTCTTCTACAAATATCTCCTCCTTTTTCTTCACATTATACTTCTAGCCTTGGTTTTTGCCAACCATCCATGCAAGCAACTAAAAAGAAAAGGGTTTAACTATAGTATAATGGCTGGATTTGCAAGAGAGATAAGAAAGAGGAATGAAAGAGATGAAGAGTTGTATATTTTACATTAAGAGAGAGAAGAGTAAAGTTAAAATTAGTCTTTTTTCTTTCTTTTGTTCATGCATCTCCCATCCCTAACACCTTAAGCACCTTTTTATACTTGTTTTTCATGTCATTTTAAATGGAGAATGACATCAACAATGGCCCACCTCAAATTACTTCAAAATACCTCTTTAGTTTTCATGTCATATATTGACCCCACTTATTACTTTATTTCAATTTCAACCCCATCAAATTCTATCTCTTATGAAATTAACCCCACTTAATTATTATTCTAACATTGGCCCCTAACTTTACATCCTCTTTTAATTTAGCCCTCAAACTATTTTTCCCTTTTCAATTATACCCTTATAAAATTCATACCATATAATTCACATATTAATCATATAATTAATTACAATTTAATAACACTTATGTCCCAATTAATCTCTTAACTATATTTTATTCCAATTATGCACACTATATACTATAATATCAATTGAATATTGCATTTGTGATCACATAAGACCATGAATTTACTAGATCTTAACTACTAATAATTTTTTCAATAATGCTTAATTAGATTTTATTAACATGTTATTGCCCTTGAATACCACTGGAGCCTATTTTGGGTCCTTACACAACTATTGTGCCGAAAGGAAAATTTTTTTGCAAAAAAATCAATATTAATTTGTAGCCATTACTACTAAGCTATCACTTCACTGATTTTGTTAATAGAGTTTCCCCTGTGGAGTATGAACTTATGTTAATAGTTTAAAATTTATAAAAGTACTATCAATTATTATGCAATTTTTGAAATTTAACAATATATAATTTTTGATAAAATTCTTTATATTTTTAAAATAAAAATATTAATTTCAATAAATTTGATACGATTGCCCTTAGTATCTAATTTATCTCTCTTAATGTTTATCTTCCAACTATAAATGGATTGATAATGTTTTTTATTTAAAAAAAAAACAAAAGTTATTGATTGGACTAAAAAATGCAATGTATGATTAACAAAATCACCTCTATTTCAATTTTTTATAAAGCTCTAATGATGTGAATGCTAACGAAAAATTAATGCTTTAATCAAATTGATGATATATAATTAAAGAATAATTATATAAGTAGATGAACCAATTGATTAAATATCATCAATTTTTTTATTTGAATTAATTAAATATCATCAATTTCTTTTCTTTGGATCACCTACATGTACAAGTCAATATTGGAAAAAGAGCATAAGTTAAGAAGAACATTTATTTGTATTAAAAATAATTAACAAATGCAAATTTAATATTTTTTAATGGTTAGGTGGAAGATAACGTGAATAATTTGTTCACATTTTCAATTTCTTGTTTATAATATATTTTAAATATTTTGTATTAACCTCCTAATTTGATGGAACTAGTTTGTTTATTTTGCATGATTTTTAGTGTTTTATTTAATTAAATGAAACATAACTAGTGTTAATTCGATGCACATTAGGCTTATCCTATATGTTAATATTATTTATTTATTTATTTATTTTATGATACTATTTTTTAAAATATTTTGTATTAAGCTCCTAATTTGCTGGAACTAGTTTGTTTATTTTGCATGATTTTTAGTGTTTTATTTAATTAAAGGAAACATAACTAGTGTTAATTCGGTGCATATTAGGCTTATCCTATATGTTAATATTATTTATTTATTTGTTTTATGATACTATTTTTTTAATTGCTAATATTGCTATCATTTTTTAATAGAGCATTAGCTAATCTCAAATCTTAGGATACACATGCATCATGTAATACCGTGTTATTATTAACCTAACTGTATCATGATATCATGCATCACTAATCATGCTTTACTATGTTATTATATCATGGAGCATACTTTAATTGTGTCACACATCTATTAGGTGCTACTATAGCTACTCACATACTTTAACTCTTTAGCTAAACATACATATTAACACTATACAAGTTACTTTAGATTATAAATGCATACATTTACTATTCTATTTACAAAAGTGAGTTTATCACAATCTTGAAATACTCATATTTAATACATCATTACATACAATTACTCTTAGTACCAAAAGTTATACAAAATATATGTAATAATCAAGAAACTTCCTACATCAACTTTTTGTCATAATTGTATTGGCCTTTCCTGATGTAGAGATACGTACCTGAGCAAAATTCTTAACTGTTGACCCTATATGGGTAAACAACCCATGCTAAACTATAAAGTTTAGTGGAGAAAAAAAACATAATGAATGACCACTCACAGCGATCATCAACAAACACTCATCATGCATCACAATTATAACGTATGATTTAATAGAAAAAATAGGATAATACAATACAAATCTAAGAGATAAAACAAGATTCAACATTTATATCAACATATAACAATCATTTGATTCATTAATAACAACTAAGCATTGATGCTTGTAATTCAAGTAATAAAATTTTAATTAGCCTGCCTAAGTTTTAAGAGTGAATAACTGGAACAATAAATAACCTTAGGTATCAAAACTATAGATATCTAGAGATATCAAATCTTTGGACCCAAACTAGGCTGAACTATTCTGTAACCAATCAAGGGGACCCGAACAGGGTCGGCTAACATCCCAAATGGGGCTATAAATGATCCAAATGGAATAATCTCTATACATTAAAACCCAAACAGAGTCAAACTATAGTAACTGCAACTATATCCCTATATACATGCCTATTTATCCATAATTGAACTCTATTTGCAGGCATTACTATGTTCATATGCATTCATTATCATACTTATGCTTTTACTATACAGTCTTACTCATAGATAATCATATAATAGGATACATAATCTTAGATGTACATATATGTATATTCAATCTCATATAACAATACAAGTAATTGTAAATGAGAATATATTGTTGTAATCATATACTTTAGCATCTTCACATATAAGCATGAGTATGTAGGCATATTCATGTTATCTCAAATAATTAATAATCATAATATTAGTGCATATGTGCCTTTTGACATGCTTCTTCAACTTTACATACATAAAGCTTTACATTATGAGCTATCATATACCCATTTAGTTATTGTTGTGACCCTAGCAAGTGCACTAGATCGACAAGTAATAAAGTGGGGTATATTTAGGACACTCAATATTGAGCCCAAGGGAACTGTGTGTGTTAAAACTGTGAAAATTAATTGTATGCTAAAGAATTTCTCAATTGTTTGTGTGCAAAAGTTATCTGATTTGTATAATGTAAACTTTAAAAACTAAAGTATGCAATGAATAGAAATTAAATTCTACTAACAGTAAATTGAGTATGTATTAAATCAAAAAAATTAACAAGTGTGAAAATCTATAGAAATTAAATGTTGCTTAGGTTCACTCATCCACCCCATACCCAATGTAAATTAATTTTAGCTGAAAGTATACATGAACGAATTCGGGATAACCCTTTTAACCCAAGTGTCCCATTCCGGAGCCAGCCATTTTATTTGCTAAATGTCCCATTCCGGAGCCAACCCAACAACTAGGATATGCACAGGTCTAAAATCCTAAGTTCGATTTGCTTTCCGATTCAAGAGCCAGACAACCCAAAACCCATCTATTTCACTCTACACTCAAACTCTAAAACCAAATTTACTGCACATTTAGAGTCCCATTCCGGAGCAATCTAAAATAAATAGTATTTTTAAATAGAAAAGATAAGCAAAGATTCATTCACAACATTTAACTCACCCAAGCATCAACATCCAATTAACATAAAAGATAAAATCATTCAACGAAGCTGGAAAATCACTTGAAGAGATAAAAAATAATGAAATAAAATAAGCAATAGTGAAATAAACCATTCATTCATATATATATATATAACTAAAAATATGTTCAATATTCACATCTTTGGGTAGGGGATTCAAAGATCTCCCAAACAACTAAAAGACTACTCACTATCCATTACAAAATGAAAAGAGAAAGGATAAAATAACCCCTAAAATTCATGATGAAGAAAACCCAGCTAAATCCAAGTTCTTCAATCTCCTTCTCTAAAGCTTGACTAGAAAAATGATCTCTAAATGTGTAGATCTATACTTGTAAACTGTAAATATATGTTTAATCTAAGTATTTTTGTGTAAATCTAACTATTTTCAAGTAACTACATGTATCTATGGGTGTAAAATGAACAAAGAAATTAAAGAAGGAAGAGAGAAAACCCTAAAATCTAATAAAAATCAAACTCTCTCGATTTTGCAGAATAATCTACTTTTTATAGGTCAATATGGGTCACGGTTACTATGAAATCCCTGGTAACCATAACCTTTAATAAAAAAAACCCTCTTTTGGTTGAAATAGGTCACGGTTACTATGAAATTCTTAGTAACTGTGAGATAGCTCAGAACTGTAATCTGGAATTGGGTCACGGTTACCATGAAATTCCTGGTAACTGTGAGATAGCTCTCCTCTTCATTCTGAACTGAAAACATGCCTGCCTTATGATTACTACCAAATTCTTAGTAACCATGAGGTGCTCCTCTTTTAGCTTTTGTACTAAAAACTCCATAGGCCACGATTACCACCCTATCATGCACAATTGCCATGCTGACCATGACAAGCTTTAAAATGGTGCGTTTTGACAGAATACATGGGTCACGGTTACTAGGAATTTCCTAGTAACCGTGAGGTACCTACAAAAATCACAAAATTCTATCAAAAGCTCTCAAATTCACACAAAAGCTATAATTAACTTAGAATCAGATAAATTATTAAATGCAAGCAAAAATAAAGCAAAAGATACTAGAAAATCAATGAAAACGAGACTCAAATTAAACTAAAACTAAATACTGAATTTGAGTTATCAAAATACCCCACACTTAGACTTTGCTTGCCCTCAAGCAAATGAATTATCCACAATCTTGAAAACTCAAGACTCCAATTCAGAATAAGAAAATCGAAAATGGTAGAGCAACACCTAAGAGAAGACACTCAGAAGGAGAACTCTATCAAAAAGATTCAAATTGATCTATATCAAACAATTTCTCGTGTGCGTGTGTGAGGCTAAAACAGATTTATTTTCTTTCAAAAACAAAACTTCCAGTGAATCCTGACAATCAAGCAAATAGAGAATTACGATAATTTTGCGCTTGCAACTTAGAATAGCCATAAGCCTCTCCTTTAGCACCTGAACCATAAGGGTTATCTCTACTAAACAACTTAGAACAAGATAGAATCACCAAGTCTTACACCAAGGATGTAAATGGGGATAAGGCAAAGGTTCCAAAGAATTGATAAGGTTAGCAAGATAGGATTAGCCACACAACTCAAAAATACATACCACATAGCTTTCTCAAGAAACAACCCTTTCAAAATCGATGCTCTATTGTTATCAAAAGGAAAAACTAATCTTAGGACATTAATTAGATTCTTAAAATTGTAGGAAGCAAAAAAATTAACACTTCCAACAAATGCTAGGTACCCCACACTTATTTTTTGCAATGCTAAATCAACAAAAATTTCTACAGCATAATATCTATTTTCTTTTTCTCATTTTTTTATTTAAATCATCATGGTTACTATGAATTCATGGTAACCGTGGGATACTACTTAGGTGATAGGAGTACCAAAAGCATTGATTCTTATCATCCTTGTCCTAAAATTTTTAGCACATTAAGCTCAAAAATCCCTAGAAACTTTTCAACTTCCCTTTCTTGATTGACAATCAAAAATTTCATCGAACCTATCATGCAATTTTCACTACCCAACCTAGAGTGGCCAATTCCAAAATGGGAAAGACAAAGGCATTTAGGCTATATGGTTAAGCAATAGTGCAATCTAAAAAAATAAGTAGTACGTTTTTAGCATATCAATTAATTAAGCTCAATGGGGATAACAATGGAAAAATTTCCAAAGTTAGGTCAAGAGTCATTTAAAAATTTGGTTATCAAAGAAAGGATGCCTGGATCATATCCTAACCTGTCTAAGTTGAATATTTGTTTCGAAGGGTGATGAGGAAAGTTCTAGCTATTCCAGAATTCCTTTACTCAACTGCTTTCAATCATTATTTTTTTTGAAATAAAAAGCTTAGCCTATTGTGCTCATTAAATAAGAAATTGAATGATATGTGATTAATTGAGATCAATTTAAATAGCAATCTTTCCTGAACAAACTATTACACTTTGGCTACTAAGTCTTTCCAACTTATCAGTTCATAAATGAGTCTAAACTAATTCAATTCAAGATCAACTGGTAGCTCAGACTAATGTTATGGTGAATAATAAATCAATAAAAAAAATTATTCTAACTTAAATTAAAGGGAAAAACCAAAACATTAAAACATAAAAACCTACTTAAAATAAAAGGAAATGCAAAACATAAAGTAAAATAACTTAAAGCAAAATGAACTCCTTTAAATCAAAACTAAAGAATATTCATAATGCAAAAATAAATTGAACATAGAAATGAACTAAACAACTAAAAAAAAACTAAAAAGAGTTGTGGTTCAAGAACTTTACACTTTCATCTATTTGAATCCCAACTTCTTCCATTGAAAAGATAATCTGCACAAAACCATTTCAACCAACATGTTCAAATTTCAACCAACATGTTAAAAATTCAATATCAACAAAAATATTCTCCCACCCTGCACTTAAAAACCTGTTGTCTTTAGCAAGTTAGAAATATAATTCTCAAAATAGGGAGAAGAGGAGAAGGGACTTCCTGCTCAGGGATATAGGGGAGCTGGGGAATCAAGCCTGGCATTCAAAGCAACCAAGGCTTCGATTATTTGTTGTTGTTGATGATTGAATTCTTCCTGGTTTGCAGGTAGAGTGTCCACGTGTTCCATTAGATCAATGTATTGGGTAGAGGACATAGGTTACGCTTCATCTTATGCAAATACTCCTCTATCAGTTAGCCTGAAACCATGCTTTATAGTAGCATCATTTACTAAGATCTTCATATTCTTCAACATTTTGGCATCAATATAAGCAGCTGCAGGGAGGCTCTTGTCTACATCCAATGGATGCCCGAAATGTCTGGCAATAATTGTCACCTAGCCACCAAAAGAGATTTTCTTCACTTTAGTAGGCTTTTGCTGCATTTCTTCAAGTTTGTTCCACCAATAGTACGCGCCATTTATGTAGCAATGTCTCACAATACAGGAAAGTATGAGAGCCTCTGGAAGATTGATCTACCTTGCACTCTACACATGAGACATGAATGACATAGAAAAGAAGCGGTTTAAAATTCTCAAATCATGGTCCCGCATAAAATGGGATTTGGTGGTCTCGGCCACATAAGGGCCTCCAACCAATTGCTGCAATATGGCTATTAATTTCCTTTTTGATCCCTAGCTTCTCCAATAAACTCATATTCAGATAAATTGAAGGAAGGTACTCGTAATTGGAAAATATCTCGTAATTTGTCCTCAGCTTTTCAAGAACCCAATTGGGTATCTTTGGCCCTTTCTTCTTCCTTGGCTTTTGTGGCACAGAGGCTGGAGGCAATGGATGACTGGCCTTTACATGCTCTTTGGATGGTAGGGGTTGGATGGCAAGTGGGAGGATTTCTTGGGCTTGAGAAGAAGAACTGAAAGCATGAGCTCTTTTAGGTGCCACTACCCAAAAACAACAAAATTAGAAGTTTACAATGCTGAGCAAGATAAAAGAAACACAAAAATAGTATGAGTATGTGAGAATGCACAATATAATTTCATGGCACACACAAGTTCCATGAGGTATGTGGCACTCAACCACAATGACCGAGTCATCCTTTGGAAACCAGTAGCCCACAAGTCGAATCATTTCAGCCTATATACCTCAAGGATAGAAATGGGCATACACTTGCATGTGAATGCAATTGCTAACTCAAACAATAGATAGTTGAGAGCTTACTAACAATGCCAATTTTCCCAGCAACGGTGCCAAAAACTTGTTGCGAGCCTAACAAGTGCACTAGATCGACAAGTAATAAAGTGAGGTATATTTAGGACCCTTAATATCAAACTCAAGGGAATTGGGTGTGTGGAAGCTGTGGAAATTAATTACATGCTAAAGAATTCCAAATTGTTTTTATGTAAGAGTTATCTGATTTGTATAATGTAAACTTTAAAACTAAAGTATGCAATGAAGAGAAATTAAATTCTACTAATAGTAAATTAACTATGTATTAAATTCAGAAAAATTAACAAGTGCGAAAATCTATAGAAATTAAATGTTGCTCAAGTTCACTCATCCACCCCATACCCAATGTGAATTAATTGTACCTAAAAGTATACATGAATGAATTTGTGATAACCCTCTTAACCCAAGTGTCCCATTCTGGAGCCAACCATTCTAGTTGCTAAATGTCCCATTCCGGAGCCAGCCTAACAACTAGCATATGCACGAGTCTAACATCCTAACTACGGTTTGCTTTCCCATTTTGGAGCAAACCAACCCAAAACCCATCTATTTCACTCCACATTCAAACTCTTAAACCAAATTTACTGCACATCCAAAGTCCCATTCTGGAACAATCTAAAATAGATAGTATTTTTAGATAGAAAAGCTAAGCAATGATTCATTCACAACATTCAACTCACCAAAGCATTAACAACCAATTAAGATAAAAGATAAAATCATTCAACAAAGCTGGAAAATCACTTGATGAGCTGAAAACTAATGAAATAACATAAGCAATAGTGAAATAAACCATTCATTCATATATATATATAACTAAAAATATGTTCAATTTTCACATCTTTGGGTAGGGGATTCAAAGATCCCCCAAACAACTAAAAGACTACTCACTATCCATCACAAAATGAAAAGAGAAAAGGATAGAATAACCCCTAAAATTCATGATGAAGAAAACCCAGCTGAATCCAAGTTCTTCAATATCTTTGTCTAAAGCTTGACTGGAAAAATGAGCTCTAAATGTGTAGATCTATACTTGTAAACTATAAATCTATGTTTAATCTAATTATTTTTGTGTAAATCTAACTATTTTCAAGTAACTACATATATCTATGGGTGTAAAATGAACAAAGAAATGAAAGAAGGAAGAGAGAAAACCCTAAAACCTAATAAGAATCAACTCTCTCGATTCTGTAGAATAATCTGCTTTTTATAGGTCATCATGGGTCACGGTTACTATGAAATCCCTGGTAACTACGACCTCCAATAAAAAAACCCTCTTTTGGGTTAAATAGGTCACGGTTACTGTGAAATTCTTAGTAACCATGAGATAGCTTGAAACTGTAATTTGGAATTGGGTCATGGTTACAATGAAATTCCTGGAACCGTGAGATAGCTCACCTCTTCATTCTGGACTAAAAACATGCTTGCCTCAAGGTTACTTCCAAATTCTTAGTAACCATGAGGTGCTCCTCTTTTAGCTTCTAACTGAAAACTCCATAGGCCATGGTTACCACCCTATCATATACAATTGCCATGCTGACCGTGACAAGCTTCAAAAATGATGTGTTTTGATAGAATACATGGGTCACAATTACTAGGAATTTCCTAGTAACTATGAGGTACCTACAAAAATCACAAAATTCAATCAAAAGCTCTCAAATTAGCACAAAAGCTAGAATTAACTGAGAATCTGATAAATTATTAAATGCAAGCAAAAATAAAGCAAATGATACTAGAAAATCAATGAAAACTAGACTCAAATTAAACTAAAACTAAATACTGAATTTGAGTTATCACTTATATCTCATTGCATGTTATTCTCTTCATTGATAATTAGACTAGCTTCTCTGACTTTATTTTCTAGTAGTGAACTTTCGTATACTCTTATATATCATGATTAATCTTCTGTCATTAATTCACATTCTATTAAGTTGGTAATTTAACATATAATTGGGTATTGTTTAAAGTGGAATAAGAAAAAGGCAAATAACTTTCCAAGGTTAGGTCACGAGCATGATTGATATCGTAGATGCAACAAATAAGGACTTGCATAATAACAAAACAAACAAAAGAAGAAAAATAAGGAATGAGGGTCAGGCTTTATCACTAGTGCAATAGGGTTGTGGGAGCAATATACTCAGGTTTATTTCCTCTGTTCATAACTTCACATCACAATCCAGAAAACTCATGTTGCATGTCATTAATGTATTACTTAAGGTTTACCTTATTTACATTGTATTTTTCACACTATAATTTTACATGAATTTTATTAAATAATCCCTTAAAAAATTCACTAATTCAAGTTATACATCTCATGTTCAATGTATATAATAGGGCATTATGCTCTACTATAACTGACAAAGTTGTTATAAAACTTATGATCTCTCAAACTTTTGGAATACTAGATTAAATAGAATTTCTACAAAATGAAGAATAACTCTTAAACATACTTCTTTTAATTTTTCTCTTGCATACATCAGCTTTATTGTATCCAAATCTAAGGATTTAACTACCATTTATCAATAAACTAGTTTTCATGAGCAAATACAAAGATCATCATCTCATTCCCTAAATAAACTTCGTTTTCATCAAAATCTACCAAATCTCATAGGCATGACAATAATCACACCAAGTTCCCATATCCTGGCCAAAATCCCCAATCTACTTCAATCTTGTAATAGTTTTTTGCCCTTGTTCTTCTTACTTCCTTCTTCTTCTACAAAAATCCATTCATGCATTAATGCAGCATTTCCTTTAAATTGAAATGCATAACAATAATAAGAAATGAACTTGTTATCTTAAGGAAATCCCACTTCAAAATTTTTTTATCGTTAACAATTCAACAATGATCTTTCTTAAGAGTTAGTGACAGAAAATGCATAACTTTAAAGTGAAAGAATGAGGGATGAAATTTTGAGTTTTGTCTCTTTCTCTAACCGACCAAATCAATCAATCCCACCAAAATTTTACATTCTCTCTTCTACATGCAAAGCTTTAGAATTTAAAGTGGGAGGAGAAGATTCATTTAGCTCATTTATTCTTTTGCATGATAAAATTATCGCCTCTCATCTTTCTCTTTTTAAATTTAGCCCCACATATTCCTTATTTCAATATTGACCCTAAAATTATCTTCCATCTATTAATTATGCCCTTAGCACTAACATATTTTAATCATTCATATAAATAGCATAACATAAATTTACCAATTTGCCCTTTTATGATCCTAATTTGAATTTCACTTATTTAATTAAATATTAACAAAATTCAATATAATTTAATCAAGCATTTTCTACTAGAATCAAAGTTGGAGCGTTACAATTCTCTCCCCCTTATAGAATTTCATCTTCGAAATACATACCCATTTTATACTATTGGGGATACTGTTCTTTCATGACTACCTCTGGTTCTCAAGTTACTTTTTGTACACCATGATGTTGCCAAAGTACTTTAATAAAAGGAATTAGTTTTTTCCTTAACTATCTAATTTCTTTAGGCAAGATCTCTTTCGGTTCTTCATCATATGTTAAATTGGGTTGAACCTGAATGTCTTGTATTGGTAGCACCTGGGATTCAGATGAACGATATCTATGCAACATAGATACATGAAACACATCATGCATTTTTGCTAATTCTATAGGAATAGCCAATCTGTATGCTACCGGTCCAACTCTTTAAAGTATTTCATATGGACCAATATACCTCGGGCATAGTTTACCTTTCCTCCCAAACCTCGATAATTTTCTCCAAGGAGATGCTTTTAAAATACCTTATCACCATTTTAATTATCAATATCTTTCCTTTTTAAATTTGTATAGGACTTCCACCTGTCACTGGCTGCTTTCAACTGTACTTAATAACCTGTACTTTCTTCTTTGTATCTTTAACAATGTTAGGATCAATCAATACGGTTCAAATAACTCAATCCAACAAACTGGAGTTTTACATTTTCGGCCATACAAAGCCTTATATAGTGCCATACCAATGCTACTTTAGATAATGGTTGTTGTATGCCAACTCCATTAAAGGCAGATATCTATCCCAACTTTCTATGAAATCCATAATGCATCCTCTCAATATATCTTCTAACATTTGGATAACCCTCTTAGATTAACCATATGTTTAAGGGTGAAAATATGTACTATATCTAAGCTGTGTTCCCAAGGCTTGTTGTAGACTTTGCCAGAATCTAGATTTAAATCTTAGATCTCTATCCGAAATTATAGACATCAGTATACCATGTAGCTGAACAATCTCATTCACATACAATTTCGCCAATTTATCCATAGAATAGTCTACCTAAATCTATAAAAAAAGGAGCTATCTTAGTTAGCTTATAAATAACAAATCATACTATATCATGTTTTCTTTAAGTAGGAGGCAACCTGTATCAAAATCCATAGTGATGTCTTCTCACTTCCACTGTGCAATTGGAATGTGATTCAATGGTCCCAATGGAATTTGGTGCTCTGCTTTAACATATTGACAAGTCAAACACTTGGAAACATAATCTACTACATCTTTCTTCATACCAGGCCACCAATAAACTTTTTTCAAATCCTTGTGCATCTTATTTCCGCCAAGATGCATGGTATATATTATATTCTGAGCCTTTCGCTATAATATTCTTTTCAATTATTTTTCATCTAGAACATATAATCTACTTTGATAATATACACTTCCATCTTCCTTTATTGTATACTCAAATTGATTCCCTTTATGTAATGTTTGAACAATCGACTGTAACCTTCCATCATCTTTTTTAGCATTTATCACTACTTGCCTCACATTAGGTCTAGCCTTCAACCGAGTTATCAAAGAACAATTTGCTATAAAATTCTATCTACATTGCTATAACATCATAACTGCTATCGTCTTTCAACTTAAAGCCTCAGCTACAACATTAACTTTACCCGAGTGATAATCCACTATACAGTCATAATATTTAAATAACTTTATCAATCTATGCTGTCTTAAGTTAAGTTCCTTTTGAGTGAGTAAATACTTAAGACTCTTATGATCTATAAAAATTATGCATCTTTCCCCATATAAATAATGCTGCCATATTTTTAAAGCAAAAAATACTACTGCCAATTCTAAATCATACATAAGGTAGTTTTGCTCATGTAGTTTCAATTCTTTGGATGCATAAGCTACCACCTTGCCATCTTGTATTAGCACATAACCTAAGCCAACTCTAAAAGCATCATTGCACATGGCATACCCTTTACCTAAACTCAACTATGTCAAAATTAGGGCTTTTATTAGCATCTTTTTTAACTGATCAAAACTTGTTTGACATCAATTAACTCATTTAAACTTGACATTCTTTCTTAAAAACTTAGTAAGTGGTGAAGCAATAATCAAAAACCCTTTCACAAATGATGATAATATCCCACTAAACCTAGAAACTTCTCACTTCAAAAACATTTTAAGAAGATCCCCTATTCATAATAACCTCCACTTTAATCAGATCCACTCTAATCCCTTCAGAAGACACAATATTCCTATTGAATGAAACTTCCTTAAGCCAAAAATCCACTTGTTCAATTTGATAAATAACTAATTCTCTTTTAAAGTCTATAATACAATTCTCCAATGTTCAGCATGCTCAGTTTCATTTCTAGAATAGACCAATATGTCATCTATGAACATTACAACAAATTAGTCCAAGTAGGGTGAAAATACCCAATTTATAAGATCCATAAAAGCAACCAGTGCTTTTGTTAACCCAAATAGCATTACTAGAAATTCATAATGACCATATTGAGTTTTAAATATAGCCTTGGGAACATCCATATCCTTTACTCGAAGTTGATAATACCTTAATTGGAAATCGATCTTTGAAAACACTCTAGTGGATTTCAACTAATCAAATAAGTCTTCAATTCTAGGCAATGGTTGCTTATTTTTCACTATTACTTTATTCAGCTATCTATAGTTTATACACATTCTCATAGACCCATCCTTCTTTTTAACAAACAAAACTAGTGCATCCCAAGGTGATGCATTAGACCTAATATAGCCTTTGTCAAGCAACTCCTGTAACTGAACCTTTAACTTCTTTAATTTTATTAGGGCCATTTTTATGGTGCCTTAGACGTAGGTGCTATGCCAGGTAGAAGTTCTATAGATAACTCCACATCCGTTTCGGGTGAAAGACTAGGTAAGTCTTTTGGAAATACATCAACAAACTCATTTACTATAAAAATATCTTGAAGTTTTACTCTCTCCCATTTTGAATCAAGTACTAGGGCTAAAAATGATTCGCATCCTTTCCTAAGAAATCATCTAGCTTGCATAGTCGATATCACATTGGCTAAAGGTTTGGTTTGAATTCCCTAAACTACTACTTCTTTATCATAAACATCTTAAAGCATTACTATTTTAACTCTATAATTAATCATTGCATGATGTTTCAATAACCAACCCATGCCTAAAATAATATCAGACTTCTGAAATGGCAACTCAATAAGATTAGTAAAAAATTCCTTCCCGTAGATCATAATATGGCATTTTTTATAAACTTTATTGACACAAATATTATATCCCATTGGGTTAGTTATACAAATATATTACTCCAATTGATAAATAGTTGACATATTTATACCCATATCCCTAATGCAAACATACAAATGGGTCGAACCAAGATCAATAAGTGCATGAATATTAGAATTAAAGAGAGAGAAAATACATGTTATAACTTCTAAAACATCTAAATCCTTATAAAATTTCATTGCATAAGCCTGACCAATAATAATTAGAGCGTAAGCCAATTAACTAACTCAGATACATTTCTGGATTGGGATCAATGATGATTTGGTCCACCATGTCCTGTGCCTCTGCCTCTACCAGTAGAAGGAGCATTAGAAGCTCCCCTACTTCCCTACTGCATAAATCTTTGCTCTCGTTTTAAGGGACAATTAGTTATATAATGGTTAGTGCTACCACATATGAAATATACACCTGATAATTTCTTACACATGCGACAGTGTTACTTTGAACAATGAGAAAATTTTGGTAACTGACCCCTCACTCTATCTCCCTAACATTTCTCTACCTAATTTAGACATTGTAAATGGTCCTTGCTTTCCCCTTTTGTTCACAAGACCAATAATAGACTCTATTGGGTCATTTTTTATGCTTATCTAAATCTCTTTCTATTGAAAAACCCACCTTTAGCCCTGCTTTTTCTCTCTTCCCTTTCTCTTTTAGCATGCTCATTCTTTTTAACTCACATAGTTGCTATAACAAGTGAATGAAACTCCACTAATTGCAAAGATGTAGGTCCTATCAACTTTTCTTTGATCCGATCATTCAATCCATCTTCAAACTGCCTTCACCTAAAAGCTTCAATCAACAATGAATTAGAAATATATTTACATAAATGGCTAAAATCTTTCTCATATTCTGCCATAGACATAACTCTCTATTTCAAATTTGAAAATTGCTTCAATTTCTCTTCCTTATATGCCTCGGTAACATACTTTTTCCTAAACTCTACTTTGAAGAATTCCCATGTAAGTGGATCAGGTAACTTAGGCTATTTTAGTACCAATTTTCACTAATCATATGTTTTTCCTTGAAGTAATGACACAGGATAAGACATTTTTTTATTAGCTAGGAAATTAATCTCATCAAATATTCTCATTAACTTTTCCAACTAGAATTCAGATTCATCATATTGTTCCAAATTAGTGTCCAAAAATTCTTGTGCTCCATGTTTCCTAAACTGAGATATTTAAGCTTTGGGCATAGTCATCCTTTGTAGAATTCAAGCCATATCTTGAGAAATTTTCAGCAATGCTTCTTCAAGAATGGCCATAGAAATCTCATTCCGATTAGATGATAAAGATCCTGGATTTAAGGGATTCATTCTAGCAGGTAGATTACTCTCAACTAATTCTTTTATAGCATCTTTAAAATCCTTCATCTAAAATCTATAAAAAAAATACAGACTTATACATCAGGACAACACCACACTATACCATATTATCGAATCCTAGACTCTTATTGACAAGAAAAGGCTAAACCTATGATCTTATACCAAAATTGTAACATTATGTTATTATTAACCTAACTGTATCACTACAACTCGCATCAATAATCATGCTTTACTATGTTTTTATACCATAGAGCATACTTTATTTTACTATCATATTGTCATGCTGATTATCACACATTTATTAGGTGTTACTATAGCTATTCACATACTTTAACTCTTTAGCCAAACATAAATATTAACACTATATAATTTACTTTAGATTATATATCCATACATTTACTATTCTCTTTACAAAAGCGAGATTATTACAAACTCAAAATACCCATATTTAATACATCATCACATATAATTACTCTTAGTACCAAAAGTTATACAAAATATATGTAATAATCAAGAAACTTTCTACATCAACTTCTTACTAGAATTGAGTTGGCCTTTCCTAATGCAAAGATACATCCCTAAGCAAAGTCTTAACTGCTTAACCTACATGGATAAATAACTCGTGCTAAGCTAAAAAGCTTAGTAATGAACAAATCATGATAAACGACCACTCACAACAATCGTCACCAAGCACTCATCGTGCATCGTAATTATAACATATGATTCAATAGTAAAAGCAGTATAATATAATATAAATCCAAAGATAAAACAAGATTCAACATTTATATCAATACATAGCAATCATATGATTCATTAATAATAACTAAGCATTGATATTTGTAATTAAAGTATTAAAATTTTAATTAGTTTGCCTAAATTTTAAGAGTGGATAACGGGGAACTATAGATACCCTTAGGTATTAAAACTATAAATATCTAGACATATCGAATCTTTAGGCCAAAATAAGGCCAAATCATATTGTAGATCAATCAACCAGACCCAAATGGGGTCAATTAACAATCCAACTGAGGCTATAAATGATAAAAATAAAACCATCTATATACTTTAAGACCTAAAAAGGATCAAACTATAGCAGTTACAACTATATCCCTAAAAGCATACATATCTATCCACAATTGAACTCTATTTGCAAGCATTATTGTGTTCATATATATTTATTATTATACTTGTGCTTTTACTATACAATTTGACTCATAGATAATCATATAATAGGATACACAATATTTGATGTATATACATGTATATAAAATCTCATATAACAATACAAGTAATTAAAAATGAGTATATATTGTTGTAATCATATACTTTAGCATGTTCACATATAAGCATGAGTATGCAGGCATATTTATGTTATCTCAAATAATTAATAAACATAATATTAATTCATACGTGCCTTATGACATGTTTCTTCAACTTTACATACATATAACTTTACATTATGCTACTATCATATACCCATTTACTTATATCTCATTGCATGTTATTCTCTTTATTGATAATTAGACTGGCTTTTCTAACTTTTTTTTTCTAATATTGGACTTTCATACTTTTTATATATATGTTTAATATGTTTTCATTAATTTACATTCTATTAAGTTGGTAATTTAATGTATAATTGAGCATCATTTAAAGTGGAAGAAGAAAAATTTGAATAACTTTCTAAGGCTAGGTCATAAGCCTGACTGATATCATGGATGCAATAGAGAAGGACTTGCAGAATAACAAAAGAAATAAAAGAAGAAAGCAAGGAAGGAGGGCTAGTCTCTATCACGAGCGTGATAGGGCCATGGGCATGATAGATTTGGGTTCATTTCTTTTGTTTACAACTTCATATCATAATCTAGAAAACTCATCTTGCATGTTTGTAATGTATTACTCAAGGTTTACCTTATTTACATTGTATTTTACACACTATAATTTTACATGAATTTCATTAAAGAATCCCTTAACAAATTCACTAATTCATGTTCAATATATATAGCAGAGCATTATGCTCTACTATAATTGATAAAGTTGTTGTAAAACTTATGATCTCTAAAACCTTTGGAATACTAGATTAAATAGAATTTCTACAAAATGAAGAATAACTCTTAACACAAACTTCTTTTAATTTTGCCCTTGCATGCATTAACTTTCTTATATCCAAATCTAAGGATTTAACTACACTTTATCAATAAAGTAATTTTCATGAGCACATGCGAAGATCTTCATCCGATTCCCTAAATAAACTTTATTTTCATTAAATTCTACCAAATCACATAAGCATGTCAATAATCATACCAAGTTTCCATACCTTGGTCGAAATCCCCAATCTACTTCAATCTTGTAATACTTTTTTGCCTTTGTTCTTCTTACTTCCTTTTTCCTATACAAAAATCTATTCATACATTAATCCATTATTTCCTTTCCATTGAAATGTATAACAATAATAAGAAAAAGGATGAATGAAGGAGATTATGAAATGAACCCGTTACCTTATGCAAATCCCACTTCAAAATCTCTTAATC
Source organism: Excoecaria agallocha (assembly GCA_037975025.1). NCBI lineage: Eukaryota > Viridiplantae > Streptophyta > Magnoliopsida > Malpighiales > Euphorbiaceae > Excoecaria > Excoecaria agallocha. The sequence continues at coordinate 4,654,592 of CM075823.1, read as the reverse complement.
ATTAATATTTAAACAAAGATTTTTCTTAAGAGTTAGTGAGAGAAAATGCACAAATTTAGAGTGGGAGAAGGAGGGATAACATTCTAAGTTTCCTCTCATTCTCTAGCTGACCAAACCACTCAATCCCACCAAAATCTTTACATTTTCTCTCCTACATGCAAAGTTCTAGAATTTAAAGTGGGAGAAGAAGTTTCATTTAGCTCTTTTATTTTCTTGCATGATAAAAATCTATCCCCTCTTATATTTCTCTTTTTAAATTCAGCCTCACATATTCCTTCTTTAAATATTGGCAGTAAAATTATCTTCCTTCTATTAATTATGCCCTTAGCACTAACATACTTTAATAATTCATATAAATAGCATAACATAAATTTACCTATTTTCTGTTTTATGATCCTAATCTGAATTGCACTTATATAATAAAGCATTAATCAAATAAAATATTGTTTAATCAAGCATTTTTTACTAGGGTCAAAGTTAGGGCCTTACATATCGACTATATTTTTGAAGGTCTATCTTCACTGCTGTCAATTTTACATCCTATTTCACTTTAAATTAGGCCATTATTTTAAGTTTTTCTCATCTTCTATGATCTTATAAATTTATATAAAAATACTTTGTATGCTTTTGATATTATCTTAAACTTGTATATATTTGTACATTTATTTCACTATGTTTAATGATATGAATTTGTTTAATAAATTATTATATTTTGTGCTTTATCTATTGATATACATAGGATTGCAATATTGTTAGAAGAATTTATGCGTTCCTATTAGTGTATATGGATTGTTAAATTTTTAAAGAACATTACTTAGAAACTTATATATCTTATTTTATGTATAAACTAATCATGTGTTTTTTTTTTGCTTAATTTAATATCTTGATGAGAATTTTTTTCTTGTTTTTTATCACCCCAGTTTTATGTAAGATTTATTTCTTTTACTTAAGAGTTTTTTTTAGTAATTTGGCATTATTGTTTATATTTTTTACTAATTTGATTTTACTGAAGTTCTTTTGTTTTATTAATGGATTTTGCAATTTAATATGACTTCTCTAGTATATGCTACATATTTTATTCATTGTCATGAAGTTAGTTTTTTCTATCTAATATATGTTTTTTTTGTAGGAACGAGATGCACACTTTGAAGTCTTAATAAAGTTTTTTACTCTTGCATTTTGAATTTTAATTTTTACATTAAGTAGTAGCCTTTTATTCGATTAACATTTTATTGAACAAATACTTGATATTATATAATGGATAATTTGCTTTACTAAAGTTTTAAAAGATATTGGATTGTTTATCATATAATTTAGAATATTCATTTTTAATGCAATGCATATATGACAATTATATATATCACAATTTGTCAACTTATTAGTTAATAAATGGCAATACAATTTACACAAATATGACGTTTATATTGTCATTACAAAGTAGTATTAAATGACAATAAAAAGTTGTCATTAAATTATCTCTTTATGATAATTATTTTTATTCATATTTATGTCACAATATATAATATGTCAATATTATGAAATATTATATTTATCATTAATATATAGTAATTTAATGACAAAACTATTTTTCGTCATTTAAAGTATTAGATTTAGTAAAAATGTAAATTATTATATGATAAAAATTATCTTTATTTATGATAACAATTTATGTAGTCAATATTTAATAGTTATGGTTATGTAGTTACTAAAAATATTTACTTTAGTAACAAATTTTAAATTTGTCATAAAAACATTAATTTTTGTGACAATAAACAATATCATGTGACAAAATATGATTTTATTTATGACATTATTTTTTTATGAAAAGTAAAAAATTTAGGTGATGATAATCATTTTCATCACAAAAAATGATACTTACAATGACAAATAAACAAATCGTCATATAAACTTTCTATTACGTGGATACTATGACGATGAAAATTCGTCACCTTATTATTTTAGTGACAAAAATGAAACTTTTTATGATAATTGTTCACGTCACAAGAAGTGTAATTTCTTGTAGTGACAAGTAAAAGATTTGGAATGGGATTTGTGATGAGCAAAAGCCATCAACTTTTATAACTAGAAACACAAAAGCACATCACTTGAGAAACCATGTGCTTAGAATTCTACATCGATGGCTTACGTTGTCCATTTCTACCCTTATGGGAGGACCAGGAAATGTGAACACAATGAAGGAAATTGTTTTATATGGGATGGTGCATGCCATTCCATTGAATGCGGCTGTGTTTATTACCAACAAAAATTAAGGAGCTTTAGATTTTTTCAAAAAGGCTGAGTAAGATATCCCTTGAAGGAATTGTTACCATTTTAGCAAGGGCTCTCAACCATAACCCAATGGGTAGAGATGTGTGTGGCCCACCCCTAATTGATCAAAAAATGTTAAGGAATATGACGGTGCTGGTTGATGATCCTAGGTTTGAGGGACATCTATTTTTATTTGATAGAGAAACCTCTTTACATAAAGTCATTAAGGCAAAACTATAATGTCAGGAGCTAGAGGTGCAGCCATTACTTTGTCTACTCAACAATACACTAAGATTATGTCCAGATTTGACACCTTAACAGCAAACCAAGAAAAACTGAATGAAGGCCAAATAAAGCTCATAGCCAACATAAACCAGCTGATGACCTTGATGACTCTGATGCAGTTAAGATTTGACATGCATTTTCCTCCTCCACTGTAAGATTGAGTTCAGGGATTCCCTAACCCCCCTTGTTTTTAAGATAATATTATGTTGTTTTGCTTAGGATAATAAATTTCTGAGTTTGGGGTAAGGGCATGTTAGGAATGTAGTTTATGGGAACTTTTTAAGAATTTGTTGGATTGTTGTGCTTGAACTCTAACTCACCATATTTAGAAATTTTTATGTTTTCCCTTTTTTAGTAGTTAATTGTTGTTTTGAACTTTTAATTTCTAGTAATGTTATGTTTAGTTTTAATTTTGTCTCTTATTTTCTTTTAGTTTTAATTTTTAGATTATGTTATTATTTTTTTTACTTTTAGTTTATTTTCTTTTTCAGCTTTTGTTTTTAGTTAGTTTTATGGTTATGCTTGCTTTAGTTTTTGTTTATTGTTGTCATTGCTTACTTTTGCCTTTTAATTTAGTTTGCTATTGTGACTAAACTTAAACTTACAGTTAGAATAGCTTATTTAGAATAGATTGAATAGCAAGAAAGTAGTAGTTTGTTGAATGAATTTTCCATGTTGGTTAGTTTTAATTAGATTAATACCAGTAAATTTCCTAATAATTGTGCACTTTAGGCCTATTTTTGAAAATTAAAAAAATAGTGCATGAAGGTGATTAAGTCTGAATTGTAAAGCACTAAAACATTACTCATCACCATTCAAAGTAATAAAACAACTCGAAAGTGAGACTAGAAATGACTTGGATAATATTTTTCTTGTTTAAACTCTAAAAAAGACTTTTAAAATCCCTTTTTATATCATATCTTTTATAAGCCCTTTTGAGCCTATTTGAGTATGATAAATGCATGTTAAATGTATTCTTTATTGATTACACTTGTATTATTTTCCCAAAGCTAAAAAAGCATTTGTCTTACCCCTCTAAGAACTGGCCACTCCAAGAGTAGGTTGGATAAAATTTTCTTGGGTGCTTCAAGAGAGTATAGGGTTGAGCTTCAATTGTGTACAAGTCTAGAAGTGGGTACATTGCCAAGTTCGGTGTGATTGTGAAAATTTCACATTGTAGTTTTTTCTTTAGTGAAATATTTTTGAGTCCCTATTTTTCACTTTAGAATTGATTGCTCTAGCTCTTATTCCATTGAAAAAATAAATTCAAAACTAGCAATCATGGTTTCATCTAAGTGTGGGGTACTATAATTGTAGAGGAGAAGAATGTTAAGCTCTTGAAACATTAATTGAGCTTTAATCTTTGAAGTAAAAAATTTTAGAGAATTTTTCTCCTTTGTGCTAATTCTTTTTAAAAAAGGTTCTGCATTTTGGAAAGTTAAGTGATTGGCAATAATGATGAGATATTCAAGAGTAGAGTTAAAGTCTTATTTTTAGGAGATAAGTGATAAGTTAAAATAGATAATGGTTGTTCTAATTTATGTGTCCTAATCTTATTTTTTCTAACTATACCTTAGCCATGTTACAACCCATTTAACACCTAAGGATCTTGTCTTGTTTAGAGTTGTTTATGAAGATAACCTTTGGTTCTAATGATAAAGGAGAGGCCTATAGAATCTCTTGAGTTTTAAGAGTGAAATCACATATGAAATCTTTTACACATGAATTCTTTTCTCAGTTGTTGAATTATGATGAAGTATTTGGCTTTAAAGGTGTTTAATTTTTTTTGGCCTAGCACATACAAAGTGGGAGACTAGTTATTATGGTTTAGTTCGAATCTTTTCGATTTATAATTTTGTTTAGTGACTTCTACTGAGGTGTTTTTCAAATTTTTCTGAAATTGTGTTCTCTACCTCTTAAAGTTTAAGTATGAGAGAATGTGGTATGTAAGCAAAAGCTAAGTGTGGGGTATTTGATAACTTTAATTTAGTGTTTATTTTCAATGTGTTTTTATCTATATTTCTATCTTTTTTTGTGTGTTTTTCATATTTTGTGTGTTAAATTTCTCTTTCTTTGTGCCAAAATGGATTATTTTTAGAATTATTAAGTTTTAGTGTGCTTAATAGAAAAATTTTGACTTTTTGTAGAAATTTGACTTTAGCAAAGGCAGAGACTGATTAGTCTCCACCATGTGTCATACAAAACTCTAGAAAAACACCGTTTCATAACCAAGGTAGCTTTCAAAAGGATTAGTCCAGAAATATGAGACATAGTATAGACTAATCAGTCTTCATCATGCATCCTTTAAAAGTACACTAGTAACTACCTAGCCACGATAGAGACTAATGAATCTCCATCGTGACTTAATTCAGACTATAAAATAGCATAATCTATTTGGCAAGAAATAGAGCAAGACATAGTTTTCATTTTCTCTATAATTTTCTTCATTTTTTAGGGTTTTTAAGCTTTCTTCTTCATTGTAAACACTTTATTTCATTGATTTAATAGTTTTTGATAGATTAACATTAGATTTATAGTAGTTGCCCATAATTTTAGTTATTTTCAATCAATAGCTGTTGGGATTGGAGAAGAGAACTCAATGAACTTCAGATCCATATTTTATCAATAGGTTTAAGAGTTTTTTTTCTCTCTTATCATTTTATTTTACTCAATATGTAGTAAGTAGTTATTTTTGTTGTTTCAGGATATTTGACTCCCCATACCAATGTAAGAACTTAATGCTATGTTGATTTAATATATAATTAGATGTTTTATTTTCCTTTGTGATGATCTTGATATTGATTTTACATAATTATTTAATCATTTTCTTATTTAAGTTGAATGGATTTGGTGCTTGTTTGGATTGGAAATCATGAATGCTCTATTTTTTCATGTTTTAGTTGTAGTTTTGATAACGATTCTAGAATAGGGGCTGCTAGTTCTAGTGTTAATGCATTCTAGATCTAGAAATAGGTGGGATATGAATGGGTATTAGGTTGATTGGCTTCAGAATGGAAAATTGATCCATATTTAGGATTTATTAAACTCATTCATAAGCTAGCTATTCAATTGGCTCCAAAATGGGAAATTGGATAACTAGAATAGTTGGCTCCAGAATGAGAAACTTGGATTTTGTTAGGTCATCCATATCTTATTCATATTAATTTTATCTTGATTGATTTTGCATTGGGCATGGGGAGGATTTGATCCTTGAATAACATTTTTAGTAATTATTTCATTTTAATTTTTCATACTCTATTTTTTATTACCATTAATTATTTGATAATTTCATTTTGAATTGCTTTAATTTTGTTTACTTAAGTCCAATAGTTTTAGCTCTAATAAAAAAATTGGAAAAAATTATTTACATATACTAGTAGATAATCGATTTTATTCTCACAACACAATCTATATGATACGATAAGTTTGAGTTCTTAAAAATACTCCTCTGTATTACTTGTCTATTCAATACACTTGCTGATATTCGATAACTTTTAATACATTTTTTCAAATCTCCTGAGAATTTTCTTTGGGCATATCATTTTGTACCATCTTTTGGTGAAATTTTAATCATTTCAAGCACTCTTTATCTACATTTTATTCTTCTTCACTTCTCTCGAAGCAAGTAAGTTCAATTTTTCTTCTTTTTCTTTTATTAATTTTTCCATTTTCACATATTTGTAGTTTATTCCTTGCTCATATTTTATTTAATTTTGATGGATGTTTTGATGTGATTCTATCTTTTTAAGATAAATTTGCATGTCATTATATGCAATATTTAATTTTGGGCATTTGATTTGGTGAATTATTGCTAAAACTAGATTAAACACTCGATGCACACCAAGTGTTTACAAAAATGCCTAATACAATATCTATATAAGATTTTTAGGATTTTCATGAAATTCCTCACACATCTTTAACTTCTATTTCATCCATACTTTACTATAATATAAGCATGGTCATTCTTGTGATATTTGCCCAATTGTTTCCCATTATATTTATTCCCTTGTATTGTGTTGTTAAATTTTACTCTAATGTTATGATGTGTTCTTATCTAGTAAAATGCTTGCATAGCTACAGTCTTATACCTTTTTGTTAGATTGTTTATTTGCATCTTGCTAACATACCATTTCACATTGTTGCTTGCTACCTGTTTGCTAAATAATTAGATTAAGATTGTGATTTCATTGTCAATTTGTTATATTCAAGGTATTTTTCCATAGCATAACAACCATGTAATTCTTATTTGCTTACAACTTTCCATAGTATTTTGTCTAAATTTAGTGATTACTTGCATTTCTCTTTTTGAAATGGCACCTAAAAAAAGTAGGCAAGATCCAACTTTATTGTCGCAAGCATCTGGCTTGTCTTCTCCGATAAGGAACACAGTTCAATGTCCATCTTTGGTCATTCTAATTGACATCCATGCATGCAAGGCCTTTACATAGGTAGAATTTATGTCATCTGCATATATTGATTTTGAATTATTGAGGAAGGTGGGTGTGCAAGATAAAGTTAATGATATGATTCATCAAATCATGTGGTCAAAGTTCTTTGCCAAAAAGGAACAACCTTATTTAGAGCTTACAAGGGATTTTCTAGCAATAGTAAAGTGTATAATTAATGCAGAGAATTCTCAAGAACCAAGTATGGTCGCCTTTACTTTTAACAAGAACTAGTACAGTATGAGCTTCGACCAATTTAGTGAGATTTTAAGATTTCCCCTTGATGGAGCTAAATCAATACCATATAACACTAACCATAGAAATTAGACCACTATATTTGACCAAGTCAGTCCTACTCAATATGTCACTAGCCAATCTAAGGCATATCATTTACGTAGTCATACAACAAAGACCATTCATTTATTCTTCATCCTTTCATTTTGTGGCCATACAGAGCTTGTACGTAGGTCAACCAAGTGAGACCCTCTTTATCTTCAATATGATGGAAGGAATGAGATTGAATAGAGCTTATTATCTTAGGTAAAAATTTAAAGATCTTTAAGGCAACCTAACAAAGCTGAAAAGATTTCCATTTAAGGAATTATAACGATTCTTGCAAAAGTTATAGTCATACTCCTCTAGGAGCTGATGTTGGGACTCTGCTCTTTATTAATTTTAAGAGGCTGAAGAATATAAAGGTATCCATTAAGGCTCTAAAGTATGATTTTGGGATACATATCTCACTTCACGTACAAAGTATTTTCATTTAGTAGAGAGAGGAAGGACCCCATTAACTTTTATTCTAAGCATAAATAAAGAGGCTAATGTGTTGGGTTTTGACAAGGGAAAAATAAAACAAAAACATAACAAATATATAAAACCCACTAAGATCTATATGATCCAATCGAATCAATAAAGAGAAAGTAAAAATTACTAATGTAAAATCATCTTATAGGTGCTGCCTCATATGAAACAAACACCTCCTATCAGTATCCACACTCGAATATAATGAATGGATTTGTCCGGAGTGCTAGCTCCCTTCCTTAGCAGCTAGGGTAACATAGAAAAATGATTTTCTTGTTTTACACTCTCAAGGATGATGGCTCACCTTTAAGTATGTCTTCTTAGGGTTTTTAAACCATACATATCATATATATAGGTGACCCAACCCTAATTAAGAGAGAAAGAGAGAATTTTGGGCCTATATTTCTTATTTAAATAAGAAATACTTTATTTCTTATTTAAAATAAGAATTATAATATTAATCTTAATTAATATTTATCTATTTATTCATTTATTTTGAATTTTAATTTGTCATATAATAAAATTCGAAATGTCCGAATTAACCCTTAGTCCATACATCACATTCTATGTGTACGACCTAATAGTTTCATATTATGTTGGTTGTTGGCCCCAATCCCATCATAAGCCCATAAGTCATAAGCAGCCTTTAGCAAGACATTACGACTTGTAAGGCCTTCATGACCCTAATTTACTTTGCATATTTTTGTGTTAAGTAAGGGGGTAAATTATCATGTTATTATGTTAATTGCATGAAAATAAAATAAAAGAGTATGGTTTAATATTAATTGAGGGTGTAATTGAAGTAAAAAGTATTAATTTGGCGTAAATTTGTAATTGTGGCATATTAGTGGCCAATGAATAGAAGCATTTAATTCGAGGTTAATTTGAAAGAATGATTAAATGGATAGGTTAATGTTTGAAAAAGAGTTAGTGGAGGGGTTAAAGTCTATCATGCATAAAGGTTTGTGGCATGCAAGATGTTGAGGGAGTAAAAGGGAAATTTTGCCACTTATATAAATAGAAAGAAGTTAGTGGAATGTGGAGGTGGCTGTGTGAGACTTTGAGATCGGCAATTGTGAGAGAAAAACCAGAAAAATCATCTTCTTCATCCTTTTGATTTTCATTAAATTACCTTAAGCAATTTGATGATAATGTTGTGGGTTAATGAAGAGTATAGTGCAGTAAATTAAGGTAATTAAACTCTTAATGTAACCCTTCATCATCTTCATCTTCTTCTTCTTTTCACGTTGACTGAGGAAAATGTATTTGTACTGGAAATTTATGATGATGATGATGGTAATTGTGAAGGAGAAGAGGAAGGAAGAAGGAGCAAAGGAAAGGATATTGCTAGAGGTTGAAGATATAGGATTTGTCAGCCAAGGTATGGGAATTTAGGTTGTTCATAATGCATGTGAAATTGATTGTTGGAACTGGGTATGATTTACAGAATTCAAAGTTACGTTTTGCTGGTTTTTTAACGATGTGAGGTTGAAGAAGATTGTCCTTGCCGAGTCGTGAATGTCTTCATGAGTCATGAACTTTTGTTCGACTCGTGAAGCTCTTCACGAGTCGTGCATCTTCTTCCATTGTTAGGTTCACTCGTGAAGCTCTTCACGAGCCGTGAACATTAGTCCAACTCGTGAAGCTCTTCATGAGTCATGAAGTATATATGCCTTTCTTCTCCACTCATGAACTCCTTCACGAGTCATGAGGTTTGCCCTATTTGCTTCACTCGTGAAGCTCTTCACGAGTCGAACACTCCTTCACAATTGAATGACCTACCTGGATTGTTTTGCTCATAAATTGAGCTATATAATAGAAAATTGAGTGATTTTTTTTGCATTGAAAAATAGACTTCCATACCTATATTTCATATGAAGAAACCTAAACTTGAATCTATCTCTAAGTACGTGGAATTTGGGGTCGAATTCGGAATAGTTTCCTAAACTGCTCATAGAAATAGAATTTACTATTATGTGCAGATTGTTGCTACACTTGATAATATGATTTTTAATAAATTGAGACAGATATTTGTTTATGTGATAGTAAAGTTAATTGGATAGAGCATGTAATATGGCTATCAATGAAGGATTTATATGAATACATATGCATTCAATTGTGTATATGAATAAAGACTAATGATGAAATATCTAAACTATACATGTAAATAGTTTTGTGCATGATTGTCACATGCCAAATTGATATATATATACACATGTAATCTTATGACATGATAGTACACATTTTGACATGTACCTATTTTATGAAATAGGGACTATAATAGTACGACCTTGGCATGTGTATATGCCCATGTGGAAACATGTTGATATTTTGCATAGCACATGATGTGAATGATGATAAAGGTATATATATATATATATATTGGTAACATGCTCATAAGTCTAAGTCAACTATATGCGAATGTACCCACATGTATGTACATTTATGATTATGTATATGAGTATATGAGCATGTAATTGCCCTATGAGATAGAAGATATTTTGGCATGACTACAAACATGTGAAATGCTTAATGAGAACATGATCAAGTATATGATATGATGATTATATGTCATGCTTATATGTTATGATGCAAATTGTAAAGTCATATAGATTTGAATAGCCAAATGTATAACTTGGCATATGAAATGTGCATATGTCTCATTATGCACCAGAGAACTCATGGTATTACAAGACTATGTATATGTGCAACAGTATACTATGAATACAGTATTAATATGTGAATTGAACACGAATATAGTTCTGCCTGCGATAGAGTTTTAGATGTGGATAGATAAGTGCCTATAGGGAAATTGCAGCTGCCATAGTTTGGCCCAATTGGGTCCATAGTATATATGATCCCGTTTGGATCATGATCACCCCCGTTTGGGTTGATAGTCGACCCCGTTTCGGTCTGCTTGACCAGTCCACAGTACAGTTTGGCCCCGTTTGGGTCTATAGATCCAATATCTTCGGATATCTTTCTTTTGATACCGATGTGTATCCATAGTTCCCATTATCCACTGATAAAGCTAAGACAGGCTAAACTTTATTCATGGTAATGATCAAAATTAAATAGTTAAAGTTATTTGACTAAAGATTGATAGTATGGATTACATTATTGGTTTACCCATAGGGATTATGTTTTATTTGAATATGTTCACATGAAAAATGGTCATCTATATGAATTATGAAAATGAAATATGTGTTTCTCTCTTAGGTACAAGGTTTATGTACATGAGAATATGCTTTATGCCTAAAAGTATATGTTATTATTACCATGATATGTGGTACATGTTGTTTATAGTATTTATATATTGTATATGTATGTTTTGATGACCTTTGTGAGTGGCCATCCATCTTTAGTTATTTCCCCACTAAGCTTTATAGCTTAGCACGGGTCCTTTTTCCGTGTAGGTACGGTTAGCAAGACTTTTTCTCAGGGACGATCTCTGCATCAGAAAAGGCCAACTACCGACTGTTAATCTTGATGTAGGATGTATTTGTAATAGTATTATCATATGTTTTGTTTTATGACCAGTTATGTTATAAGATGTATATAACATATGAGTGATGTTGTAACTCACAAGTAGTAAAACTAAGAAGAGTATGCATGCATGTGATATACATAAGTAATATTCGTATAGTATAGTATGCATGATACTAAGTATGAAATGCAATACAGGAATAGACTAGTAGCACATATATAAGTATATGAACCGTATGACATGATTAAGGGCAAATTGATAGTTAAACAAATATATTGCATATGCATGATTAATAGTACTCAAATTATCAGTTAAATAGGGTTTTGCTTAGAGGGTACTACAATTTTTGGTATTAGAGCCCAAGTTTAGCCTTTTCTGTGTAAAAATGAACCTAGGATTCTATAGTATGATATAATATTTTGTTGGCCTGATGCAGAAGTCCCTGTTTTCTTATAGATCGATGATGGAGAGCTCTAGGGATGCTTTTGAGGAATCAGCTGAAAGTAATAGGCTGGGTAGAACCAATCTCTCCAATCCTGGATCTTCATCATCCAATCCAAATGAGCTTCCAGCAGCCATCCCTGCAGAAGCATTGTTAAAGTTATCACAAGATATGGCTCAAATTCTTCAAAGGATGACTGCACCAATATCTGAAATTAGGAAGCATGGTGCTGAAGAGTTTTTAGGCACTAATCTGGAACAGTCCGAGGAAGCTGAATTTTGGCTGGAAAAGCTAGAGAGAATTTTCGATGAAATCCACTATCCAGTGGGTCATAAGGCATATTGTGTTGTGTCTTTATTACAGGGGGCTGCTTATGATTGGTGGAAGTTAGTATTGAAGCAACCCCAGTTATCGGACCCTCTTACATGGGAATTTTTCACAACTAAATTCAAGAAAAAGTATGTTACTGAGGTGTACAAGCAAGAAAAGTTAAAGCAGTTTCTCAACTTGAAATAGAGAGTTATGTCTGTGGCTGAGATGAGAAAGAATTCAGTCACCTATGCAAATATGCTCCTGATGAGATGTTAACTGATGCTTTTAAATGTAGACAGTTTGAAGATGGGTTGAATGATCGTATCAGAGAAAAGTTGATTGGGTCTACATCTTTGCAAGTGGTTAACTTCACTCAACTGGTTACAGCAGCCTTGCGAGTTGAAAAGAATGATATTGTAAAAAGGGAGAGAGAACAAAGAAGAAGTGGGTCCAAGGGTGGATCTTTTACAGGAAAGAGAGCTAAAGGAGCACAAGGTAATCAGCCAGCTGAGTCTGGCTATAGTTCTGCAAAAAGGGACAGGAGACAAGAATCTTCTGCAGTGTCTAAGCTGGGAAAGGGAACTTCAGAAAAACAGAGTGGTGGGCAACCTCCAGTGTGTCCCCATTGTTCTAGGCGACATTGGGATAGTTGTAGGAAATTGACTAGGGCATGTTTTAAGTGTGGTGGTACTGATCACTTCATGGCAAATTATCCTTCGAAGAGGGATTAGAGTGTTGGACAACAGGGCAGTAAAGGGACTTATAATGCACCATCTTTAGGTAGAGGCAGAGGAAGAGGACATGGGGGATCGAGGCATCAGGGATCCCAGTCTAGGAACATTTCTGAATCAGTTGACAGACCCACAGCTTTAGTTGTTCCTACTCGGGCTTATGCAATGAAAGCTAAAGAGGATCAGAGTGCTCAAGAAGTTTAGCTGGTATTTTCTCTCTCTTTGATTCTGACATGCATGCACTGATTGATCCTGGTTCCACTCATTCTTATATTTGCACTGGGATATGGGTAGAAATAAGTCTACTGTGCATGTACTGGAATATGATATATGTGTAACCAACCCTTTAGGTCACAGTGTTGTTGTTAATAGAGTGCATAAACAGCGTCCTATTATAATTCAAGGGAAAGAATTTCTTGCTGATCTTATTGAATTGCCATTTTGGGAGTTTGATATTATACTGGGTATGGATTGGCTGTCTAGACATCATGCAGTGATTAATTGTGAAGCTAAAACTGTAACTCATATTGGTGCTGATGGTAAAGAAATCTTAGTTTGGGGCATTCGATCTAAACCCATAGCTAATGTTATAACAGCTATGCAAGCTAAGCGATTTCTGAGGAAAGGGTGTGAAGCTTTCTTAGCACTTTTGCTTGATTCAAGAAAAGAGAATGTGAATCTTCAAGAGATTCCAGTGGCGAATGAATTTCCTGATGTGTTCCCTAAAGACTTGCCTAGTCTTCCACCTAAGAGGGAAGTTGAATTGTCTATAGACATTCTACCTAGTACAGCTCCTATTTCAAAGGCACCCTACAGGATGGCTCCTTTGGAATTGAAGGAACTAAAGGTTTAACTACAGGAGTTGCTTGACAAAGGTTTTATTAGGCCTAGTGCATCACCTTGGGGTGCACTGGTGTTATTTATCAAGAAAAAAGATAGGTCTTTGAGGATGTGTATAGATTACAGACAGTTAAATAGGGTAACAGTGAAAATAAGTACCCTTTACCTAGAATTGAAGATTTATTTGATCATTTGAAAGGTGTTGGAGTGTTTTCCAAGATTGATTTGCGAACGGGTTATTATCAACTTCGGGTTAAGGATGTGGATGTTTCCAAAACAACCTTTAGAACCCGATATGGGCATTATGAGTTTCTGGTGATGCCATTTGGGTTAACAAATGCACCGGCTATGTTTATGGATCTTATGAATAGGGTATTTAGACCCTACTTGGATCAATTTGTTGTATTTATAGATGACATTTTGGTGTATTCAGGAAATGAAGAGGAACATGCTGAACACTTGAGAATTGTTTTACAGACTCTGACGGAGAACAAGTTATATGCTAAGCTGAGCAAATGTGATTTCTGGCTTAAGGAAGTTTCTTTCCTTGGTCATGTGGTATCTTTTGAAGGCATTAGAGTGGATCCAGCAAAAATTGAGGCGATAGTGAATTGGAAGCCACCTCGGAATGTGACAAAAGTAAGAAATTTTCTGTGCTTAGCAGGTTATTACCATCGTTTTGTGAAAGGCTTTTCAATTATAGATGCACCACTCACTAAACTGTTGAGAAAGGGCATAAAGTTTGAGTGGACTGAACGGTGTCCGGCAAGCTTTGATCAGTTAAAGAAATTTTTGACAGAGGCTCCAGTGTTGACACAACCAGTTACAGGAAAGGAGTATGCTATGTATAGCGATGCTTCTAGAGTTGGCTTGGGGTGTGTGTTAATGTAAGATGGTAAAGTAATTTCCTATGCATCTAAACAGTTGAAGCCGTATGAACAGAACTATCCAACCCATGACCTAGAGTTAGCAGCAGTAGTGTTTGCCTTAAAAATTTGGCGACATTATTTGTATGGGGAAAAGTACATAATCTACACAGATCACAAGAGTCTCAAATATTTGCTCACTCAAAAGGAACGTAACTTGAGACAGCGAAGATGGTTAGAACTATTTAAAGATTATGATTGTATAGTGGATTACCATCCAGGCAAAGCTAATGTTGTAGCTGATGCCTTAAGCCGTAAGATGATGGCTGCTATGATTGCACATCGCTGTAGATGGAAACTTGCATATGATGGTGCTTTAATAGCACAGTTAAAGGCTAGACCTTGTTTGAGGCAAATAGTGATTGATGCACAGAAACATGATGAAAAGTTGCAACAGATTTTGAAGTCTTCACATGAGGGTACCCAGTCTGAGTATTCAGTGAAAGAGGATGGGGGTGTGTATTACCAGAATAGGTTGTATGTTCCTAATGACAAAGAATTAAGAAGAACGGTACTGAATGAGGCTCACAATACAGTATTTACTATGCACCCTGGTGGGAATAAGATGTACCAAGATTTGAAGCAATGTTATTGGTGGCTTGGCATGAAGAAAGATGTGGTAGCATATGTCTCCAAACGTTTGACTTGTTAGTAGGTGAAAGAAGAACACCAGTTACCCTCTGGTTTGTTGAATCCCATCCCGATTCCACAGTGGAAATGGGAGGATATCACCATGGACTTTGTAACAGGATTGCCCCTTACACAGAAAAAGCATGATGCAGTGTGGGTTATAGTTGATAAGCTGACTAAATTAGCTCATTTCATACTAGTTTGGATGGATTACCCTATGGATAAACTGGCAGAACTTTATGTAAATGAGATTGTTAGACTGCATGGCATTCCGGTGTCAATAATCTCTGATCAAGATCCAAGATTCACATCGAGATTCTGGCAGAGTTTGCAACAAGCACTTGGAACTCAGCTCCGTTACAGTACAGCATTCCACCCTCAGACGGATGGTCAATCTGAACGGGTTATCCAAATCTTAGAAGATATGATGAGAGGTTGTGTTTTGGATTTTACAAGAAGTTGGGATAGATATTTAGCTTTAATGGAGTTCGCTTACAATAACAGTTATCAAAGGAGCATCGAGATGGCACCTTATGAGGCCTTGTATGGCCGAAAATGTAGAACTCCTATTTACTGGACTGAATTGTCAGAGCGCAGATTCATTGGTTCAGATATTGTTAAAGATACAGAAGAAAGGGTACAAGTTATCAAGCAGAGATTGAAGGAAGCTAGTGATAGACAGAAGTCGTATGCTAATTTAAAAAGGAAAGACATTGAATATCAAGTGGGTGACAAAGTGTTTTGAAAGTGTCCCCTTGGAGAAAAGTATTGAGATTTGGGAAAAAGGGTAAACTGAGCCCGAGGTTTATCGGCCCATATGAGATTCTTCAAAAAGTTGGGCCAATGGCATACAGGTTGGCTCTCCCAATGGAACTAGCCAAACTTCATGATGTGTTTCATGTTTCTATGCTTCAAAGATATCGATCAGATGAATCCCATGTGATACCAATTCAAGATGTACAAGTACAGCCGGATTTCACTTATGATGAAGAGCCTATAGTAATTCTGGCTAGAGAAGTTAGACAGCTAAGGAATAAGCAAATTCCACTTGTTAAAGTGCTCTGGCAACATCATGATTTACAAGAAGTTACTTAGGAACCAGAAACAGCTATGAAGGAGCAATATCCTCATTTATTCAAAACATGTATGAATTTCGGGGACGAAATTCTTAAGGGGGAGAGAATTGTAAGGCCCCTAACATGACCCTAATTTACTTTGCATATTTTTGTGTTAAGTAAGGGGGGTAAATTATCATGTTATTATGTTAATTGCATGAAAATAAAATAAAAGAGTATGGTTTAATATTAATTGAGGGTGTAATTGAAGTAAAAGGTATTAATTTGGGGTAAATTTGTAATTGTGGCATATTAGTGGCCAATTGTGAATAGAAGCATTTAATTCAAGGTTAATTTGAAAGAATGATTAAATGGATAGGTTAATGTTAGAAAAAGAGTTAGTGGAGAGGTTAAAGTCTATCATGCATAAAGGTTTGTGGCAAGATGTTGAGGGAGTAAAAGGGAAATTTTGCCACTTATATAAATAGAAAGAAGTTAGTGGAAACATGCTCATATGACTAAGTCAACTATAGAAAGAAGTTAAAGGTATATATATATATATTGGTAACATGCTCATATGACTAAGTCAACTATATGCGAATGTACCCACAGGTATGTACATTTATGATTATGTATATGAGTATATAAGCATGTAATTGCCCTATGAGATAGAAGATGTTTTGGCATGACTACGAACATGTGAAATGCTTAATTAGAGCATGATCAAGTATATGATATGATGATTATATGTCATGCTTATATGTTATGATGCAAATTGTAATGTCATACAGATTTGAATAGCTAGATGTATAACTTGGCATATGAAATGTGCATATGTCTAATTATGCACCAGAGAACTCATGGTATTATAAGACTCTGTATATGTGCAACAGTAAACTATGAATACAGTATTAATATGTGAATTGATCACAAATATAGTTCTGCCTGCGATAGAGTTTTAGATGTGGATAGAGAGGCACCTATAGGGAAATTACAGCTACCATAGTTTGGCCCAATTGGGTCTATAGTATATATGATCCCGTTTGGATCATGATCAGCCCCGTTTGGGTTGATAGGCGACCCCATTTGGGTCTGCTTGATCGGTCCACAGTACAGTTTGGCCCCGTTTGGGTCTATAGATCCGATATCTTCGGATATCTTTCTTTTGATACCAATGTGTATCCATAGTTCCCGTTATCCACTGATAAAGCTAAGGCAGGCTAAACGTTATTAATATTAATGATCAAAATTAAACAGTTAAAGTTATTTGACTAAAGATTGATAGTGTGGATTACATTACTGG
The DNA here is from genome assembly GCA_037975025.1 of Excoecaria agallocha. NCBI lineage: Eukaryota > Viridiplantae > Streptophyta > Magnoliopsida > Malpighiales > Euphorbiaceae > Excoecaria > Excoecaria agallocha. Next base: position 4,637,064 of record CM075823.1, on the reverse strand, counting down.
TTTACCCACAGAGATTATGTTTCATTTGAATATGTTCACATGAAAAATAGTCATCTATATGAATTATGAAAATGAAATATGTGTTTCTCTCTTGGGTACAAGGTTTATGTACATGAGAATATGCGTTATGCCTAAAAGTATATCTTATTATTGCCATGATATGTGGTACATGTTGTTTATAGTATTTATATATTGTATATGTATGTTTTGATGACCTTTGTGAGTGGTTATCCATCTTTAGTTATTTTCCCACTAAGCTTTATAGCTTAGCATGGGTTATTTATCCGTGTTGGTATGGTTAGCAAGACTTTTGCTCAGGGACGATCTCTGCATCAGAAAAGGCCAACTACTGACTGTTAATCTTGACGTAGGATGTATTTGTAATATTATTATCATATGTTGCGCTTGATGGCCAGTTATGTTATAAGATGTATATAACTTATGAGAGATGTTGTAACTCATAAGTAGTAAAACTAAGAAGAGTATGCATGCATTTGATATACATAAGTAATATTCGTATAGTATAGTATGCATGATACTAAGTATGAAATGCAATACAGGAATAGACTAGTAGCACATATATAAGTATATGAATCGTATGACATGATTAAGGGCAAATTGATAGTTAAACAAATATATTGCATATGCATGATTAATAGTAATCAAATTATCAATTAAATAGGGTTTTGCTTAGAGGGTGCTACACGACTACCTAAAAAATATGAATATTGATACTTCAATTTTAACCTAATAGAATATGTTATAGTCCCTTTGTCACATGATATCTTGTTTGAACATAAGTCATAGTCCATGTGAAACTTATATAGCTCAAACATATAATTTTTTTATCACTAAGGAGACTGATAATATAATGACATTTATTGCTCCATCAATTCATTTGAGCATGGCCATGCATTTCTCAGTCCAACTTATCAAGGGACCTAATAGATATCTCTCTCATAAAAGAGGGATAAATTCCATCTTGATTATTCATTATCCCCTGCATGATTCTTATCATGTCCAATCATAACCTTTATTATTATCTGATTAAATATATTGTCCAATTATGTCAAAACATAATGTTCCTTATGTAGGATACTATGATAATCTTAGGTATAAGGATCGATAACATAACTATTATAAGATCACTAATGATATTAACACATGTAATATCTCATAGTAGGTCTACCCAGTACCCTATTCTCCAATAAGTATTTATAAGTTTGATTTATATCACCATATATAATCATCCCATGATCATCAATCAAACTTGTACTAGTCTTTATTTATCATTATTCCTTTTAATGATAAATGACTAGGGATAGCCAAAATTAACATTGAATTGTTATTTACAAACATTATTATATTCTAACATACCAAACTATAATAATATGAATAAAATCCAATTTTATAAAATGAAATGTGACATTACATAATTAACCAAATATATGGCCCAGGGCATAACCACTAACATGATGCTGGCCGATTTGATTCTTCTACTCCTATGTCATCTTGGCCGTTTTCTAAGCTAATGACTTAAATAGAGGCACTATCTAGAGCTATTTATAGGTTAGTCCCAAATGGGCCGAGTTATGGCTTCCCTTAAGAGAGCTTAGATAAACTATATACAAATCTTGGAAAGCTTAGATATGCAGGATCAACGATTGGAAAGGCTTGAGTTTGCCAGTGATTTGGCAAGGCAAGCAGTAGGGCATATCATGATTTATTAGAACATTTTCTACCACTACTATCTTTGTAGTAATTCATAGGGAGTGTCTTTAATAGAACTTCAGTTGTTTGGTTAATTTTACATATGATGTGTAAAGCTCCAAACTATACCCTTGTAGTATGACATATTCATAGAAGTATATGAAGGAATACAAATAATTATACGAGTTAATAACTAGTCCATGATATGAATAGTATTAATGCAAAAGTTTAGATTAATTCAATAATCGCTTAAATTATGATATACAAACATGAATTCATGCAAATGTGGGTTAAGGTGTCAAGTAAGTTATCTTTGAATGCAATTAGTAATTTAAAAAAAATCAAAGAGAGCAATTTGAGATTAACGAAAGACTTAAAAATGTTATGCCAATGAAAATTTGACATTTGCTCATTCTAGAAATTTACATGTAAAAGCTTATATAAAATAGAGAAAGAAAGCGAGAGGTGCAATAGTATCAGAATCATGAATAGTATCACCCAAGATCCACATACACGTTTCCTAAAAATTGAGATGCACAATTCATGGGGAATTTCTGGATATAATTTGAGATGAAATTGAGCTCAAATAAAGCCTCAAAAGTCAAAAATAAAAATAAATAGTGAATTGATATAAATAGTAAAAGGAGTTAAACAAACTTTAACCAATTATAAAAAAAAATTATTATGGAAATAGAAATCTTTATTTATCATAGAAACTCATGAAAAATATTTTAAATGAAATTTTGAAAGTTTCAAGTTAAAATAAAGCTAAAATAAAAAAAATTAATTTTCAGACTAGTAAAAGCACCGTTGGACCAGAAAAATTACCGAAATGATTTCATTTTGATCTAAAAATTTAGATAAACCTTAAAAAATATTTATCCATATTTTTGGATTAATTTTAATGAAAATTTAATGAGTAGAAACATTAAAAAGAATGAAAGAGTGTCATGTGATTTAATATAAGCCATTAGATCAAATAGTGATCAACCAAATCATGGCCATCCATTTGAGCGATTTAAATACCACTTAAAAATTAGATTTCTCCAAAGTGTTACAATTTTTCTTATTCCTCCTTAAGTGGTCGAGGTCTTTTTTCTTCCTCTCTTCCATTTTTCTTTCTTCTAACTTAAAATTCATTTAGTTTCCACCCTAAATCCAACTTCTAATTAAATATTTGACCTCTTCTTCATTATATTCAAGTGATTAGAGATGAATAAGGCTTGGAATTTTGAATAATTTGTGAATAGAAACTTGAATCAAGTAAGTAAAATTTGAAGTTTTATGTTAGAATTAAATGGGAAAGGGTAGGATTATTTGTTTTAAAGTGGAATATGATGGAAAATTAAAAAAAAAAACTTATGATATTCTACCCCTTGAATTCGGCTAGGTGACAATAAAGAAAAATAAAAAAAAAAAGAGGAAAAGAGATAAAGGGAAAGAAAAGGTGATTTAAAGTAAAGAAAGAATAATTAAGGTTAGTGGATATGTGTACTAGTTTATTTCATGAAACCTAGGTTATGTAACTTAGTAAAAATGTATGATTGACATGTGAAATTTAAATTGATGTTTTAATTATATAATTAATTAGATAAAAAATGAGTAAATTGATATGATCAATTAAAGAAAATAAACTTAAATAATGCTACACAAATTTGACCTTTATTATTAAGTTAGGAAAAATTATATGCTAACGGAATTAAATTGATTAAATGATAGAAATATGCTTCAACGATCTTAAGAATGTATATGAAACAAAATTTATGAAGAAAAAGAATAACTTTATGAATTTATTCACTTTGGCCGAATGGTTTACAAAGGGTATATTTATGAGATTTTGGTGGAATATTGATAGAAATGCATGAAACACACTTTTAAGCATGATTAACATAAGTTATGGTGAAGAAAATGAAATTTTTATTTAAAATCTTAAGGTGGCCAACTAGTATATAAGAGTAATATATGTGTATATGATTAAAAAATGTTGAATTATAATGAAACAATAATATATGATGAATTTTGAATTAGGCACATAAGAAATTACCCTTGTATAATGAATAATGTGAAAAAAATGAGTATTGTGGTATAAATTTTGATATATGTATAAATAATTTATTTTGTCCTTAGTACTTAGTAGAGAAACCAGAAGTATGTAATGTAGTTAGGTAGCTATAGGGACACCATAAAATATTCTACGGTAGCAAGTCATGGCGACTTACAAAGTGGATCAAAGGAGGTTTCACACCAAAATAAAAAAAATGAGATAGAAAAGCGAAAGTAACATTATGGACCTCTAGGCTCCACAGTCCTACACATCCAATTCATCTATGTGGTTTCCACTACAAATATGAGGGGAAAAGAGTAAAAGATGATAAATATAATAAATATGTAATAAAAATTAAATACAAAGACTTAAATGGCTACTATGTGAATAAAATGGCTAAAAAGAGATAAAATAGTAATTATGAATGAAAGATGAGAAAAGAATGGTAAATTGGTAATCTAATGATGAAATAGTAAATTGAAGGGTAAAAGTATAAATTTGACAAAAGTAATGACCCTTAAAAGAAAATTTGGAAAATTTGTAGTAAGGATGAGTAAAGAAGAGAAAATTATGGTTTAATTGATCAAGGGTACGTAGGCAAAAATATAATTAAATGAATTATAATAACAAAAATAAGAATAAACCAATATATTAAAAAATTTACGTAATATATAATGTGCAGTTAAGACATTAAAATGTAATTAGGAACTAAATTTGATATAGGAATAAAATAAAGGTAATAATAAAATAAATTAGGAATATAATAAATAATATGATTATTGTGTAAGCAAATTAATATCATATGAATATATGTTTGGTGTAATATTTTAGTAAAATATCCACCATTAGGCAACATGGTTGCTTAATGCATAGTTTTTTTACTATACATAGGGGATAAGTAGCTTGGAATCCAATCCAATGAGAAGAAACATAAAGTTTCAAATAGCATGAACATGAAAAATTGTTTGAAGCAAGTTGTAATAAGTAATTAATTTATTTTGGCTATATGTGTGTGTGTGTGTGTGGATGGAAAAGGAAATTGGTTTGTAATTTATTAAATTGTTTATGTATATTGGTTATATACAAATTGTAAATATTTAAAGAAATCTATTATAGTGATGTTGTATGTTTGAGTGGATCTTGAATATAAATGTTAAATACGAAGATTGATAATTGTTAGATTGTTGATTTTTAGTAGTTATGTTGGTTAAGAAGAGATGAAATTATATTTTGGAGTGTTGTTTTAAAATTTTGCAAGAAGGTATGTGAGGCCCCGAAATGTACCCTAGAAAGATTAAAGTGAGTGATTATATAGGTTCTCAGGTAAAAGAGTATTAACTATGCTATAGGGCTATATTAGGTATTTATACAATTATTGAGGGTATATGAGTAAATGTGTAATAATTTATTTGTGCATAAGATAAAGGACTAAATTAAAGAGAAAATGGTAATTTAAATGGAATGGTAAATAAAATATTATAGAGGGATTCAAAGAAAATTTTGCAAGGACTTATAATTCCAGCCAACGAAAGATCGGCACCTAGCAATTTCTAAAATTTTGCCTCATTAAATTGAAGCAAAAAAATATGCTTTCTTAAGTGGTTTTGGCCAGCCTAAGTACTTTAAAACTCTAGATTTTTCCACTACTTTAACTTTTTGTTATTCTTCTTCCTCCATACTCTTCAAAATTACCGTTAGTTGGAAGAATATAGAGGGAGACAGAGATATATTGCAGCAAAGTGAATTATGTGAGTATTTTAGTGACTTGAGTAAAATTTCTTCCTTCTTTTCCTTTATTTCTTTATCTTGTAAACGAGAAAGTGTATGTTGATTTTTTAAATGTTTATGTGCTGGTGTTTCATGGCTATAGTTGAAGATAAAGTTAAAAAGAAAGGAAAAGAAAAAGTGTAGAGCAAGAAGAAAAAGATAAAAAAAACAAGCTTAAAAGGTATGGGAGTGTATTAATTTTTGTGTTTTGATAGTGGAATGTGCATAAGTGAGGTTAGTGTAGAGAAATGATTAATAGGGTGGAAATCTGGTGCAGGATCCAAGTGACCTAGAAATATTTTTTTATTATAACTTGAGTTAGAGAGCTCCAATTTTTGTAATTCCAAAACAAAAATAAACTATACATCCATACCTAAATTTTGTATGAATATATCAAAAACTATTTTTGCCTCTAAGACTAGTGAAATTGGGTTTAAAGTATAATGTTGGCAGTAAATCTGTCAACTAAAGCAATTTGAGAATGTTTCATCATATTTTGGGTTACAGATGTCCACATACCTAGATTTTTGATTCTGTGAAAACTAAAGACATAGAAAAACATTTGATTAAAAAGATAGTTTGCCAAAAAATATCATTTTTTATGTTAAATTACCTGTAAAAAAATAGACCTAAGGAGTTATTTAGAGGAAAATTAGATATTTAAGTATATCCGACTAGATTGGTTTTCAATCTAATCATGTAGATACATTATAGACTAGATAAAATAAAACCTGCCCTATAAAATTAACTTCGATCCAATTAGGTGCCCCCCTTATTCCAGCCTATTCTTGAATTTTATACATCGAAAAGTTGTTTTAACTTTCCCAAACTTTTTAAACATTTTTATAACCATATAAGCACATATATAGGGATGCAACATGAAATATTATACATGAAATTTATGATTTTACATTGAAATAAATAATGTGTGCTAAACATGATGAATATAGGTACTTATATGCAAAAGGTAAGATAGGTTCTCAAATTTCAACCCAACACCCTCAGATATTTACTAAATTTTAAAAACACATGTGTAGGGTCAATATATATGACATAATGAACATAAAACAAGTGGTTAGGCATTTAAGTATGAATTGTAATAATGTCATGCAAAGTGAACTATGAGTGCATACATGGGTTTTATTACATTTATGTTAATTTTAACCTTAATGCATACATTCTTGAGTGTTTAAGTGTCACTGAATTCAAGTAGTATATTGATAGTGATATATTGATAATGTTGTATACTTTCAAGTGATCAAAAATTAAATGCTCGTTATTTTATTATATGGAAATTTAATGGGTGATCAAGGTCTAAATGGGAGCCTAAAGTTCACATAATCGTAGATAGATAGCCATAGCTGTAAAGGATAGTGACTACAGCTGCTAATGTTGGCACTGAATGGTGTCCAGTGTATGATACCTCTTGCTATCTATTGATTTGATACTTAGGTCTCTAGTGTTCAATATTGTTCACTAGAATTTAGTGTTTCCTATTATCCACCATTGATGGAAATTCAAATGATTAAAGTGTAACAATTGCATAATAATGATGAGTGTTTTATTATTAATAATGTAAATGATTTAGTGACTAATGGTAATGTTACTATTACTTATTGACAATGTTAATAGTATTGATGTATTGGCTAATCCATGTAACCATTATCATGAATGCATAAGTGTGGTGAAGTATTTATCTAGTTTGTGAATGTTATTATATGGTGTGTGTTGGCATATTGTATGTATTTTGTGTCTTCAAAAGAAGTTGATTGCATTGTTTACCTCTTTACTGAGTCATTGCTTAGCATGGGTATTTTTCCATATAGGTACACAAGTTTATAAGGTTCAAATTATTTGTCAACATCTGCAGGGCACAAAAAGGGGAACTTGAAATTTAGTTTTAGGTATAAACTATGCTTTTTATGGTGTATAGAATGAGAACTTGTAATAGGTATAAGAGTACAAATGTTGTAATTTAAATAAAATGCAAATAATTTTTGATATTATGTACATTTACACTTATATACTTTAAAATTGAGAATTGCATATAGAGTATAGCAGAATAATTCTAATGACATGAAATGGCATGATTAAAAGAATATAAAAAACTTATAATTAAAATTTAATTTTGTTTAACCTAATTTAACAAAAAAAAAAGAAATAAGATGGAAATGAATAGATTTTTTAGCTCTCTCATATTCCTTCTAGGAGGTATGAGGGTTTTACAAGGTATGTTCAATTTATAGTCATTATACTTCCCAAATTTTTACAAAATAAATAGTAAAATTATGCCAAAAATGGATGGTTTTAAAATTGTATGACAAAACAATTGAGCATGCATTGTTAATGGGAGGAGAGAATAATTTATAATCAATTTATGATGTTAAATAAAGAATAATAAAACCATTACCATCGACAAGTGTGACATTTTAATATTTGAACCAATGTTTAGGCATAAGGTGTTACAAAAGAAGGCTGGTTCATGGTGGATGGAAATTTAAAATTTCCTCTTCTCTTCTCTGCATAAAAACCCATACCAAGTTCTTGAAGAAGAATTAAGAAAAGTGAAAGACATTTAGGGAATTAAAGGAAATAAAGTACGAAATTTATATCTATAAGTAAAAACTCTCTTCTTTTCTCTTTCTTTATCATTTATGAAGGTGGAAATAAATACGTGAATATGGATATATGTTTTATTTGTGATTATCTTATGTATTAGTTAAAGATTAAGCCATAGAGGAAAACAAAGAGAAGATTTTAAGTTAAATTTGCTAGTCTACAAGAGGTATGGGAACCCATCTAAATGACTTATATGTGTTTGACATGTTTGAATTATTATATTTATTAGTTTGGATGTGAAATTGATGACGTGTTGATGAATTGAGGTAGAATTACATGTATAAGCTTAATTAAATCATGAGAAGTGTCATAGAAAAAATTCTATTATAGAAGTGATTGGACCAGTTTTCTTGATTTGCCATATCTTGGCCTACATACGTTAAAATTGGGTCATTCCAATTTGAGAAGAACCATAAGAAATATAATTATAGCTTTGATAAGGAAACTATGATTAATTCTACCCTTAAGATCCTTGAAAATTTGCTTAAATTTATTAACCTGAATATGCCTTCTGTTTTGGAGTAGTTTGGACTATTTTTTGTTTAGCTCTCTCTATAAACCTCCAAATGATATGAAATTAATTTTTATAAAAACTAAATCATAATAGAGAAACTTTTATAAATAAATTATGAAAAAATTCTATTTCAATTATTTATTTTAATTTTTTAAAAACTAGTTAATAAATCTAACTTTGGTAAACACCTAGGAGTAGCCTATTTTTTTTAGGTATATCTTTTGCTTTACAGGTCAAAATTGCATAATTCTTGAACTTATGGAAACTTAAGGTATAGAAAAAAATTTTTAAAGACCAATTTTCCTAGAAATTCCATTTTCCTATGGAAAAATGTTATGTAAAAATAATCCTGGAAAACTATTTAGAATCTAGATGTCCCAACCTACCTCACAGTTGGATGGAACAACCTAACAACTATGAGATAAAACTTCATAGCCATTATTTTTGCTTTTATGACTCAATTTTCATCTCATAATGACCCTTATATCTATCACATGCATCTTAACAACCATGAGGTACCCTAATTAAGACAAATATGAGTTTTTCTCACTCGAAAGTCACCGACCTCATTTGAACTTTTTTGAATATTTATGGAACTTTTTAAACATGTATATAAAGGTAAAATATGTATTTAAATACATGAAATATAGGATAATGCAATGAAATATGTAAATAAACATAATATATGCAAATTAAAGTTTGTGTCAATAATTGATCTTTATGTACTAACATTAGTCATAAACTTATTACAATACGAATTAAATGTACATGATAGAGGTTATAATAATTTGATAGATATTTAAAAGATAACAATTGATAATGCGAGAATGTATAAGGATAAATAGAGATGAATTATATGTTAAAACTTTAAAAGCAATGGTAAGACAAAGTACATGTAAAGTAAATTACATATGTATAGTTAACTTGTATGCTATTACATTGGTCATAAGCATATGATGTGTATATATGAGTGAATAGATGAGTTATATAAATCTAATAGAATATATATAAGCTTGTCAATATATGGAAATGATAAATAATGACCTAAATTACATAAGATTTATAATTGTGCATTAAAATAGTGTTAAGAATAGAACTTATGCATAATATAAAGCATGCATACATGATTATAATTATTAATTATATGATCATAATAAGGTATATTAGAACATGATAAATTATTAAAAGTTAAATGATGATTAAATATGGATGTCACATGCAATCGTACATAAAGAAGTGATTTCAACAAAAAGATATGTTAAGTGAACTTTTAAACTTACTTAATGCACAAGTATTTAAGTCGATTCTAGGCATAAACTTATGCTTACATGTGAATTAATCTTGATTGAATGATTATGTTTATGAAATGTGTGGATCATAACTTAATGAATATCATAGTGAAGCGTCTAGTGAATCTACGAGTGTTTGACTTGAAAAGTGAATAAGTGAAAGTGAAAGTGAAAGTGAAAGTGAAAGTGAAAGTGAAAGTGAAAGTGAAAGTGAAAGTGAAAGTGGAAGTGGAAGTGGAAGTGGAAATGAAAGGAATAGTGAAGTAAAATTGTGAAAAGTTTTTATTTTTATGCCTGAATAATGCATAGTAGTGGATAAATAGGCATGCCTATAGAGGATAATGATTGCAGTTGCTAGTATTCAATGCCCATTTAGTATATAGTGATTCAAAGGCTATTATGTCTCCTTTGTTTGGTATTATCTAGTTGTTATCTAGTGATTCAATACCAGTTTGGTATCACTCTTTTTGGTATCCATATCTTAATGTTAATTCAAGCAAGAATAGTGAACATGGAATATATAAAGCAATAAGTGTGAGTGAGTGAGTGAAATGTGAAATATATATATATAAGTAAGTCAAAATGAATATGTGTTACATGAAATAACTACATATGGTAAAGGATAATTATAAGGCATGTGTTAGTGAATTATATGAATGCTTTGACATAGATTGATGTGTATGGATGTATAAGTGTAAAATGATTATATGAAATGCTTTGTGTAAATGGAATTGAAATGAATAGTATTTAGAAATGAAGTGTATACTTTGTAAAAGAAATAAAAGTGTGCAAAGTATATGATTTTGAGTGGAAAATGTAAAAGTATAAATGCATGATATGATTGTATAGTTATATATGCATGAGATTTGAAATTGTAATACTGCATTTAATGATATTTTATTAAATTCATACAATGTATATATTTTTGAAACTGCCTGTGACATTGATGACTTCTATAAGAGGTAAGCCATATCCAATTATCCCCCTACTTAGCCAGTAAGTTTAGCATAGGCGTTTACTCCTGTATAGATATTTAGTTGTAAAAGTTTGAAGATTTAACTATAGCATTTCTAGGACGTTAGGAATGAAGCTAAAGATCATTTTGTTATAAAAATCTTATAACGTATAACTAAAAATAGTTCTAAAAGTTATGGGGGTGTGTGTGTGTGTGTGTGTGTATAAAATTGTCGATATGTATTAGCATAAGTGTAAAAGAACAAGCATACTAATAAAAGATAACCAGTATAGTACATGAAATAGAAATTACAAGTATAACCTAAAAAATGTGAAGAGAACTTAAGAAAATGCATAAATGTATTTAATCCTGAATAAACATGACATATGACACGTATCATTATAAGTATATAATGCCACACTCATATATCCTCTTAAGGGGTATGGGAGTGTTAAATGATGTGCTTTTGTGATTGTCAAGGGCAGCAAAGTTTTAAGTGTGGGGTGGTCTCATCAATCATATTTTGGGGAATTTATTATTATAGAATTGTTGGATTTTGGATTGGCCACATTTTGGTTGTCTTGTAGTTTAGTTGTTTTAAAATGTCAAATTTTTTTTGTTTTAATTTTTGCACTTTTAACTAATTTTATCTTTAATAGTTGTACTTATTCTTTTGAATAGTAATACTAGTAGAATTTGTTTCTTGTTTTATGTTTCTTTTCCTTTTCCTTTTCTAGTTGTTTTTGGATTTGTTAATGATCTTTTGCTTAGCTAAGTTTGCTCTCTTTTGTTTCCAATGTGAATATTTTCAACCTTTAATTGTGAACTCTTTGATTAGCTTGTAAATAGCAAGAGAGTAGGTAGCACGTTTGGTGGGTTTCTACCCAATGTTGTGTTCAAACTTGAATAATGCTTTTAAGTTTCCATATTCTTTTGCATTTAGGCCTTTTTTTCGCAATTGACTTAAAAACTAGTGCATGTATGTAGTTGAGTGAGAATTGTAAGAGTGCTAAAACATTCCTTATTACCCTTAAAAGCAACCTAAATGATCGAGACATGATTATGGATATGATTTAGATAGCCTTTTCTTGGATCATCATTATAAATTACTTTTTTCTATAATTTTTTTATTATCAATTACTAGCTCTTTTGAGCTTTATCATGTATGCTTAATCCAATATAGTTTTTTTTTTGTTTACACACATATCAACTTACCATTTAGCCTAAAATCCTTTACCTTCCCTTTAAAAGAGCTAGCCACTTTATATTGTGAAATCAAGTTGAGTTTGAGTATTTATGAAAGAAGGATTCTTTAATTTTTGAATTTTGTTGGCTAGCTAATAAATGCAAAAATGGTGGAACAAAATAGTAGCTAAGCCAATCAAATATTCAAAAATGTAAGTCTGGCATACTAGTACATAAGGATTAAAAAATTATATCTTGAGCTTTTATTATTGAGATTTTTGAAAGGAAATTTAATTCAATGCTTTCATCTTAGCTTGTGTTTTACAAATTTTACATAAAATTTTAGATTTCTTTAAAATTGACAAGTTGAAAGTAGATTGTCTATCGGTAAGCTTGTAGTATTTGAAAGATGGGTGGTTGTGTCTGGTGTTTAGGTTATGGCTTCTCTTCTTTTTAAACTCGACTTTTTTTAAAAGCTAATTACCTTAGCCTTACATTACAATCAAAATGTAAGATTTTTTGATCCATGATCATAGCTCATGTCATTCAATGGAGATGACCTTTATGGGTTTAACACCAAAAGAGAGACCTATGCATTTCTTAAGTTTCAAGATCAAAATTACAAGTGTTTTCATGTGCTAAATTCTTAGTTTAAATATTAAAATGTGTTAGATATTTTATTTTGAACTTTGTGAGCTAAAATGTTTTGGCCTAGCATACACACTTGGAAACTTTTCTGTATAATCCTGTCTAAACTTTTTTGGCTTAGAAGCTTTATATATTGGCTTCTGCTGATTGTTGTTTATTTTCCTTTGAATATTTAAGTTCTAAGTTCAAGTTTGAAAAATTCAAAAATGAGATTATATTCATGTTATGTGAGGATAAGCAAAAGCTAAGTATAGGGTTATTGATAACTCTAAATTATTTTTATAGTTTGAATATTTTACTTTTTTTTGAGTTTTTTATTCTGGTTTTTAGTCTTTTTAAGTTAGAAATAAGTGAGCTTTGTTCCTAAGCTAAATTTTGTGATTTACACCTTATTCTTGTAAAAATTAAAAAGTTCACACTGCTTTCAAAGATTTCTTAACAGCCATGTGACAATTCGAAGTAATGCAGAATTAAAAGGTGAAACATCACAACCATGTGATGTGCCATTTTTCAATGTAGAATCATTTCACACGACTGTGATTTATACCACGTAGCTATCAAAGATATCTTGATAGCCATGTCACTTATCAAAAGTACATATCAATGAAAGCCTCATGACTATCAAGAATTCTTGAAAATCATGTGACTTGTACAGTATTTAAGACAGAAATTCAATTTTAATGGGGTTCTTCTTCACTTTCTTTATTTTTTTTTTTTGTAAGGATTTTGCTTATTGAGTTACATAGAATTTTTTTCTTGTTCATAAACTCCTAGGATTTTCTTTAAAAAATTATGGGTTTACTTTTTCTTTGGGAAAAGATTTTGTTAAAGATTTAAAGAAACTAAAGATCTACATGAGTATCTCAATCTTTTCTTCTTTTATTTTTTTATTTCTATAAATGAACAATGAGTAGTTTTTCTTTTGCTAAAAGATCTCTGAATCCCCATATATTCATGCAAAGTCTTTGTTATTTAGTTTATCAATTATGATTTGTTATTTTATTTCTCTTTATTATGGTTTTTACATCTTGATGATTGTTTGATTTAATTTTGATTTTAATCAGATTAATGATTAAAGTTAAATTTAAATGATTGTTACAGTTGCATATGCTCTGCTCTTTTATTTTTTGTATCTAGATATCTTTACATTTTTAGATGAAGGTTTTTATTTCTAGTTTAGATTATTTTAGGTTCAGATGTTGATGGGGAGTAAATAAGCTTTTAGATGGGTGTTTTAGGATAGAGATCTATCTCAAGACTAGGATTTGTTTACTCGTACTCATGCTAGTCACTAAATTATCATGAGATAGGAAGTTTTTATTCTAAAGAATTTCTATCTACATGAGAACTTAGGTTTAGGGGGTTTGTTTACAATTGAATTATATTATTTTAGGTAGAGTTTATTACATGAGAATATAGAGGGGATGAGTAATCCTTTAGCATATTTATCTTGATTGAATTCTTGTTTAGTTATTTTGATCTTTATATAGTTGCTTTTATTTGATTAACTTTATTGTTACTCATTTTAAATTTTATCATACTTTGCTTGCTTAGTATAGTCAACAAAAACAAATCTTATAATATTGGTGAATTCTTCAATATTCAATTATCATTTAAAATCATAATGCACAAATCCTTTAGGTACGATATTTAGTGGGTCTTAACCTTTACCCCTGTGTTACTTATCGATTCAGTGCACTTATTAAACATCAGTCACCTCGCGACCCCTATTTATATGGTCAATATGTGTTCTTACTCTTTTTTCCTTTTTTCTTGGTCAAAAAGTACTCCATTCATGTGTGGTCTTAAATTAATTCTACGAATGTACAAACCAGCTATTATGGTGCTTTTAGAACCTAAAATTAGCGATGTTCAAGCTAATATTTGTATTTGAAAGATTGGTTATTATTTCACTCATAGATTTAAAGCTTTTGGCTTTACGAATGGTACTTGGATTATATGAAATGATGTGTGGTCCATTGATAATTTTGAGAATAATTCTCAATTTGTTCACATGATTATTCTAAAAAATAATAATTTTTTCAATCTATTTATTGCTATTTACGGTCACCCTATGCCATCTTTTAGAGCTTGTCTTTCGCATTATTTATCGAGGCTCAATCTTTCTATTATTATCCCTTGGGTTCTTATAGGTAACACTAATGATATTCTGGCTAGCTTTGAATGTAAAACATGTGTGAGGAATAGAATTGGTATTTTAATGTTTTCTCTAATTAGTTCCTTTCTTATAATTTGCTTGATTTGGGATTTCAAGGTCCTGATTTCACTTGAAATAGGTGTAATTTATGGGAACACCTTAATAGGGGTATTTGTAATATTTCTTAGCATCTTAATTGCCCTAAGGCTATTGTTAAACATCTTGCAATATTGCATCATGACCATTGTTAGTGTAAGCCCTAGCCCCAATGCATTGTAACGAAACACTTGAAATTAATAAAATGAGGCATTAGTTTTATCTTTTGTATTCCTGTGCATATCAATTGATAAAACTATCCAAGAATGTCGTTTCGGTTTAAGTTATCATGTGTGAGGCACATGGATTGTAAGACCTTGAAACAAATGAGACATCATTCTAAATATCCCTAGTCAGTCATTGTTATGGGAATAACAAATGAATTAAGACTAGTATGCTCTCTCTGATCTTATGAGTTCTGTCTTACGGATCATTAGGACAAGAGTGTCAATCAGAGATCATAGATACATGTTAAAGAACATGGTATCTGGATTCGATCCGCTCATGAGAACACTACATGGTACAAGTCATAAGTGTTTCTCATATGCAAGTTTTGTATCGGAGTTCTTAGACCTGAAATCTCTATGAAACTTTTTATGAATTACTGTGTACTTTGACATACACCTAACGTGCTCGTAACAGAGTGACAAGTACGGGTATGATTGGGTATGCACTGATTCATGTTAGAGAGCATGAGAGAAGTGAAGGGATTACCCCTCTCGATAAGAGAGAAAAATATCACCGGCCACTTGATCAGTGAACTGAGAAGTGTATGGCCATACCGAGATGAAATAATGAGTAATCATTATTTATCTGAGAGTTCAGTGTCACTGGAATATCAAGAAATGAATTAATGTATATAAGGATGACTAGTTCCATGCCTTATATTAATTCTGATATTTATGGGGAAGGGACTATGCGAAATTGCATTAGGTCACCAAATGCCATATGCATTTTCATTTAATTTGGAATGCTATAATATCTTGCTAGAGAATATATATAGCCTTTGAATTAATTTATTAATTCATTGCCAACATTAAATGGACCTATAGGATCGCACACAAAGCATTGGGCTTAAAATATTTAAATTAAGTATTGGACATTAATTTGGGCTTTTAATTAAAGTCAAATTAATGTATGTAATGGGTTATAATATTGCTATTGGGCTTTGGTCCATGAGAGAGAGAAATTCAGCCCATAAGGTTTAATTTCAATTAATTAATTATCTTGTGTTAATTAAGTTAATTGAATATTAAAGCCTAAAGGAATTTAAATTAAATTAAATCACTTATATATTTAATTAAGTGATTTCATTTATTTAAATGTCTTATGTTTTATTTCAAATTTGAATTTAAATTCAAAGGAGTTTAATTCAAAATATATTACTTATCTTTAGGAAGTGATAGAGTTTGAATTAATTATCTTAGGATAGTTGAATTCAGATTAATGACTTGCCAAAGGATAAGCATATATATTAAAAGAAATAAAACCCTAAAGCTAATTTTTTTGTGGCATGAATAGTAACTCGTGAATAGTAACTCATGAATAGTGACTCTCTCTCTCTTAATTCTTTTGTTCAATTTTTCACAAGGAGAAAGGATTGTTCCTCATTCTCTTGTGTTATTGAGCAGTAATAGCAATCTAAAGAAGTACAATCAAGTTTTGTAGCTTCAAACTATAACCATTACACAATACCGAAAAAGAGAGCTAGCAATCTCGATTTTAAGCCGTCGGTGCAAGTGTGTGTGTGAGAATAGAGGGAGTGGCGCAAAAGGCTATTCCTTGGCATTGGTGATCGAGAACTAAGGTGGATAAAGGCATCTTGGTTGCTGGACATCAAAAAATCAAAGAATAAAAGGGCATCATCTATTGTAAGTTTCAAAACCCTAAAATTGCATGTTTTCGTTCCTAGTTTTGGATATGTATGGTATGCATGATAAAATTTTTGTTTTTCCGCTGTGCTATCATGATTATCATACCATGTCATATTCCATCAGTGGTATCAGAGACTATACATGCTTATTTTAGTGCTTTAGATGCATGAAAAAATTAATTAAAAATCGTTATTTTGAAAACATGCAAATCTGAAATTTTCTGTTTTGAGTTTTTTGCATTTTTTTGGTGTAAAAACGATTTTAATTGATTAGATAGGTATTATAATTAATATGAAATGTTAATATACTGTCCTAAGATGTTATTAGGGCTGGTAATGGTCGGATTTAATTATTTATACCTGATGGTACATGTTAATTATGAAACTAGGTGCTAGTTGGCATGTAAATTGCTATTTTAACAACTAGTTTTCAAAATTAAATGTAAAAACGTTTTTGGGATGTTTGTAAGTGATTTTTAAAGATTAAATATCAGGTCTGGACATGTTTTAAATTTGGTTTTAATTCTGGTCCATGACAATTTAATTGATTAATTTTAAAATCACTTAAAACTATGTCTAGTTTGTGTTTGTTACATGTTTAATCAACATTGTTTGTTATGTTTTGATTAAAATGGTAAAAACACATTTAGATTAAAATGGTACAGAATATTAAATCAATGTTTATGGAATTATTTAGATTATTAAATGACTCATAAAATTGATTTAAATGTTTGTGCATTTTATGGCATTACATAAGCATTAAACAACTAGTTTTTGTTGTTTGTTTGTTTTTGCATGAATGCCGTGTACTATATATGTGTTCTTCATGATTTTATTTTTAATTCATGTTAGCACATATTATATGCATTTTTAATGTTTATGGGCTATATGACATAAAATTAAAAATGGCTAAATTAGAAATTATGCTAGAGTTGATTTATAGCACAAATCTAACTAGTTTGTGTTTTGGGCTTTTAAGAGAACTTATACAATAAGAGGATTTAGTCCATTGGGCTTCGGCCCAGGCCCATCACGGGGTCATCTCTTAAAGCTTCAAGTACACAATTTCCATTAATGGGCTTGGCTAAATCTAATTAAAATTGGACTTTGTTTGATCCATGAATGCTATGTATATTTATTTGCTTGTTTGGTGTGATGAATGGATATGCATGGTGCATTCATGGGCCCTGGGTTTTTGTAATTAAATATGGCCTGCGAGCCATTATATTTTATTGTAAAAGTTTCATTTATTTCTTAGAATAGAATATACTTGAAGACTTTGTAAATCAAGACGAAGCCCACCGGAGTGGAGAAGCCCAACTCGAAGATTCTTATGTAATAGTATAGAATCTTAGTTGTAGGTTTTTGGGCCCATGTTTGTCACGCTTTACTTTATGCAATTATATATATATGCATGCTATGTATGGATGACAAAGCGTATGCCATGTAAGCCGTAATAAAATAAATCCCTAAAATAGTAAGTCATAAAGTTGCCTTCCTAATTCGAAACATGTCAAGGCATCGATCATCGGTCACGTAGACTAGGAGTCCTAGATGCGCCCGATTATCTTTGTGAGGCATGGGTTGTGAATGTAGGTTGGACTTATCATGGAAAGGGATGCCCGGACCTAGGCAACTAATAAATGGGTTGTGCTATAACATCCTAAGATGTTAGCCCATTTGATCCAAGAGTCATGTACGAGACATGATTGGAGTTTTCCTACCTAAGTAACTTAACTTGTTAGGTGTACAAGCTCAGCTTGACTAATAAGTTGTTGAGAAAAGTGGATCTTGGCCCACATTAAATCACTAACGCGAATTATTTAAAGGGATATTAATTCGGTTTGTGGGATCATTAATAAGACCTCATTTAATCTTGCTAAATTTTATTGTAGATTGAAAATGGCATCTTCAAACAACAATTTCTCATTGCGATCGGTTCTTGAAAAGGACAAATTGAATGGCACCAATTTCATAGACTGGTCTCGAAACTTGAGAATAGTTCTTAAGCAAGAGAAGAAGTCGTATGTTTTGGATGCACCCTTGCCTGATGAACCAGGAAAGAACGCCTCTGCGGTTCAAAAGGAAACTTTTGAGACCAAGAAGAGCGACTCCAATGATGTGACTTGTCTGATGCTGGCCACTATGGTGCCTGAATTGCAAAAGCAATTTATGGACCAAGAGGCCTATGCGATCATGGTGCACCTCAAGGAGATGTTCCAAGAACAAGCTCGTCACGAGAGGTTCGTGACAACAAAGGCTTTAATTTCTTGCAAGATGGCTGAGGGTACTTCTGTTAGTACCCATGTACTCAAGATGAAAGGGTATCTTGATACTCTTAAGAAGCTTGAGGTACTAGTGCCAAAGGAATTGGCCACTGACTTGATCTTAGGATCATTACCTGCTGCTTATGATCCATTTGTGATGAATTATAACATGCATGCAATGAAAAAGTCAGTCACTGAGCTTCATGGGATGCTTAAGAATGCTGAAGAAAACATTCGAAAGACCAATCCCGTACTAATGGTTCAAAAGGGAATTAAGAAGGGACAAGCTAAGGGAAAGGGAAAGGGAAAGGCAAAACCCAAGTCAAGTGGGAGTGCACCTCAGGCCCAATCCAAGCCCAAGGCGCCAAAACTCAAAGAGAGTGAGAGCACTTGCTTCCATTGCAACAAGATAGGGCATTGGAGGAAGAATTACGCTCTCTTTAAGGAAGAATAAAAGAAGAATGGAGCCAAGGCGTCCAGTTCTGGTATTTTTGTTGTTGAAGTTAACCTTTCTATTTCTACCACTTGGGTATTGGATACCGGTTGTGGTTCTCACATTTGTTCAAATGTGCAGGGGTTAAGAAATAGGCGGTTACTTGGGAAGAATGAAGTGGACCTCCGTGTGGGGAATGGAGCACGAGTTGCTGCCATGGAGATAGGCGACTATCACCTCACTTTACCTTCCGGACTTTGTATTGTTTTGAATAATTGTTATTATGTGCCTGCTATGAGCAGAAACATTATTTCAGTTTCATGTTTGGATAATGATGAATTTGATTTTGTTATTAAAAATGGCAATGCTCATATTCGTCGCCAAGGCATTTCTTATGGCAATGCCATGTTGCAAAATGGCCTTTATATCCTTGATTTACAAAACAAAGAGTCCATATACAACATTAATACAAAGAGGGTTAAATCAAACGAATTGAACCCTACTTCTGGCATTGTCGCTTAGGACATGCAAATGAAAAATGCATTTCAAGACTCCACAAAACTGGAGTGCTTGGGTCATTCGACTTAGAGTCTTATGATACATGCGAGCCATGTTTGCATGGAAAAATGACAAAGAGTCCTTTTAATAAAAATGGCGAGAGGACTAATGGCTTATTGGAACTAATACATTCCGATGTATGTGGACCTTTAAGTACACATGCTAGAGGTGGTTTTAGCTACTTCGTGACATTCACAGATGACTTCAGTAGATATGGCTATGTCTATCTGATGAAGTACAAGTCTGAAACTTTTGAGAAATTCAAAGAGTTTAAGAATGAAGTAGAAAACCAACTTGGCAAAAGTATAAAAGCCATTCGATCAGATCGAGGTGGCGAATACTTAAGCCAAGAGTTTGACAGTCATCTAAAGGAGTGTGGTATTATTTCACAGCTCACTCCTCCTGGAACACCTCAATGGAATGGTGTGTCCGAAAGGAGAAATCGAACTCTGTTGGACATGGTTCGATCTATGATGAGTCAAGCTAATCTTCCTATCTCTTTTTGGGGTTATGCATTAGAAACTGCTGCGTTTCTATTGAACCGTACTCCAACTAAAGCAGTTGAGAAGACACCATACGAGGTATGGACTGGGAAAGAACCCAATATGTCTTTTCTCAGGATTTGGGGCTGTGAAGCACATGTTAAGAAATTAACATCTGAAAAACTAGAGTCCAAATCCACTGTCTGCTTGTTTGTGGGTTATCCTAAAGAAACAAAGGGATACTACTTTTACTCACAAGCCGAGAACAAAGTATTTGTTGCTCGCAAGGCTGTTTTCTTGGAAAAGGAGTTCCTTTTCAAGAAAGACAGTGGGAGTAAAGTAGAACTTGGAGAAATTCAAGCACCACAAACTCCTATAGAGGATGGTTTGGAAATGGGATCAAGTTCACAACCAGTTGTGGAACAAGAACCCATTACACAAGAACCTAGAAGGTCTGGTAGGGTACGTCAGGAGATTGAGAGATATGGATTTCTAATCACTGACAGTGACACTATTGAGTTAGTAGATCGTGAGGATCCTACTACCTACCGAAAAGCTATTGAGAGCCCAGACTCGGAAAATTGGCTTGAAGCCATGAAATCCGAGATGCAATCAATGTACGATAACCAGGTTTGGACCTTGGTTGATCCACCGGAAGGTGCTAAGGTAATTGAATGCAAGTGGCTATTCAAACTCAAAGCTGATAAGACCTACAATGGTAGACTAGTAGCAAAAGGTTTTCGGCAAACTCATGGTGTAGACTATGACGAAATCTTTTCGCCTGTAGTCATGCTCAAATCCATTAGGATCTTGCTTGCCATAGCTGCATATCATGATTATGAGATATGGCAAATGGATGTCAAAACTGCTTTCCTCAACGGAAATTTACTTGAGGATGTGTATATGACACAGCCTGAAGGTTTTGTCAATTCCAAGCATCCTAAGAAGGTATGCAAGCTTCAAAAATTCATTTATGGATTAAAGCAAGCATCCCGAAGTTGGAATCTTCGCTTTGATGAGGCAGTCAAAGAATTTGACTTCATCAAGAACGAAGATGAGCCTTGTGTGTACAAGAAGGTTAGTGGGAGCATAGTAGTGTTTCTGGTCCTATATGTGGACGACATCCTTCTCATTGGGAATGATATTCCAACATTGCAAAAGGTTAAGCAATGGTTGGGAAAATGTTTCTCAATGAAAGACTTAGGTGAAGCCGAGACAATACTTGGTATTCGAATCTATAGAGATAGATCGAATCGGCTTTTGGGACTAAGTCAAGAAAAGTACATAGACAAAGTACTAAAGCGTTTTAGTATGGGAGACTCAAAGAAAGGATACATACCTTTGGCTTTGGGAGTTCCTTTGACTAAAGAATAGTGCCCTAAAACCAAAGAGGAAAGGGACAACATGAGTAGAATCCCATATGCATCTGCTATTGGATCTATCATGTACGCTATGTTATGTACTAGGTTGGATGTTGCTCATGCACTGAGTATAACCAGTAGGTTTCAGCAAGACCCTGGTGAGAAGCACTGGTCTGCTGTAAAAGGGATCCTGAAGTACCTGCGAAGGACTAAGGATCACTTCTTGGTGTATGGTGGTCAAGAAGAGCTCGTCATACAAGGTTATGCCGATGCTGCTTTTCAGACCAGCACTCAGGATTCTAGATCGCAATCTGGGTTTGTTTTTGTTTTGAACGGTGGTGCTGTCAGCTGGAGAAGCTCGAAGCAAGAAACCGTTGCCGACTCAACTACAGAATCTGAGTATATTGCAGCAAGTGAGGCTGCAAAAGAGGCTGTTTGGATTAAAAATTTCATTAATGGATTAGGAGTGGTCCCAAGCGTCCTAGATCCATTAGAAATTTTCTGTGACAATAACGGGGCCATTGCACAGGCCAAGGAGCCTCGGTCACACCAGAAATCCAAACACATACTTAGAAGGTACCACTTGATCAGAGAAATCATTGATCGTGGGGACGTCAAGGTTAGCAAGATATCAAGTGAAGACAATGTAGCATATCCTTTGACGAAACAGTTACGTCCAAATCTGCACGAAGCTCATTTGAGAGCGTTCGGTCTTAGGGCTATGCCCAATTGGGACTAGTGCTAGTGGGAGATTGTTAGTGTAAGCCCTAGCCCCAATGCATTGTAACGAAACACTTGAAATTAATAAAATGAGGCATTAGTTTTATCTTTTGTATTCCTGTGCATATCAATTGATAAAACTATCCAAGAATGTCGTTTCGGTTTAAGTTATCATGTGTGAGGCACATAGATTGTAAGACCTTGAAACAAATGAGACATCATTCTAAATATCCCTAGTCAGTCATTGTTATGGGAATAACAAATGAATTAAGACTAGTATGCTCTCTCTGATCTTATGAGTTCTGTCTTACGGATCATTAGGACAAGAGTGTCAATCAGAGATCATAGATACATGTTAAAGAACATGGTATCTGGATTCGATCCGCTCATGAGAACACTACTGGTACAAGTCATAAGTGTTTCTCATATGCAAGTTTTGTATCGGAGTTCTTAGACCTGAAATCTCTATAAAACTCTTTATGAATTACTGTGTACTTTGACATACACCTAACATGCTCGTAACAGAGTGACAAGTACGGGTATGATTGGGTATGCACTGATTCATGTTAGAGAGCATGAGAGAAGTGAAGGGATTACCCCTCTCGATAAGAGAGAAAAATATCACCGGCCACTTGATCAGTGAACTGAGAAGTGTATGGCCATACCGAGATGAAATAATGAGTAATCATTATTTATCTGAGAGTTCAGTGTCACTGGAATATCAAGAAATGAATTAATGTATATAAGGATGACTAGTTCCATGCCTTATATTAATTCTGATATTTATGGGTAAGGGACTATGCGAAATTGCATTAGGTCACCAAATGCCATATGCATTTTCATTTAATTTGGAATGCTATAATATCTTGCTAGAGAATATATATAGCCTTTGAATTAATTTATTAATTCATTGCCAACATTAAATGGACCTATAGGATCGCACACAAAGCATTGGGCTTAAAATATTTAAATTAAGTATTGGACATTAATTTGGGCTTTTAATTAAAGTCAAATTAATGTATGTAATGGGTTATAATATTGCTATTGGGCTTTGGTCCATGAGAGAGAGAAATTCAGCCCATAAGGTTTAATTTCAATTAATTAATTATCTTGTGTTAATTAAGTTAATTGAATATTAAAGCCTAAAGGAATTTAAATTAAATTAAATCACTTATATATTTAATTAAGTGATTTCATTTATTTAAATGTCTTATGTTTTATTTCAAATTTGAATTTAAATTCAAAGGAGTTTAATTCAAAATATATTACTTATCTTTAGGAAGTGATAGAGTTTGAATTAATTATCTTAGGATAGTTGAATTCAGATTAATGACTTGCCAAAGGATAAGCATATATATTAAAAGAAATAAAACCCTAAAGCTAATTTTTTTGTGGCATGAATAGTAACTCGTGAATAGTGACTCTCTCTCTCTTAATTCTTTTGTTCAATTTTTCACAAGGAGAAAGGATTGTTCCTCATTCTCTTGTGTTATTGAGCAGTAATAGCAATCTAAAGAAGTACAATCAAGTTTTGTAGCTTCAAACTATAACCATTACACAATACCGAAAAAGAGAGCTAGCAATCTCGATTTTAAGCCGTCGGTGCAAGTGTGTGTGTGAGAATAGAGGGAGTGGCGCAAAAGGCTGTTCCTTGGCATTGGTGATCGAGAACTAAGGTGGATAAAGGCATCTTGGTTGCTGGACATCACAAAATCAAAGAATAAAAAGGCATCATCTATTGTAAGTTTCAAAACCCTAAAATTGCATGTTTTCGTTCCTAGTTTTGGATATGTATGGTATGCATGATAAAATTTTTTGTTTTTCCGCTGTGCTATCATGATTATCATACCATGTCATATTCCATCAACCATAACTTTTTACTTTTAGACAATTGTTCTCTTTCTCCTTGAATTGGTAATTGCCTTTTTCATTTTATTTAGGCCTAGTTCACTTATGACTATTTCATAAGTTCTAAGAATAGGAATTAGAATTCTAAAAACTCTTTTTGGTAGTCTGCTCTTCGTTGACTAAGGAGTTTAAGGTTTAGAGCTTTAAGATCTTTAGAAATAACTTAAAGTAAAACAATAATTTGCTAGCTCGTATTAGTAGGGTCAAGAGAGCTCTTATTTACATACCACTTCCTTATCTTTTGATTTAGAATATAAGCTTAACCAAAAGCTGGATATGATTTTATTAAGGGAATAATTATTATGGCACTAGAAGTCTCGTAGTGAGTAGATTACTTAGAGAGATAGAAATACTTTTTTCCACCTTAGAACTATTCGAAGAATGAAAAGGAATCATGTTGAATTTTTACAAGATGAGCAAGGCAATTGGATTGGTGATCAAGATGTTTTTTAAAGCACATGGCTATTGCTTTTTTCAATAATATTTATCAATAGGATTAGATGGTTTGGCCTAATAACTATGCTAGAGGTACGTTTCATTATCCTTCTTTTAACAATGATTTTTTAGGCTTATTTTTTCAGGATATCAGTAAAGCATTATTTGATATGAAGCCTTAAAAGGCCCTTAGTGTTAACATCTGCATGCCAGTTTCTTTTAGAATTTTTGGGATCTTATAGGTTTGGATCTTTAGAAAAAAAGTGGAAAGTGTGTTAAATGGTGGTGGTATGGAGCCTAGGACGAAGAATAAATTTATTTGTTTGATTCTTAAATTTGATATGCCTAAGTTTATTTCTCAGTATTGAACGATTTCCTTTTGTTCTATGGCTTATAAAGTGGTTACTAAGATCATTGCTAATAGATTAAAGTTAATTACATCACAGTTAGTAAGGGCTTTTAAAATAAGTTTTGTCCTTAGAAGACATATTAATGAAAATATCATTATTGCTCAAGAGGTGGTTCATACCATGAAGAAGAAAAAAGGGCAAGGTGGGGTTTATGGCTATTAAAGTGGACTTAGAGAAAGCGTATGACAGAATTATCTGGAGTTTTTCACATGATACTCGTGATACTAGTATTCCTAATCCTCTTATGGAGATTATAATGGATTGCATCTCTATTAGTTATATATAGCTTTTTAATGGTGAGTTGACTGATTCCTTTAAACCTATAAAAGGCCTTAGATAAGGTAGCCCTTTATGTCCTTATTTGTTCATGTTGTGTATGGAAAGGTTAGCCCATGGTATTATTTATGTTATTAATAGAAGTGCTTGGATATCTCGATAAAAGAGGTCCCTTCCTCTCTCACCTTTTTTTGCCAATGACCTTATCTTATCTGCTAGAGCTAATTTGAACCAAATGGAGGTGATTGTGAATGTTTTGAATGATATTTGTGCCAACTCATGTTAAAGATTTAGTGAGAGTAAAATAACGGTTTATTTCTTCAAAAATGCTCCTTTTCTCACTTGTCACACTTTAAATAGAAAGTTGGGATTTCATAAGAGCACTAATTTTGGTAAGAATATTTGTGTTTCCATTCTTCACTCTAATGTCACTAAGAGGACTTATAATCACATTCTTGATTAGTTGAAGAGTAAAATTATAGCTTGGAACTCTACCCATCTTCCCTTAGCTTGTAGAATCATGCGTACCAATCAATTTTAATGACTATTCCTAGTTGTATGATGCAGTCAGCCTCCTTGCTAATTACCTTATGTAATCAATTAGAGAAATTATCTCATAGATTTATTTGGGGTGAAGAGAATAACAAGAGGAAGTTATCCTTAGTTGCTTAGGACAAAGTGAAACATGGAAAAATAGAAGGGAGTTTTAGTCTTCGAGACCTACATATTTTAAATTTAGCTTTTACTATAAAGTTAGTGTGGTAGATGCTAGCTTATGAGAATTGTCTTTGAGTCAACCTTATTTAAGCTATATATAAGTTTAATAATGTAAGTTTTTAGCCATTGCACAAACTACAAGTTCTCTTTTTTCTATAACCATTTCCTCTAATCAGAATTTTCTCATGCCAAATGTCAACTAGTTTGTGGGCAATGATCTTCTTGTACAATTTTGGTTTGAGAAATGGATGCTAATTTTGAGTGAATCTCTATTCATTCTTGCTATAGTACCTAAAATTATGGATGTCATTGATAAACATGTTGCTTTTTTATTGATGAAAATCAAAATTGGAAATGGAAGCTTTTTAAAGTTTATCTTTCACCTCCTACATTGTTGCAATTTGTAAACACTTGTCCTCGTCCTCATGTGGGATAATAAAAAAAAATTTTGGAGTCTTTCATCTTTAAACTCTTTCACTCTAAAGTCTACTTATGATTACCTTACTAGCGAAGAGTTAAGTCTCAAAACTTTCCCTTAGAAGAAGATCTAGAATTGGAAGAAACCCCAAAGGATTAAAATTTTCTTTTGGCTCACTTTGAATAATGGTTTGCTTAATGATATTAAGAGGGTCAAGAGATAGCTTTCTACTTTAAATTTGCATTCCTTTTATAATAACAAAGCCGAAAGTCATGTGCATCTCCTAAGGGAGTATGCTCTTGCTCTTCAAGTTTGGTAATGCCTTCTTCCTTTATTTACTCTAGATAATTTTTTAAGGCTAATTCTATCCAAGATTGGATTATTCTTAATTTCAGTTGCCATGATTTAAGTGCTTATAGTGTTAGATGACCAACTTTATTTGGCATTACTTATTAGTTGTTATGGAAGAGAATAAATGATCTTATTTTTAATAGAATGTAAAAGCCTTTATAAGTGTTTTGATATGTTATCTCTTAGAATGGGTAAGTTAAGGATGCTTTTGATAAATTTATTAACTGATTATGGATCCACTTCTCTGGAACGTGTTGTTATTCGGAGCATTCCCCTAACAGGTATTATCAAGGTTATTACATATGCTTCTTTTTCTAAGGATAAAAACTTATCAATATGTGGTGGCTTAGTTAGAGACTTCCTTGGACATTAGTGTAATAGCCTTATGGATAATATTGGGGTTTATTCTGCTGTGAAATTGAAAATATGGGGAGTTCTTTAATATACTCTTCATACTCATCGAATAGGTTATAAACATGTTTTAGCAAAGTGTGACAACCAGATTATGGTTGATATGATTCTTGGTAGATGTCATTTTAATGCTAATTATTTTACTATTTTGCAAAACATTAAAGAAAAGATTGCAAGTTTCACTACAAATAAATACAAAATAGCGATAAAAATTATCGAGGACAATGAGATTTGTTGCTAAATACACCACATTGTGATGAAAAATGATTTTTGTTGCAAATATTGGTAGGGGTTTATGGAAAAATAAATATTTTAATGATTTAGCAATAACAAAATCTTATTATCGCTAATCTTGGATACCAAAATTTTAGAGCAAAATATAAAGATGACATAGCAAGTACATAATCCTCGCTAATTTATCTTGGACAGCAATACTCACTAATAAACCTCTCTAATACTCAATATGTGATGTATTAACTAATTAAGAGGATATAACACTAGCTAATTTAGCCAAGATTATGGTCCTCACTATTTTAGTGAGGATTATTCCCTCACTGAAACTCAATTCATATTTGATGTGAGGTTTTAACTAATTAGCAAGGACATAACCCTCACTAATTTAGCTAGGACTATAGTCCTGCCAATTTAGTGAGGATTATTTCCTTACTAATACTCAATTCATGTTGGATGTGAGGTTTTAACTAATTAGTGAGCACATAACCTCCGCTAATTTAACTAGGACTATGGTCCTCGCAAGTAAGGATTATTCCTTCACTAATACTAAATTCATATTAGATGTGGGGTTTAACTAATTCATGCAGATATAACTCTCACTAATTTAGCTACGACTATGGTCCTCGCCAATTTAGTGAGGACTATTTCCTCATTGATTCTCAGTTTATGTTGGATGTGAGATTTTAACTAATTAGTGAGGACATAACCCTCACTAATTTAGCTAGGACTACAGTCCTTGATAATTTAGTGAGGATTATTCCCTCGTTGATAATCAACTCATGTAAGATGTGAGGTTTAACAAATTAGAAAGGCCATAACCCTCGCTAATTTAGCTAGGACTGTGGTCTTTGTCAATTTAGTGAGTATTATTCCATCACTAACTTAGTTAGAATTAAATGCTTGCCATATGAAATAATTAGCAAGGACTCAAGCCTAGCTAATTAATAAATATGTGTGATATGTACGAGGGCAATTAACAACACAATTTGCCTCCCCAAAAGGTTAGCTAGAGCTATATTTTGTTGCTAACATTTTGAAATTCCTATGGGGGTCAACAATTAATATCTTTGTATTTGAGGTATGAAAATAATAGTGAGGAAAAAATCCTCGCTAATTTAGCTATAAGTAAATCCTTGCCATTTGAAACAGCTAGCGAGGAAATTTCCCACATTATTTTAACGAGGTAAGTTTTCTTCGCCAAATGAAACATTTAGCTAGGAAATATTCCATGCTAATTTAGCGAGGTAAATTTCCCTAGCTAATTAATGAATAAGTATTAGTGCAGGGTGATTAACAATGTAGTTTCTCTCGCCAAAGTTTAGCAAAAGCGACATTTTGTCACCAATCTCTAAAATTTCTATTTCTATTTTAGTGGGATCAACAATGATTTTAGCGGAATTAATGTGTGTTATGAATTTATTGTGATTTAGTTTGTTAAATGTAGGACTTAGACTTTTTCTTTCATACTACTAATTATCATTATGACCTATTGCTATAAAGTTTGCCAAAATAATTAATACAAAGGCACAGGCTGTAAAAGCTGCAAAGGCTATGAAATTAAGACCAAATATTAAAAAAGCCAAGAAGATTCATACTAAGGTTAGGTTTCACACACCTAAGATATTAAAGAAAGATTGAAACCCTAAGTATCAACATATCAGTGCACCCCCAAAAAATAAGCTAGACCGGTATCAAATTCTCAAATATCCACAAACCACAGAGTCTGTTATGAAGAAGATTAAGGATAACAACACTTTGTGTTTATTGTTGACCTAAAGGCCGACAAAAAGAAAATCAAAGACGCAGTTAAGAAGAAGTATGACATTCAGACAAAGAAAGCGAATACTTTGATCAAGAATATATGCCTCCATAAGCTATATGTATATTGGTACATTGATTTCCTCTTAAAATGGATGAGAAGTTGCTCAATTTAGCCATTAACTTATCATATTGATGCACTTATTTTTAATCATAATTTGCTGAATATGTTCAACACCTATTCTATTAAATTAATCCTAAGCAATTCTTATACTAATACAGTCCTGATGGAACAAAGAAAGCATATGTAAGACTGACTCTAAACTATGATACCTTGGATATGGCCAACAAGATTGGCATTATATAAACTAATGTCTTATAACCACTAGTCATTCTCTTGACATTTTTGTTAGGTGTACTACACTTTTTGCTAAAACTATTGCTATTTTTTTTAAATATGTTGAGAATTATTTTTTCAACTATTTATTATTTATGAAATTTATTTTGTATTGCCATTTTTAATATCATTAGTAGTATTAGGTTTAGCTCAAATTCAAATATAGGTAATTGGTGTCTATTATTTGAACCTGGTTATAAAATTTAACAATTAATTTATTAAAAATAATATTTTTTTCTCAAATATTATATAAAATTTATATTATTTGACATAAATATAAATATTTATAATTACAGTATATATTTCTAATACGAATCATACAAGAGTAATATTTGTCAATTGTCATCGTGATGTTCATGTCAACATTTAGCGAGCATAAATTTCATGCCAAATTTAGTGAGAACAATATTTGTCACAAAATTACATGTTAAAATTTAACAAGGTACATGTTCTCACTAAAGTTTAGTGACAACTATTGTGCTCGCTAAAATGTAGCTAGTATATTGTTGTCACGACATTCATGCCAACATTTAGCACGGGTAAATCCCATACCAAATTTAGCGAGAACAATATTTTGTCATAAAAATGCATGTTAAAATTTAGCAAGGAACTTATCCTTGTTAAAATTTAGTATCAACTTTAGTCCTTTCTAAAGTTTAGCGATAAATTTTATCCTCGCTAAATTCTGCTACGATGACTTTTGTTACAAAATTTTTATCCACGCTAAGTCCTTACTAAAGTTATTTAGCTATTAAAAAACATCAAAAAAAAACTCTATATTTGGAATTTTTTATAGTACTTTGATTCCTTTGATTTTTCATATTTTCATCATGAAGCCAATTTTTTAATTGATTATCTCTTTAAGTTGGCATGTCAATTTCCTACTGGATTTCATTTTCTCGAGGCTCTCCCTATTGGCATTAGAACGTGGTTGTATCATGATGTCATAGGCACTTCTTATGTGCATTAGCTTGTTTTTATTATAAGTTTTGCTCATTTTTCCTAAAAAGAAAAAAAAAGTAGTGGAACTCACATGGCATTCAAAGGGAAAGCCACCAAGGATATTTAAATGAGGGAACTGAAATGGAAAGTAAGGCAAGAGCACAATTTGAAGATTGAAATTTAAGGATTGGTGAATTACATTATAAATGTAAGTTTTACTTTATTGGTATGTTTCAATTCTATTCTTTCTTCTTCGTTAAATTCTGTAAAATGAGTTTAAGATTAGAAAATGAGATAAATTCGTACGAAATAGTAAATATATGCCTTTGTATTATATTCAAAAATAAAAGTATAAGGTTAAAAGTTGAAATGATATGTTTTGGGTCATTAGGTCCTTAAAATTAGAAATAAGTATAAGTTAGATTTAATCGGTACTGATGAAATTATGTTCTGATTGTGATATGGATTTAGGTTCATGGATGGAGGAATGATATTTAGTTATAGCTTAAAGAGAAAGTGTAAAATGATAGAAAAAATTACTACAATGTGTACTTTATAATTTAACTATATCTCTTTTAGTGATTTTGTTCTATGATAGTGTTTTAATTTGATTGCATAAGAAATAGTATAAATTAAAGAAATAAATTTTGTTGTTAACATGTTTTATTAAGACTTTGTAAAAGTTACTTGTTGCATGTTAAATGGATATGATTTTTGATATATGATTATGTCATGAAAACTTGGCTATTAAGTTGTTCCAATAAATGAAAATGAAAGAGTTTGCTTGATATAGAGATTGAAAATTAACATGATTAAATTTCATTTATTGTGCTAATCAGTTTATAATTATATTTGTGAGTGATTAATTGGGGAATTGGTAACTAAAAAGCAAAGAAAAATGAATTCCTATTTTTTTAGGTATTCTAGAATTTAAGTGAGAAATTTGGACAAAATAAATCATAACTAAAACTCTGGTTGTCCAAATGGCCTGATATTTGTTGTTATTGAAAGACAACACATAGGTCTACATTTTTCATGATGACTGTAAGCTTGAATTTGACTTTATATGGCTTGAAAATTTCATTTAACTTAAAGTTAAAAAGTTGTGAAATTTTAAACAGCTCTAATCTCTAATTTAAAATGCATAGACAAGTTTAAGTAGTGATAGTGATGTTTGTGTAACACACTTTGATGCATATTGAACCCCCAATAGTATCCATCTTATTCATGAAAGCCCATTTTTAAGGGCTGAGACTAGTCAAAGGTTTAATTAACTCATGAAGGTTTGTTGTTTCGCAATGGATAGGGATTCAACCCAATTCATCAAGTCTCAAGCCTCAAAAAGGCATGAGGTAGCATCTCAGGGTACCTTTATTCCATTGTTGGCAATCAATTTACAAGATCTTCTGTTAGGTACCACAAGATATGTATTATAGAGTTGCCACCCAATAAAATATTGAAAAATGAGTTCTGATCTTATGAGGCCAAAATCAAAGATAAGTTCAGGACCTCACTCTTATTCATGCCTTGGTTAATGTTGTATAAATGGGTTTCGAGATTAATTATTTTATCTCTCTTCTTATATGAGTTATCATGCTAGAAAAGTAAAGATACACTCAAACCTATTGGAAAGCCATAAAAGCATGCTATATTAAAAGCGACAAGTTGTGGCATAAATAGCATTAAAATGTAGAATTATGTCTACTTAAATAAATAAATCAATACATTAAAATGGGGAATTTATTGTGGTATAATATAGGGTGGGAAAATTGGTTCCCTCATATTGATATTGAAATAATATATGTATATGGAAAGGAAAGAAAAAGGAAATTTTTGCATTTTTCAGCTAAGAGGTGCTAGACCCTTCCTCCTTTTTTATACTCATTTCATGCAACTTCTAGAATTGAATTTGTGTTTCTCTCTCATTGGTTCACTTATTAGACCATTGAAAGTTTCAATTTAAACATCTAAACTCTTCCCATTTTTCAATTGTACACATTTATGATTTCATTTACACATTGATTCATGTCTTATGTTCATTTATTCATGCATGTGCACACTATTTAAAGAAAATTACCATTATACATTTATCTTTTAGGTTTGTAATGCCCTAAAATTTCATTTGGTATGAATAATACCTTTATGAACATAAATAGTAGCATTAGAATGGTATTTGGTTCAATTACAAGAGCATAGTATAGTAGAATTCGTAAGTACTTAAGTTAAAACATACTTGAGCCAAGAAAATTCGAGGATTGGAGATCTATCAGGAAGGTTGGTATTTAACCATTAGATAAGATAATGTGTATTGAATGGAGTCTAATCATATAATTTGAGAAGAAATTAACCTCAGATAGATCCCTAAAATAGATACTGAAGAATTTCCTTGGTGTCATTATTTTAGTTGATGATAAATTTGACCGAGCTTTAAAATATTCAATAGACCTCCAAAAATTATTTCAATTTCATAGACCTATTATAAATAGTTTAAATGAGTGATTAGAAGTGAAAATTAATTTTTTTGATAGTTTTGAATTTTCAAGTTCTAGACGTGATGAATTTTTCTGCTGAAGTTGGAACTATATTAAAATGGTGTTCGAATAACCTAAAATTTTAACCACAACTTCCTAAATATCTTTTTACATCCTAGGAAAAAATTTAGGGAATTATGATGAGGGGAACATCGAAATCTGAATAATGGCAAAAATAGAGATTAAATTAGTTATAAGGGTTAAAGATCATTTTTAATTTGTTCAATGGCATAAATATCGCTAAAAATTGGGCTATAATTAGTTATACATAGAAATTGGGCACAATAAATGGTAGGAATTAATATGATAGTGACAAATGGCTTAAAAATAAGCCATTAAATTAAATAATAAATGATCAAATATTGACCATTCATTTGGTAGACTAAAAAACAGATTAAGGAGGTCTAGATTTCCTAATAAACCTCCCTAAAAATCTACCATGCTCCTTCTTCTTCCTTCCAAACCAAACCTACCTTTAATATTCACATTCCCATAATTTTTATCTCACTTCTCCCAACTCATACCAAATTTTAAGCCCAAATTTTATTTACATACACTAGAGAACCTCCCCTTCATTATAGAAGATAGATTGGAGCAAAAGGAAGCTTGGAAAATGAGGATTTATGTGTGAGAGAAAGTTTCCCTAATTAGGTTAATCTTTAGTTTTTTTTAATTAATTAAGGATTTTACTATAAACTTGCAAAGCATCATTAGTAGAGTTATTTAGTAGCATTTATGTGTTGAAATTCATGGCATAAATTCATAAAATCTCCCTCTTTCAATTTGGCTTAAAGGCGGAAACAAAGAAGAAGAAAAGACCATGGAGGCAAAAGGTAAAAAGAAAGATGAATAGGTGGTTTTTAAGCTATTTAAGGTTAGTGGATACAATTATACACCTAATTTCATTTAATTCCTTTGAATTTTGCCAAATTTTACATTATATAACTATGGAAATTTAGGTATACATGTGAAATAATTTAACATGTGTTAATAAAATGAAGTATGAAAACATAAAGACAAGGAATTAGAGAAGACAACAATTTAAAAGCATGGAAACTCAATAAGGCCGAATAGGGTACCCGAGGTTACCATGTGATTATTGGCCAATTATTGGTAGATGTAGCATAATTTGGATATTATAATGATAAATAAATGTAGTATGCATAACTAAAACTTTAAACTCCATGTGTATATAATGTACATAAGTTCAACATAATAGTGATTAATTATGTAACAAAGAATTATAAGCATAATTGGAATGTATACTATTAAATAAAGGCTTAATATGAATAAAGGAACATATGAGACATAAAATAGCATGGAAATTCATCATGCATAGGGACAGATAAGATGTGTTCGAATGGGTTACCATATAAAAATGACATGTCTATGTTATATTTGTATGATATTCTACTCATTCATGATGAATGTGCACATGTAGAACATAAATGCATATGATATATGCAAATGAGAATGATGGTATAATGTGGAACCTAAGTAAAATCCATGAGACAATGTAACATAAGGTTGTTAAAATATTTTCCCTTAGTGTACAATGGTTAATTTAAGATTTTAGAATATAGTGGCTAGCCATAGGGACACTTACTGCGATAAAATTATGAGATTAACTGACAGTTGACTTGCACATATTAGATTCATAATTGAGGAATTAGTCACGTCAAGTAATCACCTTAACTCATATTGGAGTAGTTGGTCATGTCAAGTGGTTGCTCCAGCTCAGTTGGCATCATTGGAGTCCTCATCCTGCATATTCGATTCGAGGGTTTCCATTAGGCATTACTAGGGGTAAAAATGTAAATATGCATAAAATAAGGACTAAACAATAAATTTTGCACAAAAAATATCATATGTGTAATTAAATGGCAAATAAAGTGAAAATATAATTAATTAGTCAAAATGGTAAAAATGTAAATACATAAAAAAATATGGGTAAAATCATAATTTTGCATTGAAAATGTGACTAAAGGGGTTAAAATGATTAAAAATGCAAAGAAGGGAAAAATCTTAATTATAGAAAATTTTTAGGGACCAAATGATAATTTACCATTTCTTGAGTAAACATAAGGATTAAATGTAAATTTTAGGCTTAAAGTGGAATGTAGGCCAAAGAAAGCCAAAAAGAACCAAAATTAGTGAAAAATAATGCAATATGTGTAAAAGGAAAGTTTAGGGACTAAATCATAATTTTCTACTTGAGTAAGAAATATGTGAGGAAAATGGGAAAACAAGGAAATAAAGGACTAAATAACATTTTAAAGTATTAAGAGAACAAATTCTAAGTCAAATGATAATTTTGTATATTGTAGCTTTACAAATGAAATTTTGTGTAATGTTTTCACCACTAGGCAACATCATTGCTTAGCATATGGTGTGTTTGATTGCGTGTAAGGATAGGTAATTAAAGATCAAGTGAGGGAAGACTAATGGCATATACATAAGGATCCTTTTTGGAATGCATAAACTTATACGCATAATGTATTACTCCCTTAAGATTTGGCATGTAATATGTAATAGATATTAAACATAGTGAATATGTAGTTGTGTGTATTAGTTTGGTCTCTTGAAACATGATTATGCAATGTGTGTTGCGGTGATGGATTGTGATTGATATAAAAGTGTTGTGTTGTTGTTGAAGTATTGGAGGTGGACGTTGCCTATTGGAAGTGTTATTTTGACAATTTGCAGGCTTGGGTGGCATGAATTTATAGCCATTATGTTGCTGAAATTCTTACCAAATAAATAGTAACCTTTTGATGCTAAAATGAATTTGAGAATTAAACATTGAGTTAAGCCATTAGACATCATCATTAAAAGAATAAATAACTCAAACAACCATACAATAGCATGAATGACAGCTCACAAAATACAAATTTATAGTGAACTTAGGGTGTCACATTTTGTTGTATCAAAGTAGGTTTAGGCAGTCCTAAGATCAGAGTAAACACCTAAGTGTGAATAGATGATTAAATGAGTACATGTACATGCCATATAAGGAATAAATGGATTTGACGTTAGATCCTATATGTCCCTTTTATGTATTTTTAGTGATAGTTATGGCTTCCAGCTTTAGACAAGTGCTCAAGATGGTGAGCAATGCTAAGAGCGGAGCCTTAGCCAATCTAGCAGTTAATGATAATACTCTTACGTGTCAATCTAACCAGCTTATGCCACCACTAGCTTCACAGGCACCTCTGCTAGCAGCACCATAAGATTTCATGCATAAGATTTCATTTGACTGCTACAGAAGCTGAGGAATAGCTAAACAAGATTAAAATGTTCTTTAAGATCACACATAGTCCACTAATGGAGATGCTAGAAGGCACAGTTGCCTTATTCCATAGCCCTACATACACATGATGGAAGATAGTGAGATGATACACTCCCATAGAAGAATTAATATGGCCTTTCTTTCTTTAATCATTCAAGGAAAAGTATATGGGGTTAGGAATAGTAGTGAGTTATGGAACATGCATTCTGGCAACTACGATATGATAGTAGAATTGTATAGGAATATGAGAAAGAATTTTAGAGACTCGATGCATATATGAAGGACTACAACATACCTCTAGTGAAATTCTACCAGCTTTTGAAAAAGGACTTTATAATAGAATCAAGGAAGCATTAGTAATGGATAGCTATGTGGGTAAAGTTGTATAAGCTAATGAAGCCAGTAGATAGGCCAGATCACAGCAAAGGAGGAGACCATCAGTAGGTTCATCTAGTGGATCCAATAAAAAGAAAAAGGGTTTTATAACTTCTTCTCAAGCTCCAACAGCCACACTAGCATAGAGTCAAAAATCTACGACTTGAGCTGCCCCACCAACCACCTCTATTACTAGTGCTTCCCTAGGTTTTGGTAGGTCTATATGTAATCCTTGTAGGCATCACCATCCAGGTGAATGTTGGTGACTTATAGGAGCTTGCTTGAGATGCAAGTCAAAAGATCATTCGTAGAAAGATTGTCCATGAGCACAAACCACTACATCAGCCACTCCTATAGATAAGCCTAACATAGCACCACCTAGAGGACATGGTAGAAGTGGACCCACTAGAGCCACACCAGCAAAAGGGAGTGCACAAGTGCCTCCAGCGATAAAAGGATAACTTCTTTCTTACGCTGATGCAGTTAGAACTAGAGAGGACCAGGATGCCTCTGATTTCATAATAGGTAAATTTTATTTGTTTGATGCTCTAGTTTATGCTTTAATTGATCTTGGGTTCACACATTCATACCTTAGCACAAAGATTGCATTTGGAGAAGGTTTGGTTAGAACATAGCTAGACCAGTACATACTAGTGAGTAATCCTTTGGGACACAGTATAGTAGTCAATAAGGTTTACAAAGATAGCCCTATTCAAATACAACAAAGCATTTTCCTGGCAAATTTGATCGAGTTTCCTTTCCATGAGTTTGATGTAATCTTGGGGATGAATTGGCTCCATAAACATCAAATAATTGTTAATTATCAATTAAAAGGGATTACATTAAGAACTCCTAAGGGATAGGAGATCACTGCTATAGGGAAAATATCTAATTTCTTATCAAATGTCATCTTGGCCACTACCGCAAATAGATGTATTCGAAAGGGGTGTGAAGCTTACTTAGCTTATATGATAAAAGCTGAGGACAAAAATCCAAAAGTCAGTAATGTGCCCACCATTTTTCACTTCCCTAATGTCTTTCCTTTCTTTATGAGTTACTAAGATTGCCATCAGAAATAGGAAGTTAAATTCACTATCAATGTGGTGCCTAACGCTACTCCTATGCCCATAACTCCCTATCACATGGCACCCACAAAACTAAAAGGTTTGAAAATTTAGCTGTAGCAATTACTTTATAAGGGATTCATTCACCCCAGCGTATCAGCTTGGGGGGCACTAGTATTGTTCATGAAAAAGAAGGATGGATCATTACGACTTTGCATCGAACAGATAGCTGAACAAAGTCACAACAAAGAACAAATACCCCCTACCTAGAATTGATGACTTATTTGATCAGTTAAAAAGGTGCAGGTATGTTCTCTAAAATTGACTTAAGATCAAGTTATCTTCAGCTTCGGGTTAGAGATGTAAATGTACTGAAGATAGCTTTTTGTATCCTATATGGTCATTATGAGTTTTTGGTCATATTATTTAGGTACCAATAGCATTTATGGACTTAATTAATCTTATCTTCCACCTATATTTGGACTAGTTCGTAGTGATTTCATTAGTGACATTCTGGTGTATTCAAAAACCCTAGAAGAGCATGATAAAACACTTGTGAATTGTGCTACATATGCTAAGAGATAAACAAATGTATATAAAATTTAGTAAGTGTGAGTTTTAGCTTAATTAAATCACTTTCCTTGGTCATGTAGTATTAGCAGAAGGGATCAAGGTTAACCCTAAAAAGATTAAGGCTATTTTAGAATGAAAATTGTCCAAAAATGCCACTAAAGTAAAAAGTTTCCTTGGATTAGCTGGTTATTATAGATATTTTGTTAAAGGGTTTTCCACAATAGCTGCTCCACTTACCAAATTATTATAGAAGAATGCTAGATTTTAAAGGATCAACTGGTGCTAAAAGAGCTTTGAAAGGTTAAAAAGTATGTTGACTGAAGCTTCCATTCTCATATAGCCCACTTTAGGTAAACCCTTTGTCATCTATAGTGATGCTTCTAGGAATAGGTTAGGATGTGTATTGATGTAGATGGAAAAGTGATAGCCTATGCCACCAAGTAGCTTAAAACTCATGAAATGAACTATCCTACCCATGATTTGGATTTAGCAGCAATTGCATTCATATTGAAGATATGGAGGTATCACCTATATGGTGAGAAATTATATATATATAATTTGTAATGAATTCATTACAAATATAAAGTTAACATCCAAAAAAAACCAATATATAAAATAAAGTATTTTTTATATAACCTATTCCTGTAAAATTAATACCTAACAAAATAGATCTTTACAATTTCCTAACTTTAAAAATAGCTCCTAGTTAATATCGCTACAATAATATACCTTAAGCGTAAATGTAGTCCCTCTTTATTGATATTCTCTGAGGACTATCGATAGTCTTTAATCGGTATTTTAGTAGCTTACAGAGCTTTTTGCATACTAAATGAAATTAAATCTGATCAGCTATGTTTACATTAACCTGCAAAGTAGAGAAATGAAGATAAGTTGAGAACTTGCCCATTGGAGAGAAGTTATTATTGTTAATTAGTCCTAAAATACAAATTATAAGAATTTGATACTATAACAACACCATAAGATTGATTGACGGTTGATAAGCAAGTACTAGATTCACAGTTGAGGCATTGGTCACATCAAATTGTCACCTTAACTCATTCTGGAGTAGTTGGTCACGTCAAGTGGTTGCTCCAACTCATTTGGCATCATTGGAGTCTTCATTCTGCATATTCATTTCAAGGGTTTCTACTAAGCACTGCTAAGGGCAAAAATGTAAATATACAAAAAATGAGGACTAAATGGTAAGTTTTTCATAAAAGATGTCATATGTGTGATTAAATAGCAAATAAAGTGAAAATGCAATTAATTAGTCAAAAAGGGAAAAATATAAATACATAAGAAAATAAGGGTAAAATCAAAATTTTGCATTGAAAATTTGATTAAAGGAGTTAAAATGGTTAAAAATGTAAAGAAGGGCAAAATCATAATTATAAAAAATTTTTAGGGACCAAATAATAATTTACCATTTCTTAAGCAAACATAAGGACTAAAATATAATTTTAGGCTTAAAGTGGAATATAGGCCAAAGAAAGCCAAAAAGAACCAAAATTAGTGAAAAATAATGCAATATGTTTAAAAAGGAAAGTTTAGGGAATAAATCATAATTTTCCACTTGAGTAAGAAATATGTGAGGAAAATGGGAAAACAAGGAAATAAAGGACTGAATAACGTTTTAAAGCATTAAAAGAACAAATTCTAAGTCAAATGATAATAAATAACAAAAAGGGGTAAAATGGTAATTTTGCATATTGAAGCTTTGTAAATGAAATTTTGTATAGTGTATCAACCACTAAACAACATCGTTGCTTAGGACGTGGTTTGTTTGACTGCATGTAGGGATAGATAATTAAAGGTCAAGTGAAGGAACAACAATGGCATGTACATAAGGATCCTTTTTGGAATGCATACACTTATATGTATAATGTGTTACTCCCTTGGGATTTACTTTGTAATATGTAATAGATATTAAACATATTGAATATGTAGTTGTGTGTATTAGTTTGGTCTCTTGAAACATGATTATACAATGTGTGTTGTGGTGATGGATTGTGACTAGTATAGAAGTGTTATGTTGTTGTTAGAGTATTGGAGGTGGAGGTCACCTATTGGAAGTATTATTTTGACAATTTGCAGGATTGGATGGCATAAATTTATAGCCATTATGCTGCCAAAATTTTTACCAAATAAATAGTAACCTTTCGATGCTAAAATGAATTTGAGAATTGAATGCTAAGTTAAGCCATTAGTCATCATCATTGAAAGGATATATAACTCAAGTAACCATGCAAAAACATTAATGATAGCTCATAGTGTACGAATTTATGAGTGAATGTAGGGTGTCACAAGGTTTGTTCCTATTTTGTCCTTTTCTACATTCTTGATCCTCATGATATCATTCTGACACACCTATACATGTTCAAATAATATTAGGGTGAATTTTAGGGAATCACAATTTGACTAAATTGCTTGAACTTTTATGAGTTTAAAGGCTACCCAAGGCAATAAAGATAAAAGAAAAGAGAAGTTTAATGTGCGCGCGTGTGCGCGCGCACACACACACACACACACACACACACACATATATATATATATATATATATATATATATTTGAACATTTTATGTTATATTAGTTTGTTAAATGCTTGAGCATCCTGCGAAATTGGCTTGATTTTTTATTCTTTTAATTGACTTGATTTCAGCTTATGTAAGTTGAAATGGTAATAAATTGAATTCAATTAAGAGTGAGTTCTAAATCGATTTTGATAAGTTCATGTCAAGAGATGAAAATAGTAATTTGTATAATTAATTATTTTTATTAGAGATCTTGGAAGTTAATAACTCTAAATGGTTAGTAAATTAGAAGAATGTAAAGATACATTTTTAATATTACATCTAACATGTATGCTTAAGTTCTTCTAAAACTAAATTCTTGATTTTAATTAAAATTTTCATTTTCTTCTTTGATTTTTTTGGAAGAGTTAAGCAAATTGGCTATTAATAGGAAATTTTAAGTAAGTGAAATGTTAAATTTACAGTTCAATTAAGAACCTACTCACATTTTGTTTATATTTCAATAATATATGAGCCATTAATTAAAAGTATTAGCCCAATTTATCCTAATTTGTGTCATCATTATGTATAGATAGATATAAGTGTAAGGAATATAGTTTGCACCTACCATAGTTAGACACTACTTACTGTCTATAGTTATTGTATCAGACAATAATATATCAACACTTCTAATACTTAACTTTTAGTGCCAATATTGGTGTCCACATTTTTTATCCATCCTCAATGTGGATTCAGGCTTCCAAAGGGCTCCCTAGAAGGAATATAACGTAAATGATAATTATTAGAGTAAAGAGAGCATATGAATTGCTATCGAAAGCCCGCTTTTAAGGCTTGAGACCGAACAAAGTTTCATTTAACTAGTAAAGGTTGGTCGCTTAGTAATATTATTGATGATAAACCTATGACAACATTTGCTAGGCACCACAAGGCTGGAATCACAAAATTATCATCCAATAAAATATTGAGAAAGTGAATTATAACCTCATGAGGCCAAAACTAGAGATAGTTTCAGAGCTTACTCTTATTTGTAATTTTGTTTGATGCTTTTATAAATAAGTTTTTATAATTAATTATTTTAATCTCTCCACATCATTTTCATGGCAAAGAATGAAAAGATGCATTCAAGAACATTAGAAAGCTATAAAGCAATCCTTATAATTATATGCATTACATTATAAAAAAATAATAAAAATATAAACATCTATTTGATAAAAGAATCATGCATAAATCAGGAAACTTATTGGGTTCATTTGGATGAGGATGTTGGTCTTTGCATGTATATTTATAAAAAAGGTAAAGTTTTGGGTATATTTTGGATAAAAATAGGTGTTGGACCCTTACGGCTTTTGAAAGGGAATCGCGTTAATTAATTTTAAGTATAAAAATCTTTTGTATTTACAAAGAAAAAAATCATAATTTTTTATAGATTATTTTATGGACAAAAATAGGGCATTAGTCCCTTTTTATTATAGAAAAATCTCACTCAAACTTTTATAAATCCTTTTAGTAGTCTTGCATAAATCATTCATTTAGAAAAGCAAACGCATATACTCGAGCCATTAGAAAGTAAAATAACATACATAAATTGGGTCATTTATTGAATTAGAAAATTGGTTTCCTTATGCTCATTTGTAAAACTCTTTTGCATGATTTTTGGGATAAAAAGTGGACATTGATCCATTTTGTGGAAAAAAAACCCAATTAGTTAAGTAGAAAACATTTAATGTGAATTTTTCAATTATCATGTTAAAATCATTTATTACCAAAATATTACAATCAATTGCACAAAAAGCACGAAAGAATATTAATATAAGCCCAAAATTAATAGATATATAGAAAAATAAATCCTAAGCTAATTTGCTCCATCTTATTTTTCAATTCTCCAACCCAATTCGTCATGTAGATGTGTTATGTGTATTAAAAGGGACAGATAATAATATCGGTTAATAAAATGATTAATAAACTAAATAAAACAAATAAATAATCAAAATTATTCCAAAATTAAATCGCATATAAATAAGAAAATTACTAGAAAATAATAAATAAGATAAAATTAAATAAACAAAATTCATTATGCATTTCGGAATTCATGCAGAATGTATTTGAAACATGAATGCTAAAGCAATAAATACATTGTACAAATAATAAATTGGGATAATTTAATAAATTTAATGGACATTAATAATATTAATATTATAATAATATATTAGAAATATAAATAGTAATAACAACAATAATTAGATAAATAAAATAAAAAAAAAGGATAAATGCCTAAATATGTAAATAGGAGATAAATATTCAATGTATAATAAACCACATAGAAATATTATGGACTTTTATTCAAATAATGTTGTTTGAAAGATTATTTATAAAAGTGGAGCGTTTTGGGTTTTATTTATAGGCTTGGGGTCGAGTTGGATACCGCAGGCAAGCCCTATGGGAATTGGCAAGTGGGGCCCGCCTAGGAAGAAAATGGGAGACGTTGATCCCGTAGCTCATCACTACAGGATTGAGCTTGTGGGGTCCACGTAATTCGTTGTTGCATTTTTTGCTCTT
The DNA here is from genome assembly GCA_037975025.1 of Excoecaria agallocha. NCBI lineage: Eukaryota > Viridiplantae > Streptophyta > Magnoliopsida > Malpighiales > Euphorbiaceae > Excoecaria > Excoecaria agallocha. The sequence goes on along the minus strand of CM075823.1, from coordinate 4,593,207 downwards.
TTTTAGATGACTTTACATTTTTTCATTGGAAAAAAAGATAAGAAATCTTGGGCTGATGGTCAATCTGCTTCAAAGTAAATTTAAAAAATTAAGCATGAAACTTTCAAATTATAATTATTTTACCCCCTTACATTCTAAAAGAACTCTTTTTAAAAGTATTCATTTTTATTTTTAATCATTTTTCTTTGATTATATATGTAATTAAAGTAAATAGTTTCAAATTTAGTGAATTTTATTTTCTAAAAAAGCTTCTTTTTAAATGAAATAGATGGAAATCACTTGCTAACTAAAAAATTACTTTGCAAAAAATGGTGACGGTGGATTCACTTTGTAGTTTAGTGGTTGTTGAATGGAGTTTGATAGTCAAGAGAGCTAATCCACATAAGTTGAGATTTTTCAACAACTTTAAAGAACTACTAAACTATCCATACAAAACATTATGATATTAGTATGCTACTTGGTATTCCCTATAAACAAAAACCAAAAAATGGGACCTTAAAAAGCTCACAAACCCTAAAAGCAGCCAAAAAATGAAAATGGGTTCATCGTTTTTAAGTAGAAAGGTTCTAGTCATATTTCCTTTTGTGCCCTTAGTAAAGCCATCGTCGATCCCAGTGCAATGCCTCTTAAGGCCTTGTATGACTAAGAATTTTGGCCTGAACTCTCATCCCTGTTCCAATCATCCTCCCGATATAGTTGTTGAAAGAGATTAGAGAACAACACATGTAGCAACAAAGCAAGTGGACCCTATAAGCTTATTTTCATAGAGATAAGTTACGAGATCAACATCTCCCATTTTCCCCCTATATAGGCTCCACTTGCCAATTCCCGTAGGGCTTGCCTACGGTATCCAACCCGACCCTAACCCTATAAATAAAACCCAAAACATTCCATTTTTATAAATAATCTTTCAAACTACATTATTTGAATAAAAGTTCCAAAATATTAGGGAATTAAATACTTATGTGAAACCCCAAAACATACCCTAATAAGATTAGTGTATAGTGGAGAGAGAGATTGAAAAGGTTTCAATATAAAAGAATTGTTAATTATGCAATAGGAAAGTAATCGATATTAATACAAAAGTGAAGGGCAATTTTATAAATTATCAATTTAGGGGTAAATGCATAATATTATAAAAAATTTGGGGATGAATGTATTAGAAGAAGCTAATGAAGTGCATAATTAGTAATTAAGACTAAAATAAAGGAGTGAAAAGCAATTTAAAGTTGGTCAAACATTAGACTAATAAAGAAGGGACACTTAACAAATCTAGAAAAATGGAGAAGAAGTGAGAAAATAGAAGAAAATCAGCCCTTTTCCAGTAGGTTGGCTGGCCACTTTTGGCCAAGAATTCCAGCTATTTTTCTTTTTCTCTCTATGCTATTCTTTGGTCAAAGTTTAGCCTAAAAGTGTTGGTTTGTGTATTTTAGCTCAATTAAGGTAAGTTTTTATGAGATTTTGGTTTAATTTTAATCCTCTATTTGTTATAAACACGAGGAGCTAAAATTATAGATGGTATTTGGAGATTGATGTGTGTTTATGATATGCCTAGTTAGAGAATCTAGTAAGGGTAAGGAAAACGAGAATAAGACTAAAGAAAGGATTGCAGCTTGCTGAAGAGGTTTGAGAGTTTTTATTCTTTATACTACATATTTATTTAATTCAAGATGGTTTATATGCTATAATTTTTATGTAATTGATGATAGAAATATTTGATATTGTTGTTGTTGCATGAGAATGATGATTTGTGCTTTAGAAATTTAAATAATGGAAATCTATTTTGGGTTCACTTGAACCAATATTACTATAAAAGGCATAACAGCATATGTATATGTCTAATTGAGGCGACTCTAGTTGGAGATGAAAGATAAGAGGTATATTTACAACTTTGTAGAAGAAATCGATACCTGATTCCATCTTTAAGGCCCTTGAAATTTAGCTTAAATTTGATGGATGTCTGTTGCCTAACTACTGGAAGCATTCTATGGTGTTTTATGAATATCTAGAGATTTAGAAGTTATAATGGAGTTATTCTTGATGTTTTGGAAAAACATCATTTACTAGTCCAAAAATGACATAAAAAGAAACTAGTGAAATCTATCTTCAGAAATTTTTAAGATAGAATCGACCTCACAATCAGTACCATTTTGGTAATGATCATGGGCCAGTCCAGAATCAAAATGTCATATATCTCACTATCAGTACCTATTAAGTAATGACCATAACCCTCTATTATTTCTTCCTAAACTTGATTTTTATACCCTGAATTATCACCAAAGCATATCTGAACATTCCCGGACATTTTTTGAGTGTTTTAAACATAAGATCAAAAGTAATATATGACATAAAATGAATGTAGAGCATAATAAATTAGTGATGTAAAGTTAAAGGCTAAGCTTTAAAATATAAGAATTTGCACAAAGTGATGAATGTGAGTGAACATGACACATGATATGCATAGTTTTACAATGATAATCATGTTAAAGCATGTTTTTAGAGTATTTAAAGTGTAAGAGAAAAAAAATTATTTAGTGATTTTGTTGCATGCTTTATTGTATGTATTGTCTCTATGTTTTTAATGTATCAAATAGTGTTATTCTTGAGTAATTAGTGATATATTAAAGCCTAAATTTCACATAGTAATGAATAGATAAGTATGCCTATAAAAGGGATAGTGATTGCAGCTGCTAATGTTGACACCGAAAGGTATCTGATGTTATCATCGAAAGATGACTAGTATTTCGATACCTATTGGTATCTAGTAACCCGAGACTTATTGCTCACCAATATCTAGTTTTGTACTCGCATCCACCATTAATGAGAATTCAAGTAGTGAAAATTATCTAATTAATGAACAATGATAAGTGATCAATAGTGTAAGTAATTCATTGCCTCATGGTAGTGTTAATATTTTTTAATATGAAAAAAACATGCTATGATGTCCTTTTTATTTGAGACTTCGATAAGAAATCAGTTACATTAATTTACTCCCCACTAAGCTATCACTCAGCACATATGTTTTTCCTACGTAGGTATACAGGTGTAGATTTGAGGAACTAGTTTTCAAGTCAACATCTGTGGGCCACTAAGGGAAGAGCAAGTGAAGATAAATTTTGGTAGTTTATTTATTTTTTTAATGTGCTCATGTAAATAATATGAAATACCTATAATGAACTACTTATAAATATGTTTTAAGTATGTATACATGTGAACTTGAGCAAGTAATTAAATGAAACAATATGTAAATTAATGTTAATTAGAGTGAGCATTATAATTTAAATATATATAAACAAAAAAACAAGTAAATCACCAATATTAATTAATTAGACCAAGGAAATGAACACGAATAAAATAATATTAATAAAAATATAAAAAAGAATATTAACAATACAATATTAATGAATTAAACAATATTATTTAAAAAATATAATAATAAATTCAATGTAATATAAGAATAAACAATATTTTAAATATATTATAAATTAAGAGTAAATTAACAAATTAACTTAACGTGAAAAAGTAATGAAAATTAAAGGAATGAAGCAAAAGAAGAAAGAAGCAAATAAAGGAAGTAAAGAAAAGCAAATGGAATTAAAATGTTAACAGTAACCAAAAAATAATAAAAAAAAAGGAAATGGAGGAGTAAGTGGCAGTGAGTGATGATGTAAGACCGCAAGATACATACACAAAGAGAGTCAGCAAGCACAAGTGACGCATGCGAGGAAGCAGGCAGTAGGAGGTGGGTTAAGTCATGCCAAGTTGAAATGAGTCAGGCCGATTTTGGTCGAGTCATAGGCCAAAGGAATGAGTCAACCAGCGACTCATGCCCTCAAGGCCATGACTCAACCTAGAAATGGACTTCCAACAATGGATCATGCCAAAAACCATTTTAATGCATAAAAAAAACCAAAGAACTCAATTTTGTGCATGAAAAACATGATTTTCACGAAGAAAACAAAGATTAAAGTAAGAAAAATGGAATTCAAAATCATGAACTCAAGGAAGAAGATGATGAATAGTGATTTCAAATATGCATTAAATCTCAATTTTAGCATGGTTTTAATTGATTTTTATGAATTAATGAATAAAACAAACATAAAAATCAATTAACAACTCATAAACAAGTTCAAACCAAAGAAAACAAATAAATGGAAATTCAAGTTGTAAAAATGGAAAAAATAGGAATTTACTATAAAAGGAAATTAACACTAGATTAAATGATTTTTAGGGGTTCTGAATATTAACTTCAATGTTGATTCCATCAAAGACTAAGGAACTCGTATGCCTTTGGTTTCGTTTCCTTGTTTGCTTGCTCTCTATTATTGATTTTTTTGAGAAACAAAGTGTGTGTGATAGAGAAAACATGAGAGAGAGAGAGAGAGAACGAGTCCTCTTCCCTTAAAATCTATCTCTTTTAACTTAAATATCCTAAGAATCAATAAGTGTTTTTTGGATTAGGATGAAATAAAATTCCCTTTCTTTTTTCCCCTGTTTTGTAGCTCATTTATGTTAAAATGATTTTCAAGGACTGAGTCACCGGCGTAACTCGTAAATCAAAGGAGTGACTGTAACACCCCAATGGATGCACACAAGGCTTATCAAAAACTATAAGAAACATACATAACATGCTTGGCGATCCAAGGCTTCTCATGCAAGGTAACCATACTCATAGCAATTACAACCTAATCATCCATAAACACATAGAGCACATGCAAAAGGGAACTTAATTTATTTTACAGTCCTCTAATATAATTACATCGGATTATAATTTATAAAAAAAAAATATAGGACTAGATAAAAGCATTATCCAAAAATATCCTACATCACAATCTTAACCGACTTGTGTTGGCCTCCTAATGCAGCACTAAGTCCCTAAGCAACCTCCAACTGCAAACCTACACGAATCGAAAATAACCCATGCTAAGCTATAAAGCGTAGTAGAAAAATAAAAGTAATATGGATGACTATTCATAGTGGTCATCGACAGAATTTTCACACAAGCACCATATTAATAAAGCATTCTTATAATGATTTCAAATTGTTGAAACAATTTCATAGCCAAGAGAAATTTAAGAGAAATCAATATAATAAGCCCGTTCATGGTGAATACATTCAACATGTGAAACAATCAATATTTTATATTATTAGGAACCTTTTTCTTAACCTTTAATAGCATGCCTAAGTATTAGTTCAAAGGGTGGATAACATAAGCAATAGATACCAATTGGTATCAATATTAGATACCCAAAGGTATCAACAATAGATATCCGAAGATATCGAACAATAGACCTAAACGGGGCTGAGCAATAGTTCCATTAAGGTTCGAATCATAGACCCAAATGGGGCCGATAATAGCAGCTGCAACAATATCCCTCTAAGCATGCCCATTTAATCCACAACTAAACTAAGATCTGCAGGCTTAACAATATCCATAATTATCTTTACTTGATACAATATGGGCTTAAAGCCACCATATACAAGAATACATATCACATGTTCATATTATATATAGAGTTCTTGAACTTACTTATGAGTAAACAAGATGGTGATTCATGGAATCATATGCCAAATTAATGAAATTGCAAGCATTCTTAACAATTATACTTATAAAGATTCAAGAAAGTTGCAATTAAAACATGAAATAGACAGTTCACAATATGTATCCTAGGTGAGAGCTCATTTAGTCTTAAATTGCATTGATTAACTGAGGTACGAGTTAGTTTTACTTAAGGTGATCATTGGTGTAACATAAGGTGAGATTTCAAAGCAATGAGGGGATATAGGGGGGTATCACTCCATGGAGTGAAGAGATGCTCAGTGGAGTGACCACCACCAGCTCGGTGGAGTGGTGTTTCACTCCGTCGAATGCTCAACCCCTGAACAATAAATAACCCGATTTGCTGTAATTCCAAGCTTTAACTTCCCATTTTTCCATATATCAGTAAATAGGTTCCCCTAATACTCACCATACCATCAAACATTCTTATTTCTATCTTTAATTGCAAAATAACTCAGCTAAATCCATCTTTCAAAGGAGATTCACACTGGTTAGAAATCATAAACAAATTACGCTATTTACCAAGAATGTTATCTCTTAGAGTTAGTTACTGTATGTTCTTCTTTAAGGTAGATGCAACTACATGAAGTATGTAATCAAGCAAGCATTCTCATACCTTTTTCCTAAGATTCCTTCACTCCTTCAAAATCCTTTGCCCTTGTTTTTGCTAGTCTCTACCTCTACAATCAATAGTCAAAACTAACTTCTCACATTGTTACCATGAAACCTTTCATTAACCAACAAAGGAAAAGAGAAAAGAAGAAGAAATTCCCTTACCAAGAACCCCAAATGCTAGAGCTCACAAACGAGAGAAAGAAATGGATATAGAGAGAGGAGACAGAAAAGGCAATATAATACACACACATACACACACACACACACACACACACATGCTCTCCCATCAATCACGTGAGTAAGTCTGTAGAAGATCCAATATTACCACTTAACTCCTCACATAATTGCTCTCTCATGAGATTGACCCATTTAACTTTCAACTCACAATGTTATCCCTAATATCCATTTTATTCTTTCAATTAACCCCACCCTTACACACACATTAATAAAATTACCACATTACCCTCCATAGACTTTACATAAATATTAATTTAGCCCTCAATATCAATTAATTAGACATAATTTCCACTAGGGTCAATGTTCGGTCCTCATAGTGACTCACACCCTTTGACTTTGATTTTGACTTTTTTAACCCTAAAATCCATTTTGACTTTGCTGACAGAGGGAAATGGCAAAAAGCACTCAAAAAATATTTTTAAACCTTTAAAATCCCGCCGAAAAGCCCTAAAAATATTTTGAGAATATAAAAAATCGAAAAAAAGTCTAGCACTTCCATTCCTTATCTATTTACGAGAAATGTCTTTCTTATTAGGTAATACTGAACAAAAGTAATCTTAGGATCTAGTGTCTACATAGACTATCCATTATATGATTTGTTAATGATAATGCTTTGTGGATTTAAATACAATTACATGTATCACATTATTAAACAGTGGAAATAATTTATGAAGGATAGATAGGTTAAATACATGAGAAAGTACCTGATTAGTAGTGTAACTTGTTAATTGCAAATTTTAAGTATATATATTTATTCATAGTTGAATTATTAGATGTGATTGAATGGTTGCTTGCTTTTCTTGTATGACTAACTTTCATGAGAAGCGAACTGTTTGTATGAAATCTACATCAAGCCATTGCTCAGCAGGAATGTTTTTCCATGTAGATTTATAGGTTATCAAGGATCAAAGAGCACATCTATAGGGTCCAGAAAGCCACGTTAGAAGAATTTCTTGATACTTAGATTTATTAGTTTTAATTCCTAATGTATTTATTATGAAGTTTTTTTAAGAGATTTTTAGTTTGTAAAAATTTAATGAATATACTACTAAAGGATTAGTGAAAACGTACATTAATAATCTAGTAGATGATAAATAACCATGATATTAATGGTTTATTTAAAATGATAATGTAAGTATAATTAGCTTCGAACAGAGGATGTTACCATATTGTTACAAAAATAATGGTAAATAATACAATCTTTTCAAACATAGTATGGTCTTAATAGTACATTTGGCAAAATAAAATACATTCTAAACAATAATCCACATGAACCTTAATGCCAAATGTACCTACATAAGAAGAGTGATTTGATAAAAGTGTACAAGTTGGAGTATTATAAGACCTAATTCCAACTTCACGCATAATTTGTGCTGTAGATGCTTGGGTAATTGATGTGTGTAGGGTACGAAGAACTTTTTTGTTTCATTGACATGGTGACAAGACCTTATGTGTTTTTTCTGTATGCCATCATAAACAATTGATTTCTACATGATTCCTTGTTTGTCAAGGAAAAATGCATCTTCACATTCTTAAACTCTTAAACTTACATGAATCTTTAATCTTTTATTTTGTCATATTGAGTTCTTAATCTTTTATTTTAATGTAAATGGAATTCAAATAATACTTTAATAAAATAAAAATGATGACAGTCGAGGAACTCAATATGTGCTTAAATTATATACTATTTTATCTAAATTTAATAACTACAGATTTAATGTAGATGAAAATAAATGTTTATGAATTAATGTGACCAAATAAAAATTCAGGGACCCAATAGCAAATAATAATAATTTCAAAAATTTGAAAATGCGTTTTGCCTTTTGTTAATTAGTTAGCTGGAATTTCAAGTCCTCGAAGACAAATCAATGTGACCATACTCTTTCTCGGAAAGGACAAATTAAAGTTGGCAAACTTTAGAGGCAAGACAACTAGGAAATCATGATAAACAGGTTCTGGAAGATCTTTGAACACAACCTGCAGCAAGAAAATCAGGCTGATTGAATGTATTAAATGCATTAGTTACAAAGAATGAATGTTGAATCTGCTGAGGGTAAATAAATATCAGTTCTCATTAGGCACTACTAGGCGATCTTGACCTTCGACTAGCTTTGCAGATTGAATAACATCTCCGGATTTTATCTGTGAAAGGATGTCTCTTCCAGTTGTTGTATATCTGCCATTAAAACAATACCAAGTAATCTTGTGGCTTTCAAATATAATAAAGCACTACTTTGATCTTCTCATTTTAAGTTATCATCTTCACTTTAATACGAAAATTAAAAAAAAAAATTAATAGAAAACTTTGATTTTATAAAAAAGTGTTGGCAACTAATTAATTTATCTTTTTTAATTTTAGTTATATCATTTAATGTCTACATAATCAAATCTAAATTTATAACTCTATTAAATTCAGTAGTGTATAATAAATAGAATAGGTAAATTTTTTTATCAAATTTCTAAAATGGCATTTAAAATTGAATAGGGTAAAAGAGGACAATGTAAATACTTAAAGTAGGAAAGTGAAAGTGCTATACAAGTGCTGACAAGAAAGAAATCCAGTAAAGACATACCCAACAACTGAAAACTGTCCTTCATCAAAAGATAACCCTCCTAAGCCAGCCTGCAAGAGAAAATAGGAATGGATTCAAATTCTTTCTGATATATAGGGCAAAAAATTGGGCCTTGGGTTACCTACTTTTTTTGAACCATTTTTTTTTTGACAGCCACATCATATTTTATTTGATACTGTTAAATGATTTGACAGTTTAAAATGAAAATAACATTAGACTCTCTCAAAATGTGGCAGGGACAATGTCGTACCAAAACCGTACAGAAATATGACCTAAAGCTTTTTAATTTGTTTCAGAGAACACTATTTTTGAAAAGTTGGACTGCACTTACATTTCTTTTATCATAAAGGTAGAAGAAAAACTGATATGGTGCTGAGTACTCATCAGAAGCCTCACTATGGGCCATTGCAACTGCCCCATAAACAGATAGTGGAAGCACGGGCAATTCCCCATCCTTTCATATGGTAAGGATAGAAAACAAATTAATCGGACAATGACCAATTATCTTTTGCTAATTGGACTAGCCAGAAATGCTAAGAAAAGGAAATGAGAAGTCAGTGTACCTGTACATTTAATGTCGTTCGGTACAAGGGCTCAAATTGGCCAGATGGCTTTATTTCTAAAGGAGCACTGTAACCGGTTTTCTTGTCAATCCCATTGTCTGTTAGAACAGCTTGGTTAGCGCAACTGAGCTTCGCCCCATTGTATGCTCCATCAACTACCTGAACCGTTATCAGTTAATGGTGCTGCCTATCAGCAGAGAGGTTCTTATATTCCAAGAAAATTTCATCTTGAAAATTAGCTTCACAAGAATGCAAGATCATACCTCGGGCATATTATCCCAAGGGGAAAAAAATGAAGAAAGATCCAAATTCAAAGTGCGAGAAAAATGAATTTCTATTAATTAGCATTTTGATTTAGTTTAATGTGCTCACAGCACAATGTTACTTGTCATGAAAAATCATAATAGGATTGTTGTAAAACTATAACGAAATGGATAGAACATCTGAAACCAAATTTTCGTGAGGTTGGAGTCAGGTTCAACTACCTTACCAGTTTTGCGAAATTCCCTGCAGTTAATGGCGCCGAATATCCATCTAGAACAACCTGAATCCATGAATTAATAATCATCACTATCTATAAAAATATAATAAATCTGAGCTCTAAATACTGTTTAGCCAGAATTGTAACAAGTTGTCTTCTATGAGTTTTTTTTCTTTTTTCCAATTACGCCCTTTTTCTAATTTTTCCTAATTTATATATAAAATTTTGAGATATTTTTGAAAAATCTTGAATTATTAATTAAGTACATTATTATTTTTATATTTTCTTAAAAAATCTTGAATTTAAATCATTATGTTTTTTATTATAAGATAATTGGGATAGGCGAGGACAGAATTTGAACCCTGATTAATTGAAAAAATAGATAAAGTCCCAACCATTTGAATTTAAATTATTATTATCCTCACTTTTTCAAATAAATATAAAATACTGTTTTTTTATATTTACTCAATATATTTATACAAAGTGCAAGCACAAATATATATATATATATATATATATATATATATATATATATATATATATATATATATTTCAAGTTCTTGTATTTTTAAAAGTTGATATTAGATTTTTATAATTTTCAAATTATTTACATTAAATCTAATTTAAACAGAATTGATAAAATTAAAATGCATAGTTTATTAATATCGCATGCGATCAACTTAAAATGACCATATAATTCACCAAGATATAAAAATTTGAGAAAAAAAATCACCTTTTATATGTCTAAAATAACCGTATATTTCTTCAATTTTTTTTAATATTTTAATTGTTTAACAGACTGTACATTTTAATTCTAATAACTCCATCTAAATTGAACTTAATATAAATATGAATTTAATATCAACTTTTAAAATTAAAATTACATAATGAAGTTTAGAACCCCATAATGCTTTTTCCTTGTAATAAATATATGGTAAATGAATTTGCGCCAATTTAGCCATATACAACTTAAGGAATATATGTACTCGACTATTATCAATGATGATACATAACCTGTTTTCAGTATTTAGGAAATATTTAGGTCCTAAAAAAGAATTTATCGTGGATGACCATGAGAGAGGACTATGAAATTCCATACTTTAAGGCATTATTAAATACAATATAATAAATTAATATATCATCCAATCAAAACAATAAATAAACAATGCAACCGATAATTATTGGTAGTTCAAATAGTTAAGAGTCTAATTATTCTTTCAATCGAATAGAGTTCAAATACCACCTGGTCCAAAAAATATAATTAATAATTATAATAAAAAAAAAAAAGCAATGCAACTCAATTTCCTTAACCAGATTGTATGAACCAAAAAGAGATGATGCACAGCTATATTAATATGACTTTGATAACTATCTATTGAACTAACAAGATCTTGCTTAGCCACTAATTGAGAACTCCAACAAAGTTCATTTAAATCATGAGATTTTCCTGAAAAACGGGGACAGGATTCCAATAGTTTGCGATTTGCAAGATTAAGGTTTATCAATTTGCTCTGTTAGAGTTCAATGTCAAATCAGATTTCCCCAGTTAGCCATTTCATCCTACCTTCCTCAAGGATAGATGGTGTGCAGGTTGGATGAAAATCAATATATTCCAAATTAAATGAGGTATATACTAAAAATGACTATAATTAATAGAGTTTAATATGTAAATTAAGCTTTATGCAATGGATCAACTTCGTGCTTAAGCAAAGCAATCTTCTTCACTTCGTAAACAATTGAATTATAATGGTTTTTTCATTATGTTCAACTATACATAAGTAGATATATCTGACCTGAATTTTGGCAGTCCTTCTTGATTTACCTCCAGCTTCTGGGGAAAATGTTGAACCGTCACTTTTCTCAATGATAAATTCAACAGTTCCTCTGCCTGTTAGCCTTCAGAGCATAAAAATGTAGGAAGTTTCAATTAAAAGAATTAACAAAGGAAAGTGTACTTTGTACAGGCAGAACAAAAATTTAATATAAGGAGAGCAAATTTGGTTGAAAATTACGACTATTTCAGTGATTTTGGCTGAAAATCAAAACTAAGGGGGCAATTTTGGATTTAAGTAGTCAAAGCAATTTTGAATTTTGTAAGAGTTTTGAAGAAAAAATTCTTTCTGAAAAGGTAACGGTAATAGCCCCCTTTGTCCAGCATTGGCTCCGCCAATTTTGTACTCATATCAAAGTTTATTATGTAATATAAGTAAACCGCAAATCAGCAAGTAGTCAACTAAATGACTTCACAGTAGTAAGGAGATGTAATGGTAATGACCGAGTAACATATCAATAGAGAATGCTAATCAACCATTATTCGTAATAGACAGCTTTATATGATATGTGGACCGCACAAAAACAGTCAGGGGGAAAAAATAAATAGAACCATGCTAAATCCCAGGAAAAGTTAATTCGATTTTCATGGGAAACTGAAAATGCAATCAGTATAATCGTAAACGGATCATCAATTATTGTAATCTGAATAGGAAACTTCTCGTATTGAGCGATTCGAAGTATAGAAATTTATACATGTTAGAAAGGCTCTAGCTAAAGAAATAAATCAAATCCCTACAAATCAGCCTCCTATGATTATGTACAAAATAAAGAAGGTCAACTATACGTCTATACAATCAATAACAGGTATATTATAGCATAGCTCTTAAGTTTCTTCCTCAATTTTGGTGTCCTTTGTGCATAATTTTGAGTTAGTCACCCACAAAGTCAAACCTTAAACGTAGAAAGATGCAAGAATTATTTTTATATCACATATCTTTGCTTTCAATTAGCACATGAATGCAAATATTTTGATCATAATAAGATTCACGAGAACACAAAAACTTAGCACTCATTTCAAACATACACGTAGTGTTTTCCCATATGTCCTAGTTATAACTATGAATCAGATCTAGATGGTCAGCGCAGCAGAGGACTAACCTTGGATACTTCAAGTATTGCTCAGGCAACAAAAATGACAACCCAGGAGCCTGATATAGAAATGAATAATCAAATAAAATATTAAGATGCAAATTTTTTGCATGCTCAAGATCATTGAATTCTTTTGCATAGCAACAAAGGTTTTCAAAAACATTGCAGTTGCCACAACTCAGCAGATAAATGTATGTTAAGTTGGTAATGTGCACATATCTTGTGAGGAAGTTCAAATTAAAAATGTCATCCAATTTGGCTGGGATTATTGTTTACCTGCAGCAATTCCAGCTCGGCAACTGTATCCAGTGAAGATGCAAGGCCAACAGAAATTTTATCTGGATCCTGCTCCTTAATACATTGAAGGAGCGCTTGTAAACCACCCTATCCAAAGATGCTCTTTATTATGAATCCACTTGATCATAACATATGTCATGGAAACTGAGTTTCTCATTATTTATGGAATCACAGCAAAGTTCTTAAAACTAATCCAACAATTATTTTTCCAAATAAGTCATCACAGCAAGAGAGGTCTTGTAATTTATGCGATGCTATTTTCTAGCAGGAAGTAAGCAATATTGACCCTGGAGTGATGAATTCCCGCACAACATGAAGACATAGGGACTTTTCATCTTCAGTAATAGGGTGCTGATTTCTTGCCATGTTTTTATTAGAGATACAGGTAATTCTTACCCTTCAAGTTTTTAAAATAAAGCAATTTTGCCCCTTAACTTTTTCTTATCTATTTTTTCCCCAAATTTTTTTAAAATAGAGAAATTTTTCCTTTATATCATATGAAAATCAATCACATAGTGCCAAGTGTCATCTACTTTAGGGGTAAAATATGTCAATTCGATAAGTTTAATGGAAAAACTTATCTATTTTGAAAAGTATAGGAGCAAAATCACCCTATTTCGAATAGTTATTCTTTTTTACTATAGTTCAACTCACTAGGGTATGATCAAGTCAATGCTCTTATCTACAATAACTGTTGGTCAAAATTAGTTTGAGCAAATAAAAAAAAAATTCTTATATGGCGTTCAAAGGTATTCATTTTCCACTAGAATTTTTGTTTAAGCATACATATATAAACTCTCAAAAACCTATTATGATTGTATATTTACATTTTCTTTTTCTTTTTCTTTTTTTTTCTTTTCCAGTCAACCCAACTGAGCTTGATGGTTTGCATGTACATTTTAGGGAAAAGAAAAGAAGATATCATAATACCTGAGCGGCTCTCTCATCAAAGAGCTAATGGTCTTGCAAAGAGAAATTCCATACCTTTCCATCAATTAGGGATGCATACAGTTCAGACCCCGTTTCCTTAAAGTCTGTTGGTATACTTGCCAATATAGAACCCTTTTCATCCTTTGCTATCTGAGATTATATCAAGCTAGTATTCATGTTGAAGAAAGGAATGACCAAAAGAAGGCTATAAGAACTCGAACATCAAATATTTCAAACCAAAGTAAATGAAATTGGCAATAGAAAAAAATGGAATGTGGCTTCAGTAGCACAATAACATGTAAAAACAAGGCACGTTTGCATCCAAAGAACAATTTTATTGGGAAATCATGGTCAGGACACATCTAAGACGTATCATGAAAAAAAAAAATCAATAGTGGAAATTTAAATGTGATTCCTAAAATCCGTAAAAATGCAAGAGAAAATCTCCTGTAGTGGACAATATTTTATTAGATGTTCTACAAACTCCCATTTGATAATTTTAATAGAACTCACTAAATAATTGAGCTACAGAATTTTGAATACGATGCTCCTGCTCTTAAAGTTTCGTATCTAATTATATGAAAGAATATAATACAAACCTTTAGTGCTTTCTTCACATTTCCCTCCATCGTTCCATAAGGCTTTCTTTGTGGAATCCTAAGCAAGAATGAAATATCCTCCAGAGAAGTCTGAAAGCAAAATCCATCATTATATTCAATCACATACTTTCCATGTTAAAGATAAGTAGATTCAATAATTCATACAAACCTGCATAGCCTTCATATTTGTGTTTGCTGGGATAGCCCTTCTTAAAGCAAGTTCCCCAGTTCTTGGGACCTTGGTGTCCGGAGAATAAAGCACTGCTTCTGCTGGATTAGTAGACCAAATCTCCCAGCCAAGCAAAGGTAATGGTGAAGAAATTTGCACAAAGATAAGGATCACAGCCATTAGGCTCTTAAGTTTCTTCATTTGTTCAAAAATTGATGAGCATAAAATGGTAGGAACATTTTTCCTGCAAGCCACATCCTGCAGGGCTGAAAATCCATTTAAGAAGAGATCTTTCAAAGGGCATCATGATACTTTTTAGTTGTCTGAATCCAGATTTTATCCTAACCAATCAGAACAAGACCATGAAAAAGGTGAACATGTAAATTGCTTACAGGTTTACTTTTCATAAAAAGAAAAATATGGAAAAAAAAGAGTTGAAAAACCTAGCATCCACTAAACAAGCTTAACAAAACCAAGTTGAGAGTTGAATGGCAGTGTGTGCTCACTAATGATATATATATTATCTCATTTATCTAGAATTCATCGTCTATCACCAACAGAATATGTGACATGAATAGAGGGATAACAAACTTTTTGCAAACCAGTCTCTCATATTTTTGCATCCGTGACATGATTACTCGGAAACAAAAGTCTAAAACACAAAATTATTTGAATTATGCTGCAACTGAATATCAAATGGTTCACTAGCCAAGCACTGGTACATGGAGAGACTTATGATATGGCTTGCTTTCCATAGTTCTGAAGGAAGTCATGGAAGACTCAATAAGCAAAAGTGATTTTCCATAAAAGTAAACATCTGTTTGGTAAGCACCAAAATTTTCCCAGACATAAAAGGAAATTGATTCAGCTAAAAGCCCAAAAAACCAAAATATGGACTACCGGTATCACATGTTGGGAGTATGTTTTGATGTTATTATAAATATCATCACCGACATTCTATTGAAATTGTACAAGAATGCACTTCCTGAATATGACCTGAACTGTAAACCTAAGCAATCGACATCAGGCTACTTAAATTCCTGTTTCATAATCACAAATTTGCACAAACTATAGCAAGGTAGGTACTTGACTGTTTGAACTAATAGACCAACAACCAAATTCTTTTACATCCTATAGCCAATTTGGTGTAATAAGCCTAAAAAGTTAAACCAATGAAACAAAATAAACTCCTTATCTAAAAGTGTATATAGCACGCATTAATTAACAAGAACATGCAACGAAGAGACTAAACATAGAATGAAAGATCAAAAGCTATGAAATTTTGTCAAACCCAACCTTTCTATAGTATTTTGCAGACTTGCAAGGGGTCTTAAGGAGGGATGCTCTTGCTGTGAGTTGGGTGCGAACATGATTGAGTCCAAATGCGAAATGAGTAGAAAGAAATTGGTGCTTTTGAATCGACGGAGCAGTGGAAATGCAGACAGAGAGCTTGGGGCAGTTGAAAAGCGACGAGGAGAGAAAGAGAGCCATTACTTGAAATCGTTTGTTGCGAGAGAGAGGGAAAGTATTTTGGGGCGCCTCATCTATCTGGAAATTCCTACGTGGATGTTTTTTATTGCCTACGGCAGGTTGGAGATTGCTTGTTGGGCAACGCATATATTTAAGCCCCTAAATTTTATAAATTTTTCGTATTGAACACCAAATTTATGTATTTATTTATTTATAGGGACAATTTTTTAATTAATGTTTTTTTAAAAAATATTTATAAAAATGGGATGTATGGAAAAAATTTTACCAAAATGGGGTGGTTAGAAGACGCGGAGGGGACAGATCTCTGCCAAACCTGAAACTGCTGGCCCCACCAGCGGTTTCAGGTTTGGCAGAAATTCTGTCCCCTCCGCATCGGGTTTCGTTTCGAGAGTTTAATTTTTTTAAGGAAAAATGCCCTATAAATTAAGTATGCAAATAAAAAAATTAATAATCATTATTAAATGTGAAAATTTTATTAATTATTATTTTAATATGGTTTAAAATTTTTATTTTGTTAGTATTTGTGCATTATTTTAATATGATTTTTAACCATATAAATTAAATTTTATTTAATTAAATTTTGTTAGTATCTGGGCATTACTTTTTAACTAGGAATTCAATATCCGCAATATATGAATTATCAATATATGCACCATAAAATAAATGCTGCTCACCTCCCTCAATTTCACTTAAAAATATATTTTTTATTTTTTATAAAAAAATAATAATTGTTGATAAATTTTATATTTTTACAAAATTTATTTAATTCTAATTAAAAATATAGAGTGATAAAATAGAAAAATATTTAATAAAATATATAATAAATAGCAATAAATATTTAAATTTATTTTTTAAATTAAAAAAATAATTAAAGAAAAATAAATAAAATAAATAATTTTTTAAAATATAAAAAAAAAAATTAATCAGTGTATTATTGCCCACACTGATTGGAATGCCATGTAAAACTATTAAATTTATAAATTTTTAAATGCGAAAATTATTATTATTGATTTAGTTAGGTTAAATTAGGTTAGAGTTGATAATTTATTGCGGATATCTATTTTATTTAATTTATTTTTAAACCATATAAATTAAATTATATTAAAAATTTATTAATTTAATAATTGATAATTTTTCTAATATTGGATGGAAATTGGGGTGATAATTTATTACGGGTATCTATTTTATTTTATTTTATTTTATTTAAAAAATTATTTTAAATTTATTAATTTAATATAAATTAATATAAATTATATTATTAAATTAATAAATTTTTAATATAATTTAATTTATTTTTTAATTTAATTTTTTGTAAAAATAATTTAATTTTAATTATAAAATTTAATATTAAATTTAATTTAATAAGTATATATTTTCTTTTTTTTTCAAATTAAAGCAATTAATTTTGTTTTTATATTAGGCTGTGATGAACACGAACATATAAAACAAACAGTGGAGTTCCATTTGTTATTAGCAGTGGAGTTCTATAGGGGAGAATAACAGTGGAGTTCCATTTGATCTAAATGAAAAATTGCAATGCCAGATATTAATTTTTCCCACATAAAAAAGAAATCAGTTGATGTATGCATTTGAATTAATTTATTTTTTATAATATATTATTAAAGTTAAATAAAAATATAATTATTTTTTACTTAACCAGATTCGAAAGAATCTCATTTTTCCACCATTAAAAACTATTGTAATTTAAGATAAATAAAAAGAAATCGACTTTTTTTTTTGTGATTGAGGGAGTATTTGACTTTAATGATAATAATTTTACTGTCAAGCAAGTTCTAATGAGGATCTCAAAAAAAAATTGAGGATATTTAATTAATTATAGATCACGTAATAATTTACGAGCATTCAATAAATTAATAATATAATACATTATTTGTTCTTTTTTTATCTACGGAGCCTAGCCTAGGAAGTGAAAAGTAAAATATTTTCAGGTGAAATTTGTCTTACAGATTATAATCATCGAAAAATATAAGTCATGAATAAATGGCAAAAAAAAATATTAATTGGACACTGAAAGGAAATAAGCATGTAAAAAGCAAAACACACCAACAACTACAATGAAGCCATACAATTTTTTTAGTGTGGTCAATTAAATTATTTAATTAAATTTTATTTTAATTAAAAAATAAATTAAATTATATTAAAAATTTATTAATTTAATAATCGATGTACGGAAAATTAATCTTCTATTAAGGTGGCGTGTTACGTTGGACTTGTTTTTTTAATATTGAATGGAAATTGGGATGATAATTTATTGCGAGTATCTATTTTATTTAATTTTATTTTATTTTATTTAAAAAATCAAATTAAAAATTAAATTAAATTATATAAAAAAATTATTAATTTAATAAGTGGTGCACGGAAATTTTTATGCCCCCTGTCAGAAAATACCCCATTTCTGTAATTATTTTTTGACAGATTCCATTTTTGTAAACATTTTTTAAAAAACATTAATTAAAAAATTGTCTCTTATTTATATAAGTCTTTATATTTTCTTTTTATATCGTATTAATTTTTTTTTTAAACTAGGAATTGACAGTCTTGACACATGTCTAGTCAGTAACAGTAAATAATTATCCAATAGAAAAATAACACATAGAAACGAATATGAAAATGAACTTCTCCATATATCTAATAATAATATACCTCAAAATAAATTTAATTACTTTTAAAATTTTTATATTATTAAAAATATTTGTAAAATTATCTTTAAATAAATAACTGCTATATATAAGATTATTATTGCTATACATAACTTGCAAAATTATAGTTTGGACAAAAACTTTTTCTCCCCAGGTCCTATCAATGAATTGAAAGACTAAAAATATATTATATTCACATATTTGTACATTTTTTCAGTAATATCTAATTGTCTATTTCTATATCTAAATTTTATTGTTAATTCTGTTAGCATAGTCATTCTCGTTGTTGTTAATTGTCTAGGTGGGATTTGACCAATGTTATTAATATCGGACTGAATCGACTGGTTGAATCGATTGAACCGTAAATAGATAGATCATTTGGTTGATTTAACTACTTAAAATCGGATTGAACCAAAAAAACCGAGCAAACCAGATTTTTTAGCTAAAATGAGTAAAAAAATCATAATTTTTTGTATATTTTCACACACACACATGTGTGTGTGTAAATTTTCATTATTTATTTATTTTAAAAAAATTAATATTTTAAATTCTAAAAATGTCACTTAATAATTTAATATACTTATTATCTATATGGGTTCATTGTAATCAAATATAATTATACTCATATATGTAAGTTCAATGTTCTCTATGTTTATTTCATTAGTACTCCATTTAAATAAGAAAATTTTTTCATGATATGATTATATTTTTATATTTTTAATATATGATATTTAAAAACTCATAATTAATCATTTGTAGTAATAAATTTGGTGTAACTTATTATTATGATATTTGTGATATATATTTAATATTTTATGAATATTTTTTTAATTTTTATATAGTAGTATTTATAAAATTATATTAATTAATAATATTTTAAAAATAGAAAAAAATCCGGTTGAACCGGTCAAACCACGAACTCCAGCCTTGCCAGTTCTTTGTCCGATCCAATTTTAATAACATTGGATTTGACAATATATATTTTATTTCTACTTATAGTTTTATATTATGTTTTTATGTACTTTCTTATGATGATTTGTAGTAAATGAATATATAATTTTATATATAACAAAGAATGCTTTAGATGCACTGGTCATTCCTAACATATATAGTTAATGATATAAACTCAAATCTCTTATATATTTTTATCTTATAAACTTACTATGAAATCAAGTATTAATGTAAATTTTAGTTTCTTATATACTAAACTTTCTTGATATTGCTTCTAAGAGAGCATCTATCAAATCGTTTATTGTTCTATCATCTATGCAAAATAATTGTATTAGACTATCTATCCCTTATCTAAAATGTGCCTTTATAATGATTTGAATTGCTTTTAAGTTTAGATTTTTATATCTATTTTTGTTTGGTAATTTAGATAATTTCTTATTAATTTCATCTTTATTTGTTAAAGATGTTATTATATTTTCTTTTATTTGATATATATTTATAGCTGATTCATAATGTTTAATTATATAAGTTGTTTTATAAAATGTATCAGACTACTCTCTTTTAAATTTCTTCAATTTTTATATTTAATTTTTTATTATTTAATTAACTAAATTGTACCACATCAAAAGATTTATTACAACTAAATATATTGTTATTGTCTATTATTTCTTGATCTTTATTTTCAGTACTCATTTTTCTTCACTTTCTGTTTCACATTCTGAACTTAATTTTTCAGAACTATATTGATATTCTACTTCATCTATACTTTCATTTTTTGATATATTGCTATATTTTATAGGACTGTAATTTTACTCTATTAATTTCTCATAAATCTATAAGTTTTATGATTTTCTCTTTTTCCCTTTTTAGAACATTCACTAGCACAATACTATTTTTCTATACATATCCAACAGGTACATATTTAGGATTTTTTTTTTGCTATATATTTTTTAATGAAACTTTGAAAATCCATGTATAATGTTATGAAATGACTTAAACTGTATGACATGCATGATAATGCATTAAAATACTAAGATACATAAAATACATACTCATTGAAAATATGACCATTAGAGTTAACGATTGGTTTATGATTAAGAAATAATAACTCTGATTGAACAGTATTCCTAAAAGATGATTATACTCATGTATGTATACGAGTATGAATAAAAACAAGTATGCTATCATGACAACAAGATGAATGATAAGAGCACGAGTGATCTATGGAACTTTTAGAATATGATCATTACTTGAGATTGTGCCTTTTCAGTCGATACTCGGGTATCTTCAATACTCGTTACCCACATCTATTAGAATAGCAGGCAACTAGTAAATGTTCCATTACTTGTTTTGTTCTATTCCAAATTATCAAGTTCTATTTTGAATTACCCTATTTTGTTCTTATTATTCTACTTATTCTTGATATTTATATTCTGGAATGATAAGTCACTATAGCATATGTGTGAGATAATCAGTTGAGCAAATGATGAATATCCAATTTTGTGAGGCCCTAAAGCATACCTTGGTAGGATTAGTAGGTAGTTGAACGAGAGATTGAAAGAGATTCAGTGTAAAAGAATTGTTAATAATGTACTTGAGATATAATCAGTATTAACAAAAGTAAAAGGCAATTTTATAAATTATTAATTTAAGGGTAAATGTGCATTTTTATTAAAGAAGTGGGGACTCGTGTTAGAAAGAGTTATTAGGATGTTTAATTAGTAATTAAAATTAATATGAGAGAGTGAATGTGTAAATTAAGTTAGTCAAACCCTAAGCTAATGAAAGAGGGACATGCAGCATTTCTAGAATAGTGAAGAGAAAACAAGAAAATGGGAGAAAATATACCTTTTGTATGGGTTGGTTGGCCACTTTTGGGCCAAGAAATTCCAGCATTTTCTTCTTCTTGCCGATGCCATCTTTGTTCACAATATAGCTTAAAAAGAACTCAAGTAGTTGGTTGGTTTCATGGCACCTTAAGGTGGGTTTTGGCTTAAGTTTGATCTTGTATTTGTTTTAAGTACTAGGAGCCGGTATCACATATAGGATTTGGATATTAATGTGTATTTATAACATGTTTTTGTTAGAGAATCTAGCAAGGGAAAGGAGAAGGAAGAAGGAAAAGCCTAGAGGAAGAGTAGCGAACTTGTCAAATAGATAGGGGAGTTCTATTTCATTTATATGCATCCAAGTTGATCTAGGATTATAAATGTATTGTAATAGGACTTTATTTGATGTTAGAATTTATATATGATGAATAGATGCATGAAAATAGTGATTTGTGTTTTAAAAAATGACACAGTGAAAATCTGCTTAAGGTTCACTTGAACCAGTTTCAGTGTAAAGGGCATAACTCTTTCCATAGATTTCTAAATTAAGTTATTCTAGTTGGAAAAGAAATTTGTATAAGAAAACAGGACCTATTTCTGCCTTTAGAGCCTCTATAATGTGGCTTGAAGTTGAGTGATGTCTACAGCACTCGCAATAGGAAAATAATAAAGCAAGCACTCTTACATTCCTTTCACGGGGTATAAGGGTGTCCCAAACCAAAACCCACATGGTTTGATCTCATAAATGTCTTTTTTTCTTCCATCGCTTTAATCCATTTTTCCTTAACTAGGCATAAAAAAATCCTCTTGTATATTTTTAGGCTCTTTTTCATCTTATAAGAAAACCAGAAAGACCTCGTTCGAACCTTCAATCTCAAATCGTTAGTGTGAAAAAAATTTTATAACACTCTATAGTAAACAGTGTTATGATTGAATAACATGTCATGTTAACAGCACGACAAATTTTTTTTTGAAACATTAATCGTGTAAATAAACAAATCGTCTAACATTAGTAAACAATAATATCATCTACCCATGAACAACACTATAAGAAAGTTCTTATATAAAATATAAACTTTACATCTACATAAGCCTACACTAATAATCTATTGTTTATACAATGTTCGATACCTCCAACCTGTACATATACAGGCCATGTAACTTCTCTATCTTCCTAGTCTTTTATTATGTCGGCCACCTTATTTATCTTATGATGTCTTATCTTTAATGACCTGCGTGCAGTAACAAACTATGCACTAAGCATTAAATATGTCCAGTGATGGATACATAAGACCAATAAATTTAGAGTGATCTCGAAGGATCACCCGTACATTTACATTTCATTTCACAGAGTGATCTTGAAGGATCATCCAAATGTTTACATTTATATTTCATTTAACATTCAATATTTGAACATTCCAACATTTTAGTAGACTATCATTGGCCTATTGATGCGAGTCGCCATGCTTGTAACTGCAGTATAAATGTTTTTATGGCTAGCCAACTATATCCTGAGCTAAATTTGACCACCAAATCTCTACCAAGGGCATTTAAGTCATTTACTTCATTAAGTCACCATAACATATTTAGTTTGCATGTAATCCACATTACTAATTCTTTTGAACACTATTTAACCGGTATAACATTTTCACTTCAGTTTCATTCCTTATCTATTATCACATTTTCTATTTCCGTTCATTCAATGACTGATTTATTTCAGTTTAGTTACTATGCCACTCTAATATCACAAGTGACAATATTACCATGCCATACATAATACAATTTCAATATCAATAATATACGATAAAAAAATCTAAAAATTCTTAATGGATTAACATATATTTCAATTTAATCACGTTTTCATTTTATTGTCTTACTTTCATCTAATTAACAATTTACTCATTAAATTCATTTCGAAAAAATTTCATTTTTATCAAACTTTTCTATGTTGAATTCTTCTTTCTTTTTCTTTATTATTTATTTGCTTCCAGAATATATTTCTTATCGGTTATATTTACTCTTGATTTTGATTAATAATTTACATACTGGTCCTTATAGGTTTACTTTCATCCCATTTCTATTATTTTTGAATCTTTTCTCACTTTTCTTTTAACAATTATTTTATTACATTATTATTATTCTATTGTATTTTTCTAGACTTTAACAATAAACAATCATCATTTTGTCCTTAAAATAATTTTTCTTACCATCCGGACTTTTTCAATACATTAAAATTTTACCCTTTAATTTCATCTTTTTACATTTTTCTTCTTATAATGATTTAATTACCATTTAGTCCTTCCAAAATCCATTAAAATTACAAATTTGCCCTTCACTTTCAATTTATTTATAAAAATGCCATTACTTGTCCAATTAATACCATTAATTTAATATTTATCCCTAACATTACCATTTAGTCCTTAAACTAAACTAGCTAGATTATCGTTTAGTCCTTCAAACTTTAATAAATTACAAAAATGCCCTTCAATTCATTTTACTTATAGATTTGACATTAATTATACATTTTACATTATTAATTCAATATTCATTGATAAATTTTCAGTTTAATCCCTAAACTTTATTTCATATGTAAATTTGCTTTTAATACTCATTTCACTATTTATTTTACCAATTTAACCTTCAATTTATTTGAATTTCCATTTTTACTCTTTTTTCTCAATATTTGTCAAAATTACTGTTTTGCCCTTAACACTATTAAATTCTTCCATTTTAATCCTTATGCGTTCCATTAATGATATTTTTTCATTCTTTTCATTAATAGGCCCCTAATACATTTAAATTATTACATTTTTAGTCCTTTATCACTCCATTAACTCTTAATTTACTTCGACTTCATTAATGTTCCAATTTCATCATCTCATTATAAATACTATTTATCTAAAGTATAAACTTCACATTTAACTTCATTGTTGCTTCTCATTTTATCATTTCAACATCATTACATGCTAAATAACATTATTACACATTTAAATTTCATTCTTATTAAAAATATACCCTAGGTATGCATGGCTATACATCCAATCTCACTATTTATTTTTCATACATTCATTTCTTTACTACATTAATCACTTATATTATTTCATTTTTATGCCTAATAACATAGATCTATGCTTAAATCACATTAAACATGCAAACTCATTAAGAAATCTTTAAGCATACTATACAGGCTATACATGTCCATCACTACCAATTTATTTTCTTCCACTTTTAAATCATTCAAACATCATTTTTAACATCCCTAATCAAGTCTATGTCATATATTTCAACTATACAAGTATTATTTCCATACATACATAACTACATAAGCAAAAATCACATAAAAATCGATGGAAAATAAGGGATATTATATCCATATACCTTAGATTCCTATTTTCCACATTTAAATCTTCATTTCCATCACCTTAAATCTATAAAGCATCACCATCTCCATTTTGCTCCTAAGGTGGCCAAAATTTGACATGGAAATTCCATGAAAATCGTGCTTCATTAATCAATTCTAATGGCATAAATGAACTCTACATTCCTAAATCTATCACCCTATGCCTTAAAATTGAATTAAAAACTTTGATTTCTCTTACCTTATTTTTGACATATAAACTTTAATTTTTCTTACTTTTACTACTCAAATTGGAGGTTGGAGACTACTATAATATTGTAGAAAGGCTGAAATTAATCTAGAAAACTTAATTTTAGAGAGAGATTAGAAAAAAAAAAGAAAATGAAAGAGAGAATAAGGAATAATACACGATTTTGAAGAACAAGAGAGAATAATGCATAATTCTAGGGTTCTCTCCATAATTTTTGATATTTTAGAGTTTAAATACCCTAATTTTTAGGCTGATCTTATCCAACCAAGGTGGTTTGACCTAATTCAAGCCCAAATTGCCCATTTATGCATTCTAAATTATTTTTCTCTCTTTCAAAATTCAAATTCCCTCACAATAAATTTCATAAGTCTTACAATAATAAATCATGCCTCCATAAAAATTTTTAGCCCAATCAAAGTCCATTTTTTATCCGATTCACTTAAATCGATCCAATTAGCCAATTTTCGATGTTACAATAAAATTGATTTCTTACCTCCAAATGATTATACATACAATTTAGGATACATCTAGAAATTTTGGTGATTTTTGTAAGTTGTTTGCTATTTTTAAAGTTTCAATTAAGTTTTTAGTCAATCCGAGCACTATTTGAACCAAAATCATAACTTTTTTTTGTTTCAATTTTTTGAAAGCCTATTTGACCTCGTTTTCACTTCAATTAGACTAGTTGTGATTAGTACTTCCCAAATATTCAATAAAATATTTTTACCTCGAAAACTTTCCAGAAGGTCATCCATCACTGCCATCTCTCACATTTAACATTATATTTTCGATAAATTTCAATACAATATTCTCAATATAATTGCACCCAAAATACCTCTTTCATTGGTCATCAACTATTGAGCCCTTATTGTTACTCCGGTATCACTATTCATGATCCAAGAAAATGCTATTCATGGCCAGGAAAATACTATTAATGATAGTTACGATTTTTGAGCCACTACAACTTTTCCCTACCAATAAAAATTTCATCCTCGAAATTTCTTCACATATCACAGCCATAGTGAAATCTTTTGTTTATAAAATCTCTTAGTAAGGAAAATCGATTCAGATAACTTATCCCATTAACATTCCAATGATTGTCATATCATTTAGTTCTTACAATCCCATAACTTAACTATTCTTATATCCTTCTTACACTTATAATAACTTCCGGTATTAGTGCCTACTTATGGCATGTATATGTAACACGTCATTCTTATTACATCATTTCTGATCTTAGAATCGCCTAAACCTTAGCTCCCATACCACTAACTGTAACACTTTATATTGTATATACAATAAACAATGCTATAACCGAATAACACGTCACGCTAACAGTGCGGTAATTTTTTTTTTCAAACATTAACCACATAAATAAACAAATCATCTAACACTAGTAAACAATAGTATCATCTACCCATGCACAACACTATGAGATAATTCTTACATAAAATAAAAACTTTACATCTACATAAGCATACACTAATAATTTGTTGTCTATACAATGTTCAATACCTCCAACTTGTACATATACATGCTATGCCACTTCTATATCTTCTCTGTCCTTTATTATGTTGGCCACCTCATTTATCTTATGATGTCTTATCTTCAATGACCTGTACACAGTAATAAACTACGCGCTGAGCATTAAACATATCTAGTGATGGATACATATCCTAAACTTTTTCCATTAACATGATCATTATTGCACACATAAGCATACATTATACATACTATGTAAACTTATACTTATTCTCCATTTTATCTTAATTTATACCTTATTCATCAATAACACTGAGTCTTTATCTATAACTAACTTCCACGGTGTCTGCGAATACATTCCTTACTCGTTTTCCATTCTACTTTAGGTTAACATTTATACTAATATGAATATTATTTTATTCTAGTCATTTCTATTATTATACTTTAAATTCTAAATCTTAAATCCATGTACATTTACAAATTTACTTTAATTATTATTTCATTTTATGACATTATTTTCTAATCGGTTATCACCGCCTAGCTTACAGTACCCAATTATATTAGTTACCGTCGATCTCTATTATTATTATTATTATTATTATTATTATTATTATTATTATTATTATTATTATTATTAATTTTTTTTTCATTGTATATTTTTCATTTCATTAGTAACGTTAATAGTAATAGTATCACTCATAGATAATACTCTTATTACAGTTATTAACGTTATTATTTGTCGTATCATTTATATCATTTAACCTTGTTGGCACAGTTTGTTTATGTCTTTTATTATGTATTACTTTCATTTCATTTATCTGTTATTTTCGGTGCAGCTATTAATTTGCTAACATTGTTTTCAGTAATATAATGTTTATTTCAATAATTACATTTTTTTCTTTCTCTTTTCTTTACTGTACTTATGCTATTTAGTCTTTCTATTTTCAATTGTCAACTTACAGTCACCTGAAATTATTGTATTAAATAATTCAATATAGTTCTCACTGTTTGTTTACATATATATATATACACTATTACGACAATACTCGAGATTATTGTTATTAATTATATTTATCTCAAACATATGGCTATACTTAACTTTTATATCTTTAAATTACTTTACATTTTAGTCCATAATGTATGCTAAATTATGATATAGTTCTCGAGTTTTCATTAAATGATAGTTTGGTCCCTTTTTCCATTGATTACAATCATGCCACTTACTTCATTATTCAATAAGGAAAATTATCATTTAGTTCTTATAATAACTTTATCTATACTTAATTATGAACTATACAGTGTTCTTAACATTTTTCACTTGTTATATCATTCGATTATTTCTTTCCCTGTGTTACTCTTTTTTAACTCCATTTAATCTTTCTATGCAAATTACATAACTCATTTTTTTATTTTATTTCTATTTACTAAAATTTATTCATGTTATCACTTTACTTTCAAAATCTCACTTTAGGGCATACTTTTTCATTTAAATTCTATTTCATTATTTAATCATCTAAATGTCCATTTAATTATTTATCTTTCCATTCTTATCTTTTTTTTTACTGCATTCCTCTGTTAATCATTTTTTTTTTCAATTTACTATCCTTTTTAATCATCTTAATTTAATTCATTTCCATCGCTTTGCCATTTTTACCATTCTGCCCCTAGTATCAATCCGGTAGAAATCTCTGAATGTCATACATGGGACCAGTGCATTTAGAGTGATCTCGAAGGACCATTCATACATTTACATTTCATTTTACTTTAGAGTGATCCTGGAAGGATCGCCCAAACATTTACATTTACATTTACATTTCATTTAACACTCAATATTTGAACATTCCAACATTTTAGTAGACCATCATTGGCCTACTGATGCGAGTCGCCATACTCGCAACCGCAGTATAAATATTTTTATGGCTAGCCAACTATATCTTGAGCTAGATTTGACCATCAGATCTCTACTAAGGGCAATTAAGTCATTTATTTTATTAAATCACCATAACATACTTAATTTGCATTTAATCCACATTATTAATTCTTTTGAACACCACTTAACCAGTATAACATTTTCACTTCAATTTCATCCCTTATCTATTATTACATTTTCTATTTTCGTTCATTTCGTGATATATTTATGACAGTTTAGTTACTATGCCACTCTAATACCACAAGCGACAATATTACCATGCCATACATAATACAATTTCAATATCAATAATACACGATAAAAAAAAAATCTAAAAATTCTTAATGGATTAACGTATATTTCAATTTAATCACATATTCATTTTATTGTCTTACTTTCAGCTAATTAACAATTTACCCATTAAATTCCTTTAGAAAAACTTTCAATTTTATCAAACTTTTCTATAATGAATTCTTCTTTCTTTTTCTTTATTTATTCACTTGCAAAATATATTTCTTCTCATTTATATTTACTCATGATTTTGATTAATAATTTACATATTGGTCCTTATAAACTATTCATCCCATTTCTATTATTTTTCAGTCTTTTCTCGCTTTTTCTTTTTACAACTATTTTATTACATTATTATTATTCTATTGTATTTTTCTAGACTTTAACAATAAACAATCATCATTTTTGTCCTTAAAATAATTTTTCTTACCATCCGAACTTTTAACTTTTAATACATTACAATTTTACCCTTTAATTTCATCTTCTTACATTTTTCTTCTTATAATGGTTTGATTACCATTTAGCCCTTCCAAAATCCATTAAACTACAATTTTTCCCTTCATTTCACTTTATTAATGAAAACACGATTACTTATCCAATTAACACCATTAATTTAATGTTTATCCCTAACATTACCATTTAGTCCCTAAACTAGCTAAATTACCATTTAGTCATTTGAACTTTAATAAATTATAAAAATACCTTTCGGTTCATTTTACTTATAGATTTGACATTAATTATACATTTTACATTATTAATTCAATATTCATTGATAAAATTTCAATGTAATCCCTAAGCTTCATTTTGTATGTAAATTTGCATTTAATACTTAATTCATTATTCATGTTACCAATTTAACCTTCAATTAATTTTAATTACAATTTTTACTCTTTTTTCTTAGTATTTGGCAAATTTATTGTTTTACCCCTAACACTTTTAAATTCTTCCATTTTAATCCTTATGCATTCCATTAATGATGTTATTTTTCATTCATTTCATTAATATGCCTCTAATACATTTAAATTATTACATTTTAGTCCTTTATCACTCCATTAACTCTTAATTTACTTTGACTTTATTAATATTCCAATTTCATCATCATTTCACTATAAATACTATTTATCTAGGGTATAAACTTCACATTTAACTTCATTCTTACCTCTCATTTTATCATTTTAACATCCTTACAAGCTAATTAACATTATTACATATCCAAATTTCATTCTTATTAAAAATATACCCTAGGTATGCATGGCTATACATCCAATCTCACTATTTATTTTTCATACATTCATTTCTTTACTACATTAATCACTTATATTATTTCATTTTTATGCCTAATAACATAGATATATGCTTAAATCACATTAAACATGCAAACTCATTAAGAAATCTTTAAGCATACTATACGGCCCATACATGCTCATCACAACCAATTTTTTAGCCATGTCCATAATATACTAACAATTTTTGTCACAATATGTATGCATTAACATACATCATGGCATGTGCACATAGGCATTCTTTATAGCATCTACTGTATGCATATTGGCTAGCACATATAGGTATTCATTGTCACACACATTGATGAGTATCTGAGCATACATTATGATATGACATATATCTATCATACATGTGCATGTTGACATATGGTATGGCATGGGCATATAGATATGCATCTTGGCACGTATATGGTGATATGTAAATGTATATTATAACATTTACATATTGACATTTGTCATGGATCTATGAACACATATGAACCATAGCATGTACATTTAAATATCTATCATACATCATAGTGTGTACATGTGTATGTCCGCCATTACAGTGGCATTACACCCATTATTGCATGTATATATTAATATACCTTGCAGGGATATACATCCACCATCATGAGTATGTATTAATATACATTACAACATGCATATATGAACATCCATTATCATATGTGCACAATTGACATGTACTGTAGCGTAAATGTATCAGTGTGTACCATAACATGTATATATTAGTCATTAAGTCATTCCTCATGCATGTGACTATATGCATAAGCATGTAGACGTTATATTTACCTCATGTTAAGTAAGGTATGTAAAACAAGTGCCATGCATATCCCATGTTAAACTGCATGTTATGTTATGCGTATTTTAGCATGCTACATTTTCTTTTCTCATGATTGTGTTACATATACCATTACTGCATACCATTATGCATGAGGTATGTCATGAACATGTATCTTAGATTGTTATACCATGTGCTATAAGCACCCTATACCATGGATATGTATGTCATATATCATGGGTACATATTTTCATACCATGTTATACATTGTGTATGCATCCCATTCATTATATATTTGCATGCCTACAACATGATATACATCATATATGCATGCCATGCATTATATATGCTTATCCATATACCGTATTGTGTTTCACGCCATAAGTATTTTGCATGCATCTTGTACTTTTGCATATGTGGTTTTTTATCGTACCACATAATTCATTTGTGTGCATCATGCATCTTATGCCACATCACACGTGCACTACCATTGTGTAAATCATGTTACATACATACATGCTGTATGTTGTGAGCTTTTATTTTTATACCATGTCATAGTTTGTGTACATAAACCATTATGCTTGAGACATGTTATGTACATTTATGTCATCTGTCATGTATGTGTGTCTTTATATCATGCCATATTCTGCACACACACCTTTATCATACATATGTTGTGCACATATGCATTGTTTGTCATTCCACTTTAGATTTTATTTTTTATTTCCCCATTGTATGCCATATATGTGCATCATATAAGTGCATTTTCAAGAATAAAATAAGGGAAAATAGTAAAATTCATACATTTCATTTTATTTAAACATTTTATTTTAGTACACATTCTTAGCATACATCACTCTAACCTTTTGATTTTGTAGCCATCCTATATTTCATACCTAGATGGTTTAAGGGTTTTAGCAACCACCTCTAGAAGTGAATCTGGGTGACACTATGGATAGGTATTCTGAAATAAATTGAAAGGCACAGAAAAAGCATAAACGTCAAATCTAATAAAGCCAATTGGTACCATGGATAAAAGATTTAAAGACCTAAAAAATAAAATTATGACAACAGTAACTGAACTTATAAGCGTAGTGGGTAAAAGGATCGATGATATTTAAAGGAAAACTATTGTTGGGCTAACTGCTAATTTAGCCTTGATCTCTGGCACACAACCTTTGATATTAAATGATATAATATGCCCAACTGATTGGTACTGTGGCTAGGTAAAGAATCAAGGGATAACTGTAAGTCCTTAGGGTATACATTCATAAAAGTAGAAAGGATCAATTCCTTCAATTTATACGGTAGAAATCATGAACATGGCCATCAAAGTTATGATAATGTTAAGGCTAGGAGGATATTTGGTTCAGGTAGTAACAGTAATGCTCAAAAGACATCAAAGGTATAGGACATGAAGGTAGCTTCAAGAAGGTACTATGATTTGGGCAAACCTCTATCTTGGATCTTGGAACGACTAACCAAAATAGGGAAATTGCAACCTTTACCATCAAACCAGCTAGAACACAGGGCTTGCCAAGTCATCGGGCTGATCAATTTTGTGCTTTTCACCAACACACTGGCCATTTGATGGATAATTATCGAACTTTACGAAGCTGAAACCAAAACCTTATTGAAGCCAAGCAAATTGTAAACCCAAAGGATAAGAGGAAGGGATGAATTATGTTTTGCTACCACCAATTTTTATATATGACTCAGGTTTGTCATAATGGATGTAAAAGTCACCACCAATCTTGGAGGCACAGTCTGGAGAATGGGAGCCTGAGATGTTGAAAGACTTTTCACTACCTACACTTGTAGTAAGAAAATATGCCATGTAGGCAATTTTTGCTAATGTAAATGTGCATATATATTTTTTTAACTATGTTAATAATATAAGCCTTTCTTGTGTATGTTATATCCTATTTTATTGCATCATGCATGGCAATAATTATGGTCCAATTATATAAGATATTAATTCAATAAACATTGTTTCATTTATTCTCAAGGAAAAATAACATCTTAATTGAATCCAATATAGCTCCTGAAGTGACAGTAGCTTGATAGAATGAAGAAAAAATAATAAAAAAATGAAATGAGAAAAAATGAAAAATGAAAAAGAAAGGTCTTTACTTTGACCTGATATGATGTGATAAGAATTGATGAAAACATTGCAAAACATACTGCTTATTCTCATTTGAATGATAGATCATTTAAATAGGAAACTCGAAGACTCAGACCAAAAGGTGTAGAAAATGGGATGAAAATTTGAGGTGATGAATGTCGAGGAAGCTGATGGGAAATCATGGCCTCATTGTTTTGTAAGTGCTAAAATTTCTTGAAGATGCCTCAAAGAAGGATTGGAGAGTGATCTATAAGCTATCACCTTAACTCATTATCTTAAGTGGAGTATTGTGCAAGAAAAAAACTGACAGGAACTATTCGAGATAAGAAGAGAAGAAAAAGAGCTTGTACAGAAGCTTGCATGGCCAATGTTAACTAAGAAACAAGATGACAGGAGTTTAACCATCAAAGTTAAATGAGCAAAGCAAGGTTTTCTTCAATTCAAAGGCAAACATCCTAGTTGGGTTCGTAGGGAAGATAAAGGCCTATTTGATCTTCTAAAGGTTGGGTTAAAGGTTATTGTTCAGAAGAAACAACTAGAATTAAATGCTCCAGGTTACTGAGATAAAATGTCAAACTATTTGTGATGAAAAAGCTATGATTAGATGGGGCAATCAGTTCTCATTAAAAATATTAAAAAGGATTTAATGAATCAAAAAATGCTAACAAACTAAAAAAGGTTCCATGGCAAAGACAAAAAATTCAATCAATCAAAAAAATTAAAAAATTAATTAAATTAAAAGAATAGAAAACATAGTCCCGTAAGTTAAAAATTGAAAAAAGATAGCCTTGCTAAAATCAGGTGTCTCGCTGGGGTAAAAACCAAAAAAAAAAAGCATCCTAAGCAAAAATTAAGGTTTAAGAGAAAATATTCAATCAAGAAAACCCAAAAGGGCCAATTGATAATAAAAGTCGGATGTACACAGGGTGTCACCTCCTTGAGGCTAAATAGAATATGTGTTATACATTATATGTCTAGGTATGGTTGCTATTATTGTTATGTGATGTATGTAAATAGGAATGCATATGTAAGATAGGCATAAATATATGGTTAACATACAAAAAAAAATTATTACATGCATTAGAGCTTGTATTGAGTCTAGATTCTCAAAAGATAAAAGTTTCAAATACCTCTTTTGATGTTCTTATTGTCCCTATTAGGGTGCTATATCAATAGTTAGTACACCATATAGGAGAGCCACCTCTTAGTGTCCAAAAGGTTATTCTTGATGAATGTCATAAATGGAACCTAGTGTGGGTTGGTAGAGATAAAGCTGCATCACTTGAACCAAATGAAGCAGAAATGGTTTTGCATAATCTTTGGGGATTGCATGGATCTGGAGAAATGAAGGGTTTATTGGTAAGGATAATGCTCGAATAACCTTTTTTGGCAGTTAACCCATAACAAAGGATGCAAAATAGAGTTTTAGAAGTAAAAGGATACTCCTCTGGTGACTACGAGTTCTTTGAGTAGGGGTGATGGATCGATCTCTTTAAGAAGCTATTGAATAGAGTGTGGAAGATAAGTTAAAATTCCTTTCCAGGCTCTTAGGGGCATTAGATGGTATAATATGCAATACATTAACGAAGGGGTTATCTTTAATAAAAGCATAAAAGAGATTAATAGGCTTCTTTGGAAGTTAGGGGTGTGCAGAAATCGAATCGACCCAACCAACCCGATTAACCCAAACCAAACCAATGATTTTGGATGGGGTTAGTCAGGTTCGTAGGGCCGGTTCGGTTATGAGTATAGTGAATATTTTGGGTTTGGGTCGGGTTGCTAACTATATAAAAAAATCGAATTGACCCAACCAACTCGATTAACCCAACCAACCCGATTTGCTAACTATATAAAAAAACCTAATTTTGCTTCCTCCTCTTCACGATTGTCCCTCTCCCTCTCTTTTGGTAATCTCAACTCGCTAATTTCAGATCTACTAGAAATGTCAACCATTTTTGTTGTTCCATTTTATTTTCTTCTCCAAATAGACCGACAGAGGGAAAGATGAATAGAGGAAAAAAGCAAGTAAGCTTGAATTCGGCTCTCTTAATATATTCATGCCCACTTCTAAGTTTCAATTTTTATCAGTGAGAAAACCACTTGCGTCAAAGAAGTGAGCTGTGATTTTCTTCCCGACTAAAATGAAAGGACACCCATTTGCATCTTTAAAAGCACCCATCAAGTTCAGGATGTAAGTTAGTTTTTTCCTTTCTATAATTTTTTTTTCGTTTCAACTAATTGAGGGTTTTTTTCTAAATTCCATAAAAGGCCATGGTGGAGAATTTAGTACCAATTCGACTTGATATAGAAATCGAAGGCCATTGATTTAAAGATATTGTTAAAAACATCGACAATAATTTGATAAATGTGAAAGTAGATCCAGGCTCTAAGGTTGTGATATTCTATTCGCTAAAAGAACTACCAAAGAGTTAAAGTTGCCTCCTACTTTTGTTATGTAGATTGCTCAGTCTATGCAGGTTCTCTTCTTCTTCTCTGTTTGCATCTTTTATTTCTTAATTGATTACAACTCGATTGGTGAAATTCTTTGAAGCAAAATTAAAAAAGTTATTTTTTGGCAATTTTTACAAAATTCTATTTCATTCCAACACAAATTATCCATAACTTATTGTAATTACTTGCACTCCTGTATGTACTTAGATACAATTGATCGAGTTTCGACCTTATGAAGGCCAACATATGTACACTGGCGAGAAAATTCTTCCAATCAAGGTTTTGGTCTCCCATGATTCTGAGCACTGAATTTGTTTGTAAATCATTGGTTACTTACTTGAAGCTTGGTTACTTAATAGAATTTATGGTGCTTGCTTGCTCATAACTTGATCTTCGAGTAAATCATACTCTCATCAAGGATAAGTTTTTATAGGTAAAAGTTTAAAATTCAAAGCCATTATAATTGATTTTGCAATGTGGCTATTGTTATTTTTGTCTTTAATGCTTCCATTGTTGATGAATTTAGGACTTAAACAACTTTGATAGTGATCTTGAAGACTTTGCTAGAACTTTTGTATAGATATGGGTATTGAAGACCCTGAAGTTGGAGTAAGAAATACTATTCATCATTGCATCTACTCCGTTCAGACTTCACACAACCCTCACCATCTTCTTTTTGTGTCAAAATCCCAAGTATTTTAATTCTGAAGATATTTTTTTGTAATTATTATTATTAGTGTTTAATTATTATGTAAGATATGTTTGTTGTAATTTTAAAATTGTTGGTTTGTTATATTTTTAAAATATGTTTTATGGTGTTTAATTGTATTTTACTTTAAATTTCAATTTAAAAAATTAAAAGGAAATTAAATTTTGGGTGGGTCGGTTCGGGGCCCAAAAATTATTGGGTTAATCGGGTAGGGGCCCGACATCTTAGTAGGATCGGTTCGGATGAGGATAAATGCAATAATTTAGGTTTCAGGTTAATAGGGTTCGAGTCGGGTTGATCCAAACCCGACCGATGCACACCCCTATTGGAAATAGTGGGAAAGCTCAAGAAAAAGGAAAACAACACTAAAGAGAAAGTATTTAAGGAAAGTTTGCCTAAAGCTCATTTGGAAATAGAGAGCTGAAGAGAAATTTCTCATTTGATGATAATCACTCAAAGCCATTGACAGTGAGGTTATATAGGCTAGAAGCACCCTTAGCTTTGGGGGCAAAGATAGTAGAAATATTTAAAGGCTTATCACTAGTAGTTACTAGGCTCATGGTGAATACCCTATCAGAAAAAAGTAATTACTATCTTGTGAGAGCTTAGGGAGATTAAGCTACTAGTTTGCCTCCTAAGCCATGCTCAGGGATAAAAGCTCATTGGCATATGCCTTGATAGACTTGATTTCTACATTGAACATTCTAGCAGAGGTGATCATAAAGCCAAAATTGGTAATGAGATCAAATGGATTGTGTTTCAGAGCCATGTAGGTGATGTACATTCACATTGTTGACAGCTTAGGAGAAATTAACATCCTTAGAGGGAATTTTTAGAGAAGATAAAAAAAGATTCACAAGCTCCTTGCACAGCCCATCAATATGGATATGGTTTTGAATGAGGGAATAGCCATAACACTGCCTGTTTAAAGTACACTTATGGGTAAAAATCCATGATGGTTATCAAAGAATTCATGGTGACATACATGCAGCTCACATGAATGGCTTGACAATTTCTGTGTCCAAAGTTTCTCTTAACTTACCACAGATGTAGACTTTTCTAATCAAGGGAGCAGATATCATAGAAAATTATACCTAACATTCTCAAAAGGTCTAAAGTTCTATACCACCATTATAGGATGGGTAAAAGCTTAATCCTTCAAGCAATCAGGTCCTCAAGGAGCTAGCTAGGATCGTTGAAATAGAGTTTGACATTTAGACATGGATTCCCTTAACTGTACCTAGATCTAGGTAAAGAATGAAAAGGTACTCAATGCCGTGAGTTTTCCCTTAGCTAAAAGAGTAATTATAGCATAAGAAGATGCCCTGTAAAAAGATACAGACTTTTGAGGTTTGGATTGAGAGGTCACTATATATATTCTAGGGTTGTGAAGTAGGTATTGGTATTTTAACTTAAAATCTCCTTGGTATATGAAATGGGAATGAGATTGTCAGTAAAAGTTAAACTTCAGTTCTTGATGGGAATCAAATGCTTTCGATGTAAGATTAAGAATTAGATGAAACCTTGAGAGCATTCTAGCCATGCCACTCTGGTTAACCATGAAGCTAGTCACCCATACTTTGTACCTAAATAAGATTATAAGATCACCTTCCTCAAGTCTATAAATACAGAATCTTACAGGTTGTCTAGTGTAGTAGGTTATAATCCAAAATATGGCCTTGTACAGCCACGCAGGAGTAAGCCTTTCAGTTGACCACTTGGGATGGTAAGTAGAGTTAGTATGTTTGAATGATTATGATGTGCCAAATAGATGGTGGTCACCAATTAGTTCCCTTGAGATCAATGCTAACTACCGGATAAGACATATTAACAAAATAATGCCACCATGAAAAATAGGTATGTTAACGAAAGGTCATCTAGTATGTTGGCCAGGTTATTGAAAGAAATAATATCCTTGAGGCACCAATCTAATAACTACTGATGGAACTTCCTGATGCTCTAATCACTTCCTAGAAGAAGTTTTATGTACATTTTGACACACGAGTTAGAGTTCTGAGGGCAAAAAGGAAATTTTGAGTTACCACAAACCCTTTAAGCAAGGGGCATAACTTCTGAGTAAAGTGTAGCATTACAAGTTTAGTATGGTACCCAATGGGATGACTAAATCACAGTTTGTAAAGAAATAAATTTTTTCCTATTGCAAGTGTAGCGGTGGCAGATTGCTTATCCTGAAAAAAATAAAAGAGCTCAGAAAGAGGGCAAAGCAAAAAAAAACTAAGGGGAATAACTAAAGGAAGCTTGCCTAAAAACTAAGAGTTCTAAGAAAGATGCGCATGGGCCATCAGCCAGCTCACATATGAGATGAAGTCCCCTAATCACCTAGGGTATAGGCCATACATTCGTGCACACTTCTTTTATTTTTGCATTTTATGTATGCATTCTTACATTTTATGCATCCTTTATTTTATGCATACATTCATGCATTCATGTACATTTCTTGTATTTTTGTATTTCATGCATATATTCTTTTATCGCTACATGTGTTATCGTATTTTTCTATATATTCATGCATTCTTGCATTCTTTGCTTCCATTTATGCATTTCTATAGGCATTCATGCATTCTTGCATGCTTTCTTTTAACATAAGTGTTTGGATGTATATGACTTCTCACATGCATATACACACACACATTTTCCTTTGTGCACATTCTGTGCATGTTTCATATATAATTTTTCGCATTTGTTAGCACATATAATGCATTTGCACATACTTTACATCTAGTCCATTGTGTGTATCTTGCATGTGAAATTTCTTATGTTCATTTCTTATATGATTTTGTACATATTGCTTCACACTTCATTCTTTATATATATACAATGTTCCGTATACATCACTGCACATAAACCTTGTAGGTAAAGTGAAAGCATACCTTGCTACTCTTCTCCTAATAATTCTTCTGAGCCTTCATTGCAAAGCCTGGAGGTTTGAGAATTCCTAGTTTCAAATGCAGTGACTATTGTAGCATCATCCTTTTACTAATTTCAGGAATATTCCTAACTTAATTTATCCTACTAAGACTTTGACATGATTTTCTTTTATAGATCAGAGAATCATTGCCTTTCTGGTGCATTCGAGATGGCCACAACAACGCCCTTTTCCAAAATTTAGGGAAATTTTCTAACTTAGTTTATCTTATTAAGTATGCTAAGGTTAACATGATTTTCTTTTAATTTATAGATCAGAGAATCATCACTTCTCTGGTGTATTCGAGATAGCCATAATGCCGCCCTTTTTCCCAGTTTCAGGGTGTATTCCTCCAAAGTATATCAAAGTTCTTAACATAATTTTCCTTTAATTTAAAGGCATGAGGACCATCACCTCCCTAATACATTAAAAAATAGCCATGGCACTGCCCACTTCTTAAAGAATGATTTGAGGGTTGCTACCTCTTGAATGCATTTAGGACGATTGTTGTAGTGCCATCCTTTCACCAATTTCAAGGAGTACCCTTATTAAGATAGCTTGGATTTCAGACTTAATTTACTTCATCAAGTTATGTCCTAAGACTTTGACATAATCTTTTTTGTTAATTTTAGAAGGCTACCTCTCTTTTCCAAATGCAGATTCGAGAATTAGCATCTCCCTAATACACCTAAGATGATCGTGGCATTATCCTTTTCCTTAAATGTAATTCAAGGGCCATTATCATCCTGATGCACTCAAAATTACTGCCACAACACAATCTTTTTTCTTGAATGCAGGGAGTATTCTAATTTAAATAATTTGTACTTTAAGTCTATTTTATTTTGCTGAGTAATATCTAAAATTTTGACATGATTATTTTTTATTAATTTACTTTTAATTTGAAATTTTACTTTATCTTGGTTATTCTCAACTGTGAATGGGTTTGATTTTAATCTAACAAATTTATGCTCATTCAAATATAAGCTAAACAAAAGATAGTCATGTTTTATTTCTGTCTGTTGAATTGCATAAAAGTCTCTACTATACCATGGAATTTCTAAATTTTGAGCATCTCAGGCTAGTTTTAAAAGAAAAAAATTATTCACAAATGAGTTGATGGAGTCAAATTCACTAAGAGCACTAGAACATTTCTGATTACCCATCAAAGTGATCTTAGGATGAGACATAATCTAGAAAATGATTCAAGCAACCTTGCCTTGTATAGCTTTCTAAAATGACTTTCTCCTACCAAAACCTAATAGTCACTTGCCAGCCCCTTGAGCTTTTATTTCAGGTATGTTGAATGCATGCTATTTTCAATGTTACACATATTGAAATGACCCCCCTTTACCCAAAATGATTTTAGCTTCCCCTTAGGAAGGTGACTACCGTGAAAAAACTAATTTCTCATATCAAGAATAGGAAGATTAATCTCTACCAATTCTTTGTACACATTTCACCCATAGAGAATTGAGCCTTTTTTATGAAATAAGCTTAAAAGAGAAAATGAAAAAATAAAATAAAGAATGGAAAAAATGAAAAAATAAAGAGAAGAAAAAAGAGGAAAAAATAGAAGAAAAAGAAATAAAGGAAAGAAAGAAAAGGGAAATAGGAAACCCTTAAAATCAACATCCCAACAAAAAAAATGAAAAGAAAAGGGAGACCTTGAGTTATTATCTCTCAAACAATCCCCA
The DNA here is from genome assembly GCA_037975025.1 of Excoecaria agallocha. Classification (NCBI taxonomy): domain Eukaryota; kingdom Viridiplantae; phylum Streptophyta; class Magnoliopsida; order Malpighiales; family Euphorbiaceae; genus Excoecaria; species Excoecaria agallocha. The sequence goes on along the minus strand of CM075823.1, from coordinate 4,552,071 downwards.
CTGAGTTAATCACTAAAGCCAAATTCAAAAAGCCCTTGGATAATGGGTAAATGGATAGAGAATAGTCTTTCCATCAGTTAAGAAAATATAATGGTCATTTTCCTTTAGTAACTTAACTCTTCCTTGTTAGCCATTCACCCAAACCTAATATTACAAATCATTTAAGACCTTCTAATTTTGGGTTTTGTCTTATCCAACCTAGTGGAGATGACCTTCTAATAAGGTTTCGTACATAAGAAGAGGCATATGGTGTTTTTTGAACTTTAAATGGGAAGTCATGAATGCATTTATGCATTCGAGTTTAACCTTGTTCCCAACTTTGCATCCAAAATTTGATTTTCAAAAATAAAATTTTATTTTGGCCTTCAACACACATATACACAAAAATTGGTTAGTACATATTGCGCTAATGTGCTGGTTCAATGGGCCTTGGTATTAACATACCTATTCTCTGTTTCCTTTATTGAGAATGACCCCTTAATTTCTCTTGTTAAGATTAAACTAGTTGAGAATGTGGTCTATTCAATTTATTCAAGGATGAGTAAGATTCAAATTCAAAGCATTTGATAAATCACAATTACTTTAAATTTTGGATGCTTCTTGGCAAGCCACTCTTTGCAAACATTGCATATGTAGCACTCACCGTACATAACTCACATATGTATTTGTGTGCACACACATGAATTTTTCACACCCTACACTTATATAATTTTTTCACCTTATCACATGAGTAATTTCTTAGAAGGAAATTTGTACACTGAATCTAACACAGGACAATTCCAAGCAACGGATGATTAAACCATAAAAAACTGCTCTGGGATAGATCGATCTAATTTAACAAAAAGAAGAAAGCAAGAGAATTTTTGCACGCCATATTTAAGGGCATTTATCAAAAGATGGCCCTTTTACTCAAAGATAAATTTGCATGGAAGCAATCATGTAAACCAATAAAAAAGTAAGTATCTCGATCATTTACTACAAACACACATTGATATCCAATCTTTTCACAGGTACTAAAAGTCCTCTTGAAAGGCATCAATCAATACAGCTCCTTTTTGTTTTGCATGCTGACAAGCTAGCGCTAATCAGATACATATAACTCATCTTGATTTTGCATTCTAATAAGCTGGCCCTAATTAAAAAGTTTTGAGAAGATTTGATATGTCGACATGCTAGAGTTGATCCTTTCCAAACATGGTTTGACATGTCAACAATCTGGCGTTAACCAATCACCTTTCCTGATTTTGCATGTCGACAAGTTGGAGCTAATCGGGTATAAATAACTTGTCTTAATTCTGCATGCTGACAAGCTGGCGTCAATTTTCCCCAAAAATTATTTGACATGATAATAAGCTAGCATCAACTAAACACTTTTTTCTGGTTTTGCATGCCAACAAGCTAGCGCTAATCAAATACAAACAATCTATCTAAATTATATATGTCGACAAGCTAGTGCTAATTAGATAGTCAATTAGAAGTTAAAACATCGATAAGCCGACGGTAATTACTCAACCAACTAAGGGTTAAAATATCAACAAGCTGATGATAATTACCTAACCAGAGACTCACTGCCCAAGTGGTAAGTGTTCAACACAAGCAGAAGCTCACCGTCTCAAGTATGTGTCCTTTAACTCTTTACTTTGAATTTTATCTCTTTTAGGCACTAGTGCACTAAGTTATTCAAAATTGGGGATGATTGTAGACACTGGATCCTGATGTGGCTCCAAATCAAAGTTACCTGATAATGAAATGGTTTCACAAGAAGTAGAGGTGCCAGGATTTTTCTTCGAATTTTATATTTTTAAAATGCTTTTTGATCTCTCTTACAAGTTTTAAATTTTTAAAAATTCTTTTTTAGGGCCTTTTTCCTCTATTAATAGTGCAAAATGAGAAAATCAATTTTAAAAATTTTGAACAGTCTAGAGTATTTTGGCTTCATCTTAGCCTACAGACCTCATAATTAGGTTATTCTAAAGCCATTTGAATATTGAAGTGCGTATATATATATATATATATATATATATATATATATATATATATATATATATATATATATATATATATATATATATATATATATATATATATAACTTTAATAAATAAACTTAATCCAGTTCAATGTAGATGATCTGAATCTATCTCCGCACCTAGACCAGTTTATAGTAATTTAAGTATATCTCCCTTTGTAGAGCTAATAGTGATATTAATCCAATTTTAATAGAAACTAGACTCATTTCAGAGCAACTTTGATGAAGAAAGCATTAACTAATTCTGAAACCATTGTTTCCAGTAATTTTTCCAATTTAAAACACTAATTTTATCCTTAAAAATTTCCTAGGAGTAGTTGTCAGTATTTTAGCCAAAAATCTCAATCTATAAATCCAAATTGAGAGATTTTTAATTTATTGAAAAGCTAAGACATAAGGAAACAAATTTTTAGAAAGACATTTTATTGAAAAAAATGGCATCTTCAAGCCTAAAAATAGAAAAATATTTTTGATTAAAGGCCAATTAGTTGAGAAAAAGAAGGGTAGAAGTCAAAAGTCAATTGAAAAGTTAACAGTCCATGAATCATTGTTGACTCACTGACGAGGTTCACGAGTCACTTTTTGACTCATGGGTTAAGTCTGTGAGTCAAGGTCCATGAGTCACTTTAAAAATGCAATCCGCACTCCAAATTAGGGGAAAAAAATCTTTTTTTCATACATATCCCATTTTGGGATATTTTTCTTTGGTTTTTAAGCTTCTTAAAGAAGTTGTCTCTTCTTCTCTCTTGTGGTCTCCCTCTCTTTCTCTTTCTCTTTCTCTTTCTCTTTCTCTTCTTCTTCTTCTTCTTCTTCTTCTTCTTCTTCTTCTTCTTCTTCTTCTATGGAAATTCAACCAAAAATACCATATAAAATTCTTAAAAAATTATGAAAAATAGGAAAAAAGCCATATAGCGCTAAATCCTTATCTTTTGATGGAACCGATACTAAAGGTAAAATTCTTGAGCCCTTAAAATTCAAAAATCTAGTATTTAATTTTAATTAATTAAATAAATAATCATTTTCTTTGATTTATTGTATTTTTAATATATGTTTTATTGATTTAATTTTGTAAATTTATTAGTTTAATTTTGTTAATATTTTGTTAATTGTTTGAAATTAATTGTAGAATATGTTAATTTACTAACCAATTTGATGAATTAATTTCTTATTGTAGATTAATAAATTAATTATTTCATTGTATTAATTTTGTTAATTATTAATTTATAAATTATTTGTTTAATATATTAGTTTAATTTATTAACTTATTTATTGTTTTATTATTTTTGCTATTATTCCAATTGCTAATATATTTTTTATTATTGTTATTAACATGTTTATTTATTTTAAGTGTGTTATTGTTAAATTGATATTTATTTATGTTTTTTGCCAATTGTGTTATTTAATTGGTATTATTTATAATATTGCCATTATCATTGTTATTTTTGCATTATTAATATTCTTTTTAATTTTAGTCTTTATTGTTAATTTTGCTAATGTTTATTATTATTATTATTATTATTATTATTATTATTATTATTATTATTATTATTGTTGTTGTTGTTGTTGTTGTTGTTTATTTGAATTATTATTGTTAATATTACTATTATTGTTATTATTACTTTTACTAATGCTATTATTATTATTATTATTATTATTATTATTATTATTATTATTATTATTATTATTATTATTATTATTAATGATAATATTTTTAACTATAATTATTTAATATTATCATTAATATTATTAATTTAATTTTGTTGTCATTTTTTATCCGTATGCACTAATTATTTTTTCTTACCATATGTTAATATGTGCCCCCCCCCCATCCCAAGTCGAATTGAATTGGAGAATTGAAGCAGGAGATTAGATTAAGATTTTCTTTATTTCACCCTATTTATTTTTTAGGCCTGTAATATTTTTCATACCTTTTTATTTAATTGTTTGTAATAATTAGTAAAAAATAACTTTTTACATGTTTTAATTAAAAATAACACCTAAAATATTTCTACTTAATTAAATTGAATTTTTTCCATAAAATGGACTAATGTTCTATTTTATTCCAAAAACTACATAAGGAAATTTCATAAATATGCATGAGGGAACCAATATTCTCAATTCAATAAATAGCCCATTTTATGCACGTTTTATTTGTATTATTATTTTTCATATCTTCATTTATTGTAAATAAATATTTTTATTTGAATGATAAATCTAAAAACTCACTAAATAATTTTTTACAAGTTTAAGTGGGATTTTTCTATAATAAAAGGGATCAATATCTCGATTTTGACCATAAAATAACATGTAAATTAAGAAATTTCTCTTTATAAATACAAATGATTTTTTATCTTAAAATTACTTAATGTGATTCTTTTTTCCAAAGCAACGAGGGATCAATTATTCTATTTTTTAATCCAAAATACACCTAAAATGCTATCATTTTTGTAAATACGCATGCAAGGATCGATGTCCTCATCCCAATAAACTCAATTAATTCCTCGATTTATATATGATTTTATTTTTACACTTCTTCTTTAATGCTTTCAATTCTTTACAAGTTTTATGTACATGTTTTACAACTTTCAATGTGCTTGAGTGTGCTTTTATTTTTCTAGCATAATAACTTATGTGAGAAAAGAGATAAAATATATTAATCACTAAAATTTATTTATATAATATTAACCAAAGGTGTAAATAGGAGTGAGGTCTCGAACTATCTTTGGTTTCGACCTCATAAGATTATAACTCATTTTTCAATATTTTATTAGGTAGCGGCTCCACGATACCTACCTTATGTGTCCAGAGATGCCCTCATAGGTCGATTGTTAGCAAATGAGTAAGGATATCCTAAGCTGCCGTCTTATGCCTTTTTAAAGTTTGAGGCATTGCACATTGGGTTAAATCCCTATCCATTGCGAAGCGATCAATCTTCATGAGTTAAATGAACCTTGATTTAATCTCGAGTTCTAAGAGTAGGCTTTCGAGAGCAAATCAGATGCATATAGGGTTCGGCATGCATCATAGGTGTAACACTACACTTGCAGCTGCGATCACTATCCCCTTTATAGGAATGCCTATCTAGCCACTATTATGTGAAATTCAGGCTTCGATAAGTCATTAACCACTTAGGAATATCACACTTTATACACTTAAAATCATGGCATCAATACACTTAGTAGAGCATGCAATCATATTACCATAGTATGCCATTCATATTCAATTACACTAGAGATACAATACAACATGCTCATCATTACTCGATTATACTTTAATGTAGTTATCAATTATCTTGTTAACATGAATACTATATATATCATTAATCATGTTCACTTACATTCATTAATTGTACAAATTCTATGCTTATGTTCCTATGAATTTATTTCAACAATTTCTTTATGCTCTACACTCATTTTATGTTACATATTACTCTTATTTTTATGTTTAGAACACTCTAAACATATTCAAGAAGGTTCAGGTAGTCTTCTACGCAATTATTCTCTTATGTCTCTAGTATCCAAAACATTAAAAAATAACTCTATTTGGATAAATAAATCTCAAGATATCACTAAAAAATCTAGTATGCTCCCAGTGATAGGGCAATAGATATCACTCAACTTCAAGCCACATTATAGAGACTTTAAAGGTAGAATTAGGTCTGATTTCTCCTACAAACCAATATATCTATGTGTTATCTTTCATTTCCAACTAAAATCACCTCAATTAGATATGTATGAAAGGAGTTATGCCCTTTACACTAAAATCGGTTCAAGTGAACCTTAGAGCAAAATTTTCACTATGTTACTTATTTACACACAATTACCATTTTTATGCTATAACACCATCTTTACTTAGTTTTAATCGTTAATAACATAACCATTATAGCATATACATTAGCTTGAATCAATTAAACATATAACAAAAGGAAAAAAAATTCCTAAACTGCTTTAGTAAGCTCTAATTCTTTCTTTAATTTTCTTCTCTTTCTTTCTCTCTCTTTACCCTTGCTAGATTATTTCACTAAAACATATCATAAACACACATTAACATTCAAATCCCATCCATGATTCTAGCTTCTTATGTATAAAATAATTAAAGGAATAAACTTGAACCAAGATTTTATAAAGCTTACCTTACTTTAAGCTAGGGTACATAAACCCTTTTTAGACTAAACTATGAACAATAGAAAGACATGGAGGAGAAGGAGAAAATAGCTAAAATTTTTTGGCCAAAAATGACCGGCAAACACATAAAAGGGCAAAATTTTGCCTTGGTTTCTCTTCATTTTTCTATAATTACTATGTATCTTCATTTCAATGGCCTATAATTACTAAGTAAACACCTTATTAATTTCTTTTAATACATTCCTACCTACTTTTTTAATAATAATACATATTTACCCCTAAATTGATAATTTACGAAATTACCCTTCACTTTTACATTAATACTGATTACGTCCTGATTGTATAATTAATAATTTTTATACACTAAAACCTTTTCAATCTCTCTCTCTTTCTTTACTATACACTAATCCCATTAGTGTATGTTTTGGGGCTTTACAAGTGGTGTTGTCCTAAGATTTCGCCATAACCAAAGTCAAAGGTTCTAAAGCCTATTGCTTTTTAAGCACATACTAGATTTTCATACTCTATATCTTATATAATTATCATCATTTAGTTTTATATCGCTGTTTAGTTCCATTACAAGAAAATTTGCATTTACCAACAAAAATTACCAATGGAAAATAATGATTTTTTGTAAAAAAAATAACTTTAATAAAGGAAATTATAGACAAAAAAATCTTAGAAGAATTGGCTATAGGAAAATTTTCTTGATGAAAGATAAGTACCATAGGTAAATTTAACGATGAAAAAAAGCATCTATTGTTAATTTCGTCGGTAAATTTCTTGATAAATTTACAATTTTTGAAGGTAAATTTACAGATAGAAAACCAATTTCTATTTCATCAAAAAATTCAACCACCATTATTTAAAGAAAAAAAAGAATTCACAATGGTATCTTTTATTGCTAAAAAATATTTATTTTGAATATTAACGATAAATTTTCTATTGCCATTCTATCGCTAATAATATTTTAGAGTTTTAATTATTAATTCTATCACTTTGTAACCTCAATACTTATAACTCTTAGCAAAAATGTTAAAATAGCTTGAGCATCGAAATGAAGTATGTGTTATAACTACATATTGTAGAAAAAAAGTCTACTTTAAAAAATTCAAACTCCACCAAGAATAATAATATTATATAAAGTAAATATTGGCTAGTACTTTGTTACACTTATGTGATACATGTCGAACCCCGTAGGCACCCAGTTTATTCTTGCAAGCCTGCTTTTAAGACTCGAGACTGGATTAAGGTTCATTTAACTCGTAAAAATTAGTTCTTCATAATGGATAGGGATTCAACCTAATTTGCAATGCCTCAGATCTAAAAAAAGGCATGAGATAGTGGCTCAAGGTGTCTCCACTCATTTGCTAATGATCGACATATGAGGGAATAAAATATTGAAAAATGAGTTCTAAACTTATAAGGCTGAAATCAGAGATATTTTGGGACCTCACTCTTATTTATAGCTTTGGTTAACATTATATAAATAAATTTTAGTGATTAATATACTTTAACTATTTTTGCACATGAGTTATTATGCATAAAAATAAAAAAGCATTCAATCACATATGGAAAGTTGTGAAAACACGACATAAAACACATTAAAGAATAAAAGAATAAATGTAAAGGTAGAATTATACATAAATCAGGAAATTGAGTTTATTTGGATGAGGACATTGGTCCTCGCATGCATATTTATAAAAAAAGGTGACAGTTTGGGTGTATTTTATATTAAAAAATGGGATAATTGATCCCTCGTGGCTTTGAAAAGAATCATGTTAGTCAATTTTAGATAGAAAATCATTTGTAGTTATAAAGAAAACTTTTATTTTATATGTCATTTTGGGTGAAAAATTGGAATATTGGTCCTCTTATTATAGAGAAATCCCACTCAAACTTGTATAAAATTACTTAACGAGTTCTTAGATTTATTGTTCGAATAAAAATATGAAAAATAATAATACAAGTAAAACATGCATAAAATGAGCTATTGATTGATTTGAGAATGTTGGTTCTCTCATGCATATTTATGAAATTCTTTAGTGTGATTTTTGGAATAAAATAGAACATTGATTTATTTTGTAAGAAAACTCCAATTAATTAAGTAAAAAAAATATTTTAGTGTCATTTTTCTTTATTAATGGTCCAAAAACCCTGTTTTACTAAATTATTATAGATGGATAAATAGAATGTATAAGATAATATTACAGGCCTAGGAAATAATAAAAGGAAATTCTAGCCTAATTCGCTTCAGTCCATCCTCCAACCCAACCTAGAAGGGAGTTACGCACATTAAACAATATGACAAGAAAATAATAATTAGTCAGTAATGATAAAAGTGATAATGAAAATAAAACAATAATATTAATGATAATATTTATAATAGTAATTATAAATATTATTATTAAAATAATAACAATATTTAAAATTAAAACTAACCATAATAATAATAATAATAATAATAATAATAATAATAATAATAATAATAATAATAATAAAGTAATTAAAAATATTAAAAATAATAATAAATCTAATATCAATAAAACATTAATTATAGCACTAATTATGTTATGGGTGAGCAAAAAAAACAAAAATATGGTTAACCGTAAAATCAGTCCAAAACTGAACCGATTTTTATGGTTAATCGATCCGATAAATTTTGTTATGATTTTTAATTTTTACATTTTTTGGTTGATAGTTACAGTTTAGATTTTTAAGTACCGGTTAACCGTTAGTACATGGTTATATATATATATATATATATATATATATATATATATATATATATATATATATATATATATATATATATATATATATATATATATATATATATATCTTCAATTTTTTTCTATTTCTCTTTAAAATTTACATAAAATAATATTCTAAATATATATTTAAATTACATTTTTATTTTTATACCTTAATTTTTTATATTTTTTCTATAAAATTTATATAATACTTTAAACTAAATTTATATTATATCATTATCTTTAATTGTATAGTAATATTTATATATAATATTTGACTAATTTTTATATATGTTATTTTTTTTATCATATATTGGTGTTCATCGTTTACTTAATAGAATTTAATTATATTTTCTTAAATTTTAAAGTTTATGTTATAACATTTAATATTATCCAAGCTTTCATTTGACTTTGAATCAAACATATTAATTTTTAATAAATATCAAACCTATTTTATAATATTAGCTATAATTTATAGAATATGAATTTTGGCTGTAAATTATATATTTTTTTGTAATTTTTATATTAAATTACTTTACATATTTGAAATTGAATTTAACTTTATCTAATTTTTTTATATAATTTTATATTATAAATTTTAATGGCTAACCGAAAATTATTGGTTAACCAAATCGAAAAATCAAAATTGATTGACTGGTTAACTGAATATAACAAACTGGTTAATGGTTAGTGATTTTAAAAACTCGATATCAATAAACTGGTTAATTTTTTTTGCTCATTGATAGGTTAACCGATCCATGCTCACCTTTAAATTATGTCCATGCAAAACTAATAAATATAATACAATAATAAAAATAGTATTAACAAATAATAATAATAATAATAATAATAATAATAATAATAATAATAATAATAATAATAATAAATAACAACAACAACAACAACAACAATAATAATAATAATAATAATAATAATAATAATAATAATAATAATAATAATAATAATAATAAGAAGAAGAAGAAGAAGAAGAAGAAGAAGAAGAAGAAGAAGAAGAGGGCGTAGGTCCAAAGAGAGAGAGAGCGAGAGAGCACGTAAAAGAAAAGTGTTTTTTTTTGCTAAAAATCCATTCGAATGGGATAAGTTTTAGGGGAAAATATCCCCTTTTTTCCCTTATTTTTGTATGTAAATTGCACCCAGAAAGTGATTCACGGACCATGACTCAGGGGCCTAGTTCGTGAGTTAAAAAATAACTCACAGACCTAGTCGGTGAGTTAACAACGACTCTTTTTTTTTTTTTTACTTCTGCCCTCTTTTTTCTCAGCTAATTGAGCTTTAACTTAGAATGTTTTTCCATTTTAGGCCTTAAGATGATGTTTTTCAGACCATGCGTCTTGTAAAATTTCATTCCTCTATGTCTTAGCTTTTCAATGAATTAAAAATAACTTAATTTGTTTTTATAGATTAGGATTTATGGCCAAAATACTGATGACTGCTCCTAGAAAGTTTTTAGGGTTAGAATTGGTGTATTGACTTTGAAAATTACTAGGAATAATGGGTTAAGAATTAGGTCATGATCTCTTCATAAAATATTTTCCAAAGTAATTTTTATTTCTATTAAAATTTGATTCACCTTAATAGGATCTAGACAGAGGAAGTTATGCCTAAAATACTACAAATTGGTCGAGGTCTAGAGATAGATTTGGATCATCTATATTCGAGCCTAATTTTTAGAATCTTAAGGGATGAACTGGGTTTTAGTGTCTTTATAAAAGTTTTATGTCTATACCTTAAGATTTAAATGGATTTATAATCATATATTTATGGGATCTGTATGCTGAGATAAAACTAAAACACTCCATACTGCTTTAAGTTTTGAAACTTAATTTTCTCATTTTGGGCTGCTAACAAAGGGAAAAGACTACAAAAAGGATTTTTAAACATTTAAAATCCATAAGAGAGATCCAAAGGTATTTTAAAAACATAAAATATAGAGAGAAAGCATGGCACCTTTGCTCCTTGTCCATTTATGAGAAACAATTTCGTTATCAGGTAACTTTAATTAGAAGCCATATGAAGATTTAGTATCTACAGTTGCCCTAAATTTTAAGGAACTTAGTGCACTAGTGCCTAAGTGAGCTTAAAAATTTAGAATAAAAGGATAGAAGATGCGTACCTGAGGTAACGAGCTTCTGATTACCTCAAACACGTACCACTTGGATAGTAAGTCTCTAGTTGGATAGTTACCATCAGCTTATTGATGTTTTAACCCTTGGTCAGGATTTTTGATTTGACTTCATCTCATCGGGATATAAAATCTGGAATGAGGACATCTGATTTGGCTCCAATTTATCAGCATATAAAATCAGGGAACATCTGATTTGGCTCCAGCTTGTTAGGACATAAAATAAGGGAGGAGGACATCTAATTTCAATTTATCGACGTATAAAATTAGAAAACATCTAATTTGGCTCAAGTTTGTTAAGATATAAAATCAGAAATGGGGACATATGATTTGGCTCTAATTTGTTAATGAGTAAAATCAGAAAATATCTAATTTGGCTCTAGTTTGTTGGCATGTAAAATTAGGGAGCAGGACATCTAATTTGACTTTAATTTTTTAGCATGTAAAATTAGGGAACATCTAATTTGGCTCTAATTTGTTAAGGTATAAAATTATGGAGGAGGACATCTAATTTGGCTCTAATTTATTGGTCCATAAAATTAGGAAAGATGATTGGCTAAATGCCTTATAAGCATACTATTTGCTTGCAAGGACTTGCTACCTCTTAAGGGGACTTTATTACCTGTGAAAAGGTTGGATGTTAGTATACTATCATAATGGAAGAAAATTCTTACCCTTTTTTTGGATTTGCATGAGTGCTTCAATGAAGATTCATCTCTAGGTGAGGTGGCCATCTTTTGACAAACACTTTTAGGTTCTTATTTCATGAAATTATCTTTTTCGCTTGAATTAGCTTGGTCTCCACCATTGGAGTTTTCCTGAAGGTTTAACCATCTGTTGCTTAGAGTTGTCTTGTGACCAGCCTTGGCATGTGGATTCCCTTCTTATTTCTTTGTAAGAAATTACTCACGTGAGTAGGTGCAAGAAATTATATAAGTACAAGTTGTGTGCGAAATTCATGCATACATGTGCAAACATGTATGTGAGTTATGTGCGATGTGTACAAAGAGCTACTTGCAAAAAAGCATCCAAAATTTGAAGTAATTACAACGTATCAAATGCTTTAAATTTAAATCTTACTTGTCCTTAAATAAATTGAATGAACCATATTCTCAACTAGTTTGATCTCAACAAGAGAAATTAAAAGGTCATTCTCAATAAGGGAACAGGGGAATAGGCATGTGAATACCAAGGTTTACTAAACCAATGCATAAGAATAATCCATACCAAGCAATTTTCGTGTATATATGTGCTAAAGGCCAAAACATAATTTTATTTTCGAAAGCAAATTTTGGATGCAATGTCAGAAATGGGGTTTAACTCGAATACATAAATGCATTCATGGCTTTCTACATAAAGCTCAAGAAATACCATATGCCTCTTTTTACGTACCAAATCTTACTAGAAGATCATCTCTGTTAGGTTAGATAAGATAGAATCTAGAATTAAGAGGTTTTACATGGGTTGTAACATTAGGCTTGGGGTGAGTGGCTCAGGTCGTTAGAGAAAAATGACCACTATATTTCCTTCACTAGCAAGAGGATTACTTTCTACTCGTTTCCCACTCTTAAGGTATTCTCATATTTAACTTTGGTGAATAACTGTCTGGGGATTATTTTAGAGACAACAACTTAGATCTCCCTTTTCTTTTTACTTTTTCTCTTTATTCTTGTTGATTTCAAGGGTTTCTCATTCCCTTCTTCTTTTCTTTTTTTTTTAATTTCTTTTTCCTTTTTCTCTTTTCCTTTTTCTTTTTTTTTTCATTTCTTCTCTTTTTTTTCATTTTTATATTTCTTTTTTTATTTAACAAACCCCAACCTCTTATGAATGGAATTCATACACAAGATTGGTAGAAATTTATTTCCTCCATTTTTGATATGAGAAATCAGCTTTACCACAATGGCCATCTTCCTAAGGGGAAGCCAAAATCATTTTAGATAAAAGGGGGTTATTTTAATATCTATAACAATAAAATAAGCACGTATTCAGCATGCTTAAAATAAAAGCTAGAGGGGCTAGCCAGCTATTACAAAATATGGGTAGGAAAAAGAGTTATTTTGAAGGCTATGTAAAAAAAGGTTGTTTAAATCATTTTTTAGATTTTGTGTCATCCTGGGATCACTTTGATGGGTAATCAGAAAGGTTATAGTACTCTTATTGAGTTTTACTGTAACATCCTAAATTTGTATTTATCATGTAAAGTATGATGTAGAGTATAAATAATTATCCTAGGATAAATTTTAAAGGAATCATAATTGAATAAGATAGGAAAGTGGGATCCAATATAAAGGTTAAATATGCTCGGACCAAGGTAATTTGAGGATGGATGATTCAATGGGCAGTTTATCCTAATAGTAGTTTATGAAAGTAAGTATTAAATGAAGTTTAATGGTATAATTGGAGTCCAAAATGAGCTTAGATTGACCTTTAAACGGGATAAAGAAAATTTTACTCGGTACCATTAAAAGAATTGACTAGAAGTTTGATCCGACTCTGAAGTAGTGTACTGATCTCTAAAAATTAATCCGATTGCATAATTATGTTAGTAATAACTGACATGGTTTGTTAGAAGTAAAAATAAGTATTTTAGTAGTTTCAAGACTTCGAGTTTCGGACTGGTTGTACAGATAGCCGAAGCTAAAAGTATATTGAAATGATATTGGAATGGGTTGAAATGTTAGCCATGTGTTCTAAGATATCCCATGACATACAGGGCAAAATTTTAGGTAATTCTAACATTAGGAATGAAAATTCAATATTCGGTATGTAAAACCGAGATTGGGTTAATTAAAAGGATAAATTCTAGAATTTTGTTCAAATGAGGACATAAAAGTTATTAATGGAATGTTATGATCTGGTACCAGCAAGCTTAGAGTAGAGGATGAGCAAAAATGGGTGTATGAGTAACATGTGGCTTAATTTAAAGCCTTTAGATTCAATAGTAAATGGATGAATCCTAGCCATTCATTTCACATATATATATGCCCCCTACAAATGGCCAGACATGTCTAGAAAACTCACAAAAAATATAGTAGCTGCTCTCATTTTTTTGTGAAATCCGAACCACCACTTCTCACTCCCCTCTCCTTCATTTTTTCTCATCCAAGCTCTCTCTTTAAATTTCCAACCAAAATTTAATCCTCATAATCAAAATTTCATCATTTTTACCCTATAAGAGAGTTTACATCAAAAGGGAGCCAAGAATTTAAGAAATAAGGTAAGGAAATTTAAGAGAATTTTATGACTTTGTGAGTTCGATGTGGAATTAGAGGGGGAAATTGATATGAGCATGTAGAGAATAATTAGGAGAAGGGTGTAGTAGCTTTATATTGCTTAAAATTGTAACTTAATCTCATGATTTTGTTCCTTATATTTTTGGCCAAAGGAGGAAAATAAGAAGAAGAAAAGGCCAAGAAAAGTAAAGGAAAGGAAAAAAAAGAATAGTTGTCTTCCAAGCTAAATAGAGGTTATTAGATGCAATTTACCTTTAATTTCACTAATTTAGTTGAATTATTCTCAAATATCACATTATGTAACTATACCAAATGGCATGAAAGTGTGAAATAAATTAATGTAATCTAATATAATGATGAAATAGACTAATATAAACTTAAATTAGTGAAGAAATTAAAGTGGAAAGCATGGAACCATGTATAGCCAAATTATGTACTTTAATTTATCATATGAAAATTTGATGTGTAATGTGGTATTTAATTGTAATTAAACAATTTAAGGTATGACAAGGACAATAGAATTAATTAGAATAAAAAATGATTAATGTACTTAATTATGTACATGTGTACATAATGATGAATGAGAAGATAATTTAACAAATTTAATGTAAATTTAGTGTAAATTGGCATATTTATGATTAAAGTGAATGTAGAAATGTAAATGACATGTAAACGGGTGAGAAACATGATGTATGTTAAAGAACATCATGTGGCCGAATGATGTATATGGTGTTAATTGCATGTATCAATTAATTCCTTATAGTAATAAACCTATATAAGAAGAATATATGGTTAATAAGTTCATATGAATGCAAATGATGCATAAAGAAATTAATATGGTATGCAAAAATAAATACTGGTGCAAAAATGTAGTGACAAATGATAATTGATATCCCCCTTAGTGAATAGTGGGTAATCCAGGATCTCCGGATATAATGGCTAGCAATAAGGGCATATACACCACGGTATTAGCATGATTTGATTGAAAATGTATAATGAAAAGTGATTTATTGCTTAGCCGGTTCATTATTCAGTGTCCTGGAGAATCACATCGTACCCTGGTTGTACGATCACTCTAAGAGATTTATGCAGTGTGTGGGGCTGAAGAATCGCATCGTACCTTGGCTGTACAATCTCTTCAGTCTATTGGATTCCTTATCTCGCTTATCCGGTTTGAGAATTTCTACTTGTGTCAACTAGGGGTAAAATGGTAATTTTATAAGTAAAACGAAATAAAAGAATAATTACAACAAATTAGATGTCATAAATGCCAATAAATAATAAATAAAGTGAAAAATAAGATTTATAAATCAAGGGTAAAATAGTAATTAAACTATAATTTAAGGGTAAAATAGTAATTTGAGTTCAAAGAAGTAAAGAGTGAGGTTAAAATAGTTAATTGGACCAAAAAGGGCAAAATCATAAATAAAATAAAATTTCAGGACTAAACTGTAATTTGCCACCTTAGAAAAAATTTGAGTGACTAAAATGAAATTTATGCATATGAATTAAATTAAAAGTCAAAGAAAATCAAATGGGTCAAAATTAAGGTTATATTGGTCAAAATTGAGAAAATATCAACTTTAAGGACTTAATTGAAATTCTTCACAAACTTTTGTAAATAAATAAAATTAAATGAAGAAAATGGTAAATAAGGCAATTAAGAGTAAATTATGGTATAAAAAGAATAAATTTATAATTAATTGCTAAAAAAATTTTGAATGGCAATTTGGTAAATTATGCTTAAATTAGGAAGCAAAATAATTAAGTGAAATTCTATGTAAGTGCATCCATCACTAAGCAATGAGGTTGCTTAACGCGTGATTTTGTTTTAATTGCACATAGGAACAAGTACATGGTTGAAGAATTCCAAAACTGGCGTGTCATATATTTTTGAGGGGCTAAGTTGAAAATGCAATTAGAAATATATTGTATTATATGTAATAGTATAAGATATATATATATATATATATATATATATATATATATATATATATATATATATATATATATATATATATATATATACATATACATATATATATAACCAATGTGGCATGTAAATTAAACAATCTTATATACTTAGTAAATTTTATATATGTGAATGTGTGATTGAGGTGTTTGTGTATGAGATTGAGATTGATTTAGAAGTGTTGAGATTGTTAGTTGTAGTATTGGAGTTAGGGATGAATATTGGGAGTATAATTTGAATTTTTATTGGTTTGGATAGCATAATTTTAAGCTGTCATGTTGTCAAAAATTTATTTAAAAAGAATAAGAAATTTAATAATACTAAAAAAAGTGTACAATCGACTTAGGGAGTAGGAATTTATAATATAAATAAAATATTAGGAATTGAGTGAGCGAAGGGTGTCACAGTTAATGGTATTAGAGCTCAATTTAGACGTTTTTGGGCATTGAACAATAGAGTTTAGCTAAGATGGAAGTAGTGGTACTTTATTTAACCGTCAGTAACTCCTGATATTGGGAACAATGATTTAAACGTTTTTCACATAGGGTTGGAAAAAATGCATTGCCATTACATAAGGTGTTCATTTACATAACTTACACACATAAAACATTTTGCATACATTGCATCATCTTTATTTCCCCATTTATGATAATTTTATATTTCTATGCATATGCCACAATTGAAAGGATACTGAAGGGTTACATAATGAGTGTACGGAAGTGAGTGTATAAAAATACTTGGTTGAAAATAAGGGCTGGCCGAAAACCCTAAAAGCTAGCTTTGGGAGTGGCAGCTAGGGTAGAAAAAAAAGAGAAGAAACTTTTCTTAAGTATTCACATACTCTTAACCCTAATTTTCCATCACTTGGATTTTTATAGTTAGGTTCAAAAGCCAAATTCATAATGGGATTGGGCTCTTTAAAATTGCTGGAGAATTATTAATTGGGCTTCTGGAATTATTTATAATTATTTGGGCTCAATTAAATCCAATTTAAGCCCTTTTACAAAAGACTATGCACAAAACCCACAAACTAGGCCCTTTGTACATATACTTGGATTTAATTACCCAAATGAATTCCAAATCCAACCAAATTAAATATGTAGACTCCATAACACTTTTGTAACATATTTAATTTATTTTGATCCAAGAAATAGGCCTCTAAGGCCTTCTGTTTTGGAGTTGGCTTGTGGCCCTTCTTTAGGAGGGCTTCTGTGCCAACTTCACTTCTTTGGGCCTTTATAATTCTTTCAATGGACTTATTAATTATTATGTCAGCCCTATAACACTTAGGGTGTGTTTGGCATTGCTTTTCAAGGAAGTAAAAGCTGATTATTTGATAAAAAAATTGATTATGGGATAAAAAGCTGTGTTTGGTAAATGCTAATTTTTGATAAATCAATTTTATGAAAAGTGAAAAAATCTTATATTAGAAAAAGCTAGAAATTGAAGCTTTTCAGGAAAGCTGAATTTTAACTTTTCAGGAAAGCTGATTTAAAATTATTTTTAGACAAAAACACCATTTATTTTATTTTATAATTACAAGAATACCTAAGTAAACGACTTCTTCAAACACAAAAAGCCTCTTCGACCAAAAGAAAAAAAAAGGGAACAAAACCAAACCAACCATTTTTTGTTCTCTCTGCAATCTTTAATCTCACTTTTCTTCTAATTTTATACACAAATAAAACTACCATTAACAATCTTCTCTTTCTGATTCCCATTCTTTCTCTCTCTTCAGGTATGCAATTGAGCAAGAACAGAACCCTCTAATATTTTATGCGATTATCAAGTATAATACGGATAGTAAAATAGGAAGTTCACAAAATCCATGCTCTAAGAGGAATTTCAGTCTAAATCCCCAACAAATTAACTCATATAAACCAACGGTGAACCTTCCCCTCTCTGTAATAAATTCACTCTCCTTCTCTGTTCCTCCTCACTTTCTCCTTTCTTCCCTTCTCCAATGGAAGACAAAAAACCCACAAACTAAGTTAACAATATCAATCGCTATGTTCGTGATGGAGATATCATGTTTTTTTCAGGGATCCTCCTGTTCGTCGTAATTGTCATCATTGTCTTTTGCCACGGTTATATTTATCGGATCTTCAATCGCCGCCGTCGTCGCTGCCATCTTGCTCACCACCGCCACCTTCTTTCTTTCTCCAACAATGTTGCTACCGCCCAAGGACTTGACCCCTCTATCTTAAAAGCTCTTCCTGTATTGGTTTACTACTCGAAAACTCACAAGCCGGTGCTAGAATACGCCGTGTGCTTATTGGAATTTCAAGACGGTGAGAAAGGGCGGGTTTTGCCTAAGTGCAAGCATACGTTTCATATTAGCTACATAGACATATGGTTTCGATCTCACTCTAATTGTCCGCTCTGTAGAGCTCCTGCTAAATACGACAGAGTTTGGGAATTTTGTGCTGAAATAGTAGTGCCCGTGGTAGAATTCGGTGTTTTACCCTCTGAATTGCGGCAGAAGATAGAAGATGAGACAGGTAGCTCTGCTTCTCTCTCCATCTTTTTAACTAATTTTTCTGTCTGCTTTGTGCTCTGGGAGGATTTGTGTGCAAAATTTGTCCCTTTTTTTTTTCTCATTTGTTTTTGAGCTTTGGTTATGTAATTGGCTATGGGATTATGATGTTTGTAAGTTGCAACTTGAACAGTCGATCTTGCTAATACCGTGCAATTGGAGGCATGGGTTATACTTGGTCTTTGAGTTATTGAGCTTTGTGCAACAGCTCAAGTGATCCAGCTTTTACGAAACTTGATGAAGACCCAAAATTTGTGCCGCTTAATCATTTTGAAGATGCCGAGCATGATTCACATTCAAAAAATTATATGAGTGGTGGAAGTATATAAATGAATTATATACTTGATCAAATTGCTTTTAGTTTAGTAGAAAAAATAATTTAGTTTAATGTTTTAGAATTATAAGAAATAATATGTGTGGCAAATTATGAAAACAACATATATATTTTTTATTTTTATGTTATATTTATTTTTATTTAACTATATATTTTTTAATAGTTTAGTGGAGTAAAAAATGCAAATAAGTGGGAATAATTATTATTTTCTAATGAGATATTGAATATAATATATTAAAATTATATATGTCCTTTTTTGTCTTTTTATTCTGAAAAGTTATTTCTAATCACATTATTAACCAAACAGTTGGTAAACTGCTTTTCAATTTATAAGTCATTTTGATTTTTATTTACCAAACAGTTATCTACTTTTTGGGATATAGCTTTTTTGAATATAGCTTTTACCAATTGAAAAAGTTATTTTCATAAGTTTTGCCAAACTGGCCCTTATAGTTCAATAATAATCAATTATGAAATACATTATTTCAATTAGGTCCAATTTTACAGAACATATCAGAAAAGTTCTACGAATAATTTTACCTGATCATAATTAATTAAAATCTTTAATTAATTAGTATCTTATTCACTTTTCTATCCCCATAATAATATCAAATATTATTATCCTTTTCATTTTACCATTTTATCCTTTTTCTCCATATGTGTGTGACCTATTGGGTTCCTGTCCATATTAGCAATATAATATGTAATTGTGAGTTCTATTCAAAACTCACATGATTTAAACTCATTTAAATTATTTTATCAATCCCCATTGATATTCTTGATACATTTTTATACAAGTCATGATTGACCTCTAGCTAGGCATTATGACTACCTAAATGTCAGGAAAGTTAAGTGGTTTGATTATACCCTTCCATAGAAATAGTTACCATGCAATTACTCCATTCACCATTCTTATCTCAAATAGATTATGAGTATGGATTTCTTTCAACTCATATAAATCTAATTATGTATGTTCTATTAATTTAACCACTATTCCCAAAATGCCTTCCATGGATCTCTATCCATCTTGGCATATTACTCTGGCCAGAGGTTCTCTAAACAATGCAATTATAGAATCATGCAAGATAACTTCCCTTATTAAATCTAGGGATGGTGAATCCTTTGTCAATCACTCAACTATCTTCAAGTAGGTCATGATATACCCAATCTCCTAACTATGTTCACTCCCAGTTGGAAGTAATCAGTTATGGAGTCAAAATATACCACTTGCTACTTAAGATAACTTTGGTGATCTCAAGTTTATGGATACTTGCACAACCGCTATGAAGAGATTCCTCACTGACATAGATTTAATATCCATGTGAGGATTCTCTATACAGGACTCCAATGAACTTGTTCTTCTAACAAGCATCCACATGTTAGCTTTGATTATCTTCCATAATCACAGTTATGAGAACCACTGCTTGAACCATTCAAGAAGCATAATATGTGCTAGTCTGTCCAAATTAACAATGCCCTATCTTGTTAATTCTATGACTAGGGATATTTAGATATTAACATATTTGCATGCAATAGATATCTCATATCATGAATACTTTCATGATTGCCTTTGCACTGTGTTCATAATATCTAGGACTTCATTTATTAATTTAAGATTTACAAACTCATATATTTAAACATAGCATTAATAAATGAATGATGCCTTTTATTGAGAATATAAACTCATACATATGAAATACATCCCTATTACATGGGCTCTAGGGCATACTCTTTAACAATCTCCCACTTGCACTAAAGCTAATCACTCATATGTCTTAGACCCATGCTATTTATATGGTGATCATGCTTTATATGGGAAAGTGCTTTAGTGAGGGGATCCGCCACATTATCATCTGTATGAACCCTTTCTATTTTCACATCATTTATAGCTATTATTTCCCTTATGAGATGGTAGCGTCTGAGAACATGCTTGGATCGCTGATGAGACCATGGTTCCTTTGCTTGCACAATGGCTCCATTGATGTCACAATATAAAGGAATCGGATCAACAATGCTAGGCACCACTCCTAGTTTAGATATGAACTTTTTATCCAGACTGCTTGTTTGGCTGCTTTCAAAGCAGCAATGTACTCATCTTTTGTCATGGAATCAGTAGTTGTTTGTTGTTTGGAACTCTTCCAACTAACTGCTCCTCCTCCCATTATGAACACATAACCAGACTGTGATTTACAATCATCTTTGTCAGATTGGAAGTTGGCATCTGTATACCCATTTACTTCCAAACTTCCCTCTCCATATACCAAGAATATATTCTTAGTCCTTTTCAAGTACTTAAGGATATTCTTGACAGCTGTCCAGTGTTTCTCTCCAAAATTGGATTGGAATCTGCTTGTGACACTCAAAGCAAATGCTACATCTGGACATGTACATAACATAGCATACATGATAAAACCAATTGCAGATGCATATGGTATTATATTCATGCTCTCTCTATCCTCTAGTGTCTGCAAACACATAAACTTAGAAAGGTGTTTCCCTTGCACCATGGGTATAAACCCTTTCTTAGAGAGATCCATATTGAATCTCTTCAATACTTTATTTATATATGTACTTTGAAAAAGACCTTGCAACCTATTGGATCTATCTCTATAGATAACCATATTTTAACAGATTGGAGAAGAGAAATGTCATTTTCCATGATCAATATGTCATCTACATATAGAACTAGGAAGATAATTACACTCCTACTGACCCTTTTATACACACAAGGTTCATCTTCATTCTGTGAGAAACCAAACTCTTTGATTGTCTCATTGAATTGTATGTTCCAGCTCCTAGAGGCTTGCTTCAATCCATAAATGGATCTTTGAAGCTTGCATACCTTTTCGCCATTTTCTGATGTGAACCCTTCTGGTTGTGTCATATACACATCCTCAGTCAGATTTCCATTTAGGAAAGCTATCTTCACATCCATTTGCCAAATCTCATATTTATAATGAGCTGCAATAGCTAAAAGTATTCTTATAGACTTAAGCATCGCCGCAGGAGAAAAGGTTTCGTCATAGTCAATACCTTCATTTTGATGATAACCCTTTGCTACTAAGCGAGCTTTATAGGTAACTATATTACCTTCCATGTCGGTCTTCTTTTTGAAGACCCATTTGCACCCTATGGGTTTTATCCCTTCAAGTGGTTGAGTTAAGTCCATACTTTATTCTTATACATGGAGTCCATTTCAGACTTTATAGCCATAAGCCATAAATCACGTTCTGAACTGTTCAAAACTTCTTGATAGCTTGTAGGCTCATTGTCCTCTACTACAGTTATGCCTCTATCCAAATCAATGTGAAATTCATATCTCACAGGGATAGAATGCATCCTAGTAGATCTTCTATGATTTATGTATAATCAGGTTCAACTGCAATCTCATCATTATGAAATTTAGTTTCAGGTTCAATCGGTTGATCTTCTTCTATTTATGGGTCTTGAACTTCACCAAGTTCAATTTTACTCCCATTATCCTCTCGTAGGAGAAATTTTCTTTCTAAGAAGACAGCATGCCTTGAAACAAATACCTTTTGTTGTAAGGGATGATAGAAATAATATCCAAACGTTTCTTTTGGATATCCCACAAATAAACATTTGTCAGACTTAACATCTAGTTTCTTTGACATTGTCTACTTTATATAAGCAGGACAACCCCATACTTTTATATGAGAAAGAGTGGGTTTCTTGTTATTCCACATCTCATATGGAGTAACATCAACCGATTTACTAGGAACTCTGTTTAACACATAAATAGCAGTTTCTAGTGCATATCCCCAAAAAGACTTAGGCAAGTCTGCTCGACTCATCCTTGATCGAACCATATCTAATAGTGTTCAATTTCTCCTTTCAGATACACTATTGTGTTGTGGTGTATATGGTGGAGTCCATTGAGATAAAATCCCATTATCTCTAAGATAATCTTGAAATTCTTGGCTTAAGTATTCTCCACCTCGATCTGATCTAAGTGTTTTAATACTCTTGCCAAGTTGTTTCTCTACTTCATTTCTGAATTCTTTAAACTTTTCAAATGCTTCTGATTTATATTTCATTAGATAGATGTATCCAAACCTGGAATAATCATCTACGAAAGTAATGAAGTAAGAGTAACCTCATCTGGCATGTGTAGTCATTGGACCACATACATCTGAATGTATTAAGTCCAAAACCATTCTAGCTCTTTCTCCTTTACCAATAAAGGGAGCTTTTGTCATTTTTTCCAATAAACAAGATTCACATGTATCAAATGATCCCAAATCACCTGACTTGTGTAATTTGGTCATGCGTTTCTCATTTATATGGCCTAAACGACAATGCCATAAATATGAGGTATTTAGATTATTATGTTTTATTCTCTTGGTATCCACATTATGCACTTCTTTAATTAAATCAAGAACAAATATACCATTCTCAATGATAGCTTTTGCATAAAATATATTGTTCTTAAAAATGTAACAACACTTGTCCTTTAAAGAAATGTCATAATTGTTCAATAAACAACTGAAAGAAATAATACTCTTGGATAAAGCTGGAACATAATAACAATTATTTAATTCCAGTACTAATCCACTTGGAAGAGGCAAATGGTAAGTCCCCACAACCATTGTAGAGATGTTTTGTCCAGTAGCTGACTGCAAACATATCTCTGCCTTTCTAACTCTTCTAAAGCTTCTAAGTCCCTGTAGATCATTACAAAAATGAGATCCACATTCGGTATCAAATACCCAAGATTGTTTTGAAGCAATAGAATAAGTATTAATTTCAATCATATGTATACCTGAAGTAGAAGCATCAGCTTGCTTCTTCTCCTTGAGAGAATCTAGAAAGGTCTTGCAGTTACGCTTCCAATGACCATCCTTTCCACATTGGAAGCAGGTTCCTTTGGGATTCTCTTTCTTAGCAACCTTCTTTTTGGAGATCCCACCATTCTTTGGCTGTGCCTTGGTTATCTTCTTCTTCTTCTTCTTCTTCTTCTTCTTCTTCTGCTTCTTGCCTTTAATAGAAGTGACAACCATGACACTTTTTGGATCCTTCTTAAAGGATCCATCAGCTGTCTTGAGCATGTTGATTAACTCAGGACTGGTTACTTGGATCTTATTTATGTTGAAGTTAAGCATGAAAGGTACATAACTTGGAGCCAATGAGTACAAGATTAAATCTATGTATAGATCATTATCCATAACATAGCCAAGTCTACTCAAATGCTCAATATGCCCATACATCCTTAATGCATGAGTAGCAGCTGAAGTGCCTTCCACTATTTTGCAACTAAATAGAGCTCGAGCAATCTCATATTGCTCAGTTCTAGCCTGAGAAGAATAAAGCTCCTCTAGATGCAAAATGATGGTTCTAGCATCCATCATCTCATGTTGCTTCTAAAGCTCCGAGGACATAGCCCCAGCATCAGACATACTGCTGCTTCACTATCCTCCATGTATTTTCAATAAGTGCCTTTGATCTCATCAATGGCATCATCTGATGGAAGTGGTGGTGGATCTTTATCTAAGACATAATGGATCTTTTCAGCACTGAGAACAATTCTCACTTGCCTGATCCAGTCAGAATAGTTGCTGCCAACCAGCTTGTTATCCAAGATTGATCGTATATTAATGTTTGATGTGCTCATGATGATGACCTAGAGGTGAAAAAGAAAACTTATGAGAGTATGTTCATATATATGTATGCATTAATAAGGTCTTTAATTAATCCATTTACTCCCACTATTTTATTGCGAATTAATAGCCCTCACTATATAATCCGAGAAAACCTGATGGTTTTTCTAGTGGGCCAATATCCAATCCTTGATATGTAATTTGACCTTAACTGTGGTCAACAAGCCAAAATCCATACCCTTGAAAGGTAGGTATCTCTATACCAATTGTGTCTCTACACAACTATTAGATCATTAGGTTATCAACTCTTGATGCATGCATATTGTATATGCATTCCTTAATCTTGCCTCTAGAACCATTAGCCTTGACTGTGGTCAACAAGCTAATGGGCTAGCTAAGATGACCCATTTAATTAGATTTGAACATATTTGATATAATGTGAGCTTGACTGTGGTAAACAACCCACACTATAAAGAACTCTGGTTCTCCTCAAATTAATGGAAGGCTTATATACCTTAGTATTTGTTTGAGGATTTTAGTTAATTAAGTCTCATCATACATGGTTGGCATACATTGGTATGCATCCTATATCTATCACATAAATATAAGCATACAAATATGGTATAGTTATGGACTTTACTACATTGATTTCCCTGAGCTAAGAGGGAAATCAAAAGGTCACACCTAGGTAGTATGCATGATTCAAACAAGAAAAAATAATTACATTATCTTCAAGCTTGTTGGATCTCCATCCGGCCCATCTTGCTCCTTGATAGTGGTCTCCATCTCTATTTCTAATTCTAGTCTAAGTAATCTAATTACATATTATAATTTGAAAAGAAATACAAACCAAAAACAAGTGGTCGGGACATGAAAGTCCTCTTTGGGCCAAAACATGCATAATGCTCAATCACATTAGGCCTTGTCCATAACTATCCATCATGCCAATCATACACCCTTATATGCATTTCTAATGCATAAAGTAATGGATTATTAACTTTGTTCCAAGCATTTCTAATGCATAAAGTAATGGATTATTAACTTTGTTCCAACTCTTGAACATTCTTTTGAGTTATTTTAATAATGTGATCAAATTAGGAAACCTTTTCATTTTGGAAACTTTCATTTTAGGAAACCTTTTTGCATGCATGTGTTCTTGCTTTAATAATCAATCCAATTGATTATTAATTAATTATTAATTGATTATTTAATTAATTAATTAATCATATTAAATAATTAAAAGAATAAATTTGGGAATTAAGATAAAGGGTAGGCCGAAACCCACCAAATTATACCCTAAATGTGTTCACACACAAACTAGTTTTGTGTCTATTAAACCATTTGGGCCTTTTGGAATGAGCCAAGCCCACTCCAGCCCTTAAAACCCATTAATAAACTTAATTATTGTTTATAATATTTAATTTAAATTAGCTCCTTAGGCCCACCAAGTCATTTACTAATTTAAACCAAGTTCGTAAATATAATTAAGCCCATTAAGTTGTTTTAATGAATTAAAATTAATCCAATTAATTTAAGGCCCATTTTAATTAATTCAATTAATTAAAAATACTTTAATATATCAGATATATCAAATTTAGAAGATTACAAATTGTTTTAAATAAGAACACATCAAGAACACACCAAGAATATCAATTTATCGAACTTTTCGACTAAACTAGTTTTCATGCAAAACTTGTTCGATTTTAATTTCGTTTGATCCTATGGCTTAATATCAAATATTAAACACATAAATTATCATCTAAATGATCTTATAATGAATCTATAAAAAATTAATTTGGAACAGCCCCTAAAATTAAAATCTATTCACGCAAAAACCAAAAATTCTTTTCTCAAAAGAATCGTTTTTATTTCCGTTTTATATATTTGTTCACACTTATATCCAGAAATCAATATTTCTCATTCATGAACAATCAAATCTGATATTTTAAAGTTCATGAAATAAATAACTCAAAAAAATAAAACTTATTCTGCAGAAAAATATAGAATTGTATATTCATGGCAAAACCGAGGCTCTGATACCATGTTGGGAATTATCGGTTACATGCATCTCATACATAAGCAGAATTTAAAATTTTTAACCAATATATCTGATCTAGCCATGAATTTACAATATACATATTAATGAGAATAAGAAAAATCACCTTTGATTTTTGTTGTACAGTTGATTTTCCTTCTCACCGGGTTGTCGCAAACCACAGTGTCCAAAATTGAACACCTCCAATGATAATTCACACTAGAGAATGATAGAATAAACCAAAAATTGGTTAAAAACAAGGGCTAGACAAAAACCCTATAATCTAGCTTTGGGAGTGGCGGCTAGGGTAGAGAGAAAAAGAGAAGAAACTTTTCTTAAGTGTTCACACACTCTTAACCCTAATTTTCCATCACTTGGATTTTTATATTTAGGTTAAAAATCCAACTTCATAATGGGATTGGGCTCTTTAAAATTACTGGAGAATTATTAATTGGGCTTCTGGAATTATTTATAATTATTTAGGCTCAATTAAATCCAATTTAAGCCCTTTCACAAAAGACTATGTACAAAACCCACAAACTAGGCCCTTTGTACATATACTTGGATTTAATTACCCAAATGAATTTCAAATCCAACCAAATTAAATATGTAGGCTCCATAACACTTATGTAACATATTTAATTTATTTTGGTCCAAGAAATAGGCCTCTAAGGCCTTCTGTTTTGGAGTTGTCTTGTGGCCCTTCTTCAGGAGGGCTTTTGTGCCAACTTTATTTCTTTGGGCCTTTAAAATTCCTCCAATGGACCTATTAATTATTATATCAGCCCTATAACACTTATATTTCAATAATAATCAATTATAAAATACATTATTTCAATTAGATCCAATTTTACATAACATATCAGAAAAGTTCTGCGAATAATTTTACTTGATCATAATTAATTAAACTCTTTAATTAATTATTATCTTATTCATTTATTTATCCCCATAATAATATCAAATATTATTATCCTTGTCATTTTACCATTTTATCTTTTTTCTCTATATGTGTGTGACCTATTGGGTTCTTGTCCATATTAGCAGTATAATATGTAATTGTGAGTTTTATTCAAAACTCACATGATTTAAACTCCTTTAAATCATTTTATTAATCCCCATTGATATTCTTGATACATTATTATATAATTCATGATTGGCCTCTAGCTAGGCATCATGACTACCTAAATGTCAGGAAAGTCAAGCGGTTTGACTATACCCTTCCATAGAAACAGATACTGTGCAATTACTCCTTTCACCACTCTTATCTCAATTAGATTCTGAGTATGGATTTCTGTCAACTCATATAAATCTAATTATGTATGTTCTATTAATTTAACCATTGTTCCCAAAATGCCCTCCATGGATCTTTATCCATCTTGGCATATTACTCTGGCCAGAGACTCTCTAAATAAGGCAATTATAGAATCATGCGAGATAAGTTCCCTTATTAAATCTGGGATGGTGAATCATTTGTCAATCACTCAACTATCTTCAAGTAAGTCATGATATACCCAATCTCCTAAATATGTTCACTCCCAGTTCGAAGTAATCAGTTATGGAGTCAAAATATACCACTTACTACTTAAGATAACTTTGGTGATCTCAAGTCTAAGGATACTTGCACAACCGCTATGAAGAGATTCCTCACTGACATAGATTTAATATCCATGTGAGGATTCTCTATGCAGGTCTCCAATGAATTTTTTTTCTAACAAGCATCCACATGTTAGCTTTGATTATCTTTCATATTCATAGTTATGAGAACTACTGCTTGAACCATTCAAGAAACATAACATGTGCTAGTCTATCTGAATTAACAATGCCCTATCTTGTTAATTCTATGACTAGGGATATTTTGATATTAACACATTTGCATGCAATAGAAATCTCATATCATGAACACTTTCATGATTGCCTTTGCACTGTGTTCATAATATCTAGGACTTCATTTATTAATTTAAATATGAAATACATCCCTATTACATGGGCTCTAGGGCATACTCTCTAACAATGTCAGGGTACTAGATCAGTGTAAGAATATGATAGAGAGTTTGAAAGATTCAGTTTCTACATGAGAGATTATCGCTTTCCACCAGAGAAGATGTGCTAGTTATTTGAGAAGGGACTTCATAATGACTTGAGGAGAGTTTTAGTTGTGTGAGAGTACACTAACAGAAATGAGCTAGTGGATGCAGCCATTAGAATGAAAACTATTCAAAAAGAAGAAGTAAATAGACGGGCCTAATTCCAGCAAAGAAGGAGACCATGTTTTAGAGCAGCAAGTAATAGGTCCAGTAAAAGAGTCATGGGTTCTACTATAGCTCTTCCTCAAGACTCCACAAATATACCAGTGGCTAGTCAGCGCACTGCTGTTGGAGCAGCCCCTTCTATGACATAAGTGGGTAATCCTCCTTCACGTCAAAGTGCTAGCAGATATGAAGCTCCAATGTGTGAGCATTATGGATGATGACATCCATATGAGTGTTGAAGACTGATATGGGCATGTTTGAAGTGCGAATCCCCGATAACATTTGTTGAGAAAT
The DNA here is from genome assembly GCA_037975025.1 of Excoecaria agallocha. Classification (NCBI taxonomy): domain Eukaryota; kingdom Viridiplantae; phylum Streptophyta; class Magnoliopsida; order Malpighiales; family Euphorbiaceae; genus Excoecaria; species Excoecaria agallocha. The sequence goes on along the minus strand of CM075823.1, from coordinate 4,522,753 downwards.
TATCCGAGAGTATAGCCTCAGGCTACTGCATCAGTTGATCGGACCCCTACTGGCAGGCAGGCTACTCTTTTAGCCCAAGGCAGAGGCAGAGGAGGACCCAATGGGGCTATATCTACATGAGGTAGTGCTTCAATTCCACCAGTTATAGATAGACCTTTGATTGCCAAGCATTATGCAGTCAGAGCCCAGGAGGATCAAGATGCATCCGATGTGATTGTAGGTAAATTTTATCTATTTGATGATGCTGTTTGTGCATTGTTAGATCCCAGATCTACACATTCTTATTTGAGCACCAGAGTCACATAGGAAAAGGGATTAGAAAAAGCACAGTCAGATCAAGATATCTTGGTGAGCAACTTATTGGTTCACAGTGTGGTTGTAAACAAGATATATAAGGATTGTCCCATTTAGATACAGTAGGCTACTTTCTCTACAAATCTAATTGAAATCCCATTCCACGAGTTTGATGTCATCTTGAAAATGGATTGGCTTCATAAGTACCAAGGGATAGTTGATTGTCACTTAAAAAGAATCACCTTAAAGACCCTAGAAAATAAAGAAATCACAGAGGTAAGGGAACAATATGATTTTCTTGCCAATGTTATCTCAGCTATCGCAGCATATAGGTGTGTGAGAAAAGGATGTGCAGCTTATTTGGCTTATGTTACTGAAGCTGAAGCTAAAAGTTAGTAATATGCCTACAGTTATAGACTTTTCTGATGTTTTTTCCGAGGAGTTACTAGGATTACCTCCAGAAAGGGAAGTTGAATTTACAATTGATGTGTTAATAGGTACAACACCAATTGTGATGGCTCCTTACCATATGGAACTAGCATAATTAAAACAATTGAAGATCCACTTACAGGAATTGTTAGAAAAAGGTTTCATCTGATCGAGTGTTTCTTCCTAGGGAGCTCCAATATTTTTTGTGAAGAAGAAAGATAGATCCCTCCAATTGTACATCGATTACAGGCAACTGAATAAAGTCATCATAAAAAATAAATATCCATTGTCTAGGATTGATGACATATTTGATCAATTGAAAGGAGCCAGCATAAAAATTGACTTGAGATTGGGTTATTATCAGCTTGGGGTAAAGGAATGAGATATGCCAAAGACTTCTTTTCACACTAGGTATAGGCATTATGAATTTGTGGTGATGCCCTTTGGCCTAACTAATGCCCCAATTATATTTATGGATCTGATGAACCATATTTTCCATCCATACCTATATTAGTTCGTGGTGATGTTCATTGACGACATCCTGATTTATTCTAAAACATCAGAGGATTATGACCAACATTTGAGAATTGTGCTCTAGACATTGAGGGATAAGCAGTTATATGCCAAATTAAGCAAATGTGAATTTTGGCTGAATGAAGTTACTTTTCTTGGCCATATGGTTTTAGTAGTGTTGGGTTTCGAAATAGTAAATAAAATATCGCAGCAGAACAATGGAAACCCACCACGGATCCAAGCGATCCAATTGATTCAATAAAAGGAGAAGTGTAACGATTACCAACCTCTTGTAGCGCAGATAAATCGAATTGTAGGTGCGATCTCATGCGAAATGACACCCTCTACCAGTATCCACACGCGAAAGCAACGAACAGAATCGCCCGGGGTGCTAGCTCCCTTCCTGGCGGCTAGGGTTTTTGTTATTCTCTCTCTAGAATCACACAAGAAAACGATTTTCTTTTTGCTTTTCTCTTAAGTGGCGGCTTGGTACTTTTTGCTTAATTCAGGTTTTATATATACATACCATATATATATATACAACTAACCTAACCCTAATTAAGAGAGAGAAAACGTAGGGCTCGTTTTAAAATAAGAAAAAATCTTATTTCTTACCTAAAACGATAATTATAATAATAATAATAATATTTATCTTAAATATTATTATTATCATCATTCTATTTTAAAATAAGAAATACCTTATTTCTTATCTTAAAAATAATAATAATAATGTAATGATAATATTTATCTTAAATATTATCATTATCATCATTTTTTTTTGTTTATTTCGAATTTTAATTTTTCACAAAATAAAATTCGAAATGCCCGAATTAACCCTTAGTCTATTCATTACATTCTATGTGTGCGACCCAATAGGTTCATATTATATTGGCAGTGGGTCTCAATCCCATCACGGGCCCACAAGTCATAAGTGGCCTCTAGCAAGACATTATGACTACCCAAATAATATGAATATCGATAATTCGATTTTAACCTAATAGAACATGTTATAATTCCTTTGTCACACGATATCTTGTTTGAACATAAGTCATGGTCCATGTCAAACTTATATAGTCCAAACATATAATTTCCCGATCACTAAGTAGACCGATAATATCAAATGATATTGATCACTCCATCAATTCATTTGAGCACGGCCATGCATTTCTCAGTCCTACTTATCGAGGGGCCCGACAGATATCTCTCTCATAAGAAAGGGACAAATTCCTTCTTGATTATTCACTATCCTCTACATGATTCTCATTATGTCCAATCATAATCTTTATAATTATCCGATTAAAGATAATGTTTGATTGTGTCAAAACATAATGTTCGTCATGTAGGATACTATGATAATCTCAGGTCTAAGGATTAATAACATAACTATTGTGAGATCACTAATGACATTGACCCATGTAGTGTCTCATTGTGGGTCTATCCAGTACTTTGTTCCCTAACAAGTACTTATAAGATTAATTCATATCATCATATATAATCATCCCATGATCATCAATTAAACTTATACTAGTCTTTATTTATCATCAATCATTTAACAATAAATAACTAGGGATAGTCAAAATAACATTAAATTGTTATTTACAAATATTATTATAATGTAACATGCCTACAATACAATAACATAAAGAAAACCCAATTTTATAAAATGAAATTTAACATTACATAAAGGCCCTAATGTTTGGCCTAGGGCACAACCACTAACAAGTAGATGGCATTAAGGTAGACCCCAAGAAAGTTAAAGCTATTCTTGAATCAAAGGCACCTAAAAATGTTCCAGAAGTTCACAATTTTATTGCTTTAGCTGGATACTATAGACGGTTTGTAAAGGGATTTTCTATGCTAGCTTCCCCACTCACTAAACTACTTCAAAAAAATGCCAAATTTGAGTGGACTGAGAAATGCCAGACAAGTTTTGAGAAATTAAAGGGTATGTTGATCGAAGTTTTTGTCCTTACATAGCCTATTTCGGGCAAACCATATGTTATCTATAGCGATGCCTCCAGGATTGGGCTAGGATGTGTGCTTATGCAGGAAGGCCAAGAGGTAGCTTATGCTTTTAGACAGTTAAAATCACATGAAAGAAATTACCCTACCCACGATCTAGAGTTAGCAACCATTGTGTTTGCCTTAAAGATATGTAGATATTATCTTTATGGGGAGAAGTGATACATCTATACTGACCATAAAAGCTTAAAATATTTACCTACATAGAAGGAACTCAACTGAGAAAAATAAGATGGTTGGAGCTTATTAAAGATTATGACTGTCTAATTGATTATCATCCAAGCAAAGAAAATCTAGTAGCTGGTGCACCTAGCAGGAAATATTTGATGGCATTGCAAGCTATGAAGGTGAAGTTCAATGTGGCTCAAGATAGAGTACTTGTAGCAGAAATGTAATTAAAACCAAATTGGCTTCAACAAGTGAAAATTGCTCAGAGGTAAAATGACAGGTTGGCCTCTATTATCTCTCATCCTTAAACACAAGTAGGTAAAAATGTTGAATTTTCTATTGTCCATGACGATTGTCTGTACTATAAAGGTAGTATATGTGTACTAGATGATGTAGAATTGGAGAAAAGTATCTTGACTGAAGCTCACAATAGTCACTATACTATGTATCCAGGTAGTAATAAAATGTATCAGAAGTTGAACAAATCTTACTGGTGGCTTGGAATAAAGAGAAAAATAGCAGATTTTATGACTGAATATCTCATATGTTAGTAGGTAAAAGCTAAACATCAAGTTCCTTTAGGGTTGTTCCATCCCATCATCAAACTAGAGTGGAATTGGGAGCGAATTACTATGGATTCTATATCTGGATTGCCATTCATCAGGAAGCAGCATGACTCCATTTGGGTGATAATGGATAGGATGACTAAGTTAGCCCATTTTTTTCCAATGAGATCAGACTTTTTCCTATCCATGTTGGCATAAACCTATGTGAATGAGATTGTGAGACTTCATGGTGTATCTATTTCTATAATTTCAGATAGCGATCCACGATTCACTTTCAGGTTTTGGCAAAAACTTCAAGAAGCTTTGGGGATCCACCTAGATTATAACACAGCTTTCTATCCATAAATAGATGGTCAATCCGAGTGGGTGATACAGATATTTGAAGATATACTACGATGTTATGTGCTTGAATTTGGCAACAAATGGGAGAGATACCTTCCACTAGTAGAGTTTACCTATAATAATAGTTATCAATCTAGCATTAAAATGGTGCCATATGAAGCACTATACGGGAGAAAATGCAGAACACCCTTATGTTAGACTAAGTTAAGTTAAAGCAAACTAATAGGACCTGATTTGATTAAAGAAATTGAAGAAAAAGTGAAGTTGATTTGAGATAACTTAAAAAGCAGCAACCGAACGATAGAAATCATATGTAAATTTGAAGTGAAGGCATATAAAATTCAATGTGGGAGTAAAGTGTTCTTAAAGGTTTCACCATGGCGGAAGGTTTTTCGATTTGGTAAAAAAGGTAAGCTCAGTCCGAGATTTATCGAACCTTATGAGATAATTCAGTGTGTGGGACTAGTGGCATACAGGCTGAAGCTACCTTTTAAATTGGAAAGGATCTATGATGTATTCCATATTTCCATGCTACGTAGATATCATTTGGATCTTTCTCACATCATTACATCAGAAGAAATCCAGTTGAGAACTGATTTATCTTATGATGAAGAACCAGTGAGAACTTTGACATGAGAAATTAGGCAATTATGAAATAAATAGATTCCATTAGTTAAAGTGTTTTGGACATGCCACAATGTAGAAAAAGACACTTGGAAACCTGAAGAAATAATGAGGAAACAGTATCCACACTTATTTAGTCCAGGTAAATTTCGAGGATGAAATTTTTTAGTAAGGGAGTACTATAACACCCTAAATTTGTATTTATCATGTAAAGTATGATGTAGAGTATAAATAATTATCCTAGGATAAATTTCAGAGGAATCAGAGTTGAATAAGATAGGAAAGTGGGACCCAGTGTAAATGTTAAACGTGCTCGGGCTATGATAATCCGAGGATGGGTGATTCGATGGACAGTTTATCCTAATAGTAGTTTATGAAAATAAGTACTAAATGGAGTTCAATGGTAAAATTGGAGTCCAAAACGAGCTTAGATTGACCTTTAAATAGGACAAAGAAGTTTTAACTCGGTACCATAAAAAGGATTGATCAAAAGTTTAATCGAACTTTGAAGTAGTGTATTGACCTTAAAAAAATAATCTGATTGCATAATTATGTTAGTAATAACCTATATGGTTTGTTAGAAGTAAAAAATAAGTGTTTTGGCAGTTTTTGAACTTCAGATTTCAGACTGGCTTTACAGGCAGACGAAGCTAGAAGTATATCAAAATGATATTGGAATGGGCTGAAATTTTATCCACGTGTTATAGGATATCCCATGACATGTAGAGAAAAATTTTAGGCAATTCTGACATTGGAAATGAAAATTCAATAATCAGGATGTAAAATCGAGATCGGGTTAATTGGGAGGTTAAATTTTAGAATTTTGGTCAAATGAGAACATGAGAGTCATTAATTGAATGTTATAATCTGGTACAAGCAAGCTTAGAGTAGTAGGATGAGCATAAGTGGGTGTATGAGTGACATGTGGCTTAATTTTTAGATTTAATAGTAAATGGATGAATACTAGCCATTCATTTCACATATATATAGGCCCCCTATAAATAGCTAGAAATGTCTGGAAAACTCAGCAAAAATACAGCAGCTTCTATACTTTTCTTATGAAATCCAAACCACCATTTCTCACTCCCCTCTCCTCTATTTTTGCTCACCTAAGCTCGCTCTCTCTTTGAATTTTCAACCAAAATATAATCCTCATAATTAGAATTTCATCCTTTTTAGCCTAGAAAAGAGTTTGCATCAAAAGGGAGCCAAGAATTTGGGAAATAAGGTAATAAAATTTAAGTGGAATTTTGTGACTTTGTGAGTTCTAGATAAAATTAGAGGGGGAAATTAATATAAGCATGTAGAGAATAATTAGAAGAAGGGTATAGTAGCTTTAGATTGCTTAAAATTGCAACTTAATCTCATAATTTTTGTCCTTGTATTTTCGGCCAAAGGAGGAAAATAAGAAGAAGAAAAGGCTAAGAAAAGCAAAGGAAATGAAAAAGAAGAATAGGTGACTTCCAAGCTAAATAAAGGTTAGTGGATGCAATTTACCTTTAATTTCACTAATTTAGTTGAATTATTCTCAAATATTACATTATGTAACTATACCTAAAGGCATGAAAGTGTAAAATAAACTAATATAATCCAATATAATGATGAAATAGAGTAATACAAACATAAATTGGTGAAGAAATTAAAGTGGAAAAAATGGAACCATGTATGGCCAAATTATGTACTCTAATTTATCATATAAAAATTTGATGTGTAATAAGGTATTTAATTGTAATTAAGCAATTCAAGGTATGAGAAAGACAATAGAATTAATTAGAATGAAAAATAATTAATGTACTTAATTATGTGCATGTGTACATAATGATGAATGAGAAGATAATTTAACAAATTCAATGTAAATTTAGTGTAAATTGGCATATTTATGATTAAAGTGAATGTAGAAATGTAAATGACATGTAAATGGGTGAGAAACATGATGTATGTGAAAGAACATCATGTGACCGAATGATGTATATGGTGTTTATTGCATGTATTAATTTATTTCTCATAATAATAAACCTATATAAGAAGAATATATGGTTAATAAGTTTATATGAATGCAAATGACACATAAAGTAATTATTATGGTATGACAAAAATAAATACTAGTGCAAAAATGTAGTGACAAATGATAATTGATATTGTCCTTAGTGAACAGTGGATAATCCATGACCTCAGGATAGAATGGCTAGCCATAGGAGCATATACATTGTGGTTTTGGCATGATTTGATTGAAAGTGTACAGTGAAAAAGTGATTTATTGTTTAGCTGGCTCATTATTCAGTGTCCTGGAGAACCGAATCGTACCCTAGCTGTACGGTCACTTTAGGAGATTTATGCAGTATATGGCACTGGAGAACCACATCATACCCTGGCTATATGGTCACTCTAGTCTATTGGATTCCTCGTCCCGTTTATTTGGTTCGAGGATTTCTACTCATGTCAACTAGGGGTAAAATGGTAATTTTATAAGAAAAACGGAATAAAAGAATAATTACAATAATTTGGATGTCATAAATGTGAATAAATAATAAATAAAGTGAAAAATAAGATTTATAAATCAAGTAAGGGTAAAATAGTAACTAAGCGATAATTTAAATGTAAAATGATAATTTGAGGTCAAAGAAGTAAAGAGTGAGGTTAAAAAAGTTAATTGGACCAAAAATGGCAAAATCGTAAATAAAATGAAATTTAGGGACTAAACTGTAATTTGCCACCTTAGAAAAAATTTGAGGGATTAAAATAAAATTTATGCATTTGAATTAAATTAAAAGTCAAAGGAAGTTAAATGGGTCAAAATTAAGGTCAAATTGATAAAAATTGAGAAAAAGTCAACTTTAAGGACTTAATTGAAATTCTTCACAAACTTTTGTAAATAAATGAAATTTAGTGAAGAAAATTGTAAATAAGGCAATTAAGAGTAAATTATGGTATAAAAAGAATAAATTTTGAATTAATTGCTAAATAAAATTTTGAATGGCAAATTCGTAAATTATGCTTAAATTAGGAAACGAAATAATTTAGTGAAATTTTATGTAAGTTCACCCACCACTAAGCAATGAGGTTGCTTAGCATGTGATTTTGTTTTAATTGCGTACAGGGACAAGTACACTGGTTGAAGAATTCCAAAACTGAAGATGTGGCATGGCATATATTTTTGAGGGGTTAAGTTGAATATGTAATTAGAAATATGTTGTATTATATGTAATAGTATATATATATATATATATATATATATATATATATATATAAAACCAATGTGGCATGTAAATTAAATAGTCTTATATACTTAGTAAAATTTATACACGTGAATGTGTGATTGAGGTGTTTGCGAGTGAGATTGAGATTGATTTAGAAGTGTTGAGATTGTTGGTTGTTGTATTGGAGTTAGGGATGAATATTGGGAGTGTAATTTGAATTTTTATAGGTTTGGATAGCATGATTTTAAGCTGTCATGCTGGCGAAAATTTATTTGAAAAGAATAAAAAATTTAATAATACTAAAAAAAAGTGTACCACATTTACTTAAAATATTGGGAATTGAGTGAACAAAGAGTATCACATTTACTTAATCCTCTCATTTGACTTTTATTCAACTTTTAAAACTCTCCTGAGGTGCTCAAGATTTAGAAATTGCATGGTATAGCTAAGAAATTTATGCAATTTCACAGACCAAGATAAAACATACCTATCTCCTATTCAGCTCATATTTTGAATGAAAAATAAATTTCTAAAGTTGACTTCAAACCCATTCATAGTTGAGAATAACTAGGATAAAGTAAAATTTCAAATTGAAAGTAAATTAATTAGAAGCAATTATGTCAAAATTTTGGACACAACTTGGCAAGATCAATTAAACTTAAGGCACAAATTGCTTTAATTGAAAATACTCCCTATATTTAGGAAAAGAATTATGATGTGGCAGTCATTATGAACGCATTAGGGAGACAGTGACCCTTGAATTGAATTTGACCAAAAGGGATGAGGCCGTAGCAATTGTCTTAGATGCAATAGGGAAATAGCGATCCCCGAGCTCCCATTCGGGAAAGGGAGATGGTCTTTGAATCTGAGATTGGTGAAAGGTTACTATTGCAACAATCTTCCTAAATGCATTAGAGAGGTAGTTGTGATGTGTATCGAACCTCATTCTACATTTGGTATACTCTTGGAAACCTACTTTTAGGGCTCAAGATCGAATGAGGTTCGCTAGACTCATGAAAGCCAATCGCTTCGTGATGAATCAGGATTCAACTAGTATGTAATACACTCAAGCCTCTAAAAAGGCATGAGACAGTACACTGGAGTATCCCAATCCATTTACTAACAGCTGACTTATGAGGCATTTACTGAGCATCACAAGGCAAATTATTCTAGGAGTCATCACCCAATAGAACATTGAAAAAGTGATTTCAATACCTTCTGAAACCAAAACTAGAGAGGGTCTAGATTTTACTCCTATTGATACCTTTAGTTAATGTTATATAAAAGAGTTTTAGTAATTAATATATTATATCTTTTTTCTCACATGAATTATTATGCTAGAAATAAAGATGCACTCAAGCACGTTGGGAAGCGATAAAGCATGCACATCGAAAGCTGTAAAGCATTTAAGAATAAATGTAAAAGTAAATTCATACATAAATTGAAGAATTAATTGATTTCATTTAAATAAGGACGTTGGTCCTCACATGGATATTTACAAAAGCCATAATTTTGGGTGTATCTTAGATAAAAATGGGATAATTGATCCCTCATGGCTCAAAAGGAAGAAATTATGTTAATTAGTTAATTTGAAGTAGAAACTATTTGGTGAGCTTTTAATTTATCGTTCGAAAATCCATTTATGTGCGACAAATAAAAAATACTAAAAAACAATGAGATAAGTAAAACATGCATAAATCAGGCTATTGATTGATTTGGAAATGTTGGTTCCCTCATACATATTTATGAAATTCTTTGGTGTGATTTTTGGAATAAAATAGGATATTGGTCCAGTTTATGAGAAAAATTCAATTTAATTAAATAGAAAATATTTTATGCGTTATTTTTAATTAAAGCATGCAAAAAACTATTATTACTAATTATTACATATTTTCGAAAAATAAAAGGAAAATTAAATATAGGCCCAAAATAATAATAAACAAGAAAATAAATCCTAAGCTAAGTTGTTTCGCCTTATTCTCCAATCGGACGATGCACAAGTGGGTTATGTGCATTTAAAGAACAGAGAATAATAATGAAAATTAGTTAATAATTAATTGAATAAAATAATAGATAATGATAAAATGCAATAATTAAATTAGTAGATGAAATTGATTTAATAATAGCAACAATGATAATAATATGCTAATATTAATAATAACAATTGATAGTTGTGGATTTTAAGTATATTCTAGTATGGTTTATGTGTTTATTTGAGTTAGTTTAGTGTTGTTTTAGTTGATTTAAGTTTAAATAATTTTAATTTTTGTTTTTAGGTTTAAATGTGAGTTTTGATTTCTTTTAGGGCTTATTTGAAAGAAAAAAGAAGTTAATTGAAGAAAGGAGAAAAATTGGAGCAATTATGCGAAAAAAGAAGAATAATTTCAGGTTTAAGAGGCTGATCACTCGGCTGAATGAAGCTAGTCACTCGATAGAGTGCCCAGTTCACTCTCCTTAGTGATCGGATCACTCACCTAAGGTAAAAAGACCACTCACCCAAGTCAGATGCTTCTTTCTCCAGCAAGTAGTAGCTCTCCAGAGTGCCCAAGGCCACTCTTCAGAGTGAGCAAAGAGAAAACATGAATTTTAACTTCCTATTTGGGTGGAACTCTTTTTCAACTTGGTTTAGGAAGTTTATTAAGGTAAAAATTTCTTATTTGAAGCCTATAAAAGGAGTTTGAAGACACCAAAGCAAAGGAGAGATAGTTGATAACCTCTTAAATACGAATTTACTTGGTATTCTTTACTTTTTCTTAGATTAATAGCTTAGAGGTTGAAGTTTTTCTTTGTTTCTCTCTATAGAGTCATCAAGGAAGCTTCTTTACTTTATGTTCTTATGTTTTCTTTTTAATTTTGCTTTATTTTTCAAGATAAAGAGTGAGTAGTTCTTTTTACTTTTTCTACAGGATACTTAAATCTTGGACTTTATATTGTAATGCAAGTTTGGTTATTTCTTGATTTTGTGCAAAATCTTATCTTTAGTTAGCTATAATTTTATTATTCACTTATTTTAATTAATGGTGGATGATTGATGTATGCATGACTATTGGTTTACATGTTCTTAGGTTGGTTTATTGGTATGAATGCACGATTATATTCTAAGTTAAGGTGTAATTATGTGTTCATAATGATAAATTAGGATTAAGAAGAGTTAAAACCAAGAATAGGTGAAAGTTAAATTTTCTTGCAAAAGAGTTTAATAGACATATAAGAGGTTAAAATTAGATTTTTATGCTAAGTGTTAGATTATTCATAACAAGAGAGGTTTAATGCTTAGAATGATATTCTTGTTTAAGATATCTTGCCTTTTTCATCTGATTTCTTCATGATCACTTGTGTTCTCTTTTTGAATAATTCGTTGCAATAAGAAGTTATGGTGGATAGTCCTTTAGTGAAATTTTTCTTTAATATTGATTGTTGCTTAGCTACTTTTATTTAAGCTTTAGTTTAATTGGATAAGTTTGTAATTGCTTGCCTGAGTTTTATTGTTTTCGGTTATTTAGAATTATGTTTTTAGTTTAGTTAAACCTTTATCATTGCAAACTTGGGATTTCTCTTCTCTCACACATATAAGTTCATTCTAAAAATCTAAAATCTTTCACACTTGCACAAGCTTCCCTTGGGTTCAATATTCAGGATCTTAATTTTATTTTTCTATATTACTAGTCGATCTAATACACTTGCTTGACATCGATCAAGTTTTTGGGACCGTTGTCGAGGAAGCATTGGCATATGTTATTTACTTTAGATTTTCCAATGGATTCTATGTGTTTCTTTTCTTCGCTTCTCTATTTTTATTTAATTTATTCCTTTATTTTTGCAGGTGTCAATAGTTCATAGTAAGAAATAGGAATAGGCCTATTTTGCCCACTAACCCTGAAATTAAAAGGACATATCATTGGATTAGACAAATTACGAGCCAACATGAATCTAAAAGATCAAAGGATAAGTGAGGACCCACCTCGTAATGAAAATAATCCACCTCTTATAGATGATCCACCACCAAGGATAGAAGGACAAGGCATAAATAACCAATTTCAAGGGAATGGATTTAGATCTAGAACCATTAGAGATTATGCTATCCTTAGGTGAAATAAAGAGCATAGAACCATTAGGATACCTCATAACCAACCCTTTGAGATAAAATCCACTACCATCACTATGGTACAAAAAAATTATTTTTTGGGTTCGAAGATAGAGGATCCAGTTCATCACTTAGATATGTTTTTAGAAATTAGTGACACCATGCAAATCCTAAACGTATCAATTGATGCCATTGGAAAGGTGTAAAGAAACTAATATTGTTATTAATTAGGAAAAATGCCACTTTATGGTAAGAGATGGAATAGTTCTAGGGCATAAAATCTTCAAAAAGAGAATTAAGGTGGATAGAGCAAAAGTAGATGTAATTGATAAATTACCTCCCTCAACTAGTGTTAGAGGTATAAGAAGTTTTCTTGATCATGCTAGTTTTTATCTATTGGAAATTATCGGTTACATACATCACATGTATAAGCGGAAATTAAAATTTTTAACCAATAGATATGATCTTGCCATGAATTTACAATATAAATATTAATGATAATAAGAAAAATCACCTTTGATTTTTGTTGAACAGTTGATTTTCCTTCTCACTGGGTTATCGCAAACCACAATGTCCAAAATAGAACACCTCTAATAAGTAATCCACACTAGAGAAGGATCAAATGAATCAAGATTGATGGAGTTACAAGGTTGGCTGAAATTCCTTGATGCTAGCAAGGAATGAAGGTGGTGGCTAGGGTTAGAGAAATGAGAGAAAATTTTCTTTTCTCTTAATGTTCACTTAACCCTAAATCCCTTTAACTTGGATTTTTACAGCTAGGTTAAAAATCCAACTTCATAATGGGATTGGGCTCTTTAAAATTGCTGAAAAAATATTAAATGGGCTTCTGAAATTATTAATAATTTATTTGGGCTCAATTAAATCCAATTTAAATCCTTTCATAAAGGACTATGCACAAAACCCATAAACTAGGCTCTTTATGCATACACTTAAATTTAATCACCCAAATGAATTCCAAATCCATCCAAATTAAATATGTAGGCCCCATAATACTTATGAAATATATTTAATTATCTTGATCCAAGAATTAGGCCTTTAAGGCCTTCTATATGGTTTTGGCATGTAACCCTTCCTCTAGAGGGTTTCTGTGCCAAAATCAATTCTCTAGGCCTCTTTAATTTCTTCAATGGATCTATTAATTATTATATCAGCCATATAACACTTATAGTCCAATAATAATTAATTATGAAATACAATATTTCAATTAAGTCCATTTTTCAGAATATTTCTAAAAAGTTCTGCGAATAATTCTACTTGATTATAATTAATTAAACTCTTTAATTAATTATTCTCTTATTCATTTCTCTTCTCCCATAATAATATCAAATATTATTATCCTTATCATTTTACCATTTTATCCTTTACTCTATATGTGTGTGACCTACTGGGTTCCTGTCCATATTGGCGTATAATATGTAATTATGAGTTCTATTCAAAACTCATATGATTTAAACTTCTTTAAATCCTTTTATCAATCCTTTATTGATATTTATAATACACTATTATACAAATCATGAGCGGCCTCTAGCTAGGCATCATGACTATCCAAATGTCAGGAAAGTCAAGTGATTTGACTGTACCCTTCCATAGAAATAGTTACCGTGTAATTACTACTTTCACCACTCTTATGTCAATTAGATTCTGAGTATGGATTTCTGTCAACTCATATAAATCTAATTATGTATGTTCTATTAATTTAACCATTGTTCCCAAAATGTCTTTCATGGATCCCTATCCATCTTGGCCTATTACTTTGGCCAGAAATTCTCTAAACAAGGCAATTATAGAATCATGAGAGATAACTTCCCTTAATAAATCTGGGATGGTGAATCCTTTATCGATTACTCAACTATATTCAAGTAGGTCATGATATACCCAACCTCCTAACTATGTTTACTTCCAATTGGAAGTAATCAGTTATAGAGTCAAAGTATATCACTTGCTACTTAAGATAACCTTGGTGATCTCAAGTCTAAGGATACTTGCACAACCGCTATGAAGTGATTCCTCACTGAAATAGATTTAATATCCATGTGAGGATTCTCTTTATAGGACTCTAATGAACTTGTTCTTCTAACAAGCATCCACATGTTAGCTTTGATTATCTTCCATAATCATAGTTATGAGAACCACTACTTGAACCATTTAAGAAGCATAACATGTGGTGGTTTGTCCGAATTAACAATGTCCTATCTTGTTAATTCTATGACTAGGGATATTTAGATATTAACACATTTGCATGCAATAGACATCTCATATCATGAACACTTTCATGATTGCCTTTGCACTGTATTTATAATATCTAGGACTTAATTTATTAATTTAAGATTTACAAACTCATGTATTTAAACATAGCACTTATAAATGAATGATGCCTTTTATTAAGAATATGAATTCATACATATGAAATACATCTCGTTTACATGGGCTTTAGGGCATACTGGCTAACATTATTGTCGGTTTATTAAGGATTTTTTTAAAATAGCTAAATCACTTTCTAATTTGTTGATAAAAGATATTGCATTTAACTTTGATAATAAGTGTTTGTAAGTGTTTAAATTGTTAAAGCAAAAGCTAATCATGACACCGGTTATAGCATCACCGAATTGGAGCATACCTTTTGAAATTATGTGTGATGCTAATGACTATGCAGTGAGAGCAATTTTAGGCCAGCGAAGGGAGAAAGTTTTTCATACTATCTAATATGCAAGTCATACATTCACTGATGCTCTAGTGAATTACACAACCACGAAGAATGAGTTATTGGCAATTGTGTTTCCCTATGAAAAATTCAGACCATATCCCTTTAGTTCCAAAGTCATGGTGTTATCGGATCATGCAACGTTAAGGCACCTTTTTACTAAAAAGGATTCCAAACTAAGGCTTATTCAATAGGTTTTGCTAATACAAGAATTTGATGTAGAGATCAAAGATAATAAAGAAGCTAAAAATTTTGTAGGTGATCATCTATCTAGATTGGATCATACTAATATTAGAAAGAGAGAAATTTTTTATTTATTTTTCGTTGAACATATTTGTGGTATTTATGCTTGTGAAAATTTGATTTCTTAGTATGCTAATGTTGCTAACTTTCTTACATAAGGTTATCTTCCAAAGGATTTTATTTGGTAACAAAAGAAAAAGCTTCAAGCAGATGCAAGACATTATCTTTGGGATGACCCATATTTAATTAAAATTTATCCAAATCAAATACTTAAAAGATATGTTCCGAAGGAAGAGCAAGAAGATACAATGAGATAATGCCATTGAGGAAACGTTAGAGATTACCATGGACCTAATTGTACGGTACAAAAAAATCATCAATTGGATTTCTTTTTGCTTACTCTCTTTGTTGATGTTAAATCTTTTATTGAATTATGTGATAGATGTCAATGAGTAGGAAATATCTTTAAGAGGGATGAAATGCCTATGAATAATGTGCTAGAAGTAGAAATTTTTGATGTTTGGGGTATTGGTTTTATGGGGCTGTTCCCAAATTCATTTAGGTTTGAGTATATCTTAGTAGTTATGGATTATGTAAGGAAATGGGTAGAGTCAATAACTACTAGGACATATGATGCTAAAGTTGTACTTGAATTCATTCGGAGAAATATTTTCACTAGGTTTAGAGCACCAATAGCTATTATAAGTGATAGGAGCAAGTATTTTATCAACCATAAATTCAGAATATTGCTTTAGAAAATTTAGTGTAAGGCATAAGATAACAACCCTATATCATTCTCAAGCAAATAGGTAAGTAGAGATGTCTAATATAGAATTGAAATCAATCTTAGAAAAGATAGTTAATAGCGTTAGAAAAGATTGGTATCAAAGCTTAGATGAGGTTCTTAATGCCTATAGAATAGCATACAAGATCCTTATATGCATGTCACCTTTTATGATAGTTTTTGGAAAAGTATGTCATTTACTGATCAAATTAGAGCATAAAACATATTAGGCTATAAAAATGCTTCATCTTGATTTGAGTTATGCAGAAGATAAGAGAAAGTTATAGATCAATGAATTAGAGGAGTTTTGGCAATAGTCATATGAGAATGTAGCTCATTATAAGGAGAAGACAAAGCATTGGCATGACAAGAAGTTACATTCAAAGGAATTTGCTCCCGAGATGATGGTGTTGCTGTATAGTAGTCGGTTGCAGCTATTTCCAGGAAAGTTGAAGTCTAGATGGGTTGGACCATATCAAGTTTTGTCTAGTAATGAATTTTTAGTGGTGACAATTAAGAATCTAAGAGATGGAGGTGAGTACAAAGTGAATGGCCATTGGCTAAAAGCTTATCAAGTAGGGAAAAAAGAGGTTGCTAAGGCAACAATGGTACTTCGAGACTACTAAGAGTGTTTACAAGTTTAGCTGAGGACTTTCTAAACTCAGAACTATTCTCTTTTACTCTTTATAACTTAGCTTTCAATTGGTGTGTCATTTTCCTTTACATGTTGTTTTTGTGTTTTAGTGTGTTTTCTAGTTTAGTTGTTATTTTGGTTTAGTTTATTTTAATTTTGGGCATTGATTAATGAATAAAAGGCATGTGTGTTTAATGGTTGAGTTTAACATGATTTTGACATCAGCTAAGTGCTTTATGAGTGTTCATGAGTTTCAATAAGTTAGAATGCATGATTGAGTAAGGAACTTAAGCATAATTAAGGAGCAACAACTTTTAATAAATTGGAATGCATGAGTTATGATTATATGTTTAGAATGAGCATGAGTTATGTGACATAAGTGTATGAATGGATTGAGGTTTATGAGGTTTTATATTGAGATTTGACACTTAGATTAAGATAATTTGGTGGTAAGTTAGTTCATCTAAGTATAAGAAAGGTTTATGCATGGTATTTAAAGCAAGAAAAAATTAAGTTTAGGGTAGCATTGGGTCACTTGGCCAAGTGGCACCACTCACTCATCTGAGTGCCCCTTTGCCTTCCCTTCTTGTCTTTTAAAATTTGCACAATACACACTAGCACCTTATCACTCGGCTGAGTGGCACTACTCACTCAACTGACTGGTCCATTTTAAAAACCCCCATGATGAAATTCGACCTTCATTTGCTTCCTCACTCATCCACCTCTTCTTTCACTCTACCACAAGCACAAAAATCACTCTCCCGAGCAATCTTGATTCAAGTTTGTTTTTCTTCAAAATTTCTTGCTAATTTGCATCAAGTAAGTGAGTTATAACTTAATCTTTTCATTATACATTTGATTTGTTGTTTAAATTGGCTTAAATGTATGCTAGCTTGGGTTGATTTCATTTCCAATTGTAAGGCTTAATTGTTGTTGTTTATGCTTTTCTCTTATATTGTGCTTGTTGGTTGTTTGGCATAAATGCCTGATTTCCATTTTGGTGGAATTTAAAGATCATATTGACTTTAATCTTGCTCTTGAAATGTGTGCACACTAAGTGTTTGATGAAATGCTTGAATGATTTAATTTCACAATTTGGCTTGAAAATTCTTAGTTTATATCATTCTCTTGTGTTCTTAATCCATCATTGCTCTCCCCAATGCCATTTGCACTTTAATTTCAATGTGAATATGTCAGGATTCATGTTATTCATATACCTTTAAATGGATTAATGTGAGTATTTATCTTTCTTGGATAGTCACTTGTTGTTGTTCAAATTCCATACTATATTTGGTATTTGAGATATATCATGTTGCCTTTCCATCCTTCTAAGAGCACTTATACTCACTTTGTTCATTAAATTTGTTTACAGCATGGCATTTATCTTGTGCAATATTGGTATCATACTTGTTTATTCCTTTTGGAATCATGCTTAAAGTTTTAAATATTGCTCACTCATTTGTACTCTTTTGTTTTGTGTAGTGACCCCTAAGAAAGCTAAACGGGATGAAGCTTCAAGCACTTCCAGGTTCCATTTCCCAAGATATGTGAATAAGGCAAAATGCTCACGTTATAAGTAGCACTTATGTCAAGCCAACGTACTTGAGTGAGCTCTACTTGGATATAAATAAGGAAAATTTATGGAATTAAATATGGTCTTTGATCTAAATCATTGAATGAGAGGAGTTTATGAATCATAAGCCCAAAGTTTACCCAGAACTCGTAAGAGATTTCCTTTATTCTTTTGAGTGCTACTTCAAAGGCAAGGGGATCTTGGCACTGTAGGCTTCAAGTTAGGAAAGAAGGGATACACAATGGATTTTCCTACTTTTTTAAAGCATTTAAAATTTCCCAAAACTGCCATTAGCGAGTTCACTATTGCTTTTAATAGAGAGAATTGGGAAATTGTGCGAACCTTATAAATCTGAAACCATGGAAGGGTGGTAAGATCAAGGCTCACTCTCTAAAAAATCATGCACTTGGAGTTCTTCATAGGTACTTTTCTTATAATGGCCTCAACACCAGGTCAGACGTAAACAATACTTTCCGATGGTGACTAGTGCTTTTAGGGCCGGAAAAAACACTCGAAAGTCAAAAATATTTTATTGGACCATTGAAAAGTATTGGTCATGATGAGTCCGGGGTTGAAATTTGAAGTGAAATTAAGGTCAAATAAACCTCTAAAGGTCAAAAATACGAAAAAGGTAGCAAATCAATTTTCCTGGTAAGGAATGTAATATAATTTTGCATAAATAATTAAAAATAGTAAACAAATTCCAAAAATTGCTAGATTTTGTATGCCTATAAAAATTTTTGTGTAGAATATTTTAGTGATGAGAATGAAATTTTTCGGTGACACCGGCAGTTGTCGAATCGGACCGATAAGTTTGAATCAGATCGATAACAGACTCCGATTGAACCAAAAATTTGCGTGCTAGCTATTTTTGATGTGATAAGAGTGATGAAATTATTTTTGGAGTGATTTGATGGTTGAAAGAGAGAGAAATTTGATTGGACCTTTAGGGGCCTAAATTGGGCCTTTAGAGTTAATTGGCCAAAGCCCATCATTTTGGCCCAATTTTGGGCCCATGGGAGAGATATATAAGAGCCAAAAATTTAGAAAAAACTCCAAAAATTGGCTCATCTTCTTCCTTACTCTCTTTGGCAGAATATACCTTTTATTTCCTCTCTCTCTCTCTTGCTTCATAACCACTCAAGATCTCTCATAAATCCCAACTTAGGATTTATTGTTGCATCCATCTAGATCACTAAAATAGATTCACTTGATTGATTTGGGCAAAGGAAGTGAAGAAAACAAAGAAAGAAAGAAAAAGGGGTAAGCTGGATCTTGAGAATTTTAGTATTTTAATTTGATTCTTTAATGTTTTTTCATAGATTTTGAGGTGCGGATGTTGATTATGAGCTTGGATTTTTCATTTGAGGACAAAAAAATAAGAAAAACTAAGGTTGAATGACCGGCCTATGTAGGTGGTGAAGAAAGATGGAGTGTTTCAAAGGAGAAAGGCGAGGGAAAGGAAGCTTAAACTCCCTAATTCAAGAGAAAATTGTAAGTGACTAATTAATCTTTACATTTTCTAAGTTTATGAATTTTTCTCAATTATATAACTAGGATAAAAATGTTTAAAGTGATTAATTGATGCAATTATGTTAAGATAATTGTAATTAAGCTAGAGAACATATGAATGGAAAGTGAAAATGAAAGAAAGAAAAATTTTTAGGATGGAAAGTAATGGTGGCCGAAATTTTTAGTAAGAGAAAATCGTGAGAAAAATGCAAATAAATAATATATGTTAGCTTAAAATAATAGTAGACTTGATAATTAATGTTCATGAATATTTAGAGAATATTTGGAATTTATTTGAAAATTTTTAAGATTATGTATAGTGTATGTATATAATGAAAGTGGTGAATTATAGTGAATTAAGTGATTATTTTGATGAAAAATGACAATAAATAATAAATAATGCATAAATAAATTTTATTGGCATTTATTGGATTTATTGGAATTTTATTGAAATTTTAATGTTAATGTGTATAGTGAAAATAATTGAACTATTGGTTAATAATTGCATAAAAATGTTGAAAAAGATTAAATTATATAAGATTAAATTATAGTTAATGAAAAAGAATTAAAAAGTCAATCGATAAATATTTTGAAAATTAAAAGGATTTATAAAGTAATTATTACTGTGCCTTTAGAATTAGTCTGGCAGTAAAAACTAGTTCTGGATATAGTTTGCTAGCCATAGGAACACCCTTTATCGCGGTGCAGGTCATGGCGACTTGCTTTGCTATGGGTAGGATCATTGATCTCCATAGCTTAAGTGTTAAAGGGAAAGTAAAAAGTGCAGTATTATGAGAATGGTTCCTTGGAAATCATTTCTCTTTTTAGTGGGGCCCGTGGGGTCCATGTTCCGAATATCCGGTCTGAGATTTTCTGCTCGGTCTGTACTAGAGGCATAATGGAAATAAATTGATAAATAAGTGAAAAGACAATGAAAAGAAAGAAAAGAAAGTGAAAAATGATCAAAATGAAAGAAAAAGAAAGTTTAGGGGCAAAATAGTAATTTTTTCCAAAAGTGTAAAAAGCAAGTAAATTAATTAAAAATTGCATAAATAAAGATAAAATAGTCAGATAATAGTTAAATTGTTGAGAAAATGAATTTTATTGTCAATAGGGACTAAAATGTAATTTTACTTATAAATGACAATTTAAGAGTATAGAAATATAAAATATTTCAATTATTAGTTTAAAGAACAAAAATTAAGCTTATAAGGGCAAAATTGTAATTATGCGTTTGAAATGAATAATCTTATAGAATAAATTAAAATTAATGTTTTGAAATAATAGTAAATGATTTTATAATTATGTTCGCATATATGTTAACATATAAGAATAAAAATGAAAATGTTAGGAAAGGTATCGATTATTAGTTACCACTGAGCATGTCGAGTGCTCAGCGTGTAGTTTTTACTACACGCAGCAGGTCAGTAGGAGCTAGAGCAAGAATACACTCTAAAGGACTTCTTTTAGGATGCTCAAGTTGTTTAAATTTTTGGCATGTATATATATGTGTAAACTTTACTTGGATGTGTAATGTAAACCTGAAGTTATTTTTTTTGTAATCTGTGTTGGGTTGCGAATGAAATGGAATGGATGTCAGTGAATGGATATAGTTGATATTATTAATTGTTGTGTCTCTGAGAGGCTGTGTGGTTTGTCTGCATTTTAGGGGGCTAGTACTATGTACACCCGTTATATTGTAAAAATTTTATTAAATACATAGTGAATTGGGACAGTTATAAGTCGTCAACGATTTATTTTTAAATTAGCTAAAGCATGCTAATAAAGTATTGAAACATAAAGATTAAGTTGGAAAAAAAAATTTCGGTCTGCGGTACACCGGTAGAGCATTAGGAGGGATAAGAGTGTTACATTTTGTGGTATCAATGCAATGATTTAGACGGTTCTAAGATCTGAGTGAGTGCAATGTTTGATTTAAATTATTTATATACATGCCAATTGTTATTTTGAGAAGTTAATTTGGAATTAATGTATTCTTGCTCCATTCTATTTTATAGTGAAAAGATGTCTAGTAAGCCGAGCCGTGAGGCTGGAGATGATAGGAGTGAGGCCTCAAGTAATATGGGGCAACAGGAGGTTCCAGAACAGCAGGAACCTCCACCAGTGTTGCCTCCTCCTACTCCTCCTCCTCAGCTGAATTTTCTCAATCTGATGTTTGATTACATCCAACAGCGACTTCAGGCTGCACAGGCTCAGGCATCGCCATCAATGATTTAGGTTTAGCCGCCTAGTCCACCTAAGAGGAAGCCTATATTAGAGCAATTGAAGAGATTGGGAGCTAAAGATTTTTCAGGTCAGGATCCATTTACGCGAGCAGCTGTAGAAGCATGGTTATTCAAGATAAAGAGATTATTTGAGATTACCCACAGCCCATTGAAGGAGAAGTTTGAGGGAATCACTGCTTTGCTGTAGGGTTCAGCGTTTGTATGGTGGGACTCAGTCAGGCGACACACTCCTACAGATCAGTTGAATTGGGAGTTCTTCATTGATCAGTTTGAGAAGAAGTATATTGGGGCTGAGTACAAGATTTCTATGCAGGACGCCTTCTAGAGATTAAGACAGGGGAATCGTTATGTGGTAGAATATGATAGAGAGTTTGAGCGCTTACTTGGATGAGGGTCTAGCTACAGAAGAAAGACTGTGTTAGCGCTTTGAGAGAGGATTACACACAGAGCTAAGATAGATTATTGGAGCCCAGCATTACCCTAATCTGCGGGCTATGATTGATGCAGCTCTCAAGTTAGAAACTACTCAGGCTAAACAAGTAAAGAGGCAGTCCCAATTTCAGCAGAAGAGAAGGTAGGGACAGAGCAGTGGGAAGTCAGGGCAGAGTAAAAAGCAGAAGGGTCAACAGGCACCTCAAGGCTACCCACCGGCAGGTAGAGGACAGGGTGGTGCCTCCCGTGGCAAGTCTATTGCCACTACAGCATCTAGTGCATCTCGAGGTAGAGATAGCGGGTCAGCAATATAGTGTGAGCACTGTGGTAGGACACACCTTAGGGAGTGTAAATTTCTGACGGGAGCCTGTTTCAAATGTGGGTCCAACAACCATCAGATTAGAGATTGTCCTCTAATACAGACTGCTTCAGTAGCTTTACCAGCTTCTGGTACTGGATCTTCAGCACCACGTGGGCGTGGTAGGGGAGTTGCCCCTAGACCTTCAGTCTCCAGACTAGTTGGCCAGTCATCTCAGGGACAGAGGCGGTCAGGGGGATAGACTTATACTGTCAGAGCCCAAGAAGAGGAGGATTCTCCTGATGTGATAGTCCGTAAGTTTATTTTGTTATCTGATTCTGTGTATGCATTGATAGATCTTGGCTCCACACACTCTTATATTAGCACAGAACTGGCACGGGGTAAAGGGATGAAAGAGGCCTACTTAGACCAGGACATCTTGGTGAGTAATCCTCTAGGGCTTAGTGTGGTAGTAAACAAGATATATAGACAGTGTCCTATTGGTGTCCAGGGACATGTATTCCTGGCAAATCTTATCGAGCTGCCATTCTGCGAGTTTGATTTGATTCTTGGGATGGATTGGCTATCCGCCCATCAAGCGACCATTGACTGTAGAAAGAAGAGAGTTACCCTATAGCTTCAGAATGGTGATGACATCACAGTTGTGGGTATGAGATCTTATTTTCTGTCTAATGTGATATCCGCTACTATGGCAAAAAGATTGATTAGAAAAGGATGTGAAGCATATATGTGTTATGCAGTGGAAGCAAAAAAAGATAGTTTAAAGGTGTCAGATGTACCCATTGTTGGGGAGTTCCAGGATGTGTTTCTAGATGAGCTTCCAGGCTTACCACCTGATAAAGAGGTGGAATTCTCCATTGAGGTCACTCCTGGCACTGCTCCTATCTCTATTACTCCATACAGAATGGCACCTATAGAATTGAAAGAATTAAAAGATCAGCTTCAGGAGTTGCTCGATAAGGGGTTTATTAGACCCAGTACTTCTCCTTGGGGAGCACCTATCCTATTTGTAAAGAAAAAGGATGGGACTCTTCGACTATGCATAGACTACAGATAGTTGAATAAAGTGATGATCAAGAGCAAGTATCCCCTCCCTCACATTGAAGACTTATTTGATTAGCTTAAGGGAGCAGGTGTCTTCTCCAAGATAGATCTGACGTCAGGCTACTATCAAATGGGGGTAAAAGAGGTTGATGTGCCCAAGATAACTTTTCGTACAAGGTATGGCCACTATGAGTTTTTGGTCATGCCATTTGGGCTTACAAATGCACCAGCGGCCTTCATGGATCTGATGAACAGAGTCTTCCACCCTTACTTAGTTCAGTTTGTGGTGGTTTTCATCGATGATATATTGGTGTATTCTAAAACACCGAAAGAGCATGACAGACATTTAAGGATTGTATTGCAGACACTGAGAGAAAAGCAGTTGTATGCCAAATTCAGTAAATGTGACTTTTGGTTAAATGAAGTATCCTTTTTGGGCCATGTCATCTCTACAGAGGGTATTAAAGTAGATCCTTCAAAGATTGAAGCAATCCTTCAGTGGAAGCCACCCAAGAATGTGACTGAAGTGCGAAGTTTTTTGGGTTTGGCTGGATACTATAGGAGATTTATCAAGGGCTTCTCCACCATTGCAGTCCTTATGACTCGACTACTACAGAAAAATGCTAGATTTGTATGGATTGACAAGTGCCGGGAATGTTTTGAGAAGCTAAAGATAATGTTGACAGAAGCTCCTATCCTTACTCAACCTAAGTCAGGCAAGGATTTTGTGATTTACAGTGATGCTTCCAAGAATGGGTTAGGCTGTGTTCTTATGCAGGAAGGCATGGTGATAGCTTATGCCTCCCGGCAACTCAAGACTCATGAGAGAAACTATCCTACTCATGACTTAGAATTGGCAGCCATTGTGTTTGCATTAAAGATTTGGAGGCATTATTTGTATGGAGAGAAATGCTACATTTATTCAGATCACAAGAGTTTAAAGTATTTGCTTAACCAGAAAGAACTCAATCTTAGACAAAGACACTGGTTGGAGTTGATTAAAGACTACGATTGCTATATCGACCACCATCCAGGGAAAGCAAATGTAGTGGCTAATGCGCTCAGTAGAAAATTTATGTCAGGTAATGTTAGTGCTTTTGAATGAACTTGTACAAGGTATTGATAAGTGTAAATGATTAATAGTGATCTTTGCAACTCTTCGGACAATGAACACCAGCTTAAGCTTAACAGCAGATGGAGCCATAATAGCGAAACTATGAGTTAAACCAGACTTTGTGCATAAAGTGAAAACGGCTCAAAAAGAAGATGATAGGTTAATAGCTATTGTAACCAAGTTTCAACATAACAGTGAAAGTGATTACTCATTGTCCAGTGACGGAAGCCTCTATTTTAAAGGAAGACTTTGTGTGCTAGCTCAGGAAGATTTGAAGAAAAAGATTCTGACAGAAGCACATCATAGTGGTTACGTTATGCATCCTGGAAGTAATAAAATGTACCAGGATTTGAAAGTCTATTATTGGTGGCCAGGTATGAAGCGTGATCTGACTGAATTCGTAAGTAAATGCTTGACATGTCAATAGGTGAAAGCAGAACATCAGGTACCTTCTGGACTACTTCAACCACTTGTTATTCCAGAGTGGAAATGGGATCAGGTGACCATGGACTTTGTGATTGGGCTACCTATGACTCAGTGGAAGCATGATGCTATTTGGGTAATTGTTGACCGCCTCACCAAAACAGCTCCATTTAAAGCATTATATGGTAGGAAATACAGGACTCTTTTGTGTTGGACTGAACTGAGTGAGAGGAAACTTTTAGGTTCGGACTTGATTTGTGATTCTGAAGAAAAGGTCTAGATCATTAAAAGCAGATTGAAAGAAGCAATGGATCGTCAAAAGTCATATATAGATCTAAAAAGAAAAGATATCGAGTTCTAGGTCGGAGATAAAGTCTTTCTGAAGGTATCTCCATGAAAGAAGGTTCTGAGATTTGGAAAGAAGGGCAAGTTAAGCCCTAGATTTATTGGTCCTTATGAGATACTTCAGCAAGTGGGTCCCGTGGCCTATAAATTGAAACTGCCATATGCTTTGGAGAAGATACATGATGTCTTTCATGTGTCCATGCTCCAGAGATAAAGGTTTGATCCGAGCCATGTGATAGCACCAGAAGAAATACAAATTCAGGCTGACATGAGTTATGAAGAAAGACCAGTAAAGATTTTGGCTAGGGAAGTCCAACAGCTTCGGAACAAACAGATTCCTTTGGTGAAAGTCCTATGGCATCACAATAATATCGAAGAGGCAACATGGAAACCTGAAGCAATGATGAGATAGCGATATTTTCTACTTTTAAGTCCAGGTAAATTTCGAGGACGAAATTTCTTTAGGGGAGAAATGTAATGGCCTCAATACCGGGTCAACCGTGAACAGTACTTTCCGATGGTGAATAGTGCTTTTAGGGCCCGAACGAACACCCGGTAGTCAAAAATATTTTATTAGACCATCGAAAATTATTGGTCATGGTGAGTCCGGAGTTGAAATTTGAAGTGAAATTGAGGTCAAATAGACCTCCAAAGGTCAAAAATACGAAAAAGGTAGCGAGTCAATTTGCCTAGTAGGGAATGTGACTTGATTTTGCGTAAATAATTAAAAATAGTAAACGAACTCCGAAAATTGCTAGATTTTGTATGCCTACATGAATTTTTGTGTAGAATATTTTAGAGATGAGAATGAAATTTTTCGGTTACACCGGCAGTTATCGAATCGGACCGATAAGTTTGAATCGGATCGATAATAGATTTTGATTGAGCCAAAAATTTGCGTGCTAGCTATTTTTGATGTGACAAGAGTGATAAAATTATTTTTGGAGTGATTTGATGGCTGAAAGAGAGAGAAATTTGATTGGGCCTTTAGGGGCCTAAATTGGGCCTTTAGAGTTAATTGGGCAAAGCCCATCATTTTGGCCCAATTTTGGGCCCATAGGAGAGATATATAAGAGCCAGAAATCTAGAGAAAACTCCAAAAATTGGCTCATGTTCTTCCTTCCTCTCTTTGGCCGAATATACCTTCTATTTTGTCTCTCTCTCTTGCTTAATAACCACTCAATATCTCTCATAAATCCCAACTTAGGAGTTGTATTTCCATCCCTCTAGATCACTAAAATAGCTTCACTTGATTGATTTGGACAAAGGAAGTGAAGAAAATAAAGAAAGAAAGAAAAAGGGATAAGCTGGATCTTGAGAATTTTTGTGTTTTAATTTGATTTTTTAGTGTTTTTCCATAGATTTTGAGGTGTAGATATTGATTATGAGCTTGGATTTTTCATTTGAGGACAAAGAAATAAGAGAAACTAAGCTTGAATGGCCAGCCTATGTAGGTGGTGAAGAAAGAGGGAGTGTTCCAAAGGACAAAGGCAAGGAAAAGGAAGCTTAAACTCCCTAATTCAAGAGAAAATTGTAAGTGACTAATTAATCTTTACATTTTCTAAGTTTATGAATTTTTCTCAATTATATAACTAGGGTAAAAATATTTAAAGTGATTAATTGATGCAATTATATTAAGCTAATTATAATTAAGCTAGAGAAAAGATGAATGGAAAGTGAAAATGAAAGAAAGAAAAATTTTTAGGATGGAAAGTAATGGTGGCCGAAATTTTTAGTAAGAGAAAATGGTGAGAAAAATGAAAATAAATAATATATGTTAGCTTAAAATAATAGTAGACTTAATAATTAATGTTCATGAATTTTTAGAGAATATTTGAAATTTATTTGAGAATTTTTAAGATTATGTATAGTGTATGTATATAATGAAAGTGGTGAATTATAGTGAATTAAGTGATTATTTTGATAAAAAATGACAATAAATAATAAATAATGCATAAATAAATTTTATTGGCATTTATTGGATTTATTGAAATTTTATTGAAAATTTAATGTTAATGTGTATAGTGAAAATAATTGAATTATTGGTTAATAATTGCATAAAAATGTTGAAAAAGATTAAATTATAGTCAATGAAAAAGAATTAAAAAGTCAACCGATAAATTTTACGGAAATTAAAAGAATTTATAAAGTAATTATTACTATGCCCTTAGAATTAGTCTGACAGTAAAAACTAGTTCTGGATATAGTTGGCTAGCCATAGGAACACCCTTTACCGTGGTGCAGGTCATGGCGACTTGGTTTGCTATGGGTAGGATCATTAATCTTCATAGCTTAAGTGTTAAAGTGAAAGTGAAAAGTATAGTGTTATGAAAATGGTTTCTAGGGGAATCATTTCTCTTTTTAGTGGGGCTCGTGAGGTCCATGTTCCGAGTATTCGGTCTGAGATTTTCTGCTGGATCTGTACTTGGGGCATAATGAAAATAAATTGATTAATAAGTGAAAAGACAATGAAAAGAAAGAAAAGAAAGTGAAAATGATAAAAATAAAAGAAAAAGAAAGTTTAGGGGCAAAATAGTAATTTTTTTAAAGTGTAAAAAGCAAGTAAATTAAGTGAAAATTGCATAAATAAAGATAAAATAGTCAGATAATAGTTAAATTGTTGAGAAAATGTATTTTATTGTCAATAGGGACTAAAATGTAGTTTTGCTTATAAATGACAATTTAAGTGTACAGAAATATAAAATGTTTCAA
Organism: Excoecaria agallocha; assembly: GCA_037975025.1. NCBI lineage: Eukaryota > Viridiplantae > Streptophyta > Magnoliopsida > Malpighiales > Euphorbiaceae > Excoecaria > Excoecaria agallocha. The sequence goes on along the minus strand of CM075823.1, from coordinate 4,494,411 downwards.
TTATTAGTTTAAAGAACAGAAATTGAGCTTATAAGGGCAAAATTGTTATTATGCATTTGAAATGAATAATCTTATAGAATAAATTAAAATTAATGTTTTGAAATAATATTAAATATTTTATAATTATGTTCACATATATGTTAATATATAAGAATAAAAATGAAAATGTTAGGAAAGGTATTGATTATTAGTCACCACTGAGTATGTCGAGTGCTCAGCATGTAGTTTTTACTGCGCGCAGGTCAACAGGAGCTGGAGCAGGAATACACTCTAAAAGACTTCTTTTAGGATGCTCAAGTTGTTTAAATTTTTGGCATGTATATATATGTGTAAACTTTACTTGGATGTGTAATGTAAACCTAAAGTTATTTTAGTAATCTGTGTTGGGTTGCGAATGAAATGGAATGGATGTCAGTAAATGGATATAGTTGATATTATTAATTGTTGTGCCTCTGAGAGGCTATATGATTTGTCTGTATTTTAGGGGGCTAGTACTATGTACAGCCTTTATATTGTGAAAATTTTATTAAATGCATAGTGAATTGGGACAGTTATAGGTCGTCGACGATTTATTTTTAAATTAGCTAAAGCATGCTAATAAAGTATTGAAACATAAAGATTAAGTTAGAAAAAAAAATTCCGATCTGCGGTACACTAGTACAGTGTTAGGAGGGATAAGGGTGTTACATTTCTAAGAACATTTTTAATCATCTCGGTGGTCTTAATTTGGTCGATGCACACAAGGTTATGATTTTAAGATGTATGATTAAGGGGATTCCCATCAATGGAGCATTTCTTATACCATCAAAGATTAAGAAACTACAAAAGAAACCAATTAGGGTAAAGAAAATTTCCATTGGTTGGATTTTCACCATTTTGGCACAAGTTATGATTCATGTAGATATTGGAGATCCTCTTGATGGTGATTTAGAGTATATAGACTTTGATATGATTCTCCATATAAAGACTTTGGCATCTAAACCCCACCATTGGATAATGCGAGCCCAATACTTATCTTTGAATAAAATTCCGGAAGAAGGGAATTAAGTGGAGGAAAATGAGGATAGAGAGGAGGAACATGCAGAGTTCGGCCACCATAAGCCATATCCAGCTAAGGATACTTCTTCACCTCCGATTGATGCCCGTTTTGATGAGGTTAAAGTTCAGCTTGATAATTTGCAAAGAAGAATGGATGGTTTGCAAGGTAGTGTTAATGAGCTTAAAGGTAATTTTTAGCAGTTTGTCCAAAGTTTTTGGATAAGATTGCCTCCACCAACTTTCCCACAACAATGAGCCATTTTTCTAAGGACAGCAAATTTTTTTGTGAGGGGTGTAAAGCTTGTGTGTTAAGCTTAAATTTTTAGGAAGTAAAAATGTCTCTTGTTTTTATTTTTTATTCTTTGTCTGTGTTTTAATTTTAGTAGCTTAAGTTTTAGTAAATTTAGTTATTTTTAGAAGTACTCTTAGTTCAAATTCATCATTTAACTTGCACTAAAACCTAGTTTGTCCCAATTTTATCCTCAAAGTGAACTTATTGAACTTGAATTTAGAATTAGTATGATTCAAAATTTCAGTTTAACATTAGAACAAGTATGTTGTTTAATGAATTTTTAACTAGTTTAACATTCAGTTTGGCTTATATTTGTTAGTTTATACTCTTTGAGCACTATAGACTAGTTTTTGAACTTAGAGAAAAACCAATGCATTGAGTAGTTGAGTAAAAAATTTTAGAATACTAGAACTTTCCTCATCACCCTTCAAAGCATATAAATAACTCAATTCAACTTAGAAAGTGATCTGGGCATAATTTGTCTTGTTAGCCATAAAAAGATTGTTTTCCTATCTTTTGATATACATTGACCTTTGTTAAGCCAACTCGAGCCTTTTAGCATTCCATCTTAATTTTTTTTGTTGCACCTATGAAAATAACCATATAGCCTAAAAAGCTTTTGCCTTACCTTTTAAGAGTAGCCACTCTAATTTTGGATGGATTAAGAGAAAATGGGTAATTTAAAGGATGTAATGAGATTGTTAGCAAAGGTTTGTGTATGATGTCAAGCAATAGTGTTACTTTACCTTGTAATTCACCTTGGATAGCTAATAGTACCTTTAATAAAGCTAGTGTAAAAAAGAAAAAAAAAAGAGAAAAAGAAAAAAAAAAAGCTAGCATTCAAGGCAAAATTTTAAGTGCGGGGTTTTACAAGGGTAAGAAGATTTTGGCTTCTTTCAAGTGATGAAATGGAGCATAGTAGAAGTAATTGCAGTTTTATTTTGGTTGTACTTAGTAAGTTAAGAAAAGGTTGTGTTTAGTGGATTTAATTTTGAAGGTTTCAGTTTATTCAAGTTAGAATGGCTATTTTGTTTTATTTTCATTTATCCATTCTTTATTAACTAACACATTAACCTCATTACAATCTAAGTAAGACCTAAGTGATTCTAAATGCTTTGGAGTTGTTTAGCAAAGATGACTTCGGGATTCTGATGCTAAAGGAGAGGCCTATGGCGTTTCTAGAGTTTCAAATGCAAAACCATATATGCACTTAAGTGTACATTCATTCTAAAGCTTAATTATGAATTCGCATTGGTATTTTGTTTTTGAAAATTACTTAAAATATTTTGGTCTTGCACACACATAAAAAAACTAGTTCATATTGCCTTGTTTGAGTTTATTCTAGTTAAAGATTTGTTAAGTGCTCTTGTTAATTGCTCGACTTGATTTTAAAATGCATCATTCTTTGTTAAAATTTGATTATTTTGAGGAGTTGGTTTGTTCAAATTTGCTTGGGGGCGAGCAAAGTTTAAGTGTGGGGTATTTGATTGTTATGAATTTTAAGTATATTTTTAGTATGTTTTATGAGTTTATTTGAGTTATTTTAGTGTCTCTTTAGTTTATTTAAGTTTATATAATTATAATTTGTGTTTTGAGGTTTAAATGTGAGTTTTGGTATTTTTCAGCGCTTATTTAATGGAAAAAATAATTTTGATGTGAAAAATTGCGACGACTAAAGTAGATTTAGCGAGAATATTGTTGTCGTTAATTAACAAGAACATCATTGTAGCTAATTGGTGACAACAATATTGTCGCTAATGTTGCAAAATATACTATTCCATTCATATGGATTTATTGGCAACAACATTGTTGTAGCTAATTAGCGAGAACATTGTTGTAGCTAATTGGCGACAACAATGTTATCGGTAATATAGTAAAATATTACTATTCCATTCATACAGATTTATTAGCGATAACATTATTACTGCTAATTAACGAGAACACATTTATAGCTTATTGGTAACAACAATGTTGTCGCTCATGTTGTAAAATATACTATTCCATTCATATAGATCAATTGGTGACAACATTGTTGTCGCTAATCGACGACAACATCTTTGTAGCTAATTGGCGACAACAATGATGTCGCTAATTTAGCAAAATATACTATTTCGTTCATATAGCTATATTGGTAACAACATTATTGTAGCTAATTAGCAAAAACATCGTTGTAGCTATTGACGATAACAATGTTGTCGCTAATGTTGCAAAATATACTATTCTATTTATATGGATCTATTGGCAACATTATTGTTGTAGCTAATAAACAAGAACATCATTGTAGCTAATTGGCGACATCAATATTGTCGCTAATATAGTAAAATATATTATTCAATTCATACAAATCTATTGGCGACAACATTGTTGTCGCTAATTAGCGAGAACACCGTTGTAACTAATTGGTAACAACAATATTGTTGCTAATTTAGCAACAATATACTATTACATTCATATAGATCTATTGGCGACAACATTGTTGTAACTAAACTGGAGGAATTGTTTTTAATTAATTCCAATATTTACTCATAGTTATAATATTTCATTGCTATTCAACTTGTCTTTTGATCTATGCATTATTATAATTGTAACATATTTTTCATTATTGCTAAAAAAAATTAAATTATCCTCTAATATTTTTGTTTTCAAAGTACTAAAATACTTAATCCTATAAAATTTATTTTAGATAAAAAAATGCCTTTAGTGGCGGTTCCATGATGACATGCCGTCAACTGACTAATAAGAAAAATATTGGCATATCAAAGAGTCAAAATGAAGTTGGTGCAGAAATACTTTTTTATATATAATATATAGAATAAAATAAAAATAATATCTTAATCAATTGAGAAAATTGCTGAATACTTAAATGAATTGCTACGTTAATTATTTTAATTTAAATAAAATAAAGAAATATAGAGGTCTAATTGAAAGAAACAAAATATTAGATATCTAATTTTAACAAAAAGCAGTTTGTAAGGAAAACATGTAATAAGCATCTAAGTAGCATTATTAAAATTTTTAGACCAACATTCTTGAAATTACCATCTAAATTTTCTAATAAAAACATCTTTGATGTCAAATTGTTTTTTTAATATTTTGTTGATATCAAGTAGCATTATTTTAATAAATTTAACTATTATATTTATTAGCAAAAAATTAGATGTACTAAATTATTGTTATTTAAATTAACTAAATTGAAATAATTATTATATTTATATTCAATAATATCAATTATGATCAATTATTATAAATTATATAATAAAATAACTAAATTTTGAGAACATAGCACCGGTAAAATTAGATTGGAAAAATACTACAGCCAATTTTAAGATAAGTTGTCGTAGCTAATTTCTTCAAATTTTTGAGTGGGATAAAGTGACGTTCAGATAAAAGAAAAACTCTTACCTATTTTTCACAAAACCCATTTGGTCATTTGTTGTCTTCTCCTCTACCCTAACACTCTAGTCTTTAGTTTCATGTGTGTTATACTCCATACCAGCACTGCTTTCCATCGACGGAGCCTTCTTCACCATCGACAGCTCCACCACCGTTCCTCTTCTTCAAAAGAAGGAGTAGAAGAATACATGTAGCTTAAGCAAAAAGATCAATGGAGAAAAGCCACAAGGTACAATTTCTGTTATACTCTCATAATCAAAAGTTTTTTAATTTTCTGAATTTTAAGGTATCAAGTCGAATTACTGAAAAGAATTTTTCAGCTCTTGAATTGAAATTGTATCCAATTTTGATCTATTTCACGGTTTTCTTATTAGATTTATTTTTTTTAAAAAAATTATTAAATATCCCTTTCCCTTCTCCTCTTTATGTATATCTAAGCGAGTTCACCCTTAAGACCTGTGACCTCGTATGTTCTCACCTGCATTATTTCGCTTATAATTCTCACCTTTGGCTATTTTAATGGCCGAATTCACATAATGACAACATTTCTTTTTTGTTTGCTATCTACCAATGGAACTGCAATTCCCAAATCTTTGTTCGGAATGTTTGTATGATTTCTTTACGATCTCATTATTTATATGATGATATGTCAAGTTATGTTCTTTTTAGGAAAAATACGTTGTAGTTGAACAAAGAGTTTTAGCTACGTAAAGTGTGATAAGGAAAGAAAAGCCAAGAGGCCATATCTATGGTTTAACTCAATAGTAGAGACAAGAAATTAAGGAAGCATTTGAACTATTTGATACATATGGCTCTGGTACTGAAAATATCTTTTGTTGTTTGCCTTTATCATTATTGATAACTACGAAAAAAATATCTCTAAGGCACATTCAGGTCGGCCTAACAACGCTCAGCAAGGCCCAAAGTCCATCAATAAAAAGGACAATGCATGAGCTAGAAGACAAGAGATAAAGGCGCAAAATCCAATCGGACTGATGGGATGCCCTGTCCTGTCTAGTCCACTGACACAAGCAAGTGCCCGTACCTTTTACCTGCTCCATATCACATCGCCGCACACCTACTCCAATGCCAGTTATCTTGCTCTAAGATACTCAAGTATCCCTCCCAAAAAACTCCTATAAATAGCCTAAAACACAATGGCTCCAGGTATTGATTATCTGATACTCTCTGTCTAAATACTCTCTTTCTAAAAACTACTAACTTAAGCTTTGAAATGCTAACGCCCGGGTCTAATCGGGCACTCCTTCTTACAGATTCTATCATCCGATCAGATCATCAATTGTCAGTTCTCCTTCTTGCAGATAAAGACAAATCGTGCTTTATCATTTAGTGCTTTTGTTGAGAGAAAATGGCAGGTTCGAGATCCAATGAACACGTAACTTTTGGAGAGTATAATCACAATAGTCAGGGCAGATCTAGGCCCTCAGAAAGAAGAGAGAGGTCTCTTAGATCCCCTACTAGGGGTAACCTCTGCCTAGATTTCAACGACCTAGCCATGCAGCAATCAAAAGATACCCCTATCACTATCAAGGATATGCACGTCATTCTTAGTGACTTCACTAAAAGCATAGTCCAAACTCTAAAAAAGGGGAAAATGCCCAAGACTTATGAAAGAGGCCATGAAATGAATTTTATGGCCGAAGACTTCAGAAGAAGAAGGAACAAGGGGATTTTCATCAATGAGCCAAGAGCTTATGATAATAGGAAGATGAGGGCCAGAACCCCAGGTAGATATGACAAGGGGAAGGAAACAATGTTCTCAAGCAGAGATTCTTCATACATCCCCAGTAGATCTTTCACCTCGTCCATTGGGGATAATTTATCTTTCATGTGCATGCCAAATTGCAGTCGCATGAAGGGGTAAAGAGATGAATTTTCCTCAATAGCCATAAGCAGGGAGGACAAATGGTTCAAGCAGAAGCTCAAGCAGGTTGGTTTGATAGGTTCCAAAAAAGAAGTGTTCGAAGACAACACCTAGGGCAACACAGCCTCCCCGTTTTACAGGGAGATCACGAAGTCAAAGCTACCTCCCAGGTGGAGAGATGTGATAATGGACAGATATACAGGTAAGACTAATCTTGTCACTCATCTTGCAGAATATCTAAGGAAAGTGCAGGAATACACCTACGAATGAAAGGATTGCCTGTAGGATATTCCCTACCACTTTGGGAGGAGATGCTCTCATATGGTTCCACGAGCTCCCGCAGGGGTCAATCACCTCTTTCTAATAACTAAATGAGTTGTTCATTACACGGTTTATTATACAGATGCGAGCACCAAAATCTATGAACGATTTGTGAAACCTCTATTAGAGGACTGATGAAAGTCTTTGAGACTACATCAATAGATTCCAAGCCACAATTTCAGAGGTGAGGAATGTAAGCGTAGAGATGGCATCCACCGCTTTAGCCGATGGCACTATTGATGGGCCATTATTTAAGTCAATTACAAAAAGGCCACCAACCACCTTTTTCAATCTAATGGAAAGAGCTAAGCAGCACATTCAACTGGATGACGCCTTGAGGTCCAGCCGAGGCAAAAGGAGCAACATTATGGACAGGCTCCAGCACCCAGACGGATGGTCATTCAACAACGCTCTAATATCCGAATGGATTGCAAGGAGTCCCAAAAAAGCCTCCACTTCGAGAAATTTAGGAAAAAAGGAGGCAGAACAATCCAAGTTCAATCGGCGTATTGGTCAGCAGGCTCGAACTTTCACTTCGCTCAACACCAATCCTGTACAAGTGTTGATATGGATCAAAGAAAATCACCAAAAGGTGAATTGGCCCAAGAAGATAGACGAGAAGAGCCAAAGGACCCGAAACCATAATAAGTATTGCAAGTTTCATAAGGATGTCGGTCACACAACCGATGAATGTCACCAGCTAAAAGAAGAAATTGAGCGACTTTTACAAAGAGGGTACCTCAAAAGGTTTGTAGGTCCGACCAGAGGAACAATTCCTTTTAGATAGTCAGACCATAAGAAAGATGATTTTGACGACGACAACGATAATAACGAGCGAAAAAAACCAAAGAATGCGGATCCATGCCGACCGTACACCGGTGTCATAAACATTATCACTGGTGGGTCATCCTATGGAGAGGATCTCTCCAGAAAAAAATGGGAAGGGTGTCTATGTCTCTCATACATCTGAACGGCCAGCCCCAGTCACCATATCTAGTGAGGATGCACAAGATGTAATGTTCCCTCAAGAAGATGCCCTTGTCCTTACGGCGCGAATCAATAATTTTAATGTAAAAAGGATAATGGTGGATAATAGAAGTGCTGTGAATATGCTTACCCTGCAAGCCTACAGAGTAATGGGGTTACCGATCAAATAGCTCAAGCCGAATGCCACACCACTGATCGGACTGGGTAATGTCACAATGCTGGTGGTAGGATCAGTTGATTTATTCACCGAGCTTGGCCAGGAAGCCCTCACCCACGCCTGCAAGGTAACATTCATGGTTATTGATATGGTTTTTGCTTATAACTCCATTTTTGGTAGGCTTTTACTCTTTCAAACTGGAGTTGTCACTAGCATCCATTACATGGTAATAAAAATCCCGACCAGGGGAGGCATCGCCATCCTAAGAGGTGACCAAAAGGCATTGAGAGAGGCCTATATTACCATAATCAAGCACCATAAAGAGGCCATGATGGTTGAACCAGGTCTAGAGCAATTTGAGCAGGCGGAGGATTGGAGAATGGATCCTGTGGAGGAAGTCAAGACAAAGGCACTTGCAAAAGCCAAGTCCGTTTAAATTAGTACCAGCATGAATACGGAGGTCGAGGAGGTCGTCGTACGAGTCTTGATGATTAACCAAGCATCCTTCGCCTAAAAGTCAGAAGACATCACCGGGATCGACCCCAACGTGATCACCCACAAAGTTAACATGGATCTAGCTTACAAGCCAATTAGGCAGAAGTTGCGAAGGCATGCTCCCGATCGGAGAAAATTTATCTCTAAGGAGGTAGATAGGTTATTGAAAGCGGTATAATCCGAGAGGTTGACTACCCCGAATGGCTTGCCAATATTGTTCTAGTAAAGAAGAAGTCAGGGAAGCTGCAAATGTGTCTTGACTTCACAGACCTTAACAAAGCGTGTTTGAAAGATAGCTACCCCCTGCCAAGTATAAACCAACTGGCGGACGCCACTGCTGGTCATGCCATATGCTCCCTCCTCGATGCGTATATTTTTAAAGATAAAATCGGGCAGAATATGGAGGTCTACATGGATGATATGATCATTAAAAGCAAAAGTCCCGAGGAATATCCTGCCAATTTAGCAAAGATCTTTAACACGCTGAATAAATTTCGGATGAAGCTCAATCTTGAGAAGTGCATTTTTGGGATGTCCTCAGGAAAATTTTTAGGCTTTATGGTCTCCCAAAGGGGCATTAAAACCAACTCCGACAAAATAAAGGCAATCTTGGAGATGCAACCATCGAGCAGTGTGAAGAACGTTCAAAAGCTAAACGGCAGAATAACAACCTTTGGATGGTTCATCTTCTCTTTAGCCAAACGATTCATTCCCTTCTTCAAGAAATTGAGGAAGAATAAATCTTTCAATTGGGATGTCGAATGCCAGCAAGCCTTCGATGAATTAAAGAAATTACTCACCAACCCACCGTTACTCAGTCAACCGCTTCCAGGTGAAAGTTTGTATTTATACTTGTTAACTTTTAGTGAAGCTATTGCAGGTGTCCTGGTTAGGGAAGAAGGAACCCAGTAAGAACCCATCTATTATGTGAGCCAAGTGCTCAGGGGCCCAAAATTGAAGAAAGGTTTGGTTGAACAACTCATCATTGCCCTTATGATGTGCACAAGGAAGCTAAGACAATATTTCAAAGCATACACGATAGTAGTTCGATCAGGTCAACCAATTAGAAAAATTCTCCAGACCCTAGGCTTGGAGGGAAAATGGTGGGATGGGCAATCAAGCTCCAATCGTGGGACGTAAGGTACGAACCCAGAAAAGCAATCAAGGCTCAAGCTTTGGCGGACTTCATCGCTGAATTTTCAACCTGTAAAATGGGAAATGATCATGGATGGAGCTGCAAATGACAATCGAGGAGGCGTAGGCATCGTAATAATAGGCCCCTTGGGCATTATTATAAGGTACATAATAAAACTCAGCTTTAAAATTTCAAATAATATGGCAAAGTATGAGACGCTTCTGCAAGGATTAAGACTGCTCAATGCCATCCGACCGGAGTTGGTCATTATCAAAAGCGATTTCCAGCTTGTGACGAGTCAAGTCTTAGGCACCTTCGAGGCTAGAGAAGCCAACATGATACAATATCTGGCAAAGGTCAAGGTGGCACTCAAGATGCTGGAAGAATGTGGATCCAAATGGATCCTACAGAAGGTGACAAGAGATCAAACTTTAGTCGCCGATTGGCTCGCCAAAATGTTTGCTTCCAAACAAGGGATGGTGGAAGAAAATATAACCATCGTTGAGCAACCGACCTCCTCCTTAGACAAACCAAAAATGATGGAAATTAAGTCAGCTCAAAAAATATGGATGAGCTCCATCAAGCGATACCTACAAACAGGGCAATTGCCTGAAGATAAAGTGAAAGCTTGAAAGGCATCTCAAAAATCCTTGAATTACTCTGTTATTAATGGTAAATTGTTCAAAAAAGCTTTTCGTCACCCCTAGCTCAAATGCATGACCAAAGAGGAAGGAAACTACATCCTAAGGGAAATCCATGAAGGCATTTGCGGAGAACACGAGGCTAGTAAGGCCATGGCAAGGAAAGTACTCCAAACTGGATACTTATGTCTAAGCATCTTCAAAGATGCTTAAGAAAAAGTGAGAAGGTGCCAGCAATGCCAAATCCATGGGAGAGTCATTAGACAATCGGCAGTAGACCAGCAGTCGATTAGAGTTTCCTGACTGTTCGACAAATGGGGCCTGGACATCCTAGAGCCCTTTCCCCAAGGAAAAAGGCAAATAAAGTTCCTCCTTGTCGCCATCGATCACTTCTCCAAATGGATCAAGGCAGAGCCTCTAGCTACAATCACAGCGGAGAAGGTCAAAAATTTTGCATGGAAGGACATCATTTGCAGGTATGGCTTACTTAATATTTTTATTATAGATAATGGCAAGCAGTTTGATAGCTCGATCTTTAGAAAATTTTGCCAAAACCTCCACATCAGCCTTAAGTTCACCTCCGTCACCCATCCCCAGAGCAATGGGATGATCGAGGTCTCCAATTGAACACATTTGGAAGGCCTAAAGAAACGACTGGCCGAGGCAAAAAGTAACTAGACTGAAGAACTGCAAAGCAACTTATGGTCTTACAGGACCTCTTCAAGAGCTGGCACTCATCAAATGCCATTCTCTCTTGTCTATGGCTTTGAGGCAATGATACCCGTAGAAATTGGTCTCTCATCCTATCGGTCAGCATTCTATTTCAATCGGATGAACATCCTAGATAAATGCCAAGATTTGGACCTGGTCGAGGAAAGGAGAGAAGACGCCTATGCCAAAATCGCTGCCTACAAACAAAGAGTTGCTAGATACCACAACACAAAAGTAAGGGAAAAAACCTTCAACATGGATGATCTGGTGCTCAAAAAGGCAGATATAAGCTCGAGAAATACTGGAATGGGGAAGCTAATGCCAAATTAGGAAGGCCCCTATGAAATCTCCAAGGTTTTAAGCTCCATTACTTATAAACTCAGAATCCTCGAAGGGTCAGATATTTCCAGAAGCTGGAATGTCGAAGTACTCAAAAAGTACCATGTATAATCATGTATCAAATTCACATTCAATAAAGAAAATTTTCTCCATTTTTCTTCATCTTTGACAAAAGGTATGTTTTCATTTATTTATTTATTAGTTTTGATCTTTGCTTACAGGTCATTTGTTTTACTCCATTCTACAAAAAGCCCAATTGTCGGTTGTAGTCTGTCCAATCGGAATTCAGGAATGATTATTCACTAGGCTCATCCCGAGCCCAAAATGCAAAAGCTTTTCTCCATTATAATTCCAGCTCCCTCGCTAGGCTCAATGCTTATCTCAAAATGCAAAAGCTTTTCTCCATTTAATCTCCACCAACTCATTCGCTAGGTTCAACGTCTATCCTGAATCCAAAGTGTGAAAGACAGCAATTGAGTTAGTTATATCTCCTCATTACTTAATGTATGAAATTTCCAAATCCTCAAAATAATGTATGATTCTCCAACGAATAGCTGATCTTTATATCTGATCGAATAATACTTCGATCAAATCAAAAACTGAAAAGTCACCTACTGCACTTGATGCGATAAATTTGTCACAACTCATGCCCATCGGATCAAGCGATCATTGATCCTAAAGAGTTATGTACTACAATGCTTGAAAATCATCTTATGATTTAGGAAGTACTCTACTTAGTCAATTTTCCATATTCTCCATGTTTGATTTTATATACTCTCCTTAGCTGATTTTGTATATTCTCTATAAAGATTTTTATTTATTCCACTTAGTTAATTTTGTAACAAATCTTACTCAAAATGAGAATTACAGTACGAAGGCACAATTGGAAGGCAAACTAAATTTTATATATTTATGAGGAATCTTTAGAAGTTATAAGTTACAAGTTATAAAGAAAGGAGAAAGCTATTACAGAGAAAAATTGTGAGGAATTAAAAAGCCTAAGCCTCTATATCTACAATCTCTACTATTGCAGCGTTCGGATCGGTAGTAGGCTTTGCAGTAGTCTAAACAAAAAGTCAGGCATTTTCAGGCTCCAGTGGTAGAGAAACGATAGGTTCAGGCTCTGCTGGCAAAGGTACAACGGTTTCAAGCTCTGTTGGCGGAGGAGGAACGACTTCGAATTCAGTTGGCAAACTGATGCTTGCCTATGATACTAAAGGTGCTTCCTTTGTCATTCCTTTAGTCCCTCCAATTGGAGAGGCCTCATCCTCATCATCGCTAGCAGGAGGATCAAGAAGAACCCCTAGGTCCTCCATCCAGTCAAGATCAGCTTCAGGGAATCGTTGCCTGGCTGCATAAATCAATCGAGTTAGTAGCCTCCCTTGGGCCTTGCCTAATTGATCAAGGGCCTCCTCCCTTTGGGCATCCAGTTCTTTCGTCAATCTCTCGGCCCTAGCTGCCTCCTTCTCCGTCAGAGCTATCTCTATTGAATTCTTTTTCGCCAGGAGAAGGTCGCATTCTAACAGAGCCTTATCTTTGCCTACGAGCACCTTGTCTCTGTCAGTGTTGGCTTTAAGGCAGTCAGTTGTTAGCTGTGAACACTCACCCCTCAGCCTGGCTACCTCTTCCTCGTACCTCTTACACAATACACTATCAGTAACAAGATGCACAATATCTCCTTTTAAGTGATCCACCTCGCTCTGTCGAGTCTTGAGTTCTTGGGCCAATCGGGCTCTTTCCCTCTTTAGCTCATCTACTTCATACTTTAAGAGCATAGGCTCATTTTTTGAACTATCACTAGCTACCTCTGCCGAATGGCATCTTTCCACTTCGATCGGGCATAAGCCACCATACCATGCATGCGAAGCCCTTTTTTTATTAGCTAAAAAAGGAAGCAGAGAAAATAGTCAGTAAAAAAAGGAGGGGGAAGAAAAGGATGCAAGTGTTACCTCCAGGCTCTGCTGCTGAAACAACCCGAACTCTCGGGAGAGTAGATTGAGCTTTGTCATCGCCTTGAAATCACTCTCTTGAGCAAGGCCTTGGTCGATGAAGGATGGCATGCCTCTGTTGGTCATCGACCAGTCATTACCAAACCGCTCTTTCAAGATATCCTCCAAAGGCAAAGCCTGACCCTTCTGAGCTCTCCTTGAAGGCCGTCGGGTTGGCTCGCTTTGAGCTATCTCCTTGCCTTTTGCGTTGATCCGGGCATCGACAACAACTATAGTTTCAACAGCTTTTTTCCTTGCTACCTTTTTGGTCTTTTTATGTTCTGCCTCATTTGTCGGTGCCCCCATCTTCTGAGAAGGCGATCAGGGGATGAGGGACGGTAGTGACCCTTCCTTGTCAGATTCATCCCTCGGCTATAGTCGCCTGAGATGATGTTGTTTTGCCACGATCGGAGGGGGTAATGATGGTCCTGAAATGGTTAAGGGAGGATGGGTCGTGGGAATAATCGCGACAGCAAAAGATGAAGTCGTTGCAGCAGTAGGAGAAGCAGGAGCACTAGCTACACTCTTGAAAGCCTGAACCTTAGAGGCAAGCAAGATCTTCCTCTTCTTAGACCTTTTTTCCTCCTTATCCAAGTGGTCGGCCTCCCTTTTGGCATTGGCCCGATCGGCTAGTTGCTTTGTAGCCTCTTCTCCTCTTGCCATTTCTCTTGCAGCTGCATTACAAAACTAAACAAAGATAAGTACTTCGTTCAAAATTTGATACATGTAATAAATGTGCATGTAATATATGAATTGGTAAAACATATGCCCTTCTTCCTCACTCCAACTATAGTGCTCACGTTCTGCATTTTCGCCAGCTTCGAAGCTAGAAGACCCATATAGTGTACTGAGAAGATAGTTGGAGTCGTAGGATTTTCCATGCCTCACCACCACAGCCATTAGTTTTTTAATGTTGTTTTTGTAAATGGACTAACCGACAGCATGATCCCTCAAAATGGTTGCTCCTTCCGACCGGATCAGCGTCACCAGCCATCCCCACTAAAAAGTATCTCTCCTTGAAGCCCTTCATTGAGGAAGGAACTATAAAGAGATTTCGACATTGTCGGCTGGTGATAAAGTACTCCGACCCATCACTCCAACCAGATATGTAAAAGAAATAAGTGAACAGATCCAGAGGTGGAGCCACCACTTCTATCTTACACAGAATTTTGAAGCAAACCACCATCTTCCATCCGTTCGATGCAACTGATTAGGGAAAATTCCATAGCCCCTAAGAATCACCACTTCAAATGCATAGAAGGAAAGCCTCATCCCTGCATCCAAACTTCATAAATGGCAGATGAACCACTCATTCTTTTCATGGCCAAAAGACCCCTCTGTCATTGCCATGAATTTCGGGCAGGCCATCACTGAAACTTCTGTAGGAAAATGGTACTGAAAAGGAATTCTCACCACTTCCTCTTCTGTCAATCGTGAAGGATGAGTGAGAGGCTCCTGATTCTTGTAATCCTCAAGAAAACTACTATCTATTGGCTGACTACTGCTCGAAGCCATTTTTGGTAGAGGGGAGAAGTAAAAGAGTATATGTGATGAGTGAAAAATAAAATCAAAGGTTGGGATCGTTTACTTGCTTGGGTGATCTCGCAGACACTCTGAAATTCCTCAAAATTTGAAGAACTTCCTCAAGAAGTTTTTGGTAAGGGTTTCAAATAGCAAAGTTCACAAAGAAAGTTTGGCAGAGTTTTGCTAAGGATTGCTGAAAAGTGAGGAAAAATCACCTCAAACTTGCCTATTTATAGGCAAAAAGCTTCCAGAATACTCCAAAGCCTCCCCATTGGATGGATGCCACGTGTTCTCGATTCGCTACTGCAGTTACAAAGAACAAAATGCCATTCTAGAAATACATGCGGCATTAAATGCAAAACAGCTATTTGAACTGAACGGACGTGTCTCTTTAAATGGACGTCTCCCAAAAATTCAAAAAACCCACCAAAAAGGGTTAAATTGCCCGATCAGACCCTTTGGAGGAGGGACAGGTGATAACTGCGAAAAAAATATCTCCAAGGCCCAATCAGGTTGGCCCAACAACGCTCAGCAGGGCCCAAAGCCCATCAACAAAAAGGACAAAGCATGAGCTGGAAGACAAGACATAAGGGTGCGGTATCCGATCGAACTGATGGGATGTCCTGTCCTGTCTAGTCCACTGACACAAGCAAGCGTCCATACCTTCCACCTACTCCTTGTCACATTACCGTACACCTACTCCAATGCCAGTTATCATGCCCCAAGGTACTCAAGTACCCCTCCCAAAGAACTCCTATAAATAGCCTAAAACACAATGCCTCTAGGTATTGATTATCTGAGACTCTCTCTCTCTAAAAGCTACTAACTTAAGCTTCGGAGTGCTAACGTCCGGATCTGACCAGGCACTCCTTCTTGCAGATTCTGTCATTCGATTGGATCATCAGCTGTTAGTTCTCCTTCTTGCAGATAAAGACAAATCGTGCTTTATCAATTATGTATTTGATTTTTCTTATTCGTTTGTTAGTCTATTTTATTGTTTAGGCACTATTGATGCCAAGAAGCTGAATGTTGCCATGAGGTAGGCATATCTCTCATTGCATTTGAATGAAGTGTCTTAGTTTTTGGAACAAGATAAGTACTAGAACCAAAATTATCTTTTAACAGGGCACTTGGATTTGAGATGACAGAAGAGGTACCTTTGATGTTCTTTTATATCAGTTTCTTGATGTTCCTATCCCCTACCATGTTTGAGAAGGTTCCTTTTGCCCAGTTATAGCACATGGGATTTTAAGCATGTTATTCTTCCCCATGTATGCCTATCTTTAAACCAATTTATTCTAGTCAGACAACATGTTATAGCTTATATTCTTATCTTGTTGATATAGCTCTTGCCTTCATAAGTTTCATCTATTATTGTGTCCAAATAAATGTTGTCTATCATCTCATAGATTTCTAATTTTCAAGTAACTTAGCATTGGTTAATGAATTAAGCTTCACTTTTGATGTCTTTTTATTTGCAGGGGGTTTGACGAGAGTAGTGATAGGATCCAAATTCCTGGCTGTTTTGTGTCTTTGTTTTTCAATATTTCTGGATGGAAATTCATTAAGATGAGATAATTTTTCTCTAGTGGCTGTGATCAATTTTCATGTGCCTGATTGAAATGGATTCGTGCCACCTCTGCAACTCCTTTTGGTCTTTTAGGTTCAATCAACCCCTTTATTTCCTAATAATGATTATTTGATGTTTTATTCTCTAACTTGGTAAAACATGATGTGCCTTAATATTTTTTTTTTTAATAATGAATCTCATATTACTATCTAATAATAAGCAATTTTCAATTAGCTCATTATTTATTACATTTGAATATGCAGATTGAAGAACTTAAGCAATGTCCTTTTGCTGAGATAATAGGACTACTTTCTTTTTTTTGTCAGCTAAATATTGCATTCACTTTCTCACTCACGGTTGTTTCCAGAATTGTTTATTTAGTTTTGTTATAACCATGAATCACAAAATTAAGTATTTCAAACTCCTATAGCTAATCTCTTGTGCTTAATTACTACAAGAATTAATATGGGAAAAATATTAGAGGCGATAATTTGGATTAAATAAATAAAGAAAACAAACAAAGTTATCTGCTAAAGAAAAACTAAAAATATGTAGAGCTGATAGCCATAGGTAAGCAAATTAGATGTCCAATTACTTCTGCTCTTCACAGAAAAAGTATTAAATTCAACAAAAAAATAAAAATAAAAACCGTAGATTTCATTTCATTGTTGATGAAAATAGTGGGGCTAAATTGAAAAGTGAAACTATATAATAGCTCAGTTGCTTGAAGACAACACAATACCAACTACTCTTTTTCTACCTGTCATATTATGATTTTATCGGTATAAAGGATAAGAAAATACAAAATTCTGTACTTAATTTAATATTTAATAGTTCATAGTTTCTCCTCCTTGATATTTGTACGCAACTGAATTGAATTGTTGGGATATTCTTTTATCTAATTCTCATGGAATTGCATTGTTTTTCTGCCATTGTTTTCCTATATGCTACTCAGTTGTCTCCATATGATCTCTCTCTACTATTTATGTGTAAAAAACTAAAACTAGATCATTAATTCACTAATATTAGAAAGGTTTAATGTAAATTTTTTATTATCCAACTTTTTCGAATGTTTAGAAAAATATCATTGATTTTTTTTTTTAATTTTTAGCGTTTAAAATTACGTAGTAAATCTATGATTCAAAATCCCATTAATTATATAATGCTGCATGTCTTAAGTTTTAAAGGTATAATATATCTACTTAGTTAAATTTAACGGCAAAAATTACTTATTATTAAAAAGTATATAAAATTAATTTGTTTTGAAACTTTAATGAAAAAAATTAATGGCATTAATTAGTGGGAATTTTATGCATAAGCTTTTGAAAATGACTTGCATCATGACATTGTATTTTAGATTTTCTTTTTATTATATTACTTTAGTGTTATATTTTATTTAAGCAATAATTTATGTTAATGCAGTATTTAACACAAATAATAATCACTCAATGGTACAAACCTACAATCTCACAGTATACTAGCTGTGTGACTATGAAAGTGCCGTAGGAAATGATACAGTAGAATGGTCAAATTTAGGTCCATCAAACACAGAAAGTGAGAAGAGAAAAAATTATTTTTTTTTTTTGGTTTTTGATTGTTGTGAAAATAGAAGGTGCCAGCTTGTATGATTGAGCTTTTATTGTTAAATAATATTACCTTCTTTTTGTGAAGTTCTAATCATAATCGTAAGTTTTGATTACATGCAGGCGTAAGGAGAAAGATGGTCATTTTATGGATCAGCAATTTTGGAGGCAGGGTGAATATTATCTAGCATTTTTTTTTTTCTTTTTGAGATAATTGGGTTGTGTTTGCTCCTTTTTTTCTTTTGGGAATGATCTTTTTGTTTGGGAATTCTTTAATTGTTATATTGTAATAGAATATGAGCTCGATATACTTTTGAACATTTATCTATATTTGAATGTAAGCTTCTTCCGATTGTAATTGAAATGTATTTTTGCACCATTTCTTTATTGTCTATTTTACTACTAGTTCTCATGTTTGGTTTATATATTTGCTTGGATCCATGCATGTAAATTGTGAAAAACCATTCTAGCTTATCTGAACTTGTTCAAACTTTTTTTCTTTTGATATCTTTAAATGTGTACATACCTGATATTTGATTTGGTGACTTCATTCTATCCATGGATTACTCTTCCAGTCAGCTGTAGATGGAGATGCAGCAATAATTTTTCCAATAGCAGATTTACGAGCAAATGCATTTATGTCATTTACAGTTTATTGTTTAAATTATTAAATCTCTATATTAATTTACTAAATTAAAAAATAATTACAATTTAGAGAGGAATTAGCATATCTGAACAGTGGCTATTTAGTGTGAACAATGTCGTAGCAATATTAAGATGAAAATACTGTTATCTTAAAATTTAGCGTGAACAATATTGTAGTAATATTGCGACGAAAATACTATCGTCGCAAAATTTAGCGTGAACAATATCGTAGCAATTTTGTGATGAAAATACTGCTATCGCAAAATTTAGCATGAACATTATTGTAGCAATTTGACGAAAAATATATTGTTGTTGCAAAATTTAGCTAAAACATTGTCATAGCAAAATAGCGACAATATTTAGCGAAAACGCTTAGTTTTTGCTAAAATTTGGCGATGTTGTTGTAGCTAAATTCTGCTACAATAACTTTTGTTTCAAAATAAAGGTCATCGCTAAGTTGTCGCTAAACTGATTTAGCGATGAAAAAATATCAGTTAGCGATGACTTTTGTCGTCGCTATTTTGCATTTTTTAGTAGTGAAAAATTGGAGTAATTATGCACAAAAGAGGAAAATTTTCGGGTTTAAGAGGCTGATCATTGAGTGAAGCTAGTCACTTGGCAGAGTGCCCAGTTCACTCTCTTGAATGATCATATCACTTACCCAAGGAAAAAAGACCACTTACCCAAGACAAATGCTTCTTTCTCCAACAAGTAATCACTCTCCGGAGTGCCCAAGGCCATTCTTCCGAGTGAGCAAAGAGAAAACATGAATTTTAACTTCCTATTTGGGTGAAACTCTTTTTCAACTTGGTTTGGGATGTTTATTAAGGTCCAAACTTCTTATTGGAAGCATATAAAAGGAAGTTGAAGACACCAAAGCAAGGGGAGATAGTTGATAACCTCTTAAATATGAATTTACTAGGTTTTTTTTAGTTTTTCTTAGATTAATAGCTTAGAGGTTGAAGTTTTTCTTTGTTTCTCTCTATAGAGTCATCAAGGAAGCTTCTTTACTTTATGTTCTTATATTTTCTTTTTAATTTTGCTTTAGTTTTCAAGATGAAGTGTGAGTAGTTCTTTTTACTTTTGATAAAGGATATTTGAATCCTTGACTTTATATTGTAATGGCTTAGTTGTGCTTAATGCGATGCAAGTTTGGTTATTTCTTGGTTTTGTGTAAAATCTTATCTTTAGTTAGCTATAATTTAATTATTCACTTATTTTAATTAATGGTGGATGATTGATTTATGCATGACTATTGGTTTGCATGTTCTTAGATTAGTTTATTGGTATGAATGCATGATTATAATCTAAGTTAAGGTGTAATTATATGTTGGTAATGATAAATTAGGATTAAAAAGAGTTAAAACCAAGAATAAGTGAAAGTTAAATTTGCTTGCAAAAGAATTTAATAGACATATAGAAGGTTAAAATCAGATTTTTATGCCAAGTGTTGGATTATTCCTAACAAGAGAGGTTTAATGCTTAGAATGATATTCTTGTTTAAGATATCTTGCCTTTTTTATCTAATTTCTTTATGATCACTTGGGTTCTCTTTTTGATTAAGTCATTGCAATATAAAGTTAAGGTGGATAGTCCTTTAGTGAAATTTTATCTTTAATATTGATTGTTACTTAGTTGCTTTTATTTAAGCTTTAGTTTAATTGGTTAAGTTTGTAATTGCTTGCCTAAGTTTTATTGTTTTTCGTTATTTAGAATTATGTTTTTAGTTTAGTTAAACCTTTATTATTGCAAACTTGGGATTTCTCTTCTCTCTCACACACAAGTTCATTCTAAAAATCTAAAATCTTTCACACTTGCACAAGTTTGCCTTGGATTCGATATTTAGAGTCTTAATTTTACTTTTCTATATTACTAGTTGATCTAGTACACTTGCTAGATACTGGTCAACAATTATAAATATTAGCATTAAAAAATAAGAATAATATTAACAATAAGCTTAAACAAAATTACATGTATAAAATAGGCAATAATTAAAATATATTATAAATTAAAGAAAAAAGATAAATTAATGAAGTCAATTTACTCCAAATATTAATTAATTAAGTTAATTAATAAATGCAAATATAAGATATAATATTAACAAAATTATTAATATCAAAAGCATATTAACAACTTAATATTGATAAAATAAACAAAATTATACAAAAAAAATATGATGACAATTAATAAATAAATTGTAGATGAAATAAAGAATTAAAAGACTAAATGATAAAAAGATAAACAAATGAATTAAACAAAAAAAAGGTGTTGTAGATGGAGAAGTAAAAAGAACTGAGTGAAAGAAACCAAATAACTTTAATTAAAATTATTTGGGCAAGGAGCAGTAAAACCAAGGAGTAAAAAAGACCAAAAAAAAAAAAAAGCCAAAGAAGAGTAAGATGCGTGAGGGACGGAAAGGGCGCGTTACTGGTTGGACGTTTAGCGATGGGTATTTTACGGCCGCTAAAAGGACCACAACAGCAAAAAAATGAATTAAAGGAGAAAATATTTAGCGACGAGAACAAGTGACGCCGCTAAATGACCTGACAAAAGCTATTACACAGGAAACAACAAAAGATTCTATTTGGCCTCAAAACCCACAGACCCAACAAAAATCTTAAATATTCTATAATAACAAACTAATTAAAATATATGATAAATTATATAAAAATAACAAACAAATAAATTAAACTAATATATTCACAAATTAACAAAATAAAGCAATTAATTAGTAAGCAAAGAAATTAAATAAAAAACTAACATTTTAACACTAAAACAATAAGTAATATAATTAAAAAAATAATTAACATAATAAGAATAATTAATTTATTAACTAATAATAAATTACTTTACAAAATTTAGCTAACAAATTATCAATTAAATAACAATTAATTGAATTAAACTAATAAAAGAAATTAATACAATTATACTAGATCTACAAAGTTAATAAAACAATATATTAATTTAAAGTTATTTACATAATTAATTAAAATTAAATATTAAATTTAAGGGTTTTAGGGACACAAGAATATTATATTTAGTGTCGGTTTGTCATAGGATGAGGATTCGGTGTTTTACAAATTTTTTCAATTTTTTATAATTTTTTAAGTTAAAAATAGTAATTTCCCATTAAAGGAAAGTAAAAAGAAAGGAAGATGATGAAAATGAGTGAAGAAGCATAGGGAAAGGGGAACAGTGACGTGAGAGAGCGGGAGAGAAAGAGATAAGGATGGGGATTAGTCCCTCTTAATGGCCAAGGAAAGCCATCATTAAGGCTCCAAAATCCAAATAAAATATCTCAAATTTTTTTCCATTTTTTTCAATGCTTTCGGCCTATTTTGCAAATTTTTAGGGGTGTCACAAGTTGTGCCTATGAGGGTTGTCACAGGCATGGCCCGTGAGTCAAGTTGACTTTGACTTTCCCTCTTTTCTTGGTTGACTGATATTTAACTTGAAATATTTTGTTATTTTTAGGCCTGAATATGATGTTTTTTCAACAAAGTATCTTCTAGATATTTGTTCCCATATGTCTTATATTTTGAATAAATCAACAATAACTCAATTTGGATTTATATTTCTTGATTTATGGCCAAAATACTGAGAATAGCTCCTAGGAAACTTTTAGGGATAAAATTGATATTTTGAATTTGAAATATTATTGGGAATAATGGGCTTGGAATTAGATCATAGTCCCTTCATTAAAGTTGTTCCAAATTGAGTCTAATTTCTATGAAAATTTGATTCATCTCAATATGAGCTTTATGAAGGTAGCTATACTAAAAATACTACACACTGATTATGTAACAAGGACATATTCAGGTCATCTATGTTCAAACCTAATTTTGAGAACCTTAAGGCCTAAATTGGGTTTAGTTGTCTTCTTCAAAATTATAGATATATGTATTAAGATTAAAATTCTTTGGAATTACCTAATTATGAGGTTTATAGGCTGAGTTAAAGCTAAAACGCCCAGACTGCTTTAAGTTTTAAAAATTGATTTTCTCGCTTTGCATTGTTTGAAAGAAATAAAGAGGGAAAATGCCCCAAAAAGGATTTTTTAAGCATTTAAACCTATAAAAGAGATCAAAAAAAATTTGAAACTATAAAATTTGGGAAGAAATCATGGCACCTATACTCCTTATCTATGTATGAGAAATCATTTTTTCATCAAGTAACTCTGATCAGGAGCTGTCTCATGATCCAGTATTTATAGCTGCTCTTAATTTTGCAAAGCTTTGTGCACTAGTGCCTAAATGAGATAAAATTTAAAGTAAATCATAGAAGATGCATACCTTAGGTGGTAAGCTTTCGATTGCATTGAACACGTACCATTTGTGCAATGTGTCTCTAATTGGGTAGTTACCATCAATTTGTTGATATTTTAACCCTCGATTAAGTTATTACTGTTAGCTTGTCAATGTTTAAACTTTGGATTGGTAGAGTGGTTACCTTTAGCTTGTTAATTTTTTACCTTCTAAGCAGATGATTACCATCAACTTGTGGATGTTTTAACCCTTAATTGAGTTGTTATCGTCAGCTTGTCGATATTTGAACTCTTTTTTTCTCCTTCCGTAAGCTCGTGGCCTCGTTACCTGCAGAAAAGATATTAAATACCTCTTAAAAGGGCTTTTGTGCTCATAGGAAGACTTTGATGCTAACAAAGAGTCTTTGATTCTCATAAAGAGATCTTGATGCTCATAAGGAGACTTTGATGCCTCTTAAGAGGGCTTTGATACTCACAGGAAGACTTTGATGGATTTTTAAATTTCTGGTGCTTGCCAAAAGGTGGATAAATTTTTAAAATTTTTAATGCCTCTGAAGAGACTTTAGATTTTTGAATTTTTAGATGCTTGCCAAAAGGCGGATAAATTTTAAAATTTTTTTTTTGGGAGTTTTAAGTCTTTAATTCTTAGAAATTTTGGATAGTTATTCTTTTGGTCCATTACAAGAATTTATGTTTTGTTATACTCCGAGTCTTGAGATTTAGGTGTTTTTAGGATTTTGCACTTTAAGTTTGCACTTTAGGGTTTGATTTTTGGTCTGCATTTTAACGTTAAGAGTTTTAAGTTTTTCTTCTTTTTTTTTTGTTGCATGCCTTTTAGAAGGCTTGATGTTCACAGAGAGACTTTGATTGCTAGGCTTAATGCTTATAGGGAGACTTAGATGCTCAAAGAGAGATTTGGATTGTTGGGCTTAATGCTAATAGGGAGACTTGGATGATCATGGAGAGATTTGGATTGCTGGACTTAATGCTAACAGAGAGACTTGGATGCCAATGGGGGTTTCTTTTTTATATCTATTTGAGTGTGTGTATTACACTTTAGGTGAATCTTACATTTTCACAATTTTGGGGAATTTTGAATTTGTACAATTTGACTATGCATTATTTTTTTTTTACATTTTTGAAATGTGTTTTGAACTTTTATAATTCGACTGTGTGTTGAACTTTTACATTTTAAATTTATTTTAACTTTATACAGTCCAAGTGTACTTCAAGTTTGAGATTTTTAGATTTTGGGATTGACATTGAGTTTTTTTTTAAATGTATTTTGAATTTTTATAATTTCTAGGTATGTTTTAAATTTTGTACAACTTAGGAGCATATGTTAGATTTTTACATTTTTAATGTATTTTTGAATTTGTGCAATTTTGAAACATTTCAAGGCCTTGAAACTTAATGTATTGAGCATTTACAAAACTTGTATTCTTTCTACATTTTGGATTATGAGTTATGTGGAATTTGAGTTTTGCACATATGAAGGATTTAGGGTCTTGTACATTTAAAAAAATGAAGTTTTTTTATACATTTAAAGGATTGAAGTTTTTATACATTATAATTTTGAGTTCTGTACATTTGAATTTGAAGGATAAAAGGTCTTACCTGGTTACCCCTAGCGAAGATATGCATTGGTATCCTAACTCCATGAAGGGATCCTCTTTTTATGGGTTTGCATGATCCTCACCTTCTGGGGATTTTTGTCTTCGAGTGAAATAGTCATCCTCTTGTAATTGGCCCCAGCATAGTGTGCATGAATGACTTTATCTCTAGAGATATTCCCCCACATAATTTCTTTTTTGGGAATTCTATTCTAATTTGATTATCTGAAACTATAGCTCGATCGACTTTGACGTATAGAGCTCATTCACATCTCCCTTGCAAGAAAATTATTCATATTCATATGAGTATATGCAAGAAGTTATATACATGCAAGATGTGCACAAAATTCACATGTGTATAGACAAATACGTATGTGAATTGTGAGCAATAAGTGCCACATATGTGATGTGTGCAAAGAGTGACTTGCTAAAAAGTGTCTAAAAATTTAATATAATTGCACCTTATTAAATGCTTTGAACTTGAATTTTATTCATTCTTGAATAAGCTGAATGAACCACATTCTCAACCAGTTTAATCTCAAAAAGGGAAACTATGGGGTCATTCTCAATAAGAAAATAGAAGAATAGGCATGTTAATACCAAGGCCTACTGAATCATCACATAAGTACAATGCATAATGAGTAATTTTTGTGTATATATGCTAAAGGCCAAAATAGAATCTATCTTTTGAAAAGCAAAATTTGGATGTGAATTTGGGGATAAGATTTAACTTGAATGCATAAATACATTCATGGCTTCCCGTTTGAAGCTCAAGAGCACCATATCCCTCTTCATTCGCACCAAACCTTACTAAATTGTCATCTCCACTAAGTTGGATAAGATCTAACCCAAAATTAGGAGGTCATACATTGGTTATAACGGTAGGCTTAGATGAGTGGCTATCAAAAAAGAGTAAAGTCGTTAAAAGAAAATGACCACTATATTTTCCCAACTAGTGGGAAGACTATTTTCTACCCATTTCTTTGCTATCAAAGCATTCCTTGGATTTGGCTTTGGTGATTAACTCATTGGGGATTATTTGTGAGATAATAGCTCAAGATCTCTTTTTCCTTTACGCTTTTTTATTGATTTTAAGGGTTTCTCATTCCTTTTTTCTTTTTTTTTCTTTTCTTTATTTCTTTTGTTATTTTTTTCATTTTTTTGTTTCTTTTCTTTTTTGTAAGGTTTTTTCCTTTTCCCTATTTTTAGGTTTGTTTCATCTAGCAAATCCAATTTCCTATGAATGAAATTCATATAAAAGTTTTGGTAGAGATTAATTCCCCCTATTCTTAAATTGTGTAATAAGCTTTTCCAGGATGGTCATCTTCCTAAGGGGAAGCTAAAAGCATTTTGGGTTCAGGGATCATTTCAATGTGTGTAACAATAAAATGAGCATGCCTTCACCATGCTTAAAACATAGGCTTAAAGGGTTAGTAAGCGATTATGAAATCAGGGTAGGAAGAGTCATTTAGTATTCTATACAAATAAGGGCTACCTGAATTATTTTCTAAATTATATCCCATCCTGAGGTTGCTTTAACGGGTAATGTAACATTCCCGGATCGACCGCCAGCACAATATTGTCCTATTTGTACCCTTGTAAGATGCATGTCCATTTTTAGGTACAGATCCATCCTAGAACACTCACAATTTTGTCCTTGGGCCTAAGCCTAAAGCGCGCTAAACCTGGGTTCATAGCCCCCTGCTTAGTATTGTCCTCTATGCCCCCAAGGCCCGATGCCTATCCTCTTTTGGGTATAGGTCTATCTAGGCAGAGCTCAAGGCTTTTATCCTTGGTTGTCACCAAGGCTCGCTATATTGGGGGAAGGGAGCCACACGCTTATAAGACAATGTTCCTCGCCTTCCACATCGGATGTGGAAGGCGAGGAACATTGTCTTATAAGTGTGTGGCTCCCTTCCCCCAGCATAGCGTGCTTTGGGCTTAGGTCCAAGGATAAAACCGTGAGTGTCCTGGGATGGACCTGTACCCAAAAGCGGACAGACATCTTACAAAGGTATAAAGCGGACAATACTGTGCTGGCAGCCGATTTGAAGATGTTATAGTTGGTATCAGAACCGGTGACCGAACCGATGCATCAGCGAGGATGCTGGGTCGGGCCCTAAGAGGGGTGGATTGTGTCCCAATCCCACATCGATTGTGGAAGGTGAGGAACATTGCCTTATAAGCATGTGAATTCCTTCCCCCAGCATAGTGCGCTTTGGGCTTAGGCCCAAGGACAAAACCATAAGTGTCCTAGGATGGATCTGTACCCAAAAGCGGACAGACATCTTTCAAGGTGGCAAAGCGGACAATATTGTGCTAGCGGTCGATCCAGAGATGTTACAGTTGGTATCAGAGCCGATGACTGGATCGATGCATCAGCGAGGATGCTGGGTTAGGCCCTAAGGAGGGTAGATTGTGTCCCAATCCCATATTAGTTGTGGAAAGCGAGGAACATTGCCTTATAAGCATGTGGCTCCCTTCCCCTAGCATAGCTGTCTTTGGGCTTAGGTCCAAGGACAAAACCGTGAGTGTCCTAGGATGGACCTGTACCCAAAAGTAGACAGGCATCTTTTAAGGTGGCAAAGAGGACAATACTGTGCTAGCGGCCGATCCAGGGATGTTACAGTTGGTATCAGAGCTGGTGATCGGACCGATGCATCAGCGAGGACGTTGGGCTGGGCCTTCAGGGGCTGGATTGTGTCCCAATCCCACATCGATTGTGGAAGGCGAGGAACATTTCCTTATAAGCATGTCACTCCCTTTCCCCAGCATAACGCGCTTTGGGCTTAAACCCAAGGCCAAAATCGTGAGTGTCCTAAGATAGACCTATACCCAAAAGTGGACAGGCATCTTACAAGGGTACAAAGTGGACAATACTATGCTGGTGACCGATCCGGGGATGTTACAGGTAATCATAAAGGTTTTAGTGTTTTTATTGTGTTTTACCCAATTTTCTTATTTGTAAATAATTTTTTCTTTATTTTTAAAAGTGGCCTATGGTGCCTATAGTTTATAAATTACAAGGTATAGCAATGGCTTTTATGCAATTTAGCAAACAGAGATAAAACATTAACTATGTCCTATTCATCTCATATTTGAATGAAAGAGAAATTTTTAAGGTTGAGGTCAAACCCATTCATATTTGAGAATAATCAGGATGAAATAAAATTTCAAATTAAAAGTAAATTGACAAGAGGCAACTATGTTAGAACTCTGGACATTGTTTGGCAAGGAAATAAATTAAACTTAATACACATATTATTTTAGTTTAGAATGCTCCTTGCATTTAGGAGATGGATTATACTACAACAATCATTTTGAGTACATCAGGAAGATAATGACCCTCGAATTGGACTTGGCCAAAAAGGATGACATTGCAGCAATCATCTTAAATGCCATAGGGAAATGGTGATCCTCAAGCTCACATTCGGGAAAGGGAGGTGGTCCTTGAACTTGAGACTGGTAAAAAATGATTATGTTAAAACCCTAAGACATAACCTTATAAGGCAAATTAGGCTTGAGACCCAAGCTATTTTAATAGGGGTGCTCCTTTAAGATCGATGAAAAAATAGTATTGCAACAATCGCCCTAAATGCAATAAAGGAGTAGCGACCCTCGAATCATTCTTAAAAAAGAGATAGGGCTATAACTATTCTTGAATGTATCGGTGAGATGATAATCCTTAAACCTGTAAATTAAAAGAAATCTATGTCACAACTTTGGGCATAATTTGGCAAGATAAATTAAGCTAGAAATGCTCCCTGAAATTGGAAAAAGGATGATGCCATGACCATTTTGAATGCACCAGGGAAAGGATGATGATTAGACCTATAAAATAAAATTATGTTAGAATCTTCACAAGATAAACTAAGTTAGGAAGACTCCAAAAAATTTGCAGAAGTACAATGTTGCAGCAGTTATTGAATTGATGTGAGAAACCCTTAAATCTCCAGGTTGTTATTTATAAAGGCCTAGGTGAATCATTGAGGTTAGGATAGCAAAGCTGACTTCCACATTACCTATAATGTTATGCAATGTGTATAAGAATACAAGAATGTAAGAATCTATACATAAAATGCATGGCTTACACCATAGATGGTTAGAGAACTTCTTCTAAAATGCAATTTGGCATATGGTCCTTACTCATCCACCTCAATGCTCCTGGTCTTCAAGTAAGCTTTCTTTGATTATCTCCTTTAGTTTTTTTCTACTTTGCCATTTTTTTTAGTTCTTCTATTATTCTCAGGGCAAGTAATCCATCTCTGTTGCACTCCTAACAAAGGACAATATAGTTTCCTATAAACTATGATGTAGTCCTTTATTGAATATTAAGCCATGTTGAGCTTAAAATCTTATGCTTTTACTCAAATTCTATGCCCCCTAACTAAAGGGTTTATGGTGACTGGAAATGCACTATCTGCCCTCAGAACTCCGGCTTGTGTCTCAAGCTGTGTGTAAAGTTCCCTTAAGGGAAGGTGATCGAAGCATCGAGGATTTCAATCAGTGGTTGCCAGACCAGCATCTCATAGTGATTCTTTCTTCCTGAAAGACTTAGCCAGTGTACTAGATGATCGTTGATATACTAATATTTCTCGATGCCATTATTTTGCTGATATGATCTTAAAGAATCTGATTCATGGCTATGGTCTCCTTGGCACGATTAGAAACATTCACAATAGGCTGATCCTATTCCTATTGCATACATCCATGGCTTAAGATCTTCTATTTACCACCCTATATGGGCAATCTAGATGTTTACTCCTGCTTTGGCTATGCAAGGCCGTGCTCTGAATTGCAACCTCTTGTTCTTGGCCACTTGAAGAACCATAAGTCATAGTGAGGAATCTTGTTCTTTAGAGGTGACCTTTTATCATCCATATTGTGTCAGGCTTTATGATTTTCTACACCATCTAGTTCTGAAATAGTAGGAAAGTTCCTTATCACATAAAGTATTGTTGTCACTATCTTGAATTTAAGTTCACTTCAGGATGTATCTCTATTTATGCCATATGTTTCTCTTAATATGTTAACCATATGCTAGTGCCTAACTTATTTATGCATTCATATTTACATGCATCATATGGCAATAAGAGCAATTCATGTCTAGACATGTAATGCAAAAACACATATTTTAATTTAATCTTAGGGGGTGACATTTTGGGTGCATCCAACTCCTATTGTCAGTCAACTCGTACAGTTTTTTTTTTTGGAATTTTGGATGGGTAGATTCATATAGGTTGGGCTTGACATTTAGGCTCATTTACTTAAGCAAATTGGGCTTTCTATTTAGGCTTGCTATTAGGAAGAATAGGAATGGCATGTTACAATGTTTAAATCATCCCTCGGGGTTCCATTACAGTTCTAAGTGAGAGTTTAGTCACTTTTATTCTATCCTCTCAAGACTCAACCCAGGAGTCGTAACGGATGCACTTGAAATGTCTTTATGTCTGAGTTTAAGTAAAGACTTGTGTTTGTTGAATTAATGCTTTAGAAATGAGTTATGAGTATTGCCATGTATGATGCAATAAAACAAGATATTGCATTCATAAGAAAAGTTCATATTATTAACATGGTTAGAGAAACATATATACTATTTTAGAGATACATTTTACATTTTTCTAAAAGGTAGTTTATTACATCCTCTCTACTGTACGTGTAGATAGCCAAAAGATCTTTTAACATGTCAGGCTTTTCCTTTTTTGGATGGTGCCCTTACAACCAATGATATTTACAACCCATGATTCATGTCGATAGAACTGAGCAGGTAATGGCTAAACATTTACACGCTATATATATCTCAAAGCACATACCATGCTAGTGAACTAAAGTCAAACCCAAAAGCTGGTGATGACATGACACCATGATAAATTTATCTCTTCTTCTTCTTCTTCTTCACAGGATTTGGTACCTATTCAATATCAAACCAGTCCCGAATGTGTTTTCTCAAAGTATGGCAGTAATCCATTTTACAGCTCGTATGTTAATGGTAAGCACAATACCAATCCATTCTATGTGTAGGCCTTCATTGGCTTTTAGTTGGCTTAGGTGGAAAAGGTTGTAATTTTCCTTCCTTAATAAGATGGTTAAAGTGCCAAGACAATGGTTTCCCCATTCCTGTAGTTGAGATCCTTGTGGTTCTTCCACCATTATTCTTGTTGTTATTGTTGCTTTCATTATTCTTTCTAAAACTCGGGTTGGTTGCGCTAGCCTTCATCTCCAGATACTCAATCTCGACTTGGATGGCTATGTCCTTTAAGCCTTTCATTTTGAGCCCACCTCTCAGGTAGGAATTAGCATTTCGGATGAACAACCTAATATGATTAATAGTTTATGGCTTCTTCTTCATCTCCGTTACCTTATTCCTCCATCGGGTAAGGTATTCATAAAAGGACTCTTCTAGTTTCTAATGCAGCAATTCTAGATCCTTTAAAGTCACCTCCAATTTGGTGCAGTTAACTACTATAAAAATTCTTCTGTCAACCTATCTCAGTTTTTACTTATTTTTTGGTCTAATCTATGGTATCAGTTAACAAAAGTACCTATAATACTAAGGCCAAAGTATTCAACCTTCTATCATTTAGTGAGGGTGGTCCTTTTCATCACTAGGGCATATTGCTTTATATGGACTACTAGATCAAAAGTTCCATTGAACTTAGGCAAGTTTGGTATTTTAAATTTTTGAGGTAGCACTTCCCATCTATTGAAATCCCTATCTTGTGGTTTAATACCCTTACCTATTGGCATTAATTGGGTCATGGCTTTCACTTTTTCCTCTGCCCTTTTCAAGGCTGGATTCTCTATTCTAGGTATTTTGCTTTTTGGAGTTTGTGGTACGTCCAACTCCTCCTCCTTAGGACTAAAATCTTCCTCGAGAGTAATTACCTTATCTTTCTACTACTTAATAAGTGAAGCTTTCAACCCTATTCCTTTTGATATAGCCATCAAAGAATGTCTTATGAGAGCAATAATGGAAGTACCTCTAATATTTATAGTCCCTCTATATGAAAAGATAAGTGCCAAAGGCTGCTATCCTGCAGGCTGTGCCAAAGTGGACATCATTTCAGTCATCATAGCCCTCATCCTTCCTTTGAACTCATCCAACCTTCTATCTAGTTTTTGAATGTCAATAGTTGCTATGCTTATAGCTTCCGAAGCTAACTTAAAGATATCAAGCAAACTCATATCTATCTTCGATTCTAATTTTGCTTTCGATTATTTTAAATGAAGCTCTCTAACAAGGTGGTTATTGGGACCCCTAAACCACCTAAGTATGTGATCTAAAATAGCTAAGAAAAATCAAAATTTAAAATAATGAATGATACATGGACATGTTAAACATATGATACATAGCTCACATATGATGCATGAATATATTATAATGCATGGCATGCAAACAAGATATATACATTTTCATGGCAAAAGTATTAACATATATGTTTTTACATTATTGTACATAAAATGAAATGCATGCTCATGTACAACCATGCACATAGGATTTACATTTCTTAATTTTTATTTAAATTTTAGGTCGTAATTTATGCAAGAAAAAATTATACATAATGTGAGATGTACACGGATCAGGAAAATCTATACCCAAAATGTGCACATTTCATTAGCTATTATAGTTAATTTACAATTAATTAGAAATGCATGTATATATATCCAACATGGATAACCACACACGAGAGAAAGAAAATACATGCTTCTAACCTTATTGCTCCCACACAAGAGGTCATACGAACTCTTTCCTAAGTGGAATTATCTCATAGGTTAACAAGAAATCCAATAAACGCGTATGGTGTATAGTTTAAAACTGGCAGCGTAACCTCTCTTTATCGAAAGCGCATGTGAATCAAATTTGGCGATTGTATATCGAAACAATCCAAATAAACTAAAATGAACCCATCGGAGTATAAAAGCCTTTTAATGGACCAAAATTTAAAATTATTGGGATTTATTCGATACATAAAAGCCCACATCACAAGCGAGGTATTATGGCACATACCATATAGTGGAAGTTTTTATGCCATTACATGGGTTTGAGTCCGGTGATACAATTTTAGGGCTACCTAAGTGTGGTCCTTGCCATTGGATCTAGTTCATCACGAGCATGATAATCGATCTGATCACAATTTGATATACCAAGATGTATAAGGCTTACACTGGTGGTCCTCCTTAACACTTCCTTAAAATGAGTTAACGTAGGATCATGCTTTGGGAATGCATCGGGGCTAATAGAGGGATGCCTAACTTAATTCTAAGGCTTTAGCATGAATGCAATGCAATTTTTTTGAAAAAAGATAAAATATTTTAATCTCCAAACTTATTTTTATGAAATTAACCAAAGGTATTTTCAAAGTAAAATCTAAATAGTCCCTAGTGGAGTCGCCACTGTGATACGCATCGAACCCTATCCTACATCCAGTATACTTTTGGAACCCCACTTTTAGGGCTCAAGAATGAATGAGATTCACTAGACTCATGAAAGCCAATCACTTCATGATGAATAAGGATTCAACTAGTACGTAATGCACTCGAGCCTTCAAAAGGCATAAGATAGTGCATCGGAGTATCCCAATCATTTTACTAATGATTGAATTACGAGATATTTGTTGAGCATCACAAGACAATTTATTCAAGGAGTTATCACCCAATAGAACATTGGAAAAGTGATTTCAATGCTTATGATACCAAAACAAGAGATGATCCAAATTCCACTTCTATTTATACCTTTGGTTAAGGTTATATAAAAGAGTTTTAGTGATTAATATATTTTATCTCTTTTCTCACATGAATTATTATGCTAGAAATAAAGGTGCACTCAAGCACATTGGGAAGCAATAAAGCATGCATATAGAAAGCTATAAAACATTTAAAAATAAATGTAAAAGTAAATTCATACATAAATTGGGAAATTAATTGATTTCATTTAAATGAGGATGTTGGTCCTCACATGGATCTTTATTAAAGCCATAATTTTGGATGTATCTTAGATAAAAATTGGATAATTGATCCCTCATGGCTCGAAAGGAAGAAATTGTGTTAATTAGTCAATTTGAAGTATAAACTATTTGGTGTGCTTCTAATTTATCGTTTGAAAATCCGTCTATGTGCGACAAATAAAATACTAAAGAACAATGAGATAAGTAAAACATGCATAAATTGAGCTATTGATTGGTTTGGGAACGTTGGTTCTCTTATGCATATTTATGAAATTCTTCGGTATGATTTTTGGAATAAAATAGGACATTGATACATTTTATGAGAAAAATTCAATTTAATTAAATAGAAAATATTTTATGTGTTATTTTTAATTAAAATGTGGAAAAACTATTGTTACTAACTATTATATATTTTCAAAAAATAAAAGGAAAATTAACTACAAGCCCAAAATAATAATAAACAAGAAAATAAATCCTAAGCTAAGTTGTTCCGCTATATTCTCCAATCCAACTCGATGCACGAGTGGGTTATGTGCATTAAAAGAACAGAGAATAATAATAAAAATTAGTTAATAATAAATTGAATAAAATAATAGATAATGATAAAATGCAATAATTAAATTAGTAGATGAAATTAATATAGTAATAGCAACAATGATAATAATATGCTAATATTAATAATGACAATTATAAATATTAGCATTAAAAAACTAAGAATAATATTAACAAAAAAAAGCATGATTGATTTAAATAACTAAATATTGCATAAACATATGAATAGACTACTTGGCAAATAAATTAGAAATATTAATCAATTTGACTAACTAAATAAGCTTAAACAAAATGACATCAATAAAATAGGCAATAATTAAAATATATTATAAATTAAAGAAAAAGGATAAATTAATGAAGCCAATTTACTCCAAATATTAATTAAGTAATTAATAAATGCAAATATAATATATAATATTAATTGATAACTATGGAAAATACATTTTCAAAGGCCCAATCAGATTGGCCCGACAATGTTTGGCATGGCCCAAGCCCAGTAACAAAAATGTAAAGCGTGAACTGGAAGATAAGACGGGAATGCGTGATGTCTGATCGGATTGATGGGACAGTACGTCTGGTCAGCCCACTGATACAAGTCAACGCCCATACTCGCTACCTGCTCTCTATCACATCTACTCCAATGCCAGTTATTATGTCCCAAGGTACTCGAGTACTCCTCCAAAGAACTCCTATAAATAGCCTAAAACACAATGGTTCTAGGTATTGAAGTTCTGAAACTCTCTCTCTAAGCATTCTCTCTCTAAAAGCTACTAACTTAAGCTTCGAAGTGCTAACGCCCGGGTCCAATTAGGCACGCCTTCTTGCAGGCTCCGTCATCCAATCAGATCATCAGCTGTCAACTCTCCTTCTTACAGATAAAGACAAATCTTGCTTTATCATTTGGTGCTTTCGTTGAGAGTCATGGCAGATTCAAGATCCAATGAGCACAAAGCTCTTAGAAAATATCATCACAACAACCAGGATGGATTTAAACCTTTAGGGGTAAGAGAGAAACCTTTCAGATCACTAGTCAGGGGTAACCCTCTCCCAAATCTCGATAATGTGGTTGCATGACAGCCAGAGGATGCCCCTGTTACTATCAGAAATATGCGTGTCATTCTTAGTGATCTTGCTAAAAGCGTGGTCCAAACTCTGGAAAGGGACAATACACCCAGGACTTCTAAAAGAGGTCATGAAATGGTTTTCATAGCCGAAGACTTCGGAAGAAGAGGAAAACCTCCACGAAGGAGCTGCGAACCCATCATGTCACAAGGCGGAGATAAAAAGTCCCGAAAAGGGACGATAAGGGCAAGTGGACAATGCCCCCAGGCAGAGATGCTCCTTGCATTCCCAGCAGATCATACATCCTATCCTTTGGCAATGATCCATCCCTTATGAACACGCCTAATCATAATTCCACCCGCAGACCTAAAAGGGAGTTCGCTTCCACAATAAGTGGACGAAGGGAAGACAAATGGTTCAAACAAAAACTCCAGCAATTCGATTTGATAGAAACCAGAAAACGTATGTTTAAGGGAAACACCAACAACAACACTACCTCTTCTTTTCGCAGGAAAATTGCAAAGTCTAAGCTACCTCTGAGGTGGAGGGATGTGGTGATGGATAAATACATAGGTAAAACTGATCCCACTACTCACCTTGCAAAATATTTGATTAAAGTGCAGGTCTACACCTATAATGGAAGGATTGCCTGCAGAGTTTTCCCAACCACCTTAGGAGGGGATACATAGAAATGGTTCCTTAGACTCCCCCAAGAATCAACCGCCTCCTTCGGGCAACTCAAAGAGTTGTTCACCGCTCTCACTATGCAAACATGCGCATCAAAGTCGGTCGGTGACCTGTGTAACCTTTATCAGAGAACCGATAAAAGTCTCAGAGATTATATCGATCGTTTCCAGGCCGCAATGTCGGAAGTAGGGGATTTAAGTGTGGAAGTGGCATAAATGCTTTGGCGAGAGGCATCACATATCGTCCATTTTCTGAATCATTGACAACAAGGACACCAATTAGCTTCTCCGACCTGATGGATAGGGTCAGGCAACATGTAACACCCTTACTGTAACAGTCTTATCGACTTAAGCAATTGGTTAAAAAAAATTTTTTTAACCCAAAAATAGCTTTTCCATTTAACATATTAAACTCCTTACATATATAACTTATATTGATCGTTGATCTATAATTGTCCAGTTTACTATGCAATTTACAAAAATTTGGCAATATAACGACTATATTTTTAGCCAACCCCCTGAAAAGCAGATAACATCACAGCCTCTCTGAGGCATAACAGTTTATATCCATTCACATAACACATTCATATACTCCATCATATAATACATACATACAATCCACTTCCTGCAATTCTCATCCACAAACTTCTATATACAATACAATACTATTAACATTACAACTTGTTCTCATATTACAAAACAAATATATACATGCCACAAAAATAATTATTCTATTTCTTCAACATCTATTGTCCTCTGTATACTCATGCTCCAAACCATCAGTACCTGCACGTAGTAAATTCTACGTGTTGAGCATTAAACATGCCCAGTGGTGACTAAGAATCATAATATTTCCCTAAATGCTTAATTTTCTAATTATGCTCAATTAGACTGATTTTATCAGTTTTTCTTATTTAAAAGCATAGTATATTATTATAAACCAATTTTTTATTTAACTTAAAACTTTACTTAATTTTTCAATTTAATCCTTTGATTTTTCATTTATTCCACAATTACCCTTTTATTACCTTTAATTACCAAAATGTCCTTTAATTTTTTTTCCTCGGTTTAATCTTTAATTGGCATACAAAATATCAATTGAACCTTGTTTTGACTTTTTCATGTAAAATTACACTTTAGTCCTTTAAATTTACAAAAGTTGACTTCTTACACTATTAGTGGACCAAATTACCATTTTACCCTTATTACTTCTTTCCTTCTCACTTTACTTATTAAATTCATATTTTGAAAAAATTACTATTTTACCCCTAAACTTTTTTAATTCTTTTTATTTTAGTCTTTTTTTCATTTTAAACTTTAATTTTAACTTTTTTTTACACTTTTAACATTTTCATGTCATTATGCCCCTAGTACAAACCCAACAGAAACTCTCAGATCGGATATGAGGGAGGTGGACCCCACAGGACCACAATAAAATGAGAAAAGACCTCCAAAGATCAGTCCTCAAAAAAATATATGAACATATGACAGTACGTATGATAGGTACTATAGAGATCAACGATCCAACTATAGTAAAGTAAGTAGCCATGACTTGCACCGCGATACAGATATTTCTATGGCCAGCCAAATATATCCTCAGCTAAGTTTTACTGCCTGACTCTTTCTAAGGGCACATATTTATTTAATTTTCATTTTATTATTCAATTATTCATTCTTTACAATACTTTTCAATACTAACCATTACTATACCGGTACATTATATTTACATTCTATCTTCTTTACACAGTCTATGAATTATTTCATAATAATTCACCATTTAATCAATAAATTATTAAATAATTCATCATAATTTCACATTTTCCAATAACAGCTAACTAAAATTTATTCCAAAATATTTATTTAATTCCCATAAATTCTATAAAAATTTATGAACATCAATTTTCACTTATACTATCATTTTAAGGCTTTAATTGACTAAAATAACTCAAATTCATATTAATTCTCTTATGATTACCATTCGGCCATAACTACAACTTCACCATTTTATATTATTTTAATTCATTTTAAATTTCTTATAAGCATAATTAAGTCCTAATTACATGAATATAGCATTAATTTCAATTTTACCTTATTATATTAAATTTTTCTCAATAAACCTAAAGGAATAATAGGGAAATAAAAGGATTATTTAGTCACAAACATTTTTTTTGTGCTTATCCTTGCCTAGGCTTCCCTTTTTTTTGCCTTTGGCCTTTGAAATAGATTCCTCCTCTTGAAATTCTTCATGTGTTGAATTCAATATCAATATAAACTCTAATATTTTGACCTCAAATGCTAAAATTAACAGAAAAAATGAACTTTAGGCACCTAAAAATCAAATTAAAATTAATTATTTTACTTACCTAAAATTGACACCTAAATTTTAACCCTTGATTTTCTTTGATTTCCTTCTTTGAATCAAAGATCAGATGTGGCTAGGGTGCTCTAAAGAGGCTGAAATTAATTTCTTGAGCTTTGATTTGGTGGAATTTGGGAGAAAATTGAAAGAAAAAGAGAGGAAAAGATTGTGGAGTTGGTTCGGCCACAAGGAGAGCTAAAGATTTGGGAGATTCAGCATTTTATATGTCCTTTTAATGGACAATGGGCTGGGTTTCTAAGTGGGCTTGAACTATTTTTAGTTTAAGCCCGCTAATTATCCGATAAACGGTCCTAATTAATTTTTTCCACTTTTCAACTCCAAATTACTTCAAATTTAATTCCATTGTTCATATCATATTAAAAATAGGCTATACTTAAAATTTCATCCCAATCGGAGTTCATTTCAGGTTCGATTCAATTTTATTGATCCGATTCAATATTATTGGTGTTACCGAAAAATTCACTTTTTGTTACCAAAATAATCTACATATTATTTTAGGCATACTTGTAATTTTTTATAATTTTTAGGCTTCATTTACTATTTTTAATAGTCAAAACAATCAAAAATCAATTAAAAACCCTAAACCCTAATTATCTCGATTTTCGTACTTTTGGCTTTTGAAGGCCTATTTGACCTCAAATTCACTTCAAATTTCAATTTTTGACTACTCGTGACTAATAATTTTTGATAGTCCAATAAAATATTTTTCACTTTTGGGGGGTAATTTTCAGCCCGAAAATACTATTCACTATTGGAAAATAATGTTCACGATTAGCCCAACATTGAGGCCATTACATAACGTATCCAGCTGGATGATGCTTTCAGATCCAATAGAGTAAATAAGACCAATGTCCTGGACAGATTGCAATATCCAGACGGTCATCTCTTTAACAGCATCTCCTCATACGATCAGTTAGAAAGGAAACCTAACCGGTCAGTCTTCTCAAGGATTACAGAAAAGGGAAAGGAGACCGAATGGAGTAAATCCAATCGCCATAATAGTCGGCTGGCTGGAACTTCCACTCCACTTGATGCCAGTCCTGCACAAACATTAATGAGCACCAAGAGAAAACACAAGAAAGCTAACTAGGCCAAGATGTCTAAACAAGATGAGAAACAATGGAGGCCGCGACAAAGGTCATGAGCTACACAAAATTCTCGGGCACTCAAACTAGCGAGTGGGAAAGCTCCTATAAGCGGCACAATGATGAGAGCGATGCATTCAGCTTAGACAAATACGGTAAGCATGAAAACCAGACCAACACTGGCAAACTATCAAGGCCAGCAAACAACGGCAAAATTAGGTGAAATTGTTATAATTTGAGTCTCCACAAATGTATTGTATTAAAATTTTAATGCTCTTTCAGTCTCCTGTAATAAGCACTGGATTGACAGTACATTTTGATATTATTTGTTTACCATTAAAGATTCATCTTTAATTTTTTAAAGATACAGCAATAAAAAAGCTGCAACATGCGAAAAGCTATTTAAAATTCTAGCACCCTGATGTATAAAAAATAGGCATCTTCACAAAATAAAAAGCAGCTTAAAGATAGGTACACGTCTAAACTTCCAAATTTCCTACTTATTGTTTAAAACAAGATTTTGTGACTGTTTATCCAGCAAAAGGACCTTCGATTATACTACTCTTAATATCGGGAACGAGATGAGGGCCATGATGCCTGTAGACCTTATCTCTCGATCGGTATCAATAACGAGCTGCCACTGCAAGAATCAAAAAGATATTTCCTAACACCAGGAGTTTGAGATGAGGGCCTTAATGCTTGTAGATCTTTCCCTAATCGGCCAGAACAATTCCACTGCTCTATCATAGATAGGTTTTCTGGAATTCTGATTGATGAAACTTTCGGTCAAAGTAATTATTTTCGACTGATGACAATTCTGATCGATGATCATTACTCTACTCGACAAAAATCCCGAGCGGATACGATCCCCATAAAGCTTAATTTCGATTGATGCTCTATCCCAATCGATGTATCAAACATATTAAAGCTTAATCACTAGGCTCAATGCTTATCCCGAGCCCAAAATATGAAAGTTGGACACTCCGTTTAACTCCAGGCCAATTCTTAACTGGCATAACTACCTCACTAGGCTCGATGTTCATCCCGAGCCTGAAATACGAAAACTTTCCTCTGTCATAAGTTAGCCTGCTAGGTTTGATGTTATTTTTTAACCAAAAATTTAGGATGCCTCTAGTCGATCTCCACCAACTCATTCACTAGATGTCTATCCCAAACCCGAAATGCAAAAATCTATAAGTAAGTCCCAAAGATGCCATTTTAATCTCGGTCGGTAGATACAAACATCCCGATCGAGATTCTCTATGCGGGTAACTCCCCATAAATGGGTAACTCCCTAATACCTTTTAAGGCCAAAACTCCTCGTTTGGCATAACTTATCTGCTAGGCTTTATACAACTAAAGATGCAGAAGTTGGTGTCCATTTGATAAGAGTACCTTCGCTAGGCTTGATGTTTACCCCAAGCCTAAGATGCGAAGCGTGCCCATTTAATCTCCATCAATTCATTCACTAGATTTGATGTCCATCCCAAATCTAAGATGTGAAGGATGACAATTAAGTCAATTATCTCTTTCAAACAATATCCGCCCGAACAATGCTTTAATTGAACAAAAGACTAAAAAGTCACCTACTGCGCCTGATGCAATAAATCTAAGTCACAACTCTCGAATAAATAGTCTATCTTTTATATCCGATCGGATCAAGTGATCTTTGATCATAAAGAGTTGTGTATTACAATACTTGAAAAGCATATTAAAATTCAGGAAGTATTCCCTTTAATCAATTTTATAAATTCTCCATGGTTAATTTAAATATTTCTCCTTAGTCTATTTGATATTTTCTCCTTAATTAATCATAAATACTACCTAAAATGACAATTACAGTGTGAAGACGCAATTGAAAGGCAAATCAAATTTTATATATGAAGAATTCTTACAAACTACAAAGCAAGGACAAAACCATTACAAGAAAAAATATGCTTCTATGTCTACTATCTCTACAATAAAAGAAGGCCCTGTAATCGCCTCAGTAAGAGGTTAGGGAGATTTCACTATTTTTTCAGAAGATTTCTGTAACATTCCCGGATGATCGCTTGCCGATATTGTCCACTTTGGGCCTTAGCCCTCATGGTTTGTTTTTGGGTCTAAGGCCCAAAGCAGACAATATCGGCAAGCGGCCATCCGAAGACGTTACAGTTGATATCAGAGTCGGTGCCGGATCAGTGTGCTGGCCATGGAGCCGGGCCTGATGTGTCAGCAAGGGCGTTGAGCCTCCTTAGAGGGGTAGAGTCAGTCAAATGCTCCCACATACAGGTGGATTTAGTCAAAGGATCCCACATCAGTTGGAGAGGAGAACGAAGTAGTCCTTATAAGGATATGGATTCCTCTTCCTTATCGAGGCCTTTTGGGGAGACCCAAAAATAAAACTGTGAGGGCTAAGGCCCAAAACGGATAATATCGATAAGCGACCATCCGGGGATGTTACACATTCTCTATCGGTAGGAAAGCTGCAACTTTAGATCTGATCTCTACGCCAGCATTCTGTTGAAATGATGTAGGGTCTTGAGAAACCTCATGGTCGTCATCACTAGATGGAGGATCGGGCAAAACACTCGGGTTATCCATCCAGCTGAGATCAGCCTCAGGAAAATGCCTACCGGCCTCATAAAATAGCCGAGTTAGCAACTTTCCCTAAGCCTCTCCTACTTGATCCAAGATATCTTTTTTTTTAGTAGAGAGCTCTTCCTCAAGCTTCCTTCTCCATATCATCTCTTTTTCCAGGGCAGTTTGCAACGAATTTCGCTCACCCCGTAGGAGGTCAAGCTCAGTGTTGGCCTTTGAGCACTTGGTAGTTAGATGTACGCACTCCCCCCTTAATTTGGCTGCTTCTTCTTCAAATTTTTGGCTTAACGCATTTTCGGCAGTCAGACGAGCTATATTCCCTTTAAGGTGGTCAACCTCTCTCTATCGAGCTTTCAGGTCTTGAGAAAGATGAGCAGCCTTCTTTTTCAATTTTTTAACTTCTAACTGGGCATGAAGGGAATCTTTCCTAGTGACATCGTACTTAGCTTTCGCTTCTCTCTTGACCCGATCAGTATCTTTCCATCTCCCTCGACAGAAAGCAGCCATGCCATGCAAATGCAAACTCCTCTTTATTAACTGAAAAACAAAAGAAGAAGGAAAATGATCAATTAGTCGAGGAGATAACGAATAGACAAAAGAGTTCGATCTATATCCGATGTGGGCGTTAGAGCATTGAGAGGACCTTTCCTTAGTACGAGAGGATCGGGAAGGACGCACCTCTAGTGTACTAGTTATCATGCCCACGGTAAATGCTGGGTAGCCAAGTGCTGAGTGTATAACTGTTGAAAGTATCTATGTAGTAAGCCCACCCCAAGATGAGTGCTCTCCTATTCTGACTTCCCCAGAACCTTTGGT
This sequence comes from Excoecaria agallocha, assembly GCA_037975025.1. Taxonomy (NCBI): domain Eukaryota; kingdom Viridiplantae; phylum Streptophyta; class Magnoliopsida; order Malpighiales; family Euphorbiaceae; genus Excoecaria; species Excoecaria agallocha. The sequence goes on along the minus strand of CM075823.1, from coordinate 4,451,724 downwards.
AGCATAATTGAGATAGAAAGAAATCCTTCAAAACGAAAATTTTGAATAATACCTCCAGACTCTACTGCTGAAAAAGGCTACACTCCTAGGCTAGTATGCCAGGATCCCCCATTCCCTTGAAATCACTCTCTTGAAGCATATCCCGACACAAATAACTAGATATCGCCTTACTATCAACAGATCAGCTATAGCCAAATTGATTTTTCAAAATCTCTCCTAGCGACGTGGCCCGCCTCTCAGAAATTCTTGTGGTGACACTTCAAACGGGCTCATCCCGAATGGGTTCCTTACCTTTTGTGGCAACCCTTGCATCCACCGCGGCTATCAGGTCTGTAACTTTCTTCTTGGCTGCCTCTTCGATCCTCCTTTGGGTAGATTAATCCATTGGGGGCACGTTTGCTTGAATTAATCCTCTTAGATGATGAGCTGGTTGCTCTTCCTTGGAATTAATTTCATCCCTTAAAAGTAAACGCTTAAAAGGATGCTGACCCTCCACCAAAAGTTGATCAGCAGCAAATCTCGAAAGGGCCTGAGGAGGACGAGCAATAGAAGCCACCATAGCACCAGAGGAAGAAGCAGGAGCAGTCGCAGAGGGATCGAAAGTTTAAGCTTCTGAGGAAAATGCGAGCCTTCTCTTTTTAGATCTCCTCTCCTCCTTAGCAGCACGTTCTGCCTTGATTCTCGCCTTAGCCCGATTGGCTAATTGTTTGGCGATATCGTCTCCCTTAGCCATCACGATCGCAGCTGCATCACAAAAATAAAAAGATAAGTATTCTCTCTAGCTGATCTATATATATTTCATGAACATGCAATGCATGATTATCTATATAATCACTTCTCCCCCTCTATTAATTATGATGCTCACATTATGCGCCAATGGCAGCATCGAAGTTTGAGGGTCCGAACGAGTCCCCAAAAGATAATTGGAGTCGTAGGATCCCCCTTGCCTTGCTACGGCACTCAACAGCTTTTCACTGTCGACCTCATAGGTAGACCGACCGACAGCCTGATCTTTCAAAGCAACAGCTACATTCGATTGGGTCAACGACGCTCTAAATCCACCAGCCATCCCCGCTAAAATGAATTTTTCTTTAAAACCATTCAAGCATGATGGTATATTGAATAGCTTCCTCTACGGGTGGCTAGTAAAAAAATATTTCGTGCCATCACTCCGGCCTGAGATATAGAAAAAATGAGTGAACAAATCTAAAGTTGGCATCACTCCCTCCATCTGGCAAAGGATCTTGAAACAGACCACTGTTCTCCACCCATTCGGATGCGGCTGGTTAGGAGCAATCCTATAGCCTTCCAGAATCGCTAGTTCAAAGGCTCCAAAAGGAAGCCTTAACCCAGCATCCAAGCTCCACATATGGCAAATGAACCACTTATTATCCTTATGCCCAAAAGGTCCCTCATTCATCGCCATGAAATTTGGGCAAGCCATCACAGAAATCTCTTCGAAAATGTTGTATTGTGAAGGGATCTCAGCCACTTCCTCCTCCGTGAGTTTCGAAAGGCGAGCCATGGGCTCATGATCTTTATAAACTTCGAGAAAACTTTTATCTATAGACTGGTTGCTGCTTGAAGCCATTTTTTATAGAGGAGGAAAAGTAAAAAATGGTATTATGAATGAGGAGAAAAATTAAAGGCAATGATTGTTTACTTACTTGGGTAATCTTACAGAAACTCTGAAGTCACTGAAATGGCAAAATTCACAAAGAAAGTTTGGCAGAGCTTCGTTAAGGATCACTGAAAAGTGAGGAAAAATCGCTTTAAACTTGTCTATTTATAGGCAAAAAGCTTCCAGAATGCTCCGAAGCCTTCTTGTTGGATGGACGCCATGTGTTCTTGACCCATTACTGTGGTTACGAAGAATGAAGCGCCATTCTAGAAACACGCACGGCATTAAATGCAAAACAACTGTCTGAACTAAAAAGATGTGTCTCTTCAAATGGGCAACTCCTAAAAATTCAAAAATCCAACCAAAAGGCTTAAATCACATGATCAGACCTATTAGAGGAGGTACAAGTGATAACTATGGAAAATACATCTCTAAAGTCCCAATCAGGTTGGTCCGACAATCCTTGGCATGGCCCAAGCCCAATAACAAAAAGGCAAAACGTGAACTGAAAGACAAGACAAGAAGGCATGATATCCAATCAGATTGATGGGACAACACGTCCTGTTAACCCACTGACACAAGCCAACGCCCATACTCGCTACCTGCTCCCTGTCACATCGCCGCACACCTACTCCAATGCCAGTTATCATGTCCCAAGGTACTCGAGTACCCCTCCAAAAAACTCCTATAAATAGCCTAAAACACAATAGCTCCAGGTATTGAATATCTGAAACTCTCTCTCTCTAAGCATTTTCTCTCTAAAAGCTACTAACTTAAGCTTTGGAGTGCTAACGTTTGGGTCCGACCGGGCACCCCTTCTTGCAGGCTCCATCGTCCGATCGAATCACCAGCTGTCAACTCTCCTTCTTACAGATAAAGACAAATCTTGCTTTATCATTAACAAAATTATTAATATCAAAAGCATATTAACAACTTAATATTGATAAAATAAACAAAATTATACAAAAAGAAATATGATGACAATTAATAAATAAATGGTAGGTGAAATAAAGAATTAAAAGACTAAATGATAAAAATATAAACAAATGAATAAAACAAAAAAAACGTGATGCAGATGTAGAAGTAAAAAGAAATGAGTGAAAGAAACCAACTAACTTTAATTAAAATCATTTGGGTAAGGACCAGTGAAACCAAAGAGTAAAAAAGATACCAAATAAAAGGCAAAAGAAGCGTGAGGTGTGAGTGATGGGAAGGCAGCATGATTAGCTGAAATGTTAGCGATAGGCTTTTTTAATTGTCGCCATAAACATCTGTCGCTAAAAGATCCACAACAGCAAAAACATGAATTAAAGGAGAAAACCTTTAGCGACGGAAAGTGAGTGTGGCTAAAGGATCTAATAAAAAGGATTACTCAGGAAACAACAAAAAATTCTATTTGGCCCTAAAACACCACAAACCCAAAAAAATCTTGAATATTATATAATAACAAACTAATTAAAATATATAATAAATTATATAAAAATAACAAACTAATAAATTCGCAAATTAAGAAAATAAAGCAATTAATTAGTAAACAATGAAATTAAAAAAAAAACTTACATTTTAACACTTAAACAATAAGTAATAGAATTTAAAAAAAATTAAAATAATAAGAACAATTAATTTATTAACTAATAATAAATTAATTTACAAAATTTAGCTAACAAATTACCAATTAAATAACAATTAATTGATAAAATTAAACTAATAAAAGAAATTAACACAATTACTAGATCTACAAAATTAATAAAATAATATATTAATTTAAAGTTATTTACATAATTAATTAAAACTAAATATTAAATTTATGGATTTTAAGGATTCGAGAATATTACCTTTAGTGTCGATTTGTCACGGGACGAGAATTCGGTGCTTTACAGATTTTTTATGATTTTTTGTGATTTTTTAAAATTTTTTAAGTTAAAAATAGTGAATTTCCATTGAAGGAGAGTAAAGAAAAGAAGAAGAAGAAGAAGAAGAAGAAGAAGAAGAAGAAGAAGAAGATGATGATGATGATGATGATGATGATGATGATGATGATGATGATGAGTGAAGAAGTGTAGGGAGAGGGAAAGAGTGACGTGAGAGAGAGGGAGAGAGAGATAAGGATGGGGATTAGTCCCTCTTAATGGCTAAAGAAAGCCATCATTAAGGGTTCAAAATCTAAAGAAAATATCTCAAATTTTTTCCCATTTTTTTCCATTATTTTTGGCCTATTTTACAAATTTTGGAGGTGTCACGGGCTTGGCCCGTGAGTTAAGTTGACTTTGACTTTTCCTTTTTTCTCAGCTGACTGACCTCTAATTTAAAATATTTTACAATTTTTAGGTTCGAATATGACATTTTTTCAAAAAAGTGATCATAGACATTTGTTTTCCAATATATTAGCTTTCCAATGAATAAAAATAACTCTATTTGGATTTATATTTTGGGATTTGTGGCCAAAATACTGACACCTACTCCCAGGAAACTTTTAAGGACAGAATTGGTTTTCTGACTTTGAAATATTACTGGGAACAATAAGCTCATAATTAGGTCATGGTCTTTTCATAAAAGTTGTTCCAAAATGAGTCTATTTTCTATGAAAATTAGATTCATCTCAATATGAGTCTACGGCGGGAGCTATGCTTGAAATACTACAAACTGGTCCAGGAACAAGGATAAATTCAGGTCGTTTATGTTCAAGCCTAACTTTGAGAACCTTAAGGCTTGAATTGGGTTTAGGTGAATACATTAAAGTTATAGATATATGTCTTAAGATTCAAATGGCTTTGGAATTACCTAATTACGAGGTTTGTAATCTAAGATAAAGCTAAAACACCTAGACTGCATTTAAGTTTTAAAAATTGATTTTCTCACTTTGCACTGTTTGAAAGATATAAAGAGAAAAAATACCACAAAATTTAAGCATTTAAAACTGTAAGAGAGATCAAAACATTTTAAAAACATAAAACCTGAGAAGAAATGCTGGAATCTCTACTCCTTTTCCATTTATAAAAAATTATTTTCTCATTAGGTAACTCTGATCAGAAGCCACCTCAGGATCCTGTGTCTACAATGGCGAGCCTCAAATCATTTAAAAAAAAAGGATAACACCATGGCTATTTTTGAATGCATCAGGGAAGTGATGATCCTTTAACTTGTAAATTAAAAGAAATTTGTTTTAACCTTAGGTATAATTTGGCAAGATAAATCAAGCTAGAAATACTCCCTAAAATTGAAAATATGATGAGTTGTGGCCATCTTGAATGCACCAGGGAGGTGATGATCCTTAAACCTATAAAAGAAAATTATGTCAAAATCTTAGTAAGATAAATTAAGTTAGGAACACTCCCTGAAACTAATAAAAAGACAGCATTGCAATGACTATTGTATTGACTCAAGAAATCCTTAAGTCTCTAGGCTTTGCAATGAAGACCAAAAAGAACCATTAAGAAAAGAGCAAAGGGATATACTTTCATTTTACCTGTAAGGCTATATACAACGATATATACAGAGTGTTATGTGTGTATAAGGAATTATGAGTAAAGCAACAAGCATAAAATTATATAAGAGGCATATATTAAAGGTTATACATATAAGACACATGCAAGAATTACCTGTAAACGATGTGCAAATGGATTATATGCACTTACACATACAGAAAATTGTGTATGAAACATCTATAAAATGCATCCAAAGGAAAATATGTGTGTATACATACACATGCGAGAAGTTATATATGTATAGATACTCATGTCGAAAGAAAGAATGCCACAATGCTCCAAACGTATATAAAAATGCATAAATATGTGTAGAAAATGCAAGAATTCATGCAAAAGTGCATGAATGTATGCAAAAATGTGATAACATATGTAGCAATACAAGAACATATGCATGAAATGAAGGGATGCATGAAGTGCAAGAATAAATACATGAAATGCAGAAATATAAGAAGTGTGCATAAATGTATGGCCTACACCATAAGTGATCAGGGCACTTTATCTCAGATGTGAGCTAGCTGATGGCCCATGCATCTTTTTCCCATAACTTTTGGTTTCTATACAAGTTTTCTCCAGCTATCCCCCTTAGTTTTTTCTGCTTTGCCCTCTTTCTAAGCTCTCTTGTTATTTTCAGGGTAATTAATTTGCTGCCGCTGCACTTCTAACTAGAGAAAACCCATTTCTTCAAAAACCATGATGCAACCATCCCATTCAGTGTTGTGCAACATTGAACTTGTAATCTCCCACTTTTACTTAAAGTTATACCCTCTATTTGAAAGGGTTTGCGGTGATCCAGAATTCTTTTTCTTCCTTCACAACTCTAACTTACATCTCAAACTGTATGTAAAACTTATACTGAGAATTGACTAGAGCATCATGAGCTTTCATCAGCAGTTATCAGAATTGTACCTCAAGGCTATTCTTTCTTCCAAAGACCTGGCCAATATACTAAGTGACCCTTTACTGAGATACCTATTTTCCATAATGGCATTATTCTGTTGATCTATCTTGCCTAACAGTTAACATTGATCCTAAGGGAACTAACCAGTGGCTATCATTTGTTTAGCATGGTCAAAAACATTCAAACACACTGACCCTATTTCCCCTTTATGTGTCTAAAGCTGAGATTTTTGCTTACCACTCTGGATAGAAATCTGAGTGTCTTTTCCTATGCAGGCTACATAAAAGCTACATTTTGGATTACAGCTCATTGTACTAGACAACTCGAGGGATTGCATATATGGACTTTAGGAATGTGATTTTATCGTCTTGTTCAGGTGTAAAGTGTAGCTGACTAGCCTACTAGTTAACCAAAGCAGCATGGCTAGAATGATCTCAATATTTCATTGAATTCTCAATCTTATCCCGAAAGCATCTGATTCCTATCAAGAACTGAAGTTTGAATTTTACTAAAAATCTCATTCCCACTCATATACCAAGGAGAATTTAAGTCGAAGTACCAGTACTTACTTTAAAACCCCAAAATGCACATGGTAACCTTTTGGTCTAAACCTCAAAAGGCTGCATCTTTCCAGAGGGAATTTTGAGTTTTTTCCATTCTTTGCCTAAAACTAGGTACAATCAAAAGAATCTATGTCTGAATGTCAAACTCTATTTTAATGATCTCAACTAGCTCCCTAAGATCCTGATTCCTTGAAAGTTTTAGATTTTACCTAGCTTATGATGGAAGTATAGAACTCTAAACCTTCTGAAGTTATCAGATGTACTTCCCTATGATATTTTCTCCCTAGATTAAAAAAGTCTACCTCTGTGGCAAGTTAAGAGAGCCTTTTGATGTACAAAGCATTAAGCCATTCATGTGAGCTATAAAGATGCCATTATGAGTTCTCTCATAACCATCATGGCTTCTTACTCATCGGTGCATCTCAAATACATAGTATCATATGCATCTCAAATGCATAGTATCATGGTTGCTTCCTTGTTCAAAACATCTCCCTTAGCCACCCCTAGTTCATGGTTCAATGCTTTTGCTTTACCGATTCAGAATTACACCCCATGTTTAAATAACTTAGTCACCAGAGCTATACTTTCATGACCTTAAGACTCTGCCTTACATCTTGAGTTGTGGGTAGACTGTCAAAGGAGAGGTTACATGAACTTTGTCCTTATTAAGAACCCCTTGTTCCTCCAGATACTTATAGTTGCTAGAGATAATGTAAAAACATTTCTACTTCATCTGGTTTATCTCTACTAGACCACATTGAATTTCATTTGTGACACTTATCAAGAATAAACTTTTGGACATTAAGAGGTGGCTCTCCTTTATAGTGGGAACATCAAAAAAAGCATCTGGCATATGAGGTGTTACTTTTGCCACCTAAGAATTTAGACGTATCGCAAGCTTTAATGTATGCAGCAAATTTTTTTTATATGGTAATCATATATTTATGCCTAGTTTATATATGTGTTCTTATTTATATGCATCATATAGCAATTACACCCAGACATAAAATGTAAAAACACATGTTCCATTTAACCTCAAAAGTAACAACCTATGTGCACCTAACTCCTATAATCAATCAACCCTCATAGATTTTCGTGATTGAATATTTTCTCTCAACCTCTAATTTTTTCCTAGGATGCTTTTTTAGGTCTTCACCTTAATGGGGTTCCCAATTTTAGCATGGGTGCCTTTTTTTAATTTTTAATTTATAAGGCTATTTTTTTTGTTTTTTTATCTTTGCCATGGAAATCTCTTCAGTCCATCATCATTTCTTGACTCATTAAATCCTTTTAACCATTACTGGTGAGAAATGGCTTCTTCGATAGAAAAGGTTTGACTTTGCTTTGAATAGCTTGAAGCACCTGATTCGAGTTGTTTCTTTCAAATAATAACCTTTTACCCAACCTTTAGAAAATTAAATAGGCTTTTGTCTTCCTTGCAAACCTATCTAGGATATTTTTCTTTGAATTTTAGAAGACTCTACTTTGTTCATATGATTCTGACGGTTGAACTTTCTTGAGACAACATCCAATGGTTGAGGTTGAATCTTGATTGGCTACATTGTGCTTATCTCTAGATTTTAAGGAGATAGGAACAACCATTGAAATTTCACCTGTCATCTTGTTTCTTCGTTCATATTAGCCATGCAAACTTCCATATAAGCTCTCCATAATGCTTTACTTAGGATAATGAATTGAGTCAGCAACCTATAGCTCATTTTTCGATCCTCCTTTGAAGCATCTTCAATAAATTTTGGAACTTCACGATAGTTGGACCTTTGGTTTCCCATTAGTTTCCTCGATGTTTGTCATTTGAAAGCTTTATCTTATCTCTTTTGTCTTCTGGTTTAGGCTTTCAAATTTACTACTTAAATGGTTTATCATTCAAATGAGCATAGACAGTATGTCTTGCAATGTTTTCATAAATTCTTATTGTTGGAGAGTATGCCCTAGAGCCCATGTAAAAGGGATTAATTTCATATGTATGAATTTATATTTTTAATAAAAGGCATTATTCATTTATTAATGCTATGTTTAAATATATGAGTTTGTAAATCTTAAATTAATAAATGAATTCCTTGATATTATAAACACAGTGCAAAGGCAATCATGAAAGTGTTCATGATATGAGATGTCTATTGCATGCAAATGTGTTAATATCTAAATATCCCTAGTCATAGAATTAACAAGATAGGGCATTGTTAATTCGGACAGACTAGCACATGTTATGCTTCTTGAATGGTTCAAGCAGTGGTTCTCATAACTGTGATTATGGAAGATAATAAAAGCTAACTTGTGGATGCTTGTTAGAAGAACAAGTTCATTGAAGACCTGATAAAGAATCCTCACATGGATATTAAATCTATGTCAGTGAGGAATCTCTTCATAGCGTTTGTGCAAGTATCCTTGGACTTGAGATCACTAAAGTTATCTTAAGTAGCAAGTGGTATATTTTGACTCCATAACTGATTACTTTCAACTGGGAGTGAACATAGTTAGGAGATTGGGTATATCATGACCTACTTGAAGATAGTTGAGTGATTGACAAAGGATTCACCATCCCAGATTTAATAAGGGAAGTTATCTCGCATGATTCTATAATTGTCTTGTTTAGAGAATATTTGGCTAGAGTAATATGCCAAGATGGATAGAGATCCATGGAGGGCATTTTGGGAACAATGGTTAAATTAATAGAACATACATAATTAGATTTATATGAGTTGACAGAAATCCATACTCAAAATCTAATTGAGATAAGAGTGGTAGAAGGAGTAATTGCGCGGTAACTATTTCTATAGAAGGGTATAGTCAAATCACTTGATTTTCCTGAAATTTGGGTAGTCATGATGCCTAGCTAGAGGCCAATCATGATTTGTATAATAGTGTATCAAGAATATCAATAGGGATTGATAAAATGATTTAAAGAAGTTTAAATCATATGAGTTTTGAATAAAACTCACAATTACATATTATACTGCCAATATGGACAGGAACCCAATAGGTCACATACATATAGAGAAAAAGGATAAAATTATAAAATGATAAGGATAATAATATTTGATATTATTATGGGGATAGAGAAGTGAATAAGATAATAATTAATTAAAGAGTTTAATTAATTATGATCAAGTAAAATTGTTCGCAACACTTTTTTGAAATGTTCTATAAAATTGGACCTAATTAAAATAATGTATTTCATAATTGATTATTATTGAACTATAAGTATTATAGGGCTGATATAATAATTAATAGGTCCATTGGAGGAATTATAAAGGCCCAAAGAAGTGAAGTTGGCACAGAAGCCCTCCAGAAGAAGGGCCACACGCCAACTCCAAAATAGAAGGCCTTAGAGGCCTAATTCTTAGACCAAAATAAATTAAATATGTTACATAAGTGTTGTGAAGCCTACATATTTAATTTGGTTGGATTTGAAATTCATTTGGGTAATTAAATTCAAGTATATGTACAAAAGGGCCTAGTTTGTGGGTTTTGTGCATAGTCTTTTGTGAAAGGGCTTAAACTGGATTTAATTGAGCCCAAATAATTATAAATAATTCCAAAATCCCAATTAATAATTCTCCAGCAATTTTAAAGAGCCCAATCCCATTATGAAGTTGGATTTTTTAACCTAACTATAAAAATCTAAGAGATGTGGAATTAGGGTTAAGTGTGAACAATTAAGAAAACACTCTCTCTCTTTTCTCTCAACCCTAGCCGCCACCTTCCCTAGCTAGCATCTAGAGATTTCGGCCAGCCCTTGTTCCTCCCAATTGTTGGTTCTTTCAATCATTCTCTAGTGTGGATTACTTATTGGAGGTGTTCGATTTTGGATACTGTGGTTTGCGACAACCCAGTGAGAAGTAAAATCAACTGTTCAACAAAAATCAAAGGTGATTTTTCTTATTCTCATTAATATGTATATTGTAAATTCATTGCAAGATCAGATATATTGATTAAAAATTTTAAATTCCACTTATGTATGAGATGCATATAACTGATAATTCCTAACACTTATCACATCATATCAGGTACAGGCAAAGACTTATTCTTTATTTTTCATTTTTTTCTTTTTTTATTCTTTCAAGTTATTGTCGCTTCATAAACCATATTGGATGCAATCAATATGTCATTTTTTCCCTTTGAGATTAAATGGAGCAATGTTTATTGAATTTATATCTTATATAATATCCATGATTATTGCTATGTATGATGCAATAAAATAATACATAGAATACATAAGAAAATCCCATATTATTAACATGACTAAAGAAACATATGCATATTTTACATTACCAAAAAGTGGCCTATGTTGCATCTTTCCTTGCTACATATGCAAGTAGCAAAAGCTCCTTCAAAATCTTAGGTTCTTCCTTCTCGACATGATGCCTTCAAGATTAGTGATGATATTTACATTTTCCAACTCTCAACACTGGAATTGAGCAAGTTATGGCTAAACATTTACATGCCATATGAGCCTCAAAGCACACACCATTTTGGAGAACCAGAGCAAAACCTGAACATGGATGATCACACATGACTGCAACCTCTCTTCCTTTTATTTTTCCTTTCTGGATCTGGTATCTGCTAGGTATCAATTAGATCCTATATACGGTCCCTTAAAGTTTGATAATTATCTATCAGGTGGCCAGTGAAGTGGTGAAAAACACAAAACTGATCAACCCAATGATTTGGCAAGCCCTATGTCCTGGCTGGTCTTCATGGTAAGGGTTGCAATTTCCCCACATTGATCAATTGCTCAAAAACCCAAGATAAATGATACCCTTGCTACCTTTTGAGCATTACTACCACTTCATGAACCAAGCATCCTACTAGTCCTAACACTGTAATATCCAAAATTTGAGTCGACCAAAAATATTTTCCAACTTGAATCTAGGATGACTAAGTATTATTTTTAGGCTTTTTAATTAGTATTTTTAAAAAATAACAAATAAATATCTTTAGATGCTAATAATAATAATAATGATGATGATAATGATGATGATGATGATGATTGAAAGTAAATCCTTAGAATCCTCTAGACTAAAATTATCTTAGCCATAAAAAAAATTTACCAAAGAAATAATAATTAAAAAGGAAGGGGAAAAAACAAAAGAGGGGACTACATAATCCCCATCTCACATTGATCAATGGTGTTACGCCGGTAGTGCCATCACCGGCGATCCTTCACGCTGTTGTCATTGCCCTTCCATCATCGACGGTTATATCCCTTAGGGCATCGTTTCCCTTTCTTTTTTGGTTTATTCTTCTCCACCTTTTCTCTCTCCTAGTCGAAGCTACTTCCTCCATCTTTTTTTATGAGTTGCGATGGAAACTGATGACACACATAGCCCCGATGAGTCCTTTGAGGCAAGGCAATTATTTTGATATCCCCTTCTCCTCACCACTCGTCGGCAATGGACGGATCGGGGAAAAGAAGCTACCATCTATTTAGTGAAATTTTAGCCAAATTAGATGACAACTGAGTGCATAACTAACCACTGTAGGACCCTAGGCCTCTGAGCTTTATGGTGGCAGTAGTGTTGCATCTCCGATAAAAGCTCCAGCAAGGCTCCAACGAGCATGGTGATGAACAAAAATAAGGGAAAAATATAGAAAATCAATCCTAACTAGTATGTGACTACCAAATTTACTTTTGATTAATTTATTTAAATTGATTCTGAATTTTTGTTAGGAATTTTTATTTTTTAGAATCAAATGATTGGTTCTTGTGTGTTTTAATTTGTAAAATTTATTGTTTAGTGTATAAAGGTGTTGAATTGTTTTAAATATCGATATATGATGGCTGTGATAATATTAAACATTTTTTATTTGAGAAAGCTTGTTGCGGGATTTAACGTCGATATTTTTCCTACTTCTTGTGTTCATATTTATCTAGAAAATAATTGATGATATGAAAGGTGTGAAAATGTGGATGTTTGGGCTACAACAAAGGACCTTTAATGATTCTAACAAAGTAAAATTTAGATTTTAGCATGTTAAATTGGTTACAATACGATATGTGTGTAAGCTTTATTTCTATAGTGTTATGTAATTAGTCATTGTAAATTATTTAGATTGCTTGATAATAAATAATAAATTATGAAATTTGATTTAAGATATTGTTTAATGGAAATAGTTAAACCTAATAGGTTGCATTGTTAGAAGAGTTAAATTTTCAACTTTATATAAACAACTAAAAGGTGTTTAGTTTTCATGCCTGGTGTTGAATTTTATGATTTTGGCTTTACTGGTTATTGCTTTATAAGCTCAAACATTTAGGTTAAATTCTATTCCTGAAACTAGCAACATACACAACTCGATCTTTGCTAAAATTGTGGCTAGACTCATATGTAATTTAAGAATCTTCTTTATATTAGTAAATAAGTTTAAATTTGAGAATCCAACCAGCATTGTAATTTGAAGTAAATAGGTGTTATAACTAAGACTTAGATGGAAGATGAGTCGCCACGAGTACGTACACATATGTATATATGCGTATATGAAATTTGAATTCTTGACTAGTAATAAATGTTTTGGATTTCGATTGGTGGACATCCTTATTGTTAAGTTAGGTGCATGCGACCAAAGATTACATTTTCTATCTGTACACATGATTAATATAATTGATATGTTTGGACAAAGAAAGGAGCCAATCAGGATACAGAACCATGATTATACATGTAAATAGTTGAATTCGGGAAATATCATTTGTAATTTAAATAGGAAACGTAGAAAATTTGGTTATATGAATTGATAATCAGTTAACCAGTTACTTTTAATTTTAGGAAAAAATTAGCTAAATTTTAGTGAATTAATAGACCATAAGGTTTACTTAGTAAACTTTATTTTAGTAAGCTAATTGGTATCATTTATTGAAATAATGAGGTTTAAATGACTTTATTACTTTAGTTGTAAGAATTTGATTCTTCTTGCCTTGTTAATATTTTATTGTTTTGTTTTCGCATTATTCCTTTTAGTGTCATAATTATAATAAATCAATGAATTTTATAAAGTGTCTGTAAATATATAGGTAGAATCTAAATTGAATGGTCTTTTAATGATGACATATAACTATGTGAATTGGAGTGATTGCATAATCAATGATACGAGTAGTGTATAAATATAATGAAGAATCCATAGGTATAACTTAAACAATGTGACTAATGAGAAATCCACAAAATTGGAAAATAAGTCAAGTTAAAAAAAGTGACAAATAGAGCACTATGATACCTGTGACAATAGATGGTATGGTTATGAAATAAGGAAGCAATCACAAGGAAACGAAATTGTTAAATATATATATATATTTGAGTATGTTGGGAGAAGTTTAAAGGCAAGATCTCTTTGCCCTTAGTAAACTAATAGGTAATCCAGGATCTAGGATATAATTGGCTAGCCATAAAGACATATATACCGTGGTAGCACCATGAGATTAGTTTGATAGTACACATTATGAAATAGCTAGCACATACACTGTGGAGTAGCAGGATCACAACAAGTGATCCCTTGACTTACACTGGAGTAGTAGGATCATGGCAAGTGGTCCCTTCAGTCCATTAGTAGCTTCGGAGTCCTCATCTCGCATATCCGATTCAAGAATTTTTACTAATAGTTACTGAGGGCAGTATTAATTAAAATAAGGAATATAAGGAACATAAATAAAACTTAAATAAAATGTAAGATATGCAAGTGTTAAGTTTATATATTAAAGGTTATATAAATTTACTAGAGTATTAAAAATGGTAAAATGAGCAGTAATCTGGAATATATAATATTACCACCTTGAGATACTAAATATAGAATGATGTGTAGTATAGATTTATGGTTATTTGTGAATTGTTTTATGATGTGTAAATTAACAAATATTTGAATACTATAAAACTATTTTTATGTGATTGATTAAGAGTTTTGTGTGATATGAATGTTGGAATGTCGGTATTAGTTTGCTATATGAAATGGTTGCTTCCTTGAAATTTTAAGTGGCATGAAAAATATACAACTTAAGAAAGCTAAAACTAATTAATTTGTTCTGACAATTTAGACACAATCAATCTACAAAAAATTATAGGAGAAAAGCAACATGTGTATATTATAAAGTTGAAATAGGAACCCACATATGAATTTATGGATGCGCAGGCAATAGAAGAGTTAAATCATGGATTTCATAAATAATTGTAAATGATTTCTTAAAGAATGTACTTAATTATTTATAAATTTCATCAGATTAAATGGTTAGTAATAATTGGCTAATTTATAGTAAAAAGGTTGTTGGACTGAGTTGTTTCTTATGTTATATATAATTATTGCATATGGAATTATAATATTATATATATATATATGTGTGTGTGTGTGTGTGTGTGTGTGTGATAGCAGTGCAAGTCATGGCGACTTGCTTTGCTATGGGTAGGATCCCTAATCTTCATAGCTTCTGTTTGTATCTATATATGTTCTGTGAGAAATGATCCATTGAGAGCTATTTCTTTATATGTTGTGGCCCTGTGGGGTCCACGTTCCGTGTATCTGGTATGAGATTTTCTGTCGAATCTGTACTGGGAGCATAATGAAAGTAAAATATTAAAATATAATAAGAAAATGAAAAATGATAATTAAAAATGAAAAAGGACTAATTTGAAAAAAAAGAAAGTTTAGGGAAAAAATAGTAATTTTTCCTAAAAGAGTAAAAAGTAAGCAAATTAATTAAGAATTGCTTAATTAAGGGTAAAAAAGTCAATTAATGGTTAAACTATTTAAAAATGAAGTTTTATAGTCAATAAGGATTAAAATATAATTTTGTACAAAAGTACCTAAATAAGTGTAAATTGAGGTAAAGTAACTTAATTAATAGCTTAAAGACCAAAAAGAAGCTTAATTAAGGGTAAGTTGGTAAGTAAGCGGTAAAAAGAATTAAATTGAATAAAGTGAAAAGTTCCGAGTTAAGTTGAAAGGTTTAATAAGGAATAAATATTAAATGAATAATAATGTGATATGATGAAAACGATGTTTGAAAAGAAAAGTTAACAGTTTTGTATAATTTTAGCCTTAATAGTATAAAACAATAATTTATGCATTTTTTTATCAAATTGAGATAATTGTATGAAATATTTAGATTGTTAGTCACCACTGGGCATGACAAATGCTCAACACGTAGTTATGACTGCGTGCAGGTTCACAGGTGTGGGAGCATAAATACAAGCTTCAGGATATTTTTGATTGATTTGGAGAGTTATAGTTTGTGGCATATATATATGTATGTATGTATGTATATATATATATATATATATATATATATATATATATATAATTGGTACCTATGTACTTTTTCTTGTAAATAGGTATATAAAGGACTATTGTAATTGGGTTGTAAACTTTGAATGATTGGATATGAAGGATTGACATTATGGATAATAATAAATGTATGTGTAATAGGTATGTGAATGTGATATGGAATAGAAATGGATGGTATGACAGATATGGTGTGAAATATGTTGAGATAAGAAGTAAGTGAATGGTTATATGATATTGTTGTACCTCTGAGAGGCCGAGTGTTATTTGTTTTTCAGGGGATTAGTGCATTATACAGCCGTTCTATTGCAAAAATTTTATTAAGTGCATAATATTTTAAGATAGTTATAGGGAAGCGGCAAATGTCTTAAGAATTTTTGAGATTAAATTTTTAAAGGTAAAACTTTTAGGTTAAGCTAATGTTTGAAATTTTTTTTTCTTATAGTACACCGATACAGTAATGAAAGTGATAAGGGTGTTACAACTTTAATCTATCGAACTTCGATCGATAGGGGATTTTTGGGGCCCGTGATCACGATGGTGAGGTCAAAAATTCAAAATCTCAATTTTTAGCGTTTCGGACGGATACACAATTCCCCTTAATTTTTATAGTGTGTGTATACCAAAAACTAAGCGTTTCATGCATCCTATATTGATCTACCAATTTACATGTAAATTTTAGATCAATATTAAATATGCCAGGAATCAAAGCAAGCGTTAGGATACCAATGTTGGGAAAACATGCATACAAATACACATGAAAAATAATAAAAAAGGGAAAATATATTTATCTCTTGTAACACATAAACTTTTGATAAAGCTGAAGTACATGATCTTAGTTTTGCATCACTGATTAGACCTTTAACCACAAGCAATTATGCCGAAGAGAAAACAATAAATCCACGATTTAAAAACTCCTTAGAGATACAGAGAAAACGAAATAAGAGAACCATATATTTTGCATGTGAAAACCAAATTTGGCAAATTTAGTAAAAATTTAGTGACAAATTTAGTAACCTCAAATAGATTTTCTGATCTCCTATTTATAGAGGTTTACTAGAGTCACAATCACAATAAAACTTTGATCTCTTTTTCGACCAGGATTAGATAATCCTAAATTGATTATGATAAATACTAATTGAGTTATGAACGTATCCAAACTCTATTATAACATTATATATGATCTATGTTGAATTACATTTGGTAAAAATTAAAGTATGTTGAAAATTTTAATTTTCTATGATTATATATAATTATAGTGGTTAATCGAAAAATATTGGTTAACCAAATTAAAAAAACTGAAAACGATAATTGGTTAACTGATTATAACGGACTGATTAATGATTATTATTTTAAAAAATCGATATTAATGAATTAATTATTTTTTTTTTCTCATGGACGATTAGCTGGTCCATAATCAACTCTATAGCATTTACATTTAAATTAGTTATAAAAAATAATTTATCAAGCTATCCACTTACCCACCAATATAGAGCTTTTATAAATCCATTAGACGAATAAAGGGTTAATTTCATCCCACTATCATTGGGATATTGCACTTTTGATAAAAAAAAGTAAAATAAAATTTTTTAATATAAAAATATCTTAACTTAAAAAAATATTTTTTAAAAAATATTTTGGCTGGATATAGGAAGAAACTATATCAAAAATTGTTATCAGTATGCCACATTATACATCTCATTCAAATGTATTATACATAAATCATCATATCAGTCTGTCACTTATATCAGCCACCATATTAAAATCAATAAAAAAATATTATGTATAAAAATATTTTAATAATAAAAAAATTGATAAAACTCTTATGCATATCATCTTTGCATTGGTTGTAATATAGCGCCTAGCATGATACTTATTGCATGTGATTAGTTGATATAATCTTTTTTGAAACCTGTTAAAGTGATTTTTGAAATGTTGAGAATTTCTGATATAATTTTTTCTAAATCCAATTAAAGTGATTTTTTAAATTTACTTTTTTTATTAAAATTTTTTATTTTATTACCTTTAAAAATAAAAAATTCATGGACATAGCTGAAATTAACTCGAGGAATAAACCAAACTCTTTAGAAAAATAACAGAACTGGATAGGCGGTCGGATTACGGTTCGGTTTTTCTCATCCCCAGGTAGGATTGCCGATTGGCCATCACATAACACCGAGTCGCAGAACTCCGGATCACACGGAGGTGTGAAGTGGAAGTTCACAACAAGGGCAGTGAAGTCATAAACACTCGAAGCAAAGGCTTGGTTACAAGCCTGTAAGCTTCACTCCATTTCTCTCCTCCTTTTGTCCTGACAAATGTTTCGATCTATGGATTATCAAAGAAATCTATAGATCGAGATATGGCGAACTATCTTGCTCAGTTTCAGACTATCAAGAATTCTTGTGATCACATCGTAATTGCGGGTAATATCTCAATTTATCGTTACTGAATAATTCCAGATTCAATATTGTGTTTCCTTTCGTTTTTCAGTTTTTATACACGATTTCTGTTGCAATTAGTCTTGAACTTTTGGTAATGATTTGGGAAGTTAACGCTCTACTTCTAGATTTGAAAAGGGCTTCATACTGCGAAATTTTGGCTTTAATATCAGTAATGAGCTAAGTTTGATTATGATATTGCTAATTTTCTTATAATGACAATGAGACATTTGTTTTAGACTATGAAACTTTTTATTTTGTTTTACTAGACCTGCATTTTTTTTTGGTCTTTCAGTATTTTCAATGAAGATGTATAGATTTCTGCCATCAATCATGAATGAACCCTAATCTCAAATTCAGCTGATTTTAAGTACTTTGTGCCAGAGCCAGGAGAACAGTTTTTCAATTTTAATAGAAAATTGATTTGAAAAGCAAATGTTGCAAATCTCAAGAAGGAAAAACTGTCATATCGAAAAGCTATTATGGATAGCTGTCGCTTGCCTACATTTTGAATATAATGACACATGCTTAATTTGGGAGTATAGCTCCATGAATATTGAATATTGCATTTTTGTGTTCCTGATAATGCCAAAAGGCCTGAAGCCATGAACTAGCTTGGTGGACTGACCACATTGATGCGGCCTTTTATTGTTTAATATCTTATATTTCTCTAACCAACTTTTTTCCAGTGGAAGATGTGAGTGATTTTTGGCCCACCATCAAAGATAGATTTGAGGAGCGGCTGCCATTCAAAAGAGCTTGTTTGAATAACAAGACTCGTAACTCTGTTTATGTGGAGAATCTGCCTGCTGAATTCATATTGACCACAGATGCCAGACTCCGTAGTCGGTTTCCCCAGGAGCAATCATTGTTCTGGTTTAGAGAGCCATATGCAACTGTTGTTCTTGTTACATGTGAGGTAGTATGATGTTGTATTGTCCTCAATTTTGTGCCATATTTTAAGTTTATAGTTTGTAGATAGGGTGCATTTTTATTGTTCTAGAAAGGATATAACTGTATACATGCTTGACATATTAGTTGCCATATGGCTAATTATACTGTTTTTATGTATGTTATTTGCCTATAATCTCTAACATTCTTGTTCTTTTCTGTTCATATCTTCTAGGATCTTGACGAGTTCAAAACCATCCTTAAACCACGTTTGAAATTAATGGTCCAAAATGATGAACGGGAATGGTTTATAGTGTTTGTGTCTAGAGCTCATCCAAGTAATGATAATGCCACCAAAATGGCGAAAAAAGTATATGCCAAGCTTGAAGTTGAATTTAGCTCAAAGAAAAGAGAGAGGTAAATTTGCAGCTCTTAATAGGGCATCTTTCTTCAATTTGCTAAGTTGAGGGCAGTTGTTAAAAACATGATCTTTCTTTGAATTTGTTCATTTGCATAGTTTCTGTTTGTACAAGAAGGGCTGGGTGGCTATAAGAGTTCATGTTGCTGTAAATTTCTTTTCCGTTACTTTTGCAAAATATAATGCATATTATATCCCTGGGTTGACTAAAATTGAAAAATGAAATTGACAAACTGGACATTGGATTCATGATCATATTGATAATGTCAGCCAACTTCAGTAGTTATTGCAGAAAATAAAAGGAGATGAGAGATCTAACTTTATCAGCACCAAAAATATTATCACATGGGTGGTGTGTGTGTGGTTATAGCATCTTTGGCTTTTGAATTTGAGAGTTTTGCTGCACATATACATGCAGATAATAATATCTTGAGGACAGAAATTGAACAAAGAAACTCATTTATTCAAGTTTTCTTGACAACCTTTCTCTTCCATTCTTTTTTTTTTTTTTTTTTCTGATGTATATGGTTTCGTCACGGTTCATGGGGTTCCATTTTGTCTCTTCCTAGATTGTTCTGAACTTGAGCTTCATCCAGGTGCTGTAAATATGACCTTCATGGCACTGAATCAAAATTTTGGGAAGATTTGGAATCCAAAGTTATTGAGTGTGTCAAAAATACATTGGATAGGCGTGTGCAATTTTATGAAGATGAAATACGCAAGCTGAGTGAACAACGCTTCATGCCAGTGTGGAACTTCTGTAATTTTTTTATACTCAAGGTCATTCCTTTTCTCAATTTCTTTGGACCAAGCTAATGTGATAAATGGATATTGCTACAAGGAGAAGATTTTTTTTTTTTTGCTTGGCAAGGGATTTATTGACTGCCATTGTTTCATTTTCTTTTTGTACCTCCCAGCATAGATCTCAATTTAGTTGAGATGGCATATTCCAGACACTTTTTATCAATAACCTTACATTTTTGTATGTTCACAAAATTCCTTTGACATTAGGGGCTTCGACTTTGAGAAATCTTTTGCTTGCTTGTTGCTAGGCACCTTTTATGTTCTCTAGTTATGTAAAACACTCTCTCTCTCTTTCAGGAAAGCCTGGCTTTTATGTTTGAAATGGCTCATCTTCATGAAGATGCACTACGTGAATATGATGAATTAGAACTCTGCTACCTTGAAACAGGTACCTAAACAAATATTTAGGATTATGCTCCATCATGCTAATGCTTTTGGTTGTGCTTATGTGGATTAGTATATCTGTTATAAGACAGTTCTTTTACACACACACACACACACACGCACGCACATTCACACGTGTGTGTGTGTGTGTATGTATGTGTGTGTATATATATATATATATATATATTATAATGGGTAAATATCAAGCAATGTTGGTGGTTGATGATTGTTATGATTATGAAATATAAATGACAGAGAATTTTTAGGTTTGAAGGTTCAAGTATGGCTGACTAAAGCCCTTAATAAAAGAGGAAAAATGGTCCTGTGAACACTAATTCGGTATATAGCGGTGTATGGTCATTTAGAAAGGAAAATATGTTGAAGTGGAGGAGAAAAGGATGGAGAGATGAGACTAAGTACACTAGACATCCAAATCTAATTATTGTGATTCAAAAGATAGGAAAATAACTATGTACTTTGATATATAGAGCTAAATCTCAAGTAGGAGATTCCTGAAGAAACTAAACATAGCTAAACATTAATAGAACTTAATCTATCGTGTAGGAAAATCTTACAAGTAATATATTAGTTTTCTCAAAAATAATGAAGTTCTAAACAATATCTTATTTTTTTCCCTTTTCCTTGACTGCATCAATAACTTAAATTAATCGATCACCTTTTGTAGCAAAAATCTATGTGGTGATTCTCTAAGAGTTTGTTTGGATGGTTATCTGTCATGGTTGCATAATATACTATATTCTGTTGGTTGTAGTTTTTAATGGCTAAAATGTTTGGAAAGAATGTATTGTTTATGCTTGTTTTGTAAAAATTTCTTGTTTGGATTGACGGTTTCGAACTGTACTTTTAATGTTCAATTTAATAAACTATTCTTAACTTTGTAAATATTGGTTATAATAATTACTTACAATAATAATAATTAATTAATATATTAAATAATTAATTTTTTTAGTATTAATTAATGAATGTATTAACAATAATAATAATAACTTAAATTATAATTAAGTCATTATTAATCATAATTAATTAATTAATTTCTTAGACAGGATTTAAGAAGCTAAAAAGGCAAAGTGGCATATGTTGCTCATAAAGACGGCAGCTGGAAAGAAACTAACCAATCAACATGCTGTAAAACAAAAATTGGACAAAAAAGTAGAAAGAATAGGATATATATATATATATATATATATATATATATATATATATATATATATATATATATATATATATATATAAGGAAATTTAGTAAATAAAACAAATTGAGGGGGACATAATAGTCATTTAAACCATGAAGACTATCCCAACACAGTAGCATCATTTTCTTAATTAATAACAAACATGGAAAACAATATGATACATTAATGAAAGGGAATCATCTTTCCAAACATGGCACACCATTGTAACAAGTAATGGAAAACAATCCCAAAACACAAACCAAATGGACTCTAACTGTATGGTAAACAAAGAGTGCTGTACTGATCATATAGTAATCAAATCGGGATACATATCGTGAATCATTTTCCTGATTTGAGAATCGTATTGTATCGTAAGGATACATAACACATTAAATAATAAAATTTGAAATATAATTTATAAGATATCTGTACTTATAATATGAATAAAATACCCATAAATAACAAAATGGCATATATAATAATGATGATGATGATGATGATGATGATGATGATGATGATGATGATGAATAAAAACACTAAGATTTATCCTATTCCTAATTCCCTATTCATGGGCAGGATCAATATCACCTCTACTAATACTAATACTATTATCATCTAATATGTGTAACTCTTCATCATCTTCATTTTCATCATCACAAGCATCATCTCTATTGTGTTCAACTTCAACTTCTTCGTCTCTTATGTCAATCAATTTTTCTTTTCCTTTGCCCTTCTTGTTTATGGAATTGAGGTTCCTTGGCCCTAAAATGTTAAAATTTACATAATAAATGACGTAATTATTATTTATAATTTATAAAATTATAAACTAATAAGAATTAATGGCAGATTTGTATACCTCTTTCTCTTTTAACTTTGAGGCTCTTCGTCAACATGAAAACACTCTTGAACATCCATCCATGACTTCTCTCCTCCTTCCAATTCCAAGTCCAAGAGGCAAGGATCATCTTTCTCAGTAATCCATTCATCATCTGAATCCATATCGGAAAGACAAATAGGATCATATGTATCTCCTTTTTCTTCTCTCAACTTCTGCCTCATTTGAAGTTGAAGGTTGTATTTAACAAACACAAGTGTGTTCAGCCTTTGTTGCACTAAATGGTTTCTTTTCTTTGAGTGGATATGATCAAACATGCTCCAATTCCTCTCACATCCAGCAGCACTACACTTATCTCCAAATCTATTCCACCATGAAGCTATTAAAAAGCCACATGTATAGATTTAGCTTATTAATTGTGATGATTTATTTAACAGTAAATAATCTTAAAAACTTAATATAAAACTACAATGTCTAGAAAAAGTAATTACCAGGTTGCATTTTGTCTACAGTTGCCTTTGCCAAGTCATATCCAAATGGCCCTCTGCTTTATCAAAATTTTCTAGTTGTTTAATGATTTTGACTCTTGTTTCTACTTCTGCACACGTTTTATCCATTACTTTGTACAAATCAGCTGTCACTTCAGTATCCACATTGAATTTTGAATCATAAGGAACCTATATATAAAGTTATTTCAATTCCTATGTATGTATCAATTTTTTATTTTTTTTTAAATAAAGCAATTGAGTTCATTAAAAAAAAAACATTGTATTGTACTTAGGATTAAGATAGTATCCAGCTGCATGAAAGAGGCCTATGAAGTTGGTAGTCCCAATGTTTATCTATGATTTCCCGCACTCTCTTGTACCTATTCTCTTCATTTTGGAAATGTTCAGCAATTTGTTCCTAAACTCTGTCCACAGCCTCTTATATGTATCCCATTGCTGGTTTTGAGTCACCATCCACAAGTTTTAATACTTTCACAAGTGGGAGTGCACAATTTAAGCAATAGATGACAGATTTCCAAAATCTTCTCTCCCAACACAATGTCCATTACTGTGTTACCATCATATTTACAAGCATAGGAACTAGTAGCCCATTCTTGTGATGCAAACATAGAATGAAGCGCATTCCTTTGCTCTAATATAGACTTCAATCTGATATAAGTAGAGCAAACCTAGTAACTGCTGGCCTGCCTGCCTAACTCCCTGCCATTAGAGAAGGACCTAAACAAATTTAATATCCATATATGACTATACATATAAATTGTGATCTTTCTAGCCTTTTTGACGGTATTTTTAAAGACAAGAAGTTCACTTATATCCTCAAGAATTAAGTCTATAACATGAACTGCGCAAGGGTTTCAAAATAGCTTCTTTCTTTTCTCCATCAACTTGTTACCAGCAGCTACAAGTGCAGATGCACCATCAGTTACAACTTGAACCACATGTTGTTCTCCAATTTCCTCCAGCATAGCATCAAGTAACTCAAAACATTTTTTCAGCTTTATGAATGAAATTGCTAGTATCAATAGACTTTATAAAAACAGTACCTATAGGACTGTTAACCAGAAAATTAGTAAAGGATCTGCTCGTACCATCGCTCCATCCGACATCAAGGTACAGCCAGTCTTCTTCCATTCATTTCTCTAACTTTCTGAGGAAGCATGAATCAAATCAACCCTTGGTGGTGTTTATTTTTAAGCTCTATTTCTTCAAGTATACGGTGTATCGATTATAGTACAAAATATGTCGATCCCACGAGAAATGTTAATTAAAATTGTACACTATTACTAAATTTTAATTTTATTTACAATGCTCATTAATTTGCAAGTTAAATCTAAACTACTCATAATTAATCCTAGTTAATGATAATCAAAGAAGACAAAGTATATAATGAAGAACTAATGTTTATGAACTTAATGCCATCATTAATTAAGAATTATAATCTTATCAATAAGTCAAGTTGGAATATAGTTCTAATTCATTCTCTCGATATGGATTAGAATGCCTAAAACATGCAATTGAAATACCAATCTTTAATTCTCATTGATGAACTAGTTACTTTTAATTATTCCCCAGTCTATAGCAGCTATCTCAACATACTGATCTCTCTAGCTATGCCTTAATAATGAATTCCTATTAGATGTAAGTTAAGATGAATCTCTCAATTCAACCTTAACTTGGATCATGCAAAATATCCTAATAAGAAATTATACATTCAAAGACTATTAACATAGATGGGAATAGAAAATCACAATAAAATTCAAGTTCATTAAATAACATTAATTTGATTTACAGAGAAGAAATAATAGATAAGAGTAGTAAGAAAGAAATCTCTCAAACCTTTTCTCAAACCCTTGTAATAAATTTTCTTCCCCTTGGTTTTCTTCCTCATAGCATAAAATCTAACTAAGAACAATTTCTTTTCAAACTTACAGCAAAATTCTTAATTCAAAAATAATTGTTCTCCCTCCTTTTTTTCAAAAATTACAACTGAAATTAATATTTATAATGTTCTAAAAGATCTGTCCATTGAGTTGTCATTTCAAAAAGATGCAAGATTTGGTGGAGAATCATGACTTTTCAAGGTAATGTTTGAACTCAACTGCCCAACGGATCATTCTGTCGCGATCGCAACAGTACACTCTTCCTCTTCACTCCTCTTTTTCCTCGCGTTGGCTGCCCTGCTTCCTACGCGACCTGTCACGACCTCGCGACTCTCTTCATGCTCGCGACAGCGCGCTTCTTCTTTGTTTTCCAATTTTCTCCCGTTTCTCCTACAAACACAAAACTTAACACAAAAACATAAAACACACCTAATCCTAACACAGTTAACTACCAATAAACATTACTTTATAACAAAACATGGACTAAATATGAGCTATTTAGGCTCATATCAACCCTCTTTCTTCAAATATGAGACCCAACTTCATGAAAGGATTGAGGCTTTAAGCCCCTTCCATATTAAGATGTAGCTTTCACCATATCAATGAACAATGGGCTCCTTACTAAGTTGAATGGCCATTGCCATAAATGCGTCTACATATAGCTCTAGTCACCACATTTCTATCCTTTGCAATCTCATTCAAAGTTTGTTGTCTAACATCTTGGCCTCCTTTCCCTTTCATCATAAGATTAAAGGCATCAATTGCCCCTTTTTTCTGCATACCGTCTTCAGTATTTGCTGTCTCCCTAAGGAATTCATCAGCATAATCACCTCTCTCTCTCTCTCTCTCTTTGTAATCTCCCAACAATTTGATAAATTTAATTTTTACATCTTCTGGAACCTGTTTGCATGCAGCAGAATTCTGGTGTGTTCCTGCCAAATGGTGTTTCATTTTGAAAAGACCACCCCATAATGCTTGTTCACAAAACCATAATGGCCTAAAAAATTAATTTGTATCCGTAACGGCCATATCTTTGATTGAAGTTTGCTGGTTGTCCTTTTGGCCAAAAAATTGATACTGCCCAAGAATGGTGGCATGGCATTCATAGTTGCCACTTATAACTAAGCCTGTAACTGGCTAGCAGAGTTAGATGGGAAAAGTCATTTTTTTTCTTTTATTTTGGAACACTTTCTCTCTCTCCCCACGAGGTCTTTTCCCCAAAAAATTCAATATCTCTTTTGCAGACAATTATCTCTATCCAGAGTTTCAATTTCCTTTGTTCCCATTCCATACCTTGTCTAGATTATAATATTTCTTCCATCTGCTATCTTCAAAGGCCCTTCTGTATCCATCTTCACCACCCTGACATCTAAGATTATCAAACACAAGATCTAGCCAGAAGGATTGTTGAAGAATGCATATGGCAGTCTGTCTAATCTCATCTCTTGCCCAACCAACAAAATAACTAGAGGACTTAACATTATATATTGAGAAGTAAATTTCAGCCATATCAAATCACCAAATTAAATTTTTTCCATAAGATTGAACAACAAAATTATAAATTAGTCGCATATGTAACTATGTTATCAATGGTGAAGAGAAAAGCCATAATCTTATATATAATTATACATAGAGTCAATTTGAAGCAAATCTGAATTTCAATTTGTATATTGAATTGTATAGATATGGCTTAGATCATTTGTTCTGTGCATTAATTCACGCTGAAACAAACATTATCTTTTCATTGTGAAAATTGATATGCTTTAATATTTGTATGGAGAAGAGAAGAGAAGAGAAGAGAAGGGGCTTTGAGATAGAAGATAGAAGAAAAAATTATAATCTGGAGAAGATATGGAAAGAGAAGAAAGGAAATTGAGGAAGCTTTGGAGATAAAATATTGCTTGGAGAGATTAAATTTACCTCCCTGACCGGGGTGTAGGCCTTTGGTGTGATCTTGTGGATGCAGAGAAAGCTTTCCAAGAAGGGGGAAAATAGAGACTTTCCCAAGCTGACCTTACTAGTTGGTTTGAGGTCTAAATTACAAGTGGGGAATTGGCAATGCTACATCACCATTTGAACCAGAATTTCAATTGTCTCTCCCCAAAAGGACAACCATTGAAATTCAGTCACGAGATCTGGGAGTTTACTTATGCAAAAAAGGTTTGTCTGCTTGACAAGAAGTCGTCTAAGTATTTATACCATCTCTTGATGTCTTAAATTTAGTTCTTTCCAAGAAATTCACTGGATTGCTGTTATAAACATGTGTCAAGGATCATGACACATGGCAATTCACTGGAAAATTGGGTTCAATACACTGGTCTATGCCCTTTTTCTCATTCCTACATTCGCCTATGGTTGCTGAATATTTGCAACTCTTTAAAAAGGAGTTGCGGGCCTTGGAACTTGTTAGAGTTTCCTATCTCTTGTGCTTTGCTGAAATTTCTGACTTATTTTATTGATTTAGTTTGCCTCTTCAAATAGAGGCTACAACTCTAGGAATATCATTTAAAAAGAGGAATTCTTTTCTAACTAGGAAATTATAAATTCCATCCAATTAGGAAATATTAAAATAAGAAATAAATCTGTCATAACTAAAACATTGCTACTAAAAATAAATCTTTTTGTGACTAAAAGTACTGCCTTAATAAATCCAACCCTAGAACCCTAACGTGGGTTTTTTGGAAAATAATGAGTGTTTTTTATTTTTTTATTTTTTTTATTTAAATTAGAGATGTAGTGCTACGGTAAAACAAAAATTTAGAATTTTGGGATTACTAAAAGCTGGCAGTGGGATGGCTAGTTTGTGATGTCAGTTGATGGAGAAAATGATATTCATGCAGGAGCACTAGCCCACAAGCCCACGGTATGGAGAGTTTATGCTAGGAGGCCCAAGAAGCAGATGAGAGGAGGTGGCAGCTGAGTTGGCAAAAAGAAGCAGAGGAGAAGAGGAAGCAGCTGAGTTGGCAAGAAGTTAGTTATGGGGAGGAGTAATAAAAGGAAAGCCCGGGGTAGGAAAAGGGGTGTGAGGGTTTGTTAGTTTGTTGTGTGAGGGGAGTGTGGAGGGGAATGAGCAGAGCTGTTTGACTGTTCATCCTTGAAGTTGAAACTCCTTCGTTATCTTTCTTTATTTGTTCTTCAATTATTTGTAGTAGAAAACATACACTAGATATATTGTAACTGATTGTTACTTCATCAATATACGGATTTCCATATTTTCATTCCAATTGTGTTGCTTGTTGAGATTCATTAATGAGTTTGGGTTGTTGAATATCCTTATTGCTATCATTGGTCCGACCTGCTGGATCCACCACGGAGAGCAAAAAAAAAAAAAAAAACACTGCAATGGAGACCCGTTTGCAATCTGTGAATGTCCGATTAGATGAAACAGAAAACCAGGTAGGCGAGTTAACGGCTTGTGTAAACATTCGTCTGGAAGAAACATAGAACAAGGTTGGAAAATTAACCGCCTGTGTGAATGATTTAACCAGATCTATCAATGAGATCCAAGCTCGTTCTGAACGTCGTTATCAAGTCGATAAGAAGCAAGAGGATGAAAGATGGAACCAGATGCTAAATTGGATTAAAAAAATCTGATAAACAGCCCACTCATGCAAAAGAGAGTAGTTCCCAGGCAGAAATGACCATGGAGGGGGGAGGAACTCGTCAGGAGCAAGGATCAACTCTTGGATTATCACATCCATACCAGCCAATTTGCAGATCCCTTAGCATCATTGAAAAAGGTGAAGTTACCAATGTTCAACGGAACCGACCCAAGAGGCTGGACAATGAGGATGGAGACTTACTTTCGATTGAACCAGATTCCACCAAATCTGCGAATCTCGTTGGCCGAGATTTGTATGGAGGGACCAACCATAAATTGGTTCACCATATTATTCAAAGTATCACCATCTCTGACATGGAAGCAGTTCAAGATGGATTTAATGCGTCGATATGGAGGAATTTATTCGTCCAGCCCGTTTGAGGAGTTAGCTGATTTGCAACAATCAGGGAGTGTGGATGAGTTTATTGAGTTGTTTGAGATGACAGTAGCTAATGCGCCGGGGTTGCCAGAACCACAGTATGTGGGGTATTTCATAAGTGGATTGAGGGAAGAACTCAAAGGCTAGGTGAAGGTGCATAAACTAGGTGACCGAATCGAAGCTATGCGTTTAGCACGCACCATTGAAGCTTCTCTGCAACTAGGAAGAGTGGGACTGAGTTTGAAGCACCCAACGAAGGAGGAGGGCACGCCTAAGGCACAGGTGACTAATGGTACCTGGGCTGGATCAAATCGACTGGGCTTTTCTTCCAGTTCACCCCAAAGCTCAAACCAAACCAAGAACCCACCAGCCTTTCCAACAAGCCAACCTCTATCGTCTTCCTTGGCCTTCGACAGATGGGGGTAGCGACGATTAGGAGTACGGCATCTTACAAAGACAGAGTGGGAAGAAAGAAGGCGGAAGGGACTTTGTTTTCAGTGCGGGCAGAATTACTCCCCACAGCATAGATGTCCTAGGGCGCAATTGAAGGTTATGCTGTTAGGAGAAGGAGAAGAAATTGAAGAAGAAGAATTCTATGATGTCGAAAATGAAGGAGACGAACCACCTATCGATGGGGAATGCAGGATCCTCGAATTGAATCGCTTCCACCATAAAATAGGAGCACCCGAAGCAGTTGATGGGGAGTTGAGCACCATTAAATTGAGAGGGATCATCAACGACTTCCCAATTGAGATTCTAGTAGACAGTGGGGCTACACACAATTTCATTTCAGCTCAGCTTGCTTCTGTTTTGGGGTTCCAGGTACGTCCCATTAAATCTCTAGAAATTAGATTGGGAGATGGGAATGTGATTGGGGTAGACAAGAAGTGTGTAGGGATTTCGATCCATTTCAACGAATACAACTGTGTAATTGATGCCTTGGTTACTGATATTGGAGGGTTAGATTTAATATTGGGGGTAGAATGACTAAGAACCTTGGGTGATATCACTGCCAATTGGGCAACTGGAAGCTTGAAGTTTGTGTCTAAAGGGAGAAGAATAGAATTGAAGGGAGTCAAGACAGAGTTACAGGGACTGCAATCGTTGCAAAGCTGGTTGGATGGGTACCTCCACTAGCTTATGGCTGAAGACTTCGGTTTTCCTCAGGAGTCTTGGAAGGCCCTGGACCATTTAGCCGCAAAACAGAAGCAACAAATGGGTTGCCTGCTCAATCCTTTATGTGGAGTTTTTAATGAATTGGAGGGGCTTCCTCCCAAGAGGGCCATTGAACATGCAATTACTTTGCAACTGGGACAGGGTCCGGTGTGTGTTCGACCCTACCGTTACCCTTACCACCACAAGGCTGAAATACAGCAGCAGTTCTTTGAGATGTTGAAGAAGGAAATTATTAGACACAGCCAAAGTTCCTTCTCTAACCCAGTTATTTTGGTGAAGAAGGACCAAACTTGGCGCATGTGTGTCGATTATCGCGCACTCAATAAGGTGACTATATTGGACAAATATCCGATTCTTGTCATAGAAGAATTATTTGATGAGTTGGAGGGAGCAAAATTCTTCACAAAGTTGGATCTCAAATCCGGGTATCATCAAATACTTGTAAGGGTTGAGGATATTGAAAAAACTGCCTTCCGCACGCATGATGGACACTACGAGTTTTTGGTCATGCCGTTCGGATTGACGAACGCTCCAGCAACGTTTCAATCCGCCATGAACAACATATTTAGGCCTTTGTTACGGAAGTGTGTCTTGGTGTTCTTCAATGGCATCTTGATTTACAGCCGTACGTGGAAAGAACATATACAGCATGTGAAGTTGGTCTTCAAAATACTGGCGACAAACCAGTATGTAGTCAATGGCAAAAAGTGTAGCTTCGGTCAAGAATCAGTCGAGTACCTAGGCCACATGATAAATGTCAATGGGGTTGTAGTGGATTTAAGTAAGGTTAGTGTTGTCCAAGCTTGGCCGATTCCCATTTTAGTAAAAGGGGTACGTGGGTTTCTTGGACTCACCGGATATTAATGCAAGTTTATTGAAGGGTACGGGAAGATCGCTAAACCGCTGACTGAACTTACAAAAAAAGGTGGATTTAAGTGGAACTTAGAGGCTCAAAAAGCTTTTGAAGAATTGAAGCACAAGTTGACCACAGCTCAGTTGTTAGCTTTGCCGAACTTCAACTTGCCTTTTGAGATAGAATGTGATACCTCAGGGAGTGGAATCGGGGCTGTCCTTATGCAAGCACGCCGTCCCATCGCCTATTTCAGCAAGGCTTTATCTCCCTAAAATCTCAGCAAGTCAGCTTATGAAAAAGAAGTCATGGCTATTGTGTTTGCAGTATTACATTGGAGACCTTATCTCCTAGGACAACCCTTCATTGTGTATACCGATCAACAAAGCATAAGACAAATACTTCACCAAAGGATTACTATAGCTGAACAGCAGAATTGGGTAGCCAAGTTGATGGGATACAAGTTCGAAGTCTGGTATAAACCTGGAAAAGAAAACCAAGCTGCTGATGCCTTGTCTCGGATTACTGCACCAGCAGGGGAATTGCAGACTTTCACGGTCACTCCCATCTGGCTGGATTTACAAGAGCTGTCCCAAGAGGCAGCCAATGATCCTCATCTCCAGAAAATCAGGATGGCTTTACAACATGATCCTCTCACTCATCCTGGTTTTGCAGAAAGGCATGGTACTTTGTTCTACAAAAACAGGTTAGTCATTTCGTCCAACTCCTCTTAGATTCCTAAATTGTTGGCAGAGTTCCATACTAGTTGTAGTGGTGGGCATTCGGGTTTCTACAGGACTTATAGGAGATTGGCCTCTTCTTTCTACTGGGTTGGGATGACTAAAACTGTCCAGCGCTTCGTTCAAGCATGTGACATCTGTCAGCGCTATAAGGCATCCACTTTGGTGCCGGGGGGATTACTACAACCTCTTCCTATTCCGGAACAAAATTGGGAGGAAATTTCTATGGATTTCATCACTGGATTGCCTTAGATCGAAGGGCTTCGACACGATTTGGGTAGTGGTGGATTGGTTGTCTAAATATGCTCATTACATTCCCCTCAAACATCCTTTTACTGCTAGGATGTTGGCTGAGATCTTTGTACGTGAGGTGGTGCGCCTACATGAGTTACCTAAGTCCATTCTTAGTGACCGGGATCCCGTATTCATCAGCCGTTTTTAGAGAGAAATCTTCAAACTCCAGGGCACCACCCTTAACTTCAGTTCAGCCTATCGCCCACAAACGGATGGCCAAACCGAAGTGGTTAATAGGTGCGTTGAAACCTACCTACGTTGTTTTGCTACTGACCAACCAAAAACTTGGATGACTTGGCTGCCATGGGCAGAATTTTGGTATAATACCACATACCATGTAACAATTGGCACCACTCTATTTGAGGCAGTGTATGGTCGCAAGGCACCCACAGTTTTTCAATATGTTCCAGGAGAAATCCAGGTGGCAGCTGTGGGACAGGAGTTAAGGGACCGAGATGAAGCTTTACGTCAATTGAAGTCTCACTTGGCTAGAGCTCAATCCAAGATGAAGACAACTGCTGACCAGCACCGACGCCCTGTAGAGTTTGCTGTTGGCGAACAGGTTTATGTCAAATTGAGACCCCATCGACAGCACTCTATCACCTCTCGAATTACCCCCAAACTGGCTCCTCGTTTTTACGGCCTTTTTTCCATCATCCAACGAGTAGGGCCTGTTGCCTACAAGTTAGAGTTACCACCAGGGGCTCAGATTCACCCCATCTTTCATGTCTCCTTGTTGAAGAGATCCTTAGGAACTGCTCCAATCTGTCCTTCACTACCAGCAGATATCGAACCAGCTGAGGGGCCTACTATCCATCCTTTTCGTGTTTTGGCTAAACGGGTTATCAATAGACATGGTGAAATGGTGCCACAGCTGTTAGTTCAATGGCAAGATGGAGGAACTGACAATGCTACTTGGGAGGATGAGTTTGTGATTGGTCACTAGTTTCCTGATTTCAGTCTTGAGAACAAGACTGC
Source organism: Excoecaria agallocha (assembly GCA_037975025.1). Lineage (NCBI taxonomy): Eukaryota > Viridiplantae > Streptophyta > Magnoliopsida > Malpighiales > Euphorbiaceae > Excoecaria > Excoecaria agallocha. The sequence goes on along the minus strand of CM075823.1, from coordinate 4,418,502 downwards.
TTTTCCACCCGATGGAATGATGGAGAAAATGATATTCATGCAGGAGCACCAGCCCACAAGCCCACGGTATGGAGAGTTTATGCTAGGAGGCCCAAGAAGCAGATGAGAGGAGGTGACGGCTGAGTTGGCAAGAAGAAGCTGAGGAGAAGAAGAAGCAGTTGAGTTGGCAAGAAGTTAGTTATGGTGAGGAGTAATAAAAGGAAAGCCCGGGGTAGGAAAAGGGATGTGAGGATTTGTTAGTTTGTTGTGTGAGTGGAGTGTGGAGAGGAATGAGCAGAGTTGTTTGGCTATTCATCCTTGAAGCTAAAACTCCTTAGTTATCTTTCTTCATTTGTTCTTCAATTATTCGTAGTAGAAAACATACACCAGATATACTGTAACCGATTGTTACTTTATCAATATACGGATTTTCATATTTTCATTCCAATTGTGTTGCTTGTTGAGATTTATTACTGAGTTTGGGTTGTTGAATTTCCTTATTGCTATCATCCGCGGAGCCCAAATTTTTGTCGGAAATTGTACTGAAACCAGCACCTGCAGTGCTGGTTTCAGATGGGACCCACAAGAGTGTCTCAGCTGACACTAAAACTGGCATTTTCAGTGCTGGTTTCATCTGTCATCATCTGTCATTGACAGCTTTACCGGCCTGTTAGAAATTTTTTTTCTAAAATCATGACGTGCGGTCCAGCTTTCCCATTTCATTTTCCACCCCTCTCCATTTTTATCGGCTATTCAATAAGGGTAAAACAACCATACTCAGAGAGTTGATGGGACCACTCACAAAGTAGAGTGTGGAAATCCTAATAATTTTGCATGACGGCTTTAACCCATTAATTTCTTTTTCCTTTTTTTAACTATAACACGTAATCTGTACAAATTATTTTTTGTAATCTAATTTCTTAGTTGGTATGGTGGAAATCCTATTTACATGTATCAAATAGAAAATGACTGTTCCTTTCTCAAATTGGTATCCTTAATGGTAGCCGATCAAACTAGAATCAATCAAATGTTCCAGCCATTAAAAAACTTGGAAAATGAAAGAGAGAAGCAGTCACATTTAGGACAAGAAATTGACCTTAATTTGATGTCATCACCCATTATGATTGGCTTTGATACTGTTGGATTTTCTAGTTAGATTAGAATTCTATTTTATATTTCCAACTAGAATTTATTTCTTAGTTAGCTTTTATCTTTCCTTATTGGAATAGATTTAAGACTCTTTTTGTTTCCTTTATAAATAGTTTGTACTTTTTTAGATTTCTTGAGATGAGAGAATTAATAAAGTTTTTTATTCTAAAAAATTTTCATGGTATCATAGTCTTACTTTTTATAAAAGTTAGAGTTTTCTCCTTCTAAACAATAGGTAAAATATCAGTTTTTAAAAAAGTATCAAGAAGTTGAGTTTTCCTTCTTGTTGCATCAGAAAAAATTCTTAATTTTTTGGTGCGGTTTGAAAATCCTATAATACCAATTTAGTTCAAAATTCCTAATTTTTCTGGTGTGGTACAAAAATCCTATGATATCAAAATTGGGACTTTACTATTTTGAGTAGGAGGTGACCCAAACCACCATTGCCAAAGGGTGCGCCACCTATAGATCGTCCAACCCACCAAATCCGGTCACCAGAGGAGTCACGAGTGAAGCACACATATCAGTTGGAGATGTTGAGGTACTGTTCACGTGCCGACGAGTGACGCGCGTATAGGTGTTTCTAGCCACCATCCAATCCCTTTCTTTTCAGATCTTCTTATCAGCATTTTCTGACCTTGTCTGGGGATTTTTCGGCCTTGATTTGTCATCTCGTTTTGGGTTTCTTTTCTAGGCTCTATTTGTTTTCGGTATCTTCTGTTGTGTGAAACCCTCTCCAGACAGCCTTTTCCTGTCGTTGTTGGACTTCTTGGGTGTTGAGCATTCTCCATTACAAACCGGTATTCGTGCTCAATATCAGTGCTTTGACACGACTTTTTCAGTGCTGAGAATATAATGGTAGAAGCCTTAGAGAATTTCAAGAGCTGCCGTCATTTAGTTTTGTACTACAAGATTGTGTTTACTAAAGCACTTCCCAACAGGACTTATTACATTCTATTTTGCAAGTTGAGTGTATGTCATATCTATGCACCAATTTGAGGGAGAATGTTGGATTCCTAGTTATATTAGAATTCTATTTTATATTTCTAATTAGAGTTTATTTTTTAATTAGCTTTTATCTTTCCTTATTTATAAATAGTTTGTATTTTTTTTAGATTTCTTGAGATAAGAGAATTAATAAAATTTTTTACTCTCAAAAATCTTCACCTATACCCATATTGTTATGTACACATGTCAAGGATCATGTCAAAGGGCAATTAACTGGAAATTCAGGTTTAATACATGGGTCTTTGCCCTTGTTCTTGTTCCTAGACTTGCCTATGGTTGCTGAATATTTGCAACTCATTAAAAGGGAGTTGTGGACTTTAGAGAGAGTTGCATATCTCTTATACTTTGCTGAATATTCTGACTTGTTTTATTGACTAAATTTGCCTCTTTAAATAAGGGTTACAGTCCTAGGAATATCTATTAAAACTAGGAATTCTTTTCTAACTAGCAAACATGAATTTCTTCTAATTAGGAAATATTAAAATAGGAAATAAAACACTGATTGAAAATAAATCCTATTATGACTAAAATGCTTGCTAAAAATAAATCTTACTATAACTAAACATACTACCTTAATAAACGCAACCCTAGAACCATAAAAAATTACTGATAAATTTTGATTTTCAATATTTTTTTTTGTCTATATTCCTTGGCCTATGTGCATCACAGGTTCTTTTTCTGTCTTCTTGAGTAGTCAAAACCTCTTTCCCAACAGACATCTTGGAATTTAGGATACTCGTTTTACTTGTAGCAATAAATGCACTTTTACTGATTTATCTGCGGTTGCCATCTGCTGTGAGTTGTTGATTAATTAATGTGAGATAAGTTGTTCGAATGTAATGCAGTTAGTATGGCTGGAAAGCAGAGAGAATTTGGAGGAACGGACCGTGGTGATGATCAGGCAGCACTGCTGAGTTCTGGAAACAAATCATTGTCACAGATTGTTCAAGATGACTGCTTTAGAGAATTTGAATTTCGGCAGTCTCTCTTTGCCTGCCAGTCAAAGGTTTAGAAAACTGGTTGTGGCTTCAAATTCTAAGCCAGATGCATGTTAGACCAATTGCAATTAAATATATAGTTGGCATCATTTCTACTTTCTTTTTTAATATAGACTGTATGATTGGTTCTATGATTCCATTAGTTACATTAATGGAGCTTGCTTTCTTGAATATGCTAGAATGAATTTTGCTTCCCCTGAACTCAAACAGGATTGCCTGGAAACCGCAGCTTAAGTGAATCTTGAATAGCTGTTAGAATTGTTAATTAAATTATCTAGTATATTTTTCATATAGTATATGTGCATGCATACTGAGGGAATTAGCATGGTTTGAGGATGCATTGCACAAAGATGTGTGAGCATGCATGCATAAAGGCGAGGAGGTATTTGCTGACCCGGAATATAAGCTAATTATGTTGCAAACAATTTTGGGACTCTAGGATATTGGGATGAAAGTTGCAAATGTTTCAAAAATTTTAAGCTCTGGTTGATGTGAGATTAAGCAGATTTGAAAAGCCAATTGTGGCTTGCTCAGCATGCCTTTTAGCACTTACAAGTACAGTCTCACTTTATTAAAATTGGGATATTCTCACCTTTAGACCTCAAAAAATTCAAGTGGGTTGAGGTTTCCTTTCAATTACCATTAGGCATTACGTTTTATTGCTGGAATGAATTTGATCTCCTGGTGATGACTTATTGCACTGAAACTCTTACATATAACTTCCAGCTGATCTCTTGGTGATGACTCATCCACTCAAACTCTTACATTTAACTTGCAGCTTTTGTTCAAGCTGAATCGACCCTTTGAGGTTGCTTCCAGGGGTTACCCATTTATAATCAGCTTTTCTAAGGCACTTACGCTGCATGAGGTATTTGATAATCATCTGTGCTGTTCATTTATTTCTTATATAGATTTTTGACTTTTCTCTTAAATAAAGTGTTTCTGATCTCTCTTAATTGTTATTCTATTTTTCCCCACTTCTTTGGATTCCTTTAGAGTACATTGCCTTTTTGTTTGCGAGAAGTTTGGGTAATAACTGCTTGCTTCTCTTTAATCAATGCAACTGCTTCTCATTATAATGATGGAGCTATGGTATCTGACATTGAAAAGGAGTTCTACCGTATTCGGGGTGATCTTTATTCACTATGTCGAGTAAAGGTGAGCTTCTTCTCTTCCGTCACATGTTCTAAAATTTATTCTGTGATGTACTGTTCTTAGATTTTTAAGGACAAGTGAGCAAGTTGCTGTTGGCTAAGCATGAAATTAGAAAAAATAAAAAGGTTTGAGGGACACTAAGTATTGGATTATTGTGCCAGGGCACTTGCTACTGAAGTTCTTTATTTTCCATATTTTACTGCATGGGCCTTTTTATGTATGTATTGATTCTTCTGGCAGTTCATGAGGCTTGCATATTTAATTGGATATGGAACAGATATAGAAAGAAGTCCAGTCAACAGGTGAAATATTTAATCTGAGAGCAAACTTATTGCTTTTTTTTTTTTTTTTTTCTGCATCATGTAGATACATGTTAAATTAACGTCTCAAAATTTCCTAATGACATTGAGTTGTAGGATTTCTTTTGTAGTTTCTGTCTTTAACATGTATGTTCTTTTGAGCAGTGCTTTGCTAAGCATGCTACCTTGGCCTAAGCCTGCAGTTTGGCCTTCAGTACCAACTGATGCTTCTTCTCAGGTGCTTGAAAAGGAAAAGGTAAATTTTTGGATGGTATTTCCATATCTGGTATTGTAGACTGAAAATAGGGGTGTGTTTATGCACATAGTGCGACTTACACTACTATCTTAATGTGACCTACATCCCTATCTTTCTTTTATATGATGAATTATTTAACCATCTATGGTTGTTGAAGGTGATAATCATGAGTTTTATCACCTTTAGATGAAATGATTTGATGTACTTGAATGATTTGTCATTAATGGCACAGCTATGAGCTGACTTGTATTAGTGATCAAATATAATTGTCCAGTTTGAAGGAAAGAATCTTTGACCTTTCTTTTTTCTCTCCTGTTTTTTTTAGGTGATTCTTCAAGCTACTCCTAGAATTAAGCATTTCAACATTCAAAGGAAACCATTGCCTCTTGAACCTTCTATTCTTTTAAGGGAGGCTAATCGGAGAAGGGCTTCCCTTTCTGCTGGGAACATGTTTGAAATGTTTGAAGGCCGTCCAATACTGACTGATGGGTAATCAATTCCAAAACCGAAGCAAATGTATAATTGGTTCTTCAAAGATGGATTTTTAATAAAGTTTTTTCTAGTCAAGCAATGCTATTGTAGTTCCTTTTTAAATGTTTTAACTTTTGATTTTGACTTGTATATATGTTGACAGATCAGCTTCAGATGCATCATCAAGGATGTCCTCAATGCATAAAGCAAATATTTCTATGTCACGAACTAACTCTTCACCTGGCAATTTTGATGGCTCAATTGATCGACCTATGAGACTTGCTGAGATATATGTGGCTGCTGAGTATGCTCTTGAGCAGACAATATCTGATGCTGACCTATGGAAATCCTTGTCGTCTGTGGAGGAGTATGAGGTATTAATTTTATACTATTTATGCACCCTTCTACTTTTCTGGAATTTCTCATAATCAACCAAATTTTTTCCACTTAAAAAACTGACTAATCTGTTTAGTTATGAATTTTTAGTGTCATACCTCCTAGGCTCCTATGTCCCTCTCATTCCTTGATTAATGAAAATTGAACTAAATTAGTCAATTATCTTTTCATCAAGTATGCAACTTACCCCCTAATGAAACCAAGAATTCTTCTTCCATTTACAGAGCACCGATTCTTGTTTCTGAGCACTCATTGAATTTTACTCATGCTGTAATATAGGCTGTTAAAAATAACAGATTTTTGGAGCCAGATGGCCTTGAAATATTCTTGTGGTGGCTTGATAACGGGAAGTAGGATGATCTTTCGAAAAGATAGTATTGGAGATGAATATCAATCTCTCATACGGAAATGGTGATGAAGGGGAATATCACATGTCATATGAAGTCTATTAATGCTGTGGTCTACAGCAAGAAATAATGGACATGTGAGCATAACATTTGGGTAAAAGAAAGAGATAGAAAAGCATTCCATGAAAACGAATAACAGCAGCAACAACAACAACTAAGCTTCAATCCCATACTAGATGGAGTCAGCACTCCATGAAAAAGAAAGGGAAAAAAAAAGTTACGTGCTATGGCCCACAATTGTGGATTGGAACACCCTGCGATTAATCAAACTTGTCAAAATAGATTTTGTACATTTGAGCTTGTTAAAGGGAGCAAGGACCTGACCTCGGAACTCGCTAGAGAGAGTTGCTTATCTTGTGTCCTTTTATACTGAAAAATTCTTGTTTTATTGATTAAATTTGCTTCTTTATATAGAGTTACAGCCCTAGAAATATCTATTTAAAATATGAATTTTTTTCTAAGCAGGATACTATGAAGTACTTCTAATTAGGAAATACCAAAATAGGAAGACTTTAGGAAACATAGAAATAAACAACTAATATAGAAATCCTATTATAAATAAACTATTGCCTAACCTAACCCTAATGTAGACCCACAACAACATGCTTCTGAAAAGGTTTTCTAGCTAGATTGTCGTTAGTAATTTCTATTTATCATAAGGTGAATATGATAACTTCAGCACTCATCTGAAAAGTTTAGACGCTGAAGGAGAAAATGGGTGTAATTAACTAAAAGAAGCAGAAAAAGAAAGTAAAAGGAAAAGGGAAAATCAACTTAAAAATTTCTTGTTCCTCTCGAGAGATTAATTTCTCTAAGAATGAATGAACGCATTCTAACTGAATATCTCTGATGGATGCACTTATTTGTCTGAATTAGGCTTTCAAATCACTGATTAAATGTTATCCTTAGTAGTTGAATCTATCAACTCCAGCTGTTCCTTGCACCTCATCTTTATTAGGTTTATATTCTTGTCTTTGCAGAAAAAATATCTTGAGCTAACGAAAGGTGCTGCTTACAATTACCATCATTCCTGGTGGAAAAGACATGGAGTGGTCCTTGATGGAGAAATAGCAGCAGTTTGCTTCAGGCATGGAAGCTTTGATCTTGCTGCAAAATCATATGAGAAAGTTTGTGCTCTGTATGCTGGAGAAGGATGGCAGGAGTTATTGGCTGATGTCCTTCCAAATTTAGCTGAGTGCCAGAAAATGCTGAATGATCAAGCTGGCTACTTGTCATCCTGTGTCCGACTTCTGTCTTTAGATAAAGGCTTGTTCTCAACCAAGGAGCGCCAGGCTTTTCAGATAGAGGTAATTCGTCTCGCACACAGTGAAATGAAGGACCCTGTGCCCTTGGATGTCTCATCATTAATTACATTTTCTGGAAATCCTGGACCTCCATTGGAGTTATGTGATGGGGATCCTGGAAATCTCTCTGTGACTATTTGGAGTGGCTTTCCTGATGAAATAACTCTTGATTCACTTAGCCTGACGCTGATGGCTACATTTAATGCTGATGAAGGTGCTAAGGTATGCTCTTCCTGGAACGGATGACCCTCATTTCATGAAATTCCAATACAGTGGGTATACCATGGCTATCCATTCTTCATAACTCTAGATTTCATCTGATATTTTCAGGCATTAAGGAGCTCTACTTCCACTGTTCTAAAGCCTGGTAAGAACACAATTACTTTGGATTTGCCCCCCCATAAACCAGGTTCCTATGTCTTGGGGGTTCTTACTGGGCAAATTGGGCAGTTGAGATTTAGGTCACATAGTTTCTCCAAGGGTGGCCCAGCAGACAGTGATGATTTTATGAGTTATGAAAAGCCAACTAAACCCATCTTGAAGGTAGTGTTTCTCATAATCCATGGCAAGATATAAATATAGTAAATAATGGGTGAAATATTTTGGTAGTTATGGTGATTTATGGTCAGAGCTATGGTTTTGCCAATGATTCTTTACTGATGCTGTTTTCCTTGTTTTTTTTTTCTTTATTTTTCTTTTTAAAAAATTTTAGTTCTCTAATTGAAATTATCTTTGTGTTATCATGTAAATGAACTAAGAGTGACCTGGTTGTCAAATTTTGCCTGACCTGTTTGTCATAGTAATCATCTAATCGTCATTTCCTTTCATAGGTTTTCAAACCAAGACCTTTGGTTGATCTGACTGCAGCTGTTTTGTCTGCCTTACTTATCAATGAAACTCAGTGTGTTGGGATTATAGTGCAACCTATTGACTACTCTCTCAAAGGTGCTGTCTTGCACATAGATACTGGTCCAGGTCTGAAGATTGAAGAGTCACATCCCATTGAGATGGAGAGCTGTGCCAATGTACCACATGGTTCTCCTCACAAGGCCAACTTGAATAGCACTGGAAATGATTGTTTGTTGGCTGCTAATAAAGAATTTGAGCGATTAAGTCTTGACGACTGTAGAATAAAGTTTCCAGATTGGGCAAGCAATGTGAATTCTGTTCTTTGGATTCCAGTTCGTGCTAAAAGTGACACGCTTCCAAAAGGATCATCTTCAGGTCATAATAATTGGAAGATATTTGCTGTTTTCCATCTTTTTTTTTTTTTTTTTGTAATGTATGCTTTTTATTTCATTCATCTATCCTTTTGTATCTAACGTATTGTTTGACGTGAGCAGTCAGTCCTCAGAGACCAAGCATAGTTGATGGAATGAGAACAATAGCATTGAAACTTGAATTTGGGGTATCACACAACCAAATGTTTGAAAGGCATTGCCCTTGCCCATTACATTTCAAATTATCATACAGATTCTTTGAGTAGTTTTTTTTAATTGCTCCTCCATTCTTTTTTTTTGTTTCTCTTGTTTTATATTCTTTTTAGTCATTCTATCTGTTTTCTTATTCATTTGGCCCTAAATGCAGGACTATAGCAGTGCATTTCACAGACCCTTTCCATGTGAGCACTCAAGTAGCAGACAAATGCAATGATGGTACTCTACTTCTTCAGGTATGCTTTGAATATAATGGGCTAGTAATTTGGTCACATGTCCAACGAAATTCTTTCCTGACTGATGATGTAAGTGAGTGACTATTTCACTCTAATCAGTCATTTCATACTACCTATGCACATAAAATTTGTTATGGACTTGCTTCATTATGAATTTTTCATATTCTTGTCATTGTACATGACAACTACTCCCAGGTGACACTACACTCCCAAGTGAAGGCCACATTGACCATAAATGATGCCTGGCTTGAACTTCAAGATGGATTTGTTCATACTGGACGGGGTGATGGAAGGCCAACTTCAAGCTTCTTTCCGCTTGTGATTTCTCCAACCTCTAGAGCAGGAATCTTGTTCAGTATTTGCCTAGGGAAGATAATTGGTGAAGGTACTTGTACTTGATTGCATTAATTAGAATAGTATATTTCGAGGCATTCTAAATATCAAATGTATCTGTTGCATCAAGTAAGAACATGTTCTTTACATTGAATGTCTAGTTAATTTGGTTCTAATGATTTTTGGTGCTGGACCATTTATGTCCATTTGATGCAGGGATCTTTTATAAATGCTTATAATGAAAGCATCTTGTTAGAATATAGCAGTAAAGTGATTGGAGTAAATTAGGGAGCAATTTAGGGAGCAAATTAGGGAGCTAATTAGGAAACTATAATTATTAATTTAGTTGCTTTTCTTTGTATAAATAGAAGTGTAATCTTAGGTTTTTTATTAATTGAATATAGAATTTCAATTCCCATTGTGTGTTTTCTCACATGGTATCAGAGCCTAGTCGAGTTTCTGGGTCTCTTCTTGTTTGAGGGTTGAGTTTTCCTCTTATGGGTTTTCTGGAATCTCTGGTTTCTGGGATATTTTTTCTGGGTTTCTTCCTCCAGTGAGCTCCGGTGGATTGCTGTTGCTTGGGTCACTGAGCTCCGGTGATCATCTTGCCTCACCGTCGACTTCAGGAGGAGCGCCGGTGGATTTCCGGCCTCTGCACAAAATACGGTGACCAGAAGACCGGCGAGTGAATCTCACGCCCCACCACAAGAATTCCGCTCCGTCTTCACGCGCCGGCGCGTGGGAGATATTCCGGCGTCCGGTGGTCCTCCGATTTCACCTCCAGCGTCGCCTGGCCATTTCCGGTCATATTCCGGTGTCCTTTTTCGGTGGTCTTCCCTCTCGGTGGTGGCTGTCCTCTGCTTCTTCGAAGATTTACATGTGTTTTGCTGGTGTCATGGTTCGGTTGATTCTTGTGGCTACACCTGTTGTGTGCCTTATTAGTGCCATTGTTGTTTCCTGCCTCAGCTTCTTCTTGGGTGCAGTGTTAGTTTTGTCCTCTGCCTCTGCTGCTTCTAAATGTTTGTGACTGGTTCTTGGTGTTCCTATTTTGTGATTTCTACTTCTGTTTTGGAAAGTGTGTTTTCCTTATTCTCCATTTTGTTTTGAAGTCTACATGACAGGATATGTGTAGGCTTCGTTTGGAGAGAATTGCGCTTGATCTTCGTTTCGTGTTGAAGTCTATTCATGGGTTATGAAGATTTCTGAAACTCTAGATTTTCTTATTATCTCTAGGTTACATAAAAAATGATACAAAGACATATTTATAGGCATACAAGTAGACTTAAGGGAAATTTCTATTCTACCCTTAATTACAAAATTATATTACAAGATAGATTAACCAACACTCCCCCTCAAGTTGGTGCAAAAATATTACACATACCCAACTTGCAAACTATGGCATGAAAAGCTCGACTGCTGAGTCCTTTTGTAAAAACATCAGCTAATTGTCTGTCCGACGTTACATGAAATAGGCTTAAAACACCATCAGATAATTTTTCTTTGATGAAGTGTCGATCAATTTCTATATGTTTTGTCCTATCATGTTGAACTGGATTATGAGCAATACTGATTGCAGCTTTGTTATCGCAATACAAAAATAGTCGGTCTTTTCCAGCCAAATTCAACTCTGCTAATAACTTCTGCAACCATAACAACTCACAAACACCTTGAGCCATAGCTCTATATTCTGCTTCTGCACTTGATCTTGCAACTACACTCTGTTTCTTGCTTCTCCAAGTGACTAAGTTACCTCCCACAAATGTACAATAACCAGATGTGGATCTTCTATCATCTAAAGATCCAGCCCAATCTGCATCTGTGAAGGCTTCAATTCGTAGATGACCATTTTTTGAAAAAAGGATACCCCTTCCTGGAGCTGATTTTAAATACCGCAAAATGCGAAAAACAGCCTGTTGATGAGATTCTCTAGGATCATGCATAAACTGACTCACCAAGCTAACTGCATAAGCAACATCTGGTCTAGTGTGAGATAGATAGATAAGTCTACCGACCAGTCTTTGATATCTGCCCTTATCAACTGATCCTTCAGTTCCTGTGTGTAACTTATGGTTACTTTCAATTGGTGTATCTGCTGGTTTGCATCCCAACATACCAGTTTCATCCAAAAGATCCAGAACATATTTTCTTTGAGAAATGAAGATCCCTTTAGTTGATCTGGCAACTTCAATTCCCAAGAAATATTGTAGCTTCCCAAGATCCTTGATTTCAAACTCCTGAGTTAAGAGCTTCTTCAGACGAACCATCTCTTCTTTATCATCCCCTGTCATTACTATGTCATCAACATAAACAATGAGAAGAGTGATCTTACCCTTGAAGTGCCTTATAAAGAGGGTATGATCAGCATTACTTTGTTGATAACCGAAAGATATCATAGCTTTGCTGAATCTGTCAAACCAAGCTCTTGGAGATTGTTTCAACCCATACAAGGCTTTCTTCAGTCTGCACACCTTTCCCTGAGTTCTCTCATCATCAAAACCAGGAGGAATCTCCATATAAACCTCTTCTTCCAGGTCCCCATGGAGAAATGCATTCTTCACATCAAATTGTAGCAAATCCCAATCCAAGTTGGCTGCACAGGATAGTAAGATTCTAATCGTATTCATTTTAGCAACTGGTGCAAATGTCTCCTGATAGTCAACTCCATAAGTCTGGGTGAAACCCTTTGCCACTAATCTAGCTTTAAATCTTTCAATTGAACCATCAGCTTTGTGTTTTATTGTGAACACCCACTTACAACCGACTAACTTTTTATCTGGAGATGCAACTAGTTCCCAGGTCTCATTTTTAGAGAGAGCTTTCATTTCTTCAACCATAGCTTCTTTCCACGTTGGATCCTTAATAGCTTCTCTCCAATCCTGTGGAATAGACATAGAGGAAAGAGACAAGACAAAGGCTCTATAGGAGGGAGACAAAGAATCATAAGAGACAAAGTTAGAGATGGAATGTTTTGTACATGACCTGACTCCTTTTCTTTGAGCAATGGGCAAATTTAAATTAGAATCAAGAAGTGACTCACCCGAGGATTCTGGCAGTGTAGAATGCATGATGGCTTCTTCAGACCTATTCTTCCTCGAGTATCTCAACAAGTCAGGTCTATCTAAACGACCAACATTCTCATTCTCCTCCCCCTGAACATCAAAATTCTGCTCCCCCTGAACATCAAAATTCTGCTCCCCCTGAACATCAAGAACCTCTTCATTTTCCTTTTGAACTCGATCACCAAATAGGACGGGTACATTCATTATCACTTCACTATTCTCCCCCTGAAGAGGTGATTTTAGAGTGCCAAAATAAGGTTCAGACTCCCGAAAAGTAACATCCATACTCACATAGAATTTCCTAGATGGAGGATGATAGCATTTATATCCCTTTTGAGTTGGAGAATATCCAACAAACACACATCTCATTGCTCTCGGATCTAATTTCCCAACATTCCTAGTATGAACAAAGCAAACACATTCAAAAACCTTTGGTGGAACAGTATAGCCAGTTTTCCCGGTTAAGGCTTCTACAGGAGTCCTAAAGTTAAGAGATTTAAGAGGCATTCGATTAATAAGATAGGCAGCCGCTAATACAGCATCCCCCCAAAATGACTTTGGAACATGCATAGTAAACATAAGAGATCTAGCAACTTCTAACAAATGCCTATTTTTCCTCTCAGCTACACCATTTTGAGCACTAGTATAAGGACAACTAGTTTGGTGAATAATACCATGTGACTCCAAATAGGTACCAAACCTACTATCCATATATTCTGTCCCATTATCAGACCGCAAAATTTTTATTTTTGCATCAAATTGAGTGTGAACCATTTTATGAAACAATTGAAAACAGGAAAAAACATCACTCTTTGCCTTAATCAAATACACCCAAGTCATTCTAGTACAACAATCAATGAAAGTAACAAACCATCGATTTCCAGACAAAGAGGCAATTTGTGTAGGTCCCCAAACATCAAAATGAACAATCATAAAAGGCTCATTGGCTTTATTATCACTCAAAGGATAAGTGTTTTTAGTATGTTTAGCATACTCACAAGCATCACAAGATAAAGAATCCAACTGAGTTTTAGCAAATAAACTAGGATATAGTTTTTCTAAAACAAAAAATGAAGGATGCCCTAATCGTCTATGCCACTGAATGATCTCCTGGTTGACATCCTGATAACCCCCAAAAAGAGCCAACTCTTGACTGTCTTCCAGCATATATAAGCCATCATGCTCTCTACCACTGCCAATCCTCTTCCCTGTTTGAAGATCCTGAATGATACAAAAATCAGGAAAAAATTCAACTTTACAGTTAAGAGTTTTAGTGATAGCACTGACAGATAAAAGATTGACAGGGAATTGAGGAACATGGAGAACAGAAGACAATTTAATATTAGGAGTACAAACAACAGAACCTGTTCCAGAAATAGGGGTTAAAGACCCATCAGCTACCCTGACACTATCCATTTTTAAACAAGGAGAGTAGTTAAGAAAACCTTTAGAAATGCCTGTCATATGTCTATTCGCACCAGAATCAATAATCCATGAATTATGATGAGAAAAACTAGTACCTGACTTGACCAAATTAGAGGTAGCACTGGAGGAAGGAGTGAGCTGAGACAGGAGACGCCTGAAATGCACAATCTCATCAGAAGAGAGACTCTCAACTGAAGCCAACTCCTTAGATGATTCCACTGTTTCTAATACATGTGCTTGAGTCCTTGTTGGATTAACTCGTTTTCCCCCACGGCCCCTACTAGGTCTCCCATGCAACTTCCAGCAGGTCTCTTTAGTGTGCCTTGGCTTACCACAATAATCACAGTGCAAATGATCTTTATCAGAAAGAATACCTTTTTGTTGCTCAAAAGAGGTATGGGCAGTCAAACCCGACTTATCGATAGGTGCAGTATAAAGCATAGCACTCCTTCTGGTCTCTTCCTGCTGGATTAAAGAGTGTGCCTCCTCGAGTGAAGGAAATGGAGTTCTGCCAATAACTTGAACTCGCACTTGATCAAATTCAGGATTTAGACCAGCCAAAAAATCATAAACCCTCTCCTTTTCAATCATCTTTTGAATCAGCACCGCATCATCAACACACTTTGCTTGAAAATCCTGATAATAATCCAGTTCTTGCCATAAACTACCCAGCTCAGAAAAATAATCTGAAATAGTAAGCTCACCTTGTTTTGTACCATGAACTTTGTTCCTAAGCTCAAAGATACGAGCATCATTTCCCATTCGAGAATAGGTGGTTTTTGCAGCTTTCCATATTTTCTCTGCAGTGTCAAGCAATAAATACTGTCTAGAGATTTTAGGATGCATAGAATTCAAGAGCCAAGACATAACCAGTGAATTATCTGAGTCCCATTGATTAAAATTAGGATCGGTGACAGATGGTGATTTTTGACTTCCATCAATATAAGCCTGCAACCTCCTAGCCTTGATTGACAATAAACATGATCTAGACCAGGCTAAATAAGTACTGCTTCCCTCAAGTTTGACTGGACTAATTTGAGAATAGGGATTGTCATTAATGGGATAATATTTCTCAATTTCCCTATGATCATCCTTAACATTTGCCATACCGGAACAGCCAAAAAAATATCAGAAACACAGCAGGGAGAAAATAACCCAGAAAAAGAACCTGTTCACGTGTGACCCGGAAACCAAGGACGTCGGCAGTCACCGGAAATTAGTGGGTCGGAGGCGGAACAGAGAGGCGAGCAGGTCGGAAGAAAAATGGCAGCAAAAAAGTGGCCGGAGGTGGTGTCACGCGCCTCACGCGCCGGCGAGTGGAGAACGGCCAGAAACTGACGACGGCGCGTGTGCTCACGCGCGGCTTCTGACGGCTCCGGAATTCTGGGCACAGGCCGATCTTGACCCGATCTATCTTCCTATGGGGGCGGTGTCGAAAAATAAGGGTTGAAACACGTCCTTCTAGACTCGCCGGAAAAGGAAGGGTGACCGGAAAAATAACTGCGGAAGGGAGTTAACTCGACCTTCGAAACGACAGTGTCTCTGATACCATGAAGATTTCTGAAACTCTAGATTTTCTTATTATCTCTAGGTTACATAAAAAATGATACAAAGACATATTTATAGGCATACAAGTAGACTAAAGGGAAATTTCTATTCTACCCTTAATTACAAAATTATATTACAAGATAGATTAACCAACAGGTTATTTGTTTAGGCTTCGTTTGGAGAGAGTTGCACTTGATCTCCGTTTTGGGTTGAAGCTTACGGCATGGATTATCAGTAGACTTCGTTTGGAGAGGGTTTCGTATTTGTTTTCCATTTTATTTTGAAGTTTGGGATTATGTTTTAAAGTTTATGTTATGGAATAAATTTGTAACAAGCTGAAACATAATTAAAATTTATGCTTCAGCTTGAGGGGGAGTGTTAGAATATAGCAGTAAAGTGATTGGAGTAAATTAGGGAGCAATTTAGGGAGCAAATTAGGGAGCTAATTAGGAAACTATAATTATTAATTTGGTTGCTTTTCTTTGTATAAATAGAAGTGTAATCTTAGGTTTTTTATTAATTGAATATAGAATTTCAATTCCCATTGTGTGTTTTCTCACACATCTTTTTGAAGACCTCTTGCATTGAACTGTTGTGCAATTCAGTAAATTATTTAAGTTTTGATGTCTATACTATTAGACCAGTTCTAATGTCAATGTGCTCATGTAGTGGCAGACGGTAGCAAGTTGGGATGAGAGTTCAGGTGCTTGGAGAGCTACTCCTTTCTGGTTATAAGTGTATTTGGCATAGGACTGTGGAACATCTTAGGAAATCAAAATGTTCATGGACATCCCATGGATGTCTTTCTTGCATCTCTTCATCTTTCTTTGCATAGCCTTGTTTCCTGCATTAATGTTGGGGAGAATATTTTATGAGAAATCTGTAATATTTTGTTTTTTCGTTATGATACTACAATAAACTAGAACATCTTTTGGCATCTAGTGCGTGAATGAGAGAATGTAAAATTTTACTCTAGTTCTGGATATTTGCAATGCTGTATGTTGCGCTCTTGTGGGTTCCTCCTATTTTTGTGTTGTAAAAACAAGGAAAATGACTTTGTGCTTATAGTGAGAAGTTAATTTCCATAGAGTAAAAACTGTCAATTGACCAACTTCTTATTGTTCTCCATGCACTGGAGCATGATGTTTTGGCCAAAATTTTGCCAAAAAACAATGCTGGCTAAGTCTTCCATTTCCATTTTCTTCTGCCCTATGGTGCTTGCTTAGTTTGTAATAACACTTTTCTTTTCACCTTTTCTAGACATCATCTCTCATAAAACTCTTTGTATATACAGATGCTATGGCACAACAACCAGAGAGCATTTTAAACGTCAGATATGGAATCTCTGGTGACAGGACAATTGGAGCACATCCCCCAGTTTCTGCAGATTCAGTTGGACCTGAGGTATCCAGGCAGGACTTGATCTTCAAGTGTGCTCTTGTACTTCAAAGGCCGGTGCTTGACCCATGCTTAGCTGTTGGTTTTCTTCCTCTTCCTTCTGCTAGTCTGAGAGTTGGGCAACTAGTTACTATGAAGTGGAGGATCGAAAGGTTGAAGAGTTATGGTGAAGATGAAATTGCAGCACATGATGTAAGTATTTGTGAATGATTCATTCGTATTGCAGCAGCATATTCCTGAAGTTTGTATCGTACATTCTCCCAATTTTCTTCTAGTTTTCTTCTCAAATCTTTCTAACTGGCAATGGCATTTGCATCATGTTCCTGTAAACCAAATACATACCGTACCATCACATGGAAGTTCAATTGGTGTATAACTTATTCCTTCTTTTCTTGGTGGTGGGGGGATTTTGTATGCCCCACTTCCCATGAGGTATCTGAATTCTGTAGGTCCATCGACTGGAGAATAGGAATGTGAATGTGAATAATATTTTCTATTTTTGGTTCCGCCACACATTCAGTTCTTAGCCACATGCTTTGAGTGGTTGGGAAGAAATAAACTAGAAAAGCAATCAAGAGTTGAAGATTATGAATTTGAACTAGAAAAGCTACTTGGACAAAGCCCAGCAACTTTGACCAAGTTGAATATTTGTATTTTGCATATTCTTATTCTTGTTCATGTTTTTCCTTGATATTAATTAATGGCAGACAAAATAGTGTCAAGCACGCAAGATAATTTTTCTTGCCAGTTTCTTTTCTTGTTTATCTTGGCAATCAAAACATAATTTAGCTACAGAGAACCTTAGTAATGCCATTTGTAACTTTATGTTTAGGCCCTTTAGGGGGCTTCCTCTGTCCAGGATTGATATCCAACAGCACATCCACATAGAATAATCGACTTTTTGAACTAGTCAATTTTCATAAAGTTATGTGAGTACGTGTATGCTGCAAAAGTTTCAATTACTAGTTCCTATTAATGAATAAACAAAAAAAATATTTGCCTGTACAACAGGGTGAGGTGTTATATGAAGTGGATGCAAATTCTGAGAATTGGATGATTGCTGGGAGGAAGAGAGGGCACGTGTCTCTCTCTACAAAGCAAGGTTCATGAATGTTTTTAATTCTATTGTGATTTCTTATTTGAAAAGCAAGGTATCTTTATGTTTGGCATGCCATATGTAACATTTTTCGTGATCTTCTGCCAGGTTCAAGGATAGTTATATCAATATTATGTGTGCCCCTGGTAGCTGGTTATCTTCGTCCTCCTCAACTTGGTTTGCCTAATGTTGATGTGTCAAATATTAGTAGCAATCCTCCTGGACCCCATCTTGTTTGTGTAATGCCTCCTGCATTGAGCTCCTCCTACTGCATCCCAGCATGAATGTTATAGTTCTTAATGGAAATGGTTTTATAAGTTTCTTCAGTTCCGCAAAGTATTAAAATGGGGGAAATGTGGAACTATAACCCGTTCATAGGTTTAGTTTATCTTGAATAATCTGTAAATTTGTGTGTTTTACTATTTTAGAGGGTAAAGGGAGAGTTGGTCGATTTAGTTGGCAGCAAGGTAGATTTTGGTGGTGAGGTCCTTGCTCTTGTACAGTGGAAAGGTTTTATTCATGTACAACAAATGGAAATTGGATCCGAGGAGCAAAACTTTCATATTACCCTTACATTTGTTAGGGTAGTATTTATTTTCATATGGTTTTGTTTCAAAATGAAAATGAGATGCTCGGAGGGTAAATTGATGATGTATTCATTTTATGCAAGATCTGTTCATGGCCGGTTTTGTTAGGCTTGCATGGTTTTTTAAAAAATTTCGTGTCCAAGCCTGGCCATAATCAGGTCTAATTTTATGTCAACTCTAAAAAGAAATTGGTGCAATTCTTGCAACTCATTTCGGCAAGAACATGCTGTAGTAGTTGTATGCTTATGAGTTGTATAACCGAGTTGGATTTGCATTACCAAAGGGATATTGTAATTGTTACGCTCTTTTTCTTGATTGTTTTCGTGATGGAACTGCTTTTACTTGTGTCTGAAAGCGATTTAATGCTTCATTGATGCATCTCAATTCTCAAATGGCTGTCTTCTGAAGAAATTTTCGATAAAATTTTAAGATGAAGGAAAAATTTTAGATGGTAATTTAAGATGAAAGGAAATGGCTATGCATTTACTTATCCTTCTTTTTGGAGTTGCAAATTAGGTTTACCAGAAATAAGGGGCATTCAGTGCGATGTCAAGACATAAAAGCCGCCAAGTATGTGAATGAGCGTTACCCATCTTCTCTTCGGGTGAAACACTTTTTATTTGAACTTTTTTTGTCTCCAAAATTCTGTGGACTTTAAAATCCATCTTGAATCAAGCAATTTTGTATTATTATAACATCTTCAAGATAAGGAATTAATTTGCTAGGGTTGTTAATCAAAATGTACGTAATAACGTGAGAAGTAAAAAAAAAAAAATTCTGAAAGCCCAATATTTAAAAAATGGAATTGAATCAATTGAAATAATTACAGTTCGGTTCTCTCTTTGAACTTTGGTTGATTAGATTATCCATTAAAATTTTTGGTTTGTTCGGTTTTAACGGCTTTTAAGCATAACAAATGGATTGCAAACCCCTAATTTATGATACTAAACTATTCTTCCAAAACGTCATCATATTGTATTTCTGTTCTAATTTATTTATTTTTTCTTTTAAAAGTCCTAATTCAATTGTTATTGAATATTAATATATCCTATAATTTAATTATTAAAGAGTTGGAGAATGGCAAATTCAGTTTAGTTGGTAGGTTAAAGTAACCGAATATATATATATATATATATATATATATATATATAATTTAAATAAAAAAATCGGGTTATGATGTTAGATCGAACTTCAAGTGTTTTTGGATAGATTTTTTGAATTTTGAATTTCAATTTCAAATTGGATTCGATCCTAAATTTATTGTGTTATTTGAGTTTTTTTTTTCAAATTTAAATTCAAATCATTATTTTCGAACATATTTGAGTCAACTCAAAAATTATCGGTTCTTATAAGAAGTAATCATTAGCATAAAAATTATAATTGTAGGTTTTGTTTATAAGAGGTCTGAATTAGGGGTAAGCAAAAAAAAATTGAAGTTTTTGTTAATCAAAAAATTGATTAGAAATGAAATCGATTTTTAGGTTAACCAAATCGAAAATTTAAGTTTACGATTTTTGCTTTTAAAAATCGACGGTTAATGTTGACTAACGGTTAACCGATTTATATATATTTTGTATATTACATTATGTATTTTACATTTAAATTTGTGATATTTTTGTAATTTATAAATATTATGATATATAAATTTCTAAATTATTATTATAATACATATTTTTAGTAAATAAATATTAAAATTATTTTTATTTCTACTATTTATTCATTATATGTGAATAATTAATACTTTCTAGTTAGTTTTATATTGAATATATTTAATTTTTATAATTAATTATAAAAAATTATTTATTTTTTTTTATTTTATTCTATTTAATTTGTAATTTTTTCATTTTGAAAGTATTTTTAACTATTAAAAATAATATTATAGATTTTATAATTTATTAAATTTATATGTTAAAATTTTTTAGTGGTTAACCAATAAATCGATTCGAAAAAATTGGTTAAAAATCAAAATGGATGTAGTGGTTAATTAAAATTAATAAATTGATTAATAAAATTATTAATGTACCGATTAACTAATCCATTCTCATCTCTAGTCTGAATCGTCCATGATTTATTTGGGTTCAAATGCAAAAATGAGCTATATCAATTATTGCTAAATTTTTTTATTTTTTAATTTCATTATATAAAAATTTAAAATTTATGATAGTTGTACTGATGATATAAATTTTACCCAGCCGCATTAGTTCAAAAATAAGATAAAATAAATAAAATAAAGTCATGACCTTCACAAATATAGGATCTTTTAGATTTGGGAATATGAAATACAATAAAATTTATTTTATGAAATAATTAAATAATCAATTTAATATGAAAAAAGTAAATTCATATGCACTAATTCTAAATATGACCAAATAAAAGTCACTAAAAATTAATCTAGTGGCTAGAAATTGATTAAAAAAAGGAAAGATTTTGAATTCAATTTCTCATATTGATATTTGCTAGTTGTAATTAGATATTATGCTTCTATGGTAAAAAAATAATTTTTATTTTTTTTTAAAGATTAAAGCTATAATGATAATTGATAATTGATAATTTATGATTTATTATCTATTTTGGGCTTGAAACTTGAGGCTTAAAGCCGCACCTAATAATGGTCCACTATAGGATCCAATCGGATGTTTGTGAACACGTAACTCAAGTATGCGTCAAATAGTCCAATTGGATGATCCCAGCATGCTCAAGTCACATCTGACATCCAATCAGTGCTCATTCCTATTGGAAATCCTATCCCACTATCAACAGATTTAATCCTGCTGCAAGCAAAACTAATTCTGAAACTACTTGCATTGCCATTATTAGCATTCGGTTACAGTTACTTCAACATGAAATATGAGGAACTATAAATACTTTTTCAATATCACATGTAAAGGAACTTTTTGGAAATCTAAAAAAACCTTTTCTCTTCTTCTCCCTCACTAACTTAAGTTTTGGAGTGCTAATTCTGTATTGATAAGGGGTAAGTCTCTTATTTTATAGGTGTCCTTCACTAATTGGCCTCCTTCCATTTCTTTGATATTCCAAGAACTATCATTCGGTGCTTTCATTGAGAGGCGATAATAAAGGAATCACCAAGGCATTTTGAATATTCTGAAGGAGGATAAAGGATTAAGTCTACCATCTACACAGAATATGCCCCATAAAATCTCTTATTGATATTCAATAAAGAAAGGTTATTTGATGATGTCAACCAGCTTGATGATGAAACCCCTTTAACATTTAGAGATTTAAAAGCAATGGTGAGAGGCTTCACTCATAAATTACAAGATAAGATCATGTAGTCGGTTAGGAAAGACAAGAGACCTCAAGATCCCATCGAAAAAGGTGAGCAAAGGTCCAAATTGCGAGCTAAAGGAATCAAAATAAATGAATGTGGGAATTATTTTGGTACTCGCTTAGATATCAACTCTCATTCATATAAGATAAAGGGCAAGGAGAAAGTTAATCCCTTCTATGCCCAACATGAAGGATGTGACTCAGATGAAAAAGTGTCTACACCCTTATATTTTCCCTTCGTATTTGTCGAAGATTATCTCTTGTTTGCATGTGTTTTAAAAGTTAGAGCATTTAAAGGGAAGGACCAAAATTGCAAGGCTTATAGGTAACAGAGATGAAAAATGGTTTCTTCAAACTATTAAGAAGTTTGGGCTTAGATATCCAAAAAAACCTATGTTTAGTGGTAACATTACTTTCTCTTTCTGTTTGGATTTTAGGGAAACTAAACTTCCTAAAATATTCAAAGAGATAAGGATGTTTTGGTACATCGGGAAATCGAACCCGAAAAGCCATATTTTTGAGTATCTCACTTAGATACAAATGTACACTTTTGATGATAGAGTTATCTATAGAGTTTTTCCTACAACGTTAGCTGAAGATGCTTTAGACTGGTTTCCCAGTCTCCCTCCAGGGTCTATATTCTCTTTCGAAAAAATTCAAGATTTGTTTATTAGGAGGTACATAGTCCAAGTTAGGATGCCTAAAACTGGTAATGATATTTGTAACTTGAAGCAAATACCTGGGAAAAGCCTGTGGGATTTCATTGATAGGTTTTAGACACTGGTATTTGAGATTAAAACCCTATACCATGAAGTCACTAAAATAGCTTTATCCAGAAGCATAATAAATGCTCCATTATTCTAGTTGCTTACCACAAAACCTCCTATTGATTTTGGCAATTTGATGGACAAGGTAAATCAATTAATTAAATTCATTGATGTGCTTAAAGTGAAACCACAACAATTTGGCTTACTCATCGAGCATAAAGAAGTTGACTGTAAATTTAGAGGCCCTAGAATTTTAGAAAGAGTTAACAGATCAAGGAATGGAGGAAAGCAAAAAAGAGTTAGATTATAGGAGGACCGATCGCAATGTAAATATTTCAACGAAAGTCTATACGACTTGAATTTCTCCCTCTTTAACGTACTATTGTGGATAAAAGAGAAACATAACATGGTAAACTGGCCTAAGAAAATGCTAGATAGAACACTAGCAAGACAAGATAAATTGAAATTTTGTTATTTCACAAAGATGTAGACCACACCATAGATGAGTGTAAGGCCCTCAAAGATGAAATAGAAAGATTGATTCAAAAAGGATCTCTAAAGAGATTCATAAGAGTTCCAATGAAAAGCCCATGCCAATCTCCTATCAAGCATGATATATTCGACTCAGAAGAGGAAGAAATATGAAAACCTTAAGAAGTGGGTCGAGGAAGATAGAGAATGAACATAATAAACATGATCATTAGAGGGTCATCTTACGAGGACTTTTTCAAAATAAAGAAAGGCTAAAAAGATATGTACTTCTTGATGCAATATAAGATGTTAACTTCTATTACTATCTCCTCCAAAAATGCAGGGGATATGAAATTTCCCCATGTGGATGCTCTCATAGTTCAAGCCGCGATAAATAATTTTTTGGCAAAGAGAATTCTAGTTGACAATAGAAGCACCGTTAACATCCTGATAATTAAAGCATATGAAAAGATAGGTTTCTTGATCAACAAGTTAAGGTCAAACCGCATCCCTCTGATTGGGTTAGGCAATGCAATTATTCCTATCGAAGGCTCGATGGAGCTATTTGTGGACCTTGGAGATGAGGCCATTATCCATACTTGCAAATGCATGTTTGTGGTCATAGACATGCCTTTTGCTTATTACATGATCTATGGGACACTTCTGCTCTTCCAAATAGGGGAAATTAGAAAGCTTCAAGAGAGGCTTATGTAACAATGATAAGGCACAACAAACAGACCTATGTAGTTGAGCTTACTGAAGAAGAACACAAAGGGAAGGCCAATATGTTCCTTGATGAGGATGTAGTAGTCGTAGAAATATCACCAAGTTAAAAGCTAACGATCGGCTCTGACTAGATGATATAACTTGTGGTGAAATCACACACATCCTTATGATCAACCAAAGTTCTTTTACTCGATCGCCCAAAGATGTCCTTTCCATTGACTCAAAAGTCATAAACCATAAGCTCAACATAGATCGAAGCTTCACACCAGTGTAATAAAAATTATGAAGACATGCACTTGATCAAAACTAGTTTATCTTAGAAGAGGTAGATCGATTGGTCAAGGCTATTACGATTAGAGAGGTGCGTTACCCCGATTAGCTGGCTAATGATCGATTTCAACAAGTTTATTGAATTGGCTAAGTAATATAGGGAAAAATAATTTTAAGACCCCAAATATGGTACCTAAAAGATTGAGATTGAAATAATTAAGCTTGTTGATGAAATGCTAAAGAATTCCTAAGTTTTTGATGGATTTTTTATTAAACTAAAATAATTAAGCCACTAAACAAAATGATAACAAAAATTAATGACTCAAATTAATTAAAATAGAGGTTGACAAATTTAACTCTAAAAATCAATTATTGAAATCTTTTGCTAAGGGATCTATCCCCCTTTCTTTATACTAAAATTGTTTTCACCCATATATATACAAGTTAGCTATGAAAAGAAAAATAACTAAAATCAGGCCTCTTACTTAGAATGGCATTTTAGATTATTAAAATCCTTGATTAGGAGCAACCTAATAACTAGTATCAGCCCCAGTTCCTAATTCTTAGATTTCGATTGAATCTCCTTTTGGAACACCTAATCTCCACCTATTCAATACCCAGTTTCTAAAAGATAACAATACTTGCTTTTATAATCTCAAACCTTATTTTCTGAACATAAGAAACTAATGAACATAATACTATTAGAATAAGAATGTATATATCAATGAATAAAATTCAAATTCAAGTTTAATCATCTATTAGATACACAAACAAAAATCTAAATACATTAAAAAATATAGATAAGCACAAAGGTATTGAAATAACTATACTTGTATTGAAAATGAGCTTAAAATAGAGTCATAACAATAGAAAAGAGAGGATTCAAGAATCCCTCAAAAAAAGACTAATACTACTCAATGTTCATTGTAAAAATTAATAAAATAATAACAAAAATGTATGCTATACTCGTGTGAAATTTGGCCTCTTCAATCTCTAGTTCTTCATGTGTCTTCGATCTAAAAACCAGTAGAAAAATGCCTAAAAACTAATCTGAGTGTACATGTATAAGATCTAAAACTTCGTCTAGTATAAACCTATGTTTACTTATAAAAAATGAAAATATAAATAAAAGAAACTGAAAAACTATGAAAAATATGGAAAAACCCTGAAAAGGAGTTCTGATCCCTAAAAAGATGAAACTCTTTATATATAAAACTCCCAGATACCCAGCTAGATTAGCAACCAATCCAGTTAAGTAGCCCCCAAAAAATTTCCAAAAAGCAATTCTACATGACTAGATTGGTTGCCAATCCAACCGAGTGTGTAGCATTTTACCTTTGAAAAACTCAAGCAACCTGGCTGAATCAAGATTCAATCCAGCTGGGTGTATATCATTATGGACTAAAGCTTCACACAATTGCAAATAACTCGACTAGATCAAGGTTTAATCAAGCCGAGTACATTTCCTTTCTTCTAAAACACAGTGTTTCCTACCTACCTAATTGAATTGAATTGAATTCAGCCAGGTTCATGGCCAAAACCTAAAAATAACACAAATTAACACTAAAATCCAGATTTTCAAAGCAACATTAAATTAAACACAAAAATACATACAAGAAACACTAACTAGACTTAAGATAGATTTATAATACACATAAATAAGGGCATAAATTAGAGTTAACAAATAACTCACACTTAGCTTTTGCTCACCTTCGAGCAAACTTGGACAAAACCAAATTTTTAGGACTTTCAAACTCTAACCTAGAATTTCACAATTTAGGACTGAGATAGACATTTAACACCAAACACTTAATGGAAATATAGCAAAAGAAGACTTAAATAAGAAAATATTTAAAAGTTTTCGAGTGTGTGTGTAAGATCAAAACATTTAGCTCAACTTCAAAACAAATTCCTAGCACACTTTGGTAATCAACCATAGAATTAAGTGCATAAATGTACTTGTAATTTCGCACTTAAAACTCAAGAACACCATAGGTCTGTCCTTTGGCATCGAAACTATGAGGGTCATCTTTGCTGAAAGACATAAAATATAACAATGGATCACTAGGTCTTACATTTCAATTGTAATGTCAGGCTAAAGGTAAATGGTTGCCAAAGAAAGATCAGGATAAAAAAAACAAAAGTAACCATAACCTATACTTTCAACATAACAACCCTATTCCCAAAACTCAACTCTTCCCAACCAATTATTCCCTCTTGCCCCTATGCTCAAATAAATTCTAAACTCCCACTCATAAATTATAGCATAAGCTCTAACTGAATTTTTGATCTCAAATTTATACACTTAAAAGCTCAAGGCAACACAAACATATTATATCACAATCCCACACTTAGATTTTTTTCATAGTTGAACTTGCTTATTTTTGCATTTCTGCTCACAACATTAGATATATTTTTAGCCAGCTACCAAACCTTTAACCAATATCAACAATATATTCAAAGAGGAAGCTACTACCTTGCCAAATTCTTTACAATAAAATTTAGCTTGCTTCTAGGAGTTCGAAATTGAGAATTATATCACAATTTATTATGAATTCTATCTTTAACCACTGGCATCCTTTATACTCAACCATCATGAAAAGCCAAGCATAGCACACCCTCAAAGTCAACCCCAATACCTAAACTAGAGTAGCCAACTCTTATAAAGGGAAGGTATAACATTTTAGGCTGCAAGGTCGGTTTAAAATAGTGTACCAAGAAAAAAATTGAAGGACATATTAAGCATAAGTCAATTAGCTCAAAATATTTGGAAACTTAAAAGTATAACTCAAGTTGAATACCTAATTGACTAGAACTTCATCAAATAACACAACTATTCTATTGCTATTCAAAGCTGTGAACATTATAAAATTTTGAATTAAAGTTCAAAATTGTTCAAGTTTCAGGGAGAGCTAAACTAAATAGACTAAGTGATCTTACGAAGTTATAGCCCATAATTAACAAAGAAAACTAGAAATAATAACCAAAGAACTAGCAATTAACAAATTAAATCAAATAGCAAAATGACCAAAAATTAAATAAAAATAAAGTATCAAAATTCATTAAAATAAACTAGATAACAAAGTAAAGTAAGCAATGTAAATTAAACAAAGTACTATAATTTAAAATTAAACAAACAGATAACTACAAAAATAAAAACTAAATAAAAGTCACTATAATTTATGGAAAATAATAATAAAAACATTCTTCTTTAATAAACACTTCCCGAATTCATTTAATTCTTTTAAAATTTTCTTCACTTGTTGTGACACACACCGAACCCCACTCGTATTTGGATATTGCTCTCAGAGGCTACTTTTAGGGTTTAAGACTGTACAATATTCATAAAGTTTATAGATTGGCCACTTCAAAATAGGAAAGGGATTCATCCCAATCCTATTATTGATGGTTAACCTATAATGGCATCTAAGTGGGCTTAAGCAATGGAGTTTCCATCCAAAAAAATGTTGGAAAATGATTCTAACCTTTGATGCCTAAACAGAGATAGTGTCAGGATATCGCTCTTGATGGCTTGTGGCTTGTTGTTATATTGTAAATAAGTTTTTCATTCAAGGGGCAGTCTATTCCTTGCTAGAAGACTATCAAAGTTTTATTTTTTTCAAAAGATGAGAAATGTCAAGATGTTAATAATTGTATTGGTAGCATGTGTGTTATTTATTAAATCCTTTTCGGTGTAGGGGGTAGTCACATTCCTAGCCATAATTCTACCTAATTTTTTCCTTAAAATTCCTGTAAGGCATGTAATATGTATTGTGTGTCAAATGTTCCTAATATAGGTTAGCTATAAACATTTAGTTCAATATAATTTTGACATTTTGACTTGCTTGCAACTTATGACTTTATTTTTCAAGATGCCTCATAGGACAACATGTCCCAAGCCATCTTAGCCAGCACCAACCTACATGATGCTCGAGCAGGCTATGAGATATCGAGCTCTAGGCGAGGTTCAGTATAAGTCTAGCTAATTCATGTCTAGATAGTTCCTCAAGGACTTTCGATTACTATAGGAAGTTAAAGACTCCTAGCCAGAGCAGGCTAGATGGATTTCTTTGGTTTCACCTTCAGCTGCTATCTAGATCTCATTGGAGAGGTCCTTACTACTCTATGGTATGGGGATGTTAGTGTTCAGACACATAGGAGGGAGTCATCCAGTTTTGGGCCTTAAGGATTCATCAAAGCATCACGAGGTACAAATTTGTAGAGGCTATGGGGCATCCCAGGGGATTAGGCATAGTCACCCCACCTAGACTTGTAGATAAGGATAGATGGAGGGCTATGACATTACCAAGGGTTATTTAAGACTCAAACAAAGGGTATAACATGATGTTGGCTCTTCAGATATATAGCTAGCTCTAGAGAGTTTTATCCACTTTATACCTAAGATGCACAAGAAGTCCAAGTTATGTTAATTTGTTAGATATCACCAGCTTGTAGGGGATGCAGAAGGGTCACTGCATAGATATCACACATGAGATTATTACGACCTTCAATAGGTTAGGCACCATACCAGGGACCCAGGTATACATAGAAAGAGTCATCACAAGATTAGTAATCTATCTTGGAGCATGAGAGGAGGATTTCGACGACCCTATCCCAAAGAGTATTCATATAGATTTACAGGTAGTGATCACGATAAGTATGGTGGAGCTTATAGAGGAGCATAAGGGAGAGTACATACTACTCACTATACTAGAGACTTAAAAGAGATATGGCCACGATCGTATGGTTCCAAATGCAACAGCAGAATGGGACAACTAGGGGTAGGCACCAGAGGTAGTAGAAGAGGAACCATCAAAGCCTCAACACCTCAAGAGCAGCCATCTTAATATGATTGTTAGGTGGATGAGCCCCGTGAGTTGCAGAAGCTACAAGAAGTAGGACTGGACTTAAATTATGAGTTTGACATACATATCAACCTGCACGATCTTTTAGGTGGATCACTATAGAATCCAATACCTTTTAGATCCCCTATCAGACATCAGAGGTCTCTAGCTATGAGTAGATTTTCCCATTACAGACATCCAAAAGCATCATCATCTTTGGGTTCTTAACCTTTTGGGCACCTAGAGGGATCTACATCAGTTACACCTCTACCATCTGTACCACCATCTCAAGCTATGGCACCAACAGGTCATCCCTTTGATGATATTTCTAGATGGTTAGTGGTTTTGAAGGCAGCCAGTAGATGGAAAAAACAGACATTACAAGCATTACTTATAGTAGTATAGTCGTTACAGATATTATTGTCTATTGTATAGGCCTTACAAATGGACAAACAAGGTCTTAAAGCAGATATGGAGACTACATGTCACAAGTTTGATAAGCCAGATTGGTGCATCCTTACCATTAATCTATATTATGATTTTCTTTTTCATATTATATAGCTATCATAATTTTAGAGTTTCTTAGAAATTTTAGTAAAACTTAGTTCTTGGTGCTCATAATTGATTCTTTTCATTAGTTTTAGTCCATATCTAGAAATGGAAACGGAAAATTGTTTGAATTAGTTTTAGTTCACAGTGCAATTTTCATATATTATTTATTTGGTTATAACATCCTTCATTCCATAACTTATGCTGTTTGTCAAGTGTTAACCATGTCATTAAAAGGTATAAATGGACACGTATACTTCTTACTTTACTATCTTTATCCTGTGACTTTCCATTTATCTTTTTTTTTCTAAATTCTTGATAAAATCAATCCCACCTAAAGTTAGAAATATATTTTGTTACATTTTTTTTAAATTTTATTCTTAACTTGATAGAAATAAGTTTGACATCGATGAATTTTAATATATGTCTAGTTTTTATCTTTTTTTTTTATTTTGCTCTATATCTTTCCAAAATTTAAATTATCATCAAGCTTTCACCTTTTTTCTAATAGTTCCTTGTTGCCATCTTCTATTGCTAGTCCTCTTAGATGTGTTCCAAATCAAAACATCCCATGCTCTAAAGAGTATGGCTTATTTCACAATAGTCCTCTTAGTTGTAGTCCAAATAAACATTGGCTACTACAATTGCATTCTGACCATTATATGGCTCTTGGAATTGGTAACATTCCATTCTCACCACATGATAATCCAAGCTTTAAAGACAATAAGTGGTAAAAGTTTAAAAGATTGACCTTTAGGGATAGTAAAACTGGTGAGACACTGTATCCATCCTGGTGATAGGATTTTTTATGGAAGATCACAATAATAAAGACATGTCTAATCCATAGTGAGTGTAATCTATAGCTTGCTTCCCATCAATTCTTGTTTTTTAATGACTTCAGTTTGTGTAAATTCTTAACAAGCGAAATTGGGCGAAATCATCCCGAACTCAAAAAATATCTATGCTTCTTTTTTCTATGATTCTCTTTTAATTTCAACATATTCAGGTTACTTCTTCTAATGAGGATGGGTGCCTTGGCTTGTTATTTCTTTGAAGTGATAAATATATGCCCCTTGATGGGGTTTCAGGTACCTATGGGAAAAGTTAAATGTTAGCACCCTATTTAATGAGCATGACCCTATTTCTCTTTTTTTTCTAATATATATATTATTTTTTTACTTGTTAGTACATGTTAGCTATACATTTTATTGTTATTTTTGTAATATATTTATTTTCTCAATTTTTAAGTATGTTAAGCATGAATAAAATAATCAAAAAATAAAGTAAATACATAAACTAATGAAAATTCTTCCGTTATATACAACAAAACTATCCAAACAAAATTTCAAACTTCCTAAATACAAAATAACAAACTATTGAGATGGCCCCGATCCTCTGCGATAGCATAATCATAATAGAGGTTTGAAAGCCGGTGGCCTGAGTGGTCTGGCTAGTGCCATAGCTTGTAACATTGCTTGAGGCTACTCATGATTCTAGTTAAATCTAAATTGAAACCCTAACAATGCTGCTATCAGATGTTGTAGAACTTGCTCTATCACCTCAGTTAGTTGCTTTAAATCATGTCCAACCTCAGTGACTGCCCTAAAGTGCTATTTGAGAAACCTCATTGGATCATCCCTTAAGTACCTAATATACCTCCTCAGTTGCTTATATATCTTGACTACCACCTTTCTATCTCTAGGGATCTCAGCCTCAATACGAGTGTCTTGCTCCCTAATCTGGGTAACCAACTCATCAACTACCTATAATGATGTATTGAATTGTTACCCTGCAGTAACCAGATTAACTCTGATACCTTGTACCTCTATTGATAGAGACTACTATTATTAGAAATGCCTACAGAGACTGTACCACTGCATGTATTGACAATAGGGTATGATCCTATCGCTTGATAGCCTTCTTTATGGTAGCTAATCTCCTAGATATGTCACCAGATAAGGGAGTTGATGATGGATACATTGGTGGCACAACAAATGAGGATATCTCTGGATGCCTTGATGGTGGTAGAGCAGTGGAGGTGGATGCCCCTGGATGTCCATATGAAGAAAACCTACCTAACCTTCTGGCCGATGACCGTTGTGCCTAATCAGTGATCATGAATGCATGAGTGGCTGAGGTGACCTGCCAAAAAGGTCCTGGAGATATAATTATATGTTGATCTCATAGTCAAAGTCAATGTCCGCTCCATGATGCTCTTAAGGCTTATCCCCCTAGTCATCCTGACATCCCTGTTATGTTGGAGCTGCCTATAGAGCTGCTGGTGGCTGATCCTAAAAATTTCCTTTTGTTGGTACATCTAGCTTTATCGGGTCTAGACCACACTCCTACCTGGTCTCTGGGATGGTCAACAATTGATACTACCCCTTTTATCCCTAAATCAATTCTACGATCATTATGGTAAGGGTAGCCTATATATCCATACAAATGTCTTCTTAAAGTGGGGCCCTAAATCTGCACTCGTTCGCCCTCAGTGCCAACAATAATAGGGCGCGGTGCCCCCTATAGAAACATGTGTGGTGGATTGAGTGGCCATCCTAGCCAGTGAAACAATAATCTCATGGCTGATGTCTACTCTCTTCTATTCTCGTATCCCCCATAGATTAATGATCTTAACCAAATTGACTGACCTAGGATTTCTGATATGGCCCAAACAAGATATAAATAGTACTCTTTAAATGTATCAATAAACCTAGGTGGCTAACATCGTACTCTTTGTTATATTTGACTGGTATATAACCTTTAGAAGTACCATTATCATCAATTGGGTCCGATCCACTATCTTTGTGAGACCCTAACATAAGCCCTAAGAGATTTATACATGATTAAAATAGTGATTTAATAATTTTTAATGTCATATTATTTGTTAAAACCCAATTAGGGCTTAAAGGGGTAGATTGGTAATTTTGTAACATGTTATACATGTGTGAAATTTTAGCACAATAGTGATTAAGGGTGTAATTAGAATAAAATAAGTAACTCGTGGGGATGAAATTAAAAAAAGGAATGATGGTTAGGAAAAATTTTAATAGGGAAGAGGTTAAAGGAGTTAAGTGAGATTTTATCTCCACATAAACTCTACAGAGTATTCAAGTGAGAAAAGAGAGAGAGAAAACAAAGTGGAATTTATTGTTGCATATTAGTAACAAAAAGGAAAGTGAAGATAGATTTTTCTCTCTAAAACCATACAATTTACCTTTTATTTTTCCAATCTAAAATCTACCATTTTAGATAGGGTTTTGATGTACGGTGATTCAGGTAATGGGCTCTTCATTTTCTTCTTCTCCCTCTTTATCTTCTTCTCTAATTTAAGTGATGGAATCAAATTAGGGAACAAATGGTAACCATGTTTGAAAAGGCTTTGTAGAGCATGGGGTAAGTGGTAGCAAAAGGAAGAATGTTGTGAAAGATTGAAGGAAGCTTTTGGATCCGCAATTAGAGGTACGAGAACTGTAATGCAATGCTAGGTTTTTTCATGTGTACGATTTTACTAAATTTAGATGAGATTATTACTAAGATAGGAAGGTTGGACTACAAATGCTGCATCTGTTATCCTAATTCAAAAGAAATTAAATTCATTTATTTTAGAAGTTAAAACTTAGTTATGGTCTTATTGAAATTAAAGGACCCAAGTTAAATTGCAAAATTAATTCTCCTATTATTTGTAGATAATGTACTCTATTTTTTAGAATTTCTCAAGTATAAATGCTTTAACAAAGGGACTTGAGATTAAATGATATTTGAAGTTAAGAAGATTCATAGGTTTTTGAATATATGGTTTCAAAAATAAAGTTTTAAAGAGTTATAAATTGCATGCAAGATGAATTATAGGTTGTACTATTGAATTTCATTAATAGAGGGATGAGCTCCTTGGTTGAGATGGATTCTCCCTCCATTGAGGTGAATCATTTAGCTTGGAAGGGGGATGAGCACTTTGGTTGAGAAGGATTCTCCCTTTATCGAGATGAATCATTTTTCTTGGAAGGGGGATGAGCTCCTTGGCTGAGATGGATTCTCCCTCCACTGAGGTGAATAATTCTAATTAGAAGGGATAAGCTCCTCAGTTGAGGTGGATTTTACCTCTACCAAGGTGATGTTATTTGGAACACAATACAGGCTTATGTTTTTCGGCTAAGGTGGATTTCACCTTTACCAAGGTGATGTTAGTTTGCTCTAAATAACCTCATATTAATTACAGATAACATAGTATGTATGAATCTTTGATTTTGAGATGTTTTTTTTAAAGGTATAATCAAATGAGTTTAAAGTAAATTTAATAATAAAAATTTGACATACAATGTTCTATAAATATATGAAAGAATGATAGCACCATACTGTAAAACCATAAATGAACAAAAAATAATATGTTTATTGATAAGCACATTAATAGACAGGACTTTGATTGTTTACTTGAAATAGTATATGTATACATGTATGTTTATATCTTATAGTTGTCATATAAATGTATATGGTTACAATATTGTATATTTACAAATATTTGTACAAATACATGAGATTGTTATATATATATATATATATATATATATATATATATATATAGTTATACGAGTAAGATTATACAGCAAAGACATAATCATGATAATTGAAATGTATATGAACACAATTAATGCTTATGAATAAAGTTTACTTGTGGATAGATAAGTATGTCTATAGGGAAAAGTTGTAGTTGCTATAGTCTAACCTCATTTGGGTCTCCAATCATCCGTATTTGGGACCATCGTCTGACCTTATTTGGGTCCATAAAGTTGATATATTTAGATATCTATAAAACTTAATACCTACAGGTTTTTATATGATTAATACCTATAGGTATCCACAGTTTCCATTATCCATATCTATAGAACTTAGGCGAGCGAATTACAGGAAAAGTATAAAAAGTTAAATATATAAATGTTATTAATGAACCAATACATTTATATTGTGGTTTTAAATTCATATAATTATGTTCTTTATACTTAATTGTGAACTTTACTCTTATTATTTTTATGAATGCTATATTTTAATTTATGTTTGTTGAGTGTTTGGTGACGACTGCTATCAGTGGTCGTCCATAATGACTTATTCCCCATTAAGCTTCTTAGCTTAGCATGGATTTTTTTTATCTCTGTTGGTTTTTCAGCTAGGACTTTTGCTCATGGATGTAATCTACTTCAAGAAGGCCAACACAAGTCTAAAAGAGAAGTTCAATGTATGAAGTCCTTGTTTTATCTTTTTTATAACTTTTGTATGAAGGATAATATATGAGTAATGATGTATAGGAAATGGTAATTTTGTATTGTAAAAGGCTTACTTTTGCAACTAATACAATATATGCATAAATTGGTGATCTGAAATAACTTTTTATTAATATGAATGTGTTTAGTAGTGTATATTAAGATAAAGCTTGTAAGTAGTAACATGTGTAGATATATGATAATCAATATAAAGAACTAAAAAAATTGAATAAAGCTTGAGAAATGATATTTGTATGATGATAGAGACGCGATAAAATAGAGGGTGTTGCAATTTGGTATCAGAACCAAGGTTTAGTTATTTTTAGTCAATATGAGTCTAAGATTATGTTAAATGGTAAATTTTGTTATTGGCCTAATGCAGATGTTCCTGTTTTTCTTATAGACAGTAGATGGAGGGACTTAGGAAAGCTATTGAAAAATCGGCTAATAGTAATTTATCTATTCGAAAAAATCGCTCTAATTTAGGATCTTCAGTTTCTAATCAAAATGATATACTCAGTCATTCTTGGGGAAGCATTTTTAAAGATTTCTCAAGATATAATTTAAATTTTACAATGGATGACTATACCTAAAGCTCTGATAACTAAGATTACAAAATATAGTGTAAAAGAATTCTTGGGCACTACTCTAGAGCAATCTAAATTAGCTGAATTTTTGTTAAAGAAGCTTGAAAGAATATTTGATGAGATTCAATGCCTAGCCAATTAGAAGGCGTCTTATGTTGTGTCCTTACTACAAGGAGCAACATATGATTAGTTGAAATTGGTGCTTAAACAACCCCAATTACCAGATCTGCTTATCTAGAGATTTTTCAAATTAGAATTCAGGAGGAAGTATGTTACTGAAATGTATAAAGAAGTGAAATTGAAGCAATTTTTAAACTTGAAGTAGAGAGTTATTGTAACACCTTTAAATAGTTAATCTAATCCACTAATCATGCATCATTAATCATGCTTTACTATGATATAATAATAATTGAATATACTATAAATTTTCTATCATAACACCATGTCGGTTAGTGGAAACCTATTAAATGCTACTAAAATTGTTCATATGTTTTATACTCTTTTACCTAATATACACATGAGCACATATACAACTTGCGTAAGATCATACATGCATTCATATTTTATATCTCATATTCTATAGGTGTTAGTATCACTTTCACATACTCATCACTAAATATATATATGGTATCATGCATGTCATGTTATGTATGAGTGGATTTAGATCCTACATGTATGCATATGCGGTTTAGTTACATAGTGAGCCTATTACAACTCAAATCTTCCAAAACTAAATATATCTTTATACATATTACTCATAGTACAAAATCATACAAAATATTGATAAAAAACTCCCTACATCAATTTCTTGTCGGAATTGAGTTGGCCTTTCCTGATGCAGAGAATATCCCTGGGCAAAAGTCTTATCCACTGAACTTGCATGAAAAAAATAACCTATGCTAAGCTATAAAGCTCAGTGGGGAATAATTCATAATGGGCAACCACTCACAAGGGTCATCAACAACACACTTAATATGCATTAATGACAACATATGTTCAATATGATGATATAATAATAATGCTAATAGCATAACAAAGTGCATAATCAATGGAATAACAAAACTTAACAATTAACTCAGCACAATTATCATATAATTGCTTGTTATATTCTATACATTCATTCTTGTGATACAATTTTCTATAATTAGACCCAATTAGGTGTTCTAATAATAACATTTGATCATTTATATGTTGGTGTATGTATTGTAATTATACTTTAGCTTGCCTAAGTTCTAAAAGTGGATAATGGGAACTCTAGATACCTTTAGGTATCAAATGGTGAATATCCAAAGATGTCAAAACTCTAGACCCAAATAGGGCCAAATGTACTCTAGATGGTCAAACGAAGCCAAATGGGGTCTGCTAACAACCTAAACGAGGCTATTTATGATCCAAATAGGACCATCTCTATACTTTAAGACCTAAACGGGGCCAAACTCTACCAACTACAACTTTATCCCTATAGACATTTCTATTTATCTACAATTGAACTCTATTTGCAAGAAAAATTGTGTTTTTATTCATTTTATTATTATACTTGTCATTTTACTATTTAATTTACACATATAAATAAGCATACAAGACCTCTAGTGTATATACATGTATACTCAACCTTATATATCAATGTGGGTATCTATAATTGAACATGTATCATTCCCATCATGATCTTTAGCATGTTAACATTCAAGCACGACATATAATCATAACATATGAACATGTTCATGCTATCTTAATTGGGTAAATAATAACATACTTATTCTTATAATTGCCGTATAACATGCTTATCAACTAATCATGCCTATTACTTTACAATATGGTATTATCATATATTCAATGAACTTATCTCTCATTATACAACTTATTTCTTCATTGATGAAAACTCTATAATTCGACCACATAATCATTTATATCATGTTTGATTTTATTACCTCCATTAATATTCCATTAGTTTAATTTTAAAGAGAAAGGAGAAAGAAAAATAGTGTTTACATAGGTGAGCTACAGGCGTGAAATAGACCATGAATGTGATAGAGGAGGCTTTCAAGATACAGAAGAAGTAAAAGAAGAACTTAGAGGAGAGATGTCAAGCTCTGTCATATAAGGAATAGGCTTATGAGTGCGATAGACTCGACCACTTTTTCAGGTTCACTATTAAATAATGGGAAAACCTGAAACTCATCTTATAGGTCTAATATATATATATATATATATATATATATATATATATATATATATATATATATATATATATATATATATATATATATATATATATATATATATATATATATATATATATATATATATGTATATATATATATATATAAGATTACTTTATTCATAATGTTTTTCAACACTATAAGTTACATGAAGTTCATTAAAGAATCCATTAATGAATCACTAATCCAAACTTTATATCTTGTGTCTTATATACATAACAGAGCATTATGCTCTGCTATAAATTTTGATAGAGTGACTAAACTATTAAGGGTTACTCAAATCTTTAAAACCTTAAAATTCAAAATGAAATTTATTTGATTATAGAAGAGGCATTAAAGATGGTTTCTTAAATCAAACCTAAGGCTTTCATGCACCATCTTTGAGATCTATTTTGAGGATTTAACTTCTTTTTCATTCAAGCTTACAATCATTAACACATGCTGAAAGTATTTATTTCATCTATAAATTTTAGCTTTGATTTATTACACATTCAAGACAATATCACCAAGTTCCCATACCTTGGGGGCCGAACCACAATCAACCTGTGATCTTTAACCACTTATTTACTATTGTTCCTCTTACTCTTTTCTTCTTTTATAGAAAAATCCTTTCACACATTAGACAAAACATTTTCTTCCATGGAAGTGTATCACAAAAAATGTAAATTAGATAAAAAAAAGATGAATAATGCAATAAATCCTATTACCTTTGTAACTCTTCACTCAAAACCTCTTAGTCATTAGCATTCTAAAAGAGATTTTCTTAAGATTTAGTGAGAGAAGATTTAATATATTAGAGTGAGAAAAAGAGAGATGAAATTTTGGATTTTTCGTCTCTTCCTCTAGCTAATTGAGCCATAATCCCCTCCAAATCTTCACTTTCTCTCTCCTTTATGCAAGACCCTCATATTTGAAATAGGAGGAAAAGTTCTCTTTAGCTCCTCCAACTAATTGCATGTCAAGAATTATCCCCCCACTCTTATTTCTCTTTTAAAATTTAACCCCATCTATTTTTCTTTTATATAATTACCTAAAACTTATTTTCCTTAATTCAATTACACCCTTATAAAATTTATCATGCTTAATAACTCACATACATACATAAATAAAATTACTACTTTAACCCTTTTGACCTTAATTTGGAATTTACTAATATTATTAAACTTTAATTCATAATAATATCTTAATAATCAAGCATTTTCTACTAAGGTCAAATTTGGGGCCTTACAGTTATGACTATGGCAAAATATGAGAAAAAGTTTAGCCATTTGAATGAATATGTTCTAAAGTCGATGCTAAATGAAGATTTCAAGTGTTGATAGTTTAAAGATGGATTGAATGACTGAATTAAAGAAAGATTGGTTAGACTTACATATTCACAACTGGTGAATTTTTATCAAATTTTTCAAGCAACCATTTGAGTAGAGAAGAATAAGCTAGGTAAGAGAGAAAGGGAACAGAGAAGGAGTAAGGCTAGAGGTGGATCTTTAACTAGGAAGAGACCTAAAGGAGTGCAGGTAAATCAGCCAGTTGAGTCTATTAATAGTCTTACTACTAAGGGATTACATCATAGATCATTTATAGTATCTAGATTCGGTAGGGAAACACCAATAAGGTAAAGTGGATGTTAGGAATTATAGGTTACATACATCTCATACATAAGCAGAATTTAAAATTTTTAACCAATAGATCTGATCTTTCCATGAATTTAAAATATATATATTAATGAGAATAAGAAAAATCACCTTTGATTTTTGTTGAACAGTTGATTTTTCTTCTCACCAGGTTGTCACAAACCAAAGTGTCCAAAATTGAACACCTCCAATTAGTATTCCACACTAGAGAAGGAATAAATGAACCAAGAATGGAGGAACCACAAGGCTGGCCAAATTCCCCTTGATGATAGCAAGGGGGTAGTGGCTAGGGTTTTTGAGAGAGAGAATTTCTTTTCCTCTTAATTGTTCACTTAACCCTAAAATCCCTATCACTTGAATTTTTATAGTTAGGTTAAAAATCCAAAATCATAAAAGGATTGGGCTCTTTAAAATTGCTGGATATATATTAAATGGGCTTTTGGAATTTTTAATAATTTATTTGGGCTCAATTAAATTCAATTTAAGTCCATTCATAAAGGACTATGCACAAAACCCATAAATAAGGCACTTTGTGCATACACTTGGATTTAATCACCCAAATTAATTCCAAATCCATCCAAATTAAATATATAGGCTCCATAATATTTATAAAATATATTTAATTTATTTTAGTCCAAGAATTAGGCCTCTAAAGCCTTTTATATGAAGTTGGTGTGAAACCCTTCCTCTAAAGGGTTTCTGCTCCAAAATCAATTCTTTGGGCCTCTTTAATTTCTCCAATAGATCTATTAATTATTATATCAGTCCTATAACACTTATAGTCCAATAATAATTAATTATAAAATACAATATTTCAATTAGGTCCATTATACATAACATTTCTAAAAAATTATGCGAACAATTCCACTTGATCATAATTAATTAAACTCTTTAATTAATTATTCACTTGTTCATTTCTCTTCTTCCATAATAATATCAAATATTATTATCCTTGTCATTTTACCATTTTATCCTTTACTCTATATGTGTGTGACCTATTGGGTTCCTATCCATATTAGCAATATAATATGTAATTATGAGTTATATTCAAAACTCATATGATTTAAACTTCTTTAAATCATTTTATCAATCCCTATTGATATTTATTATATACTATTATACAAATCATAAGCGGCCTCTAGCTAGGCATCATGATTATCTAAACGTCAGGAAAGTCAAGTGGTTTGACTGTACCCTTCCATAGAAACGGTTACCGTGTAATTACTCCTTTCACCACTCTTATCTCAATTAGATTCTGAGTATGGATTTCTATCAACTCATATAAATCTAATTATGTATGTTCTATTAATTTAACCCTTGTTCCCAAAATGGCCTTCATGGGTCCCTATCCATCTTGGCATATTACAATGGCCAGAGATTCTCTGAATAAGGCAATTATAGAATCATGCGAGATAACTTCCTATAATAAATATGGGATGGTGAATCCTTTATCGATCACTCAACTAACTTCAAGTAAGTCATGATATACCCAACCTCCTAACTATGTTCACCCCCAGTTAGAAGTAATTAGTTATGGAGTCAAAGTATACCACTTGCTACTTAAGATAACTTTGGTGATCTCAAGTCTAATGATACTTCCAAAACTACTATGAAGAGATTCCTCACTGACATAGATTTAATATCCATGTGAGGATTCTCTTTGCAGGTCTCCAATGAACTTGTTCTTTTAACAAGCATCCACATGTTAGCTTTGATTATCTTTCATAATCACAGTTATAAGAACCACTGCTTTAACCATTCAAGATGCATAACATATGCTAGTCTATTCGATTTAACAATGTCCTATCTTGTTAATCCTATGACTAGGGATATTTAAATATTAACATATTTGCATGCAATAGACATCTCATATCATGAACACTTTCATGATTGCCTTTGCACTGTGTTTATAATATCTAGGACTTCATTTATTAATTTAAGATTTACAAACTCATGTATTTAAACATAACATTAATAAATGAATGATGCCTTTTATTAAGAATATGAATTCATACATATGAAATAAATCCCTTTTATATGGGCTCTAGGGCATACTCTCTAACAATCTCCCACTTGCACTAGAGCCAATCACTCATATGTCTTAAACCCATGTTATTTATATGGTCATCATGCTTTATCTGAGAAAGTGTTTTAGTGAGGGGATCCGCCACATTATTATATGTGGGGACCCTTTCTATTTTCACATCATTTTTAACTACTATTTCTCTTATGAGATGGTAGCATCTGAGAACATGCTTGGATCGCTGATGAGACTGTGGTTCCTTTGCTTGCACAATGGCTTCATTATTGTCACAATGTAAAGGAATCGGATCAACAATGCTAGGCACCACTCCTAGTTCAGATATGAACTTTTTGGTCCAGACTGCTTCTTTGGCTGCTTTTGAAGCAGTAATGTACTCATCTTCTGTCGTGGAATCAGCAGTTGTTTCTTGTTTGGAACTCTTCCAACTAACTGTCCCTCCTTCTATTATGAACATAAAACTTGACTGTAATTTACAATCATCTTTGTTAAATTGGAAGCTGGCATCTGTATACCCATTTACTTCCAAACTACCCTCCCTATATACCAAGAATATATCCTTAGTCCTTCTCAAGTACTTAAGGATATTCTTGATAGTTGCCCAGTGTTCCTCTCCAAAATTGGATTGGAATATGCTTGTGACACACAAAGTAAATGCTACATCTGAATGTGTACATAACATAGAATATATGATAGAATCAATTGCAGATGCATATGGTATTCTATTCATGCTCTCTCTATCCTCTAGTGTCTATGGACATATAGACTTAGAAAGGTGTTTCCCATGCACCATAGGTATAAACCCTTTCTTAGAGAGATCCATATTGAACCTCTTTAATATTTTATCTATATATATACTTTGAGAAAGACCTAGCAACCTATTGGATCTATCTTTATAGATCCTTATTCCCACAATATAGGATGCTTCCCTATGGTCTTTCATTGAGAATTGCTTGGATAACCATATTTTAACAAATTGGAGAAGAGAAATGTCATTTCCCATGATTAATATATCATCCACATATAGAACTAAGAAGACAATTGCACTCCCACTGACCCTTTTATACATACAAGGTTCATCTTCATTCTGTGAGAAACCAAACTCTTTGATTGTCTCATTGAATCGTATGTTCCAGCTCGTAGAGGCTTGCTTCAATCCATAAATGGATCTTTGAAGCTTGTATACCTTTTTGCCATCTCCTGATGTGAACCCTTCTAGTTGTGTCATATACACATCCTCAGTTAGATTTCCATTTAGGAAAGTTGTCTTCACATCCATTTGCCAAATCTCATAATCATAATGAGCTGCAATGGCTAAAAGTATTCTTATAGACTTAAGCATCGCTACAGGAGAAAAGGTTTCATCATAGTCAATACCTTCTTTTTGACGATAGCCTTTTGCTACTAAGCGAGCTTTATAGGTAACTATATTACCTTTCATGTTGGTCTTCTTTTTGAAGATCCATTTGCACCCTATAGGTTTTATCCCTTCAGGTGGTTGAGTTAAAGTCCATACTTTGTTCTCATACATGGAGTCCATTTCAGACTGCATAGCCTTAAGCCATAAATCACATTCTGAACTGTTCAAAACTTCTTGATAGCTTGTAGGCTCATTGTCCTCTACTACAGTTATGCCTCTATCTGAATCAATGTGAAATCCATATCTCACAGGGATAGAATGCATCCTAGTAGATCTTCTAGGATTTTGTGTATAATCAGGTTCAACTGTAATCTCATCATTATCAAATTCAGTCTTGGGTTCAATCTATTGATCTACTTCTATTTGTGGGTCTTGAACTTCATCAAGTTTAATTTTATCCCACTGTCTTCTCGTAGGAGAAATTCTCTTTCCAAGAAGATAGCATGCATTGAAACAAACACCTTTTATTCTAAGGGATGTTAGAAATAATATCCAAATGTTTATTTTGGATATCCCACAAATAAACATTTGTCAGACTTAACATCTAGTTTGTTTGACATTGTCCTCTTCACATAAGCAAGACAACCCCATACTTTCATAAGAGAAAGTGTGGGTTTCTTGTTATTCCATATCTCATAAAGAGTAACATCAACCAATTTACTAGTAACTCTGTTTAACACATAAACAACAGTTTCTAGTGCATATCCCCAAAAGGACTTAGGCAAGTTTGCTCGGCTCATCATGGATTGAACCATATCTAATAGTGTTCGATTTCTTCTTTCAGATACACTATTATGTTGTGGTGTATATGGTGGAGTCCATTGAGCTAAAATCCCATTATCTCTAAGATAATCTTGAAATTCTTGACTTAAGTACTTTCCACCTCGATCTGATCTAAGTGTCTTAATACTCTTGCCAAGTTGCTTCTCTACTTCATTTCTGAATTCTTTAAACTTTTCAAATGCTTCTAATTTATATTTCATTAGATAGATATATCCAAACCTGGAATAATCATCTATGAAAGTAATGAAGTAGGAGTAATCTCCTTTGGCATGTGTAGTCATTGGACCACATACATCTGAATGTATTAAGTCCAAAACCATTTTAGCTCATTCTCCTTTACCAATAAAGGGAACTTTTGTCATTTTTCCCAATAAACAAGATTCACATGTTTCAAATGATTCATAATCAAATGATCCTAAATCACCTGACTTGTGTAATTTGGTCATGCATTTCTCATTTATATGGCCTAAAGGACAATGCCATAAATATGAGGTATTTAGATTATCTTGTTTCATTCTCTTGGTATCCACATTATGCACTTTTTTAATTAAATCAAAACAAATATACCATTCTCAATGATAGCTTTAGCATAAAAGATATTGTTCTTAAAAATGTAACAACATTTGTCTTTTAAAGAAATTTCATAATCATTCAATAAATAACTGAAAGAAATAAAACTTTTGGATAAAGCTGGAACATAATAACAATTATTTAATTCCAGTATTAATCCACTTGGAAAAGGCAAATGGTATGTCCCCACAACTGTTGTAGAGATGTTTTGTCCAGTAGCTGCCTGTAGACATATTTTTGCCTTTCCAACTCTTCTA
The DNA here is from genome assembly GCA_037975025.1 of Excoecaria agallocha. Classification (NCBI taxonomy): domain Eukaryota; kingdom Viridiplantae; phylum Streptophyta; class Magnoliopsida; order Malpighiales; family Euphorbiaceae; genus Excoecaria; species Excoecaria agallocha. The sequence goes on along the minus strand of CM075823.1, from coordinate 4,374,281 downwards.
ATACTTTTAAGCCCCTGTAGATCATTACACAAATGAGATCCACACCCGGTATCTAATACCCAAGATTGTTTTAGAGAAATAGAATAAGTATTAATTTCAATCATATGAATACCTGAAGTAGGAGCATCAGCTTGCTTCTTCTCCTTGAGAGAATCTAGATAGGCCTTGTAGTTACGCTTCCAATGACCATCTTTTTCATAATGGAAGCAAGTTGCTTTGGGATTCTTTCTTGGAAACCTTTTTCTTAGAAACCCCACCATGCTTTGGTTAAGCCTTGGTCATCTTATTCTTCTTCTGCTTCTTGCCTTTAGCAGAAGTGACAACCATGAAACTTTTTGAATCCTTATTGAAGGATCCATTAGCTAGTTTGAGCATGTTGATTAACTTAGGAATGGTTACTTGGATCTTGTTCATGTTGAAGTAAAGCACGAAAGGTGCAAAACTTGGAGCCAACGAGTACAAGATTAAATCTATGTATAGATCATTATCCATTACATAGCCAAGTCTACTCAAATGCTTAATATACCTATACATTTTCAATGCATGAGCAGCAGCCGAAGTGCCTTCCACCATTTTGTAGCTAAATAGAGCTCGAGCAATCTCATATTGCTTAGTTCTAGCCTAAGAAGAATAAAGCTCCTTTAGATGCAAAATGATGGTTTTAGCACCCATCATCTCATATTGCTTTTGAAGCTTTGAGCACATAGCATCCAACATCAAACATGCTGCTGCTTCACTATCCTCCATGTATTTTCGATAAGTGCCCTTGATCTCATCAATGGCATCATCTAATGGAAATGATGGTGGATCTTTATCTAAGACAAAATGGATCTTTTTAGCTCTCAGAACAATTCTCACTTCCCTGATCTAGTCAGAATAGTTGCTGCCAACCAGCTTGTTATCCAAGATTGATCGTATATTAATGTTTGATATGCTCTTGATGATGACCTAGATGTGAAAAAGAAAACATATGAGTGTATGTTCATATATATGTATGCGTTAATTAGATCTTTAATTAATCCATTTACTCCCACTATTTTATTGAGAATCAATAGTCCTCACTATTTAATCCGAGAAAACCTGACGGTTTTCTTAGTGTTCCAATATCCAATCCTTGATATGAAATTTGACCTTGACTATGGTTAATAAATCAAACTCCATACCCTTGAAAGGTAGGTATCTCTATACCAATTGTGTCTCGACACAACTATTGGATCATTAGGTTATCAACTCTTAATACATGCATATCATATATACTTTCCCTAATCTTGCCTCTATAACCATTAGCCTTGACTGTGGTCAACAAGCTAATGGGCTAGCTAAGATAACCCATTTAATTAGATTCGAACATATTCGATATAATGTGAGCTTGACTGTGGTCAACAAACACTATAAAGAACTCTAGTTCTCCTCCAATTAATGGAAGGCTTATATACCTTAGTATTAGTTTGAGGGATTTTATTTAATTAAGTCTCATTATACATGGTTGGCATACATTGGTATGCATCCTATATCTATCACATAAATATAAGCATACAAATATGGTATAGTTATGGACTTTATTACATTGATCTTCCCGAGCCAAAAGAAAATCAAAAGGTCAAACCTAGGTAATATGCATGATTCAAATAAGTAAAAATAATTGCATTATCTTCAAACTTGTTAGATCTCCATCCCGGCCATCTTGCTCCTTGATAGTGGTCTCTATCTCTATCTCTAATTCTAATCTAATTAATCTAATTACATATTACAATTTGAAAAAATAAATACAAACCAAAAAAAGTGGTTGGGACATGAAAGTCCTCATTGGGCTGAAACATGCATTATGCTCAATCACATTGGGCCTTTGTCCATAACTATCCATCATGCCAATCATACACCCTTATATGCATTTCTAATGCATAAAGTAAAATATATAATGGATTACTAACTTTGTTTCAACTCTTGAAACATACTTTTGAGTTATTTTAATAATGTGATCAAATTAGCAAACTTTTTCCATTTTGGAAACTTTCATTTTAGGAACCTTTTTGCATGCATGTGCTCTTGTCTTAATTATCAATCCAATTGATTATTAATTGATTATTTAATTAATTAATCATATTAAATAATAAAAAAATCAATTTTGGGCTTAAGACAAAGGGTAGGCCGAAACCCACACTATAAACCCTAAAGTGTGTTCACACATAAACTAGTTTTGTGTCTATTGGACAATTTGGGCCTTTTTTAATGAGTCAAGCCCACTCCAGCCCTTAAAACCCATTAATAAACTTAATTATAGTTTATAATATTTAATTTAAATCAGCTCCTTAGGCCCACCAAGTCTTTCACTAATTTAAATCAAGTCCGTAATATAATTAAGCCCATTAAGTGGTTTTAATGAATTAAATTTAATCCAATTAATTCAAAGCCCATTTTAATTAATCAAATTAATTAAAAACACATTAATATATTAGATATATCAGATTTATAAGATTAAAAATATTTCTAAACAAGAACACACCAAGAAAACCAATTTATCGAACTTTTCGACTAAACTAGTTTTCATGCAAAACTTGTTCGATTTTAATTTTTTTTGATCCTATGGCTTAATATCACATATTAAACAAAAACATTATCATCAAAATAATTTTAGAGTGGATCAATAAAAATTTAATTTAGAACAACCCCTAAAATTTTTTGAAAAATAAAAGCCATCCAAGAATTAGGCCTAGCCTTCTATCTGAAGTTGGCGTAAAACCCTTCCTCTGGAGGGTTTCTGTGCCAAAATCAATTCTTTAATTTCTCCAATGGATATATTAATTATTATATCAGCCCTATAACACTTATAGTCCAATAATAATTAATTATGAAATATAATATTTTAATTAGGTCCATTATACAGAACATTTCTAAAAAGTTTTATGAACAATTCCACTTGATCATAATTAATTAAACTCTTTAATTAATTATTCTCTTGTTCATTTCTCTTTTTCCATAATAATATCAAATATTATTATCCTTGTCATTTTATCATTTTATCCTTTACTCTATATGTGTGTGACCTATTGGGTTCCTGTCCATATTGGTAGTATAATATGTAATTATGAGTTCTATTCAAAACTCACATGATTTAAACTTCTTTAAATCATTTTATCAATTCCTATTGATATTTATGATACACAATTATACAAATCATGATCGGCCTCTAGCTAGGCATCATGACTACCCAAATATTAGGAAAGTCAAGTGGTTTGACTATAGCCTTCCATAAAAATAGTTACCGTGCAATTACTCCTTTCACCACTCTTATCTCAATTAGATTCAGAGTATGGATTTTTGTCAACTCATATAAATCTAATTATGCATGTTCTATTAATTTAACCATTATTCCTAAAATGCCCTTCATAGATTCGTATCCATCTTGGCATATTATTCTGGCCAAAGATTCTTTGAACAAGGCAATTATAGAATCATACGAGATAACTTCCCTTAATAAATTTGGGATGGTGAATCCTTTATTGATCACTCAATTAATTTCAAGTAGGTTATGTTATACCCAACCTCCTAACTATGTTCACCCCCAGTTGGAAGTAATCAGTTATGGTGTCAAAGTATACCACTTACTATTTAAGATAACTTTGATGATCTCAAGTCTAAGGATACTTGCACAATCTCTATGAAGAGATTCCTCACTGACATAGATTTAATATCCATGTGAGGATTCTCTTTGTAGGTCTCCAATGAACTTGTTATTCTAACAAGCATCCACATATTAGCTTTGATTATCTTCCATAATCATAGTTATGAGAACCACTGCTTGAACCATTCAAGAAGCATAACATGTGCTAGTCTATCCGAATTAATAATGTTCTATCTTGTTAATTCTATGACTAGGGATATTTAGATATTAACACATTTTCATGCAATAGACATCTCATATCATGAACACTTTCATGATTGCCTTTGCACCGTGTTTATAATATCTAGGACTTTATTTATTAATTTAAGATTTACAAATTCATGTATTTAAACATAGCATTAATAAATGAATGATGCCTTTTATTAAGAATATGAATTCAAACATATGAAATACATCCCTTTTACATGGGCTCCAGGGCATACTCTCTAACAGTGGAGGTCAGCCACTAGAGTGTCCTCACTATCCAAGATAACATTAGGCCACTTATAGGATATTGATAGGTGCATGTCTTAGGTGTGGTAGCACTCACTACTACATGGCAAATTATCCAATGAAATAGGAGTAAGGATCCATACAATAAGGTAGTAAGGGAGCTTCTAATGCACCCTCAATTGGTAGAGGCAGAGGCAAAGGGCATGATGGATCAAGCCAATTTGGATCCTAGCAACAAAATGTATTTGAGATTGTTGATCGATCTATAGTTCTTATTATCCCTAGTCAGGCTTAAGCAATCAAAGTTTGTGAGGATTGAGATGCCTTTGAAGTTATTACAGGTATTTTTTCTCTCTTTAATGCTAATGTTTATGCACTTATTAATCCTAGTTCCACCATTCTTATGTTTTCTTTAGGGATGTGGGTAGAAACATGTCAACTATGCATCAGTTGAATTTTGACATTTGTGTAACTATCCCATTAGGGTATAGTGTTTATGCTAATTAAGTATGAAAAGATTGTCTTACTATGATTTAAGGGAAGGAATTTTTAGTTGATCTCATTAAGTTGCCATTTCGGGAATTCGATGTAATATTGGGTATGGATTGGTTGTCAAAATATCATGTAGTTGTTAATTATGGGGTAAAGATAGTAACAATTAGAGATGTTAAAGGTAAAGAAGTAGTAGTTCAAGGAATTCAAGCTAAACCCTTAGCAAATGTGATATTTGCTATGCAAGCTAGGCGATTTCTTAAAAAAGGATGTGAAGTATTTTTAACTTTGGTACTTGACTCAAAAAGGGAGAAACTAAAAATTCAAGATATATCGATGGTTAATGAGTTTTTTAAAGTTTACCCATAAGATTTACCTAGTCTTCCACCTGAAAAGAATGTAGAGTTGTCTCTAGAAATTCTACCTGGTATAGCTCCCATTTCTAAGGCACCGTATATAATAGCCCAATCAGTACTAAAGCAATTAAAAGTTTAATTATAAGAGTTACTAGACAAAGGCTTCATTAGGCCTAGTGTGTTGCCTTGGGGTGCATCAATTTTGTCTGTTAAGAAGGAGGATGGTTTCATGAGAATGTGTATAGACTAAAAACATCTTAATAAAGTAACAATAAAGAACAAGTATCCATTGCCATAAGTAAAGGACTTATCAACTAAAAGGTGATGGTGTGTTTTCAAAGATCGATTTGCAATTAGGATACTATCAACTATGAGTGAAAGATGAGGATATTCCAAAAACTACATTTAAAACCTAGTATGGTCATTAAGAATTTTTAGTCATACGCTTTGGGCTAACCAATGGATTGGTATCTTTTATAGATCTAATGAATAAGGTATTTTGACCCTATTTAGATTAGTTTATATTGGTGTTTATTGATGATATATTAGTCTATTCAAGAAATGAATTTGAGTATGTAGAACATTTGGGGATTGTATTGCAAACCTTGAAAGAGAGGCAATTGTATGCCAAACTGAGCAAATGTGATTTTTAGCTTAGGGAAATTTCTTTCCTTGGACATATTATGTCATCTAAAGGTATTAGAGAAGATCTAAATAAAGTTCAAGTCATTATTAATTAGAAACCTCCTCGAAATGTCTATGAAGTAAGGAGTTTTCTGGGTTTGGCAAGTTACTACCATCACTTTGTGATAGGATTTTTAGTTATTACTTCTTCACTCACTAAGTTACTATGGAAAGGTATCAAGTTTGAATGGACTAATTGATGTCAAGCCATTTTTTAACAATTAAAGACCATGTTAATAGAAGCTCCAGTTTTAACACAATTGGTTTCTTGTAAATAGTATTCTATGTATAGTGATGTCTCCCAAATTGGTTTGGGATTGTGTGCAGATATAAGATGGCAAGGTGGTTGCTTATGCATTTACACAATTGAAACATCAAGAGTAAAAATACCATAAGCATGATTTAGAGTTGGAAGTAGTAGTGTTTTCTTTGAAGTTATGGCGACACTACTTATAAGGAGAAAGATGTAATGTTTATACAGATCATAAGAGTCTCAGTTATTTTCTTACTCATCGAAGTTTAGCAAGTATACTAGATTGGCTAGTAGTATAGGAAAATATATTTAAGATCCTAAGAATATCAAACCCAAGGGAACACGGATTGCTAAGTAAACTATCTATAATTGAGTTGAATTATTCTAGAATCTTTCCCAAATTTTAAATGAAATGAGATCTAAACTTTATAGGAAATTAAATCTAAGAAATAACAACTAAATTAAAATAAGATCATCAAGGAAATCAACAAAATTTAAATTAATGCCTATGAAATTCTATCCTCATAAATATACTTGGAAAGAAGTAAAACACTATTGACATGAATATCTGGAAAAACCAACTCAAAATAGGTCTCTTATTAAGAACACCATGCAGGATTTTTAAACTTCCTGATTAAGAATAGTTTAAAAACTAGCATCAGCTCGGGTTTTATAAATTCCTAAAAATCAATTGAATCTCCTCTTAGAACACTCAATTAAAAATCCATCTATTCCCCAATACACTTAAACTAAATATAATCCACACATAGGAATCAAAATCTCATATCGAAACATAAACATAACTAAATGCAGAAAATAAATGAACAAGGCATAAACACTTGTAATTAACATTCGAAGTCAATAATTAACCATCACTCAATACATTAAAAATTGAAACAAAACATCAACATAAGTGTATAATTAATCATATAGAGAATAGAAGTAAACATGCAAATAACCATTAAATTCAAAATTCCAATACAAATATGATTCGAGAATTCCTAAGTAAGAAGAACTACTCAAACATCAAGACTATAATCTTAAAATACAAAGATGAAGTTATGAATACACCTTTGATGAAGATAATATATAGCTTAAAACTCATTCTTCTTCAACCTTGAATTCTTCATTGAATCCTAAAATTAAACCAAAGCTAAAATAAAAAATAAAGCCTACTTTACAAACAATAAAAGGAAATAAAAAACCCTAAATACTAACTAAAAATATAAGAAAATTCATCTCCTCCCCATAATTCTAGTGTTTTTTATGGCTTAAATACATTCGAATGAAGAAATTAGCTGCCACTTAACTTTTTATTCCAGAAAAAATTGGAATTACATTGTATTTAGAAGACTTGCCTCAGTATAGGGGAAATTCTCTTCCACTGAGTTTATGTGCTCCTCTGTCTAAAATTTCCTTGCCTCGATAGAGGAGAATTCATCGTCCACCAAGGTGAGGTTTTATGTATGCTACTCCTTATTTCCTCCTCTATAGAGGAGAATTTTGCCTCCACTGAGGTCAGTTTTTCTTCTGCCTCTTCATGTTCACCTCGATAGAAAAGAATTCTTTCTCCATCGAGGTACTCACTCCTAGACTAAACATGCCTCATTCTTCTTCAAAATACCTTAGTTGATCTAATTTTTTCTTTTCTCAAGGAAATTTCTTCTTTCTCTAATTAAATGCCTAAAAATCACCAATATGAAATTAAGTCCACATAATCAAAGACTTATGAAATTAAACATAAAATTAAACAAATTAATAGTAAAACATCATCCTAAACACACTAAAACATACTAATAATATAGATTATAATTCAAAGCTATCAAATACCCAACACGTAGTCTTTGCTTACCCTCAAGCAAAATTAAACAAACCAACTTTTTAAAATAATAAAACTTCAACCAAAAATCATACACTTAAAAATTATGCACAATTAATAAGAGCACTCAATAAAATTCCAACCAGATCAAACTCAATCAAGAAAATATGAGCCAATTTCCATGTGTGTAAGCTAGACCAAAATATTTTAAGCTTTTTCAAAATCAAAATACTAATGTAATTTCATAGTTAGGCCTTAGAATTAATGTACACCTAAACGTACAACTAGTTTCACACTTGAAACTCTAAAAATGCCATCAGCCTCTCTTTTAGCATTGGAAGTCGAAGGTCATCTCCACTAAACAACTCAAAAGTGAACATAGAATTGCTAGAACTTTATTAGGTTGCAATGCAATTAAGGCAATGGTTAATAAAGAATGGACAAAGATAACAAAAAGAATAGCCACTCTTTGATTGAATAGACCAACACTTTCTAAACTTCACCCTATTAACTCAAAAGCATACCACTTAACCATACTTACTTACTTAAACCCTCATACACAAAGAACTTTTGAGAGAAAAGATCACTGAAAATCCTCTCAATTTAACAATTCAACCAATTTTAGAAGTCACAATTCTTTTTCCTTTTAAATACCCCACACTTAAAACTTTGCCATAGATTGCTAGCTTTATGTCAAACTTTCTTTTCTTTTCCTTTCTTTTTCTTTTTCTTTTTTTTTTATATGAACTTGCTAGGTTCATCATTGGTAACCAATGATAACATGGGCATTTACAAGATCAACTTTCATTACTTTCTTGACTTCAATAATACTCTCAATAATAGTATCCCAATAACCCTCTCTATTACACTTTTCAACTACCTAACAAATATTAATCCATCCTAATCCTAGAGTGTCCAATTTATAAAAGAGAAGATCAAGGCATTTTAAGTTTTATGATAAATATATGAGTGTAACAAGAAAAATAAATATGGAAAGCATTAAGAATGCCTCATAGGCTCAAAATAGCTAACAAGGAAAAAATATACACACAGGGTAGGAAACAAGCTATGTTATGGCTAAATAAGAAAAATATGCCTAGATCACTTTATAGATTGTTTGAATTGTTTCCATGCTTCGAAGGATAATAAAGAAGATACTTACTTTACGAACTACATCAATGCACTAATTTTTCCTTTAATTTCTAAACTGGTCTCAGTGTTTAAAATGTGGAAACTAACAAATATAGTTTAAGTTAAATTCTTATATAGCTAAAATTCTATTAAGCAACATGATTGCTTTAATGCTAAGCAAAAATTTTAAGTACTACACATTCTAATTTAAAGTTCAACAAGTTTGATTTTGAGAATAAACTAAGGCAAACTAAGCCAAATGTACAATATATAATATTTGAACTAAACCTACTCAATTAACTTGCAAATTACAAACCAAACTAAAAAAACTAAATCAAAAGCAAAACAACTAAAATGATTCATGATCAAGATGAAAAACTTCTATGAATTGATATTCAAAATCAAATTCAGCTACACTCTATCCTGCTCTTTAAAATCTTGCTATACTTAGCAAGGTACCAAAATATCTGCTCACTACACAACTTTTAAGGAAAAAGTAAGTGCCCAAGAGAGATGTAAACTAAAGTAACACTCCACTTAACTCAAACAATACTATCCTTAGTGGACAACAATGGTCAAACCAAAAGAAGAGATGAGATTAATGGAAATGTTTGAACAATTTAAAGAATTGAACCAATGGTTTGGCTTAAAAAGATGAACAAAAAAATTTAAATTGGTTAGTGTGGCATTTTATCAAGCATATGGTAAGCACAAAATAACTAAGCAAAAACTAAAGCAATCTTAACCATTATGAAGCCAAAAATTAAAATTAAACCTAAATCTCAATCACCAATTAAACTAAGTGCAATTATAAGACACATCAATCCAACTTAAAAGAATCCGTTAGAAATCCTATGTATCCCATTGTAATTCAACCAAAACAATTTAAACATGTAACATGAGAATTTAAAAAACAAATTGTGAACTTACTTGAGTGCCTTGGTGAATTGTAACATGAATAAAGATTAGAATTGTTGAACAACTAATGCTAAACATGAGTGCCTTGGTTAGGGATATGTTTGTCTCAGGTGGGGAAGAGCAAATATTGGCCAAAATGGAATCTTATCTCAGTGGAGAAAGGGGTGAGGGATAAATAAGGCATCGGTCCTTCAGTGAAGGAGGATTTCCCCTCCATTGAGGAGATGGAATTGGTATAAGGAAGAATACCACCTTGATGGAGGAGAAATTCCCCTCTACCGAGGTGAAGACTACAAGATAAAAGGGCAATGGTCCCTCAGCAGATGAGAAATTCTCCTCTACCAAGGAGAAAGCTATGGTAAAAAAGGGGCAATTGCTTAAACACGCTAAAGCTTATCATTAACTATGCACATCCCTTTTACTAAACTCCTAAGTTTTGAATTTAACCACCATTAACCTTTCCTCATACCTACTCTCACTCTATTTCCTAGTGAAAAATTAAATCAATCCCAAGGTCCCAAAAACTTAAGTATAATAAAACTCTAATTACTCACCACTTTGAACATTTAACCAAATCTAAGTCAAGAAAGCTGATAGATTTAACTGAAAACATATATACATGATATTGGTCACTTAGTATCCACTCCACACAATAAATAAGCATAACTTTACCTTAAGATCATGAACCATAAAATAAACCAAAATAATGAAAAATCACATAACAAAAATTAAAGACACACTAAATAAACACACAATCAAAATAAAGCAAAGTTAAAGAATTTAGTTCTAAATTTATCAAGTCTTCAGATAAACTTTTGTTACTCTCTGGAGGTTAAGCTTATGATTCAAATAATGGTATCTTTAAACTTTACTACTCATTTTCTCTCATTGGTAGGAGAAATTTGTCAAAATTTACCAAAGTTAAAAATTCCATATCTTCAATAAAGTATGACTCCACCTTTGGTTTTTCAAATACAAACTCTACCGACTCTTATAGCCTTAATAAATTCTTTAAGTGAACTAAATTCAATGTTTCCACTTGAGAATTGAACACTTCTTGTTCCTTTGGTGATACATTATTCGCAAAAGGTTGAAGCAAACCTTTTAAACAAACACATGATTTGTCTTCAAATATAAGTTATCCCTTTTCTACTTCATTCACCCCAAAATTAGATTTTTAATTATCCACCATTAATGCATGATTTACTTCCTTCTCCTTACCACCATCACATTAAATTCATATGAAAATAATCACGAGTTTTATTTTGGATTCTAACCTTTTAATTCCCTTTCTTTGATCCCTCAAAAAACTCTCTTGTCTTTTGATTGTCTTTTCTTGATTCCTTAACTTATCCTCTTGAATTTTAAATGTAGCCTTCCACTCTTTCTTTTTAGCCTTAAATTATTTCTTATGAATTTTGAGCAAATACAATAAACTTTAAACTTTGGAAGTGCTGGACTTTTATGGCACCCATGAAGAATAAGAATCATCAAAAGATGATAAACAAGAAATCGGTGAATGTGTTTACAACAGCTGTAATTCTTGCATTTCTCTCTTTAAATCATTTGTTTGCTCTCTTAAAAGCAATAATTTATAATCTTGCACATTAACTCGCATCATTTTGAAAATTTTATCAAAATATTCATGCAAAGATAATCACCAGATGAAAGGAAAATAAAATAAAAATCTCAGACTAACTCAACCAAAGATACCAAATTAACAACACTGTTGTTTCTTGGCAATGATGCCAAAAACTTGATTGTTGTCTAGTAAATGTATTAGATTGGCTAGTAATATAGGGAAATATATTTAAGATCCTAAGAATATCAAACCCAAAGGCGCATGGATTGCTAAGTAAAATATCTATAATTGAGTTAAATTAATCTGAGATGTTTTCCAAATTTGAATTGAAAAGAGATCTAAACTTTATAGGAAATTAAATATAAGAAATAACAACTAAGTTAAAACAAGATCATTAAGGAAATCAACAAAATAGAAATTTATTTATTGGAAATTCTATCCTTATAAATTTAATTGGAAATAAGTAAAATAATATTTATATGAATATCTAGAAAAACCAATTCAAGATAGGTTTCTTATTAAGAACACCATTCTAGATTATTAAACTTCCTAATCAAAAATAGTTTAGAAAGTAGCATCAGCTTGGGTTTTACAAATTCCTAAATATCAATTGATTCTCCTCTTGGAACACTTAATTAAAAACCCATCCATTCCCTAACACACTTGAACTGAATATAATCAACACATAGGAATCAAAACCTCCTATCAAAACATGAATATAACTAAATGTAAAAAATAAACAAAGAAGGCATAAACACATATAATTAACATTCGAATTCAATAATTAGCCATCCTTAATTTACAATTAGAGGAATGGGAACTATAACCCAAAATTAGGTTTCTGCATGTGTGTGATTTTACTAATTTTAGATGAGATTACAACTAAGATTGGAAGGTTGAACTATAAATGTTGCATGTCTTATCCTAATTTAGAAGAAATTAAAATAATTATTTTATGATGTTGAAACTTAGTTTTGGTCTTATTGAAATAAAAGAACCTAGGTTAAATTATATAATTTATTCTCTTTTCATTTGTAGAGAATGTACTGTATTTTATAGAAATTCTCAAGTATAAAAATTCTCAAGTATAAATACTGAGGTGGATTCTCCCTCCACCGAGGTGAATCATTCTTCTTAGAAGGCGGATGAGCTCCTCAGTTGAGGTGGATTCTTCGTCTACCAAAGTGAATCATTTTGCTTAAAAAAGGGATGAACTCCTCGGCTGAGGTGGATTCTTCCTCCACCAAGGTGAATTATTCTAATTACAAGGGATAAGCTCCTCGACTTAGGTGGATTTCACCTCCACCGAGGTGATGTTAGTTTACTCTAAATAACCTCTTATTAATTACATAGAACATAATATGTATGACTTTTTATTTTTATATGTTTTCTTTTAGGGTATAATCAAATGACTTTAGAGTAAATTTAACCAAAAAAAAATTGACATACAATGTTCTATAAATATATGAAGGAATGATAGCACATTATTGTAAAACCATCAATAAACCCAAAATAACATGTCCATTGATAGGCACATGAATAGATATCACTTTTTGTTTAACTAAAATAGTATATGTATCGATGTATGCTTATATCTTATGTTTATCATATGTTTATATATGGTTACAGTATTGTATATTTACAAATATTTGCACAAATGCATAAGATTGTGTATGTGTGTGTATATGTCTATATATGTATATTGATATTTGTATGAGTAAGATTATACAGCAAAGATATAAACATAATAATTGAAATGTATATGAACATAATTAATGCCTATGAATATAGTTCAGTTGTGGATAGATAGGCATGCCTATAGGGAAAATTTGCAGTTGCTATAGTCTGACTTCATTTATAGTTATCCCCATTTGGGACCATAGTCTGACCCCATTTGGGTCAATATCTTTGGATATCCATAAAACTTAATACCTACAGGTATTTAAATGATTGATACCGATGGATATCTATAGTTTCCATTATCCACATCTATAGAACTTAAGCGGGCGAATTATCGGAAAAGTATTAAAAGCCAAATACATAAATGTTATCAATGAACTAGTATGTTTATATTGTGATTTTATATTCATTTAATTATGTTCTTTTTACTTAATTATGGACTTTACTCTTTTTATTTTTATGAATGCTATATTTTAATTTATGCTTGTTGAGTGTTTGGCAATGACGCTGTGAGTGGTCATCCATAATTATTTATTCCCTACTAAGCTTTAAAGCTTAGCATGGGTTATTTATCCATGTCGGTTCTTTAGCTAGAGCTTTTTCTATAGGATGTAATCTACATCAGGAAGGCCAACAAAATTCTAAAAAAGAAGTTTGATGTAGGAAGTCCTTGTTTTATCTTTCGTACAACATTTTTGTTAAGGATAGTATATGTAAGGTCCCAATTTATATCATATTTGTAATCAGGTATGTCTAAGATATATAATGGAGATAATATAAAGTGTTAAGCTTGGAAAGTATGAGTTAGGACCCGAATGGAATTTATTCAAAAGCCAAGGGTAATATGGTCATTTTAAATTAAGTTATATATGTGCCAAGTCAGAAGGAAAATGTAATTGAGGGCTTAATTAAAATAGAAGAGAGAAATATTTAGGGTGTAAATAGGAATTAAAGGAAGAAGAAGGAGTATAGTGCAATTAAAATTAGTTAAATTAGGAACCAATGGAATGAAAGCATATGGCCTTTCTAGAAATCTCATAAAAATGGAAGATATTTCAAGGTATAAAAAGGGAATGAAGAGGTTGGCCACTTTAACTCCTAAATATAGAAAATTTCTCTCCAAAATTTCACCATCTTCACAGCATAAGAATACCCTAATTTCATTTACATGATTTAGAAGGAGAGAAATTTTATTAGTTACTCTATTAAGGTAATGATTTTCCTTTACTTTTCTTCTTTTGTTTCCAAAAGTTAGATATTGAATTGAAAGATCTAAATGGATGCTTATACATGAGATTTATCCTATGAATAAAGAAGAGCAAGAAAGAGCAATGAAAAAGGAAATAGAAAGGGAAGGAGGAGATTGGTTAAAAAAATGTATGGGAACTTTCCATGCTTAAGAGTGTGTATGCTTGAGTTAGTGTCATGAAGAGTGTGTTATAGATGTTGGTATATGTTTTCATTATGAAATTTAAGCTTGAAGTTGCTTGGAAACTGAAATATGTAAGTTTCTCTTGAAACTATAAAAATCTACCTTAGAGTTTAGTTGAATAGTTTGGACTTTTTTTTATTATATCTTGAGCTAAACTAACTCAAATTGAGAAATTTCAATTAGAGAATAAACTAAACCCATATATCTTGATTTCATATGAGAACTCAAAAGCTTAATCTTATTGCTTGATAGAGAAAATTAGGCTTAAATTTGTCTTATGGCTGCTGCCCTGTCATTGGGAGCAGGCTATATTTTTTGTTGAATATCTAGAGATTTTTATATCTACATTGAGTGATTTTTGATGTTCTAGAAACTAAAGAAATAGGGTAACAACTTTGTAGAAGGACACTTTGGCTAAAAATGCATTTTATAGGTCCAAAAATGCATAGAAATTGAAATTTGATATCTGCCCTTGGGCAAAGTAGACGTCACGGTCAGTATATAATTTGTACTGATCGTGATATAGCCTAAATTTCAATCCAGAACTGAAATGTTACCTATGTCATGGTCAATACCTATTAGTTACTACCTGTGAACCCTCCCCTATAACCCTAGGTCATGGTCAGTAACTTTTTGGTACTGACTGTGAGGTGATCCAGAACTAGTATAGAATCAAAATGTCATCTATGTCACGGTAAGTACCTATTAGTGATGACTGTAACCCTCCCCTATTCCTTTCTAAAATTGAATTCAGGTCCCAAATGGTTACCAAAGTTAGTCTAAATCTCTCTAAACATAATTAGAGCTCTCTAATCATAAGAACAAAGATAAATTGTGACGTCAAATATGTAATAACATAGTGACATATATAAGAAAAGTAAAGCATGTTGTATATGTATGCTTAAAGATGCTTGTACATGTATGTATATACATTAGAACATAAGATTATATGAATTGCAAATGAATTCTTACACATCCAAATTTGTAAAGATGAATATAGGTATGTAGAGAAATTAATTACATTTTATTAGATTTTTATATAATGTTAATGTATTAGAATACAAGAGTTAAATGATGGCATATGAGCTTGAACATGTAATGACATGAAGAGGTTCCAATGATATGATACATTAATATGCTTACAGTTACATAATTCATTCTAACCTATGAACATAAGACACACTAAACTATAAGAGTATATTGAAATGAATGAATATGCATATGACTCTTTGTTCTTAGACATGTTTATGCGAATGAGTTATAGACAATGTGAGACATAAAAAAAGAAAGATGAAGAAGTTAAAGTAAAGAGTTATAGTTGCCTAATTTTATGTTTAGATTATAGATAGATAGGCATGCATAGATGGGTATATTGCAGCTGCTATATGTGCAACCCCGTTTAGATCTATAGTACAATTTGACCCCATTTAGGTCACTTGTCGACCCCATTTTGATCTAATTGACCATTCTATAGTACAGTTGGCCTTATTTAGGTATATTATTGATACCTTCAGGTATCCTTTCATACCATCAAATATAATAGTATCACCCATATCACACTCTCAGAAAAGGTGTAAGCTTAATACAAGATACTAATAACACTGTGAACAACAGTACGAAAGAGATGATATTTTAGTTCATGGATGAACTTAAATATCATATTCCATGAATCTATGCATAATAATTAAAAAACATGAGATTAAATGAAACTATAGGTAAACATGAAATTTTATGATAGTATGATATCATATGCATTTGATGTTGAAATTATCTAATGCTTTCTTCACTTAAAGCTAGAAACTATAAATGAATATGTATGATTACTTAATGGTTTATTGATGGTTATGTTTCAAATACATATATTCTTTGATGTTACATGTTACTTATTCAATATTGAATAACCAATTTGCAAATAATGTTTAATTTAAGATCTAAATAATCATGGTATGGATAGGCCTTTCAAACATGAGCTTATAATTTATACATATACATATATATATATATATATAGTTGATTTTAAAAGTTAAGTATAAGTTGTTATACTAATACATTAGCAAACTAGCAAGTAGGTAAGAAATACAAGATTACTCAATAGTGATAAATAAGCAAAAACTATCAATAACTGTATATGAAATTTAGGGTAATGGACTCATGATAGTTGAATAAGATGCTTCGTAAACTAACTAACTAAGTTTATTCGCTTAAGAATAACTATTAGAATTCAACTATCAATTGGCCCTATATACTAAATAAGTACTTTATTAAGTAGTTAAATGGGATAAGTTTGAGATAAATCAAGATGATTAGAGATTTTGTAGGATATAATAACTATGTAGGATAGAATGAGTTGCATAGATTTTTGCTATGTTATGATCACATAATCTGCTGTGGATATCTACTTACTATATGTCTGATTGTATATTCATATTTATGTATGTTATTGATAACTTCTATGAGAGGTTGTCTTCATATGTTCCCTACTAAGTTGTATAGCTTAGCAAGGTGTTACCACAAAAATAAAATGAACCTAAAAACACAAAGAATGCAAATTGACCAAATAAACCTATGAAAATCAAAACAAAGAAAAGGATAGAAAGAGTAATTCTGAATTTATAAAGTCTTCAGCTAGACTTGTAAAATGGCCTTACTTATCAAGAAAAACCAAGGTTGCCTTAGCAACCTCGACCTATGAAGCATTATAAGGCTTGAGATGGTTCTCATTCATCTTTTAAACTTCGTACCATCACCATTCCAAAATCGATACTATTGACCACTTCATATGATCTAAGCCATTTGTATTTCAACTTTCCTAAAAATAAATGCAGTCGACTATTATAGAGCAAGACTAACATACCTATTACAAATTCTTTATGGAGCAATTTCTTGTCATGCCAACGTTTAGTTTTCTCCTTATAAACTACAACATTGTTGTCTGACCAAAGGCAAAACTCATCATTAAGTTTATTGAGCTGTAAAGTCTCTTTTCAGCTACACATCTCAAATCAAAGTTAAGAAACTTATTAGCCCCATATACTTTATGTTCATGTTCAACTAGAAAGTGACACGACTTTCCAAAAATAAGCCTAAATAAAGACATGCCAATAGTGGTTTTAAATTCAATTTTATATACCCATATAGCATCATTTAATCTCTATGACCAATCCTTCCTAAACCTATTGATATTCTTTTCAAAGATGGACTTTAACTCCCTATTAGACACCTGAACTTGCCTATTTTCTTGTGGTGATATAGGGTTGTGACCTTATACTTGAAATTAATAGTTGATAAAAGGTTTGCCTCTATCACTAATAATAGCCTTAGGTGCTCCAAATCGAGCAAAAATGTTTCTTCCAAGGAATTCTAACATAACTCATGCATCATAAGTCCTAGTAGCAATGGCCTTTACCCATTTGCTAACTTAGTCTATAATTACTAGGATATATTCAAATTGAAAAAAGTTAAAAAATGGCCTGATAAAGTCAATCCCCCCAAACATAAAAAATTTCTATTTCTAAGACATTATTTAAAGGCACTTCCTCATGTTTAGAGATATTTCCAACACATTGGAACTTTCAAACAAAGATACAAATGATTTAAAATCATAAAAGTAAAAGAGCCAAAAAAAAAAACTTGACTGAAAAATTTTTACTACCAGTCGATTAAGTCCATGATGACCTCTTACTTCTTTTCCATGGCATGACTTCATAATATCAAATTTCTCCTCTTTAGGAATGCAACATCTCAGAATTTGTTTCGAACACAACTTGAACAAATAAGGATAATCCCATAAATAGTGTCTTGTATCCGCTTTGTCAGGACCCAAAATAGGCCCTAGTAGAATTCAAGGGCAATTACATGTTATTAAAGCTTAATTGAGCATTATTGGATGAATTATTAAGAGTTAAGATATTGATTGGGGAAAGATGTTATTAAGTTATCATTAATTCAGTGATAAATGTGTGAATTATATGGTATGAATTTTATAATGGCATAATTAAATTATTATTGTTGGTTTAATAATATTCAAGGGTGTAATTAAAGTATAAAGTATTAGTTTAGGGGTCAATTTGTAAATTCGACATCTTAAAGGTCAAATGTGAATAAAAGAGAGATTTGAGAGGTTGATTTAAGAGAAAGAATAATTGGATAGGCTAATTTATAACATGCAAGAAGTGGAGGGGTCAATGTAAAACATGTAAAAGATGGAAAGAAGTTAGTGGAACATACAACTTTTTAAGGGACCAAAAAGGGAATTTTCCTTAGCCATTTACTAGTGGAATGAAAGAGAAATGTAAGAAGAGATAGTAAGGGGCAGAATTTGTAGAGAGAGTTACAAAAACTTTCTTTCTTCTTCTCATTTCTTAAAGCCATAGTTGATTTCAAGGTGTTCTTGAAGAGGAAATACTTGCATGTTGTTTAATCACGATCATTAGTGTAAAACTATAAGGTAAATATATTAACTTGATAGTTCACCTCTTCTTCTTCATCTTCTTCTTATTTTGGTTGATGATGGATTAAGATAAATGTTGGAAGTTTGATGTTGAATGAATGAATTGATGTAAAGGAGAAAAAGAAGGTAGAAGAAACAAGGAAAAGGGGCTTGCAAAGGATTAAGAGTGAAAGGAGAATTTAAAGAAGATTTGAGTTGTGTGTCCAGGTTTGGGAACTTACTTTTTATGCATGAGTTTTCCTTGAGTGAAATAGGTGTTTACAATTTGAGATGGATGCATTTTGACATAGTGTTATAGCTACAAAAAGGAGATTTAGAGATTTACCTCTTGCATGTGTTAATTGATAAAGTTAGGATAAATAAATTGTTAAAAGCTTAATTTGAGATTATTTTAAAGTGATGTTATTATAGAAAGATTATAATACAATGTATGAAATTATATTTGATGAGTAACTTGAAATAAAAACATCAATCTTTGATGTCTAAAACTATATGCATGTAAGTTTTAAAATTCTGGGTTTGGGTTCACTAGACCTAGTTGTATTCTTTTTGTAATATCTTGAGTTTGATAATAGATAATTAGATGATTATAATTGGGTTTTAAATTATATTTCTAGACAAATATTTCATAAGAAGAAATCACCTTTTAATTCTGCTTCTAAATGGGTCATAACCTAGCTTGAAAATCGGATAAGTGTGCAGTCTCGTGCTCATGAACAGTCTTCAGTATTTGGACGATATCTTTAAATTTAGAACTGATATTGAGATATGGTTTGATGTTATAGAAAATATAAATGTATATCTACAACTTTATAGGAGAAAACTTTTTCTAAAAATGTCGTTTAGTGTGCCAAAAATGAAGTACAAAATGAGTTTGTTAAGCAGTTTGCAGGATTCTGGGAACAGGGGGAAAATTCGTATGGCCAAAAAGGCTACTGTTGTGAGCGCAACATTTGTCATGAGCGTGACATCATGATTTTGCCCAAAACTTTGATTTTTATTACCCTTTATCATTGTATTAGGCTACCCCCATGTGTTATACATATAACTGAACAAAATAGGCCTTGAATGTAAGTATACGAGGGCCATAGACTCGTGTGTATATAAATTTGTATCAAAATATATTTATGGGTTTGCATGATTTGTATCATTTACATTGAAAACTTTCTATAAATGTATACCTATTGATCATTGAAATTTTGCATTAATAGTTAAGTTATATCACTAAGAATAATTATGAAAACTTACATGAGTGGTCATCTAATAAGATATAATGTGATAACCTAAACCTAAGAGTTTATGTATTGTATCACATCATTGTATATATATATATGTGAATGTATAAATGATATTATACTAAATAATATACATATTTTTTACTAATCTATTAAGGTTGATGTTGTGTATAGTTAAAATGTCAACTTTACTTATATAAAGAAGTAATGCTATTAATAAAGTATATATGTGCTTATAACATAAACATGGCATGATTATACGTGTTTGGGTTTAAATCTTGAAATATTCTTTTACTTAATTATGACGTAGACATACATATGCATTTACATATAATTATTATTCCTATAAATTTATAATATAAGGATGATAATACAAAGCTTATACAAGTATTAATTTTTAATCATAAACAAAAGTATTCTTAAGCATATAATATGTTTATAAGAAATATGGAAATATAGATATGTGAGCATGTATACTTGAAATGTAAATATGGATGATTAATTTTGCTTGAAATAATTATGCTGATTGATTGTGCTTTTCATGTAAAATATGTTTAAGAGTAATGATATAAAGCATGGTTTCATAGTGAATTGTATAAATACACAATTATATAATGATAACATCCATGTGTACATTTATCTCCATATAACTATCATTACTATGAATGTGATATACTAGTATGATAGAAAAATGTGTAAAAAGATATGCATACTCAATATATGATTCTAAACTTTAATGTATATTTTGAAGTAATGGGAAATATTGGTATGTATGTATATAATAAATGAATATTGGAATCTAAGATAGCATGATGATAAGTATCATTATCACATACATGTGAATGAATTATATGCATTTGATTTGATCACGAATACAGCTTATTTATGCTCACACATGTTTGTGATATCATGTTCACATATAGTGCCTTATTGATAACATGTTAAAGTACATAATGAGATGACATATGCTTAATAGTAAGTACTTGTTTTGTTATATTCCTATATAAATACATGTGTGTGTGTGTGTGTGTGTGTATATATATATACACACACACACACACACACACACACACACTTATGATTATGAATCTTTTTGCCTTATCACATCCATATGATGTGTTATAGTGCAAAGTTCTTATAACAAGGCATGTTTTATGATGACCACTTGACCAGGTATGACACATTACATGATTGTTATAGTATGATCATGTTAATATGTGAAATCTGATGATAGCATGATTAATAAAGTATGTGAAGCATTATGGGAACCTTACATACATAATTATGCCTTGGAAATAGTATGTCTATTTTATGGTTATACATGTGCAAAATGACTAGTTGAGTGCAAGCATGATATATGAAAAGAAATTTAATAGAGTATTACCTACAATTAGAGTTCAATTGTGGATAGATAGGCACCTATAGGGATGTTGCAGCTGCCACCATTGACCTTTTTAAGTCTAAAGTATAGTTGATCCTGCTGGATCATGCACAACCCATTTGGGTTGTTATTTGACCCTATTTGGGTCCACCGTTTTGATATCTTCGGATATCCACCGTTTTGATATCTTCGAATATCCACCGTTTTGATACCCTCGGGTATCCACCGATCCCATTATCCACCTTTAGAACTTAAGCATGCTAAATTAAAGTATAAATGCTTTACAGTCAATTTCACTGTAATGGTTAATCTTCCTAAATGGAATAATAAGATGAACAATGATTTTGTGTATATATTATGCGTATAAATTATAAGATCATTTTATGTGATATTGATATTAAGTATACTAAATTAATTGTTGGGGTATTTTCATTATTGCTAGTATCCAAAATTACATGCTAGTTGGTTATATAATAAAATTGTATTATATTAATGCTTTGATTAAATTGATGGTATATATATATGGGGCCTTTGTGATCATAAGTCTTCTTTTTTCTAGATGTATGCCAATGCATGATATATGAAAGAATTTTTATTAGGTTAAAGAATATTATAATATTGAATGGGCGTAACAATTTTATAATTGCATAAGCATATTTCATATTAAAGATTATAAGAGTTAGATGGTAACAACCATTGTTTTGAAATATATTTTCTTATGATTATGTTTATTGTTCACATTGTTTATATGTACACATTTAAAGAATGTGTGATTGTTATTTGCGGTGTGATATATGCATATTTAAGACCTATAACCTTGGTATATAAGAATAATTTGGCAATGATGTATAATTGTTATGTTTGATTGATAGGCTTGTTTCTTTTTGTAACTTATGTTATATAAAGTAAGCTTGCAGTAGTATAAAGATCTCGTGGTATTTGAAAGTGTTGATTTGCCATTTTAATTCTAATGTGTGTATATCAAAGACATACAATAATAGATGAAAAGATAATAGATAATTATGCTAGTACGGTTTAGTATCAATTCATAAACTAATCACATGATAATTAGTTGAATTTAAAGCCATAAGACATTGGAGTTTACATTATTATATATGGTGATTAAAGTATCAATGAAATTTTTATCTTTAAACTTTATGATTTTCGTAATGTGATTTAACTGCTGGGTTTTTTATTCATTTCTTGAAACAAAGCTTTGTTATAATTAAGGCATGCTATGTACTTGTTGACGATCACTGTGAGTGGTCATTTATCATGATTTTAGTACCCCACTAAGCTTTATAGCTTAGCATGGGTGTTTCATCCGTGTAGGTTGTCAGGATGATATCTGTAGCAGGATGGCCAACTCAAGTCAACGAGAGAGACTAGTATAGACTTTTGTTTTTGGGCTCTTTGTATATTGTAAAGATGTTAATCAGTTGTTGTATTTTGTAAAAAGACTTTAATGTATATTGTAAAGTTTTAATAGTATAGCACTCTTAGGTATTATGTTGAGTATATGTTCTCTGTATAGTTGGTTTATGTTTAAGTTAAACTGTTAAAATTTGTGTTATGAGAAGGGTAAAGTGATATGTATATGTTAAAGGATAAGGGTGCTACAAGCTTTGAGCTTTTTCTTCTGCTGCCATGAATAGTCCTTTGGTAGATAACCTCCTACAAGATAGTTAGTAATTTCAGCATACCAAGGAATAAACATAACAACTAAAATATTACACAAATTCATTCATTGGGAAATAAGTTAAGAATCTCTCCTTTTTCAACATGTTTAAAGTCCAATTTTGATAGATGATTAGCTATAGAATGTTCATCTCCCTTTTTATTCTTGATTTCCATATAGAATTCTTATAGTAGTAGCACACAAAAAATCAATCTAGGCTTTGAATCCTTCTTAGCAAAAAGATGTCATAAAGCTACATGATCCGACCAAACTATCACCTTAATACCAAGCAAAAAAGCCCAAAATTTCTCAAAGGAAAACATAATTGCTAGAAGCTCTTTCTTTATGGTTGTGTAATTTACTTAAGCTCTGGTAAGGGTATGGCATGCATAGTAAATAGTGTGAAAATTCTTATCATTCCTCTTTCCCAGTATAATTCCAATAGCAAAATCACTAGTGTTGCGACCCTAACAAGTGCACTAGATCGACAAGTAATAAAGTAGGGTATATTTAAGACCCTCAATATTGAACCCAAGGGAATTGTGTGTGTGGAAACTGTGAAAATTAATTGTATGCTAAAGAATTCCCAATTGTTTGTGTGTATGAGTTGTTTAATTTGTATAATGTAAACTTTAAAAACTAAAATATGCAATGAAAAGAAATTAAATTCTACTAACAGTAATTTGAGTATGTATTAAATTCTAAAAAATTAACAAGTGTGAAAATCTATAGAAATTAAACATTGCTCAGGTTCACTCATCCACCCCATACCGATTGTGAATTAATTTTACCTAAAAGTATACATGAACGAATTCGGGATAACCCTCTTAACCCAAATGTCCCATTCCAGAGCCAGCCCAATAACTAGCCTACACACGGGTCTAACATCCTAAGTTTGGTTTGGTTTCCCATTCCGAAGCCAAACAACCCAAAACCCATCTATTTCACTCCACACTCTAGTCCTAAAATCACAAATACTACACATCTAGAATCCCATTCCAAAGCCGTCTAAAATATACAACATTCATGAAAGAAAAAATGAGCAAAATCATTCATAGAATTCAATCCACTAAGCTCAATACACATCAAAGGCATATGATGAAAACCATTCATCCATGTATGGAAAATAACTTAATAGATAGAAAAATAATGAAATATAAATAACAGTGAAATAGACAATTCATTCATATAAAAATCAAAATATGCTCATTATTCACATTGTGAGTAGGCGATTCAAAGCTCCCCCAAGCAACAAAAAGGACTACTCACTATCTATAATGTAAAAGATGAATAAAGTAAGAGTGAAAACTATAAAACCCGTTTGAAGCTGAAGATTTGAAGTTGATGAAGCTTTTTCTTTTCTTCTCCAAACTGCACCTTGATTGTAAGCTGTAATCTTCAAACAAACAACTAAAACTATGACTATCTTTGTGTTCTTAAAGTAAAACTAAGCTAAAAGAGTGATTTTTACAAGTAAAACTATAACAGTAAGTTTGAAAAAATCTTCACCAGTGAAAAACTACCTTTTCTCTCTACTAAAATACCCCATACACGAAACCCTAGAAAAAACCCCTAAAATAGAAGATTTCGTAGCTTTTATAGAGGGATCCATGAAGCCACAACTGGGACACTTTTGTCTCAGTCGAGACACAAGAAGACAGAGTGGTAGGTTGCTTTGGGCACGGCTGGGATAGTTTTGTCTCAGTCGCGGTGAGCTTCTGGATCAAAACACATTCGCTGGCTGCACTGGTCATGGTTGGGACAAGTTGTCTCAGCCACGACCTTGGTGAAACGATGAGTTTTGATTTCTATATTGGACATGGTAGGGATAGTTTGTCTTAGTCGTGCCTTAGCAAAATTTCCTGCAAAAAATGCAAATTAGAACCATTAATCACCCAAAAACTTTAAATTTATCAAAATAACTAAAATGAACATATGAAAAATATTTTACCACTAAAAACACTAAAAACATGCAAGATAAGATACTAAAACATATAAAATTATCCTAAAAACAAACACTACAAGAAAATTGCAATTTAGCAACGGAAATTAGCAACGGAAATTTCGGTTGCTAATTCGGCGGTTGGTATTTTTAGCAACGGAATGTTTATTCCGTTGCTAAATTTAGCAACCGAATTCAAATTTCGTTGCTAAATCTAACCACTAACATTTGGTAAATTGGTCAAAATTAGCAACCGAATTCAAATTTCGTTGCTAAATTTAGCAATCGAATTCAAATTTCGTTGCTAATTTTAGCAACGGATATTATTTTTCCGTTGCTAAATTTAGCAACCGAGTTGAATTCCGTTGCTAAATTTAGCAACTATTATAAAAAAATTTGTGACGGTTTTGTCATCGCTATTCCATCACTAAAATAGAAAACCAACAAATTACACTATAACAGCAAGTTGTTTTAGTGTAAAATATAAAACCAACAAATTACAATGAGGACAACGAAAAAATGAAACCACAGAAGCCATCCTAACACAGAAAACAAAGGAATGTTAGGAAAATTTGTTTAGCTTCTAGCCGGTGCTTGCTTTCCTAGTTATTCTTTTTATTTTTTCAATTTTATTTATTATTATTATTTTGTATTTATAGGATTGCGCAATAGAAAAAGAGATGTGATGTCGTGGAGAAAAATGCACTGGAATAGTACCTTCTCATAATCCCATATATTCAGAATACCATCCTCTGCAGAGCTTCCAAAGATAGAAGACTTATTCGTAGACCACTGGAGACAAAATGCATAATCTTTTTAGAAGTAAAAACGGCATTAAAGACTCTTTGTGGAAACATTCAACGAAATTAACAAGTAATTTAATTATAAGCAAAAAGAATTTCCAGACCTGTACACAAAGAACAGCAGCAGAGTGACCTTCAAATTTATGAACAGGTGATCCAACCCCACGAGAAGAAAAAACAAGAAATATCAAGTACCCTGTCAGAATGAGATTTATATCATGAGGATTCCAATCAACACAATGAAGATCAGCCTTATGAGCTTTCTCAACCTGACACATTTAGAAGAACGAAAAAGAGTGACAGACAGAGAGTAGCAATGCTAAATATATTATCATGCTAAATATATTATCATGGGAAGTGTCGACTTTATCCTGAAGATTGATCCAAAGCACTAAGAATCCAAAAATAACATTTTGTTTGCAGCAGATAGAAGTGCCATATATACTTCAATTCATTTAATAATGAAAAATATATCAACATATTTTTATATAATAAACTTCCAGCAAAGCCACAGTTTCAGTTCATATTTGTAATATGATGATTTTGAAAAACCTATAGAGAAGAAAAGAAATATTAACCTGAAGAAGTGCAAGAGCATTGCAAACTCGATTTGACTGAGCTGGGGAGAGGTTAGGTGGTGATAAAACAGGGTATATTGAGACAATCTCCTGCAGAAAATAAAGCTCAATCATTATGGAAATCATAGATGCAAAAGCTCAGATGATTATGAAGTTAATCTATATTCACTTCCCAACAAGAATTGGAATTATGTAAGGAGCTCACAACCAGATAATCTCATTAGTGTATTTTCCCTATTAGCCCCCAACTAGAAGTAACCCATTAATCACATTATCACATGTGCAATTTGACAAGATGAAAAACCAACTTATAAAAAAAATATATAAGACAAGAACTATAACACTTTGACCAATAGTAAATATTACCCAAGCTTCTTCCCTTTATTTAGTTATGTCACAAATAATTATTTTGCACCAATAATGCCATCAAAAGTTCTCTTTGAGACATAAGATAGCAAAAAAAATAATAATAATTTGACGATGAAAGTTATCAGTTTCAGGGACATTATGCTGAAATATATTATATAGCAATATGATTGACAATATTTCCTGCATTGCACAAAAAGAGGTAAAACAAAACCCCACTTGCACTATACTTCAAGAGATCGTATAAAGTTAGCTGTAACCTTTAGCTTACAGTTTAGGCGCCTTTTCAGCTATTTGCATGCCTATGATGGCTTTATCATCACCAGCCTGAAAAGAACAAGGAAAATATACCAGAGATCATACGCCTAAGATTGATGTTCAATATTTTCATAAATTCGCTCCTGAGTATTGAAAGCAGGATCAGATGGCCATGAAACATTACCATAAAGTATATAATTCAATGAAATTTCTGAAGCCGGCAACGACACCAACATCATCTAAATCATCAACACTCAGCTTATAATCTTGATTCTCGTTATGCAGTTTAGGTCCACATAATTCACCAATTAGAATCTTCCACCCACAGAATTCACCAATTAGAATCTTCCTTTCTTGACTATTAAGACAAAGGAAAGAAGGGAAGAAAGCTTTGAACATAAATGAAGGTGTAATGACAATTGGTATTACTTGAACTTAAGACCATCCAGAGGTCAAAAAACAAAACGAACTTAACAGCATCCCACTATCTAGCATCCTGCGTATCATCTTTAATGGTTTTTTTTAAGGATTCAGAGACTTGAAACAGCAAGCATCTAAGCATTTTTATTCAGCCGACAGCAAGTTGCTAGCTGAGGTTTTGGGATATTGTCTTTGCAGGCATCAGGTATCACCTTTCACAACTTAATACAATAGACAACAATGATGGCTATAATGGACACAATAGAAACCGGGATCCCAAGTTCTGAATATCAGCTTTCAAACCCAAACAAACGCAATATGTAGCAAATTGACACCAATGGACATAGTAGATAGTCGCTTTCAAGTTTCTGATATCAATTTTCACAACTTAAACAAACACACTAACTAGTACAACAACTGCCATCACTTGGCCTAACAACATGAGCAAACAAAATTTAATACTTTGCTTAGCATTCGATTCTGAAAGACCAAGATATTAGGCAAAGAACAAGAACAAATAATTTCTGAACCCTACCAGAACAAAACGCAGCAAAGCGAATAATTCCAAAAATGATTGAGGAAAGACAATTATGAAGCTAATTGAGAAGAAAAAAATAGGAAGTTGCAAAAAATTGAAAATTTAAAACGTAGGAATCTTATCAACTGACCAACAACTTAGAAACGAACAACTAACCTTAAAACTCAAACAGAGAAGTTGGAGCTTTCTCTTACATTCCCCAAACTTGCCAATTTAGATTTTAGATCGGTTTTTTTGTATTTGTTATACTGAAGGAGAGAGTGAGTAAAAGACAGAGAGCATATATTTAAAAACTGTCACTGAAAGCAAAGCAGATCTTTAGAATATATATATATATATATATATATATAAGAAAAGATGGAAAAAAAAGAAGAATCAATTGCTAGATTAGACAATTTCATTCCGTTTCCATTTCCAGATGTGGACTAAAACTAATGAAAAGAATCAATTGTCAACACCAATAACAAAGTTCTACTGGAATTTCTAAGAAACTCTTAAATTATGACAGCTATATAATATGAAAAAGAAAAATCATTGTTTAGTTTAACAGTAAGGACACAGCAATCTAGCTTGAACAGATCTAGATCTAAAATCAATTAAATAATACAGCAAATTAAAAATTAGGAGGCAAGAAGAACAAGAATATAGTAATTCATGGAATATCATTCCTCACCAATTATTGTGCTCGCCGGACAAGCACCGGAACTTCACCGGACCGGTGACCGGAGCCTCACCGGTGCAAGACCAAAACCACCAGGAGTTGCATGACGTTGAGGGGAGTCCACCGGCAGTGGTCACGCGCTCAAAGGACTCCGTTCAGGGCCAGGATCTAACAAAATCCGTCGGAGACTTTCTTTCTCCGATCTCTACGTTACCGGCGATGGAAAGGGAGAGGAGGATGGCAAAAAGGTACTCCTCGCTAAGGGGAACTCACCGGCCTTATTTGTGTCTTCGTCAGCCGCCTCACTTCGCCGGAGAAAAGGGAAGAAGCTAAGGCAGATGGAGAGAAGAACGACAAACGTAAAGGGGACACTGTGATGACGTTAGTAGACGGACTGGTGTTTTGCTAGTGGCCAGCAACTGGAGCGAACGGCGGTGGGCCAATAGCCTGCGTCGTTAATCGGCGCTCCTTCCTCTGATCTCCCCTGCTTCTTTTCCCGATCCACTCTTCTCTTCTCTTTTTTTTTGATATTAGACATTTCATGGGACTTCAAGAAAACTTTCCCCCCAAAATATCTATATATGTTCTCTTCTTTTCTTTTTATTATATACATTTATTTACTTTAATTCCTTATTTATTAATAAAATATATTTTAGTTTAAATTATAAAATAAAAACTTAAAGATAACATTCACTAATGTTATATCACATTTTAATAATTAAAAGAGAAGAATTTAACACATTTTAATAAAAAACTTAAAGATAATATTCATTAATATTCACTAATGTTATATCACATTTTAAGATATGCACATACATACACATGTATTTATGCATACATACATATGTACATGTATATGTATATATGCACATACATATACATGTATTTATGCATACATACATATGTACATGTATGTATATATATGTATATATCCATATGTATACATATGTATGTATGTATGCACATACAAGCACATACGGATATATATAAATGAATATGTATGTATATGTATGTGCATATGTATATATGTATATATATGTATATACATAAATACATATTTATATGTATAAGTATGTATATAGATACATACATGGATGTATGCATGTATGTATGTATATGCATATGTATGTGTATATATTCACATATATATACATACATATACATATGTATGTATACATATACATATGCATATGTATGTATATATATATATATATATATGTACTCAAATACAAAATTTAGCAACGAAATTCTATTTCGGTTGCTATTTTAGCAACCGAAAAAAATTCCGTTGCTATTTTAGCAATTGAAAATTAATTCGGTTGCTATTTTAGCAACCAAAATAAATTCGGTTGCTATTTAGCAACGGAAATATATTTCGGTTGCTATTTTAGCAACCGAAAAAAATTCCTTTGCTATTTAGCAACCGAATTATGTTCCGTTGCTATTTTAATTCCGTTGCTATTTTTCGTTCCAATTTTTTTTCGCCATCTATTGGCGCCTTAGTTAGCAATAGAATAGTGATTTCGTTGCTAATTTTTGTTGCTGAATTTTGGCGCCAAAAATTCCCTCCACTTTTAGCAACGGAAGATAACCAAAAATTTTTCCGTTGCTAAATCTACAAAGTTTAACCAATTTTAGCAACGAAAATTATTTTCCGTTGTTAAATAGCAACGGAATTGGCTTTCCGTTGCTAATTTAGCAACAGAATAATTTCCGTTGCTATTTTTCCGTTGCTATTTTCAGATTTTCTTGTAGTGAAACATTAAAATCAAAGCTATTAGCTAGCATCATATATAATCTCAAAGGGCAACTCCCAATTTGGTGATATATTAATAAGGGTTGAATTAACTTTTGCTTCAAATTATTAAAGGCCTGCAAACACTCATAAAAAAAATGAAATGCAGCATCCTTTATCAAAAGATTGGAAAGTTGCATTGTAATTTTTGAGAAATCTTTAACAAAATAATGGTAAAATCCAACATGCCCTAGAAAACTCCTAACACCCTTAACAATTGTTTGAAGGGAAGTTTTTTAATAACCTCTACTTTTGCCTTGTCCACCTCAGTTCCCCTCTCCAAAATCTTATTACTAAGGACTATTCCATCACGTGCCATAAAATGGCACTTTCCCTATTAAGCACTAAGTTAGTGGCCTCACACCATTCCAAAGCCATATTTAGATTGGCTAGGCAACTTTTAAATTTCCTCCCATATATTGTGAAATCATCCCTAAACACTTCCATTAATTTTTCTATGAAATCATGGAAAATGGTTATCATGCACTACTAAAATGTAGTTGGTGCATTGCATAGCCTAAAAGGCATGCATCTAGAGATAAAGGTTTCATAAGGGTAAGTGAAAGTTATCTTATATTGGTTCTTAGATACAATAGGAATTTGCGTATAACTCAAGTAACCATCTAGAAAATAGTAAAATTTATTCCTCACCAATCTTTCAATTCATTTAGCTCATTTGTTACTACTATCATACCCCTTTTCTTATGCACACATTGTACCAAACTATCCCATTTACTATTAGAGATCAGATAGATAATACCTGCATCCAAATGCTTTATAACCCTTTTCTTTACCACTTCTTGCATTGCTGGGTTGAGCCTCTTTTATAGTTGTGTTATAGGCTTATGGTCATCCTCTATTAAGATTTGATGAGTGTAAAAGCTAGGCCTAATTCCTTTCAAGTCCTTGATATCCCATCCAATTGCTTTGATATGCCTTTTGAGCACTAAAATTAGCATCTCCTCTTCAATACTTGACAAATGAGAAGAAATTATAACTAGGTTAGTATCACTATTTAATAAAACATATTTTAAATGTGATGGTAAAGGTTTCAAATCAGATTTTTTCTCATTTTTTTGAGAGTTCTACAGCAGGATCCTTCCCTACACTCTCATTATGTTCTTTTTCTAGCTCTTTTATAAGCTCATTCCTTTCTTCGTTTGAGACTTTCTTAGCATTATAGTGCATTAAGCAACTCTTTAATAGATCATCAAATAGAAAATTCTCTAGCATCTATTTGGTACAATCGTAGGTAGCATCTATGAAATATATAGCTTTCTCAAAATCATAACATGGATGCTTCATCACTCTATTGACATCAAATACCATCTCTTCTTTATTAAATCAAAGGGTTACTATTTGGCCATGTACGTCAATTAATGCCCTTGCAGTGTTCAAGAATAGTCTCCCTACTATCAATGGCACTTTCTTATCTTCCTCCATTTTTGTGGCTATAAAATCCAGTAGAAACATAAAATTTTGCAACTTTCACTAGCAAGTCCTTAATGATCCCTTTTAATTTTTTTGCCAATCTATCTGCTAGTTAGAGCATCAAGCGAGTCTTATTAATATCACCTAAATTCAACTTCATATAAATTATATAAGGTATTAGATTTATACTCGCTCTAAGATCACACAAGGTATTGCCAACAAAATTATCTCCTAACTCACAAGGCAATCTGAAGTTACCTATATCTTATAATTTCTTAAGACTTATATTAGAAATTAAAGCACTATAATTTTCTAACAATTGTATTGTTCCTACCTCCTCTAGCTTCTTTTTATTTGAGCCAATTTCTTTCATAAATCTTGCATACTTATACATATCAAGCAAAGCTTTAGCAAATGATAAGTTCACATGCAATTTCTTAAATATATTCATGAATTTTTCTAATTGCTCATTATTTTTCTCTTTCCTAGCCATTAGAGGAAAAGGTACCTAGATTCATCTACTGAAGTAGCATTCATGTTTAAATTTAACCATTCCTTTATCCATAGAAGGTTGCACACCATCAATAATACTATTTGGCCATGTACATCAATCAATGTCCTTGAAGTGTTCAAGAATGGTCTCCCCACTATAAGCGGCACTTTCTTATCCTCCTCCATCTCTATGGCTACAAAATCCACTAGGAAGATAAAATTTTTAACTTTCACTAGCAGGTCCTTAATGATCCCTTTCAATTTTTTTACAAACTTATCTACTAGTTAGAGTATCAAGCGAGTCTCCTTAATATCACCTAAATTCAACTTTCATACAAATTGAATAGGGCATTAGATTTATACTCGCTTCAAGATCACACAAGGTATTGCCAACAAAATTATCTCCTAACTCATAAGGTAATGTGAAGCTACCTATATCTTATAATTTCTTAGGACTTGTGTTATAAATTAAAGCACTACAATTTTCTAACAATTGAACTGTTCCTACCTCTTCTAGCTTCTTTTTGTTTGAGCTGATTTCTTTCATAAATTTTGCATGCTTAGACATATGAAGCAAAACTTTATCAAATGGTAAGCTCACATGCAATTTCTTAAATATGTTCAAGAATTTTTCTAATTGCTCATTATTTTTCTCTTTTGTAGCCATTGAAGGAAAAGGTAACCTAGATTCATCTTCTAAAGTAGCATTTATATTTAAATTAACCTTACCTTTATCCTTAGAAGGTTTCACACCATTAATAACTTTTGAGTTAGAATTACACTACAAAAAAATGCAGAATAGCGATGAATATTAGCGACGACAACGAAATTTGTCGCTAAATGCACCATTTAGCGACAACCTTGCGACAAAAATGATTTTTATTGCAAATATTGTTAGGGGCTAGTGGAAAAAAAGATATTGCAACAATTTAGCGATAAATAAATTTTCTTGTAGGTAATCATGGGCGCCAAAATTTTGGTAGAAAAAATTACGACGACTTTGCAAGCACAAAACCCTCGCTAACTCTTAATTCATGGTGCGAATGATCTATCAAGCATGTAGTGAGGACTTAGTTCTCGCTAATTTTGTGAGAATAAATCTTTGCTAATTTAGCGAGGATAAATTCCTCGCTATCGGTGAAGCAATATGGAATTTGGTCTATGGAGCATATAGCAAGGACTTAGTCCTCGCTAATTTTGCGAGAAATAAGTCCTTGCTAATTTAGCGAGAACAAATTCCTCGCTATCGGTTAAGCAATATGAAATTTGGTCTATGGAGCATATAGGTCCTCGCTAATTTTGCTAGAAATAAATCCTCGCTAATTTAGCGAGGATAAATTCCTCGCTATCGATTAAGCAATATGGAATTTGGTATATGGAGCATATAGCAGGGACTAATTTTGCAAGAAATAAATCCTCGCTAATTTAGAGAGGACAAATTCCTCACTATCGGTTAAGTAATATGGAATTTGGTCTATGGAGCATATAGCGAGGACTTAGTCCTCACTAATTTTGCAAGAAATAAATCCTTGCTAATCTAGCGAGGACAAATTTCTCGCTATCGGTTAAGTAATATGGAATTTAGTCTATAGAGCATATAGCGAGGACTTTATCCTCGCAAATTTTGTGAGAAATAAATCCTCGCTAATTTAGCGAGATTTCTATCCCTCGCTGATGGCATTTCCATCTTACATGTGAGGATTGACTAGTTAGCGAGGAATTAATCCTCGCTAATTTAGCTAGGAATACGGTCCTCACCAATTTAGTGAGGATTAATCCCTTGCTAATTGTGTTTTCATCTTACATGTGACAATTAACTACTTAGCAAGGAAATAATACTCACTAAATTAGTTAGGAATAAGTTCCTAGCCAATTTAATATTTAAATTTTATTTACATTTAACTAAGTAAATTTAGTTAATATATTTTTTAACAAAAATTAAATAAACTAAATTATTATTATTTAAATTAATTAAATTGAATTAAAATCAAACAAAAATTAAATAAATTAAATTATTATTATTTAGAAATTTTTTATGCTTTTAGGCGGGACAAACTCATGCTACCTTAAAAAGTTAAAAGAAAAAACCATCTTTCATAAAACCCATTTGCTTTGTTTTTTTTTTCTTTTTCTAACAAAACTTCCTCTGCTTTCAGTCTGGTGCCATTCAAGGCTTAATTTGGTGGAGGACCTTTGATTTTGTTACTTTCTTCATTTTTAATTGTCGATTTGTTTTTTTTAATCACTTTGTGAGGGATAATCGCCCGATCTTGGCTTCAAATCATTGGTTTGCCCGTTTTCTCTTGTACCCATGTGTTAAAATTTATTATTTTTTAAATTAACTAAATTGAAATAAATTATTATTTTTAAATCTAATATTATCAATTATTATTTAATAATATAATAAAAGAATTAAATTGTGAGGACACAGTACACGAAAAATGGTTTGTAGATGGGTTTGTGGTTTAACCATTAGCGAGGAAAAATACCTCGCTACTTTAGCTTGGAGTGCAATAATCGTTACTTTAGCTTGGATTATTTCCTCGCCAATGGTTGTAAATAGGGTGTGTGGTTTAACCATTAGCAAGCAGCCTTTTGTTGCCAATCTCCTAAATTTCTTTGTCTATATGAGTAGGATCAAAAATTTGGGCGGGACAAACCCCGCGCTACTACAAAAATTTCTTTATTGTTGCTTCTTTAGGCACATTTATAGGTGGGTTCTTCTTCTTCTTCTTATTCCCCTTCTTTGTTTCTAAGTTTTTCGTTTTCTGGGGATGGAGAAAGTGGCCTCCTTTCTCTCTCCGTTGTGTTCTCATCCATGGCATGGAAGAGCTGGCCATGCTTAGGTAGCTCATCGGTCAACTTTAATACCTCTTAAATCTCTACGGTTCTCCTTCTCATCTCCATCATCAGCCTTTTCTCGAATTCTACCACCACCACAACAACAATCCCAAGTCATTCCCTCTCTCTATGGTTAGATATTCTCTGTAATTTTTCAATGGTGTGACCTAATCTGTAATTTTCTCTTTTAATTTCATTTCACTTTCTGGGTTTAGGTTTTTTGGGATTATATTGTTAATTGTTTTTGGGCTTTTCGGTTACGTTTTTAAATAGTTATTTAGTTGGTTCAATTTAATTGGGATTGTGAGTTTGGTAAGTTAGGTGACTCTTATGACTTGCCTTGTTTTGGCACGTAATGCCATTTTAGTTCCAATAGTTTTTATTTTTATTTCATAATTAATCTATGATTGCTTTTAGGAATATCTATAAGATTATGGCATTGCCATTTCTGGGCAGCGTAATTTTTTTTCCTTTCATTTTTTTTTCTTTTGAGTCTTTAAAGGGACCTGGGTGTTCAGTGTTTTTGGCATTCTTTGGTGTGATTTTAGTCAGTTGGATTGGTGTATCTTTTAATTCAAGTTTTTTTTATTCCGATAAATTTGATGTTTATAGCTTGATGTCGAATGTTATTTGCTTATTTTACATCGTTAGGTAATGACTGGGGATTCAATATTTGAAAATATTAGGGACTTGAACTCATTCCTTCAGAGAATTTTACATCAATTCGATGATGCAAGCAGTTGGTTCTGTTATGAATAACAAATACAGTGAAAGGTATCCTAGGGCCAGATTAAAAACAAAATCTAAAAGTATACCTGAGTTTAAATTTTATCTTCATAGAATCTGGAGTAAACGGATGCTATCTGCTAATCTTTTCAGGTTTTGGAGCAGGGAAAAGAAGGGGAGAGCCTAGAAGAACTACAGGCTCGAACAACTGCTCAATTTACTAAAGATCCGAATGTCTTGTATAATTTGACAAAGGTATCAAAGAAAAGGAAGCATATGGCTATGTTGGAGGATGACGGTGCAATAAAATTTCAAAGATTTGATGATTAGCTCTTTAACTAATGTTCTAATGTATTTAATATTGATATCCTATGTTTATAGGCTCTGATAGATTCAATCATATCTTAGGCTAGCCCTGGTTTTGCTTCTTAGGAGCTAGTGTATGTATATTTACTGTCTTTTTCTTCACATTAGTAATATGTGCATTTTGTCTCTAATGATCATTCAACCACTTTAGGGATTATTATTTACCGATATGAACGGATTCAAAGACCATCATAGTTGTTTTGGTAGAGGTAATTTTTTAGAGGATGAAGTCGGGGAGAATTTGGTTCTCAAGAGTACAGTTTTCCTATCTAGTGCACTTTCTCATGATGTCCTGACAAATAATTTAAGAAGATTAATTTTATCATGCTTGGCTGAAAGTAATTATTTTTCATGGATGTTTAACTGCTTTATTTAGGGACTATTTGGTTCAAATAGAATAAGCTCATGAATTGAAATGGACTATTTCAATTACTAATGTTTGGCAGGATAAAAGTCACCTAGGCCTTATCCAGGGGCTGAAAATTAGATTGCCTCTAATTCTTCTTAGCTCTATTGTTACATGCTGTGTTGAATATCAACTAAACCAAGTGTTGCTAATTGAAACACTGCAGGTATTTTTTTCCTTTCTCAATTCCTTGAATTTTATTTCATATGTGCATTTAAGACTTACCATCTTGTCTATGGACATGCATTACACTGAAATAATCACAAACAAGGGCAGCTTTTGTAATCTTTAGTAGTTTGAGTAATGTTAGACTATTTATTAAATGAATATATTTCCCAAGATTCCAAAATAACTGATATTATTTGTACTTGCTTTAGATCATAATCAAATTTCTTTCCTTGCCCTGCACATAAACCTAAAATAAATGCTAAGTGCTGTAAATTAGTTGTTGAAAATTCTCTATTCAAGAGATAGAATATTTTTAGAATAAAAAAAAAGCTTTATTTTTTGGTATATGTGTGTGTGTGTGTGTGTGTATTTCTGCTTTATCACAAAGCCCAAAATTGCTTTATTTTGATCTTCATAAACCTGCCAACCATTAATCTCATTTGTATATAAAATTGCTAAATCTTACCTATTTTTTTAATTAGTCTATATATAATTGGGTTAATGCCACTTGTTAATTAATGCAGAGGGTGCAACCGAATTTTACTATTTCCCTTCTTCAAGCTTTAGTTGTTGATGACTCCAAAGTTATTTCTAAGCTCCACAATCTTGTTGGTGTGTTGGCTAAGGTTTTACAATCATCCTCTTTTTTTTGTTGGATTTCATTTCATGGATTTGCTTGTGTTTTGCTGTTTCTTAGTTATTCTAGTTTTTAGTTTGCTACAAAACCTAGATCTCCAAGGGCACTACAACAGTTGACTGATATTCAATACTATTTGTAGATTGGTTCCAGATATGTGAGCTTCCTGGTGCACATTGCTTATCCTCTGAGGTGATTCATTCTGGCACACTGAAATTGCCACAACAAGGGCAAAACTTATCCTTCTTGGCCATTGATATGTATACAAAACTTGTCTTTTCAATCCTCAAGGAGGTGTGTATCCTTCTTTTCATTTGTTTTTAATTTATTTATCATATGAAGTTTATACGTATTATTTGGATTGCCAGGTGGAGCAGGGATCGACAAGATATTTTCTCGTCCAAGGTAAATTTGTAGAAAAAAGATTGCCTCTCATTTTTTTTGTTTTATTTTCATTGTGTTTTTTAATATAGTTATGGCATTCAACAGATCTTGGTTACTATGAGATTTATCTAAAAGGATTCAGAGGAAAAAACAACATCTTTTAACTCAAGACCATATTTTAGATTATTTCTGAACTGGCTACTAGACCTTGTATCCCCAAGCCCGGTTATTGATGGTGCAAACTTTCATGCAAGACTTCTTTCAATTATTTTACATTTTACAGTCCTTCACCTTCTCTAAATGCAATTGATTGCCTATCTTTCAGATATTGACAGCCTTCGCCATAGCATTTCATAGTTTGCAGCCACTCAAAATTCCTACTTTCAAGTTAGTATGGCGAATGCATGTATAAATTTTATTTTTTATGGCTTGTGTTTTTGGAAATGGTGCTTATTCATGTTCTAGGAATTTTCACTTTTAGTCCAAAAATTTGATGCAAATATACAATGGGTATTAGTTGTCTCATATATATATATATATATATATATATATATGTCAGTCGTTCATTCATTAGCATTTACTTGATTTCTACATTCCTGAGATTTGAAATATTTTATTTGGAAATTTTGGTGCTGCTACTAGCTTAGTCTTAAATGTGTTGATTGCATTATTATTATTATTATGCAAAAATATGGGACACATACAAGATAATTAGATAAATTATTGATATTTTGCTGCACAAAACTAATTACAATTTTATTAATATTTCATTCTACATCAACTATAAATAGTATAATAGCATTTTTATTTTAATAAATAATATTTATTCTATTTGATTTTATAATATAAAATGCATATATATTTTTGTTCGATAAATTTTTTTTTATCCATACCAATGAATATGAATAATAAAATAGTTTAAGTGAATATCAGTTAATCATACTGCTGCATTAATATTTCATTTTTATAATAGCCATACATTTTTAATAATGAAAATATGTCAAAAAGATAATTGTCTAATTAAGCATTTCACTGGATGCTTCATTTTCACTAATTGAAGGAATGCAAGATAAACAAAGCCTCATAAGAATATATTTGTTCCAATGATGATGTTTTTCCCTGGTTAGTTTGAATGTATTATTTGTCTTTTCCATCTTCAATTTATGGTTTATTATGAATCAAATCCCTTGTTGGCCCTATGTAATTTATTATGGATGTGCTTATAGGCAATTGTTCATATCTTTTTTCTAAATGATCAATGTGGCAATTTTATAGTGAAAGTGCAGTTCTTGGCTGTATTTAGTCAATTTTTTTTTTGTATTGAGTCAAGTTATGCAAACACTGGTCCAATGTTCAAGATCAACAATTGGAAGATCAAGTTCTAATAATGACACTAGGTGGAGTTCTTGCTTATCTACAATCAATCGCTGCACAACTATATAAACTAAAAGTAGCTGGCATTACATAAACTTTTTATGACAATGCTATATACTTGTAAATAACAATTTATTTATTAATATATATTTTTTATATTAAATATTGAGTGAATATAAATTTGTTATTTTTTAGTTTTTTATTTATTATTTAAATAATAAAATTTTCATATTTGTTATAAAATGCATGCTAAAATTTCATATCAACACTAAATTTAGCAAGAATAATATTTGTCATAAAATGCATGCTAAATTTAACGACAATTTAGTGAGGACTAAATCCTCGCAAAATTTAGCAAGGACTTTAATCCTCGCTAAAGTTAGCGAGAATTTTAATCCTCGCTAACCTCACAAAAGTTAGCGAGGAATAAATCCTCGCAAAATTTAGGGAGGACTTTAATATTTGCAAAATTTAGCGAGCACTTTAATCCTCGTAAAAGTTGGCGAGGACTAAATCCTCGCAAAACTTAGCAAGGACTAAAGTCCTCGCTAGCTAGGATAACTTTTGTTACAAAATTTTTGTCCTCGCTAAACTGATTTAGCGATGAAAAATCATCATTTAGCGAGGACTTTTGTCCTCACTATTTTGCATTTTTCTTGTAGTGTTACTTACCTACATTATTGGCTCCACTTCAACTGAAGAAGACTTACTTGATTGCGCATTCTTTAACTATTTACCACTCATCATTTAGATTATCCTAGCTTTCTCCTTTAAATTTCTATCCATGCCAGATCAAAATATTCCTTGAGCTCTATTCAATAAAAAATTATTCAATTGCTCTAATTGAGTCTCAAGATTCCTTATAGAAGTATTTTGATTTTGGTTCTATTGCTTTTGGGCCTTCCACCTTGAGTTTTAGCTAGAAATAAATTGTGTTTGTAATCCCTTAAAAATTTATCTGACATGAATAGTACTTTTTTGATAATGAATAGTAATAATATAATAGTATTTGGTGTGATTACATTAGCATTAGTACAACAAAATTCATGAGAACTCGAGAGTTAAACATACGTAAGCCAAGGAAATTTTAAGATGGGTGACCTATTAGGAAGTTTGGTATTTAACTATAAGATGAGGTAATGTGTATTAAATGGAGTCTAATGTAAAAATTTGAAAAGAAATTAAGCCTAGATAGGTCACCAAAATAGACAGCGAAAATTTTTTTTGTACCATTATTCAAGTTGACTATAAGTTTGATTAGACCTAAAAATATTCCATAAATCTCTAAAAATTATTTTGAATGCATAAACCCATTATAAATAGCCTAAATTAGCTATTGGAAGTGAAAAATCATTTTTCCAATAGTTTTGGATTTTTTGGTTCCGAATCAGCAAATTTTACCTTCCGAGTGGGAAGTATACCAAAATGATATTGGAATGACCTAAAATTTTAGAAAAACCTTACTATAAATTTTTTTTTTTCATTTGATGCAAAATTTTAGTGATTTTTGATGAGGGGAATATCAGATTCTGAAAAATGTTAAGAAAGGAGGTTAATTTAGTTACTAGGATTAAAAGTCATTTTTAATTTGTTCAAGAGCATAAATGTCATATGAAAATAGGTCATTATCACCTACATCCATTAACTGTGCATAAGAAAATGTAGGAATGCATGAAAGGGTGACAAATGGCTTAAAAATAAGCAATTAGATCAAATAGTAAGTGAGTGAATCCTAACCCTTCATTTGATACACTAAAAGACAAAATAGAGAGGTTTAGAATTCTCCATGAACCTCTTCAATTTGCAAAAAATCTTCATTTCTTCCTTAGGAAAATATAACTTTCCTTCCTTACATACTCTACCATTTTTTTTCTTACTTCTTTCATTTCCTACCATATCTAAAGCCCAAATTTCACCTATATACACTAGAAGACCTCCTCTTTAACATAGCAATTAGATTGGAGAAAAAGAAACCTTAGAAAGTGTGGATTTATAATGAGAGAAAGTTAACCTACTTATATGAAAATCGAGGTGAGAAAAAGACCAAGGAGGGGCAAGGCAAGGAAAAAGAAGAATAGGTGATTTTCAAGCTATTTAAGGTTAAGGGATACAATTCTACACTTAATTTCATTTAATTCCTTTGAATCTTGCATAAATTCACATTATGTAACAATGGCAACTTAGGTATAAATGTGAAATAATTTAATATATGTTACTAGCTAATAATACATAAGGATAAAGAATTAGAGAACAAAACAAATAAAAAGTGGGGAAACTTAATATGGCCAAATAGGGTACCTAAGGTTACCATGTGATAATTGACTAATTAATGAAAGATTTAGCATAAATTGGACATTATAATGATACATAAATAGAACCTTAAACTACA
This sequence comes from Excoecaria agallocha, assembly GCA_037975025.1. NCBI lineage: Eukaryota > Viridiplantae > Streptophyta > Magnoliopsida > Malpighiales > Euphorbiaceae > Excoecaria > Excoecaria agallocha. The sequence goes on along the minus strand of CM075823.1, from coordinate 4,332,501 downwards.
TGTATGCATAATGTACATAAGTTAAACATGATGGTGTTCATTTAGGTATTAAAAGGTTACAAGTATAATTTCAATGTGTACTTTTAAATCAAAAATTAATATGATTAAAGGAACATAAAATATATGAAAATGCATGTAAAAACATCATGTATGTTTATCAATAGGGTGTGGCCAAATGTGGTACCATATGGAAACGACATGTTTGTGCTATATTTATATGATATTTCACTTATTTATGATGAATGTATATATGGTAAGCATGAATGTACAAGATATAAGCAAATGAGAATTATGGCACAATGTGGAACTTAAGAAAATCCATAACATAATACAACATGAGATAGCTAAAATATTTGCTTTTGTGTGGAGTGGTTAATTAAGGATTTTAGGATATAATAGCTAGCCATAGGGACACATACCATGATAGTAGCATGAGATGACATACAATTTGTTGGGAATTATTGGTTACATGCATCTCATAAATAAGCGAAATTTAAAATTTTTAACTAATAGATCCGATCTTACCATGAATTTACAATATACATATTAATGAGAATAAGAAAAATCACCTTTGATTTTTGTTGAACAGTTCATTTTCCTTCTCACCGGGTTGTCGCAAACCATAGTGTCCAAAATTGAACACCTCCAATGAGTAATTCACACTAGAGAATGATTGAATGAACCAACAATGGAGGAATACAAGGCTGGCCGAAATCCCTTGATGCTAGCAAGGGGGAAGTGGCAGCTAGGGTTAGAGAATGAGAGAAAAATCTTTTTCTTTTAATTGTTCACTTAACCCTAAAATCCCTATCACTTGGATTTTTATAGTTAGGTTAAAATTCCAACTTCATAATGGGATTGGGCTCTTTAAAATTTTTGGAGAAATATTAAATGGGCTTCTAGAATTATTAATAATTTATTTGGGCTCAATTAAATCCAATTTAAATCTTTTCATAAAAGAATATGCACAAAACCCATAAGGATTTTTATAGTTAGGTTAAAATTCCAACTTCATAATGGGATTGGGCTCTTTAAAATTGCTGGAGAAATATTAAATGGGCTTCTAGAATTATTAATAATTTATTTGGGCTCAATTAAATACAATTTAAATCTTTTCATAAAAGAATATGCACAAAACCCACAAACTAGGCCATAGATACATACACTTGGATTTAATTACCCAAATGAATTTCAAATCCATCCAAATTAAATATGTAGGCTCCATAATACTTATTAAATATATTTAATTTATTTTGGTCTAATAATTAGGCCTCCAAAGCCTTCTATCTGAAGATGGCGTGAAATCCTTCCTCTGGAGGGTTTCTGCACCAAACTCAATTTTTTGGGCCTCCATTATTTTCTCTAATGGATCTATTAATTATTATATCAGCTCTATAACACTTATAGTCCAATAATAATTAATTATGAAATACAATATTCAATTAGGTCCATTTTACAGAATATTTCTAAAAGGTTATGCGAATAATTTTACTTGATCACAATTAATTAAACTTTTTAATTAATTATTCTCTTATTCACTTCTCTATTCCTATAATAATATCAAATATTATTATCTTTGTCATTTTACCATTTTATCCTTTTCTCTATATGTGTGTGACCTATTGGGTTCCTGTGTATATTGACAGTATAATATGTAATTGTGAGTTCTATTCAAAACTCACATGATTTAAACTTATTTAAATCATTTTATCAATCCCTGTTGATATTTATGATACACTATTATACAAATCATGATTTACCTTTAGCTACTCATCATGACTACCCAAATGTCAGAAAAGTCAAGTGGTTTGACTATACCCTTCCATAGAAACAGTTACCGTCCAATTACTCCTTTCACCACTCTTATTTCAACTAGATTCTAAGTATGGATTTCTGTCGACTCATATAAATCTAATTATGTATTTTCTATTAGTTTAACCATTGTTCCCAAAATTCCCTTCTTGAATCCCTATCCATCTTGGCATATTACTCTAGCCATAGATTCTCTGAACAAGGCAATTATAGAATCATGCTAGATAACTTCCTTTAATAAATAAGGGATGGTGAATCCTTTGTTAATCACTCAACTATCTTCAAGTAGGTCATGATATACCCAACCTCCTAAATATGTTCACCTCTAGTTGGAAGTAATCAGTTATGGAGTCAAAGTATACCACTTGCTACTTACGATAACTTTGGTGATCTCAAGTCTAAGGATACTTGCACAACTGTTATAAAGTGATTCCTCACCGACATAGATTTAATATCCATGTGAGGATTCTCTTTGCAGGTCTCCAATGAACTTGTTCTTCTAACAAGCATCCACATGTTAGCTTTGATTATCTTCCATAATCACAGTTATGAGAACCACTGCTTGAACCATTCAAAAAGCATAACATGTGCTAGTCTGTCTGAATTAACAATATCCTATCATGTTAATTCTATAACTAGGGATATTTAGATATTATCATATTTGCATTCAATAGACATCTCACATCATGAACACTTTCATGATTACCTTTGCACTATGTTTATAATATCTAGGACTTTATTTATTAATTTAATATTTATAAACTCATATATTTAAACATAGCATTAATAAATGAATGATGCCTTTTATTAAGAATATGAATTCATACATATGAAATACATCCCTATTACATGCATGGGCTATAGGGCATACTCTTTAACATAATTTACTTGTGTGCACTAGATTGATAGTTGAGGCATTGGTCACATCAAGTGGTCACCTCAACACATTCTAGAGTAGTTGATCACATCAAGTGGTTGTTAGAGAGTATGCACTAGAGCCCATGTAATAGGGATGTATTTCATATGTATGAACTCATATTCTTAATAAAAGGCATCATTCATTTGTTAATGTTATGTTTAAATACATGAGTTTATAAATATTAAATTAATAAATAAAGTCCTAGATATTATAAACATAGTGCAAAGGTAATCATGAAAGTGTTCATGATGTGAGATGTCTATTGCATGCAAATGTGATAATATCTAAATATCCCTAGTCATAGAATTAACAAGATAGAAAATTGTTAATTCGGACAGACTAGCACATGTTATGCTTCTTGAATAGTTCAAGTAGTGGTTATCATAACTGTGATTATGGAAGATGATCAAAGCTAACATGTGGATGCTTGTTAAAAGAACAAGTTCATTGGAGACCTTTAAAGAGAATCTTTTCATGGATATTAAATCTATGTCAGTGAGGAATCTCTTTATAGCGGTTGTACAAGTATCCTTAGACTAGAGATCACCAAGGTTATCTTAAGTAGCAAGTGATATACTTTGACTCTGTAACTGATTACTTCCAACTGGGGATGAACATAGTTAGAAGGTTAGGTATATCATGACCTACTTGAAGATAGTTGAGTGATTGACAAAGGATTCACCATTCCAAATTTATTAAGGGAAGTTATCTCGCATAATTCTATAATTACCTTATTCAAAGAATCTCTGGCCAGAGTAATATGCCAAGATGGATAGGGATCCATGAAGGGAATTTTGGGAACAATGGTTAAATTAATAGAACATACATAATTAGATTTATATGAGTTGACAAAAATCCATGCTCATAATCTAATTGAGATAAGAGTGATAAAAGGAGTAATTGCACGGTAACTATTTCTATGGAAGGGTATAGTCAAACCACTTAACTTTCTTGATATTTGAATAGTCATGATGCCTAGCTAGAGACCGCTCATGATTTGTATAATAGTGTATTATAAATGTCAATAGGAATTGATAAAATGATTTAAAGAAGTTTAAATCATGTGAGTTTTGAATAAAGCTCATAATTATATATTATACTGCCAATATGGACAGGAACCCGATAGGTCACACACATATAGAGTAAAGGAAAAAATGATAAAATAACAAGGATAATAATATTTGATATTATTATGTAAGAGAAAAATGAATAAGATAATAATTAATTAAAGAGTTTAATTAATTATGATCAAGAAAAATTGTTCGCAAAAATTTTTAAAAATGTTCTGCAAAATGGACTTAATTGAAATATTGTATTTATAGGGATGATATAATAATTAATAAATCCATTGGAGAAATTAAAAGAGGCCCAGAGAATTGGTTTGGTGCAGAAACCCTCAAGAGGAAGGGTTACACATCAAACCCATATAGAAGGCCTTAGAGGCCTAATTCTTGGACCAAAATAAATTAAATATATTTCATAAGTGTTATGGAGCATACATATTTAATTTTGATGGATTTGAAATTAATTTGGGTGATTAAATCTGAGTGTATGCACAAAGGGCCTAGTTTGTGGGTTTTATGCATAGTCTTTTGTGAAATGATTTAAATTTGATTTAATTGAGCCCAAATAAATTATTAATAATTATAAAAGACCATTTAATATCTCTCCATCAATTTTAAAGAGCCCAATCCCATTATGAAGTTGGATTTTTAATCTAACTATAAAAATCCAAGTGATAGGGATTTTAGGGTGAAGTGAACATTTAGAGAAAAGAAATTCTCTCTTTGAAAAACCCTAGCCGCCACTCCCTTGCTATCATACATCAAGGGGAATTTGGCCAACCCTTGTGTTCCATCATTCTTGGTTCATTCAATCCTTCTCTGGTGTGGATTACTAATTGGAGGTGTTTAATTTTGGATACTGTGGTTTGCGACAATCCGGTGAGAAGGAAAATCAACTGTTTAACAAAAATCAAAGGTGATTTTTCTTATTCTCATTAATATTGATATTGTAAATTCATGGCAAGATCAGATCTATTGTTAAAAATTTTAAATTCTGCTTATGCATGTGATGCATGTAACCGATAATTCCCAACAGTGGTCACTCCACCTCATTTGGCATCGTTGGTGTCCTTATCCCACATATTTAGTTTGAGGGTTTCCATGGGGAACTACTACAAGCAAAAAAATAATTATGCAAGAAAATAAGGACTATGATAAATTATGCATAAAAAATGTCACATATGTGATTAAATAGTTAATAAAGTGAAAATATCATTAATTGGTCAAAAAAGGGAAAAATGTAATTGCCCAAGAAAATGAGGGTAAAATCACAAATTTACATTAAAAATGTGGTTAAAGGAGTTAAAATGATCAAATAAGTAAAGAAAGGTAAAATCATAATCAAGGATAAATTTATGGGACCAAACTATAATTTACCACTACATGAGTAAGTATAAGGACTAAAATGTAAATTTTAAATAAAGTGGAATAAAGGCCACAAAAGAAAAAAAACAAAATTAGTAAAAAATAATGAAATATATGTATAAAGGAAAGTTTAAGGACTAAATCATAATTTTTCACTTAAGTAAGAAATATGTGTGGAAAATAGGAGAATAAAAAAATAAAGGATTAAATGGTAATTTAAATCATTAAGAGAACAAATTCTAAGTCAAATGGTAATAAATAATAATAAGGGAAAAATGATAATTTTATATAATATAGCTATATAAATATAATTTTGTATAGTGTATCCACCACTAGGCAACATCGTTGCTTAGCGTATGGTTTGTTGACTACGTGTAGAGACAGGTAATTGAAGACCAAGTGAAGAAGATCAAAGTGGCATATCTAAGTGGAGTTTTTGTGGAATATAGGAAACTTATGTATTATGTAATAGTTTTTGAGAAATTGGCATGTAATATGTTATGCAATGAATGTTAAACATCAGTAAACTTATGCTATTATGACTTTGTGATGATATTTATGTGTTGGATTATATTGATGGATTGTGACTTGAAATTAGAAATGTTGTACTATTATTAGAGTATTGGATGTGGAGGTTGTCTATTGGGAGTGCCATTTTGGCAATTTGTAGGTTTAGGTAGCATGATTTTATAGCCATTATACTACCCAAATTTCTATCAAATGAATCATGACTTTTTGATGCTAAAGTAAATTTGGGATTTCAATGCAAAGTTAAATAATAAGCCATCATCATTAAAGAAAATAAATAACTTAAGTAACCATGCGATGTCACAAAAGGTAGTAAATCATGTTCAAATTTATGTTCGAATATAGGGTGTTATGAAGAAAAAATTTTGGATTAAATTCCATATGATGAGTAAATAAAATTGACACCCAACCTCTACTTGTATTTCAAATAAGGGATTGTTAAAACAAACCTATCAAAAAATAACCTATTATTCAATTAGTTTGCATGGATTTCTTAACAAAGTTCCTGATATAAAATATAAATAAAAAAGGTTGCAATATGAGTAAATATTTTTCTAAACTAAAAAAAAAATATCTATGCACATTTAGGCAACTTAAGGTATAGTTTCAATATCCATTAACAATTTTTTTCAAGTACAAGTATTCCATTAATTGAGATTTGTGCATTCCAAACATGAGAAAAGGTGCTAGCTATCAGCTAATGTATAAAAAAGGAAACAAACTACTCAATGATTGTTGTTTGAAAATCCATTTCTCATAGAAAAACATTCAATGTGTTCCTAGCAGCTGCATCAATACTAGCATTTTCTTGTTTAGTTTCTAGATATTTAAGTATTTCCTTAATAAAAAAAAGGGGCTAATCTACTTCCTAGTTAGAGTACATACTTGTTGTGACAACCATAAAAAGCTAAGAATTTAGAATATCCAAATAACTTACAACACCATCCATTATGAATAAGCATGCATAAAAGTACAAGTTAGATAGAAATCTGATCAAATATGCTAGATGCAAAAGAAAGTCCAATTGTTATTTGTTTATAGACTTTGCTTTTGAAATGTAGTTAGTTTCTCTAGCACAAGCAGGTCATCAAATAACAATTGATCTCTCACATAGCAATGGTAAGCTTTTTAGTCTATATCTATTAGTTTAAAGGTTTGAAATTTCTAGTTTGCCACAAAGAATCTTCCCATATAATGTTCGAGTAATTTGTAATGTTGCAGAATGCAAGTTTTTTAGAGTTGATTTACTGTATAAGCTTTCATTGTCTTTTGCAATTTTATGAATTTTAAAGTAAATATAATAAAGTTAATTGGATATATAACCAAAAGGTAATCATATGATAAAGGAATTGACATATAATGAATGTGTAAATGATTCTAACAATTATAAATTTTTCTAGATGGCCGATACAGAAAATTTCAAATTAGATTCATCTAAGTGATTAAACCCATTAAACACCAAAAATAGTTCTAACTTTTCAGTGGCAATCGGAGAACTGTTAATTGAAATGCATTTGGTTTTATTAGCCAATGATTAGACATGTTAACCATGTTGTGATTATATATGACTTCATACACACTCAATTCTACTTATAGTTAATTAGATTTTGACTAAACTTGTAATAGCAGAAGCAGAATTTTTTATTTTTTTCAACTCATTAATCATTACTCCTCTTAAAATCCAGAAATTGAATTTCCTATATATCATTTAATTACATATTAATAACTTTCAAAAAAACCAAAGAGAGAAACTTTTCAGTTATTATTCATCCACTCAAGTAGACCCAACTTATTAAGTTGCAATACTGAATACATGTTTTCTATATTTTGCTTAAGATTTATTACAGGGATTAATTTTTTATTCATGAATTATTTATTTCCATTTTTAAAGTGGTCCAACTAGATAGATATGATAATAAAGAAGAACGGGGTTACATGTATTTAGATCCAAATTCAATTGCCCATAAAATGTGGTACATTTTGCATTCCTTACATAGGGTTCAAAGGTTCAGAGTCACCTTCAATACTAAACTAATGCAACCAATAATTTAATCTTGGAACAATAAACAAAGAAAAATATTTCTTTTACAAAATCAGAAAAAAAATAAAAAAAAATTAATCACCTACTAATGTTGATGACATAGTTCCCCCAAAATTTTTGAACATTTATATATAAGACTAAGCTGATTGAAGTGCACCATAAAAAGGGGACAAGACCCATATCTCTTAGTTATCTCCTTTTTTTATCTTTAATCTTTTTCGACTCTAAAAATCTTCCATAACATTCAAAATCCTAAACCTATTGTCAAAGTTAAGAAAAATCATAAATGAAATGACCAAAAAGAGAAAATCCTTCTTTCCAAATCTATATAAAAAGAAAAAGATTAATCAATTCATTTTTTAATTATAAATTATGCAAAAAAAAGAAAAAAAAGGAATACAAGGTTGAAAGAAACATTAACTTAGTAGCAAAGTCTATAAAAAAACAAAGAATCTCTTTCTCTTCTTGAAAAGAGAGAAAAGAGAAGGGTTTGGTGGCCATCAGCCATCAGCTATAAACAAACACATATATTTAACCTCTCATAAACCATAAATTATGACAAAGAACCAAACCAACAGCGTAAGCAGACAATAATAAGTCAAACCCAAACACATCACTGAAACAAGATTGCTATAGAAAAAAGGTAATAACATGAAGATGAAGTTGTTAGTTAATTTAACAAAACAAAACAAACAGATAGAAAAGAGATGCCTTTTATACATAAAATTCCCTAAAAGTTCTAAGGGGTTACATTGTTTAAATAAGCTAAAATAACAAGTAATGCAAGTGATTCCTCACATGATTCCCCAATACTAAAGGATAAATAATCTTCATAGCTCCATTTTTCAGCTCAAACCAAATTAAAAATTGAAATGAACGTATTAACGCAAAAAAATCAGATTTCAAAACAGCTTCAAGATCACAATTTGGAAATTAAATAGAACAAAATCATGATAAGAACAGGTAATTAACTTAAATCTTGGTTTGAGATTTATTAAACAAAAAAATTCTTCATAAACATTAAATAGAAAGAAGAAGAAATCAAACCTTGATTATTTATGTTCAGAAGGATATAACTCTAAACGGGATCGGGATCGGCAAAACAACAGAGATTTGGGCAAAGAAAGAGGAAAGGAGATTTAACTCCATGAAAAAACCATAGAAGATGGAAGATCCAAAACATCAAAATGAGTGAGACTCATGGATCACAAGAAGGAAGTAGCTCTAAAGGCGATCGGACGGTAGCAAAGCTAGTGATCACTAATCTCGATCAACAGATGGATAACCAAATAGAGAAAATGGTAGAGTGATATCTGAAGAGATAAGAAAAATGAGAAATCTAGGGTTTTGCCTATTTATATCTAATGGCAATGTGGATGAATGAGAATGCCAGTGGATATATTAAAGTTCTAAATGGCAAATGCACGGATCAAGAACAAAATATCGGTGAAATGGCCACAAAATTGAAATTCCGTACCTATGAAAATTTTTTCTTAGGTAAATTACCTACGAAATTAATGTCATAGGTAAATACCTACGGAATTAATGTCATAGGTAAATACCTACGGAATTAATTTTTATCAGTAATTACTTACTGAATAATATTTGTGTAGGTAATTTACCTATGAAAATAGTGATTCGTCGATAATTTAGCTATGGTATTTCAATTTCGTAGGTAATTACTGATGGAAATAAATATCGTCAGTAAATTACCTACATAATTTAAATTTCATAGGTAAATTACCTATATAATTTTAATTCCATCACTAAATTACTGACAAAAATCAACATTTGATCGATAAATTTAGTGTTCAATTTTACCATAAAATTTTTGTACCAATTTACCGATGAAATTTTTGTCAGAAATATATGGTTGTAAAATTTCCCTCCAATTTTTATGACAAAATTCTTATTCCATCACAACTTACGATTTTTCACTACCATTTTACCTATAGAATGAGTTTTCCATCGGTAATTTAACGATGAAATATTTTTCGTTGGTAAATTTTCGTTGCTATTTTGGATTTTTCTTGTACTGAAATCTACAACTTAAGTTGCCCTACCAGCCACCTCTATTGTTAGTGCCCCTCGAGGCACTGGGAGATTTAATAATTCTATATGCAATCATTGCAGGCATTGCCATCTAGGTGAATGTTGGAGACTGACAAGAGCCTATTTGAGATACAGGTCAAAAGATCATTTGCAAAAAGATTGCCCTGGATAAGAGGCTACCACATCAGTTACTTCCACAGATAAACCCCATATTGCACCACCTAGAGGCCATGGGAGAGGTGGACCTACTAGACCTACACCAATGAAAGGAAATGCATAGGTGCCTCCAGTAGTAGAAGGATGACTACCTACCTACAATAATGCAGTCAGAGCTAAGAAGGACCAGGACCCTCTTGATGTCATAGTAGGTAAATTTTATTTATTTGATGTTCTAGTTTATATTTTAATTGATCTTCGGTGCATATAATCATACCTTAATCAAGGATTACATATGGGAAGTGTTTGGTTAGATCGTAACTAGATCAGGATATATTAGTAAGAAATACTTTAAGGCACAACATAATAGTAAATAAGGTTTATAAAGGCTACCTCATTCAAATATAGCAAACCACTTTCCTTGCAAATTTGATCAAGCTCCCTATTCATAAATTTGATGTAATCTTGGGGATGGATTGGTTTCACAAACATTAAGTAATGGTTGATTGTTGACTAAAAAAGATTACATTGAAAACTCCCGAGGGATAGGAGATTATTGATGTAGGGAAAAGACCTAATTTCTTGTCAAATGCCATCTCCACCACTGCAGCAAATAGATGTATCTGAAAGGGTTGTGAAGCCTATTATGATGGAAGCTAAAGAAGAAAAGCCTAAGGTCGATGATGTCCCCATGGTTCATAACTTCCCTAATATCTTTCCTGATGAGTTACCAGGATTGCCACTAGAAATGGAAGCTGAATTTACTATTAATATAGTGTTTGGTACTACTTTTATTTCCATAGCTCCTTATCATATGGCAACCAAAGAATTAAAAGAGTTAAAAATTTATCCACATGAGCTACTCAATAAGGGATTCATCCGCCCTAATATATCACATTAGAGATCATCAGTACTATTTGTGAAAAAGAAGGATGGATCATTATAACTTTGCATTGATAATAGGCAGCTGAACAAATTCATAATAAAGAACAAATATGCCCTATTTAGAATTGATAACTTATTCAAGGAATTGAAAGATGTAGGTATGTTCTCTAAATTGAATTAAGATCGAGTTACCATTAACTTCGGGTTACAGACACAAATGTACCAAAGATAGCTTTTCATACCTGATATGGTCATTATAAGTTCTTAGCCATGCCATTCGGCCGATCCAATGCACTATTAGCATTTATGGACTTAATGAACTATATTTTTCATCCATATTTGGATTAGTTTGTGGTGGTGTTCATTGATGACATTTTGGTGTATTTAAAAAACCCCAAAAGAGTATGATAAACACTTGTGAATCATACTACAGACCCTAAGGGATAAACAACTATATACAAAGTTCAAAAAGTGTGAGTTTTGGCTTAATAAATTTGCATTCCTTGGTCATGTAGTATTAACGGAAGGGATCAAGGTTGACCCTACAAAGATTGAAGCTATCTTAGAATGGAAACCGCCTAAAAATATCAGCAAAGTAAGGAGTTTACCATGTGACAATTGACTAATTAGTGGAATATTTAGCATAAATTGGATATTAAATTCATAAATTAATGTAGTATACATAATTAGAACCTTAAACTACATGTATGCATAGTGTACATAAGTTGAACATAATGGTGCTCATTTAGGTATTAAAAGGTTACAAGCATAATTTCAATGTGTACTTTTAAATGGAAGTTTAATATGATTAAAGGAACATATGAGATATGGAAATGCATGGAAAATCATAATGTATGTTTATGGACATGGTGTGGCTGAATGTGGTACCATAGGGAAATGGCATATTTGTATTATATTTATATGATATTTCATTTATTTATGATGAATGTATATATGGTAAGCATAAATGTACAAGATATAAGCAAATAAGAATTATGGAATAATGTGGAACTTAAAAAAATCCATGAGATAATATAACATGAGATAGCTAAAATAATTACCCTTAGTGTATAGTGGTTAATCCATGATTTTAGGATATAATGGCTAGCCATAGGGATACATACCATGGTAGCACCAAAAGATGACTGAGAGTTGACTTACGCATACTAAATTGACAGTTGACGCATTAGTCACATCAAATAGTCACCTCAATACAATTTAAAGTAGTTGATCATGTCAAGTGGATGCTCCAACTCATTTGGCATCGTTGGAGTCCTCATCTTGCATATTCGATTTGAGGATTTCCATTAGGCACTACTAAGGGTAAAAATGTAATTATGGAAAAAATAAGGACTAAATGGTAAATTATACATAAAAGATGTCACATAGGTGACTAAATAGTAAATAAAGTTTAAAATGTAATTAATTGATCAAAAAGGGACAAAAATATAATTATGTTAAAAGTGAGGAAAAATCATAAATTTACATTGAAAATGCTATTAAAGGAGTTGAAATGGTCAAATAAGTAAAAAAGAGTAAAATCATAACTAAGGAAAATTTGTTGGTAGCAAACTATAATTTACCACTACATGAGTATGTATATGGACTAAAACATAAATTTTAGGCTTAAAGTGGAATAAAAGCCAAAGAAAGCAAAACAAACCAAAATTAGTGAAAATAATGAAATATATGTAAAAAGGAAAGTTTAGGGACTAAATTATAATTTTTCACTTAAGTAAGAAATATGTGAAGAAAAATAAGAGAATAAGAAAATGAAGGACTAAATGGTAATTTAAAGCATTAAGAGAAGAAATTCCAAGTCAAATGGTATTAAAAAATAATAAGGGATAAAATGGTAATTTTATATAATATAGCTATATAAATGAAAATTTGCATCCACTACTAGGTAACATCGTTGCTTAGTGCATGATTTGTTTGACTGCACACAGGGATAGGTAATTGAAGACCAAGTGAAGAAGAACAAAGTGGCATGTACAAGTGGAATTTTTGTGGAATGTAGGAAACTTATGTATTATGTAATAGTTTTTGAGAAATTGTTATGCAATATGTTATGTAACTGATGTTAAATGAAAGTAAACTTACGCTATTATGATTGTTCGATGATAGTTATGTATTGGATTATATTGACAGATTGTGACTTGAAATTAGAAGTACTATATCGTTGTTGGAGTATTAGAGGTGGAGTTTGTATATTAAGAGTGTAATTTTGACAATTTATAGGTTTGGATAGCATGATTTTATAGACGTTATGTTGCTTAAATTTCTACCAAATGAATACTATATTTCGATGCTAAAATAAATTTGGGATTCAATTCTAAGTTAAATAATAAGTCATCATCATTAAAGAAAATAAATAACTTAAGTAACCATGCAATGTCACCAATAGTAGTACATCGTATTCGAATATAGGGTGTCACAATGTTTGACTTGTCATGAAACTAGCAAATATATCTTCGATACTTGTCTTTTTCTCTATAGGTGGTGGTTGTCTTGCTTCAAAACCAAGTGGCTAGAAGTCTTAGAGAGCATTCAAAAGTTGGTAATGTGCTTCTGGGGTCTAGTAGGGCTAATGGTAAGTTAGATTTTGGTTGCCCTATTGATTTGTGTTTCGGTTAAAAGGAGCTCTCACTTGATTATTAAAAGATAAAGGTTGGTTTCAATCCTTTCAGGAAAAATTTGGGCGATTTCTCCAACTTGGATTGTACTAGTTGCTATAGGGATCATTCCTCTTAAAGTCATGAATTGCATTTGCATCCCTATTCCCTTGACTATAAGTATCATTCACCTTTGGCTCACCTGCTACATTACTTCCATCAAAGCCTCTACATTCTTTAAAAACACTACAACATTCTGTACCTTAAGGCTACTTAACCCTTTCTTGAGGAGTTCCATTTGAGCTCTTAGCATGGCTACTTCATACACACCATTCACGCCTTGTCTTTTAGCTGTGGCCTTTGTGCTAGCCCATTGTGCAATTTTCATAGCCATTTCATCTAATAATAGGAAAGCCTCTTCTAAAACCTTATTCATGAAACTCTTTTCTAAAGCTACATTCAAAGGAGATCAAGTTGTTTAATTAAAACATGTATAAAAAGTAGACATTAGTTGATGCATCACTATTTTATGGTGGGGACAGCTTTTGAAAAGTCTCTTAAACCTCTCCGAAGCCTCATAGAAGGGTCCCTCATAAAGCTGCTGAAAATTGTAAATGTTGTTCCTAGTGTTCGCCATCTTGGTGGGAGGAAAAAACCTCAAAAGAAATTTCTTTTGCATCTGCGCCCAAGACCTAATGGACTAACTTGGTAACATCTATAACCAGTTCCTTGCTTTGCTAATAATAGTATAAGGGAACAACTTTAGTTGAATGGTATCTATGAAGACTCCTCAAATTTGCATTGTATCACTTATCTCTAAAAAGATGTCCAAATGCTAAGCCGAGTCTTTGATATCTGATCCTAAAAACTTATTTTTCTGTACCATTGTGATCATAGCTAGCTTCAGCTCGAAATAATTGTTTTGAGCAGCAGAATCATTTTGTGCTCTTCATTCCACCTTAAAGTGGTATAATCCCTAACCATCCTTGGTCTTATTACATTCCCTCGGATTGGATTTGTATTCTATTGAATTCTAATAGGAACCTCTTATCCTCTAAGCAGTTATTGGTTATCGAGAGGTGGATCATTCTATGGATTATCTTATAGATTCATATTTGGTCATTATTGTTGTTGTTGTCTCCATCTATAAAGTATACTCTCAATCTCAGGGTCAATAGGTATGATTGGGTTGGTTTTTTCATACACTATTAACACCTAAAAAGAAAAAAAATAATAAAAAAATTAAGAATAATAAAAAGAAAACACACAATATCCACACTATAAAATCTAAACTATATGCCAATTTCCGACAACGGTGCCAAAAACTTAATCAGTAAATGGCAAGTGTACTAGATAAGTTAGTAATATACAAAAAAAGAATTAAGAACCTCAAATATCATACCAAAAGGATTGAGAAAATCATATTTTTGAAGTTGAGACTATGTGAAAGAATTCCCTAGTTTTTGAGTGTGATCATCAAATAAACTAAATTAATTAAGCAAATAAGTAAATTAGACAAAGAAATTAAAATTTAAAATTAATTAAAGAAGGGATTAACTAAATTGGAGATAAAAATTAATGACTAAAAACATTTTGCCAAGGGAACTATCCTCCTCGATTCCTATTGAAAACCTAAGTTCTAACTTAAAGAGAAATAGTCTAACTTATGCTCTTTGATGTGAAGACACAAAAAGAACTAATAAACTTATAGTCAGGCTACCACTAGGATTCATCCTTCTACTAAATAACTTCTAATTTC
Organism: Excoecaria agallocha; assembly: GCA_037975025.1. Classification (NCBI taxonomy): domain Eukaryota; kingdom Viridiplantae; phylum Streptophyta; class Magnoliopsida; order Malpighiales; family Euphorbiaceae; genus Excoecaria; species Excoecaria agallocha. The sequence continues at coordinate 4,317,305 of CM075823.1, read as the reverse complement.
ATAGAAAAATTTACATCAACCCAATGGAGACATTTTCTATCCTAGTCGGGTCAACCAAATTTACCCACGAGGTATATAAGTGACCTGACCAAGCCACTCCTTATCCCAGCCGTCAATAGCCACTAGATTGAGAGTAAGATTTTTCAAATGACCTAATTGAGACACATTCTAGCTCAATCAGGTTGATCTTCAATTTTTGGTATTCAAACCTGCATATATAATACAAAATCACTCCAAATTCTATCATTTCAAAACACATATAATTTAAACATAATACACACAAAATCAACACTAAATGCACTACAAAACACACTAAAAACACACAAAACATAGTTATAATTTAAAGATATCAAGATTAGCTATTGGATTGAAAATATGGAAAATTTATGACCCTTATAGCTAGTAGCATTTTTTCCCAGTGTAGACACTTGATCCTAAGGTGGTTTCTGATCAGGATTACCTAATGAGGATGTTATTGCTCATAAATAGATACAAAACAGAAGTGTTAGGCTCTCCCATAAAATTTATATTTTTAAATGCCTTTTTACAGCTTTACTCTAAGGTTTTCAATGTTGAAAACTCTCTTTCCTAGATTTTTCCCTTATCCCCCTATTGCAAGGGCAAAAATGCATGATTTTAAGGGTTAAAAATGACAAAATATGCATTTTTGACCAAAGTTTGACTTTTTTTTACTACCTCTTTAAAATTGCACCTTGACTCACTCTTTTGACTCACAAGTCATGGAAGTGGGTATTTAAGGAAAAAATATCATTTTACAAGAGGGGCTTTCTCTCTCTCTCTCTCTCTCTCTTTCTCACTCTAAAACAACATATTATGTATCTTAAAACCAATAAAACTAACACTGAATACAATATTCATTTGCCCTAAAACCTCTCAATATAGTGTTTGATTTTAATTTTATGCTGTAAATATTCATTTTCCATTTTTATCATTTTATTCTTTTATTTTTTTCATAATCTTTGATTTCTTTAATTTAAGTTTGTAGTCTTGTTATTTCTTGTGTTTTAAGTTTTTTTTTTGTCATCAATCCATGAAAACCTATTTAAATCATGCAAAGTAGATGATTTTATGCACAATTTAAAATTACTTCAACATCTTCAACCTTGGATTCAAAGCTTTAAATTCCTTATTTCTTGTTCTAATCTTTGTTTTTTCAATGTACATAATGTTCTCCATGCATAAAAATGAGTTTAGAAGCATTTTCATGCATTAAAATGGCTTAGATTTTATTTTAGTGATTTTTAGTGGTGGTCTTACATCGTTTTAGTAGTTGGGACATGAGACAGAGGCAATTCATGACCCTAGGGCATTACTCACTAGCGATTCATGACCTGAGCCCGTGACTCACCCCTTGTTAGTGTATGCCCTAGCTCCAATGCATTGTTATAAAACACTTAAATTAATAAATGAGGCATTTATTTTATATATTGTATTCATGTGCATATCAATTGATAGAACTATCCAAGAATGTTGTTTTAGTTTAAGTTATCATGTGTGAGGCACATGGTTGTAAGACCTTGAAATAATAGAGACTAAATTTTAGATATCCCTAGTCAGTCATTGTTATGGGAATAACAAATGAATTGAGACTAGTATGCTCTCTCTGATAAGATGAGTTCTGTCTTATGGATCATAAGGATAAGAGTGTCAATCAGATATCATAGATACATGTTTAGAACATGGTATCTGGATTCGATTCACTTATGAGAACACTGCATGGTACTAGTCATAAGTGTTTCTCATGTGCAAGTTTTGCATCAGAGTTCTTAGACCTAAAATCTCTATTAAACTCTTTATGAATTACTGTATACTTTGACATATACCTAACGGACTCATAACAGGGTGACAGGTATGGGTATGCTTGGGTATGCACTAATTCATGTTAGAGAGCATGAGAGAAGTAAAGGGATTACCCCTCTCAATAAGAGAGAAAATATCATCGGCCACTTGATCAGTGAACTGAGAAGTGTATGGCCATACCAAGATCAAATAATGAGTAATCATTATTTATCTGAGAGTTCAGTGTCACTAGAATATCAAGAAAGGAATTAGTATATATAAGGATGACTAGTTTCATGCCTTATATTAATTCTGATATTTAAGGGTAAGGAACTATGCAAAATTGCATTAGGTCACTAAATGTCATTTGCATTTTGATATAATTTGGAATGCTATAATATCTTGCTAGAGAATATATATAGCCTTTGAATTAATTTATTAATTCATTGCCAATATTAAATGGACCTATAGGATCGCACACAAAACATTAGGCTTAAAATATTTAAATAGTGTATTGGGCATTAATTTGGGATTTTAATTAAAGTCAAATTAATGTATGTAATGGGTATTAAAATGCTAATTGGACCTTGGTCCAAGAGAGAGAGAAATTCGGCCCACAAGGTTTAATTTCAATTAATTAATTATCTTGGATTAATTAAATTAATTGAGTATTAAATCCTAATGGCATTTGAATCAAAATAAAACACCTAATTAGGAGAGAGTGTAGCCAAAATTTATAGGAAAAATCCTATTGGATTTCGACATGTGCACAATTCCTAAATTAGTGGTGGATTTTGATTAAATGTATTATGCCATTTTAAATTAATTTGAATTTAAAACCTAAAGAAATTTGAATTAATTTGAATCACTTAATTAGGAAGTGATGGAGGCTGAAAATACTACCTAATTCAAGGGGATTTCGGCATCCACAATATTTCCTAAGCCAAGTGATATAAATTAATGAGATAATCTTTCAAGGTTAAGTTTTTTCTCTCTCTAAGCCGACACTCTCAAGGGGAAAGGACTCTTCCTTCTTCTCTTGGATTTTGGGCAGCCTTTGGAAAAAATTTGAAAGAACAAGATCAGGTCTTGTGTCTTTAGTTTAATACCCATTGTCAAATACACAAAGATTAGAGCTAGCACTCTAAGTTTTAAGCCTTCCTTGCAATTGTGTGTGTGAGCATAGAGAGGAGTGGCGTAAATGCTATTTATTTGGCATTGGTGATCAAGATCTAAAGCATATAAGTTCATCCTATTTTCTGGTCATTATCAAAATCAAGATTTGAAGTGCATCTAAGATTGTAACTTTCAAAATCCTAAAATTGCATGTTTTCGATTCTTGTTGTGGATTGCGTGGTATGTATGATTTTATTTTTCCGCTGTGTGATCATCATTGATATGCCATTTTATATCCTATCAGTGGTATTAGAGCCTAAACATGCTTATTTTAGTGCTTTGGATGCATGATATCTTGATTAAAAATCGTTCGTTTAAAAACATGCAATGCTGAAATTTTCTGTTTTGAGTTTTTTGCATTGTTTTGGTGTAAAAACGATTTTAAATGTTTTATTAGGTATTATAATTATTATGACATGTTTATACACTGTCCTAAGATGTTCTTAGAGCTATTCATGGTCGGATTTAATTATAGATACCTGATGGTACAAGTTAATCTTAAAACTAGGTGCTAGTTTGCATGATATGTTTTTGTTTAACAACTAGTTTTCAAAATTAAATGTATAAACATGTTTGGTATGTTTGTAAGTGATTTTTAAAGATTAATAACAGGTCTGTACATATTTTAAAATTGGTTTTAATTCTGGTCCATGAAAATTTAATTGATTAATTTTAAAATCACTTAAAACTATGACTAGTTTGTGTTTGTTGCATGTTTAATCAACATTGTTTGTTTTATTTTGATTAAAATGGAAAAAATACATTTACATCAGATCTGAATAGAACCTTAACTCAATGTTTATGACCTTATTTAAATTATTAAATGGCTCGTAAAATTGTTTTAAGTATTTGTGCATTTTTGTAGCATTATATGAGCATTAAACGACTAGTTTCATTGTTGTTTGTTTGTTTTTGTATGAATGTCGTGTATGATATATGTTCTTCATAATTTTATTCATGTTGGAACATGTTATATGTATTTCTAATGTTTATGGGCTGTATGACATAAAATTAAAAATGGCATTAAAAATTGGAAATTATACTAGAGTTGATTTATGGAACAAATCTAACTAGTTTGTGTTTTGGGCTTTTAAGAGAACTTATTCAATAAGAGGATTTAGTCCATTGGGCTTCGGCCCAGGCCCATCATGGGATTCAAGTACACAATTTCAATTAATGGGCTTGGCTAAATCAATTAAAATTGGACTTTGTTTTTTCCATGAATGTTATGTATATTTATTTGCTTGTTTTGTGTGATGAATGGATATGCATGGTGCATTCATGGGCCCTGGATTTTTATAATTAAATATGAACTGCGTGCCATTATGTATTATTGTAAAAGTTTCATTTATTTCTTAGTATAGAATTCATTTGAAGACTTTGTAAACTAAGACGAAGCCCACCGGAGTGGAGAAGCCCAACTCGAAGATTTTTATGTAATAGTATAGAATCTTAGTTGTAGGTTTTTGGGCCCATGTTTGTCATGCTTTACTTTATGCAATTATATATATATGCATGCTATGAATGGATGACAAAGTGTATGCCATGTAAGCCATAATAAAATAAATCCCTAAAATAGTAAGTCACAAAGTTGCCTTCCTAGTTCGAAACATGTTAAGGCATCAATCATCGGTCACGTAGACTAGGAGTCCTAGATGTGCCCGATTATCTTTGTGAGGCATGGGTTGTGAATGTAGGTTGGACTTAATATGGAAATGGATGCCCGAACCTAGGCAACTAATAAATGGGTTTGTCCTATAACATCTTAAGATGTTAGCCCATTTGATCCAAGAGTCATGTACGAGACATGATTGGAGTTTTCCTACCTAAGTAACTTAACTTGTTAGGTGTATAAGCTTAGCTTGACTAATAATTTATTTTGAAAAGTGGATTTTGGCCCACATTAAATCACTAACGCGAATTATTTAAAAGGATATTAATTCGATTTGTGGGATTATAAATAAGACCTCATTTTATCTTGCTAAGTTTTTATTGTAGATTGAAAATGGCTTCTTCAAACAACAACTTTTCATTGCGATCGGTCCTGGAAAAGGACAAACTGAATGGCACCAATTTCATAGACTGGTCTCAAAACATGAGAATTGCTCTTAACCAAGAGAAGAAGTCATATGTTTTGGATGCACCCTTGCCCAAAGAAATTGCTAGGAACGCCTCTGTGGCTCAAAAGGAAACTTTTGAGACCAAGAAGAGCGACTCCAATGATGTGACTTGTCTGATGCTGGCCACTATGGTGCCTGACTTGTAAAACCAATTCATAAACCAAGAGGCTTATGCGATCATGGTACACCTCAAAGAGATGTTCCAAGAGCAAGCTTGTCACGAGAGATTCGTGACAACAAAGGCCTTAATTTCTTGTAAGATGACTGCAGGTACTCCTGTTAGTACCCATGTAGTCAAGATGAAAGGGTATCTTGATACTCTTAAGAAGTTTGAGGTACAAGTCCCGAAGGAATTAGCCACTAACTTGATTTTAGGTTCATTGACTGATGATTATGATCCATTTGTTATGAATTATAATATACAATCCCGTACTTATGGTTCAAGAGGGCATTAAAAAGGGACCCGTTAAGGGAAAAGGAAAGGGAAAGGCAAAACCCAAGTATGACCTGGGTCGGCTCAAGTCAAATGGGAGTGCACCTCAGGCCCAACACAAGCCCAAGGCACTAAAGCTCAAGAAGAGCAAGAGCACATGCTTCCATTGCAACAAATTAGGGCATTGGAGGAAGAATTACACTCTCTTCAAGGAAGAACAAAAGAAGAATGGAGCCAAGGCATCCAGTTCTAGTATTTTTGTTGTTGAAATTAACCTTTCTATTTCTACCACTTGGGTATTGGATACTGGTTGTGGTTCTCACATTTGTTGAAATGTGTAGGGGTTAAGAAATAGGCGGTTACTTGGGAAGAATGAAGTGGACCTCCGAGTGGGGAATAGAGCACGAGTTGCTGCCATGGAGATAGGCGACTATCAACTCACTTTACCTTCCGAACTTTGTTTAGAATTGAAAATTTGTTATTATGTGCCTGCTATGAGCAGAAACATTATTTCAGTTTCTTGTTTAGATATGGATGGATTTGATTTTGTTATTGATAATGGCAATATTCATATTCATCACCAAGGCATTTCATATGGCAATGCCATATTACAAAATGGCCTTTATCCTTGATCTACAAAACAAAGAGTCCATATACAACATTGGTTAAATCAAATGAATTGAACCCTACTTACTTCTGACATTGTCATTTAGGGCATGCAAACGAAGAATGCATTTCAAGACTCCATAAATCTGGAGTGCTTGGGTCATTTGACTTAGAATCTTATAACACAGGCGAGCCATGTTTGCATGAAAAGATGACAAAGAGTCCTTTTAACAAGAAAGGTGAGAAGACTAGTGAATTATGGAACTAATACATACCAATGTATGGGGACCATTAAGTACACAAGCTAGAGGTGGTTTTAGCCACTTCGTGATGTTCACAGATAACTTCAGTAGATATGGCTACGTCTATCTAATAAAGCACAAATCTAAAACTTTTGAGAAATTCAAAGAGTTTAAGAACGAAGTAGAAAAACAACTTGGCAAAAGTATAAAAGCCATTCGATCAGATCGAGGTGACAAATACTTAAGCTAAGAGTTTGACATTCATCTGAAGGAGTGTGGAATTATTTTACAACTCACTCCTCCTAAAATACCACAATGGAATGGTGTGTCTGAAAGGAGAAATTGAACTCTATTGGACATGGTTTGATTGATGATGAGCCAAGCTGATCTTCCTATCTCCTTTTGGGGTTATGCATTAGAAACTGCTGTATTTCTACTGAACCGTACTCCAACTAAAGTAGTTGAGAAGACACCATACGAGGTATGGACTGGAATAGAACCTAATATGTCATTTCTCAGGATTTCGGGTATTAAGGCACATGTTAAGAAATTAACATCTGACAAACTAGAGTCCAAATCCACTATCTGCTTGTTTGTGGGTTATCCCAAAGAAACAAAGGGATACTACTTTTACTCACAAGTCAAGAATAAAGTTTTTATAGCTCGCAAGGCTATTTTCTTGAAAAAAGAGTTCTTTCTCAAGAAAGACAGTGGGAATAAAGTAGAACTTGGAGAAATTCAAGTGCTACAAACTCCTGTAGAGGATGAGTTGGAAATGGTATCAAGTTCACAACCAGTTGTGGAACAAGAACCCATTGCATAAGAAGATGAGCCTTGTGTGTACAAGAAGGTTAGTGGGAGCATAATAGTATTCCTGGTCCTATAAGTGGATGACATCCTTCTCATTGGGAATGACATTCCAACATTGCAAAAGGTTAAGCAATGGTTGGGGAAGTGCTTCTCAATGAAAGACTTAGGTGAAGCCAAGATAATACTTGGTATTCAGATCTATAGAGATATATTGAACCAGCTTTTAAGACTAAGTCAAGAAAAGTACATAGACAAAGTACTAAAGCATTTTAGTATGGGAGACTCAAATAAAGGGTACATACCTTTGGCTTTGGGAGTTCCTTTGACTAAATAACAATGTCCTAAAACTAATGAGGAGAGGGACAACATAAGTAGAATCCCATATGCATCTGCTATTGGATCTATCATGTACACTATGTTATGTACTAGGTTGGATGTTGCTCATGCACTGAGTATAACCAGTAGGTTTCAGTAAGACCCTAGCAAAAAGCACTGGTCTGCTATAAAGGGGATTCTAAAGTACCTATGAAGGACTAAAGATCACTTCTTGGTGTATGGTGGTCAAGAAGAGCTCGTCATACAAGGTTATGCCGATACTGCTTTTCAAACCAGCACTCAGGACTCAAGATCACAATCTGGATTTGTTTTTGTTTTGAAAAGTGGTGCTGTCAGCTGGAGAAGCTCAAAGCAAGAGATCGTTGCTGACTCAACTATAGAATCTGAGTATATTGCAGCAAGTGAGGCTGCAAAAGAGGCTGTTTGGATTAGAAATTTCATTTCTAGATTAGGAGTGGTCCCAAGCATCCTAGATCCATTAGAAATTTTTTGTGACAATAACGGGGCCATCGCACAGGCAAAGGAGCTCCGGTCACACCAGAAATCCAAACATATACTCAGAAGGTATCACCTGATCAGAGAAATCATTGATCATAGGGATGTCAAGATTAGCAAGATAGCAAGTGAAAATAATGTAGCAGATCCATTGACGAAAAAGTTGCATCCAAATCTGCATGAAGCTCATTTGAGAGCGTTCGGTTTGAGGGCTATGCCCAATTGGGACTAGTATTAGTGGGAGATTGTTAGTGTAAGCCCTTGTCTTAATGCATTGTTATAAAACACTTAAATTAATAAATGAGGCATTTGTTTTATCTATTGTATTCTTGTGCATATCAATTGATAGAACTATCCAAGAATGTTTTTGCAGTTTAAGTTATCATGTGTGAGGCATATGGTTGTAAGACCTTGAAACAATAGAGACTTCATTCTAAATATCCCTAGTCAGTCATTATTATGAGAATAACAAATTAATTAAGACTAGTATGCTCTCTCTTGTAAGATGAGTTTTGTCTTACGGATCATAAGGACAAGAGTGTCAATCAGAGATCATAGATACATGTTTAGAACATGGTATCGGGATTCGATCTACTCATGAGAACACTGCATGGTACTAGTCATAAGTGTTTCTCATGTGCAAGTTTTGCATTGGAGTTCTTAGATCTAAAATCTCTATGAAACTCTTTATGAATTACTGTATACTTTGACATACACCTAACGTACTCGTAACAGGGTGACAAGTATGGGTATGCTTGGGTATGCACTAATTCATGTTAGAGAGGATGAGAGAAGTAAAGGGATTACCCCTCTCAATAAGAGAGAAAATATCATCGACCACTTGATCAGTGAACTGAGAAGTATATGGCCATACTGAGATGAAATAATAAGTAATCATTATTTATCTGAGAGTTCAGTGTCACTAGAATATCAAGAAAGGAATTAGTATATATAAGGATGACTAGTTCGATGCCTTATATTAATTCTGATATTTAAGGGTAAGGGATTATGCAAACTTGCATTAGGTCACTAAATGCCATTTGTATTTTTATTTAATTTGGAATGCTATAATATCTTATTAGAGAATATATACAGCCTTTGAATTAATTTATTAATTCATTGCCAATATTAAATGGACCTATAGGATCGCACACAAAGCATTGGACTTAAAATATTTAAATAGTATATTGGGCATTAATTTAGGCTTTTAATTAAAATCAAATTAATGTATGTAATGGGTAATAAAAATGGTAATTGGACCTTGGTCCATGAGAGAGAGAAATTCAGCCCACAATGTTTAATTTCAATTAATTAATTATCTTGGGTTAATTAAATTAATTGAGTATTAAATCCTAATAGCATTTGAATCAAAATAAAACACCTAATTAGGAGAGAGTGTAGCCAAAATTTATAGGAAAAATCCTAGTGGATTTCGGCATGTGCACAATTCCTAAATTAGTGGTGGATTTTGATTAAATGTATTATGCCATTTTAAATTAATTTGAATTTAAAACCTAAAGGAATTTGAATTAATTTGAATCACTTAATTAGGAAGTGATGGAGGCTGAAAATACTACCTAATTCAAGGGGATTTCAGCATCCACAATATTTCCTAAGCCAAGTGATATAAATTAATGAGATGATCTTTCAAGGTTAGGTTTTTTCTCTCTCTAAGCCGACACTCTCAAGGGGAAAGGACTCTTCCTTCTTCTCTTGGATTTTGGGCAGCCTTTGGAAAACCTTAGAAAGAAGAAGATCAGGTCTTGTGTCTTTAGTTTAATATCCATTATCAAATACACAAAGATTAGAGCTAGCACTCTAAGTTTTAAGCCTTCATTGCAATTGTGTGTGTGAACATAGAGAGGAGTGGCATAAAGGCTGTTTCTTTGGAATTGGTGATCAAGATCTAAAGCATATAAGTTCATCCTATTTGCTGGTCATCATCAAAATCAAGATTTGAAGTGCATCTAAGATTGTAACTTTCAAAATCCTAAAATTGCATGTTTTCGATTCTTGTTGTGGATTGTGTGGTATATATGATCAATATTTTTATTTTTCTGCTGCATGATCATCATTGATATGCCATGTTATATCCCATCACCCCTAACTCGACCTTCCCACTCTGCGTGCACATCATGCCTTCTCCACTTATCTCTATCACATAATTTATGTCTGTCGCCTACCTGTCCTGCCAGCCACTCACATCCCTTCTATGTCTTTCATGGCTATCTTCCATTTTGTTTTGGCCATCTTTGCATTCTTTTCATGCGTTTTAATTTGTTTTTCTTTCCTTTCATTTTCATCATTTTACACATACTTCATCTTATTGTCCTATTCTCATTCTTCTATTTATTTATTTATTTATTTATTTGTGAATATATTTTATATATGTCATGTTAATTTATTTTATTTCTATTTACAAAATATTCCTTATAATATTATTTATTATATTTGTTAAATTTATTCTACTTTGTGCATATTATTATTATTATTATTATTATTATTATTATTATTATTATTATTTCATGAAAATTACGCATGCATATACATATTTACATATATATTCATTTTATTTTAATTTAATTATTATTGTCACATATATGTTATACTACTACTCCTACTCCTACTCCTTTTCCTCCTTCTCAACTACTACTTCTATTGTACATTGTAATTATCTATATTCGCTACATTTTATTTATTATGCTATATTTATATACGTATATTCATACATTTTGTATTTATTTATTTAACAATTCATTTAAATGCTTTAGTACACGTGTGTTTATGCATGTTGTGTGAAGTCCGAATACATCATTCATTTTATTTATTTTGTCTACTTTGTTTTCGTTATATCAAATTAATTATTTGTTATTTAATTTTATTTATCATTAACCATTATCATTTTCTTTCATAACTTTAATACCTGTTGACATCCACACTTTCAGGTTGAGATAGAGAGCTCAGGATGGGAGATTAGCTTAGGATTTATTCCTAGTATTACATTGCTTCATTATTTATTATTATTGTGTAATTAATTTGGCATCTGTTTATTTTTATTACGCAAAGGTATGTAATAATAAAGGTTTTCACATGCTTAAATTAAAAATCACACAAAAACTATTTCAATTAATTGATTAGAAATTTTACTAATAAAGTTAGACCAATGTCCTATTTTTATCCCAAAAATCACATCTAAAATAATAACCTTTTTTCCTAACAACATAAAAGATTTTGTACAAATTGACATGAATTTTCATAATAAAATGGGATCTAATAGCTCAATTTTCCTTAAAGCACACACATAAATTACTCTTTTATAAAATATGCATGCGGGAACCAATGTTCCCACCTAAAATGATACTCAATAAATTTTTTGATTTATGTATGATTTTACCTTTACATAGTTAAATTCATTTATATAATATAATTTCACTACTTTTCTATGCCATGGTTTTACTGCTTTCGATATAACATGTTTTTACAGCTTTCCAACATGCTTGAATACACCTTTATTTTTTCTAGCATGAAAATTCGTGTGAGAAGAGAGGTAAAATAATTAATCTTAAATATCCACTTAATTAATCTTAAAAACCCTATTATAAAACATTAATCGAGATATAAATGAGAGTAAGGTCCCAAACTTATCTTTGGTTTTGGTCTTATAAGGTTAGAATTCATTTTCTAATGGTCTATTAGATGGCGACTCCATGATACGTATCTTATGGTGTCCAACAAGTGCCCTTGTAGGTTGATCGCTAACAATGGAATAGGGATACCCTAAGACATTGTCTCATACTTTTTTGAGGCTTGAGACTTGGCAAATTCGGTTGAATCCCTATCCATTGGAAAATGATAAGCTTTTATGACTTAAATGGACCTTTATCTGATCTTGGTATCTAAAAGCGAACTTTCAAGAGCAAATCAGATACCATCGAGAGTTTGGCATGCATCACACCCATCATAAAGCTTTTTTGCCCACTATGAACATGCATTCTATAACTTCAAAAATTATGGACAGATGGCCCTCACCGCTGGCAGCAATTTCTACCCACCACGAGCTCTCAATTTTTTAACTTCTTTTAAGTTTTTCTTCTCCCAATGATATAGAAACTTGCTCAGACTGCTTTGTATGCTTATGAAACTTATCCAATATATATACTTGAACATATTCATTCACTAATTAGACATAAATAATGATTAAATACTTATGTATACAAAGAATACATGAACGTATATAAGGTGAATATTATTATATATGATTATATGTTGATTGATTTATGATTCAGATCGATATGTGTTTATGATTTTGAAATACACTATCTTGCTATATGAATATGGCATGCTGGAGTATAGGTAGTGAGTACATAGGCATGCATAGAAGGGTTTTGTAATTGGTTCAGTCATGTGATATTACAGTGTCCTTCTTTTGAGACTATTATCTTTTTAACTGGTGCCACAACACTTTTAGGGGATGAATATTAATGAGGTGGCACTTTTAGCATATGAATATTAATGAGTCTATGCCTCTTTAGTTCATACCTTTTGTTATCTTCAATTAATACTCCAATTGAGTATCTTCAGTACCTATTACCCAATTTTATAAGAGATAGAAAGCAACATGTGAATGTTCCACTTTATGTTCTGAAATTTGAAATGATTTAACATTTTTGGTATGTTTTACAATCTGTTAAAAGTATTTTGACACTGATTAAGAAAACCTATTTGAATTAAAATTGAAATGGTATACATGTGACCTAGTACCAATACATTTATATAATGACAAGTATTTTTCTTTATTTCATTGTCTCTTTGTTTATTATCTTTATTATTCATACACTTTGTTGTTTGTGAGACGATCCTTGTGAGTGGTCATCACCTTGTATACTAATTCCCTACTAGGCAAATTTTGCTTAGCACAGTGGTTTCTCCTTCTTGTAAGTTTTGAGGACAAGGGTTAAGTTTGGGACAATCGCAACCACAGGGTCAATGATGATGAATGTTAAAGATTTTGTATTAAAAAAATATCTTTTGTAACTAAACTTTTGACATTATAAATGAAGTAAATTATGTTACACTTTTATAATTTGGGCCTATGTAAAATTGATAAATTTATATATAATGATGAGGTGTATATGGTGATATCTCTGATATGAAATCCGATACTTAAAATCTAAATTTATGTGACACTCTAGTCCTATCATAGAATCGATGATGGTATACTATTACTTATGTTGTTATTTGGTTACCTTAATTTATTAATCATCCTTTACTTGTTATTTATACAATGTAGATGTGATACAATTTCCATATACGATTTTGTGCTAATTGTTACTGTTCATTTGATAGAAGTTTAGGCAATATAACTATAAAATCATACTATCTAAACCTACAAATGGTGAATTTACACTCCCAAATGTTTAACCTTTACCTCCAAAACTCCAACAACAATACAAGTACTTCTAATCTCAAGTCACAATTCAATAGTACAATATATCACATACCATCATTCAAGTAGCTATAATAATATACATAACTATATGTTCACCATTATTCCAAACTCATTGTCCAATACATTACATATTCTCAAAATAACTAAGGCAATATACACAACAGTTATACAATCATCCACGAGGCACATGTATATACCATTGAATCCTACCTTTTCTTTGACCTTGATCACCTATCCCCTGTATGCAGTTAAACAAACCATACTCTAAGCAACTATGTTGCCTAGTGGTGGATACACTACACAAAATTTCATTTATAATAATAATATTCAAAGAAATTACCATTTTGCCATTAGTTATTATTTATTACCGTTTGTCTTCACAATAACTCTTAAATCTCCTAACTTACTATAGAACCTTAATAGCATTTATTTTTGCATTTTTCTCACTTATTACTCAACTAAGCTTGTAAATTATAATATAGTCCCTAAATTTCCGCTTTATTATAATTTAAGCTAGTTTTACTTGAATCGTTATTTATTTTACTTCTTTTTAGTAAGCATTCATGTTTAAATTTCAAAATTATAGTTTAATCCTTATTTATTCTTAAATAGTGGCAAATTATATTTTGGACCCTAAAACTTTTTCTTAATTGTGATTTTGCCCTTTCATGATTTTAACCCTTATTACTACTTTATTGATGTAAATTTACCATTTTACCCTTAATTTCTTGCATAATTACATTTTTTCATATTAATTTCTTATTTCCATTTTTCATCTTATTTAATCTTTTATCACATAACTAATATCATTTTATGTCAAATTTCTCATTTAGTCCTTATTTTCTTGTAAAATTACATTTTTCCCTAGTAGTGTCTAGTAGAACTTTTTGAACCAAATATGCAAGATAACTATTTTGAAAGGACTAATTTAGATGAAAAATGAAAATAAATAAATAAATAAAAGAAGAATAAGGGTTCTTTCCTAAACAATGAGCATGAATAGCTACAATGCACAATAACAGCAAATTAATTTTCAACTATTTTTGTTTAGTGTTGTTTCTTTTCATTTAGAAAGTATTTATTAAATTGACCTAAATAAAAAGTTTTAAGATAAAATTATAATACTTTTCAGATTAAGATATGTAATAATCAAAATAAGATTAGAAATGTAACATCCTGAATTTTATATTTGATATGTATGACATGTTCTAGAGCATGAAAAATAATCCTCGAAAAGTTTTTGGAATAATCAAAGTTGAATAGAATAGAGAAATTTAAAAATGAATAAGGGTTAAATATGTTCAGGCTAGGAAAATTCGAGGATAGGTGACCTAACAAGCAATTTGAGTTAATACTAAATTATAAAAATAGGTATTAGATGGAGTCCGATGGTATAATTTGAGATAAAATTGAGCTCAAATGGGCCTTCAAATTAGATAAAAAATTTTACTCGATATCGTAAAAATAATTGATCGAGAGTTTAACCAGGACTCTAAAAATGTGGCATCTCAAAATTACCAAAATTTTCATATCTACATTAAATGAGATGTAAAATATTTTGATGTAAAAAATAATTTTTACGGTAATACTGAAAAAGGTTGAATCGAATCTGTTTGAATGAATCAAATCGGATATAAACTTTGATTTACCTAAATTTTTTCATGAAGGCTTAATTTATTATTTTAAAAATTATAAAATTGATTTTGAGTGAATTTAGAGTTGAAAATGAGAGAAATAATTTTGGGATACAAAATAGGTTAAATAATGGAATTGGCCTTGGAATTTGGTTAAACCAAGCCCAACCCATTAAAAGACTTATAAAAGACAGGAAAAATTTGTAAGGAACCAAAATTTTCTCTAGCCTTCCTCTCTTCTCATAATGGTCGAATGGCCTCTCCACCATTTTCCACATTCTTCTTTCATTTTTTTCCATAGTTCTCACCAAAATTAAACCTTTCTAAGTAATTTTCAGCCTCTCTTTTCATTGATGATGGTAATAAAAGCTCAATTAAGGTGGAGGTAGTGGGAGAAATCTAGTAAAAAAGGTTTCTGTATCAAAATTAAGGTAAGTAATTTTGGAGTTTTTAATTTAGTTCAAAGATTCTAATAGTTAAATTAGGATGTGTAGATTGTGTTCATGTGGTTGTATTAAATTAAGAAAGTAAGAAAATGATGATTTCTTGCCTTGGTATATTAGGCCATAATAGGATTTAAGAAGGAGAAATGAGTTTTCAAAGGAAAAGATGAAGAAAATAAGGAGTAAAGGGTGGAGAACATGGATTCAAGGTTAGTGGATACAAACTACATTCAATTTTATTTAATTTGTGAATTTTAGTATGAAATTTATATCATGTAACTATAGATATTTAAGGAATAATGAAAGTTAATTCAAGATAACTATGTATTATGATGAGTTAACATGAAATGAACACAAAATTTAAAAGATATCAAACTTTTAGGGGGAGAACTAGTTGAGGTCGAATGGTATCTTAGGTAGTTTAACATGTTACTTTGATATTAAATGATGTATTTAGCATGAATTAAGTAATACATTGATAATTAAATACCTTATGATTGATTTGAGTTTAAAATAATACATAAAAATAAATTTTGTATTGTTAACATAAAGATGTGACATTATGTAACTAACTGAACATAGGTAGAAATAAAGAATAAATTTAGAAATGATGATATGAAGATGTAATATCATGAAATAAATTAAAATTAATGAGGAAAACAAATTAAAGATGAGAAATGCAAAGTGACCGAATTGGTTAGTAAGGAATAATGTATGTTAATTTAATAAATTATGGAATATTTAGTATGAAATCATATTATAACACATGGAGAATGTAATAGAATTGATTGGAAGTAGAAATAATAAATGTACATGATAATGTATAATTATATATAATGTTATATCTAAATATGACTTAGGAATTATAAGTTATATTGAACATGTAATAATATATAAATACATTATATAGCATTAGAAATACATATGGCAAGTAACTAAAGAAAGAATTGCATTGTATGTATGAAATCCCATTATGGTCGAATGGTAAATGTGACAATAATGTTATGTTTCTTTACCTTCATATGATATTTTATATATTTATGAAGAATGTATAATACTTAAGCATGATTGGACAATATATAAGCATATAGTATTTATTACATAATGCAATTAGTAAGGAAAATCATATATATATATATATATATATATATATATATATATATATATATATATATATATATATATATATATATATATATATATATATATATATATATGTTATAATATGTAGTTGCCCTTAGTGTACAGTGGTTAATCTAGGATCTTAGGATAAAATGGCTAGCTATAGGGACATATGTATCGCGATGCCACAATGAGATATGATTATTAGACATTGAGATATAGCAGGCTTATTATACACTAAAGTAACTGGTATCGTGTCATTGTGCATGGCCCCTCCAATCCATTAGTATCATCAGATTTCTCATCCCGCTTATCCGATTCGAAAATTTTCACTGGTCATCACTAGGGGTAAAACGGTAATTATACAGGAAAATGGAAATTAAATAGTAAATTAAGCAAAAAGAATGTGATAAAGATAATAGATCAAGAAATAATGTGAAATATGAGAATAATAATGCAATAAAGGGAAAAATTATAAATGTACATGAAAATAAGGATAAAAGATTAAAATATGCCAGAAAAATGTCACAAAGTTAAATAAATAAGAAATAAAAGGAAAATGTAATTAATAGTACAAAAAGGGTAACATTATAAATAAATGAGAAAATAAGGACCAAGAAGTAAATTAGGCATAAAAGAGATTGTATATGTTAATAAAAATGAAACAAAGTGAAAAACATGAGTAATAGACTCAAAAAGGGAAAAACGTAATTATGCGATAAATCAAAGGCCAAATCGTAATTTGACATAAATAAAGGGATTAAAGAGGTCAAATAGTCAAATAAGTAAAAAAAGGTAAAATCATAAATAATGAAAAAATTAAGGATTAAAATGTAATTTTTCAGTTAAAAGGCAAATACGAGGATCAAAATGGAAATTTTTCATTTAAATTAAATTAAAGGTCAAAGAAAATAAAAGAGTCAAAATTAAAGTCAAATAAGATCAAACATGAAGAAAATAAAAGTTTAGGTACTAAAATGTAATTTGCCATTACATGATAAAGTATAGGGGTCAAAATGCAAATTTTACACTTAGTATGGGATAAAAGATAGAGAAAGCAAAAAGGATTAAAATCAAGGTCAAACTAAATAAAAAATAATGAAATAAAAGTTTAGGGATCAAAATGTAATTTGCCATTTCATGGATACACCTAAGGATTTGAATGTAAATTTATTACCTAAGATAAAATCAAAGATAAAAAAGGACCAAAAAAGGATTAAGATTAGAGTTAAATGAAGCAAAATGTGATAAAAGAAAGTCAAGAGACTAAATCGAAATTTTATGTAGAAATAGAACCATATGAGAATTAAAAAGAAAGAACTGTTTAACAAAGAACTGGAACTGGCTTCTGCTGTACTGGATATTCTTGCTTCTGATTTCTCATTTGAATATCTGGTACATAGAAGAGATTAGTATGTTAGGACCAAGTCAAAACCAGAGAAATGTCTAGTAGTAACAAGAAGCATAAAGAACAATATAAACAAGTCATTCTCCAAAATAAAGGTCACCGATTCCTTCAATGTATATACAAACAAATTAGTATCAAGAACACACATAACAGCATAGTGAAGAGTCAGAATTCTTTGGCAGTATTATCGCCAGGGACCACAAAGGAAACGCTACCATGACACTCCAATTTTTCTAGACCAGACATTTATTAGAGTTACAATAAGGACTAACACAAGGAAACACATTCAATGGAAGACCTGGCATTTAAACCAGAGCTAAGGAATACATAAATGTCTGCATATTGGAAGAATGCAAATGTTGCCCATTAGCAGCAATAAAATGAATGAGAAACAAAATTGTTTCGATGAACCAAGTGATCTACTGTTACCTAATTAGACCATAATGGAGAAGATCCTTATAAAATATCAATTATTCTCAGAAACTAAATGCGAGAAAAACAGAAAAAATTCAGAACACTACTTACGTTGAGAGTATTGTCACCCAAATAAGTTCTACACAGTCCACCCAAAGAAGCCTTTGTTCCACTAGGATCACACCATATGTGATAAGATGAGCAAATGGCCAAAGCTTCCACCCTGCCTGCACATCAGACCGCATTGAAGAATAAAAAATCAAAAGATGTTTGATGTGTGCCATCAAGAAAATAGATGTTGAAACCCCACCACCCACCACGTAAATAAAAAAATAAAAATAAATAAAATAAAAAAAGGAAAGAACTTTTATCCTATAATCACTTTTGGCATAAACCAACCAAAATGATAGCAGTAGCAAATCAGCTCATTAAGGTAAAACTTGAAGTTTTGCTTAACTACAAAAAACAGTTTGACATAGGATTATTATATATACTAGAATTAATTGAATGCATGAAGTGTACCAAATAAATTTTATTTAAAACTGAAATAGAGCCTTCACATGATGCACATACATTTGCTAACATAATTATTGAATGTCTGGGAAAAGATAGGTTTTTCTTACTGTCAGCATAGGCAAGAATGTAGCCTTCAATTCATTAAAAATGTTAACTGGGGATTCCAGACGCAGGAATCCTAATACTATATAATAAATGCTGTTCCAAAGAGCTGCCCATGCAGTCTGGTCAAAGGCCACTTTTACAGGCACCACCCACCAGTCTTGAAATGGAAAAAGCTCCTGAAAATTATAGTTCATGTAAATAACAGAAAGAACTTGATTTATCCAAAGTTGTTAGCAATATTGAGTTATTTGGTGTTTAAAAAATAAAGTTGCCATATTACCTCACAAAACTGGTAATAGTAATGTGAGAGGGAGCCATGTAATGTAAAGCCAACAAGGCCAGATCTAAACATCCGTATGCGGTCAAACTCAAAGAGTGGTTTACCTTCAAAACACTGTGGAAAATCCATAATAAATATATAAAAATAGTGATTTACAACAAGATAAAAAGGAAATATATTCATCTCCAAGCTCCTAACCTGTGCAATCCAATCCCCTATAGAATAGACCACTCCACTAATTGCCATTTTTGCTAAAACTGGGTTTGCCTTCAACGCTTCCTCATAAGCAGACCAGTTATGTTGAGGAGCATATCTCAGTATCTCATAAATGGTCCACCCCTAAGACAAGCAAAGGAAAGAAACATGAGAGATGATATTTATTAACAACAGATATTAATCCAAAAGAAATTGAACACACCAACGTATGTTGCTTGCAATACTTATAAAGATGGAAATACCCTTAGTTGAATTAGTTGAATCTTCCAAAATGAAAATCAGGGCTTCTAATGAACCTTATTTAACAAGTAACTATAAAATAATTGGGTCGCACTATCCTTTAATCGTATATTGCATCAACCATGTTCTCCAGACTTTCACTCTCCAAATTTCAACTTTCATGAAATAAATTCTCTACCACACATCAACCATTATTTCAGTAGAAATATCTGATTATTCCTCATCTAACCAAACTCCGTCACTACAAACAAGTTTTCCGCCTGCTTTTCACCTCTATCCCAACCTCACCATTATTGCAACTAATCTTTTTGATCATGCTTATCAATCTTTGAGCTTTATTACAGATGATAAAGCAGACAGCAATTCCGGAATTCCATGTTTCGAAGTATCTATATTCTAATTCCTATTAGTTCAACACCTTGTGTACAGCATTAATCAGAATTATTCCATCAATGGCAAGATACAAAAAGAGCCAACTCAAGTACTAAAAAGTGAACTAGAACAAACAAGAAGGAAAATATTTGCTATTTAATACCAGATGATAGTGAAAGTACAAAATCCAAAAGCTCATATTGATATTAGCAACAAAAATAGAATTGCTCAAATGCCTGGAGAAAATGGGATTATAGAATTTCTTAGTTTGGTGTAAAACAAAAGCAATAAAATTCTAATTTCGCAAAAGAAAACAACACATACTTACATGCCAATAATCATGATCAATTGTTAGCAACTTGGATATGGCATAAGAACCCGCAGCAAGAACAATCATTGCATTAATTGTCCTGTCAATTAACCTATCCATTTCCAATTCTCTCGGTCTTCCATCATTATCAATACCAGAACTAGAAGCTGAAGAGAACCCTTCAAAAGACAATTGCCCTTCACTCGATGCAAACCCGCTCACCTGAGTCGTCAACTCGGTCCCATTGCTCTCTACCTGGCTCACAACCACCCCTTCTTGCTGATCTGTGCTGTCTTCACTCTGTACTGGAATAAAGTCAAGCTCTTCTTGTATGACAGAGTTCAAGTGCCAGCTATCAGTTCTCTGTTTGTTACTCGAGAAAATTAAGCTCTGGGTAAATTTTGAGCCGAGGACATGAGAATTCGGGAGGATTTTCGAAGTGGGTTTTTTGGATTTGGATAGAGGGAGGAGACTGCGTGGACAAATGGTGTGGAGACAAGCCATGGTTGGCCACTGAGCTGACGTTGGGAGGAACAAAGTTGAGTCGACCAAGTTATCAATCTAACTATTCGTTTCTCCGAGTTGGTGGCTGTGAAGGGAGAGAGGTTATATTGATCGGTTTACAATCCAGTGTGATCAAGAGTATAATAGTTATGCGGTCTTAGACATCGTATCAAATGTCAATGTCGGTAAAGCAATATCACTTCGTTTTGATGCTGCTGAATGGTTGAGGAATAAGAGCTCCAGCGTAAAATTCTGTGCTGGAACACAGCGGATACTATTCCTAGCCTAGCTTGCACCTTTTGGATAACAAATGCAGTCCGCATAACAACATCAGCAGCTCAAAAATCTTTTAATATTAACAATAAAATAAAATAATAACTAATTCGGTGCAAGAGTAGGCCCGCGCGCTAGCACCGGTCTGGCCAATCCTGTTTCCGACAAATTTTCATCCACACATATGCTCACTTAAATTTATTCACATAATATATTTCACTATAAAATTATAAAATTCATCAATTATCTTATTCTTTTACTAATTTATCCTTTATTCCTACTTTAAAAATTGAACAATAAAAAATAATTAAAATAAAATATCTAAACATATTATATTCTTTATGTGTTAATAATAAATAAAAAAGATTTTTAAGCAAATAAATAAGAAACTTTCGTCACTTAATTCACCGGAATGATAATTATTTAAAAATTAAATTTAAAAAAAAAGTAATAAAACAATGTATCAAAATTTTAAAATGCAAATATCATTTTTTCCAAATTTTAAAAGTTTAATATTAAAAAATAAAATAAATAATAAATTATTTTTCTCGTCAATATAACTTAATGAACTAGAATGCTAGATTCACTATTTAAGCATAATGATGTATGCTTTTGTTTACACGTGAAACATAATATATTATTACAAACTAGATAGTCTATTCATTTTTTTATTTGTAATTTTTACTGCAATTAAAAAATAATAAATAAACCTAAATTTAGTATTAAATTACATGATTAAAATTAAATTATCAAATGTAATTGGTTATAATTTTACTGAAAAAAAAATAAATTGAAAAAATAAATTAAATTATATTGAAAATTTAAAAATAATAGATAAATAAAATTTAAAAATTACTCAAAAATAACAAATAAAAGATAACATAGAGATTATTAGGCAAAATCATACTCAAGTCAATTCTTAGTAGTAATAATAATAATTGATTTTAAATTCATAAAAGCTTCTGATTTGAAAATTTTAAATTGATATTTTTTCTGTTTTATATAAATGCATATACTTTTATTTATAATGATTAAAAAATACAGCTAATATTTTTAAAATAATATATTTATTTGTATTTTTATCAATTTATTTTTATATTTGTTAAATGTATGCAAAAAAAATATGAGATGATATTTAACATTTATTGATAATAATAAATATTAAATAAGAATAAATTAAATAATTAATTATTGTATATAAAAAGAAAAAAATTGCTTCGATTGAATAAATAAATAAATGTCCACACATAGTTGTAGCGGGCCCACAGTATTATTTGTTGTTTATATATTGAGAATCTCCGAGTGCAGGCCACAAGGAAAGGAAAAGTTTATGAAGGGATGAGTAAAATCGAACCGAAATCGAAAATCGAATCAAATTAAATAGATTTTGATTCATTTGATTTGGTTATTTTGGTTTTTGCTTTATTCAATTCTGAATCAAAATAAAAAAATTGATTTATTCAATTCGATTTGATTTTTAAAATTAAAATATTAAAAAAATCGAACCGATCGAAATTTTTATATATATATATATATATTTTATAGTGTTAAGATATCAGAGAGAGCAGTTTGGTTTGGTGGTGTGATATCATAAAGGATATCATGAGTTCGAATATGTGAATGTGCAAATCTTTTTATCCATAAATTCCATCTACTATCTGGTTATATTTAATTAAATTATGCAGCATCTAAAATTTTTAAAATAAATATATAATTAAATATGTCTACATTAATAATTGAATAAATAATATCAATAATGCATAATTCCTTTTAATTTCATGTGTCAAATTTTATTTTCATTAATTTTATGTAATCATTCTCAATTGAAGACTTTTTGTTTTTTTTCCTTGAATCAATTTTAGAAAATTTTGCCCAAACAACCACTTTAATTCAAGTTTCTAATTATTAATTAAATAAGTGTATTAAGATTATTATATTAATTACGATATTTCAACGGCCAGTGGTGCATCTAAAATTTTTAAAGAATTCAAATTTATTTCTATTAAGCAAAAACTATGTATTTATTTACAATAGTTATTTAATTTTTTTTATTGTAATATTTTTTACAAATTAATTTTCAACTAATTAATTCTTAATAAATCCAATAAAATATTTTGATTAGTATTTATTATAGATATAATTTAATAAATTAATGTTTATTATTTTAATTTTAGTTATTTTAAATAAATTTATTTTGTTGAATATAAATTAATTTAATTTATGGACCTATATAGGTTAAAAGCCTAATAAAAATAAGTTTATATTGACCCAAAATCGATTGAACCGAACCAAATTGATCGAAATTATTTCGATTCATTCAATTTTCAATTCTATAAAAATCGATTTCGATTCGATTTTAATATTTCCTGAAATTTAGTTTTCGATTCAATCGGTTTGATTTAAAATCGAACCAACCAAATGCTCATCTCTAAGTTCATGGATAAACATCAGCCAAATCATCAGTATGGGTCCCACTTAGTCGAAACATAGCAGTTTCAAGATCATTGGTGGACCACACAATGCGGGGTTTAAACTTTGAAGGCCACATATCCAGGAACTTATCTTTGATTGGGTAATTGAAGATCATTTTTTTTGGTGTCAAAGAGTTTTTGTAAACCATACAAAATCCCAGGGTCACAATTGGTACACATAGTGACGGAGATATTCTTTTTACTATTTTAAAATTTTTTATTATTTATTTAGATTTAGGCTTAAGTGGCGAGCAAAATTACTTTTTTTCTAACTAATTAAGTATCAAATTATTTTCTTTGTTTAAAAACAATATTTTTTTAAATTTATTGAAAATATTATATTATCTTTTATAGAAATATGTGGTAATTTATAAAAAAAATATGAATGTAGTATTACATGAACAGTAAAAGAAAAGTGATTATTTTTTAACAAATTAAAAAAAAATATGATAATTTAAATAATATATTAACTATTACTTACGTTTTTAATAAGTTCAACAAGCTAATTTAATATTTAATTAATTTAGAAAACAATATACTAAGCCATGATAGTTTGAAGAAAATCATATATGGCCCTATTATTTGGACTAGGTGTGGATGTACATTTGTAACCAAAATGACTTGGAGGCTCAGTTTAATTAAAACTGGAGATTAGTTAAAAACAAAATTAGACGGAATCAAAATGAAAATAGTTATTCATTATTGTTGTTTGGTTTAATATGAAATTGTATTCTATACCTTTAGATTGGAGAAAATCATATATTGTCATATTATTTGAACTAGGTGTGGATGTACATTTGTACCCAAAATTATTTGAGGCGCAGTATAATTAAAACTGGAAATTAGAAGAAAAACAAAATTAGACGGAATCAAAATGAAAATAGGTATTCTCTATTGTTGTTTGGTTTAATATGAAATTATATTCTATACCTTTTGAAGCGGTTTGGATTACAAAATTTTTTTAAATTGATATCAAAATCTGTAATTTTAAATCATTGTCCATAAATAACAACAACAATATAGTCTTCTAAATATAGGTGGCAGACGGATTGGATCAAATAGATTTAAATCAGGTTATGATTGATTAGGTCATTAGAGGATCATATTTAAATCAGGTTATGATTGATTAGGTCATTAGAGGATCATATTCTAAATGAATTAAAATTTTACATGTTATAAATGTATTGGATTATCATTCAAATGAGTCATTATTAAAGGTGTTTGTGAAAGAAATTATATATATCACGATATATTGCGAGAAGTCGACACAAATACCTTTCGAAGCGCAGATCGTTAAAGTGAAAGCAGAAATCGAATGTTTCACGTTATCGGCAAATTTTATCACCCACGTGTCACGAACTATGAAATGAAAGCATAGATCCACGAACTAAAAAACACTTAGATAAAGAGAATATGCGAGGAGACAAACCGATAAAGTTTAATTATCTCTAACTTTCTCCTCTCCTTCAAAATGAAGAAACTAAGCCCTTATATAAGACTCTAATTAAGGAATACTTAATTTGCTTAATAATGATCAATTAAATTGGCAGTTACAATTTTAATAAGGAAATAATAAATATGGCAGTTACAAAATTAATATGTAACTGTCCATATTAATGCACACATAAATGGTCGATTCCCTAATTAAGGAAAAAACCAATATAAAAATAATTTCATATAAATTATTTTCTATTTCAATATTATTTCTATTATATCGGGGCCAATTTATCATCTCGTGAATCATGGGCGTATCCCAAACTCCTTCATTTCCCACTCGCATATGACTAAACAATTTTTAGTCATTCTCTCCTATCATACAGGCAGATAGTTCGTGTGACCGGCATACGTCGAAAACAATAATACTATACACCTGTTAGGGATATATAGGATCTCGAAAAACAAGATCTTCTCATAATTGTATGCCAAATCCTAGATAGTTTTCTCACATTCGTTGTTTTTTCTTATGATCTCATAAAAATAATTTTTGTGTTCACTATTGTGTCTCTACTTATAAAGACTATAATAGGTATACTGGTGAACCACGAAACTACCGAATATGATCGAAAAATATCTTTCCCTTTTTCTATATACCTTTCATCATAGTCCAACTTGCTTTTCTAGTTAGATCCACCGGGTCGAAATTTTTTCATAACCTTTTGGAGACTAACTAAGCTAGCCACTAAACTATACTTTAGATATATGTTAAGAGTCCTGAGAGTCGAAAAAATTAAGGTCTTACATTAGGAAAAATTTGAGATCATTCACATAAGATTCCCTTTCCTTGGTCAACTCAAGCACACATGGTATGATGCATGTGTTATGGATTTCTTTTCTTTCCCTTAAAGGAAAGCATATCTTATCATTATTTAACATCATACAGAAGCATAAGGTTGCAATGCACCAAAGCATTCAACATTAGTTCTTCCACTTTAGAACTACTTCTGGCTTTTAAGACAGAACATGATAATTATGTTTAATTTATCATGAGATTACACTTAATCCAATTGAGATCTCAATCCAAAGCATACAACCTCATGTATGTCTTTATTTTGTACCTTAACAAGACTCATCTTGTAATTTCTGCAAAATAGCACTTTTATTTTGAACAGGTTCTCGAAATTCACTCCGTGTTCAAAAATCACCTCATCTTAGTTTTTGTCAACTCATTATCAAAACTAAGGTAAACACCCATGTGAGTGGGCTACTTTTCTGTCCGATATGCTCAATCATATAATAAATAATAGTAAATATTCACATATAAATATTCACACTCATGTATTTCCAAATAATGAACTTTATTATTATTCATAAATAATAATATTAAGGGATCTCATAAATAGTACAAATCAAATCCTACGCAAACCTTGAGATCTAATATATCTCTCAATACAGGTTTTGTTAATAGATCTGCAATCACATCCAGCGAGAAAATGTACTGTAAGTTCAGTTCTCCTAGTACAATAATATCTTTGATTTATTGATACTTAATGTTGATACATCCATCAACAACTAACTGTCACTGGTTCCTCTAAGGCAGTTAATTCCAAATGGTTCACAAACCTTTTTAACCAAAACTGCCTCTTGTACTGCAGTTAAGAAAGCAACAAATTTAGCTTTCAATGTTGATGGGCTACAAAGATTTGTTTCTTGCTACTCCACTTAATCGCACCCTTGCCAAGCAAGAATACATAATCTGAAGTGAATTTTCACTCATCCATATCCCTTTTCCAATCAACATTTAAATATTCTCTCAATTGCAGATCATTTTATTAAAAAACAGAGAGAATGACTTGCAATACCTTTGAGGTATCTAAGTATTCTTTTTACTACTTTTCAATGTGCTTTGTCTGGGTTAGACTGATATCTATTTACTATGACCATAACATAGCATATATCAAGTCTGGTACACAATATTGTGTACATCAGACTACCCATAACATTGGCATACTGAACATTTCTCATATGTTCAATATGCTCATTTGTCTTAGGACACATACTTTTGCTAAGAAACTAATTCTTAGTAATGGGGTTGTCAATGGGTTTAAATCATTCATAGGACTTTGTTAATGTATGTCTCTTGAGACAATGACAACAACCTTCTCGAGCGATCTCTTGAAATCTTAACTCCAAGGATATAATCTGCTTGACCCATATCTTTCAGCTCAAAGTTGGATCACAACCAATCTTTGATAAGATTTATGTACTTTATGTCATTTTCTACTATTAGTATGTCATTTACATACCAAGTCGAAATGACAAATTTGTCTTTAGAGCTTTTGTAATAAACACAATGGTCTTCATTAATCATATTGAACTCATTTGACATGATTGCTTTATGAAATCTCAAATACCATTGTCTCGAAGACTACTTTAGGCTATAGATTGATCTCATCAATCGGCAAACCTTATGTTCGCTGCCCTTTTTTTTAATGAGAAAAGCAGTCTTTACATCCATTTGATATAGCTCTAGGTCCAAACTAGCTGTCAAGGTTAGAATTAACCTTATCGATATAAATCTAACAACAGGTGAAAAGGTATTCTTATAGTCAATTCCTTTT
The DNA here is from genome assembly GCA_037975025.1 of Excoecaria agallocha. NCBI lineage: Eukaryota > Viridiplantae > Streptophyta > Magnoliopsida > Malpighiales > Euphorbiaceae > Excoecaria > Excoecaria agallocha. The sequence goes on along the minus strand of CM075823.1, from coordinate 4,289,472 downwards.
TATTATGTGAACCCCTTAGCAACTAGTTGAGCCTTGCATCTTTCGATACTGCCATCAGCTTTTTACTTTATTTTGAGAACCCACTTATTCTCAATTGGTTTGTGTCCTTCAGGTAGATCAACTAGTTCTCAAACTTGGTTCGATCTCATGGAAGCCATTACTTCTTCCATTGCCTTAATCCATTTATCTTTTGCTGGACATTCTTGTGGGATAATTAAAAAATCATCGACATGGAACACTTTTCCTTTTAGTTTTTTTTGTAATTCCAATTCTTGATAAATATGTCTCATATATTCATTATAGTTCGGAATGCTTCCATAAAAATTAAGCTTTATGCTCCCACTCAAATAAAGATCCTGAATATCCATACTCCTACTGGAGTTAGGCATGCTCATCCTTCCACTAGAGAATGGATCCCGAACATCCAGACCATTGAGAAGAGAGTCTTGACCTTCTTCTTCATTTTTTCTCCCACTCGGATGGAGAGATCCGGTTAGTTCATCTTTTTGAGTTTCATAAAAGTAAAGTCTCAACTTACTTCGCCCAATTTAAAAAACTTATTTTCCACAAATATGATGTCTCGTGATTCAGATTTTGTTACTGAGCCATTTGCTTGTTCACCCATAAACACGTATCTTATTGATACGCCAGAATATCTCACAAAGATACTCTTTTTAACCTCATGGTCTGCATTTACCAAATTTATTTGAGGTATTATGGATATAAGCAATACAATCCTAAGGTCATCAATGTCTCAAGTCGAATTACCAACCAATCCACAACTCATAATAAGTGGAAGCAACAAACTTGGAGGGCACACAGTTTAGAACACTATTTTATTATGGAGTTTGAGGAATAGACAACCGATGTCCATTCTCTTTTTCATCACATAAAACTTTAAATTTATCAGAAAGATATCCTCGACCACTGTCGGTTCTTAAAGCTTTAATTTTCTTATCTACTTGATTCTCACAGGTACAATAGTATAGTGCTTGAGAAAGTATGATCATTATAAGCATATTTAACATTTGGTTGTAAAATCATATCATATGTCTTGAAGTAACATGTAAAGTAGATAGGTATACATGTGTTATTTGGATTAAGAAATTCAAGAGGACATGTTGCTAAATATCACATTATGTATATATAATATGACATATGTCTTTATATGAGTTATAAGTACATAATGCTTAAACTTAAGCATGCGCACGCACCCCGCGCGCCCGTGTGCACACACACACACACACACACACATATATAAGAATGTGATATCATATTCCCATAAGTTCTTAATAAACAAGTATTATATGCTACTCTACTTATAATTATACATTAGTGTATATATAATTGGAAAGTAAAATAAAGTACAAAAAGAAAATGGAAAGAAGTTATCTTGCCTTTATCTATGTCTAGATTATGGATAGATAGACATGCCTATAAGGGAATTTATAGCTACAATAGTATAAAGATGGTCCTCATTTAAATCATAAATAGAACTATTTGGGTTATAACCGATCCCATTTAAACCCGTTTGATCAGTCTAAAGTATAGCTCAAACCTATTTGGTTATAAATATAGTACACCCCAACCCTATTTGGGTGTTAATATAGTATAATTCGACCCATTTGGGTCTAAAGTTTCATACCTTTTGATATCTTATTTATACCTTCAGGTGCTGTCGTATAGCTCGTTATCCTCTTCTTAAGAAAGTGCAAGCCTAATTTCAAAGTAAAGAAAGCATCATATGAAGTTAAAAGATTCAAGAAGCATGATAGTTCCTAAATTGATCTTCTTCGAGTTTATGCAAAATCCTTGAATTGCATATGGTAAACATGTAGCATAAATAGATAACATCATAGTTATGTATAAAGCATTTTAGTTCTATAAGTACATTCTAGGTCTATGAATTCTTCATATGAACTTATTCATTTTAGATGCATTATTAACAATTATATTGTTAAATCCATGTTCCCTATAGCCATAAGCTATTAAATTAACTTGATATACATATTACATTATTATGAATCAATGCATAGTATACAGAACAGTATGTCACTATATGACATAATAAAGTTATCATGCAGATATAATATCTTAATATTAAATAAATATGATCATTGATGTGATTTCAAGATATATGTATTTGTAATTGTGTACAGTAATGTCTCTTTATGATTGCTTTGGCTTATATGTTTTTTTATAACTATTCGTTTCTTGGTTTATATTAAGAAATGTGTAACATAACATCCTACATGTTAATATGATTGAATTGTGAATTTATAGCTAGTACTTACTATGATTTGGAACTTGAGATAAAAATATATTATTAATCTAATGTTTTAGAAATTAAATTGGTAACTAAAGAGAGAATGAAATGGCTATATAAGGATAACAACTAGGTAAGATTATTAATGTAATTAATAATCTTGATATGTGGATTATGACACGTATTTATAAGTCATAGAAACTATTTTGTAATGGTAATGCATATGGGCTCAGTTTATTAGCTTAAAGTCCTATGTTTTCCATGTGAGTATTACAATAATCTTATTTGATGATAATTGGTGTTCAAAATAGTTAGTAAATCAAAATGGTCAGACAAAAATATAGATTTTTAATAGCAATTGGAAATATTGGGATTTTAATGATATTTTTATAGATGATTAATTTATTTAAAGATATGTCTATATGTCTATACTTTATGTTCCCCACTAAACTTTATAGCTTAGCACAATTTTTTATCCGTGTAGGTTGTCAAGATAGGACTTCTTCAAAGGATTAGTATCTTTAGTAGGACGGCCAACATAAGATAAAGAGACTAATAAATGTGTAGTTTTTAGTTTGTTTTTTTAAATTATACTGGCAATTTTGTATAGTACAGATGTTCAGTAAATGAAATGTTGTAATGATAATAAACTTATATGGAAGTTTAAATTTTATAAGTAAAGTCTATATTTTATGGGTTTCAAATTTCTTATAAGTTTTCATATAATGTTATTAAGTAAAGATTAGATCAATTGATTATAGTTCATTAATCTAATATGTTAGAGGATATATATATGCTATAGAGAAGGGTGTTACAAAAAGAATTCAACTTGATGTCCCATCTTGCCATTTTGTGTAAGGCCCCAACATATATCTCAGAAGAATATGGTTATAATGGCATGCTATGGGTAGTAAAGAATCATGGGAAGGGACATAGAGTGTACTAATGTATAAGATAAGGGGGTAATTTGGTAATTTAGCATCTCAGCATGTGAGTGTAAATTTAAAGGGGTTTACAGTGTGGACTTAATTGAGTTAATTACTAAGTTTAAGGAGAGGTTAAAAAGATAACGTTCATGAGGGATTAAAGTGGAAGTTCTCCTAATGGTTATAAGTGGACCAATAGAAGAGTGATATATGTATAATTCTAGAAGAAGTAGAAAGTGGGTTTGGGAGAGGATTTAAGGTAGTTGATTTTAATGAGGGTTAATTTCCAACATTTTCACTCAAAGAACCTGTCGTTCTATCCCTAAAACCTTCGTTTCAAATTTACTAAATTTTGGTTGCATAAAGATAATTTAAAGGTTAATGAAGTTCAAGGTAATCCCTCTCTTACTTCTATCTCCTTTGTTCCTATCTAATTTCCCTAAGCTAATTCAAGTAAGAAAAATAGAGCTTTACAAGAGTACGTTATGTTTTATAGTGGAAGAATCAAGCAAGAAGAGGGGAATAGAGGTCATTAAAGAGTAAAGAGAATTTCTTTAGCATGAAAAGGTATGTGAAACTCTCTTCTTGCTATATGTGTATAAAATAGGTTTGAGAATTGTGTAAAGGTCACGTTCATTCTATAGATTGGTAAGGAAAAAAGAATAAAGGTGTATTATGGTTAATTAATAAGAAATAAGGCATGAAAAGCTTGGAATTGGTGGTACAGCTAGTGTAAACCACCAGTGTCCTTACTTCAAGGAAACTCTAAGGTATCCACACAAGAATTAAAGTCGAATAAACTTCTTAAGGTTTAGCAATGGCCGAAATCAGCTTAGGGACTAGTAAAGCCAATTTTGCTTGAAGAGAAAATGAGAGGAGGCTAGGGTTTAGCAACTAAAAGAGTTATAATTTTCTTTTTTTTTTCTTAACCTAATTCTGACTTTGAGATGTAATTATATACCTCACGGGTCATATTATAGTTATATTATAATATTTATTTCCCTTAATTGAACTTGGGCCAATTGGACAGGCTTAAGTGATACTCATAAGCCCAATAGTCTAATTATGCATATAGGGCCTAAATAAATCGGGATTGCACATCTGAATTGGTTCCAAACCTAGCCAAACTTTATGTATAGACTTATAACATATTAATGAAGCTAAATATAAATTAGTAGCTATATCCAATGCTAAATGGCTATAAAAAAATTCTCTACCTCGTAAAAGCCCTATTGCATATATTAGGCCTTGTGGGCTTTTTCTATGCAATAAACTTTTTTTTCCTTTTATCAAACCCTTAATTTTCTTTTAACAAATTATCAAATAAGTTCCCATGAAATCCCATGTCATGTTTATACACTGATTTTATCTCAGACCTTGATTCTTATATATGTGTCACCCTATTGGTTCCTTATGCATGTTAGCAGTACAATATGTAACTAAGAGTTCCAGTCGAACTGGGACTCTAAGAGTTCTAATAAAATTGGGACTCTAAGAGTTATAATCAAATTATGACTTTAAGAATCCTGTTCAAACTATTATTTTAAGAATCCTAATCAAATTGTGACTCTAAAAGTCCTAGTTAAATTGTGACTTTACGAGTCCTAGTGGAATTGTGACTCTAAGAGTCTTAGTCGAACTGTGACTCTTATGATTTAAGCACTTTTAAACCATAATATGAATTTTCATTTGATATTTTCCATAAATTATTGTAAAAGTCATGATTGGCTTTTAGTCAAGCATCATGACTACCCAAACGACATAAATTCAGTGGTTTTTACTTTTACCCTTCCATATCTAGTTTCCATGCAATCACTCATTTCACCATTCTTCTAATCTCATTCATTAATTGAATATGGACATAAATCAATTCATTCATGAACTTATTATATTCTCATACTTTATATTTATTTCTAAAATGCCATTGTGAATCTCATTAACCTTACATTTCACCTTAGCCAGGGTTTTCTGAATAAAGATGTGTAGAAATACTTGAGATAGAGCTCCTCGATGTAACTGAGGTGGTGAAGCCTTTATTGGTCACTCAACTACATCTAAGTATTTCATGTTATACCCAATCTCCGAGCTATATATACCCATTTATGGAGCAAAAGCATATGAGTCAAAGTATAACACTAGCTACCTAAGATACCTTAGAGATCTCAAGTCCAAGGATACTTGCACAACTAATATGGTGAGATAATTCACTAATATAGTATAAGTATCCATGTGAAATTTCTCATGATAGGTATCCAATGAACTTGTTCTTTTAACAAGCATCCATATTTTAACTTTGATTATCTCAATAATCATAAATAATGAGAATTACTACTTGAACTATTCAAGAAGTATAATATATGCTAGTCTATCTATATTAACAAAGTCCTATCTTGTTAATAATATGACTGAGGATAATTTTGGTATTAACACATTTGTATACAATAGGCATCTCATATCATAAACACTTCATGATTATCTTTGTACCATTTTTATATACTAAGGACTAGATTCAATAATTTAAGTAATATACATGCAAATATTATTACAAAAAAGTACTAATGAATGTATGAATGCCTTATTCTTATTTAGATAGAATATTTTATATATGAATAAAAACCCTATTATATGTGGGTTCTAAAGCATATTACTAATAATCTACAACTTGCAATAGAGCCAGTCACCCATATATCTAAAACCCATAGAATGTATGTGGTGATTGAACTTTTTCTAGGATCGTGCTTTTGTGAGCAGATCTGCTGCATTATCCTCCTTAGGAACTCTTTCAATCTTCACATCATTTCTTGATATAATCTCCCTAATGAGATGGTAGCATATTTGGACATGTTTGGACCTTTAATAAGATCATGGTTCCTTTGTTTGCATAATGGCTCTATTGTTATCACAAAATAGGGATATTAGATCAATAATGTTAGGGACCACTCCTAGTTCTGTGATGAACTTATTAATCTATATAGCTTTCTTTGTCACCTCAGAAGCTGCAATGTACTCAGCCTCCGTTGTCTAGTTTGCAGTCATCTCCTATTTGGAACTTTTCCATCTAACTGCTCATCCACACATCAAAAATACAAAACCTTGCTACAATCATCTTTGTTAGGTTAAAAGTTGGCATCTTTATACCCACTTACTTGTAAATCACCACCTCCATACACTATGAACATCTCCTTAGTTCTTCTTAAGTACTTAAGGATGTTCTTGACTTTCATCCAATGTTCCTCCCCAAAATTTGATTAGAATCTACTTCTGACACTCAAACCATATGAAACATCTAGATGCATACACAACATAGCATATATGATTGATCCTATTATAGATGCATATAAGATCCTTTTTATACTTTCTCATTACTCTTATGTCTAAGGATATATGCACTTAGAAAGGTTTTTCTCATACACCATAGGAATAAATCCTTTCTTAGATAGATCCACACTGAACTTCTATAGTACCTTGTCTATATATGTTGATTGTGAAAGGCCTAGCATCCTATTCGATCTATCTCTATAGATCCTTACTTTTAAAATGTAAGATGCTTCTCTAAGGTTTTTCATGGAGAATTATATGGATAAATAAATCTTAACTGATTAAAGGATGGAAATATTATTTCCCATTATTAGTATGTCATCCACATATAGAACAAGGAAAATTACTATAATCCCACTAACCTTCTTGTATACAAAAGGTTCATCTTATTTTGTGGGAAACCAAAATCTTTTATTATCTCATTGAATTTGAATTTGATATTTTAACTCCTATATGCTTGCTTCTATCTATAAATGGATCTTTGAAGCTTGCATACCTTTTTCCCATCTTTGGATGTAAATCCCTCAAGTTGTGTCATGTACAAATCCTTAGTTAGATTTCCATTAAGTTATCTTCACATCCATATGCCATATCTTATAATTATAATAAGCAGCAATGGTAAGAAGTATTCTTATAGAATTAAGCATCGCCACAGGGGAAAAGGTTTCATAAAAGTAAATTCCTTCTCTTTGACGATATCCTTTAGCCATAAGACAAGCTTTATAGGTAACCACATTACCTTTCATGTCAGTGTTCTTCCTAAAGATCCATTTGGAACCTATGGGTTTTATCCCTTTAGGTGGATCAACCAAAGCCCATACTTTGTTGTCATACATGGACTTAATTTCAGACTTCATGAGCTTAAGCAATGAATCAGATTCAAAACTATTTAGAACTTTCTCATCGCTAGTAGGCATGCTATCCTCCACCATAGTTACATTTTTGTCCTTATTTATGAGAAATCTACATATCTCTAGGACTGAACGAACTCTAGCAGATCTTCTAAGAGCTTGTACACTAGTAGGTTGAACTATTATCTCATCTTTATGAGTTATAATCTTAGTTTCAATAGGTTTATCAGTTTTTTATTTATGGATCTTGAGTTTTTTCAAGTTCAACTCTACTTCCACTATCTTCTCTTTAGAGAAACTCTTTCTCTAAAAAGATGGCATGCCTTAAAATAAACACCTTTTGGTCTAAGATATGATATAAGTAAAATCTAAGTGATTCTTTTGGACAACACATAAATAAACATTTGTTAGACTTAGCTTTTAACTTGTATGACATTGTCCTCTTAACATAAGTAGGACAACCCCATACTTTCATATGATAGAGTATAGGTTTTTTGTTATTCCACATCTCATACGGAGTAACATCAACCGATTTCAACGGAACCCTATTTAAACATAAACAGTTGTTTCTAGTGCATATCTCCAAAAGTATTTGGGCAAGTCCACAAAACTCATTATTGATTGAACCATATCTAATAGTGTTCAATTTCTCTTTTCAAATACACCATTATGTTATGGTGTATATAAAGGAGTCCAATGAGATAATATCCCATTATCTCTTAACTTACTTTGAAACTCTTAGCTTAAGTATTCTTTACTTTAACTTGATCTTAGTGTCTTAATACTTTTGTCAAGTTATTTCTATACTTCATTTCTTAATTCTTTAAACTTTTCAACGGCTTTAAATTTAAACTTCATTACATAAATATAACAATATCTCGAATAGTCATTTACGAAAGTTATGAAGTATAGATAACCTTCTCTAACATGCATTGACATTAGACCACATACATTTGAATGTATAAGTTTCAATGTTTCATGAGCCTGTATACCCTTTCCACTAAAGGGTACTTTAGTTATTTTGCCCAATAAACAAGGTCCACCCTTTTCAAATGACTAATAGTTAATAGAACCTAGCTCATCGGATCTATGTAACTTAGTCATGTGATTCTTGTTTATATGACCTAAATGACAATGCCATAAATAAAAAGTTTTTAAGTTATCTTTCTTAGCTCTTTTAGTATTTTTGTTATGTATTTCTTTTCTAAAATCAAGACTAAATATTCCATTATTAATAGAACCTGAATAGTAGAATAAATTATTCTTAAAAATAGAACAACCTCTATTCGTTTTTAATGAAATATCAAAACCATGTTCCAAAAGACATGAAATAGAAATAATGTTTCTAGCTAATGCTGGAACATTATAACAATTATCTAGCTCCAATATCAGCCCACTCAATAAAGATAATTGATAGATCCCAACTGCTAATGCAATAACTTTTTGACCAATTGCTGACTATAGATCCATCTCTCCTTTTCCAACCTTTTTACTGCTCCTTAGGCCCTACATATCATTACATAAATGAGATCCACATCCGGTATCTAATACCTAAGATTGCCTAAAAGTAATAAAATATGTATTTATTTCTATAACATAAATACCAGGATTTGAAGCTTCGACTTGCTTTTTCTTCTTAAGAGACTCTAGGTAGACCTTGCAATTTTGCTTCCAATGGCCCACTTTACCTCAATAGAAGCATGTCAATTTAGAGCCCATATCCTTTTTGGTAGCCATTTTCTTAGATATTCCACCATGGGCTTTGGTTGCCTTCTTCTTTTACTTCTTATCCTTTTTCTTTTTAGAGTAAGCAGAAGAGATAACCATGACTAATTTTGGACCCTTCTGAAGAGATCCATTAGCAATCTTGAGCATGGTAATAAGCTTAAAGATAGTAACCATGATCTTGTTCATATTGAAGTTGAGCACAAAAGGTAAAAAATTAGGTGCCAATGAATACAAGATCAGGTCTATATATAGGTCATTATCCATAACATAGGCTGGCATACCATGATGTTCAATGTACCCATACATATCCAATGCATGGGAAACTACAAAAGTGCCCTATACCATTTTACAACTAAAGAGAGCTTGAGCAATCATATATTGCTCAATTATAGCTTGAAAAGCATAGAGTTCCTCTAAATGCAATATGATAGTTCTTGCATCCATCTTCTCATACTGCTTCTACAGCTTAGGAGATATAACACCTAGCATCACACATTTTGTTGCCTTACTATCGTCCATATACTTTTGATAAATTCCCTTGGTCTCATCACTAGCATCATCAGATGGAAGCCATGGTGGATCTTTATCCAAGATACAGTGGATCTTTTTGGCTCTAATAATAATTCTTACTTGCCTAATCCAGTCTGAGTAGTTGGTCCCCACCAACTTGTTATTCGCAATTAAGCAAAGGTTGATATATATAGTGCTCATGATACAGTAACCTAGATGTGAAGAATTAAACATGTTAGAGTATGTCCATGTATATGAATGCATTAATAAGGTCTTTTATTTATTCATTTTACTCTAACTATTTTTTTGCAAACCAATAGCCTTTACTATTGATTTAAGAAAAGCCGGTGGTTTTCCTAATGGGTTAATATCTAATCTTTAGTTAGAAACTTGACCTTGAGTTTGCTCATATACTAATTGCATCTTTATACAAATATTTAATCATTAGGCATAAACTCTTAATATATGCATATACTAATATTTAAAACCTAATCTTTCCTCTAGGTCTATTAGCCTTGAGTTTGCTCAACAAACTAGTGGGCTAGTTAAGATGACCCATTAATATGATTTGAAGATATTCGATATAATATGGGGTTGAGTTTGCTCATCAACCTAATACTATAAAGAACTTTAGTTTCCTTTTATTAACGGAAGGCTATATGTTTTAATATTAAATGAGGGGTTTGTTCCTTTTAAGTCTCATCATTCATGGTTAGCATGCATTGGCATACGCATGTATATACATTAATCTTATTAATCATGAACATTTAACTCTTAAATACATGAGTGAGTTATGGATTTTCTACTTTGGTTTCCTCGAGCCAATAAGGAAATTGGGTCAAAACCTTAGGTAAAATGCATGAATTATAAAACCAAAAGAAAATAAGAATATTACGAAATATTTTTTCCACTTGGATCCACCATTTGGCTTATCTTGCTCTCGTGGTCTTGATTTTCTTCTTTCTTATTCTAATCCTATGTAATCTAATTACATAACTAAAAAGAACTTTACAAGATAAATAGGCATATGCTCAATCACATTAGCCATATGTGCAAAACTAACTTAACATGCCATGACATACATACTATCATACATCTAATGCATAAATGAAAAATACATTCTATTTAGTGTAATTAATGTATGTTTTAACTCCTTGAAACCTTGTTCTTTGTATGTGCCATATCTTAACTCATAAATATGTTAATTTAATTAAGATAATCACATTATCCTAAATAGAGCCATATTAGGAAACTTTTCCATTTTAGAAACTATTTCAAATTTGGAAACTTTTTTACTACTTCAAAAACTAGTTTCCTAAAAATGCTATTAGGCTTGTTTTTTTTCCAATTATTAATCACATTATTAATTAATTACCAAATTTAATTATTTAATCTCATTAATTAATTAAATAATTTAAAATTCCAGAAATTAATAAATTTTAAATCAATTTCAAATTAAAAAGTCAAATGGCCAAAAACTAGGTCAAATATGGTACCCTTTTATGGGCTATTCGGCCTATTTAGCTAATCTAATGGGCCAAACGAGTTTTGACCCATTTCAAACCTTAAAAAATTTAATTAAACCTATAAATAATCAATATTATGAATTCAAGTCAGCTAATTGTGCAAACAAACTCATTGCTAACTTAAAACATAAATTGACATTTACTGTATTCGGCTCGGCATCCTGAATTTTAGCTAAATGAATCAAATTCGTTAAGCATTAGATTTAACGACTTTAAATTATAAAAATATAAAAATATATCAAAATAATGTGTCCTAATTTTTAGATCTGAAACAAGTTAGATTAGGCCTAAAAATATATAAACCTAATTCAGGATACCTAGAAAACCCTAGGTAGCCGAATTGAGCTAGTAAAAAATTAACTCCAATTAAATCAATTTTTAATTTTAATTTTAATTTTTGAAAAATAATAAGTTAAAGTATGTTTTTCAAAATACGTGAAATTAATTTTTCATGAAAAATTAAAATGCCATAAAATATATTTAGGGCCTAAATTCTCTCTTAATGGAGTAAAACCCTTGAGTGGCCTCAAGGACCTCTTTTCGAAGTTCTACTTGCATTTTCATGGCATATAACTTATAATAAATCCATACATTGAACAATATATGATATATTACATACTTTTAATAATTAAGAATATGAACTTTATATGGCATATACAATCAATAAATAAAAATCACACTAATAACACTAAAAGAAACATAATTGAATAAACATTCAATTCTTCTAGCATAGCTTTGGCTCTGATACCATTATTAGTTTATTATCACTTTACATCACATGTAAAGGGTAGAATTTAATTTTTTTTTAAACCAAAATTCATGATCTAGTCAAAAGAATTGAGTTTTCTAACTAAAGTTTAGAACTTTACCATAGGTGTTTGTTGAATAGTTGTTAAATGTTGCACCGAATTATCATAAACCACCAGTGTCCTTATTTTGAGGCACATCCAAGGTATACACACTAAAATTAAAGTCTAACAACCTTTTCAAAGTGCAACAATGGCCAAAATTTGCTAAGGCACTAGTAAAGCTAATTCGACTTAAAGAGAAAGCGAAAAAAGGCTAGGGTTTAGTGGTTAGAAGAGTTCTAATTTTATTTTCTCTTTTTTCTTACCCTAATTATGACTTTGAGATGTAATTATATATGTCATGGGTCATATTATGGTTATTTTATAATATCTGTATCTCCTAATTGAGTTTGGACCAATTGGATTGGCTTAAGTGACACTCATAGGCCTAATAGTCTAATTTTGAATATAGGGCCTAAATAAATTGGCACTACGAATTTGAATGGGATCCAAACCCATTAAAACTTTATATACATCCTTATAACATATTAATGAAATCCAATATTAATTATTAGCAGCATCTAATGCCAAATGTGCTCCAAAGAAAATTCTTTAGCTTATAAAAGCCCTATTGCATATATTAGGCCTTATGGGCCTTTTTCATGCAATAGACTTTTTCTCTTTTTATCAAACCCTTACTTTTATATTTCCAACTTATCAAATAAGTTTCCATGACATCCCTATTGCATATTGCTTTTACCTCAGACTTTAATTCTTTTATGTATGAGACCCTTTGGATTCCCTATGCATGTTGGCAGTACAATATGTAACAAAGAGTTTTTGTCGAATTGGGACTCTAAGTGTTCTAAACAACTTGGAAATCTAAGAGTTCTAATAAAATTCAGTCTCTAATAGTTCTTATCAAAATAAGACTTTAAGAATCCTAGTTGAACTATACTTCTCAAAGTTTTAATCGAACTATGACTCTGAGAGTTCTAGTCGAATAGTGACTCTTATTATTTAAAATTTTTTAAACCTTAATATTAATTCTCAATTGATATTTTCCATAAATTATTTTATAAGTCATAAGAGGCTTTTATTCAATCATCATGACTATCGAAATGATAGGAATTAAGTGGTTTCCACCTTTACCCATCCATATTAAGTCCCATATAATTACTCCTTTCACCATTATTTTAATCTCATTCATGAATTGAATATGGACATGCATTAATTCATTCATAAACTTATTGTATTCTCATACTTTTATATTTATTTCCAAAATGTCTTTATGAATCTCATTGACCTTGCATTTCACCTTGGCCAATGTTTTATGAATAAAGATGTATCGAAATACTTGAGATAGAACTCCTCATTATAACTGAGATGGGAAATCCTTTATTGGTCGCTCAACTAACTCCAAATAGTTTATGTTATACCTAAGCTCTAAGCTATATATACCCCTTCATAGAGTAAAAACATAGGAGTTAAAGTATAACACTTGCTTTCTAAGATACCTTAGTGATCTCAAGTCCAAGGATACTTGCACAATCGATATGATGAGATAATTCACTGATATAGTATAAGTATCCATGTGAAATTTCTCATGATAGGTCTTTAATGAACTTGTTCTTCTAACAAGCATCCATATGTTGACTTTGATTATCTCAATAATCACAGATAATAAGAACTACTACCTAAACTATTCAAGAAGTATAACATATGCTAATCTATCCATATTAACAAAGTCCTATCTTGTTAATACTATGACTAGGGATAATTTAGGTATTAACACATTTGCATACAATAGATATCTCATATCATAAACTCTTTATGATTTTGTACTGTGTTTATATACCAAGGACTACATTAACAGTTTAAGTCATATACAAGCAAATGTTTTTGTACAAAAGTACTAAAGAATTTATGAATGCCTTATTATTATTCAAATAGAATTTTTTATACATGGATAAAAACCTTATTACATATATGCTATAGGGTATATCACTAACAGTTCTATAGGAGAATTTTAGGTTAGAAGGATATTTAATGAAATCATGCTTGGTTTGAGTAAGATGCATTATAAATTGTTTTAACGAAGTATTCTATAAAAAGTTAGAAATTTCAATCAAACCGACTAGATTAGGGCCCAATCTAGTTCGGTAGTATGCAGTCTACCTATCCAGAATACAAGTAACTTAACTAGATTGGTTATCAATTTAGTCGGATGCTATACATTTTACTTATCCAGAATGCATGTAACTTGACTAGATTGGTTGTTAATCCAATCGGGTCACTTATGCATTCTTGATACGGAATGGAGGTCACCAAATTGAATTGAATTTCATTCTAGTCAGGTACCTTGTTCAATATATCTATCTAGTTGAGTTAATTTTAATCCAGGTGGGTCACTTAAATAATTTAGTCCAGAAAGGGTATCACCGAATTGAATTGAACCTTAATCCAGTCAAGTATCCTTTATTTTATTGATGTCATACAATATAACATAGCTATTTTGACTATTTATGTCTTAGTTTGTTAGTTTTATACATATTTTTTTAATTTTGTTATGTTGTGCTTTACTTTTGTTTTTTTATTTTTTGTTTTGGTAGGTTCTTTTCATCCAATTGAGTGATTTGAAGTGCAATTAGGGTTTAGGATTAAAGAATTGAAGGAAAAACATAAAGAAAGGAGTAAAGCCTGTGTCGACTCGCGCCCCTATGTGCCGACTCATGCTTTGTTGTGCTTTTTCATTAAAAAATAAAATATGTGCCAACTCATTCCTCTTGTGCTGACTCCTTATAAAGCTAGCTTGTGTGGACTCACCTAACTCAACACCAGTGTGTCGAGTCTTCACCAATGCCAAGCAACATAACCGTTCAAACACCCCTTCATATTTATCTTTCTTTCTAAAAAGGCATCAATTGGGACACCTTGAGGCCTATAAATATATGAAATTAACCATATTTTGGGTATATAACAACTACCAATTCAATTCAAAAAGATTATGAGGAAGAAGTATACACAAAGGAAGTGAAAAGATTCAAATAGGGCATTCAACATTTAAGTATTTTTCTAAAGAAGCATTGAGGAGTCATCAACCATTTTCTTCTATTTTTCTTTAGATTATTTGCTTGATGCTAATTCTCTTCTTTGTATTTTTTTTACTTTAAACACAATGTATTTAGGCTAAATTTGTTAATTAAAATTGTAAGTGTGAATTGATCTTTTATAACAATATTTTATTTAATGTATGAATTATTTAAGTTCATTTGGGTGTTAAAGGTGTTACGTATGCTTTATCACCACATATAACTTGTTAATCAATTTGTTCATAATGACAATTAGGGTATGTTGGTGGAAAAGCAATTTAATTTACTTAAAGGATAGGAATCACTTGGAGACAAGGGTTTAACTTTGAGGGGTAAGAGAATAGGCATAGAAATTCATGGTTTTCAGCTATCTCAATAATGAATT
Source organism: Excoecaria agallocha (assembly GCA_037975025.1). NCBI lineage: Eukaryota > Viridiplantae > Streptophyta > Magnoliopsida > Malpighiales > Euphorbiaceae > Excoecaria > Excoecaria agallocha. The sequence continues at coordinate 4,274,082 of CM075823.1, read as the reverse complement.
GAGAGTGCTTGTGGACTCTAGATGGGAATACCCTTATTTGACAATGAGAATTGTACTTACAGAGAGTAGATGATATTCTCCAATTATTTGCATGCATATGTGTTAATTGATGAATCTCTTAATCATTCAGCTCATTCTTGTAGTTCTAATAACATTGTTGATTTGTATTGTTTCATTAGAAGTTTAAGTCTAGTTTTTTAGAGTTTGACAATCTTAGGATTTTAGTATAACCATCCTTATCATATCATAATTGCCTATCCATCTAAGTATCTACTTGATTAATATAAAGTAACTCTAAGATTTGTTGAATTATTTTCGAAAATATGTAAACACACTATAACCTTACAATAGTGATTTAAAATGCATGTTTAATTTGTATTCTTGACCATAAATTTCCATTAAAGTATGTTGAGAATATATAAATTGTAATACCTAATGGTCAAACTTTGGTTCGAACATCAGTATACCACAATTGCTAGTATTTTAGGTCCATTTGTATTATTTAAATGAGCTATTAATTGTCTGTTACTTAAAACCCATTTGATATACATAAGATTATAACTATTAAATTGTAATGTCTTAGATTGTTACTATTCATTTGGTAAAATTTTAGGTAGCATGGTAGCTACAAAATTATGCTGACCCACCTACAAATTTTAAGCAAAACACTCCAAAATAATCCATTACACAATCCCCACAATTTCTCTAATCCATAAATTCCAATTTAACCACAAATTATCACATATATCAACCAACATAAAGCATACCATAACACAATCATTATACATCTTTATAGCAACACATAAATATAATTTATTATTAAAATTATATCTTTTACCTAATTAATTAGTCTATTACAAGCCTAAAATAACTATAACATATTATGCTTCATCTTTTCTTTGTATATCATATGCATGCCATACACTACCTTCTTCGCCATCATCTATAATCAGTTACCTGTTTCTTGCACGCAGTCAAATAAAACAACGTGCTAAGCAACTTTATTGCCTAATGGTGGATAAACTACACAAAATTTCATCGTATATAAAAATAGTTTAATCATCATTATCTATTTTCTTCCTATTACTTAATACTATATTTTATTTTAAAATTTCCTTTTTGATTCCTTAAATTACTGTTTAATCCTTATTATTACTTATTTCTATCTTTTAATCACTTATTCCACAGTTTAGGTAAAAATTCTATTTTAGTCCCTAAATTTTTATTTTATCATATTTCTCATTAATTGCTACACCAATTTTACTTTTTTGTTCTTTTTACACCATTTATTACATTTTCACCCTTTAATTTATATTTTAGTCATTATGATTTCTTCACACAATGGCAAATTACCATTTGGTCTTTATTAACTTTATTTTTATACATTTTCATTCTTTTTACCATTTTAGCCCTTTTAACTATATTTTTAGAGTTAATTTATATTTTTGCCCTTTTCTAATTTATTCACATGATTACCACTACTAATAAATTAACTACATTTTTCATATTACTTATGGTTCATTTACATATTTAGTATTTTTTTCACTTATTTACTCTTTTAGTCCTTTTTTTTTCTCACTTAGTTACATATTTGCCTTTATTAGTAACCAATGGAAACCCTAAAATTGGACATGCAAAATGAGGACTCCAATGGTCCAAAATATACTGGATTGACCATACGAATCACATGAAGTGATTAATACCTCAACTAATATAACTAGTATACATATCATAAGTAGGGAGATTGGTGGTGGTCTATGATCAAAATTCAACTCATCATTCTATTGCGGTATATATCCCTATGGCTAGCCATTATATCCTAAGATACTTGTTTGACAACTATATACTTAGGGTAAATGAGTTTTCTTTCTTATATTATGTTTTATTGAGATTTTCTATAAATGTCACATTATGTAACATATCTATATGGTATATTTCACATCTATTATGTCTAAAGTCCATGTATTCAAAATATACACATAAATTATCGTCAATATAAAATTAAAACATATCATTTTCTCACAATATACCATTTGGACATCATGATATACTAGTCATACATTATGTTTTTTCATGTGTTCTCATTCCTTTTATATTCATTTGATCATTTTATGCTTCCATATGTTTATACATATGCAAATTTAATTAGTATATAAGCATATACTCTTCGACCAATATAGCATTCAAACATCATTTGTTATTTCATTACTCATACTATGTTTAATTAATGTTCTAATGGTCATTCCATACTGTTTGTTCAATTTAACATACAAATATTAACTTGTATTCCATAGTATACAATTCGGCCACCTATGTATTCAAGGTATATTGATTTGTTGTCATACTAATCTTTATTTATTTCATGTTAATTAACTAATTTACTAATTAATATAAAGTTATCTCAACATTTTAAACATATTTTTAGAGTTATATAATTTAAATTTATGTAATATTTAAAGGCAACTTAATGAAATTAAATGTAATTTATATGCACTAACCTAAAATATGTTTGAAGCTCATTTCTCTTTTTTTTATTGCCTTTTCCCTTTAGTTCTTTTCTCCTTCTTATTCTTCACCTTATGGCTGAATTCATCAAGGATAAAATCATCAATTTTTTATCTTTAATTGTAATATATAAATACTTAAAATCATCTATTCTACCAATTCCTTACAATTTTCTACCAAAATACCTTAATTCTAATTATTTAGTAATTTTTTTAAACTTGAAATTATTTAATTTTCTCTAATCAAAACACCACTTATACTTATTTTAAGGTAGAAAATAGGATGCAGATAAGATTCTAAATGAAATTTTGGAGAGAAATAGTGTAGGAGAAAGCTTGGGAACAATTTTAGTTATACAGGAATCATAGAGAAATAAGAATTTAGGTGGAAGAAAAAGAGAGGAGAATGGATTTCTTGAGAGAAATCTGCCCCTCTCTAGCTCTTTTATACCTCCCCTAAATAAAAAGGTAAAACTAGCTTTGACCACTTATTAAATGTGTTATCCATATTAAACCACTTGTCACTATTTCATTAGCTATATGTTTTAAATGTTAAATCGGCTCTAAAATTAGTCTAAAAAATTTAAAAATATTAATTAAGGTGTATTCAAAATTTTAAGCCAATTTCAGTTTGTTTTGATACATTTTGAAGCATGAAGGAAAAATTATTAATTCGAAACCCTAATTTTTTAAAGTTTGCCAAAAATTTATTTTTCACATACAAAAATTCATTGGGACTAGTTTTAATAGTTTCATGCCATCAAAAAAATTTTTTAAAGTAAAAAAAATTTTTCTAAGTCGATCAAAGTTGGTTAACACTTTTACTATCTGAGCATTTTTTCACTATGTCTTTTCAGAACTTATTTGATCTCAAATTGACCGTAAATTATTTCACTAGACTTATAATAAATTGTAATTTCTAGTGCTGAAGAGAAATTTCAATAGGTCCTAGTGGCTCCAGATGGCACTATTTAAAATGGTGTCTCCAAATATCACTAATCATAACTCAAAAAGTACTATCCATACAAATCAAAATTTTTAATGCATCACATTTCTCCCTTGCTAATTAAAATTTCATTTTTGAAATTTACCTAGAGTAAACAAATGAGGGTATTGCTATCCTATAATCTCCTTTGGCTCTCAAGTTGCTTTCATCAACATTGTGGCTAGTCTAGAGAACATAAACTAATGGAATTTGCTTATTCATTAACTATTGTACTTCTTTTGCAAGAATTATTATCGATTCTTCATCATATGATAGATCTAGTTAGAGTTGGATTTCTTCTGGCATAATGATATGCGATGGATCTAATATGTGTCATCTAAGCATCCATTTATGGAACATTTATGAATTCTTTCCAATTCTGATGGTAGATTCAATCTATTTCCTAACACATTGCAGTACCTCATATGGACCTATGAATCTAAGGCTAAGCTTGCCTTTCTTCCTAAATCTCTTGATATTCTTCCATGGAAAAAGTTTTAGAAATAGCTTGTCACCTATGTTGAATTTTATATCTTTTCTTTTCATATTAGCATAGGATTTTTCCTATCTACTATTTCCTTTAAGTTATCCTTAATCAACCTAACTTTCTCCTCTATTTCTTTGATTAAATATAGTCCTTCTAACTTGTTTTCACTGAGCTTTGTCCAACATAGTGGGGTCCTACACTTCCTTCTCTACAATGCTTTGTATGGTGCTATTTTAATACCGAACTAGTAATTATTATTGTATGAAAATTTTGACAATGAAAGGTATCTTTCCTAAATCTTACCAAATTTAAGTATACAACATTGCAACATGTGCTTTAATATCTATATGACTCATTCAGATTGCCCATGTATATGTGGGTGGAAGGTAGTACTGAAATGTAGTTGGGTACCTAATGCTTTCTGAAGTTTTTTCCAAAATCTAGCCATGAATCAGGATCCTTATCCAATATAATGTAGGAAGGAACTCCATGGAATCTCATCACTTCATTGATGTAGATTTTTGGTAGTTTTATTGGTGAAAAATTAGATCTTACTAGTATTAAATAGGCAAACTTCATCAATGTATCAACTATCACCCATATGGAATCATGTTATTTCCTAGTAAGAAGTAGTCTAGACATAAATTCCATAATGATTCTATCCCACTTTCATTTCAGTATAGTGATGGGTTGTAATAGGCCAAAAAGTAATTGATGTTTTGCTTTTGCTTATTGGCATGTCAAGCACTTAGTCACAAAATTAGTTACCTCTATTTTCATTCTATGCCACAAATATATAGGTTGTCTTCAAATTCAGATACATCTTATTACTACCTGGATTTATTGCATAGCTGTTGTTATGTGTTTCTATCAAGATATTTATCTTTAACTATACATCGTCTGTTATATAGATTCTCCCTTTATAGTATAAACAATCATCACTACCAATGGAGAAATCACTATCTTTTCCTTTGAGTATTTGAGTAATGATAGAAGCCAATCGATCATCTTGCCTCTAGGTAGCCTTTATTTGCTGTAACAAGTCAAGTTTAAGTTGCATTTTAGCTATAGGTGCTCCATCTTGAGCCATAGTCAACTTCAAATTCATAGCCTTTAGGGCTACTAGATGTTTCCTTCTAAGTGCATTAAGAACCACATTTTCCTTACTAGGGTGGTAATCAATTAAGCAATCATAATCTTTGATAAGTTATAACCACCATCATTCTTTTAAGTTAAGCTCCTTCTATGTAGGCAAGTATTTCAAACTCTTATGGTCAGTGTATATGTAGGAATTTTTACCATATAGGTATTGCCCATAAATCTTTAATGCCAACACAATTGCTCCTAATTCCAAATCACATGTGAGATAGTTTCTTTCATGGGTCTTAAGTTGTTTGGAATCATATGTTATTACATTGCCTTCTTACATTAATACATAAGCTAACCCATTTCTAGAAGTGTCACTACAAATGATAAAGTCTTTTCTCAAGGTGGGCTATGTGAGAATAAAAGCTTTTGTCAACATGCTTTTCATCCTTTTAAAGCTTTCTTAGCACTTATCTGACCATTCAAACTTAACATTTTTCTATAACAATTTGGTAAGTAGTGAAGCTATAAATGAAAATCCATTAACAAATCAACTATAATATCCAGTCAATTCAAAGAAGTTTCTGACTTCAATAATGTTCTTAGGTATTTTCCATTTTAAAATCGCTTTAATCAATTTATAATCAATCTTAATTCCTTTTTGTGGATTCCATGTTACTAAGGAAACCAACTTCTTTAAGCCAAATATCACATTTGCTGAATTTTGCAAATATATATATATATATATATATATATATTGTGAGGCCTCTAACATGACCCTAATTGAAATTGAATGTTTTGAGTAGGATTTTATTTGAATAAGATTAAATTAAAATGAAAATTTCATATAAAGTATGGGACAAGTGATAAATTATTTTGTTATTATATTAATTGCATAAAAATAAAATTTAATGTTATAGTTTAATATTAATCGAGGGTATAATAGGAGTATAAAGTTTTAATTTGGGGTAAATTTTATAATTATGGCATTTTAGGGGTCAATTATGAATAGAAGAATAATTGAGAGGTTAATTTAAAAGAAGGAATAAATGGAAAGATTGATTTAAGAGAAGGAATAAATGTATAGGTCAATTAGTAACATGCACAAAAAAAGAGGTAAAAGTGTGACATGCAAGTTTTTAAGGGACCAAAAAGGGGATTTTCCCTTGTTATTATAAAAGCCAATCTTGTGAAGAGAGATGGTGTATGGGATGAAAGTTTTGAGTGAAGTTACAAAAATTATTCTTCTCTCTTTTGTGTTTATGGTTAATTCCTCTAAGAAACCTTTGAAGAAATTATTGCATGTTGCTTAATCAAGATCATTAGTGTAAAATTATAAGGTAAATATTCTAACTTAATAATTAATCTCTTTTTTTCATCCTCTTCTTTTTTTTTCTTCTTCTTCTTCTTCTTTGAATGATTGTGGATTTAGTTGAATGTGGGAGTTGATGTTGAAATTGAATGAATGAATTGTTGATTAAGGAGAAGAAGGAGTTAGGAGCAAAGGAAAAAGAAAAGCTCAAGAGTGAGGCTAGAGAGTGATTTCGCCCAAGGTATGGGATTAGGGTCTTCTTAATTTCTTGTGGATAATTTTTGATATAACATGTTGTGATTGATTGAAATTTTTGGATTAAAGAAAAAGAGAACTAGTTTGTGAAGTGTTGTTTGAGGAAATTACGTGAAACCACTTAACCTAGTGACAGAAATTTTAGCATAAATTAAAATAGAAATATTTAATTATAACCATTGAAATTTCTAAAGTTATACAAGACATATACCTACAAGATTGTAGAAGGAATTTAGCCTTAATTCTGTCTTTAAATAATTTTTATGATTCATTGAATGTTAGGTGAAATGTTAATTCCAGTTCTAGAATAGTTTGTGGTAAAATTGTGATATTTGTGTGTACAATGATCCGAATGACATGAAGTTATTTCCTACGAAAAATAGACTTCAAAACCTACAATTTCTATGAAGGAATCAAAGTCTAATAACACCTATAAGATTTCCTAACCTTGACTTGAATACCGGAATTTTGTGTTGCCTACCTTAATGAACAATCTTTAGTAAATTCCATTTATTTTGAGTGCTAGAAATGATATTGCAAAGATACTTGATGTTTTAAAAACTACAAACATAAAGGAATAAAGTTTTAAAAGACCATTTTTGCTGAAAAGGCCGTTTGGGAGGTCTAAAATGATGTGCAATATGCTTTAGAAAAACTATCTACAGAATTTTTATAAGGCCTTTCTAGGAGGCGCGGCCGAGACCATTTTGTCTCAGCCGTGTGCACCTTCTGATCTCAATTACAACTATTAGACTTGGTTGGGACCAATTGGTCTCAGCCGTGGGCCTTTTCTTTTATAGTTATATATGATTTTTAGCCTCATCAAATATCAACACTTACCCTAACATTTTGAAACTTATCTAAAGCATGTTAAAACATATAATTAAACTTAAAATATGGCATTAATATGTGAGTTTAGAACATTTTAAAAATAAATATGAGAGTATTATGTAATAACAAAACATGAAATTAATATAATGACTTATAGAAACAAAGTTATAAAGATATGTTGTCACCATATATTGGAATCCTCATTGAAGTGTATGAATATGTGAAAGTATTAAGTTATGAAATTATCATTGATCCTATATGTATGATAACATGATTGTGATATAATATGTTGCCTAAAGATAGCATGTTCAGGTATAAGTTTATGATGAGAGGTATGTTCAGTTATCGGTACTCGAATTTCTACATGAATACTTGAATGCATGTTTATACACTAGAGAATTGTGTATTATAATATGATTAATGCATTGGCAAGGTGTATGATATAAGTGCAAGCATGATGTTTTAAATGAACATGAAAAACTATATTGCTTGCTACTAGAGTTCCACTGTGGATAGATAGGTGCCTATAGGGATATTATAGCTGCCACCATCGACCTTTTAGGTCTAAAGTACAGTTGATCCAATTGGATCATTCACAGCCCCTTTTAGGTTGCTTGTTGACCCTGTTTAGGTTCTTGACCAATCCAACGTATAGTTAAACCTGTTTGGGTTCATAATTTTGATATCTTCGGATATCCACCATTTGATACTCTCGGGTATCCACCGATCCCGTTATCCACTCTTAGAACTTAAGCAGGCTAAAGTAAATCACTATTGTTTCACAGTTAATCACATTATGATTTATGCATTTGATATATGGATTATCATGTTTAAAAGTGGTTCCTAAAGCATGTATTGGTATCTATTTACATTATGTATAGATCTCTTTATGAATTATTTAGATTCAAGTATGTTGAATTAATTGAAGGGTTACCTTGTTGTTTAAGATATTGTGCTTTATTTTATACTTATTCCTAATATGTAAATTTTATTATTTTCAATTGTTTTTGTATATCATATATTTCTGAAAACCACTATGAGTGGTTGTCTTTCATGTTTAGTATCCCTACTAAGCTATATAGCTTCGCACGGGTTATTTTGATCCGTGTGGGTTTTGGTAGTCAAGGCTTTTGCATAGGAACGTTCTCTGCATCAGGACAGGCCACACCAGTCTATAGAAGTTGATGTAGGAATTTTGATAAATTTTGTATAGTTCCTTACATGTTTAATATGTATAAATTTTTTAATATATATGTATGTCACATAGAGGTTAAGGTTGTAATAAGCTCATAGCGAGAATGCTAGTATATGCATGCATCTAGAAGCTAGAATGACTTTATTCAAATGTGCTGGAATGCTGAATGCTTTGCTTGATAGTGAAATGACTAAGATAGCTGAATCTAGTAATATTAAGATAATGGGCTACATAATGAGTCACTATGCTTATTCAAAATGAAATATATATGAATGATGTAAGAAGCTTAATTAGAATACAAGTTTATGATTAAATGGATCAGGTGATATGAATGCATGTAGATGTTAATTGTGTTAATTGCTTAATATAACATGTTTTAATTAGATTGCATTATTTATAATAGAGTTGTTAGTTTAGGATGTTTCAATTTGGTATTAGAGCCTAGGTTTAGCCTTTTCTATTAAATTTGAGTATAGGATCTTATTATATGAGATATTGTTGTATTGGCCTAATGTAGAAGTTCCTATTTTCTTATAAATTAAAGATGGAGAATTCCTCTAGGGATACTATAAAATAATCGGCTGAAAGTAATTTGCCGGTTAGATCAAATCCTCTTAATCTAGTGACTTCATCATTACATTGAAATCAAATTCCTACTGCGGTTCCTAGAGAGGCCTTGTTGAAAATTTCTTAGGATATGGCCCTGATTTTGCAAAGAATGATTATGCCCAAAGCTCCAATATCTGAAATTAGGAAGCATGAGGCACAAGAATTTATGGGCACTAATTTAAAACAATATGAAGAAGCTGAGTTCTGGTTAGAAAGGCTGGAGAGGATATTTAATGAAATTAACTGCCCTGCAAATCACAAGGTATCTTGTGCTATGTCCTTACTTCAAGGCATGGCTTATGATTGGTGAAAGATGATATTAAGACAATCTTAGTTACCTAACCCACTTACTTGGGAATTCTTTGAGGAGGAGTTCAGGAAAAAATATGTTACCGAGGCTTACAAGGAAGAGAAATTAAAGTAGTTTCTGAATCTAAGATAAAAGCTCTATCTGTGGCTGAATATGAAAAAGAATTTAGCCGGTTATACAAGTGTGATCCGAAGGAAATGTTGTTCGGAGTTTTTAAATGCAAACACTTTTAAGATGGGTTGAATGATCGAATCAAAGAAAAACTATTCAGATTTACATCTTTGAATGTGGTGGATTTTAATCAACTAGTTATGACTTCCATAAAAGTTGAAAAGCATGAGATGGCTAAAAGAGAGAGGGAGCACAAAAGAAGTGGTTCTAGGGAAGGATCTTCCATTGTAAAAAGATTTAGAGGAGCACAAGGAGGTCAGCCTACAGAGTCTATTTTTAGTTTTGCTAATAAAGGAAAGAGACAAAAGTCCTCTACCAAGTCTAAATATGAAAATGAAGCTTTAGAAAAATAGAGTGGGGGTTAAGCACCTGAATGTCCACATTGTTCCAGGCACCATTGGTGTAACTGTAGGAAACTAGCTGGAGAATGCTTTAGATGTGGCAGTGCTTATCATTTTATTGAAAATTATCCTTTGAAATGGAATCAAGGTGTTAAGCAACAAGATAGCAAGGGAGCTTCTAATGCACCCCCATCTAGTAGAGGTTAAGGTACAGGAAGGGATGGATCAACTCATTATGGATCTCAGTCACAGAATATGTTAGAAACAATTGATAGACCTTTTGCTCAAATGGTTGTTAGAAGGGCTTATGCAATGAAGGCTCGGGAGGAACAGAATGCTCCAGAAGTTATAGGTGGTACTTTTTCCCTCTATAATTGTGACATACATGCATTTATTGATCCTGGCTCTACTTATTCATATGTTTATACTGGGGTTTTGGGTAGAGATAGGTTTAAAATACAACAGTTACATTATGATGTATGTGTGACTAGTCCATTAGGACGTAGTGTAATTGTTAATAGGGTGTGTAAAGACTGTCCTATAGTAGTTCAAGGGAGAGAGTTTCCAGTAGATTTGAATATATTTCCCTTTAATGAGTTTGATGTAATTCTGGGAATGGATTGGTTATCCAAGCATCATGCAGTGGTAAATTGTGAAATGAAAACAGTAACTTTTAGGGTTGATGAAGGAAAGGAAGTGGAAGTAGAAGGAAATTGTTCTAAGCTACTGACTAATGTTATATCAGCAATGCAAGCTAGGCATTGTCTTAGAAAAGGATGTGAAGCATTTTTAGCTTTAGTCCTTGACTCAAAAAGGGATACAGTGAAGCTTAAGAATATACCGATTGCAAATGAATTTCCTGATGTATTTATTGAGGAATTCCTTGTCTTCCTCCAGAAAGAGATATTGAGTTGTCTATTGATCTGTTACCTAGTACAACCTCGATCTCTAAGGCACCATACATAATGGCTCCATTTGAATTAAAATAGTTAAAGGTTCAATTATAGGAATTGTTAGACAAAGGCTTCATCAGACCCAGTGAGTCACCCTGGGGTGCTCCGATTTTATTTGTTAAGAAGAAGGACGGGTGTATGAGAATGTGTATTGATTATAGACAGTTGAATAAAGTGACAATGAATAATAAATATCCTTTGCCTCAAAATGAGGATTTGTTTGATTAGTTGAGTGGTCCTGGTGTGTTTTCAAAGATAGACTTGCGATAAGGTTATTATCAGCTCAGAGTAAAGGATAGGGATGTTTCTAAAACTGCATTTAGAACCCGATATGGACATTATGAATTTTTAGTTATGCCATTCAGGTTGACTAATGCACTTGCTGCATTCATGGATCTCATGAATAGGGTATCAGACCCTACTTGGATCGATTTATTGTAGTGTTTATTGATGACATATTAATTTACTCCAGAAATGAAGCTGAGCATGCTGAACATCTGAGAATTATATTGCAAACTTTGAAAGAAAATCAGTTGTATGCCAAATTGAGTAAATGTGACTTCTGACTTAAGGAAGTTTCCTTCCTAGGTTATGTTGTATCTGTTGAAGGTGTTAGGGTTGATCCAAATAAAATTGAAGCTATTGTTAATTGGACACCACCCAGGAATGTACATGAAATTAGAAGTTTTCTCAGGTTGGTAGGTTACTATTGTTGTTTTGTGAAGGGTTTTTCTGTCATTGCTTCACCTCTCACTAAGCTGTTAAGGAAGAATATTAAGTTTGAATGGTCTAATCGTTGTCAAGCAAGCTTTGAACGGTTAAAGAAGATGTTGACTGAAGCTCCAGTGTTAACTCAACCTATGTCAGGGAAATAGTATGCAATGTACAGTGATGCTTTTAAGGTTGGTTTGGGTTATGTATTAATGCAAGATGGTAAAGTTGTAGCTTATGCATCTAGATAGTTGAAACCGCATGAGCAAAACTACCCAAGTCATGATCTAAAACTAGCAGCTGTGGTATTTTTTTTAAAGATTTGGAGACACTACTTGTATGGGGAAAAATATAGGATTTATACTGATCATAAAAGCCTCAAGTACTTGCTTACTCAGAAATAACTTAATTTGATGCAGAGAAGATGGTTGGAATTATTCAAAGATAATGATTGTATAGTTGATTACCACCCAGGGAAAGCAAATGTGGTTGCTGATGCCTTGAGTTGTAAGACAATGGCAGTATTGATATTAAAACAGTGCAGATGGAAATTTGCATCGGATAGTGCATTACTAGCACAACTTAAAGTTAGGCCCATGGTTAGGCAGACAGTGATAGATGCTTAAAAGGATGATGAAAAGTTACAACAGATTGTCAAAGCAGTTAATGAAGGAGATCTATCAGATTTCTCAGTGAACGAAGATGGTGGTGTATACTACCATAATAGGTTGTGTATTCCTGATGACAAAAGAAGTGAAAAAGAATATTATTGCTTGAAGCACATAATACTGCATTTACTATACATCCAGGTCGGAACAAGATGTATCAAGAGTTGAAACAGTTTTACTAGTGGCCAAGCATAAAAAAGGATAGTGTTGAATATGTTACTAAATGTCTAACATGTCAACAAGTGAAAGCAGAACATCAGTTTCCTTTAGGTATTTTGAATCCCATTCCGGTTCCACAGTGGAAGTGGGAAGACATTACCATGGATTTTGTTACCGGTTTACCTCTTACTCAAAGAAAATATGATGTTGTTTGGGTAATAGTGGATAAGTTAACAAAAGTAACTCACTTTATACCAATTTGAACAGATTATTCTATGGATAAGCTTGCAAAATTGTATATGAATTAGATTGTATGGTTACATGGTATACCTGTATCTATAATTTCTGATTAAGATCCAAGGTTTACATCTAGATTTTGGCAGAGTCTACAGGAGGCTTTGGGAACATAGCTCAAGTACAATATAGCTTTTCATTATCAAACGAATGGACAATCCGAAAGGGTTATTCAAATTCTAGAAGATATGATAAGGGGATGTGCTTTGGAGTTTTTTGGAAGTTAGGATAAATTTGTGGCCTTAATGGAATTTGCCTATAATAACAGTTATCAAAAGAGTATTCAAATGGCACCATATAAGGCTTTGTATGGCAGGTAATGTAGAACTCAAGTCTGTTAAATGAATTGACTGAATGTAAAATAATTGGTCCTGATCTTGTTAGAGATACAGAGGAAAAAGTTCAGTTTATCAAGCAGAGGCTGAAAGAAGCTAGTGACAAGTAGAAATCATATGCTGACTTGAAAAGAAAAGATATCGAGTATCAAGTGTGTGACAAGGTGTTTTTGAAGGAAAGCTCAGACTGAGGTTTATTGGTCCATATGAAATTCTTCAAAGAGTCGGACTAGTGGCTTATAGGTTAGCTCTTCCTATAGAATTAGCCAAGCTTCATGATGTGTTTCATGTGTCCATGCTTCGAAGATATTGCTTTGATGAATCTCATAAGTTACAAGTTAAAGATATTCAATTACAACTGAATTTCACAAATGATGAGGAATCGAAGGAAATCTTGGCTAGGGAAATCAGGCAATTGAGGAACCAGCAGATCCCTCTAGTCAAAATACTCTGGCAACATCATGGTGTATAAAAAGTAACTTGGGAGCAAGAGGCAGCCATGAGAAAGCAATATCCTCAATTGTTTGAATCAGGTATGAATTTCGAGGACGAAATTCCTCAATGGGGAGAGATTTGTGAGGCCCCTAACATGACCCTAATTGAAATTGCATGTTTTTAGTAGGATTTTATTTGATTAAGATTAAATTAAAATGAAAATTTCATATAATCTATGGGACAAGTGATAAATTATTTTGTTATTATATTAATTGCATGAAAATAAAATTTAATATTATAGTTTAATATTAATCGAGGGTATAATTGGAATATAAAGTATTAATTTGGGGTAAATTTTGTAATTATGGCATTTTAGCGGTCAAATGTGAATAGAAAAATAATTGAGAGGTTAATTTAAAAGAAGGAAGAAATGGAAAGGTTGATTTAAGAGAAGGAATAAATGTATAGGTCAATTAGTAACATGTACAAAGGAGAGAGGTAAAAGGGTGACATGCAAGTTTTTAAGGGACCAAAAAGGGGATTTTCCCTTGTTATTATAAAAGCCAGTCTTGTAAAGATAGATGGTGTGTGGGATGAAAGTTTTGAGTGAAGTTAACTAAATTATTTTTCTCTCTTTTGTGTTCATGGTTAATTCCTCTAAGGAACCTTTGAAGAAATTATTTCATGTTGCTTAATCAAGATCATTAGTGTAAAATTATAAGGTAAATATTCTAACTTAATAATTAATCTCTTTTTTTTCATCCTCTTCTTCTACTTCTTATTTGAATGATGGTGGATTGAGTTGAATGTGGGAGTTGATGTTGAAATTGAATGAATGAATTGTTGATTAAGGAGAAGAAGAAGGAGTTAGGAGCAAAGGAGTTAGAGAGTGATTTCAGCCAAGGTATGGGATTAAGGTCTTCTTAATTTCTTGTGGATGAATTTTGATAGAACACGTTGTGATTGATTGAAATTTTTGGATCAAAGAAAAAGAGAACTAGTTTGTGAAGTGTTGTTTGAGGAAATTACGTGAAACCACTTAACCTAGTGACTGAAATTTTAGCATAAATTAAAATAGAAATCTTTAATTATAACCATTGAAATTTCTAAAGTTATACAAGATATATACCTACAAGATTTTAGAAGGAATCTAGCCTTAATTCTGTCTTTAAATAATTTTTATGATTTATTGAATGTTAGGTGAAATGTTAATTCCATTTCTTGAATAGTTTGTTGTAAAATTTCAATATCTGTGTGGACAATGATCAGAATGACATAAGGTTAATTCCTACAAAAAAAAACTTGAAAAACTACAATTTCTATGAATAAAGTAAATTCTAATAACACCTATAAAATTGCCTAATCTTTACTTGAAAATCAAAATTTTGTGTTGCCTACCCTAGTGAACAATCTTTAGTAAATTCCATTTACCTTAAGTTATAGAAATGATATTACAAAGATTCTTGATGTTTTAGAAACAACAAACATAAGGGAACAAAGTTGTAAAAGACCATTTTTGCTGGAAAGGCCGTTTGGGAGGTCTAAAATGATGTACAATTTGCTTTAGAAAAACTATCTACAGAATTTTCATATGGCATTTTTGGGAGGCGCGGCTGAGACAATTTTGTCTCAATCGTGTGCACCTTTTTATCTCAATTACAGCCATTAGACTCGGTTGGGACCAATTGGTCTCAGCTATGAGCCTTTCCTTTTATAGTTATACATGATTTTTAGCCTCATCAAATATCAACACTTACCCTAACATTTTGAAACCCATCTAAAGCATGTTAAAACATGTAATTAAACTTAAAAATGGCATTAATATGTGAGTTTATAACATTTTAAAAATAAATATGAGAGTATTATATAATATCAAAACATGAGATTAATATAATGACTTATAGAAACAAAGTAGTAAAGATATGTTGTCACCATATATTGGAATCCTCATTGAAGTGTATGAATATGTGAAAGTATGAAGTTATCATTGATCCTATATGTATGATAAAATGACTATGATATGATGTGTTGCCTAAAAATAGCATGTTCAGGTATAAGTTCATGATGAGAGGTATGTTCAATTACCGGTACTCAAATTTCTATATGAATACATGAATGCATGTTTATACACTGGAGAATTGTGTAATATAATATGTTCATATGCATTGGCAAGGTGTATGATATATGTACAAGCATGATGTATTAAATGAACATGAAAAATTGTATTACTTGCTACTAGAGTTCCACTATGGATAGATAGGCGCCTATAGGGATATTGTAGCTACCACCGTTGACCTTTTAGGTCTAAAGTACAGTTGATCCAATTGGATCATTCACAGCCCCTTTTGGGTTGCTTGTTGACCATGTTTGGGTTCTTGACCGATCCATCGTACAGTTAAACCTATTTGGGTTCATAGTTTTGATATATTTAGATATCCACCATTTGATACTCTCGAGTATCCACAGATCCCATTATCCACTCTTAGAACTTAAGCAGGCTAATGTAAAGCACTATTGTTTGATCATAATTAATTAAACTCTTTAATTAATTATTATCTTATTCACTTCTCTACCTTCATAATAATATCAAATATTATTATCCTTGTTATTTTACCATTTTACCCTTTTCTCTATATGTGTGTGACCTATTGGGTTCCTGTCTATGTTGGCAGTATAATATGTAATTATGAGTTCTATTCAAAACTCACATGATTTAAACTCCTTTAAATCATCTTATCAATCCCTATTGATACTTTTGATACATCATTATACAAGTCATGATTGGCCTCTAGCTAGGCATCATGACTACCCAAATGTCAGGAAAGTCATTTGGTTTGACTGTACCCTTCCATAGAAACAGTTACCGTCCAATTACTCCTTTCACCACTCTTATCTCAATTAGATTCTGAGTATGGATTTCTGTCAACTCATATAAATCTAATTATGTATGTTCTATTAATTTAACCATTGTTCCTAAAATGCCCTTCATGGATCTCCATCCATCTCGGCATATTACTCTGGCCAGAGATTCTCTGAACAAGGCAATTATAGAATCATGTGAGATAACTTCCCTTGTTAAATCTGGGATGGTGAATCCTTTGTCAATCACTCAACTATCTTCAAGTAGGTCATGATATACCCAATCTCCTAACTATGTTCACTCCCAGTTGGAAGTAATCAGTTATGGAGTCAAAGTATACCACTTGCTACTTAAGATAACTTTGGTGATCTCAAGTCTAAAGATACTTGCACAACCGCTATGAAGAGATTCCTCACTAACATAGATTTAATATCCATGTGAGGATTCTCTATGTAGGTCTCCAATGAACTTGTTCTTCTAACAAGCATCCACATGTAAGCTTTGATTATCTTTCGTAATCACAGTTATGAGAACCACTGCTTGAACCATTCAAGAAGCATAACATGTGCTAGTCTATCCGAATTAACAATGTCCTATCTTGTTAATTCTATGACTAGAGATATTTAGATATTAAGACATTTGCATGTAATAGACATCTCACATCATGAACACCTTCATGATTGCCTTTGCACCGTGTTTATAATATCTAGGACTTCATTTATTAATTTAAGATTTACAAACTCATGTATTCAAACATAGCATTAATAAATGAATGATGCCTTTTATTAAGAATATAAATTTCATACATATGAAAAACATCCCTATTACATGGGCTCTAGGGCATACTCTCTAACAATCTCCCACTTGCACTAGAGCCAATCACTCATATGTCTCAGACCCATGATATTTATATGGTGATCATGCTTAATCTGGGAAAGTGCTTTAGTGAGGGGATCCGCCACATTGTCATCTATGGGAACCCTTTCTATTTTCACATCATTTCTAGATACTATTTCCCTTATGAGATGGTAGAGTCTGAGAACATGCTTGGATCGCTGATGAGACCGTGGTTCCTTTGCTTGCGTAATGGCTCTATTGTTGTCACAATATAAAGGAATCGGATCAACAATGCTAGGCACCACTCCTAGTTCGGTTATGAACTTTTTGATCCAGACTGCTTCTTTGGCTGCTTCTGAAGCAGCAATGTACTCAGCTTCCGTCGTGGAATCAGCAGTTGTTTCTTGTTTGGAACTTTTCCAACTAACCGCTCTTCCTCCCATTATGAACACATAACCAGATTGTGATTTACAATCATCTTTGTCAGATTGGAAGCTGGCATCTGTATACCCATTTACTTCCAAACTGCCCTCTCCATATACCAAGAATATATCCTTAGTCCTTCTTAAGTACTTAAGAATATTCTTGACAGCTGCCCAGTGTTCCTCTCCAAAATTAGATTGGAATCTGCTTGTGACACTCAAAGCAAATGCTACATCTGGACGTGTACATAACATAGCATACATAATAGAACCAATTGCAGATACATATGGTATTCTATTCATGCTCTCTCTATCCTCTAGTGTTTGTGGACACATAGACTTAGAAAGGTGTTTCCCATGCACCATGGGTATAAACCCTTTCTTAGAGAGATCCATATTGAACCTCTTCAATACTTTATCTATATATGTACTCTGAGAAAGACCTAGCAACCTATTGGATCTATCTCTATAGATCCGTATTCCCAGAATATAGGATGCTTCTCCAAGGTCTTTCATTGAGAATTGCTTGGATAACCATATTTTAACTGATTGGAGAAGAGAAATGTCATTTCCCATGATCAATATGTCATCTACATATAGAACTAGGAAGACAATTGCACTCCCACTGACCCTTTTATACACACAAGGTTCATCTTCATTCTGTGAGAAACCAAACTCTTTGATTGTCTCATTAAATCGTATGTTCCAGCTCCTAGAGGCTTGCTTCAATCCATAAATGGATCTTTGAAGCTTGCATACCTTTTCGCCATTTCCTGATGTGAATCCTTCTGGTTGTGTCATATACACATCCTCGGTAAGATTTCCATTAAGGAAAGCTGTCTTCACATCCATTTGCCAAACCTCAAAATCATAATGAGCTGCAATGGCTAAAAGTATTCTTATAGACTTAAGCATCGCTACAGGAGAAAAAGCCCTTCAGGTGGTTGAGTTAAAGTCCATACTTTGTTCTCATACATGGAGTCCATTTTAGACTGCATAGCCTTAAGCCATAAATCACGTTCTGAACTGTTCAAAACTTCTTGATAGCTTGTAGGCTCATTGTCCTCTACTACAGTTATGCCTCTATCCGAATCAATGTGAAATCCATATCTCACAGGGATAGAACGCATCCTAGTAGATCTTCTAGGATTTTGTGTATAATCAGGTTCAACTGTAATCTCATCATTATGAAATTTAGTTTCGGGTTCAATCGGTTGATCATCTTCTACTTGTGGGTCTTGAACTTCACCACGTTCAATTTTACTCCCACTATCCTCTCGTAGGAAAAATTCTCTTTCCAAAAAGACAGCATGCCTTGAAACAAACACCTTTTGTTCTAAGCGATGATAGAAATAATATCCAAACGTTTCTTTTGGATATCCCACAAATAAACATTTGTCAGACTTAACATCCAGTTTGTCTGACATTGTCCTCTTCACATAAGTAGGACAACCCCATACTTTCATATGAGAAAGCGTGGGTTTCTTGTTATTCCACATCTCATATGGAGTAACATCAACCGATTTAATAGGAACTCTATTTAACACATAAACAATAGTTTCTAGTGCATATCCCCAAAAGGACTTAGGCAAGTCCGCTCAGCTCATCATTGATCGAACCATATCTAATAGTGTTCGATTCCTCCTTTCGGATACACCATTGTGTTGTGGTGTATATGGAGGAGTCCATTGAGATAAAATACCATTATCTCTAAGATAATCCTGAAACTCTTGACTTAAGTATTCTCCACCTCGATCTGATCTAAGTGTTTTAATACTTTTGCCAAGTTGTTTCTCTACTTCATTTCTGAATTCTTTGAACTTTTCAAATGCTTCAGACTTATATTTCATTAGATAGATGTATCCAAACCTGGAATAATCATCTATGAAAGTAATGAAGTAGGAGTAACCTCCTCTGGCATGTGTAGTCATTGGACCACATACATCTGAATGTATTAAGTCCAAAACCATTTTAGCTCGTTCTCCTTTACCAATAAAGGGAGCTTTTGTTATTTTTCCCAATAAACAAGATTCGTATGTATCAAATGATTCATAATCAAATGATCCCAAATCACCTGACTTGTGCAATTTGGTCATGCGTTTTTCATTTATGTGGCCTAAACGACCATGCCATAAGTATAAGGTATTTAGATTATCATGTTTCATTCTCTTGGTATCCACATTATGTACTTCTTTAATTAAATCAAGAACAAATATACCATTCTCAATGATAGCTTTTGCATAAAATATATTGTTCTTAAAAATGTAACAACATTTGTCCTTTAAAGAAATATCATAATCGTTCATCAAACAACTGAAAGAAATAATACTTTTGGACAAAGCTGGAACATAATAACAATTATTTAATTCCAGTACTAATCCACTAGGAAGAGGCAAATAGTAAGTCCCCACAACTGTTGTAGAGATGTTCTGTCCAGTAGCTGACTGCAAACATATCTCTACCTTTCCAACTCTTCTAAAGCTTCTAAGCCCCTGTAGATCATTACATAAATGAGATCCACACCCGGTATCTAATACCCAAGATTGTTTTGAAGCAATAGAATAAGTATTAATTTCAATCATATGAATACCTGAAGTAGAAGCATTAGCTTGCTTCTTCTCCTTGAGAGAATCTAGATAGGCCTTGTAGTTACGCTTCCAATGACCATCCTTTCCACAATGGAAGCAAGTTCCTTTGGGATTCTCTTTCTTGGCAACCTTTTTCTTAGAGATCCCACCATTCTTTGGCTGCACCTTGGTTATCTTATTCTTCTTCTGCTTTTTGCCTTTAGCAGAAGTGACAACCATGACACTTTTTGGATCCTTCTTAAATGATCCATCAGCTATCTTGAGCATATTGATTAACTCAGGAATGGATACTTGGATCTTGTTCATGTTGAAGTTAAGCACGAAAGGTGCATAACTTGGAGCCAACGAGTACAAGATTAAATCTATGTATAGATCATTATCCATAACATAGCCAAGTCTACTCAAATGCTCAATATACCCATACATCTTCAATGCATGAGTAGCAGCTGAAGTGCCTTCCACCATTTTGCAGCTAAATAGAGCTCGAGCAATCTCATATTGCTCAGTTCTAGCCTGAGAAGAATTAAGCTCCTCTAGATGCAAAATGATGGTTCTAGCATCCATCATTTCATGTTGCTTCTGAAGCTCCGAGGACATAGCACCTAGCATCAGACATGCTGCTGTTTCACTATCCTCCATGTATTTTCGATAAATGCCTTTGATCTCATCAATGACATCATCTGATGAAAGTGGTGGTGGATCTTTATCCAAGACATAGTGGATCTTTTCAGCTCTGAGAACAATTCTCACTTGCCTGATCCAATCAGAATAGTTGTTGCCAACCAGCTTGTTATCCAAGATTGATCATATATTAATGTTTGATGTGCTTATGATGATGACCTAGATGTGAAAAAGAAAAGATATGAGAGTATGTTCATATATATATGTATGCATTAATAAGGTCTTTAATTAATCCATTTACTCCCACTATTTTATTGCGAATTAATAGCCCTCACTATATAATCCGAGAAAACCCCATGGTTTTCTTAGTGGGCCAATATCCAATCCTTGATATGTAATTTGACCTTGACTGTGGTCAACAAGCCAAATTCCATACCCTTGAAAGGTAGGTATCTCTATACCAATTGTGTCTCTACACAACTATTGGATCATTAGGTTATCAACTCTTGATGCATGCATATCATATATGCATTCTCTAATCTTGCCTCTAGAACCATTAGCCTTGACTGTGGTCAACAAACTAATGGGCTAGCTAAGATGACCCATTTAATTAGATTTGAACATATTCGATATAATGTGAGCTTGACTGTGGTCAACAACCCACACTATAAAGAACTCTGGTTCTCCTCAAATTAATGGAAGGCTTATATAACTTAGTATTTGTTTGAGGGTTTTAGTTAATTAAGTCTCATCATACATGGTTGGCATACATTGGTATGCATCCTATATCTATCACATAAATATAAGCATACAAATATGGTATAGTTATGGACTTCACTACATTGATTTTCCCGAGCTAAGAGGGAAATCAAAAGGTCACACCTAGGTAGTATGCATGATTCAAACAAGAAAATAATTACATTATCTTCAAGCTTGTTGGATCTCCATCCGGCCCATCTTGCTCCTTGATATTGGTCTCCATCTCTATTTCTAATTCTAATCTAAGTAATCTAATTACATATTACGATTTAAAATGAAATACAAACCAAAAATAGGTGGTCGGGACATGAAAGTCCTCATTGGGCCAAAACATGAATTATGCTCAATCACATTGGGCTTTGTCCATAACTAACCATCATGCCAATCATACACCCTTATATGCCTCTCTAATGCATAAAGAAATGGATTACTAACTTTTTTTCAACCTTTGAAACTATATTTTGAGTTATTTTAATGATGTGATCAAATTAGGAAACTTTTTCCATTTTGGAAACTTTCATTTTAGGAAACCTTTTTGCATGCATGTGTTCTTGTCTTAATAATCAATCCAATTGATTATTAATTAATTATAAATTGATTATTTAATTAATTAATCATATTAAATAATTAAAAGAATCAATTTTGGGCTTAAAACAAATGTAGGCCGAAACCCACAGAAGAAAAACCCTAACTGTGTTCACATACAAACTAGTTTTGTGTCTTTTGGACCATTTGGGCCTTTTGGAATGAGCCAAGCCCACTCCAGCCCTTAAAACCCATTAATAAACTTAATTAAGTTTTATAATTTTTAATTTAAATCAGCTCCTTGGGCCCACCAAGTCATTCACTAATTTAAACCAAGTCCGTAAACATAATTAAGCCCATTAAGTGGTTTTAATAAATTAAAATTAATCAAATTAATTTAAGGCCCATTTTAATTAATCCAATTAATTAAAAACACTTTAATATATCATATATATCAGATTTAGAAGATCAAAAGTCGTTCTAATCAAGAACACATCAAGAACACACGAAGAACACCAATTTATCGAACTTTTCGTCTAAACTAGTTTTCATGCAAAACTTGTTTGATTTTAATTTCATTCGATCCTACGGCTTAATATCACATATTAAACACATAAAATATCATCTAAATGATTTTTAAATGGATCCATAAGAAATTAAATTAGAACAGCCCCTACATCACCTAGGGTTTCATGCCAAACCCTAATCACAATCATTCAAAAATTTCGTTTTTGTTTCCACCAAATTTATTTGATCACACATACAACCAGAAATCAATATTTCTCATTCATGAACAATCAAATCTAATATTTTAAAGTTCATGAAATAAATAACTCAAAACAAAACAAAACTTATTTCGCAGAAAAATATAGAATTGTATATCCATGGCAAAACCGTGGCTCTGATACCATGTTGAAATTTAACGGTTACATGCATCACATACATGAGCGGAATTTTAAAATTTTTTAACCATTAGATCTGATCTTGCCATGAATACACAATATAACTATATGAGAATAAGAAAAATCACCTTTTATTTTTGTTGAACAATTGATTTTACTTCGCACCGGGTTGTCGCAAACTACAGTGTCCAAAATCGAACACCTCCAATGAGTAATCCACACTAGAGAGGGGTAAATTGAACCAAAAAATTGGTGTTTAACTAGGGTTGGCCAAAATTCCAAGAAGCTAGCTTAGAGTTGGCGCAAAAAGGGAGAGAGAATAAAGAAAATGACTTTCCTTTTGTTTTAATCACTTAACCCTAATTCTCATTAGTTGGCCTTTTATAGTTAGGTTAAAATTCCAACTCCTTAATGAGATTGGGCTCTTTAAAATTTCTGGAGAATTATTAATTGGGACTCTGGAATTAATCATAATCATTTGGGCTTAATTAAATCCAATTTAAACCTTTTCATAAAAGTCTATGCACAAAATCCACAAACTAGGCCCTTTGTGCATCTAATTGAATTTAAATACCCAAATGGATTCCAAATCCAACCAAATTAAATATGTAAGTTCCATAACACTTATGTAACATATATAAATTAATTTGGTCCAAGAAAAAGCCCTCTAAGTCCTTCTGTATGGAGTTGGCGTGTGGCCCTCTTCTGGAGGGCTTCCTCTAACTTCTTCATTCCTTTGGCCCTTTATAATTTTTCCAATGGACCTATTAATTATTATATCAGTCCTATAACACTTATAGTAGTCTTATAACACTTATAAGATAATAATAATTAATCATAAAATACATTATTTCAATTAGGTTAAATTTTGCAGAACATTTCTCAAAAGTTCCGCGGACAAATTTATTTGATCATAATTAATTAAACTCTTTAATTAATTATTATCTTATTCACTTCTCTACCCTTATAATAATATCAAATATTATTATCCTTGTTATTTTACCATTTTACCCTTTTCTCTATATGTGTGTGACCTATTGGGTTCCTGTCCATGTTGGCAGTATAATATGTAATTGTGAGTTCTATTCAAAACTGACATGATTTAAACTCCTTTAAATCATCTTATCAATCCCTATTGATACTTTTGATACATCATTATACAAGTTATGATTGGCCTCTAGCCAGGCATCATGACTACCCAAATGTCAGGAAAGTCATGTGGTTTGACTGTACCCTTCCATAGAAATAATTATCGTGCAATTACTCCTTTTACCACTCTTATCTCAATTAGATTCTGAGTATGGATTTCTATCAACTCATATAAATCTAATTATGTATGTTCTATTAATTTAACCATTGTTCCTAAAATTCCCTTCATGGATCTCCATCCATCTCGGCATATTACTCTGGCCAGAGATTCTCTGAACAAGGCAATTATAGAATCATGTGAGATAACTTCCCTTGTTAAATCTGGGATGGTGAATCCTTTGTCAATCACTCAACTATCTTCAAGTAGGTCATGATATACCCAATCTCCTAACTATGTTCACTCCCAGTTGGAAGTAATCAGTTATGGAGTCAAAGTATACCACTTGCTACTTAAGATAACTTTGGTGATCTTAAGTCTAAGGATACTTGCACAACCGCTATGAAGAGATTCCTCACTGACATAGATTTAATATCCATGTAAGGATTCTCTATGCAGGTCTCCAATGAACTTGTTCTTCTAACAAGCATCCACATGTAAGCTTTGATTATCTTTCATAATCACAGTTATGAGAACCACTGCTTGAACCATTCAAGAAGAATAACATGTGCTAGTCTGTCCGAATTAACAATGTCCTATCTTGTTAATTCTATGACTAGGGATATTTAGATATTAAGACATTTGTATGCAATAGACATCTCACATCATGAACACCTTCATGATTGCCTTTGCACTGTGTTTATAATATCTAGGACTTCATTTATTAATTTAAGATTTACAAACTCATGTATTCAAACATAGCATTAATAAATGAATGATGCCTTTTATTAAGAATATAAATTTCATACATATGAAAAACATCCCTATTACATGGGCTCTAGGGCATACTTTCTAACAGGACAGGCCAACACCAGTCTATAGAAGTTGATGTAGGAATTTTGATAAATTTTGTATTGTTCCTTACATGTTTAATATGTATAAAGTTTGTAATATATATGTATGTCACATGGAGGTTAAGGTTATAATAAGCTCATAGAGAGAATGCTAGTATATGCATGCTTCTAGAAGCTAGAATGACTTTATTCAAATGTGTTGGAATGCTGAATGCTTTACATGATAGTGAAATGATTAAGATAGTTAAATCTAGTAATATTAAGATAATGGGCTGCATAATGAGTCACCATGCTTATTCAAAATGAAATGTACATGAATGATGTGAGAAGCCTAATTAGAATACAAGTTATATGATTAGACATATTAGGTGATATGAATGCATGTAGATGTTAATTGAGTTAATTGCTTAACATAACATGTTTTAATTAGATTGCATTATTTATAATAGAGTTGTTAGTTTAGGATGTTTCAATTTGCTATTAGAGCCTAAGTTTTGCCTTTTCTGTGCAATTTGAGTATATGATCTTATAATATGAGACAGTGTTGTGTTGGCCTAATGCAGAAGTTCCTGTTTTCTTATAGATTAAAGATGGAGAATTCCTCTAAGGATACTATAGAAGAATTGGCTGAAAGTAATTTTCTGGTTAGATCAAATCCTACTAATCAAGTGACTTCATCATCACATCGAAATAAAATTCCTACTACGGTTCTTGGAGAGGCCTTGTTGAAAATTTCTCAGGATATGGCCCAGATTATTCAGAGAATGACTATGTCCAAAGCTCCAATATCTGAAATTAGGAAGCATGGGGCACAAGAATTTATGGGCACTAATTTAGAACAATCTGAAGAAATTAAGTTCTGGTTAGAAAGGTTGGAGAGGATATTTGATGAAATTAATTGCCCTGCAAATCACACGGTATCTTGTGCTTTATCCTTACTTCCAGGCATGACTTATGATTGATGGAAGATGATATTAAGAGAACCTTAGTTACCTGACCCACTTACCTGGGAATTCTTTGAGGAGGAGTTTAAGAAGAAATATGTACTGTGGATTATAAGGAGGAGAAATTGAAGCAATTTCTGAATCTGAGATAAAAAGCTCTATCAGTGGCTAAATAAGAAAAAGAATTTAGCCGATTATGCAAGTATGTTCCCAAGGAAATGTTGATAGGAGTTTTTAAATGTAGACACTTTGAAGACGGGTTAAATGATCGAATCAAAGAAAATCTGTTCGGATTTACATCTTTGAATGTGGTGGATTTTAATCAACTAGTTATGACTACCATGAAAGTTAAAAAGTGTAAGATGGCTAAAAGAGAGAGGGAGCACAAAAGACGTGGTTCTAGGGAAGGATCTTCCACTGGAAAAAGATTTAGAGGAGCTTAAGGAGGTCAGCCTGTAGAGTCTATTTTTTGTTCTGCTAATAAAGAAAAGAGACAAAAGTCCTCTGCCAAGTCTAAATATGAGAAGGAAGCTTTAGGAAGATAGAGTGGGGGTCAAGCACCTGAATGTCCACATTATTTCAGGCACTATTGGGGTAACTACAAGAAACTGGCTGGAGAATACTTTAGATGTGGCAGTGCTGATCATTTTATGAAAAATTATCCTTTGAAATGGAATCAAGGTTTTAAGCAACATGATAGCAAAAGAGCTTCTAATGCACCCCTATCTTGTAGAGGTAGAGGCAGAGGAAGGGGTGGATCAACTCATCATGGATCTCAGTCACAAAATATGTCAAAAATAATCGATAGACCTTCTACTCAAATGGTTGCTAGACGGGCTTATGCAATGAAGGCTTGGGAGGAACATAATGTTCTAGAAGTTATTGCTGGTACTTTTTTCCTCTATAATTATGACATACATGCACTTATTGATCTTGGCTCTACTCATTCATATATTTGTACTAGGGTTTTGGGTTGAGATAGGTTTAAAATACAACAGTTAGATTATAATGTATGTGTGACTAGTCCATTGGGATGTAGTGTAATTGTTAATAAGGTGTGTAAAGACTGTCTTATAGTAGTTTAAGGGAGAGAGTTTCCAATAGATTTGAATATGTTGCCCTTCCATGAGTTTGATGTAATTCTGGGAATGGATTGGTTATCTAAGAATCATGAAGTGGTAAATTGTGAAATGAAAACAATATCTTTTAGGGTTGATGAAGGAAAGGAAGTGGTAGTTAAAGGAAATTATTCTAAGCTACTGACTAATGTTATATCAGCAATGTAAGCTAGGCGTTGTCTTAGAAAAGGATGTGAAGAATTTCTAGCTTAGTCTTTGACTTAAAAAGGGATACAGTGAAGCTTGAGAATATACCGATTGTGAATGAATTTCCAGAAGTATTTCCTAAGGAATTACCTGATCTTCCTTCAAAAAGAGATGTTGAGTTATCTATTGATCTGTTACCTAGTACAACCCTGATCTCCAGGGCACCATACAGAATGGCTCCATCTAAATTAAAAGAGTTAAAGGTTCAATTACAAGAATTGTTAGACAAAGGCTTCATCAGACCTAGTGTATCACCCTAGGGTGCTCTGATTTTATTTGTTAAGAAGAAAGGACGGGTTATAAGAATGTGTATTGATTATAGATAGTTGAACAAAGTGATAGTGAAGAACAAATATCCTTTGCCTCAAATTGAGGATTTGTTTGATCAGTTGAGTGGTGCTGGTGTGTTTTCAAAGATAGACTTACGATCAGGTTATTATCAGCTCAGAGTAATGGATGGGGATGTTTTTAAAATTGCATTTAGAACCCGATATGGATATTATGAATTTTTAGTTATGCCATTCGGGTTGACTAATGCACCTGCTGCATTTATAGATCTCATGAATAGGGTATTCAGACCTTGCTTGGATTGATTTGTTGTAGTGTTTATTGATGACATATTAATTTACTCCAGAAATGAAGCTGAGCATGCTGAACATCTGAGAATTGTATTGCAATCTTTGAAAGAAAATCAGTTGTATGCCAAATTGAGTAAATGTGACTTTTGGCTTAAGGAAGTTTCCTTCCTAGGTCATGTTGTATCTATTAAAGGTGTTAGGGTTGATCCAAATAAAATTGAAGCTATTGTTAATTGGAGACTACTCAGGAATGTACATGAAAGTAGAAGTTTTCTCGGGTTGGCAGGTTACTATCATCGTTTTGTGAAGAGTTTTTTTTATCATTGCTTTACCCCTCACTAAGCTGTTAAGGAAGAATATTAAGTTTAATTGGTCTGATTATTGTCAAGCAATATTTTAATGGTTAAAGAAGATGTTGACTGACTCAAGTGTTAACTCAACCTGTGTTAGGGAAAGAGTATGCAATATATAGTGATGCTTCTAAGGTTGGTATGGGTTGTGTATTAATGCAAGATGGTAAAGTTGTAGCTTATGCATCTAGACATTTGAAACCACATGAGTAGAATGTTAGTGTAAGCCCTAGCCCCAATGCATTGTTATAAAACACTTTAGTTAATAAATGAGTCATTTGTTTTATCTATTGTATTCCTGTGCATATCAATTTATAGAACTATCCAAGAATGTTGTTTCAGTTTAAGTTATCATGTGCGAGGCACATGGTTGTAAGACCTTGAAACAATAGAGACTTCATTCTAAATATCCCTAGTCAATCATTGTTATGGGAACAACAAATCAATTAAGACTAGTATGCTCTCTCTGATAAATTGAGTTTTGTCTTACGGATCATAAGGATAAGAGTGTCAATCAGAGATCATAGATGCATGTTTAGAACATGGTATCTGGATTTGATCGTTCATGAGAACACTACATGGTACAGGTCATAAATGTTTCTAATGTGCAAGTTTTGCATCGGAGTTCTTAGACCTAAAATCTCTATGAAACTCTTTATGAATTACTGTGTACTTTGACATACACCTAACGTGCTCGTAACAGGGTGACAAGTATGGGTATGCACTGATCCATGTTAGAGAGCATGAGAGAAGTGAAGGGATTACCCTTCTTGATAAGAGAGAAAATATCACTGGCCACTTAATCAGTGAACTGAGAAGTGTATGGCCATACTGAGAAGAAATAATGAGTAATCATTATTTATTTGAGAGTTCAAT
This sequence comes from Excoecaria agallocha, assembly GCA_037975025.1. Classification (NCBI taxonomy): domain Eukaryota; kingdom Viridiplantae; phylum Streptophyta; class Magnoliopsida; order Malpighiales; family Euphorbiaceae; genus Excoecaria; species Excoecaria agallocha. Next base: position 4,244,754 of record CM075823.1, on the reverse strand, counting down.
GTCACTGAAATATCAAGAAAGGAATTAATATATATAGGAATGACTAATTTCATACCTTATATTAATTCTGATATTTAAGGATAAGGGACAATGCAAAATTGCATTAGGTCACTAAATGCCATTTGCATTTTCATTTAATTTGAAATGCTATAATATCTTACTAGAGAGTATATATAGCCTTTGAATTAATTTATTAATTCATTGCCAATATTAAATGGACCTATAGGATCGCACACAAAGCATGAGGCTTAAAACATATAATTAAAGTATTGAGCATTAATTTGGGCTTTTAATTAAAGTCAAATTAATGTATGTAATGGGTATTAAAATTGCTAAATGGACCTTGGTCTATTAGAGAGAGAGATTCAGCCTACAAGGTTTAATTTCAATTAATTAATTATCTTGTATTAATTAAGTTAATTGAGTATTAAAGTCTAAAAGCATTTGAATCAAATTAAAACACTTAAATAGGAGATAAAGTGACTGAAATTCTAAGATAAAAATCAATGTGAATTTCAACACATGGATATTTCCTAATTAAGTGGTAGTTTTTGATTTAATGACTTATGCCATTTAAATTAATTTGAATTTAAAACCTAAAAGGAATTTAAATTAATTTGAATCCCTTAATTAGGAAGTGATGGAGGCTGAATATACTACCTAATTAAAGGGGATTTCGGCATCTTTAAGATTTCCTAAACCTAATGGTATAAATTAATGAAATAAATTCTCCAAGTTAGGTTTTTTCTCTCTCTAAGCCGCCACTCTCAAAGGGAAAGAACTCTTCCTTCTTCTCTTGGTTTTTGGGCAACCATTGGTGAACTTTAGGAAGAACAAGATCAGTTCTTGTGTCTTTAGTTCAATACACATTCTTGAATATACATACATAGACCTTGCACTCTCAGTTTTAAGCATTGCTTACAAGTGTGTGTGTGAGAATAGAGAGGAGTGGTGCAAAGGCTATTCCTTTTGGCATTGGTGATCAAGATCTAAGGCTGATAATTTCATCCTACTTGCTGGTCATCATCAAAATGAAAATTTAAAGTGCATTTAAAATTGTAAGTTTCAAAACCCTAAAACTTTATGTTTTCGATTCTTGTTTATGGATTGTTGATGGGGATTTATTTAAACCCTTAGTCTCACTAGACTGCGTATAGTATGAGTAGGGTATCGTTCCAAAGGGAACGGGGCAATTTTATATTGAAATAACAATAAGTAAATGGATAGGTAACAATTTCATTTAAAATCATGCAATTAATGTAAATACCAAACTACTTAAAATGTATTAAGTTAATTTTGATTAATAGATTACTTAAAAGATAGGATGGACATACATTATAACCAAATAAAACAAGTTCATCTTTGAATTAATTAACAATTGTATGAATGATATGAATGGAGAAATTAACCAAGATTCTTTAAAGCAAGTCTCATTGTCAACAAAGAGTATTCTTACTTAGAGTCTATAAGCATTCTCATGTCATTATAGAGATAAATAAAAATCATGAAGTTCTATGCTAATTCTTTAACCCCTTAAAGTGAATTCCTTATCTCTAAGTGAATTCAATGCTTTAAGTAAATTCATTTAACTTTCCATCAAATAATTCCAACTCTCATTGTAAATTAAATGACTAACATACTTAATATGGTGATCGAGCATACTAAGCAATTCAAAGCACTTAAACAAATTTAAATCATACTTCATACATAAAGAAAATGAACATTCAAAAGACAAAGATAAGTAGATGAAAAACAACTTAAATTAAATAGTCATAATGTATCAAAGAACTTAGCCATAAACAAGATTACAATAAAGAAAAAATAAGAGACAAGAAAGCATCACTCCCCAGGGTTTACTTTCTAATTAAACCTTCTGTTAAATCTCTTATTCCTTTGGCTTTGCTCTTTTGTCATCCCTTAAAACTAAGTAAACAGAAAATCAAAACAACTACAAATGTTTTTAAGAAAAACAGTAAAAATGTTCTTCAATTTTTTTTTTCATCCTCCATCCAGAATTTTGTTTCCATATATATATGTATCTTCTCTGCAGGCATGTCTCTTGATAAGTCCACGAAAGATTGCTTCTGAGAAGACATGTTGTTTGGCTGAAAAATCAGGTGCAGAAGACACATCATTTGGGAAACAGCATCTTTGTCCGACTCGTGAACACCTTCACGAGTCGTGATCTTCATGAGTTCTTCTGAAGTCTTGCCCCATTACGAGTCGTGAGCCTCCTCACTACTCGTGAATCCGCTGCCTAGTCGTGATCTTCTTCCTTCTCTCCTTACCGAGTCGTGACTCACTTCACGACTCGTGAACCTTTGCTGGATCTCGTGAATTTCTTGCTCTTTTCTTCTTCCTTCTTCTCCACTCGTGATGCTCTTCACCACTCGTGATCCACTTCTTTAAAATTTCACCATCTTCTCTCTTTTCTTCACACTTCACCATGATTTGTCCTAAAAACAAACATAAAGACATAAATGGGACATAAACACATAAAAACACATATAATATTACATACTTACTACATAAATAAGAGAAAAACACACATAAAAACATAGACATTTAACTTGACATCAAATTCCCCCACACTTAAACCTTGCTTGTCCCCAAGCAAGAGAAAAGAATGAGAAAATCTAATTTCAAGTTTAAAACAAGTAAGTCAAATTATAAAGCATTGCTCAATTTTTACTTAAGATAAGATTGATATGAAGTCAAACACCTTAACACTCAAAATATTAGTAAATCAAGACTTAAAACATGCATCTTAAATCATCAAGTCATCAAAGTTTACTAAATTCAACATCAAGAATATAAAGTCTCAAGACTAACCATGCTCAAGAAAGAATAATGATGATAAAACCTAAGATTCAAAGACTATAGATGCCTTTTAGGACAATTAAGAAGCTCACATACCTTTAAACCCATCTCATGGCATTTTTAGACTATTTTTTTCTTTCTTTTTTTCTTTCTTTTAGCATGGGTGCATTTTATGCTCCATCCCATGATTAGCAAGAGAATGTAGTATTGGGTGCGTTTTACGCTCCATCCCATACCTTATTGAACTTTTAGATATGCATCTTGCTTAATTTTCTTTAGTTTTCTTTGTTTTTCTTTTACTTTCTTCTTTTTCTTTTTTTTCTTTTTTTTTCTTCTTCTTTTTCTAGTCCTCATCCATTATTGAAAGGCTTAAAGATAAGCATTATGGCTATAGTTTCCATGAAGCAACTAAAATCCTAAAATCTTAAGCTAAATGAGCATAGTCTAAATCTCAAAGCATAGTTAATGAAGAGACTAAATAACCTAAAATGTTAAAGAAAGTAAAAAGAGATGACTTAAAAACAAAAAAACTCATGCAAAAAGATCTTGAAAAACTAATCAAATGAGTGTAAGGGCAACTGAATCTTCATAACAACCTATATGGCCCTATATGGCATACACTATGAGCAACACTTATAACAAAACTCACTATAAAAAATAATAAACAAACAACAAAACACACAAAAGTAAACAACAAAACACTTGTGTTCCCCCACACTTAGAAGACACATTGTCCTCAATGTGGGGAAACAAAACAAACACATCAACAAAAAGAAAATTACAATTAAAAAAAACAAAAACATAGAGGAAAGAAAAACTCCCCTCAAATCACGGTGAAGTAGGAGGCGAAACAACCACGTAGCCCGATTGGGCAATGAAAGCATCCACCTTGTGCTCAAGGCGGCGTTGATTGTGAACTAGTTGAGTGGTGGTTTGCTCCAAGGAAGCCAATTGGCTTTGGATGGCGTTTTGATTGTTGAGCAGTTGGTTGAACATGGATTGGGTGAAATTTGAAGAAGAAGCAACGGTGGGTGTGAAAACAGGTGAACCCTCCATTGGATCATCACTAGGCACGGGCTCCGTTGGGCTTGACTCTTCCGATGTACTTGCCATACTAGCCACCTGCGGATTAGAAGTACCAGAAAGTTCCTTCCAACAAGAACGATATACAGCAGGTATGAATTGGAAGGAATTGTTAGTGACCTCTCCCCTCACAAATAAATGCTTAGAAAAATACAAGCAGGGAAGCACACCATCATAAACACTCAAATCAATATCAATGCCCCTAGCAATAGCAGCAATAACATGACCATGGGTAACAGGGGACTCCGGGCGATTAACACAAGTCAGCAACTGTTTGAAAATCTAATAAGGCCAACATACAGACTTATTGTTATGCACACACCACATTAGGAAAAGTTCATGACTTGAAACCCTATTAAATTCATGCTTGTTAAAAACAATGGATGCAAGAATCTTATGTAAAATCCAGTACTTCAAGTCAAATATAAACATGGATTTGGCATCTCTAGCCCTATAAGGAGTAGTCAAACCAGTAAGGAAGTTCCAAAACTCATTTGGCCTATAACTCTTAGGAGGGTTACATAAACCATGTTGACTAAAACCAAAAATTCTATGCATCATGAAATAAGTAAGAGTATAATCAACACCATTCAAGCGAAAATCTACCAGCCTAGGATTATCAGCATTCTCTTTGAAATTTGTGTAAAACTCCAAAACCAAGTCAGTGTAAAACGGCTCATGCATGTTAACAAACCTCAAAAGGCCACATTCAGACAACATGTTATTTACCTCATCAAGAACACCCACACTTTCAAGCAAAGAGTTAGGAAAATACTTACATTGATAGTGTGCTCTATCTTTCAGAACAAGAAATCGGTTACCTTCGTGAATGGAGGATAGGGGAAATGGTGAACCAAAGTCTGTCTGCAAACTTGGAAGTGGTGGTTCCTCTCCTCCTTGCTGACCCCTGGATGCTGAGACATTCTTCGTCCTCACCATTGTGTTAAAGAGAAAATGAAACAAAGAAGAAAAAGTAGACACGTGAACTGGGGAACGACTCGTGAGTGTGGTGAAGGAAGGTGGCTGTATCGTGAATACAAGGAAAGGAAAAGAAACGAAGAAGAAGAAAAAGAAGGAAGAAGTTGCAGAGAGGAGAAAAACAAATAGACAAAAGACAATAGAAGTCACAGTAGAAGAAGAAGGAGTTGCGACAAGAGTGAAAGAAGAGAATGTAAAAACAGAAAAGGAAAGGAGGGAAATCACGACAGTTTTTTATAGAAGAGTGAGGGAAAAATTGAAAAGGTATGTCGTTTAAAAACAAAACCCTAATTTTAAAATATAACCATTCCCCCCCACGAAATGGAAGTTAATTAGGGAAGTTAAACAAATTAAAAACCGCTAATACCCACGAAGTAAAAGAAATAAAAGAAAGAAAAATGAATTTAAAAGAAAATAAGAAAATTAAAATCGTGACTCGTAAGTTTAGGAACACGTTTTCACGAGTCGGCATATCCTTCACGACTCGTGAAGATAAGGCAGTGTGTGTAGGAATCAATATTCACGACTCGGCATGCATATCACGACTCGTGAAAAGTAAAAGAGATAGACAACAATGGAAATCCTCACGAGTCGGTATGTCCTTCACGACTCGTGAGCCCTGCGCCTCTGTAACACACGTGAATATGTTCACGATTCGTGAGTCTGATCACGACTAAATGGATGAAGCCTCTGTATTACACGTGAATCACAATCACGAGTCGGTATCCCTTTCACGACTGAAGAACGAAAGCTTCTGTAACACTCGTGAATACCGGTTCACGACTCGTGATCTAGCTCACGAGTAACCAAGGAAGCCTCTGGAACACACGTGAACACAGTCACTACTCGTGATCCTCATGTATTTCTCTGCAAAAATTAAACATCTTGATCCAAACATGAAATCAATAAAGAAAAATAAAGAAAAAGAAGCTAAGGAACATAAAAACTATATAAAACATATAATATAACCTACAATCAACCCATAAAATAAATAAATACAAACTAAAAGAAAAACTAAGGAAAAACAAAAATTATATTAGGATTATGTAAAAGAAGAATTCATCAAAGAAATTTTGTGAGTAGGAACCAATGTATCACCAATGAAATAAGGCTTTAATCTATGTCCATTAACCTTAAAAACCTCCCCTTTATCATTAGCAATATCAACAGCCCCATAAGTAAAAACTTGAACAACCTTGAAAGGTCCCGACCATCTAGACTTTAATTTTCCAGGAAATAGCTTCAATCTAGAATTATACAACAAAACCATGTCACCAACTTGAAATTCCTTCTTTAGTACATGTTTATCATGCCATGATTTAGTTCGTTCTTTATATAACTTTGCATTTTCATAGGCATTCATACGAAGTTCCTCTAACTCTTGTAATTGAAGCAATCTCTTCCTACCAACTTGTTGCATATCAAAATTGAGCACCCTAGTTGCCCAATAAGCTTTATGCTCAATCTCAACCGGCAAATGACAAGACTTACCATAGACCAATTGATAAGGTGTAAGACCTATAGGAGTCTTGAAAGCTGTTCTATATGCCCAAAGAGCATCATCTAACTTAAGTGCCCAATCTTTTCTTGACCTAGAGACAGTTTTTTCTAAAATCCACTTAAGTTCTCTATTGCTAATCTCAACTTGTCCACTAGTTTGGGGATGATAAGGTGTAGCAATTTTATGAGTCACATTATATTTTTTCAATAATTGCTCTATAACTTTATTGCAAAAATGAGACCCACCATCACTAATAATGGCCCTAGGTGTTCCAAATCTAGGAAATATAACTTTCTTAAGCATCTTCTTAACCACCTTGGCATCATTTGTAATAGTTGGAATTGCTTCCACCCACTTAGACACATAATCCACCATAACTAAAATGTACCTATTCCCTAAAGAACTAGGAAATGGTCCCATAAAGTCCATACCCCAAACATCAAACAATTCAACTTCCAAAATACCTTGTAAAGGCATTTCATTCCTCCTAGACAAATTTCCCATTCTTTGACACTTATCACAACCAAGGACAAAGTCCTTAACATCCTTAAACAAAGTAGGCCACCAAAAACCAGCTTGTAAAACCTTAGAAGCTGTCTTAGAAATCCCAAAGTGACCACCTACAGCATAAGAATGACAATGAGCCAAGACTTCACCAACTTCTTCATGAGGGATACACCTCCTAATCAATCCATCAGCACATCTCCTATATAGTAAAGGCTCTTCCCAATAGTAAAACTTCACATCATGAAGGAATTTCTTCCTTTGCCTATAATCTAAACCATAAGGAAGCATTCCACTCACTAGGTAGTTTGCTATATCAGCAAACCAAGGAGTTTCCTTTGAAACTATACTAAAAAGATGTTCCCCATGAAAAGCTTCATCAATAGGTACCCCATCATCATTATCTTGCAAAACACATGGGGTTAGCCTAGATAAATGGTCCGCAACTAAATTCTCCTTCCCCTTTTTATCTCTTATTTCCCAATCAAATTCTTGCAACATTAAAATCCATCTTAACAACCTAGGCTTAGCATCTTTCTTACTCAAAAGGTACTTAAGGGCAGCATGATCAGAATAAACAATAACTTTTTGCCCTACAAGATAAGCCCTAAATTTATCAAAAGCATACACAATAGCCAAAAGTTCTTTTTCAGTTGTAGAGTAATTAATTTGGGCATTATCTAATAACTTGCTAGCATAATAAATAACAGAAGGCTTTCCATCAATTCTTTGTCCTAAAACAGCCCCTACCGCATAATTACTAGCATCACACATTAATTCAAAAGGTTGATCCCAATTTGGTGGTCGCAACACCGGTGAAGTGACAAGAGCATGTTTAAGAGTTTCAAAAGATTTAAGACATGCCTCATCAAAATGAAAATCAACATCTTTACCTAGCAATGTGCATAAGGGCTTAGCTATCTTAGAAAAATCTTTGATAAACCTCCTATAAAAACCAGCATGGCCTAGAAAATTTCTAACATCTCTAACGTTTTTAGGAGGAGGCAAATTAGCAATTATCTCAATTTTAGCTCTATCAACTTCAATCCCCCTATTAGAAACTAAATGTCCTAAAACAATGCCCTCTTGAGCCATAAAATGACACTTCTCCCAATTTAAAACCAAACCATGCTCCATACATCTATCAAGCACCTTAGAAAGATTAGATAAACAATTCTCATAAGTAGTGCCATACACACTAAAGTCATCCATGAAAACTTCTACACTTTGATCAATAAGATCACTAAAGATAGAAAACATGCATCTTTGAAATGTAGCTGGTGCATTACACAAACCAAAAGGCATTCACCTAAATGCAAAAGTTCCATATGGGCATGTAAAAGTTGTCTTAGATTGGTCATGTGGATGAATAGGTATTTGATAAAAACCACTCAACCCATCTAAGTAGCAAAAATAAGAAAAATTAGCCAATCTCTCAATAACTTGATCAATAAAGGGTAGAGGAAAATGGTCCTTTCTAGTAGCCTTATTTAACTTCCTATAGTCCACACACATACGCCAACCCGTGATAGTCCTAGTAGGAATTAAATCATTGTTATCATTATGAATTACAGTCAAACCACCCTTCTTAGGGACAACTTGAATTGGGCTCACCCACTTACTATCACTTATAGAATAAATTATGCCATTATCAAGCAATTTAATTATTTCTTTCCTTACAACCTCCTTAAGAGTAGGATTAAGCCTTCTTTGACCTTCAATAGAGGGCTTAGAATCCTCCTCTAACAAAATTCTATGCATGCAAACCTTAGGTGCAATTCCTTTTAAATCATTAATTGAATATCCCATGGCATTTCGATGAGCAAGTAAAATACTACGTAAAGCATCCACATCATGCTTAGCAATTGATGAATTAACAATGAAAGGCAATTGAAAATTTGCATCTAGAAATTCGTACCTTAAGCTTGTTGGTAGTGGCTTGAGTTCAAGCTTGATTTCCTCCTTAGATATCTTGGATGACATATCCTCATCCTTTCTCAAAGACTCAAACTTTGAGAATTTTCCTTAGAAAGGATATGAGGCAACTTGCAAAATTTTATCACAACTCTCATGCAAACAATAAGGTGCAATAGAATTTTGACTCACACAATCATGCACAACACTATCAATACACTCATTAAGAATATCATAAGAATCAATTCTATTTACCTCCTCCATTGGTGAAGATTTAATCATGCCAAAAACATTAAACTCAATTTGTTTCGCTATTAACCTCAAGAGATATTTTACCATTTTTCATATCAAAAACAGCCCCAGCAGTAATTAAGAAAGGCCTACCAAACAAAATAGGAATTTCAGGATCTTCATCCATTTCTAACACAACAAAATCAGCAAGAATCACAAATTTACCCACTTTGGTTGGAATATTTTCTAATATGCCTATAGGGTGTGAAATAGATTTATTTGCCATTGATAAGCACATATTAGTAGGCTTTAACTCACCTAAATCAAGCTTTTTATAAATTGAGAAAGGCATAAGACTCACACTAGCACCCATATCACATAGGGCCTTATCAAAATAAGTACCACCTATAACACAAGGAACCGTAAAACAACCCGGATCCTTTAGCTTAGGTGGGTATTTAGAATACATAGCCTTAGACTCTTCTACCAAAGAAACATAACCATAATCTTCAAGCTTACCCTTGTGACTCACAATTTCTTTTAAAAATTTTGCCCATGAAGGCATATCCTTAATGGCATCCACAAAAGGTATAGTTATAGTAAGTTCCTTCAAATAATTCAAAAACTTGCCAAATTGCTTATCAAGATTCCTTCTAATGAGTCTTTGAGAAAATGGCAAAACATTCAAGTTAACTTTAGGTCCATCTTCCCTAGATGAGGTTATCTTTTCTTGAGGGTCATTAAGCTTATTATCATTTTCACTTGCATCCACAATATGATCATCATTCACAATAAGATTCTCATCACTTTTACTATTACTCTCAATCTTTTTCCCACTTCTTAACATAATGGATTGAACCGATTCATAAGGCAAAAACTCAGGTTGACTCGGTAACTTGCCTAAAGGTTTAGCACTAGAAGTGACTTGTTGAGCCAATTGGTTTTCAAGCATCTTATTATGAGTGACAAGTTGATCAATTTTAGTGTTTATTTGCCTATATTGTTCCTCATTTTGCTTATTAGTTGTCATTTGATGATTAACAAATTGCTCCATCAAATTCTCTAAATGGGATTTAGGTTGTTGGGAGTTAAAAGGTTGCTTATTAGGAAAAGGTGATGGGTTAGGTAACTTATTCATATGATTGTGATTATTATTATTATTATGAGGGTTCAATTGAGCATTTTGGTTAGACCAAGAAAAACCGGGATGTGTTCTCCATTGTGGGTTATAATAATTAGAATTTTGACTCATCCTTTGGTTATAATTCCCTTGAACAAAATTTACATCCTCACTAGACCCCTCACTACAATTAACATACATATGAGGTCCACCACATTTCTCACATACATGACTAACATTTTCAACATTGGAGTGAGAATTACTTACCATTTTTGTCAAAGCTTCTACCTTAGCCGTCAAAAGATTAATGGAATCCAATTCCAAAAACCCCTTAGCCTTCGCCATAGTGGGTTCTTCTCCCATGTATCCTTGTGAAGCTAACTCTTCCAACAAGGTTTCAGCTTCCTTAGCAGTCTTCTCCAACCATTTACCACCTGAAGCAGCATTAACAATATTTCTATTTTCCTCCATTAACCCATTGTAAAAGATTTGAGGAATCATCCAATCCGGCAAGCCATGATGAGGACATTGCCTTTGGAGTTCCTTAAACCTTTCCCAAGAGGTATAAATGGTTTCATTAGACAATTGTTTAAATGTAGATATTTGATTTCTAAATTTTGCCGTTTTATGTGGTGGAAAATACTTATGAAGAAAAGCTTGTTTTAATTGGTCCCATGTAGTAATTGTCTCACTAGGTATACTAGCAAGCCAAATTTGAGCCTTTTCTTTTAAAGAAAACGGAAATAACCTAAGTCTAACGGCATCATTACTTACTCCATTAATTTTAAATGTAGCACACACATTAAGAAAAGTAAGGATATGAGCATAAGGGTCTTCCCCTTGCAAACCTCCAAATTGGTTATTTTGCACCATTTGAATGACAGCCGGCTTGATCTCGAAATTGTTATTAGCAATAGCCGGTGCCACTATTCCTCCAAAACTTTCCAAAATGTTTGGCATCGCAAAATCACCAAGAGTTCTCCTTTCTTCACCCGCCATAATTGGAAAATTATGACCTTCCTCCAATTTAACACTTTGTTCTCCTTCTACTTGCAAATTAAATTCCTCTTGTAGCTTCCTTCTAAGTTCCCTTCACAAATCAAAACAAAATACTTTTAGTCTAAAACGATTACCAAAAACTCTAATACTAAAACAAACAAAACGCAATATAAGAATTCATACATCAAAATAACTAATATATAACATACAATCCTAAAACATCTACTCTTTTGTATCAATCAATAAAAATTCATTTTGAGCCGTTCCCCGGCAACGGCGCCAAAATCTGATGGGGATTTATTTAAACCCTTAGTCTCACTAGACTGCGTATAGTATGAGTGGGGTATCGTTCCAAAGGGAACGGGGCAATTTTATATTGAAATAACAATAAGTAAATGGATAGGTAACAATTTCATTTAAAATCATGCAATTAATGTAAATACCAAACTACTTAAAATGTATTAAGTTAATTTTGATTAATAGATTACTTAAAAGATAGGATGGACATACATTATAACCAAATAAAACAAGTTCATCTTTGAATTAATTAACAATTGTATGAATGATATGAATGGAGAAATTAACCAAGATTCTTTAAAGCAATTCTCATTGTCAACAAAGAGTATTCTTACTTAGAGTCTATAAGCATTCTCATGTCATTATAGAGATAAATAAAAACCATGAAGTTCTATGCTAATTCTTTAACCCCTTAAAGTGAATTCCTTATCTCTAAGTGAATTCAATGCTTTAAGTAAATTCATTTAACTTTCCATCAAATAATTCCAACTCTCATTGTAAATTAAATGACTAACATACTTAATATGGTGATCAAGCATACTAAGCAATTCAAAGCACTTAAACAAATTTAAATCATACTTCATACATAAAGAAAATGAACATTCAAAAGACAAAGATAAGTAGATGAAAAACAACTTAAATTAAATAGTCATAATGTATCAAAGAACTTAGCCATAAACAAGATTACAATAAAGAAAAAATAAGAGACAAGAAAGCATCACTCCCCAGGGTTTACTTTCTAATTAAACCTTCTGTTAAATCTCTTATTCCTTTGGCTTTGCTCTTTTGTCATCCCTTAAAACTAAGTAAACAGAAAATCAAAACAACTACAAATGTTTTTAAGAAAAACAGTAAAAATGTTCTTCAATTTTTTTTTCATCCTCCATCCAGAATTTTGTTTCCATATATATATGTATCTTCTCTGCAGGCATGTCTCTTGATAAGTCCACGAAAGATTGCTTCTGAGAAGACATGTTGTTTGGCTGAAAAATCAGGTGCAGAAGACACATCGTTTGGGAAACAGCATCTTTGTCCGACTCGTGAACACCTTCACGAGTCGTGATCTTCATGAGTTCTTCTGAAGTCTTGCCCCATTACGAGTCGTGAGCCTCCTCACTACTCGTGAATCCGCTGCCTAGTCGTGATCTTCTTCCTTCTCTCCTTACCGAGTCGTGACTCACTTCACGACTCGTGAACCTTTGCTGGATCTCGTGAATTTCTTGCTCTTTTCTTCTTCCTTCTTCTCCACTCATGATGCTCTTCACCACTCGTGATCCACTTCTTTAAAATTTCACCATCTTCTCTCTTTTCTTCACACTTCACCATGATTTGTCCTAAAAACAAACATAAAGACATAAATGGGACATAAACACATAAAAACACATATAATATTACATACTTACTACATAAATAAGAGAAAAACACACATAAAAACATAGACATTTAACTTGACATCAATTGTGTGGCATATATGATCAATATTAATATTTTTCCGCTGCATGATCATCATATATATGCCATAAAATATTCCATCAATGGTATCAGAGCCTAAATATGCTTATTTTAGTGCTTTAGATGCATGAAATAATTATTCAAAAATCATTCTTTTAATAACATGCAATGCTGAACTTTTTTGTTTTCAGTTTTTTTCATTGTTTTGGTGTAAAAATGATTTTGAATGATTAGATAGGTATTATAATTATTATGAAATGTTAATATACTATCCTAAGATGTTCTTAGAGCTGTTCATGGTCATATTTAATTATAAATACCTAATGGTACATGTTAATCTTGAAACTAGGTGCTAGTTGACATGTTAAGTGTTTGTTTAACAACTAGTTTTCAAAATTAAATGTAAAAACGATTTTGGCATTTTTGTAAGTGATTTTTAAAGATTAAATATTATGTATGGACATATTTTAAATTTGGTTTTAATTCTGGTACATGATAATTTAATTGATTAATTTTAAAATCATTTAAAACTATGATTAGTTTGTGTTTGTTACATGTTTAATTGACATTGTTTGTTTTGTTTTGATTAAAATGGAAAAAATACATTTAGATCAGATTGGTATAGAACATTAACTCAATATTTATGACATTATTTAAATTATTAAATGACTCATAAAATTGATTTAAGTGTTTGTGCATTTTTGTGGCATCATATAAGCATTGAACAACTAGTTTCATTGTTGTTTGTTTGTTTTTGCATGAATGCCATGTATGATATATGTTCTTCATGATTTTATGTTTTAATTCATGTTAGAACATATTATATGTATTTTTTATTTTTATGGGCTATATGACATAAAATTAAAAATGGCAAAAATTGGAAATTATACTAGAGTTGATTTATGGCACAAATCTAACTAGTTTGAGTTTTGGGCTTTTAAGAGAACTTATTCAATAAGAGGATTTAGTCCATTGGGCTTCGGCCCAGGCCCATCATGGGGTCACCTCTTAAAAGTTCAAGTACAAAAATTCTATTAATGGGCTTCGCTAAATTAATTAAAATTGGACTTTGTTTGATCCATGAATATTATGTATATTTATTTGCTTGTTTGGTGTGATGAATGGATATGCATGGTGCATTCATGGGCCCTGGGTTTCTGTAATTAAATATGGCCTGTGAGCCATTATGTATTATTGTAAAAGTTTCATTTATTTCTTAGAATATAATTTATTTGAAGACTTTGTAAATCAAGATGAAGCCCACCGGAGTGGAGAAGCCCAACTCAAAGATTCTTATGTAATAGTATAGAATCTTAGTTATAGGATTTTGGGCCCATGTTTTTCACGCTTTACTTTATGTAATTATATATATATGCATGTTATGAATAGATGACAAAGCGTATGCCATGTAAGCCGTAATAAAATGAATCCCTAAAATATTATGTCACAAAGTTGCCTTCCTAATTCAAAACATGTCAAGGCATCGACATCGGTCACGTAGACTAGGAGTCCTAGATGCTTCCAATTATCTTTGTGAGGCATGGGTTGTGAATGTAGGTTGGACTTAACATGGAAAGGGATGCCAGGACCTAGGCAACTAATAAATGGGTTTGTGCTATAACATCTTAAGATGTTAGCTCATTTGATCCAAGAGTCATGTACGAGACATGATTGGAGTTTTCCTACCTAAGTAACTTAACTTGTTAGGTGTACAAGCTCAGCTTGACTAATAAGTTGTTGTGAAAAGTGGATCTTGGCCCACATTAAATCACTAACGCGAATTATTTAAAAGGGATATTAATTCGATTTGTGGGAATATAAATAAGACCTCATTTAATCTTGCTAAGTTTTATTGTAGATTGAAAATGGCTTATTCAAACAACAACTTTTCATTGCGATCGGTCCTGGAAAAAGACAAACTGAATGGCACCAACTTTATAGACTGGTGTCGAAACTTAAGAATAATTCTTAAGCAAGAGAAAAATTTGTATGTTTTGGATGCACCCTTACCTAAAAAACCTGGTAGGAACGCCTCTGCAGTTCAAAAGGAAACTTTTGAGACCAAGAAGAGTGACTCCAATGATGTGACCTATTTGATGCTGGCCACTATGGTGCCTAACTTGCAAAAGCAATTAATGGACCAAGAGGCTTATGCGATCATGGTGCACCTCAAGGAGATGTTCCAAAAGCAAGCTTGTCACGAAAGGTTCATGACAACAAAGGCCTTAATTTCTTGTAAGATGGTTGTGGGTACTCCTATTAGTACCCATGTACTTAAGATGAAAAAATATCTTGATACTCTTGAGAAGCTTGAGGTACAAGTCCCAAAGGAATTGGCCACTGACTTGATCTTAGGTTTATTGACTGATGATTATGATCCATTTGTTATGAATTATAACATGTCATGCAACGAACAAGATAGTCACTGAGCTTCATGGGATGCTTAAGAATGCTGAAAAGAACATTTGAAAGACCAATCCCGTACTTATGGTTCAAGGGGGCATTAAGAAGGGACCCGCTAAGGGAAAGGGAAAGGCAAAACTCAAGAATGACCTGGCTCGATTTAAGTCAAATGGGAGTGCATCTCAGGCCAAATCCAAGCCCAAGGCGCAAAAGCTCAAAGAAAGTGAGAGCATATGCTACCATTGCAACAAGATAGGGTATTGGAGGAAGAATTTAGCTATTTTCAAGGAAGAACAAAAGAAGAATAGAGCCAAGGCATCCAGTTCTGGTATTTTTGTTATTGAAATTAACCTTTCTATTTCTACCACTTAGGTATTGGATACCGGTTGTGGTTCTCACATTTGTTCAAATGTGCAGGGGTTAAGAAATAGGTGGTTACTTGGGAAGAATGAAGTGGACTTCCATATGGGGAATGGAGCACGAGTTGCTACCATGGAGATAGGTGACTATCAACTCACTTTACCTTTCGAACTTTGTTTAGTATTGAAAATTGTTATTATGTGCCTACTATGAGCAGAAATATTATTTCAGTTTCTTGTTTAGATTTGGACGGATTTGATTTTGTTATTAATAATGGAAATGCTCATATTCATCGCCAAGGCATTTCATATGGCAATGTCGTGTTGCAAAATGGCCTTTATATCCTTGATCTACAAAACAAAGAGTCCATATACAACATTAATACAAAGAGGGTTAAATCAAATGAATTGAACCCTACTTACTTCTGGAGTGCTTGGATCATTCGACTTAGAATCTTATGACACAAGCGAGCCATGTTTGCATGGAAAAATGACAAAGAGTCCTTTTAACAAGAAAGGTGAGAGGACTAATGACTTATTAGAGCTAATACATACCGGTGTATGTGGACCATTAAGTACATAAGCTAGAGGTGGTTTTAGCTACTTCCTGACATTCACAGATAACTTCAGTAGATATGGTTATGTCTATCTAATGAAGTACAAGTCTAAAACTTTTGAGAAATTCAAAGAGTTTAAAAATGAAGTAGAAAAATAACTTGGGAAAAGTATAAAAGCCATTCGATCAGATCGAGGTGGCGAATACTTAAGCTAAGAGTTTGACAGTCATCTGAAGGAGTG
This sequence comes from Excoecaria agallocha, assembly GCA_037975025.1. Lineage (NCBI taxonomy): Eukaryota > Viridiplantae > Streptophyta > Magnoliopsida > Malpighiales > Euphorbiaceae > Excoecaria > Excoecaria agallocha. The sequence continues at coordinate 4,228,295 of CM075823.1, read as the reverse complement.
TGGTATTATCTCACAGCTCACTCCTCCTGGAACACCACAATGGAATGGTGTATTCAAAAGGAGAAATCGAACGTTATTGGACATGGTTTGATCAATGATGAGTCAAGCAAATCTTCCTGTCTCTTTTTAGGGTTATGCATTAGAAACTGATGCATTTCTACTAAATCGTACTCCAACTAAAGTAGTTGAGAAGACACCATATGAAGTATGGACTGGGAAAGAACCCAATATGTCATTTCTCAGGATTTAGGGCTGTGAAGCACATGTTAAGAAATTAACATCTGATAAACTAGAGTCTAAATCCACTATCTACTTATTTATGGGTTATCCCAAAGAAACAAAGGGATACTACTTTTACTCATAAGCCGAGAACAAAGTATTTGTTGCTCGCAAGGCTGTTTTCTTGGAAAAGGAGTTCCTTCTCAAGAAAGACAGCGGTAGTAAAGTAGAACTTGGAGAAATTCAAGTGCCACAAACTCCTATAAAGGATTAGTTGGAAATGGGATCAAGTTCACAACCAGTTGTGGAACAGGAACCCATTACAAAAGAACATAGAAGGTCCATAGGGTACGTCAGGAGATTGAGAGATATGGATTTCTAATCACCGATAGTGACACTATTGAGTTAGTAGATCGTGAGGATCTTACTACCTATCGAGAAGCTATTGAGAGCCCAAACTCAATAAATTGGCTTGAAGCCATGAAATCTGAGATACAATCAATGTACGATAACTAGGTTTGGACCTTGGTTGATCCACCGGCAGGTGCTAAGGTAATTGAATGCAAGTGGCTATTTAAACTCAAAGCTGATAAGACCTACAAAGGTAGACTAGTAGCAAAAGGTTTTCGACAAACTCATGGTGTAGACTATGATGAAAGCTTTTCGCCTGTAGTCATGCTCAAATCCATTAGGATCTTACTTGTCATAGCAGCATATCATGATTATGAGATATGGCAAATGGATGTGAAAATTGCTTTCCTCAACTGAAATTTACTTGAGGATGTGTATATGACATAGCCTGAGGGTTTTGTCAATCCCAAGCATCCTAAGAAGGTTTGCAAGTTTCAAAAAACCATTTATGGATTAAAGCAAGCATCCCAAAGTTGGAATCTTTGTTTTGATGAGGCAGTCAAAGAATTTGACTTCGTCAAGAATGAAGATGAGCCTTGTGTGTACAAGAGGTTAGTGGGAGCATAATAGTGTTTCTGGTCCTATATGTGGACGACATCCTTCTCATTGGGAATGACATTCCAACATTGCAAATGGTTAAGCAATGGTTAGGGAAGTGTTTCTCAATGAAAGACTTAGGTGAAGCGAGACAATACTTGGTATTCGGATCTATAAAGATAGATCGAATCAGGTTTTGGGACTAAGTCAAGAAAAGTACATAGACAAAGTAATAAAGCATTTTAGTATAGGAGACTCAAGGAAAGGGTACATACCTTTGGCTTTGGGAGTTCCTTTAACTAAAGAACAGTGCCCTAAAACCAAAAAAGAAAGGGACAACATGAGTAGAATCCCATATGCATCTGCTATTGGATTTATCATGTACGCTATGTTATGTACTAGGTTGGATGTTGCTCATGCACTGAGTATAACTAGTAGGTTTCAGCAAGACCCTGGTGAGAAGTACTGGTCTACTGTAAAGGGGATTCTAAAGTACCTACAAAGGACTAAGGATCACTTATTGGTGTATGGTGGTCAAGAAGAGCTCGTCATACAAGGTTATACTGATGCTGCTTTTCAGACCAGCACTCAGGATTTAAGATCGCAATTTGGTTTTGTTTTTGTTTTGAACGGTGGTGCTGTCAGTTGGAGAAGCTCGAAGCAAGAGACCGTTGCCAACTCAACTACAGAATCTGAGTATATTACAGCAAGCGAGGCTACAAAAGAGGCTGTTTGGATTAGAAATTTCATTTCTGGATTAGGGGTCCCAAGCAACTTAGATCCATTAGAAATTTTTTGTGACAATAATGGGGCCATCGCACAGGCCAAGGAGCCCCGCTCACACCAGAAATCCAAACACATAATCAGAAGGTACCACCTGATCAGAGAAATCATTGATCGTGGGGACTTCAAGGTTAACAAGATAGCAAGTGAAGATAATTTAGTAGATCCTTTGAGGAAACAGTTGTGTCCAAATCTGTACGAAGCTCATTTGAGAGCATTTGGTCTTAAGGATAATCCCAATTGGGACTAGTGCTAGTGGGAGATTGTTAGTGTAAGCCCTAGCCCGAATGCATTGTTATAAAATACTTTAGTTAATAAATGAGGCATTTATTTTATCTATTGTATTCCTATGCATATCAATTGATAGAACTATCCAAGAATGTTGTTTCAGTTTAAGTTATCATGTGTGAGGCACATGGTTGTAAGACCTTGAAACAATAGAGACTTCATTCTATATATCCTTAGTCAGTCATTGTTATGGGAATAATAAATGAATTAAGACTAGTATGCTCTCTCTGATAAATTGAGTTTTGTCTTACGAATCAAAAGGACAAGAGTGTCAATCAGAGATCATAGATACATGTTTAAAACATAGTATCTGGATTCGATCCGTTCATGAGAACACTACATGGTACAAGTTATAAGTGTTTCTCATGTGCAAGTTTTGCATCGGAGTTCTTAGACCTAAAATCTCTATAAAACTCTTTATGAATTACTGTGTACTTTGACATACACCTAACGTGCTCATAACAGGGTGACAAGTATGGGTATGCTTGGGTATGCACTGATCCATGTTAGAGAGCATGAGAGAAGTGAAGGGATTACCCCTTTTGATAAGAGAGAAAATATCATCGGCCACTTGATCAGTGAATTGAGAAGTGTATGGCCATACCGAGATGAAATAATGAGTAATCATTATTTATCTGAGAGTTCAGTGTCACTGGAATATCAAGAAAGGAATTAATATATATAAGGATGACTAATTTCATGCCTTATATTAATTCTGATATTTAAGGGTAAAGGACAATGCAAAATTTCATTAGGCCACTAAATGCCATTTGCATTTTCATTTAATTTGGAATGCTATAATATCTTGCTAGAGACTATATATAGCCTTTGAATTAATTTATTAATTCATTGCCAATATTAAATGTACCTATAGGATAGCAAACAAAGCATGAGGCTTAAAACATGTAATTAAAGTATTGGGCATTAATTTGGGCTTTTAATTAAAGTCAAATTAATGTATGTAATGGGTATTAAAATTGCTAAATGGACCTTGGTCCATTAGAGAGAGAGATTCGGCCCACAAGGTTTAATTTTAATTAATTAATTATCTTTTATTAATTAAGTTAATTGAGTATTAAAGCCTAAAAGCATTTGAATCAAATTAAAACACTTAAATAGGAGATAAAGTGACCAAAATTCTAAGATAAAAATCAATGTGAATTTTGGCACATGCATATTTCCTAATTAAGTGGTAGTTTTTGATTAAATGACTTATGCCATTTAAATTAATTTGAATTTAACACCTAAAAGGAATTTAAATTAATTTGAATCACTTAATTAGAAAGTGATGGAGGTTGAATATACTACCGAATTAAAGGGGATTTTTGCATCTTTAAGATTTCCTAAACCTAGTTGTATAAATTAATGAAATAAATTCTCCAAGTTAGGTTTTTTCTCTCTCTAAGCTGCCACTCTCAAGGGCAAAGGACTCTTTCTTCTTCTCTTGGTTTTTGGGCAGCCATTGGTGAACTTTAGGAAGAACAAGATCAGGTCTTGTGTTTTTTAGTTCAATACCCATTCCCGAATATGCATACATAGAGCTAGCATTCTCGATTTTAAGCATTGCTTGCAAGTGTGTTTGTGAGAATAGAGAGGAGTGGCATAAAGGTTGTTCCTTTTAGCATTAGTGATCGAGATCTAAGGCTGATATTTTCATCCTAATTGCTGGTCATCATCAAAATCAAATTTTAAACTGCATCTAAAATTGTAAGTTTCAAAACCCTAAAATTGTATGTTTTCAATTCTTGTTTATGGATTTTGTGGCATATATGATCAATATTATTATTTTTCTGCTACATGATCATCATATATATGCCATGACATATTCCATCACAGAACTACCCGACTCATGATCTGGAACTGGCAGCTGTGGTATTTGCTTTAAAGATTTGGTGACACTACTTGTATGGTGAAAAATGCAGGATTTATTCTGATCATAAAAGCCTCAAGTACTTGCTTACTCAGAAAGAAATTAATTTGAGGTAGAGAAGATGGTTGGAATTATTCAAAGATTATGATTGTATAGTTGACTACCACCCAGGAAAAGCGAATGTGGTTGTTGATGCCTTGAGTTGTAAGACAATGGCAGTATTGATGTTAAAAAAGTGCAGATGGAAATTTGCATCGGATGGTGTATTACTAGCATAGCTTAAAGCTAGGCCCATGGTTAGGCAAACAGTGATAGATGCTTAGAAGGATGATGAAAAGTTACAATAGATTGTCAAAGCGGTTTATGAAGGAGATCAATTAGATTTCTCAGTGAATGAAGATGGTGGTGTATGTTACCATAACAGGTTGTGTATTCCTAATGACAAAGAAGTTAAAAGAATATTATTGGATTAAGCACATAATACTGCATTTATTATGCATCTAGATGGGAACAAGATGTATCAAGAGTTGAAATAGTTTTACTGGTGGCCTGGCATGAAAAAGGATATTATTGAATATGTTTCTAAATGTCTAACATGTCAACAAGTGAAAGCAGAACATCAATTTCCTTCAAGTCTCTTAAATCACATTTTGATTTCACAGTGGAAGTGGGAAGACATTACCATGGATTTTGTTACCGGTTTACTTCTTACTCATTGAAAATATGATGCTGTTTGGGTAATAGTGGATAAGTTAACAAAAGCAACTCACTTTATACCGATTCAAATAGATTATTCTATGGATAATCTTGCAGAATTGCATGTGAATGAGATTGTATGGTTACATGGTATAACTGTATCTATAATTTCTGATCGAGATCCAAGGTTTACATCGAGATTTTGGCAGAGTCTACAGGAGGCTTTGGGAACACAACTCAAGTATAGTACAGCTTTTCATCCTCAAATAGATGGACAATTCGGAAGGGTTATTCAGATTCTAGAAGATATGATAAGGGGATGTGCTTTGGAGTTTTTTGGAAGTTAGGATAAATATGTGGCCTTAATTGAATTTACCTATAATAATAGTTATCAGAAGAGTATTCAAATAGCACCATATGAGGCTTTGTATGGAAGGAAATGTAGAACTCCAGTCTGTTGGACTGAATTGATTGAATGTAAAATAATTGGTCCTGACCTTGTTAAAGATACAAAGGAAAAAGTTCAAGTTATCAAGCAAAGGCTGAAAGAAGCTAATGACAGGTAGAAATCAAATGCTAACTTGAAAAGAAAAGATATTGAGTATCAAGTGTGTGACAAGGTGTTTTTGAAGGTATCTCCATGGAGAAAGGTACTTAGATTTGGGAAAAAAGGAAAGCTCAGTCTAAGGTTTATTGGTCCATATAAAAGTCTTCAAAGAGTGGGACCATTGGCTTATAGGTTGGCTCTTCCTATGGAATTAGCCAAGCTTCATGATGTGTTTCATATGTCCATGCTTCGAAGATATCGCTCTAATGAATCTCATAAGTTACAAGTTCAAGATATTCAATTACAACCAGATTTCACATATGATGAGGAACCGAAGGAAATCCTTGCTAAGGAAATCAGGCAATTGAGGAACAAGCAAATCCCTCTGGTCAAAGTACTGTGGAAACATCGTGGTGGATAAGAAGTAACTTGGGAGCCAAAGATAGACATGAGAAAGCAATATCCTTAATTGTTTGAATCAGGTATGAATTTCGAGGATGAAATTCCTTAAGGGGGAGAGATTTGTGAGGCCCCTAACATGACCCTAATTGAAATTGCATGTTTTGAGTAGGATTTTATTTGATTAAGATTAAATTAAAATGAAATTTTCATATAAAGTATGGGACAAGTGATAAATTATTTTTTTATTATATTAATTGCATGAAAATAAAATTTAATAATATAGTTTAATATTAATCGAGGTTATAATTAGAGTATAAAGTATTAATTTGGGGTAAATTTTATAATTATGGCATTTTAGGGGTCAATTGTGGATGGAAGAATAATTGAGAGGTTAATTTAAAAGAAGGAATAAATGTTAAGGTTGATTTAAGATAAGGAATAAATGTATGGGTCAATTAGTAACATGCATAAAGGAGAGAGGTAAAAGGGTGACATGCAAGTTTTTCAGGGAACCAAAAGGGTATTTTTCTTTATTATTATAAAAGCCAATCGTGTGAAGAGAGATGGTGTGTGGGACAAAATTTTTGGGTGAAGTTACAAAAATTATTCTTCTCTCTTTTCTGTTCATGGTTAATTCCTCTAAGGAACCTTTGAAGAAATTATTACATGTTGCTTAATCAAGATCATTAGTGTAAAATTATAAGGTAAATATTCTAACTTAATAATTAATCTCTTATTTTTCATCCTTTTCTTCTTCTTCTTCTTCTTTGAATGATGGTGGATTGAGTTGATGTTGAAATTGAATGAATGAATTGTTGATTAAAGAGAAGAAGAAGGAGTTAGGAGCAAAAGAAAAGGAAAAGCTTAAGAGTGAGGCTAGAGAGTGATTTTGGCTAAGGTATGGGATTAGGGTCTTTTTAATTTCTTGTGGATGATTTTTGATAGAACACGTTGTGATTGATTGAAATTTTTGGATCAAAGAAAAAGAGAACTAGTTTGTGAAGTGTTGTTTGAGGAAATTACGTGAAACCACTAAACCTAGTGACTAAAAAATTAGAATAAATTAAAATAAAAATCTTTAATTGTAACCATTGAAATTTATAAAGTTATACAAGACATATACCTACAAGATTGTAGAAGGAATCTAGCCTTAATTCTATCTTGAAATAATTTTTATGATTTATTGAATGTTAGGTGAAATGTTAATTCCTGTTCTGGAATAGTTTGTGGTAAAATTGTGATATCTATGTGTACAATGTTCAGAATGACATGAGGTTATTTCCTACAGAAAATAGACTTCAAAACCTTCAATTTCTATGAAGAAATAAAATTCTAATAACACCTATAAATTTGCCTAATCTTTACATGAAAACCGAAATTTTGTGTTGCCTACCCTAATGAACTGTCTTTAGTAAATTCCATTTATCTTGAGTTTTAGAAATGATATTGCAAAGATTCTTGATGTTTTAGAAACATAAAACATAAGGGAACAAATTTTTAGAACATATTTTTGCTGAAAAGGCTGTATTGGAGGTCTAAAATGATGTGCAATTTGCTTTAGAAAAACTGTCTACAAAATTTTCGTATGGCATTTTTAGGAGGCATGACCGAGACCATTTTGTCTCAGTTGTGCGCACCTTCTGATCTCAATTACAGCCATTAGACTCAGCTGGGACCAATTGGTCTCAGCCGTGGGCCTTTCCTTTTATAGTTATACATGATTTTTAGCCTCATCATATATCAACACGTACCCTAACATTTTGAAGCCCATCTAAAGCTTGTTAAAACATGTAATTAAACTTAAAATATGGCCTTAATATGTGAGTTTAGAACATTTTAAAAATAAATATGAGAGTATTATGTAAGATCAAAACATAATATTCAGGTATAAGTTCATGATGAGAGGTATGTTCAATTACCGATACTTGAATTTTTACATGAATACATAAATGCATGTTTATACATTGGAGAATTATGTATTATAATACGATCATATGCATTGTCAAGGTGTATGATATAAGTACAAGCATGATGTTTTAAATGAACATGAAAAACTATATTACCTGCTATTAGAGTTTTGTTGTGGATAGATAGGCGCCTATAGGGATATTGCAGCTGCCACCATCGACCTTTTAGGTTTAAAGTACAATTGATCCAATTGGATCATTCACAGCCCATTTTGGGTTGCTTGTTTACCTTGTTTGGGTTCTTGACCGGTCCACCGTGTAGTTAACCCTGTTTGGGTTTATAATTTTGATATCTTCAAATATCCACCATTTGATACTCTCGAGTATCCACCGATCTCGTTATCCACTCTTAGAACTTAAGCAGACTAAATAAAGCACTAATGTTTCACAGTTAATCACAGTATAATTTATGCATCTGATATATGGATTATCATGTTTAACAGTGGTTCCTAAAGCTTGTATTGGTATCTATTTACATTATGTACAGATCTCTTTATGAATTATTTAGATTCAAGTATTGTGAATTAATTAAAGGGTTACCTTCTTGTTTAAGATATTGTGCTTTATTTTATACTTATTCCTAATATGTAAATTTTATTATTTTCAATTGTTTTGTATATCATATATTTTTGACAACCACTGTGAGTGGTTGTCTTTCATGTTTAGTATCCCCACTAAGCTATATAGCTTAGCACGTGTTATTTTGATCTATGTAGGTTTTGGTAGTCAAGGCTTTTGCACAGGAACATTCTTTGCATCAGGACAGGCCAACGCCAATCTATAGAAGTTGATGTAGGAATTTTGATAAATTTTGTATAGTTCCTTGTATGTTTAATATGTATAAAGTTTGTAATATATATGTATGTGACATGGAGGTTAAGGTTGTAATAAGCTCATAGTGAGAATGCTAGTATATGGATGCATCTAGAAGCTAGATTGACTTTATTCAAATGTGTTGGAATGTTGAATGCTTTGCATGATAGTGGAATGACTAAGATAGTTAAACCTAGTAATATTAAGATAATGGGCTGCATAATGAGTCACTATGGTTATTCAAAATGAAGTAAACATGAATGATATGAGAAACCTAATTAGAATACAAGTTATATGATTAGATGGATCAGGTGATATAAATTCATGTAGATGTTAATCGAGTTAATTGCTTAACATAACATGTTTTAATTAGATTGCATTATTTATAATAGAGATGTTAGTTTGGGGTGTTTCATATATAGTTATTTTTCTTTTAATGTCTGTAACACAATTTGCAAATGTTTATCATGTTTCTTTGGAGTTTTGGAATGCACTAGAATACCATCAATGAATACTACGTCGAACTTGTAGCACCTTAATTTTATTAATCTAACCATATCACCATGTCATCCATTCTTAATTAATTTTACTATGTTTTTATACCATCAAGCAAACTTCGAACATATTAGTGCATTTACATGTTAGTTATCATACATACCAATTAGGTGCTACCATATGCTTACATTTTATATTTCATATGCATATCAGAGATTACTATCACTATTCTCACATTTTCTTATTTATACTATAGTGTACATATCATATAGTATATTAGTTTCTTAAGATCTTACAGGCATACATTTACTGTTCTTTTTAGAATAGTGAGCTTATACAACTCAATATGCCCAAACTAGATACATCATTACATACATATAGCTGTTAATGTAAACTTATATGAAATATTAATCAAAAAATCCCTACATCAACTTCTTATCAGACTTGTGTTGGCCTTTCCTGATGCAGAGAACATCCTTGAGCTAAAGTATTATCTACTGAACCTACATGGATAAAATAACCCGTGCTAAGTTATAAATCTTAGTGGGGAACAATTAATGATGGATGACCACTCACAGCATTCATCAACAAACACACTCAACATGCATCATACGTAACATAGGTTTAACATGATAATATTATCATAATACTAACAACATAACATTGTATATTATCAATGAATTAACAAAGCTCAACAACTAACTTGGTATAAATATCATATAATTTCTTGATATATTCTATGCATTAAAACTGGTGATACAATTTCTACAACTAGAGCCAATCATATGTTCCATCAATAACATTTGATCATTTATACTTTGATTTCTATACTGTAATTATATTTTAGCCTACCTAACTTCTAAGAGTGGATAACATAACTCCAGATAGCCTTAGGTATCGAACTATTGATATCTAAAGATATCGAATCTCTAGACCCAAATTCGGTCAACTGTCTATAGACCGGTCAAATGGACCTAAATGGGATCGGCTAACAACCTAAATGAGCCTATTTATGATCCAAATGAAACCATCTCTATACTTTATAACCCAAACTAGGCCAAACTCTAGCAACTGCAAGTTTATCCCTATAAGCATGCCTATTTATCCATAGTTGAACTCTATTTGCAGGCAATACTGTGTTCATATTCAATTTATTTATCATACTTATGCTTTCACTTTACAATCTTGCACGCATGCACGCGCACGCGCACACACACACACATATATATAATAGGATGCACAATCCCTGATGTATACACATGTATATCCAATCTCTTATAAGAATTCAAGTAAATGTACATGAGCATATATCATTGTAACCATATGCTTTAGCATGATAATTCATAAGCATATACATATTATCTCAAATAAATAATAAGTATAACAATTCATATATTTGTCAAATGTCAAGCTTCATCAACTTTTATACCTATTGCTTTACAATATATTATTATCATATAATCTTGAACATATACCCCTTTATATGTTGTTTCTACATTATAAAATACTCTAAAAGATGTTTAAGAAAGTTTAAGTGAACTTTGGTAACAATTTGGGGACTAAAAATCAAGTATAAGTGAAATAGGAGACGATCATAGTTTTTACCAAATGAGTACTGACCATGACATAGATGCATTTTAGGTTCTAGACTAACTCATGGTCATTACCAAATTGGCATTGACCATTAGATAGGTGCAATATGGATTCTGGACTTGGTCACAGTCAGTACCAAAAGTAGTGCTGACCATGAGATACATTTTGCATAAAAATATATTTTCAAGTTCATTTTAAAAATCTTTTTTGTACCTATCAAATGACATTTTTAGCCAAAATGGTCTTGTACAAACTTGATCCATATATTTCTAGTTTCAGGAACATTAAAAATCACCTTAATATCATTTCTAAATTTTAATGTATTAACAAAATAATGAAAACTGTTCCTAAAGATAAGGTTGCATACAGATCCTAATTCAAGCCAAAATTTGACATTTTTAGAATCTAAATCAAACTATTTATTCCGTATAGAAAATATAAATATGAAAGTCTAGTTTATCCAAAATTTAGTCCCATAGCATTTTGACCTCTATACCATGAATTATGCTCAAAATAATGCAACTTATCCACTACACTAGACAACAGTTTATTTCAACCTTCAAATTAAAATTAAGACTATTTAAAGGCAAAATAAACCTTAGATTTATTCTACAAAGTTATAGGTACATGTTTTAGGTATAATTACCAAATAGAAATGACTCAAGATATGCGAAAAATACAAAAATTGGTTCAAAAATACCTTACATGCATTGCCTTACATATATCCTATCTTAAGAGTTAAATTTCATTTTTTTTGTTAATGTATTCATGCAATAATCCACATCTTCTTTGTAAATTCTAGCCTTGATTACGATAAAAATTATTACAAATGCACATGTTCCTATATCTTGGTCGAACCACACAAAATACTCTTCAATCTTTGGATATTTCCTTGCTTTTGTTCTTCCTACTACACCATTTTCTTTTACAATTAGCATTTCATACATGTATCAATTTTCTAGCATTTCTCCTCCACTAAGATGCAACAAATCAAAAAAAAAAAAGAAGAAGAAGAGATGATATAAAGTCATAAACCCGTTATTTTGTTGATTCCTATTTAAACTTCTTAATCAACAACATGCGTAAGTGTTTTCTTGAGAATTAAAAGAGAGAAGATGTTTGATCTTGTAATGTGAGAAATTAAGAAAAGAAAATCTTGAATATCACCTTAAAAATGCTGACTACCACTTTAAAGAACCACTATAGCAATTTCTTTACCTAACATGTAAGACCTATAAGTTTAAAAAGTGGGAGTAGAAGTTTCATTTGCTCCCTTAACATTTTACATGTCAAGTATTATCCTCTAACTTTACCTTCTCTTTTAAAATCAGCTCCACTTATATATCCTTTCAACTATTAACCCTTCACCTAACTTTCCTCTTTTAAAATTGACCTCACATATGCTTTCTTTACATAATGACCCATAACTCATTTTTTTTTTGCTTCAATTATACCCTTAAATATTTTTTTCATGCCAAATACTCACATAAAAATCATAAACTCAAATTACCATTTTTCCCTTTATATCTCTAATCTATATTTCACATGTTTAATTAAGTCTTAATCACATATAATCTCATTTAATCATGCCTTTCCTACTAAGGTCAAAGTTAGGGCCTTACAATCCTCTCCCCTTAAAGAATTTTATCCTCAAAATTTATACCTATTTTAGATATTAAGGATACTATTCTTTCATGATTGCCTCCGATTCTCAAGTTACTTCTGAAATATCGTAATGTTACCATAGTACTTTAACAAGAGGAATCTGTTTGTTCCTCAACCATCTGATTTCTCTAGCCAAAATCTCTTTTGGTTTGTCATCATAAGTGAATTTTGGCTAAACCTAAATATCTTGTACTAGTACCACATGGGATTTATCCAAACATTGTCTTCTAAGCATCGACACATGGAACACATCATGCATTTTAGCTATTTCCATGGGAAGAGTAGATTTGTATGTCATTAGTCCAACTCTTTAAAGAATTTCATATGGACCAATATTCCTTAGGTGCAGTTTACCCTTCTTCCTAAACCTCAATACTTTTCTCTACAGAGACACTTTCAAGAACACTTTATCTCCCACTTGATGCTCAATGTCCTTTCTCTTCAAATATGCATAGAACTTCTGCCCGTCACTCGTTACTTTCAATCTTTATTTAATAACTTATATTTCTCCTCCATATCCTTAACAATGTTAGGGCCAATCATTCTATGTTCAGACAATTTAGTCTAATAAATTAAATTCTGCATTTCTAACCATACAAAGCCTCATAATGTGCCATTCCAATACTTCTCTAATAACTATTATTGTAAGCATACTTTATTAAAGCCAGATATCTATCCTAACTTTATGTGAAATTCATGGCACATCCTCTCAACATATCTTGTAATACTTGGATAACCCTCTCAGATTGACTATCTGTTGAAGGGTGAAAATTTATACTATATCTAAGTTGTATTCCCAAGGCTTGCAATAGACTTTGCCAGAATCTTGATGTAAACTTAAGATCTCAATCCAAAATTAGGGATGTTGGAATTCCATATAATCGAACAATCTCATTTACATAGAGTTTTGCCAATTTATCCATAGAGTAATTGATAATGGTAATTTATATGATATTTTTAGTATGTTTTTAGATGTTTAATTGAGTTAATTTTGTGTTAATTAGGTTGAATTTGAGTTTAATTGGTTAATTTTATGCTTTTGGAGTTAATTGTAAGTTTTGGTATTTTTTAGGGTTAAATTGCAAGAAAAAGGACTTTGTTGCAAAAAGATAAGTAGTTCTGGGCCAACACTATAAAAAGAGGAAATACATATTAGTAAATGTTTGTGGAGTACAGTAGAAGTATGTTTGGCCATTTGTTTCATTGTTTGGAAGATTGAGTGGCCGTGCATGAAGGAAACTACCTTACTTGGCTTTGTGGCTATAGCTTTATAAGATTGCTTAGCCGTACATCTTCACCATAAAAGTGATAATTGGCCGTGTGTTTCAAATGCTAGAAGTCTGCTTGGTCATGCACTTCCTTAGGGAAGAATGCATAGTAGTGCATCTCAACAAGAAAGATTTTTCTTGGCCGTGTGATTTGAACTCCCATGTTGCGAAGGATTTTTTTATTAGGAAGAATTCTTTTCCTACTTTAATTTAGGAAGTTCATAAGGCTTTAAAAATTTATTTTGACTATAAATAGAAGACTCTAAGACCAAAGAAAGAGGATGGAGTATAATCAATCATCAAGAACTAGTAGAGTTCATTAGTTTTAGGTTTGTATGTAGTTTTTCTATTTTTATTCAATATTTTCCTTTTCAACTTCGTTTTAGTTTTTTTAACGTTATTTTAGTTTTTAAACATGTTTAGGAAGTAGTTTTTCTTCTTTTGCTAATGGATTCTTGAAATCTTATATTTTCATTGTTATGACTTTGTTTAGAGCTTTAATTTCAATATCAGTCGATTATTTCTTAGTTTTAAATATATTTTTATCTTTCATTGTATTGAGAACGATTGTTAGTTTATTGAATAAATAACTAAGAATTGATTTGCACACTATTATTGATTTGCATGTTCTTAAATTAACTCTTTAATATTTATGTATGATTATTTTCTAAAATATGAGGTAATTATGTGTTAATTTTATTGATTAATATTAAGAGAGGAGGAACTAAGAATAAATTGGGGTTGAATTTACTTGCAAGAGAGTTTAATAAATGTTTAAGAAGTTAAACTATATAAATTTAATACTAAGAATGATATTCTTGCATAAAGATATATTGCTTTATTACTAGTTTTTCCATAGTCACTGATATTCCTAGTGAAATTAAGTCATTAAAATGAAAGTTATGGTGGATTGTTTCTTTAGCAAGAGAATTTCAGTTATTGTTTTGTTTTTAATTCATGTTAGTTTAATTTTAGTTTTTATTTAGTCTCATTGTTTATTTAGTTTAATTTTTTACCCTTAAATCAAAAACATTTGGGAAACAATCTCATATTGATTTAATTCATACATAGATATTCTTCTTAGCGATCTATGTTCCCTTGGGTACGATATTTGGGATCTTAATCTATACTTTCCTTTATTACTAGCTAGCTGATTTAGTACACTTGCTGGATACCGGTCAAGTTTTTGGCACCGTTGCCTGAGAATAATGGTGTTGTTTATTTAATATCTTTGATTGAGTTAGTCTGAGATTTTTTAGTTTTATTTTGTTTTTGATTTGGTGATTGTTTTTTGCAGGAACAATTTTAGACATTTTTCAAGATGATGCAAGACGAGTTCCAAAACTATGAATTATTTCTTTTAAAATAGCAAATGAATGATTTAGTAAAAGAAAGAGAGGAAATAAAGTTGTTGTGTGCACAATCACAAAATTTTTATTCACCATCCCTTGTTGAAGAGTCTTGTTCTCTTTGGGCTTTAAGAGAACATATTGAAGAATTGAGAAGGGAAAATCAAGAACTACAATATTCAAAAGAGGCATGTATCTCCAAGGATCAGCGTCTTCATAACAAGCTTATATGTAATGACAAGCAATTTTGGGTTGAAAAAAAAATGGAGGGCCATACAAGAGGCTGTTATCTTTAAAACTGAAGTTGTTTGTGGCTTTGTTATAAGAAAGGAAAGGAAAGGAAATTTTATGCTAAAAAAGAGGAGGGGGAGGCTACATTAAGGGCTCAATAGGAAAAGTTTAGAATTCAAGAAGAGAAGTTTAGGATTCAAGAGGAAATATTAAGAATTCATGAAGAAAAGATAAGGATTTAAGAAGAGATAATTAAAAGTCAAGAAAATTTATTAAGGGATACAGAGGAAGGAATTGAAAAGTTGGAATCTAAACTTGAACTTTTGAGCATTTCTATGAAATATCAAGGTGATGGTGGTAAGGAAAAGGAAACAAATCATTCAGTAATATATAGTGTTTCTATGGAACAAGAGGAACAATTCATTTTTGAAGATAAGTCTCGTATTTAATTAGGGGATGTAGGATCTCTTATAGAGAATTTATCACCAAAGTAGCAAGAAGGAAAAAATTCTCAATTGGAGATATGGGATTAGTCCACTTAAAGAATTTATTTAGGTTAGAGGAGTCGGTAGAGTTCGTTATAAATGAGCCAAATGAGGAGTCATTTTTTATTGAAGATATGGAGTTCCCGCTTTAATAAACTATGACAATTTTCTTCTACTAATAGGTGAAAATGAGGAGCAAAGTCCGGAGATACCCATATTTGGATCACAAGCTCGACCTCCTGAGAGTAACATGAGTAAAGTTGGGACTTAATAAACCAGAACTCTTTTAATCCTTCTCTTTGAATTTTCATCATTTTTTATGAGTTATGTTTTATTGTTTTTATTTTATAGATTTCTGTATTTTATTATTTTTCTTCGTGCTTCTTTTATTTAGTGTGTTTTTAGCTTTTTAAAATCATGAGTTTAAGAATTGGGTTTGAAAAAAAAGCTACTTCTAATGATTTTTATGTTTCATGATTAAATTTGGGTTAGTAAGTGCTTTTAAAGTAATTAAAGAACTAATATGCTTTTTGAGGGAAGGGAATCACAATTTAATTGCACTTGTCAATGATTTATGTTTTTTATTTTTTTAGATGTGAATTTAACTATAGTTGCTTGGTGCTGAGAAATTTAAAGGAAAACCTTGTGGAGTTAAGAGTGGGCCTAAGTTGGACTTTAAGTAATTGATACATGTGCATATTGATTGGCATAACTAATTTTGAAGCTTAAAAAGAAGGAAAGACATAATTAAGTAAGTATGAGCGGAGCTGTAATTGGTTTATATGGTTCAACTATCAAATTTGATAGAGTTTTAGCAAAAATTGATTCAATTTTGATTTCCATGAGTGAAAGATTAATATTATTAATGTGATTGATAAAAAGTAGTTAAAAAGAAATTAAGCTAAATACAATTTAATTTTGTGTTTTAATGTGTAAAAAAATTAAGCTCAAATGTAAAAGAGAAAGTTTTGAGAGTCAGCAGACAGCTGCGCGCCCGTGAACCCAATTGCCAAGCCGAATGCACAATCGAGCGTTGGGAGCTAGCCTGGCAGTAGCCCTGTGCGCGCCCACGTATTTTCCCCCTCCTATAGTTGTGCTGCCGTGTAAGTCCTTCATTCATCCCATATGCGCCCGCTTGAAGTCTTCCCTTAAGCCATGCACACCCATGCATTTTCCCCTCAGTCCCATGCGTTCTCACATGCTTAGGGATTGCCTGGTGCTGTCCATGCATGCTGCCATGTAAACCTTCCTCCATGCTTTGCGTGCCCACGTGAAACACTCCTATGACATTTGCACTGCTATGGGTCTCTCCTCACCTAGCCTTACACAGCCACTTGATGCTCCATTGCCTTTAAATTATTTTTCCTTTTTCTTTCACTCTTTCATTTTATTTTGCTTCACTGCCACGCACTCACTCATACATTCACTAAATCATGCACTCACTCATCAACTCACATACCCTCACTCATTCACACTAAAATACTCATACACTTAAGTAACTTAAGGTTTTGATCTTAGTTATGAAACCTACACATTCTCACCTACACATTTTCATTTATTTGAAGTTTTTATTATGATACGTATTGTTTTGATCATAACTTTTGCTACAGGTGTCCAATTGACTATTATAATATGTTTGTGAAAAGCCCATTTTGAGATGGACATTTGTTGCTTAGGCTTTGCCCTATGTAATAGATCATTTTGGGCCCTAAAAATGATGTTTAAGCTTTCAAATTTTAGTTTGAAGTTTTAAAGGCAATGTTTATTTGTTTTTGATCTATTTGATACTTCAAATTGGTTGCTGAAAGTAATTTGCATGAATTGGTGTGACTATATTGTTCTTAAATATAGGTTTTCTAGGGTTTCATTTTGAATTGAATTATGCATTCCATTACTCTTAGTTACCTACTGATTGGAATTAAACTTTATTATTGAATTGATATAGGTTGAGTTTGTATTTGAATTAGCTTATCTTATTTTGTGTTTACCATGATTAAATTAAAATATTTCTCTTCCTGTTATTTAAGCCAAATCATCACCAATTATCTTTACATTTGAGATTATACACTGTCCATCTTGTAACATATTGATATAATGCATTAAGCAATTAAGCAAGTTTGACCTAGTTGCATTTGTTCACTTAGTTATCATATTTATTAAGTCTTGTTTATTGCATTGCATTGGTTTTAGAGGCATGTATGCTTGTTAACTCAATTTCATTGATCTTATGCTTTTTTTTGGCTTAATTATGGTTCTAAGTGTGGTGAGCTTACATTTCTCTTTGGCACTTATTGGTTTATCTGAAATTATGGTTCACCAAAAATTGTGCAGTAAGCTAAAATATTTGATCTTTTGCTGAGGGCAGCAAAATTTTAAAGAGGGGGATAAAGCTAAGCTGAGCTAGATTTTGAAGATCAATTCAAAGGAGTTTTCTTACCTTGCTCATTGTCTTACTCATGAATTGTTTTGTTTTAGTCATTTTGTTTTTTTTTTTGTTTCATTTGTTTAGTTTGGTTTTGAGTTTGCATGTTTAGTTTTTATTTTTCATGTTAATTAATTCATTTATCATTTATTATACATTTAGCTTAGTTTGCCCTAGTTTTTTTTTTCTCAAAATTGAACATTTTGAACTTTTAATTTAGAATGTGACATGCTTAAAATACTTGTTTAGCATTAGAACAAGCATGTTGTTTAATAAATTTTTAGCTAGTTTAAGTATTCAACTTGGCTTATATTTGTTACTTTCTATCTTTTTGAGCACTTAAGGCCAATTTTTGAACTTAAAGAAAAATAATGCATGAATCAGTTGAGTAATAAAATTTAAAACACTAGAACCTTCCTCATCACCCTTCAAAGTATAAAAGCAACTCATTTCAACTTAGAAAGTGATCTAGGCAATAATTTTCTTATTGAGCCATACTTAACTTGTTTTCCTACCCTATTTGCATATTTATCTCTTGTTAGCTATTTTAAGCCTAATGAGGTATCTTTAATGCGTGCCATATTTATTTTTCTTGTTACACTAATTTATTTTACCATATAACCTAAAATGTTTTTATCTTCCCTTCTAGAACTGGCCACTCTAGGATTGGATGGATTACTGGAAATTGGATATCTTGATAGGTGTAGTAAGACGTTTTGTTTATCTTATTATCAATGGCTATTATTGAAGTCAAGTAAAGAGTGAAATGGTACCTTGTTATTACCCATATTATTATTGTATTGCCAACATCATAGCTAAAGTGAAAAAAATAGAAAAAAAATGAAAGAAAATGAAATAAGCTAGCATGTATGGCAAAAATCTTAAGTGTGGGGTAGTTACAAAAAAAAATAGTTATGACTTTTAAAAGAGGGTATGAATGGTGAAATTGAGAGAATTTCAAGATTGTACTTTGAATTGTGAAGGGTTAGGAAAATTTTGCTAATTTTCTTTTTGTTTAAGTGGGATGAAATTTGTGAATTATTAGTCTATTTTATTTTAGAGGGGTTATTCTACTTGTTAATCTTTTATCCATTCTTTGATAACCAATACCTTAGCCCTATTACAACCTTTAAAAGACCTAAGTGATTCTAAGTTTTATTTTTGAGTTGTTTAGCGAAGATGACCTTCAGGTTTCGGTGCTCAAGGAGAGGCATATGGTGTTTCTAGAGTTTCAAGTGCAAAACCATTTGTATACCTATGTGTACATTCATTTTAAGCTTAACTATGTAATTGCATTGGTGTTTTGATTTTGAAAGTTGCTTAAAATATTTTGGTCTTGCACACAAATAAGGAAACTAACTTATATTGTCTTGTTTGAATTTATTCTAGTTGAAAATTTTATTAAGTGCTCTTGTTAATTGCTAAAATTGATTTTGAAATGCATGATTTTTTATTTGAGTTTGATTATTTTGAAGAGTTGGATTATTCTAATTTGCTCGAGGGCGACCAAAGTCTAAGTGTGAGGTATTTGATAATGATAATTTATATGATGTTTTTACGTGTTTAATTGAGTTAATTTTGTGTTAATTAGGTTGAATTTGAGTTTAATTGGTTAATTTTATGTTTTTGGAGTTAATTGTAAGTTTTGGTGTTTTTTAAGGTTAAATTGTAAGAAAAATGACTTAATTGCAAAAAGACAAGAAGTTGTGGGCCAAAATTGTAAAAAGAGGAAATTCATATTAGCAAATGTTCCTAGAGTATAGTAGAAGCATGCTTGACCATGTGTTTCATTGTTTGGAAGATTGAGTGGTCATGCATGAAGGAAAAATACCTTGCTTGCCTATATGTCTATAGACGTATATGATTGCTTGGCCATGCATCTTCACCATAAAAGTGATAATTGGCCATGTGTTTCAAATGCTAGAAGTCTTCTTGGCCATGCACTTCCTTAGGGAAGAATGCACGATAGTGCATCTCGACAAGAAAGATTTTGCTTGGCCGTGTGAGTTGAACTCCCATGCTGCAAAGGATTTTTCGATTAAGAAGAATTCTTTTTCTACTTTAATTTAGGAAGTTTATAAGGTTTATACAACTTATTTTGCCTATAGATAGAATACTCTAACACCAAAGGAACAGGATGGAGTATAATCAATCATTAAGAACTAGTAGAGTTCATTAGATTTAGGTTTTTACGTAGTTTTTCTGTTTTTATTCAGTATTTTCCTTTTAAACTTTGTTTTAGGTTTTTCTTTTCAACTTTGTTTTAGTTTTCAAACATGTTTAGGAAGTATTTTTTTCTTCTTTTGCTAATGGATTCTTGAAATCTTATATTTTCATTGTTATAACTTTGTTTTGAGCTTTAATTTCAATATCAATCATTTATTTCTTAGTTTTAAATATATTCTTATCTTTGATTGTGTTGAGATTGATTGTTGGTTTATTGAATAAATAACTAAGAATTGATTTAGACACTATCATTGATTTGCATGCTTTTAAATTAACTCTTTAATATTTATGCATGATTATTTTATGAAATATGAGATTAAAATCATGTTCTTAAATTAACTCTTTAACTCTTTGATTTAGACACTATATAATGTTTCGATAATAAATCCATGCCTAAAATAACATCAAACTCCCAAAATGGAAACTTAATGAGATTAGTCAAAAATTCCTTCCCTTAGATCATAATAGGACATTCTTTATAAGCTTTGTTAACACAAACACTGTGCCCAATGGGTTAGTAACATAAATATCATAATCCAGTTCATGTGCGGTTGATATATTTCTACACATATCCCTAATGCAAATATAAGAATGAGTAGAATCAAGATCATTTAAGTTATAAATATTAGAATTAAAGAGAGAGAAAATACTAGCTATAACTTCTAGAGCATCATAATCCTCTTAAGCTTTCATTTTATAAGCCCATCCAAGAATAATTAGAGTCATAGTTTGATTGACTGATTCAGACACATTCCTAGATTAGGATACATGATGATTTGATCAACCATGCCCTCTGCCTCTACCTTTATTAGAGGAAGGCGCATTAGAAACTCCCTTCCTACCCTGTTTTCCAAATATTTTCTCCCACTTCGAGGGACAATTTGCCATATAATGGTCAATACTACCACATCTAAAATATGCTCAAGCCAATTTCCTACAATTACCCCAATGCCACCTAAAAAAATAGGGACATTTTAATGGTTGTCCCCACTCTATCTCCCCAAAGATTCTTTAGCAAACTTAGACACTATAGATTTTTGTTTTCTTCCCTTATTAGTAGGACTAAAATCAAACTCTGTTAGCTTATTTCCCTATACTCCTCCAAATCTCATTCCAGAGGAAGATCCACCCCTAGCCCTACTCTATCTCCCCAAAGATTCTTTACCAAACTTAGACACTATAGATTTTTGTTTTCTTCCTTTATTAGTAGGATTAAAATCAAACTCTGTTAGCTTATTTCCCTATGCTCCTCTAAATCTCTTTCCAATGGAAGATCCATCCACATGGCATTACTAAAAATTCATAATTCCTGTACCAGGTTCTAAATACAGTCTCAGAAACATCCACATCCTTTTATTTGAAGTTGGTAGCATTTCAATTATAAGTCAATCTTGGAAAACACTCTAGTGCCTATCAAATAATCAAATAATTCTTTAATTTTTGACAAATGGTACTTGCTTTTCACTATCAATTTATTTAGACATTGATAGTCTATACACATTCTCATAAACCTATCTCTATTCTTTACTAATAGAATTGATGCACCACAAGGCGATGTAATACGCCTAATAAAGCCTTTATCAAGCAATTCCTATGATTGAACCTTTAACTCCTTTAATTACATTAGGGTCATTTTGTGTGGTACCTTGAAAATAGGAGCTATGCTAGGTAGAACTTTTATGGACAATGCTACATCCCTTTCAGGTGGAAGACTTAACAAGTCTTTAGAAAACACATAAGGAAACTTATTCACTATAGAAATAGCTTGAAGCTTAACTTTCTTCATTTTCAAATTAAGTACCAAGGCTATATATGCATGCTTTTCAAAGAAATTGCCTTGCTTACATAGCTGATATCAAATTTGTTAAAGGTTTGTCTTAGCCCTACCATTAACCACTATATGATGTTTTGATAATAAATCAATGCCTAAAATAACATCAAACTCCCAAAATGAAAACTTAATGAGATTAGTCAAAAATTTCTTCCCTTGGATCATAATGGGACATGCTTGATAAGCTTTGTTAAACAAACACAATGTCCAATAGGTTAGTAACATAAATATCATAATCCAATTCATGTGTAGTTGATATATTTCTACACATATCCCCAATGGAAACATAATAATGAGTAGAATCAAGATCATTTAATGTATAAATATTAGAATTAAAGAGAGAAAAAATACCAGCTATAACTTCTAGAGCATCATAATCCTCTTAAGCTTTCATTTTATAAGCCCATCCAAGAATAACTAGAGTCATGGGTCGATTGACTGATTCAGACACATTCCTAGATTAGGATACATGATGATTTGATCAACCATGCCCTCTGCCTCTACCTTTATTAGAGGAAGGCGTATTAGAAGCTCCTTTGCTACCCTGTTGTCCAAATCTTTGCTCCCACTTCAAGGGACAATTTGCCATATAATGGTTAATACTACCACATCTAAAATATGCTCAAGCTAATTTCCTAAAATTACCCCAATGCCACCTAAAAAAATAGGGACATTCTAATGGCTATCCCCACTCTATCTCCTCAAAGATTCTTTACCAAACTTAGACAATATAGATTTTTGTTTTCTTCCCTTATTAGTAAGACTAAAATCAAACTCTGTTAGCTTATTTCCCTATGCTCCTCTAAATCTCTTTCCAGTGGAAGATCCACCCCTAGCCCTACTTTTTCTTTATTTTCTTTCTCTTTTAGCTAGCTCATTCTTTTTAACCCGTATAGTTGCCATAACAAGTTGATGAAAATCCACCATATGCAGAGATGTAAGTCCTATCAATTTCTTTCTAATCCGATCATTCAACCTCTCTTCAAACTTTCTACACTTAAAAGCCTTAGTTAGAATCTCCTTAGGAATATATTTTCATTGATTACTGAACTCTTTCTCATATTCAGCCACAATCAGAACTCTCTTTTTCATATTCAAAAATTGCTTAGTTTCTCTTTCATAGATGCCTCAGTAACATACTTCTTCCTGAACTCTGCTTTGAAGAATCCATATATAAATGGACATGGTAACTGAGGTTATTTTAGTACCAAATTCCACCAATCATATGTTAGGCCTTATAGTAAGGACACAGTACAAAACACCTTATGATTTAAGGCAGTGAATTTCATTGAAGATTCTCCTTAACTTTTCAACCAAAATTTAGCTTGTTCCAACTGCTTCAGATTAGTGCCCAAGAATTTCTCTGTACCATGCTTTCTAATTTTAGATATTGGAGCTTTAGTTGATGCCATTATTTATAGAATTTGGGCCATACCTCAAAAAATTTTCAGCATTTCTTCTCCAGGAATGGCTATAGAAATCTCATTCTGATTAGATGATGAAGTTACTAGATTAGTAGGATTCGATCTAACCAACAAATTACTTTTGGTCGATTCTTCGATAACATCCCTAAATTCCTCCATCTACTATCTATGAGAAAAATAGGGACTTCTATATTGGGCCAATATGACAATATATCATATCATAGAATTTTAGACTCTTATTACCCAAAAAAGGCTAAACCTCAACTCCAATACCAAATTGTAGCACCTTAATTCTATTTATCTAAACATGTAACCATGTCATGCATTTTCAATTAATTTTACTATGTTATTGTACTATCAAGCATACTTTGAACATAATATCGCATTAACATGTTATTTATCATACATATCGATTAGATGTTACCATATGCTTACAATCTATATTTCATATGCATTTCAAATATTACTATCACTATTCTTATGTTTTACTTATTTATACTATAGTGTGCATATCATATGGTATATTAGTTGATTAAGATCTTACAGGAACACATTTATTGTTCTCTTTGCAAAAGTGAGCTTATACAACTCAACATGCCTAAACTAGATACATCATTACATATACAAAACTGTTAATGCAAAATTATACAAAATATTCATTAAGAAATACCTACATCAACTTATTGTGAGACTTATGTTATCCTTTCATGATGCAAAGAATGTCACTGAGAAAAAGTCCTTTCTACTAAACCCAGATGGATTAAATAACCCGTACTAAGCTATAAAGCTTAGTAGCGAACAATTCATAATGGATGACCACTTATAGCAGTTATCGACAAACACACTCAACATGCATCATATGTAATGTAGGTTTAATAAGATAATATAATAATAATGCTAATAGTACAACATAGTATATAATTAATGAATTAACAAATCTCAACAATTAACTCAGTATACATATATCATATAATTGCTTGGTATATTTTTTGCATTTAAACTTGTGATACAATTTATATAATAAAGCAAATCATGTGTTCCATCAATAAAATTTGATCATTTATACTTTGATGTTTGTACTATAATTTTAATTTAGCCTCCCTAAGTTCTAAGAGCGGATAATAAGAACTCTAGATACCTTTAGGTATCAAACTATTGATATCTAAAGATATCAAATCTCTAGATCCAAACAGGATCAACTGTACTATATACCGGTCAAGTAAACCTAAATAAGTTAGGCTAATAACCCAAATAGGGATAGTTATGATCCAAACGGAACAATTTGTATACTTTATGACACAAATATGGCCAAACTCTAGTAGCTGCAACTGCATCCCTATAGGCATGCTTATCTATCCACAGTTAAACTCTATTTGCAGGCAATATATGTTCATATTCAATTTATTTATCATACTTATGCTTTTCACTATACAATCTTGCATATATATATATATATATATATATATAAAATCATATAATAGGATGCACAATCCCTATTGTATACACATGTATATCCAATCTCTTATGACAATTCAAGTAAATGTACATAAGTATATATCTTTGTAACCATATGCTTTAGCATGATAATTCATAAGCATAACATATAAGCATATGTATATTATCTCAAATAAGTATAATAGTTCATATATTTGTCATTTCTCATGCTTCTTCAACTTTTAACACCTATTCCTTTACGATATAATATTATCATATAATCTTGAACAATACCCCTTTATATGTTATTTCTACATTATAAAATGCTCTAAAGATGTTTAGAAAGGTTTAAGTAAACTTTGGTAACAATTTGGGGACTAAAAATCAAGTGTAAGTGAAATAGGAAAGGGTCAAGGTTGTTACGAAATGAGTACTGACCAAAACATAGATGCACTTTATGTTTTGGAACTTATAATCATTACCAAATTGGTATTGACCTTAAGATAGGTGCAATCTACATTTTGGATAGGGCCACAATCACTACCAAAAGTAGTGCTAATAATGAGATGCATTCTGTATAAAGATAGATTTTCAAGTTCATATTGAAAGCTATTTTTTACCCACAAATGATATTTTTAGCCAAATGGTCTTCTACAAACCTGATACACTAAGTTTCTAGTTTTAGGAACATTAAAAATTGCCTCAATATCATTTCTAAATTTCATGGTATGAACAAAACAATGAAAATTGGTCCTAAAGATAAGGTTACATATATGTTCGAATTCAAGCCAAATTTTGACATTTTTAAAATCAAAATCAAACTATGTGTTCTTCATAGAAAATATAAAGATGAAAGTTTAGTTTATTAAAAGTTTGGTTCCATAAAATTTTAACCTCTATACTATGAATTATGCTCAAAATATTGCAACTTATCCACTACACTAAATAGCAGTTCATTTCAACCTTCAAATTAAAATTAAGACTATTTAAAGGCAAAAACAACCTTAGGTTTTTTCTATATAGTTGAAGGTACATGTTTTAGGTGTAATTACCAACTAGAAATAATCTAATTAGAGTTTTATAACTTAAGATATGCAAAAAAAAATATAGAAATTTTTTCAAAAATTCTTTGCATGCATTGCTTTACATATATCCTATTTTAAAAGTTGAATTTCATTTTCTTAGGTCCATGTATTCATGCAATAATCCCCATCTTCTCTATAATTTCTATCTTTGATTACATTAGAAACTATTACAAACACATATATTCCTATACGTTGGTCTAACCACAAAAATACTCTTCAATCTTTAGATATTTCATTGCCCTTACTCTTCATACTACACCCTTCTTCTTCAACAATTAGTATTTCATGTATTCATCAATTATCCAGCATTTCTCCTCTATTGAAATGAAACATAACAAGAAAAGAATAGTAGTAGTAGTGGTAGTAGTAGTAGTAGTAGTAGTAGTAGTAGTAGTAGTAGTAGTAGTAGTAGTAGTAGTAGTAGTAGTAGTAGTAGTAGTAGTAGTAGTAGTAGTAGTAGTAGTAGTAATAATAATAATAATAATAATAATAATAATAATAATAATAATAATAATAATAATAATAATAATAATAATAATAATAATAAGAGATGATATAAAGTCTTAAAATCGTTACCTTGATGATTCCTACTTAAACTTCTTAATCAACAACATGCATAAGAATTTTCTTGAGGATTAAAAGAGAAAAGATGTTTGATCTTTTAGGGTGAGGAATTCAGAAAAGAAAATCTAAAATTTCACCTTGAAAATGTTGAACACCACTTTAAAGAACCACTACAGTAATTTCTCTCTCTAACATGCAAGATCTTTAAGTTTAAAAAGTGGAAGGAGAAGTTTCATTTACTTTCTTAACTTGTTGCTTGTCAATTATTATCCCCTTACTTTACTTTTTCTTTTAAAATTAGCCCTCCCTTATATATTCTTTGAATTGCTAACCCCTCACTTAACTTTCCTCTTTTAAAATTGACCCCACACATGCTTTCTTTACATAATCACCCATAACTTATTTTCTTTGCTTCAATTATACCCTTAAATAATTTTTTCATGCCAAATACTCACATACAAATCATAAATTAAAAATACCATTTTTCCCTTATATCTCTAATATATATTTCACATGTTTAATTAAGTCTTAATCAAATATAATCTCATTTAATCATGCCTTTCCTACTAGGGTCAAAGTTAGGGCCTTAAAGAACTGGTCTGGATATTAGCAAAAGATACAATTCATTACATAAATAAATGAAATTGGTGCAATGGTGAGGCCAAGCAAAATGGCTAGGAACTTATAATGTTTGTATATGGTGCAAAAAGATAACTTTGGTACATCAGCTTCTCTAACCTGTAGTTGATGGTAGCTCGATCTCAAATCAATATTAAAAAACATACCTGTACCTTTCAACTCATCAATTAAGTCATTAATTCAAGGTAATGGATATTTATTCTTTATGGTTACTTTGTTTGGTAGCCCGTAATCAGTGCAAAGTTGTAGAGATCGAACTTTCTTCTTCACAAACAACACCAGTGCACCCTAAGGTGATACACTAGGGCATATAAATCCCTTATCAACTAGTTCCTGCAACTGGATCCTAAGTTCTTTTAACTCTATAGGTGCCATTCTATATGAGCAATAGAAACGGGTGCAATGCCTTGCATAATATCTATGGTGAATTCAACTTCCCTTTCTGGTGGCAACCCTGGCAACTCATTAGGGAAAAGCATTAGGAAATTTAAGAATAGTAGGGACATCACTAATTATGGGCTCTTCTTTCTTAGTTTCCATCACATAGGATAAGTAGGCTTTACAACCCTTCCTACCAATTTATTTACTACAGTGGCCAAAATAACATTTGATAAGAAATCAGATCTCTCACCTACAACAATGATTTTTTATTCCTCGAAAATCTTTATTATGATCTTTCTTAATCGGCAATCAACCATCACTCAATATTTATATAGCCAATCCATTCCTAAGATTACATCAAATTCATGGAAAGAAAGCTCAATCAAATTTGTAGGAAAGATAGATTATTGTTTTTGAATATAACAATCTCTATAAACCTTATTTACTGCTACACTATGCCCTAAAGAGTTGCCCACTAGTATATCTTGATCTAACTATGATCTAATTAAACCCTTCCTTTATATAATTGCTATGCTAAGATAGGAATGTGTGGACTTGGGGTTAATTAAAGAATAAACATAAATATAGAAAAGAAGTTTACTTACTATGACATTAGGAGCATCCTGATCCTCCCTAGCTTTCACTATCTAGGTACACTACAAGAAAAATCCCAATTTTCGATGGAAAATTATAGACAAAAAATATTCCATCACTAAATATTAAAAAAAAAAATTTCGTAGGGAAAATTGTCGAAAAAAATATGTATTGCGATGGAATAACAAATCCATCGTAAATATTGGAGAGAAATTTTTCCGACAAACTTTATCGATGAAAATTAACGACGAAATCAAAAATTTTGTTGTTATATTAGTGCCAATATTACGTGGCTAAAATTGCACACAAAATTTATCGTAGGAATAAATATTTTATCAATAATTTACCTACGAAAATGCCAATCAATAGCTAAATTACCTATGAAAATTGAATTCTGTAGGAAAATTACCGACGAAATATTATTCCATAAGTAAATTAGCACCAATATTATGCGGTTAAAATTGTAGAAAAAATTTACCGACGGAACAAACATTTCATCGGTAATTTTCCTGTGAAATATAATTTTCATAGGTAATTTACTTATGGAATTGTCATTTCGTCGATAATTTTCCTTATAAAATTCAATTCCGTAGGGAATTTTACTACATAAATAATTAAGCAAAATTTACATAATAATGTAATGACAACGTAATAATGGTATTTCTTTACTTTTTTTAAATAATAACATTTTATTACAAATATATCTTGTTTTAATATTTTGTTTTATTTAATAAAATATGGTATAAATTAATTAAGAACATCAAGCAACATTTATGGTCACACCAACGTCGATTAAGTCCGCATATCTATTAGGAAATATTTATTTCTATTTTTAAATAAGTATCCATTTTGAATTTTATTTCTATTTCTAAATAAGGGTCTAGTAAGTAGGATTAGCAATTTGATGATTCAATAAAATTTTGAGCAGTATAGCACAAATTGTAAAGAGATAAGAGTTCTATGAGAAAAAATCTCATTGAAATAATCTATTTATAAGTTTGGATTGTTTAGATCACCATGGAATTAACCATGGTCAATAATAACAAAAATATTACCCTGGTTAGATGAATCTTATCTTAAAAATGATAGGAAGTAATGATTTAAGTAAAAAATATGGGCTTTGGTCGAGGGAGGCCTTAATGACCCATAATCTTCTAAATAATCAGATGTAAAAATGAATTATATCAAAAAGCACACACCTGATATGGTAAGAGTTTCTGTTATTTTAATCAGTGATCTTGAATTTGAATTCTAATAGAATAGCTGTATTAAATACTTTATGTTAAAATTTTACCAATTTTATGATCTTTTTTTATTCAAATGGAAATTAGTTAAAAAAATATTTTGAAAGTTGACTATTTTTTTTTATTGTGAGCTTGAATTCTATCTTTTCTTTGGGCTCCAAAGATGTATTATGATTATTTTCCAGTAGTATAGCACAAATTGGGAATTACATCAAATTCATAGGAAGAAAGCTCAATCGAATTTGTAGGAAAGATAGATTATTGTATTTGAATATGACAAGCTCTATAAACCTTATTTACTGCTACACTATGCCCTAAAGGGTTGCCCACTAGTATATCTTGATCTAACTATGATTTAATTAAACCCTTCCCTTGTACAATTGCTATGCTAAGATAGGAATGTGTGGACTTGGGTTCAATTAAAGAATAAACATAAATATAGAAAAGAAGTTTACCTACTATGACAGAAGAAGCATCCCAATCCTCCTTAGATCTCACTATGTAGGTACACTACAAGAAAAATCCCAATTTTCGATGGAAAATTATAGACGAAAAATATTCCATCGCTAAATATGAAAAAAAAATTCTTAGGGAAAATTGTCAAAAAAAATATGTATTGCGATGGAATAACAAATCCTTTGTAAATATTGGAGAGAAATTTTCCCGCCAAACTTTATCGATGAAAATTAACGACGAAATCGAAAATTTTGTTGTTATATTAGTGCCAATATTATGCGGCTAAAATTGTACACAAAATTTATCGACAAAATAAATATTTCGTTGGTAATCTCCCTATGGAAATGCCAATCTGTAGCTAAATTACCTACCTAAATTGAATTTCGTAGGAAAATTATCGACGGAATATTATTCCATTGGTAAATTAGCGCCAATATTACGTGATTAAAATTGTAGACAAAATTTACCGACGGAACAAACATTTCATGGGTAATTTTCCTACAAAATTTAATTTTCATAGGTAATTTACTTATGGAATTTTCATTCTGTCGATAATTTTTCTTATAAAATTCAATTCCGTAGGGAATTTTACTACATAAATAATTAAGCAAAATTTACATAATAATGTAATGACAACGTAATAATGGCATTTTTTTTGCTTTTTTAAATAATAAAATTTTATTACAAATATATTTTATTTTAATATTTTGTCTTATTTAATAAAATATGGTATAAATTAATTAAGAACATCAAGCAACATTTATTGTCACACCAATGTCGATTAAGTCCGCATATCTATTAGAGAATATTTATTTCTATTTCTAAATAAGTGTCCATTTTGAATTTTATTTCTATTTCTAAATAAGGGTATTAAGTAGGATTAGCAATTTGATGTTTCAATAAAATTTCGAGCAGTATAGCACAAATTGTAAAGAGATAAGAGTTCTATGAGAAAAAATCTCATTGAAATAATCTATTTATAGGTTTGGATTATTTAGATCACCATGAAATTAACCATGGTCAATAATAACAAAAATATTACCCTAGTTAGATGAATCTTATCTTAAAAATGATAGGAAGTAATGATTTAAGTAAAAATTATGGGCTTTGGTCGAGGGAGGCCTTAATGACCCATAATCTTCTAAATAATCAGATGTAAAAATGAATTATATCAAAAAGCACACACCTGATATGGTAAGAGTTTCTGTTATTTTAATTAGTGATCTTGAATTTGAATTCTAATATAATAGCTGTATTAAATACTTTATGTTAAAATTTTACCAATTTTATGATCTTTTTCGATTCGAATGGAAATTAGTTAAAAAAATATTTTGAAAGTTGACTATTTTTTATTGAGAGCTTGAATTCTATAGGTTCCAAAGATGTATTATGATTATTTTCCAGAAATTAAATTTATAAATAATTTTATAAATTAATATAAAAATATATAATTATTGTTTGTAAGTAATGACAACTCATATATTACAATTCATAATCAAATTGGCCATACAGACACATGTGATATATTATAGAGAATGAGTAAATAATAATAAATAAGTAATATGACTTTTTAATAAGTTCTAAAAATATTTCATTAAATTTTTAATCGCATTAAAGTATTATTTACACTTTTAGCAAATTTAAAATTTATTTAACATTTGATTAATTCAAAGTAATTTTTTAAATGATGATAATTTAAGAATTCCTAAAAAATTAGCTTAATGATATCATTATTATTTCTTAATAATAGTAATAAACTTTGAAGGCATTTTGTATCTTAATCCGACAATTGCTTATGCTAAATAGTAAATAGTGAATGTAATACAGTTGGTCAAGAAAAAAAAGAAAACCAGACAAAAGCAACATTATTATGGTCATAGGATAAAAAAATTAGAATGAGAAATAATAATGAAAAAGAAAGAGAAAAAGAAGAAAAGGATCGGGAAGAAAAAGAAGGAGGCGGGGATCGGAAGGTTGCCACACCAACATCGGTGATCGATGTTGAGCCATCTCCTTCGCCGTAACATCGGACCAGATTGTTTCTTTCCCTCCATCATCTGATCGGCTCCAACACTGGGGTTCTCGATTTCGAGTTTCCTCCATCTAAATCCTTTTTGTTTTTTTGATCTCCTCTGATTTTTGATGACAAAACGAGTGGCATCGGCGAGACCCTTAAACCAAGGTGAATCTCTAATGGTGCTTTGCTTCTCCCCACTCGCCGACAAATAGGTGATCGAAGTAGAAATGTCAAAATCTTTTGACATAGATCCTGAATGAACAGTTAAGGGTATCAGCATGTGGCTACTGAAGATGAGTTCTTGATGGAATGAGCATCACATCGATAGCCCTGGTCAAGCT
Organism: Excoecaria agallocha; assembly: GCA_037975025.1. Classification (NCBI taxonomy): domain Eukaryota; kingdom Viridiplantae; phylum Streptophyta; class Magnoliopsida; order Malpighiales; family Euphorbiaceae; genus Excoecaria; species Excoecaria agallocha. The sequence continues at coordinate 4,196,018 of CM075823.1, read as the reverse complement.
CCAACAAGTCTTCGGAGAGCACAGTACATGAACTAAATGAATAATTATGGGCTCTACAATATATGTCTTTAGTTTTTAATTCATTTTAAATTCCTAGTACATTAACTGAATGAATAATTATTGAACATTTGCTGGCCAAATTAGATTCTCCAGGATGACAAATTATGTTATGCAATAAGAGGCTATTCTTTATTGAGATAATCTCTTTCTATTTTTCTTTTGCTAGATATTTAAGGTGGCCCCTTCTCTGTAGATGGTTAAGCTTCGCAAATTGGGGGAGATACCCTAGAATTTCACAAGGTATGATAGAAAAAAATTGTGCCTGTTTCATATCGAATTAAAAAATGTTTGTTGTATGACACTAAAAAATAATTTAATGTAGAAGAGACTCTTACCTTTGTCATCATTTGGTATCATAGGCTTGTAGATGGATCTAATTATGAATAGTAAATTCTTAATTAATGGGAATTATTTTTCCAATTTCCTGTAAAACATTATGACAAGGAATTTTTTAAAAATAAAATTAATGATATAAAGGTTATGCTGCATATATGCTTTTAATGTGTTGTTCTATAGTATTGTATATGTGAATGCAAAAGACGGGCATACTATACTAATCTATTACCGTAGTGAGTTTAACAAAAGAAAATACGATTTTTTGGGCTAAATCTAATCTTGTTAATCTCTTTTTTAGGTTTTCTTGATGGACTGGATGGACCAAAAAGAATTAGAGAAATAAATAGTTGTTTTTAGTCTGGCATTATTTAATCAATCTTGTCACATATATCTATGTTTATACGCACATGTATGTGCCTTAACACATTGCGCATGAATCCTCACTCTTTAGATATTATCTTCTTTAAGTTCAAGATTAATTGGCTACAATTTATAGTTTTACACGAACTTGTCAGCTGGACATAAAGATATCATTTGGAAAACTGCTGATGAAGAGAATAAAAAAGAGATACAGTTGGAGAGAAATGGTTAGTATCTTATGACTTTTATATGTGCATTTGGCCATATTAGTAATAGGTTTTATGTATGAATTTAGTAGATAGGCCTATGGGCTAGAAATTTGAGTTCTGGATGCATGTATCATTTTGTAATGTGATTGGGAAGTCATTTAGCTTCCTTTTGATGTTCAAATATGGTAACCAGAACTGAATGTGTTGGATATTCCTGGAACAACATTTTTACTATTATCTAATTTTGCATCCTACATTAGCATGTAAATATACATACAGCTGAACGATATTGAAACTTTATATGACATAGCAGATAACCATAGATAGTTTATTCCTTTAGAATTTAGGACAATAGGGCAAGAGACTTATGGTGGATGAACTTGTTGATAGGCCAACGATGTTAGTCTTGTCAATTTAAGAATCATTTTATTTCCTCATGCTTTTATTTCTCAATTTGTATTCAAGCTTAAGTAACTTTTTTTTACCTCTTTTAGGTGCTTTTACATGCTAAAAAGATTCTTTTTTCGGTCTCTTCTAATTTTCGATGATAAAATGAGTGGCACCGGCGAGACCATTTTGGCGAAAATACGCTGGTGAGTAATGTGGTGTTTTTAAATGCTAAAAAGATTCTTATAAAATCTAAATGAGCCCATTCATGATCTTTAAACAATAAAATACTACTTCCTTTTGCAAGACCTGGGGCCTGTTTACTTACAGAAAAACTGCTCCAGTTTTCCAGAAAATTTTTCCACAGAAAACAGAAAATAGAGATCATGTTTATTTTCGTCAGTTTTCTAAAATAGAAAAAAGAAAATGAATTTTCCATTTTTCCAAAATAAATAAGAAATTGAAAAACTAATAAAAGATGTTTTCCAATTTTCTAAATAATATTAATACACACACACACATATATATATGTACATAAACACACATATATATGTACATACATACATATACATATACATGCATATGTAAATTTTTGTATGTGCATACATACATAAGCATATGCATATGCATGTGCATGTATATGTATATGTAGTACATGCATACATACATACATATGGATATGTATATATATGTATATACATACATACACATATATATCCATATGTATATGTATGTATGTATATGTGCATATATACACATACATATGCATATACAAATATACATATATACATACATATACATATAAATATGTATTTATGCATATACATATACATATGCACATACACACACATACATGTTCATATACATGTATCTGTATGTGCTTATATGTGCATACATGTATGTATCTATATACATACATATATGTATAAATATGTATTTATGCATATACATATACATATACATATATACATATGCACATACACACACATACATGTTCATATACATATATCTATATGTGCTTACATGTGCATACATACATATGTATATATATGTATGTACATACATATATATACATATGGATATGTATATATATATATACACATACATGTATATATGTATCTATTCATAAATACATGTGAATGTATGTGCATATATTCACATACATATGTATATATATATATATATATATATATACACATACATATATAAATATACATATTTATGTATGTACGCATACATATATATGTAATATCTGCATGTATGTATATATATATATATACATATGTGTGTATACACACACACAAATAAATGCTTCAGTTTTTCATTTGTTGATAAATAAACGCATTTTCTAAATTTTTTACGGAAAATAAATACTCTAATTTTCTAAGAAAATAGAAAACAGAAAACCGAAAACTATTTTCTGTAAGTAAACGCACCCCTGGTGTTTTCTCCTACTCTTAGAGGGAAGAGGAAAGTAGTAATATAAAAAAATATTGCTTAGACATCATTGACTTTGGAGGTACTATTTTTACATTCCAAAGTATTCTTAAGATGTTATCATTTGCAGCAATAGTTAAGGCATCATCATTTATGCTTGTTCCTTTGATTGTTTTAGGGTATTGTCTATGCTATTGGTAGTGGATTCTCAAAACAACGGTTCTACAATCCGGTATTTCCAATATGTTTTTTTATTTTTAAGTTAATTATGGTTAGATGGTTCATTGATTTGTGCTGAAAAAAAATTATGCTAGTATTGATCCAACTAAGAAAGTTTTGTATTTTAGTGTTTATAAGTTTGGTATTTTAGCGTTTATAATTGCAAGATTATTTTAGTGTTTTTAAATTAAGAGTAAGGAAGGTATTGTCAGTTTACTATCAATTATGTGGCTTAGTTTGTTTTCAGAAAATGAATTGCTGGATTTGTTTTTAGTTTGGTATTTGGAAATCAATTATAAATATAATACAATTTTGGTTTTCTATATATAACAGAAAAATAATAATTTAAAGTATACTTAAAAATACACTAAATTTAATTAATAAGAATATCCAAATGGTATTTGAATACTATAATTTATTTGATTTATTATTATTATTATTATTATTATTATTATTATTATTATTATTATTATTATTATTATTATTAAGAGGTAGCAATTGATATCTTTTGTATTTTACCTATTTCCTTCGATAAATTTTTGATGAAAAATATAATTCTGTTGGTAATTTTAACCATGAAATTTGAATTAGTCAGTAAATATGCCAAATTACAGTTTTTCAATCCACACTTCCAAATGAAATTACCGATGGATGATTTTCGTCAATAAATTTACCAACGAAAAATGTCCATCGGCTACAACCAGTTCTCCAATGTCATTTGTCATCACTAAATTTCGTCAATAATTTGGTTTTCCCACGAATATTCTCTCAATTTTGTTGGGAATTGTCATCGGCTATATCCATTTTTCTTGTAGTGGTACAAGCAGGGGGTCACCCTTATGCTACTAAAGGAATCTGAGCACTCCGTTTTTCTTGTAATACTAGTAGGTCCACCCTTACCTTTACCATTAGATGGTACATTATTGGTTCTTTCTACAAGAGGAGCTGGTAGTGTTGTCAGTGCCCAAAGATAACCCTTCTACTGATGATCTTTTGATCCACACCTAAAACAAGCTGTCTTTAGTTTCCAACACTATCCTAGGTGTCAACATCCATAATGGTCACATTTAAGAACATCAAATCTACCAGTGCCTTGTGGTTTACTATAAATAAAGGCCACCAGTGGACTAGCTTGGGTAGTTTATTTCTAACTCTAAGCTGGGGGTAGCTATATGAATCTATAGAGGAGAAACAAAACTCTTAGGCTTCTTGTTGGATTCTCTAGGAGCACCTGTTGATGGTGGTCTCTGTCTCTATTGAAACCTAACCTACATGCTTGCCTCATCATCCTACACTATCTTAACTCAGGTGGCTACCCAAACCAAAAATCTCATGTCAATGCATTTATATGCTGCTAAAGTCTTCCTAATCTTGTTATGGAGGCCTTGTTCAAATAATTGGCATAGCTTTTCTTGTGTTAGGTGATAATCCTTCATATAAGAACCGAGTCTTTCAAATTCTCTTTCATTTTCTTACACCAATCTATTGCCCAATCATAGTCACCAAAAGGCATGTTCCTTAGCCTGTTGATGTTCTTTCCCTACAAACTTTTCTCCAAACTACTGATGAAATAATTGTCAAGTCAACTCATCTACTGGAGTATATCTCCTCATTTCTCCCACCATGTGTAGGCTAGACCCTAAAATAAGGCAAGTGCACCTTCTAACATCTCTTTTAATAGGCTATATGCTATTTCAAAAGTCTTTTGATTTTATTTAACCACTTTTCAGTTTATATGGCTATTACCTGATCCTTACTATAAAAATCCTCCACCTCTAATTTCTTTAACTGCTCCAAAATTGGTTTTCTGGGAAGGGTTGCTTGTGATTGCTGATGTTGAGGGTGTGGAGAGATTGGGCTCTACACTCTTTGATGTAATAAATCTACCATTAGCTGCCTGAAATCTGGTGATGTAGCAGGAAGAGGTGTCTGTGTAGCTAGTGGTGGCATGTGCTAGTTAGGCTGGCCACTAACGTTATTGCCTTCTGCACTAGCAGATGTCCCATGCTCAGTATCACTCGTCTAGAACAAGAAGCCATATCTTTCAATAAAATCTACAAATGTATAAATAAAAATTAGTCTCAAATTCAGCTCATTCCTTATGTGGCATCTACATGTACTAATTCAATCATCCTTCATACTTATACATATAATCCAATCTTAGAATCGCCTGAACCTGCTTTAATACCACAAAATGTAACACTTAATACTCGAACTTTGGTTTGAACATCGATATGGCACAATTGCTAGTATTGCAGGTCTATTTGTTTTATTTAAATGAGTTATTAATTGTCTATTACTAAAAACCTTTTTGATACACATAAGATTGTAACTATTAAATTTTAATGTGGCATGTAATTCCCATTTTAATATTAGCGTTAGATTGTTACAATTCCATTGGTAAAATTTTATGCAGCATTATGGCTATAAAATCATGGCTACCTACCTACAAATTTTAAGAAAAACACTCTCAAATAATTCATAACACAATCTCCATAATTTCTCCAATCCACCAATTCCAATTCAACCACAAATTATCACATATATCAACCAACATAAGCCTCACCGCAACACAATCATTATATATATTATTATAACACATAACTATAATTTACTATTAAACTTATATCCTTTACATAATTAATCAATCTATTATAAGCCCAAAATAATTATAACATAATATACTTCATCTTCTCTTTGTATATCATATATGTGTCATACGCCACATTATCCGCCATCATCTATCTTCGGTTACTTATCCTCTGTGTGCAGTCAAACAAAATGACATGTTAAGCAACTCTTTTGCCTAATGGTGGATAACATGGAGTAATCAATGCCTCAAATGACATAACTAGTATACATACCACAAGTAGGTAGATAAGTGGTGGTCTACGGTCCAAATTAAACTCATCATTCCACTCTAGTATATGTTCCTATGGCTAGCCATTATATTTTAAAATTTTGATTTGACCACAATATACTAAGGGCAAATAAATTTTCCCTTTTATATTATGTTTTTTAAGATTTTTTTATAAATTTCACATTATGTAACATATCTACATAGTATATTTTAAATCTATTATGTCTAAAGTCCATGTATTCAAAACATACACACAAATTATCATCAATATACAATTAAAGCATACCATTTTCTCATTGTATACCATTCGGCCATCATGATATACTAATCATACATTATGTTTTTTCATATATTCTCATTCTTTTACATTCATTTAATCATTTTATGCTTCCATATGTTTATATACATACAAATTTAATTAGTATACAAGTATATACCATTCGACCAACATAGTGTTCAAGCATCATTTGTGATTTCATTACTTATACTAAGTTCAATTAATGTTCTAGTGGTAATTCCATATTGTTTATTAAATTTAACATCAAAATATTAACTTATATTCCTTAGTATACAATTCAGCCACCTATGTATTCAAGGTATATTAATTTGTTTTCATACTATTCTTCATTCATTTCATGTTAATTCACTAATTTACCAATTAATCTTAAGCTATCTCAACATTTTATACATATTATCATAGCTATATAATGTAAATTTGCGCAATATTTAAAGGAAATTCAATGAAATTAAGTGTAATTTGTATCCACTAACTTCAAATGTGTTTGAAACTTTTTAATTCTCCTTTTCCTTACCTTTTTTCCTTTTACTATTTTATCTTTCTTGTTCTTCACCTCATGGTCCAATTCATCAAAGAAAAAATTATAAGTTTTTCTCTTCAATTTTAACATGTAAATGCTCAAAATCATCTATTTTATCAATTCCCTACAATTTCCTACCAAATAACCTAATTTTACTTTCTTAGCAAATTTCATTGACTTGAAATTAGTTAATTTTCTCCACTTAAAACTCCTCTTAAACTTGTTCCAAGATAAAAAATAGGATGAAGATAAGATTTTCAATGAAATTTCGGTGAGAAATTATGTAGGAGAAAACTTAAGAAAACTTTTGTTCATAGAGGAACTATAGAGAGAAGAAATTAGAAGGAAGAAAAAAAGAGGGAGACAGATTTTGCTAGAGAAATATGCCCCTCTCCAGACCTTTTATAGCTCCCTTAAATAAAAGGTCAAACTAGCTTTAAATACTTATTAAATTATTTCATTGGTGATATGTTTTAATTGTTAAATCACCTCTAAAATTAGTCTAAAATATGTAAACAAATTAATTAATATGTTTGTAAAATCTTAAGTCATTTCGAGTTTGTTTCGATACATTTTAAAGTTTGGAGGTGAAAATATTTGTTCGAAACCTTAATTTTTCAAAGTTGTCAAAAAATTCATTTTTCAATTTCAAAAATTCATCGGCACTATTTCTAATAGTTTCATATAACCGAAATAATTTTTTAAGGTATAGGATATTTTTGTAAGTTGGTCAAATTTGGTCAAAGGGTCTAGGTTTTTTTTATTTATTTTTTGGGGATCTATTCAACCTCAATTTAAATCATTGAACTCATCCTAAATTGTACTTTCAAGTGGTAAAGAGAAACTTCTATAGGTCTCGGTGGTTTCGGGTGGCATTATTCATCCCGATATCTCTCGTTATCACTATTCATAGTTTAAAAGTACTATTCATATGAATCAAAATTTTTAGGCTTTAGTTTTGATTGTTTATAATTAATATTTTATATAAATTATTGTATATGAGTCCTAATGTTAGGTAATTAGGCATGCCTGAGACTAAGTTATCTTCTGATATTGGTGTTTTGGCATTTTCTGGTTTATGATACTTTCAAGATCATCACCTCTTCTTTTTGATGCTCAATAAGAATATCTTTATTTTGTGCCTATCACGTAAACTATAAGGATAGGCTAGTTAGTTGTTATTCAATTCTTGTTATGTAACTATCAATTGTATTTATACTGAACTAGTTGAAATGTTTCATCCCCAAGGAATAGATAAGTTTTTTGTTTTGGAATTAATTTATTTAGTTAATTATTATTATTAATTTATTTACTCATGTAATTATTTTATTATGTACATGTATTTTTTATTTCTTTATATTTTTTTTATTCATTTGCACATGGAATGTTGCAATGGAGTGGGTTTTGGGGATGGAACATTCGTATAAGGCCCAAGATACCTTAGAGTTTTACATCAAACTCTAGTATTAGGATCTTTATCACTTTTGGAAATTGTAACTAGTAAAAAAGAAATAAAATTTTTGTATAAGAATTAATTATTATCTCGTAATGAAACTTTATGTAGGTATATATAAATGTTCGTATTTTTGTATGCAATCGTGTATCTAACTAAGCACTTTATACTTAGTTACATAGCTCATATTCTTAAAGTAAACAACTATAATTGTGAGAATTATTTATTGGATTTAGATCTTTTATAAAGTTATTCCCAAACCTATATAGGCCTAATATCCTCCTAGAGGATATATAGGCATTACAAATTCTTCTAAAAGGTTGGTTCAATTGGACAATAATGGTGTAAGCTTCAAAGTATTATCTCAATTTTCTGGTGCATATCATTAGTGTGATAATCAGCTGCTCGATCGAACTCTTCTTTAATTTCGATCCTCTCAACACTTGGTTGACATAGTAAATTAGAAGTTATTGATTTCCTTATTTTTTGATTAAAATTACAGCCATAACTTCTTTAGAAGAGGATTAGTTCAGGTAGAGTTTTTCACTAGGAACCAGCTAGCTTAACAATGGCAATCTAGCAAGAAATTACTTTAACTCTTTAAAGGCCTTTTGGCAGTCCTCCTACCATACAAAGGCATCATTTTTTCTCAACTTTTTTAAAAAGGGCATGCATCTTTGGTAGAGGAAGAAATGAATCTTCCTAATGTCATTATCCTTTCATTTAGCTTTTGAATGTCTTTTACATTGGGCAGAGGTTGCATGTTCATTATTGCTCTGATCTTCTTGGGGTTAGCCTCGTTCCCTTTTTTGATACATAAAACCTAAGAATTTCCCCAAAGGGACTCTAAACACACATTTTTCTAGGTTAAATTTCAATTGAAATTGATTAAGAGTAGCAAATACTTTCATCATATCAACTGGGTGCTCTTTAAGGCTCTTACTATTCACAATCATGTCATTGATGTATACTTATAAGTTTTTCTCGATCTAATCCTTGAAGATCTTATTTATTAAGTGCTGGTATTTCACTCCTACATTTTTTAGCCCAAATGATATGACCTTATCACAAAAAGTGTAATCCTCTAAAACACCTTAATCCATAAGACATGCAAAATCATCAATACCAACATAACCTAGTAAAGATCAGGAAAAAAATAATAATAATAATAACAATAATAAAGGCCTTAATTACATGCCATAACATAACGAAATCAAACTCTAAAATAAGAAAACATAACATAAATAGCCTTCATTATTAAGCAAAAACCTCAAAGGCAACTGCAACTTGCCAAGTCTTCTCTTCAATATGGGTTAAGTCATTATAGCTTTTAATCCAAGTTGGAGCTTTTCCAGAGATCTACACGGATAAACAAACCCATGCTAAGCTATAAAGCTTAGTGAGGAAACACAAATGGTATGGACAACTCTTTCAAGACATGATCAAATCATTGCAGTATTCATAACTAACAAAAACATGAGTCCTCAACTTTAACAGGAAATACCATGCTTACAATAATGTATCACCTTATGCAAATTCATCGAGTTCCTATAGAATTTTCATATCACTTGCATTATTAAACTCCTTTTCTTATTAAACTAGTATAATTCATGCCCCTCATAATGCATTAATTATGAATCTAGACATCATGATTATTGATAGTACAAAACTTCAATCATATGCATTTAATCATATTGGTTACATTAGATAGGCATTCAATGTTCAATCAAAGCATAAAGGAGTGCATATGTCATATAACATCTATAAAAGATACTATTAGGCATAATTACTTCACATATATCACACAATCTTAAGTATAGAATACATTCATAATTCACAGTTCTTGTTCTTAATCATGTATTCCTTAATGCTATCTTAGCATGGCAACTAAATATCATACAACATCATATTATGTCATACACTGTCCTTTAGCTTATATCAGAGCTATCATTATGCGCATATATGTGAAAATATTTATATATATAGACTAATGGATTTGCATGTAATTATAGAGAATGGCATTACATAGCATGATTACCTGATAAAGTCCCAATATCACATGTATACATTCCATAAATTTCAAAGCACATGAAACCCATTGTGTATATTACAGCCCGTATAGCTGTTGGTACAATATTGTATGCTTTGGGCCCCATTTATTCATCTTGGAACCCATTGGTGGAACCATTTCACATCGGCACTCGCATAGGAACATTAACCCCTCCACGATTGATGTGAGATATCACAATTATATAGTACTAAATATAGAATTTCATTTCATTGAAATAGTTTATAGCCAAAAGGAATATAACATAAAATAATATAATAGGTCATTCATCATGCTTACATTATATAAGTGAAGCAATCGATACATGTATTTTTTTATTTCGTGTATATTTCATAATCTTTAATAGCCGACCTAAGTACTAGTTCAAAAGATGAATAACGGGAGCAATGAATACCAATTGGTATCAACAATGGATACCCGAAGTCATCAAACGATGGATATCCAAAGATATCAAATGATGGATATCCAAAGATATCAAACGATGGACATAAAAGGGCCGAGCTATGGTTCCATTAAAGGAACAAATAACGAACCTAAATGATGTCAACTATGGTAGCTGCAATTGTATCCCTCTAGGCATACCTATCTAATCTATAACTGAACTAAGATCCGCAGGCTTAACCATTTTTAAGAACATTTTTGATTCAACATATTCCCCTTTACTCAATACAACATTTTCTTAAAGCCACAATTCATATAAGAATGCATATTCCATATTCTTATAATGGCATCAACATTCATTCATCCACATCATAGTAGTTGCATGGTTATGCAAACAATAATAAGGTATAATCTTTCATTGATCTATCTTGTCATAATTAACATTATGCATAATTCCAATAAGGCAATATGAAAGTGTAGTTCTTGCTACTAAAAGTCTTCATAATGTTATATGCATGTGTATATATATATATATATGCAACTTAAATCATGGAAAAAGATGCTTTTGTTACTCATACTTGTTTACATACTGAGTTGGACTACTTATCATAGCATAGATACATCAACTATGAGATATTAAGCTTACATAACTCATTGATAGTTATCAATGACGTACCTTGTCACTGTTTGCCATGAGTAGCTTCCATACATCATCATAATTATTCACATCAATACATAATCACTTTTAAACAACACTTAGGCATCTATGATATATATAATAAAATGAATAAGTTCTTTTCATCTTAAAGTCAACACTTGTTTTTATTTAACCCCTTAGTTCACTTTTATGTCTATTAGATTGTAGACAACAAGTTATATACCCTAACATGATCATATATGCATCAATCATCTTACTTGTACTTTTCATCTTATAACATTCTATACCCAGGTAAGTTTATGTAAGATTATTCCATCTCAATGTTAGTACACTACTTGCGGGCATGTGTTTTACATGATAAGATATAGGGCATGAGCAAGTAGGCAAACATGTTCCTTTACATCAAGGCTAATCACTACTCTCCATTATGACTTGAAGTATAACCAAACTTCTATAGTCTTATAACTAAACATAAAATGTAATATCCCATCTCTTTTAACTTGGATATGTAACATAGCAACTATCTTCTTATTGTTACCAGGCTAAATCATTGTATTTTCATGCCACTATAAAGAAATATCAATGAATGACATTTGAGAAAAACAATTTACTTTGATAGGGTACATACCTTGTACCAAACTATGTTGCGAAAATTAGATAACATATTATTTTAAAGTTAGTATGTTACCTATTTACTCTCCTTTGCTCTTGGCTCGATATGCACTAAAATGCATTCTAGCCAAAGCAATTCATATAAGCATTGCCCTATACAAGTTCCTTTAAAATCAGCTTCCAAGCAAACCATATTTCTTAGCTCAGTAGGTTTTAATACTCTAAAACTTCTCACTCTTTCCACACACACACACACACACACACACACACACATATATATATATATATATATATATATATATATAGGGATTCTCCAATTAATTGACCATACCATATACAACATATTGGTTATTTGGGTAACTTACCATTTAATTCAACCTACTCTTTCTTGTAATAACATTCATGTCATTCAAATTTTGATAATACCTCATCTTATAGCCATACCTTTCTAAACCATATCTTTCTAAACTTTAGCAATGTGGAGACTTCACAAATCTATTAGCCCACCAATAACCAAATAACATAACAATCGCCACTTTAATATGCAATCATCATTTACATTTGTTATTTCAACTCATATACCGAGTATTTAAACTTGTTAAGAACAAATTTTATAGTACTTCACATAATCATATATATATATATATATATATATATATATATAGGTTGAATTAGGGGTTGACAGTTAAGGCATGGCATAGAGCGGTACATTTTAATTTTTGCGAAATACTCATCAAGTATGTTAATTAGGTTGAATTAGGGGTTATTTATTTTTTTATAATAAGTGTTGGTTTAGTCATAAATGAATGTGGAAGTATTTTGTTAGGTAATCAAGGTTGAGCATATAAAGTGGTAACGTGAAGAGCAGTTGAATGTCACTTAGCCATGTATCACTTACAGTGAAACAATGCTTGGTCATGCATCACAAGGCAAAAAACATCCCTTAGCCATGCATCACATATGGGGAGACAATACTTGGCCGTGCATCACAAGGAAAAAAGCCTTGCATGGCCATACATCACAAGGCAAAAAGCCTTGCGTGGCCATGCATAATAAGAATAGATCTGATTATGCAGATCAATTTGCAGTGATGCTTAATAAGCTAATAAGTCTCTCTCTAAACTCATACTAAACCTCATCATCACTCACCTAGCTCAACCATAAACTAAGGGTTTCACTGGTTTAAAGAATCTGGTTCTTAGAGAACCCTAATTTCTATCAATTTATCTATAGATAACTTCATACACAGCGTAATCCAAATAGTATTCCATGCCTGAACACTAAGACTTCTTCACTCCTTCAAGATCCTTTTGCCCTTATCTTTGCTTGTATCTGCTACTACAACAACATAAAAACACTAAATTTTCCTTCTTACTTTCATGAAATCTTTCATTAATCGAAGAGAGATAGAAGGGAGAGATTCTTCTTACCAAAACCTAATTCTAGATTCACAAATAGAGAGAGAGAAAGATGGATTTCCTTTGAACAGATAGTGATATTTATCACGGTGAACATATGAGGAAGCCTCTAGAAGACGCTTAAATTACCATTTAACCTTTTTCTCAATTTCTCTCTCAATACTAACCTATCTTATCTTTTAATTTATGCTTTAACCCCAAATCAATCTTAAATCATAATCTTACCCCAAACATCAATTTTTTTATCAATCAATTAACCCCTTATTAATTTCACTGAAATTACCATATTACCCTTCATAAAACTTTAACCCAAAACTTCTAATTTAATTCAATTACATCCTTTCTTATAATTTAACTATACCCAAGTTACATACATATCACAATTACAAAAATACCACTCATAGGATTTAACTTTAATAATGCAAAATAATCTAATTTTACCTTATTTAACAATAATCCTCATTAATCTTCCATAATTCAATTAGGGCCAAGGTTGCGACCTCACATCCTCTATGATAAAACTTGTTTTCTCTTGATTGAGAAGCTATATTATGATCTAATGGTACCATACAAAAGCATCGAGCAAAGAGTAGATGGAATGGAAAATAGTGGCACCCATAAGTTGATCAATGCTCGAAAGTGGGTAACTATTTTTAGGACAAGCTTTATTGAGATCAGTGAAATCTATACACATCCTTAGCTTTCCATTTTTCTTCTTCACCAAGACCACATTTACAAGTCACTCAGGATAATGAAATTCTTTAATGGTTCTTGCTTTTAATGAACTATCAATCTCCTTAAAAAATAAAGTTTTTTCCAATCGAGGGTATGCCTTTTTAGATTATGCTTGAAGAGCGGATGGTTTGGATGAACATTTAATATATGAGTATACCTAAGATATCTTTTAATTTCTAAGCAAAAAATGATTGATTTATCATCAACACTTACATTACTTTCTTCTCCACCTCATCGGATATGCTTGATCCGATCCGCACCTTCTCTTTAGTGATGAGATCACCTTTAAGATTCATTATATACCAATCAGCCTCCTCTTCTCTCTCTAGTATAGGTTGTGCTATAATTAAGGGCTTGTTTTGCTACTTTTACCATAGCAATATAGGCTTCTCTTGAGGCCTTTTGGTTTCTTCTTAAGATTACCACAAAAATTTTACTATGAATTTTCATCACTATGTACCTGATACTAGTGATAACTCCATTTTGGGATAACAACAGGCTTTTAAAAGTGGTATTTTATGCAAAATTTATGTTTATCACCATAAATAAAGTTTTGCATGTGTAGGTCACTCCATCATTTCCTAACTCTAAATAAAGCTCTACCGATCCAACCACAAGGATAGTAGCATTGATAAATCCGATTAGTGGGGTGGTAATAGGTGCCAACTTTTTGATTAGTAGATTCATCTTTCTATAAGCTTCGAAGGTAAGGATATTCAACACACTTCCATTATCTATAACGATTCTTTTGACAAGGAAATTGTTCATTATAGCCTGCACCACCAAGGGATTTTCATAAGGAAATTTCAAGTCTCTGCATCTTCAAAGGAAATAAAAATTGGTGGTAACTTTTCAAATTTTACTTAGTGCCCACCTTTTCCTTTCTTCCTTTTTGAAAAATCTTCCCTTTATGATGAACCTCCACTAATCACATTGATCTCTCCTAATATTTGCCTCTGCTAGTCAGTGTCTTTAAGCTTTCTTCTTTTCGCATCCTTATTGGAATCCGATCTGCCTTTATCTTAAGGTAGTTATTTACATGAATCTCTTGGTACTGAGCCCATGAATTTTTTCAAAGATCCTTTATGAATGAATCTTTCAGTTTCCTCTTTCAAAGCATTACAATCATTGGTGGTATGGCCAATATCTCTATGATATTTCTAATATTTACTTTTGTCTCTTCAATGAATTATCTGGTTGGACATTTTTGTTTGCCAATTCACTTTATTATGCATCTATTTGATCCATATTAGGACCTTGGCAGGAGAAAAATTGAGCGAAATGTAGGTTTTAGCCAAATTTTTAACATGGTGATCAGTTCTACTGTGCTCAAATTCTCTCCTTTTACCTCGGTTCCTTAAGGTTCTAGCTCTTTTAGGGATTTTCCTCTTCATATCTCCTTATCCATAGGATTACATTTTCTCTACCATGAATTTCATATGCCCTCTAGCATTTAGAGCATCACCCAATTGTATATTTGGTTAGCTTTGTCCATCGGGAAAGCAAAATCTATTGAAGGGTGAGCGGTGGTGTATTTGAATTGTTGTACCTTTATTATGCTTTATGCTAGAGCATTTGTACCCACATTAGGGTGCAAATTCCTTATTTTAAAGGCTAAACTCTAGAATCTATCAATGTAGCTTTTTAATGTCTCATCCAATCATTGCACTACATTACACAAATCAATACTAGTTTTAAGAGGTTAGATATATATGATAAACCTTACGGAGAACATATTATGGAGCTACTTAAAGTAGTGAAGTGATTTTAGAGGGAGATCATAGAACCAAAGCTTCACCTGCTAATGTTACGTGAAACATTTGATAAAAAAATTCCATCATTATAGGAATACATTTGTACTTGCATCAAATTTTCAGAAAAATGGCATTCTTAATTAGATTTACCAATTTTTCTAGCCATTTTGCTCGTTTGAATTTTCTCAAAAGTTTAGCCTCTTAGATCTCCATATTGAATGGTGAAATAGTGTTGCCATTGGATATTGGCTTCATTGGCTATGCCACATTGAATATTTTGATATATTACAGGGATCACTTATTATTCTAGTTAGCTATTGGATCATCATTATCTATCCTATTTTTCTTCAGTAACCTCTTCTTTAGAATGCACATATATCTCAAATCATCTCCCAAATTAACAAAGAGTGAGGGGATCTCTCAAGGATGTAAGTTAGACCATTTTTTAAGTAATAAATTTTGTCTATAGATGATACTTTCCCCTTTCCCTTACCTATTACATCAATTTTATATGTTTCAGATCGTGTACTAGACCTAAATTCTTTAATAGGCTCTCTGATTCATAGTAATGTGCTCCCATATTGCCTAGTATCCCTTCTTTTACTCTTGCCTTTAAATTCCTTAGTAGAGGTTTCAAACTATTTGCCCTTTTGGATAAACCTAATTATACTCTTATTAAAATCTCCAAAGATTGCTTTCAAATCCCTCATAGTGATAGCGGTGGAGTTGGGTTGAGCCATGAACTCCTAGTTAAATGCATTCATGAGATTTGCATAAGCAAATGATCTGGGAGGGATCCTATCTGCATCATTTTCCACTACAATAGATCTAGGTCTTATGCAATCATCTCAAAGTAATCATCAACTTTAGATCTAGAATGTCTTATGCAATTATATATATTTATTTATCATATTATATTATTTATATATTATGCTCTCTCTCTCTATACACACACACACACACACATACACACACACACATACATACATACATACATAAGGACATATGTTTGCAGGTGCAATCTAGAGAAAATAGTGTAGCAAATTTTTTATGTACTTAATTATCATTTTATCTTTTTATTTTATTTGATGTAATAAAAAAATAATGTTTAAATACTAAAATGGAAAATGCTATATAAAAATATTTATATTAAATAACTGGGATTTTATTCCTAAAACTCACACACAAATAATAAGTTTTCAATAAACTAAAAGAATTTGTACATAATTAATCAATAGGAGAATTTTTTTTTAATAAATTGGGTTCGTTCATCATCGTTCTTTACCAAATGTTCACAATAAAAAACTCTTCACAAAAATGCATTCGGGAATCAACATTCCCACCAAAAGAAGACCACAAATAAATACTCATTTTATGGATATTTATTTATTACTTGGTGGATATATTTTATACCATGATTTTAATGCCTTATATGCCAAGATTTACAATTTTCAAAAAAATAATCGAGTGTGCTTTTATTTTTCTCTACCATGACAATACACTTAAAGAGGGCGATAAATAATTAATCTAAAAAACCCAATTATATTATATTAATGAGATGTATAAATAAGAGTGAGATTCCAAACTATCTCTAGTTTTGGCCTCATAAAGTCGGAACACCATTATGAATATTTAATTAGGTGATGACTCCTTGTTACCTACCTTATGATGTTGAAATAAGATGCATGCCGATGTTAATCGCCAATAATGGAATAGGGGTACTCTGAGATTCCATATCAAGCCTTTTCATGACTCGAAACTTGGTGAACTAGGTTAAATTCCTTAACTATTACGAAGCAATTAATCTTATCAGGTGGGAGACCTTCATCTAGCTAACCTAGAATGCAAATCCTAGTCTAGATAAGTGGTCGGTCTACCACTACCTCCATTAAAAGAGCATCAGTCTAACATCACACTAAAATATCCTTTAAAATTAACTTCTTGTATCCATGCTTGAAATTTTAATTACTCATTTCTGTGATTTTTACATTAGAAAAGTAGAGAATTTCTCAAAAAAATACTTAGATAAAAATTTACAATAAAATTTATTTAAAGTTTAATTATTATTATTAAAAATAAGATGACTTAAGCTAATATATTATTCAATTTAACTTTAGAAGATTGTTCGTGTCCATTCAGACCTTTCATAATTACTAATTATCTATCAAATGCCAAGGTCCTTCTCTAAGGAACTGATCTTTCATCTTGTACTAACTTGAATTAGAACATAAATAAGTCATTCTTAATATCCTTCAAACCAAATCCCATGTTCAACCTCCAAGCACTTGTAAAAGCACCCAATAATGCTTTTAGATTCAAAGATTTCTTGTTCAGAAAGATTTTCCCTACTACACACATCTTAAAATGAATTTGTCCTTTTAAAGAATTATTCTTCATATCCACTACATCTTTATCTTCCTTAGTAAATGAAAACCACTTCTACAAATGTTTCAATTCCCACATTCTTTCAATTTTATACAACTCATTATAGCATGTTGGAGTTAGATTTAAAAAGGTAAAAATCCATGTAAGAAGAATTACAGGGACCTAAAATAAGCCTTAGGAGAATTTATGGATATTATTAAGGTAATCAGGTTTAATCAAGTTTAATTAAATGAAGTATTATAAGTTAAGACTTACAAGATAAATGTTTTAAATGAAAAAAGGGTAAAATAGTTATTTTACCTTGTGTGCAATTGGAACAAAATTATAATTATTGGGTTAATTATAATCCAAGAAAGATAGTTGAGGTGCATTAGTGAAATAAGAAAATGAAGGAGGTTTTAGATGAAATTGTTATGGGACTTATGATGTCATCTTCCACTTAAGAAACCCTATAAAATTGGTATAAAAGGGGACAATTGGGACTTCGATCTGGATTCAAAAAGAAAAAGAAAGAAAACATTTCTCTCTTAAAAATCTATAATTCTTCACTTCTCTTTTCTCTCTCTTAAAAATTTGTAAAACCCATCTCTTTTTTCTTATAAATCTAGTCCCTTCACTCAAAGAACATCCTTTTATTTCCATCATCATACATATGAAAAAGCCTTGATTAAAGGTGGCTTCAAAGAGATAAGTAAGCAATGAAAGTGGAAGAGGAAAAAAGTGAGAAAAAGAAGACTTTATGGAATATTTGGTGTTGCATGCTAAGTTTGGGAACCTCAATTACTTTGCATGTGATTTTTCTATATAATAGATGTGTTAATTGGATAAAGACATGGATTACAAGTTTGAAAACTATGATTAATAATTTGTATGTGCTTGATTTTAGGAAGAATAAGACGATAGCATATTAAGACTAAGAAATTAGTCATAAATCTTTTTCAAGTGTTTGCTTTAAGGGTTAGTTGATTGATGATTATAATTGCTTAAAATAGAGCTTTAAAACCTTATAATGTGTAATTCCAATTGAAACAAAACCAAATTTATTTGTTTAAGAAATTTAAGCTAAATGCTAATCTTAATGAGATGAAAGAAACCTAGTTGAATTTATATTACTGTTCTCATCTTTCTATAAGAGTATAGTGTTATGTTTTACAAAGGTTCTTAGATTTCAAATGCTATAACAAGTGAAATTTGAGATTTAAAGGTGTTTTACAGTAAGGAATGGTATAATTGCTAAAGTACATTGATGAAAGTTTAGTATCAATGGGTTTTAGAATTGCATGTAGAACAAGTTCTAGGTTTAAATTGATGAATATCATCTTTTAGGAATGGGTTTTGTAGAAGTGAGTCCCTTACTTAAGGGGAAAACTCCCGCTCTTGAGGTGAGCACTCCCTCTCTAACACCCTCACTTAAGGAGATACAACTTGTTAAATGTATAATCGATATTAAAGTCTTCCTCACCCATAGGGAATCACCCTCTCCCATGAGGAACCACCCTCACCCGAGGTGTAGCCCTTTATTTGGAAAGTTAAGCTCTATGAACACAGTAATAACTCATCTCTATTATAGTGATGTTAAATTGCCTTTAAGACTTTATGTTGATTGCACAAACCATAGTTTACTTGACTTATGAATTAACATACCTTTTGTTGAGATGTGCATGCATGAAAGTGTGTGTGTGTGTGTAGAGAGAGAGAGTTATAACATGTAAAAATGCACATATAGATAATACAAACAACATGTTGTTTGTGTGAATGAAATACAGTAAAATTGACTTTAAGAGAAAGATAATGGTATGAGAGGTAATATAAGGACCACACTAGTCCACCCAAACTCTTCATTCTATAAGTTATTTTACATAGGATAACCTATTTCCTTTATAGTCCTGTTAGTTGTTATTGTTATTTTCACATGCACACCTCAATATACTATGAGAAAATACAAAGTATTACATTAAGAATTCTATAAAATCAATTAAAATGTTCTCTTAATTGGGGTTCTTTAGTACAACATAATAAATACAAAAAGAAAATGAATTACAAATATAATTGACTCTCTCCTATCTGTAGAGTTGGCTTTACATTAGCAGCTCTTGTCCCAACAGAAAGCACCTTGACTTAAAGTACCTACACGGATAAACACCCGTGCTAAGCTATAAAGCTTAGTGGGAAACAACTAATAACAAACAGATAATTACTTGCAGTAGTTATTAACAAGCATATAACAACAATAATATACAATGTATTATCTGGATTAATAAAGATATAACTGTATCCTTTAATCAAAACAGTAACAGATTTCATATTGTATATGCATATCATTATATGCATAAATGGCCTGCCTATAATCCTGTGGGTGTGGATAATGGGTGCTATGGATACCCGAAGGTATCAAATCAGAAGGATACCCGAAGGTATCTAAAAAAAAGTCTTATGTAGAGACAAACAGAAGACTCATAAGAGTCAAATAGAAGACTCATAAGAGTCAAATAGAAGCAGCTGTGACGGAAACCCTATACGCATGCCTATCTAACCACAACCAAGTTTTTAAGTGCAGGCAATTAATCATATCTCATGTGTCATTTGATTCATAATATATAATTCATCATATGGTATGATAAATCAATCAATATAGTAATATTATTTAACCATCATGTCACAGTCAAAAGTACATATAAATAATCAGTATAGTACAATCATATTCAAGTGTACATTTCCATACATCAATTACTAGTAACCATGAGGTAAGTCATCTTTAGGGTCTGGACTGAAAACTGGGGTACCTCACGGTTACTATAAAAAACCTAGTAACCGTGAGGCCCAAATCGCCCAGAGATAGATTTTTTATCTCAACTTCTATACTGTTTTTGACCCAGAAAACGTCATTGTTAGTGAAACCTTTCTTATACAAAGTTGTAGATATATCTTTCTAGTTTCTAAAAAATCAAAAATTAGCCCAATAAGAGCTATAAATCTGAAGTTCTGTACAAAAAACCGAAGACTGCTCGCAATGATAGGGGCAGCGGTCTTGACCTGGTTCCAAGCTAATTTTTCACTATTATACAAATTGATTCAAGGGTCGTGTCCTGCATATGAAATGAAGATATATATGTCTATTTTCATCTCCAATTGGAATTTCTCAATTAAAATCACTATAACTCAAGATATCCTTAATTTAGTGAAAACTGGTTCAATGAACCCTAAAATAGTTTTTCCCCTATCTTCAACAAAACTTCCCATTTCAGTTTCCCATCAAGTCTAACCTCTATTTTTCATGATATTCACTTACTATAACATCATATATTACTAATATCACATTATTTATATAGTAAACACATATACAAGTAAGGTTAAGTTCCCATACCTCTTTAAGCTTTAACCTTTCAAGCTTTACCTTTCTCTCTCTCTTCTTTATCTTTCTCCTTTATCCTCTCTATCTTTGCTCTTCATCTCTTCTTGCTCCTAGCCTTAAATTTTTGTAAACCACTTCTATCTCTCTCTCTCTAATATCTATAACTATCTCTTCACTTAGAGCACAAAAGCACCATTAAGGAGAGGAGAAGAAAATGAAGGAGAAAAGAAAGAAAAGAAACAACTAATTTTTCTTGGCCAAAATGGCCGGCCACCACAAGAAGAAGAGGACCAATTTTTCCTCTTTCACTCACAGCCAACCACTTGCTCAATTTCTATTGGTTAATAATAAAAATCTTGGCAAAGTTCACTTTGGTCCCTTTTAATATTTTTGTTTCTTACTTTAGTCTTTAACCTTTTTACTTATTACATTTCTACCATAAAACTTTTTCTTTAACTTTTCAATTACATCCTTAATTTACAATTTCCCTTTAATTAGTCACATAATTAACCTCTATCTTATACAAAATAATCATTTATCTCTCTTAGGGTACTTTTAGGGGTATTACAATTCTCTCGCCCTAAAAGAATTTCATCCTCGAAATTCATACTTGTACATTAGAGACAGTATCCTATATTCATATAACACTACCATTGATATGCTTCTGTCTATGCTCATATATCTTTCCCATTTATCTTACATTCTATACTGTCTCTACTGGTTCTACTAGTTCTCTACGTAATTCATATACATTTCTATATTGTATCACACTTGAATTCAATCTATCTCTTTATAACTATAACACTCTCTTCATTTTGTCTTTGCTTTGATTTGCTTTTCTTATAACTCTATCTCCAAATGAAGATGATCTAATCAGACGATCATACCATTACTATGTTCAACGTATATCTGTCAGTTTCCTTTTTCAATCGGGGCCAAATACATGTCATATAATGTTGTACTGTATGAGTGAATGATGCTTCATGTATGCAATGAAGTGCAAATATGCAATGCATATGTTTTGCTCCATTCCCACTGTAACATATTTCATCAATTGCCTATGACTGTGAAGGAAATACTGACGGATTTACAAATCATAGCAATTAACCTCAAATTTTTCCATAACAACTCCATATATATTTGCATATATACAGACATATCTTAGCTTGATAATAATCTATTCTATAGACATAACCTTTAATGTACATGTACTTAACCTTTACATGCTTTCATATATCACAGAAAAATATAGTCTCTATATCTATCATTTACTTTCCACTTCAAACCTAGAATCTCATTTCTATACCATCATATACATATACATATACATATTCCTTTATCTAAAATCTATCAATATTCGACTGGCATATTCACTATCATTAAATAAATACTTATCATCACCATATTCACTGCTAACTTAATTCATCCTTATCATAAAACTTCTTAATAAACTTGTAAACTCATAATATTCTATTCATGATTTAGCAGTGTCCTATTATTAAGTGGATAAGTACACATGAGGAGGATAGAACATATAACTGTGCACTGTAAGAAGAATAAGTTCATGGATGACTAAGCAAAGAAATGTTGTAAACCATATACGGTTAGGCAAAACAAGAAACTGAAGGCTATATATATATATCCGATCGGGCAAAGAAAAACTGAAACTCATATATCCAATCGGTTAAAGAGAAAACTAAACCAGGACAAAACCATATACTTATTCAGTAAAAAAGGAAGTGAATGGAATATACTCAATTGGTCAAAGAAGAATTAAATACTATATATATAGCCGATTGGTTAGAAAAATAATATTGGAATTCAAACCCGATCGGTAAAGCAATGCTAAAAAAAATCATATCCGATCGAGAAAACAAGAAAGGCCAAATGAAACATAAACGATCGTGCAAAGAAAACAAAGGCCATGCACGGTTGGGTAAAGAAAAAAAGAAAGACCAAATATGTTATGCACAACAACATAATGAATAGAAGAAAGCTATAAATGGCCGTGCCTCAATGCTTGGCACTAACTCAGTTGAGAATTCCTGATATCTCTATTAAGGCCCTCTATATCAACACTGCTTAATTTTCATCTTGATATACTATAAAAAGGATTGGAGTAACTTAGACTCGAATTCCTAGAGTCATTGATTCCTTTAATCTCCGTTCCCAATGCTTTTCAACTTATACATCTTTAAGCTATACTGGAACAAGATAGGGACAAGTTGCATTAAGCCAACACATCTGACACAATTCTTCTATAACTATTTCTTTCCCTACTCCTATTGGCCAGAACCATTTAAACCAAGGCGTTCTGATACAAAAATGTAAGGACAACACTAGTCCACCCAAACTCTTCATTCTATAAGTTTTTTTACATAGGATAACCTATTTCCTTTATAGTCCTGTTAGATGTTATTGTTATTTTCACATGCACACCTCAATATACTATGAGAAAATACAAAGTATTACATTAAGTATTCTATAAAATCAATTAAAATGTTCTCTTAATTGGGGTTCTTCAGTACAACATAATAAATACAAAAAGAAAATGAATTACAAATATAATTGACTCTCTCCTATCTCTAGAGTTGGCTTTACATTAGCAGCTCTTATCCCAACAAAAAGCACCTTGATTTCAAGTACCTACATGGATAAACACCCGTGCTAAGCTATAAAGCTTAATGGGGAACAACTAATAACATATAGATAATTACTTGCAGTAGTTATCAACAAGCATATAACAACAATAATATACAATGTATTATCTGGATTAATAAAGATATAACTATATCCTTTAATCAAAACAGTAACAGATTTCATACTGTATATGCATATCATTATTTGCATAACTGGCCTGCGTATAATCCTGTGGGTGTGGATAACGGGTGCTATGGATACCCGAAGGTATCAAATCAGAAGGATACCCGAAGGTATCTAAACAGAAGTCTCATGTAGAGACAAACAGAAGACTCATAAGAGTCAAACAGAAGACTCATGAGAGTCAAACAGAAGCAGCTGCGACGGGAACCCTATAGGCATGCCTATCTATCCACAACCAAATTTTTAAGTGCAGGCAATTAATCATATCTCATGTATCATTTGATTCATAATATATAATTCATCATATGGTATGATAAATCAATCAATATAGTAATATTCTTTAACCATCATGTCACAGTCAAAAGTACATATAAATAATCAGTATAGTACAATCATGTTCAAGTGTACATTTCCATACATCAATTACTATAACTTTATTCCTATTTTACTTATACATTTCATATACTTATTGTTGTACTTTACCATATATTTTATGTTTAAGGTAATCTATAAGATTTAGGAATAAATGAGTTAATCTTAAGCCTCATAATGCATCTTTTACTTTCAAGTTTTGGACTTTGAAGGAAGGTCATGGTTACTATCAATTCATGGTAACCGTGGAACAAGACATAATTTAGGGGTCACGGTTACTACCAAGTTGATGGTAACCGTGACCTAATTGCACTTTCGGGTCTGGACTACGCCAAACTACCTCACAGTCATTACCGGATGAGTAATAACCGTGTTCTTTACTTTTTAAAGGGGTCACAGTTACTATGAAATGTTTATAACCGTGAGGTAAGTCATCTTTAGGTTCTGGACTAAAAACTGGGGTACCTCAAGGTTACTATGAAAAACCTAGTAACCATGAGGCCCAAATCGCCTAGAGACAGATTTTCTGTCTCAACTTCTATACTATTTTTGACCCAGAAAACGTCATTTTAAGCGAAACCTTTCTTCTAAAAAGTTGTATATATATCTTTCTAGTTTCTAAAACATCAAACATCACCCCAATAAGAGCTATAAATCTCATTTTATGCACAAAAAACTGAAGACTGCTCGCAATGACAGGGGCAGCGATCTTGACCCGGTTCCAAGCTAATTTTTTACTATTATAAAAATTGATTCAAGGGTCGTGTCCTGCATATGAAATGAATATATATGTGTCTATTTTCATCTAAAACTGGAATTTATCAATTCCAATCACTATAACTCAAGATATCCTTAATTTAGTGAAGACTAGTCCAATGAACACTAAAACAGTTTTCCCCCTATCTTCAACAAAACTTCCCATTTCAGTTTCCCATCAAGTCTAACCTCTATTTTTCATGATATTCACTTAATATAACATCAAATATTACTAATATCACATTATTTATATAGTAAACACATATACAAGTAAGGTTAAGTTCCCATACCTCTTTAAGCTTTAACCTTTTAAGCTTTACCTTTCTCTCTCTCTTCTTTATCTTTTTCCTTTATCCTCTCTATCTTTGCTCTTCATCTATTCTTGCTCCTAGCCTTAAATTTCTGTAAACCACTTCTCTCTCTCTCTCTAATATCTATAACCATCTCTTCACTTAGAGCACAATGTTGGAATTTAATGGTTACATGCATCACATACATGAGCGGAATTTTAAAATTTTTTAACCATAAGATCTGATCTTGCCATGAATACACAATATAACTATATGAGAATAAGAAAAATCACCTTTGATTTTTGTTGAACAGTTGATTTTACTTCGCACCGGGTTGTCGCAAACCACAGTGTCCAAAATCGAACACCTCCAATGAGTAATCCACACTAGAGAGGGGTAAATTGAACCAACAAATTGGTGTTCAACTAGGGCTGGCCGAAATCCAAGAGGCTAGCAATGGAAGTGGCGTAAAAAGGGAGAGAGAAAAAAAGAGAAAAAGACTTTCCTTTTGTTTTAATCACTTAACCCTAATTCTCATTAGTTGGCCTTTTATAGTTAGGTTAAAATTCCAACTCCTTAATGAGATTGGGCTCTTTAAAATTTCTGGAGAATTATTAATTGGGCTTCTGGAATTAATTATAATCATTTGGGCTTAATTAAATTCAAATTAAATCTTTTCATAAAAGACCATGCACAAAATCCACAAACTAGGCCCTTTGTGCATCTAATTGGATTTAAATACCCAAATGGATTCCAAATCCAACCAAATTAAATATGTGAGTTCCATAACACTTATGTAACATATATAAATTAATTTGGTCCAAGAAAAAGCCCTCTAAGCCCTTCTACATGGAGTTGGCATGTAGCCCTCTTCTGGAGGGCTTCCTCCAACTTCTTCATTCCTTTGGCCCTTTATAATTTCTCCAATGGTCCTATTAATTATTATATCAGTCCTATAACACTTATAGTAGTATTATAACACTTATAAGACAATAATAATTAATCATGAAATACATTATTTTATTTAGGTCCAATTTACAGAACATTTCTCAAAAGTTCCACGGACAATTTTATTTGATCATAATTAATTAAACTCTTTAATTAATTATTATCATATTCTCCTCTCTACCTTTATAATAATATCAAATATTATTATCCTTGTCATTTTACAATTTTACCCTTTTCTCTATATGTGTGTGACCTATTGGGTTCCTGTCCATGTTGGCAGTATAATATGTAATTGTGAGTTCTATTCAAAACTCACATGATTTAAACTCCTTTAAATCATTTTATCAATCTCTATTGATATTTTGATACATCATTATACAAGTCATGATTGGCCTCTAGCTAGGCATCATGACTACCCAAATGTCAGGAAAGTCATGTGGTTTGGCTGTACCCTTCCATAGAAACAGTTACCGTGCAATTACTCCTTTCACCACTCTTATCTCAATTAGATTCTGAGTATGGATTTTTGTCAACTCATATAAATCTAATTATGTATGTTCTATTAATTTAACCATTGTTCCTAAAATGCCCTTCATGGATCTCCATCCATCTCGGCATATTACTCTGGCCAGAGATTCACTGAACAAGGTAATTATAGAATCATGTGAGATAACTTCCCTTGTTAAATCTGGGATGGTGAATCCTTTGTCAATCACTTAACTATCTTCAAGTAGGTCATGATATACCCAATCTCCTAACTATGTTCACTCCCAGTTGGAAGTAATCAGTTATGGAGTCAAAGTATACCACTTCCTACTTAAGATAACTTTGCTGATCTCAAGTCCAAGGATATTTGCACAACTGCTATGAAGAGATTCCTCACTGACATAGATTTAATATCCATATGAGGATTCTCTTTGCATGTCTCCAATGAACTTGTTCCTCTAACAAGCATCCACATGTTAGCTTTTATTATCATCCATAATCACAATTATGAGAATCATTGCTTGAACCATTCAAGAAGCATAACATGTGCTAGTCTGTCCGAATTAACAATGTCCTATCTTGTTAATTCTATGACTAGGGATATTTAGATATTAACATATTTGCATGCAATAGACATCTCACATCATGAACACCTTCATGATTGCCTTTGCACTGTGTTTATAATATCTAGGACTTCATTTATTAATTTAAGATTTACAAACTTATGTATTCAAAACACAGCATTAATAAATGAATGATGCCTTTTATTAAGAATATAAATTTCATACATATGAAAAACATCCTTATTACATGGGCTCTAGGGCATACTCTCTAACAATCTCCCACTTGCACTAGAGCCAATCACTCATATGTCTCAGACCCATGCTATTTATATGGTGATCATGCTTAATCTGGGAAAGTGCTTTAGTGAGGGGATCCGCCACATTGTCATCTGTGGGAACCCTTTCTATTTTCACATCATTTCTAGCTACTATTTCCCTTATGAGATGGTAGCATCTGAGAACATGCTTGGATCGCTGATAAGACCGTGGTTCCTTTGCTTGCGCAATGGCTCCATTGTTGTCACAATATAAAGGAATCGGATCAACAATGCTAGGCACCACTCCTAGTTCAGTTATGAACTTTTTGATCCAGACTGCTTCTTTGGCTGCTTCTGAAGCAGCAATGTACTCAGCTTCCGTCGTGGAATCAGCAGTTGTTTCTTGTTTGGAACTTTTCCAACTAACTGCTCCTCCTCCCATTATGAACACATAACCAGATTGTGATTTACAATCATCTTTGTCAGATTGGAAGCTGGCATCTGTATACCCGTTTACTTCCAAACTGCCCTCTCCATATACCAAGAATGTATCCTTAGTCCTTCTCAAGTACTTAAGAATATTCTTGACAGCTGCCCAATGTTCCTCTCCAAAATTAGATTGGAATCTGCTTGTGACACTCAAAGCAAATGCTACATCTGGATGTGTACATAACATAGCATACATGATAGAACCAATTGTAGATGCATATGGTATTCTATTCATGCTCTCTCTATCCTCCAGTGTCTGTGGACACATAGACTTAGAAAGGTGTTTCCCATGCACCATGGATATAAACCCTTTCTTAGAGAGATCCATATTGAACCTCTTCAATACTTTATCTATATATGTACTCTGAGAAAGACCTAGCAACCTATTGGATCTATCTCTATAGATCCTTATTCCCAGAATATAGGATGCTTCTCCAAGGTCTTTCATGGATAATTGCTTGGATAACCATATTTTAACAGATTGGAGAAGAGAAATGTCATTTCCCATGATCAATATGTCATCTACATATAGAACTAGGAAGATAATTGCACTCCCACTGACCCTTTTATACACATAAGGTTCATCTTCATTCTGTGAGAAACCAAACTCTTTGATTGTCTCATTGAATCGTATGTTCCAGCTCCTAGAGGCTTGCTTCAATCCATAAATGGATCTTTGAAGCTTGCATACCTTTTCGCCATTTCCTGATGTGAATCCTTCTGGTTGTGTCATATACACATCCTCGGTAAGATTTCCATTAAGGAAAGCTGTCTTCACATCCATCTGCCAAATCTCATAATCATAATGAGCTGAAATGGCTAAAAGTATTCTTATAGACTTAAGCATCGCTACAGGAGAAAAAGTTTCGTCATAGTCAATACCTTTTTTTTGACGATAACCTTTTGCTACTAAGCGAGCTTTATAGGTAACTATATTACCTTCCATGGCAGTCTTCTTTTTGAAGACCCATTTGCACCCTATGGGTTTTATCCCTTCAGGTGGTTGAGTTAAAGTCCATACTTTATTCTCATACATGGAGTCCATTTCGGACTGCATAGCCTTAAGCCATAAATCACGTTCTGAACTGTTCAAAACTTCTTGATAGCTTGTAGGCTCATTGTCCTCTACTACAGTTATGTCTCTATCCGAATCAACGTGAAATCCATATCTCACAGGGATAGAACGCATCCTAGTAGATCTTCTAGGATTTTGTGTATGATTAGGTTCAACTGTAATCTCATCATTATGAAATTCAGTTTCGGGTTCAATCGGTTGATCATCTTCTATTTGTGGGTCTTGAACTTCACCAAGCTCAATTTTACTCCCACTGTGCTCTCGTAGGAGAAATTCTCTTTCCAAGAAGACAGCATGCCTTGAAACAAACACCTTTTGTTCTAAGCGATGATAGAAATAATATCCAAACGTTTCTTTTGGATATCCCACAAATAAACATTTATCAGACTTAACATCCAATTTGTCTGACATTGTCCTCTTCACATAAGCAGGACAGCCCCATACTTTCATATGAGAAAGCGTGGGTTTCTTGTTATTCCACATCTCATATGGAGTAACATCAACCGATTTACTAGGAACTCTGTTTAACACATAAACAGCAGTTTCTAGTGCATATCCCCAAAAAGACTTAGGCAAGTCCGCTCGGCTCATCATTGATCGAACCATATCTAATAGTGTTCGATTTCTCCTTTCAGATACACCATTGTGTTGTGGTGTATATGGAGGAGTCCATTGAGATAAAATCCCATTATCTCTAAGATAATCCTGAAACTCTTGACTTAAGTATTCTCCACCTCGATCTGATCTAAGTGTTTTAATACTTTTGCCAAGTTGTTTCTCTACTTCATTTCTGAACTCTTTGAACTTTTCAAATGCTTCAGACTTATATTTCATTAGATAGATGTATCCAAACCTGGAATAATTATCTATGAAAGTAATGAAGTAGGAGTAACCTCCTCTGGCATGTGTAGTCATTGGACCACATACATCTGAATGTATTAAGTCCAAAACCATTTTAGCTCGTTCTCCTCTACTAATAAAGGGAGCTTTTGTCATTTTTCCCAATAAACAAGATTCGCATGTATCAAATGATTCATAATCAAATGATCCCAAATCACCTGACTTGTGTAACTTGGTCATGCGTTTTTCATTTATATGGCCTAAACGACAATGCCATAAGTATGAGGTATTCAGATTATCATATTTCATTCTCTTGGTATTCACATTATGTACTTCTTTAATTAAATCAAGAACAAATATACCATTCTCAATGATAGCTTTTGCATAAAACATATTGTTCTTAAAAATGTAACAACATTTGTCCTTCAAAGAAATATCATAATCGTTCATCAAACGACTGAAAGAAATAATACTTTTGGATAAGGCTGGAACGTAATAACAATTATTTAATTCCAGTACTAATCCACTAGGAAGAGGCAAATAGTAAGTCCCCACAACAGTTGTAGAGATGTTTTGTCCAGTAGCTGACTGCAAACAAATCTCTGCCTTTTCCACTCTTCTAATGCTTCTAAGTCCCTGTAGATCATTACATAAGTGAGATCCACATCCGGTATCTAATACCCAAGATTGTTTAGAAGCAATAGAATAAGTATTAATTTCAATCATATGAATACCTGAAGTAGATACAACAGCTTGCTTCTTCTCCTTAAGAGAATCTAGACAGGCCTTGCAGTTATGCTTCTAATGACCATCTTTTCCACAATGGAAGTAAGTTCCTTTGGGATTCTCTTTCTTGGCAACCTTTTTCTTGGAAATCCCACCATCCATTATCTCATGTTGCTTCTGAAGCTCTGAGGACATAGCACCCAGCATCAGACATGCTGCTGCTTCACTATCCTCCATGTATTTTCGATAAGTGCCTTTGATCTCATCAATGGCATCATCTGATGGAAGTGGTGGTGGATCTTTATCCAAGACATAATGGATCTTTTCAGCTCTGAGAACAATTCTCACTTGCTTGATCCAGTCAGAATAGTTGCTGCCAACCAGTTTGTTATCCAAGATTGATCGTATATTTGATGTGCTCATGATGATGACATAGATGTGAAAAAGAAAAGATATGAGAGTATGTTCATATATATGTATGCATTAATAAGGTCTTTAATTTATCCATTTACTCCCACTATTTTATTGCGAATTAATAGCCCTCACTATATAATCCGAGAAAACCCGATGGTTTTCTTAGTGGGCCAATATCCAATCCTTGATATGTAATTTGACCTTGACTGTGGTCAACAAGCCAAATTCCATACCCTTGAAAGGTAGGTATCTTTATACCAATTATGTCTCTACACAACTATTGGATCATTAGGTTATCAACTCTTGATGCATGCATATCATATATGCATTCCCTAATCTCGCCTCTAGAACCATTAGCCTTGACTGTGGTCAACAAACTAATGGGCTAGCTAAGATGACCCATTTAATTAGATTTGAACATATTCGATATAATGTGAGCTTAACTTTGGTCAACAACCCACACTATAAAGAACTCTGGTTCTCCTCAAATTAATGGAAGGCTTATATACCTTAGTATTTGTTTGAGGGTTTTAGTTAATTAAGTCTCATCATACATGGTTGGCATACATTGGTATGCATCCTATATCTATCACATAAATATAAGCATACAAATATTGTATAGTTATAGACTTCACTACATTGATTTCCCCGAGCCAAGAGGGAAATCAAAAGGTCACACCTAGGTAGTATGCATGATTCAAACAAGAAAATAATTACATTATCTTCAAGCTTGTTGAATCTCCATCCGGCCCATCTTGCTCCTTGATATTGGTCTCCATCTCTATTTATAATTCTAATCTAAGTAATCTAATTACATATTACAATTTGAAATGAAATACAAACCAAAAACAAGTGGCCGGGACATGAAAGTCCTCATTGGGCCAAAACATGCATAATGCTCAATCACATTGGGCTTTGTCCATAACTATCCATCATGCCAATCATACACCCTTATATGCCTTTCTAATGCATAAAGAAATGGATTACTAACTTTGTTTCAACCTTTGAAACTATATTTTGAGTTATTTTAATGATGTGATCAAATTAGGAAACTTTTTCCATTTTGGAAACTTTCATTTTAGGAAACCTTTTTGCATGAATGTGTTCTTGCCTTAATAATCAATCAAATTGATTATTAATTAATTATAAATTAATTATTTAATTAATTAATCATATTAAATAATTAAAAGAATCAATTTTGGGCTTAAAACAAGTGTAGGCCGAAACCCATAGAAGAAAAATCCTAAGTGTGTTCACACACAAACTAGTTTTGTGTCATTTGGACCATTTGGGCTTTTTGGAGTGAGCCAAGCCCACTCCAGCCCTTAAAACCCATTAATAAACTTAATTAATGTTTATAACAGTTAATTTAAATCAGCTCCTTGGGCCTACCAAGTCATTTACTAATTTAAACCAAGTCCGTAAACATAATTAAGCCCATTAAGTGGTTTTAATGAATTAAAATTAATCAAATTAATTTAAGGCCCATTTTAATTAATCCAATTAATTAAAAACACTTTAATATATCATATATATCAGATTTAGAAGATCAAAAGTCGTTCTAACCAAGAACACATCAAGAACACACGAAGAACACCAATTTATCGAACTTTTCGACAAAACTAGTTTTCATGCAAAACTTGTTCGATTTTAATTTCGTTCGATCCTACAGCTTAATATCACATATTAAACACATAAAATATCATCTAAATGATTTTTAAATGGATCCATAAGAAATTAAATTAGAACAGCCCCTACATTACCTAGGGTTTCACGCCAAACCCTAATGGGTTTCACGCCAAAACCAAATCTTAATCATTCAAAAATTTCGGTTTTGTTTCCACAAAATTTATTTGATCACACATACAACCAGAAATCAATATTTCTCATTCATGAACAATCAAATCTAATATTTTAAAGTTCATGAAATAAATAACTCAAAACAAAAAAAAAACTTATTCCGCAGAAAAAATATAGAATTGTATATCCATGGCAAAACCGTGGCTCTGATACCATGTTGGAATTTAATGGTTACATGCATCACATACATGAGCGGAATTTTAAAATTTTTTAACCATAAGATCTGATCTTGCCATGAATACACAATATAACTATATGAGAATAAGAAAAATCACCTTTGATTTTTGTTGAACAGTTGATTTTACTTCGCACCGGGTTGTCGCAAACCACAGTGTCCAAAATCGAACACCTCCAATGAGTAATCCACACTAGAGAGGGGTAAATTGAACCAACAAATTGGTGTTCAACTAGGGCTGGCCGAAATCCAAGAGGCTAGCAATGGAAGTGGCGCAAAAAGGGAGAGAGAAAAAAAGAGAAAAAGACTTTCCTTTTGTTTTAATTACTTAACCCTAATTCTCATTAGTTGGCCTTTTATAGTTAGGTTAAAATTCCAACTCCTTAATGAGATTGGGCTCTTTAAAATTTCTGGAGAATTATTAATTGGGCTTCTGGAATTAATTATAATCATTTGGGCTTAATTAAATCCAAATTAAATCTTTTCATAAAAGACCATGCACAAAATCCACAAACTAGGCCCTTTGTGCATCTAATTGGATTTAAATACCCAAATGGATTCCAAATCCAACCAAATTAAATATGTGAGTTCCATAACACTTATGTAACATATATAAATTAATTTGGTCCAAGAAAAAGCCCTCTAAGCCCTTCTGCATGGAGTTGGCATGTAGCCCTCTTCTGGAGGGCTTCCTCCAACTTCTTCATTCCTTTGGCTCTTTATAATTTCTCCAATGGTCCTATTAATTATTATATCAGTCCTATAACACTTATAGTAGTATTATAACACTTATAAGACAATAATAATTAATCATGAAATACATTATTTCATTTAGGTCCAATTTACAGAACATTTCTCAAAAGTTCCGCGGACAATTTTATTTGATCATAATTAATTAAACTCTTTAATTAATTATTATCATATTCTCCTCTCTACCTTTATAATAATATCAAATATTATTATCCTTGTCATTTTACCATTTTACCCTTTTCTCTATATGTGTGTGACCTATTGGGTTCCTGTCCATGTTGGCAGTATAATATGTAATTGTGAGTTCTATTCAAAACTCACATGATTTAAACTCCTTTATATCATTTTATCAATCTCTATTGATATTTTGATACATCATTATACAAGTCATGACTGGCCTCTAGCTAGGCATCATGACTACCCAAATGTCAGGAAAGTCATGTGGTTTGACTGTACCCTTCCATAGAAACAGTTACCGTGCAATTACTCCTTTCACCACTCTTATCTCAATTAGATTCTAAGTATGGATTTCTGTCAACTCATAGAAATCTAATTATGTATGTTCTATTAATTTAACAATTGTTCCTAAAATGCCCTTCATGGATCTCCATCCATCTCGGCATATTACTCTGGCCAGAGATTCACTGAACAAGGTAATTATAGAATCATGTGAGATAACTTCCCTTGTTAAATCTGGGATGGTGAATCCTTTGTCAATCACTTAACTATCTTCAAGTAGGTCATGATATACCCAATCTCCTAATTATGTTCACTCCCAGTTGGAAGTAATCAGTTATGGAGTCAAAGTATACCACTTGCTACTTAAGATAACTTTGGTGATCTCAAGTCCAAGGATACTTGCACAACTGCTATGAAGAGATTTCTCACTGACATAGATTTAATATCCATATGAGGATTCTCTTTGCAGGTCTCCAATGAACTTGTTCCTCTAACAAGCATCCACATGTTAGCTTTGATTATCATCCATAATCACAATTATGAGAACCATTGCTTGAACCATTCAAGAAGCATAACATGTGCTAGTCTGTCCGAATTAACAATGTCCTATCTTGTTAATTCTATGACTAGGGATATTTAGATATTAACATATTTGCATGCAATAGACATCTCACATCATGAACACCTTCATGATTGCCTTTGCACTATGTTTATAATATCTAGGACTTCATTTATTAATTTAAGATTTACAAACTTATGTATTCAAAACACAGCATTAATAAATGAATGATGCCTTTTATTAAGAATATAAATTTCATACATATGAAAAACATCCCTATTACATGGGCTCTAGGGCATACTCTCTAACACACAAAAGCACCATTAAGGAGAGGAGAAGAAAACGAAGGAGAAAAGAAAGAAAAGAAACAACTAATTTTTCTTGGCCAAAATGGCCGGCCACCACAAGAAGAAGAGGACCAATTTTTCCTCTTTCACGCATAGCCAACCACTTGCTCAATTTCTATTGGTTAATAATAAAAATCTTGGTAAAGTTCAGTTTGGTCCCTCTTAATATTTTTGTTTCTTACTTTAGTCTTTAACCTTTTTACTTATTACATTTCTACCATAAAACTTTTACTTTAACTTTTCAATTACATCCTTAATTTACAATTTTTCTTTAATTAGTCACATAATTAACCTTTATCTTATACAAAATAATCATCTATCTCTCTTAGGGTACTTTTAGGGGTATTACAGGTAAGTTTATGCTACAATGTTTGACTAATGATGTTTAAATAAAGATAGTAATAAGCTATTATTAGAGGGTGTTACAGGTTACATGAGATAATATATGTATATATTTATATGTCTAGATAAACAAGTATAGAAATGAATATAGTATGAGCAAAAATGAATGGTTATAAAGCTTTGGAAAGGAAGTGTCATGTATATTAGGCAACTTTATTGACTATGCTATTTTGAAAATACATTTCTAATATGCTAATTTAATATTGACATATAATGAAATGTCTTAAATACAAAGTCATTTATAATTTGTACACTATGTATTATGAAAATGTGTGTGCTTAAGAAAAAATAATATTCATATGATTAATTTAATATAATTAAAGTTCTTATGTATATGTCATACTAATATAATAATAAATCATATAGTCATGAAAATTATAAGTATAACTAATCTATATTTCTAAATTATAGTATATGCTTAGAAAAAGAATGAGATATAGACATGCATATACATATTATATGACTAAAGATAACATGATGATAAGAATTAATTTATTACACGTATGATGAGTTATACATCTTTGTTTACATGTACAAAATTCAGTTACTCAACATGCTTATGATATCATGTTTATATGATGTTTATACATGAATAAAGATATAACACTATAGTGTGTGTGTGTGTATGTGTGTATACGTATGTCTATCTGTATGTATGTAAAGAGATTAATTGTGTAAAGATAGTTAAAGTAAAGAGATTAACTATGTAAAGAGATTAATTGTGCCTGTTTTTATGTCAATGTTGTGGATAGATAGGCATGCCTATAAAGGTATATTGTAGCTACTAAATTTCAACCTTGTTTAGGTCTAAAGTATAGAAATTGTCCCTTTTGGATCATAAACTACCTCGTTTGGATTGTTAACCGACCCTGTTTGGATCCATTTGACCGGTCTATAGTATAGTTTCAGCCTTATTTAGGTCTAAAGTTTAATACCTTCGGGTATCTCAATTGTACCTTTAAGTGTTATAGTTTAGCCCGTTATCCATTTCTTTAGAAAAGTACATGCTCAATACAAAGTAAAAAAAACATCATATTAAATTAAAAGATAAAGAAGTATGATAGTTTTTAAATTGATCTTCATATTATCTTTATAAAAACCCTAATTGATATATGGAGAAGTATGATACAGTATGAAGATGTACTTTCAATGTGCATTTATATATGACATTTTGGAATCACGTGTACATCTTAAACCTATAAGTTATGCATATAAACTTGCACAATATTGATGCAAAACTTGACATGGAGTGAAAAAGTATTTAATTAATGTATGAATAGGAAATTGGTGTAATTTCAAAGTGTTACCAATACCTAGTAATACAAGATATATGTAGTTATATTTATGCATTGGGAGGTCTTGCAATAGTGGATTGGTTAATGTGAATTCCTGTAGCTACACTTTTCCTGTAATAATATGTGTGACTATATACATGTAAGCTTAAATGATTTATGGGCTCATAGTATGTGTATTCATTATATGCTTAAGGTAAAAGTAAAATAATATTGCAAAGGAAGAATGTAATGACATAATAAGAATAACAATTGATTGAGATTGTTAATATATGCCTTGATACATGGAATTTAATGTACATATTTATAACGATATGGAAGTTATTTATGTTTATTTATACATAAGGACCCGATTTAGTGACTTAAGTTTTATGATTTATGTATAGGCATCTCTATGAATCTAAAATTGTTATTAACACATAAT
This sequence comes from Excoecaria agallocha, assembly GCA_037975025.1. NCBI lineage: Eukaryota > Viridiplantae > Streptophyta > Magnoliopsida > Malpighiales > Euphorbiaceae > Excoecaria > Excoecaria agallocha. The sequence goes on along the minus strand of CM075823.1, from coordinate 4,158,209 downwards.
CAAAAAAGATTAGTAAGTCTAAGTTACTAGACAAGACTAACTTATAGGAAGCAAATAAGTAAACTGATGTATAAGATTTCAAGTTTCATTTGAATATTTCTAAGAGCAAGAAATCGATAAATAAGGGGAACATTAATAGTTATCAGCTATTGGTTATAAGTATAATTTGACATAAAATAGTGCCTAAAAATGTTATGATTATTGTCTAAAATGATTGATTTGTATGCTTAAGATATGCTTGTGTGTGTATGCATTTTTTGATGACTTTCAAAAAGGTTATGCACATGTTTTATGCTCCCTACTAGCTATATAGCTTAGCATGAGTTTTAATTCATGTAGTGTTACAAGATTAGCTACTGTAAATTAGCTATAATTTATTTTGTTTCCTTTTATTTTCTTTCCTTGTACAAAATAGGAAGTTTCCTAGTTAGGGTTTCTACACTTGTATAAATTTTGTATTCTTCCTTCATTTCAATACACAGAAAATCATTCTCCAATCTATTTTCTTACATGGTATCAGAGCCTTCTAGGCTTGATTTGGGGTATTTTCTAGTTTCTTTTGGATTGGGTAACTTTGTTCCAACCATTGGGTTATAGTTAGGGTTATTATTTGGGTTGGGTACCTATTTTTTGGTGACCATCTTGTCTCACCACTGACTTCAGAAGGAGCGCCGGTGGATTTTTGACCTTTGCACATAATTCGGTGACCAGAAGACTAGCGAGTACACCTCACACACCACCATAAGAATCTGCTTTCGTCTTCACGTGTCGATGCTTGGGAGCGTATGCCTTATCCTCCGATTTTGTCTCCAGAGTCGCCTGAAGATTTTCGATCAGATTTTGGTACTGTCTTGGCTTGATTCCCTCTTCTACTGGTACTTTTGTCTCCCATAAGGTGTTGTCCTTCTCTATTATGTGTTATTCAATATGTTAAGATCTTGTTAGTTGTTTGGATTTTCTTTTTGGCTGGGTGTTCTGAGTTTATATTGGCTGCTTTGATTGTTTTTATTCTGTACGGATATTATGGCTGACAATAAAGGAAGAGTGAGGAAAACTATTAATGAAACTATCCCTTTATCTAAGATTACATAAGAAAAGTTAGATGGATCCAATTATTTTGATTGGAGTAGAACAATTAGAATCTATCTTCGTAGTATGGATAAAGATGATCATTTAATCAATGACCCTCCTACTGATAAAATTGAAAAGCAGATTTGGATGAGAGATGATTCTCAGTTACTTTTACAAATTCGAAATTCAATTGAAAGAAATGTGATTGGCTTAATTTCTCATTGTGAGCGTGTAAAAAAGTTAATAGATTATTTGACTTTTTTATATTCTGAAAAAAGAAATGAGTCTCATATTTATGATGTTTGTAAAGCCTTTTATCGTGCTAAGAAGGAAGCAAAATCTCTCACTACTTACTTTATGGAGTTTAAGAAAATTTATGAGGAATTAAATATGCTTCTACCTTTTAGTGTGGATATTAGAGAGCAACAAGCTCAGAGAGAAAAAAATAGCAGTAATGAGTTTTCTAGCTGGTTTGCCATCTGAATTTGAGACAGCCATATCTCAAATTCTTTCTGGCTCTGAAGTTCCTACTATTGAAGATGTGTTTAGTAGGTTATTGCGTGCTGATAATGCTTCATCTAGTCAGTTCAATAGTGCTTTTGTTGTCAGAGAAAGTGGTGGTGATAATGGTAAAAGAAATATGTCGAAGGGGGGAAATAGATATAATGATAATCAAAATACTGATGTTGTTTGCTATTATTATAAAGAATCGGGTCATACAAAGCGCTACTACAAGAAATTGTAGAGTCACAATTAGAGGTCACAAATTGCTAATGTTGCGACTTCTGGTTCATCATCTGAGTATAATGTCACTATCTCTATCGAAGAGTATGCCATGTACCAGGAATTGTTAAAGGGATCTTCAACTTCTGTTACTTATGAAGCAGGTAACACATATCTTATCTCCTCTAGCAACAATTGGGTCATTGATTCTGGTGCCACAAATCATATGATAGGGAACCCTGATACTTTCTCTGATTTTCGATCACATAAAACCCCTTTGCCTGTTACTATTGCTGATGGGACATCATACAATATTATGGGGTCTGGCACTGTCAAACCTACTCCTTTTATTTACTTTACCCTCTATTCTAAATCTGCCTAACCTAGCTTTTAATTTGATATCTGTGAGTAAACTTACCAAAGAACTCAATTGTTGTGTCTCATTTTTCCCTGATCATTGTCTTTTTTAGGATTTTATGACGAAGTAGATTTTTGGTAAGGGACATGTATCTTATGGTCTATACATTTTGGATTCTTGGGTACCACGACCTGTTGCTTGTTCCAGTGTAGTGTCTCCTTTTGAAGCACATTGTCGATTGGGGAATCCTTCTCTACCTATGTTAAATAAGATATGTCCGCAGTTTTATGATGTATCTTCTTTGGATTGTGAGTCTTGTCATTTTGCTAAACATCATCGTAGCTCATCTAGTCCTAGAATTAATAAATGAGTTGAGCTTTCTTTTCAACTTGTTCATTCGGATGTTTGGGGTCTTTGTCCTGTTATGTCCAAAACTGGATACAGATATTTTGTTACTTTTGTGGATGATTTTTCTCGTATGACTTGGATTTATTTTATGAAGAATTATTTTGAAGTTTTTTTTCTCATTTTTCTGCCTTTTGTGCTAAAGTTAAAACCCAATTTAATGCTTCTATGAATATATTGCAAAGTGATAACGCTAAGGAATATATGTCATATTCTTTTCAGCGGTATATGTCTCAACAAGGTATCCTTCACCAGTCCTCTTGTGTTGATACTCCTTCTCAAAATAGAGTTGCTGAAAGAAAGAACAGACATTTACTTGAGATAGCTAGAGCTTTATTGTTTCAAATGAATGTTCCTAAGTGTTTTTAGGTCGATGTTATTTATACAGCTTGTTTTATAATCAATCGGATGCCCTCTATGGTGTTAAATGGTGATATCCCTTATAATGTGTTGTTTCCAAATAAAATACTATTTTCAATGCAACTATGAATTTTTGGCAGTAGTTGTTATGTTCGAGATGTTTGTCCTCATGTTACCAAACTTGATCCTAAGGCATTGAAGTGTGTGTTTTTGGGATACTTGCATCTCTAAAAGGGATATAGATGTTACTCTCCTGATCTGAAGCGATATTTGGTTTCCACTGATGTGGTATTCTCAGAAGATAAACCTTTCTTTTCATCTCCATCCAATATTCCAAGTCAAGGGGAGGAAGATGAGTGGCTCATTTATAAGGTGGCATCTTCCCAAGAATCAGCTGATGTGTTTACTGCATCTTCTTGTACTGAGCAGCTAGCAAGTGATGATCCTTCAACATCAACAAGACCACAAATTGTTCAGGTCTACTCTAGATGAAGAGACACTAATGATACATGTCTTGCACTAGCACATTCGTCATCTGATCCTGCTCCTACTGATCCCGATCTTCCCATTGCTTTTCGTAAAGGTACACATAATTGTAAATCCATTCCATTATTAATTTTGTTTCCTATGATCACCTATCTCCCTCGATATATTCTTTAATTGCATCTTTAGATTCTATATCTATCCCTAAGATAGTTAAAGATGCTTTGAGTCATCTTGGATGGTATGATGCTATGATTAAGGAGATGAATGCCTTGGATTCAAATCATACTTGGGAGTTAGTGTATTTACCAGAGGGAAAGAAGGTTGTGGGTTGTAAATGGGTCTTTACAGTCAAAGTTAATCCAAATGGTTCTGTGGCTCGACTAAAAACTCGACTTGTTGCTAAAGGATATGCATAGACTTATGGGGTGGATTATTCTGATACTTTCTCTCCAGTTGCCAAATTGTGTTCTGTTCATCTTTTCATTTCTTTGGCAGCTTCTCATCATTGGTCCTTACATCAACTTGACATCAAAAATGCTTTCCTTTATGGTGATCTTTAGGAAGAAGTTTATATGGAGCAATCACCTGGTTTTATTGCTTAGGGGGAGTATGGAAAAGTTTTTCATCTGAAAAAGTCTTTGTATGGATTGAAGCAGAGTCCTCGTGCTTGGTTTGGTAAATTCAGTGAAGTTGTTCAAGAGTTTAGGCTAAAGAAGAGTCAGTGCGACCACTCTGTTTTTTATAGACAACCTAAAAATGGCATTATTCTTTTTTGTGGTTTATGTTGATGATATTGTGATTTCAGGGATTGATTCTGCAGGTATCTTTTCACTTAAGTATTTCTTGCATGGTAGATTTCATACTAAAGACTTGGGTCAGTTGAAATATTTCTTGGGAGTGGAAGTAACGAGAAGTAAGAAGGGAATTCTTCTATCCCAAAGAAAATATGTTCTTGACTTACTTGCGAAAACTGGAAAATTAGGAGCTAAGCCATGCAATACTCCTATGGTTCCCAATATACAACATACAAAAGATGATGGTGATCTTTTTGTTGATCCAAAGAGATACCAAAGGTTAGTTGGAAAATTGAATTATCTCACTATAACTCATCCAGATATTGCATTTGCAGTAAGCATTGTCAGTCAATTTATGTCTGCTCCTACGATTAAACATTGGGAAGCTCTAGAGCATATTTTATGTTATTTAAAAGGGGCTCCTGGACTGGGTATACTATACAACGATCATGGGCATGCTCACATTGAGTGCTTTATAGATGTTAATTGGGCAGGTTCTAAGATTGATAAGAGATTAACAATAGGCTATTGTATCTTTGTTGGAGGAAATTTAGTGTCCTGGCGAAGTAAGAAGCAAAATGTAGTATCCAGATCTAGTACAGAATCCAAATACAGAGCTATGTCGTAGTCTACATGTGAAATTTTGTGGATCCATCATTTGCTTGATGAAATTGGTATGAATCCCTCGTCTCCAGCAAAACTTTGGTGTGATAATCAAGCTGCTCTTCATATTGCTTCTAATTCAGTGTATCATGAATGGACCAAGCATATTGAAGTTGATTGTCACTTTATTCATGAAAAGATTCAATATAATGTTATCTCAATAGGATATGTGAAGATAGGAGAACAGTTGGGCGATTTGCTTACAAAAGCCTTAAATGGCTCTCGAGTTGATTATTTGTGTAACAAGCTAGGCATGATTAATATCTATGCTCCAGCTTGAAGAGGAGTGTTACAAGATTAGCTTCTGTAAATTAGCTATAATTTATTTTGTTTCCTTTAATTTTCTTTCCTTTTACAGAATAGGAAGTTTCCTAGTTAGGATTTCTACACTTGTATAAATTTTGTATTCTTCCTTCATTTCAATACACAAAAAATCATTCTCCGATCTATTTTCTCACATGTAGGTTGTCAAGATAGGAATTCTTCTTAAGGATAATATCAATAGTAGGATAGCCAACATGAAATAGAGAGAGACTATAAGTGTATAGTTCTCATTTTGGTTTTAATTTGTGATGGAAATTTTATTTGTATAGTATAAATGTTCAGTAAATGAAATTTTGTAATGGTTTAAAAGACTCTTATGTAAGTTAAGTTTTAAATGGAATGTTTTTATGTTATTTTTAAGTTTCTCATTAGAGTTTATACAGTAAAGCTTATATGTTATGGTTTAGATTTCCTATAAGACCTTTGTTTGGTGTTGTTAAGTAAAGATTAGTTCATTTGATTATAGTTGAATTTCGTATCATGTCAGAGGATAGAATTATGCTATATAGAGGGTGTTACAAGAATCTGTAGACCAACCTTAGGAAACCCTATGTGAGGCTAAGAGAGAAAAGTCCATAACCTAGGAACCTCATTAGAGTATGCATTTTTGTGATTAGAATTTCCTTTCTACACCATAGACTTTTTTTCCTAAGAAACTATGAATATAAATTAACCACGGAGGCAAAGGTACATAGTTATATTGCTAATATGGATCAAAAGAAAAAGATAGATGTAAATCTAATTATGCACATATATTAACATATCTGGATATGATAACTCTGGATATGACAAAATTGAACACTTTAGTGAGGAGATAGATAAAATTTCCTCTACTAGATTATATCATGTCATATATATATGAAAATAATATATATTTTTTTGAACTATATAAAAAAATAATAGTTGGAATATACATATCTAAATAATAGTTTTCATAAATAAAATAAGGATTAGAGAAAATGAAATTAAAAAGAAGGTGGAAGTTTCAAAATACATAGGTCTAAGGTTTTTAAAAAAAAATCTCAAAAACAAGGGTTACAGTAAAATAAAATATTATAAACGTGCTAAAATAAATTCACTAATTTAGTCACTATATAAAATTAATGATTTTTAATCATTTCTCCAACATGTTCCTTTGATTCAAAATCATACACAATTTTTTTCTTGGAGCACTTCTCTCCAATACACATTTCATTTCTTGAAGCCCTTTGGTTTCAATTCTTGATGTACTCTCTCATCAATCTTCAATTCTTGATGCACTCTCTCATCAATCTTCAATTTTGATATACTCTATCATCAAACTTCCATTATTAATGCACTATCTCATTAATCTTTAATTTTGATGCACCCTGTCATCAAACTTCCATCATTGATGCACTCTGTCATCAATCTTATTCCATTTATTATTTTTCTTTTGGAGCACTTGTCTCCAACTCTCAAAAAGGAGATGTCTTCTCTTTTGCCAAATTTGCTTGATCATTTGTAAACTTCAAATCTTGTTTCATATGCCCATAATTGATAATTTTCTCGGTTAAACATATGAAGGGAAATCTCCCTTGTTTTCTACTATGTCATTTTTCTCAAAGACCCATGATCAAGAATGGCTTTAATACCATTGTTGGGGAAATTTTTAAGATCAAGAACACATAAATTTATTTGACTGATTATGGTGCTAAAAATTGGCATAATATGTGTTGATGTTTAACTTCATAGGCCCTGTATAGTGCTAAAAATTGGAGAATTTTGTGCTGGTATTTGACTTCATAGGCCTCTAAAGTGCTAAAAATCGACACTCTGAACTGTTGATTTCTGACACTGTGTCAGCTCCTCTTTGATCGCATCTGTATATTGCAAAGCTCCAAAATTAATTTTTCCCATTTCTAAACTCATTCTTTCATCTTCACTTTCAAACTCTTCCTCTCAATCTTTTAACTCTAATTTCCAATTTTTTCTCTCGTCTACAAAATCATCCTTCATTGCTAATATACTCTTAATTTTTAATTATGGAAAAATATATTTGAATAATTAAACATTTTAATTGATAAAAATAGCTTACATTAAAATTAACTACAAAAGTACTACATAACCTTCATTGATGTTGGCCAATAATTTTATATTATAATCTAATGAGCATAAAATTTAGGCCAATTATTCTTATTGTACCACTTACAATATGTTTTTCAATCAACGGCCATTATATCTCTAATTTTTTAAGAATATTATTCACTAATATTTAATACATCTTTTAAAAATATCATAACTAATTGGCTCATATTTTGATACATGCTCACTATTCCAAATTTTTATTATGGACTTCAAATGAAATATGAGTAGTGTCATGCAAAGAGCTTTTACCATCTTTCCTTCATCAATCAGATATTCTTTCATAATAATTTATTGTATTTTTTTATTTATTGTGATAATATACTCGAACATTGTTATGTCATTTTTAATTCGGTAGTTGTATAAGTCATTCCATTTTTGGTTGACAATTTCTCTAGCAATGTCACTCATTATTGACACTATTACTCCTAGGGCTAAATATGTGTGCACTATCTATCATGTCAAATTAATAAAAATAAATATTAAATTTAAATAAAAATTTTTCGTTTAGTTATATAATATTAAAATTAATCATAATATTTTATTAATTTAATATTTATCATATTATATTTTGTTATATATATAAAATAAACTAAACAAATAAATATACGTGAAGGAGTTCGGGATACTCCTATGACTCATGAGATGAAAAATTAGTCTCGATATAAAAGTGAATATATCAGAATAGGAAATAAATCATATGAAATTAGTTCCATATTAGGATTTTCCTTAATTAGGAAATTTGCCCATTTAATGAAAATTAATTAGGGTAGTTACCTATTTTGAATTAAGTAATTGACATGTTAAATGGAGACATTATTTCTATAATGAATATTTTCTAACTGCCAAATTGGTATTAATTCAAATTAAAGGAAAATGTTTCCTTCATTGGATCCTTATAAATGGGCCAAAATTTTGCAAAGAAGGTATGTGAATTCTTTCCCTGGTCGAAACCCTCTCTGTTTTACTCCATATTTGTGTTCTCTCTAAATTTGTGAGGCTTTTAGTTCTTGGAGCAATACTTCCATCCTAACATTTGCAATTTATGGTTGAAAGTTAAGTCAGTAATGTGAAACAAGTGATTTCAACTTCAACGAAAACCATACTACGAGAGGCAACTTGTTTTTTCTTCTCGTATGATATATCATGGTATATCTAACATTAGTATCAGAGCTATAGTTTTTTACATTTTGGCTATTTTTTGTGAATATTCAAACATATATAACAAGCTGTAAGAACATAAAAATTTATTTTTCTATTTTGTATACGTATTTTTGGGTATATTTTTTATTTTTTATATATTTATACATGAAAAATTAAATTAAAGTCCATAATGAGAAATTTTATATGGGTATTTCTAATATTTGACCATACCTTTGGACTTAATAACACCAAAAACCCTAACTCGCTAAAATTTAAAGGTCTAAAATTGATAAAAAAAAAAGGTAGCATGTGCATGGCTAAATGCATGCCAGAGGGGATGTCTTCAGTACATGCTAGGTTTTATGCATCTAAACGAGACATCACTCAGACATATGGACCAATAAGGACCAAACATGTGGCCTAATCATGAACTTCCATGTGTCTGCTAATAAGGCTATGTGGGTCCACATGAGTGCCAGATGGCATCACGTAAACCAACCAAATTTTGCCATGTGTAAGTTGTGTCCTACCATGTGGCATATATATCCCACTGGCAGTCTGCCATATGGCATGCTGAGTCATGCCACATGTCAACATATGGCTTTGCCCTATGCTGCCATATGCCATTGACAGGTCATGTCAACTTACGACATGTGGGCTCATCCTCAATCGCCACGTGCACTAATGTGTCATGCCATATGGCCCAATAATGATCCATCATATGGCAGACTAGTGAGTTATGCCACATAGCATGATGGGCTAAGTGGATAACGTGTGGCCTATTATGGTTGCTTTACATGTTAGTTCCCTATCCTCAATGTGTAAAGGTGAGTGTGGGTGCATAAGCATGTCCACCACCTTTCCCCAATGCATGATGGTGCGTAAGTCCTCCGACCACCAAATTTGTCCTAGAATTTTACAATTTTATATTTCATAATTTTTTTATTTTTTGGTTTTTTGTAAATTTTTTAAGCAATGGAATAATTGTTTATAAATTAATTTATTGAAAATTTTATAAAAAATTTAAATAAAATATGTTTTCTACCTTCTCTAATTTTTAAATTTGTTTGAAAATTAATTCTATGGATTTTATCCTTATATTTGATTGAAATAAGTTTCAATCATATTCGTTTGTACATTAGTACTAACATTTTTTTTGTTATATGTAATAGATATGGTGATAATAAGGATGCCAATAATTTCATAAACTCTTTAAGGAATCAATCAAGCCGATACACGAGTGCATAAGGTCTGGAGCATGAGGATGCACAAGAAGGCCTGAATTGATGATAGTAATACTATTGTGCATCATATGGTTAGCATGCATAAGAATATGCAGAGCTGCATTTGGGCTAGTAGCCTAGATAGAGGGAGCGATGACAAACTACTTTATGATGGTTTGCATGACTCATTTAGTTACCATATGGAGCTTCAGAACTTGTTGGATGGGTGATGGAGTGATCTTTATGGACATTCCATTATTCGATTTTTTATATAATGTAACACTCAATATAAGGTGGTACTCAAGAGTAGGCATAAAGTGTATCACCCATGGCTTTATGATCGCATATGTGGCATTCCCTTTCAGTTATTGAGTATGGTTAAGAGGTTACTTATAGTGACTAGGATGGTTTTAGAAACATAGGGTTTCTAATTTGTTGACATGAATGTCATATTACTATCCTTATTTTTGCAAACTTTTTTGTTAGGAGTTATGTTTCCAATTTTGTTTTGAGATGAGACAAATGTGTCTTATTTTGAGATTTATTGAAATTTATAATAAATGCATTTATTTTTATTTTGGATATTATAATGGCTTATAATTTTTATAGTGAATGTATTTATTTTAATATTATTTACCCTACAGTATTTTATGAGTAGAATAGTTGTTTGATTATTAAGTTAAGGCTTAATTATCTAAAATATATAATACCCATAATTAAGTTAAAGAACTTAACTTGCAATAAATTAAATTTTTTGTGCATGAAATTTTAATCTATAAGGTTAGACATTAGGACTTAGAAGGTAATTTAATATTGTTAGTAATTTTTTCGATTTTGAGCCTAATAGATAACTTAATTAGATTCTAATTTCAGATGCATTATAAATAGCACGCATTGCCAAATTCTTCTAAATAATGTGCAACATATATTCTATTTTGATCAAAGGATCTAAATGGTTTCCAAATCTACAGTTGTTAAATTGAACAAAGACATGAAACTTAATGGCGACAACTATGAAATTTGAAGCATAAAAATCTAGTATGTGCTTGAGGAGTATGAGGCTCTCATAACCTTAAGTTCAGTTATGACTGAGCCTGAGGCTGGCACTTCTAATCAATATAAGTAGGACCAAGATGCCTATACAACATGGAAAAAAAAGAATCCCATTGCTTGTATCATCCTCCTAAGTGTAATGGAAGATGATATCACCATGCAATTCTACACATATCCAACTGCAACGGATTTATAGGTCACATTAAGGGAGAAGTTTGGAGAATTGTCTCTAACTAAGCTCCACTCTTTAATGATTAAGTTTGATACCTATAAGGAAAAGCCTAGTTATTCAATGTGAAAAATATCTACAAGAGATGGAGAACATGATGTGTGAGCTTAGTGAAGGAGGTTATAAGTTGATTGATGAGCTACAGGTTTAAGTTGTCATCTGATCCTTAGCAAAGAGTTTAGAGCACATGAAAGTGCAACTAACTCATATGGATAGCATAAAGATAATTAAAGATATCGCTAGACATTTGGAGCTAGAAGAGGACTGTTTGGTGTCGATCAAGGTCAATACTGAAGTGCATATAGTATAGTCATATTCTGATAAGATGAGATTGAAGGATGTCTATCAAGTGTACTAGATCGGCTAGCAATATATGAAAACATAATTATGACCACAAATATTGTACCTAAGGGAAATATGTAAATGCTATGTATTTTAGATTTTAGAATGAAAATTGTGTGCAAAGAATGAAAGAATCCCCAAGTTTATGTAATTAAACTTAAACTTAAACAAACAAGCATAAACCTAAACAAAGCAAGATGTAAAAGATAGTAAAATTCAATAATAACAAACACTCATGCTAAAGGACTATCCACCTCAACTAATATTATAATGACTTAATCCAAAAGAACACTAATGAGTATGGAAAACTAGTGATAAATTCATATATCTTTTGAAGAATATCATTCTAAGCTTTAAATCTTCTTATCAGGAATAATCCAATACTTAGCATAAATATCTGATTTATTAACTCCTAAACATCCATTAAATCCTTTTTAAAGAAATTCAACTTCAACCTATTCTTTGTTTAACTTTTTTAGTCTCATTTCACATTTATCAACATGTTATTATTTCAAATTCAGAAAATAACCATGCATTAATACAAGTGAACCAAACTAAAAACATGCATATCCTAAGTTATACTTGAAATCAATCATCAACCATTTATCAAATAAATCAATCATTGATAAAATAATAACTCAAGATAAGATTTTTACTCAAGAACTAATAAATAATCAAACCTACATTTAATTAAAGCTTAAACTAAGTTGTTACAATAAAAGTTTAAGGATTCAAGTATCCTTTAACAAAAGTAAAGAAACTACTCACACTTCATCTTGAAAACTAAAGATAAATTAAAATTAAAAGATACAATACATATAGAACCCTTCAGTTGCTCTTGAAGTCTTCTCAGTATCTTTAATTGTAGCTTTCAAACTCTAAGTGAAAACTAGGTTAAAACTAAGACAAAATTCATAAATAAAAGAGTGTTATCTAAAACTGGTGTCTTTACTACTTAAATAGAATGATTCTAGAAAAGATTCAACTACCAAAGCTTCTTATTTCAGATGAAAAATTAGAGTCATAATCTAACTCAACAAGCTTGCCTTAGTACATGGAAAACTCCCTCCATCGAGGTAGACTCCTCTGTTTGCCTCTTAGGTTACCTCGGTAAAGGGAAAATTTCCTCCAATGAGGTAGCCTTTTTTTTACCTTTCTCTCATGCCTACCTCGGTAGAGGAAGAATACCATCCATCGAGTGACTAGCTTCTGGACTCCAAAATAAAATTTCTTTTTTTAACTTCAATTGCAAGTTAAATTTCTTCTTTAGTCCTTGAAACTTTTTTCTTTAAAAATGCACCTAAAAACACCAACTTAAATAATTAAGCTCATAAAATATTAACTTATAAAATTAACACCAAATTAACTAAATAATCATCAAATTGACACAATAAACACACCAAACACACACTAATAACATAGTATAATTCATAATTATCAAAGATCAAACTAGAACAAGAAAAGAAGCTTTCATAACAAGGGCAAGAAAGGGCTCAAGAGCCTAAAAAGCAGAAAGTTAAGTAAAATGGTAAAAAGTCTAAAGGCAAGAAAAAAGTAAATATTTCTAAAGTGAAATATTTCAACTACCAGTAGAAGGGACACTATGTCAATGATTATATTGTACGCAAATAGGTACACTATTCTAACTCAAGAGTGAGTAAAATTTATATATTAAGTTCTATATTTTTAACTAAATTTCATCCTTTATATGTGGTTGATTCAATAGCAACAAACCATTTAAAGAGGGATCGAGATTACTTTATCAAGTTACAATAAGTAACTACTCGAGCAAAGTGGATTTATATAGGCAATAATGCCAGAGGGCAGTCCAAGGGATTCGCACATGCAAACTAATCTTATGTGAAGGTTGAACCTTGCTCCTACATAATGTGCTTTACGCTCTTAATATTTGTAGGAGCTTAATTTTTGTTTAAACCTTGATGAAACTAGGGTTTGATTTGCATTTTAAGGATGACAAAGTCTACTTATTTTTGGATGATATTTTTTTATGGTTCTGGTTTTCTTTTGAACAATTTTATAATTATGGATGTTGATCTTGATTATTCCAATAAATCTATTCTTCTTTTATTTATTCTTTTTTGAATACATATGAGGATAATATGAAATTATGGTATGCTAGATTAAACCATATTGGGCAAGATTGAATGCATCAGTTAGCTAAGGTAGGTTTATTAGGTGATTTAAATGAGGTTAAATTGTCTACGTATAAGCATTACTTGTAAGGAAAATTAGTTAAAAAATCATTCAAAAAAGAAACTAAAGCCATAATTCATTTATAATTAATTCATTCTGATATTTATGGTGTAATAAATGTTAAAGCAAGGCATAGGGCTGTACTTCATCACTTTTATAGATGATTATACTAGGTATGGTCATGTTTTTTTGATATTCCACAAGTTCAATGCATTGAGTTGCTCTAAAATTTTTATGAATCTTATTAAGAATCAATTAGACAAAAAAATTAAAGCTTTAAAAACTGACAATGGTTAAGAGTATCTTTCCAAAGAATTTAAAGCTTTATGTGATGAAAAAGGGATTGAACATTAATTGTCCATTCCTAGAACTCCATAATAAAATGTTACTACAAAAAGGCAAAATAAAACCCTTCTAGACATTGTACATTCTATGATGGATCAAGCAAATTTGCCAATCTCCTAATTGGGAGATGTTTTGCTAACAGCCACATATATTTTAAACCATGTGCCTACCAAGTTTGTTACTTCCACTCCTTATGGGTTATAGACTGGTCAGCAACCCAACCTAGGTCATTTACAACCTTAGGGTTATGCTGCTTATATCCATGATGCTTCAAATAAATTTGATAAATTAGGACCTAGAGGTAAAAAGAGTATATTTGTATGATATTATGATGTATCAAAAAGGATATATGTTTATGGGTGAGCAAGCAAATGCCTTAATAATAGAATTTGAATCACAATATGTCATATTTTGAAAAATGAGTTTTGAAGTTGGGTAAGGTAAGTCAAAACTTTACTTTTTATAAAACTCAAAAAGATGAACTATTTGGATCTCTCCATGTAAGTGAAAAGGAAACTGATGAAGAAGGTAAAGACATGCTTATCAATGATTCGAATGCTTGGTATCCTTCTTTCGATGGAAGGATGAGCATTCCTAACTCCAGTGGGAGTATGGATATTCAGGATCCTTATTTGAGTGAAACCATGGAGCTTGATCCCAACAGTAGCATTTTGAACTTTGATGAATATATGAGATATGTTTATCAAGACTCAAAACTGTATAAATCTAAAAGGAAAAGTGTTCCACATTGATGATTTCATATTAAAGATTTGAACAAGGGACTTTCTACTATACCATAAGACAATGAATTGCCTAATAACATAAAAAATGTTTTTTCATGCCCATCTAAAGATAAATGGATTAAAGCAATAGAATAAAAAATGGCTTTTATAAGTTCAAACCATGCTTGAGAACTAGTTGATCTACCTAAAGGACATAAACCAATTGGAAATAAGTGGATTCTCAAAATAAAGCAAAAAGCTGATGGCATTATCAAAAGATACAAGGCTCGGCTAGTCACTAAATGGTTTACACAACAGGAAGGAATTGACTATGAAGAGATATTTTTACCTATTATTAGATTTACATCGATAAGGTTCATTCTATCCTTGGCTGCTATTTTGGACCTAGAGCTATATCAAATGGATGTAAAGATTGATTTCCTTAATGGACGATTAAAAGAAGAAATTTATATGGAACAACCTATAGATTTTATTGAAGAAGGTAGCGAACATAGGGTTTTTCAATTAATGATATATGGCCTAAAGCAGTCTTCAAGACAATGGTATTTGAGATTTCATGAAATAATCATGTTGAATAAGTTCAACAAGATTTATGAAGATCATTGTGTTTATTCTAAAATCTCTAAAAATAAATTTGTCATTTTAATATTGTACGTAGATGACATACTATTAGTAGGAAATGAAAAATAATACATAAATCAAATCAAAGATTAGTTATCATTCAACTTTGAGATGAACGATATGGGTCAAGCAGATTATATCATTAGAGTTAAATTTCAAGGGATCGCTTGAGAAGATTATTGTCACTGTCACAGTAGACATACATTAACAAAGTTCTTCAATGATTTAATATACAAAATTTGAAACCTATAGACAACCCCATTACTAAGAATTGATTTCTTAGCAAAAGTATGTGTCCAAAGATAAAAGAGCAGATAGAACGTATAAAAAACATCCCAAATGCCAGTGCCATAGGAAGTCTGATATATGAAATGTTATTACCAGATCTGATATATGTTATGCTGTGGTCATGGTAAGCAGATATCAATCCAATCTAGGTGAAGTACATTGGAAGGCAGTAAAAAAGATATTTAAATACCTCAAAGGTACTGTAAATGATACTTAGATACCTTAGAGGTAACATAAATGATTCTCTTTATTTTCAAAAAAAAAGATTTGCATTTGAGAGGATATATGGATGTTTATTAGGGAGGAGATATGGATGAGAGGAAATCCATATCAGGTTATATATTTTTGTCAGGCAAGGGTGCCATTTCATAAAGTAGAAAGAAACAAACCTATGTAGCCCTTTCAACAATGGAAGCAGAATTTTTTACTTTCTTAAATATAGTTTATGAGGCAGTTTGGTTAAAACAGTTTATGGACCATTTGAGTGTAACCACTTTAGAGGAATTGATGGCGATCTATAGTGATAGTTAGTTATCGATAACTTACATAAAAGATCTAAACTTTCATAGTAAGACAAAGCATATCAACATTAAATATCAATACACTAGATATTATTGCTTGAGGAAAAGTTAATTTTCAGTATATTTCCATGCAAGATATGATAGCAGATCCATTAACTAAACCTATATCAAAAGATGTGTTTGAAAAACACGTTAGATCTCAGGGTTTGTGTAGGATTTGATATATACTATATGACAACTCCAATTCAATATCTAGTTTTAGTCCCTTTTTAGTCTAGTTTTTAGTGTCTTTTGCTATGTTTTGCTTGAATTCAATAATCTCTATCCAAATCCAATAAATTCTAGCTTTTATGTGTTTTGGAGAGCAATTGATGGAATTCTGTAATTAATTGTAATTTTTGGCGGTACCTCACAATCAGCAAGTTTTGTCTACTAACCATATCGATGCCTTCTATCAAAATGCACCATTTCAAGTATGTCACAATTAGTAGACATTTGTTCATATATTGGTGTTTATTGTGACTTAAGGATTCCTTCAGTACAGAACTGAGAAAAGGACCTCATGGTTGGTAAGTTTTTAGAGCTGACCATGAGGTAGTCAGGTTTCAGTCCAAAATGAAGACGAGAACTATGTCATGGTGAACAGGTTTTAGTGATGGCCGTGACCCTTTATCCAAAAGAAAATTTTTACTATGTCATGGTCAGCATGAATTTTGTGTTGACAATGACCCTATTTCGAGGCTATAAATAGCAGAATTGTTGTTTAGCGTAGGTGTTCTTAATTTTTAGATCTGGGGTTTTTCTTTCTTAGTTTCTTTCATTCCTCAGCATATTATATACATAGATCTATAGTTTATACTAGCAAATAGTTTAGATTTACACAAATATAGATAGATTAAACATAAAAATATAGATTAGATACTTAGTTTTTCTTAGTTTTGAGCTCATTGACATTGAAGTTTTGGAGAAGAAGGTTGGAGAAACTTGGGATTTAGTTGGGTTTTCTGCCTCAATGAATTTTTGGGTTTATTCTCTCCTTTTCTCTCTTTATTTTGTAATGGGTAGTGAGTATTCTCATAGTTATTTGGGGGATCTTTGAATCCCCTATCCCTTATGTAAATATTAAACATTTATCAATATATATGTGTGTGTGTGTGTGTGTGTGTGTGTGTGAATGGTTTACTTCACTATTGCTTTAATGTTTTTTCATGGATTTTAATTATCTTAAGTAAATTTCCAGCTTTAAATGAATGATTTTATCATCTATCTTTAATGGATGTTATGCTTGGGTGGTTGAATGCTATGAATGCATATTTCTCTACTCTTATATCATAGATGCTATGATTTTTAGACTACTCTATAATGGGAAACTTTAAGTTGCAAAATTTTATGGCTTAGGACTAAAGTTTGTTGTAAAATGAATGGGATTTTGTTTGTTTAGCTCTATAATAGGAAAACAAACCAAATCTAGAATGTTAGACCCATACATAGGCTAATCATAGGACTTGCTTCGGAATGGGACATTTTATGGTTAGAATAGCTTGCTCCTGAATGGGACGGTTGGGTTAAAAAGGTTATCTTGATTTCATATATGTAATTATAGGTTAATTTAATTCACATTTGGGTATGGAGAGGATGAGTGAACCCAAGCAACACTTTTATTATATCAATTTTCATACTTGTTAATTTCACAATTATTTTTGCTATAGAAAATTACGGCAAGTTTATTCTTAGTCAAATTCTGAACTTATGTTTTAGTTGTTTATTTTCTACATTTTGATAGTTGATAGCATCATACACAATAAAAATTTAGGAATTCTTTAGCATACATCTAATTTTCATTACTTCATCCTCAATGCCTTGGGTATGATAGTCGTGGGTCTTAAATTGAGCGCCCTATATTACTTGTCAATTCAGTACACTTGCTGAGGTCACATCAAGTTTTTGGCACCATTGCCGAGGATTTGCATGTTTGTGAGTTTTAATTGTTACTTGTATGTGTTTTTTTCTTATTTTATTTTCTTTTTATTCTTTTCGGGTGATTCATAGTGCATGAACGAATTGAGACAAGAACAATTAGCACCTTATAACCCTGAAATCAAGAGGAATTTACACCAAAACGGAGAGAAAATAGAGAAAACAACATGAATTTGTATCCTCCTATTGATGAATTTCCTCCCAAGAATGAAGAAGTGCAAAGGGCACAAGGAGAAATTCCTGTTAGACAAAGAAATATGGTGCACAAGCAAAGGACAATCAAAGACTATGCAAGGCCTAGGTGCAATGAGGATCACAAAACAATTGTGCTGCCAAGACATGTATAGTTTGAGCTCAAGCTAGCCACCATCACTATGGTGCAAAGGAATTAATTCTGCAGCTCAAAATTAAAAGATCTCTCTCAACACCTGAACATATTCTTGGAAGTGAGTGACATCGTTAAAATTTTGGGAGTTACATTAGATGCAATTTGGCCGAAATTTTTCCCTTTCACCTTAATTGGAAAAGCAAGAGAATGTCTTCAGATGTTACTGAGTTAGTTAATTTGGATATGAGAGCAATTACAATATAAGTTTCTAATGAAGTTCTTCCCTCCTACAAAAACAACAAGCATTCATAAATACATCATTGGCTTCTATCAATTGAATAAGTAACCTTTCCATGAAGCATGAGAGAGATATAAGAGATTGTTAAGGAGCTATCCACACCATAAGATGGCTATTCACCAACTCAGGATGATCTTTTATGCTGGAGTAAACCGAACCATGAGATGACTCTTAGATATAGCATTGGGTGGCACATTTTTGAAACAAGTACCAAAAGAGGCTTTTCATTTATTAGATTAAATCACTGCAAATGATTCACATTGGGCAACTATAAAAGCAGTCTCAAGGAAGCAAAGTGTACATAATATGGATGAGTTGCAATGTTGAAAGCACAATTAGAGATGATGAGGAAGGAATTAAATAGGCTAAAAGTACAAAATATGGCTGCAGTTTTTCAAGATTGTATGGCATATGATAGTGGACCATGTCGGCAAGATAGTGGAATTATAGGGGATGTCAATGTAATGGTTGATTATATGAGAAATGACCCCTACAGCAATACATACAATCCAGGTTGGAGGAGCAACCTAAATTTTTCATGGAAAGAGGGAAATCATAGGGCTTCATCTTCTCAACCTTAACTAAGAGCCCCATTCAACCAAAATATCCACCATAACCAGTTAATCATAACAACCATAAGTAACAACTTATTATCAAACTCCATATCCATCCCATCACCACTAAAACCAAGGTTCAAATCAACACCAACACCAAGGTCAAAGTCAAAATCCAAATTTTAACCAAGCCTACCATCCACCAAGATTCCAACTAAGACCAACTATTCAAGAAAAGAAATCAAATATGGAAGATATGTTTGCGAGCTTCATGAATAGCCAGCAATAATTCATGTCGGGCTAAGAAACAAGATGGAAATCCTAAAAGTAGTGGAATAAAAACCAATATGCCTCGATCCACAAAACCAGTTGAAAATTTTCCATCAAATGTTAATTGGAACCCAAAAGAAGAGGTGAAAGTAGTCACTTTAAGAAGTGGTGAAGAGCTATGTGATAAGGATGAGGGTAATCAATCGCAATCCATTTTGGTAGAGCCGATAATATAGTCATGTGATTCTGAACCAAAAATTGTTAAAGATGTGTAAGGGCCTGTTGACAAAGGTAATAGTATTTTACCTCCAAAAGGGCATGTTATAGATGAGTCTCTATTAGCTTTCCTACCCATAAATAACAAGGCTTGGAAAAATGATCAATGAACTAAGTTTTTAGATATGTTGAAGTAAGTACACATAAATTTACCATTTGTTAATGTTTTACTTCATATGCCAAAGTATGCTAAATTTTTAAAATAAATTTGTTCTAGAAAGAAAAATTAAGAAGGAATAGGGATAGTTCATTTGTCTAAGAATTGTAATGCCATCCTAACCAACAAAGCCCCTGAAAAATTAGAGGATCCTGGTAGTTTTACAATACCAAGCTAATTTGATGGAAATTTTATTAGGAACATTCTGTGTGATTTAGGTGCTAGCATCAATCTAATGCCTTATTCACTTTGTAGGAAGCTAAATTAGGGAATCTTAAGGAAACAAGATGTTGTTACAAATGGCGGATAAATCTAGCAAGAGGCCTAAGGCGATTAACGAAGATCTAATAGTGAAGGTTAGAAGGTTCATTTTTCTAGTGGATTTTATGGTACTTGAGATGGAAGAAGACTAGGGAATCCTATTGATTGTTGGAATGCCATTTTTAAACACAGCAAGAATGCTAATTGATGTACATGGGAAAATAGTCACTTTACGATTTAATGATGAGCAAATGATTTCAAAGTGACCAATTTGTTGAAA
The DNA here is from genome assembly GCA_037975025.1 of Excoecaria agallocha. Taxonomy (NCBI): domain Eukaryota; kingdom Viridiplantae; phylum Streptophyta; class Magnoliopsida; order Malpighiales; family Euphorbiaceae; genus Excoecaria; species Excoecaria agallocha. Next base: position 4,137,799 of record CM075823.1, on the reverse strand, counting down.
CGCCCATCATACAAGTTCCTAGAGTCTATTTTTTATGTTCGAGATTCTTTTAGGAAGATGAAAGCCAAGTCAGAAGATGTTTTATTTGATGACACTCTAGGGAAATGCTTAATACACTCTAAGGAAGAGGAAAAATTGGTTGCTAGAAGCAAGAATAAGTTTACCAAATGGTTTGAAAGAAAGAAGCGAAAGGATCATAATGCAAATTATGATGGGAAACTTAATCACTCTACTCCATGCATGCTTTTACAAGACAAATTCAAACTTGGTGCTGGGGCAGTCAGATATAAGCCCTTTGATGTTCCATGATTATTAATGGTGCTTAAAAGTCCAGCTGTCAACTTGGTAAATGCAGAACTCCTTCCTAACCCTTTTTCTAATTGCTTTTATTTTGTGTTTTAATTGTAGTTGGTTTATGGTTCAATTAGATTTTGGTTTAGGGGCTTTTATTTTGAGTTTTTGCCTGTTGAAGTGTGTTAAAATTAGTGTTTAATGGTTAGAAAGAGAGTTGGGAAGTAGAAAATTTTTGGTGGTTTTTCTTAGGTCACGGTTATTAGGTTTTCTCTACTGATCGTGACATAGGGTCAGTTTTGTTTCTTGATCTCAAAGAGTTTTACCTCACGATCAATAGGTCTTTTTTATTGACCATGACACAATGGGAAGTTACATTATATATCTGATCCATTCTTACCTTATGGTTAGTAGATCTTTTCTACTAACCATAACATAGGGGTAGTTTTGCTTTTGGAACTCAGAAAGACATACCTTACGGTGAGCAAGTTTTTTTTTACCGTAACATATTGGCAGTTTGAATTCTTTACTAAACATGTTATAAGGTCATGGTTATTATCATTTTACTGCTAATTGTGACATAACCCTACTTTTAGTCTAGTAGAATAAAAATCTTTACCTCACGGTCAACAAGTTTTACCTTCTAACTGTAGCCCTTTAAAAAAATTTAAAACCCTAGTTTTAAAAATTGTTGTTCTTTCTTTTCTTTTTATAGTCTTCTCCTTCTTATTGTTTTCTTCTATTTTCTTTTCAATATCTTTCTCTCTCTTCGAAGCCGCCATTGTCAATCCTTTAACAGGTATTTTCTTTTTCTTATTTTTCTTATTTGATGACTTTGTTTTCCCTTTCTTTTTTGTTTTTTTTTTATTTTCCATGGTTATGTTCTTCTCTTTTAATTCTCCATTTCTCTTTCTCTCATCTCTTTTTCTTTCATTTTCTCTTCTCACTTTTTCTTCTTCTCCATCCTTTTTTCTTACTTACTTATATTTTTTCTTTATTTGTTGTTTGTTTGCTTTATTTTTTGTTTGTTTATTTTAATTTTTACTACTATCTACTTTTTTTTCTTTTTGATCTTCTTTTCTAACCCATTTCTTATTTTTTTTATTTTTGTTGTGTTACGCTCTTATCTTCTCTTATTTTGTTGTTTTAGTTAGCCTTAAATATTGAAGTCTTCGAACAAGAAAGTACCAATTTCCCCATTTATTTCTTGTTATTTTTCTATTTTTAGGGTTCTAGTTGTTAATCTTCAGTGTTGATTTTGTTTGATTTGTTAATTTTTGTTGTTGATTTACTTGATCATGCTTCTACATTTTTAGTTTTTTTTGCATCATAGTTCTTTTTGTTAATTTTTTTAGTCTTGATTTATCTTAAAGTCTGTTATTTTTCTCTTTTTAGTTTTCATTTAGTTGTTTTTCACTTTCTTTTTCACCAAAATTCTTTTTCTTTTTTTGTTGGCTTTGATTATTTTTGCTTTTCATGTCCATTGTGACCGGATGCTAGCAAGTGTACTAGATCGGCTAAGTAATATAAGGAAATATAATTATAACTCAAAATATCAAACCTAAGGGAAACTTGTGCTTGTATGTGCTATTTCAATTTCAAAACCAATATTGTGTGTAAAAGAAAGAAGAGAAATCCCAAAGTTGTGATGATTGAGGATTTAAAACTAAAAACAAACTAAAACAAAACAAAGAGTTAAAATAAATAAAGATCTAATGAAAGCAAGTAAATTGAATGAGGTAAAAATCAATATTAAAAATAACTTTTAATAAAGGACTAGCCACCTTAACAAATATTGCTATGACTTAAACAAAAGAAAACATATAAGTGATTATGGAGAATTCAGTTTAATAAGCCTAGATAACTTTATTCAAGATTATCATTCCAAGCATTAAAATTTCCTTATTCAGAACAATTTAATACTTAGCATAAATACCTCAATTAATTCTCCTAGATGTCTATTAAAGCCTTTTTCAAGAGATTTAACTTTCACCTATTCTTAGTTATACTTTTCTCAATCTTAACTTACTCAAATCAACACATAATTATAGCTTATTCAGATTATAATCATGCATTAACCTCAATAAATTAACCCAAGAACAAGTAAATCAATAATCAACTTAAACCAATTACTTAACCAATGTTAATCAAGTTAAAAATCAATTTAAAATTGAATAAAGATAAGACTATGTTTAAGAACTAAGAAATAATCAACTTGCATTAAATTAAAGATCAAACTTAAGTCATAACAATACAAGTTAAGGATTCAAATATCCTTTAGCAAAAGTTAAAGAAAACTACTCACAAGACATACTTAAAATTAAAACAAAGTGTTGAAGAAAAACAGTGAAAACAAAATAATCGTAAAAATAAACTAACGAAAGTAAAGCCTAATTCTCAGGTTCCTCTCCCCTTCTCTAGTGTTTTAAACTGCTATTTATAAAGAAAAAACGTAGTAGATTCATTCTTAAACTCCAAACATCAAATAGGAAGTGAACTCTGCTAAATCAGGAAGCTCGAGAAAATCCTTCGCGAAGTGGGAGTCTTCAGCACATGGCCACGTCTTTCCCATTGCATTTTTACACGTGGTCACGTGTCCAATAAGCCTTCCTCACATGTGGTCACGTGTGGACTAACCTTGTTTCACACGTGGTCACGTGTTACCTACTTACTCCTCCTTTCTTCTCACATGGCCATGCACAATTTCTTCCTTGCTTTTCACGTGGCCATGCATTCTCAAGTTCAATCTGTCACGTGGCAACGTATAGTTCTCTTCGTATAATTCACGTGGTCACGTGAAAACCTTCTGGACTGGACGCTTACTTTCTCGCATAAATTTCTCATATTTGCAATTTTAGCCCCAATCTTTGCCTTTTTTTGCAATTTAAGCCCTTTGTTAAGAATTTAAACCTAAAAACCAAACAAAACATTGGATTAACCTTAAAAACATATAAATTACAATTTAACTCTATTTTAACATAAATAATACCAAAATAACTAAATAACAAAGCTTAAAACATATTAAAAACTATATATAATTCACACTTATCAAATATCCCACACTTAAACCTTGCTTGCCCTCAAGCAATTTAGAACAATCCCACCTTCAAAACCATCAAACTTGTACAAAGATATGCAATTTCAAAACCAAACTTAGCATTTTAACAAAAGCACTTAATATAATCTCTAAATAGATCAACTTCAAACAAAAAAATATAAGTTAATTTCCTTGAGTGTGTGCAAGACCAAATCATTTTAAGCAATTTTGAAAATCAAAATATCAACATAACTAGATAGTGAAGTATAGAATATATGAATGCATAAGCATACAATCGGTTTCGTGCTTGAAACTCTAGAAACACAATAAGCCTCTCCTTTAGCATCGGAACCCGAAGGTCATCTCCGCTAAACAACTCAAAACAAGCTTAAAATCACATAGGTCTTTTAAGGGTTATAATTGGACTAAAGATATGGTTATCAAAGAATGGATAAAAGATAATCAAAATGAATAGCCACTCTAAGATAAAATAGATTACTAAATCCTAACTACTTAAGCAACATATATTTTGCTTATTCTTGCCTCACTTTCAAACTTCCTTTTAAGAGATGTTATGCCCTTTTATCAAGAAGTCATCATATTTTTATTTTTCTACTTGTATTACCCCACACTTAGATTTTTTCATAATTTTGCTAGCTTTTATTTTTTCAAACTTTCAAATGTACTTTTTTACTTTTTTTTAAACTAGCATTCACAAAAATACTTGAATAAACTCAATGTAATACAAGGTAAATTTTTCACTTGACTTTATCAATGACTCTTAATAAGATTTTATTACTAAACCCAATAGAACTTTAATCTTTTCACACATCCATTTAATCCTAAAGTGGCCAATTCCTTATGGTGAGATAAATGCTTTTTAGGTTATATGGTTAAAACATTAGGTGTAACAAGAAAATATTAATCGTATGCATTAAGCATACCCTATAGGCTCAAAATGGCTTAACAAAAGATAATTTCATCAAGGTAGGACAAAAATTCTTTAAGAAAGTTTATCAAGAAATTTGTTGCCTAGATCATTTTTTAAGTTGTTTGAGTTGTTCATATGCTTTGATGGGTGATGAGGAAGGTTCTAGTGCTCTAAATTTCCTTACTTCACTACATCATTGTATTGGATTTTTCTAAGTTAAAAACTGGTCTAAGTGCTTTCAAGGATTTGGAAACTAACAAATATTTATCAAGTTGAAGATTAAACTATCTAAAGATTTATCAAACAACATATTTGTTCTCTTGCTAAGAAAAGACTTTAAACATGCATAGTCCTACATCCAAGTTTAATTTGTTCAAAGTTTTGAAAGCAACCAGGGCAAACTAAATTTTAATGCAAACTGAATGAAAAAGTGAATTACATAAGTATTCAACATGTTTTACAAACTTAAGAAAGCAAACAAAACAAACACAAAACAAAATAATAGAAAACAAAATAACAGAAAATAAAAAACAAAATAACAAAACCCGATTCATGAAAAAGAAAAGGAAAGGTTGAAGACAATCTCCCTAAAAGGAGGCTACCCCCTCCTGAAAATTTTGCTGTCCACAGCAAATGAAGATCTATTCAGGTGGAGGCGGAGGTTAAGGATACCACTGCCAAAAGTGATGTATAAAGTGCTCAACAGTCTTATTCCCTTTCATCACCGAATTTCAAAGCATGTCCAATCTTCCTTACATTTGATCTAGTCGAATATGCTGAGCATCCAACCAGCTACTTAACTGATTAAACGGACCTTCCCATTCAGGTGTTGCGGGCTCATTGATGGGGAAAGGTGCAGTTGGGGCAATATTCTCCTTATTTGGCTCATCATGTTGCTCCTCAATCCTAATATTGTTCTCTCTTAAGTATTCCTCTCAGGTTGCCCAATGACCACGAGGCCTAGGAATCAAAATTTTCATCCGTTTTAGCATCTTATTATCAACCCAAGGTAAATCTCCTAGAAGTGGGTCTCCATAACCTGGATGTTCAACTACAATTGCCAACACTGTAGCTATCCACCCAATGGAAATATTATCAATATGTCCTGGCATTTTCTGTAATTCCTTAATTCGAGTTGCTATAATTCCTGCTCCATTGATTGTTATGCCATCCATCATGCATCGGAGTACCATAGCTTGAGAAACACTAATAGTGCTTGAATTTTTCAAATTGTTATACATGCTCTTAGCCACAAAACGATGAATGATCCTTAAAGCATGATTTCTTAAAGCATGTACCTTACATTGTCCTCCTACCCATGGCTCATCTAGCTTAAGATCTTTGATTCTTTCCCAATTTTCCACAGGAGATGTATCCTCTAATTCCATTGGGGTACTGGGCACAAATTCTAAAATTTTTTAGAACTAACTAAAAGTCAAGGAGTAACCTTTCTTGCCAAACTTGAAACCGACTGTTTCGTACTTCGTGATAATAGTCATTTATATGATGTTTTTAGTATGTTTTTAGGTATTTAATTAAGTTAATTTTGTGTTAATTAGGTTTAATTTGAGTTTAATTTGTTAGTTTTGTGTTTTTGGAGTTAATTGTGAATTTTGGTGTTTTTCAGGGTTATTTTGCAAGAAAAAGGACTTAATTGTACAAAGAGCAAAGTTTTGGGCCAAAAGTACAAACTTGAAGAAATTAAGCAAGAAAGTCCAGAGGTTTGACATGTGACCAAGTGAAGCTATATTGGTTTAAGGAATGTGGCCACGTGAAAATGAGAAAAAGAATAAACCTGAAGAGCCGTGGCACTTGTGAAGAAAAATTGAAGAGAAACAAGTAAGGACACGTGACCACGTGGATTCCTATGAAGGACCACACATGACCACGTGTAGAAGATTGCCTAGAGAACACGTGACCACGTGTTCAACAACAAGGAAACACCACGTGGCCACATGATTCAAGACTCCAATTGCGCGAAGGATTTTCGAGCTTCCTGTTTTGAGCAGAACAAACTTCTTATTTGATTTTCAGAGTTCAAGAAGGATTCTATTATCAATTTTGCCTATAAATAGAAGGCTTAAACACCAAAGAAAGGGGGAAATCTTAGAATTTAATTAAGATCGGATTAGAGAATTAGGGATTAATCTTAGAATTTAGCTTAGTTTACTTTACGTGTTCTTGTATTTTTATTTTTTTTTCTTTTCAACTTTGTCTTTAGTTTTCAAACATGTTTAGTAAATAGTTTTTCTTCTTTTGCTAATGGATTCTTGAGATCTTAAATTTTTCTTTGTTATGATTTTATTTTGAGCTTAATTTCAATATCGGTTGATTATTTCTTGGTTTTAAGCATATTCTTATCTTTGATTGTGTTGAGATTGGTTGTTGGTTTATTGAATAAATAACTAAGAATTGGTTTTGACATAGTTAATGTTTTGCATGTTCTTGGGTTAACTCTTTAATGTTTATGCATGATTATTATCCGAAATATGAAATGATTATGTATGAATTTTATTGGTTAATACTAAGAGAGGAAGAACTAAGAATGGGTGAAAGTTAAATCTCTTGAGAAAGGCTTTAATAGACATCTAGGAGGATTAATTCAGACTTTTATACTAAGTGTTGAATTGTTCTGAATAAGGGAGTTTAATGCTTAGAATGATAATCTTGAATAAAGTTATCTGGTCTTATTTATCTGAATTCTTCATAATCACTGGTATTATTCTTTGAATTTAAGTCATTACAATGAAAGTTAAGGTGGATAGTTTCCTTAGCAAGAGAATTCCAGTTATTGTTTTGTTTTTAATTTATGTTTTAGCTTTTGTTTTGTTTAATTGTTTCTTTTATTTAATTTTTGCTTTTAAAACAAAAACATTTGGGGAACAATCTCGGATTAATTTAATTCATACATAGGTATTATTCTTAGCAATCCATGTTCCCTTGGGTACGATATTTGAGGTCTTAATCTATATTTCCCTATATTACTAGCCGATCTAGTACACTTGCTGGACACCGGTCACTCCGCATTTCTCTTAAAGTAGCATTCAAAAGAAAATAAAAAGTCCCGTGCCATATCCGGATATACCTTAGGCTTCTTTTCAATGAATTTATCCATCCAATATTTTGAAGGAATGGTTCTATCTCATGATCCCACAGATTTTCAGCCGGACTATTGAGGAAGTATTGACTTAAATAAGCGGGCTGGACATATTTACACTTACTGAAGTAATCAAACTTATTGACCTTAGCCCTATCCACATATGATAGGATCTATACATTGGAAGAGCTTACCACATCAGGATACTTGGTCCTTCTAGGTGCCACTAAAAAGAAAGAAAAACATAATGTAAGTGTCAACTCATAAACCAAAATATACGAAGGTGTAAGTACATGAACATGTATTGAATGAAATGACGTACAATTGGATGAAATGAAAAATGTTGATAGCATAAATGCACCATATATGAGTGGAGATCAAAATGTTAGGCATAATATAAATTAAAAAGTTGGGCACAAAGAATATGTCAAAAATAATGCCTAACATGCATGAATAGAGTCATGAACCAATCTTTCAAGAGGTGAATTAGGTTGTACTGCATCAATGCAAATCATGAACATGCCAACCAAAGAGTGAAAATTAAATGATTTGAAAGCAAAACTCATTGGGACATTTCATCGAGCATGTTATGGGGCACAAGTTTGAGCATCAATTTAAAGATCATAACGAAGATTGTTCATTACCCAATTGCATACCAAGCATCTATAACATGTATGTAATAGTCATAATCATCCAAAGAGGCAAAAGGAATTAATATGAAAGCAAAATGTTAAGTGCAAATTAACCTTAAAACTACACATTCATAAGCAATAATGGCATAAAACAAAGCAATGGATGATATGGAAACAATAAATAAGAAGCAAGGAGAATGGATACTTACTTGAAAGTGAGAACCTACCAAAATCCAGCACCAAGTTGAAGTGGTGTGTGTGAGTTGTGAAAACCCTAATATAATGGAGAAAATATAAAGAAGGAAGAGATGATAGGTAGGAGAGAGAGACAAAGACAAGGAGAAGGGGAACGGTGGTCAGAGTTGGTGAGGAATGTGGTGATTAAAAATCTGTGGCCGTGGGTCAATTTGGTGATTGTGAGGTGTGGGCACGGGTGAGAGCAAACTAAACGAAGAAGAAGAGAGAAAAGGTCATGGAAATGTTTTATAAGAGGCAAAAACAAATTGCGTGGCCACGTGATTCCAAGGGAGGAACCACATGTGGTCACGTGTGCTTTTGTTCATGAAGCATGCATGGCCATGTGAAGTTCTCCCTTGTAATAGATGTGGTCACGTGATTTTTAGTGTAAGGGGTAGTAGATCCAGTCCTAGCCACGTGATGGTGAAGGGAAAACCACACGTGGTAGCATGTATGCATAAATTTTTAGCTTCATTTGCATCTTTTGAAACACATACGCATAATAATCCTCTTTAACCTTCCTTAAATGTAATTTTTTTCATTTTAAGCTTTTAAAACACGAACTCTTTTCAAGTGAAAACATTTCTTCTTTTAAAAACCTTGTTTACCTACTCTTTTCAGGAATCAAAACACACAAAATATGAAAACACAAAAACTTAACTGTAAAAATATAATAGAAAAAGATTAGAAGTTCTGAGTTTTTAAAGTCTCCAGCTAGACTATCCACCATTTCTTAGATATCTTGAAGAAACAAGGTTGCTTTAGCAACCTTTTGTTGTCCGAGTTGGTATGGTTTGAGTCGATGACCATTGACTGTAAATTTACGTCCATCTTTTAAGCTTTTGATCATCACTACACCAAAGTTACTGCTTGACATTACTTGGTATGGTTCGAGCTACTTCGATTTTAGTTTTCTTGATTGAAGTATTTTTTGAACTATTCTATTTGGTCCATGATGACCTCCAACTTCACCTCCATGGAATTGTTGCATGATAGCTTTTTGTTCCGATTCCGGTACACACCTTCTTAATACTTGATTCGGACAGATTTTGACAAGATATGGATCATCCCAAAGGTAATGCTTGGCATCCATTTTTAGCTTTTTCTTTTGTTGCGAAGTACATTCCTTAGGAAGATAGACACCTGCAAGAAAATTAGCTATATTAGCGTACCATGGAACTGAATTTTCATAAGTGTAACAAGCACAAATATGTTCAACGGAAAATAAGTCAGAAATTTCTCCCTTTTCGATGCTAGCATGATCCAATCTAGATAGATGGTCAGCTACGAAATTTTCTGCTCCTTTCTTATCTTTGATTTCAACATCAAATTTTTGAAGTAGTAGCACCCATCAGATAAGTCTCGGTTTGGAATCCTTTTTTGCAACAAGGTGCCTCAATGCCACATGGTCCGACAACACTGTAATTTTAGATCCTAAGAGGTAAGATCTGAATTTCTCGAAGGAAAAGACTATTGCTAAGAGTTCTTTCTCCGTAGTGGTCTAATTAACTTGGGCTCCGATGAGTGTATGGCTCGCATAGTAGATGGTGTAGAAAATCTTCTCTTTTCGCTGTCCTAAGACTGCTCCAACTACATAATCACTTGCATCACACATAATTTCAAATGGTAAGCTCCAATCGGGTGATGCAATAACTGGTGCACTAACTAACTTTTGCTTCAATAGGTTAAAAGCCTGCAAACACTCAACATCAAAATTAAATACAGCATCCTTAAGTAATAAATTAGAAAGTGATTTTGTAATTTTAGAAAAGTCCTTAATAAACCGACGATAAAACCCGGCATGACCAAGGAAACTCCTAATGCCTTTAACACTAGTTGGTGGAAGTAGTTTTTCTATCACATCACCTTTTGCTTTATCAACCTCAATGCCTTTTTCAGAAATTTTATGCCCTAAGACAATGCCTTTTCTAACCATGAAATGACATTTTTTCCAATTTAGAACAAGATTAGTTTCTTGACACCTTTGTAAAACCAATGCTAGATTATTCAAACAAGTTTCAAAATCATGACCATAAATAGTGAAATCATCCATGAAAACCTCCATAAATTTTTCAATAAAATCATGAAATATGGCCATCATGCATCGTTAAAATATGGTAGGTGCATTACAAAGACCAAAAGGCATTCTCCTATATGCAAATGTTCCATATGGACATGTAAATGTGGTCTTTTCTTGGTCTTCTAGGGCTATAGGTATTTACATATACCCCGAATATCCATCTAAGAAATAATAAAATTTATTTCCTGTCAATCTTTCTAACATTTGGTCAATAAAGGGCAATAGAAAATGGTCCTTTCTAGTGGCATTGTTCAACCTCTTATAGTCAATGCATACTCTCCATCCCATTACCGTGCATGTAGGAATTGGTTCATTATTTTCGTTGATCACTAAAGTCATTCCCCGCTTTTTAGGCACACATTGAACAGGACTTACCCAATTACTATCAGAAATAGGATAGATAATACCTGCATCAAGTAATTTCAATACTTCCTTTTTCACTACTTCTTGTATAGTTAGGTTGAGCCTTCGTTGAGGTTGCACGATCGACTTAATGTTATCCTCTATGGGTATACGATGTGTACAATAGCAGGGGCTAATCCCTTTTAAGTCGGATGTTGCCCAACCAATTGCTCCCTTGTGCTTCTTGAGGACTTCAATGAGCTTTTCCTCTTCCAAACCTGTCAATAAAGATGAAATAATTACTGGCTCAGCATTATCTTTTAAAAATACATATTTTAAATGAGATGAAAGTGTTTTAAGTTCAAAATCTCCCTTAGGAGGGGACGATTCATCCTCTATTTCATCATGTTCACTGTGCACTTTTTCTAGATTTTGTACCAACTTCTTCTCCTTTGCTTCCAACTCTTCCATTCCCTTAGGATGCATTAAACAACTTTGAAGCTCATCATTGAGAATGATTTCCTCTTGCTTTATGTTGGCACAATCTTAAATTTCATCGACAAAATAGATGGACTCTTCAAAATCATACGATGGGTGTTTTAAAATTTTATTGACATTAAAAATCATTTCCTCCTCGTTGAATCTCAAAGTGACCGTTCGTCCATGAACATCAATTAAGGCTCTTGCCATATTTAAAAATGGCCTACCCACTATTAATGGCATCTTCCTATCTTCCTCCATGTCCATGACCACAAAATCAATCGAAAAGATGAAATTTCCTACTTTCACCAATAGGTCCTCAATGATTCCTTTTGGCTTCTTCACCAATCTATCCGCCAATTGTAATATCATTCGGGTCTCCTTTAGGTCACCTAAATTTAATTTCCTGCAAATCGAATAAGCCATCAAGTTAATACTAGCACCCAAATCACATAAAGCATGCCCAACAAAATGACCTCCTAGTTCACAAGGTAATGTAAAACTACCAGGCTCTTCTAATTTTTTAGAAATTTTATTGGTTAATATGGCACTACAATTACCGGATAGTTGAACCGTTCCTATACCTTCTAACTTTTTCTTATTAGTGCATAATTCCTTCATAAATTTAGCATATTTAGGCATGTATAGTAAAGCTTCAGCAAATGGTAAATTTATATGTAGCTTCTTAAACATGTCTAAAAATCTAATTAATTACTCATTTTGTCTTTCTTTTCTAGCTAGAACAGGAAATGGTAATTGAGATTCATCAAGAACAGTAGAAATAAGTTTTTCTTTACCTTTACCCTTTTCAATCGTAGGAGGCACTTTTTTATTATTTTCAAGGTTAGAAATACTTACCTCCGTTGTCGGTTCCACCCTTGAAGAAGAATTCTTACCAATTTCAGTCTTCTCTAACTCTTTCCCACTCCTTAAGGTGATTGCTTTGGCTTTCTCTTTTGGATTTCTGTCCACATTAGATGGAAATGTCCCTTGAGTACGGTTTGATAAAGAACTAGCAAGTTGCCCCATTTGGTTTTAAATGTCCCTTGAGTACGGTTTGATAAAGAACTAGCAAGTTGCCCCATTTGGTTTTCTAGATTCCTAATGGATGCCTCTTGGTTCCTCATCCAAATATCTTACAATTTTCATCTAGCATCTTGGCTAGCTAAAATTGAGTTTTGGGAGGTCATGAAGTTTGCAATCATTTCTTCAATGTTGGATTTCTTTTCTTGAGGAGGGGGAGGTTGAAGTTTTTGAAAACCAGGTGGTTGGTGGTATGATTGTGATGAGTATTGGTTTGGGTAATGTGGTGGAGCTTGGTTTTGGTATGGAAGTTGATTATTGGGAGGTTGATTATGGTTAAATTGAGGTCTAGGATTTGGGTTAGAAGAAGAACCTTGATTACCTTCCCTCCATGAAAAATTTGGATGGTTTCTCCATCCCGGGTTATAAGTGTTGCTATACGGGTTCAAGGCGTTTACTTCTTCTACCATACCTTCATTATTCTTTATTTCAAAAGGTCCTGGAATTCCTGCATAAGAATCAACTTCATTAGATAGCATAGAAACATTTTTAGTTTTAAGCTCATTTATTTCTTTTAAATGCCTTTTTTCCATTAATTCTAATTGAGCTTTCAACATAGCTACTTCATCAATATTATGAACTCCCTGTTTCTTTTGAGCTGCTCTAGAGGTTACCCATTGAGCATCATTGGTAGCCATCTCATCAAGAAGCAAAAATACATCTTTCGAAATTTGGTTCATAAAACTACCATTTGAGGCTGCGTCTAACAAAGACCTTATTGATGGATGGGCACCTGCATAAAAAATGTGCATTAGTTGATAAACAGGAACTTCATGATGAGGACAACTTTTTAAAAGTCTCATAAATCTTTTCCATGCTTCATGGAATGGCTCCTCATAAAATTGCTGGAAATCACTAATTTGTTTTCTAATGAGGGCAGTCTTAGTAGGTGGAAAGAATTTGCACAGGAATTTTTCTTGCATTTGTTGCCAAGAATGGATGGATTGATTTGGTAGCATTTGTAGCCAATACCTAGCTTTTCCTATGAGGGTGAATGGGAAGAGTTTCAACCTAATTGCACCAGTTGATATATTAGGAATTTGCACAGTGTCACTAACTTCTAAGAACATATCCAAATGTTGTGCAGGATCCTATATGTTCGAACCCAATAATTGGTTTCTTTGTAACATCGTGATGGTATCGGGGTTTAATCTCAAAATTCTGGTGGTGAGGAATCCTAATTGTTCTATTTTCTTCATTCCACCTAGGAATAGCATAATCCCTAATGGTTCTAGGTCTATACCCATTCCCGGGAGCTTGATGGGGTACGTTTTGCTCTTCAATCCTAGGTGGTGGATCATTCACAGGTTGTTCTATTTCTGGTTCATTCATGTTGCCTCTTAGCCTTCTAATCCTATGAAATATCCTTTTAATTTTAGGGTCTAATGGTAGGATGGGGTTGTTTCTCACCATAAACCACTAGTCACCTAAAAAGAAAAACTGAGAATAGGTGAAGAAGAGAAAAAAACACATAAAAATCACTTTAAAATCAAAATAAATAAACAAACGCCAATGTATTCCCCGGCAACGGTGCCAAAAACTTGATCGGATGCTAGCAAGTGTACTAGATCGGCTAAGTAATAAAGGGAAATATAATTATGACCCAAAATATCGAACCTAAGGGAAACTTGTGCTTGTATGTGCTATTTCAATTTCAAAACCAATTTTGTGTACAAAAGAAAGAAGAGAAATCCCAAAGTTATGATGATTGAGGATTTAAAACTAAAAACAAACTAAAACAAAACAAAGAGTTAAAATAAATAAAGATATAATGAAAGCAAGTAAATTGAGTGAGGTAAAAATCAATATTAAAAACAACTTTCACTAAAGGACTATCCACCTTAACAAATATTACTATGACTTAAACAAAAGAAAACATACAAGTGATTATGGAGAATTCAGTTTAATAAGCCTAGATAACTTTATTCAAGATTATCATTCCAAGCATTAAAATTCCCTTATTCAGAACAATTTAATACTTAGCATAAATACCTCAATTAATTCTCCTAGATGTCTATTAAAGCCTTTTTCAAGAGATTTAACTTTCACCTATTCTTAGTTACACTTTTCTCAATCTTAACTTACTCAAATCAACACACAATTATAGCTTATTCAGATTATAATCATGCATTAACCTCAATAAATTAATCCAAGAACATGCAAATCAATAATCAACTTAAACCAATTACTTAACCAATGTTAATCAAGTTAAAAATCAATTTAAAATTGAATAAAGATAAGACTATGTTTAAGAACTAAGAAATAATCAACTTGCATTAAATTGAAGATCAAACTTAAGTCATAACAATACAAGTTAAGGATTCAAGTATCCTATAGCAAAAGTTAAAGAAAACTACTCACAAGACATACTTAAAATTAAAACAAAGTGATGAAAAAAAATAGTGAAAACAAAACAATCGTAAAAATAAACTAACAAAAGTAAAGCTTAATTATCAGGTTCCTCTCCCCTTCTCTGGTGTTTTAGACTGCTATTTATAGGGCAAAAACATATTAGATTCATTCTTAAACTCCAGACATCAAATAGGAAGTGAACTTTGCTAAATCAGGAAGCACGAGAAAATCCTTCACGAAGTGGAAGTCTTCAGCACGTGGCCATGCCTTTCCCATTGCATTTTTACATGTGGTCACATGTCTAATAAGCCTTCCTCACATGTGGTCACGTGTGGACTAACCTTGTGTCACACGTGGTCATGTGTTACCTACTTGCTCCTCCTTCTTTCTTCTCACGTGGCCATGCATAATTTCTTCCTTGCTTTTCATGTGGCCATGCATTCTCAAGTTCAATCCTTCACGTGGCCACGTATAGTTCTCTTCGTATAATTCACGTGGTCACGTGAAAACCTTCTGGACTGGACGCTCACTTTCTAGCATAAATTTCTCATATTTGAAATTTTGGTCCCAATCTTTGCCTTTTTTTGCAATTTAAGCCCTTTGTTAACAATTAAACCTTAAAACCAAACAAAACATTGGATTAACCTTAAACACATATAAATTACAATTTAACTCTATTTTAACCTAAATAATACCAAAATAACTAAATAACAAAGCTTAAAACATATTAAAAGCTATATATAATTCACACTTATCACATTGTAGTTTAGATGTTATCTTTAAATTATATTTGGAAATCTTTTTGTGTTAGTTTCTTATCATTTATTAATTGATTTTAGGAAGAAAGGAAGCAATTCACTGGTATATCTTCCAAACCTTTTTTTTTCCTTTCATTTTCATTTTTGTTTTGCTATTGTGTTTTTTCCTTTTTATAAATTATGGGGATTTTGATTGTTGACTCTTGTTTGGCATATGACTAATTATGTTTAAGATCATAGCTTATTTCTTTTTCTTTTTTTTTATTTTTGTACTCATAAGTCTTCATAAAGTAATTTCTTATTTATCTTTATTTTTGAAAAGTTGGGCACGAATGGAAGTTATCATTGCTTGATAATACTTTTTCAATGAGTGAACAAACTTTTGCTTTAGATGTTGCTACAATTGTTAATCTGTGAGCATGTTAGCATGATGAATCAATCTTCATTTGTTTAACTAAGCCATTGCATGTTTTAATCTTGTTAAACACATTACTTATTGCATGGTGTTTCATATACCCTAATCTTATTTTTGTCCATTATTTATCCTATTAGCCTGGTTTTGCCTACTGATCTTTGATAGACTTTCCCTTATTGGTGAATTAAATGCTTTAATTGTGCACAGTTACACCATCTAAATGCATGTCGTACTTATCTAATTGACTTTGATGTTTGAAATTGAGGTATGCATGTTTTGGTATATCTTTGCTCAAAAATTTTGTTAAAATAGTGTCTATGTATACATCAAAATCTTTTTGCATTTTTTTGTGTTGTGTCAAGGTATATAGGCTGAAATGATTCGACCTGTGGGCTACTTGTTTCTAAAGGATAACTCATTTATCATGGTTGAGTGCCACGTACCTTGATGCAAGTTGCTTTTGTAGCATTCATTCACATTTGCATCAATATCTCTACACCTTTATGTTCAATCACAATTAGGCATGACCAAGTTTTCATGATATCAAACCTTTGCTTGAATCTATTATCATTGTTTTTTGAAGGCATATTTGTTTTGAGGTCATAAGTCTAATGCAGGTTGGAGCTTATTGGAACCCATGATTATATTGGTTATGCTTTCAAAAATAGTTAGATGCATTGTGATTCTTTGAGTTATGCCCTATTGCTGCAAGTTAGTTTGAGCTTTTTATGCCTTGTTTAGCATTAAAACTCTAGTGCCAATCATTAACTATGATTTTTTATTTGGTCATTCTAAAACTGTTTGGACTATTATTCTTGCCTTGTATGCTCTACATGAATTGAGATGCATATTTGTTTTAGAACCACCTGAATTATCATGTTTGCTCGCTTGCACCTATTCCACTCTTTTTAGAAATTTTGCCCAAATGTTAATGGGTTCTTGAAAATTAATGTTGTATTGCCCATGTTGTTGACCTCATACTCGATTAATGAGTGAATGCATGTTAATCAATCATGAAACTACATACTATCATTGGTTTTCATCTTTAATTCTGAGTTTTTCCATGGCTCCTTTCATTGTGTTGCAGAGTCCTATCTTTTCTTGTTGAGAAATTTTTTAATACCTGTTAATCATTTACATAGAGCACCCATCCACACTTGAAGTGGTTTTGTTGATACCTTTTTATCAAAACTTTGATCAATTGAGAAATTATTACCTTGTGTTCCCTTGTCATTTGCTTTTGCCAAACATGAATGAAAAGGTTAAACTTCGTAGCACTCAGTCATTTTATCATGATTTATTAACTACTTAAATTAGGGTTAGCAGGAATTTAAAGGGTCTCAGGACTCTTTGCTTATCATTACATTAATGCATTTTATGAGAGAACAATTCTTAATCAACCATTTAAGGCACACTGCATTGGGACTACTGATATATTTTTTAACTTGTTTACACAAATATTATTGAGCTTTAATTGCAACCACTTTTTCTATCCTTGTCATATTTCTATTTTATTGTGTTTTCTTTTGACTAAGATAGGCTGAAATAATCCCTCTGTATAAGATTTATTATGATTTGATTAAAATTTTAGGGAAATTTAACTTTGTTTTTTTGTTGTTGATGGCGGCACCTAAATGGCCAAGAGTAAAAGTTTTTGAACCTATTTGCCTTAAGCCTTTAGCCACTTACCCTTTACCAGATGACCCTCCACCAGAGTCTACCAAACCATATGCTCAAGCTCTTATTAGAAGAAAGAAGAAGAAATCTAGGGAGGCTAAGACACCATTTTGAGTACCAGAAGACATTAAGACCAAATATGAGATTCTTTCTAATTGTGAATACTTGCCTTCAGTATATTTAGGCATAAGTGTGTTGCAAAAGCTAGAGATCAAAGAAGATGTAGAAAGGCATATAGCTGTTATTAGCTGGAAGAGATTTTCTGGTTATAGAGAGCTTTTTTATCGTGCCTTGACTATAGACTTTATGGCTATTATTAAATGCCACTTTGGGAGTGAAAAACATGTAGACATGGTCACTTTTTGGTCAGGTGAAAAATATTATGAGAAAACATTTGTTGCATTCTCAAAAGCTATAGGATTTCCTAGTAATAGCCCCTATGATTTCTCTAACTATGATAAGAATATAGTGTGGTAGAAGATTAAAGACCTTCAGGGTGAAGGTCCATATGTTTCAAAAGTAATGAAATCCCATCATTTGAGGCATCATACTTTTATAATCTTGTGCAGGTTTTCTTTCTGTCTCCTATGTCCCATGTTAAATCTACAGGGTAGGTCAACCTTTCAGAAGTTTTCTTTTTTGGCTTGCATGCTTAGATTCTTTCCTATTAATAGTGCATACCATTGGTGGAATAAAATAAAGGAAATATAGCAATAGCCAACCAAGATGAAGAAGATATCATTGGGGGGTTGGGTAACTATGCTAACTAGGGCTGTTGGACACCTTTTGAATGATGATAATTATGTTTTTCCTGCTTGGCTTACATAGAACAAAAGCTTCTAAAGAATATGAAGGTGCTAGTTGAGGATCCTACTATAGTGTATGGTATCTAGCTCACTGAAAGAGATGAGTATATGGCCAAAAAGGTTAAAAGTTTGAGCAACCCCCAACCCAGATCTAATTAGGGGGCCGTCACTCTGACCTCACCATAGTATACTGAGATCATTGCTAGGTTGAATGCCTTGGATGCCCAGCAGGCAGAATTTCAAGAGCAGCAGCACCAAATGTTGATGGCTTTTAACATGTGGCATCCAGGCTGGATGTTTTATTTCCTCCACCTATTGAGAATCCTCTACCCCTATTTCCTCCTTATAACCTTTGATTGTATGGAGTTAGCCTGCCTCATTCTTATTTCTTTTGTGTTTATTTTGTAGTAGTTTGTTGAAGATAGCAACTTTAGAAGTGTGGGCTAGAGGAGTAAATATTTTGAACATTTAAGCATTGAATTATGGATATTAGTTTAGAACTTGATGGTTTTTGTGAAGATTTGTGTTTTATGAAGAATAGTCCTAACCATTGCCAAGATATATTTTTTATGAAGATTTGTGAAGATCTTTTGTGCAGTTTTGTGTCAAGAAGAAAAAAATACTTATTTTAGTGTTTTTATTTTTGTGAAGCCCTTTTGAACCAAAATCCATTTTATTTTAGTTTAAAGTTGCTACAGTTATATTTTCTTTAGGTTTTGTTGCTAATTTGATTTATTTAGTGAACAGCTTAGTTTGAATTTTAATTTGTAGTTTTTTTTAGTTTTCATAGTTCACTTCAGTCTATATTTTCTTTACTGTTTTAATTTTTTATTCTACTTTTTATTTCCAGTAGTTTTTCATTAAAAATTAGTCTGCTTTGAGTCCTTCAATAGCTTCACCATTGAGCTTAAGTTTCAATAATTGTGTTTGTTGAGTTGCAGAGTTGTTTTTATCATTTTGCATTTAGTTTGATTTTGTTTGGTGATTCTTGATTGGATCAATTTGAACTCCATTTTATGAACTATCTATTTAGAAAGCCTAAGGTAGCGAGAGAGTAGTTGTATGCTTTTCTGAGAATTTTCTTTCGATTAGTTTTAATTAGTCATATATCATTCAATTTCTATTTCATAGTGGACGTTAGGCTATTTTTATGAACAATTGTAAGAAAAACCATTGAGTGAGAGTAGTTGAGTGAAGGACTTTGGGATAAGCTAGAAACTTCCTATTCACCCTTCGAAACAAATTTTCAATTCAAGCAGAATTTGGATATGACCTAGGCAGCCTTTCTTTGACAATCACAATTTAAGTGACTTTTATCCTACCATGTGATTAATGTTACCTTTACTAGCCCATTTGAGCTTAATCATCTAGGGTTTTGAATAAAAAAAAATAACTTAAATGTAGTGGAATTAGGAAACCCACCAGGATCCATGCGATCCAATTGAATCAATTATGAGAGAGAGTAATGATTACTAACTTGTTTAAAAAAACATGTTATAGGTGTTATCTCATGAATGAATTTGCCTGCGGTGCTAGCTCCCTTCTATGGCAAGTAAGATTAGAGAAAACATTTTTCTCTCTTTTCTTTTCTCTCAAAGTGATGCCTCACTTTCTAGTGTGTCTCTTAGGGTTACAAATGTTACATATCATATGTATATATAGGTAGCCTAACCCTAAAAAAGAGAGAGAGATAATTTCAGGTCCACATCTCCTATTAAAATAAGAAATACCTTATTACTTATTTAAAATATGAATTATAATATTAATCTTAATTAATATTTATTTATTTCATTATGTATTTTGAATTTTAATATGTCATAAAATAAAATTCAAAATGTTCGAATTAATCCTTAGTCCATTCATCACATTATATGCGTGCGACCTAATAGGTTCATATTATATTAGCCATGGGCCCCAGTCCCATCATGGACCCACAAGTCATAAACGGCCTCTAGCAAGACATTATGACTAGCTAAATAATATGAATATCAATAATTCGATTTTAACCTAATAGAACATTTTATAATCTCTTTCTCACACGATATCTTATTTGAACATAAGTCATGGTCCACGTCAAACTTATATAGTTCAAACATATACTTTTTAGATCACTAAGTAGACTGATAATATCAAATAACATTGATCTCATCATCAATTCATTTTAACACGGCCATGCATTTCTCAGTCCCACTTATCGAGGGGCCCAATAGATATCTTCTCGTAAGAGATGGACAAATTCCATCTTGATTATTCATTATCCTCTGCATGATTCTCATCATATCCAATCATAACCTTTATTATTATTCGATTAAAGATAATGTTTGATTATGCTAAAACATAATGTTCCTCATGCAGGATACTATGATAATCTAAGGTCTAAGGATTAATAATATAACTATAATGAGATCATTAATGACATTAACCCATGTAGTATCTCATAGCGGGTCTATCCTATACTCTATTCTCTAACGAGTACCTATAAGTTTGATTTATATCACCATATATAATCATCCCATGATTATTAATCAAACTCATACTAATTTTATTTATCATTATTCCTTTAATGATAAAAAACTAGTGATAGTCAAAATAACATTATATTATTATTTATAAATATTATTATATTCTAACATGTCAAAATATAATAACATAAATAAAACCCAATTTTATAAAATGAAATGATTACATTAAGAACCAAATGTATGGCCTAGGGCATAACCACTAACAAATCGGTATGCTAAAAGTTACTATTTAAATTTTTTTTAATACACTCTATTATTGGTCTGTATCACACAAATGCCTTTTACGCTCCCTATCTTGGAATTGGCCGCCATAGGATTAGTAGGAATTTACTTCAAAAAAAAATTAAAATAAGTGTGAAGCTTGATAAATTATGGAAAAATTAGGGTAGTGTAAGATGATATCTTAAAATTCTCAAGACATTGATAAATTAAAAACACTGGTGTCCCTTTGGTTTATTTAAAAAAAAAGATAAAAAGAAAGAAAGTAAAAAGTAGTTAAAATAAAGGTTATGTTGCAAAAAAAATTCTTTACTGCGGAGAAAAAATGTGGGGTACCAAGCATCTAAAAGGAAGTATTAGCTGTGAAGTTGGTTTAAGAGATAGAAAGTTTAGCTATAAAATTGTGAGTTAATTAATGTCCCTTGAGATTCATTCTCTAGTATTAATGGCAAGGACTAGAAGTGTGGAAAAAAATTTTGTTGTTCAGAAAGTTAGGTGGTATTTCTCTTGGGTAGTGTGGTTGATTCTATTTTGCTAACTTGATCTTTTCTTTGGAAACCAATATCATACCCTTTCATTAAAACCCTAATGTAACTCCCAATGACCCTGTATTGTCTAAGTTGTTTAGTGAAGATCACCCTCAAGATTTCAGTGATAAAGGAGAGGCTTATAGCAATTATGAGTTTCAAGCACGAAATCGATTTTACAAAACTTTTGCATGATTTTCTTTTTGCTCAATTGCTGGAATTCACTGGTAGTTTTGGATTTGAAAAGCGATTACCTTATTTTGGCCTAGCACACATGCATAAGAAATTGTTCAAATATAGATTATTTGGGTTAAATTTTTCATTTGAGTGTCTTCTACCAAATGTTATTTTAACTTCTCTGAATATTCTTATTCTAAATTGCAGTTTGAGTTTTCAAGATTGTGGATGGTTCAATTGCTTGAAAGCAAGTAAAGTTTAAGTGTGGGGTATTTTGATAACTCAAATTTAGTGTCTAGTTTCAGTCCCTTTTTAACCAAGTTTTTAGTGTCTTTTTAGTGTATTTTGCTTTGTTTTGCTTGTATTCAATAATCTCTATTCAAATTAAATAAATTCTAGCTTTTATGTATTTTGGAGAGCTTTTGATGGAATTTTGTGCTTAATTGTAATTTTTCAGGTACCTCACAGTCAGCAGGTTTTGCCTACTAACCGTAACTTATGCCTTCTGTCAAAATGCACCATTTCAAGTATGTCACGTTCAGCAGACATTTGTTTATATATTGGTGTTTAATGTGACTTAGGGATTTCTTCAGTATAAAATCGAGAAAAGGACCTCATGGTTAGCAGGTTTTTAGTGTTGATTGTTAGGTAATCAAGTTCCAGGCTAGAATGCAGAGGAAAACTATGTCACGATCAATGGGTTTTTAGTGCTGACCATGATCCTTTTATCCAGAAGAAAATTTTTACTATATCACGATCAGTAGGAATTTTATGCTAACCATGACCCTATTTTAGGACTATATATAGTAAAATTGTAGGAATTTTATGCTAACCATGACCCTATTTCAAGACTATATATAGTAAAATTGTTGTTTGGCAGAGGGGTTCTTAATTTTCAGACCTAGGGTTTTTCTTTCTTTGTTTCTTTCATTCCTTAGCAGATTGTATACATAGATCTATAGTTTATAATTGCAATTAGTTTAAATTTATATAAAAATAAACAGATAAAAAAATAGATTTGATAATTAGTTTTTCTTAGTTTTGAGCTTATTTACATTGAAGTTTTAGAGAAAAAGGTTGGTGAAACTTGGGATTCAACTAGGTTTTCTTCCTTAATGAATTTTTGGGTTTATTCTCTCCTTTTCACTCTTTATTTTGTAATGGGTAATAAGTAGTCTCATAGTTATTTGGGGGATCTTTGAATCCCCTACCCCTTATGTAAATATTGAACATTTATATACATATATGTGTGTGTGTGTGTGTGTGTGTGTGTGTGGTTTACTTCACTATTGCTTTATTATTATTTCATGGATTTTAATTATCTTGAGTAAATTTTCAACTTTCAATGAATGATTTTATCATATATCTTTATGTTGGCTAGTCATAGGAATATTTATACCACAGTCCAGGTCATGGCAACTCGGTTTGGTAGGCTATTGATGGTCTACCCCATGTTATATGTTCACAAGTTACAAGTATCATGTTCATGTTCATGTTCATGTTTGTTATCCTTCGGGGTCACTCCACAGCTGGGACTTTAGGATCTCTATCCTGTGTATCCAGTCAGAGATTTTTATCGAACTATTACTGAGGGTAATTCAAAGAAATAAAGAGATACATGTATGTAATTGTAATTATGTATACATGTATGTAAATGTAAATAGGTATGCATGTATGTATATGTAAATGTGTAATGTACGTATGCATGTGTAAGGTATGTGTATGAAAGTATATGTATATGTATATGTATATGTATATGTATATGTATATGTATATGTATATGTATATGTATATGTATATGTATATGTATATGTATATGTATATGTATATGTATATGTATATGTATATGTATATGTATATGTATATGTATATGTATATGACCATGTATGCATGTGTATGTAAATGTATGTATATGAGTATGAAAGCAGGTGTAATGTATGTATATGTATATGTATATATATGTACAAGCAATGTATGTATATGTATATGTATGCATGTAATGTATCTATATGTGTATGTATGCATGTGATGTATGTATATCTATGTAATGTATGTATATGTGTATGCATACATGTGATGTATGTATGTATGTATGTATGTATGTATATGTATATGTATGCATGTAATGTATTTATATGTGCATGTATACATGTGATGTATGTATGTATATGTAATGTATGTATATGCATGTAATGTTTGTATATGTGTGTGTATGCATGTAATGTATGTATATGTAATGTATGTCTATGTAATGTATGTATGTATACATGTAATGTACGCCTATGTAATGTATGAATATATATATATATATATATATATATATATATATATATATATATATATATATATATATATATATGCATGCATGTAACGTATGTATATGTATAAGTATGCATGTAATGTATATATATGTATGGGTATGTATGGGATGTATATGTATATGTATAGATGTATGTATGTGAATATGTATGCATATGTATATGAATGTATGTATATGTGTATGCAAATGTATGTATGTGAGTATGTATGCATTTAGGAAGGAATATATATGTATAAGTAATTGCATGTAAGTGTGTATGCATGTGTGAATATGATTTATTATGGAAAGTTTGGGATATGTATCCCCCAATGAGCATTTTGATGCTCAGCGCGTAGTTTATTGACTGCGCATAAGTTATAAAGATAATGAAATTGCAGTGATTAATATTGCGAGCATAGTCAAGAGCAGGATCAGGGTCAAGAAAAGAGTTAGATTTGGCATGTATATATAGGTATGGAATGTGTAGTAATTGTGTAGGTGCAAGACTATAGTATATGATGTATGATTGTAAACTATTGAGACACAATTAGGTATTTAGTAATTATGTTATAATTATTTTTCCAAGTATTGTATAAAAAAATTGGTACTGATTCATGTATAGATTTTATTACTGGCATTAGTTTTTGACATCCAATTACCTTATACCCTGTATAGCGGTATAAGGGTGTTACAAATCCACTTATACAAGTGTTTACATTAGTTTTGTTAATAAGTTAACAAAGACTAATATGAAATAATTTTTGAACACAAAGTGAATTTTGAGAACCTGTTCAAAGTAAAAGTGCTCTCTTATAGAAATTACAGGATAAGTCTTTTTAACGTGGAAGATAAAAGACACACATGGGGTAGTGTGCTTTAGATTAAGATCCATAGGATTAAAAATGATTCGATGATATATTAAATGTAACTATCATATTCTATCTAAAAGCCAAAAGTAGTCTTAAAGAAAGCAGACTAAAGTTGGAGGCTTTGGTACATTTCAACCTTATGCTTCCTTATGGTGTTAAATAATAATAAGACATGTACTCTTTTAAGGGAGGGAAAGAAAAGCATAGCACATACATCATACCATGTATGCTTGTGTTGACCAAGGAAAAGGAATCTTATGTGAATGATCTCAAGTTTTCCTTAGTGTGAGACCCTATCTTTCAACTCTCAGAACCTTTAACTTTTTCCAAAAATATAGTTCAATATTGCTAGCTTAGTTAGTCTCCAAAGGGCCATGAAAATATTTTAGCCCGGTGAATCTAACTAGAAAAATGAGTTGGACTATGATGGATTGTAACACCCTCTTACTATTAACCTATTGTCTATATCCAATTAAGTTACTTTAATCATGCATTACAACACTATCATATCTATATATTATTCATCACATAATTATCATGTTAATATTTCTCATCTCGTGCTATATGTCATTTTCATATAGGTGTTACTTTAACTATTTGCATGCTTCATCTCATGTATATCATCATGCACATCATGATATATATGAGTTACTTTATGTTTTACATGCATACATGTACTTGCTTAGTTACTTCATGGGTGTCACACCCTTCACGGAATAGTCTTTTCCAAAACAAGAATAGCAAAAATAGTAAATTTTTTTTCGCCGATCCATTTCGATACACTTTAAATACCTTTACATCAAAATTTCTAATCAATCGATAACCTTATAAACAATTAAGCATACGCTAAATAAATTCATGCAAAATCATACACCAAACACTCACCCATCAATAATCATAATAACAATCAAGATACATATTAAACTTTTGCCTTTATTATCTATGTATATACATGCTAATATACAACTCACACTAGCACTATTTCTTCTTTACCGATCTTGCTCCACTGTGTATTATGCTCCCGTAACACTTTATAACCTGCATGCAGTAAACACTACGTGCTAAGCACTAGATATGCTCAGCGATGACTACTAATCCTAGAATTTCCCAATTAAAGCATAGTTACATAGATTAAGCTATTCTTATTCTTATTTCATTAAACATTTTCTTTTACTTCTGTTAACATTAATTTCATTATTAACTCACATTTTGGTAATTATTTTTCTTTGATTTCCAATCTTTCAAAATTACTTCACATTACTTTCTGAAGTGAATCAATTTCAGATTAACTTTTACTTTTATGTTTGTTCTTTACTATAACTTTTATTTTTACTTAACTTTTGTTTTATATTTTCAGTCACAGCGATATAATTATCATTTCATTTAACGGTATATATTGGTACTCATGTCTTTAATGGTACCAAATTATAAACTATTTTATTCCTTGATTTATTATTCAGTTACCCAATATGTGTTGTAATTACAATTCTTGCTATTTCCTCTTTTATTTTACTTTAACTTTTAAACTAATAAACATACTACTATTTAAAGACTTTTTAAGCTTTATTGCAAAGTGATACAGTTATTTTAGAACACTTTGTATTCAAATCTTTTTTTTCCTTCTTTATACATTTAACCATGTTCAAATACTTATCTAGGATTTTAAATCTTTTATTTTCCCAATTGAACAATTATGTGCCTTTTTATCGTTTTACTTTTCATTTGACTTTTCTTTCATAAATATACTACTTAGGCATAAGATTTCACTTAATGACATTGTCATTACTTTTTGACTTTAAGCAGGAATTTAGTATTATTTTCTAAACTTGTTACTTTTTAAAATAATAATTGGTACGTGACATATAAACTAATTTAGATTTATCTTATTCATGTAAAAATACATTTTACATCTTTTTCTTTATAAAAGCTTAACTTAATCTTCATTTATCATTTTATTCTTATAAAATAATTCTTTTTTTTTCTTTTTCTTATTAATCACACTTTTTGGGAAACCTTACAGTTTTATTTCAACTTTTTATTTTCTTCTAAACGAATCATTTTTCATTCATAACTTTTTATATTTGATTTATTTAAGCAATACTGATTTATTCGTTACAATACGCCCCTAGTACAATGTAACAGGATTCTCAAAAAGAATACGCGGGACTGGATCCAAAAGTCCCATTAAGAGAGAAGTGATCCCCAAAGGACCATTTCTCGAAAAATATTTCACTTTCATTTTTACTGAAAAATACTAAAGCTATGGAGATCAAAGATCCTACCCATAGGAAAGCAAATCGCCATGACTTGCACCGCGGTATAGGGTATCTCTATGGCTAGCCAATTATATCCTAAACAAGAATATCATTACCTGCTTAGCGTTAAGGGCAAAACAATCAATCATATTTAAAATAATTTTTAAACATTTAAAAATCTTTAGTTTCTTTCTTTTATTTCTTGATACAATACATTTTTGTTAATCGCACTCTTTTGGTGCTTTTGACTATTCAGTAGCTTTTTCTTTTCTTTCACTTTATCTTTTTAAGTCACTTTTATGAACTATTCTTCAATAATGACATTCGATACTTTTCAGTCTTTTATACACTTTATGAATTATAGCACTATAATTCACAATTTCTTTCATTCTTTTTATATAATTTTCTGTACATTATCTCTTAATAATTCAGTGATTAACTTTTTGATGATTTTTTCCTTTTTCTGCCCGAAATTTTTATCATTCGGATATGCCAACTATTAATGAATTGTTTTATAATAATTCACTCTTTTAATACTTTTTATTGACAATTTATTTTGATAAATTAGTCAAACATTTATTTTATAACTTTTTGAATAATTATGAATTATATTGATATAATTCATTATTTTATTTTTCGAAAATGCATAAATTGACTTTTTCATTTCTTTTTATACTGAAGTAATTTACTTTACATTAGTTTATCATCACGTACTTATTTATTGAATTAATTTTTAATAATTCAATATTTTTAATTAAACATAATCAATATTTTATTTCAAAGATATTCTAGTAAAGCATATAAATTCTACAAAAATTCGTATACACATTATTTTACAATTTTCGTCATTTTCACTCATTTTATGAATTATTTATCAATAATTCATTATTCTCATTACTTTCATAGCTTAATAATTATTTCGAAAAATTCATTGATTGACTTTTTATTTCTTTTTCATTGACTATAATTTAATTTCGTATAAATTCACCTTTTTCAACATTTTTGTGAAATTATTCACTAATAGTTCAATTAATTCCAATAAACATATTAACATTAAAAATTTAATAAAATTCCAATAATTTCAACAAATCCCAATAAAATTTATTTATGCATTATTTATTATTTACTATCATTTTTTACTAAAATAATCAATTGTTGTATATTATCTCACAATTTTCACTATAAACATAATTGTTACATAATCTTTAAAATTCCAAAAAAAATTCCAATAATTCAACAAAAATTCATGGACACTATTTATCATTGCTATAATTAATTTAGGCTTATATATTTTATTTTCATGCAAAAATCTCATATTTTTTCCTTACTACACAATTCGGTCACCACACTAAACCCTCATAAAAATTTTCTTTCTTCCATTTAACTTTCATTTCATCTTTTCTAATGTCCGATTTCATTTACCCTAAACTAATTTCATCAATTAACAACTTTAACAATTTTTGACCTAATTACATAAATGGAATTAATTCACAATAAAAGGAAAATCAAGGATTTTGTAGTCACTTACAATTTTTCCTTGCTTAAGGGTGCCTAAAGTCTCTTTTTCCTTGTTCCTCCATTTGAAAACTTGCCTTTCTCTTCCTCACCATTCATGGCCGGCCAAACAAGCTCTCCTAACCTCAATTTTTTTGTTCTCATATGCAAAATTTAAGCTCATAAGTAGCTTTTACATCTCAAAAACTATGAGAAAACACTAAAGAACCAATTAAAATCAATTAATTTCTTAAATTCTATCTTACCTCTTTTTCTTTCTCCACTTGATTTCTTGCCTTCTTTTGCTCAAATCACTTGATTGAGGCCACTAAGGTCACCTAGAGAGATGGAACTTTGTCTTGTATGTTGGAATTTATGGGAAATTTGGAGTAATTATGAAAAAAATAAGAGAGAGAAAAAGAGTGAGCCATATTCGGCAACTTAAGAGAGGAAGAAGAAGCTAGAATTTTTTGAGAATTTCTCAGATATTCCAAGCTTTTATATCCTCTCAAATGGGCTTAAGGGTGGGCTTTGTCCAATTTTAAATTAAGGCCCATTTTAGGCTAATTAAGGCCCAAATAGAATTCTCTCTCTTAACCACTTTAAATCACTCCAATTTTAATTTCATCATTCTTATCACATCAAAAATAGTTAGTACGAAAATTTTTGGCTCAATCGGAGTTTGCTATCGATCCAATTCAAACTTATTAGTCCGCTTCGACAACTGCCGGTATCCCCGAAAAATTTAATTTTCATCACCAAAATATTCTACATAAAATTTTATGTAAGCATACAAAATCTGACAATTTTTGGAGCTCGTTTACTATTTTTAATTATTTATGCAAAATCAAATCTCATTCCTTATTAGGAAAATTGATTCGCTACCTTTTCGTATTTTTGACCTTTGGAGGCCCATTTGATCTCGATTTCACTTTAAATTTCAATCATGGGCTCACCATAACCATTACTTTCCAACGATCCAATAAAATATTTTTGACTTTCGAGTGTCCTTTCGGATCCGAAAAATACTATTCACTGTCGGAAAGTACTATTCACGGTTGATTCAGTGTTGAGGCCATTACAATGGGTATGTTACAAGATAAAATACACATATTACATACATCATCATATGCCTATCAGCCATAATACAAAATAATACAGAGTACTGACATAAAAACTCCTTACATTAACTCTTATCAATCTTGTGTAGGTCGTTCCTGATGCAGAGAATATTCATATGCAAAAGTCTTGTCTATAGAACCTACACAGATAAAATAACTCGTATTAAGCTATAAAGCTTAGTAGGAACAAAACATGATGGACGGACACTCACAGCGGTCATCAAAACAATACATAATATGTATTCACGTATATATACATACATATATGTCCATGGCAATCAATCTGTGTCCAAAACAATATTATAGCAATATATGCAATTTGAAATGCAACCAATTCAACTAGCATCTCAATATATATATAAATATTGGAAATAAATAATACAATATGTATTTTATTTTACTGATATATTTATAATATTAATGTCTCATTTATATATATATATATATATATATATATATATAAAACATAGATGGCATCCAATTATATAAGTTCATGATTCAAATACCATAATTTCAACCAAAACTGTAATTAGAACAATTCGCATACTTAATCAATGACATAGGACCATACGTGCTTTTAGCTCAATTACTATAACCATATTAGATAGCCTGCTTAAGTTCTAAGAGTTAATAACAGGAATGGTAGATACCCTTAGATCTCAAAACGGTGGATATCTAAAGATATTGAATTGGTAAACCTAAACGAGGCCAAAGAATGGTTCTAATTGGAATGAACAATAGACCTAAACGGGATCGACAATAATAGCTGTGACAATATCTCTATAGGCATCTATCTATCAATAATTGAACTCTATTTGTAGGCAATAATGTGTTTAAATCCATTTCGTATATCAAGTTTGTGCTTATATTATTCCACCTGCACATGTTCATAATCATGTAGAAGATATTAAATGGAGCCCGATAAATAAGGCCAAAATTTTGCAAAGAAGGTGTGCAAATTCTCTCCCTTACCGAAACTCTATCAGTTTTACTTCACATTTGTGTTCTCTCAAAATTTGTGAGGTTTTTAATTCGTGGAGCAAACTTTCATCCTAACATTTGCAATTCGTGGGTGAAAGTTGCGCTGGTAGTGCGAATAAAGTTATTTCAACTTCAACGGAAACTGCGCTACAAGAGATAGCTTGTTTTTCGTTCTCGTACGATATATCATGGTATATCCAACAATGCGAATATATATATATATATATATATATATATATATATATATATATATATATATATATATATATATATATATATATATATATATATATATATATATATATATATATATATATATATTAGATTGCGGTTTAATGTATTAAGGATGCAAAGACAAGTTTTAATTTAGATATATAGCAAATGCCAAATTTTTTAATTAATCAACACATATTTTTCAAGCATTTCATATTTTTCAAGTAATTAAATTATTTTTATATGTTATAAAATATTGAGCAATCAATAATTTCAAAGGAAATGCAAAATACCACCAAATAATATGTATTTTTTTAACCAAATCATCATCAAATAATATATATATATATATATATATATATATATATAAAGTGCAATACACAATATGTGTGTAATTTTATTATTATTATATGCTGTAATTAAATTATTTTTTTCATCTCAAAATATAATTATTTAACTATAAATTTTTGACTTATTGCATGCAAAAACAATTCCTCACCATTACAGTATATTATTATATTGAAAATAAAAAATAGTAATTTCTTACCTTTAATGTTGAAATTAGATAATTTTCAAAATTACCACCTACAAATTAAACATAAAGATAAGACAAGTAATATTGTAGATTTTTATTAATAAAATTAAATACTGAATCACAATAAAATTACATTTTCTAACGCCAGATGAAATTTATAATGTCACTTACAATACTAATGGCTTTAATTAAAGTAAAAAAAGTGTATAAATAAAAGCACTATATTTTTGCATACCAAAGAAATAAAAGAAGGGAATGAAGAATAAAAGAAAGGAAGGAAATGAAGAATGAAAGAAAGTAGAATTAATAAGAAGGATGTGTATTTATATGTGAAAAAATTAATAATATTAATAATTTAAAAAAAGAAAAAAAAGGTCATCACGATAAAGTATATAAGATACAGTAAATTTTCATGCCGGTTTTCAGCACTTCAACCAGTCAAACATGCAGAGTTCACTCAGTCGAATACCGGCATCCCATGTTATCGTCTTTCAGCACTTCAAAATTATAATTATATTTATTGTATTTCTTATTTTCTCAAAATTTTTAACAAAAACATCTCATTAAAAAAACAAGCGTCCCGTTAATGCATAATAAGATACGCATCGCTTATTTTTTTAAGCCTTCTTAATTAACAACTCCCAGATCATCCGGTTTTATATTCTCGAAAGGACGGGGTAATTCAATGCTGCGTAGACTAGAGGGGCCCTCCTAACTAGAAATTGGAAGAACTAATCCAATCATCCAACTCGGTACTTTCTTTCTCATTTCAAAATTCAATTTTGAATTTCAAAGTCTTTCCTTCATATTAAATATCAAAATTCAGTCCCAACTATTAATGCTGTGAATGGTAAAAAAAAAATTTAAATTTTTTAAATGATATTTTCAATTCAATTATTATTTTGAATATGCATATATATGGTTAGAAGGACCGTTTTCTATATTATTGAATTCGAAATCAGTAAATATCATAGGTTTATTGAAAGCGGACTAGGGAAAAAAAAAATCAAGTCATATTCTTGAATTTCGAGTACCAAACAGGCAAACACTAAAATCATCAGCACAGCATTACCACATATGAAGTCAAAAAAATTCAAGCGTTTTTTCCTAATCCGGCCAAATCGAAAGTAAAAATATACAAATTTCGATATTTGATTTCTAAATGCAGCTCTACAGCACTCCTGTAAATTAGAAGAAAAAAGAAAATAATCCGTTTCCTAAATCATCAAACTAATTAATCCAGACAGAATAGAAAGCTCCACCAATTTTAAACCATGGACATGTTAGAAAGCCGACTAGGAGTTGGCCGGAAATTCCACCGCCGAAGAGTCGACAGCCGATGCGGCGCAGTCAACGCTCTCCTCAAAATCTCTTTCTTAGCATTAGACCTTCTAAATTTATCACCAGGAACAATATAGCCATGGCGGCTACACCTTGCAGAACCAGGCCGATTCAAGCACGTGCAACTCGATCTAATCCTTGGAAGCGAAGCCGATAAATAATTTTGATTAAATCTATGAAAGCGACTGTCTTCAAATCCAACCACCGGTGACTGTCTCGCCGGAAATTGTAGGTGTTTGTTATTTTTATGCTGGACGGTTTCCATTTTAGAGTCAGGTACGGAAGGAGAGGTATGGATTTGGCGATTTTTATTGTGTTGAAATTTATATAGGTGAGGATACAATGGCTTTGTTTTTGTATGTAATGTACACCATAAGCTTGTAAGGCTTGACCAGTTCAAGATTTTGCTGGCAAGTATTAAATTGTGAAAAATGGTTTTAAATTAAGAGCCATTATTTTTGACTTATAATTATTGCTGAATTGCACTAACAGAAACTTAGTTTTCATATTTTTTGTTTTTTGGGGGTTTGTTTTCTGAATTCAGGTCACACTGTTTTTAATTTTCTTTTCCAATTTTTTTAACTGAATTTATTGTACTTTTCTGTTTGTTTGTAATGTTTTCAACTTCAACTAAATAGTAAGTTCAAAGATCAACAAACGAATGATTGGAATCGTTGACGCAGCCAGAATTTTATAATTATGGGATGCAAAAATATAAATTATGTCTAAAATATATAATATAAATACTATAAATAAAATATTAAATAAAGAAAAATATTTATGAAACTAACAACCGTTAATATTTATGAATATTAACCCAATTGATATTTTTAAAATGCTCCCAAATAAGCCATCCACTTTGCATCTACTGCATTTTGACCTCTCAGATCAACCTCCACAACGCTTTGTTTGAAAATTCTACAAACCAAATCTATAATCATTCAATCTTCAATCAATTATCCTTCAGATTACTAATCTAAGTTGACTCGCGGATCAAAAAGATCACAACTTTAGCATTGGAAAACAAATAAGGCGATTTTTACTGCTTACTCAAGCAAAGATGGGTAAAGGAGGCGGCAGCAAAGAAGTTGGCGGAGCAAAGCCTCAATATGAGAAGAAGAAAGATGTTCCAGAGACCATCGTTGCCGCCTCCATTTTTCGACAGCTTTTGTGCTTTGGCAAGCAGCTTCTATATACATCTGCACCAATCGGCTCTCTGTTTCCATTTTTTAAGATTTTGATTTACCAATTTCGTTGTTTTTGCTTGCTGATCTTAATATTTTATGAGCTATGATTTGATGATAATAATGAAAACTCAAGATCCTACCTATGTCATCTTTTCCCCCTTTCAGCATCTTTCTAATTTAATGGACATCTTAGCTGTTTTTGATGATTGAGAAAAGTTCTTCTGGATATTTTAGTTACTGAATTATTTTATTCAATTTAGTTTTTCCTTTTTTATTTCTTTTGCTGAAATTTATTTTATTTTTTATATTTTAATTTATTATTTATATTATATTTTTAATAGAATATTATTATTATTGGATCCACTGATTAAGTAATAAAAAATTTTATAATAATTTACATTAAACCCATGAGTTAATCCAAATTCATCCAATCCATTTGGATATTAATCCATTTATGATCAACTTATTAGTGGTCCATCAATCAATGACCTAACTAAACCGTCTATTTGCCACCTCTACTTATTATATTACAAATAAAATTTTCAAAATCATTAAAAAGTTATTCGGATACAATGATACAACAGAGTTCTTTTTATCTATTTACATAAAAGTTATCCAGATATTCTATAACATGTTTGCTTAATTTGCTGGTACTTTGTAAGAAAATATAAAATTCTATTTTTTTATCTGTTAGTATTATAAAAGTACTCTTTTTATCAATTTAAATTATCTGTAATTGGAAATGCATCAATTAAGTCAAACTGATACAGTATAGTTCTTACTGGCATAATAAGAAAACTAAAAAATTTAGGTTCATAAAATTTCTATAATCAAATGTCCAAATACTATTAATGTTACTCACTATTCATCATATCTTATTTATTGGCTGCATTTGCTCATAATTTTTATTTCTTTTTTCTTTACTAGCTTTCCTTTTATGATATGTTTTGAATTAAACATTTATTTTAAAAGCTTTCATCAATTCAAATAAATAATATAAAATTTAACTAGATTGGCGTTTGTCTAAAATTTTATATGTTTTCTTTAAAATGCAAAAAAAAAAAGAAAAGAAATATTGCAACTATTTAATAGATATAAAAGCAAAAAAAAATTACAAAACTAAATTACTAACATTTAATTAAGGATAAATATTTATTGTATTCTTTAGTTTCTTCCCAAATTTATCTGATTTTCTTTTAAAAATTTTAAAAAGAATAGAGTTTTGTATTTTTAGTCAATGAAAGTGGGAAGATAAAATATTTAATTAATAAAAAATTTAAGAAATAAGTTAAAAAGAGAGAGATAAAATAAAATTTTAAATATATATAATTAAAAAGTTTTCAAAAATTAAGGGGGCAATTTTCCCCCTTCCTCTTCAATTGGCATCACAACTAACTGGGATTTATTCTTTTCTAATGCAAGTGAGTTGGCATTTGGGGGTCAACGAACTTCATTTATTCTTCATTTCGACTCGGGTTAAATATGTATTAATTATGAATTTTTCAAAAAGAAAGGAACAAAAGGGGTTCATTAAAAAAATTGCAGCAGCAGCTGCTAACAAAAAGTTCAATGGATGAACATTTCACACAGAGAGGTCAGATAAAGAACTTATGGCTTTAGCTATTATGAGCCACTATATTTGCTGATTTTCTGAAAAAAAAAAAAACTCAAACTTAACTTTGTTTAAAATTCTTTTTTTAGATAGCTACTTAAATTTTTATTTTTGAAGAATTTAACATTATGATGATGTATCAAAGGTCAATAAATTTTAAGAAAATTTTCCAAAAAAGACTTGAAGAAATAATTGGCAACAAAAAAATAAAAAATAAATTAAGATTTCTACAGAACAATTTGATTATGGATTTCATAACTAGCACTAACTTTCTTCCAAAATTTTAGACAGAGCTTGGAAATATATTGCACATAATCAATAGCCATATAAATTAGAAAATATCACTTTAGCTTAATATTTTTAACCAGTTAAAATTACCAATGTAGTCATATATTATATAAATGCTGGTCGCAATATGTAATATTCAACGTCTATTGCAATATGTAATAAACATTGCTTGATTATACACTTTATGTAGTTACATTTATCTTAAAGAATAATATACAATAACTGACTCTAGGAGATAACATTCTTTGTGAACAGTGTATTTTGTTTACAATTTCGAATCAATGTGAATCTCCTTTTGAAAGATGGATTTAGCAGAGTTATTTTGCAACTAAAGATAGAAATAAGAATGTTTGATGGTATGGTGAGTATTAGGGGAAGCTATTTACTGATATCTAGAAAAATGAGAAGTTGAAGCTTGGAATTGCAGCAAATTGGGTTATTTGTTCTTCAAGGGTTGAACACTCGATCGAGTGAAGCACCACTCCACCGAGTGGGTGGTCACTCCACCGTATGGGTGGTCACTCCACCAAGTGGGTAGTTACTCTGCCGAGCACCCTCTTCACTCCACCAAGTGATACACCACTATCCACCTTATGTCACAACCTAAGATCAAATGAGCACTCACCCATAGTTTTGCATACAATTTGACTACTTCAGGTCTTCTTTGTAGTTATTCAAACAAGTAATGAATGAAAAATAATTAAGTTAGTTTAATATAACTTTTAGAGTTTTATAAATGTAACTTGTATGAATGTTTATATTACAAGGCTTTGGCATATAACGGCATTGGAAACCATCATGTTTAATCTTGAGAAAGCTCAATTACTAGGTATTTTATAAAAGCATAAAAGTAGGTATTTGTATGATCTCAATAAACTTATGTTTACAAAGATACATTACTTATGATCAAGATCGAAACACATTACAATATTAAAGTAATTACTTTGCTTAATTGCTCCATACTCTTATTATAACATAAGAACCATACAATTGCTATGACATGAGTTTATAAATAATAAAATATTGGTATGATTATAGTATTGCTTAAATCCTACATTCTTATATGTAATGGTACAAAGGCTATAATAGTTCTAAAATGAGAAAGAAAGATAATTGAAATTGTAAACAAACATTGTTAAGCCTGTAGTCTTAGTTCAGTTATGGATTAGATAGGCATGCCTAAAGGGATATTATTGCAACTGCTATTATTGATCCCATTTGGGTCTATTTTTCATTCCTTAATGGAACTATTGCTCGGCCCCGTTTGGGTCTATTGTTCGATATCTTTGGATATCCATTATTGATACCTTCGAGTATCTTATGTTGATACCAATTAGTATATATTACTTCCATTATCCATCCTTTGAACTAGTACTTAGATAGGCTATTAAAGGTTAAGAAAAAGGTTCCTAACAATGAAATGTATTGATTGTTTGACATGTTGAATGTATTCACCATGAACAGGCTTATTATATTAATTTATCTTAAATTTCTCTTAGCTATGAAATTGTTTCAACAATTTGCAATCATTATAAGAATGCGTTATTAATGTGATGCTTATGTGAAAAATTCTATCAACAATTGTTGTAAGTAGTCGTCCATATTACTTTTGTTTCCCCACTAAGCTTTATAGCTTAGCACTGATTGTTTTTTATCCTTGTAGGTTTGCAGTTAGAGGTTGGTCAGAGGCTTAGTTCTTCATTAGGAGGCCAACATGAGTCGGTCAAGATTTTGATGTAGGATATTTTTGGACAATGCTTTTATCTAGTCCTATATTTTCTTTTTTATAGATTATGGTTCGATGTAACTATATTGGAGGACTTTAAACTGAATTAAGTTCCATTTTTTATGTGTTTATCTATGTGTTTTTGGATGATTGGGTTATGATTTCCATAAGTATGGTTTCCCTGCATGAGAAACCTTGGATCACCATGCATGTTATGTATGCTCCCTATAGTTGTTTGATAAGCCTTGTGTGCATCCATTAGGGTGTTATAATTTGTGGTATCAAAGCCTTGGTTTAGTCTTTTCTGGGCAATAGGAATCTAGTAATCTTTGGTGTGGTATAGTGTCATGTTGGCCTAATGCAGTAGTTTTTCTTTTCATATACATTGAAGATGGAGGACTCTAGAGATGCTATCGAAGAATCGATTGAGAGTAATTTACCGATTAGAACATATCCCTCCAATATTAGATCTTTATCATCTAATCAATTAGATTCCTACTGCCATCCTTAGAGAGGCACTATTAAAGATCTCTCAGGATATGGCCTAGATTCTACCAAGGGTTACAACACCTAAGGCTCTAATCTCTAAAGTTAGGAAGTATGGTGCAAAGGAATTTTTAGGTACCACGTTGGAAGAATCCGAAAAAGCTAAATTTTTGCTAGAAAGGTTGGAGATAATTTTTTATAATATCCATTATCCTGATAATTACAAAGTGTCATATGCTGTGTTTTTACTTCAAGGGTCAGCATATGATTGGTGGAAGCTAGTACTTAAACAGTCTCAATTGCTGGATACTCTTACTTATGGGTTCTTTGAAACTAAATTTAAGAAAAAATATGTTACTGAGACCTACAAAGAGGAGAAGTTAAGATAATTTTTGACTTTGAAATAGAAGGTTGTGTTTGTGGTTGAGTTTGAAAAGGAATTTAGTCGGTTCTGTTGATACCTTCAAGTGTAGGCAACTTGAAGATGGACTAAATGATCGAGTTAGAGAAAAACTGATAGGACCTATCTCTCTCGAAAGAATGGACTTCCATCAACTAGTTATAACAGCTATGAAGGTTGAGTAGCATGAGTCATTTCAAATAGAAAGAGAGCAAAAAAGAAATAGGGCTAGAGGTGGATGGTCCACCAAGAAGAGGCATAAAAGAGCACAAAATGATTAGCAAGTTAAGTGTATGCACAACCCTGCTAGCAAAAGAAAGAGGTAAGAATCATTTACCGTGTCTAAATCAAATAAAGATACATCATTAAAGTAGAAAGGGAGTCAGTTGCATGAGTGTCCTCATTATTTAAAGCAACATTAGGGCACATGTCAAAAATTAACAGGTGCATAGTTTAATTGTAGTGCTATTGACCACTATGTAGCAAATTACCCCTTGAAGCGTAAGATAGCATAGGAGCTTTAAATGTACTTTTTGCTGGTAGTGAAGATAGCATAGGAGCTTTAAATGTACTTTTTGCTGGTAGTGCCAGTAGCAGAGGCAGAGGGCAAGGTGGATTTAATCAGTATGGGTCTCAGTCTCACAATACATTTGAATCGGTTGATCAGCCTGCAGCACCATTTATCTCAAGTAGGGTGTATGCCATGAAATCACGAGAGGATTAAGATGCTTCTGAAGTCATAGCCGATATTATCTCACTCTTTGACTCTGATATCCATACACTTATTGATTCAAGTTCCACCCATTCATATGTTTGCATTGGGGTTATAGGTAGGAGTGTGTCTAATGTGTATCAATTGTATTATGATATTTGTGTGACCAGTCTTTTAGGGCACAGTGTATGTGTGAACAAAGTATTCAAAGATTATCCCATCTTGATTCAAGGAAGGGAATTTCTAGCCGATCTTATTGAGTTTCCATTTCAAGAATTTGATTGGCTATCCAAACATCATGCATTGGTTAATTGCGGTGGTTCTTAACTCAAAGAAGGATACAGTTAAGCTTCAAGATATACCTATAGTGAATGAATTTTCTGATGTGTTTCCTGAAGATTTTCCTAGCCTTTAGCCAAAAAGGGATGTAGAATTGTCTATTGAGGTTTTGCCTAGCACCGTACCTATTCCAAAGGCACCTTATAGGATAGCTCCAATGAAATTAAAAGAGTTAAAGGTGCAATTACAAAAAATTGCTTGATAAAGGCTTTATTAGGCCTAGTGTATTACCATGGGATGCATTGATTTTATCTATCAAGAAAAAGGATGGTTCTATGAGGATGTACATTGATTACCGACAGTTAAATAAAGTGTCGGTGAAAAATAAGTATCTGTTGCCTAGAATAGAGGATTTATTTGATCAATTGAAAAGGACAGGTGTATTTTCAAGGATTGATTTAAGATCGGGATATTATCAACTTCGAGTTAGGGATATGGATATCCCAAAGATAGTGTTCAAAACTCGATATAGGTATTGTTAGTTTTTAATAATGCCATTTGGGTTAACGAATGCACCAGCTGCTTTTATGGATTTGAAAAATAGGAAATTTAGATCTTATCTGGACCAGTTCATGGTGGTATTCATTGATGACATATTGGTTTATTCCAGGAATGAAGTAGAGCACACTG
Source organism: Excoecaria agallocha (assembly GCA_037975025.1). NCBI lineage: Eukaryota > Viridiplantae > Streptophyta > Magnoliopsida > Malpighiales > Euphorbiaceae > Excoecaria > Excoecaria agallocha. The sequence goes on along the minus strand of CM075823.1, from coordinate 4,097,648 downwards.
AACATCTAAGAATTATGTTGCAGACTCTGAAAGAGAACCAACTGTTTGCTAAATTGAGCAAGTGTGACTTTTGGCAAAAGGAAATTTATTTCTTTGGCCATATATTATCTTTTGAATGCATTAGAGTTGATCCAACTAAAATTGAGGCTATTGTTAGTTAGAGACCACATTAAAATATATCAAAAGTGAGAAGCTTATTAGGTTTGGCAGGCTACTATCGCCGCTTTGTAAAAGGGTTTTCGATTATTGCTTCTCCATTTACTAAATTGTTAAGGAAGAATAGTAAATTTGAGTGGACTAACCGATGTGAGGCAAGCTTTGATTAGATAAAGTGGATGTTAATAAAAGCTCGGATCTTGACCCAGCCAATTTCAAGAAAATAACATACCATGTATAGTGATGCCTTTAAAGTTGGGTTAGGTTGTGTGTTAATGCAAGAGGGTAAAGAAGTGGCTTATACATCCCGACAACTCAAACCATATGAACAAAATTTCCCAACACATGATTTAGAGTTGGCCACTGCAGTTTTTGCCTTAAAGATTTCGCGATTTTATTTATATGGCAAAAGATGCAAAATCTACACAGATCACAAGAGTCTCGAGTACTTACTTACTTACTTACTTACTTAAAAGGAACTCAATTTGAGCCAGTAGAGATGGCTCAAACTATTTAAGGTGTATTGTAGACTACCATCTGGGTAAGTCTAATATGGTAGCCGATGCTTTAAGTAGAAAGGCAATGGCTACTATGGTGTTACAACAGGGTGGATGGAATTTTGTTGCAGATGGTTCTTTGATAGCCCAATTGAGGGCTAACCCTTTGTGTAAGATAGGATGTGATAGATGTACAGAAAAATGATGAGAAGTTAAAATGGGTTATGCAATCTCTACATGAAGGAGATCAATCTGGGTACATAGTAAAAGGTAACAAAAGTTTGTATTTCAAGGTAGGTTATGTGTTCCAGATGATAAAGAATAAGAAAGAACCTTACTGCATGAAGCTCACAACATAGTATTTGCTATGCGTGCTAGGTATAACAAGATGCATCAAGATCTTAAGCATTGCTATTGGTGGCTAGGTATGAAGAAGGATGAAGTCGATTTTGTTTCTAAGTACTTAACTTGTCAGCAAGTGAAAGCAGAGCATCAACTTCCCTCTGGATTGTTGAATCCCATTCCAATCCCTCAGTGGAAATGGAAAGATATTACCATGGATTTTTTTATAGGGTTTCTTTCTACGCAACGAAAGCATAATACAGTTTGGGTAATTATTTATAAGTTAACTAAATCAACTTATTTCTTACCTATTAGAGTAGACTATTCCATGGACCAATTGGCAAAATTATATATGAACGAGATTGTTCGACTTCATGGAATACCAGTATCTATAATCTCAGATCAAGATCCTAGATTCACATCCAGATTTTGGCAAAGTTTGCAGAAGTCTTTGGGAATACGGTTAAAGTTTAGTATAGCTTTTCATCCTCAAACATATGGGTAGTCAGAATGGGTTATAAAAGTTTTGAAAGATATGCTAAAGGGTTGTGTTCTGAATTTTTCTGGAAGTTGAGATAAGTATCTAGCTTTGATGGAATTTATGTATAATAACAGTTGCCAGAATAGTCTTGGTATAGCACCATATGAAGCTTTTATATGGTTGAAAATGTAAGACCACAATATGCTAGACTGAGTTAGCTGAATGCAAAATGATTGGTCCTGATATAGTTAAAGACACCAAAGAAAAAGTTAAGGTGATTAAACAAAGATTGAAAGAGGCGAGTAATAGGGAAAGGTCATATGCGAACTTAAAATGGAAAGATATCGAATATCAAGTTAGGGATAAGGTGTTTTTGAAAGTATCGCTTTGGAGGAAAGTTTTGCGGTTTAGGAAGAAACGTAAATTGAGCTTGAGATTTATCGATCCCTATAAAATCTTGGAATGAGTTGGATCTATGGCATATAGATTGGCTCTTCCTATAGAATTATCAAAGCGGCATGATATATTTCATATTTCTATGCTTTGAAGGTACCGCTCAGATGAATCACATGTGTTACCAGTGCAAAACATCCAAATTCAGATAGATTTTACCTATGATGAAGAACCTAAAGAGATTTTGGCTAGGAAACAAGGCAATTAAGAAATAAATAGGTTCCTCTTATCATGGTACTTTGGCAACATTATAACATTCAAGAAGTAACTTGAAAACCAGAGGCAGTGATGGTGGCACAATATCTTCAGTTGTTTAAATCAGGTATGAATTTCGAGGATAAAATTCTCTTAAGGGGGAGAGAATTGTGAGGATCAAAAATTGATCCTAGTAGGAATTATGTCTAATTAATTGATATTGAGGGCTAAATTAACGTTTATGTAAAGTTATGGTCATTTTGGGTTAAAGTTTTATGAAGGGCAATGTGGTAATTTCATTAGATGTGTGTGTAAGAGGGGTTAATTAAAACAATAATATGGATATTAGGGGTAGCATTGTGATTTGAAAGTTAAATGGGTCAATTTTATGAGAGAACAATTATGTGAGGAGTTAAGTGGTAAATTTGAATCTTCTAGTGACTTCCTCACGTGATTGGTGGGAGAGCTTGTATATATATTACTTTTTCTCTCTTTTCTCTTTGTCAAAGACTCAACTTATTTCTCTTATTTATGAACTTTAGCATTTGGGTTCTTGGTAAGGGAATTTCTTCTTCTTTTCTCTATTGGTTAATGAAAGGTTTCATGGAAACAATGTGAGAATTTAGTTTTGACTATTGATTGTAATGGTAGAGACCATCAAAGATAAGGGCAAAGGAATTTTGAAGGAGTGAAGGAATCTTAGAGAAAGGTATGGGAATGCTTGCTTGATTACACACTTCATATAGTTCCATCTATCTTAAAGAAGAATATGCGGTAACTGACTCTAGGAGATAACATTCTTTGTGGACCCTGTATTTTTTTTTATGATTTCTAATTAGTGCAAATCTCCTTTTGAAGGATGGATTTAGCTGAGTTATTTTGCAACTAAAGATAAAAATAAGAATGTTTGATGGTATGGTGAGTATTAGGGGAAGTTATTTACTGATATTTGGAAAAATGAGAAGTTGAAGCTTGGAACTGCAGCAAATCAAGTTATTTGTTCTTCAGGGGTTGAACACTCGGCCGAGTGAAGCACCACTCCACCGAGTGAGTGGTCACTCCACCATGTGGGTGGTCATTCCACCGAGTGGGTGGTTACTCCATCGAGTGATACCCCACTATCCACCTTATGTCACCACCTAAGATCAAATGAGCACTCACCAATGGTTTTAGATACAATTTGACTACTTTAGATCTTCTTTGTAGTTATTCAAACAAGTAATGAATGAAAAATAATTAAGTTAGTTTAATATGACTTTTAGAGTTTTATAAGGGTAATTTGTATGAATGTTTGTACTACAAGGCTTTGGCATATAAATGGAAACCATCATGTTTTTTCTTAAGAAAGCTAAATTACTGGGTATATCATAAAATAATGAAATTAGATATTTGTATGTTCTCAATAAACTCATGTTTACAAATGCACATTACTTATGATCAAGATCGAAGCACATTACAATATTGAAGTAACTACTTTGTTTAATTGCTTCATACTCTTATTGTAATATAAGAACCATGCAATTGTTATAACATGAATTTATAAATACTAAAATATTGGTATGATTATATTATTGCTTAAGATCTTTCATTCTTGTATGTAATGGTACAAAGGCTATAATATTTATGAAAAGAGAAAGCAAGATAATTGAAATTGTAAACAAACATTATTAAGTCGGCAATCTGAGTTCAGTTGTGGATTAGATAGGTATACCTAGAGAGATATTATTGTGGCTACTATTGTCAACCTTATTTGGGTCTATGTTTGTTCCTTAATAGAACTATTGCTTAACCCTATTTGGGTTTATTGTTCGATATCTTCAAATATCTAATGTTGATACCTTTAGATATCTAATGTTGATACCCATTGGTATCTATTGCTCTCGTTATCCACCCTTTGTGCTAGTATTTAGGCAGGTTATTAAAGGTTAAGAAAAAGGTTCCTAATAATGAAATATATTGATTATTTCACATGTTGAATGTATTCACCATGAACGGGCTTATTATATTGATTTATCTTAAATTTCTTTTGGCTATGAAATTATTTCAACAATTTGCAATCATTATAAGAACGCTTTATTAATGTGATGCTTGTGTGAAAAATTCTATCGATGACTGCTGTGAGTAGTCATACATATTACTTTTGTTTCTCTACTTAGCTTTATAGCTTAGCATGGATTATTTTCTATTTGTGTTGGTTTGCAGTTGGAGGTTGCTCAAGAACTTAGTTCTTCATTGGGAGGCCAATATGAGTCGATCAAGATTTTGATGTAGGATATTTTTGGACAATGCTTTTATCTAGTCCTATATTTTATTTTTTTTATAGATTATTGTCCAATGTAACTATATTGGAGGACTGTAAATTGAATTAAGTTCCCTTTTGCATGTGTTTGTCTATGTGTTTATGGGTGATTGGGTTGTGATTGCCATGAGTACGATTTCCTTGCATGAGAAGCCTTGGATCGCCATGCATGTTATATATGTTCCCTATAGTTGATTCATAAGCCTTGTGTGCATCCATTAAGGTGTTACACAACCAGCCCAGTCTAAATTAGAAAAAGCCTTAAGTTCCAAACACTACAAGAAAAATCAATTTTTCTAACAGAATTGAGTGAATTTTCGTAAGGAAATCAAATTGTCGATGAAATTTTGTGACAAAAAATGACATAGAAGAACCGATTGTAAGCACCTTTATCTATAGAAAATTTTTCCATCGATAAATTTATCGATGAAAAATTTTATCTGTCGCTAATTCCGTCGAGGGATGCAAACTGAAAAACTATCGTCATTTGCAATATTTACGATGGAATTAGTTTCCATCGTTAAAATTATCGATAAAATTATATTTTCCATCGACAATTTTATGGATGGAAATAAGTATTCCGTAGGTAAATTTTTGACAGAATGAAATATTACGTAGGTAAATTTAGCAATGGTAAGTATATTTCCATTGGTAAATTTGCCTTCCGTTTAAAAAATTCATGACAGAATTATCCCTCACCATTTCATCACTAAAAATATTATATATTTTTAATAATTATCCGATATTTCAAGACATACATGTTTCACATCAAATAAATAAGGTCGTTACAAATAGCATATGCAGTTGAGCCACAATGAATCCACTATAAAAAATTGAATTTGGTTTTTGCTTAAATGTTCAAATCCAAATGCTAAGTGGGCAATGCTTCTAAAGGTACAAATATTAGAGAACAACGATCAAAGTACACATTTAAAACAACACAAAATAAATTAACCTTGGTATCATAGCTTCATTTGCAAGGAATTATTTCCACATCCAAAAGTTATAATGCTTTGTTCTAATATCTATTTTTCAATTAAATTAAGTTGCTTTAAATAGAATTATAATTTTTCGCTATTGGCTACTCATGCTTTTAGTACTTAGAGTCTCCTATATGGTTGGAATCTAGACTTGATCATATTAAATTTCAAAGCTTTTTCTCCCTAGACTGGTTCTAGATAGTACTAAAACCATTTAAAAAGCTCACACCTTGAAGACTAGAGCCAACATCTGCTACTAAGGACTTTGCAATCCCTGCTGCTTGAGGAAATAACTTAGTGGCTCTTTCAATTATCTCTAAAGTAGCATTATTTTGACTTTCAAATATGTACACCTTCGAGCAAGCAAGAGTCTACTTCAACATATTTCTCCTCCTCGCACCGTTTCCAAAGCTGCATTAGGAGATAAACAGAGATGATAAAAATGACATCAAGAAATTCCATGGTTATTATTAGAGGGGATCTCGAGGCTTGAATTCACTCAATTAACCATATTGCCAAATGTGAAATTTTAAGCAGCATTGTAAGAAATGTAGACATTAAACACAGCTAACAATTTTAAAGTAGAAGTGCATAAGAGAAAAAAAAAAAAGCAATAAAAACTTGCCAAGAAAATTAAAACTTAATTAAAACTTCATTTAATAAATCTCTATTAGTTGATATTTAAAATTAGCCACTCCAACAATTCTGGCAATTAGCCACTCCAAGGCCAAGCACATTATTTCAATTATAAATAGCTAACAACTACAATTTTCATTCTAAAAAAAATGATCAACAAGTTTGTACATAAACTTTACATGATATTAAAATTATAAAAGAATTAACTATTGCGTGATTGAAAACTATGATGCCTTTAAAATAGAAATGCCTATATTAATAATTGAGTAAGCATGTGACTCAAAAGGAGAGAGAAAGTCCAGAAAAAAAAAAAAAAGTAAGATCAAACAATAAATCTATAAGAAAACTAATTGCCATATGACTATTAAATTATCATTGAAAATATGAGACTGAAAAAAATATAAGGTTCCGAACTTGCTGTCTCTAAAAACATACATTAACTTTGACTAATTAAATTTAGATAAACTTTTCCCAATATATGAATTCTATCTAACATGCAATTGTCTAACTATAAATATAGATTTCATTATTATCTAGAAATCTATAGGCAAATATGCAGCGGAATGCAATGAACAAAGTGGTATGTATATCAAACAAAGTTCTATTGATTTATAATGTATCAACTTGATATAACACGAACAATGAGGATGTTTATATCCATGTGTCCATACAAGTGATGTAATGCGTATATAATTAAACTTGTAACTTATATATTGATTTACTTTAAATTTAAACTAACTATAATAGACATTTATATCCCATTAGTTGAGAAATTATGTAAAGATAGTAAATAATAGCTATTTAATACAATTCCCCAATAAAATAACAGGAATGCGTTCTTATTATATAATTTGGCCAAAACTTTATAACTATAGGTTAAGACAATACTATAGCAGTGTTTATGGAAACTATACTTTCTAGACTCTAAAGATATATTATAACCAACTTAACCTATCATTACTATTTTCTTACTGTTAATTCACCATAAATTCTTATATTTTTAAGCCATCATGTACCAATCTTTATTTAATTAAGAAAACCATAGCGGATATAATGCATTAGCTAAAATTACTAGTTTATATATAGAAGTAGTACATGAACAACAAACATCCATGGAAACATTCCATTCCATACCATTACATGTAGGAGAATTAACCAATTAACATTACATCCAAGTTATTTTAACTTCTATATTCAAGGCTTTATCCATTAAATCAAAATGAAAGTATCTATACTTATATGGTGATATACTGTATGAGTACACATATTACTTATTTTCTCTCAATTAACAAGTACACTCAAATTATCTAATATTTATTATTTACTATTTAATAATTGCTATTCTTCCTTTCTCTTTATAAGACAATTACACTATATTGCATTAATTTATTTGTATGATTTTTCAAAATAATTAGAAAGTGTAGTATGTAAATAAAGATAATCTACCGTAATAGAGCAACATTCTTAAAGCTTGATCACTTACATTTTACATGTAAATACATACTTTAGAAAGAATAGATTACCTTTTCCATATCTTTGCATGGTACCAAATATTTGTATTTTTAACTAATTAGGCAATGTTGTTTAAGTCATTTATTTAAAACAATAATACTAAAATGAACTTTTGCTATACCATTTAGTTTATTTGCTTAAATTTACAAATATCCAACTATATATAACTCTAAGAAATCTTGATTGGTGTTCACCAATTTCTAGGGGCTGTTACCTAGTCGATTTCCAATACTCGCACTGATTGTATCAACTGTAGCACTCAAAATATCACTTTCAAAAACTAAGGTGAAATAAATTTCCAATACTAAACTATCTCTTAAAGGAAAAACCAAGTAGATATAGTTTCACTGCAGGTTTGAGCTTAGATTGAAAAACACTTGAACAAGCATATCAAAGCATGAAATTTAAGAAAAGCGTACCGATAAATTTGTCTGAAGACTTCATTGTGCTTGCTAGAGGCTTATCGGAGCTTCCCTAGAGTACACCATTGTTGCCATTGTAGAGGTTAGACCTTCAAGATCCTGTTGTCGGTGATCACGTGCTTAGGCACCATGCTATTTGGCTTGAAATTAAGAAAAAAAGCCACAACATCTCCCTCTTCGATCTATCTATCATCGGTGATTGGGGAAGAGCCGAGGGCATCGAAAGAATCACCCCACCACAGGAAGTTCTCCGATGGTGTTGGTTTTTCCGTCTACCACAGTAGATTGCCAGAGTGAGGGAAGGAGTATTCGGTATGGGGAGAAATACGAAGAGGAAGAAGGTAGCCCGATGGCAGACCCATGACAAAAAATGGAAGGATGGCCAGTGATGAAGCAAGCGACGATGAGGAAACCTCCAATGGCCTACATCGATGATCAGTTGATGGTGGCTTTCCCTGCCACCGTGGAGCGCCTCCCTTCGTTCTCTCCCTTCCTCTCTATTCCTCGAAATTTTTTCCTTTCTTCATTTCTTTTCTTATCTTTTTTCATCTTGTACTTTATGGCCTGCAAATCTCTAGACATATTTTCCACTAATAATTAATATTCTCTTTTTTTTTTTTAATTATTAGAAAATAATTTATCAAATTCTCATATTAAGTATTATGTAAAATTGTAAATATTGGATAAGAACTAAATTCACTCCTAAAATATTAAAATTTTGCACATATATTACTTGCATCTTTAAATATATATTTATTAAACTTAAAATAAATCTATTTTTATGGACTTTTAAACACTTGACTAATTCATGTTGGTATAAAAATTTATTAATTAATTGAATATAATTTAAGATATCCTGCACCATTTGCCAGTGAAATTGAAGTAATTGATTGTTATTGACTTATAAAAAGAAACATCACCATTAAGCTTTAGGTTTAGAACATTTTTTGGTAAAAAATAAATAAAAATAAAAAAATCAATTTTGACATATTCCTGATGTCTTCTTTTTGGGACAGAAATAAAACAATGTCTATAAGAAATAATTTTAGCCTAAATCAATAATCTGTTCACAACTGATTAAAAAAATAAAAATATATTCTTAAATATCGAATCTTGAACGGAAGTAGTAGTAATATTATGAGTTGATTCATCAGCGAAAGAACTTGAATCGGACCATAAAGTTGATGAGGTATGTGAATTCTTTTGGGGTACATCAGAAGTGGTAAGTGCAAGACTGGATCGATGGTTGTTACAAGGGGTGGATCTTGTTAGTCAATGGTGATGAAGGGTAGAGGAACATCATATGAATTTATATCCTGCAGTGAAGATGTACTAGTAGGTAGTGAAAAAGTTTGAATGATTGAGATGTGAATTTTTAAAAGGAAAATTTATTTCATCAAAAACCACTTGGCGTGAAATGATGATTTTTCTTATTGAAGGATGAAAAAAATTTGTAGATCACTATAACCAATAAAAACACATGAAAGAGTTTTAGGATCAAATTTGCTTTTACGTCTATCCGAAGGGTAAGGAAAACATTTTGAACCAAAAGTTCTCAAAAAAGAATACAGGGGCTGCACACCATGCATTTTAAAATAATGTGTCTATAAATTTAAAGTACAAGATGGTAACCGATTTAAGAGAAAAACAAATATTTTAACAGCTTCAACCCATAAATATAAAGGAGCACCATTATGAAATAACATAGCCATACCTAATTCATAAATTAACAAACATAATGCATTCTTAATTATGTATCTAAACCTATTGTATGAGTCATCTACTCTTCGTGCAATCAATAGACCGGGTGTTAAACAACATCATTGCCTAGTGATGGATACAACTACACAAAATTTTATTTAAAACAATTTATTTTTATTTTTTTGTTTATTATTTTTACTTATCTAATTGTATCAATATATGTGTTTCAAGTTACTGTTTAAGCATTATTAACTTTATGTTCTTACTTTTTTTGGCCATTTTTCTGTCCGATCGTTGATACTTTTAATTACAACTCTACTCCATTCCATTGCAATCTATATGCATTGTATTAGGTATTTCATGTTATTTATGCTATTAGTTATTACAATATCTCATAGTATCCTTTAATACATAATTCGACCATGATGAGATTTCATATATACAATGTAATTCTTCCTTTAATTACTTGCCATATGTATTTCTAATGCCATATAATATATTTATATGTTATTACATATCCAATTTAACTTATAATTCCTAAGTCATCTTTAGGTACATCTTTATGTATAATTATACATTATCACGTACTCTTATTATTTTTAATTCAAACCAATTCTATTTCATTCTCCATGCATTATATTATTTTTTTTCATATTAAATATACCATAATTTATTTAATTAATTTACATTATCCCTTACTAACCAATTCGGCCTATATTGCTTCTCTCCTCTCTAATTTGTTTCCTTCATCAATTTATATTTAAATCACTTTAATTCATCATTCTAACACATTATCTTGAATTATTTCTCAGTCCTAATTAAATCCACCAAAGTATATAATGTAAATTTTAAGCATGTTTCAACCAATTAAATGAAATAGAGGGTAGTTTGTATCCACTTACCTTAAACCTTATTCTTCACTTTCTTAACTTTAATTTCCATGTCTTAAATCCTTGAAGCAATTTCTTCTTTAATTTTCCCTAAAGTGGACGAATATGCCAAGGCATAAATCCATCAATTGCTTTCTTTTTTTTTTTTATACAAAATAATCCCATAAACATACTCTAATTTACCTATTAGAACTATTAAACTAAATTAAAACCTTTAATTTCTCTTACCATAAGTTTGATACATAAACTTCAATCATTGATTTCTCTTACTTCTACTACTCAAATTGAAGCGTGGAGACTACTATGATGTTGTAGAAAGGTTAAAATTAATCTAGGAGGTTTGATTTTTGAGAGAGATTAGAAGAGAATTGAAGAAAATTATTGAGAGAGGGAGAATAACATATGGTCTTGAAGAAGAATGAAGAGGGAGGCAGAAATCTGGAGTTCTCTTCAAAAAAATCCTGATATTTTGGCATTATATAGCATGAAATTCAGGCTAAAATGGTCCAACCAAAGTGGTTAGACCTAAGTTAAGCGTAAAATTAATTTTAAGCCTATTTAATGCACTCTAAATTATTTATCTCTCTTCTCAAGCTCAAAATCAATTTCGTAATTTTGAAAATAATAAATTAATCCTTCATAAAAATTTTTAGCCCAATTAGAGTTCGTTTATGGTCTGATTTACTTAAATCAGTTTGATTAGCTAATTTTTGGTATTACCGTAAAATTTATTTTTTTGCACCAAAATATTCTACATCTCATTTTATGTATATTTAGAAATTTTGAAAATTTTTAGAGTTAATTTGCTATTTTTAAAGTCTCGATTAAACTCTTGATCAACATTTTTTTACGATACCGAGTAAAAACTTTTCTGTTTGATTTGAATGCCCATTTAAGTTCAATTTTATGTCAAATAGTATCATCAGACTCCGTTAAATATCTTTTTTCATAATTTGGTGTTAACTCAAACTGCTTGTATCGGTTACCCATTCTCGAATTTTCCTAATATGAGCATGTTTAATTAGGGATGAGTATGGTTAACCGAAATTTTGGTTAATCGAAAAATCGATCCAAAATCGAATCTATTTTTAGGTTAACCGAACTAAAATTTTAGATTTATGATTTTTACTTTAAAAATTGGTAGTTAACCAATCCGAAATCGAAATCGAATATATATATTTTATGAATTATATTTTAAAATTTACACTTATATTTTTCAGTTTTTGTGTAATTTATAAATATAATGATATATAATTTTGTAAAATATATATTTTTAGTAAATAAATATTAAAATTATGTGCATAATTAGCATTTTTTTGTTAGTTTTATATTGAATATTTTTAATTTTTATAATTAATTATGAAAATTTTATTTTTATTTTGATTATTTTAATAGATATTGTATTTAATTAGTATTTTTTTCATTTTTAAAGCATTTTTAACTATTAAAAATAATATTAAAAATTGTATAATTTATTAAATTTATATATTAAAATTTTTTAGTGGTTAACCGATAAATCAATCAGAAAAATCGAGTTAAAAACCGAAATTGATATAGCGGTTAACCGATAGTAATAGACTGGTTTAAGAAATTGTTAATGGACCGGTTGCTCATCTCTATTTTTAACCCTTATACACTTATTAATTTTTTAATCATATTCAGCTTTGATTATTCCAAAAACTGCCACAGGATTATTGTTTATGCTCTAAAATACATGCCATGCATGTCAGATATAAATTTTGGAGCGTTACAGTGGAGCTAAGATTGACTGGATTTGATTTCACACAAACACAAAAAGAACAAGTTTTAGTATTATTCATTTTTGCCAAACTATAATATTTTGTACTCTGACAATGGAGTTCAAGCATTATTAGGCTCAAAGAAATTAAGAAATAGAAGGGATAGTACTTGCCATAAATCATAGGCTGCATTAAGAATGAATTAGTTTTGTTCAAACTAAATATATTGTATTAAATTTTGTCAAAATTTAATACACATTATTAAGTTTAATAAAATCTAATACACTATATTTAATTTTTGCTTAAAATTAAAAAAAAATATGAATATATAGGCAATTTAATTACATTGTATTCAATTTTGACAAATCTAATACACTATATTCAGTTAGTGTATTAGGTTTTAATTAGTATGAATTTCGATCATGTCAGTTACTAGTTAGTTGTACGGATATATATGTATATATAATATATTTTTTAAATTACACTAAGCAAAATTAAATTTTGATTAAGAATTAATTATTTAGGAATACAATTAGTTTTGAATCAATTAAAATTTAGTTTACTCGATTTGAATTATAAATTAACAATCCAAAATTGATATTGAATTTCAATTAGAATATTTATGCAAATTCAATTTCACATTAATTGGATCAATTCAAATTTAATTGCTTAACTTCAATTGAAAATAAACGGAATTGGCCAATTGAGTTTCAATTTGATTTGAATTGAAACTGAGTAAATTAAATTTCAATCCAACTTTAATTGGATTTCAATTGAAATTTCATTTATATGAATCTGAAATGAATGTGTTTGTACAACAGATTTTGTAGTTTAATAGTTACTTTAGATTTGGATTAAGAAAACAAAAAAGGCACAAATTTATGGCTTCAGGGAGCAAAATGGACAGTGTACATGCCAAAAGAAAAAGGTGAGTCTAAAAGAATATCAAGGACGATAAAATTAAAATTAAGAATCTTAGTGCAGTGCAAAAGGGTGCAACAAAAGGGGGGGCATTTTGTTAAGGTAAAATTTCAGAAATTGCAGTTATAAAATAAATAATTTAAAAATATCAAAATTGATATTTGAAAAAGGTAAATAGAGTGCATTAACAATTTTTTTTTTTTGTGGTATTTATGTAAAACTCCCAAGTTTTTACACTGGACAGGCCCACATGTTCAAGCCCAACTCATTGACAACCTAATTCATCTGTTACCTAAATTCTCAAAGTTTTGATAATATAATGACAAGACGTTATATTAAATTGGCTTTAATTCTTTGCTCTATAATTGTGGGTCATGCCTAAAAATCTTATTTTATTTTTGTCTATGAAGTTACAACTGCATTGTTATGAGAACGATATTAATTAAATCATTAAATTAAATTTGTTTAATAATTATGTCCAGCCGAATAAAAATGAAAAAAAAAACTATCCAATAATATCTAGAATTAAAATTATATATAGTTCAAGTGATAGACAACCGAGTGCCCATCAAATGGCACAATCAGGGAAATGTTGGCCAACTGGGTCCTATTGGGCAAATGTCACTAATCCTAAATGGCCCATGATGCTTTAATTTGTGGGTAGGAACCAACAAAATAGATGCTAAATTCTTCCTTAATTGCTCTCTAATTTCAATCATGGGCCTAAATATTGTATGCAAATATTAGTTGGATAGGCAAAAGTGTCCGTTTATTACAATTCCATTTTTCTTTTGGCAGGTTTATTCATAATTATGGAAACTAAAAAAAGTAGAAAAGTCTTACTTGAATTGAATTTAAATAAATTTTATAAATCAAATTAATAATTTATTAACAACCATGTATCTTAATCATTATTTTACTTTTCTTTTAACCAATTTTACATGAATGGTAATAGCTATTTGGTTTGTAAAATTTGACTAAAACTAATCTTAGAAAGACTTTTCCATAAAAACCGTTCTCATCCTCTTTACCCATTCTTGACCATCTAGCATTGACAAAGCTCATCTTTTAGAAGATAGAGACTTGGACAAATATGTTTTGCCCCTTCAAGTTCACATGAACATTCAACAACCATTTCTCTCACTCTCATATACACACATCACCGATTGAACAACTTATCTTTTCCTTATTAAATATAAAGATGCAGACTGGGAATCTAATTCACAATTTTATAATCCTGTAATACGTTCAATAACACTATACTATTAAGGTGATTAGTGGTTTTAACAAATAAAATGTCACGAGAATGCTAGGACATGTATATAGATTAAATGTTAGGAGGGGAGAAAAAGCATAAGATAAGAAGAAAGTGCATGATTACAGGGATATTAATAGGTGATATAATAAAATAATTTTGCATTTTAAAAGCATCCTCCATCTCTCTCTCTATATATACATATAAAAGAATCATCCATAAAAGGTAATAAAAATAAATTATATCACATTAATCATAGTTCGATTTTGCATACCAAAATTAAGTAGCAATGACATAAAATTTCACTAAGTTAATTTGTACGCTTTACTTAGAAAGGAATTAATGGAATTAAATGGATATAATTTGTGTGGGTTTAAGATAACGATTCCCTTGTGATAAAGAGAAAGATGGCCCCATCGTCAGCAAAGAGATGAAAGGCATTAGTGAGGTAGCCTCTTGTTGTCAATTTGTGGGCGACTCTTGCTAGGTCATAGTCATACTGGAATATACTTGGCTGTCTTATCAATCAAAAATATGAAAGACAATGACGCCCACCCTTAAATATCTATTGGCTATATTTTTTTTTTTAGGCAATATCAAAGATAATTTTGTTGATTAAATCGAAGTTAATTTGATGATTAAATCAAGGCTGGTTGTTTTTGAGTATTAAATCGGCAGAATCTTCGCATTACACATAGTTTAATTGGAGGATTAAAATAGACAATATGTTTTAATCATTTGATCAAATTAGATGGTGCATAATAAACGACGTATGTGTACATTACACGCTACATACAATTCAATTGAATAATCAAAATAGTTAATATATTTTCGCCATTTAATCAGATAATAAATACTGCGAATACTAAATTATTTTTGCTTGTGTTTTGTATGTAATTTTTTTTAATATATATATTTAGTATGGCTTTATGGGCTAACTAAAAGAAAATATGAAAAGATCAACTTGCAATTGGAACCCTGTATGTGCTCTAGAAGCACATCAACATTATTCAAGTGCATTTCTTCATCTTTCTCAATTACCATACTTAAAAAAGATGACGAAATCCACCATGTAAGACTATTCATCAGCACCTTTCAAGAAAGCGATATATGTATTTATCCAATTAAAACAATTGGTTAATTAATTACTTACTGCTTTGAAAATCTGATAATAATTAATTATTTAAACATCTCTATCTTGACATTAAATACCTTAATTCCTAAGCCATATCTAGTTTTACAATTTATACAAATATTTCTTTTAATAATAATGGCAAAATCAAAAAGAGGTTAGTAAACTTCATTTTCTACCCACACTTTTTCTTGGCTGTGATCGCTATGTATCTTTCTCTTATGTCACTAAAGATGTCTTACTTTTGTCACGTAGCAAACATATATAATATTTCCAGCTGATCCATCAATACAAACACATTGTTATTATATCATTATTTTTAGGGTTTTCACATTCTGCATTGAATGATTTCACATTATCTGCAACTGCAAGCACACATACATGCACATTTATTAACTATATATACATCAGAATTCATTTATTGATTTATAATAAGGATAAGAACTAATATGTGGCAAATGAAAGTAATTTGGCCCCATTTTAATCATGTATTTCAGCATTTTTTATTATGCATTCTGTTTGTCATCAATTTACAAGGAGGTTTCGAGACTACTACTAAACTATTGATTCCGATAATTGTATACTAATTAATTGCAATACTTCGTTTCAATGAATTATATCACTTCGTTTCCAGAAAAAACAACATTAATTAAATAATATCCCAACTAAAATATGAAGAAGGGCAACTTGTACCGATAAATTTTTAGTCTTTCGTATTGAAAATTTATGTTGGAAAATTAATTTTTACCAGGATATTTTGAAAAAAAAAAAGAAGGAAACTGAAGCCCAGAAGGAACTATATATATGTATATATGAATGTTAAGAACCAAAAATATCTTTTCTCTGAAAATTGAAAGCTTAATAGTTTTGATAATTGCATTGCATGTCATATTTGTTTATATGCAGAGCAGCCAGAAAGAACTAAGAATATATATCTTTTCTCTTCTAGGATTTATCTGTTACTTAGAATATATGAATATATATAAATAAACTATATAATATAAAATAATTTCTTAGAATAAGAAATTGATAATAATAGTTCTACACATTTATGAGCACTTCTACATATATACACAGGACCAATATATATCATTTATAATCAATACTTATTTTTCTACACCAAGATAATAATCTGAATTTTGCTTTTTTCTTTTGCATCTCTAATTATAAGAACCAATTGTACGTATATCTTATGAAACTATATAAATATATGCACTTATATCCATAGAGCATTTATGGTCTCACCTGAAATTTACTTACATTGACTTTGCTAATTACCAAAATCTCAATATTCCCAGTTTGCTGAAGCTGTACGTATGAACAATTATATATATATATATATATATATATATATATATACCTGATGATAACGATGATGATTGAATCGGACCGAAGCGGACCTACCTTAAACATGGATCAAGAATACCAATTCAAGCCAGGAAGTTGATTTGGCGGCCTGAAAATCCCATCTCCCATGAAACCTAACATTGCTTGTTGGCTTAGCAGAGATGCTATAGAGCCATTTCCATCACCATTTTCGCTCTGAAATCGCTTGCTGGAAGAGGTTTCTACTTCTTCGGTCCAATACAGGGATGGTAGTGTCCTTTTAAGTGGTAGCATAGACAGCTGATCAGCTTGCCTTGATGAACAGCTTGAAGAGGCTAATTGAGAAATAGAATTAGTGTTGCTGTTGTCATTATTTATCCACCCTTCAAATATATTCTGCTGATTCCCAATTGATAGTGAAGGAGGTATTGATCCAATTACATCGTCCGAAGAATGATCTTCTTTCTCATGATCCAAAGACCTATGCGAATTATTTTTCTTGTATATCCGACATAAAACCCAATCATCAAGCTGCCAAAAGAATAGCAAAAATTAATAAATGATAAAAAAGAAAAAAGAAATGGGTGAGCCAAGCACTATGCACTGTGCATAGCGAGGCGCACCCACAAACTGCAGCGAATCGTCTCCCAAAAGAAATATATAATAATTACCCTTAAGGAGTTTTTCTTGTTGGCGAAGTCACAAACAGGGGGTTTGTTATTAGGCCTCGTATCAGCTAACCGGTATTCATGCATAATCCAATCGGTTTTGATACCTTTAGGAGGCTTTCCTCCATAGAAAACAAGTGCTTTTTTAACTCCAACTTTCTGAGTACCACCGCAACTTAAAATTGGTTTATCAGTTCCTGTTGCTTTCCAATACCCTGAAGTTGCTGCCCTGTTTGGCCTCACTCCATTCGGATACTTCCTATCCCTTGGACTGAAAAAGTACCATTCTTGTTCCCCAAACGTGGCCTTAGCTGAAAATCCATAACAAACCCCATCTATTATTTCTCTGAAAACAGTAATTTATTCATTTACTTATCAGTACTTACCTGGCAATTCCCATGGATCAAACTTGTAAAGATCAACTTCTGCTATAATAGCTACTGGAAGAGGAGCAGAGGAGGCTTTTTTCTTCAGGTAATGAACTACTAGCTCTTCATCTGTTGGGTGGAACCTGAATCCCGGCGGGAGACTCGGTTGTTGTGAACGCGAAGATGAATCAGTGCTTTCCATTTTGATTGTTTTAGAGATTGATCACAGCTGAGAAGGGTTTATCAGAGAAGAGCATTTTTGTTTTTGTATAATAATTAGCTTAGGAAAGAGGTTCAAATGTTGCAAAGAGTTGGCATAATAGTTGTCTTTAATAGGCATACGGGCTAAGACAAAATGCACAAGAGAAATACTTACCACAGAACAAAAGCCAATCAAAAAGTAACATTAGATTGAGTAAAAGGGTGTATTAGTATTTTCGGTTGTTTGTATTTTACTTGAATTCAATCCCAAGTTGATGACAACATGCTGCTGACTACTTTAAGAACCGAATCAAAAGTCGAGTCGGTTTTTGACAGTTTCACGGATTATTTAATTTTTTTTTGACTCTGGTCACTTTAGAAGAAGAAAAATTAAAATAAAATATAAATACAAATATCGAGTCATCAAATTATTCGATTAGTGATATACATATAATCCAACTACGTGCATACCAAACAACAATTGCGAACCATGCCCTCTTTACTTTTAGTTTTCCGCACCATAAGGCAACATTAGATTACCGAATTTTTAACTCCATTAAGTAAAAAAATTTATATAAAATTCAAATAGTAATATATATATATATATATATATATATATATATATATATATATATATATATATATATATATATATATATATATATATATATATAATAGAAGATTGACAAATTTTAATTTTAATTTTTAATGGCAATTTTAATTTAATTTCAGTTCAAATTTCATTGTAATTTCAATTAAAATTTCAATTATAATTAATTTTAGTTCATTTCAATTTCAATTTTAATTCAATTCGAATTTCAATTACAATTTAATTTTAATTCAGTCCAAAAACTAATGTAAATTTTGATTTAATCAATTCAAATCCAATTTTCAAGTAAAATCAGTTCATTTTTTATTTTTATTTCAATTCAATTTTATTGAATCGATTCCAATCTAATTTTCAAATCAAACCAATTAATTTTCAATTTCAGTTTAATTGCAATTTCAACTCTAATTCAATTTTAATTTCATTAAATAAATTCCAAACGAATTTTCTAATTAAATCAAATCAATTCTCTAATTCTAATTTAAATCTCAAATTAAATCAATTTCATTTCCAATTCAATATTATTTTCAATTGAGTAAATTCCAACTCAGTTTTCAAAACAAAATAATTCTCAAATTCCAAGTTAATTCTCAAATCAAATCAAGATTAAATTGTCCAAATTTAAATTTCATAATTCAATTGACACTCAAAATTGTAAAAAAAAAAAAGTCAATCAAAATGTGATAATTCCATTTGATTTGGCTAACATATAAAGTATAATAATTTAATTAAAGTTCAAACTAATTTGAATATTTAATTGAAATTCAATTAAATTTTATTTTGATTCTGAAAATCAATTTCAGTTGCATAAATTTTAACACAATTTTAAAATCTATATCAATTTTTAATTCTTCCCAAAAATTCATTTAAATAGTCAATTTAATTTCAATTCTCAATTGAGATTCTCTATTTACTCAATTTTAGTTTAATTCAAAATGTCAAATTATTAGATTTAATAAATATTATTTGTAAAAGACTTATTTTTTCCATTAAGACTTGTATTAATGGGTAATTATTATTAATCAGTAATTGGTTTTTTTTTTTCATTCCAAATGAGATTTGCATGAATGGATTATTATCCAATAATGAGTCATTTCCCATTGCAAATGAATGAAATTTAATTCAATCAAAAATTGAATTAATATATATTTATTATTAATTAATAATAAGTCATTTCATTTCAACTAGAACTAGGATGAATTATTATTAATGATTAATAATAAGTTATTTCCCATTCTAGGTGGGACTTAAATTTTTAATCAACAATTAATAAAATTGGCTTTTTTTTCATTCACAAATCGATTTACTTCAATATAAAAGCAAATTAGATGGTTAATGTATCACCCTAATCCACAAGACATGCATAATTATCACTACCAACATAAACCTAGTAAAGATCAGGCAGAATAATAATAATAATAATAATAATAATAATAATAATAATAATAATAATAATAATAATAATAATAATAATAATAATAATAATAATAGCCTTAATTACATGTCACAAAATAACCAAATCAAACTCCAAAATCAGGAGACATAACATAAATGGCCTTCATTACTAAGCAAAAATCTCAAAGGCAACTGCAACTTGCCAGATCTTCTCTTCAATGTGGGTCGAATCACTACAACTATCGATCCAAAGTGGAGCTTATCCTTAGACCTACACAGTTAAACAAACCCGTGCTAAGTTATAAAGCTTAGTAGAAAAACGCAAATGGTATGGATAACTCTTTCAAGAAATCATCAAATCATGGCAGTACTCATAACTAACAAAAACATGAGTCCTTAACTTTAACAGAAAAAAATATCATGCTTACAATAATATATCACCTTAGGCGAATTCATTAAGTTCCTGTAGACTTTTCAAATCACTTGTATTATTAAACCCTTTTCCTTATTAAACTAGTATAATTCATGCCCCTAATAATGCATTAATTATGAATCTAGACATCATGATTATTTATAGTACAAAACTTCAATCACATGCATTTAATTACATTGGTTACATAAGATCTGCATTCAATGTTTAATCAAAGAATAAGGGAGTGCATATATCATGTAACATCTATAAGAGATATTGTTAGGCATAATTACTTCACTTATATCACACAATCTTAAGTATAGAATACATTCATAATTCACAATTCCTGTTCATAATCATGTATTCCTTAATGCTATTTTAGCATGGCAACTAAATATCATACAACATCGTATTATGTCATACACTATCCTTTGGCTTATGTCCGAGTTATCAGTATGCACATATATGTACAAATATTTACATATATAGACTAAAATATTTGCATGTAATTACAGAGAATGGACTTATATAACATGATTTCCTGATAAAGTCCCGATATCACATGCATAAGTTTCACAAATTTCAAAGCACAAGAAACTCATTGTGTATGTTACAGCCCGTACAACTGCTAATACAATATTGTATGCTTTGGGGTCCATCTATTCACCATGGAACCCATTGGTGGAACCAATTCACACTGACACTCACACGGGAACCTTAATCCCTCACAGTTGATGTGAGATATCACAATTATATAGTAATGAACACAGAATTTCATTTCATTGAAATAGTTTAAAGCTAAAAGGAATTTAAGATAAAAAAATATAATAGGCCATTCATCATGCTTACATTACATAAATGAAGCAATCAAAATATTTATTTCTTTATTTCATGCACATTTCATAATTTTTAATAGCTTGTTTAAGTACTAGTTCAAAGGGTGAATAATGGGAGCTATAGATGCCAATTGGTATCAATGATAGATACCCAAATGTATCAAATGATGGATATCCGAAGATATCAAACGATGGGAATAAAAGAGCCGAGCTATGGTTTCATTAAAGGAACAAATAATGGACCCAAACGGGATCAACTATTATAGCTGCAATTGTATCCCTCTAGGCATGCCTATCTAGTACACAACTGAACTAAAACCCGCATGCTTAACCATTTTTAAGAATATTTTTGATTCAACATATTCCTCTTTACTTAGTACAACATTTGCTTAAAGCCACAATTCATATAAGAACGCATATTCCATAATCTTATAATGGCATCAACATTCATTCATCCATAAGATAGTAGTTGAATGGTTATGCAAATAATAATAAGGCATAATCTTTCATTGATCTATCTCATCATAATTAACATTATGCATGATTCCAATAAGGCAAAATGAAAGTGTAGTTCTTGCAGCTAAAAGTCTTTGTAGGGTTATATATATATATATATATATATATATATATATATAAGTAACTTAAATCCTGGCCATATAAGCTTTTGTTACTCATACTTGTTCACACACTGAGTTAGACCACTTATCATAGCATAGTTACATCAACTATAAGATATTGAACTTATGTAACTCTGATAGTTCTCATTGACGTACCTTGTTGCTGTTTGCCATAAGTAGCCTTCATACAACATCATAGTTATTCACATTAATACATAATCACTTTAAACAACACTTAAACATTTATGATCAATATAATAAGATGAATAAGTTATTTTCATCCTAAGGTCAACACTTGTTCCTATTTAACCCCCTTAATTCACTTTTATAGTCTATTAGATTGTAGACAATAGGTTGTGTACCCTAACATGATCATATATGCATCGATCATCTTACTTGTACTTTTCATCATATAACATTTTATACCCATGTAAGTTTATGTAAGATTATTCCATCTCAAATGTCAGCATATTACTTGCGGGCATGAGTTTTAAATACTAAGATATAGGGCATGAGCAAACAGGCAAGCATGTTCCTTTACATCAAGGATAATCACTACTCTCCATTATTACTTGAAGCATAACTAAACTTCTATAGTTTCCCAACTAAATGTAAAATTTAATATCCTATCTCTATTAACTTAGACATGTAACATTGCAACTATCTTCTTATTGTTACTAAGCTATATCACATTATTTAATGCCACTGTAAAGAAATATCAATGTATAGCATTTGAGCAAAACAATTTACTTTGATAGGGTGCATATCTTGTACCAAACTATATAGGAAACATTAAATAGCATATGATTTTAAAGTTACTATGTTGCCTCTTTACTCTCCTTAGTTCTAGGCTCGATATGCACTAAAACACATTCTAGCCAAAGCGGTTCATATAAGCATTGCCCTATACAAGTTCCTTTAAAAATCAGCTTCCAAGCGAACCATATTTCTTAACTCAGTAGGTTTTATTACTCTAAAACTTCTCATTATATATATATATATATATATATATGGATTTTCCAATTAAGTGACCATGCCATATACAGCATATTGGTTATTTGGGTAACTAACCAATTCATTTAACCTACTCCTTCCTATAATAACATTCATGTCATTCAAACTCTGATAATACCTCATTTTGTAGCCATACCTATCTAAACAATATCATTTGTAAACTTTAGCATTGGGGAGACTTCACAAATCTATTAGCCCACCAATAATTGAATAAACATAACAACCACCACTTTAATATAAAATCATCATCAACATTGCTCACTGCTAGCTTAATTCACCCCAATTATGTGTCTTTTTTCATAAGCGTATAGACTATACAATATTGTGTTCATGATTTATGAGTAATTTATTGTTTGGATGAGTGAATAGAGATGAAGGGAGGGAGTACATATGGCCATGCATTAAGAGAGGAAAGGTCATACTTGGCTGTGCATCAAAAACAATAGGCCATACTTGGCCGTGCATCAATTACCATAGGCCATACTTGGCCGTGCATCAATTACCATATCCCATACTTTTTCGTGCATCAATTACCATAGGCCATACTTGGCCATGCATCAATTTCCATAGGCCATACTTGGCTGTGTATCACATACAGTAAAACAATGCTTGGTCGTGCATCACAAGGCATAAAGCCTTGCATGGCCATGCATCACAAGGCATAAAGCCTTATATGGCCGTGCATCATAGGTATAAAGCCTTGCATGGCTGTGCATCATAAGACATAAAGCCTTGAATGGCAGTGCAAAAGAAAACCAAAGGCCATGCACGACCGTGCAGTCAACCTCTACTAAAAACAAAATCCCGATTATGCAGATCAAACACCTAAACTCAAGATCTCAACCTAACATCTTACAACAATACTCTTTAAGCCATTAAATCTTTCTAACTCCTCTTAGCTTTAACATAAGTCAACTAGTCATCCAGAAACTAATGGTTTCTTCACTGTTTTCAGATAACCCTAATCTTAATGGATTAGTCACTTTCTTATTACAGCGGAAACTATATACCATACACAATCAACACAATATTCCCATACCTGTTATTGAAGCTTTTTCTCCTATAGTCCTTTGTTTTGATTTCTTCCTTTCCTACTCTTGATTTGACTTCTTATCTTTCTTTCCTTACATAATAGAGATAACAAACATGATTATCATCTCCTTAAATCCTTAATACCAGAAATCAAATCCAAGATTTAGAGGAGAAGGGTTGCAAGAGATAAGGAAACATTACCCTTAAGTGGCTAACTCATCAACCTCAAGCCATGCACCTCTTTCATTCGAAACCAGAAGAAAGTGAAAGAGAGAAAGAGAGAGAGAGAGAGAAGTTAATCTGCCCTTTTCTTTCCTTTCCTACGTTCTCCACAACTTAAATCTTATAAGGTCTCTTCTCTAAGAAGTTATTGAAATAGTTAGTGGGGTAAATATGTCACTAAGGGAATTTTCAAAATTACCCTTAAACACTTTAACCCCTAATAACTTAT
Organism: Excoecaria agallocha; assembly: GCA_037975025.1. Taxonomy (NCBI): domain Eukaryota; kingdom Viridiplantae; phylum Streptophyta; class Magnoliopsida; order Malpighiales; family Euphorbiaceae; genus Excoecaria; species Excoecaria agallocha. Next base: position 4,073,110 of record CM075823.1, on the reverse strand, counting down.
ATTTCTTACACTGTAACCCAAAATTTCTAAATTAATTCAATTGCATCCTTCCTTATAATTTAACTATAACCAAGTTACGTACACATCGTAATTACAATAATACCACTTATGGAACTTAACTTTGATAATGCAAAATAATCTAAATTTTCCTTATTCAACCATAATCCTCATTAATCGTCCATAATTCGATTAGGGCCAAGGTTGGGGCCTCAATGTTAAGGCTAATAATATAACAAAAGAGTAAACATAACAAAAGAGTAAACAAGATATTAGATTTCAAATGGATAGATTAGAATTTGTTTTTAATCTTAGGCTAAAATTTTAGCATTCAAATTATTCATAAGATCCATTGATTAAGAGTTGTTTGGAAAAATTATTCTCAATATGGATACACATAAATTTTTTGCATTATCAATTTTTTTAAACAAGTAATTGTCTTTAGGTATTGTCGAGATAGGATTTTGAGTAAATTTTTGTAAGTGTTATCTAATGAAGAAGACCAATCTTTAAAAGATGAAGGATTGGGAATTTTGGGGTCTTTTCATGTTACAAAATTTTTTCAAAAATGTATTGGTGCATCTTGAGTTTATTTTTGGTGATCTGATGAGGCAAAAGGGTTATATAATGAAGAACGTTGTCGAAAAGGTGGATAAAAGACATTTTTTAGCCATTTTTAGGTTTGTGCGAGTGAAAAATCTTGCATTATTGGTCCTTTTGCTGATTTTGGTGAACCTTTTTAGCTTGCACACCCATGCATACTATCTTCCGCAGTCGTGCAAGTCAGGAATCTACTTTTTCTAGCGTAAATTGCCAATTTGATTGACCCACTTGATTTGCACACCCGTGCAAATATGTTTACATGCTTGTACAACGTAAAAGTTTTAACTCTCTAGCTTGAAATTGTAAATTTATTTGAAGTACTTGATTTGTACACCCGTGCAACACCATTATATATAGCTTTGGTTGAGCAACATTAAAAAGGTTGGGAAAAAAGTTAGAAAAATTAAGACTTTGGCTAGTTTTCTTTCAACAAAAAGCTTTCCTTTAGAAGTTTTTAAAGGATTCCTTAAATCATTTAGATAAAAAGTTCATTTTTAGTAATTTTTAACATGAAAAGATCCATGAATATGACATTTTATGGTTTACTCGAGTAAGTCTGCTGAAGGCAATAGAAAAAGTCTCCTTTTTATTTAGTTTTCATCAATATAAAATTTTACTTTATATTTTAATGCCATAAGTTTCATTGTCAATTTATTGATGATTTTCCTAGCTAATTTCAATATATTTGTTTAGATTTCGGTTGTGAAACCCCAAAAAGAGGGTAGTTTTCGTATGGTAAAAATAAATAGGCTGTTGTATTATTGTCCCTTATGCCTCATTGTGATTTTATCTCTTTTGAAAAGTTATTTAAAAAATTATTATTTTAGCATTTTTTAGGTCTTTTTTACCCTTTTTCGAATTCAGTCTGTTGACAAGGACATTATTTAAAAGAAAGGAAAAAGTCATGCATATAACTATGTGTACAACGTGCATCACTTAATGCATACCAAAAAAATGAAAATTTTCTTTTCTTTTAAATTGGTCAAGTTGACCGTATGTCTTTTGATGCACACCCATACATTCCTTAACATACATTTAAATTTTTTCATTAATTTTATTTTATTTTATTTCATGCCATTTTGAATTATAGCATTATTATTATTATTATTATTATTATTAATAATGTTGTTGTTGTTGTCGTCGTCATTGTTATTCTTACTACTACTACTACTACTGCTATTGTTGCTGCTATTGATATTGCTGCTGTTGCTACTACTGCTACTCCAACTGGTGCTACTGCTACTGCTACTACTATTGCTGCTGCTGCTCCTCCTCCTCCTCATCCCCCTCCTCCTCCTCCTCCTCCTCCTACTACTACTATTGTTATTATTTTGTCATGGATAACCCATTTGCGAGTGCAATTAGGCGAGCAATAGAGGTAAGCCTACATCTCCCTTCTTTTACTATGAAAAAGCCTTTTACAACTGTTAAAGGAAAATGCCACAAAAATATTTATATTAAATAATTTGGACTTTCCTTTTAATAAAATTGGACCAAAGTTCAATTTTTTTCCCTAAAGCTTGCATGTAAATATCCAACTTTTAATAAAGTAAAAAATTTTATACATAAGTAAATAATACAAGACGTTTTGTAATAAAACTTAGACTATCAAGTCCCCATATTCAAAAGTTCACAATGAAATGCTTCTTCATAAATTTGCATCGAGGGACCAATGTCCTCATCGAAATAATCAAAATGAATCACCCAATTTATTGATGACTATTTTTTATGGATGATTTATATTTATGCCATGATTTACTGCTTTCTTATGTGAATGAGTGCACCTTAAATTTACTTTATTTATGTTATGATCTTGTATGTAAGAAAAGGGATAACACGATTAATCTAAAAACAATTATGTCCAATCCATCAAAGGTATGAATAAGTGTGAAGTTAAGAAATTTCTCTGGGTTTTGGCTTCATAAGATCGGAACACCATTTTCCAACATTTTATTTGGTGGCAACTCTTTGAATTAGCCTTATGGTGCCCTATAAAGACAATTCTTAATGATCAATTGTTAGCGATGGAATAAGGATATCTTGAGATGCTGTCTCATGCTTTTATGAGGCTTGAGACTCCATGAATCGGGTTGAGTTCTTTGATCATCACCAAGCTACTGATTGACAAAAGTATGGAAACTTTAACTTGCTAGAGTTTTAAAAATAGGATCAAGTTTCAAAAGCAAAGATGAGGTGATCTGTGACCAGAAGGTTACTTAGGGGAATAGATGACAAGACTCAACCTCATTGCTTGATGAGTAAAATGGGATAAAAGTTCTTTAGTAGCAACCCACGTCATAGTGGCAACTCTACTAGGGAACAATTTTGAGGCTTCAATATAAAATTACATTTGATTCATGTGATATAAATTGGTTTTTGATTAAGAAATTTTATCTCTTTTTGAAATTTGCATTAGAATCATGCTAGAGACTTATAATAAGTTAGGCGTCCCTTTTTATAACCACGGTATATTCCTGTGACAACCCCTTCTGTTCACTCAGCTGAGGGCTCTATCAAAAGATAATCACCAGCCCAAGTCTTATACTTGTTAGTATATTAAATGGTGACTCGATCAGTTGTATGCTCATGATGAGCTAGACCCTTTGGTAGGGACTATGCTTGGATGGCCTTCTAATCGAGTACCTAGAGCAAATCCTATGTAATTAGCATAGATACTTCCATTAAGATGTCTGTAATAATTTTGTATTACTTGTAATGTGGGTCTCTATGTAAGCACACTCGAACAAGTCTAGGTGTACACTTATCAAAGGCTGTCATGTCCCAATAAGCCTATTTAGATTTACGCGGGTTGCTGAATGCGCATTGATTGAAAACCTTTTTTTATGCTTTTGTTGGGAGGCATTATGTTGTCAAATTTTTACCACATACCATACGTATTCATCAGATCCCCTATTGACCCATGGATTAAGCCTACCTAGGAAAGAGACCATTAACTGCATGTGTGGGAGAAATAAGGTGGAAAGGACTTTTAAATGTGGTTGTCAATGCTACATCTCAAGATCATGCATCTACATAAGCTCATACATCATGTTGATAATCTTATTTTGATAGCCATAATAGATCCATCAGCCCTTAGGTGGTTTCAAGATCTAGATGCTCATTTGGTTAGGAGATTGTTCCCATATCACATAGAGAAAGAGGTATCTAATCTAGGTTTAGACTAGTGGTTTGAGTTTGGTATTAGGAGTACATTAAAAGATTTGTTAGAGCTTATTAGATTTTTTAAAAAGGGAGATGATGTCTGAGCCTACTGCATCGATGGTTGCTTTGAGTTCCCAAAACTTGGATAAGAGGATGGATGACTTTAAAAAAGGGGGGATGTCAATGTTTGCCAGCTTTACAGCCAGTTTGACTGCCACTCCTAATGCTCAGCCTATATCGCTTGCTGTAGTACGAGTCGAGCCAAGCCAATTGACATTGGGGAGATTCTAACTGCAGTTATCGTGGTACCTCTTACAACAACTAATGTTAGGAATGCAATGCCAAAAGTCCCTACTACTGAGTATGTAATTGATGGAGGATTTTTCCCCAGGTGGACCAAAATATGATTTCATAATTAAGGATAAGGATAAACCATGGGTCAGTTAAATTATCAAGAATCAAGCCCTTAAGATGGAGGATCTTGTTATCAGTAAGATGAAGGAGAAGTTAAAGGCACTAACTAAAGTGTTTTCAGCTGAAAAGGGGGTAAACCCTCAAGATATGGATTTAGAAAGTGAAAATGTGCTGCCCAATTGATTTAAGATGCTGAATTTGCCAAAGTTTAATGGTACTTTCGATCCTTCAGAACATATCAAGCAGTATATTTTTTTCATGAAGGGGACCACCCTTACCAAAAGACAAAAGGTCAATTAATTTAGACTCAACTTCATTGGGACTGTGGTTGACTAGTATCATAGTTTGATTAGGAAGACCAAAGAAGACTGGAAGAGGTTGACAGTGGAATTTTTAATGTATTATGAATGTAACACCTGTATGGAGGTTACCCTTAAGGATCTAGAATTATTGCAACATAAATCTAACAAGTCCTTTCACTAGTACCTTACTCGATGGAGGAATAGGGTCATAGAAATGAAGAGAAAGCCTGACACACCAAACCAAATTCAGTTCTTTATCTAGAATATAAGCCTTTACATGAAAGAGGGACTTAAAATGAAGGGGCTGAAGGACTGGAAATCTTTAAAGGATATAGAGATCGAGGCTGAAGGGGAGTACTTAGCAAAGAAGGCTAGCTCTATAAGCTCAATAAGTGGGAACTACAGTACCAATCAGCAACTCAGGTTTTAACAAGATTAATGGTAATAGTAGTGGCAATGGAGGTAACAGTGGTAGAACTGCTAAAGTATCATTCAAAGGAACCATTCAATGATGTTACTCTAATTTTGGTAAGCCATTATCTTGGTGCCTTAACTGATTAGTAAAAGAGGGGAAGCTGCAGCCATTGCCGCCTAAGCCTATGAGGAGTCAAACTTAGTCGAGATATAGGTTAGACTGGTATTATGCTTTGCACCAACATATGGGGTAGAAAACTAATATTTGTCAAACTCTAAGGGATTGCATGACATGCCCATATACCAACAAAGCCAAAAAACACATATCAATTGACCTCAATCAGACAATAACACAAAGCAACTAATTACAAGTAAGGAATAACAGAGGTGTCTTAGCTATATGTCCAAAATGTATGTATATAATGCAATCTTGCACAAAATTGTAAATTTATTTATAAGAAGTTAAGTTGCAAGATTAAGGACCCATTTAAGGACCTTATAGCTATACAAAATTTCCCTTGACTTAATAACATTCTAGAGGAACACCAAAACCCTATGCTATAACCTTAGTTACTGTGACAAAACTTGCCTCGTGTGGTTGTTCTAACTCCCACCTAATTCATCACATTGCAATCATGCACATATTTAAGTAAGTATAATTATAAACTAAAGGTTATATATGTATTTAAAAGAAATGTGTAACTATATGATATAAAAATGCAAGTATTCCATATTACCACTTTAATTATACCTAATTTATAGTTACAGAGTACTTTATCAAAAGGCATATAACTTTCGCCCATAACTTATTCCAAGTAATTGGTAAATAGTCAAAACAATATTTGATATCAACCCCCCATAAATATTATTCAGAAGATTCTCCTTAGAAATATCAAACAGAAGAGGAATCTTCATTAGATTATAATACGAGAGGTGTCGCAACATAATTTTTAGAAGACATTTCAATGTCACGAGCATGCCTAATTATCAGAAGTCTAAACTTGTAGACAAAATATTTAGGATTCTTAATGTCATTCATTTAGAATTTGGACTCAATAATCTCATAGCTACTTATTAATCCCTTAATGATTGAACACACTTTTAGAAATCTTAGGCTAAGCCCCAAATGGGACTCCAAGATTGGAAACATCCATTTCTTGCTATTATGAATATTGTTCAAAGTTTACCAATGGAATTACAAATTTTTAGAACCATGGGGTGAAGAACAGAGTGTGGAACAAGTATAATAAGAGAATATGAGAGCTAAATCAGAGAAACCTGGAGGTAGCCAAGTGACCCGACTAGGATAGGGTTGCTTCAGCTGGGTCAAATGCTTTTACCACTAAAATACAGTAGATGACTTAGCTAAGACAAAAATGTGTCTCAATCGGGTTACTTGCTTCTTTTCTAAAAAAATCAATCACCCGACTAAGCCACAACTGTCCTCGCTAGGTTAAATGCTTTTCTCCAAACTTTGGATGATGTTTTCCAATGTCTAGCAAAAATTCAACCTTCATTCCAAGCATAGCTTCATTCCTTTATTTTACTATCATAAATTTTAACTTATCTCAATTCTAAGATTTATAATTTTAGCCATTTAAAATAATGTAAACATACAAATCCATTTAGATCTAGTAACAGCTAAACCTCCTCACTTAATTTACACAATCCCATGCATTTATTATTCAACTTCTGGTTCTCTACCAACAATTTTAGCATTTAACACCCAAATCATCTTTTTCCAAAATTTTAACGCAAGAAGTGAAAAATTATAAAATTACTCAAGGTTAAATCTTATGCATCAACGAATATTGAACGAAATGGTATAATCCGAATTCATAAGTACACACATTCAGAATTCACAACTCATTTTCGGTTGTTCATACATTAATAAAATTGTAATTGAGCAATTATAATTCTAATTAAGCTTAAGATTGATAATTCACTTACCTCAAAAAAAGAGTTACACCCCAACCTACTAAACCTTCTCCTTCCCCTTTATGCTTCCTTATTCTTCAGTTAAATCATAACAATCCTCATTAATTATCATTCCTAGATTCCCTATATCGGAGCTAACATTAAACATTCTAGAAATTTAAGTGCCATTTTCTTATTGGCTGCTTTTATAGGTCTTTAGTACAATACCAAACTAATCCCTCACTATGTTTTAATTTTTCTTAAGCAACTTAAGACTAAAGTCTTTTTCAATTTAAACCCTCCAAAGAAAAGTACTCAAAATTACATAACCTATAGAATTAAATAAATTCTTGAGACAAATTCATAAATACCATTTATATCTTCAATCCTATTAGGGCATCTTTTTGAGGCCTTACACTTCTCTCCCCCTAAAAGAATTTTATCCCCAAAATTCATATCGAATGTAAATAGTTGTGGATATTGGGATTTCATAATAGCTTTCGATTCCTAGATGGCCTCTTTAATTCCATGATGATGCCAAAGTACTTTCACTAATGGAATTTGCTTATTTCAAAGCTGTTTCACTTCCCTGGCCAAAATAGTTTTTAATTCTTCCTTATAAGATAAGTTTGATTGTACATGAATATCTTGGATATGAATTTTATGAGATTCATCCAATCGGTATTTCTCAATATAGAGACATGGAGCACATCATGCAGTTTAGATAACTTTATAAGAAGAGCCAACTGATAAGCCATAGCTTAACTCTTTTTAGTACTTTATAAGGTCGTATGTACCTTGGACTAAGTTTTTCCTTTCTTTCCAAAGCATAAAAATTTTTTCCACAGTGATGCTTTTAAGAAGACCTTATCCCTTACCTAAAATTCTATATCCTTTCTTTATAGATTTGCATATGACCCCATCCTGAACAGCTTTAAGATTCTGACAAACAATTCTAACTTTTTCTTTAATATCCCTCATAATTTTTGGTTCAATTATATTACTTTCTCTAAGTTCAATCTAATACAAGGGAGTCCAACATTTTCTACCATACAATGTCTCGTAAGGTGCCATATTAATACTGGTCTAATACTTATTATTTTAAGCAAATTCCATTAAAGGCAAATACTTATCCCAACTGCTTGAAAATTCCAGTACATAGCCTTGAAGCATGTCTTGTAAAACTTAGATTACCCTCTTAGATTGGCCATTTGTTTAAGGATGAAAAGTGATGCTAAAATGGAGTTGAGTACCTAATTTTGTTTGAAAACTCTTCTAAAATCTCAAAGTAAATCGAGGCTTCAGATCAGAAATGATGGAGAATGGTACTCTATATTGCCTCACTATTTCCCTTACATATAATTCCACCAATTGATCCCGTTGAATAATCAAGCCTAACAGGCAAGAAATGGGCTGACTTAGTAAGCCAATCCACGATTACCCAAAATGCATCATGCTTTTTCTGAATCAAAGGAAGTCTTGCTACAAAATCCATATAATGTTATCCCACTTCCACCATGGAATCATGATAAGGTTTAACAAGCCAGATGGAACTTGATGCTTTGCCTTGCTTGCTGACACATTAAACACTTTGATATATAATCCACCATATCTTATTTCATATTTGACTAGCAATAATAGTACCTTAAATCTCTGTACAATTTATTTCTACTAGGATGCGTGATAAAAATCTAATTATGAGTCTCTAACAATAACTTCTGCTTTAAGTTCTTATCATTAGGAACATATAACCAACCTTTAAAATATACCTCCTCTAGTGAAAATTTAGAATACTTTCCTTTTAGTGCTTGCAGTACCGATCTTTGTATATTTTCATCACATTTCTGAGCTTCAAAGATTTCTTGTTTAAGGTTTAGCCTTTAATTGGGCTATCAATGCTCCATCAAAAGCTATTCTCTAAATACTCTATTGTAGAGCCAAAGTTGCCATTGCTTTTCTATTCAGAGCATCAGCTACCACATTAGCCTTACCCGGATGGTAATCCAAAATGCAATCATAATATTTGAAAAGTTCTAACCACCATCGCTATCTTAAATTTAACTCTTTATGAGTAAGTAAATATTTTAAGCTTTTATGGTATGTAAATATCTTGCATTTTTCACCATATAGTAATGTTGCCAGATTTTTAGTGCCAACATTACAACAACCAATTCTAGATCCTGCACGGGGTAAATTTGCTCATATGGTTTCAACTACCTAGAAGCATATGCAATCACTTTACCTTCTTACATCAAGGCACATCCTAATGCACTCCTGGATGCATCACTAAAAAAAATATACTCTTTACCAGAGGTGGGTTATGGGTTGTACTAACACAGGAGCTTCTGTGAGCATTTGCTTTATTTGTTCAAAACTGGCCTAACACCTTGCTGTCCACTCAAATTTTACTCCTTTTCACTACAATATAGTTAAAGGAGATGTTACCACTAAAAACCCTTTCACAAACCTTTCATAATATCTAGCTAACCCTAAAAAGCTTTTCATTTTAGTTACATTACAAGGTGGCTTCCAATTGGCTATCGCTTCAACCTTGCTAGAATCGTCCCTTATACCTTCAGAGGATACCACATGTCTTAAAAAGATATATCCTTTAACGAAAAATAACACTTATTTAACTTGGCATATAACTATTTATCCTTTAAGGTTTGTAACATAATTCGTAGATGTTGAGCATGTTCTTGCTCATTCTAGAATAACCCAATATATCATCAATGAAGACCACTATAAATTATTCTAAACAGGGCTTAAACACCCAATTCATTAGATCCATGAATACAGTTGGGGCATCAGTCAACCTAAATTGCATCACTAAAAATTCATAATGCCCATATTAGGTCCTAAATAAAATCTTGTGAGCATTAATTTCCTTTACCCAAAGCTGATACTATCCAGAATGTAAATCTATTTTAGAATTCTTCCACCACACAATTGATCAAATAAGTCCTTAATCGAAGGTAAAGGATACTTGCTCTTTATCATAACCTTATTTAATTACTAGTAATCAATGCATATACAAATTAAACCATCCTTATTTTTAACAAATAAGATCGAGCCTCCCCCACTAAGAGGTAATAGGCCTAATAAAATCTTTATCCAATAACTCTTGCAACTAGATTTTTAATTCTTTTAATTTCATAGAAGCTATCTTGTATGGTGTTCTTGATATTGGGGTAACTTCATATAAGGTTTCAATAGCTAACTCCACTTCTCTTACTGGAGGAAGCCTAGGTAATTCTTCAGGAAATACATATGGGAATTCTTTTACTATAGGAATATCTTAAAGCTTTATATTTCCCCTCTTTGAATCTAGTACATATGCTAGATAGGCCTTACAACCTCTTTTAAAAAGTCTCCTAGCTTGCATTATAGATATTACATTAGTCATCGAACTGTCACCGATACCATACAAAACAACCTATGCCCCATTAGGATCCCAAATAGTTACCACTTTAGATTTACAATAAATTATGATCCTATGCCTAGATAACCAGCTTATTCCTAAAATCAAATCAAACTAGCTTATTCCTATAATCAAATCAAACTCATAAAAAGGCAAAAAAATCAAGTTCGCTATAAACTTACTACTTTGTATAGTAAGGGGACAATCTCTAAAAATTTTATTGACTCACACACTACTACCCAAAAGGCTAGTAACATGAATATTATACTCTAATCGATCCATATACTTTCATTTATTAGAAATCCCACCGATATAAATATAGAAATGGTTGGAACTAGGATTTACTAAAGCATACATATTAAAACAAAAGTAAGAAATCATACCTATCAAACTCTAGGTGTGTCTGGATCTTCTCGAGCTTTCATATCATACACTTGAGTAGTGGCCAGTAGTGCTAGATGTAAGGACCCAATCATGACCTTAACTGGATTATAGTAAAGTGGCGAGGATTATGGTTAATTAAGGCAAATATTGAATTATTTTTAATTTTTAAAGAAAGTTTAATAAAGGGGTATTATGATAATTTTGGCATACAGATAATCAGTATGGGTAAATTATAATTAAAGGAAAGGATGCAATTGAAGTAAGATAAATGTTTGGGGCTTTTTTTGTGAGAAATAGAAGATGTGGGGGTTTATTTGTGCTTAGGGAAATTATGGGAATTTCCTTAGGAAGATAGTTACCCCACTTGCCTATTTATTGTTTCCTATAGATGTAGGGATTAGCTAAGACATGGTAGAGATCTCTCTCTCTTTATCTCTCTCTATCTCTCTCTCTTCTCTCTTTGGTTACGGAATAAAGAAAAGAAACCTAGGGTTTTGGTATTGTAACCTCATGAAGGTAATGTTTTCCCTCTTATGGATCTCTTCTCTGTGTTTTATTTCTGGTATTAAGGATGTTGAGAGATGATAAATCATACTTGTTGTTACCATGTATAAGGAGAAGAAAGGAATCATAAGTAAAGGGGATAGATCAATAGGAGTGAAGGAGGTTTGAAGCTGTAAAAGCCAGGTATGGGAATACTGTGATTTTGTTATCTGTAGATGGATTTATAGAAATTAGGGTTATGTTGTCTAGATTCTTAAATGAGTAATGAAAGATTGTTTGTTTTAAGATGAGTAAGGAAGGATTGGTTAATTTAAATTGAGTTTTGAAGATTGTTTGGCTTATGAAATTGTTTCTACTTACGTTTGAGCTGAGATTGATCTATTTCTTAGGATGCCGAGTCGTGACATTCTTCATGAGTCATGTTTAAGTCGTGACATTCTTCATGAGTCGTGACGTCCATCATGAGTCGTGCACTTTTACCTTCACTCGTGAATCCTTTCACCACTCGTGAATGGTTTTTCCCTTGGCTACTAACTCATGAATTCCTTCACGAGTCATGCATTCCTGTCCAAGTCATAAGCTTGGTTGTGACTCATGAACCTCATAGTTTGACTCGTGGGAAACTGAATACAGAGGTAGGAATTTAAGAGTTTCAAGTGAAATAAAAAAATTTGCTTTAAGACTCAATAGACCTATCTGGACTATTTTGCTTATAAGTTGATCTAAAGAATAGAAAATTGAATCATTCTAGTTGGGTTTGAAAATAGACATCCATACCTATATTTCATATGAATAAACCAAGTTCTAAATCTATTTCTAACTAGGCAATATTTCAGCTTGAATTCCATAACAGTTTGCTGCCTAGTTACTAGGAGTAGACCTCAGTGTTTTGTGAATATTTATGAAAATATAGATATGATATCAAGATGATTTTTAATTTTTTAGAAACTAGAAACATAGTGGAACAAATTTGTAGAAGAACATTTTTGCTAAAAATGCCTTTTGTTAGGTCAAATATTGCTTACTAGTCGAACTCAGAAAACTGCTTATGACCGTTCACGACTCGTGACTCCTGTCATGACTCGTGACACTTTGTTACTCGTGCTCAAGTGAATGAGTCATGATATTTGCTCCCTTTCATGAGTAGTGACACCCATCATGATTCGTGACACTCCCCTACTTCACCCAAACATGATTTTTAAGCCCTTTAGTGTCACCAAAGCTGGTCTAAACCTTTTTAAGTAACTTTAAAGCATTTTTAAACATAAAATAAAGATAAGTTACGACACTAAGCATGTGATTAAATGAAATGATATATGAGAATAAAATTAGTAAATGAACACCAACATTAAAATACATGAAAATGTTTACTTGTATTTGATTGTATTATAATGAGTATACACATGTGATTTTGGCTTGCCCAAAAATAGTGCACATTGATATTCCTCTACAATAACATGAGAATACTATGATATAACCTATTGATAATAAGAGAATAGGTACAAGGTTACATGTCCAAGTTAAAAGAAATGGGACATCACAATTTATGTTAAATTATGAAACCGTAGAGCTTGATTACACTTAAGGTCATAAGTAGAATAAATGATCACCATTTATATATATAATAACCTACTTGCTTGTTTGCTCATACCTATGCTATATTATGATTAGCATATGCCTATCAGTAGCATGTTAACAACTAAGATGAAATAATCTCACATAACTTACCTAAGTATAAAATGCTGTAAGATGAAAAATACAAGTAAGATGATTTAAGTATGTGTGTGTGTGTGTGTGTGTGTGTGTATATATATGATTATGTTAAAGTGTATAACTTGTTATCTATAATCGGATAGACCATGGAAGTGAATTAAGGGATTAAAAATGAACAAGTGTTGACCTTTAAGCTGTAAGAGAACCTACTTATTTTATTATATGGATCATAAATGCATGAGTTTTGTTCCAAGTAATTATGTATTGATGTGGGCTATGATGATGTGTGAAAGCTGCTCAAGACAGATGGTAACAAGGTATGTCATTAAGAATTATCAATGAGTTAGGTAAGTCAATGTTTTATAATTGATTCAACCGTGCTATGATGAGTAGTTTGATTCATAATGTGAACAAATATGAGAATCCCAAAAGTACGAATTGCTATGATTATATATATGGACATGCATATAATCTTATGAAGACTCTTAATTGCAAGAACTACACTTTTATAATTGCCTTATTGGCTTCACGCATAATACTAGGTATGGTGAGATTGATCAATGAAAGTAATACTTTATTGTGTTTGTATTATCATGTAAGTACTATGAAATGTATGAATGATGTTGATGCAACTATGTGGTTACATGACCTGCATCCATGTGTAATGGAGCCTAAAGCTCAACATTGATGTATGATAAGAATGATATACATTCTCTTATGAATTGTGGCTTTCACCCAAATGATGTACTAAGTAAAGAACAATATGATAAATCAAAGATGTTCTTAAAGTGGTTAAGCCTGCGGGTCTTAGTTCAGTTGTAGATTAGATAGGCATGCTTGGAGGGATATAGTCGCAGCTGCCATAGTTGACCTTGGTTGGGTTTTGTTCCTTATTGGAATCATAGTTTGGCCTTGTTTGGGTCTATTGTTTGTTCCTTGCTAGAACCATTGCTTGGCCTCATTTGGGTCTATTTAATATCTTCAGATATCCATTATTTGATACCTTCGGGTATCCATTGCTCCCGTTATCCACCATTTGAACTAGTACTTAGGCAGGCTAGTAAAGATAATAAAAATGTGTATAAAATAAAGTAATACATGCATCGATGGCTTCACTTCTGTAATGTACGCATGATGAATGGATTATTGTATTGTTTTGTCTTAAGTTCCTTTTTACTATAAACTATCTTTATGAAATGAAATGCTATGTTCAGTATGACATGAATATAAAATATATTAAGGTTATACGAATTGAGACATACATAATAATCTTCATGTATGTGGAAGTTATGAAATGTTTGTATGTGGTATGAAGAATTTATCGGTTAATCATGATGTGTCATAACTGTTCTTTGAAATGGCATGCAAATCCATTAGAATATGAACATTTACACATGTATGTACATATGTATGACTCTGTCATAAACCAAAGTGTAATGCATGAGACGAAATGATGTCGTATGATGTTTAGTTAGCCATTCTAAGATAGCCCTGAGGGAATAAATGATTATGAACTTGTAATGAGAATTGAATGATATATATATATATATATATATATATATACATTACAATTGAATGATATATATATATATATATATGTGTGTGAAATAAGCATGCCTAATAATATCTCATATTGATGCTGTATGACCTGAGCACTCCCTTGACCTTTAATTTAATATCAAATGTAAATCCTGTGTAACCAAAATAAGGGAATGATTTAAACTAAAGTGTTATCCTATCAAAAGCTTGATGTCGAGCGCTTATGAATAAAAGGATGTTGAGGTTTCTAAATTATACTAGTTTAATAGAAAGGAAAGATTATGATGATATTGTAATTGATAAGTTCGGTTATAAGATGATTTAAGCAATGCTCTAGACTTTAATAAATATGGTAGTTATGGTTAAGGTTAAGAACTCCCCAGTATATACATTATGTAATGATTAATATTGTAGACCCATATGTTATTTTATGTTATTGTGATTATTGCTTATGATATAAGGAACAATTGTAAGTGGTTGTCTATGAGTTTTGTTCCCCACTAAGCTTTATAGCTTAGCACGGGTTTATTTATCCATGTAGGTTCAGGATAAGCTCTAGTGGATCGATAGCTATAGTGGCTAGACAACCCTTGAAGAGAGGATCTGACAGATTGCAGTTGTTTGAGGATTTCATTATATTGTTGGCCAATTATGTTAGTCCTTATTTATAAGTTTGATTTAATTTATTGTGGCATGTAATCATGGCATGTGTTATTAATTATTATTATTTCTACCTGATCTCTATTAGGTATGATGATGATTGATGATTATCCATGGTTAAAGGATTAGGGTGTTACACTAGAGTTCTATCTATAGTTTTTGAGACAACTCTAAGATTTAAACAAGATTGGCTAGATCTAGGTCGACCTCTACCTCTACTTCTTCCTCGGGATAGGGCATTAGAAGCTCCTCTACCCACTTGCGAAGCTTTGGTGATACCTATTGGGTAGTCAATAACAAGATTATTAGTACCTCTACACCTAAAACATTCCCCAAACATCCGTCGATAGGTGCCTTAGTGATTCTTGGAATATTAGAGGTATTTAGGTGCATTAGAGCCATATCGTTTAGAGGATTCCCTTCCAAAAACACTAGGTGTAGAAAGACCCTAATGTCTACCTCTAGTTGCAGATCCTTGCCCTATTAAAGACTTTTTTTGACTTCACTTTTAAGAAAAACCACCCCTACCAGTTAATCCTTTCCTCTGAGCCCTCTTTCTTTTAGCTACCTCAAACTTTTCTACTTTTATAGTAGCTTGAACCAAAAAATAATAGCTCACTTATTGCAATGAAGTGACCATAACTAAATGCTTTTTAATTAAATCATTTAAATTTTCCTCAAATTGGTGGCATCAAAAGGCTTTTATCAAAATGGGCTTAGGAACATATTTACTAAGTCAACTGAACTCTTTTTCATATTCAACCATAGAAATTCCTCTTTGCTTGAGTTACAAAAATTGCTTCCACTTTTCATCCTTATAGGCTACGGTGATATACCTCTTTTTAAACTCTTGAACAAAAAAGCTCTATATTATTGGATCAGGAAGTTAAAAGTGTCTCTGAATAAGTTTCCACTAATCATGCGCAGGACGTTAAAGCAATAAAACTACATAAGGAACCATTTGATCATGAGGGCACTTTATCTCTTCCAACACCCTATAAATTCTATTTAACCAATACTCAACCTTTTCAGACTCATCCAATGAAGTTCGTACAAATTCCTTAACTCCATGTTTTCATAGAGAATCAATGGGAGCTTTTGGTGTAGTTAAGCATTGAATAACTGAAGTCATATCCTAAGTCAATCTTAACAACATTTCCCCTAAGGCTAGGGGATGAACATCAACTCTAAATGCCCGAGATGGATCTAATATTACCTCCTGAGATCCTCCATAACTACTTAATACTATAATAAACAAGAACAACAACATTAGGCCATACATAATCGATAATAGACATACAAGTATTCTATAAACACCATTAGGCTCAAATGACCCTTAATTAGACAATAGCTCAAAGCAATTAATTACAAGTAAGGAATAATAGAGGTGTATCAACTATATGTCTAAAATGTATATATATATATATAATACAATCTTGCACAAAAGTGTAAATTTATATATGAGAGGTTAAGTTACAAGTTTAAGGACCCTATAGGAACATAAAATTTCTCTTGACTTAACAACAATCATGAGGAACACCAAAACCCTATGCCATGACCTTAGTTAATGCTATAAAACTTGACTCATATGGTTGTTCTGACTCCCACCTAATTCATCACATGATAATCACACACATATTCAAGTACGCATAAGTAGAAATCAAAGGTAAAATAAATATTTAAAAGAAATGCCTAACTATGTGATATAAAAATGCAAGTATTCCATATTACCACTTTAATTATACCCAATTTATAGTTACAGAGTTACTTAGTCAAAAGGCATATAACTTTGGCCAATAACTTATTCCAAGTAATTGGTAAATAGTCAAAATAATCTTTGATATCAACCCAAAAATATTGTTCAGAAGATACCCCTTCGGAATATCAAATAAAAGAGGAATCTTCTTTAGATTATAATACAGGAGGTGTTGCAACACTATTTTCAGAAGATACTTCAGTGTCACAAGCATGCCCAATTATCAGAAATATGAACTTACAGATAAAATCTTTAGGATTTTTAATGTCATTCATTTAGAATTTAGACTCAATAATTGCATAGCTATCGATTAGTCCCTTAATGATTGAACACACTTTTAGAAATCTTAAGCTAAGCCCCAAATAGGACTCTAAGATTGGAAACTTCCATTTCTTGCTATTATGAATCTTGTTCAAAGTTTACCAATGGAATTACAAAATTTCAGAACCATGGGGTCAAGTATAGAGTGTGGAATAGGTATAATAAAAAAATATGAGAGCTAAATTAAAGAACGCTAGAGATAGGCCATATGACACAGCTGGGTAGGGTTTTCTCAATCGGGTTAAATGCTTTTACCATAAAAATATAGTAGGTGACTCGGCTGGGATCAAGGGTGTCTCAATTGGGTCACTTGCTTATGTTTTAAAAATACACTAATGACTAGACTGAGCCATAATTGTGCTCGCCATATCAAATGCTTTTCTCTATACTTTGGATGATGTTTTTCAATATCTAGCAACAATTCAACCTTTATTCCAAACATAGGTTCATTCCTCTATTTTAATATCATAAATTCTAACTTATCTCAAGTTTAGGAGTTATAATTTCAGCCATTTTAAATAATTTAAACATACAAATCCACCTGGATCGAGTAGTAGCTAAACCTCCTCACTTAATTTACATAACCCCAAACATTTATCATTCCACTTCTAGTTCTCTATTATCAATTTCATAATTTAACACCCAACTCTTTTATTTCCAAAATTTTAATGCAAGAAGTGAACAACAATAAAATTACTCAAGGTTAATTCCTATACATCAGCAGAATGGTATAATTCAAATTCATAAGCACATATGTTCAAAATTCATAACTCATTTATGGTTATTCATACATTATTAAAATAGTAATCCAGTAATTAGCATTCTAATTATCTTAAGAATGATAATTTACTTACCTTAAAAGAAGAGTTGCACCCAAACCTGCTAAACCTTCTCCTTCCCCTTTATGCTCCCTTATTCTTCAACTAAATCATAACAATCCTCATTAATTATCAATCTAGGATTCCCCATAATATAAGCAAAGCTCAAAGTCATAGAACAAAGAAAGAAATAAACAACAAGACTTCTTGCCATTACTAACCTACCTTCCTTAATTTAATCCTTTCTTTTCTTCTTTTTCTTTCATTTTTTTTTGAAGTTTCCAATAAACTAAAATTTTAAGGTGAAAATAGAAGGGAAGAGTAGAGAGACAAAAATTAAAAGTGGTGGTTTTAAACACTTAATGGTCGACCATCTCATTAGGGGCAGATTTCTACCCAAAGCTAACTTTAAATATTCTAGAAGTTTAAGTGCCTTCTTCTTATTAGCTACTTTTATAATCTTTAGTATAATGCCAAACTAATCCCTCACTAAGTTTTAATTTACCTTAAGAAACTTAAGATTAAATTAATTTTTAATTTAAACCCTCCAAAGAAAAGTACTCTAAATTACATAAATTGCAAAATTAAATAAAATCTTGAGACAAATTCATAAATATCATTTATGTCCCCGATCCTATTAAGGCATTTTGGGGCCTTACATTGCATCTAAGACTTGATCGATTTTCAATAGATACCTGACATTAAAAAGTGAGCTTAGAAGTAAGGAGCTTATAATGTTATGCCACCCTTAGTTTTTATAGTTAGTTCAAGATTGCCAGAATGTTATGTACTCAAGGATCTATATGGCAATAAATATCTAGCTATGACTCACAAAAGCCTAGGATGATGATAGTAGTTCATATGCAAGTGCAGGTTATCTAGTGGAAATAAACAAGATTAGTCTAGTTTGTAGATATATAAGCTACGGATAGTGAAACAGAGTCAGTCAAGGTTGAAAAAGGGTTGGGCAACCTATAGGATACTGATAAAAATGAGAAGGATGCTAAGAGTGTAGAGGCAGTCTAGGCCATCATGAGAAATGGTAGAGTCATCCCTAAGGTAGAGAAATAACTAGTGCCTATAATACTAGTTGAGGAAAAAACATTCAAGGATAATCAAATCCTTAAGGAATTGAAGAAAATGCCTACATAGATCTCAATTTGGGATTTGTTAAAACAATCGCCTTTTCATAAGTTGAAGTCATTTGAGGCTTTATATGAGTTGACTGTTGCTATAAATATATCTCATTTTGAGCTTTTGGAGGTAGTGAAGGGTGACTTAGAGGAAAGTATCATTTTTACCCACACAGACTTGTTAGCAAAAGGATATGAGCATAATCACCTTTGTACACCAAATCAAAGCTGAATGGAAAACATATGTCTTGTGTAATGGTGGATGATCGTTTTTTTAATCAATGTGTGTCCTTTCATGGCAATGGTAGCTTATGATGTTAATAAATCCATGCTCACGAAGTCAAGGCTCACTATAACAGTCTATGACAACTCTAAGAGAGAAGTCGTCAAAACGTTCAAAGCTATAGTGAAGACAAGATCGATTGAGACAGTGGTTGAATTCATAGTGCTTTAGATCCCTACCAATTTTTCTTTATTATTGGTGCAACACATAATATATCAAATTTACACATTATAAGTTCATGTATAAATCCCAAGGTCTAAAGTTAAACATGTTATAAGTACTATTACGCACTTAACTATTTACAACATAGTTACGCACTTAACTTTTTACAACATAACACCATTATATTTTACAATATTTAGAATTACATAATAGTTACAAATATAGTATTTGTCTTATAAAATTTACCATATACATAAACAAAAGCAAAAACAAAACTTAACTCTAAACTTCACCTAGGTTTTATGTTGGACCTTCTATCATAGATCACGTCACTATGGAAAATCCCTAACTTAGCTACCAATATGGATTAACACTTATGCTAAGCTATAAAGTTTAGTGGGAGACATTTAATTTTGAACAACCACTCATAGTGATCATTCACCAAGCACACAAGCATAACTATAAATGATTTGCATGCAATTAAATAATTACATTAAATAATTCTATATTGATTATCATAACAATTCCACTATATAAGTGCAATTGCATTTTTATATGCATGTGTAGTAACTATGTAATAATATACATTCATATGATGTAACATCTAGTTCACACATGTATTTTATCTTTTTAAGCATCCTCTATGATTGCCTACCAATGTTCTGTGGGTATGGATAATGAGTGCTTTGGATACCTAATTGTATCAATCATATGGATACCTATAGGTATCAATATTATGGATACTCGATGGTATCAAACATATAGACCCAAAAGAGATTAGTACTATGGTCCTAAACGGGGATAATTGTTGACCCAAATGGGGTCAGAACTGTAGCAACTACAATCTATACCCTATAGGCATGCTTGTCTATCCTCAACCAAGCCCTATAAGTAGACATTAAATCATTTTTCCATACTTTCTTTATTTCATACTTATTGATTAATATAGTATATTTATAAAAATGTAAACATTTATATATAATCATACTATTAAAATATCATCAAATATGAACATTTATATATTTATGCATGACCATATATATATATATATATGTACTCTTAATAATTCTCTTATAATCTAGTTGCATTGTTATTTATACATAGAATTGATCTATAGGCTTAATAATTGCATAAATCATATCATATGCATATAATTTTTTTCATTTAGGTATTCTTTTCTCAATGTAAAAATCACGCATTCCATGTCATGTTATATTCTTCTACATGTGTTTATATTGTTGTAAAAGTGTTAAAAAAGTTTAGGCAAGTTTCAGTAACATTTCGGGGTTTGAAACTCAAGTATAGGCTAGAATAAGAGAGGTATTTGGTTGGATTAAAGTCAATTCTGTTGGGTGGATTGGATTCTATCTAGTCTAGAATGCTTCAACTCCCAATCCAATTAGGTTGATTCAAACACCTAGTTCTTTAGCAGATAGCTTTTTTTTAGTTCAATTGGTGAAGGTTTTATGCATAAAATACATGATTTTTAGGCAAAATGGTCTTCTAAACAATTTTTTCCTATATCTATAGTTTCCATATCATTAAAAATTGGGCCATTTTAACTTATAATTCTTGAGATATTCGTAAAATCATATAGGCTGCTCCAAATGATAGGGCAGCAACCATTATTGCCTTTCAAGCTAGTTTTTGATAATCCTAAAGGAAGAATTATGTTTTAACCTCTCATAATAAATTTAAGTCTATTTTTTTAGTCTATTCCAAAATTAAAATCACCCCATTTGTAGTTTTATAACAAAACTTATACTCAAAATAACCCTACCAGGTTGAGTGAATCCTAAAACAAAATTTATCTTTCTTAACCATACTTACTATATTTAATCTTTCATGAACATTTAAGCATCACAACAACACTTCCTCATCATTCACATAATTAAAATATTTCCATCCATCTCACGAAGGCAAGCACATGCAAGAATAATTAAATGTTCCTATACCTTTAGATATGATCACACTTCCCCTTCAATCCTTCTATTTTCTTTTGCTAGATTCTTCTTCTACATGCAATGAATAACACAGTTAAATTTTCATTTTCTATATCAATTTCAATCCTTTAAAAATATTTAAACCCTAAATTCTCTCTCTTCTTAAATTATGCAATTGAAATATGGTTGTTTGGGTGAGAAAATGGGGTAGGAATTTGATGGAGAATTGCTGAATTTTGGCCTAAGTTGGTTGGCAGCAACTTTTCAAATTTCTTACAATCTCATAATTTTTTTAGAGTTGTTCCGTGACATTTTCCTATTGGTTTATTTGTGGGACTTAGGCAAACTCTACCTTGGTCCCTTACTCTTTTTAATTTCCTAATTCCACCCTACTTCTCTTATTCTCTTTAATTTAATCCCTACACCATGTCTCCCTAATTATGCATGTGCATGCCTTTATTAAAATTACCATAATGCCTTTATCTTTTAAAGTAATTCCCTCTAGGTTCTATCTTATAATTTATTAACTAACAATGCATGTTTTAACTCTAATACCACCTAAGTATGTGCATATTCTTCTAGGGTATATGTTTGGGCCTTACAATTATGATGACCATAGTTCCATAAGCTACGTAGGGTCCCTTCTACTTTGCATTAGATGGTTTGAATTTTGCATGAAGAATGAGTATTAATCATTAGGGTATCTAAGGAGAATTTGGGATCCATGCTAGGCATAGCTAACTAGCCTTTCAATGGGTTCTATATAGATATGGTGGATGGTGAAGGAAAAGGAATAGAGTTTGGGAATGCTGAAGTTAATATGATTAAGAAGATGAGCTATTTGCCAGTTAGTAGATTAGGGAGAAACCCTCAATGGATCCATAAACCTATTGCCCTTATTGGTTAGAAGGATAGAGAAAGGCTGGGATATTGCATAAGTAGTGATGAAAAGAAGGCTCGACTAAACACTGAAAGTGTCTTCTATGTTATGGAAAGTTTTATACCTATATCCATACAATGCAAATACTATGGGCAAGCTAAGCTAATGATAGTAGGAAAAAGGGTTATCCCTGGGTGTCCGTTGGAGCCACCAAGCCTATACAGGGATTATGGGGTGAAGAGATCATGGTAAAGCTTGGTAATTTAGGCCTGGATCATCCAGAAGAAGTATTGATGCTTGAATTTCTAATTAAAAAAGCCAAGAGGGAGGGAAAAGCTTAGTATGGAGAAGTGAGCTTTGGAGATGGATCCATGCTAGTAGTGGAGTAAGCCAAAGCATCCACTTCTACACTAGTCGACACTAACCTAGATGATGAACCATTTGGTGATGTAATTTATATTCCTAAACTTTTTTGTGATGATACACCTTTTCCTGCTCAAGTAAATAAGATGAATAACTTTGCTTATTTGTGTGATGTCTCATCTGATTACATCATGCATAGTTATAATCATAACTCATTCATATTTGATATTAATTCAAAAAGCATAACCCCATTTAATCTCAAAACTCAGGAAAAACCTAAAGAGATCTTGATTGCATCTAATTTAACTCCCGAAGAGAGGATACAATTTCAGAGAGTAGCATGGAAATATAAAAAATTCTTTGCTTACTAGGAATTGACAAAGAGGTCATCAAGCATGCCATTTTGACATACCTAAATAGTAAGTCAATCAAGTAAAAGCTTCAAAGGCTTAGGATAAAATGTGCAGAGAAGGTAAAAGAGGAAGTGAGAAGGCAAATTGAAGCTAAGTTCTTAGTCGAGGTTCAATACCCCACTTGGTTAGCCAATGTTGTCCTTATTGCCAATAAAGATGGGAAGGTATGAATGTGTGTAGATTTTTGAGATTTGAACAAAGCTAATTTGAGAGATGACTTTCCTCTACCCTATATATATCTACTAGTTGATAGTGTAACAATGTGTATGAAGTATTGTTTTGTGGATAGGTATGCAGGATATAATCAAATTCTGAATAAGGTAGTTGATCAAGTAAAGATAACCTTTATTATGAATTGGAAGACCTATGCATACAAAGTCATACCTTTCTATTTGAAGAATGCTGGGGCCACTTACTAGAGGATGGCCACCAAAATCCTTAGTGACCAAATTCATATGGCAGTTGAGGTTTATATGGATGCATTATGATCAAATCAAATACTTGGGAAGGGTACTTTAAGGCATTGGAAAAGATTTTCCAATAGATCGAAAGGTGTAATATCTGCCTCAACCCAAAGAAGTGCTTATTTGGGGTAACATCAGGTATGTTACTAGGGCATGTAGTCAGTCAATGAGGAATAAAGTTTGATCTAGATAAGGTGAATTCTATTAAGGAAATATTGATGGTGAATATGGAAAAAGAAATCAAGGGGTTCTAGCATAGGTTCAATATGTCAATAGGTTCATCGCTAAAATCACCACTATATGTGATATGATTTTTAAGTTTTTGAGAAAAGATCAACCTGTTAAGTGGAATGATGATTATCAGAAGGCTTTTGACACCATTAAGGAGTATGTATTGCATCTATCAATTTTACTGCCATCGAAACCAAACCTTTTAACCTTGTACTTAGTAGTAGACTAGAGTTTAGTAGGGCCCATACAAGCCTAAAAAGATAAGGCTGGGTGGAGTTCACTGTGTATTATCTGAGTAAGAATTTCCTTCCATACGAGGCAAAGTACGTCACTGTGGAAAAGATTTGTTTGGTAATAATATGGGCTTACAAAAAGCTAAAACATTACTTCCATTCCTTCAAAATTCAGGCGGTAGCTAAGTACAACCTTCTTAGGTAGCTTTAATCAACACCATCCCCACTAGGGAAAATAGAGAGATGGCTTATATTGTTGTAGGAATTTGAAATAGAATACGTCACTAAAAAGACAATCAAAGCAAAGGTAGTCATAGAATTTTTGGTCAGCCAACTATTAGAGGGTAATCAAATTGAGTATAAGTTCTCGGATGAGAGCATCACTACCATAATAGTCTAAGGTTGGCAAATGTACTTTGATGGAGCAACAAGCAACAAAGGTGTTGGAGCAAGAATCATTCTTGTCACACTTGATACTGAAAAACTTCCCATGTCTAAAAAACTGAGGTTCAACATGACTAATAGTAGAGTTGAATATGAAGCTTGTATGTTGATAGCCTCGGGTGCTCAAAATGTCAAGGTATTTGGTTATTCATCCTTAGTGATTCACCAAGTAAGAGAAGAATTGTCCATCAAAGAAGAGCGGCTAGTCCTAGATGTTGAGTATTTAAAAGGCTTGAGCAATTAGTTCAAAACATGCACCTTTTGATATTTACAATAAGATGAGAACTAGTTGGCGGATACACTGACAACCCTAGTGTTTATATGGGATAATTCAAAGGGAGTGTCAATGAAATCGGTGCTGATCATGAGTTTAATCAGGTCTTGTTTTAAGAGTGAATGAGTTATGATTATAAAAGCGACTTATGGTAAACCTTGGCGCTACGATATTCAAAATTATCTAGAGAAATCAGAGTTTCTTAAAGAAGGAACAAAGAAAGATCCGAGTATCCTTCAAAAGCTATTAACCTAGTTCATAAGTATAAATAAAGTCCTATACAAGAGGCATATGAATGGTATTCTGCTAAGATATTTAGATGAGAAAGAAGATAAAAGGGTGATAACGGAAACTTATATAGGAATATTTGAAGCCCACATGAATGGATTAATGTTGGCAAGGAAGATCATACGATGGGGTTTCTTTTGGCTGATGTTAGATATAGATTGCTTGTGCTATGTGAAGTTATGCCATTAGTGCTAGCGACACGTGGACTTAAGCCACTTACTTCTAAACTACACAACCTTTCATCTCCTTATACTTTCTTATCTTAGGGAATAAAAATCATTAAAGAAATTCATCCAATAGCTTTGAATAGGAAAAGGTACATTGTGGTTGCCATTGATTATTTCACAAAATGGGTAGAAGCAAAGTTCTTTAAAAAGTTAGGGATGAGAGAAATGGCACCTTTTATTGAGAGAAATTTGATCTATAGGTATGGCATACATAACCATCTGGTATTTGATAATGGGGTCCAATTCTAGGAAGAAACAAAGAAATTCGTACCTAACCATCTGGTACAGGATTTGACACCACAAGTCCTCTCTATACTATCCATAGGCCAATAGGGCAGTGGAAGCTGTAAATAAAAACCTAAAGAAGATTTTGACTAAGAATATACAAACTTATATGGATTGGGCTAAGAAATTACCATTCGTATTCTAAGGTTATCGGACTATGATAAGGACTTCCGTGGAAACCACCCCTATCTCTTTGATGTATGGGACTAAGGTGGTGTTGCTAGTAAAAATTGAATTGTAGTTGCTCAAAATCAACTTGAAAGAAAAATTATTGGAGACTGAATAGGTAGAGCAAAGATTGCCATAATTGAATATATTAAGTGAATGTCGAATGAGGGCCTATTATCACAATTAGCTATACCATAAAAGGTTAGCTTATACATTTGGCAAGAAAGTTAAGGGTAATCACTTAAAAGAAGCCAACTTGGCATTAAATAGCCTTCCAAATGGAGTAATTACAATTAAAGATTAATCTTAAGATTTATATCTACAAATATTTTGGGAACATAAGTCTTAGTTCTGCTTCTAGTGTCCTTGAAAATCTATTTGAAATTGATGAACTAATATTGCCCTATTAACGGAGCAGTTTGTATTTTTTTTTATGAATATCTCATGATTTAGTATTCCAAATGACCTTATTTTTGATGTTTTGAAAACTAAAGACTTATAAAAACAAATGTCTAAAAGATCACTTTTCTAAAAAATGTCAATTGTTTACTTAAAAATGTAGTACAAAATGAACTAAGGTATCAGTTGCAGAGAAATATGAGAATTTGGCATTGCACAACTATGAACATTTGAAGTAAAGCGTGCTTATTGCATTCTACCCTTAAAACTCTATTTTGGGACAATATTAATGGCTGTGAATATTAAGGTACAGCCGTACGTTGCCTTATTTCAATCCATAAGTGAGATTTCCTTAACGTATCTCATCCAAACTTTCTTAGATGTTTATGAAACTTTACCAACATGTAAATAAGGTATAATGAGGTTTAATATGCATGAAATAAGGGGTAATACATTCAAATATGTAAATTAATTTATAACTTGAAAATTAAATTAAGTGTAGATAAATGATTCTTATGCACTGACATTAAATATTTATATTTGACATGTATAAATGGATGAGAATCACTACTAAAAAAATGCATTTTACCGACGGATTTATGCTTTTACCGACGGCAAATGACGTTATCGACGGTTTTTTATTATTTTACTGACGGAACGTATCCGTCGGTAAAACGCTCGTAGGTACCAAATTACCGGCGGAAAATTCCGTCAGTAAATATTACTGACGGATTTACCGACGGGTTTGTAAAAAACCTTCCGTCGGTAATTTTATTTAAAATCCGTCGGATGTTTTGTCGTGTTGACCGTCTACCGACGGGAAATGTTGTCGGTAAACCGTCGGTAATATTTAATTAATAAATTATTAATTTATTTGAGGATAAACAGCGACGGATATTTTCGACTGTAATGTTGTCGGTAGTATAATATTAAAATTATTGGAATGGCAGCAACGAATTTTCCGTCGGCTATTTGTCGGTAATATATTATCATTTTACAATTTCTTACAAAATTATATATTTACTATTTGTAAATCCCAAATTAAACACAATAAAGTCAATATAAAAGTATAAAATCTAAATTCAATATATATATTAATTAATAATTTTAATATATATCAAAAATAATTAATACAAAAAGTTATATAAAATCTGTACAAATATTGTGTAAATTACAATGCCAAAAACATAAAACTCAACACTAAATATACTTAGAATATTCTTAAAAACAATGAAAACTTTAAATGATTAAACAATTCTTGAAGTAAGGTCATCAACTGGTCAATGACCAATATAACCTATACCTAATATGCACCTGCTTCCTGTAATGCACAACAGGCAACCTGCTCCCATTCTTCACAGTTCTTCAAAATCACGTCAAGCATTCTTCTTTCATCCAAAGTTATTTTAGGTAACCTTGACTGCAAAACCAATTCCTGCATCACATTTTAGCTTTCTTTTACTAATAATGATGCATTTTATCATTAAATCTTTATAAATAAACAGCGCCTGAAAACATCAAACCTTCAGGTCCTCAAGTTTGGGCAGAGGAAAAGAGCCCAATCCCATGCTAGAAGAAGACCCCAAAAATGCCTTAGAATTCTTTAACCAGCACTTGGCTGTTGCTACAGCATCTTTAACATCACTTAGAGTAGGCAAAATCAAATGGATGTTTTATGTACACCTGCGAGAGTGAACTTGAAGATTATAATTTAGAAAGGAAAATAAAAGACAATATAAAATTAAAATAGATCTGCTCCAAAACCACCATGAGGTAGCCAGTAAATGGCCAGAACTTTTAGCAAGATGCACAACAACTTTGTGAAAACCAAAAATAGATTATCCAATGTATATATGAGTTGAAAGCAAAACACATCAATCCAAATCACAGAACCACGGTAGGGTAATTTTTTTATCACCTTACAAAATAGAATGTGTTGAATAAAACCATATTGCCATGTAAGGCTCATGTAAGATTTGTTCGGAAAATTCGTAGCACACCATAGCCTAAGACCAAGATAATTCCTATTTGATTACTCCAAACCAAAACCACATTTACAAGTCAAAGACAATACCAATATGTTCCCATACCATAACACATGAACAAGAAAAAATGAAGGAAAAAAAAGAAAAAAAAAAAATCACCTGTATCAGCAGCTCAGTCTTCAAACGCCTACTTGCTTCATGTTCAATGCGACCTTCACCTCGTTGGCTAATGATTGCATCAATTTCATCAATAAATATAATTGCTGGTGCATGGTGCCTAGCACGCTCAAATAACACCTTCACTAGCTTCTCTGCATCACCTGCAGACTTGCACAAACTTTAATATTAGATAAACCACATGGTGCCTAGCAAGCTCAAATAACACCTTCACTATTTTATTTTTTACAGTGGATAAATTAAACTGAAGGTTAATCTGCATAATTCTAAGAAGCAATGCTTCTGTAGCATTTGAAACCCAACAGAAGAATTAATCGAAATTTGGATTTGTTAATTATTGTTTTGAGAAAAAACAACAGCATTAAAACAAGATTAAACCAAAATTCATTGATAAAAAAAAGTGGGTAGGCATCACATCGTATCTACCAAAACAGAATAAGAATGGAGGGTATGTAAAAAGAAAGGAAGGTCTAAAAAGATAGAGAATAGGTTCATAAAACATTTTTCATAAAAAGGCCTATATTGAACTTCAAGACAAGTTAGAATGCAGACTGATATATAATTTTATGATTTTGCATGCTTTATATTGTCGACATGAATCATACCTAACAAGATCCATAACTTAGAACAAGATTTCTATCATCTTGAACAAAATCAATAACAAACTTGTCTCTTAAAAGCATGGTCTGGAACCTAGTGAAAGAAGCACCTATGCGAAGATCAATTTCCTGCAACATATTTACAATTGACTTTCTAGAAGGAGAAGACAAGTAGATAAATAATTACGACAGTTCTGCAAAATTCTTAATTTGATAAGGTGAGTCTAGAATGAGGACTTACCAAATCAGTGAACAAGGAAATCTCTATGACCTCAGTTAGTACAATATTGAGTATAAAAAAAATTGAAGGCATGTGAGCAGGTAGGGAAAAATACTTACTTGCCTAGCATCTACAGCATCAGCAAGGTCCATAACCACTTTCATATGTTAGTAACAAATAACAATGCTTCCACAATTCTTTCATTCAAAGAAGTTCCCATCAGATCATCAGAAAAAAATATACCAATATCATGAAATTGAAGTGAACCCAAAACAATATTTAAAATCGAAGTCGTTCTGTCAACAGAATAAATTCTATTCCCATAAACATTCTAAAAATCAGTATCAAATCCCGACAAGACTTTTTGGCCTATCAGGCTATCACATATAACTGACTAGCAAAGCGAATAACATTAGTACAAATACACAAACAACAAATAAAAATAACATTAGCATCACCTAAAAATTTCAGGCCCATATTACTGGACAAAATATGCACACGCATACACACATATATATGCACACACATACAAAGTTTCCGGACACATCAGAAGCCATCAGGAACATGAGAAAATACATCAAACCCATAGAGTAACAGCGGATCAACACTTAATAAGTCCATGTCGAATCAAGTAACAATTGGAAAGGGGCAAAAAAAAAGAAATAACGACAAAAAGTTAGATCCCCAGATATATATGAAAACAAACCCTAAGATCTTAATCTTATTATCTAATCAAAACAAAGCCAAACAACAAAACGAGAAAAAAAAGAGCAGCGAAGAAAAAACTATGCATTCCAAACAGAAAAACAAGTCAACATATATATACATATATATAAAAGCAAGGACATTGGTTCAAAACCTGTTAATTAATGCAGAAAACCGAGCTCTCCTAATGTTAAGATAGCGATTTGCTGCTCCACAGACATCCATCACTTCAAATGCAATGTTTTCTCCTTCTCTATCACAATCAAGCCACAGAACAGGCCATTGACAAAATTCACATACTTGTCAGAGTGAAGAATCATTCTAACTAAGCCAATTGAGCCATTTTTAATAGGGACCTACAACTGATTTCAACAATCAGTAAACTTCAAACAATTTTAATTAACATACATACTGCAAAATTCTCAATCAAACAATTTTAATTAACATACATACTGTAAAATTGCATACTCGTAGAGCTTGCCGGTGCTGGAGAAGATAATGACTCCAACTTCAGCATCACAAAGGATTGAAAGTTCTCTTACTTTCTTCAACAATCCATTTCTTCTTTTCGAGAAAGTCACTTGCCTGCTCGTCGAATTATCGATCCTTCGAATCACAATTTTTCCCCTCCCCATCCTTTTTTTTACTTCTCAACCCTAGCTAGATCTAGTAATCGAAGTCAGGAAAGCAGCCAATAGTCATCAAATCTTATCAGAAACAATACTTCGATGAGGCATCGAGAAGATAAAAATAAAGGATGGAGATCAGATGAAAGAAAAAAAACACAGAGAAGTAACTGACAAATTGGGGAAGAAAACGGAACAGAAGTATGCGTAATTAATCGGACAAAAAATAAAGTAAATCAATCGCAATAAAATCGAGAGGAGAAGAGATTAGGGTTTAAGATATGTGGAAAAACACAGAGCAAAATAAAACAAACAGTAGAGAGAAAAAGATGAAGAGCTTACTTGTTTTGAGCAACGGTGGAAACTTGAGGAGAAAAAAATGCTAATCTTTTTGGAGAAATTTTGAGAAAGAGCAGTTTTATACCCTTATATCGAAAGCTGAAAGTGGTTTTCTTGTGGGAATTGAAACCGCTCAGCAGTTTTCTTAATGCCCAATCGCTTGCGTATGTTAAAAATTAATACTCGCTCTGTGGAAGTGGCATCTGTAACCAGGGAATCAAACTCATTTTTAGAGAATCAAAACAGATCGAAATTGAAATTGCTCCGGACAAGCAAAGAAGGAGACAGGGGGAGAATCGCGCCCTGTAGCGCGCGAGAGGAAGAGAGATAGGGGCGAGGACGGTGCGCCGGCAGCAGCTCCGGTGGAACGACGGCGGCGACTAGCTGTTGGCGGCCTTACGCGATCGGGAAGGAAAGGAGGGATGAGGGAAGGTGGCGTCGGGCTGGGGGTTTTTGGGGCAAATACGAACCAACTGGTTCCTTAAAGAGAAAGAGGAAGACAAAGGCCAAAACGACGTCGTTTTGGCCAACTTCCTCTTTAAGTCCCCCAAATGTACACTATTTTCAATTTAACCCCAAAACTTTTTCTTTTAAGCAATAAAACCCAAAACTCAACTATAATTCAACCTAAATTATTTTATATTTATTTTATTATCAAATTTACATATTATTCGAGTCGACTTATTATGCGAATAATTTAAAAATTGGGGCGTTACATTTTAAATGGGGTATTTATAGAAAATGGCAAATATGTAAATAATTAGAAAACTCTTTAAAATTTTACGAAAATTTTAAAATAATTAAAAATAATAATCATAATAATAAAATAACAAATAATGATAAAATATTTATTAAAAGGTAAAAATTTTAGAATAAAATTTATTTAATAATGAGATTAATCAATAAAAAGTTATAAAATGCTCAAAATATTTTTATAAGTATAATCAATTTTCAAATCGAATAAATGTTGACTATACAAATTAATGTCAAACTGTATTTTTATATAAACATAAATATGTATCTATTATATATATATATATATATATATATATATATATATATATATAGTTGTATAAAAATAATAATAATAATAATAAATTATTATTTTAAATAGAAAAGTCATTATCCATAATAATAATATAAAAATATAATTTATTTTTGTACTATAAATTATTATAAATTAATCCTTAATTTGATCCAAAATTTTTAAAATAACATAAGTTGCTTTATATAATGATCAAGACAAATTTAAATAATAAAAAAATAAGTCATATGAATCGTATTTATATATCATATTAAAATAAAATAATTTATATTTAAATATTTATAAAACAATAAATTTTCTATATATAATTAAAATATATGCGCATGAATAAAATATAATAATTATTTACATTATAAATTATATATAATAAAAATAAAAAATAGCTAATCTAAAATTTACTTGGACAAAAAAAATAAAGTAAATTTTGGAAAGAAAAGCGACAGATTACCGACGCAAATAACCGTCGCCAAAATATTCCGCCATTATCCACCGACGGGACAGATAATTCGTCGCTATTCCGTCGCTAAAACATTTGAAATTAAACAGCATTTACATTACCGACAAATATTCCGTCGGTACATAAACTAAAATGTTTGATATCTTTACCGACGTATTCTTCCGTCGCTATATTCGTCGCGAAAATATGGCGCCACTATTTCCCGCCAATTTTACCGACCGTATTTTTTTTTTGTCGTTAAAAACGTCGGCATTCTGCAACTTTTGTATTTTTACCGACGCATCTGATGTTCCTAGCTAATCCGTCGGTAATATCTTTTTTTAGCGACAGATAACTTTCCGTCGGTAAAATCAATTTTTTTTGTTGTGAATATTGATTAGAGGTGCATGATAGAGATTATAGTAATATCATGAATATTTGAATGATGACAAGTGAGAATGTGAATTGACACTCTATCCAAATATTGATTCGAGTACCAAAGTATCACTCTTGTCACCCCTATTAGTTTTAATATACAATATTAAATCTTATAAATTAGTTATAAATTATTTCTTCTTCATTTAGCCTTGGATGCATAACTATTTTCTCATACATATTTAAATCACCCATTGTTTGGCATAATTTTACTATTTATTTTATAAAAATTTGGATAGTATAATGACTATATTTCTAACCTACCCTCTTGCAAAGTTTATAAAAAAATACACTCCCAAATATATAGTTATCAACTTAACCACAGTCAACTACTCAATTTATCCTCTTCAAACCAATTTTCAATTATGTATTTTTTACATACATACATATATACATTCCCCATTTTTATTGCATAAATAAATCCACAATATATATACATAATAAAATATCAACTCATTTTACAAACTAAATTTATATATATAGTCACATAACTTATAATTTAATTATCTACATCAAAATATTTATATACATATATACAAAATTCATACCTATCTACAAATACGTTTAACTTTAAATTTAGCGCTTGAAAATTCTCGATCTCATGAATAGTACTTTTCGGATAATGAATAATGATATTAGGAGACACTAAGTTGTATGGTGCCACCCGAGACCATTGGAACCTATATAATTGTTTCATTACCACTAAAAAGTACAATTCATTATAAGTCTAGTGATATAATTTGAGTTGAAATTGAAGTTAAATGGGCCCCTCAAAGACAAAAAGAGAAAAATACTTGGACCGTAAAAAGGTTAACCAACTTTGATAGACTCAAAAAAGATGTTCTAGACCTTAAAAGATTATTTTGATTGAAAAAAACCATTAGAAATAGTTCCAATGAATTTTCAAAAATAAAAAACAAATTTTTGGATAATTTTAAAAAATTAGGGTTTCAGACTAGTATTTTTGCCTCTGGGCTTAGAAATGATTCAAAATTTACTTAAATTGATCCAAAATTTTAAACACTTTTTAATTAATATTTTTACATATTTTTAGAAAAATGTTGGAGGTGATTTAATAATTTTAACTTATAACCAATGAAATGGCTAAATATGGACCATAGAAATAAGAATGGTCAAAGCTAGTTTGACCTTTTAATTTAGGGGGAGGTATAAAAGGCTAAAAAAGGGGTTAATTTCTCTAAAGAATCTGTTCCCTTCTCCCATTTCTTCCTCCTCTATAATTCCTCTATAACCAAGTTTTTCTAAGCTTTCTCCTACCTTATTTCACACTTTAATTTTATTTGGAGTTTTGATTGAAGAAAGTTAGAGAATTTCAAGTTTGAGAAAATTGCCAAATGAATATTTAATTAATGAAGGAAAGAAAAATGAAGATGGAAGAAAGAAGAAGGAAATTTAGTGAGGAGCAAACGATATTAAGGTATTTGAATACCTAAACTAGTATGTTTCATTTATTTTTGGTTATGTAAATTAATATTTTTGTACATAAAGCATAAATAATTCAAATAAATTATATGTAAGTTAAATTGAATGTTAATAAAGTGAATTAATAAGGATAAATGTTTGAAAATAAAGTTAGAATGTTGAAACCTTAATAAAAACATACTATGTAACTTAGGTAAAAATGCATGAAAATGTGGAAAATTGCAATTGACATGGACATGATGAAATTATATATTATAAAAGTAAACTAGTATGATTAAAATGAAGAAATCAAGCAAGAATCATAATGTTCAATTTTTGTCAACATTATGTAAATTAGAGATAAATTATATATTAAAGAAACTAAATGGAATAAATGTTGAAAACATGTTTAAATAACACAAAAAATTAAGAAAAAGAATGAATAGGTGGAAGTATATGTTATGGCCAAATGATATACCAAGCATATATTTAAAAATTTTAATGGTACAATAAAGGAAAAAGTAAGAAATATATGGTTTAAGATGAAATTATAGGTAATTTGATAAAATTAACCATTAAGCACAATATATAACATGAAACAAATATGAAATGGGCAAGAATATGTGATGGCTGAATTAGGAGCATAAAGAAAAACTAAGTGTAATGTGATGGAACCTTGTAAAAATGCATGATTTAGTCATTTAAACAAGATCCCAAACTAAATGAGTTGAAAACACAATGAAAAAAAATTGAATATTAGTTGACCGAATGATGATGATGAGTGAAACCATGGTTATTTGATGTAAAATTATAAATAAAGCTTAAAATATATATGAGCATAAATATGATTATGATACATAAGAGTTGTAAGATAATTATACTATGTGAGGCAAATGATACACATGGAATAAATTATATGTTTTGGCTAAATTATGATGAATATGATGTTATGGAATGATGAAATATTATATACGGATGACATATGATGATGATAACCGAGTAAGACATATGGATTTAAAAGCATGTTTCAACAAAATTTATAAGGAAAATGATGAAAAAATTAATATGTGATAGAAATATTAGAAATATTTTTGCCTTTAGTATCTAGTAGTGAAACCAAAAGTATAGGATATAATTGGCTTACCATAGAGACACTTACCTCGGTAGCGAGTCATAGTGACTCACATAAGTAGACTAAAGGCGAATCCACATCGTAAAATATGTAAAAGAGTTGAAAAGAAGAAAAGCAAAAGTATTATAATGTTAGTTGAGGTGTTGGCCCTCTGTGTGGTCATCTTGACTTATTTGGGACCTATGGGGTCCATATCTTGCATATCTAGTTCAAGGGTTTCCTCTAGAAACTACTAGGGTAGAATAGGAATTTAATTGGCAATTTATAAAGAAAAATATATAAATATGTAAAATGTTAATGAATAAATAAATAAGTTTGTAAATAAATGTTAATAAAAGAAAAATATGTAAAGAAATAATGAAAAGTGGCGATTATGTAAATACAGGATAAAAAGGGACAAATATGTAAATTAATACTAAAAGTTGATAAATATGTAAATAAGTGATTGTGTATGGCATAAATGTAAATAAAAGATAAAAGATGTCAAAAACGTAAATAAGTGAATAAGTAGTGATAATTATGAAATAAGTAGTAAAACAATTTAGTATAATGTGGATAAATTGATGAAAATATGATAAATCCAGAAAAAATGATGGAAATAGGGACTAAATAGTAATTTTAGAAATACCTAGTTAAAAGAAGGATTAAATGGTAATTTGGTGGCTAAAAATGTAAATTTTAAATAAAAAAGATGAAAATTGAAGTAAATTAAAAATTAAGGACTAAAAATAAAATTTTAGCACACATGAGTACTTAAAAGGTAACAATTAATGTGAATCAAAAGGATTATAAGGAATAAAAGTGAAAATTGAGTGTTTTAGAAGTTATTTTGGATGAGAATTAAATTATGGAAACGAAATAAAACTTTATTAATATAATTAAAATAATTAACAATTTAAGGATGAAATAATGAGTTAAGGACAAAATGATAATTCGATTGTAAAATGAAAGAATTAGGAGCCTAATTGTAAATATGTAAAATAAGGATAAAAATTGATATCGAAATATAAATTTGGGAACTAAATTAAGTGATGGTGAAAATTGAAATTATAGGGACTAAGTTGTAAATTTAACAAAGATACTGACCCTTAAGAGAAAAATAAAGGAAATTATGGTAAGGATAAATAAAGTGAAAAAGAGAGTAGCTTAAATTATTTTGATGATGAAAATAAAAATAAGTCAATTTAGTAGTTAAAATCCATAATAATTAATGTAAAATTAAAGATAAAATGATAAATTTGATACATTGAAGTATATTAGGGGTAAAAATGAAATGATGGTGTGCAAAAAGAATAATAATGAAACTAAATTGTGCAAATCAAGTCAAATAGTAAATAAGGAATTGAACAGATGAAATTATGGATAAAACGAGGAAGCAGTGATAAAAACCATAATTCGGTAACAAAATATAAAAATAGTAACAAGTAGTAAATAAGAGCTTAAGATGATATTTGAATGGCCAAATGATAATTAAATGAGGTTATGTATATGATAGGAAAAAAAATTAATAATCCTACAAATGAGAAATAATATTGGAAAAATAGATTGGTAATAAAAATGAGAACTTAATAAAATGAAAAGACAATAAAGTTTAAAGGTTAATAATAGTAATTTGGTAGAAAATTTAAAATAATAAATAAATAATATATGTATAAGTGTAAATAAATAATTAAAAATAATATTCACATAGTAAATGCATAAAAATAGTAACAAGATTTAAAAATTAGGGACTAAAGGGGAAATTTTGGTGAATGATAGGACTTGGAAGGTAAAAATGAAAATTTAATAAGAACAAGGATCATTAAGGATTAAATGGAGAAAAATTGTAGTAAAAATAAGAAAGAAGGGTAAAACTAAATTGGAATTAAATAAATGTGTAATGGTGAGATACGGTTACATAAATAAATGATTGATAATAAAACAAATAAATTAATAAGGCATTAAGAAATTCAAATAAGATTTAATAGAGAATTAAGGACTATAAAATGGATGGAAATATAATCAAGGCATGTAATAATATGAAAATAAGGAAAGAAAAAAAATTAATGGAGAGAAATTAATATAGTAGATGTAAAAAAATGTTTGAATAAAGAATTTAATTATAAATGGATAAAGAATAAAATAGCAGCAATTTATGGGTGTATGCATGTGAAATGTATTAATTGGGTATGCACCAATACAGATATTATGCTTAGCGTGTAATTATTTATTCTGCGCAAGTGCATAAAGGAACAAACTGGAGCTTTGAAGGGACAGGTACTAGGTACTAAAGAAGTCATACATTAAAGAAGGGAATTTTGTTAGTAGGTATATATATGGCATGTATATGTACGATAAGTATGTCTATAAAACTTAAAGCGAATGAAATTAGACTAGAAACATGTAATATTATTTTCATGAGATTTTAGATTTTATGTGTATTTTAGAGAAATAACATTTGAGTTATATTGTAATAATTGTTGTGTATGGATGATGTTTATTGATAATGAGAAAGATGATAAAGGAATTATTTGATAATATAGTTAAGCAAGATGATACTTATGAAATTCTGACACTCGATCCAATATTCAGGTATAGTCTTTTTCTACTTTTTGACTCTTTTTTCTTTTCTACTTCAGTGTGAAAACTCCTTTGATCGACTTTAAAAGTCACCATGACTTACTAACGCAATATAATTTATGGTGTCCGTATGGCTAGCCAATCACATCACATAGTTCTAATTTCTCTACTAAGTACTAAAGGCAAAATAAATTATTCATATACATTTAACACATCATGCCAATTTATTCATCCTTTTCACATTTTCATTATGTATTGATGCATTTTCTATGTATCCAATCAACTATTTGTCTTATATCATTATTTCACCATAAATCATAAATTTTACATCAAATATACTTTTATCTTAATTAAAATGTCTTTTAACCATAACATCTATATAGTTAAGATTTCCATCTTTATCATTAAAACTTACACGAATCATGTTAAACATTATGCTTTATGCCTTTCCATTATTATTCCATCATAATTTCACACATAGACCTATATTATACCATTCAGACATATCTTGTTCGCATTTAATAATTTTATTTTCATCAATATAGCTTGTAACAATCATTCCTAATATTATATTTCATACTTTTCCTTTATTAATTCATCATAAATTCACACACATTACTCAAGGTATACCATTAGGACAAGGTGCATTCTACCATATACATATTCTTTTCTTCTTATTTTTTTTATTCCATACTCATTTTTATGATTATTTAAGCTTATTTCCATCACTTAATATATTTTATTTCATTAGCACAAAATATTTTTCTAACTTATATAATGTAGACCAAATTTAAATATGGTTATCAAAACTTGTTTTCTTATTTTTAATCATAATTATTTGCTTAATTATCATCTAATTACACAATTAAAACATGCATTTAGATTTTACACATTAATCATGGATTTTTCCAAAGTTACATAATCCAAATTCATGAAATAAATTGGTATGAGTATCCACTAACCATAATTGTTCTTCTTTTTCTTCAAATCACTTTTTTTGCTTATGTCTCCCTTCCTCTTCTTTTCTTCTTTTTTTCCCCACCTTGCCAAAATCATGAGATTGAAGTGCATCAATTTTCTCTTTAGTTTTTAATCAAAAATTACATTAAAACACTCAATCCTACCCTTTATTCCCATTTAAAAATAACACAAAATATGAAATTTACTTACTTGATTTAAACTTTCTCCTTATAATTCCTTTCATAATTCTAAGCCTCATTCTTTTCTAATTATTTGAATATGGTGGGAAGGAGGTCAAATATTTAATTAAAGGTGGGATTTAAGGTAGAAACTACAAGAAATTTAAGCTTGAAAGTTAGATAAATAAAGAAAATGAGAGAGAGCACCATTCAGTTCATGAAGGGAGAGGTAAAGATATGATTCTAGTAGATTTCTTTGGAAGATGGCTACATTTGCTTAGGTTACTATTTGATCTGATGGCTTATATTAAGCCACATGTCACATTTTCATTGGTTCTAATATTTCTTTATTAAATTTTCACCAAAATTAGTCTTAAAATTTGAAAACTATTTCTTAAGGTGTGTCTAAATTTTTTGGTCAAAATGAGCTCATTTCGATAATTTTTCTGATTTGGGGATGCCATAATTGGTCTAAAAATTAATTATTTTATTTCAGCTAAATTTTAACTTTTCACTTCTAAAAATTCATTTAAAGTATTTCTAACGGATTCCCATGCTTAAAGTAATTTTATCCATGCTTAAAATAATTTTCTAAAGTCCAAAACGATTTTTTTAGCTAGTCAAAGTTTTGCAAACCTCAATTACTATTCATATCGAACTGCTTCTCTGAGACCTTATCTGAACTCAATTTACCCTTAAATTACAATCTTGGACTCTCAATAAATTGTACTTCCCAGTGGTCATGAAAAGTATATGTGGGTCTCGGGTGATATTATTCACCTTGGTGGTACTATTCATAAGTTTGAAAGTACTATTCATATAATTGGCCTATTTGGGGCATTGCAGTGAAGTTTATAGTAAATTTGTAAATTATTTATATTGATTATAAAGGGGTGATATGCACACATGAATATGCATAAGCTTAGAGATAAAACAAAATGCATAATTATAAATGATTTTGACCGGTTTTTAGTAAGTGTGCTTGATCGGTTAGTAACATAAGAAAATATAATTATGACCTTCAAATATCGTAGCCAAGGGATTGAGAA
This sequence comes from Excoecaria agallocha, assembly GCA_037975025.1. Taxonomy (NCBI): domain Eukaryota; kingdom Viridiplantae; phylum Streptophyta; class Magnoliopsida; order Malpighiales; family Euphorbiaceae; genus Excoecaria; species Excoecaria agallocha. The sequence goes on along the minus strand of CM075823.1, from coordinate 4,033,127 downwards.
AGTCAAAATTTTCAAGTAGAGATTTTGTGAAAAAAAATCCCAAGTTTTAGAGTGTGATTATTAACTATACTAAATCAATTTAAAAGACTAAGTAAATTGAAAATAGAGAATAAACTAAAATCAATAAAAATAGAAATTAATATAATTTGTAACAACCTAAACCTGTATTTAACAGAAATGCCTTAACTTGAAATATTAAACCCACTTAGCTGCGTTTTCAAGCCTATTCTTTTTAAAAATTTATAAAACCAATATATGGATTCTATAGTAAAACTTTTACACATAACTAAGTTTCTTTGAACAATACAAACTTCACAACTAACACACATAGGTACAAAACATCATGGATAAACATAATACAATTCAACATCATTAGCTATACTTGTGGTTCTCTATCGTGTTGGCCATCCCGCTGCAGATATAACCCCGACGAATACAATCTTTTCTGGTAACCTACACGAATAAAACACCCGTGCTAAGCTATAAGGCTTAGCGAGGAACAAAAACATGTGAATGACTGCTCCCAGCAGTCATCGATGCATACACTCAAAATGCAGCAAATGTAATGTAGAGTTATCATGAGAATACCACGATAATACTTTTAGTCACAACATGTTATATATATATAAATAATGAATTATCATAGCTCAACAATTTATTTAACATACATATATCATATAATTTCTCGGTATATTTTATACATTTAAACTTGTGAAACAATTTCTATGATTAAAACCAATCATGAGCACCATCAATAATACAGGTTAATTATACTTTAATGCTTACACTATATCTATACTTTAAAAATATAACGTTTTCAACCAACAATGTAATCCTACATTTAATTTAGCATCCACAAATTTCTATTTTTCATATATTGATCTACATACATATATATAAGTATATGCATAAATATAATACATTCATTAGAAAAACTCATAAACATATGCCTTACTATACTGAAATAAACTATGATGCGATTATACTGTAACTTAGCCTGCTTAAGTTCTAAAGGTGGATAACGGGATCAGTGGATACCCAAGGATATCAAACGGTGGATATCCGAAGATATCGAAACTATAGACCCAAACAGGGACAACTGTACGGTGGACCGGTCAAGAACCCAAATGGGCTCAACAAACAACCCAAATGGGGTTGTACCTTATAATTTGGAATATTAACACTCATATAAGGGACAACTGTACGTTTATGAGTGTTAATATCCCATATCCCAATGCTTGTATAACTTTTATAAAAAAAAGTGAGGATAAAATCTAGTCAAGTTTAACCATCTCTAGAGAGTAAAATTTTTAGACCTAGTCAAATACTGTACATGTAATTAATTTATTATAAATTAAATTATCATAACATAGACACCTTTCTTCTATAAAATAAAATAAAATATATATAATGATAGCAATAACAATTATTTGATACAATTTCATATTACTATAACAATAATAGTCCCTTACTATGCAATTTAATCAAACAATATATTCATAGGTTAAAACCATATATCATGATGTTATCATATTTTAAATTGAACTATTTAAGAAAACCCTATTATATTTGATGTATTAGCTAAACTGCCGAGTTTATAATTATGGGTAAAAACCAACAATTAACACCCATGGAAACTATACTCTTTAAAGTATTACTTGTAGTCTCCTTAGTAACTAAATAGTAGGTTTATAATCAATGATATATCCAATTATTTCACACTGCTAACTTACTCAAGAATTACACATTTCATTTATTTAAACATTTGGTTAAAACTTTGATTGCTAACAATAAAAGCTTTATTTAGATCACTTCTTATACATTAATAGTATGAAATGACATACTGTTGAAAGGCAATACACAATTATTTACTATTAAGCCTACTTTAATAAAGGATTATAGAGGAAACCATATGTTAAATTAACATATTGTATATTCCCTTATGGATATCAAATCATTCCTTACTACCAGATTGATCAAGATTTAGTCTATAACAAGTTGTACATCTGGTTTTTCAACTAAGTAACTCATATAACTTAATTAATTTACAGGGTACTATTTTAAACAAAAATTCTAACACAAGATCAATGATGAATCTTGATGGTAAAATTTACAAGATATAAGCTATACCAATTAAACTTACATGCCTTTAATTTCTCATATTCTTGCTTAATAGTTTAACCCCAAATCAATGATTTATTATAAACTAGCCGAAAGCAAACATGCAAGTGGTATTAATTCTTAAATTCCCGCATCTCAGGTGATCATCCAAACTCATTGCTTGCTAATCCAAGTTTAAGCGTCATTCCTATACTCTAATTACATACACAGGTAGCAAACATATAATTCCAATTAGAAGAAGTCACATGCAAGATCTGACATTTCCTTACTATTAAATGCAATTCACATATTGGATGGAATTTTCTACTATTATTGTGATCCTTGTAATAATTTCATCACATGCAAATCCACATTCTTAATATAATTTCCCATACCTATTATTATGCTTGCCGGAGCTTGGTCGGAGCTTGACCAAAGCTTGGCCGTCATGGTTTAAGAGCATTGGGAGGCAGCCAACATCAAGGTAAGTCCGATGACATCGGTCACGCACCCCAACACTCTTTCGTTTGGTTGAAAATCCTTTAAAATAGATGCAGCAAGCTCTACTTCAATCTGTCGGTTGCTGGTGATTGAGGATGATCGGTGGGTGTAGGAAGGAGCGCAGGACCACCAGAAGTCTTCCATTGGTGTCCGTTCTGCCATTCGACATTGGAGGTGGCCGAAATCTTGAGGAGGAGCCATTGATTGGAGAGAGAGAGATTCCAAACCAAAATAAAAATAAGAAAACAAAGAGTGGACCGGTGGAACAAAAGACAGAGGAGGCCGACGGTGGTGTGCGTTGGTCAGATTCTAGGGCCCATTCTTTTTCCATTCTCCGATCCCTCTCTCCCTTCATTCTTCCTTCTCAATTATTTTGCCAATATAAATACTCTAAAGAAAATTCCCATATCAATCCTCCAATTATTTGCATGCAACAAAAAGATTCACCACACATTTTAATCTTTAGGAAATCAACCCCATAACTGCATATATATATATATATATATATATATATATATATTCCTTTATAAGTTCACCCATAATTTATATTATTTACCTCAATTACACCTTTAAACATTTTTATACCAAGCAACTTATGAATCAAGTGAAATTATCACTTACCTTTACCACTTTATTACGAAATTCATGCATTTCAATTAGTCTTAATCAAGTAACAATTCATTAAATAAGGTAATTTCGACTAGGGTCATTCTTGGGGCCTTACAAAATTGGTGATAACATTTAATCACTAAAAACCTTTTACCAAGGGAACTATCCTTCCACTTCTTTTTGAAATTGACTTGATTTAAAGTGATTCAAATTTGTTATGGAAAATCGAACTAAGTTCAAGTTTTTATTCAGAAAACCATTTTAGAAAGTTAGACCCTCTAGTTAAGAATAATCAAATGTCTCGTATAAATCCTGGTTTTAGATTCCTTGATCTCGTTTAAATCTCCATTCAAAAAATATAACCTCAACCTATTCATAATTTAACTATCTTTAACCTAATAACACTCATGATCATAATATCACTGCCTCAATTCTCATAACACAAGAACACATTATGCTCAAGTATATCAGAAAAATACTTATATATCATTAATCAATACTTAGATTCATAATTCATAATCCATTTGATATATTAAACTCAAATTAAAATAAAAACAAGAATATAGATAACCAAAGGAATTATGAAATAACAAACTTATGCTTAACTAAAGCTCAATCAAGAGTCATAACAATAGAAAAATGAGCATTCAAAAATCCCTCAATAAAAGAAAGAATATACCCATTGTTCATTATTGAAATTGAATAAAAGAATGAAAAATTGAAAATTATACTCATAAATTAAGCTCAGACTTGATCTTCAACTCTTGCAAAAACTAGAAGAAGATGCTTGAATTAACCCTAAGTAATCTACTCTAATGTGTTAGAATGACAAACTAAGTACTAACTTGATAGAAAATAACCTAACTTATGTTATCTAATGTCAAGACACAAAAAGACCTAAATTACATAAAGTCCAACCCCCACTAGGAGTCATTCTTCTATTGAAAATCTTATTTTTTCATGTAAAAACTTAAATTGACCCCGATTGAGCCACTTCTTATCCTAGTCAGGTCATGCAATTCTGCCCTAAGGTGTTTAATATGACTCTGTCGAGCCACTCTCTATCCCAATTGGGTCATGAGCTATTGGATTAAATAAACATTACTTCAATTGACTTATTTGAACCACTACTTATCGCAGTCGGGTTAATATTAAATTTTTGATCCTTAAACCTGCATGAATAACATAAATTAACTTTTAACTTCACTATTTCAAAACACACAACATTTAAATTTAAAACACACAAAATAAACATTATTTAAACACAAAAAGCAAACGTAAAAAAAAAACATAAATATAGGTATAATTAGGATACATCAAATACCCAACACTTAGCTTTTTCTCACCCTCGAGAAAATTTAAGCAAACAACATTTCCAAATTTCCCAAACTCTAAACCTATAATCATGAAATGCAAAACTATGTTTGATAGCAACACTTAATGACACACTAACTAAAAAAGGTTTAGATAAAAGGATACTTAAAAGTTTCCATGTGTGTGTGTGTGTGTGTAAGGCCAACACATTTTAACAAATTTCAAAACGAAAACTCTAGTAAAATCTAATAACGAAGCATAAAAATTAATTTACACCAAAATGCACATGAGGTTTTGTACCTAAAACTCAAGAGATGCTATAGGCCTCGCCTTTAGCACTAGAACTACTAGGATCATCTTTGCTAAGTAACTCAAAACAAGGAAAGATCATTAGGTCTTTATATTGGTTGTAACATTGGTTTAAGGTAAAGGCTAATCAAAGAAAGTTAAGGATAAACAAAATAAGAATAGCCATTCACCACTTGAAAACACAAATTTCTACCTGCTTATAAGACTTTACCCACAAGAATACCACCAAAGTTCTCAAGACTCAATTGGTTGGAAAGTAGAATGATTAATTCATGAAACATGGAAGAGGAAGGCTAGATGAATTCTTTCCTCCATTTTCACAAACTCAATCAAATTGACAATTTATAACACCTTTTTCATTGATGATGATGATACCCCATATTTAAAACTTACCATATAAGGCTAGCTTATATAATCACAATTTTGTTTTCTTTTGTTTTCTTACTTTTTTATGAAATAACAATTTTTTTTTCAAATGATAAGCAAAGGGCATCCAACAATTCCTTATCAATATAAAACTACATTTTAAACCTGCAAGAATAGCCTAACAACATCCTTATTTTTTAAAATTCCCTTTAATGGAATCACACCCACTTAGATACCCGTTAAACAATAATCAATCCCATTCTTAGAATGGCCAATTCTTAGAAGAGATAGATAAAGACTTATAGGCTACAAGGTATTAAAATGTCTATAACAAAAAAATTGATCATGACATACATTAAGCATACCTCTTAAAGCTCAAAGGGGCTAGCAAGGGATAAAATACACCAATGGTAGGATAAAAGTCTTTAACAAGGCTAAATAAGAAAATTTGCCTAAATTATATCCTAGACTATTTCTAGTTATTCTATTGCTTTTGAAGGGTGATGAGGAAGGTTCTAGCACTCTAGAATTCCTAACTTGACTAATTTTATACACTAGTTTTTCTTAAATTTTAAAAAAAAGTGTTGTGTACAAAAGTTGGAAAATAACAAACATGATCAAGTTGAAAACTAAATTAGCCAAGATTACATCAAAGAGCAAAATTTTCCTAGTGTTAATCTCAAATTTTAAACACCACACAATTTTAACTAAAGTTTAAAAAGTTCAAAATTCAAAAACAAAACTGGACGAACTAAACTAATTATAGACTATATGATCTTCCAACAATACCCTACAAAACTCACAAATGACTACAAACCAAACTAAAGAAACTAAATTAGAAAGAAAAATAAAGATAAATAAAATAGAACAAGAAATAAAAATGAAAATCATCACTACAAGAAAATTGCAATTTAGCAACGAAAAATAACAACCAAAAATTGACAATTTTCTTTGCTAATCAAAAATAGCAACGGAAATTTTGGTTGCTAATACGGCAATTGCTATTTTTAGCAACGAAAATATAATTCTGTTGCTAAATTTAGCAACGGATAATGAATTCCGTTGCTAAATTCAACCAAGGCAAGTTTCGATGAATTTGTCAATTTTAGCAATAAATAGCAACGAAATTGATTTTCTGTTGCTAAAATAGCAACGAAATTTAATATCCGTTGCTAAAATTGAAAAGGAATTGAATTATTTTTAGCACGGATAAAAAATTTACGACTGTGATATCCGTCACCATTCCGTCGCAAAAAGTTTTTACAATTTTTTAATTATTACCATTAGAATAGCAAATCCTCTTCGATGAATTTTGGGTGTTATTTTTGCTATGTACACAAGTATTTGTATCATAAACATATTATTTTTTTTGGTTGATTTTAATTAATTTAAAGTGTAAAGTAATTAAAATTATTATTCTTTGTTTAATCAGTCTAATTATACAAAATAAAACTAAAAAGCTTACCACAAAAGAAAGAAGCCTGACTCCACATTTTGTGAAGAGCCTTCCAAGGTTAAGCAACCAAGCTTTCTATAAGAAATATTATCAACTAATTAATTAATTAATTAAAACCTAAAAAAAATGTGATTTCAAGCCAACCAATGATGCAAGCTATTTTGAAATCCCCATTGCCTGAATCATTAGAATTATTAATTAGTATTATTGTCATAAGAAATGAAATGCAATGGCTGAACAACAATTAACAAGAAATCAAAATTTACTTCATAAAGTATAGCAGCAATTGGAAGCACTTATATATGCACCATCGGTGCAAATGTAAATTGTCTGATGTAGAATATGCCATGCATCATTTATTGAAGGAACTGATTTACCATACCACCTTGTTGAGTATAGATCAATCCATGCCTAGCAAAAGGAATAATTATTTTAGTTTCAAGTGTCGTTTCCCCTAAAGATTGTTCTATTATTACCCACATTTGCTGAAATTTATTAAGAAGAAAATGACAAGAGAAATAAGGAATCCATTCAAGGCTGAAATATTAAATAAATGGCAGAGCAAGTTAAATTCAAAATAAGCAAGTACAACATACCAACTGTAACTTTTGTCAAACCAGGTAAATTAACCAAGGTTAAGTTGACAACTGTAAAAATGAAGCAAAGAATTCAACCTGTAAGCTAACAATTAATAAAAGATGTGTTGTATGAAGTTACTGCATAACTAGATATGGGTTTAGATCCCATTTTTTGCATTAATGTATATGAGACTAGAATAAAAGAAATAAAATAATAATTACAAACCATTTAGAGAGTAGATGCTGAATTTTGAAATGCAGAAATTTAAAAAATAAAGCAAGCAAAAACTGCTAAATAACCAAAAACAAACTCTTTGCACCAACGTCACAAGTATTGAGATGTTGTGAATTTATTTATTTTTTTCACAAAAGTTACAGCATATCAAATGTGAAGAATACCATGCAGCATCAATTTTATTTTGTTGATAACAATCGAATTTGAAATATCACATAAGTACTACTAAATCTTAAGCAAATCAAACAGAAGATACGCAAACTCCCCTGCCTTATCAATCAACTGTAGGATTACATCCATATACCTGTGTTAAAGAGGTACTCGAATAGCAAATACTTTATGAACAATTTAGGTATGCAAGATTATGTAGATCTTAGTAAAGACTGGAAATATCCAGAGACACTATTCTCACTTAATATGGTCCAGTGAAAATCCTTCTGAGATTTGGTTGTGTAAGACAATTTGTCATGTGCATTCCTATATTCAACCCCATTGGGGTCAAAATCAAAGAATAATTAATCAATGTTAACAGCCACGAGCAGGGATTGGTCTGGTGGCTGGCATTCAAATAAAGAGTGGGAAAAGTCTCAATTTCGATTCTATCTATAAAACATTTGAAATACCTTTTCTTCAAGCTTATTTGGAATTGTCTCGAAAGCAATCAAATTTGGTCCTGCTTTCACTAGAATCTGTAACCTTCTCCTGTGGAAATCCTTCAATGTTTGAACAGAGACCTCATCCCCATAGTTTCCACTATAAACAGAAAACTCTGATTGGATATCGAAACTAAAATTGATGTTAGAATTAACGATGATTTAATTGGCTACCTATACTCTAATCCATCGGCCAAATAAGCCCCATAGCTGCCAATGGAAGCAATAACTAGAATTGGGCGCCTACCTAATCTTCCATTTTCCATGAAATCCCATGAAACTTTTATAAAATTGCCATAATAAATTTCTCTGGCTTCACAGGCAATTTGTACACTTCTGCTAAGTAATGATTCAGCTTCTTCTCTAGAATATCCCTTGGCCTCAAAACCCTAAATAGTAGCTTGCAACGATTTTTTTTGCTTCTCTTATAAAATTTTTGAAGCAGAAAGATCAGTTCATAGTTAAAAATTAAAAATGAGAGTATTAATTAAAGTTACCTGATAAGATGCCGTTAATATGATATTTGCACCAGCATCAAGATAATCCACACCACTTGGTCTGTTCTGCTTTCTCTGCTGCAAATGATAAGAAAGAAGAATTCACATTTCATGTAATAATTAACAGGCCTTATTATGAGCAATTGGACAGATATCCCAGTAAATCAAAGGAACGAAAACAAGAAATTATTAGCAAAAGAACCTATCCAGGTAATTAGCAGACATCTAACAAATAATTAGCGGACATCTAACAAATAATCCCAAACTTGTAAATATCATCCAGGATGAAAAATGATCATCATCAATATCCATTCATCACATCAGACTTAAGCTCCCATATTTGATCCTTCATATGTCTAAATCAAAAACTAGAAAGGAAGCACTAAGCACTGAAGGAGACATAACAAAAATTTATCTTATCTTTTCTTTCTAGACCAAGGTTCATCACTACATCATTTGAATTTCACTCAATACAACATCAAAATTCAACACAAATCGATTGCACATCCAAATAGCGAAACCCAGTCACATTCACATTACATTATCAGACTCTTTTCTTCAGGGTAATTCTTTAGTATCGAATGGAAATATACCTGCACTGCATAGATCTTTTGTCAAGGACTAAATCCACTTAGTGAAAATCAAATTAAGGTTGTACTAAGTGAATGGCCAACCAGCATTATGTACAAAATTTTCATGCAACTGCAAACTAAGTGACTACTAAACCGCACTGTCAATAACTAGTGTTTGATGATTTCCATCACAAATTGCCCAAAGGCAAACCTAAATAAGTAGATTTCTTAATTTCACATAGCTCTGCTAGGGTGGCACAACGGTTGCAACCAAACTAACCACAACAAAGACTAAATCTAAAGTAAAAGACAAGATTAAAATGAAAAAATAGGGGGAAAAATGAAAAAGAAAAAGTTCAGATTGAAAGTTAAAACTATATATATATATATAGAGAGAGAGAGAGAGAGGAAAAAAAGCTATAAATACCGAAATCAATAAAACTTGTCGGCGTCGGCATTGGCTTAGAGTCTTGATCGGTGGTCGGCCAAAGATAAATCGTTGGTGGTGGCTGGGTGAGAGAAAAACAGAGCAGAGAGGGAGGGAAGAATTGTCGACCAGAATAGGAGGGAGGATGTATAGAATTTAGGAATCGGAGGTTTTTAGGGTTTAGCCTAATTTGTAAACAAATGGCAAAACCGCTAATAATAATAATAATAATAATAATAATAATAATAATAATAATAATAATAATTATTATTATTATTATTATTATTATTATTATTATTATTATTAATGTTATTATCTAGAGTCAAAGTTGTTTGATTGGCAACTCGCAAAACTCAATGACTAAAAAAAAACATTTTTCTAAATCAAGATATCATAATTAAGTAAATATTATATCGGAGATATAAAAAAAATGTCACAAGTAAATATTATATTGAAGATTTTAAAATGGCCTTAGTTGAATGAAGTTATAGGCAATATTAGAGTAAAAAAATGTCAACAACATAAAACCAAAGTTTTGCATTTTATATCCTTTTTGGTTTAAAGCTTTCCTATGTAGGTGATTATGTAGGCCATGGTTGTCTCTAGTATAAATTACTTTGCATTTCTTTGTGTAGTAAGCTAGATATGGTGACGGAGGAGGTATGTATTTTATTTTTTTTTTCTCTTGCAGTTGCATATCCACAGGTGGGTGGTGCTCAGGACCTAGGATAAGTTTTGTTATAATTAAATTCATTCATAAATATCATTGAAATGCCGTAAAAAACAATGTAATTTTTACAATTAATTATATGATAACTTACACGTGATTAGATTGTTCCTGAACTCTATATATATATATATATATATATATATATATATATATATATATATATTAACATTAAAGTCAATTATGATAAAATATTATTAAATTATGGCAAAAATAATTCATGAAAAATACTAGGTTGATGAGCGGCGCTGACTGTAGGGGTGGGGAAATAGTGGGCGGAGGAGGTACAAAGAAGAAAAGAGGCAAATGTATATGCTTAGTGTTTTTCTATTTTATATTTCTAACAAACATGAAAATACTTAAATGCCCTTCATTTACCAACGAAATTTAAATTCCGTTGCTATTTTAGAAACCAAAAATAAATTCGGTTGCTATTTAGCAACAAAATTCTATTTTGGTTGCTATTTAGCAACGAAAATATATTTCGGTTGCTATTTTAGCAATCGAAAATAAATTCTATTGCTATTTTAGCAACTGAAAATTAATTCGGTTGCTATTTTAGCAATCGAAAATAAATTTCGTTGCTATTTAGCAACCAAATTATCTTTTGTTGCTAAAATAGCAACGTAAATTAAATTTCGTTGCTAAATTAGCAACGAAAATCATATTCTGTTGCTTTTTTTCGTTTCAATTTTTTCCACCATCTATTGGTGCCTTAATTAGCAATGAAATAGTGATTCCGTTGCTAAATTTTGGCTCCAAAAATTCCCTCTACTTTTAGTAACGGAAGATAACCAAAAATTTTCCGTTGCTAAATCTACAAAGTTTAACCAATTTTAGCAACAGAAATTATTTTCCGTTGCTAAATAGCAACAAAATTGATTTTCTATTGCTAATTGAGCAACGAAAATGTTCGTTGCTATTTTTCCATTTTTCTTGTAGTGCATAAAGATAACTAACTTAACTACGCATAAATAAAAACAAAGAATTATATAACTTAAGGAAAATAAAGTACTACAATTAAATGTCAAATAAAAAAAAACTAAAATACAAAATAAAACAACATAAATGAAAAAAAAATGAAACAAAAAATTGATAATTCATGAGAAAAAAGGGGTTAGAATTGTTTGTCCATAAAACACTTCCTAAAATATATCATCAATTAGGCTCAACTAGGCTCAACCTCCCTCTCTAAATCTTATTATCCTTACTAAGACAGTATTGGTCGTGGCTCATTGAGGTAGTGGGCAAAGGTGGTGGTGGCGGCGGCAGGGGAAACCTCTCCTAAAAATGCTTAAAGAAATGCTTATGGGTTTTGACCATTTTCCCTTATTTGACTCAGAGGGCCTCAATGTTCTCCTGCATTTTATCGATCTACCCTACTTGGATGTCAAAACATGCTTGGAATCCATTAATAAAATCCACCATTTGAGGTGTCGGGTGTGGAAAAGGTTCTAGTGCAGAGGCATCCTCCGACTACTCCTCCTCCTCCACATCATCATTAGTAGCAAAGTCAGCTTGTGTATCTGGTGGTAACCAAGTGCAGTCCTTCATAATCTCAAAAACATACTCCACTTTAGTTGACCAACACTTGTTAAATCCTTAGTTGTCCTATATGATCTTCATATTCTTGAATAATTTGTGATGCATATGCACAACTGTACCTAGAGAAGGACTAAGTGAATCATGGTTTAATACCTTAGCCAAAACCATTACATTGCCCCTTTAAAGAAATTTTCTTGGATATACCTAGTCTCCTTTGTAGGTCTTCAATCTTTCTCCATAGTTAGTAGTTTAATCAAATTTCTTCAACTGTACACCTAAGAATGAGCAATTTTGCAGAATTAATGCCGTCGGCACCCTATATGCCCATACAAATACATGGTAAGGAATTTATGAAGGATCTGCAAGGCATGATTTTTAAGGTAATGGGACTTAGTCTGCTTGGCCATATATAATGTTGGCTCAACCTCATCATAAACTACTTCCTAATTCTATCAGCGTGCCGTGTTAGGCAGCTCACCCACACCATCAAAAGGGAAGCCTAAATACTCCGTAAATTCTTCAAAAGTGATCTTGTATTTATTCCTATACCACTAGGATCACCTAATTCCATCATTATTGTCATCTGACTCAAATGTGTACCGATAATTTATAAGGAAATTATGAGTTATGTTAGGGTGCACTTCCTCTATTTTCTTAAAAAACTCAGTCCAAATGATGTTTTGAATCAATTGATTAACTTTTACCTTCATGTTTCCATCGATAGTATCTAAATAAAAGCCATTCATATAGGCAGGCTTTATATAATTGACATCTAAAAAGTATTTTTATGTCTTGTGCAAGTTGGGATTCATATAACTATGCATTTAAAAACTAGAGGAACTTGACCCTGCCTTAGCATATGCACATTTAGAAGCCACTGCAAAACAGCCAAAGAGAGCATTAAGTTTTAAAAAATGGCTAAATCAAAATGACAAACAAGTAAGAAAAGTTGAAACAAAATGGTTGCTATCACAATGTGGAAGTTGAAACACAATGGTTGCTATCACAATGTGGAAGTTGAAACACAATGGTTGCTATCACAATGTGGAAGTCAATAAAGCATAAAGGCAATGTAATAGGGTGAAAGGAAAAAAGTAACACTTTGGAGCATCAATCATCCATCTATGCCAAAAAGAAAAACATCATGCATACGAGGCATAAGGAAAAACTTTAAGAATGAATAGCAAGGTAAGTTGTCTCATGAAGATAATAAATCATGGCAATGCATAAATAAACGCCAAGGAAATTTGTCTCAACCTCAAAAATCTAACGGTGACTAGGGAAACATATGGACTTGTATGAGAAAATTTGATGAAAAGATGTACAATTCACAAGTTAAATATCGCTGAGGCCTTTTATCGAAAACTTGGTGTGCATGAAAAATAATGCCCAAATGAAGTCCAAATGACATAATAAGTTTGCCAAAAATATCAATCCTCTCAAGAATACTACAAAAAAATAATCAACATCCTATATTAATGTCTTAATTCATTAGAAAATTCAAAAGAAATATGCCAATTGTAACCCTAGTAACCCATAACAAAATGAAATTAAAAGATAGATTAAAGTAAAGATGATACAATGATGATGAATTTTAAATCAAATACGAGCATATATAAATGAAAAAGGAAGAGAAAGTACTTAATTGGTTCATGTACTATGGGAGGAGAGGAACTTGAATGATGATAAAAGCGAGAAATACCAAAAAGAAGAGCAATGAGTAATGTAATAGAACCAAAGAGAATGAAGGGATTTACGATATTTAAGTGACCTGACGGAGCCACCCAGTCTCTTAGTCAGGTTCCACAATTTTGTACTCCAAATGGCAAAGTGACTTGACCGAGCCATTTAGCATCTTAGCTAAGTGATTATGTTGTTTTTGAAATTTCATTAAGTGACCTGACTGAGCCACCTAGTGTACCAGCCATGTTAATTTACACTCAAACAAATGCAATTCACCTTTGCTTAACCATATTGCTACTCACTTCAACTCCTTTATTCTCATCATAAAAGTACGTACCAAATCACATGAAAACTTATGAAATGTACCAAGAGACCACTCTGAACCTAAATATACCAAAAGTACCAATTAAGGTACAACATGAATTAAATTATGGCTTATTTTATGTCCTAATTTTTTTTCCAACTAATGAAACAACTAACACCTAAAAAATAATGAATTGCATTACAAAACATACAAAAGTTTAAAAAAAATAACAAAAATGGTGTAACACCCTTATGTAATAACTTAACTATAGCTCTTGATCCAGTTCCCTAGACATACACTACTATACCATTAAGCCGAAAACAATACTATAAGGATGTCCTATACGAAAGCTTAAATCAGTATATGTGAACATGAGGAAATAATACTTAAATATATAAGAGTCCTTTATAACATTACAATGTTTTCAAATACTAAACAACTATACATACACAAAAATTTTAACACAATTTAAAACCAAAAGAAAACTATAAACTTCCAGTATCTCTCATATGTGGCCATCCTGCTGTAGATATCAACTCTGAAAATAAGTCCTATCTTTGCAACCTATACAGATAAAACCCATGCTAAGCTATAAAGCTTAGTGGGGAACTTAAAACATGATAAATGACAAGTCACAGTTATCATCAACAAACACTCATCATGCCTTAAATAATACAATGATTCAATAATAATAGAGTTACAATTTAGGAGATGAACAAGATATAACATTTATATCAACTTATAAAAATCATATGATTCAATGATAGTAAATTTATATTAATGCTTTATTCATAACATTTAATCATATAAGCATATTTATCTTTCAAACCTATAATTCATTCATTTAAATTAAAAGATTACAATTACTTTTATCAAGATATACTACCAATATTTTATGCTTTTATTTAAAATTACTTCACTTATTAACCATCCATTTAGATAACATATAATTACTATCCTTATCTTACCGATATAAATGTACCTTTAAGATTTACATCTCAAATTAACTTTTTCGTATATTTGTTAAATGTTACAACTTTAACTTGTTTGCGAGTTATATTTATTTCTACCTAACACGTGGTTATTTTATTAATTAAAATTTTCAGTTTATCATACATAAAATTAATTTTGTTATAACCAACTAGGTATATCATAGCAACATATCTATTAATCAATCACATCACTTGATTAATTGTGCGCACGTGTGTGTATGTGTGTGTATAAAGTCACTCAAGTCTTGTTTTCACATGCCTAAGCACACATCACACATATACTTAATTAGATAGAAATATGCAATCATTGTGAATACTTGTATACCAAAAAACTAAAGTAAAACATTTCAATGTATATGTGTAACTACATAAATTTTATATTCCTAGATATGGAGACACTTTAGAAATGACAATGGTTTCATTCATTCAAAAATCATAATACCTTTTGTTTCTCTATGTCACACCTTCCACATACCATACATTGGTATATAACTTGGTAATGTATATTGAAGATAACAGCATATGATCACAAATAACATGTGTATATCAATAATATTGACATAGCATTAGTACTATGCAAATTCATCATTTATAAATATAGAATATACTTGTGATACTATGATATAATCGAGTTATAAATACATGCTCCAATGCATCAAAAGGAATTTCATAAAAGATATTATGAAGTCAATTTAAAAATTGTCATGCATCATGAAACTTTAATTTAAACATTAAGCTTTTTTTAACTTTGGTATAAAGCCTGCACAATTATAAATAAGTGGATAACGGGTTATACGATAGCACTCGAAGGTATGAAATGGTTTGACCAATCAACTGAACCTAATTTGGGTTGGCTACAACCAAAATAGTGTTGTTTATGATCCAAATGGGATCATGTCTATTTAGTTGCCCAAATGGGGTCAACTACTACCCAAATGGGGTTAAAAATTATCCAAACGGGACCATATCTATTTAGTCACCCACATGGGGTCGACCAAAACCCAAACGGAGTTGAAAATTTACAGCTACGTGGTACCTTTATAGGCATTCCTATCTATCCACATCCTAGACTCAATGCAGGCAATTAAATTTCTTTACTAAAACTCATTTCAATTTATCTTAACTTTATATATATATATATATATATGTATGTTTGTTTGTTTGTATGTATGTATACATTTATAAAAATGTAAGCTCATGTGAAACTATGTAAGTTAATCAACATGCGATCACTTTTATTTTTGAGCATTGCTAATTCTTTACTTGCAATGAGATCAAGATATGAAACTCAACATGAACATATAATAGCATCATTAATCATCATGTTATTTGAGTTTCTATATTCAAAATATACATGCAAACAAACCCATATTTTCATGTTTCGTTCACACATGCCATAAGCCTAAGAACACATTTGAATATGCTTATAATTTCATACTTGCACAAGCTTTATACTGCCCAAAGTATAATTATAAGAATTGTGAATGCATGATATCTATGTGGTGGGAATATATATATAAAGCATAGGTACATACCTTCATGATTAACTATGTCAATTCCCATTCATCAATTTGTTTAAAACTCAATATCACATGATCATATAGGAATAGTATGTTAAACATATAAAAATCAAGTTATTACAATCATATTAGAATTGTTAACGTGTGCATGTCATTCATATTTCAAAGATTTATCATCTATATAAATCACATTCATATCATATTTATCTCCATACATGCTTACATACATACATACATACATACATACATACATACATAGACATTTACACATGCCATGCGTCATGTTTCATCCACTTTATAAACATGCAACTTTACAATTATGGTAATATCTTATAACCATGTACATGTATCTCATTATACTTTGATTCGCCTTATAGATCCTTTTTTCTAACCTTATATTTCTATATTCTTATGAGTCATGTTTGTTTTAACTTTATTAATTTACATTCGATTGTTACTATATGAGATAATTTAAAGCTTGTATAAAGAAGGAGAAAAGAAGAATATAGAAAAGAGGAGGGATGACTCATGCCAGGTGGGATGAGTCATGATAGAGATTGAAAGGGATGACTCATGCTAGGTTGAATGAGTCATGATAGTGGCTGAATCGGATGACTCATGCCAGGTGGGTTAAGTCATGACAATGGCTGAAAGGGATGACTCATTCTAGGTAGGATGAGTCATGATAGTGGTTGAAGGGGATGACTCGTGCTAGGTGGGATGAGTCATGATAGTGGGGAAGAGTCATGACAAGACAGCATCCACGGTTCATATTGTTTTGCCTTTTTAACCTATTTTTAGCCAATTCAGACAAAATGGTCTTCTACAAAGTTGTTTCCCTATGTTTCTAGTTTTAAGATCAATAAAAATCACATCATTTTCATTTCTGAATTTTGAGACATTGACAAAATACTAAAGACTATTCCTAATGACAAGGCTGCATGTATATCCAGTTCTTAAGATAAATTAAGTTCCATAAAGAAATAGATTTAAATTTGATTTCTTTATATGAAATATAGACTTAGAAATATGGTTTATCTAAAATTTTGTCCCATAGCCTTTTGACCTTTATACTATAAGTTATACTCAAAATACTGCAATCATTCCACTACACTAGATAGTAGTACATTACGAAATTCAAGTTAAAATTGAGATCACTTAAAGGCAGAATTAATCTAAGGTTTCTTTTACAAAGTTGTAGTAACATGTCTTATGAGTAATTAAAAATTTGAATTACCTAAATTAGAGTTATATAAATTGAGATATGCCAAAAAAAACATAAACTAGTTCATAAATTACTTACATGCATTGTCTTTTATATAATCTATCTTAAGAGTTGAGCTTCATTTTCTTATATCCTCTATCCTTTAACCTTAATTTTGACATAATTTTATCACATAAGTGTTAAGATATACATATGCAGAAAGTCCAATGAACTAACCACTAATTCACATTCTATTGTTACTATATGAGATAATTTAAAGCTTGTATATAGAAGGAGAAAAGAAGAATATAGAAAAGATGAGGGATGACTCATGCCAGGTGGGATGAGTCATGATAGAGATTGAAAGGGATGACTCATGCTAGGTTGAATGAGTCATGATAGTGGCTGAATCAGATGACTCATGCCAGGTGGGTTAAGTCATGATAATGGCTGAAAGGGATGACTCATTCTAGGTAGGATGAGTCATGATAGTGGCTGAAGGGGATGACTCGTGCTAGGTGGGATGAGTCATGACAAGACAGCATCCACGATTCATATTGTTTTGCCTTTTTAACCTATTTTTAGCCAATTTAGACAAAATGGTCTTCTATAAAGTTGTTTCCCTATGTTTCTAGTTTTAAGATCAATAAAAATCACATCATTTTCATTTCTGAATTTTGAGACATTGACAAAACACTAAAGACTATTCCTAATGACAAGGCTGCATGTATATCCAGTTCTCAAGATAAATTAAGTTCCATAAAGAAATAGATTTAAATTTGATTTCTTTATATGAAATATAGACCTAGAAATATGGTTTATCTAAAATTTTGTCCCATAGCCTTTTGACCTTTATACTATAAGTTATACTCAAAATACTGCAATCATTCCACTACACTAGATAGTAGTACATTACGAAATTCAAGTTAAAATTGAGATCACTTAAAGGCAAAATTAATCTAAGGTTTCTTTTACAAAGTTGTAGTAACATGTCTTAGGAGTAATTAACAATTTGAATTACCTAAATTAGAGTTATATAAATTGAGATATGCCAAAAAAAACATAAACTAGTTCATAAATTACTTACATGCATTGTCTTTTATATAATCTATCTTAAGAGTTGAGCTTCATTTTCTTATATCGTCTATCCTTTAACCTTAATTTTGACATAATTTTATCACATAAGTGTTAAGATATACATATGCAGAAAGTCCAATGAACTAACCACTTATTCTTTCAAAGCTATCATCTTCAATCCTTTACAAATTACACATGTAAGAAGATAAACCTACTGCTCTCACCTCAATTACCATAACATCTACTCAAAGTACACCCATTAAACACTATATCAATAATTATAAGATAAGACAATCACATGCAACAAAAGAAAACTTCCCAAGCCTAAACTTGCAACCTCAATTTCATCAAAATCCTTCCATTTCTCCCACCTTTCTTCCACTAACT
Organism: Excoecaria agallocha; assembly: GCA_037975025.1. NCBI lineage: Eukaryota > Viridiplantae > Streptophyta > Magnoliopsida > Malpighiales > Euphorbiaceae > Excoecaria > Excoecaria agallocha. The sequence goes on along the minus strand of CM075823.1, from coordinate 4,014,071 downwards.
AGTATCCTTGCTAGCTATCTTCTTGGAGATATCTTTCCACAAAATTCACTCATATGCATGAAAGAGAAAATTAAAAATGCTTTATGGAGAATGAAGGGGCCAAATTTCTAAATAGAAGAAGAGGAAAATTTTTCTAGGCTTTAAGAAAAAAAGAAGATGAAACTTTTAGAGAGGGAAAAGAAAAAGGAAAATTCTAAGTTTTTCTCTTCAATATGCCAACCAAAGAACCATAAATCCTCCAAAACTAAATGTTTCTCTCATATGTGCATCTTTTTGATGTATGTGTAAAGAATAAAAGTTTTAACTTAATCCTCCAATAATTTACATGTTAAAAATCTACCCACTTATTTCTTATCATATAAAATCAGCCCCATGTATTCTTTCTTCCAATATTGACCCAAAATATTATCATCCTCTACTAATTCCAACCTTTAGTTTACTTTTCACTATTAATTGCACCTAATACTTTCAATTTTATTGTAATTGACCTCATGGTATAAAATAATTATTTTACCTTATCTTATAATAAATAATGAATCTTCTATGGCTTAACAAGTAAAACATAATTTAATTATGCTTAATTAAACCTTATTACCATAAAATTCTTATAAATCCTTCTAGGGTTAAAAATTGGGTCCTTACAAATCTCTGCCTATTAAAGAATTTCATCCTCAAAATTGAAAATTGTAATCTACTTAAATTAATTACTTACATGTTTCAAACTCTATCAACCTTTATTATAGACTAAGTCTACTAGTTTCTCTTGCTCTTACTTATCACAACAAAGTTTTATCCAACTTCATTTCTTTATAAGTCTCATTTTAATATTGTCCTATAATTTACCATCTCAACAGATATCCTATCAGTTTCTTTTCTTAGTTAGGGCTTGTTAAAGTGATATGATGTTATTTTTGTATTGTCAAATGATATTTGATGTGATGCAATGAATGAATGACATTTTTGTGTATGCAATAAAATGCAAATACGTATTCTCATATACTATTCATGGTTTATCCCATCTTATATGTAATGCTTAATCAATTTCCCAAACTTGAAAAGAAACTACAAACAGGTATACCGAGTATCATAATCAACCTCAACTTATCATAATAATAACCTCGACTGTAGTTATTTCCTCAATTAGAAATAACTCCTTCTCATATATCATTATAAAATAATCTCAACATAGTCCACTAACATATTTATATCATAATTCAAACATTAGCCATATATGTATGATATGAGCTCGAAAAGCTTATAAATATTGCATTTTAATGTGTAGTTTTGTTTAGTATTTTGTTTATTATTTTGATATTTTAACTATATTTTGTTGCTTTTATTTGTTTTGTGTGTTTGTGGTTGTTTTAGTTATCTTGTAGGAGAAAGGAAATTATTTAAGGCTTAAACGACTTAATTGGAAGAAGAAGGAGAGGAATGAGAGCTACAAGGGCATTGTCCAAGTGCGACAATGCAAGAGAGCTCGCGATAGTAAGCGAGGAATAGAGCCAGGCCAGCAGAAGAAGTGTGTATTGTTGTGAGGGCGACAATGAAGGAAAGGACGCGACAGCTAGAGGAGCCAGCCAAAGCATGGGCGTGTCTTGTCACGAGCGCGACAGGCATCGCGAGCGCGACAGAAGACGGATGAGGAGTTGAATTTTTGGAGAGATGCATTGTTTCATCAACTATTGCAACTTTATTGAAGGGTCATATTTGAAGGGTTATATCTTTTAAAGAAGCATATATATATGAAGTGAATAGAATTTTGATGGAAGAAAAGAATTTTGGATTTTTATATTGTGATCTGAAGAACAATAGTTTTTTTAGTATTTTTATTTTTAATTTTCATGACTTGAAGAAGGAGGCAAGCAAGGGAGAAGATATCTTTTGTGAAGGGAAAAGGGTTGAGAGATCCCCTTCTTCTTGTTCTTACTTTTTATTTTCTTCCTTGTAATCTTCATATGAATATTATTTTGGCATTTGATTATATATGAACAAGTACATTTTTCCATTTACTTAATTGTTCTTTGAATGTAGAATTTGCTATTAAAATTATATTAGTATCATTATAAGTTAAGGAAGATGACCTTAGATGGCAATTCCTTTTCTGAAAATCAACATAATGGTCATAAATAAGGGAGTTGGCGAGAGTAACGTCTTATTGAAAGTTAATAGAAAATTCATTATCAAAGCATAGTTAGAGAGATCACATGTGGAGATAATTGCTATAGGTTGGGAGTTAATCTTAAAATATGTAATTAAAATCAACTAGTTCATTAACGAGAGTTAAGAATTAGCACTTTAATTGCATGTCTTAGGTAATCTAATTCATGTCGAGAGAGTGGATTGGAAATTTATTCTAACTTGGCTTACTAATATGATTAAAACATATTAACTAAAATAATGGTATCAAGTGCATGATTATTTAATTTCATTATATTTATTGTCTTCTTTGATTATATTTAACTAGGATTTAATTTACACAATATGGTAGTTTAGAATTAATTTCCACTTACAGACATCGTAAACAAGATTAAAATTGAGTAGTAATAGTGGGTAATTTAAATCAACATTTCCTCGTGGGATCAATATCTGAAGTACTATAACCGGTACACCGTATACTTGTGGTATTTAAGCTTCTAGAAAAAGCATATCAAGTTTTTGGAGCCGTTGCCGGGGAATTGTTTGATTTAATTATTGCATTATGAATCTTGATTTAAGATTTTGGATTACGATATTTAATTAGTTTTTGTTTGTTTGTTTTATTGTGTAATTTCAAGATTTGACAGTTCATGCCGTTTACAAGGAGTTCGCAAGAAGAACTTGAACTGTTGAATCTAAAGATAGAGAGATTTCTTTCGAGTAACCGCAAGTCTAATAAATAGAAGAATTGGACTAGAAGATTGACCGTGGCTGATGAAGAGAATCCACCACGATTGATGGACTTTGCCACACCAGCATTGAGCGGTGCTCAACAAGGGGTGGTAAGACCAACGGTAAATGCGAACCAATTTGAGATTAAACCATCACTCTTACAAATGATTCAAAATAGTATACAATTCTATGGTTTGAAAAATGAGGATCCCAATGCTCATTTGGAAAACTTCTTAGAAATCTGTGATACCTTTAAAATTAATGGGGTTTCGGCAGATGCAATTAAGCTTAGGCTTTTTCCTTTTACATTGAAGGACAAAGCAAAAGCTTGGTTGAATTCCCTTACTAAGGGTTCTATAATAACTTGGGACTAATTAGCCTAAGACTTTTTATCAAAATATTTTCCCCTAGCAAAAACTGCCAAAATTATAAAGGATATTACTACATTTGTACAATATGATACTGAATCTTTGTATGAGGCATGGGAAAGGTTCAAAGAATTGCAGCGAAGTTGCCCACACAACAATCTACCAAGGGAGTTGCTGATGCAAACGTTCTATAATGGTGTAAATCCAACTACTAGAGGCACCATTGATGCTGCAGCTGGGGGATCTCTTATGATGAAGACCACGGAGGCTGCATTCGAGTTATTGGAGGAAATGTCAATGAACAATTGTATGTGGCCAACCAAGAGAGTAAGAGACTCTAATTCTAATACCAATGCTAATACTAGGGGGTTCCATTCAATAGATTCTGTTGTGGCCTTGCAAGCCCAAGTAGCTGCATTAACACAAAAGATTAATAGTCTAGGAGTGGGAGGAAATCCACAAACTGAGTGCACTATTTGTGGTCAACTAGGTCATGGTAATAAGGGTTGTAGTTTGGGAATATGTAGTACAAATGAGCAAGTGAGCTTTTTACAAGGGCAAGTATGAGGAAACCCCTATTCAAACATCTATAATCCCGGTTGGAGAAACCATCCGAATTTTTCTTGGGGGAATAGTAACAATCAAAATAGTGGGGTAGGATTTCAACAACCTCAAGATAGGTTTAGAGCCTTGGAGGTGAAGGTAGATAGGTTTATTGAGGAGCTTAATTTAAAGTTCACTTCACAAGAAGATAATCAAAAGAGGTTAGAAACTAAATTTGATAAAATAACAAAGAATCAAACCTCTTTAATTCATAATTTGGAAGTGCAATTAGGGCAAATTGCCAAGGCTTTACCTTCCCGCTTACAAGGAAACTTACCAAGCAATACGGAGGAAAATCCTCATGACCGTTTAAAGGAAGTCTAGGATAGATTTTAGATTGTTTATATTTATATTTAAAGTTGACTTAGTGGTTATTTGCATGGTTAATTTCTATTTCCATTTTTATTTTATTTTATTTTATTTTTATTGTTTTATTTTCACATTTATTTAGAAATCTTACACATTTTTTATCTTTATGTTACAGGTATTTATGTATGATTTATTTGTGTTTTCTATCCTTTATTGTTTACCATTAAAAAAAAAGTCATGAAGTATCATCCTTGTCGCGAGTGCGACATGGATGTGGAGGACGGATCACAGGGCTTTATCACGAGCGCAGCATCATCACCCTCACAACTGTTTCATCATAAGAATGGGCATCCGAGTTTTGTCGTAAGCGCGATGGTATCGCCCTCACGACTGATGAATAAGGAGATTAGGCATTTAGGCTCTGTCGCAAGCACGACATTCATCGCGAGCTCACTAGGTTCAAATACTGTGTCTTGTCAGGCCACAGGATTTGAATTTCTCAATTTTTTGGCTGCCTTTTCAACGCCCCTATAAATAGTTACAACCTTAATCTAACCCCTTCACCTTCCTCACTCCAGTTGTCCTCCGATTTTCTGGGTTTTGAGCTCTCTTAAATCTTTCTTCTTCTCCTCCTCTCTTCTTTTTACTTGATTTTGTGGAGAATTTTTGTTGGGATTCCATGTTGTTTCTTTTTCTTCCTCACCTATTTTTGTGACTTTAGCTTGGTTACACAAGATTTTCATCATGGTTTGCACCAAATCCATAGGTCGCAAGGATAAGCAACCTGTAGCAGAGCCGAGTTCTCCGCCAACGCCACCTATTGAGTACCTTCAAGCCAGGTTTGAGTGTCCTTTTCCTATATACTCGGAAGATGAAGGTAGAAAATTTAAATTTTTTGACACAAAAACTTATGTGGGCATGTTACACCTAGACAATGATTTTCTTAAGGATCTATCTCTTACTGGACAAGTTGATAAGTATGTTAAATATATGAAATGGGAAAATTTTTCTGTTATGAATTTGCCTATTAGGAAGGATTGGGCTATGGAATTTTTTGTCACCTTGGCATATGTAGATAGTAAAAAGACTAAATTTAAATTTAAACACCAGGGTGCTAAATTTATTTTTGGGTTTGAAGAAATGCTGCTTGGTTTGGTTTTCCTTTGAATGGAAAATTTTTTAATGCTAATTTGTTTGATCACCAGCCTATTTAGACTAAAATCACTGGCTTAAATTAATTCAATAACAAAAATGCCTCTAATCGACTTATTAAGGATAATGCATTGTTTCTATTTCATAAATATTTATGTCATGCATTATTTGGGCGAGTCGAAAGCACTAAGGTTTAAACTAAAGATTTGTTTGTGCTTGATTTGTTGTTGTTGCATAAAACACCCTGTTCTATAGATTTTATCTTCGATGGGTTATATCATGCATCCATTGCTAAAACTAAAACGATAGGAATGTGTCACATGGTAACCGGCATTATTTTAGGGTGTTTAGGTGACTTGGTTTGGATGAAAATGAGCCTGTTACTAAAATGGATATTCGTTATTTGCATAATTCACATGTTTTAGATAGAGGCGCTTGGCCTCCACAGTTTCTTTCACATTTTACGCAAAAAACGGGTCCTAGTCATGCAAAAGGAAAAATGAAAGCACCTGAATCTTCAACTGCTACAGCATCTGGTGATTCGGATGGTGCTGATGATGAAGATGAAGCTGCCCCTGCTAGTGATTTAGGTGTTGGACGCGATGATAGTGGTAAGCCAAGTGTTGGTGCTATGCAAGGGGAAGTTGCTGGATTACAGCACGTCATGTCTTGTTTAGATGGCATTGAAGCTGTAAATCAAAGCATGGAAGCCCGAATGGATTCTCTTGAGGCGACTGTTCAAAAAATGCATAAAAGTCATAAGAGCGTCAGCTGCAAGTTGCTTTCCTTCTTTCGCCAATAGAACATTCAATTTACTCCTTCTCTGTCGGGGTCCCCAAGTGGACAAGCTGAGTAATGTTCCTCTCTCTTATTTTTACTTTTTCTTATGTTTTTGTGCTTGTTTGTGTTGTGTTTTTGTTTATGTAGTATGTTTGTTTTTGTGGTGTCTTCCTTACATAATAAGGACATTGTGTCCTTTAAGTGTGGGGAAGCTAGCTGCTAGCTTATCTATATGATTAGTTTTAAATTTTTATGTTTTGTTATGTTGTGTTATGGAGTTTTTCTTTTTGTGGTTATAGCCTAGTAGCATATGTAGGCGATCTTTGCATAGTTAATTATAAGTCTATTGGATACATTTACTAAAATGGAATTAAGGATTTTTTTGTTTTAATATGATTATGCTTTTATGGATAGGCATGTTTAGGTAAAGTACTTTGGTATACATTTCTTTTAAGCCAAGTTTCTTTAAGCGTGTTCTTTAACATAGTGAGTTTTGCATGATGTAGAGTTTTATCATAACCATGGTGAGCTTTTGAGCCTTAATGACATTAAAAATTGTTTGTTGAGAGAATTCCTCTTGTATTCATTACTCTAGAACTTGTGTTAGATAATTTTTGAGATCACGTTTAGTATACAATATGCATGAGAAATGATAAGGGCATTAGAAGTAACCTATTTTAGCTTGCTTAAATAACTAACCTGTTTGACTTTAGGTATCCATTTTGAGCCTAAACCATTTTATTCATGAGCTTATTTTTAGCCCTGCGCCAATTTCTAATGAATTAAGCCTTTATTTTTTAACCCTTATGTGGAAGATGTAGTAATGCTTTGATGAGTAGGATATAATATTTATATTTAGTAAGCATGAATCATTTTTTATCCCTGAAGTTTAAAGCCACTAGTATTTTCCATTTGATAATAAAAAGAAGAAGAAGAAGAAGAAGAAGAAGAAGAAGAAAACTACTACACTAGTTTGCTTTAAAAAGAATGAAAACAAAAGTATGAGAAGCAACTAGTTGAAGTTGAGCATGATGTGAAAACTAGTGGGAGTTGAAGAATGTTGTAAAGGGATATATAAATTTCACTAGGAAAGATAGATATCATGCTTTAATTTTTACAATAAAAAATCTTACTTATTTAAGTAATAACTGTATTCTTCCACATAAATGAGCTACTTAACCAAAATTTTTCTACCCTAACCTAAGCCAAGCTATAACCCTTTAAAGATCCTTTTGATTTTGTGCATTATTTTATGCTAGTGATGGAGATTTTTATTTAATACAAGCTTATGGTATGTGGTGGTACAAGAGGAAATATGAGTTAAACACAATCCATTAAACACTTGAGTGATGTAAGGCAGAAATTATGAGAGAATAACTCTACATTTTGTAATACTTGCTAGGTTAGAGTACATGTTGTAAGAAATTATGAGCTTTATATATATGTACTTTACGTTATCTTGTTTATCTTATTGGGGGCATATGAGTATTAAACCTTATAGATCCAAGATTTTGTTTTGGTATTTGTTGACATTGACTCAATAATGAATATGTTAAAGCAACCTTGCATATGTTAACTTGTGAGAATCTCAAGAAGTATGAACTCCATATTCAATGTTTTATGTTTTATTTATTTGTTTGTTTGAGCTATGATCTTTTCATGCATTTTGACGTTTTTCTTGAGGACAAGCCAAAGTTTAAGTGTGGGGAATTGATATGAGCTTGAAAAGCTCATATATATTGTGTTTTAATGTGTAGTTTTGTTTAGTATTTTGTTTATTATTTTGATATTTATCTATATTTTGTTGCTTTTATTTATTTTGTGTGTTTGTGGTTGTTTTAATTGTCTTGTAGGAGAAAGGAAATTATTTGAGGCTTAAATGAGTTAATTGGAAGAAGAAGGAGAGGAATGAGAGCTACAAGGGCATTGCCGCGAGCGTAACAATGCAAGAGAGCTCACGATAGTAAGCGGGAAAGAGAGCTAGGCTAGCAAAAAAATTGTGTATTATCATGAGGGCGACAATGAAGGAAAGGATGCGATAGCTAGCGAAGCCAGCCAAAGCATGGACGTGTCTTGTTGCGAGCGCGCCAGAAGACAGATGAGGAGTTGAATTTTTAGAGAGATGCATTGTTTCATCAACTATTGCAACTTTATTGAAGGGTCATATTTGAAGGGTTATATCTTTTAAAAAAGCATATATATATGAAGTGAACAGAATTTTGATGGAAGAAAAGAATTTTGGATTTTGATATTGTGATCTGAAGAACAATAGTTTTTTTTAGTATTTCTATTTTTAATTTTCATGACTTGAAGAAGGAGGCAAGCAAGGGAGAAGATATCTTTTGTGAAGGGAAAAGGGTTGAGAGATCCCCTTCTTCTTGTTCTTACTTTTTATTTTCTTCCTTATAATCTTCATATGAATATTATTTTGGCATTTGATTATATATGAACAAGTACTATTTTTTCATTTACTTAATTGATCTTTGAATGTAGAATTTGCTATTAAAATTATATTAGTATCATTATAAGTTACGGACGATGACCTTAGATGGCAATTCCTTTTCTGAATATCAACATAATGGTCATAAATAAGGGAGCTAGCAAGAGCAACGTCTTATTTAAAGTTAATGGGAAATTCATTATCAAAGAATAGTTAGAAAGATCACATGTGGAGATAATTGCTATAGGTTGGTAGTTAATCTTAAAATATGTAATTAAAATCAACTAGTTCATTAACGAGAGTTGAGAACTAGCACTTTAATTGCATGTCTTAGGCAATCTAATTCATGTCGAAAGAGTGGATTGGAAATTTATTCCAACTTGGCTTACTAATAAGATTAAAACATATTAATTAAAATAATGGTATCAAGTGCATGATTATTTAATTTCATTATATTTATTGTCTTCTTTGATTATATTTAACTAGGATTTAATTTACACAATAAGGTAGTTTAGAATTAATTTCCACTTACAGACATCGTAAACAAGATTAAAATTGAGTAGTAATAGTGCGTAATTTAAATCAACATTTCCTCGTGGGATCAATATCTGAAGTACTATAACCGGTACACCGTATACTTACGGTATTTAAACTTCTAGAGAAAGTATAACAATGTATATCATATCATTTACTATTCGATCCGAAGTTTAGGTTCTATTAAATATATTATCATAAATGTAGGTTATCTTGAAAACTTCCATCTCATCTAATATCCTAAAGATACATATAAGCAATTTTTATTATTACAATCTATCAATTCATATAAATAAGTATTCAAAAGAAGAGAAAATAAATTCAAAAAGTTCCTTGGATGACATCTCGCTTCATAAAAACTTTTATCTTTTCACTCATACAATTATGTTTAATTCCATAGATATATCCCTTTCACTATAGTCTATTTCTTCTTTATAGGATACAACTATAACATTATACTTCCATTCACCTATAAATGATGTATACCTTTTTCTTTTACTTGATTTCACTAGGCACACTTATTTCTATTTCCTTCAGTTTCATATTTCATTTTAACATCTCTTCATATCCTATGATCGAGTAACTTCCTATAAAATATAAGTCACATTGGGATTCATCTCTAATAACTTATTACTATAGAGGCTAATATCTCTAAGCAATTTACAATAATAAAATTGGGAATGAAAAAATTCAAAACCCCAAAACTAGTAACTTTTCCAATCACTTTGTTGGATTCTATCAATTCACCCAACTTTCAATCTATGAATAAAGGATATCTGCAATAGCCAACACACTGCAACTATGTGAAAATATTACATGCATTTATTCACAAAATTAATGTTATTATAATCATTATGCCATTTCTTTTAGCTCTTAGGTACAATTTAAGATGATTCATGAACTATAGATCAAATCAATCATAAACACAAGTCAAAGTTTACAACTCAATTATTCTCACATGCAAGAAGTCACTCCTGACATTTATCACTATTAAATAAAAATATATATAACTATAGAAAATACGTATTAATTAATATGATTAATGAAACACTTTAATGCACATATTCATATATAGTTAACTACTAATCCTAAGTGTAGGATACACTATGACATTATAAGATAATAATAATGCATACATACAACGTCAACATACTATAACTGCATAAGGTATGAGATTAATACCTGAGTATATAGATTCGTAATACACCACAGTTCACATATCATTTATGAATTCGGCATGCCATCATAAGATCATGGAGAATGTATATTTGAAATAGCATTGCTATCAAAACATCAGTAATAACACTTATTCATATGTATCTGGCTTAAGGGCAAAAGCATAGAGAAAATTATCAAATATTTACTATGGAATGTTCATATAATAGTAAAATACCATAACTACATTCAAAATGCAATTTAACTCAATATAAAATTTTCTCATGTATTATACATTGGTTCATACAAAGATAAGATAATATGTAAACCAAGTTATGAATTGTCATGTTTCCATTTATTTTAGTTTTTCATCATGCTTTTCTACACTTTGAATTAAGCCTACACTATTTTATAAAAGTTGATAATGGGTTAAACTATAACGATAGCACCTGAAGGTATGAATAAAATACCCGAAGGTACGAAACTTTGGACTTAAATAGGGCCAAATTATACTACATCAAGACCCAAATAGAGTAAAGTTGCACGATATTTTATGACCCAAATGGGGTCGAGCTGTGCTTTAGATCGATCAAACGGACCCAAACAAGGTCAACTATAAACGAAACGGGACTATCTTTATACTTTAAGACCCAAATGGGGTCGAAACTATACTATCGCAATTGCAAATTACACTTGTAGGCATGCCTATCTATCCTTATCCTAGATACAATGCAGGCAATTAAATCCCTTTATTTTATCTTCCTTTACTTTACTTTACTCTATTAAATCATACACACAAATATATATATACATGTATGCTCATGTATAACCATATGCAGTGTAATCATATATTTATTCAAATATAAACTTTTTTGTAAGCACAATATCCTATTACACATATGAATATTGATAATCTATACTTGTAATCAGTTCAAGGCATGTAACTCTTTCATTTATGTATAATAATGGTACTTAATGTCTTACTATATTTAATTTCTTTTATTAAATAATATATGTGTACATGTCTGTAACATATTTACCTTAAAAGTACACTATTCCATTAGAACCATTTATCAACATATTTGTATGATCATGTATGTACACACATACTTTACCTTCACCTTAATATGATATTTTTTTCATAACCATAATTATATGGACACATTATATAAGTACGTTATCTTTTCACAATTCCATATCTATACACATATGTATACATAGATATGTAATCACATGTAATTGTACAATATCAACGGATATTGTAATTCTTTAAATATATACAAAGATACATAATTTCAAGTAAAAATGAGTATTTGCAGGTATACAATGCTATAACAACCTACTTTCACTTAAAAACATAATAGTATAAATGTATGAACATATCTATGTTATTTTAAGTAAGTAATGTACATTATGTTTGTTCATGAGCTTGTTAATAAACTTGTTCTTATAAATTCATAATTAGTTTTACATTATGGTACTTTTATTCCCTATGTGTTTATATCATATAATATACTAATTCTTCATTTTTAAATTATCGTAAAGTCATTGGAGGCTTCGTCTTATATAGCTTAAAATCATAAAGATATGTATATATCAATATGCCTTTAATAAACACATTACTTGAGTTCTTTGATAGTTTATCAATATAGTTTTTAATACTGCATCATGTAGTTATAAAAGATTGCATATCAATATTTTTTGTTGTTAAGATACTCTAGAGTTATTTAATTATTTGCTAAATCATTTCAATATCCATTAGTTAAGAAAACTATATTTTAAGTAACATACAAGGGGTTGTTTAAAAAAATTTAGCACTATTATAGCATTATTAAGTTTTTACTGCATAAAAAGAACTTCAATTTGTCAAAATATAAGGCTATAGCTCTGGTGAGGGTTGTTATTATATCATTATGTTAAACCTATGTTACCATTGATGCATGTTGAGTGTGTTTGTTGATGACTGTTGTGTGTGGTCATCCATTAAAAACTATCCCCACTAAGCTTTATAGGTTAACTTGGGTTATTTTTATTCGTTTAGGTTCAGTGTATAAGACATTTTCCTAGGAACATACTCTTCTTCGGGAAAGGCTAACACGAGACTGATAAGAAGTTGATGTAGGGAGTTTTTGTCTAATATTTTGTATCAATTTTGTGTTAACAATTATATGTATGTAATGATGTATCTCGTTTAGGAATGTTGAGTTATATAAGCTCACTTTTGTAAAAATAACATTATATGTATGCCTATATGATCTAAAGCAACTAATATACCGTATGATATGCTTACTAAAGTACAAACAAGTAAAACATGAGAATAGTTATAGTAGTCCCTGAAATGCTTATGAATTATAGTATGTAAAGTGTGTTAGAAACTTGTATAGTGTTAGTATGTATGTGAACAACTATAATAACACCTAATAGATACGTGTGATGTTCATCATATTGATACAATAGTATGATCAAAGTTTGTTTGATAGTATAATAATATAGTAAAAAAAATTGATTATTGATGCATGGCATGGTGTTATGATTAGATTAACAGAATTAGGGTGTTATAAATTAGCATTGCAATTAATGAATTATGTGATAAAATGAAAGTTTAGGGACTAAAATATAATTTTCACTAAGTTGGGAAATAGGTGAGTAAAATATAAAAATGGTGTTAGAAATTATTAATGGGTAATTAGGAAACTAAAAATTTACATTCGAACTGTTAAGACTAAAAATAAGCAAAGAATAGAGTTAATGAGGACCAAATAGTAATTTGTCATTATTCATATATATTTTAAGATTTAAAATGTAAATTGGAGAGAGAATATAATATAAAAGATATAAAAGGATTTACTATGCAATTAATGGTGAAAAACAGTTTAAATTATAGATAAGTGGATGTGAGGGATTTAAATGTAAATTAAGAATAAAAGAACAATTAAAGTGTAATTAGCATGTATATGATGGTGAATATGGGATAGACTGTAAAAATTTAGTATGGCCTATATAGATTGATAAAAGGAGTATTAACAAAGGAAAGTTAATGTCAAAATACAAATTAGAAATTAAAATGAAAATCATAATAAAAGTGTAAACATAGAGAGTAAAATTGGATTATGAATTTTTAGAACAATATATAAGAAATTAATTAGTGTAAGTAAAATATGAAAATGAGGATTAAAGTGAAATATTCATAATTAAGTTGAAATAAAACATTAATGATGATAATAAAATTGAACAAGTGTAATGGAAAGTAAATTGATGTGCTAAACAGTTTAAGGCAAAATGTTTATTTAACAAGTGGTGTAGTAAGACCAAAGTAATAGTGAAATTGAGTAATAAGAACCAAGCCGTATAATAAGTGAGCAAACAATGTAATATAATGGAAATCAAAGTAAGAAAGGCATAAGGTAGATTCTAGTCTAGGTACTAAATTTTGAAACAAGCAATTCAAAATACATATGATATTAAAATAATTATGTATGGATTAAAAAGTGTTTTAATAACGATATGTATGTGTCAGGAATCAAACTGGACAATCCTACAAAAGGTGAAATAAGAATTGCAAGTTAGTAAAGCAAATTAGTAATCAATAAATTAGATAGAGAAATAAAATGTGAAAATAAGAAATTAAGATAATTATTTCAAACAAAGTAAAAATTTGATAAGATCTAGATAAAAATGAAAAATTTTAAGTTTGTGCTTGTGTAAATGTGAAATTTGTTAGTTATGTATCCACCATTAGGCATTTTATCCTTGGCATATAACTATTTACTATACATAGGTATCAAAAGGATATGAGTAGGATTTTGAAGGGACAGGCATTGGACCCAAATAAAGTACTTCGAAGAAAGAAAAATTTTGTAATTTTTGTGTGGCATGTATGGATAGAATTGGATTTTGTATTTATATATTGTACTAGAATAATTGTTGGATTAGATTGTGATATTCACAATATATGGGTGTTACATTTTTGTTGTATCAGAGCACAGTTTAGGTTATCTTAAGATCAAAGTTGGGTGAAATGATTAAATATACATGTCACTCAGACACTGATAGTTAAGATGGTGTAGAAAAGTAAAGAGACCTATCCCTTCTGTTGTAAAACTGATGAATAAATATAAATTACATTAGAATTAGAAGTATAATGCAATAGTAGTATTTTCAATTATTTAGTGCAAATGAATTTTGAGGATGAAATTTTTATTAGTGAAGTTCATTTTTTATGAATAGTATTTTTAGGTTGTGAATAGTTACACTGAGGTGGTATCGGGGTGAGACCATACCAACATTAATGCACTGGATCCCATTAGAAATTATAAGTTAAATGTGCTTGGACGAGAGTAGTACTAAGATGGATGACCTCCTTGGAAGTCTTCATGTTGCACAATTAGAAAGTATGTGTGCTACACCATCAGAAAGTATAAATTAAACCGAGTCCAATGGTATAATTTGAGGTGAAAATGAGGCTGGATAGGCCCTTAAAATTCATAGTGAAAATTTTTTCTACACTATAATAGGGTTTGACCAAACTTGAATTGGCCTAAAAATATTCCAAAGACCTTCAAAAATTATTATGTTTACATGGACCTACTTGAAATAAACCTAATAAATATTTTGGAGTGAAAAATAAATTTTCTAACAACTTTGAGTTTTTAATTTTTAGATCGGTAAATTGTCTATTCGAACATAAAAAATATTGTTACAGACCTCTAAAACATTATGTAAGTATATGGATTCACTTTAAATATTGTAGAGGATTATTTTACAATAAAAATCAATTTTATTGTGATTTCGAAAAATGAGTTTTCGGATTGTGAAAATCTACTAGATCGAACTTAAAAATATTCATGTGACCTAATAAATATTTTTCTAGTATCATAGACCTATTTTTATAAGAAATTGAGCATGAGAAATGGTAGAAAAATAATTTGGTAAAAATAATGGTTATTTAGGTGAATTTGGGCCAATTGGTTGGACCAAAGTGGTTGGACTTGATTTGGCCAAATTGACATGGATATATATGCACCAAAAATTAGATTTCTCTAGAGAAATTTCCTATTTGCCCTACCTTTTACATGTCCCCTTCATCTTCCATTTTCTTCATTTCTCTCTTACATAATCCTACTAAATTTTCACCCTAGATAATTCTAAGGCCTTAATTGCATTTCTAGCCATCTCTAGAACTCAATTCAGGTTGAAAAAGTGCATGGAATTGTGGAAAAAAAGGTTTGCTACAAAATTCAAGTTAATTTAGTGATATTTTAGTGATTTTAATGCATTCTTAGGTAGAATTTGATGTAGGGATTTATATTTTGGGTTTAATTGGAATTATGGATGAATAAAATTGAGGGGAATAAATCTAGAGGAATTCAGCCATGGTGGAATTCTAAGGGAAATGAAGTGGAATCAAAGGGAAAATGGAAGGAAAAGGTGAAAAATGAGGAGAAATCATAGATAAAAGCTTAGAAAATAAGAAAATGAATACCTCAACTTCATGTACACCTAATTTGTGTCTTTTAGTTCTTTTGGTGTAAATGTTGCCTAAAAATAAATTAAAGGTAGATTAGTGAAATCAATTGTCAAATAATAAAAATTGGCATGATAAATTGTATAAAAGAATAAGAAAGAAAGAACTTATGTTAAAACACGAATTATAGATTAAATGATGATGATGATGATGATGATGATGATGATGATAATAATAATAATAATAATAATAATAATAATAATAATAATAATAATAATAATAAATATGTAAACATAGGGAGTCGCATTGGATTATGAATTTTTGGAACAAAATATAAAAAATTGATTAGTGTGAGTAAAATAAGAAAATGAGGAATAAAGTGAAATGTTCATAATTAAGTCAAAATAAAACATTAACGACGATAATAAAATTGAACAAGTGTAATTGAAAGTAAGTTTGATATGGTAAACAATTTAAGTCAAAATGTTTATTCAACAAGGGGTGTAATACGGAAAAAGCAATAATGAAACTGAGTAATAAGAACCAAGCCATATGATAAGTAAGGAAACAAAGTAATATAATGGAAATCAATAAAACAAAGGCATAAGGTAGATTGTAGTCCAAGTATTAATTTTGGAAACAGATAATTGAAAAATATATTTTGTAGTCCAAGTGCTAAATTTGGAAACAGGTGATTGAAAATATATTTTGTAGTCCAAGTGCTAAATTTGGAAACAGGTAATTGAAAATATATATGATATTAAAATAATTACGTAAGGACTGAAAGGTGTTTTGATAACGATATGTATGTGTTTGGAATTAAAATGGACAATCCAATACAAGAACTAAAATAAGAATTGCAAGTTAGTAATGCAAATTAGTGATCAATAAACTTGATAGAGAAATCAAACATGGAAATTATAAATAAAGATAATTGTTTCAAAAAAAACATTTGATAAGATATAGGTAAAATCAAAAATTTTATGTTTGCATTTGCATGAATGTGAAATTTGTTAGTTGGTTATCCACCACTAGACATTTTCTGCTTAGTGCGTAGCTATTTACTATTCTGGGTATTATAAGGTTATAAGTAGGATTTTGAAGGAATAGGCACTGGACACAAATAGAGTCATGCAACAAAAGGAAAATTTTGTATTCTGTGTGTGCCATGTATGTATATACTTGGACTTTGTTTGTATGTATATATGTATGTGTATATATATATATTGTACTTGAATAATCCCCAGATTATATTGTGATATTTAATATATAAGGGTGTTACATTTCAACACCGAATTTGCATTTCTAATCTTATTTTCATGTTTTTAACTTCATAATTATCATTATTTATCACTTAATTTCATTTGTTTACCATTTAATTGAATTAAAACACATATTATTCATAAGTAACCTAAGTCACACAATAGGTTCTATTTCTATTTTCATGCTTTTAATCATACTTTATGTCTTTTTAGTTCGTCAATCATATTATTTAACATCTAATTTAAATTATATGTTATCAATCTAATTTTTAATTACCTCACACACACAAGGACCTAACTTACATAACCATAATCACATGAAATAAACTAGTTTAGGTATCCACATACCTATTTTTCCAAACATTCTTTATGTTTTTTCTCCCTTTTTCACATTTTCCTTCCTTTTCCCTTTGATTTTACTTTGTTTCCCTTGATTTTCTACCTTGGTTGAATTCCTCCATGGATTCTTTCCTCATTTTTCTTCATCTATAGTACAAAATATACTTAAAATATTAGGCTTTACATCAAAATCTACCTAAAAATCCATTAAAGTCACTAAAATTTCATTAAATTAAATTACTTGAATTATTTCTTCAAACCTTTTCTTCACAATTTCATCCACTTTCTACACTTAAAATAGGCTCTAGAGATGACCAGAGATGAAATTAAAGCCTCAAAATTATTTAACGTACAAAATTTGGTTGATGAACTTGCAAAAAAATGGAGAAAATGAGAAGTATGTGGAACAACATGGAGAAGTGAAGAAGCTGAGTGCATTCCTTGGAAATGTTTTATTTTTATGCTATTTATATACCCTCATGGATGGCCAGGATCACTTGATCACTATTCAATCAAAAAGTCCACATTAAGCCATTTGTCACTTTTTTATTAATTCCTACTCATCTTAGTCCACCCTATCGGTGAGGACTACCTTATGGGTGAGTACAACCCCATCGGTGTGAGTAAGTGAAACTTAGCCCAGATAACCGAAATTACAACTATTTCTCATCGTCTTATTGATCCTAGCATTTTTGTTATTAGATTTCACTACAAATTGGTCCAAAATATATAAAAATATTAATTAGGCTATGTTCAAAATTTCAGGTCAATCCAACTTCATCTCAATATAATTCTAACTTCGGATGTAAAATTTACCAGTTCGAAATCCAAATATTTAAAGTTTTCATAAAAAATATTTTTCAATTTTGAATATTAATTAGGATTGTTTCTAATATGTCTATGTAAACAAACTAATTTTTTTGAGGTTTGTGAAATATTTTCAAATCAGACAAATTTTGTTTAAACCCTAATACAATAAAAAAAAATTTACTGTCCATTTTGTGGTCCAATCTAATCTTAATTTCACCTCAAATTATACCACCAGACTCAGTTTAGTTTGTACTCTTTAATTGTGAAAGAATATTATTATGGGTTGCCGATGGTATTATTCACCCCGATCTCACTATTTATGGCCTGAAAAATACTATTCTTAAAAATTGAAACTTTGGGCATTACTATATATAAATGAAATCAAAGATTGGTTGCCTCAAAATTTGAAATTAAAGATATGGATCAAGCAAATTAAATTCTTAGAATTAAGATTTCAAGAGATCGTTTGATAAGGTTGTTATCTTTTGCAAAAGAGATATATGTCAACAAAGTCCTTGAATGATTTAATATGTAAAATGGCAAACACATTAACAACCCCGTTGCTAAGAATCAGTTTTTCAGTGAGAATATAAGTCCTAAAATGCTAGAAGAAATGGAACATATGAGGAACGTTCCATATGCAAGTGTTGTAGGTAGTCTAATGTATGCAATATTGTGTACAAGACCTGATATATTTTATGCGATGGGTATGGTGAGTAGATATCAGTGTAACACCCAAATATTTGCATCTGATATACATGGTACATCTAGAGCATGAATAGTAACCCTAGAATAGATTTCAAAGTGATTACAGTAGAATAGTATAATAAAATTTAGATGTGCATAAGTGTTAAATGTGCTTGAGCCAGAGAAATTAGAGGATCGGTGACCTATCAGGAAATTATAGTTAACCAGTAAGTGAGAAAATATAAGTTAAATGGAGTCTAGTGGTACAATTTGATAATAAATTGAGCTAATCTAGGACCCTAAAATAGACAATCGGATTTGCTTAGTACCGTAAAAAGGGTTGACTGAGAGTTTGTATTGGGAATCATTGTTTACATGCATCACATACATAAGCAGAATTTAAAATTTTTAACCAATAGATATGATCTTGCCATGAATTTACAATATAAATATTAATGAGAATTTAAAACTTTCTTATTCTCATTAATATGTATATTGTAAATTCATGGCAAGATCAGATATATTGGTTAAAAAATTTAAATTCCTCTTATGTATGAGATGCATGTAACCGATAATCCCCAACATAGTATCAGAGCCTCGGTTTTGCCGTGAATATACAATTCTATATTTTTCTGCGGAATAAGTTTTATTTTTGATTTATTTATTTCATGAACTTTAAAATATCAGATTTTATTTTTCATGAATGAGAAATATTGATTTATGGATTTATGTGTGATCAAATAAATAAAACAAAAAACAAAAACGATTATTTTGAGAAAGGCATCATGGTTTTGGCATGAATGGCTTTTAATTTTAGGGGCTGTTCTAAATTAATTTTTTATAGATCCATTCTAAGATTATTTTTATGATAATTTATGTGTTTAATATGTGATATTAAGCCATAGGATCAAACGAAATTAAAATCGAATAAGTTTTGCATGAAAACTAGTTTAGTCGAAAAGTTCAATAAATTGGTGTTCTTGGTGTGTTCTTGTTTATAACAATTTTTAATCTTCTAAATATGATATATATGATATATTAAAGTATTTTTTTAATTAATTGGATTAATTAAAATGGGCCTTAAATTAATTGGATTAATTTTAATTCATTAAAATCACTTAATGGGCTTAATTATGTTTACGAACTTGGTTTAAATTAGTGAATGACTTGGTGGGCCCAAGGAGCTGATTTAAATTAAATATTATAAACTATAATTAAATTTATTAATGGATTTTAAGGGTTGGAGTGGGCTTGGCTCATTCCAAAAGGCCCAAATAGTCCAATAGACACAAAACTAGTTTGTGTGTGAACACACTTTAGGTTTTTGTTGTGTGGGTTTCAGCCTACCCTTGTTATAAGCCCAAAATTAATTTTTTAATTATTTAATATGATTAATTAATTAAATAATCAATTGATAATTAATTAATAATCAATTAGATTGATAATTAAGGCAAGAACACATATATGCAAAAAGGTTTCCTAAAATGAAAGTTTCCAAAATGGAAAAAAGTTTTCTAATTTGATTTACATTATTAAAATAACTCAAAAGTTTGTTTCAAGAGTGTAACAACGTTAGTAATCCATTATATGTTTTACTGTATGCATTAGAAATGCATATAAGGGTGTATGATTGGCATGATGGATAGTTATGGACAAGGCCTAATGTGATTGAGCATTATGCATGTTTTGGCCCAATGAGGACTTTCATGTCCCGACCACTTATTTTTGGTTTGTATTTCTTTTTCAAATTGTAATATGTAATTAGATTACTTAGATTAGAATTAGAAATAGAGATGGAGACTACCATCAAGGAGCAAGATGGGTCGGATGGAGATCCAACAAGCTTGAAGATAATGTAATTAATTTTTACTTGTTTGAATCATGCATACTACCTACGTGTGACCTTTTGATTTCCCTTTTGGCTCGAGAAAATCAATGTAGTAAAGTCTATAACTATATCATATTTGTATGCTTATATTTATGTGATAGATATAGGATGTATACCAATGTATGCCAACCATGTATGATGAGACTTAATTAACTAAAACCCTCAAACAAATACTAAGGTATATAAGCCTTCCATTAATTTTAGGAGAGCCAGAGTTCTTTATAGTGTGGGTTGTTGACCACAGTCAAGCTCACATTATATCGAATATGTTCAAATCTAATTAAATGGGTCATCTTAGCTAGCCCATTAGTTTTTTGACCACAGTCAAGGCTAATGGTTCTGGAGGCAAGATTAGGGAATGCATATATGATATGCATGTATCAAGAGTTGATAACCTAATGATCCAATAGTTGTGTAGAGACATAATTGGTATAGAAATACCTACCTTTCAAGGGTATGGAGTTTGGCTTGTTGACCATAGTCAAGGTCAAATTACATATCAAGGATTAGATATTGGCCCACTAGGAAAACTATCGGGTTTTCTCGGATTAAATAGTGAGGGCTATTAATTCGCAATAAAATAGTGGGAGTAAATGGATTAATTAAAGACCTAATTAATACATAAATATATATGAACATACTCTCATATATTTTCTTTTCACATCTAGGTCATCATCATGAGCACATCAAACATTAATATACGATCAATTTTGGATAACAAGCTAGTTGGCAGCAACTATTCTGATTGGATCAGGCAAGTGAGAATTGTTCTCAGAGCTGAAAAAATCCATTATGTCTTGGATAAAGATCCACCACCACTTCCATCAGGTGATGCCATTGATGAGATCAAAGGCGCTTATCAAAAATACATGAAGGATAGTGAAGCGGCAACATGTTTGATGCTGGGTACTATGTCTTCGGAGCTTCAAAAGCAGCATGAGATGATGGATGCAAGAACCATCATTTTGCATCTTGAGGAGCTTTATTCTTCTCAGGCTAGAACTGAGCAATATGAGATTGCTCGAGCTCTATTTAGCTGCAAAATGGTGGAAGGCACTTCGACTGCTACTCATGCATTGAAGATGTATGGGTATATTGAGCATTTGAGTAGACTTGGCTATGTAATGGATAATGATCTATACATAGATTTAATCTTGTACTCATTGGCTCCAAGTTATGCACCTTTCGTGCTTAACTTCAACATGAACAAGATCCAAGTAACCATTCCTGAATTAATCAACATGCTCAAGACAGCTGATGAGTGTCATGGTTGTCACTTATGCTAAAGGCAAGAAGCAGAAGAAGAAGAAGATAACCAAGGCACAGCCAAAGAATGGTGGGATCTCCAAGAAGAAGGTTGCCAAGAAAGAGAATCCTAAAGGAACTTGCTTCCATTGTGGAAAGGATGGTAATTGGAAACGTAACTGCAAGGCCTAGCTAGATTTTCTCAAGGAGAAGAAGCAAGCTGATGCTTCTACTTCAGGTATTCATATGATTGAAATTAATACTTATTCTATTACTTCAAAACAAGCTTGGGTATTAGACATTGGATGTGGATCTCACTTGTGTAATGATCTACAGGGGCTTAGAAGCTTTAGAAGAGTTGGAAAGGCAGAGATATGTTTGCAGTCAGCTACTGGACAGAACATCTCTACAACGATTGTGGGGACTTACCATTTGCCTCTTCTAAGTGGATTAGTACTGGAATTAAATAATTGTTATTATGTTTCAGCTTTATCCAGGAGTATTATTTCTTTTAGTTGTTTATTAAACGATTATGACATTTCTTTAAAGGACAATTATTGTTACATTTTTAAGAACAATATGTTTTATGCAAAAGCTATCATTGAGAATGGTATATTTTTTCTTGATTTAATTAAAGAAATGTATAATGTGGATACCAAGAGAATGAAACATGATAATCTAAATACCTCATACTTATGGCATTGTCGTTTAGGCCATATAAATGAGAAACGCATGACCAAATTACACAAGTCAGGTGATTTAGGATCATTTGATTATGAATCATTTGATACATATGAATCTTGTTTATTAGGAAAAATGACAAAAGCTCCCTTTATTGGTAAAGGAGAACGAGCTAAAATGGTTTTGGACTTAATACATTCAGATGTATGTGGTCCAATGACTACACCTGCCAGAGGAGGTTACTCCTACTTCATTACTTTCATAGATGATTATTCCAGGTTTGGATACATCTATCTAATGAAATATAAATCAAAAGCATTTGAAAAGTTCAAAGAATTCAGAAATGAAGTAGAGAAACAACTTGGCAAGAGTATTAAAACACTTAGATCAGATCAAGGTGGAGAATACTTAAGCCAAGAATTTCAAGATTATGTTAGAGATAATGGGATTTTATCTCAATGGACTCCACCATATACACAACAACACAATGGTGTATCTGAAAGGAGAAATCGAACACTATTAGATATGGTTCAATTAATGATGAGCTGAGTAGACTTGCCTAAGTCTTTTTGGAGATATACACTAAAAACTGTTGTTTATGTGTTAAACAGAGCTCCTAGTAAATCGGTTGATGTTACTCCATATGAGATGTGGAATAACAAGAAACCCATGCTTTCTCATACGAAAGTATGGGGTTGTCCTGCTTATGTGAAGAGGACAATGTCAGAAAAACTAGATGTTAAGTCTAACAAATGTTTATTTGTGGGATATCCAAAAGAAATATTTGGATATTATTTCTATCATCCCTTAGAACAAAATGTATTTGTTTCAAGGCATGTTGTCTTCTTGGAAAGAGAATTTCTCCTATGAGAGGATAGTGGGAGTAAAATTGAACTTGGTGTAGTTCAAGATCCACAAATAGAAGTGGACCAACCGATTGAACCCTAAACTGAATTTCATAATGATGAGATTACAATTGAACCTAATTATACACAAAATCCTAGAAGATCCACTAGGATGCATTCTATCCCTGTGAGATATGGATTTCACGTGGATTCGGATAGAGGCATAACTATAGTAGATGACAATGAGCCTACAAGCTATCAAGAAGTTTTGAACAGTTCATAATGTGATTTATGGCTTAAGGCTATGCAATCTAAAATGGACTCCATGTATGAGAATAAAGTATGGACTTTAACTCAACCACCTAAAGGGATAAAACCCATAGGGTGCAAATGGGTCTTCAAAAAGAAGACCAACATGGAAGGTAATATAGTTACCTATAAAGCTCACTTAGTAGCAAAGGGCTATCGTCAAAAAGAAGGTATTGACTATGACAAAACTTTTTCTCCTGTAGCGATGCTTAAGTCTATAAGAATACTTTTAGCCATTGCAGCTCATTATGATTATGAGATTTGGCAAATGGATGTGAAGACAGCTTTCCTAAATGGAAATCTGACTGAGGATGTGTATATGACACAACCAGAAGGGTTCATATTTGGAAATGGCGAAAAGGTATGCAAGCTTCAAAGATCCATTTATGGATTGAAGCAAGCCTTTAGGAGCTGGAACATATGATTTAATGAGACAATCAAAGAGTTTGGTTTCTCAAAAAATGAAGATGAACCTTGTGTGTATAAAAGGGTCAGTGGGAGTGCAATTATCTTCTTAGTTCTATATGTAGATGACATATTGATCATTGGAAATGACATTTCTCTTCTCCAATCTATTAAAATATGGTTATCCAAGCAATTCTCCATGAAAGACCTTGGAGAAGCATGCTATATTCTTGGAATAAGGATCTATAGAGATAGATCCGATAGGTTGCTAGGAATTTCTCAAAGTACATATATAGATAAAGTATTGAAGAGGTTCAATATGGATCTCTCTAAGAAAAGGTTTATACCCATGGTACATGGGAAATACCTTTCTAAGTCTATGTGTCCGCAGACACTAGAGGATAGAGAGAGCATGAATAGAATACCATATGCATCTGCAATTGGTTCTATCATGTATGCTATGTTATGTACACATCCAGATGTAGCATTTACTTTGAGTGTCACAAGCAGATTCCAATCCAATTTTGGAGAGGAACACTGGGCAGCTGTTAAGAATATCCTTAAGTACTTAAGAAGGACCAAGGATATATTCTTGGTATATGGAGAGGGCAATTTGGAAGTAAATAGGTATACAAATGCCAGCTTCCAATCTGACAAAGATGATTGTAAATCACAGTATAGTTATGTGTTTATAATGGGAGTAGGAGCAGTTAGTTGGAAGATTTCCAAACAAGAAACAATTGTTGATTCCACGACAGAAGCTGAGTACATTGATGCTTCAGAAGTAGCCAAAGAAGCAGTCTGGATCAAAAATTTCATATTTGCCTAGCATTATTGATCCGATTCCTTTATATTGTGACAACAATGGAGCTATTATGCAAGCAAAGGAACCACGATCTCATCAGTGATCCAAGCATGTTCTCAGATGCTACCATCTCAAAAGGAAAATAGTAGCTAGAAATGATGTAAAAATATAAAGGGTTCCTGCAGATGATAATGTGGTGGATCCCCTCACTAAAGCACTTTCCCAAATTAAGCATGATCACCATATAAATAGCATGGGTCTAAGACATATGAGTGATTAACTCTAGTGCAAGTGGGAGATTGTTAGAGAGTATGCCCTAGAGCCCATGTAATAGGGATGTATTTCATATGTATGAATTCCTATTCTTAATAAGAGGCATCATTCATTTATTAATGCTATGTTTAAATACATGAGTTTGTAAATCTTAAATTAAAAAATGAAGTCCTAGATATTATAAACACAGTTCAAAGGAAATCATGAAAGTGTTCATGATATGAGATGTCTATTGCATGAAAATGTGTTAATATCTAAATATCCCTAGTCATAGAATTAACAAGATAGGACATTGTTAATTCGGACAGACTAGCACATGTTATGCTTCTTGAATGGTTCAAGCAGTGGTTCTCATAACTGTGATTATGGAAGATAATCAAAGCTAACATATGGATGGTTGTTAGAAGAATGAGTTCATTGGAGACCTGCAAAGAGAATCCTCACATGGATATTAAATCTATTTCAGTGAGGAATCTCTTCATAGCGGTTGTGCAAGTATCCTTGGACTTGAGATCACCAAAGTTATTTAATTAGCAAGTGGTATATTTTGACTCCATAACTGACTACTTCCAAATGGGAGTGAACATAGTTAGGAGATTGGATATATCATGACCTACTTGAAGATAGTTGAGTGATTGACAAAGGATTCACCATCCCAGATTTAATAGGGGAAGTTATCTCACATGATTCAATAATTGCCTTGTTCAGAGAATCTCTGGCCAGAGTAATATGCCAAGATGGATAGAGATCCATGGAGGGCATTTTCGGAACAATGGTTAAATTAATAAAACATACATAATTAGATTTATATGAGTTGATAGAAATCCATACTCAGAATCTAATTGAGATAAGAGTGGTGGAAGGAGTAATTGCATGGTAACTATTTCTATGGAAGGGTATAGTCAAACCACTTTACTTTCCTGAAATTTGGATAGTCATGATTCCTAGTTAGAGGCCAATCATGATTTGTATAGTAGTGTATCAAGAATATCAATAGGGATTGATAAAATGATTTAAAGAAGTTTAAATCATATGAGTTTTGAATATAACTCACAATTACATATTATACTGCCAATATAGACAGGAACCCAATAGGTCACACACATATAGAGAAAAAGAATAAAATGATAAAAAGACAAGGATAACAATATTTGATATTATTATGGGGATAGAGAAGTGAATAAGATAATAATTAATTAAAGCATTTAATTAATTATGATCAAGTAAAATTGTTCGTAGAACTTTTTTGAAATGTTTTGTAAAATTGGACCTAATTGAAATAATGTATTTCATAATTGATTATTATTGAACTATAAGTGTTATAGGGCTGATATAATAATTAATAGGTCCATTGGAGGAATTATAAAGGCCCAAAGAAGTGAAGTTGGCACAGAAGACCTCCAAAAGAAGGGCCACATGCCAACTCCAAAACAGAAAGCCTTAGAGGCCTACTTCTTAGACCAAAATAAATTAAATATGTTACATAAGTGTTGTGGAGATTACATATTTAATATGGTTGGATTTGGAATTCATTTGGGTAATTTAATCCAAGTATATGTACAAAGGGCCTAGTTTGTGGGTTTTGTGCATAGTCTTTTGTGAAAGGGCTTAAATTGAATTTAATTGAGCCCAAATAATTTTAAATAATTCCAGAAGCCCAATTAATAATTCTCCATCAATTTTAAAGAGCCCAATCCCATTATGAAGTTGGATTTTTTAACCTAACTATAAAAATCAAGAGATATGGAATTAGGGTTAAGTGTGAACAATTAAGAAAACACTCTCTCTCTTTTCACTCATCCCTAGCCGCCACCTTCCCTAGCTAGCATTTAGGAATTTCGGCTAGCCCTTATTCCTCCCAATTGTTGGTTCTTTCAATACTTTCCTGGTGTGGATTACTCATTGGAGGTGTTCGATTTTAGACACTGGTTTGTGACAACCCGATGAGAAGTAAAATCAATTGTTCAACAAAAATCAAAGGTGATTTTTCTTATTCTCATTAATATATATATTGTAAATTCATGGTAAGATGAGATATATTGGATAAAAATTTTAAATTTCTCTTATGTATGAGATGCATGTAACCGATAATTCCCAACAAATCACTCATATGTCTTAGACCCATGCTATTTATATGGTGATCGTGCTTGATCTGGAAAAGTGCTTTAGTGAGGGGATCCGTCACAATATCATTTGTGGGGACCCTTTCTATTTTCACATCATTTCTAGCTACTATTTCCCTTATGAGATGGTAGCATCTGAGGACATGCTTGGACCACTAATGAGTCCATGGTTCATTTGCTTGCATAATGGCTCCATTGTTGTCACAATATAAAGGAATTGGATTAATAATGCTAGGCACCACTCCTAGTTTAGATATGAACTTTTTGATCCAGACTACTTCTTTCGCTGTTTTCGAAGCAACAATGTACTTAGCTTCTATCATGGAATCAGCAGTTGTTTCTTGTTTGGAACTCTTCCAACTAACTGCCCCTCCTTCCATTATGAACACAAAACCAAACTGTGATTTACAATCATCTTTGTCAGATTGGAAGCTGGCATCTGTATACCCATTTACTTCCAAATTGCCCTCCCCATATACCAAGAATATATCCTTAGTCCTTCTCAAGTACTTAAGGATATTCTTGATAGCTGCCCAGTGTTCCTCTCCAAAATTGGATTGGAATCTTCTTGTGACACTCAAAGCAAATGCTACATCTAGACGTGTACATAACATAGCATACATGATAGAACCAATTGTACATGAATATGGTATTATATTCATGCTCTCTTTATCGTCTAGTGTCTTCGGACACAGATTTAGAAAGGTGTTTCCCATGCACCATGGGTATAAACCCTTTCTTAGAGAGATCCATATTGAACCTCTTCAATATTTTATCTATATATATACTTTGAGAAAGACCTAGAAACCTATTTGATCTATCTCTATAGATCCTTATTCCCAGAATATAGGATGCTTCTCTAAGGTCTTTTATGGAGAATTGCTTAGATAACAATATTTTAACAGATTGGGAAAGAGAAATGTTGTTTCCTATGATCAATATGTCATCCACATATAGAACTAGGAAGACAATTGCACTCCCACTACACCTTTTATATACACAAGGTTCATCTTCATTCTGTAAGAAACCAAACTCTTTGATTGTCTCATTGAATCGTATGTTTTAACTCCTAGAGGCTTACTTCATTCCATAAATGGATCCTCACATGGTCAAATGGGTACTTAAGGCATACTAAGGTATATTTTGTGTATTTTTGTTGGTTAATGCCTTAAAATGAAAGTAAACATGTAAATAAGTATCCATAAATTTATTTAGAATTTATGGAAATTATATAAATATATTTTAGAATGAAATTGTATTATGTTTAAAGAGAAATTGTTGAATTATGGTGAAATAATTCACAAAATGAGAGAAAATGATAAATTATAATGAGATAACTCATAAAATGTGCAAAGGTCATGAACTTGCTGCCTCCACATGAAATTTCCTTTCTTATTTAATTGATATTGTTAAAGATAATTGATAAGGCTTGAAATCAAGGCATTTATTAGCTGACTCTGACTTTAAAATAATAAAGGACATAAGTAAATTGATATTTTATTATAACTTATTTTCCCTATTTGAAATTGAGTTGCCAATTTGTATTCTATATTAGATCCCTATCATACATGAGCCTTGATGAATCATATTAAAGTTCGAACTGGCTGGTATCCTAAATGATCCAATGAGCCTACTTGTATCCTGAATGAAATTGTTTGCAGTTTGCATTGTCCTATGAATTATTAAGTATAAAATAAAATTGTCTGGATGGAGAACAACAGGGAAATTTTTGGTTGAGTACATTGCCATTGCAGGGATATCATGGAATTATTGGATTTTAAGGCTGTTGTATTTTTTGGTCCCCTTGGTTGCAGAGATGGATATTTAGCTTTAAATTAATTTTAAGACTTTTGGTCTTATGTAATTAAACTACTGTTGGTACTTTGTTTTGTTCATTGTTCAGGGGTTTGTGTCTGTTAGGTTTTGCTTAGCTATTTGGTTAGTTTTTTGTCCAAATTAGTTTTGGCTCTGCATCATGTATTTTTATGGAGCCTGTGGTGCTGCTACCTGTATCTTATTTCCATCTTAATATTATCTTGGCTTACCAAAAAAGTATGCCACTTGTTTATTTGTTCTTGCTTCCATTAAATTACTGGGTTAGGTGAATTTGGCGTATATTTTCTTATGAGAAAATATGAATTATTAAGTAAAAATTAATTATATTTAATGATAGTTTTACTCTACTTTGTGCGAAAATTGAGTGCCGAATATCTTGATTCTTAAAGAGTAAATACGATGATGGTGATAATGTGAGAAAGCAAAAGCAGCCTACTTCTAGGATCTCAAGTAAGGAATAAGAATAAATAATTTCTTTTCTAGTGTATCAAGTGGCCCTTTCTGTTTTATTCCTTAATTGGATTCAATGTACTCTTATACGTTCGTAGTTCAATCCATTTAGCCCTTTTAACAAACTTTCATTTTCTTTTTAAATTATTTTTCATTTTTGCTAAAAAGTTATTGTGAGTTTACATCATAACTTATACTGGATTTCGTTGTTTATTATTATTATTATTATTATTATTGTTGTTGTTGTTGTTGTTGTTGTTGTTGTTGTTTTAAAGTTACATGTTTGTAGATAAGTATATGTATGAAGTATGGGCAGATGCAATTTTTATTCTATTTTTATTTTACTAATAAAATTTATCAGGAGATTTTGGTTTTGCTTGTTATCAATAATAATTTGTAACTATTGTAATTTATATGATGTTACTCCCATATATATCTCAATAATTTTCATATGTGCCTAGGTAACCGTGTAGCAGCTTACTTTAAAAACTGGTTTCAGGTATTACTTTATGCTTGTGAACATCATGTATTATCCATTTCAATCCCCTTAACCTATGTCTATAATTGCTTTCAGATAGTTTGAGCAGCAAAGAGAACTTAGAGAAAGGGGATTGCAAACTGACCGTAATAGTCCTAATGAATTTTCTGGTTGAAAAGTATCTTTTTCAGAAGAGATTATAAGTGATCAGATAAATAAGGTTTGTACATGTTTTTTGTTTGGAGATGCCTTCCTAGTTACACAATAGCTAATCTTTCTCCATTTATACTGAGTTATGTAAACTATTATATAGATATTAGCTTTTTCTAAATACAGTTTTAATACCATTTGTGCTTGCATGAATTCATACTTCTCATATTCATATATTTAATGTAGCGTGTGAAATTTTGCTTTCCTTCAAATTACAAGTTTAAATTTGTATTCCATTTACTGACTTGGTTACCAATAACCATTTTATCAGTATTTGATGAATTTTAGATTTGGAAGACTTATGATTATGATAAAAGTTCGACATTGACATGCTGGTTATAATCTTTTGGTATTTATGTTTTTTGTTCATTTTGTGTAAGTCACCATATTACTATATATTATACAGTTGGTGGTAAGAATAACTGTGGGAGGATTTTTGGTTTAGGTTCAATTGCAAACACTTCATATTCAAATTCCTCTACATTATCTATAGTTGCTTGTAGTAAGCGATGTGAATCTTCTAAAAAAGTCGTTCAACTAGAGACTGCACTCACCATGTTGATGGATATTGTAACCAACTAAAGAATCGAGTAGAAGATTTGAAAAATAAGGGTGCTCAGCAGTCAGATCGTTCTCCTTCACCTCCACCAACTACATAGCTTAGATTTGTATTTTTAGATTGTTATTGATACTGATTTTATGCTATTTTTGTTATGGTTTTCATGTATTTTTACTTTACAGTAATATAATATATTTTTAGGCTTTTAATTATTGTGCATTACAATTTTAATATTATATTTTCAATAACAATATTTTCTTTTTAACTTCATTATGAAATTGGATTATAATTATTTATAAATAAAAAATTTGATTGAACTAAAACATTATGCCAAGCTAGCAAAACTAGCATAATTTTACAATTTGTCATGTTATAAATAGTAACCAAAGAGAAATTTCGTTGCTATTTTTAGCAAAGGAATTATTATTCAGTTGCTAAATTTAGCAACCGAATTAATATTTCTGTTGGTAAATATAGCAACGAAAACTGAATTTGGTTGCTAAATATAGCAGTAGAATTCAATTTTCGTTGCTATTTTTAGCAACAGATATTAAATGCCATTGGTAATGTTATCCAATTAACCGAAATATATATTGGTTAGATATAGCAACGAAATTTAAATTTTGTTGCTAATAAAAATTAACAACCGAAAATAGCAACGAAAAATTCGGTTGATATTTACCAACCGAATAGATTTTCGTTGCTAAATTAGCAACAAAAAATAATTCGGTTGCTAAAAATACCAATTGCCAAAATTGCAATCGAATTTTCCGTTGCTATTTTTGTTTGCTAATTTTTATTACCAACGTAAATGCACCAAATTCGGTTGCTAATTTTCGTTGCTATTTTTAAATTTTCTTGCATTGTAAATTATACTTTTTAATGCTTGGAAAAAGTGTATTACAGTCCCAAGTGGTACTATTCATCCTAGGTGGCACTATTGATCGCTCTAAAAGTAGTGTTTATGATGTAGGGATTCTTAAGGTGTTACACTTATCGAGTCATGAGCGTGACTCACACAAGTCATTGCTTGACTTACCAAGTCACGGGTTTGAGTCATCTAATCACGAATGTGACTTAATAAATGCCCACTTTTAAATTTTTTTTCTATTTTAAATACTAAATTTCAATCCTTTAATTCATAATTCTATAGGTTACCCAAGTCTCTAATTATTTTAGAGGATTATTTCATCATTAGGTAATTCTGACAAATGAGCCTTAAAACCTAGTTTCTACACTATATAATGCTTATTTCTTTGTTATAATTTTTGTATTATTATTCAAGTAATGACATTAAATTGATTTCCATTAGGAATTTGGCCTATGGCATATTTTGAAATTATGGATTTGTTTGTTCTTGAATTTTGATTTTCCTTATCAAAGGTAATTTTTGTGGAATTCTTTATTCTTCTAAAAATTATTACAGTCATCCACATTTCTAGTTACATGTTGGTTAAGGGTTCGGTGGGATGGGGTTTTTATCTATTATTTTGTTCATACTACTTACGTGTTAGGGTTTCAAGATCATACATTCTTTAAGGTTTTGTATCATTTGGTATCAGAACTTGATTATAGGTAAATTCATATTTATCTATAGGGGTTATTTTTTATTTATTTTTGCATCCTTTATTAGTTATGAAATGTTTTTATCATTTCCTTTAATTTTCTTCGTTTCTTTTTATTTCATGCACTACGAAAAACGCAAAATAACAAGGACACTAAATGATGATTTTTTGTTGCTAAATCAGTTTAGCGAGGACAAAAATTTTGTAACAAAAGTCATCCTAGCTGAATTTAGCGAGGAGTTTAGTCCTCGCTAATTTTGCGAGGATCTAGTCCTCGCTAATTTATTTTTTGCAAGGATTTAGTCCTCGCTAACTTTGGCAAGGAATTACCCCTCGCTAACTTTTACGTCACCCTCACAAAATTTAGCGACGATTAAATCCTTGCAAAAGATAGCGAGGACTAAATCCTAGCAAAATTAGCGAGGACTTGGACCTCGCAAAAATTAGCGAGGACTTGGACCTCGCAAAAATTAGCGAGGACTTGGACCTCGCAAAAATTAGCGAGGACTTGGACCTCACAAAAATTAGCGAGGACTGATATCCTCGCTCAATTTAGCTATGATGACTTTTGTTACAAATATGAGATTTATCTTCGCTAAAGGTTGATATGAACTTATTTTTATTAATTTAATATGGAAATTTCATTATTTAAACAATAAACTAAAAAATAACAAATTTATATTTACTCAATATTTAATATAAAAATATATATATTAATGAATAAATTGTTATTTACAATTGTATAACATTGCTAATAATATATCTAAAATGATATATGCATATATAACAATAACAATGAAAAATCTTAAACAGCTCATAAAAGTTCAGTTGCTTCTAGTTCGTATAGTTATGTATTGATTGATTGCAGATAGCCAAGAACTCCTTCCACAATAGAATTTGTTGGCTTCTACATATTAGCAAAAGATAACTCATTTATATGAAGGTATAGAAGAAAGTTAAAACAAACTTTGCACTTGGAAAGAATTTCATATAAGAAAAACAATTCATAAATTTCTAGCTTTGATTGTTCTTTCACAGCTTATGAAGCATGCT
Organism: Excoecaria agallocha; assembly: GCA_037975025.1. NCBI lineage: Eukaryota > Viridiplantae > Streptophyta > Magnoliopsida > Malpighiales > Euphorbiaceae > Excoecaria > Excoecaria agallocha. The sequence continues at coordinate 3,980,572 of CM075823.1, read as the reverse complement.
TTCAAACCATGACATCATTGTCCATGTCAAGAAAAACAAAATATATATACAAAAAATTGTATCTCTATGTCTATAATGTTAGATATTCGAAACATTTTCCAATATAAATATAAAATAGGCAGCTTGCCACAGGTCCTAAAATTCTCACATCTATAGATCTATAAGTTTAAGGAAAACAAAAAAAAAAGGATTAAGGCAATAGAAACGAAGATACAATTATATCAATGCTCTTTAAATGGTTTGGTTATTTGGAAATAGGCTTACCATCTCAATCACTACAAAGGAACAAAGTTTGTTCAGCACACAATAATGATAAAAGTTGCAAGGTACCACCAAGAAAGTGTCACCCATTGTTAAATGATATATGTGTATAAAATATTTCTATAAACCCTCAAAACTTGATTTATTCAGTAAGAGTTTGATCTCCTGAAATTCAGAAAGGAAACTTCCTACTCCACTACAAATAGATTAATGCTTGATGTCTCAGCTAAATTTAATATGTTTGAATATGCAAACATACTTAAAGATTTAGTGAACATTTAGGTGCTACAGATACAAATGGAAAAAACAAAGTTGGAAGAATAGAGCCTAGAGAATTGGTAATGATGATTAGTAAACACTAACAGCATCATTCTAACTATGCCAACAAAAACATAAATCAACAAAGCAATAAATAAAAGACAAGTTGCAAAAAAACAATCACCTACCAAAAATTGGAAGGTGAGACATCATATCGGTATATAAAAGTAAACCTATCTCAATTTTTCTAAAAATGGTATAACAGCAAGGACTATTTCTTATACTATAGGTTCCTTGAAAAATATAAGGTAGTATTCCATCACATAGACAAACATATAGATACAAAAACACCGACCTTTACCAATTTTTTGCATAATCTGACACAGTTGTTTCCCAATGTCTTTGATAAATGTCATTCCTCGGACCTGTAAAAGCAAATTCAACAAACATTGCGCATATGTCCCAGTAAAAATGAAGCTAAAAGCTGAATATAGAGGACACATAAATTAGAGTAAAATACTTTATCAAGCAGAAGATTGAAGGCTTACCTGCAAACCATTATCTTTGTACCAACCAATATCATAGTCATTTTGATCCCAGAGTTCATAAATCTATAGCAACTGGATGTGATCACCCAAACCAGAACCAGCAGGAAGGTCAAACTTAAGGGAAGTTTGTTTTTGCTTCTTTTCAGTACTATTGCTGCTGCAAAATGAGGCAAAGGCATCCTTATTCCAATTTACAAAAAACATAATGAAGCTTTTAACAATTTACAAAAAATAACTTTAAGGAAACGTAATAAAGCTTTTAAGAGTTTACAAAAAACTAACTTTAAGGGAACGAGTCAATTAAACAAGTAAAGAAGCAAGTTTAATCTTTGAAATCTTCTTAGGTGAGATAGATCTTATTGTATCAGTCTGGCTTTTACCAGTTGTACCAAAGATGAGAAATTGCATTTGATGTCATTAATCTATTTAAAAACACAACATAGTTCATAAAAATAACGAAAGTAACAGCTAATAGCATCAATGTTAAGATCATTGATCTTTAATTTTAAAGGACCAAAAAACAATTCTTGAAATCAAGGAATAAAGAAATATGTACCAGGCTGTATTTGGATCATCAGATTCTTTGCATAATGGGGTCTCATTTGGCAATCTCGCATTATAAAACTCATTGGACATTGGCTTTCTATATATTGCTGCACCAACACCATTTATAGTTTCCTTTTTAATCACCTAAAGCTTCCAGTATATTGCCTTTGTCAATTCAGACATCGCTGCCATCAACAAGTACCAACACCAAAAAAAAGGGGTGGGCCACATTAAGTACCACATATGTCCACTATACTCATCCTTCTTGAAAGAAATTTAAAAATACAGGCAGAAATTCTACCTTTCCAAATTCCAACATCATCTAAAATCTTTTGGTACATTGGAGTGGCTGACCAGACAAAGAAACCCCTAGGTCGCAACACACGATTAAGCTCTAAAAGAAGTTTATCGCATGTAAAGTAAATCAAAAATACATCTCTGAATTGAAAAGAGAATAAATGGAAACATCTTTTATAAAATAAATAAAATTGATGTAGATGATCACCTTTAATATGCCAAGGAACCTTGCAGCATACACAGTGGACAACATAAAAAACAGAACTAGGATTTGGTAGTCTCTGAGTGCCAATGACATTCAACACTACAGGGATTCCCCGTTCCAATGCAAATTGCACTTGGGCCTCATGCTCATCCTTGGGTGCAAATGACATTGCAAGCACATCTTTTTCAAAAAGATAACCTCCAAAGCTAGCCACCCCACACCCAACATCCAGTATAACATGGGTTCTTTTACCCTAAGACATATCGGGAAGAGACTATAGGTTAATAAATACATATTACATGTCAATTCTCCATGAATTTTCAATTATACCATTTCTATTTAATCCCTAAAGAATATTAGAGACAAATAAAATGTCCTAATGAAGATACAATCATCAATGCTCAAAATGCTACTATGTTCTCCATTAAATTTTATAGACAAATAGACACACTAGTGGGCACACATAACAACTATAGCAGGTGAAATGGTCTTTAAAAACAATGAAGAAAATCACTTATGCTAATATTTTTTTCTGACCGTAAAAATCCAGAACAACGTATATCATGATATGTACCTTTAAATAACAGAGGACCATCAACAAAATAGACCACAAGCCTACTTGAAATATTGTTGGTGGAATGACTAATGGCAGAAATGTCCCCTGTCAACATTAAAAAAAACTCTGAACCAAAAATATCACTGCAAAAACATATATTGATGTCTAAATAGGTTGAAGCATTATCTAAAATTTATAAAAAAAATAAAAAAAGGTCAATATGATTCAGATACACAATCTGCCAACCCCAATAACTGATGTTATTCCTAATAACCCTCTAAAAATTTCCAAATAGCTATAGGCAAGAAGAAAAATTTGAAAATGAAAGCACTTCTGTTTAATCATCACTCTGAAAGGCATAAAGAACACTTTAAAGGGAGCCTTCAGTCCTCTTAACTAGGAAGTATCATTCTTTTTATTAGTTCAACAAATCCAAATTGCTTAACTAAACAAGAAGTATATATGCTAACTCAATGAACTAAACTAAAATAATCAAGTTGAATAGATTCCCGTCTGTTGCTATTCTTAAAATATATATATATATATATATATATATATATATATATATAATTAAACTCTATGACCATTTGATCAAAACACATTAGGAGTTTTTGAAAAATGAAAATAAGAGATTGAGAAAATTAAACTCTATGACCAGTAAGAAATGAAGAAACCAAAATGGGAAGAAAGTAAGCACCTTCAATCCTTCTTCACCTTCTACTTACAACCATCACATTGTATGTTCAATATGAGAAAATAGGTCTGCAAATAAAAAACAACAGTACTTTACACAGAATATCAAACTGGTATTGTGGCCAAAGCCGTGAAAGTCAAAGATGTGAATATACATGTCAATGAAGAGTACAATAGTCAATAACAAGTAATTGAAATAGGCTTAAGAAGGAATATAACCTGTTCATATAAGAAAAATACTACTGTTGAAAATGTCTTTGACGCCTAGCCAACTATAGCTCTGGTTGAATTAGGATCCAAGTATATTAAAATGCATTCTGCAATTATAAATGTTGGCAAGCTGATGCTATTAGTAGAATGAAGCAAAATTGTGTTACATCAAGAAGATATATAACCAGTGTCAATAAGAAAATTATACAGGATAACATGCCACCAAAACACATGCCCTCTCTACATAATCCTTTTGAAGAAAACTGATGGAACCCACCTGAAGAAGTTGGTGAATTAGGTAATCCAGAATGTTGTATAGAATCAATGTCCCTTTTAACATCTTCATTTATAGAGGAGCCAACCAACTCTCCTAGAAAGGTTAACAAAATACTGGAACAGTTAAACCAAGGTCTGTGCTAGAAATTACAATATGCATTATCCAAGAAAAAAAGTTGTCAAAAACAGCACATTCATTAATTTGAACTAATTATATGATAGGAATGGACTAAATCATCGTCAAAGAACACTACTAACTATAAATGCTTAGACTATAGTATATTAATAAATCGTAATGATTGATATCAGCATTCAAAAATTAAAACAAAATTTTGAAAGTATTAGTTTCTAAAATATCAATGCCCATGAGGCACCATAAAGTAGGGTAAAATGAAAAATTGTTGTAAGATTCCTTGTACCTGTCTCTCCTAAATGATTAATTTATTAAATTCCTAGTCCCCAACTTAGAATATTTATGTGTGAGCAACTAAACAAAAAAAAAAGACCACCCAAAGAAGCTCCTAAATTATTCATTGAACAAAATACGATTTCATCATTCATTATAAGTGCATATAACGCTCTGTCTGAAGGCTTAGAAGCATTTTATTCAATTTCGTATACAGAGATGAAAAATCATCATCTTCATTTAAAACCTAATTTTATTATTCTCCCTCCCTAATTTGGAATTGATAGGGAAGAGAAAAGAGCGTCAACATACACTTATACATTTCAAAATAAGTACAAATATTTCAACTTTGTTGAAATTCATGAAAAACAATTTAGGATCCCACTTTAAGAACACAAATAATATAATCCTACCTGAAACTTCAAAAGTTGTGGCACCATTAATTTCAATAGAAGTCATAGCAACGGTTTCTTGCAGAGTAATTGAATGGCTAGATACTAATTTTTCCCTATACCAACAGATTCAAAAGCTAAAGAAATCACATCATGTTGCCAACTTCAGTCCATGGATTGGAGAAGAGATAAAGCAGAGATGAAGAACACAAATGAAGAGAGGTTTAAAGATCTGAAGGTCTAAGCTGAGATGGCAGTGAAAGAGACTAGGCTTGTAAACACTGAAAGAGAAAGAGACTAGGGTTTTACTTAAATCCTGCTAAATTTATTTACTGATCCCGCTAAAATAAAAATGTGCATTTCAGATGGCGAGAAAAAAATTCCTCGTTATTTGTTTCAAATGGCGAGGATTTATTTATTGCTGAATGCTATTTTTTTCTTACTAATTGGCCTTATATTTATCACATTAATTTCACATTACATAACCATTAGCGAGCAATTTTTCCTCATTAAATTAGCGAGGCTTTATTTCTTGCAAAATTAACGAGGATTAATTCCTCGCTATATGCTTCATAAATCAAATTCACATTGCTAAGCCATTAGTGAGGAATTTTTCCTCGCTAAATTAGCGAGGCTTTATTTCTCACAACTTTAACAAGGATTAAGTCATCGCTATATGCTTCATAGATCAAATTCACATTGCTAAACCATTAGCGAGGAAATTTTCCTCGCTAAATTAGCGAGGCTTTATTTCTCGCAAATTTAGCGAAGATTAAGTCCTCGCTATATGCTTCATGTACCATTAGCCACATTACTTAACCGTTAGCAAGGAATTTCTTCTCGCTAAATTAGCGAGGCTTTATTTCTCGCAAAATTAGCGAGGATTAAATCCTTGCTATATGCTTCATAAATCAAATTCGCATTGCTTAACCGTTCGCGAGGAATTTTTCCTCGCTAAATTAGCGAGGCTTTATTTCTCGCAAATTTAGCGAGGATTAAGTCCTCACTATATGCTTTATATACCATTAGCCACATTACTTAATCGTTAGCGAGGAATGTTTCCTCGCTAAATTAGCGAGGATTTATTTCTCGCAAAATTATCAAGGATTAATTCCTCGCTATATTCTTCATGGATCATTGGCCACATACTTAACCTTTAGCGATGGATTTATCCTTGCTAAATTAGGGAGAATTTATTTCTCACAAAATTAGCGAGGATTAAGTCCTCACTCTATGCTTCATAGATCATTTGCGTCATAAATTAAGAGTTAGCGAGGGTTCTGTGCTCGTAAAGTCATCGTAATTTTTCCCACAAAAATTTTGGCGCCCATGATTAGCTACAAGAAAATGTATTTATCGTTAAATTGTCGCAATATCTATTTTTCCACTAGTCCCTAATAATATTTGCAACAAAAATAATTTTTCGTCGCAAAGTTGTCGCTAAATGGTGCATTTAACAACAAATTTCATATTTGTCGCTAATTTTTATCGCTATTCTGCATTTTTTATAGTGATATATGATCCAAAAATTTATATTTTATTCTTTTTAATTTTTACGTTAATTGTTAATTTTGTTTTTGTTGATCATTCTGCTATATTGATCAAGTTTTAAAAAAATCGTTCTTATTAGATTTAATACACTACTTCTTCATTTATTGTGTTATCTTCTTCATTGGTTTGTGTTTTCATTTTTAGTGTTGATTTTTTTCCAATATTCTTTAAAAGTTTTCTTTGAGTCTTCTTAACTTACCATAAGCTTTCAATTATCAAAAGATTGCTATTGAGTGGTGAAGGTGCTAAAATTGAGTACAAATATAATTATTGCATCTATTTTCAGTGTAAACATGTGTGGAAGTGTTTTGGTGTGTCGCTTCATGTTTATATATCTTCTTATAGCATATTAGTCATGGTTGGAAAGAGATTTTATTATGGGATTGAGATGGAGGAAGATGGAAGTGATTGACAATTGTAGTATAGTAATCTACTAATTAAGTGTTTAGAGGCAGGCATTATAGGAATGGTGAGAGTTAATAGATGAGAATGATGCCTATAGTTCTAAAAATTACAAAATATACAGGGAGATTAATTTGTTAGAAAGGAAGTTAAAATTATGAAAATTTATTAATGGATTAATGTTTTATAGCTGTATGAGAGAAGAAAGTGAGAAGAGGAGAGAGAAGAAAAAGAACAAGAATAAGAACAAGAACAAGAATAAGAAGAAGAAAAAAAAGTTATATTAATTAAATTGTTAGATAGCCGTTATTTGTGCTAAAGCGATTGAGCCTATTAGCAATGAAAAATAAGAGATTATTGTTGGCTATAAGATTGTTAATGATGTAGAAAAGAATGTGGTTATTTTGGATGAGAATGAATTGGTTCATTATGAATTGCCTATGACTAATCAATTGTGTTGTGCCTAGTTAGATTGATATTTATTTAATGAAGCATGATGAGTTTTCCTGGAGAAGCATTCATATTATTTCCTACTACTTTAAATTTTAAGTTTGAAGATAAGTTTGTACCACAAACTCTATTTAATAATTTGAACAAGATTAAGATTCTAAAGTGAATCTTTTTTTAAGAATGAAGGAATGATATGTATATAGGAAGCTATCATACTGTGTTCATCATGGATGGATTATTTGAATGTTGGATGGAAGGTTTCTTTGATGATTATATGCATTAGGAGGATGAAAATAACAGCTTTGAGCTGAAAGTTTTGATGCAAACTGTTAACACACCAATGCGACAACATTAGTACACCCATGTGGAGCATAAACCATGTGGAATAAGGAAGCACACACTTGGGTAATCATTTATTTCTTAATGTTGCTTGTTTATAAGTACTTTCCCAGATAAAGCATAATCACCATATAAATAACATAGGTTTAAAACATATGAGTGATTGGCTCTAGTGCAAGTGGGAGATTGTTAGAGAGTATGCCCTAGAGCCCATGTAAAAGGGATGTATTTCATATGAATGATTTCATATTCTTAAAAAAAAGGCATCATTCATTTATTAATGCTATGTTTAAATACATGAGTTTGTAAATGTTAAATTAATAAATGAAGTTCTAGAGACCTGCAAAGAGAATCCTCACATGGATATTAAATCTATGTTAGTGAGGAATCTTTTCATAGCGGTTGTGCAAGTATCCTTAGACTTGAGATCTCCAAGGTTATCTTAAGTAGGAAGTGGTATACTTTGACTCCATAACTGATTAGTTCCAACTGGGGGTGAACATAGTTAGGAGTTTCGATATATCATGACCTACTTAAAGATAGTTGAGTGATTGACAAAGGATTCACCATCCCAGATTTATTAAGGGAAGTTATCTCACATGATTCTATAATTGCCTTGTTTGGAGAATCTCTGGCCAGAGTAATATGCCAAGATAGATAGGGATCCATGAAGGGAATTTTGGGAACAATGGTTAAATTAATAGAACATACATAATTAGATTTATGTGAGTTGACAGAAATTCATACTCAGAATCTAATTGAGATAAAAGTGGTGCAAGGAGTAATTGCACGGTAACTATTTATATGGAAAGGTATAGTCAAATGACTTGACTTTCCTGATATTTAGGTAGTCATGATGCCTAGCTAGAGGCCAATTATGACTTGTATAATAGTGTATCATAAATATCAATAGGGATAGATAAAATTACTTAAATAAGTTTAAATCATGTGAGTTTTGAATAGAACTCACAATTACATATTATACTACCAATATGGACAGGAACCCAATAGGTCACACACATATAAAGAAAAAGGATAAAATGGTAAAATGACAAGGATAATAATATTTGACATTATTATGGGAATAGAGAAGTGAATAAGAGAATAATTAATTAAAGAGTTTAATTAATTATGATCAAGTAAAATTATTCGCAGAACTTTTTAGAAATATTCTGTAAAATGGATCTAATTGAAATATTGTATTTCATAATTAATTATTAATGGACTATAAGTGTTATAGGACTGATATAATAATTAATAGATCAATTGGAAAAATTAAAAGAGGCCTAGAAGAATGGTTTTGGCGCAGAAACCCTCCAGAGGAAGGGTTACACGCCAAACCCTGATGGAAGGCCTTAGAGGCCTAATTCTTGGACCAAAACAAATTAAATATATTTCATAAGTTTTATGGAGCCTACATATTTAATTTGGATGGATTTTGAATTCATTTGGGTGATTAAATCCAAGTGTATGCATAAAGGGCCTACTTTATGGGTTTTTGTGCATAATCTTTTATGAATGTACTTAAATTGGATTTAATTGAGCCCAAATAAATTATTAATAATTCCAAAAGCCCATTTAATATTTCTCCAACAATTTGAAAGAGTCCAATCCCATTATGAAGTTGGATTTTTAACCTAACTATAAAAATCCAAGTGATTGGGATGTTAGGGTTAAGTGAACATTAAGAGAAAAGAAACACTCTCTCACTCTCTCAACCCTAGCTGCCACCACCCTTGCTAGCATCATGGGATTTCGGCCAGCCCTTGTATTCCTCCATCGTTGGTTCATTCAATCCTTCTCTAGTGTGGATTACTAATTAGAGGTGTTTAATTTTGGATATTGTGGTTTGCGACAACCCGGTGAGAAGGAAAATCAACTGTTCAACAAAAATCAAAAGCGATTTTTCTTATTCTCATTAATATGTATATGGTAAATTCATGGCAAGATTAGATCTATTGGTTAAAAATTTAAAATTCTACTTATGTATGAGATGCATGTAACCGATAATTCCCAACAGAAGGCACTTCGGCTGCTACTTATGCATTAAAGATGTATGGGTATATTGATCATTTGGGTAGACTTGGCTATGTAATGGATAATGATTTATACATAGATTTAACCTTGTACTCATTGGCTCCAAGTTATTCACCTTTTGTGTTTAACTTCAACATGAACAAGATCCAAGTAACCATTCCTGAGTCAATCAACATGCTCAAAACAGCTAGTGGATCCTTCAAGAAGGATTTAAAAAGTGTCATGGTTGTCACTTCTGCTAAAGGCAAGAAGCAGAAGAAGAAGATGACCAAGGTGCAGCCAAAGAATGGTGTGGTTTCCAAGAAGAAGGTTGCCAAGAAAGAGAATCCGAAAGGAACTTGCTTCTATTGTGGAAAAGATGGTCATTGGAAGCATAACTGCAAGGCCCATTTAGATTCACTCAAGGAGAAGAAGGAAGCTGATGCTTCTACTTCAGGTAATCATATGATTGAAATTAATACTTATTCTATTGCTTCAAAACAATCTTAGGTATTAGATACCGGATGTGAATCTCATTTGCATAATGATCTACAGGGTTAGTTGAGTGATCAATAAAGGATTCACCATCCCAGATTTATTAAGTGAAGTTATCTTACATGATTCTATAATTGCCTTGTTCAAAGAATCTCTGGCCAGAATTATATGCCAAGATGGATAGGGATCCATGAAGGGCATTTTGGGAACAATGGTTAAATTAATAGAACATACATAATTAAATTTATGAGTTGACAGAAATCCATGCTCAGAAAATAATTAAGATATGAGAGGTGAAAGGAGTAATTGCACGGTAACTGTTTCTATAGAAGGGTATAGTCAAACCACTTAACTTTCTTGATATTTGGGTAGTCATGATGCCTAGCTAGAGGCCGCTCATGATTTGTATAATAGTGTGTCATAAATATCAATAGGGATTGATAAAATGATTTAAAGAAGTTTAAATCATATGAGTTATGTATAGAACTCATAATTACATATTATATTGCCAATATGGATAGGAACCCAATAGGTCACACACATATAGAGTAAAGGATAAAATGGTAAAATGACAAGGATAATAATTTTTGATATTGTTATGGGAAAAAGAAATGAATAAGAGAATAATTAATTAAAGAGTTTAATTAATTATGATCAAGTAGAATTGTTTGCAGAACATTTTACAAATATTTTGTAAAATGAACCTAATTGAAATATCGTATTTCATAATTAATTATTATTATTGGACTATAAGTGTTATAGGGTTGATATAATAATTAGTAGATCCATTGGAGAAATTATAGAGGCCCAAATAATTGATTTTGCCAACTTCAGATAGAAGGCTTTAGAGGCCTAATTCTTGGACCAAAATAAATTAGATATGTTTCATATGTGTTAAGGAGCATACATATTTAATTTGGATGGATTTAGAATTCGTTTGGGTGATTAAATCCAAGTGTATGCATAAAGGGCCTAGTTTATGGGTTTTGTGCATGGTCTTTTGTGAAAGGACTTAAATTGGATCTAATTGAGCCCAAATTAATTATTAATAATTTTAGAAGCCCATTTAATATTTCTCCAGTAATTTTAATGAGGCCATTCCTATTATGAAGTTGGATTTTTAACCTAACTATAAAAATCCAAGTTATAGGGATTTTAGGGTTAAGTGAAAATTAAGAGAAAAATAAATTCTCTCTCTCAAAAACCCTTGCTAGCATCAAGGGAAATTCAGCCAGCCTTGTGGTTTCTCCATTCTTGGTTCATTTATTCCTTCTCTAGTGTGGATTACTAATTGGAGGTGTTCAATTTTGGACACTATAGTTTGCGACAACCTGGTGAGAAGGAAAATCAATTGTTCAACAAAAATCAAAAGTGATTTTTCTTATTCTCATTAATATTTATATTGTAAATTCATGGCAAGATCAGATCTATTGGTTAAAAATTTTAAATTTTGCTTATATATGTGATGCATGTAACCGATAATTCCCAACAACACCTAGTATACTGCTTGGTGTGATGCACCTCAAAGCCTTCGCTCATTTTCACGTTAGTCCTCGAAGCCCCACTTTTAGGATTCAAGATTGGAGGAGGCTCTCTTAACTAATAAATTAGCCATTTCACCATAAAGAGGGATCAAATCCAATTTATGGTTGGTGATCAACTTATGAAGGCATCTACTAATAGGTCAAAAATAGGTAGGTGTCTTGGATTCATCACAAAACAGAATGTTGAAAAATGAATCTCGACCTTTTGATATCCAAATATAGATTGGTGTTCGGGACATCACTTTTATTAGGCGTAAAACTAAATAAATATCCCAATAATTCATAAAAGGCAATAAATAAATAAGTAAATAAATCAACAACTTAAACATATTACAGAAGCAAATCATCCAACAAAATAAGATTAATCAATATACATACATAAATCGGGATAGTCGTTTAGGTTGGTTCCCTCATGCATAATTTACAAAAATCACATTTTGATTTTATATTGGTTTAGACTAGAAAATTGGATATTGGTCCATGTTTTGGAATAAAACCCCATTTATTTAATATAAAGATTTTGATGCCTTTTTTTATCGTGCACAAAATCCTTTTTTACAAACTATTACGTCCCAAAAAATAATACATCTAAACTGAAATAGCAACTAAACAAATAATAATGCAAATTAAATGATCAATAAAAAAACCATTATAAATAAATAAAATAAAATAATAATTAACCGAGATGACTAGGTAATGAATATGGTAACCAACTTAGGAGCATGACTTCCTATGTAAAAAAAATACACAAAACCCTTGTAGACATTGGGTCATAAGGTGGCTCCTGATCAGAGTTACCTGGTGAGGAAATGGTTTCTCATAAATAAACAAGGAGCAAAGGTGCCAGGCTTTCTCCCTATAATTTATATTTTAAAATTGCTTTTTTATCTCTCTTATGGGTTTTAAATGTTTAAAAATCCTTTTTGGGGTTTTTTTTCTTTTTTCTTTTAAATGGGAAAATTAGGTTTCAAAACTTAGAGCAGCTTGGAGTTTTTTAGCCTTAGCTTAGCCTATAGACCTTATAATTAGATGATTCTAAAGCCATTTAACTCTTAAGACATATACCCACATCTTTAATGAAGACATAAACCTAGTTCAGTCCTTAAAATTTTCAAAATTAGGCTCGAACATAAATGACATGAATCTATCCCTACATCTTAATCAAGTTGTAGTATTTCCAGCATAACTCCCTTTGTAGAGCTCATATTGAGATGAATCTAATTTTTATAGAAATGAAACTCATTTTGAAGAAATTTTATAAAGAGAGCAAGACCTATATCTGAACCCATTCTTCCCAGTAATTTTTTAAAGTCAAAATATCAATTTTATCCTTGAAAATTTCCTAAGAGTAGTCGTCAGTATTTTGGCCATAAATCCAAATCTACAAATCCAAATTGAGTGATTTTTAATTAATTGGAAAGCTTTTACTTATAGGAAAACATTTCTAGAAGACATATAGTTGAAAAAATGGCATCTTTAAGCCCAAAAATTGCAAAACATTTTAAGTAAAAGGTTAGTCGGATGGGAAAAAAGAGATAAAAGTCAAAAGTCAACTATCTGTGAGTTATTGTTGACTCACGGACCAGGACCGTGAGTCATTTTTTGACTCATGCGTCAATTCCATGAGTCAAGGTCTATGCCTCACTCTAGAAATGCAATCTGCACCCGAAAATAGAGGAAAATAGTGGGAAAAAAAATCTAATTTTAACCCTTATCCCATTGGAATTTCTTTTGGTTTAGTTTTTGTTAGCTTCTAAAAGAAACCTTATCTTTTTCTTAGGCCACACACTCTCTTTCTCAATGCTTTTTCTTCTCTTTCTTCTTTCTTCTTCCTCTTCTTCTTCTTCTTGTTCATGTTCTTCGTCTTTCATTTCCAAGGAAAATCAACCAAAAATACCATAAAAATTTCAAAAAAAAAAACATCAAAAATCATAAAAAAAAAGTCGTAGAGAACCAAATCTTTATTCTATGACGAAACAGATACTGAAGGTGATATTTTTGAGTCTCTAAAATCCGTAAATTTAATATTTAGTTTTAATTAATTATGTAAGTAGTCTTTTTTTTAATTTATTATTTGTTGATTTTGTAGATCTAATGTAATATGTTGTTAATTTCACATATTTATTAATTATTTATTTTTTATTTTAATTTGTTAATTATTTGGGTTATTAATTAATGTTTAATTTCACTATTTACCAATTGAATGTTTTATTAATTTGTTTTTATCTAATTTTTAGTATGTTTTAATAAAATTGTATTTGTATAATTTTATTATTTTATCAATTTTATGTTTATTTGTTTATTTGGGGTTAAATTTGTTTCTTTCCTTATTTCATTCACCTACTCACACCCTACTCATTTCTTTCCTTTATTTTTTATTTCTTTTTATTTCTTTCTTTAGCAAAATTTATCTTTACTAATATTGGTTAATTAACTTCAATTTTAGAAATTTAATTTTATCGTATTATTATTATTATCTTGTTAGCTTTATTAATATTTTATTGTTGATTTTATAATAATATTATTAATTGTCATTATTATTATTATTATTATTATTATTATTATTATTATTATTATTATTATTATTGTTGTTGTTGTTGTTGTTGTTGTTGTTGTTGTTGTTTATCAATATTCTTCTTATTATTATTATTATTATTATTATTATTATTATTATTATTGTTGTTGTTGTTGTTGTTGTTGATTTGTGTTGATTTTATTATTGTAAATGTTGTTATTATTATTAATATATTTATTCTTTTAACGTTAATATTTACAATTATTATTATTTAATATTATCAGTAATACTATTATTTTACTTTTATTGTCATTTTTATGATGCACTAATTGTCTTTTCTTGTCATATTTTTATATGTATAACTATCTTTGGAGTCGAGTCGGGATGGACCATGTGAAGGAGCGTATACTAGGATTTCCTTTATTTCGCTCTATTTATTTTTAGGATTGTAAAATTATTTTTTGCCTTCCATTTTGTTGATTGTAATAGTGTAGTAAAAAATGTATTTTTGCACGATAATTATGAAAATGACACAAAAATAATTCTAAATAACTAAATTGAATTTTTTTTTCCATAAAATGACTAAATCCTATTTTATTCCAAAAATCATACAAGAAAATTTCATAAATATGCATGAGAAAATTAATGTTTCCGATTTAATAAATAGCCCATTTCTTGCATGTTTTATTGGTGTTATTATTTTTCATGTCTTCATTTATTGTAAATAAATATCTTTTTTTCAAATGATAAGTTAAAAACTCGTTAAATGATTTATACAAGTTTGAGTGGGATTTTTACAAACTAAAAAGGATCAATGTTCGGATTTTCACCGATAAAATAACATGTAAATTAAGGATTTTTCTTTATAAATACAAAGGATTTTCCACCTTAAAATTGACTAATTAGCACGATTCTTTTCCAAATCCGCGAGGGATTAATTATCCCATTTTTATACAAAATACACCTAAAATGCAGCCTTTTGTAAATATGCATGCGAGGACAAAAGTTCTCATTCAAATAAACTCAATTAATTCCCCAATTTATGTGTGATTCATCTTTACATTTTTTTATTGATATTGTTTAATTGCTTTCAATACCATGTTCATTAATGTTTTCTATTTCATGCTTTGCAGTCTTTTTACGTGCTTAAGTGCACTTTATTTTTCTAACATAACTCATGTGAGAAAAGAGATAAAATAAATTAAATATTAAAACTCTTTTATATAATATTAACCAAAGGTATAAATAGGAGTGAAGTTTGAACTCTCTCTAATTTCAGCTTCATAAGGTTAGAAATTATTTTTCAATATTTTATTGGGTGGCGACACTATGATACTTGCCTTGTGGTGCCCAGCAGATGTCTTCGTAGGTTGATTGCCAACAATGAATGGTGATACCCCAAGCCACTTTCTTAAGCCTTTTTAAGGCTCGAAGCATCAAAGATTAGGTTGAATCCTTATCCATTGCGAAGCAATTGACCTTCACGAGTGAAATGAACCTTGATCCAATTTCAAGTTTTAAATGTTGGCTTCAAGAGCAAACTGGATGCCTACAGGGTTTAGCATGCATCACAATGGCGACTCTTCTGGGGACCATGAGATTTTGCTCTAAAAGTACCTTTGGTTGATTTAATATAAATGAGTTTAGTGATTAAAATATTTTTTATCTTTTCAAAAAAATTTCATTGCATTCATGCTAGCGCCATAGAATTAAGTTAGGCATCCCTCTTTTAGCCTCGATGCATTCTTGAAGCCCGGCCCTACGTTCACTCTATGTAGAGAAGTGTTAGGGATAGCCACCAACCCAAGCATTGTGCCTTCAGGTATATCAAATGGTTACCCAATCAATTATCATGTTCATGATGAGCTAGACCCATTGGGAGAGACCATGCTTAGGTAGCCTTAAAACTATATCACCAGACTAAAACCCATGAAATGGTATAGACACTTCCACTTGACGGTATACACCATAACACATTGCTTGTGATGTAGGCTTTTATGTATTGAATAAAACTCGATATATTTAAATGTTAGTCCATCAAAGGCTTTCATGCCTAGGTAGGCGTGTTTCAATTTATATAGATTATTTAAATACACAATTATCAAAATCCATTCGCATGCAATTTAAATAAAGAGAGTTTATGCTGCTAATTTTCTACCGCATACCATACGTGTTCATTGGTTTCCTTATTAACCCATGAGACAATCCCGCCCAGGTAAGAGATCGCATGGCCTCCTATCTGGGAGCAATAAGTTGGAAGCATGTATTTCCTTTCTTTCGTATGTGGTTATCCATTCTGCATATATATACATGCATTTCTAAATAGTTGTAAAGTAACAATAATAACTAATAAAATGTGCTTGTTTTATATGCATAGGTTCTTAACATATGTGCACCTTATCTCACATGTATATTTTTGCTTGCATAAATCATTTTATATAATAAAAAGTAAAATAGGTAAATCTTACATGCATAATTTTGGGCTATATAAAATGTGCATGTGCATACATTTCATTTTGTGTGAAAAAAAATAATGATATGATGATGTGAAACATGTGCATTTTATATGTAAGTTCCCTTCACCGTGAGAATGTGTATGTTTCATTTTATATGCTATAAAATGTACATTATGCATTAGCTCACACATCTTGTTTAGTGCAAATGGAGTTATTTCATGTATCATATGTATATCATGCCTATACATCACTTATATATTACACATCATCGTGTTTCATGTTTACATGTTAAGTCACGAATCATATGCAAGCCATTTGTGTGCATCATTCTCATACATCGATGTGTAACATATTCACTATACATCATGTATATAACACATTTATATGTCATGCATCACATATTTCGTACATCACATGTACACTTAGCATGTCCATGTGTCATGTGTATCTTATAAACCACACATTATAACACGCATACATTGTATGCTAATTCATATGATACATCATATGCATGCCTAATATGCTCATGCATCATACATAATGTATGTACCATTCAGGTGCATCATCATGTATTAACACATATCATACGCTCATGCATCATCATCATAATGCAATGATTGATCCACGTATGATATGCATCTCTAACATATTCATTCTCATACATCATCCTATATGCATCTTTACTATGCAAAAAAGTATGAATAATAATACAGTAATAATACATTAATGTTACCATGGCATGAATATATATCCAGCGTGCATTTATATATTAATGTATGTCATAGTACGTGTGTATTGACATGTATCATGAAACACACATATGCCTATCCTACATGTATATATTGATGCATGTCATAACATGTACATATTAGCATACATCATAACTCATGCACATATGTGTTCCCTATAGCATTTACCATACGCATATTGGTCTGTACATGTAAATATTTACTTTCACACACATTGATGAGTGTCCAAGCATACATTGTGACATGCACATATACCCATTGTACATGTGATGTTGACATGTGGTATGGTATGAGCATGCATCGTGGCACGTATATAATGACACATATTATAGTAGAAACATATTGGCATTTGTCATGACTTGAATGCATAAACATTCATCATCTATTATGGTTTGCACCAATAAACACACATGAGCCATGGCATGTACATCTAAATATCCATCATGCATCATAACATGTGTATGTGTATGTTCACCATCACATTGGCATTACACCAATCATTGCATATACATATTAATATACATTATAGTGATATACATCCACCATCGAGGGTACGTATTAGCATACATTGTCGCATGTGCATATAAACATCCATCATCATTTATTCACAACTAACATGCATCATAACATGAGTATATCAATATGCATTGTAACATACATGTATTATTCATTGAGGTGTGCCTTGTATATGTTGTCATATACATATACATATAGACATCACATTTATCTCATGTTTGATCATGTAGAAATAACAAGTGCCCTGCATGTCCCATGTTAAGTTGCATGTCTTATCATGCATATTTCACCATACTATGCAATCTTTTCTCATCTTGTATGTATACATATTGTTATACTGCATACCATTGTACATAAGACATGTCATAAACATATAGATTGTTATACCATATGCCATACTCAACCCATACCATAGACATATATATTGTATATCATGAATACTTCATGTGTTAGATACTTCTTCTAAGATATTCTGATCATCCCCATCAAGATTCAATGTCAATAGTTAGTACACCATAGAGGAGATCCACCTCTTGGTGTCCAGAAGTGTGTTCTTAATGAAAGTCACAAATGGAATCTGATATGGGTCGATGGGGATAAACTCACTCCATTTGCACTAGATGAAGAATAAATGCTTTTGCTATATTTGTGGGGACTACATACACCCGAAGAAATAAAGGGTTGGTAGTAAGGGTAAGGCTCTAATAAGTTCTCCTTTGGCGATCAACTTGTAACTCAAGATGCAAGGCAGAGTCTTAAGGTTAAGAGAATACTCCTTTAATAGCCACATATTCTCTAAGTAAGGGGCATAGCTTTGAATGGGCAAAGTGAAAATGCAAAACTATAAGCCCTAATAACTACCAAAAAAGATTCACAATAGATTAATCTCCTTGAAAAGCTACTGAATGAGTGTAAATGGCAAGATGGGGTTTCTTTCCAACTTCTTGAGAGCATCAGATGGTATATGCAACCTACTGAGGAAGATGTTATCTTCAGTAAAAGAACAACAAAGATGAATTACATTGCCTTGGAGCAATAAATAAGCTAAAAAATATGGCAAGGTAGAAAAAACTAAAGAGAAAGTCTTAAAGCAAACTTCCTTAAAGCATATTTGAAAATAAATTTATAAAAAAGGATTTTTTATTTGATAATGGAAGTTACCCAAAGCCATCAACGGTGGGATTATATGGGTTAGAAGCATTATTACCCTTAGGGTCAAATATAATAGAATTATCCAGAGACTTGTTATTGATAGTTACCAAGTTCATAGTGGATTTCCTATTAGAAAAAAAACACCTGCTATCTTGTGAGAGCATGGAAAGACTGAGCAACTAATTTGGCTCCTAGGTCTTATGCCTAGGGATGAGAATTCTAGCAAAAGTGATCATAAAGTCAAAATCGATAATGGGCTCAAACAAATTGTATTTCAGAGACATGCAGGTGGTGTACATTTGCACTATTGATAAGAAACTATACTGCTCTAACATTTAGCCTTGCTCAAAAGAAACTAAGATCCTCAAAAAGAGTTTCTAGAAAAGATCAGGAAAGATCTATAAGCCCCTTGCATGGTCTATTAGTATAGATAGGATTCTGAATATAAGGGTAGTCATGACGATGTGTATTTGAGATACACAGATGAGTTAGAAACCATAAAGGTTGTAGAAGAAACTCATAATGGAATTTATAGAGCTTAAATAAATGGCTTGGCATTTACTAAGAAGGTCACATGTCAATAATTCCTTTTAGCTTGCCATAAATATAGACTTCTTTAATTCAAGAAGCATGCAACACTCGATAGTTTTAAAGGGATAGAATTCAGTGTTGTCATCATAGGAAAATGATAGCCTAATACGATGCAGTCGATATGGGACAGCCACTCAAGGGAAAATGAATTTTACTACAACTTTTGGCTTCCTAAGTTATCTAGTATGTTGACTTATAATCCAGAATGTGGCTTTACACAGCTTGCACAGAAATAGACTTTCAGATTGCCCATTTGAGGTGTTAAGCATAAATCTCAGCCATAGACACATAAAGTGGAAATATGATCAGTCTATTTGAAATTTCTTTGATCATACTAAGTAAACAATAGTAATTGTTAGCTCCTTTAGGATCAATGTTAACTATTGGACAAGACAAATTAGTAGAATAATGCCACCATGAAAAATAGGTCATGCATTATGTTGGCTAGGTCTTTAGAAGAGAGATAGCCTTAAGATACCAATTTGACAAACCACTGATAAAAGTTCCTGAATCTCTTGTCACTTCCCATAGGAAGTCTTACATATAACTTAAGATGCAAGCTAAAAATTTTGGGGCAGAGGATGTATCTCCAGTCACCACAAACCTTTGATTCAGGGAAGCATAGCTTCTGAGTAAAGTATGAGATTACAAGCTCAACGTTGCACAACATCCAATGGGATAACTGCATCACAGTTCATAAGGAAATAGGTTTTCTATTACT
This sequence comes from Excoecaria agallocha, assembly GCA_037975025.1. Taxonomy (NCBI): domain Eukaryota; kingdom Viridiplantae; phylum Streptophyta; class Magnoliopsida; order Malpighiales; family Euphorbiaceae; genus Excoecaria; species Excoecaria agallocha. The sequence goes on along the minus strand of CM075823.1, from coordinate 3,960,427 downwards.
AGAAGTGCAACGGTGGTAAATTGCTTGCCCTAAAAATAATAAAAGAGCTTAAAAAAGGGTAAAATAGAAAAAAAAATAAAGGTATAATTGGAGGACTCTTGCCTAAAAACCAAGAGTTCTGGGAAAAATGCGCATAGGCCATTAGCCAGCTCACATCTGAGATAAAGTCCCCTAATCACCTATGGTGTAGGCTATACATTCATGCACACTTCTTGTATTTCTACATTTTATGCATGCATTCTTGCATTTCATGCATCCCTTCATTTCATGCATACATTCATGCATCTATGCACATTTCTTACATTTTTGTATTTCATGCATATATTATTCTATCGCTAAATACGTTATTGCATTTTTGCATACATTCATGCATTTTTGCATGCATTCTTGCATTTTTTGCATGCATTTATGCATTTCTATATGCATTCATGCATTCTGCATGCATTCTTTTGACATGAGTGTCTGGACGTATATAACTCCTCGTATGCATGTGCACACATACACATGTTTCCCTTTGTGCATATTCTGTGAATGTTTCATACACAACTTTTTGTATGTATTAGTGCATATAATCCTTTTACACATACTTTATATCTAATCCGTTGTGTGTATCTCACATGCGAAATTTCTTATGTGCATCTATTATATGATTTTGCATATATTGCTTCACACATAATTCTTTATACACATATAATATTTTGTATACATCATTGCACATTACCTTGTAAGCAATGTGAAACCATACCCTACTACTCTTCTCTCAGTAATTCTCCTATGCATTCATTGCAAAGCCTGGAGGTTTGAGAATTCCTAATGTCGAGACTATAATCGTTCCAACATCGATCCTTTTGTTAATTTTAGAGAGTATTCCTACCTTAGTTTATCTTGCTAAGCCTTTAACATAATTTTATTTTATGAGTCTAATGATCATTACCTCCCTGGTGCATTCCTGATAATCATGGCATAATTATTTTGCCAATTTCAGGGAGTATTTCTAACTTAATTTATCTTTTCAAGTTATGCCTAAGGTTTGGACATAGCTTTATTTTAAATTTATGGGTTCAAAGATCATCACCTCTCTTATGCATTTAAAAATAGTTGTGGCACTATCATTTTCTTAAAAATATTCAAGGGTCGTTGCCTCCCTAATGCATTTAGGATGACTGTTGCAGTACAATCCTTTCATCAATCTCAAGGACTGCTCCTATTAAAATAGATTAGGCCTCAAGCCTAATTTATCAGGTCATGTCCCAAGATTCTAACATAATCATTTTTATCGGTTTAAGGTTCAAAGACCACCTCACTATTTCCCTTTTATGATTATTGCTGTAGCAGAATCCCTTTTGCCAATTTTAATTTAAAGGTCACTATCTCCCTAATGCATTCATGATGACTACTATGATGTTGTCCCTTTTCTCAAATATAGGGAGTATATAAAATTAAAGCAACTTGTGCCTTAAGTTTATTTTATTTTCTTGCTTGCTAAGCAATTTCCAAAGTTTTGAATAATTACTTCTCATTAATTTACTTTCAATTTGAAATTTTACTTTATCCTAGTTATTCTCAATTATGAATGGGCTTAACCTTAACTTTAGAAATTTGTGTTTCATTCAAGCATTAGTTGAATAGGAGGTAGGCATGTTTTATCTATGTCTATTGAATTGCATAAAAGCCTTCGCTATACCATGAAATTTTCAAATCTTTAGCACTTTGGGCCAATTTTAAAAGTTGAACAAAAAAAACTATTTGCAAATAAAAGGATTGGGTGAAACTCACTAAGCGCACTAAAACCTTATGGATTACCAATCAAAAAGACCCTAAGATGAGACAAGATCTAGAAAATTATTTAGACAGCCTTTCTTTGTATAGATTTCTAAATGACACTTCCTCTTACCTAGTTTTCATAATCCCTTGTTAGCCCTTTGAGCCTATATTTCAAGCATGCTAAATGTGTATTCATTTCATTATTACACATATTGAAATGATACCCTTTACCCAAAATGATTTTGGCTTCCCCTTAAGAAGATGGCCACTGTGATAAAACTGATGTCTTATATCAAAATGGGGGAAATAAATTTTTGTCAATATTTTGTATGAATTCCATTCATAAGAAATTGGGGTTTGTTAGATGAAAGAGAAAAGTAATGAAAAAGAAAGAAGTAAAAGAAAAAAGAAAGAAAATGAAAGAAAATGAAAGAAAAAAGCAACAAAAGAAATAAAGAAAAAAAAAGAAAGAAAACGGGAATGGGAAACTATTGATGTTGAGATCACAACAACAAGAATATAGAAAACAAAAAATGAAAAGGAAAGAGAGACCTTTAGTGATTATCTTTCAAACAATCCCCAATGAGTTAATCACCAGAGCCAAAAAAAAAGTCATTGGATAATGGGGAATAGGTAGAGAATAGTCTTTTTATCAATTGAGAAAGTATAGTGACCATTTTCCTCTAGCAATCTGATGCTTCTTTGTTAGCCATTCACCCAAACCTAACATTATAACCAATGTAAGACCTCCTGATTCTAGGTTCAATCTCATCTAACCTAGTGGATATGACCTTTTAGTAAAGTTTGGTATGTAAGAAGAGGCATATGGTGTTTATTGAGCTTCAAACGGGAAGCTATGAATGCATTTATGTATTTAAGTTGAACCTCATTCTTGACTTTGTATCCAGAATTTGCTTTCAAAGACAAAATTATATTTTGGCCTTCAACACATATATACATAGAAATTTCTTAGTATGCATCGTGCATATATGCTAGTTCAGTAGGCCTTGGTATCAACATGCCTACTCTTCTATTCTCTTATTGAGAATGACTCCTTAATTTCTATTATTGAGATTAAACTTGTTAAGAATATAAGCCATTCAACTTATTTAAGGATGAGAAAGATTCAAATTCAAAGCATTTGATAAGTTGCAATCACTTCAAAATTTAGATGTTTCTTGGCAAGCCACTCTTTGCACACATTGCACTTATGGCACTCATCACACACAACTCACATACTTATTTATATGCACACATATGAATTTTGTACACCCTACACTTATTTAATTTCTTGCACATTCTCACATGAGTAATTTCTTACAAGGAAATGAGAAGGGAATTTGTACACCTAAGTTGACATAAGACAATTCTAAACAGCGGATGGTCAATCCACAAGGAAAATTCCTATGGGATAGATTGATCTAATTCAAGCAAAAAGAATTAAGCAAGACCATTTTCATACACCATGCTCAAGGGCATTTATCAAAAGATGGCCCTTTTATTCGAAGATGGATCTCTGTCGAAGCAATCATGTAAATTCATAAAAAGAGTAAGAATTTTCTTTTGTTACGATAGTATACTAACATAAATATCCCTTTCACAGGTACCTAAATCCTCTTAAAAAGGGATACATCTATGAAAAGCAAGACTCCTCTCACTAGGCATTTAAATCCTTATCCTTCCTGATTTTATGGCCCAACAAACTAGAGCCAAATCGGATGTAATTCTCTTTAATTCTACATGTCGAAAAGCTAGCACTAATCAAGTGTTATCCTCCCTGATTTTTCATGCCAACAAGCTGGTGCTAATTAGACAGTCTAAGAATATTTGAGATGCTGACAAACTGGCATCAATTTTCTCTAAACATGGTTTGACATGCCGACAAGCTGGCATTAACCAATCACCTTTTATAGTTCTACATACTGATAAGCTGGTGATAATTAGATATAAGCAACCTATCTCGATTTTATATGCCGATAAGATGGTGCTAATTTGATAATCTCGAGAATATTTGACATGCCAATAAGCTGGCATTGATTTTCTCCAAACATGGTTTGACATGTCAATAAGCTAGCATCAACCAATCACTTTTTTTCTAGTTTTGCATGCCTAAAAGCTGGAGCTAATCAGATACAAACAATCTATCTCGATTCTATTTATTGACAAAATGGTTTTAACCAGTTAGTCAATTATGAGTTAAAATATTGACAAGTTAATGGTAATTACTAAACCAACTAGGGTTAAAACAATGACAAGTTAATGGCAACTACCCAACCAGAGGCTCAGTACACAAATGGTATGTGGTTAGCGCAAACAGAAGCTTACCATCTCAAGTACACATCTTTTAACTCTTTACTCTAAATTTTAACTCACTTAAACACTAGTGCACTAAAATCTTTAAAATTAAGGGCAACTATAGATATTGTATCCTAAGATGGCTCCTGATCAGAGTTATCTGATGAGGAAATGGTTTCTCATAAATAAATAAAGAGTAGAGGTGCCAAACTTTCTCCCTAGATTTTAAGTTTTTAAAATGATTTTTTATCTATCTTATGGGTTTTAAATATTTAAAAATCATTTTAGGGCATTTTCTCTCTTTTCCCTCTGTTAGCAATGCAAAATGAGAAAATCGAGTTTCAAAACTTAGAGTAGCTTGAAGTTTTTTGGCCTTATCTAAGCCTACAGATCTTATAATTAGATAATTTTAAAGCCATTGGAAACTTAAGGCATAGAGCTATATCTCCGATGAGACACATAAACCTAGTTTAGTTTTTAAAATTCTTAAAATTAGGCTCGAACATAAATGACTTGAATATGTTCCTGCACCTGGACCTATCTATAGTATTTTGGGCATAACTCCCTTCGTAGAGTTAATATTGAGATGAATCCAATTTTTAAAGAAATGAGACTCATTTTCGATCAACTTTCATAAAGAGAGCATGACCTAATTATAAATACATTATTCCTAGTAATTTTTCAAAGTCAAAACATCAATTATATCCTTAAAAATTTCTTAAGAACAGTAATAAGTTTTTTGACCATAAATCCCAATATACAAATCCAAATTGAGTATTTTTTTTTATTCATTGGAAAGCTAAGACAAAGGAAAATAAATATCCAGAGACATTTAACAAAAAAAATGGCATCTTCAAGCTAAAAAAGGCAAAACATTTTGAGTAAGAGGTCAGTCAATTGGGAAAAATGAGACAAAAGTCAAAACTTAATTATTTGTGAGTCATTGTTAGCTTATGGACCTGATCCGTGAGTCATTTTTTGACTCATAGATCAAGTTCAAGAGTCAATGTCTGTGACTCACTCTAGAAATGCAATTTGCACCCAAAAATAGAGGAAAAAATTAAAAAAAAAAGTATAATTTTAACCCTTATCCGTTTAGGATTTTTTTTTGGATTGGTTTTTGTTAACTTTTAAGAGAAGCTTTCACTTTTTCTTAGGCCCCACACACTCTCTCCTGGCTCTCTTTATTCTTTCTTCTTCTTCTTCTTCTTCTTCTTCTTCTTCTTCTTCTTCCATAGAATACCATAAAAAAGATTTAAAAAAAATACCAAAAATTGGAAAAAATCATGGAGCATCGAATCCTTTTTTTATGATGGAACCAACACTGAAGGTAATATTCTTGAGTCCCTAAAACCCTGTAAATTTAATATTTAGTTTTAATTAATTATATAAATAATCTTTTTATAATTTATTATTTGTTGATTTTGTAGATCTATTGTAATATGTTGTTAATTTCACATATGTGCTAATTATTTATTTTATTATTTTAATTTGATAATAATTTACGTTGTTAATTAATATTTAATTTCACTATTTACTAATTAAATGTTTTATTAATTTGTTTTTACAAAAATTTTTAGTATGTTTTAATAAAATTATATTTGTATAATTTTATCATTTTATCGATTTTATGTTTGTTTATTTATTTGGGGTCAAATTTATTTCTTTCCTTGTTTTATGCACCTACTCACGCCCTATTCCTTTTTTCCTTGATTTTTGAATTCCTTTTATTTTTTTCTTTGGCCAAAATTATCTTTACTAATATTTGTTAAATAACTTCATTTTTAGCAATTTAATTTTATTGTATTACTATTATTATTATTATTATTATTATTATTATTATTATTATTATTATTATTATTATCTTGTTAGCTTTATTAATATTTTATTATTGATTTTATAATAATATTATTAATTATCATTATTAATATTATTGTTACTAATATTATTAATATTGTTGTTGTTATTATTATTGTTGTTGTTGTTATTGTTGTTGTTTTTAATATTATTATTATTATTATTATCATTGTGATTATTGTTATTATTATTATTATTATTATTATTATTATTATTATTATTATTATTATTATTATTATTATTATTGTTGTTGTTGTTGTTGTTGTTATTGTTGTTGTTGATGTTAATTTGTGTTGATTTTATTATTGTAAATAATGTTATTATTAATATTTTTATTATTTTAACAATAATATTTATAATAATAATTATTATTATTTAATATTATCATTAATACTGTTATTGTACTTTTATTATCATTTTTATGATGCCTTAATTATCTTTTCTTGCCATATTTTTATATGTATAACTTTTTTTTGGGGCAAGTCGATATGAACCATACGAAGGACCGTAGACTAGGATTTTCTATATTTTGTTCTATTTATTTTTTGGTCTGTATAATTATTTTATGCCTTCCATTTTGTTGATTGCAATAGTGTCGCAAAAAATGAATTTTTGCATGATAATTAGGAAAATAAGACTAAAATATTTCTACTTAATTAAATTGTATTTTTTTCATAAAATGGACCAATGTCTTATTTTATTCCAAAAATCACACAAGAAAATTTCATAAACATGCATAAGGGAATTAATTTTCCTAATTCAATAAATAACCCGTTTTATAAATGTTTCATTTGTATTATTATTTTTCGTGTTTTCATTTATTGTAAATAAATGTTTTTATTGAAATGATAAGTTAAAAACTCGCTAAATGCTTTATACAATTTTGACTGGGATTTTTCCTTATTTAAACGAACCAATCCCGATTTTCACTTATAAAATAACATGTAAATTAAAAATTTTTCTTTATAAACACAAAGGATTTTCCACCTTAAAATTGACTAATTAGCACAATTCTTTTCAAAAGCCGTGAGGGATCAATTATCCCATTTTTATCCAAAATACATCGAAAATGAGGCCTTTTGTAAATATGCATGCGAGGACCAACATCCTCATTTAAATAAACTCAATTAATTTTCCAATTTATGTGTGATTAATCTTTATATTTATTATTGATATTCTTTAGTTGCTTCCAATACCATGTTCTTTAATGCTTTATAGTCTTTTTACATGTTTGAGTGAGCTTTATTTTTCTAACATAAATCATGTGAGAAAAGGGATAAAATAAATTAATTATTAAAATCATTTATATAACATTAACCAAAGGTATAAATAGAAGTAAAATCTGAACACTCTTTGGCTTTGGCTTCATAAGGTTAGAAATCATTTCGCAATGTTTTATTGTATGGTGACTCCATGATGTTTACCTTGTGGTGTCCAGTTGATGCCCTCATAGGTTGATCGCCAATAATGAATAGGGATACCCCGAGCCACAGTCTCATGCCTTTTTGAGGCTTGAGGCATTGCAAATTAGGTTGAATCCTTATGCATTGCGAAGTGATTAGCCTTTACGAGTTAAATAAACCTTGATCTGATCTTAAATCCTAAAAATAACATTTCAAGAGCAAATCAGATGCCTATGGGGTTTGGTGCATGTCAAAACCCTCCGTAGCAAAGGGATTAAATGCTTTGAAAATCATACCAAAATGATAAATTAATTAGTATTCTCAAATAACAAAATAAAGATAATCATATATTCATTTTACACAAATAAAATACACTTAAGTGCATAATCTTATCATATAGAATCTGAATAACATCAAATAATGCATAAATATGATAAAACATGAATAAACACAAAAGATGTACAAATGCATAAAAAAAACACCTTAAAATACCAAAAATACATCCACAGATGCATAAAATCATGCAAAGGATGGATACAAGTAAACGATGGATGGGGTAAGGAGACAAACCCAAGATGTCCTGCCTATTAAATGACAAATGGCCACTAATCATGTTATTTTTCTGTCTGTCACCTTGGACAAAAAAAAAGTGCATAATCCAAAGCAAAGATGTAAGAAATCATGCAAAATAAACTTCTAGCCCTAGATATGCATTATTAAATGCTAAATTAGGCCAAAAACACATTAAAACATCTAATTATGCATCAATTATACTAAAAATCATAAAATTATAGAATCAAAAGAATATAAGAAAAGCTTAACATGCACAACGATAGAGGAATCTGAGAACTTATCATGCCTCTAATATTTTTAATAGCATAAAAACACATCACATCTTAATTAAACAAGAATATCATTTAAATTACAATAATCAAAACATGGCAACACATGTCAAGGAATCATAAAATCATGCAAAATAAATTATAAAGAGAGAAAATAGAATGAGCCTAACCTATTACGCTCAGCAGATATTCTAACTCTATGATTATGGTAGTTCATATATCCACTCCAATTCGTGATTATCATTCCCAAAATAAAGTATTAAACTCATTTGTAATTGTATGTCAAACAAAGATTGCTAAAGCAAGATTTAAAGAGAGAAAGAAATTGAATTTTCTTCTCCTCTAAGGTGGCTCTCTCAAGAAAAGTGATTCCTCCCTTTGCAAACCTTGGATTTTAGTTTTTATACCAAGGCAAGAGGTTTTTATTGGATTTCCATTCAAAAACCCTCCAAATTTGGAGAAAATACCCAACAAATTTGGAAAAAACTTTTTTAAGTCAAAACTTCCCTTTTGAACTCCAGAGGCATGGTAATTTTGGATTTTAAGTCATGGACAGGCATCCCTCAATGAAAGGCAATTGTACATCAATACTAATTCAAAAAATTCCTAAAATGCCCTTTATTTGGCCTGTATAGGAGAGAGGGACCTATAAATAATAGACGGACGTCTGCCACTTTTAGTGGCCTAAAAATGAGATTTTTATGCATATTTTGTTAAAACACATGAAAAATTTTGTAAACTCCTGGAAAATCATTAAAATCTTTTGGAAAATGTTAGAAATTTACGATTGGAGCTTCAAAATCCATACCGACTATCAATAATACATTATTTCCTTATCATCAGATAACCCTGATCTAGGCTGCCTCAGGTCACGGTGCCTACAGCTACCTCTAATTTTAGGAAGTTATTGCACTAGTGCCAAAGTGAGCCAAAATTTAGTGTAAAAGGAAAAATATTCATACCTAAAGCAACAAATCTCTCGATTGATCAAAACACATACCTTTTGAGGCAGTGAGTCTCTTATTTGGCTAGGTAGTTATCATCAATTTATTGATGTATTAACCCTAGTGTAGGTAGTTAACATTATTTTTTTAATGTGTTAACCTTGACTCGAATAGTTAACATCAGCTTGTTGATGTGTTGATCCTAATTGACTCTTCGATAAGTGTTTAAGGCACGTAGAATTGGGATTAGTTTACTAACCTTGATTAGTGCCTGGGGTATGAAAAATCAGGTTATTTGAATGCATCTGATTAGCATCTGAGGCATGTAGAATCAAGATGGCTTGATGCAAACTAATTATCGCCTAGGGCATGCAGAATCATTGTTGTTTAAATATGTCTTATTAGTGCCTAAGGCATACAGAACAAGACTGGATTTGTTGAATTTGATTAGCACTTGGGGCATGAAGAATCAAATTACTATTGGTTGATGTTTTTTTCTAGAAGTATGGTTACACCTCTCTTGAAGTAGCATTCCACTGGGGAGATTTTTGGTAAAAATGCATCTATAAAAAGTTACTAAGATGTTGGAAGTTTTTTTTCTAGTGATGGTGTATCTTTTCAGAATTTAAATTGTCATCAAGCTTTTGTATTTTGTTCAATAGTTCTTCATTGTCAACATCAGCCTTGTGACTACTTGTTTAGGTAGCTCCTTATGATGAACAAGGATGCTTGTATTTTCCTTCTATGGGAAAAACATATATATACCCTTTCGTGAGAGTTTCCAATACCTACTATGAAAAGTGTCAAATATTAGTGCTCTACTTTTTGGATTTGGCCTTTTTAGGCCTATTTTGTTTTGTATCTTTTTTCTTATCTCTTTTATCATTACCTATTGTCACATTTTACCATTTTTATTTTGCTTATACATTTTATTGTCAGTTCCATTTCCTTTTTATTCATTCAATTTTGAGTGATAGACGTAAATAAACATAACTATAAATATAAAATATATGCACAAACTGAATAAATACATGTTTTAAATTTTATTTACATCAAAATTTTCTGAATCATGACAAAAAAGACTATCTGAACACAAAATAGTCTACTAAGGCAGCATTGGTGCTTTATGATAAGCTAGCCTTAGTGGTGGTCTAGGAGGTGGTGGTCCAGTTGATGCCATAGCCTAAGATACTACTGGTGGCTGCTCTCCAGCCAACTCAAATATAAAACTAAAGTTAGGTTGTGCTGATGTCAAAGGCTGTAGGACCTGTACTATCACTCCCGCTAGCCTCTTTGACCCCTATCTTACCTTAAGGATTTCTCTAGAGAGGTGCTCTAGGTATCTCATCACATCTGCCCTCAGGTATCCAATGAACCTCTTTAACTCCTTATCAGCCTCAATCATGGCTTATCTGATCCCAAAAATCTTAATCTCTATACAGGTGGCCTAATATTTGAGCCGAGTCTAGCCACTAAATAAGCTCTAATGCCTTATACCTCCTCCTGCAAAGTTTATACAATCGCTAGTAAAGCCTACAAAGATTACACCACTATAAGTATTGTCTATAATGTTTGCTACCGATGTCTACTAACCTTATTTAAGGCTACCAATCTTTTAGAAATATCATCAAATAGAGGAGTTGAGGGTGCCTACATTGGCAATGGTGGAGGTGCAGTTGAGTAGATCCCTCCGAAAGCCCACAATGTAGAGGAGCTGAAGAAGAAGATGCCCTTGGATATCCATATGGAGAGAATCTCCTTATAGCCAGTGACATCTGATGTCTGATAGGAGATTTGAGGTGTACTGGTGTTTACAATGAGCCACCTAAAAGTTTATACAGGTTAATCTACATATCAAACTCGTAGTTAGAGTCTATCCCTACCCCTTTTGGCTTCTATAACTTATGGGCTTACTCCACCTGATCCTCCTACTTGAGTGGTTATGCTAGGACTTCTTAAGGCTCTGCTAGTACCTCCTCTGGTGCTTGACCTAGGTCATCCCCCTCTGCTAGTACACTTGGAAGTATAGGAGGGAGATCACATTTTTTCTAAGTCTCTAGCATAATGAGCAGTCTCATGATAGTAGCAATATCATGATAACACCTCCCACACATACTTGGGTTCTTGGTGAAGTGCCTACCCTGACCAATGTCGCAATAATCTCATGTGTGATGTTTATGTGCTAACCCTACTGCATACCCCATAGACTGGTGACATCTATTGAAGTAATGTTACTTGGACCCTCTATGCATCCCAGGTATGATACAGATAAAACCCTATGAAGGTATCTGTAGATATGAAGAGCCAACATAGTACTCTTCACCGTGTCTGAGCGGTAAGTAGCCCCTAGAAGTGTCAGAGCTATCTATCTATCCCAATCCAACAATCAAGGTAGTGCGACTATACCTAACCTACTCGAAAGCCTTATAGCCTCTTCTGTATGCCTAAGGCTGAAAAGTTTACAAACCCCTCCTCTGTATCTGACCTGGAGTAGCCATCATACTTTAAAGTAGCAAGAACCTCTCTAGTAATATCCAAGTATGTCCTGAAGGCTGGGGCAAAGAACTCTATCCAACCTCCCCTTGCTAATAGTCAGTCAGCATCTTGTAGCAATTCAAAGTCCTAAAGGAACTACCTAGACATAAACCAACTTAACCTATACCAAACCTATTCTAGATCTCGATATCTCCTAGCCTGTGAAAGCGTCATGTAAGCTAGCACTAGCTAGGATGGCTGGGGACATGCTGTCCTATATAGCATCTTGCAAAAATGTTACATGTTAGTCCGGGCTTAACTTAAGTCATAAGCAAGTTTATATTGTCCTAAAAATATAGTCTAAAAATGCCATGAGATTGGTTTAAAGGTATGTGTGCTTCTTAATTGTCCTAAAAGGCAACTATAGCCTTAAATTCTTAAGTTTTATTAACAATATTCTCTCTTGAGCATGGTTAGTTTTGAGACTTTATTATCTTGATGTTGGGTTTAGTAAACTTAGGTGACTTGGTAATTTAGAATACATGTTTTAAGTTTTGATTTACTAATATTTTGAGTGTTTAAGGTATTTGATTTCATCTCAATCTTATTTTAAGTGAAAATTAAGCAATGCTTTATAATTTAACTTACTTAGTTTAACTTGAGATTAAATTTTCTCATTTTTCTCTTGCTTGAGGGCAAACAAGGTTTAAGTGTGGGGGAATTTGATATCATATAAAATGGTATATTATTTAATGTATATTATCTTTCATTTAGGTAGCTAAGTATGTTAAATTATTTATATTTTATGTATTTTTGTCTATTTTATGTGTTTATTTGCATTCTAGGGTAATTTGGGTGCAAAAAGGAAGAAAGATCAAACAAGTCATGATGCAGTGCGTGACTCACAACCAGGCTCATGAGTCACACACAGGTTCACGACTCACAACCAGGCTCATGAGTCACACACAGGTTCACGACTCACACAAAAGCTCACGAGTCACACAAAACTTCACGAGTCACACAAACTTCACAAGTCACACAAAAGTTTACGACTCACACACAAGTTCACGAGTCAGCAGGAATGTCACGAGTTGGAGGGAGATTCACGAGTGAAGACAGTCGGATGCAGTTCACGAGTGAAGATAGTTTGATGGAGTTCACGACTCGTGAAGGTGTTCACGAGTCGGACATGACGCCTGCTTCCAAACGATGCCACCTTTTTGCACTCGATCCTTCAGCCAACCATCAGGACTTTTCAGGGCAACTTTCCATGATTGACAACTATTCTAAAGGGACATACCTGTAGACTTAATCTCTATAAATAGGGATCCAAGATGCTGAAAGAGGAGGAGATCAATCAATGTTTTAGTTTTTAGAAATATAGTTATTATTTTGGATAAACATTTTTACTTAGCTTTTAGTAGATGATTACAAAGGGACAAGCCAAAGGAACATGAGATAGTTTTCTTTCTCTTGTTTGTCTTTAATTCAAATATGTATTTGGCTAGTTTCCTTTGTACATTATAAATATGCACTAGTATTTGTTTAAGACATGTTTATTCTTATTATGCATGAATTATGATTTACATCCATTTGTGTGCTTTGATTTGCTATGTATGATTGGCCACCATATTTGGCATGATAGTCAATTTATTCGCAACGAGAGTTGGAATTCTTTGATGGAAAAACAAATGAATGTACTTGAAGCATTGAATTCCTTTAATTTGACTTAAGGAATTCACTTTGAGGGGTTAAAAAATTGGCATAGAGCTTACTAATTTTTGTTTATCTCTATAATGACATGAGAGTGCTTATAGACTCTAAATGAAAACATCTTTACTGACAACGAGAGTTGCTTTAAAGAATCTTGGCTAAATTCTCCAGTCACTTTATTTATATAATTATCTAGAACTTGTTCTTAAATGAATTACTATTTCATAATTTTTAATGTATGTTCATACCATCATTTAAGTCATCTTTAATCCAAATTAATTTAATATATCCAAAGTAGTTTAGATATTTAGTTAAATGCATGATCTTTATTTTATTCATTACCTATCCATCTAGTCTTTGTGATTTCAATACAAAATTTACCCCGTTCCCTTTGGAACGATACCCTACTCATCCTATACGCAGTCTAGTGAGACTAAGGGTTCAAATAAATCCCCATTAGATTTTGGCGCCGTTGCCGGGGAACGGGTTAAATGAATTTTTATTGATTGATACAAAAGAGTGGATGCTTTAGGATTATATGATATATATTAGTTATTTGATGTATGAATTTTTATGTTGTGTTTGTTGTATTCTTTGTAATTAGAGTTTTTGTAATGATCTTAGACCAAAAGTATTTATGATTTTAATAGTTAATTTATTAAATTCATTTCTTGCATAATAATCTTTTTGTTTAGGATTAGTTTTTTTTTTAGTTTAGATTTTATTTGTTTAGGATTATTCCTGGTCATATTTTCAGTATTTTATCATTTTCATGTTAATTGATTTATTTTTCTTTTGTAATTTTAACTTTTGGATCGAGGTTGGTATGATTTTGCAGAAAAAAATGAAGCACTGTCATGTTCATGAGTGCAGATCGACTCGTGAACATGTTCACGAGTATTCCAGAGGCTACAGCATACTGAGTCGTGAATCTCAGTTCTAGTCGTGAACTTGTTTCACGCGTAGCACAGAGAAGAATTCTTCACAAGTCGTGAAAGGCTGTCCAACTCGTGAACCTATTCCTCAGATGCCTACATTTTATTTTTCACGAGTCGTGATTCTCATGCCGACTCGTGAACATCTCCTCTTGTGTCACAATAGCTTCATTTTTCATGAGTCGTGATGTTTATGCCGACTCGTGATACACTGTTCCCAATCTGCGAGTCGTAATTTTTACTTCATGTTCTTATTTTTAATTCTTTTTTATTTCTTTCTTTAACTCTTATTTCTTTTAATTAATCATATTTGTGGTTTTAATTTGGATTAACTGCCCTTAATTAACTTAAATTTAATGGGGGGATCAGTTATAAATCACACCTAGGGTTTGTGAAACGACATTTCCTTTCACTTCCTCCCTAATTTTTCTATGAACACTGCAGTTATTCTTTCCTTCCTTTTCACAGTTCTTTTCTTTTCCTTTACTCGTGCACTATCGTGAGTCACTTCACGACTCATTTTGTCTTTCATTTCTTTTCTTTAACTTGCTCTTCTCTTTCACTACGACATACATTCACGTTTGTGTCTTTCTTCTTCATCTTGTTCTTCTCTTGCATTTCTATTCCTGCATTACTATTCTTGCATATCTCCTCTTTGTCTTTCTTTCATTTTCCATCAATGGTGAGAACAAAGAACCCATCTTCTTCAAGAAGCCAGCAAGGGGGAGATGAACCACCACTTCAGAGTTTACAGACAGACTTTGGTTCACCATTCCCTCTTTCCTCCATCCATGAAGGTAACAGATTCCTTGTTCTTAAGGATAGAGCAAAATCTCAATGTAAGTATTTTCCTAGCTCTTTGCTTGAACAAGTGGGTGTTCTTGATGAAGTCAATGAGATGTTGTCTGCATGTGGTCTCTTGAGGTTTGTTAATATGCATAAGCAGTTCTATACTGACTTAGTCTTAGAATTTTACACAAATTTCAAAGAAAATGCTGAAAATCCTAGGCTTGTAGACTTTCGCCTGAATGGTGTTGATCATACTCTTACTTATTTCATGATACATCGTATCTTTGGTTTTATCCCAAATGGATTATGTACTCCTCCTAAGAGTTATAGACCTAATGATTTTTGGAACTTTCTTACTGGTTTGACTACACCTTATAGGGCTAGAGAGGCCAAATCCATGTTTATATCAGACTTGAAATACTGGATTTTGCATAAGATTCTTGCCTCCATTGTCTTCAACAAGTATGAGTTTAATCGAGTTTTAAGTCATGAACTGTTTTTGATGTGGTGTGTGCATAATCGTAAGTCTATATGTTGGTCTTATTGGATTTTCAAACAATTATTGAATTGTGTTGGTCGCCTGGAGTCCCCTATCACACATGGTCATGTCATAGCTGCTATTGCTAGGGGAATTGATATTGATTTGCGTATTTATAATGGTGTACTTCCATGCTTATATTTTTCTAAGCATTTATTTGTAAGAGGAGAAGTCACTAACAATTCCTTTCAATACATACCACCTATATATCATTCTTGTTGGAAGGATCTTGCAGGAACCTCTACTCCACAAGTGGCTGCTGAGGAAAGCACTTCAGATGAGGCAGGGGATGAGGCACAAGGACAAGGAGATGTTCCTATGGAGGATATTCCTAGTCATTCACCTACTTTTTCACCAACTGCTGGATCTTCTTCAAATCTCACCCAATCCATGTTCAACCAATTGTTACAAAACCAATCCGCTATACAAAATCAATTAGCTTCCTTGGAGCAAACCACCACTCAATTGGTTAATCGTCAATGCCGCCTTGAGCACAAGGTGGACACTTTAATTGCCCAATCGGGCTATGTGGTCCTATCACCTCCACCTTCACCATGATTTGAGGGGAGTTTTTCTTTCCTCCCTTTTGTTTATTTTTGATTTTCGTTTTGTTTGTGTGTTTGTTTTGTTTCTCCACATTGAGGATAATGTGTGTTCTAAGTGTGGGGGAGCACTTGTGTGTGTTGTTTTTCTTTATGTAGACAATCTTTTATAGTAAGTTTTATTATAAGTATTGCTCATATTGTATGTAATATAGGTTGTTATGAAGATTCATTTACCTTTTACACTCATTTGATTAGTTTTTCAAGATTTTTGGCATGTGTTTTATGTTTTTAAGCTATCTCTTTTTACTTCTTTTAACATTTTAGGTTATTTAGTCTCTTTACTAACTATGCTTTAAGGTAGGAATTGCTCATTTAGCTTAAGATTTTAGGATTTTAGTTGCTTCATGGAAACTATAGCCATAATACTTACCTTTACGCCTTTCAATAATGGATGAGGACTAGAAAACAACAAAAAAAAGTAAGAAAAATAATAAATAAAGTAAAGCAAGATGCATACTCAAAAGCTTAATTAAGCATGGGATGGAGCGTAAAACACACCCATTACTACATTCTCTTGCTATTCATGGGATAAAGTTTAAAAGTATACCCATGCAAAAGAAAAGAAAAAGATGAAAAACATAGTCTAAAAATGCCATGAGATGGGTTTAAAGGTATGTGTGCTTTTTAAATGTCCAAAAAGGCAACTATAGTCTTAGGATCTTAGGCTTTATGATCATTATTCACTCTTGAACATGGTTAGTCTTGAGACTTTATATTCTTGATGTTGAATTTAGTAAACTTAGATGACTTGATGATTTAAGATGCATGTTTTAAGTCTTGATGTAATAATATTTTGAGTGTTAAGGTGTTTGAATTCATATCAATCTTATCTTAAGTGAAAATTGAGCAATACCTTATAATTTGACTTATTTGTTTTAACTTGGGATTAGATTTTCTCACTTTTCTCTTGCTTGGGGACAAGCAAGGTTTAAGTGTGGGGCACTACAAGAAAATTTTGAAATAGCAACGGAAATTGTTGATTTTCCGTTGCTAATTAAAATTAGCAACGGAAAAATCGGTTGCTATTTTCACCGTTGCTATTTTTAGCAATGGAAATGATTCCGTTGCTAACTTTAGCAACGAAATTTGAATTCCGTTGCTAATTCCAACCAGTGTAAGATTCGGTGAAATTTTCAAAATAGCAACGAAAAATAATTTCCGTTGCTATTTTCAGCAACGGAAATCACAATTCCGTTGCTATTTTCAGCCAGTATTATAAAAAAAATGCGACGAAATTTTCGTCGTTCTTCCGTCACTAAAATATTGTTGATTATTTACAAAATTACTTTTAGTTTTTCTATTTGTGGCCCGATCTCAAAAAATTTTGAACTTAGATTGTGATAGAAGATTACGAACTAAATCAAATATTTATGGTAATCACATGTAATACAAATGAAATTAATTTTCACTCTATTTTTAGAAATTGTAACTATAAAAAAATAAAATAAATATGGCCCATAAGATCTTCTATCACAATCTAAATTCAAAAATGCAGCAAAAAATTAACTAAATTTGTAGAGCCAAAGCAGTAGCCCCATTCCTTTTTTCAACTACAATAGGACACCTCTTAATTCATCAAAATTAATTCAAAAGCAAAAATCATACAAAGATTCAAAATCAATTCAAAACTTGCATCCAAATATCCAAAATTAAATCAACCAAAATCAAACCAAGAAGAAAAAGAGATATGAGTTAGAACATACCTTTGAAATTTAGATTCTTTAGATCCACAGAAGAAGAGAAACAAACAAACCCAAAACTCCATTATAGACAAACCCACTTTTACCCTTTACAATGAGTCAAGTTTTAGATTGAGAGATCTAACCCCAAATAAACAACAAAGAAGCAAAAACGAAAATTAAAGATAAATAAAATTATCAAATCAAAGGAAATCAAGAAAAAGAAAATAACAAAAAAAGAAAAATTGGGAGAAAAATAAGTACCTTTAGATGAGATTGAAAGAGGCGTTGATGGAGAGCAAGAGAGAGAGAGGCTTGAGGCAGAAAAATATAGAGCCAAAGAAAATCGCAGCTTTTATACTTAGGGCTAAAAAAATCATAGCTATTTTTTCAAATTAGCAACGGAATTCGATTTTCGTTGCTAAAATAGCAACGAAAAATAAATTATGTTGCTATTTTTCACATTAGCAACGGAAAATGAATTCCGTTGCTATTTTTTGGGACAAAATTTTTTTCTCAAATTATCTAAATTTAGCAACGAAAAATGAATTCCGTTGCTATTTTTCAAATAAGCAACGGAAAATAAATTCCGTTGCTATTTTTTGGAACAAAGTTTTTTTCTCGAATAATCTTAATTTAGCAACGGAAATGGAATTCCGTTGCTATTTTTAAAATTAGCAACGGAAAATGAATTCCGTTGCTATTTTTTGTGACAAAAATTTTTCTCGAATAATCTTAATTTAGCAACGGAAATGGAATTCCATTGCTATTTTAAAATTAGCAACGGAAAATGAATTCCGTTGCTATTTTTTGGAACAAAATTTTTTTCTCGAATTATCTAAAATTAGCAACGGAAAATGAATTCCGTGGCTATTTTTTGGAACAAAAATTTTTCTCGAATGATCTTAATTTAGCAACGGAAAATGTATTCCGTTGCTATTTTCAAATTAGCAACGAAAAAACTTCCGTTGCTATTATTTATACCTTCACTAAATTCGACATAAAATAGCAACGAAATTTACATTCCGTTGCTATTTTAGCAACGAAACATAAATTCCGTTGCTATTATTTATACCTTCACTAAATTAGACATAAAATAGCAACGAAATTTAATTTTCGTTGCTATTTTAGCAACGGAATAAATTTTCGTTGCTAATTTTCATCCCAAATTTTTTCCGCTGTCAAGTGCCGCCATTTGTAGCAATGAAAATTATTTTTCGTTGCTAATTTTTGTTGCTATATTTTGGCGCTAAAATTTCCCTCCTTTTTAGCAACGGAATACAACCATTTTGTATTCCGTTGCTAAATCCCTAAAACTTCAACCAATTTTAGCAACGGAATTTATTTTCCGTTGCTAAATAGCAACAGAATTGGTATTCCGTTGCTAAAATAGCAACGGAATGAATTTCGTTGCTATTTTTCCGTTGCTATTTGGCTATTTTCTTGTAGTGGGGGAATTTGATGTCATGTAAAATGTCTACCTTTTTATATGTGTTTTTCTCTTATTTATGCAGTTAAGTATGTAATATTATATGTATTTTTATATGTTTATGTCCAATTTATGTGTTTGTGTTTGTTTTTAGGAAAAAGTTGGTGAAGTGTGAAGAAAATGAAGAAGATGGTGAAAATTCTAAGAAGAAGATCACGAGTAGTGAAGTGGTTCACGACTCGAATAGCTTTGTGTGACTAGTGAAGAGCCTCACGAGTGGAGAAGGAGTGAAGAAGAAAGAGTAGTACAATTCATGACTCGTGAACATCTTCACGAGTCCCAACAGTATATCACGAGTAGTGAAGAGCTTCACGAGTGGAGAAAGAGTGAAGAAGAAGGAGCAAGCCCTTCACAAGTCCCAGCAAAAGTTCACGAGTCGTGAAGGTAGTCACGACTCAGTAAGGAAAGCAGCACAAATCACGACTAAAGCAAGCAATCACGAGTGAAGTAGAGGCTCACGACTCTTGAAGGCATTCACGAGTCGGACAAGCATCTGTTTCCAAACCGTTGTGTCTTTTGCACCTGATCTTTCAGCCATACATCATGTCCTTTCAGAAGCAACCTTTCGTGATTTCTTAAGGGACATATCTGTAGAGTCAAGCTCTATATATAGGAGGTCAATCAATGTTTTAGTTATTAGAAATATAGTTATTATTTTGGATAAACATTTTTACTTAGCTTTTAGTAGATGATTACAAAAGGACAAGCCAAAGGAACATGAGATAGTTTTCTTTCTCTTGTTTATCTTTAATTCAAATATGTATTTGGCTAGTTTCCTTTGTACATTATAAATATGCACTAGTATTTGTTTAAGACATGTTTATTCTTATTATGCATGAATTATGATTTACATCCATTTGTGTGCTTTGATTTGCTATGTATGATTGGCCACCATATTTGGCATGATAGTCAATTTATTCGCAACGAGAGTTGGAATTCTTTGATGGAAAAACAAATGAATGTACTTGAAGCATTGAATTCCTTTAATTTGACTTAAGGAATTCACTTTAAGGGATTAAAGAATTGGCATAGAGCTTCATAATTTTTATTTATCTCCATAATGACATGAGAGTGCTTATAGACTCTAAATAAAAACATCTTTACTGACAACGAGAGTTGCTTTAAAGAATCTTGGCTAAATTCTCCAGTCACTTTATTTATATAATCATCTAGAACTTGTTCTTAAATGAATTACTATCTCATAATTTTTAATGTATGTTCATACCATCATTGAAGTCATCTTTAATCCAAATTAATTTAATATATCCAAAGTAGTTTAGATATTTAGTTAAATGCATGATCTTTATTTTATTCGTTACCTATCCATCTAGTCTTTGTGATTTCAATACAAAATTTACCCCGTTCCCTTTGGAACGATACCCTACTCATCCTATACGCAGTCTAGTGAGACTAAGGGTTCAAATAAATCCCCATCAGTGTCATGTAAGCTAGCACTAGCTAGGATGGCTGGGGACATGCTGTCCTATATGGCATCCTGCAAAAATGTTACATGTTAGTCCGGGCTTAACTTAAGTCATAAACAAGTAAAAATGTCAAAATTTATAAGAATTTTAACATCATAGTGAGTTAAATATTTACAGTTGATCTACACTAGGAGTGCTTAACATACAAATAATTCTAACAATCATGCACCAAATGAGACAACGACGTATTACACGCTCTATGAGAAATTTAAATAAAATTTTTGCAGCATTTCGACTAGTAATGTGACTATGCCTTGCATAAGAAAGAATTTAAGCAACATACAAGCCATCAATGCCACTTAGTAGTATAATTTACATGTTATGCATGTTTCGTACTTTACAAGAAATTTATACAAAATTTCAGTATTATTTTGGCTAGGAATGTGACTGGCCCCTATGCAAAAATGTAAATTATTCAACACAAGCTATGATAGCCGCCAAACAAAGCAATTTAAGTTAATAAACCTATTCATAACTATTTAGTGCAATTACAACTATGTTACAAATGCTTTCAAAGACATGTAGTACTTATATTATTTGTTAAAAGAATAAAATACAAGTCTACATGCTCTTACATTAGGCTTTTCATCATCCACAGTATTATACAAAAGAGTTTGACAATTAAACTCACATAACTTAGACTACAAGGTAATATTTATTTTTAAATAAATAAATAAACTAAAGAAAATGAAATAAATAAATAAAGGCTGCTCACATCCATCATGCCTAAAGCTAAAGCTTTTCAACCTAAATTATATTCTAAATAAGGGAAAAATTAAAAAAAGAAAAGATAAAATAAGAAAATCAAATAATACTTACTTGTTGAAGATGAAAGATAAAAGGGGAAGACAACTGAAAAAAATGCTCCCTGAAGTACACCTTGCTCCCAGGAGGCCCTAGGCAAAAATGGCTTGAAAAATGGATAACAAACGGAAGAGAAAACCTTAAAAAACCAGAGAAAAACTTGAAAGCTGGAAAGTATGGAGGTTTGACAAAAAATGAAGAAGAAAGGCAATTTATTCCAAAAGTCAAGCGAGGGACGGGTAGCCCACAATGAACAGGACTGAGGGATATCCCGTTCCTTAAGGGAAAATAACCAAAATGCCCTTCAAACCTAATTTAAGCCTTATTTTCTCATTTTAACTCCATTTTCTTCCTTTTTTTTTACCATTTTCACCGATTTTTTTATCTCTATCCACCTAAAATTAATTTACAACATTACTTACACCTTTATTACATGTCACTATATTATTTTACAATATTTACAAGAATTAATTGCCTTTTATTACACATGGGTGCCCAAAAGTTTGAAATACTCCTTAAAACTAGTTATGGCTCTTGAGATGAATGATTTTTACATTCAAAATCCTTCAAAGTTAATTGCTCTTGTAACTGTTAGTGTAAGCCCTAGCCCCAATACATTGTTATAAAGTATTTAATTTAATAAATGAGGCATTTGTTTTATCTATTGCATTCCTGTGCATATCAATTGATAGAACTATCCAAGAATGTTGTTTCAGTTTAAGTTATCATGTGTGAGGCACATGGTTGTAAGACCTTGAAACAAATGAGACTTCATTCTAAATATCCCTAGTCAGTCATTGTTATGGGAATAACAAATGAATTAAGACTAGTATGCTCTCTCTGATAAGATGAGTTCTGTCTTATGGATCATAAGGACAATAGTGTCAATTAGAGATCATAGATATATATTTAGAACATGGTATCTAGATTTGATCCGTTCATGAGAACACTACATGGTATAAGTTATAAGTGTTTCTCATGTGCAAGTTTTGCATGAGAGTTCTTAGACCTAAAATCTCTATAAAACTCTTTATGAATTATTGTGTACTTTGACATACACCTAATGTGCTCGTAACAAGGTGACAAGTATGGGTATGCTTGGGTATACACAAATTCATGTTAGAGAGCATGAGAAAAGTGAAGGATTACCCCTCTCGATAAGAGAAAAAATATCATCGGCCACTTGATCAGTGAAATAAGAAGTGTATGGCCATACTGATATGAAATAATGAGTAATCATTATTTATCTGAGAGTTTAGTGTCATTAGAATATCAAGAAAGGAATTAGCATATATAAGGATGACTGGTTCCATGCCTTATATTAATTCTGATATTTAAGGGTAAGGGACTATGTAAAATTGCATTAGGTCACTAAATGCCATTTTCATTTTCATTTAATTTGGAATTCTATAATATCTTGCTAGAGAATATATATAGCCTTTGAATTAATTCATTAGTTCATTGTCAATATTAAATGGACCTATAGGATCGCACACAAAGCATTGGGCTTAAAATATTTAAATAAAGTATTGGGCATTAATTTGGTCTTTTAATTAAAGTCAAATTAATGTGTGTAATGGATATGAAAATTGCTAAATGGACCTCGGTCCATTAGAGAGAGAGATTCGGCCCACAAAGGTTTAATTTCAATTAATTAATTATCTTGTATTAATTAAGTTAATTGAGTATTAAAGCCTAAAAGAATTTGAATCAAACTAAAACACTTAAAAAGGAGATAATGTGACCAAAATTGTAAGATGAAAATCAAGGGAATTTTGGCAAATGTATATTTCTTAAATTAAGTGATTTATTTTGATTAAATGTCTTATATTTATTTCAAATTAATTCAAAAGAGTTTGAATCAATATATGTTACTTATTTTAAGAAAGTGATAGAGAATTAATTATCTACCTAAAAGATAGTAAATCTTAGCATTATCACTTAACAAGATAAGTGATATATTGTGAAGGAATAAAATAAGAAAACCCTAGGCGTGAACCCTCTCTCTCTCTCACACTTTTGGCCGAATTTCACAAGGAGAAAGGATTATTCCTTGTTTTTCTTGTGTTCTTGGGAAGCAATAGAAACTAAAAGGAAGTACAAGATCAGATCTTATAGCTTCAATCCATCACCATTGCAAAATACTTAAACATAGAGCTAGCACTCTCGATTTTAAGTCGTCATTGCAATTGTGTGTGTGAACATAGAGAGGAGTGGCATAAAGGTGTTCCTTTGGCATTGGTGGTGAAGATCTAAGGTAAATAAATCCTTCTTGTTTGCTGGTCATCATCAAAATCAAATCTTGATGTGCATCTAAAGTTGTAAGTTTTAAAACCCTAAAATTGCATGTTTTCGATTCTTGCTAATGGATTGAGTGACATGTATGATCGATTTTATTATTTTTTCGCTGCATGATCATCATATAAATACCATGTCATATTCCATCAGTGGTATCAGAGCCTAAACATGCTTATTTTGGTGCTTTATATGAATTAAATATTTAATCAAAAATCATTCGTTTAAAAACATGCAATGCTGAAATTTTCTGTTTTGAGTTTTTTGCATTGTTTTGGTGTAAAAACGGTTTTAAATGATTAGATAGGTATTATAATTAATATGACATGTTAATATACTGTCCTAAGATGTTCTTATATCTGTTCATGGTTGGATTTAATTATAAATACCTGATGGTACATGTTAATCTTGAAACTAGGTGCTAGTTTGCATGATAAGTGTTTGTATAACAACTAGTTTTCAAAATTAAATGTAAAAACGATTTTGGCATGTTTGTAAGTGATTTTTAAAGATTAAATATCAGGTATGGACATATTTTAAAATTTATTTTAATTCTGGTCCATGACAATTTAATTGATTAATTTTAAAATCACTTAAAACTATGACTAGTTTGTGTTTGATACATGTTTAATCAACAATTGTTTGTTTTGTTTTGATTAAAATGGTAAAAACACATTTAGATCAGATTGGTACAGAACATTAACTCAATATTTATGAAATTATTTAAATTATTAAATGACTCATAAATTTGTTTTAAGTGTTTGTGCATTTTTGTGGCATTATATGAGCATTAAACAACTAGTTTCATTGTTGTTTGTTTGTTTTAATATGAATGTCGTGTATGATATATATGTTCATCATTATTTTATGTCTTAATTCATGTTGGTACATATTATATGTATTTTTAATGTTTATGGTCTGTATGACATAAAAATTAAAAATGGCAAAATTGGAAATTATACTAGAGTTGATTTATGGCACAAATCTAACTAGTTTGTGTTTTGGGCTTTTAAGAGAACTTATTCAATAAGAGGATTTAGTCCATTGGGCTTCGGCC
Source organism: Excoecaria agallocha (assembly GCA_037975025.1). Lineage (NCBI taxonomy): Eukaryota > Viridiplantae > Streptophyta > Magnoliopsida > Malpighiales > Euphorbiaceae > Excoecaria > Excoecaria agallocha. The sequence goes on along the minus strand of CM075823.1, from coordinate 3,935,459 downwards.
CAGGCCTATCACAGGGTCCTCTCTTAAAATTTCAAGTACATAATTTCCATTAATGGGCTTGGCTAAATTAATTAAAATTGGACTTTGTTTTATCCATGAATGTTATGTATATTTATTTGCTTGTTTTGTGTGATGAATGGATATGGATGGTGCATTCATGGGCCCTGGGTTTTTGTAATTAAATATGGCTTGTGTGCCATCATGTATTATTGTAAAAGTTCATTTATTTCTTAGAATATAATTTATTTAAAGACTTTGTAAATCAAGACGAAGCCCACCGGAGTGGAGAAGCCCAACTCCAAGATTCTTATGTAATAGTATAGAATCTTAGTTGTAGGTTTTTTGGGCCCATGTTTGTCACGCTTTACTTTATGCAATTATATATATATGCATGCTATGAATGGATGACAAAGCATATGCCATGTAAGCTGTAATAAAATTAATCCCTAAAATAGTAAGTCACAAAGTTGCCTTCCTAATTCAAAACATGTCAAGGCATCAATCATCGGTCACGTAGACTAGGAGTCCTAGATGCGCCCAATTATCTTTGTGAGGCATGGGTTGTGAATGTAGGTTGGACTTAACATGGAAAGGGATGCCCGAACCTAAGCAACTAATAAATGGGTTTGTGCTATAACATCTTAAAATGTTAGCTTATTTGATCCAAGAGTCATGTACGAGACATGATTGGAGTTTTCCTACCTAAGTAACTTAACTTGTTAGGTGTACAAGCTCAGCTTGACTAATAATTTGTTGTGAAAAGTGGATCTTGGCCCACATTAAATCACTAATGCGAATTATTTAAAGGGATATTAATTCGGTTTGTGGGATTATAAATAAGACCTCATTTAATCTTGCTAACTTTTATTGTAGATTGAAAATGGCTTCTTCAAACAATAACTTTTCATTGCGATCGATCCTGGAAAAGGAAAAACTGAATGGCACCAATTTCATAGACTGGTTTCGAAACTTAAGAATAGTTCTTAAGCAAGAGAAAAAGTCGTATGTTTTGGATGCACCCTTGCCTAAAGAACCTGGTAGGAACGCCTCTAAGGTTCAAAAGGAAACTTTTGAGACCAAGAAGAGCGACTCCAATGATGTGAGCTATTTGATGCTGGCCACTATGGTGCCTGACTTGCAAAAGCAATTCATGGACCAAGAGGCTTATGCCATCATGGTGCACCTCAAGGAGATGTTCCAAGAGCAAGCTCGTCACGAGAGGTTCGTGACAACAAAGGCCTTAATTTCTTATAAGATGGCTGCGGGTACTCCTTTTAGTACCCATGTACTCAAGATAAAAGGGTATCTTGATACCCTTGAGAAGCTTGAGGTACAAGTCCCGAAGGAATTGGCCACTGACTTGATCTTGGGTTTATTGACTGATGATTATGATCCATTTATTATGAATTATAACATGCATGCAATGAACAAGACAGTCATCAAGCTTTATGTGATGCTTAAGAATGCTGAAAAGAACATTCAAAAGACCAATCCTATATTGATGGTTCAAGGGGGCATTAAAAAGGGACCCTCTAAGGGAAAGGGAAAGGCGAAACCCAAGAATGACCTGGCTTGGTTCAAGTCAAATGAGAGTGCACCTCAGGCCCAACCCAAGCCCAAGGCACAAAAGCTCAAGGAGAGCGAGAGCACATGCTTCCACTGTAACAAGATAGGGTATTGGAGGAAGAATTGCGCTCTTTTCAAGGAAGAACAAAAGAAGAATTGAGCCTCCAGTTCTGGTATTTTTGTTGTTGAAATTTACCTTTCTGTTTCTACCACTTGGGTATTGGACACAGGTTGTGGTTCTCACATTTGTTCAAATGTACAGGGGCTAAGAAATAGGCGGTTACTTGGGAAGAATGAAGTGGACCTCCGTGTGGAGCACGAGTTGCTGCCATGGAGATAGGCGACTATCAACTCACTTTACCTTTCGGACTTTGTTTAGTTTTGAAAAATTGTTGTTATGTCGCTATTAGCAGAAACATTATTTCAGTTTCTTGTTTGGATTTGGATGAATTTGATTTTGTTATTAAAAATGGCAATGCTCATATTCGTCGCCAAGGCATTTCATATGGCAATGCCATAGTGCAAAATGGCCTTTTATATCCTTGATCTACAAAACAAAAAGTCCATATACAACATTAATACAAAGAGGGTTAAATCAAATGAATTGAATCCTACTTACGTCTGGCATTGTCGTTTAGGGCATGCAAATGAAAAACACATTTCAAGACTCCACAAATCTGGAGTGCCTGGGTCATTCGACTTAGAGTCTTATGACACATGCGTGCCATGTTTGCATGGAAAAATGACAAAGAATCCTTTTAACAAGAAAGGTGAGAGGATAAATGACTTATTGGAACTAATACATACCGATGTATGTGGACCATTAAGTACACAAGCTAGAGGTGGTTTTAGCTACTTCGTGATGTTCAAAGATGACTTCAATAGATATGGTTACATCTATCTAATAAGGTACAAGTCTGAAACTTTTGAAAAATTCAAAGAGTTTAAGAATGAAGTAGAAAACCAACTTGGCAAAAGTATAAAAGCCATTTGATCAGATCGAGGTGGATAATACTTAAGCCAAGAGTTTGATAGTCATCTGAAGGAGTGTGGTATTATTTCACAGCTCACTCCTCCTGGAACACCACAATGGAATAGTATGTCCGAAAGGAGAAATCAAACTCTATTGGACATGGTTCAATCAATGATGAGTCAAGCAAATCTTCCTGTCTCCTTTTGGGGTTATGCATTAGAAACTGTTTGTTAGTGTAAGCCCTAGCCCCAATGCATTGTAACAAAACACTTTAAATTAATATTATGAGGCATTTGTTTTATCTTTTGTATTCCTGTGCATGTCAATTGATAAAACTATCCAAGAATGTCATTTCGGTTTAGGTTATCATGTGTGAGGCACATGGTTGTAAGACCTTGAAACAAATGAGACTTTGTTCTAAACATCCCTAGTCAGTCATTGTTATGGGAATAACAATGAATTAAGACTAGTATGCTCTCTTTGATATTATGAGTTCTGTCTTACGGATCATTAGGACAAGAGTGTCAATCAGAGATCATAGATACATGTTAAAGAATATGGTATCTGGATATGATCCGTTCATGAGAACACTACATGGTACAAGTTATAAGTGTTTCTCATATGCAAGTTTTGTATCGGAGTTCTTAGACCTGAAATATCTATGAAACTCTTTATGAATTACTGTGTACTTTGACATACACCTAACGTGCTCGTAACAGAGTGACAAGTACGGGTATGATTGGGTATGCATTGATTCATGTTAGAGAGCATGAGAGAAGTGAAGGGATTACCCCTCTCAATAAGAGAGAAAATATCATCGGCCACTTGATCAATGAACTGAGAAGTGTATGGCCATACCGAGATGAAATAATGAGTAATCATTATTTATCTGAGAGTTCAGTGTCACTGGAATATCAAGAAAGGAATTAATATATATAAGGATGACTAGTTCCATGCCTTATATTAATTCTGATATTTATGGGTAAGGGACTATGCAAAATTACATTAGGTCACTAAATGCCATATGCATTTTCATTTAATTTAGAATGCTATAATATCTTTCTAGAGAATATATATATCCTTTGAATTAATTTATTAATTCATTGCCAACATTAAATGGACCTATAGGATCGCACACAAAGCATTGGGCTTAAAATATTTAAATAATGTATTGGGCATTAATTTAGGCTTTTAATTAAAGTCAAATTAATGTGTGTAATGGGTTATTAGATTGCTATTGGACCTTGGCCCATGAGAGAGAGAAATCCAGCCCACAAGGTTTAATTTCAATTAATTAAATGTCATGTATTAATTTAATTAATTGAGTATTAAAGCCTAAAGATATATTTATCTAATTAAATCATTTAAATGGAATTTGATGTGGCCGAAATTCCTAGGGAAATACCAAGGAATTTCGGCACATGTATTATTTTTATTTAAGTGGTTTATTAGATTTAAGTGTCTTATCTTTTATCCTATATTAAGTGATTTCATTTAATTAAATGCCTTATGTTTTATTTCAAATTTTAATTTTAAATTCAAATGAGTGTAATTCAAAATATATTACTTATTTTTAGGAAGTGATTGAGGTTGAATTAATTATCTTGAGGTAGTAAATTCAGATCAAACACTTGCCAAAAAGATAATGATATATAAAGAAATAAAACCCTAGGAGACTTAAGAGAGTTTTTTTTGGCGTGAAACCCTAATTCTCTCTAAGTGTGGCATGAACTTCATCTCTCTCTCTCTTAATTCCTTTGGTCCAATTTTCACAAGGAGAAAGGATTGTTCCTCATTCTCTTTTGTTATTGGGTAGTAAAAGCAACCTAAAAGAAGTACAAAATCAAATTTTGTAGCTTCAAACTATAGCCATTACATAATACCTTAAAAGAGAGCTAGCAATCTCGATTTTAAGGCGACGGTGCAATTGTGTATGTGAGAATAGAGGGAGTGGCGTAAAAGGCTATTCCTTGGCATTGGTGATCAAGATCTAAGGTGGATAAAGTCATCTCGGTTGCTGGTCATCACCAAACTCAAGTTTTAAAATGCATCCAAAGTTGTAAGTTTTTAAACCCTAAAATTGCATGTTTCGATTCTTGCTTTGGATTTATATGGTATGTATGATGAAAAATTTTTGTTTTTCCGCTGCATTATCATCAAATTCATACCATGTCATATTCCATCAGTGGTATCAGAGCCTAAACATGCTTATTTTAGTGCTTTAGATGCTTGAAAAAATTAATTAAAAATCGTTATTTTGAAAACATGCAATGCTGAAATTTTCTGTTTTGAGTTTTTTGCATTGTTTTTGTGTAAAAAAGATTTTAATTAATTAGATAGGTATTATAATTAATACTTCATGTTAATATACTGTCCTAAGATGTTATTAGGGCTGGTAATGGTCGGATTTGATTATTTATACCTGATGGTACATGTTAATTATGAAACTAGGTGCTAGTTGGCATGTAAATTGTTAGTTTAACAACTAGTTTTCAAAATTAAATGTAAAATTGATTTTGGCATGTTTGTAAGTGATTTTAAAGATTAAATATCAAGTCTGGACATATTTTAAATTTGGTTTTAATTCTGTTCCATGACAATTTAATTGATTAATTTTAAAATCACTTAAAACTATGACTAGTTTGTGTTTGTTACATGTTTAATCAACATTGTTTCTTTTGTTTTGATTAAAATGGTAAAAACACATTTAGATTAGATTGGTACAGAATATTAAATCAATATTTATGGACTTATTTAAATTATTAAATGAATCATAAAATTGATTTAAATGTTTGTGCATTTTGTGGCATTACATAAGCATTAAACAATTAGTTTTTGTTGTTTGTTTGTTTTTGCATGAATGCCGTGTAATATATATGTGTTCTTCATGATTTTATATTTTTGATTCATGTTAGCACATATTATATGTATTTTTAATGTTTATGGGCTGTATGACATAAAATTAAAAATGGCAAAATTGGAAATTATACTAGAGTTGATTTATAGCACAAATCTAACTAGTTAGTGTTTTGGGCTTTTTAAGAGAACTTATTCAATAAGAGGATTTAGTCCATTGGGCTTTGGCCCAGGCCCATCACGGGGTCTTCTCTTAAAGGTTCAAGTACACAATTTCCATTAATGGGCTTGGCTAAATTAAATAAAATTGGACTTTGTTTTATCCATGAATGTTATGTATATTTATTTGCTAGTTTGGTGTGATGAATGGATATACATGGTGCATTCATGGGCCCTGGGTTTTTGTAATTATATATGGCCTGCAAGCCATTATATTTTATTGTAAAAGTTTCATTTATTTCTTATAATAGAATATACTTGAAGACTTTGTAAATCAAGACGAAGCCCACCGGAGTGGAGAAGCCCAACTCGAAGATTCTTATGTAATAGTATAGAATCTTAGTTGTAGGTTTTTGGGCCCATGTTTGTCACGCTTTACTTTATGCAATTATTTATATATGCATGCTATGTATGGATGACAAAGCGTATGCCATGTAAGCCGTAATAAAATGAATCCCTAAAATAGTAAGTCACAAAGTTGCCTCCCTAATTCGAAACATGTCAAGGCATCGATCGTCGGTCACGTAGACTAGGAGTCCTAGTTGCGCCCGATTATCTTTGTGAGGCATGGGTTGTGAATGTAGGTTGGACTTAACATGGAAAGGGATGCCCAGACCTAGGCAACTAATAAATGGGTTTGTGCTATAACATCTTAAGATGTTAGCCCATTTGATCCAAAAGTCATGTACGAGACATGATTGGAGTTTTTCTACCTAAGTAACTTAACTTGCTAGGTGTACAAGCTCAGCTTGACTAATAACTTGTTGTGAAAAGTGGATCTTGGCCCACATCAAATCACTAACGCGAATTATTTAAAGGGATATTAATTCGGTTTGTGGGATTATAATAAGACCTCATTTAATCTTGCTAAATTTTATTTTAGATTGAAAATGGCATCTTCAAATAACAATTTCTCATTGTGATCGGTCCTTGAAAAGGACAAATTGAATGGCACCAATTTCATAGACTGGTCTCAATACTTAAGAATAGTTCTTAAGCAAGAGAAGAAGTCGTATGTTTTGGATGCACCCTTACCTGAGGAACCTGCTAGGAACGCTTCTGTGGTTCAAAAGGAAACTTTTGAGACCAAGAAAAGTGACTCTAATGATGTGACCTGTTTGATGCTAGCCACTATGGTGCCTGAATTGCAAAAGTAATTTATGGACCGAGAGGCCTATGCGATCATGGTGCACCTCAAGGAGATGTTCCAAGAGCAAGCTCATCACGAGAGGTTTGTGACAACAAAGGCCTTAATTTCTTGCAAGATGGCTGAGGGTACTCCTGTTAGTACCCATGTACTCAAGATGAAAGGGTATCTTGATACTCTTGAGAAGCTTGAGGTACAAGTGCCAAAAAAATTGGCCACTGACTTGATCTTAGGATCATTGCCTGCTACTTATGATCCATTTGTGATGAATTACAACATGCATGCAATGAACAAGTCAGTCACTGAGCTTCATGGGATGCTTAAGAATGCTGAAGAGAACATTCGAATGACCAATCCTGTACTAATGGTTCAAAAGGGAATTAAGAAGGGACCCGCTAAGGGAAAGGGAAAGGGAAAACCCAAGTCAGTTGGGAGTGCACCTCAGGCCCAATCCAAGCCCAAGGCGCCAAAACTCAAAGAGAGTGAGAGCACTTGCTTCCATTGCAACAAGATAGGGCATTGGAGGAAGAATTGCGCTCTCTTCAAGGAAGAACAAAAGAAGAATGGAACCAAGGCATCCAGTTCTGGTATTTTTGTTGTTAAAATTAACCTTTCTATTTCTACCACTTGGGTATTGGATACCGGTTATGGTTCTCACATTTGTTCAAATGTGCAGGGGCTAAGAAATAGGCGGTTGCTTGGGAAGAATGAAGTGGACCTCCGTGTGGGGAATGGAGCACGAGTTGCTGCCATGGAGATAGGCGACTATCACCTCACTTTACCTTCCGAACTTTGTATTGTTTTGAATAATTGTTATTATGTACCTGCTATGAGCTGAAACATTATTTCAGTTTCATGTTTGGATAATGATGAATTTGATTTTGTTATTAAAAATGGCAATGCTCATATTCATCGCCAAGGCATTTCTTATGGCAATGCCATGTTGCAAAATGGCCTTTATATCCTTGATCTACAAAACAAAGAGTCCATATACAACATTAATACAAAAAGGGTTAAGTCAAACGAATTGAACCCTACTTATTTCTAGCATTGTCGTTTAGGACATGCAAACGAAAAACGCATTTCAAGACTCCACAAAACTGGAGTGCTTGGGTCATTCGACTTAGAGTCTTATGACACATGCGAGCCATGTTTGCATGGAAAAATGACAAAGAGTCCTTTTAATAAGAAAGGTGAGAGGACTAATGGCTTATTGGAACTAATACATACCGATGTATGTGGACCTTTAAGTACACAAGCTAGAGGTGGTTTTAGCTACTTCGTAACATTCACTGATGACTTCAATAGATATGGCTATGTCTATCTAATGAAGTACAAGTCTGAAACTTTTAAGAAATTCAAAGAGTTTAAGAACGAAGTAGAAAACCAACTTGGCAAAAGTATAAAAGCCATTCGATCATATCGAGGTGGCGAATACTTAAGCCAAGAGTTTGACAGTCATCTAAAGGAGTGTGGTATTATTTCACAGCTCACTCCTCCTGGAACACCTCAATGGAATGGTGTGTCCGAAAGGAGAAATCGAACTCTGTTTCACATGGTTCGATCTATGATGAGTCAAGCTAATATTCCTATCTCTTTTTGGGGTTATGCATTAGAAACTGCTGCGTTTCTATTGAATCGTACTCCAACTAAAGCAGTTGAGAAGACACCATACGAGGTATGGACTAGGAAAGAACCCAATATGTCTTTTCTCAGGATTTGGGGCTGTGAAGCACATGTTAAGAAATTAACATCTGAAAAACTAGAGTCCAAATCTAGTGTCTGCTTGTTTGTGGGTTATCCTAAAGAAAAAAAGGGATACTACTTTTACTCACAAATCGAGAACAAAGTATTTGTTGCTCGCAAGGCTGTTTTCTTGGAAAAGGAGTTCCTTCTCGAGAAAGACAGTGGGAGTAAAGTAGAACTTGGAGAAATTCAAGCGCCACAAACTCCTATAGAGGATGAGTTGGAAATGGGATCAAGTTCACAACCAGTTATGGAACAAGAACCCATTACACAAGAACCTAGAAGGTCCAGTAGGGTATGTCAGGAGATTGAGAGATATGGATTTCTAATCACTGACAGTGACACTATTGAGTTAGTAGATCGTGAGGATCCTACTACCTACCGAGAAGCTATTGAGAGCCCAGACTCGAAAAATTGGCTTGAAGCCATGAAATCCGAGATGCAATCAATGTACGATAACCAGGTTTGGACCTTGGTTGATCCACCGGAAGGTGCTAAGGTAATTGAATGCAAGTGGCTATTCAAACTCAAAGCTGATAAGACCTACAAAGGTAGACTAGTAGCAAAAGGTTTTCGACAAACTCATGGTGTAGACTATGACGAGACCTTTTCACCTGTAGTCATGCTCAAATCCATTAGGATCTTGCTTGTCATAGCTGCATATCATGATTATGAGATATGGCAAATGGATGTCAAAATTGCTTTCCTCAATGGAAATTTACTTGAGGATGTGTATATGACACAGCCTGAGGGTTTTGTCAATCCCAAGCATCCTAAGAAGTTTTGCAAGCTTCAAAAATCCATTTATGGATTAAAGCAAGCATCCCGAAGTTAGAATCTTCGTTTTGATGAGGCAGTCAAAGAATTTGACTTCATGAAGAACGAAGAAGAGCCTTGTGTGTACAAAAAGGTTAGTGGGAGCATAGTAGTATTTCTGGTCCTATATGTGGACGACATCCTTCTCATTGGGAATGACATTCCAACATTGCAAAAGGTTAAGCAATGGTTGGGAACATGTTTCTCAATGAAAGACTTAGGTGAAGCAGCGACAATACTTGGTATTCGAATCTATAGGGATAGATCGAATCGGCTTTTGGGACTAAGTCAAGATAAGTACATAGACAAAGTACTAAAGCATTTTAGTATGGGAGACTCAAAGAAAAGGTACATACCTTTGGCTTTGGGAGTTCCTTTGACTAAAAAACAGTGCCCTAAAACCAAAAAGGAAAGGGACAACTTTAGTAGAATCCCATATGCATCTGCTATTGGATCTATCATGTACGCTATGTTATGTACTAGGTTGGATGTTGCTCATGCACTAAGTATAACCAGTAGGTTTTAGCAAGACCTTGGTGAGAAGCACTGGTCTGCTATAAAAGGGATTCTAAAGTACGTGCGAAGGACTAAGGATCAGTTCTTGGTGTATGGTGGTCAAGAAGAGCTCATCATACAAGGTTATACCGATGCTACTTCTCAGACCAGCACTCAGGATTCTAGATCGCAATCTGGATTCATTTTTGTTTTGAACGGTGGTGCTGTCAGCTGGAGAAGCTCAAAGCAAGAGACCGTTGCCGACTCAACTACAGAATCTGAGTATATTGTCGCAAGTGAGGCTGCAAAAAAGGCTGTTTGGATTAAAAATTTCATTTCTAGATTAGGAGTGGTCCCAAGCATCCTAGATCCATTAGAAATTTTTTGTGACAACAACGGGGCCATCGCACAGGCAAAGGAGCCCCGGTCACACCAAAAATCCAAACACATACTCAGGAGGTACCACCTGATCAGAGAAATCATTGATCGTGGGGACGTCAAGGTTAGCAAGATAGCAAGTGAAGGCAATGTAGCAGATCCTTTGACGAAACAGTTGCGTCCAAATCTACACGAAGCACATTTGAGAGCGTTCGGTCTTAAGGCTATGCCCAATTGGGACTAGTGCTAGTGGGACATTGTTAGTGTAAGCCCTAACTCCAATGCATTGTAACAAAACACTTGAAATTAATATTATGAGGCATTTGTTTAATCTTTTGTATTCCTATGCATGTCAATTGATAAAACTATCCAAGAATGTCGTTTCGGTTTAAGTTATCATGTGTGAGGCACATGGTTGTAAGACCTTGAAACAAATGAGACTTCGTTCTAAAAATCCCTAGTCAGTCATTGTTATGGGAATAACAATGAATTAAGACTAGTATGCTCTCTCTGATATTATGAGTTCTGTCTTACGGATCATTAGGACAAGAGTGTCAATCAGAGATCATAGATACATGTTAAAGAATATGGTATCTGGATACGATCCGCTCATGAGAACACTACATGGTACAAGTCATAAGTGTTTCTCATATGCAAGTTTTGTATCGGAGTTCTTAGACCTAAAATCTCTATGAAACTCTTTATGAATTACTGTGTACTTTGACATACACCTAACGTGCTCGTAACAGAGTGACAAGTACGGGTATGATTGGGTATGCATTGATTCATGTTAGAAAGCATGAGAGAAGTGAAGGGATTACCCCTCTCAATAAGAGAGAAAATATCATCGGCCACTTGATCAGTGAACTGAGAAGTGTATGGCCATACCGAGATGAAATAATGAGTAATCATTATTTATCTGAGAGTTCAGTGTCACTGGAATATCAAGAAAGGAATTAATATATATAAGGATGACTAGTTCCATGCCTTATATTAATTCTGATATTTATGGGTAAGGGACTATGCAAAATTACATTAGGTCACTAAATGCCATATGCATTTTCATTTAATTTGGAATGCTATAATATCTTGCTAGAGAATATATATAGCCTTTGAATTAATTTATTAATTCATTGCCAATATTAAATGGACCTATAGGATCGCACACAAAGCATTGGGCTTAAAATATTTAAATAATGTATTGGGCATTAATTTAGGCTTTTAATTAAAGTCAAATTAATGTGTGTAATGGGTTATTAGATTGCTATTGAACCTTGGCCCATGGGAGAGAGAAATTCAGCCCAAAAGGTTTAATTTCAATTAATTAAATGTCATGTATTAATTTAATTAATTGAGTATTAAAGCCTAAAGATATATTTATCTAATTAAATCATTTAAATGGAATTTGATGTGGCCGAAATTCCTAGGAAAATAACAAGGAATTTCGGCACATGTATTATTTTTATTTAAGTGGTTTATTAGATTTAAGTGTCTTATCTTTTATCCTATATTAAGTGATTTCATTTAATTAAATGTCTTATGTTTTATTTCAAATTTTAATTTTAAATTCAAAGGAGTTTAATTTAAAATATATTACTTATTTTTAGGAAGTGATTGAAGTTGAATTAATTATCTTGAGGTAGTAAATTCAGATCAAACACTTGCCAAAAAGATAATGATATATAAAGAAATAAAACCCTAGGAGACTTAAGAGAGTTTTTTTTTGGCGTGAAACCCTAATTCTCTCTAAGTGTGGTGTGAACTTCATCTCTCTCTCTCTTAATTCCTTTGGTCCAATTTTCACAAGGAGAAAGGATTGTTCCTCATTCTCTTGTGTTCTTGGGTAGTAAAAGCAACCTAAGAGAAGTACAAAATCAAATTTTGTAGCTTCAAACTATAGCCATTACACAATACCTTAAAAGAGAGCTAGCAATCTCGATTTTAAGCCGACGGTGCAATTGTGTGTGTAAGAATAGAGGGAGTGGCGTAAAAGGCTGTTCCTTGGCATTGGTGATCAAGATCTAAGGTGGATAAAGTCATCTCAGTTGCTGGTCATCACCAAACTCAAGTTTTAAAAGGCATCCAAAGTTGTAATTTTTTAAACCCTAAAATTGCATGTTTCGATTCTTGCTTTGGATTTGTATGGTATGTATGATGAAAAATTTTTGTTTTTCTGCTGCGTTATCATCACATTCATACCATGTCATATTCCATCACTGCTGCGTTTCTATTAAATCGTACTCTAACTAAAGCAGTTGAGAAGACACTATACAAAGTATGGATTGGGAAAGAACCCAATATGTCATTTCTCAGGATTTAGGGCTGTAAAGCACGTGTTAAGAAATTAACATCTAATAAACTAGAGTCCAAATCAACTGTCTGCTTATTTGTGGGTTATCCCAAAGAAAAAAAGGGATATTACTTTTACTCAGAAGCCGAGAACAAAGTATTTGTTGCTCGCAAGGCCCTTTTTTTGGAAAAGGAGTTCCTTCTCAAGAAAGACAGTGGGAGTAAAGTAGAACTTGGAGAAATTCAAGCGCCACAAACTCCTATAGAGGAAGAGTTGGAAATGGGATCAAGTTCACAACCAGTTATGGAATAAGAACCCATTACACAAGAACCTAAAAGGTCCAGTAGGGTACATCAGGAGATTGAGAGATACGAATTTCTAATCACCGACAGTGACACTATTGAGTTAGTAAATCGTGAGGATCCCACTACCTACCGAGAAGCTATTGAGAGCCCAGACTCGGAAAATTGGCTTGAAGCCATAAAATTCGAGATGCAATCAATGTACGATAACCAGGTTTGGACCTTGGTTGATCCACCGGAAGGTGCTAAGGTAATTGAATGCAAGTGGCTATTTAAACTCAAAGCTGATAAGACCTGCAAAGGTAGACTAGTAGCAAAAGGTTTTCGACAAACTCATGGTGTAGACTATGATGAGACCTTTGCGCCTGTAGTCATGCTCAATTCCATTAGGATCTTGCTTGCCATAGCTGCGATTTCAAAACTGCTTTCCTCAACGAAAATTTACTTGATGATGTGTATATGACACAGCCTGAGGGTTTTGTCAATCCCAAGCATCCTATGAAGGTTTGTAAGCTTCAAAAATCCATTTATAGATTAAAGCAAGCATCCCGAAGTTGGAATCTTCGTTTTGATGAGGCAGTTAAAGAATTTAACTTCATCAAGAATGAAGATGAACCTTGTGTTTACAAGAAGGTTAGTGGGAGCATAATATTATTTCTGGTCCTATATGTGGACGATATCCTTCTCGTTGGGAATGACATTCCAACATTATAAAAGGTTAAGCAATGGTTGGGGAAATGTTTCTCAATGAAAGACTTAGGTGAAGCCAAGACAATACTTGGTATTCGGATCTATAGAGATAGATCGAATCGGCTTTTGGGACTAAGTCAAGAAAAATACATAGACAAAGTACTAAAGCATTTTAGTATGGGAGACTCAAAGAAAGTATACATACCTTTGGCTTTGGGAGTTCCTTTAACTAAAGAACAGTGCCCTAAAACCAAAAAAGAAAGGGACAACATGAGTAAAATCCCATATGCATCTGCTATTGGATCTATCATGTATGCTATGTTATGTACTAGGTTGGATGTTGCTCATGCACTGAGTATAATAAGTAGGTATCAGCAAGACCCTAGTGAGAAGCACTAGTCTGCTGTAAAGGGGATTCTAAAGTACCTGAGAAGGACTAAGGATCACTTCTTGGTGTATCGTGGTCAATAAGAGCTCCTCATACAAGGTTATGCCGATGCTACTTTTCAGACAAGCACTCGGGATTCAAGATCGCAATCTGGGTTTGTTTTTGTTTAGAACGGTGGTGCTGTCAGCTGGAGAAGCTCGAACCAAGAGACCGTTGTCAACTCAACTATAGAATCTGAGTATATTGCAGCAAGCGAGGCTGTAAAAGAGGCTGTTTGGATTAAAAATTTCATTTCTAGATTAGGAGTGGTCCCAAGCATCCTAGATCCATTAGAAGTTTTCTATGACAACAGCGAGGCCATCGTACAGGCCAAGGAGCCCCGATCACACCAGAAATCCAAACACATACTCAGGAGGTACCACCTGATCAGAGAGATCATTGATTGTGGAGACGTCAAGGTTAGCAAGATAGCAAGTGAAGACAATGTAGCAGATCCTTTGACGAAACAATTGCATCCAAATCTGCACGAAACTCATTTGAAAGCATTCGGTCTTAAGGCTATGCCCAATTGGGACTAGTGCTAGTGGGAGATTGTTAGTGTAAGCCCTAGCCCCAATACATTGTTATAAAGCATTTAATTTAACAAATGAAGCATTTGTTTTATCTATTGCATTCTTGTGCATATCAATTGATAGAACTATCCAAGAATGTTGTTTCAGTTTAAGTTACCATGTGTATGGTACATGGTTGTAAGACCTTGAAACAAATGAGACTTCATTCTAAATATCCCTAGTTAGTCATTGTTATGGGAATAGCAAATGAATTAAGACTAGTATGCTCTCTCTGATAAGATGAGTTTTGTCTTACGGGTCATAGGGACAAGAGTGTCAATTAGAGATCATAGATATATGTTTAGAACATGGTATCTGGATTCGATCCGTTCATGAGAACACTACATGGTATAAGTCATAAGTATTTCTCATGTGCAAGTTTTGCATCGGAGTTCTTAGACCTAAAATCTCTATGAAACTTTTTATGAATAACTGTGTACTTTGACATACACCTAACGTGCTCGTAATTAGGTGACAAGTATGGGTATGCTTAGGTATGCACTAATCCATGTTAGAGCGCATGAGAGAAGTGAAGGGATTACCCCTCTTGATAAGAGAAAAAATATCATCGACCACTTGATCAGTGAACTAAGAAGTGTATGGCCATACCGAGATGAAAGAATGAGTAATCATTATTTATCTGAGAGTTTAGTGTCACTGGAATATCTTGAAAGGAATTAGTATATATAAGGATGACTAGTTCCATACCTTATATTAATTCTGATATTTAAGGGTAAGGGACTATGTAAAATTGCATTAGGTCACTAAATGCTTTTTGCATTTTCATTTAATTTGGAATGCTATAATATCTTGCTAGAGAATATATATAGCCTTTGAATTAATTTATTAATTCATTGCCAATATTAAATGGACCTATAGGATCGCACACAAAGCATTGGGCTTAAAATATTTAAATAAAGTATTGGGCATTAATTTAGGCTTTTAATTAAAGTCAAATTAATGTATGTAATGGATATTAAAATTGCTAAATGGATATTGGTCCATTAGAGAGAGATTCGGCCCACAAAGGTTTAATTTCAATTAATTAATTATCTTGTATTAATTAAGTTAATTGAGTATTAAAGCCTAAAAGAATTTGAATCAAATTAAAACACTTAAAAAGGAGATAATGTGACCAAAATTGTAAGATGAAAATCAAGGGAATTTTGGCACATGTATATTTCCTAAATTAAGTGATTTTCTTTGATTAAATGTCTTATATTTATTTCAAATTAATTCAAAAGAGTTTGAATTAATATATGTTACTTATTTTAAGGAAGTGATAGAGAATGAATTTACTACGTAAAAGATAGTAAATCTCGGCGTTATCACTTAACAAGATAAGTGATATATTGTGAAGGAATAAAATAAGAAAACCCTAGGCATGAACTCTCTCTCTCTCACACTCTTGGCCGAATTTCACAAGGAGAAAGGATTCTTCCTTGTTTTTCTTGTGTTTTTGGGCAGCAATAGCAACTAAAAGGAAGTACAAGATTAGATCTTGTAGCTTCAATCCATCACCATTGCAAAATACTTAAACATAGAGCTAGCACTCTCGATTTTAAGCCGTCATTGCAATTGTATGTGTGAACATAGAAAGGAGTGGTGTAAAGGTTGTTCCTTTTGCATTGGTGGTGAAGATCTAAGGAAAATAAATCCTTCTTGGTTGCTGGTCATCATCAAAATCAAATCTTGAAGTGCATCTAAAGTTGTAAGTTTTAAAACCCTAAAATTGCATGTTTTTTATTCTTGCTTATGGATTGAGTGACATGTATGATCGATTTTATTATTTTTTTGCTACATGATCATCATATAAATACCATGTCATATTCCATCAGTAACACCCTAATTCCTTAACCATGGATAATCATCAATCATCATCAATCATCATCAATCACACCTAATCAAGATCAGGCATAAGTACTAATAGTAATAATAATAACACAAGCCCTGACTACATGCCATAAATAAATAAAATTATGGATAAATAATCATAACATAAAAGGGCCTTCAAGCATCCTGAAAACCTTAAGGCAATTGCATCTTGTCCGAGCCACTGAAGTTCTCTCGAAACCTACACGGATAAACAAACCCGTGCTAAGCTATAAAGCTTAGTGGGGAACAAAATCTATGGCAAGCTCTTACAATATTCTTCATCAAACCAAATACAATTATCATAATAACATAAAATAACATATGAGGTTACATTATTTATCATGCCATACTGGGCATCCCGAGGAGCTTTCAACCTTATCCATTGATGCCATCATTATCAAATACTAAAAGCATTGTATAAACTTATCTTATCCCTGAAACTTGTTAGTTAATGATCATCTTTAACCCCTCTCTTGTTGCCTAGAAGATTCATACATCTTATAACTCTTCTTATTCAAGTATACTGATATCGTCGTTATATTCGTACAACCATCAACTTAATAACATTAACCAATTTGCTTACCTAACATGTACATTTAACATTTATTCATAGCAAAAAGGAATTGCTTATGTTATATAACATTGTAATAGATATTGCTAGGCATGCTTTCATTACATATATTACAAACTTATCATTTTATTCGGGTTTTCTGCACATGTATTCCTTATTGTTATATTATCATGGCTCTTTAAACATCATACAAATTAATATCATATCATGCTTTGCACTTTGATTTATATTAGAATTGTACCTATGCACGTACATATATATAAATGTTCATATACACACAAACTTGCATGCCATTCAAATGAATAGGTATTACACCTCATGATTAACTGGCACGGTTTCCATACCACATGCAAACATTTTCTAATTTTCCCATACATGAATGTTATTATACATGTCATAGTTCATATAACATTTAATTCAATCTTGTAAGCTTGTGGTCCATGCAACCCAACTATTCACCGTGAAACCAACTTACACTGGCAGTCACACGACGACCTTTCTCATGGTTGATGTAAGACATCACAATCAAGTAATACATAACATGGCATTTCATTTCATAGCAATAGTTTATATCTAACTAAAATTTAGAGCAAAGTAATAGAATAGATCATTATCATGATTCTAATATATATATAAGTGATGTGATCGATACATACGTTACTTTGTTTCTTAAACCATTTATATCTTTAATAGCCTGCCTAAGTACTAGTTTGAAAGGTGGGTGACGGAAGCAATAGGTAGCCGAAGGTATCAAACTATGGATATCCGAAGATATTAAACAATGGACCCAAATAGGGTCAGGCAATGGTTCCAGCAAGGAATAAACTATGGACCCAAATGGGGTCAAATGATGGTTCCATTAAGGAACAAGACCCAAACGGGGTCAACATATAGCAGCTACGACTGTATCCCTCTAGGCATGCCTATCTAATCTACAACTGAACTAAGACCCGCAGGCTTAACTTTTTAAGACATCTTTTAATTTAACATATTCTTCTTTACTTAGCACATCATTTGGCTTAAAGCCACTTTTCATAAAAGAATGCATATCATTCTTTTAATACATCAATGCTGAGCTTTAGGCTCCATTACATATGGATGATGTCATATGATCGTATGCTTGCATCAATTTCTTTCATTCATATCATAATAGTTACTTGTTTATGCAAAAATAACAACACATCATCTTTCATGGTTAGCATTACGTGTACCCAAATGCACTCGTACATATATGTGCAGTTTAAAAATGGCAATACATGATTTCATTACTCATACTTATTCGCATATTAAATCTAACTACTTTTCATAGCATGCTCGAATCAATTCTATCACATATACTTACATAACTCAAGAATAGTTCTCAAAGACGTACCTTGTTATTGCTTGCCGTGAGTAGTTTCCCTATTCCCATAATTAATCACATTAAAAATAATCATATATATCAGCACTCAAGCATTCATGATTCATATGGCTTAAGGTCAACACTTCTTCATCTATAACCTCCTTAGCTCACTTTTATAGTCTATTATATCATAGGCAATAGATTATTTACCTTAACATTATCACATATATCATGATCATCTTTTTTGTACTTTCTATTTTATAACATTATTTTCTTAGAGGAGTTGTATAAGATTATATCATCTTAATCGTTAGAACATTACTTGCAGACTTGTAACTTTCATTTTATATCATAGGGTATGAATAACATATGGGTATGATTCTTAACATCAAAGTTCACCATCAATTCCCATTATGACTTGAAGTATAATTAAGCTTCTATATTTTTATAATATCCCTTAACACATTCCTTTTCTTTTTTTTTTTAACTTAGGCATATTACATACATTATACTTGTATGTAAAATACCTTAATCAGCATGTACATTTAAAGTTACTAGGTTACATGTAACATGGCAACTATATTATTCTCATTACAAAACTGAATCATAATACTCTCGTGTCGCTGCAAAGGATTATCAGAATAGTATCTGGGTAGAACCAATTTCTTTGGCCTAGTATATACTTTATACCATACTATAAAGGGCATATCAAATAGTATAAACTCGTGTGATTACTGTATTTCTTCTCACTCTTCTTAGTTTCTGGCTATTAGGCACTAAAATATATTTTAGAAACCTAATTATTTTAGCATCATTACCTGTAACTTCTTTTGATTAGAGTTCAAGTAGACTCCAATTTATATCTTTATAGGATTATTGCTTTAAAGCCTTTAAATCTAATCTGTGTATAGCAAGTGTATATATATATATATATGCTTTCATTTTAAGCGATCATGCTTTATTCATTTGTAGGTGACTTTGGATTAATTACAGCTTAAATCAATATTCATCCTATTATAATAGCTTTTATGTCTTTTAATTTCTATAATAATTCATGCTATATTCATGTCTTTCTGAATTATATCTTTATAGACTTTAGCATTAGAACAAACTTTTATAATCTATTACTCCCTTAGAAATCAAATAACATATCCATCTCCATTTAATAACTATTTACCATCACTCATACTGATTATTAATCCAATTATCTCAATTCGTGCTCTCGACTGGATCTTATGGACCACATAATACTGTGTTCGATATCTAATTAAATGGCTTAAATCTTAGGGTGATCATATACTCGGATGCATGAAAGAATATATATATAAAGCATGGCTGGTCAAACATTTCATATAGAGAAGGGAGGGTTGGCCATGTATTTTCGAAAATAAAAGGCATAATTGGTCGTGTACAAGGGGAAGATAGACATCACGTGGCAGTGGGTGAGAGGAAGGGAAGCATAATGTGGCCACGGGTTTCCAAAGAGAAAACCCATGTGTGGTCGTTTGTGGAAAGAAAACATTCCATCCGTGGCCACGTGCTTTGAAGAAGAGGCACGAAAAAGACACACACGTGGCTGTGGGTGAGAAATGAAGCGAACCTGCATGGCTATGTGTTTTGAAGAAGAAACACACGTGGCCATGTGTTTTCTTCTTCAAACACACGTGGCCACGTGCTTTGAAGAAGAGACACACGTGGCCTTGTGTTTTTAAGAAGAAACACACACATGGCCACATATGAGAGAATGCCACGAAACCTAGAGACCCCGATTAACCAGAGCATGCATAAAAACCCTAGATCTCATACCCCAACTTCCTTAAATGCTCATTTGAGTTATCAATCCTTAGAACTCATCTTATTTAATATCTTAAATCCTTAATCTCAACTAAGAAAACACATATAACAAGTGAGGGAAAACATGTACAGTAACCACTCCAGACCAAATCTCCCGTACCTTTTATTCAAGCTTCACCTTCTTTACCCATGATTCCTTTCTTCTCTTTCACTTGATTTACATGCTTCTCGTTCATTTCCTTACACAAGATGACAAAAAGATCTTGTAATCTCTCATCACTAAAGAAATCACAAATTAAAAAGAAAAGAAAGAAGGTATCTTAAAGGAAAAACATTACCTTTCATGTTAACTCCCAAACCCTAGCATCTATCTCCAAACCTTGACCATAGAGAGAGAGAGAGAGAGAGAGATCCTTCAAATGCCGATCTCCATCTCCCTCAAAACCCTAGTTTATAGTGGGATAATATCTTACCAAGGGAAATTCCCACTATACCCTTATACATAATTAAACCCCAATTATTTCAATTTCTTTCAACTAAACCCTAAGACTTTCTAATTCACTTCAATTATATCCTTGTCTTTAGTTATAATTTAACTTAACTCATATACTTACATGCTGAAATTACCAAAATACCCCTCTTGAGACTTAACCTTAATAATTGCAAAATAATCAAATTTTACCGTAATTAATGGTAATCCTCATTAATTAGCAATAATCCTCTTAGGATCATGATTGGATCCTTACAGCTCTGGCCATCAAGCTTTTAGATTCCCTACAAAATGAAAATAGAGAAAAAATGCAACAGTATGTACGCTTAATGCATGCAATGCATGGGACATGCAAATGAGTGACTTTTGGCCTTCCAGGAGTGAAGGACAGGCTACCCATGGTTTGTTCCTTTTGAGGGAAGATCATGGCTCAGAACTTGGTATAAATAGTGCTCTAATTTCTTGGTTTTTATGCATTTGACCTTTCACCTTCTAAGGAAGCTTCTTTCAGGTATTTTTCTTTCTCTTTCTTTTTCTCTTTTTTCTTCTTTATGTTCTTTTATCCCTTTATCTTTCAATCATTTATTTTTATTCTTTATTTCTCCTATATTTAGTCTACTTAGAAATTATCACCACTATGAATACTAGACTTGCTAAGTTTCACATGCTTCTGGATGACTCCAAAACTTGAAAGGATTCTCGGTAGCTCCATACTCCAGCTTGAGATTTTTGAGGAAAATGTCTTTAAATTGGAATTTACTATTTATTGTTGCTCAATATTAGGATCCTAGGCTCCATGTATTCATAATCACTTATTAGGAATGGTGTCCTTTACCAGAGGAGTTTTCTACCATATTCGATGTTAGATTCAAGCTCAATGTCCAATCTTTTCTGCCATCTCTTATTTTCAAAAATCCTAGAGAGGTGGTCCGTGCTTTTGATGTTCTTCCTTCTGAGTTTAGGGGTCAGGTTCCTTTCAAAAGGATGTTCCTACTGGAGCAACTAATCAACACTCTAGTCGATTTTGATGATATGCCCATTTTCCATACTGGTGTTGTACTGCTCTATTATTTCATTCGATGCTTGTTAGTGTGTAGTGAGGATCCCATGCTTGGGTATTATGAGCTATTCGGTATAGTAGATGGCATACTCAGGGGGTGTAACCCATTTTTCGTGGTTATAGCAGAGACTATTATTGGTTTGGATACGATTCACCATAACCTTGACTCTCTCCTTACTAGTAGTCCTTTGTTCTTTAGGTATGCCTTTAATTTTGAAGGTAGTATGCCTCTTGTGGGTTTTCATACTAGCTTTTTTATTAAAATACACATCCTTTCAGATTTTCATGTATCTCTTTGCCTTATTTTTGCTTGAGATGAACCTAACTCACCTTAGCAACTTTTTTTTCTAGGTGTGGCTTTATAAGAAGCTGTAGCTACTGTCAAACCCTCGTCCTTGAGACAAAGCTATAGGTACCTACCTCGTGAGTTATACAACCCTTCAACGTTTACATCGTGAGTTTTCATCAATCTAGGATGGTGTTGATTTGTTAGGCCATTCGATGTATGCTAACATCATGCTCAAGTGTGCTTGGCTGTCTGTCAACTTTGTGGTTGGGGATGAAGATTTCGAATGCGTTCTTTTATATGGACTACATTATGCCACCTTTTACATTGTTGCCAGTTGTGTTCGATAGTTTAAGGATCGACAGGATATTATCAAAAGTCCATTGGGTTTTTGAGGTTATACCCTCAATTATCCCTTCGTGTTAAAGTACCATTGGAGGGCGTTGACCCAACATTTAGTGAGAATTACTATCACTGACATTGGTGCTTGTGATTTTACCACTTATAATGCTTGCAAGCGATGGTTCACCAGCTCGACTATTGACAACAAGCTATAGGCTATTAGGCATTTGGATGAAAGAGAGGTGATACAGATAGATTAGATTAGATACCATTACAGATTATGTCTTTTATTTCTATTGGAATTTTCAATTTTGAATATGTAATAGAATATGCTACTTTTGCTATATGGATTATTGCATGTATAACATTTCTTTTTTATTTTAGTGCCTATGATCAGTATTTGATATTATCTCAATGACACATATTATTCAATCTTGAAATGAAACTTTACAAGTATCACAACTCCTCTCATCAATCAGCCCTCTCGGGTTTTATTTATTGATTATTTTCTCTCAACCTTTAAATTTTACCCAGGATGCCTCTTTTCGATTTTCACCCTAACGAGGCACCCAATTTTAGTAAGGCCATAATTTTTTTTGTTTTTTACTCATGGGGCATTTATTCTCTTCTTTTTCTCTTTTGTCTTTAGCCATGGAACCTTTTTAGCCTGTTGACATTCACTGGTTCTCTAAACTCATTGCCATCGCTATTTGATAGAATGGTAGCACCCTTCGACAATAGCTACTGAAGCATAAAAGGTCCTTACCACATTGGTTTGAACTTGCCTCGGATGTCTAGAATCCCCAACCTTATCTTTTTTAGCACTAGATCCCCTTCTTTCAGTGGATGGTTCCTAACTTTTTTCCCAAATGAACAAGCAAGGCTCTTTTGATAAACTTGATTGTGATAGTACGCCTTCATCCTCTCACCATCTAATAGATTGAGCTATGATAGCCTTTATCTAGCCCATTATGCTTTCAGTATCTCAGCTTCCAAAATCACTCTTAAAGATTGATGCTCAATCTCTACCGATAGTACTACTTTTATTCTGTAGACCAAGGAAAATAGAGTAGCTCCCATTAAAGTTCTGGCTGAAATCCTGTAATCCCATAATGCGAAAGCTAGCTTATCAGCTCAATCTTTATAAGTTTCAACCATATTGGCCAAAATTCTCTTCACATTCCTGTTAGCTGCTTCAATCACTCTATTTACTTGAGGCCTATAAGGGGAAGACTTATGATGTTAAACCGCATACCTAATGATCATTTGCCCAGTTTCGCCTAAAAATTGTAACCTATTATCTGACACCATATGATAAGGTAAGCCATATCTACATATCAAATTCTTCTCAATAAACTTAGCCATGTCTCGTGCATCCACTTTCTTGAAAGACTCTGCTTCTACCCACTTGGTGAAACAATCGATGGCTATTATGATAAATTTGTGTCCATTTAAAGTGGGCAGATGGATCATTCCTATAATGTCTATTCCCTATACAGCAAAAGACCATAGCAACGTGATATTACACAATTCATAAATAAGCAAATGCCTCAATTCTGCATACTTAGAACAATCATTGTCTATTGTGCGCCAAAAGAATCCTTAGCACATGATCTTTTTAGCTAAGGCTAAACCATTCATACAGGCTTTAAACAGTCCCATATGTACCTTTTTCATAACCTTCTTGGCTTTTTTTCATCCAGGAACCTCAATTGGATCCCATCAAGCTATCTCTTGTAGAGTACTGCTCCTATAGTGATAAATTCGGTAGATAGGTTGCGAATCAATCTCTAATCTTTATCAATTACTTTTAAGGGAATGCTAATTTTTCAAAATAATTCTGAATGTCATAATACCAAGGTTTTTTTATCATCTACCTCGATATCAATGATTTATGCCTTTTCAAAACATGGCTTATCAGAACTTGAGATCAATATAGGCTTCATAATTACTCCTTTCAAATTATCACACATCGATACTAGGGTAGCCAAGGCATCTGCTTACTGGTTTTCTTTTCTAGGCCTATATCTGAAAGTACATACCTCAAATTAACAGCTCAAAACCTTTAGATATCTAAGATAGGGGAACAGACGCTCTTTCTTCACTGACCATTTGCCCTTTACTTAATAAAGCATGAGAGATGAATCTCCAAATACTTTTACAGATCTTGCTCCTATAGCTAGTAAGGCTTCCAACTTGAATGTGCAAGCTTCATACTCTACTTCATTATTCATGGCTTTGTATTTTAGCCTCTTAGCTAATGGCATCTTTTCTCTCTCTAAGGTGATCAGAATTACTCCTACTTTTACTCCTTTATTATTTATAGCTTCGTCAAAATACATCTACCAACCCTGCACTATTATAGCTACGATATTTTCATCGAGGAATTCATAGGTCATCTCTTCACCCTTTAATGGCTGGTTAGCTAAGAACTCCACTATTGCTCTTCCTTTGATGATCTTTTTAGTGATGTACTCTATGTCAAATTCTTGCTGGAGAATCAACCACCTCCCTATCTTTCTTAACAATGAATAAGCTTATTGAAAATATCTAAAAGAATACTCTTTTGCCATTACTTGTATCCTATAGGAATGGAAGTAATGTCTCAACTTCTTTGAGGCCCATATGATTGGCAAACAAATCTTCTCAACTTCTATGTACTTTGCCTCATAAGGGAGGAACTTCTTACTAAGTTAATACTCTACAAACTCAATGCCAAAATCATCTTCCTGTGCCATCATTGCCCTTACTAAACTATCTTCTATAGCAAAATATAAAATCAAAGGCTTGCCAGTGTTGAGGCAATCTCAACACTAGCAGATGTAGTATATATTCCTTGATGGTATCAAATGCTTTCTAGTAGTCCTCATTCCAAATCACCTGTTGATCCTTTCTAAGCAACTTAAATATTGATTCACAAATCGATATCAACTTAGCTATAAACCTACTTATGTACTGAATCTTGCATAGAAACCTTCTAACTTCCTTTACTTTCTGGGGCACTAGCATCTCCCTTATAGTTGTTACCTTGTCACGATCTACTTTTATTCCTCTCTAGCTCACCATATGGCCCAAAACCTTTCCTAAAATAACCCCAAAAATACACTTCATTAGGTTGAGGCAAAGGTTATACTTGCTGATTCTTTGGAAATACTTCTCTAATGCCTCAAAATGACCTTCGCCAATAACCGATTTGATTATCATGTTGTCTGCATACACCTCTACTCCTTTATAAATCAAGTCATCCAGTATCTTAGTTACCATCCTCTAATAAGTGGAACCTACATTTTTAAGTCCAAAAGGCATGATCTAACAGGCATATGTACCCCCATTCAGTTATGAAGGTTATCTCAATCCTATCCACTATCTTGTTCAGAATCTTATTATACCTAGCTTATCCATTTATAAAACTATACATGGCACAAGTGGCAACACTATCAACTGGAACATCTATTGAGGCAGGGAAAAATCATCCTTAGGATAAGCCTTAGTCAGATCCTATAATCTATACAAACTTTAACTCTTCCATCCTTCTTCGCTATGAGAACTACATTTGCTAACCATATGGGATACTAGACTTCCACTAAGAACTTAGCCTTTATTTGCTTTCTGACCCCATCTTTAACCTTCTTAGCCTACTCTAGCCTAAGCCTCCTAAGTTTCTTCTTAACTTGCTTATACCTTGAATATATTAGGATGGCATGTTCAACAACCTCTTAATCTATTCCTGGCATGTCTTTATAGGTCCAGATAAAGACTTATATCTGATGCCAATAAAATTTCTTTTTGATTTTCTTTTATTCTAAGATTAAATACACATGTATTTGTTGAGTTATTATCAAATATGAATGGTTCGTGATCATGATCATGCGTATTGAAATCAAAAGAAACATCACATGAGTGAGCAAACTTGTTCATGTCATTAATGCAATTAAAAGAGCAAACATTGTTCTTATCAAAAAGTTCAAGAACATATCTATAAAAGTGTCTTCTCCAATCATGTCAATATTAGATGTCTCTCCATCCCTTAAATCAACCTTAAATGGCTCTTTAACTTTTATCTTCTTTTTACCTTTTAGTTGGGTAACAAGCAGCTTCTCTATCATAATCTCCTCTAGGGTTTCTTTGTCTCAAACTGAATGGTGTAGTAGAGTCTCTTTATCCCATAAACCCTCGACTGGCTAGATAATCCTTTGATCCCAATCAAAGACAAAATTAAAAAGCTAAAATCCTGGTACCAGTTTACCCCCTATTATCTGAGGCTCATTCTCTCGACAATAAAGGCAAAAACCTGAAGCTGGTGTAAAACTCTGAGAAATGTGAAGAATCTCTTTCATCTTTTTATTCTCTTTTCCTTTCTTACTACAACTTGTAAATCCTAGCCCCTTCTTATCCTTCTGACCTTTAGTAGCTATGGTAGTTTGAGGCCCTTGAAAATTTTTGCCTAAATTAGCATTAGGAAGAAAGTTCATCATCTTCATCATGTTAACCACTTGAGGGTAGTTAAGGAAGTTACCCTTATTTTCTCCATCACTGATAACCAATACATGAAACCTACTGAATGGTTATTTGGCTATCTCAAGCACAAACACTTGGTTCTCCTTTTCAACTTTGATAGTGACCACCCACTACAAGAAAAATGCAAAATAGCGAGGACAAAATTCCTCGCTAAATGATGATTTTTAGTCGCTAAATCAGTTTAGCGACGATTTAGCGAGGACAAAAATTTTGTAACAAAAGTCGTCCTAGCTGATTTTAGCGAGGATTTTCGTCCCCGCTAACGTTTGCTAGGATTTAATCCTCGCTAACTTTAGCGAGGATTTTCGTCCTCGCTAACGTTTGCTAGGATTTAATCCTCGCTAAGTTTTGCGAGGATTTAGTCCTCGCTAAAGTTAGCGAGGATTAAAGTCCTCGCTAAAGTTTAGCTAGGATGAGTTTCTTGCTAAAATTTAACATGCATTTTGTGACAAAAATTGTTCTTGCTAAATTTAGCATGATATTTATCCTTGCTAAATATTCATATGAAATTTTTTGTTTTCTTAATTTAATATGAAAATTTTATTATTTAAATAATAAACTGAAAAATAATAAATTTATATTCACTTAATATTTAATATAAAAACATATATATATTAATGAATAAATTGTTATTTACAAGTGTATATCATTACTAATAATATATCCAAAATTATACATCCATATATAACAGTAACAATTAAAAATCATAAATAGCTCATAAAATGCCAGTTGCTTTTAGTTCCTATTGTTGTGTAGTGATTGATTGCAGATAACGAAGAACTCCATCCATGGGTCAATCCAAGCTATCACTTGGGCATTTAACAAATAACAAAAATAAAAAATAATTTATCCATAGGACTTTGAATCTTAAAGGCTATAAAATATAAGCCAGCATTTGGTGGAAACTGTACAAAGAATCATAAATAATTATGGGTCAATTCATGACGATCTTAGAAAAGAAATATATAATTTAAAATTATAGGAATGGTAAACCAAAATCTAAGAATGGAAATAATATATTTCACTTTCATCGATCTCACAAGGACTCTTTATTACTAACCTTTCATTAGAATCTCTCAAAGATTGAACTGCAATATATGTTAAATCCGGCAATAGTATAAGGGCAAATAAAATTGAAGTAGATCTATTTGTTAATATTATGTATGGTAATTATTTTCAAGCTTACACTCTATGCACTTCCTTCACCATAATCAGCACATGCCAAGAACAGGAACACCCTAAGAAGGCAGTGATAATCAAAATGCTAAAAAGATAGTGATTTCAATTTAATTCACCAACACTGGAATTCATTCAAAATATTTTTTTTCCCTACAATAGGAAATTCATGATAGCAAACAAATAAAATTAATAGAGTAGAAATTCATAACAGCAAACAAATAAATTTAATTCTACTTTTAAATTTATTAGGACTGATGCTAACCTTAAAAAGACCCTTACGAAGAGAGGAGTTTTTTAATTCAATCTAATCTAGTTATATTTATATAACATAAGAAATTGAATTAGTTTAATGTCACTCTGCTCAATTAATATAAAACGCTACTATTTAGTCAGATAACAGCATTATTTACTCTCAGTAGGCCTCAATGCACATTGAACTAAAATTTTTTTACCATAAATGCTAACACCACCAGTGAAACAAAAGCCAAATAAAACTGAAGTTGCTTTAGCTTCTTATGCCCAATATTCTTTTTTCAAACTCAATAAACAGAAAGAAACTGATTTTGAATTCAACTAATTAATCACACAACAAAGTACATTCAAAAGTTTTGGTAAATTAATGGAAAAAAAATCGATTCTTTTCAACCACTCTAATTAATTCTCCATTGTACATGAATAAAAAAGACAAGAATTTAGAAGTAAAACTGAAAACAAAACATACTTCCTTAGTAGCGGCAGGAGATTTAGCTTCATCAGGAGCATCAGCTTTGCCTCCAATTCTTACTGCAACAGCTTTCTTAAGGAAGCTATCAAAATCAATAATCAATTCAAATCAAAAAAACCAATCAAATAATTCAAAACAGAGAAAGAAACACAAATCATATAAAGCTAACCTTGTGGCAAGACTTAAATACACACTGTCGTACCACTTGCTGGCTTCTTCAAAACAGTGGCATACACCTTTATGTCATCCTTTGTAAGCTGATGATCCCTTATTCAAATGAGAATTTAGAAAAGTCAATACAAAACGATCACCAATAGTATCGTTATAATTGATAATCAATTACACAAGATGCAGTTATCATGTTTTAGTAACAATACATATCTGTCAAATTGAATTCATAACTGAAACATCAAAATCCTAAAGATTTATTGCTACAATTAAACACCAAAGATATGCAAAATCTACCGATTTTATGCAATTTCCAAGATGAAAAACAGCACATAAGGCAAATGAAACTTGCAAAAGCAAGCAAGATATGTGTATGTGAGAAGTATAAAATAATATTTAATATTTATTTTTAACACCAAATATATATATAAATATAACCTTTATTCATGCATAAACTAAATAGAGGATTAAGTGTAATTAATCCTGCCATGACCAAATGTTGGGAAGTTGTTCTTCAAAGTATTGCTCACTGATGTAGCAATTAGCCTTCCCTTGTGTTTTATCTTGCAAAGTCTCCATTCCTAATTAATAATTATTATAACAATAACAAATTATTAGTCAAGATCAAATTAAAATTTTTATATCAAATCTTATCATATATAGGTCAACCCCATAAATGAATATCATATATACTATGTTATTCAAAGATGACGATGCTATCAACTTAAAAATTTTTTCTTTCACCAGGACATAACAAGATAAGCTTCCTAACTAAATTAATGGATAAAAAACACCACTAACTAAGAAGAATATAATTTCTGTTGGTAATTTGCAAGGATAGAAATGCAGTACTTTCAAAATTAAGATAGCAGCAAAAAGAAAATACTCTGCTCTATCATTGCGAAGCCAATCTAGCCCCATTTTCACCTATAAGACAGCATGAAAAATTAGATGATGCCAGGCAAGAGAAAATACTAACAATTGAATTAATAACAAACCTGTAATTCCACTTCATCAGCAGTCATTGCCCCCCTGCCCTGGCAAGGTGGCCTAGAACCCGACTAGCAAGGATCAATACATCTCGATCCCACTTTACCTCAAACATGTTCCGGATATAGATGGAAAACTTAGATACCTTGGAGGCATTCTCACCAAGTGCAACATCTATCAACTCATCGACAACTCTTAAAGCTCCCATATTTTCAGCAACTTCATTACTTTCCACTAGAATGGAAATTCGCTCGTATAAGTGGTCCATAAAGCGGGAAAACGCTTCTCCACTAAGGTCACAAGCTTGTTCCTCTAAATGTTTTCTTAAAGCTAATGTTGCACCTTCCTGCACATACCATTAGCAAGGAAGCATAATTATCATTTGTCACACTTTTTCAAGCTCCCCGGCACTTCATTTACAGGGAAACAAACAGCAAAAGAATTGAAAAAAGAAAACAAACAAATAGCAATACCTTAGGGTTGCCACGAGTACAGAGGTCTGCAATTATGCGATTGAGAGCATCAAAGCTACCGCTTCTTAATACCCCTGTTATTAACGAATACTTTGGTTTCCTCCTTGTAGTAATCAGTCAAAAGATCATCCAATCCAATAACCTTCTTCCTGATTCAGATTATAAGAGGATACTTAAATGCAGAAACATGAAGATAGAAAATCTAACAACAAAAATGAGAATTTAAAAAGACAATCAACAAATGAGATCCCAAGAGACTGCATCGCTTCGGATGGCGGCGTTTGCTCCTCCTCCACTGAATCCTTTCCCGATCTCCCCCCTTTCCTCTCTCTTTTTCTTTATTCTTCTTTTTTCTTTTCTTTAATTGTTATTTCCTTGGTAAATCTATGGCCAAGATAATTACATCTTGAAAATAAATCCCGCTGAAAACTTTGGTTTCCCGCTCAAATAATTGAGTGAAATAGCTAGGACAAATTTTTTCCAAGCTAATGCAATTTAGTTATTTCATTATACATAATTTATAATAATTAATCATAATTGATATTATTGTATGCAAAAATAACAATTTAATTCAATTTAGTTAATTTAAATAACAACAGTTTAGTTTATCCAATTTTTGTTAGTAAAAAATTAGTTATTTTATTATACATAATTTATAATAATTAATCAAAATTAATATTATTGTATGCAAAAATAACAATTTAATTCAATTTAGGAATACCGTCAAAATAATTTTGATATCCCGCAAATATGGAAATAGAATTTTAGGAGATTGCCTACAAAACTTATCTCGCTAATTTAGCATGGAACATTTCCTAGCAACTAGTTAATTCTCACATAAAGATGAAAATTAAGTATCAGCGAGGGAATAGCGAGGGATATGTCCTCGCTAAATTGGCGAGGACTACATTCCAAGCTAAATTAGCGAGGATTTGTTCCTCGCAAAATTAGCGAGGATTAAGTCCTCGCTAAATGGTTGATATGTCAAATGCTAAACTATTTAACCGTTAGCAAGGAAATTGTCCTCGCTAAATGGTTAATATGTCAAATGACAATCTATTTAACCGTTAGCGAGGGAATTGTCCTCGCTAATTTAGCGAGGATTTGTTCCTCGCAAAATTAGCGAGGATTAAGTCCTCGCTAAATGGTTAATATGTCAAATCACACTCTATTTAACCGTTAGCGAGGGAATTGTCCTCGCTAATTTAGCGAGGATTTGTTCCTCGCAAAATTAGCGAGGATTAAGTCCTCGCTAAATGGTTAATATGTCAAATGACACTCTATTTAACCGTTAGCGAGGGAATTGTCCTCGCTAATTTAGCGAGGATTTGTTCCTCGCAAAATTAGCGAGGATTAAGTCCTCGCTAAATGGTTAATATGTCAAATGACACTCTATTTAACCGTTAGCGAGGGAATTGTCCTCGCTAATTTAGCGAGGATTTGTTCCTCGTAAAATTAGCGAGGATTAAGTCCTCGCTAAATGGTTAATATGTCAAATGACACTCTATTTAACCGTTAGCGAGGGAATTGTCCTCGCTAATTTAGCGAGGATTTGTTCCTCGCAAAATTAGCGAGGATTAAGTCCTCGCTAAATGGTTAATATGTCAAATGACACTCTATTTAACAGTTAGCGAGGGAATTGTCCTCGCTAATTTAGCGAGGATTTGTTCCTCGCAAAATTAGCGAGGATTAATTCCTCGCTAAATGGTTAATATGTCAAATCACACTCTATTTAACCGTTAGCGAGGGAATTGTCCTCGCTAATTTAGCGAGGATTTGTTCCTCGCAAAATTAGCGAGGATTAAGTCCTCGCTAAATGGTTAATATGTCAAATGACACTCTATTTAACCGTTAGTGAGGGAATTGTCCTCGCTAATTTAGCGAGGATTTGTTCCTCGCAAAATTAGCGAGGGTTAAGTCCTCGCTAAATGGTTAATTTATCATTCCAGCTGTGAATTAAGATTTAACGAGGGGTCTTTGCTCGCAAAGTCGTCTCTATTTTTTGCGCCAAAAATTTGACGCCCAAAATTAGCTACAACAAAAATTATTTCTCGCTAAATCGTCGCAAAATCTGTTTCCCCACTCACAGCTAACAATATTTGCGACAAAAATTATTTTTCGTCGCAATTTTGTCGCTAAATTGTGCATTTAGCAACAAATTTTATTGTCCTCGCTAATTTTCATCGCTATTCTGTATTTTTTTTGTAGTGACCTGACCATCATGAGGGATCTTAATAATCTGATGCAATGTGGATAACACTCTTCCCGACTTATGAAACCATGGTCTTTCTAGCACTACAGAGAGATTAGCTTGGATAGGGAGCACCATAAACTCAGTTTTAGTCTCAATAGGCCTTGCCTTTACTAAAGCCTCGAATGTCCCAGCTGCTTGCCTCTTAGAATTTTCATAGGTAAAGATAGTCAGGTCAGATCTACTTAGCATGCTCTCATTCAACCCGAAAGGCACACATTAATCAAGGAACCGTCATCCACCATCACACAATCTATGTGCTTACCATTAACCTGAGCCTTAATGTAGAAAGGACAATTATGATTCCTTATCTTGTAGGCAAGTCAGCATCAAAGTATACCACATTCTTACCCTTCCACCTCTAACCAAATCCAACAACTTAGAGGTCAAAATAGTAATAGCAACAGTATACCTACTTAAAACGTCCACCAATGTCTACTTGTGTGAGGGCGATTGCCTTAATAAGTCCTAAATAAATATTTATACATTTGTCTTCTTCAGTTGCTTGATTATCTAATCATCTTCAATCTCCTTTTCTATAGGCACTGCAGTAGTAGTTTGCAGCCTTTTAACTTTTGGGGCAACTTTTCCATTTTTTATAACTACCTTGACTCTCTTTTCTTCTTTTACTTCTTCTTCCTCTTCACTAGTTAAAATTTAGATATCAATGGGCATCGTAGCCTCTTCATCTTCGCTCTCTATAGGAGTGTCCTAAGAATGAATCACAAAAACTGGCCGATTTTCTTCAAATGGCTCTATTACTATAAGGGTGGAGCAAGTAATGGCCAAGTATTCATTTTCATATATGTCTTTTAACACATACCACTCGAGTAAGCTAGACCAAATCATAAACCCCGGAGGAAGAATAACATTGTAACCACCTTTCTTCTTCTTATCTCTCTTTTTTGGATATAAAATCTGCTTGATGTCTATCAAATCTTTAATCTTATTCCTCAAGCTATGACAGTAATTGGTTTGGTGCCAAGTGTACTGATGATATGCACAATACTGATCCTTCCTGTGATTGGGCAACCCTTGACTTTTTGCTGGCCTTAGAGGCAATGGTTAAAGATTCACTTCTTTGCTCCATCTATCCAATACCCAAAGTAGTGACTTTCCCAAGTTGGAATAATGCCTTTGAATAGCTTCTATGGTGGACACCTCTGCAGTCTTCCCAGTTCTATTCGACCTACTATTTTTTCCCATTATCTTGTTATTGCCAAATATTTTTCTGGCATTCTCACCATTTATCCATCTGGTTAAATACTCTCCTTTAACTTCTAGAGCTACATCCTTCAATGACTCTTATTCCTTCAGACCTTTCATTTTCAAACTATCCCTCAGGTATGGGTTTGTATTCCTATTGAATAGTCTAATTTGATCAGTCGTATCTATCTTTCTCTTCATTTTCATCACCCTATTTCTCCACCTGGTGAGGTACTCATGAAAAGATTAATCATGCTTCTGCTATTGTAACTCAAAGTCCTTCAAAGTGACCTTCATCCTATTGCTACAATCATACTACTTCAGGAATTCCCCAGTCAGCAAATCCCAAACCTCTTTAGTCCGCCTATCTAAACCATGGTACCAATCTATTGCAGGCCCAGTCAAACTCAAGAAAAAGTACTCCACCTTTTATTTCTTGGACAAAGTAGTCCCCTTCATGATCAATATGTGCTATTTGATATGAGCCGAGGGCTCTAAGGTGCCATCAGACCTGCACAGATCAGGAATCTTAAGTCTTTAGAGAAATGGCTCATCGCCATCCAAATCCTTATCTTTAGGGTTCATCCCCCTACCAGCAGATAATAACCTAGCCATGGGTTTAACCTTTTCCTCCATTTTTTTGAAAGCTGGATCCTCAACACTAGGACCCTTAATCCTTATGTTCATCACTGGAGGGATATAATCTTCATCCTTTTCTTCTATGAAATCATCCTTAGGTTTCTGCCTCTTTTCTCATTTAGATGGGTCTCAAAGCATAATAGCATCAGCTACGATAGCATTCCCAACATACGTTGGCTCCACTATTTTGTAAGCAAATGCTATAGGCTTATTTCTGACATTAAGTGCTACAGAAGCTACCATCCCATCGATCATGGCCATGAACCTCTCCTTAAAATCCTAGAACCTCCTATCTAACCTTCGATGTTGGCTCCACTATCTCACAAGCAAGTGTTATAGGCTGAGTTTTGACATTAAGTGCTATAGAAGCCATTATCCCATCGATCATGGCCATGAACCTCTCTTTAAAATCTTAGAACCTCCTATCTAACCTTTGATCTAGATCATCCCGCACTATCGAGGGCCCAATAGGAGTAACATTCGACCTTTCCCTCAGGAATGAAAACCTCATAATGGTTTCATTAGCCACTTTTATAGTCTCATTTCCCCTTTCAGTCTCATTCAATCCCTCATTCTCTATATGCAAACTTATTTCTTAGCTGCTTTCTAATAATTAACTTGAACCCAACTCAAAATTGACTTTCGAACCCAAACTTGATCTTAATAGACTGTATGTAAATCTTTAAACTAGATGCCCGTCTGACCCTCTAGACCACTTAGATGAGTTTATGATGGCGGCAAAAGCCAAATGTTAGGAGTGACGTATGGTTAATGATGCATGAGCATGGTATATATGTGATGCACGAATGCAATGCATGATTTCATTAAGGCTTAATCACAAACACACATAAGCATAACAACAGCCTTCCAATCTTATTCCACACAGGTGGTCATACAGTCTCTTTTCTATGTAGGCTTAGACCATGGATCAATAGTGTACCCGATTGATGTGTATAGTGCACGGTAAAAAACTAGCAACATAACAAGATTAAGTGGTATAAGTACATAAATTGGGATATTTGTTTGAGCTGGGAATGTTATGCACAATTTGCAAAAATCACATTTTTATTTTATATGGGTTTGGGCTAAACAATTTGTCATTGGTCTATGTTTTGAAAAAAAATCCATTTATTTAATATAAAACATTTTCATGCCTTTTTATTTTATCGTGTATAAAACCTTTTTTACTAACTATTAAATCCCTAAAAAATAATACATCTAAAATGAAATATCAAATAAACAAATAATAATGCAAATTAAATGATAAATAAACAAAATCATAATAAATAAATAAAATAAAATAATAATTAACCAAGATAACTAAGGAGTGAAAATGGTGACCAACTCGGCAGCACGACTTCCTATGCAAAAAAACCACACAAAACCTTCCTTAGGAAAGGCATCAAATACTCGAAAAATTACACCAAAAATACAAATTGATTAGTATTCTCATATAAAAAATAAAGATAATCACGAATTTATTTTACACAAACATAATACACTTAAGTGCAAAATCTTATCATATAGAATTAGAATCACATCAAACAATGCATAAATATGATAGAATATCAATAAACACAAAAGATGCATAAATGCATGAAAAATAACTTAAAATGCCCAAAATACACCCACGAATGCCAAAAACCATCGAGGGACGGCCAAAAGTGCAGAATCCAAAACAAAGATGTAAGAAATCATATAAAATGAACTTTTAGCCCAAGACATGCATTATTAAATGCTAAATCATGCCAAAAACACATTAAAACACATAATCAAATATCAACTATACTAAAAATCACAAAATTATAGAATTAAAAGAATAAAATAAAAGCTTCACATGTATAACAATAGTGGAATCCAAGACCCCATCATGCCTCTAATATATTTAATAGTATAGAAACACATCACATCTTAATTAAACAAGCATATCATTCGAATTATAGTAATCAAAATATGCCAACACATATCAAGGAATCACAAAATCATGCAAAATAAATTATAAAGAGAGAAAGTGGGAATGAGCCTAGAATATTACCCGCAAGAGATATTCTGCCTTTATGATTATGGTAGTCCAGATCTCCACTCTAATTCGTTATTATCGTTCCAAAAAAAGTATGTAATATATTTTTACTTATGTGTAAAACAAAGATTCCTAGAGTAAGGTTTAGAGAGAGAAAGAAACTAAATTTTCTTCTCCTCCAAGGTGGCTCTCTCAAAAAAGTGATTCCCCCCTTTACAAACCCTAGATTTTAGTTTTTATACCAAGGCAATAATTTTTCGTTGGATTTCCATCCAAAAACCTTCCAAATCTTAAGAAAATCTCCAACAAATCTGAAACTAACCTTTTTTAAGTCAAAATTCCCTTTTTGAACTCTAGAAGCATAGGACTTTTGGATTTTGAGCCATAGATGGGTGCCCCTCAATGAGAGGTGGTCCTCCATCAGTACTAATTCAGGAATTTCAAAAAATAGCCCTTGTTTGGCCTATATAGGAGAGAGGAACCCATTGGCAGGCACCCTTCAAGTGATAGATGGGCATCTGGCAGTACCTGTGGCCCAAAAATGAGATTTTTATGCATATTTTGTTATAACACTTGGAAAATTTGTAAACTCTTGGAAAATCAAGAAAATCTTTAAGAAAATGTTAGAAATTCAAGATCGGAGCTTTAAGATCGATACCGACTGTCAATAATATACTATTTCCTCGTTATCGGATAACCTTCATCTAGGTTGCCTCGAGTCACAATGTCTACATCTAGTATACTAAATTCCAAAAATTAAAATTATATTATGCATTTCATAATATTAAATTAAACATTAATAGAGATTTTTAACTATTATTTAAAATAAAAATAGTGGATTATAATTTATGATAAATAAATAAATAAAAGATACTTTTATTTTTTTATAATGAATGTAGTAATACATGATAATTGTGACCATTATTTTTGTAAAATGACACTAGTAAATACAACAAATTTAAAATTATTATCTAGATTAATCGGCTAATCATATGTAAAAGGTTGATAATGTGCATTTTTTATTATTAGAAGATGTTTAAATTGACTTTTATTTTTAAAATTATGAATTATGAATAGCATATGCTCTTAACATTTGTTAATTTGCATCAACAAATCACATATGTTTAATCAAATTGAAATCCTATTATGTTTCTATGGTATACTAGTCGGTATACCCAGTATACAAATTATGTCCAAAAAAAATTAATATTGACTATTTTATGGCATTTCTATAGGTTTTCGTACTATATCCAATTTCTTTGCATTTTTCACACCTTACTCACTTTAGTTTCCCATACTGATCTTATTCTTCTTTTATTAAGTCTTCCTTCTTTAACTCTTCCAATAGGTGGTAGCACAAATTCTTCTTTAACTTTAGTAGGTATGTTCCAAATGTTCTTTTCAAGAATTGGATACATTATTCCTTCCTATGTTGTTACCATTGCCACTTTGGTGCAGTAAATTGAATAATATTCATAAAATTTCAAGTGATATTCATTAACTACTGCTAAAACATGTAGACATGGCAATTCATCCATTTGGAAATTATTACAACTACAAGTTCTTTCTTTCATGTTCACCTTATAACTCTTGTCACATTTTTGGATGGTAAATGTATCATTGCTTGATATTCCACCTAAAATATTAAAAAAATATATTTTTGAATTTTATAAAAAAGATAATATTTTTGTTTTCCAATTTTGGTGTACCTCGTTATACCAAAATCCAAATTTTAAATTTCTCATCTAGATTTTGGTATACCAAGATATACTTAGTATACAACATTACAAATTTTAACATATATGACAAATATATTCGAATTTTAAGATTTAACCATCAATTTTTAAGAGAAAATATAGCTTTTTCTCAAATTATCTTTATGATTTGTCCAAAGTATTATGAATTTTGACAATGCTAGCTGTCTATTTTTGTAAATCCACTCTTATGTCAATTATCTCAAATACTCAATGAAATCTGCTATTGGGAGTTCTTGTAAGGCCCCTACTTATACCCTAGAAGGTTTTCCATATATGAGTCTAATTGATGATATAATTTACTTGTGCTTGTGTAATTATTGTTATTGTAAGTCGGGGATTTAGAGGAGATTGTTTGCTAAGGGTAAAATGATCATTTTATATTAAGTCATATATATGCATAATTAAGAGAGAGAATATAATATTAAAGGCTTAATTGAAATGATAAAGTATAAGTTTATGGTAAGAACAAGAAATTAAAGAAGATTAGGAGGCTAAATGCAATTATCTAAATCCAACAAAGTGGACCAATAGGATGTTAACACATAGTCTTTTTAAATTTATTATGATGTTAGAAAAAAAAGGTAAGGTATTTAAAGGAGAGTTAGCTACCCACTCAAGGATGGAATTTCAACCACTCTAACCCCTAAACAACATATAAGAATCTCCTAAAAATTTAGCCTAATATTAGAGAGGAGAGAGAAATTAGTGGTTAAGGTTTTAAGGTAAAAATAACCTCTTCTTCTCCTCTTATTTGTTATTATGATGAAAATTCAATTAAAGGAAGATATATATGATTATATTTGTATTCTTTTCCATGTATAAGGAGAAACGAGCAAAGGAAAGGAGAAGGAAATCCAAAAAGATTGAAAAGAGTGTTTGGTTTATTTAAAGGTATGGGAATTTTTCATAATTATGTTTGTGTGTGATTGCATTGATTATGTGAGGATGGCATTATTAGGTACTGGAATAAGGTATTAACATATAATTTAAGCTTAAGGATGTATGAGAACCAAAATAGGCAAGTTTTCTTTAAATTTACAAAAATCTATCCTAGGGTTCAATTGACCTATCAGGACTATTTTGGCTATAACTCAAGCTAAAGGAACTCAAATTGAGTAATTATAGTTGGAATATAAATTAAACTCATACATCTTGATTTCATATGCATAAGTCAAAGTCTGAATCCTCTTATAAGATTATGAAAATTAATCTTGAACTCTAACTGTATTTGTTACCCTATCATCGAGAGTAGTTGGTGTTATTTGTTCAATATCTAGAGATTTACATATCTCATTAGAGTAATTTCTAATGTTTTGGAAACTATAAAGATGGATGAACAACTCTGTGGAAAATCATTTTACCTAAAAGTGACGTTTATATGGTTTAAAATGGTATACAATTTGAACATAACAATCTATCTTCAATAGTTCAGGAACATAATGGACCTCACAGTCAACACCATTTTGGTAATGATCATGAGGTAGTCTAAAATTAATACAAAATCGAATTAATACGTGGTCATAACTCTAAAATAAGTTAATGCTCCTGAAGTCATAGCTGGTATTTTCTCTCCCTAACACTGAAGCATATGTGCTTATAAATCTAAGTTTTACTTATTCGTATATATGCAATGGGTATTTAGGTAAAAGTATATCTTTTATCACTATAAGAAAAATCCTAAATAGTGATAAAAATTTATCGATGGAAAAGTTTTCATCGATAATTACAGATGGAAAACTCATTCCATAGGGAAAATGGTAGTGGAAAATCATAGGTTGCGATGGAATAAGAATTACATCATAAAAAATAGAGGAAAATTTTACTACCAAATATTATTAATGGAATTTAGCGATGGAAATGAAAATTTCATCGATAAATTGGTGCCAAAGTTTTATGGCTGAAATTGGGTATTGAATTTATAGATGAAATGTAATTTCCATCGGTAATGTAGTGATGCAATGTTATTTCCATCGGTAATTGCCGACGGAATGAAATTCTATAGGTAATTTACTGACAGTGTTCATTTCCATCAGTAATTGCCTATGGAATTTCATCTCCATCAATAATTGCCTACGGAATTTCAATTACCGACGAAAATGAATACCGTCGGTCAATTACCTACGAAATTTCAATTCTGTCACTAAATCTTTCCTATATAAAAAAATTGCTCCCCATCTCTTTTTCGTTCTAAACTAAAAATTTCAATAGACATAAAAAATAAGAAAAAATTAAGAATACTTAATTTTTTATCACTTTATTAATTATATTTAACTATTTTATTTAAAAAAAAGCCCTCAGTTTTTGTAATAAACAATTAAATGTCTATTTTATAGGATTGTAGCTTGCATTTTTTATTTGTTTGTTATAATTGAGATCATGCCTCTTTTAGTGCAATTTGGGATAATTTGCAATCATGGTTCATATTTAATGGCTTATGATAAAAAACTAATGCTTAATAAAAAAAATATATTATTATTTATTGATTAAAGGAAATTTCGATTGAATATACAATGAATTTTTAATTATATTTTACATTATATATATGTATACATATGATTATTATTGTCATCAAATTCTGGATCAACAAATCTAGGGGTCACAAATTTAGACACCCTATCAACCTCTATTTTCTTCTCTAAATTAACATAAGAAATAACAGCAGCACTTGAAAAAATTTTCAAATTAATTTTATTGTGATTTTTTTTTAAAACAAGATGATTTCATTAAAAAGAATAAGCCATAAAAGTTGGAACAATAAATATATATATATATATATATATCCATTAAATGTATTATAATCCTTAAAGCAATAATGTTTTTTATCATTCGATACTCGGTAAAATTAACTTATGCAAAGACCTAAAAAGACTTATTAAAACTTGATACATGAAATTCTTATATATTAGCTAGATTAATATAAAAATACCATACAAATAAGATGATTAACAAATGAGGAATACCATATAAAAATACCAAGATCAAAAAAACTGAACCAAAACTATTAAATAAAGCACAATTTAGGAACTAATAATAAGAAATTAAATTAAAAAAATGTTAATAATAATAATAATAATAGGTGATAAAAGATCATGTCCATACAAAAGATCATGGCCATAGAAAAAGAAAAATAAGAAAAGAATAGAGGAAAAAGAAGAGATGAGGGAGAGAGAGGGAGAGCACAGGAGAGCCGCTGCAACCAACCACCGATGACTGGCAATGGCAATGGTAACTAGCAATCGATGCTGCAACCCATCTCTATTTTCTCTTCCATCCTTGGAATTTCATTTCCTTTCCTTTCGACGACTCAAAATGGCGATCAGTGATATGAGTAGCACCGTTAAGTCCCCTAGAGCAAGGTAAACATTTCATACCCTCCATTCTTGCCCACTCGTCAGCGATGAGCAAATCGAAGAAAAGAAGCTGACTATTTTGCTCAGATCCTGGCAAAACAAAATGGCAATTGAGCACGTGACTATAAGCATGGGCTTCCACGGACATTGGCTACCTTTAAGTGTTCACGAATTCACACTGGTAAGGCTTTAGTAAGGCTTCAGAGAAGCTTCAATCTACTTCTATCTCTACGCTCATGTATGCCTTTCCTTATTTAATTTTAATGCTTCTTAAACCTTTCTTTAGGGGTTTTTTTTTCATTTTTACTTCTTCACTGACATTATGCCTTCCGATTTTTACAAGAATGTAGGGTTTATTGTATTGTTTATGTTTAAATACTCTCACATGTTACAAAAAAAAAAACTTTAAGTGTTAATTTTTGATTTTTTATTTATAATTATAGCCTACAATAATGGTCCTATGAGTTTGTAATCTTTAAATAAAAGTAAGTTAAAAGTATGAGTTAATGATTTGTGAATATAGGACTTCATCTTCTTCTTTTTTTTTCTTCACATATGAGTGTGTTATTGATTAAAAAATAGGGAGCTGAACTCTTATTTTGGTGATTAGTTAATTTTTTAGAAGAAAAAAGGTCAAAAAATAAGGGAAATGAGAAGATTAAAGAGTAAAAAAGTGAAAAAGTACAAGTGTAGATTTTGTAAAGGTTCAATAAAGGTTTGGGAATTGTTATAGAGTATGCCCTAGAGCCCATGTAAAAGGAATGTATTTCATATGTATGAATTCATATTCTTAGTAAAAGGCATCATTCATTTATTAATGTTATGTTTAAATACATGAGTTTGTATATCTTAAATTAATAAATGAAGTCCTAGATATTATAAACACAGTGTAAAGGCAATCATGAAATTGTTCATGATATGAGATGTCTATTGCATGCAAATGTAATAATATCTAAATATCCCTAGTCATAGAATTAACAAGATAGGACATTGTTAATTCGGATAGATTAGCACATGTTACGCTTCTTGAATAGTTCAAACAATGGTTCTCATAACTGTGATTATAGAAGATGATCAAAGCTAACATGTGGATGCTTGTTAGAAGAACAAGTTTATTGGAGACCTACAAAAAGAATCCTCACATGGATATTAAATCTATGTCAGTGAGGAATCTCTTCATAGTGGTTGTGCAAGTATCCTTAGACTTGAGATCACCAAGGTTATCTTAAGTAGCAAGTGATATACTTTGACTCCATAACTGATTACTTCCAACTGGGGTTGAATATAGTTAGGAGGTTTGGCATATCATGACCTACTTAAAGATAATTGAGTAATCGATAAAGGATTCACCATCATAGATTTATTAAGGGAAGTTATCTCGCATGATTCTATAATTACCTTGTTCAGAGAATCTCTGGCTAGAGTAATATGCCAAGATGGATAGGGATCCATAAAGGGAACTTTAATAACAATGGTTAAATTAATAGAACATATATAATTAGATTGATATGAGTTGACAAGAATTCATACTCAGAATCTAATTGAGATAAGAGTGGTGAAATGAGTAATTGTACAATAACTATTTTTATAAAAGGGTATAGTCAAACCACTTGACTTTCCTGACATGTGGGTAGTCATGATGCCTAGCTAGAGGTCACTCATAATTTGTATAATAATGTATCATAAATATCAATAAGGGATTGATAAAATGATTTAAAAAAGTTTAAATCATGTGAGTTTTGAATAGAACTCATAATTACATATTATACTACCAATATGGACAGGAACCCAATAGGTCACACACATATAGAGTAAAGGATAAAATGATAAAATGACAAGGATAATAATATTTGATATCATTATGGGAGAATAGAAATGAATAAGAGAATAATTAATTAAAAAGTTTAATTAATTATGATCAAGTAACAATGTTCGTAGAACTTTTTAGAAATATTCTGCAAAATGGATCTAATTCAAATATTTTATTTCATAATTAATTATTAATGGACTATAAGTGTTATAAGGCTGATATAATAATTAATAGATACATTGGAGAAATTAAAGAGGCCCAGAGAATTGGTTTTGGCATAAAAACCCACCAGAGGAAGGGTTTCATGCCAACTCTAAATAGAAGGCCTTAGAGGCCTAATTCTTAAGCCAAAATAAATTAAATATATTTCATAAGTGTTATGGAGCAGAAATATTTAATTTGGATGGATTTGGAATTAATTTGGATGACTAAATCCAAGTGTATGCATAAAGGGCCTAGTTTATGGATTTTGTGTATAGTCCTTTACGAAAGGACTTAAATTAGATTTAATTGAGCTCAAATAAATTATTAATAATTCTAGAATCCCTTTTAATATTTCTACAGTAATTTTAAAGAGCCCAATCCCATTATGAAGTTTGATTTTTAACCTAACTATAAAAATCCAAGTTAAGGGGATTTAGGGTTAAGTGAAATTTTAAAAGAAAAGAAATTCTCTCTCTGAAAAACTCTAGCCGCCACTCCCTTGCTAGCATCAAGGAGAATTTGGCTAGCCTTGTATTTCCATCATTCTTGGTTCATTTAATCCTTCTCTAGTGTGTATTACTAATTAGAGGTGTTCAATTTTAGATACTGTGATTTGCGACAACCCAGTGAGAATGAAAATCAACTGTTCAACAAAAATCAAAGGTGATTTTTCTTATTATCATTAATATTTATATTGTAAATTCATGGCAAGATCAAACATATTGGTTAAAAATTTTAAATTCCGCTTATACATGTGATGTATGTAACCAATTAATTCCCAACAGGAACTTTATTCCCATGTGATTGAGTTGTATGTGT
The DNA here is from genome assembly GCA_037975025.1 of Excoecaria agallocha. Lineage (NCBI taxonomy): Eukaryota > Viridiplantae > Streptophyta > Magnoliopsida > Malpighiales > Euphorbiaceae > Excoecaria > Excoecaria agallocha. The sequence goes on along the minus strand of CM075823.1, from coordinate 3,891,114 downwards.
TTCTAAGAGTTATTATTGAATGTGTGAATTAAATTTTAATATGAAAGAGTTATTAAAGAATAAAGCTATAAAAACATGAATATAAAGATTTGTGAACCAAGTTGGTCTATAACTCTTATGTATAACAAAATAGTAATTGTATGAGCAAAAGATTTAAAATATTAATAATTATGCTAGTGTGTTCTAATGCAAGGCATGAATTTTATGAATTTTTTGTTTCCTTGTATTTTACTTTTTTTTTAAATTGGTAATGAGTTGTATTTAAAATTGTAAATTTTATGACCTTTTGATGTTAATATTTCCAATGCATTGTTATAATAGTCTATAATTTAGAGTTTAAAATAACAGTTGTAGTGTACATGGCCATTTATGGAAATAAGGAACTCATAACCATGGATACTACCTTTATAGTTGTGGATTTTCTAGATACATTTTTGTAGCTCAACATTTTGAGACCCTCACAACTGTGAATGCCATTATAAGAACCATGGAATTCTAGAGTGATTTTTTGTGATTAGTAAGTTTTGCAATTCCACAAGTGTTAAGGTGATAATAATAGTTATGATCCCTATTAACATCCATGGATAATTTAAATTATGTTCTATGCCAAAAAAAGAAATGGTTTTCATGACCATGACATAAATACTCATAGTCTTGAACCCTAAGTTGATCACCTAATTCTATATCTATTTTAATTCATGTTCACTGGTTATAAGGAATTTTTGTTTTGTTAGACTATATGCCTGCATCTTTGGCTAGACAATATCACAAGCTCTCTAAAGTCCATAAATATTAAGAGGATATGTCTTTATGTGTTGTTGATGATAGTAGATATATGCACATATATACTTTAAGGATGTACAAAACACTAATGTGGGATACAACTTTTTTTTGGAAAATATTTGATTCAAAATATATTTATAATATGTAATTATGAAATTAATAAAATATAATTTTTATAGGAAATTATGAAAGATTAAGATTTTGAAATAAGATATAATTAATAGGAAATCATTGAATAGGAAGATGAAATAATATTTTAACTAATATAAAATTGTACGAAGGTATCAAGATATCTTCTTAAATTGAGAGTCGTGAAACATCAAATTGGAAAAAAAAAACAAGTATTTTCTTTTGTTTGATTTTATTTTGTTGCAAGTTATCTTGAAATCCTAATGTTATATTTTTCCCTTTTCCATGTTGTACATATTTGATTGCCATAAATTCAGATTGCTCATGAAATAGTTGATATATAAGCTTAAAATATGAAAATGGAAGGAATTGATCTTCTAGCAGTAGTAAGGCCCAATTTGGATTCATTTGAAATAAGCAACCAAGTCAATCAGCCTACCAGCACTGCCTTGAGTGATGTAAGTACTTCATGCTGCTTTTAGATGTGTAGTTTTTATTCTACAATTAATATTTTTCAACTGAAGTAGTCTTTTTTTTAAGAATTTATTTTCTCAACTTATGACAATTACTCTACTAGTTATAATATCATGTTTAAATTATTATTTTTAATATTGAATTTCTATCATTGGCTTCTTTTTCATGAAAGATGTTTATTATGTATAATAATCCTGGTTTTAATGAATGAACCATATGATCATTGCATTTTTTATTATTATTTATGTGGAAAATCACATTATAAATTTGCTTTCTTTTTGAGGTAGACTTCTTTTGTCCATTTATGAAGATTTCAAATATAACAAACAAATAAATCAAAAAAAATAAATGTAGTTAAATATAACTGAAACAATCTTTACTGATACTGATTTGTTAGTCTAGTAGCAACTAATAAATCATGTTCAACGTTGCTTATGATATGACTTTTTATCATTGTATTGGATTTGACTATTGACTTTATAGGCATAGAATACACAAACTAATGCTGAACTAAATCTTACTGGACCTATTGGATAATTTTCTACACTGGTTATGGGTAATGAGTTACTCTTTGCAGGTACATAGGTAAGCCACTCATGCCAAAGCATATTGTTTCAAAGTTCTAATTGATTCTCAAGTTCTTTTTAAAAATAGTCAATTAAATTATCGTAGGCAAAGCTGTCATGTTTTATTTATCTAGCATTGACATTGTACAAAATATGCTAATAATTTTTGGCATTTGATAGTTAGAGCATTGCCATTGTTTGAAATATGCTACAAAGTTTCTGGCATGTGATAGTTTTTTATGTTTGATTGCAAGTAAATTTAGGTTTGCAGCTTAAATTTTGAGAAAGACCATTTGTTTATCATAATCTCCTTATGCCTTTCATGCTAATAGAATCAATATATTATCCCCACCTATTATTAGATAAATATTAAAAATATTTAATATTTTTAGTGATAGATTGGCAACGGATAATTCCATCGTGAATTTTTTATCATGAAGCAAATTTACTGACTGAAATATTCTTACCGTCGCTAAATTTATCTATGGAACATATCTTTCCGTCATAAATTTGCCTATGGAATGCCTATTTCCGTCGATAATATTTTTGATGGAAATAAGTATTATGTAGGAAAATTTAGCGACGGAATTTAATTATGTTGGTAAAAATGGCATATGACTTTTTATTTGCACTTCCCTACGGAATTAACGACGGATGATGATTTACGACGATAAATTTATCAATTAAAAAAATATTTTCCATCTGTAAAGGTGCCTACAATCAATTCTCCTTCACCATTTTCCATTGCTAAATTTCATCATCATTTTCATTTCCCTACAAAAATACACTCAATTTCGTCAGGAAATTGGATTTTTCTAATAGTGTATAGATCAATTGAATTTTGATATATGTTTGACTAGTCCCTTAGGCCATAGTGTGTGTGTAAATAAAGTATATAGAAATTGTCCTATTATGATTCAAGGGAAAGAATTTCCAAGTTATTTACTTGTATTACCTTTCCATGAGTTTGATGTGATATTAGGTATGGACTGATTGACTAAATACCAAGCAATACTGAATTGTAAATCTAAGATTATAGTAATCAATGATACTAAGGGTAAAAGGTGCTAATATGTTTTCCAAGATTGATTACGGTCGGGATATTATCAACTATGAGTAAAAGATGTAGATATTCTAAAGACTGCTTTCAAAACTCAATATGGCCATTATGAATTCTTGGTGATGCCTTTTGGATTGATAAATACACCAGTAGCATTTATGGACTTGATGAATAGGGCATTTAAATCCTATTTAGACCAATTTGTAATGGTGTTCATTGATGATATACTAATATATTCTCAAAATAAAGCTAAACATGCAGAACATTGGAGAATTATGTTGTAGACCTTGTGAGAAAAATAGTAATATGCCAAGTTGAGTAAGTGTAATTTATGGCTTAAGGAAGTCTTATTCCTTAGGTATATTATGTCATCAGAAGGCATTAGTGTATCCTACAAAGCTCGAGGCCATAATCAACTAGAAACTGCCTCAAAATGTGCTAAAAGTAAGAAGTTTCTTAGGTTTGGTAGGCTACTATCATTTGTGAAAGGATTTTCAGTGATTACCTCCTCACTCACTAAATTACTTTGAAACGGTGTCAAATTTGAATGGACAAATAGATTCCAAGCACGCTTTGAATAGTTAAAGAAAATTTTAATAGAAGCTCTAACTCTTACACTACCGACAACAGGTAAGGAATATTCCATATACAGTGATATATTAAGGAATGGATTGGGTTGTGTGTTGATACAAAATGGCAAGGTAGTGGCATATGCATCAAAGTAGTTAAAACCTCATGAACAAAACTACCCCACTCATGATTTGGAGCTAGCAGCAGTGGTTTTGCTCTAAAAATATGGTGCCATTATTTATATAAGGAGAAATGTAAGATCTATACAGATCATAAAAGTGTCAAATACTTGCTTACACAGGGAGATCTCAATTTGAAACAACACAAATGGTTGGAATTATTCAAGGATTATGATTGCATTGTTGATTACCACCCAAGTAAAGCAAATATTGTAGCCAATGCTCTAAGTCAAAAAATGGTGGCAACCTTGATGTTACAACAATGTAAATGGCAACTTACATCAGATGGGGCCTTAATAGCTCAATTAAAGGCTTGACCCAACATAAGGCAAGAAATTATTGATGCATAGGAAGATGATGAAAAGCTACAGCAAATAATCCAAAAAATACATCAAGGAGGCCCAGTGGGATATTCAGTAGGAAATGATTATGCTATAAAGACCAAAATAGATTGTACATACCAAATGATAAAGGGTTAAAAATAACTCTTTTGCAAGAAGCACATAACATAGTTTTCACTATGCATCCTTGTGGCAACAAGATGTATCAAGACATGAAGTAATTTTATTGGTGGCCAAGAATGAAAAAAAATGTAACTAAATATGTTTCCAAATGCTTGAATTGTGAGTAGGTAAAAGTAGAACATCAATTTCTTTCGATACAATTAAATCCTATCCCAATTCCATAATTAAAATGGGATAAAATCACTATGGATTTCATTATCAGTTTACCTCCTATGCAAAAGAAACATGATGTGGTGTGGGTAATAGTGGATAAATTAACCAAGATCACTCACTTTATCCTAGTTTGATCAGACTATCTGATGAATAAATTGGCTGAATTATATGTAATAAAATTGTTCGACTGCATGGGATACCATAATTAGTAATTTAAAATTGGGATCTAAAATTTACTTCTAGATTTTGGAAAAGCTTGCAATAGGCTTTAGGCACGAAGCTTTATTACAGTATTGTATTCCATCCTTAGACAGATGGCCAATCTAAGAGAATTATACAAGTGTTAGAAGATATGCTACGAGGATGTGTTTTAAACTTTCTAAGAAGTTGGGATAAATATTTGGCTTTGATGGAGTTTTCATACAACAACAGTTACCAAACCAGCCTTAGCATGCCACCTTATGAAGCATTATATGGTAGTAAGTGTAAAACGCTAGTTTATTGGATAGAGTTGGCTGAGAATAAAATGATCAGTGCCAATATTATCAAAGATACAAAAGAAAAGATTCAAATTGTCAAACAAAGATTAAAAAAAGTGAGCGATTGATAGAAATCCTATGTGGATTTGAAAAGAAAGGATATTAAGTATCAAGTCAGAGATAAAGTTTTTTTAAAGGTGTCACCGTGGAGGAAAATATTGCAATTCGAGAAGAAAGGAAAACTCATTCCCAAGTTTATAGGTCCTTATGAAATTATAGATCAAGTTAAACTTGTAGCCTATAGACTGGCTCTTCCATCGAAATTATCAATGCTACATAATGTCTTCCATATTTCTATGCTTTAAAAATATCGATCCAATAAATCTCACATAATATATATGCAAGATATAAAAATCCAATCTGATTATACTTACGGTGAAGAACCAAAGGAAATCTTGGCCAAGGAAGTCAAACAACTACAAAACAAATAAATTCTTTTAGTTAAAGTATTATAGCAAAATCATGGCATCCAAGAAGCCACATAGGAACCTAAGTCAATAATGCAAGCACAACATCCACAATTGTTCAAAATAGGTATGAATTTTGAGAATAAAATTCATTAAGAGGGAGAGAGTTGTGAGGCCTCTACTTTTACCCTATGAGATTTGCTATATATGAGTCTAATTGATGATATAAATTACTTGTGCTTGTGAAGTTGTTGTTAGTGTAAGTTGGGACTTAGAGGAGATTGTTTGCTAAGAAAATGGCAAAATGTTCATTCATATTAAGTCATATATATGCATAATCAAGAGAGAGAATATAATATTAGGGGCTTAATTGAAATGATAAAGTGTAAGTTTTGTGGTAAGAATAAGAAATTGAAGAAGATTAAAGGCCTAAATACAATTATATAAAGCCAACAAAGTGGACCAATAGGATGTTGGTACCTAATCTTTCTAGATTTATTATGAAGTTAGAAGAAAAGGTGGGGTATTCAAAGAAGAGTTGGCCAACCACTTAAGGATGAAATTTCAGCCACTCTAACCCCTAAACAACATATAAGAACCTCCTAAAAATTTAGACTAATATTAGAGAGTAGAGAGAAATTAATGGTTAAGGCTTTAAGGTAAAAACGCCTTTTTCTTCTTCTCTTCTTTGTTCTTATGATGAGAGTTCAATTAAAGGAAGATATATATGTTTATATTTGTATTCTTTTCCATGTATAAGGAGAAACAAGCAAAGGAAAGGGGAAGGAAATCCAAAAAGATTGAAGAGAATGTTTGGCTTGTTTAAAGGTATAAGAATTTTTCATATTTGTGCTTGTGTGTGATTAAATTGATGATATAAGGATGGTGTTATTAGGTGCTAGAATAAGTTATTAACATATAATTTAGGATTAAGGATGCATGAGAACTGAAGTAGGCAAGTTTTTTTTTAAATTAAAAAAATCTATCCTAGGGTTCAATTGACCTATAAGGACTATTTTGGTTATAACTTAAGAGAGATGAACTCAAATTGAGTCATTCCAATTGGAACAGAAACAAGAATCACACATCCTGATTTCATATAAAAAAGTTAAAGTCCGAATCCTCTTTTAATATTATGAAAATTGAGCTTAAACTCTGACTGTGTCTACTACCCTATCATTGGGAGTAGCTTGTGTTATTTGTTGAATATATGGAGATTCACAGGTCTGATTGGATTGATTTGTAATTTTTAGAAAACTATAAAGATAGAGGAACAACTTTACAGAAGAACACTTTACCTATAAGTGACATTTACATGGTCTAAAATGATATACAATTTGAACTTGACAATCTATCTTCAATATTTTGGAAATAGAATGGACCTCACGGTCAGCACCATTTTGGTAACGACCGTGAGGTCCATATTTTGGTAATGACCGTGAGGTAGTCTAAAATAAGTACAAAACTAAATTAACACCTATGTTATAGTCAGTACCTATTAGGTAATGATCATTGACCAATGTCTAGTAAGTGTACTATATCGGTTAGTAATATAGGGAAATATAATTATAACCCCTAAATATCGAACCTAAGGAAAACTTGTGTTAGTGTGAAAGATTTTAGATTTTTAAGATGAAAATCATGTGTGAGAGAAAAGAGAAATCCCAAGGTTGTAATTTTGAAGTTTAACTAAATTGGAAACAGAAATTTAAATAACTAAGAATAACAAACTAAAACAAGTGATTAAAGCAATTAAACTAAAATTTAAACAAAAGCAAGTAAACAAGAGAAATAAAAATCAATATTAAAGAAAACTTTCACTAAAAGACTATCCACCTTAACTTATATTGTAATGATTTAATCAAAAGATAACAAAAGTGAAAATAAAGAAATCAGATGAAAAACGCAAGATAACTTAAAATAAGAATATCATTCTCAGCATTAAACCTTTCTTGTTAGGAATAATCCAGCACCTAGCATAAAAATCTAATTTTAACCTCCTAGATGTCTATTAAACTCTTTTGCAAGCAAATTTAACTTTCACCTATTCTTGATTTTAACTCTTCTTAGTCTTAATCTATCATTACTAACACACAATTATGCATTAATACCAATAAACCAAACTAAGAACATGCATACCAATAGTAATTCATAAATAAATCATTAATTATTAATTAAAATAAGTTAATAATCAAATTATAGATAACCAAAGATAAGATTTTGCATCAAACCAAGAAATAATCAACTTGCATTACATTAAGTGCAAACTAAGTCATTACAATACAAAGTTAAGGATTCAAGTATCCTTTAGCAAAAGTAAAAATAACTACTCACACTTCATAATAAAAACTAAAGCAAAATTAAGAAAAATTGTCAAAAATGTAAAGTAGAGAAGCTCCCTTGATCACCCTTTACAGAAAACTAGAGAAAAACTTCACGCTTAAATTTTTTTCTTAAAAACTTTAAAAGAAAATTAACATAAAAACTAAACTAAATTTATGATTTAGTTGCTCTCCCTTTCTGCTCTGGTGTTTTAATCCTCTTTTTATAGGCTTTAGATTGGAATTCTGCCCTTTGTAGCTTCTATACAGAGTTGGAGAAGAGTTCAACATAAATAACAAGACTTTTACCATGTTTTTCCATTAAGCACTCAGGAGAGTGACTTTCTTACTTGGGTGAGTGACTTTGTCACTAGGGAGAGTGATAACATTCTGGACAACTTGAACTGTTCTCATGGGTGAGTGGCTTTTCTCTTTGGGTGAGTGACTTTGTCACTCAAGAGAGTGGTCTGCTCACTCAACAGAGTGATCCTCATCACTCAGTCGAGTGATGCGCTTCTGTAACTCACGATCTTTTGATAGCTTTTCCTGAAAATATGAAATTGCCTTTACACTTCTCATTTCTTCAATTTATTCCTTTTTCTCTTCAATTTGGCCCTGAAAAATACCCAAAATTATAATTAACCCTCAAAATATATAATTTAACTAACTAAACATAAATTAAGACTAAATTAACTAAACTAAACACCTAAAACACATTAAAAATATACTATATTTCACAATTATCAAATACCCCACACTTAGTATTTTTTTCATCCCAGAGCAAATTCAAAAAATCCAACTCCTCAAACTAATCAAACATTAACCAAGAATTATGCATTTCAAAATCAAGTTTAGTAATTAATAAGAGCACTCAACAAAATTCCAACTAAAATAAATTCAAATAAGACAATTTAAGTTAGTTTTCATATGTGTGTGCAAAACCAAAACTTTTTGTTCAATTTTAAAAATCAAAATACCAATGTATATTCATAACCAAGCTTAGAATGAATGTACACCTAAGTGTACAAATGGTTTCTCCCTTGAAACTCTAGAAACACCATAAGCCTCTCCTTTAGCATCGAAACTCGAAGGTCATCTCCGCTAAATAACTCAAAAGCAAACTTAGAATCAAATAGGTCTTAATTGGGTTGTAATGGGGTTAAGGTATTGGTTAATAAGGAATGGATAAAATTTAATAAAAAAGAATAGCCACTTTATGTTTGAATAGACTAAAATTCCAAAAATTCAAACTACTGTTACATACCTCTTTTACCATACTATATTTCTAAACATTAAGTACAAACTAAAATCCCTCTATAATTCCTAAATTCAATCACTTTTGAGAAGCCAAAATTTCCTTTCCCTTTTAAAAATCCCACACATAAAATTTTTACATATATGCTAGCCTTATTGCTTTTTTTTCTTTTTAGTTTCTTTTCTTTTCTCTTTTTTTTTCACTTGTTAGCTTTAATGTTGTCAATACAATAATAACATGGGTAATTAAAAAGTAAATTTTCACTATTTACATGACTTCATCCATAACCCTTGCTAAAACTATCAAAATTGTTTACTACACCCCTTACAATACCCATTTCCTTTTAATCCATCTAATCCTAGAGTGGTAACTCTATAAAAGGAAGGAAAAAGCTATTTAGGCTAAATGGTCATTAAATAGGTATAACGAGAAAAATTAAAATGAGCATGCCTCATTAGGTTCAAATTGGCTAACAAATGTCAAATGTATTAAAAAGGTAGGAAAATAGTCTTTTTATATCTTAACAAGAAAAAATTTGCCAAGATTACTTTCTAACTTATTTTGAGTTGTTTATATGCTTCGAAGGGTGATAAGAAAGGTTCTAGTATTCTAAAATTCTTTAATTAACTAATCAATGCATTGATTTGTCTCTAAGTTTAAAAACTGGTTTATAGTGCTCAAAGAGTATAAACTAACAAATACAGACCAAGTTAAATGTTAAACTAGCTAAAAATTCATCAAACAACAACCTTGTCCTACTGCTAAAAAATTTTAACTCATGTACATTCTGTTAGTGTAAGCCCTAGTCCCAATACATTGTAATAAAACACTTAGTTAATAAAATGAGGCATTTGTTTTATCTTTTGTATTCCTGTGCATATCAATTGATAAAACTATCCAAGAATGTCGTTTCGGTTTAAGTTATCATGTGTGAGGCATATGGTTGTAAGACCTTGAAACAAATGAGACTTCATTCTAAACATCTCTAGTCAGTCATTGTTATGGGAATAACAATGAATTAAGACTAGTATGCTCTCCCTGATATTATGAGTTTTGTCTTACGGATCATTAGGACAAGAGTGTCAATCAGAGATCATAGATATATGTTAAAGAACATGGTATCTGGATACAATCCGCTCATGAGAACACTACATGGTACAAGTCATAAGTGTTTCTCATATGCAAGTTTTGTATCGGAGTTCTTAGACCTGAAATCTCTATGAAACTCTTTATGAATTACTGTGTACTTTGACATACACCTAACGTACTCGTAACGGAGTGACAAGTACGGGTATGATTGGGTATGCATTGATTCATGTTAGAGAGCATGAGAGAAGTGAAGGGATTACCCCTCTCATTAAGAGAGAAAATATCATCGGCCACTTGATCAGTGAACTGAGAAGTGTATGGCCATACCGAGATGAAATAATGAGTAATCATTATTTATCTGAGAGTTCAGTGTCACTGGAATATCAAGAAAGGAATTAATATATATAAGGATGACTAGTTCCATGCCTTATATTAATTCTGATATTTATGGGTAAGGGACTATGCAAAATTGCATTAGGTCACTAAATGCCATTTGCATTTTCATTTAATTTGGAATGTTATAATATCTTGCTAGAGAATATATATAGCCTTTGAATTAATTTATTAATTCATTGCCAATATTAAATGGACCTATAGGATCGTACACAAAGCATTGGGCTTAAAATATTTAAATTGTGTATTGGGAATTAATTTGGACTTTTATTTAAAGTCAAATTAATTCATAAAATGGGTAAACAGCTGTTTTAGGCAAATCTGTAAAAACAGTTTTTTTGCCTAAAACAACTAGCTGTTTTAGGCAAAACTGTCAAGGTGCGATTTTGCCTAAAACAGCTTGCTGTTTTAGGCAAATCTGTTCAGCCACGATTTTGCCTAAAACAGCTAGCTGTTTTAGGCAAATATGTTGAACTGTCTTTTTGTCGAAAACAGCTTGCTGTTTTAGGCAAATCTGTTAACAGTTGGTCACGAGAGAAATTTGTTCGCATGTGCTAGTTTTAATTTCAATTGATTAATTATCTCTGTATAATTAAGTTAATTGAGTATTAAATCCTAATTTGTATTTAATCAAAATATAATACTTGAGAGGGAATTAAAGTAGCCAAAATTCAAACTAAAATACTAGTAGAATTCGGCAACTATCACCTTAAATAAGTAAGTTTATTTTGATTAAATGACTAATGCCATTTGAATTTAAATTCTAATAGAATTTAAATTAAGATATATCTCTTAATTAGGAAGTGATGGAGGCTGAAATTAACACTTAATTTTTGGCACTCACACTTGACCTAAATTAAGTGATATATATTAATGAATTAAATGAATAAAAAGGTATGCCGTTTTACTATTTTTCTCTCTTGGCCGAAATACTCAAGGGGAAAGAAATCTTTCTTGTTCTCTTGTGTTCTTGGGCTGAAATGGTAACCTAAAGGAAGAACAAGATCAGATCTTGTGGCTTCAAATCATTCCCATTGCCGAATACACAATCATAGAGCTAGCACTCTTGATTTTAAGCCATCTTTGCAAGTGTGTGTGTGAGAATAGAGGGAGTGCCGTAAAGGCTGTTCCTTGGCATTGGTGGTGAAGATCTAAGGTGGACATATCCTTCTTGGTTGCTGGTCATCATCAAAATCAAGTTTTAAAGACATCTAAAGTTGTAAGTTTAAAACTCTAAAATTGCATGTTTCGATTCTTGTCATGGAATTGTATGGCATGTATGATAAAAATTTTTATTTTTCCGCTGTGCTATCATCACATTCATACCATGTCATATTCCATCAGTGGTATCAGAGCCTAAACATGCTTATTTTAGTGCTTTAGATGCATGAAAAAAATTAATTAAAAATCGTCATTATGAAAACATGCAAATCTGAAATTTTCTGTTTTGAGTTTTTTGCATTGTTTTGATGAAAAAACGATTTTAATTGATTAGATAGGTATTATAATTAATATAACATGTTAATGTACTGTCCTAAGATGTTTTAAGAGCTGTTAATGGTCGAATTTAATTAATAATACCTGATGGTACATGTTAATATTAAAACTAGGTGCTATTTGGCATGTTAATTGTTAGTTTAACAACTAGTTTTTAATATTAAATGTAAAAACGATTTTGGCATGTTTGTGAGTGATTTTTAAAGATTAAATATCAGGTCTGGACATATTTTAAATTTGGTTTTAATTCTGGTCCATGACAATTTAATTGATTAATTTTAAAATCACATAAAACTATGACTAGTTTGTGTTTGTTACATGTTTAATCAACATTGTTTGTTTTGTTTTGATTAAAATGGTAAAAACACATTTAGATCAGATTGGTACAGAATATTAAATCAATATTTATGGACTTATTTAGATTATTAAATGACTCATAAAATTGATTTAAATATTTGTGCATTTTATGGCATTACATAAGCAATAAGCAACTAGTTTTTGTTGTTTGTTTGTTTTTGCATGAATGCCGTGTACTATATATGTGTTCTTCATGATTTTATATTTTTAATTCATGTTAGCACATATTATATGTATTTTTAATGTTTATGGGCTGTATGACATAAAATTAAAAATGGCAAAATTGGAAATTATACTAGAGTTGATTTATGGCACAAATCTAACTAGTTTGTGTTTTGGGCTTTTAAGAGGATTTAGTCCATTGGGCTTCGGCCCAGGCCCATCACGGGGTCATCTCTTAAAGGTTCAAGTACACAATTTCCATTAATCGGCTTGGCTAAATTAATTAAAATTGGACTTTGTTTTATCCATGAATGCTATGTATATTTATTTGCTAATTTTGTGTGATGAATGGATATGCATGGTGCATTCATGGGCCCTGGGTTTTGTAATTAAATATGGCCTGCGAACCATTATATTTTGTTGTAAAAGTTTTTCATTTATTTCTTAGAATAGAATATACTTAAAGACTTTGTAAATCAAGACGAAGCCCACCGGAGTGGAGAAGCCCAACTCAAAGATTCTTATGTAATAGTATAGAATCTTAGTTGTAGGTTTTTGGGCCCATGTTTGTCACGCTTTACTTTATGCAATTATTTATATATGCATGCAATGTATGGATGACAAAGCGTATGCCATGTAAGCCGTAATAAAATTAATCCCTAAAATAGTAAGTCACAAAGTTGCCTTCCTAATTCGAAACATGTCAAGGCATCGATCATCGGTCACGTAGACTAGGAGTCCTAGATGCGCCCGATTATCTTTGTGAGGCATGGGTTGTGAATGTAGGTTGGACTTATCATGGAAAGGGATGCCCGGACCAAGGCAACTAATAAATGGGTTTGTGCTATAACATCTTAAGATGTTAGCCCATTTGATCCAAGAGTCATGTACGAGACATGATTGGAGTTTTGCTACCTAAGTATTTTAACTTATTAGGTGTACAGGCTCAGCTTGACTAATAAGTTGTTGTGAAAAGTGGATCTTGGCCCACATCAAATCACTAACGCGAATTATTTAAAGGGATATTAATTCTGTTTGTGGGATTATAATAAGACCTCATTTAATCTTGCTAAATTTTATTGTAGATTGAAAATGGCATCTTCAAACAACAATTTCTCATTGCGATCGGTCCTTGAAAAGGACAAATTGAATTTCACCAATTTCATAGACTGGTCTCAAAACTTAAGAATAGTTCTTAAGCAAGTGAAGAAGTCGTATGTTTTGGATGCACCCTTACCTGAGGAACCTGCTAGGAACGCTTCTGTGGTTCAAAAGAAAACTTTTGAGACCAAGAAAAGTGACTCTAATGATGTGACCTGTTTGATGCTAGCCATTATGGTGCCTGACTTGCAAAAGCAATTTATGGACCAAGAGGCTTATGCGATCATGGTGCACCTCAAGGAGATGTTCCAAGAGCAAGCTCGTCACGAGAGGTTCGTGACAACAAAGGCCTTAATTTCTTGTAAGATGGCTGAGGGTACTCCTGTTAGTACCCATATACTCAAGATGAAAGGGTATCTTGATACTCTTGAGAAGCTTGAGGTACTAGTGCCAAAGGAATTGGCCACTGACTTGATCTTAGGATCATTGCCTGCTACTTATGATCCATTTGTGATGAATTATAACATGCATGCAATGAACAAGTTAGTCACTGAGCTTCATGGGATGCTTAAGAATGCTGAAGAGAACATTCGAAAGACCAATCCCGTACTAATGGTTCAAAAGGGAATTAAGAAGGGACCCGCTAAGGGAAAGGGAAAGGGAAAGGGAAAGGGAAAACCCAAGTCAGTTGGGAGTGCACCTCAGGCCCAATCCAAGCCCAAGGCGCCAAAACTCAAAGAGAGTGAGAGCACTTGCTTCCATTGCAACAAGATAGAGCATTGGAGGAAGAATTGCTCTCTCTTCAAGGATGAACAAAAGAAGAATGGAGCCAAGGCGTCCAGTTCTGGTATTTTTGTTGTTGAAATTAACCTTTCTATTTCTACCACTTGGGTATTGGATACTGGTTGTGGTTCTCACATTTGTTCAAATGTGCAGGGGCTAAGAAATAGGCGGTTACTTGGGAAGAATGAAGTGGACCTCCGTGTGGGGAATGGAGCACGAGTTGCTGCCATGGAGATAGGCGACTATCACCTCACTTTACCTTCCGGACTTTGTATTGTTTTGAATAATAGTTATTATGTGCCTGCTATGAACAGAAACATTATTTCAGTTTCATGTTTGGATAATGATGAATTTGATTTTGTTATTAAAAATGGCAATGCTCATATTCGTCGCCAAGGCATTTCTTATGTCAATGCCATGTTGCAAAATGGCCTTTATATCCTTGATTTACAAAACAAAGAGTCCATATACAACATTAATACAAAGAGGGTTAAATCAAACAAATTGAACCCTACTTACTTCTGGCATTGTCGTTTAGGACATCCAAACGAAAAACGTATTTCAAGACTCCACAAAACTGGAGTGCTTGGGTCATTTGACTTAGAGTCTTATGACACATGCGAGCCATGTTTGCATGGAAAAATGACAAAGAGTCCTTTTAACAAGAAAGGTGAGAGGACTAATAACTTATTGGAACTAATACATACCGATGTATGTGGACCTTTAAGTACACAGGCTAGAGGTGGTTTTAGCTACTTCGTGACATTCACATATGACTTCAGTAGATATGGCTATGTCTATCTAATGAAGTACAAGTCTGAAACTTTTGAGAAATTCAAAGAGTTTAAGAATGAAGTAGAAAACCAACTTGGCAAAAGTATAAAAACCATTCGATCAGATCGAGGTGGCGAATACTTAAGCCAAGAGTTTGACAATCATCTAAAAGAGTGTGGTATTATTTCACAGCTCACTCCTCCTGGAACACCTCAATGAAATGGTGTGTTCGAAAGGAGAAATCGAACTCTGTTGGACATGATTTGATCTATGATGAGTCAAGCTAATCTTCCTATCTCTTTTTGGGGTTATGCATTAGAAACTGCTGCGTTTCTATTGAACCGTACTCCAACTAAAGCAATTAAGAAGACACCATATGAGGTATGGACTGGGAAAGAACCCAATATGTCTTTTCTCAGGATTTGGGGCTATGAAGCACATGTTAAGAAATTAACATCTGACAAACTAGAGTCTAAATCCAATGTCTGCTTGTTTGTGGATCATCCCAAAGAAACAAAGGGATACTACTTTTACTCACAAGCCGAGAACAAAATATTTGTTGCTCGCAAGGCTGTTTTCTTGGAAAGGAGTTCCTTCTCAAGAAAGACAGTGGGAGTAAAATAAAACTTGAAGAAATTCAAGTGCCACAAACTCTTGTAGAGGATAAGTTGGAAATGGGATCAAGTTCACAACAAGGTGTGGAACAAGAACCCATTGCACAAGAAGATGAGCCTTGTGTGTACAAGAAGGTTAGTAGGAACATAGTAGTATTTTTGGTCCTATATGTGGACGACATCCTTCTCATTGGAAATGACATTCCAACATTGCAAAAGATTAAGCAATGGTTGGGAAAATGTTTCTCAATGAAAGACTTAGGTGAAGCCGAGACAATACTTGGTATTCGAATCTATAGAGATAGATCGAATCGGCTTTTGGCACTAAGTCAAGAAAAGTACATAGACAAAGTACTAAAGCATTTTAGTATGGGAGACTCAAGGAAAGGGTACATACCTTTGGCTTTGGGAGTTC
The DNA here is from genome assembly GCA_037975025.1 of Excoecaria agallocha. NCBI lineage: Eukaryota > Viridiplantae > Streptophyta > Magnoliopsida > Malpighiales > Euphorbiaceae > Excoecaria > Excoecaria agallocha. The sequence continues at coordinate 3,874,969 of CM075823.1, read as the reverse complement.
CTTTGACTAAAGAACAATGCCCTTAAACCAAAGAGGAAAAGGACAACATGAGTAGAATCCCATATGCATCTGCTATTGGATCTATCATGTACGCTATGTTATGTACTAGGTTGGATGTTGCTCATGCATTGAGTATAACCAGTAGGTTTCAGCAAGACCCTGGTGAGAAGCACTGGTCTGCTGTAAAAGGGATTCTGAAGTACCTGAAAAGGACTAAGGATCACTTCTTGGTGTATGGTGGTCAAAAAGAGCTCATCATACAAGGTTATGCCGATGCTGCATTTCAGACTAGCACTCAGTATACAAGATCGCAATTTGGGTTTGTTTATGTTTTGAACGGTGGTGCTGTTAGCTAAAGAAGCTCACAGCAACAGACCGTTGCCGACACAACTACATAATCTGAGTATATTGCAGCGAGTGAGGCTGCAAAGGAAGCTGTTTGGATTAGAAATTTTATTTCTGGATTAGGAGTGGTCCCAAAACATCCTAGATCCATTAGAAATTTTCTGTGACAACAACGGGACCATCGCACAGGCCAAGGAGCCCCGGTCACACCAGAAATCCAAACACATGCTCAGGAGGTACCACGTGATCAGAGAAATGATTGATCGTGGGGACGTCAAGGTTAGCAAGATAGCAAGTGAAGACAATGTAGCAGATCCTTTGACGAAACAGTTGCGTCCAAATCTGCACGAAGCTCATTTGAGAGCGTTCGGTCTTAGGGCTATGCCCAATTGGGACTAGTGCTAGTGGGAGATTGTTAGTGTAAGCCCTAGTCCCAATACATTGTAATAAAACACTTAGTTAATAAAATGAGGCATTTGTTTTATCTTTTGTATTCCTGTGCATATCAATTGATAAAACTATCCAAGAATGTCGTTTCGGTTAAAGTTATCATGTGTGAGGCATATGGTTGTAAGACCTTGAAACAAATGAGACTTCATTCTAAACATCCCTAGTCAGTCATTGTTATGGGAATAACAATGAATTAAGACTAGTATGCTCTCTCTGATATTATGAGTTCTGTCTTACGGATCATTAGGACAAGAGTGTCAATCAGAGATTATAGATATATGTTAAAGAACATGGTATCTAGATACGATCCGCTCATGAGAACACTACATGGTACAAGTCATAAGTGTTTCTCATATGCAAGTTTTGTATCGGAGTTCTTAGACCTGAAATCTTTATGATACTCTTTATGAATTACTGTGTACTTTGACATACACCTAACGTACTCGTAACAGAGTGACAAGTACGGGTATGATTGGGTATGCATTGAGTCATGTTAGAGAGCATGAGAGAAGTGAAGGGATTACCCCTCTCATTAAGAAAGAAAATATCATCGGCCACTTGATCAGTGAACTGAGAAGTGTATGGCCATACCGAGATGAAATAATGAGTAATCATTATTTATCTGAGAGTTCAGTGTCACTTGAATATCAAGAAAGGAATTAATATATATAAGGATGACTAGTTCCATGCCTTATATTAATTCTGATATTTATGGGTAAGGGACTATGCAAAATTACATTAGGTCACTAAATGCCATATGCATTTTCATTTAATTTGGAATGCTATAATATCTTGCTAGAGAATATATATATAGCCTTTGAATTAATTTATTAATTCATTGCCAACATTAAATGGACCTATAGGATCGCACACAAAGCATTGGGCTTAAAATATTTAAATTGTGTATTGGAAATTAATTTGAACTTTTATTTAAAGTCAAATTAATGCATAAAATGGGTAAACAGATTTTTGCCTAAAACAGCTAGGTAAATCTGTAAAAATAGTTTTTTTGCCTAAAATAACTAGCTGTTTTAGGCAAAACTGTCAAGGTGCGATTTTGCCTAAAACAGCTCTGTTTAGCCACGATTTTGCCTAAAACAGCCTGTTAACAGTTGGTCACGAGAGAAATTTGTTGGCACGTGCTAGGTTTAATTTCAATTGATTAATTATCTATGTATAATTAAGTTAATTGAGTATTAAATCCTAATTTGTATTTAATCAAAATATAATACTTGAGAGGGAATTAAAGTAGCCAAAATTCAAACTAAAATACTAGTAGAATTCGGCAACTATCACCTTAAATAAGTAAGTTTGTTTTGATTAAATGACTAATGCCATTTGAATTTAAATTCTAATAGAATTTAAATTAAGATATATCTCTTAATTAGGAAGTGATGGAGGCTGAAATTAACACTTAATTTTCGGCACTCACACTTGACCTAAATTAAGTGATATATATTAATGAATTAAATGAATAAAAAGTATGCCGTTTTGCTATTTTTCTCTCTTGGCCAAAATACTCAAGGGGAAAGAAATCTTTCTTGTTCTCTTGTGTTCTTGGGCTTAAACAGTAACCTAAAGGAAGAACAAGATCAGATCTTGTGGCTTCAAATCATTCCCATTGCCGAATACACAATCATAGAGCTAGCACTCTTGATTTTAAGCCATCTTTGCAAGTGTGTGTGTGAGAATAGAGGGAGTGGCGTAAAGGTTGTTCCTTGGCATTGGTGGTGAAGATCTAAGGTGGACATATCCTTCTTGGTTGCTGGTCATCATCAAAATCAAGTTTTAAAGACTTCTAAAGTTGTAAGTTTAAAACTCTAAAATTGCATGTTTCGATTCTTGTCATGGAATTGTATGGCATGTATGATAAAAATTTTTGTTTTTCCGCTGTGCTATCATCACATTCATACCATGTCATATTCCATCACATTCTAAATTTGAAGTTTGATACCTTCACATTTTGAGGATATACTAGGGCAAACTAATCTTAGTGCAAACTAAATGATAATTTTAAACTAATTCTATATCTAGCATAACTAAAAAGTTTAAACTCACATAACAATTATTACTACTACTAAATTTTAAAGTCACTAAAGTTACATCCTACATAAAGAACGTAGAAAAAAATGAACTACTAAAATGAAAATAGCAAAAAAAAACATAAAAAAATTCATGAATAAAATAGGGATGTGAATTGTCTACAACCTGAACAAAATTAAGCTTATCATGAATAAGCTGTACCACCCTCCAAAAACTTCATTGTCCATAGCAATTAAGAATGCAACTGACTAAGGCAATGAGAGTGGAAGTGGTGGGTATTGTGTCTAAAAGTCATTAATAAACCACTCAAGATTCTACTTTACTTCAATGATGGTATCATGCATGTTGTCCATCCTTCCTTGCAAACTGTCTATACGTACCTGCTGTGAATCCAACCGATTATTCACTTAGTTCAAGAGTGTAATTATCTGAGGTGGAACATTTTTTGCAGCTGATTATGCATCTTCATGATTAGCTTATTGATGTCCATCTCTTACGCAATCATCTTCTTCTACATTCAACTCATTTTGATGCTCTTCAATTTGAATGCCATTCAATCTCAAGTATTCAGCTCTAGTTGTCTAATGGCAATAGGGTTTAGGTTGCAATACCTTCATGCACTTGAGCATTGCAGTATTTATACACTCAATATCAACTCCAAGAGTTTTCCCTAACTCTACATGGTTTACCGTTTGTGCTAAAACAGTTGCAATCCAACCTATAGAAATTTCCTTGATATTGAATGCCTTTTTTTGTAGCTCCTTAATTTCTTGAACTATGGTCGATGCACCATTTATGGGGATACCATCAACCATACACCTTAAGAGCATAACTTTTGATGCGTAGGCGAGCAGCCAGTGTACTAAGATGCGCCATGCTTTGGTAGGGAGGGGACATACGCACACGGAAGAGTGGGTTTGCCTACTCAATCGAGCTCTAGGCTACTGGACTCCAATAAGAAATTTGGTGTAAGGACACTCAGGTGAGTGTTTTCACACTCAAAATAGTGGCTTTTAACTATACTCTAAAAATTTTCATTTTTCTTCACATCAAAACACCAAATTAAATTTAATTCTCCTATTCTCACCTTAATTCTTTCAAAAAATTTTAACCAAACAACAATAACAACATTAACTCGATATTAAACATTTACTCATGTAAATCTAGGCTTAAACCAATTTATGCTGAAACTCTGTCAAACTTGATTTTTGAAACATATAAACCAGTTACAGCATAAAGTGGATGAAACATTACTACAACTCACTCAATTGTGCCTTTCCCTTCCAAATTCTCTACCAGCTCTAATTTAATTACGTAATATGTACCTATCAATCAATTGACTCAAGTCTTCTAAATTCTCATCCATTAATTCATAAATCTACAAACTAACCAAACTAAACTAACACTTAAACACAAATACTGCAAGAAACATAACAACAAAACACAACAAAATAAAAATAAAAATAGTTCACTTATTAATTTAAAGCAAAAAGTTTAAGAGTTTAGTTCTAAGTTTAGAAAGTCTTTAGTTAGACTTGCAAACCATCTTAGTAGTCCCAAAGCACCATGGTTGCATCAACAACCTCCTTTTTCCAAACCTGATATGCTTTAAGTCAGTGGTTATTCACTTTATATTTGCATCCGTCTCTTAGATTCTTAATTTTCACCACTCCAAAACCTTTACTTGACAAAACTTAATACGGTACAATCCATCTCGACTTCAATTTTCCTATAAATAATCGTAATCGACTATTGTACAACAAAACTATCATTCCTGGAGCAAATGCCTTTAGATGTAACTTCTTGTCATGCCAACGCTTCGTCTTCTCCTTATAAAGAGCTACATTTTCATATGACCATTGTCAAAACTCCTCTAATTCATTGAGCTATAACTTTCTTTTATCTCCTACACATCACGAATCAAAGTTAAGCATTTTTATAGCCCAATAAGCTTTATGCTCCAATTCGACTGGTAAATAACATGCTTTTCCAAAAACTATCCTAAGAGGGTGATATGCCTATAGGGGTTTGTATTCTATTCTATAGGCCTAAAGAGCCTCTTAACCTTTGAGACCAATCCTTACTAGAGTTATTGACTGTCTTTCCTAAGATTGATTTTAATTCCCTATTAGACACCTTTACTTGCCTATTTGCATAAGGATGATATGGGGTTGATATTTTATGCTTGATACCAAATTTTTTAAGCAAATTTAAAAATTGATGGTTAACAAAATGCTTGCCCCCATCACTTATAATGGCCCTAGGTACTCAAAACCTAGTGAAAATGTTTCTCCTAATGAAATCAAGCACAGCTTTGGCATCACATATTCTAGTAGCTATTGCTTCTACCTATTTACTTTCATAGTCCACAGCTACTAAAATATATTTAAACCTAAATGAATTTGGGAAAGGTCCCATAAAATCAATACCCCAAACATCAAAAATTTCTACTTTTAGTATATTGTTTATAGACATTTCATTCCTCTTAGAGATATTACCTACTCGTTGACATCTATCACATAATTCAATAAAAGATTTAACATCTGCAAAGAGAGTAAGCAAGAAGAAACCTGATTGAAGAATTTTATGTACCATACGATTAAGTCCATGATAACATCCAACTTCTCCTCCATGGCATTGTCCCATTATGTCTTCTTGCCCCTCCTCCGGAATACATCTTTTAAGTATTTGGACCATACAGATTTTTATTAGATATGGGTCATCCCAAATATAATGTCTTGCATCCGCTTGAAGCTTTTTCTTTTATTGCCAAGAAAAATCCTTAGGAAGGTAACCTACTGCAAGAAAATTAGCAATATTAGAATATTAAAGAGCAAAATTTTCACAAGCATAAATAGCACAAATATTTTCATCAGGAAATAAGTCAGAAATTTTTCCCTTTTCAATATTGGCATGATCCAATCTATATAAATGGTCAGCTATAAACTTTTCAACTACCTTTTTATCTTTGATCTCTACATAAAATTCTTGTAATATCAAAACTCATCGAATAAGTCTCGGTTTGGAATCTTTCTTAGCAAAAAGATGCCTCAAAGTTGTATGATCCGACCATATCATGACTTTAAAACCAAGGAGATAAGGTTTAAATTTTTCGAAAGAAAACATAATTGCCAATAACTTCTTCTCTATGGTTGTGTATTCACTTGAGCATCGATGAGTGTATGACTTGCATAGTAAATAGTATGAAAAACTTTCTCCCTCTGCTGGCCTAAAATCTCTCCCACTACATAATCACTAGCATCACACATAATTTCAAATAATAAACTCTAATCTGGTGATGCTATGATCGATGTTGTGATTAGCTTTTATTTTAACAAGTTAAATGCCTGCAAACACTTATCATCAAAGTTACATACAGCATCTTTTATCAACAAATTAGATAGTGGTTTAGCTATTTTAGAAAAATTCTTGATAAATTGACGATAAAACTAGCATGATCAAGGAAACTCCTGATACCTTTAACACTAGTTAGGGGAGGTAATTTATCAATGACATATACTTTTGCTTTATCTACCTCAATTCCTTTCTCAAAGATTTTATTCCCTAGAACTATGACCTCTCTTACCATAAAATGGTATTTTTTCCAATTAAGAACAAGATTAGTTTCTTCACACCTTTCTAAGATCAATGCAAGATTATTTAAACAAGACTCAAAATCACGACCATACAAGGTAAAGTCATCCATGAAAACTTCCATAAATTTTTCAATAAAATCATGAAATATGGCCATCACACATCTTTGAAACATGGTCGGGGCATTGGAACGATAGAAAGGCATCCTCTTATTTGCAAATATGCCATAAGGGCATGTAAATGTGGTCTTTTCTTGGTCTTTTGAGGCTATAGGTATTTGTATATACCTTGAATATCCATCTAGAAAATAATAAAATCTATTCCCCGCCAATCTCTCTAACATTTGGTTAATAAAGGGTAAAGAAAAATGTTCCTTTTTTGTAGCATTATTCAATCTCCTATAGTCTATACACACTCTTCATCCCATTACTGTGCGAGTTGGGATAAGTTCATTCTTTTTATTAGTTGTGACAGTCATTCCCCCTTTTTAGGTACACAATGGATTAGACTAACCTAACTAATATCAGAAATAGGATAGATAATACATGTATCAAGGAGTTTAAATACCTTCTTTTTCACCACTTCTTGTATAATTGGATTAAGTCATCTTTGTGGTTGTACCACTGGCTTGAAATCATTCTCCATGGGTATTCGGTGTGTACAATAACTAGGGTTAATTCTTTTCAAATTGGATGTTGCCTAACTAGTTGCTCTTTTATACTTTTTTAGCACCTTTATCACCATCTCTTCTTTCAAACCTGTCAAAAGTGAAGAAATAATTATTGGTTTTGTATTATCCTCTAAAAACACATATTTTAAATAAGAAGAAAGAGTTTTAAGTTCAGAATTATCATCTTCTTTATAAGGGCATGGCTCATCCTCCATATTTTCTTCCTCATTATGCTCTGTTTCCAGTTCTTGAATTAACTCCTCTTCTCTTTTCCCAGCGTATTCATTATTCTTTGAATGCATCAAGCAACTTTGAAGCTCATCATCTAATAGAATTTCCTTTTGCTTTTCTTCTATGCATTCTTGAACACCATCTACAAAGCAAATTGACTCTTCAAATTCGTACGAGGGATGCTTCATTACTTTGTTCACATTAAACACCATCTCATCCTCTTTTAACTTTAAAGTGACCATTTGCCCGTGAACATAAATTAAAGCTTTTGCCATATTTGAAAAATGGTCTTCCCACTATTAAAGGTACTTTTCGATCCTCCTCCATGTCCATTACTATGAAATCAATCGAAAATATTTACTATGAAATCAACTGAAAATATAAAATTTTCCACCTTTACTAATAAGTCCTCAATAATGCCCTTAGGCCTCTTTACCAATCTATCCACCAATTATAGCATCATTTGAGTCTCTTTTATTTCTTATGGATTTAATTTCCTGCAAATTTAATAAGGCATTAAATTTATGCTAACACCTAAATCACATAATGCATGACCAAAAAAATTTCCTCCTAATTCACATGGTAGAGTAAAACTTCTAGGATCATCTAATTTTGCTGGAATCTTGTTCATTAAAATGGCACTACAATTTTCATATAATGAACCATTCCTACTCCCTCTAAATTGTTCTTATTAGTACAAAGCTCTTTCATAAATTTAACATATTTAGGCATATGTAATAAAGCTTCCACAAATGGTAAATTTACATTCAACTTTTTTAACATGTCTAAAAATCTAGATTATTACTCATTATGCTTTTCTGTTCTAGCTAGAGATGGGTAAGGTAATTGAGATTCATCAAGCATGGTAGAAATTAATTTCTCCTTACCTTTACCTTTCTTAACAATAGGAGATATTTCACCAATAATTTTGGATTAAAAACACTTACCTCCATTGTTGGTTGTACCACTTTAGAAAAGTCTTACCATTTTCAGCTTCTTGTACCTCTTTCCCACGTTTCAAAGTGATTCCTTTGGCTTCCTCCTTAGGATTTTGGTCCACATTAGAGGGAAAGGTACCTTGAGCTCTAATAGAGAGTGAATTAGCAAGTTACCCCACTTGGTTTTCTAGGTTTCTAATGGATACATCTTGATTTCTCATCCAAATATCTTAGAATTTCCACCTAGTATATTGACTAGCCTTATATGAATTTTGGAAGGCCATAAAACTGGCAAACATCTCCTCTAAATTAGTTTTATTCTCTTATGGGGGTTGAGGCTTTTGAAATCCTAGTGGTTGGTAAGGTTGGGATTGATATGTAGATTGGTAGTATGGTTGGGCTTGATTTTGGTATGATGGATGGTTATTGCTATGGGAAGCTTGATTCAGGTTAAAGGGAGCCCTAGGTTGAGGGTTAGATGTGGATGTTTGGTTCCCTTCTCTTCATGTAAAGTTAGGATGATTTCTTCATCCTGGATTATAGGTATTAGTGACACTGTGTAAATCCTAAATGTCACTAACCAAGTGGGGTTATAGCATTTACTTCCTCCACTAATCCTTCCCTATTCTTAAGTTTAGGTGCTCTAATCATTTCTGCATAAATGTTACATCCATTAGATAAAACTGGTGCATTTTGAATTCTTAACTCATTTATTTCCTTTAAATGATCCTTTCTTATCAACTCCATTTATGCCTCTAGCATAGGTATCTTATATACACCATATACTCCTTGCTTCTTTTGAGTAACCCTAAAGCTTACCTATTGAGCATCATTGGTTGCCGTCTCATCAAGGAGTAGAAAAGCTTCTTCAGGGATTTTATTCATGAAACTTCCATTAGAAGCTACATCTATGAACGTTTTTGTAGCTTGGTTCACACCTACATAAAAGATAGACATTAGTTGATGTACAACAAATTCATGGTGTGGACAACTTTTTAAAAGTCTTCTAAATTTTTCCCAAGCCTTATGAAATAGCTCCTCATAAAACTGCTAGAAATCATTAATGTTCTTCCTAAAAAGGGCTATTTTGGTAGGTGGGAAGAATCTACATAAGAATTTATCTCGCATTTGTTGCCATGATTGAATGGATTGGTTTGGCAGAATTTGCAACCAATCCCTAGCCTTTCTAATGAGGGTAAAAGAAAATAATTTAAGCCTAATAACATCCATTAACACATTTAGGATTTACACAGCGTCACTAATTTCTAAAAACATGTCTAAGTGTTGAGCTGGATCCTCTATCTCTGAACTAGAAAATTTATTTTTTATACCATGGTGACGGTAGCGGGTTTTATCTCAAAGGGTTGGTGATGAGGTATCCTAATAGTTCTACGTTCTACATTCTACCTAAGGATAGCATAGTCTCTAATGGTTCTAGGTCTAAACCCCTCCTCTTGAGCCTGGTAACGCACGTCTTGCTTTTCTATCTTTGGTGGTGGTGGATCATTCATAAGCGGGTCATTACGAGGTATGTCAACAATATTAAGCAATGGATCTCCATGTATCCCCTGATTGTTCATAGTGTCTCGTAGTCTCCTAATCCTATGAAATGTCCTTTCTATTTTAGGGTTAATAGGAAAAATTGGATCTTCTCTTACCATAAACTATTGACACTTGTAAAATAAAAGAAGAATATTAGCAAATAGAAAATAGAAGAAGAAGAAGAAGACATAAAATTTACTTTAAAAAATCTAAATAGTTAAACAAATGCCAATGTTCCCCGGCAACGATGCCAAAAACTTGATCGGTGTCTAGCAAGTGTACTAAATCGATTAATAATATAGGAAAATATAATTATGATCCCTAAATATCGAATCCAAGGGAAACTTATTTTAGTGTGAAAGATTTTAGATTTTTAAGATTAAAACCGTGTGCGAGAGAAAAGAAAATTCCCAAGGTTGCAATTGTGAAGTTTAACTAAATTGAAAATAGAAATTCAAGTAACTAAGAATAACAAACTAAAATAAGCAATTAAAGCAATTAAACTAAAATTTAAACAAAAGCAAGTAAATAAGAGAGATAAATATCAATATTAAAGATAACTTTCACTAAAGGACTATCCACCTTAACTTATATTGCAATGACTTAATCAAAAGAAAACACAAGTGATTATGAAGAAATCAGATGAAAGAGGCAAGATATCTTAAAACAAGAATATCATTGTAAGCATTAAACATTTCTTGTTAGAAATAATCCAACACCTAGCATAAAAATCTGATTTTAACGTCTTAAATGTCTATTAAACTCTTTTGCAAGCAAATTTAACTTTCACCTATTCTTGATTTTAACTCTTATTAGTCTTAATCTATCATTACTAACACACAATTACACCTAAATTAGAATATAATCATGCATTAATACCAATAAACCAACCAAATAACATGTATACCAATAGTCATTCATAAATCAATCATCAACTATTAATTAAAATAAGTTAATAATCAAATTATAGATAACTAAAAATAAGATTTTACACAAAACTAATAAATAATCAACTTTTATTACATTAAGCACAAACTAAGACATTACAATACAAAGTCAAGGATTTAAGTATCCTTTAGCAAAATTAAAAAAAACCACTCACACTTCATAATAAAAACTAAAGCAAAATTAATAAAAGAGTCAAAAAAAATATAGTAGAGAAGCTCCCTAGATCACCCTTTACAGAAAACCAAAGAAAAACTTCACACTCTAAACTTTTATTCTTAAAAACTCTAAAATAAAAAATAACATAAAAACTAAACTAAAATTGTGATTCAGTTGTTCTGCCTCTCTGCTGTGGTGTTTTGATCCTCTTTTTATAGGCTTTAAATAGAAATTCTGCCATTTGTAGCTTTATATATAGAGTTAGAAAAGAGTTCAACTTAAATAGGAAGACTTTTATAATTTTTTTCCATTAAGTACTCAGGAGAGTGACTTTCTTGCTTGGGTGAGTAACTTTGTCATTCGAGAGAGTGATAACATTCTAGACAACTTGAACTGTTCTCATGGGTGAGCGGTTTTTCTCTTTGGGTGAGTGACTTTGTCACTCAGGAGAGTTTTCTGCTCACTCAACCGAGTGATGAGCGTCTGTAACTCACGATCTTTTGATAGCTTTTCCTGAAATTACAAAATTGCCCTTAAACTTCTCCTTTCTTCAATTTAGTCTTTTTTTCTCTTCAATTTAGCCCTGAAGAGCACCAAAACTTAAAGTTAAACCTCAAAATACATAATTTAACTAATTAAACATAAATTCAACTAAATTAAGACTAAAATAACTAAATTAAACACCTAAAACACACTAAAAACATACTATAATTCATAATTATCAATCGTGACCCTTGTATGTTTCTTCCTAACCTTAATTATTAAGTCTCAAATTGATATCGAAGCATACTGTACTTCTCCAGGCACTCTTAGAACATTATAAGCATAAAATTAAAGGTGATTTGTGACATTGAACATGTGAAAAAATAATAAAATACAAGAACAAAGTTATAGCATAACACATATGTGTATGTTTACATAGATGAAATTATACTATAATTGTTACACAATTGTAAATGTGATTATGTAATGATAGTTAAAAGAACAATATTGTGATTGTTGTGAATAATTGTATCTATAATTAAGCAATATGATGAGTTATGTACCGTGGAAGAAGTGATATGTGAAATGAAAAAAAAATGCTTGCAAATAGAACTTAATGGTAGATAGATAGGCATGCCTATAGGGTTACAATTTCAGCTGCCACAATTTTGACCCATTTAGGTCCACAGTATTCCCTATTTGGGACCATAGTCTTGACCTTGTTTAGGTTCACAGGTTTAATACCTTTAGGTATTTATATACTTGATACCTATAAGTATCCACAACACCCATTATCCATGCCCATAGAACTTAGGCAAGCATTCATAAGATATGATAAACGGTAAATGCATGATGATGAACATCAATGTAATAGATGTGACTAATAAAATGTACATAAATGTTACATAACTAATTATGATATATTGTTTAATGACATAATTGTATCTTATTATTATTGCATGCTGTATGTGCTTGAGAATGACCACTCTGAGTGGTTGTTCACCTACTTATTGTTTCCCACTAAGCTATATAGCTTAGCACAAGTGTTTATCTATGTAAGTACTCAAGATAGATCTTTCCAATAGGGATAAAGTCAAAAATAGTGAAGCCAACACTAGCTTAGGAACAGTGCAAGTATGATGATGTTGTTGTCCTTTAGCTATGTTATAATTGTTGTAAATTGTACATTTTACTAAAATATTGTAATGTAAAGGTACAATGTGAAGAACAACATAACTATAATTATGATTTACTGAGAACTTTAACTCGTATGGCCTATTCCTATGCATGGACAGAATTATAAATTATAAGAATTACACAAAATGTGAACCATTGATACAATATGCAATGTTGAATGAGAAATAACATATTGAACAACAGGAACTAGAACATGCTAGACTAGTTCGTATATTCTCTTGCTATTTTATTTGTCGTATTCATTGATTTGGTTATGTTTGAGGTCATGATTGAGAAAGTATTGTTCAATGAATGTACTATTGACAATTTTTCATATCCAATATTAGTCAAATATACTTTAATACAGGAATCTACCTTATCAATCTCATCTATTTTGTACTCAAATTCTTCCAATGTGTATGCCTCGGATGCTTTAAAAAATAAATCCTTAATCTTACTTGAATTTTTCTTGAATTTTGTCTTCAAATTGTTCCACAAATGGTACATGTATACATAATGGCTAATTTCTGGTAAAATTATTTTGGTTGCTTTCTCAATAATGTCATGTATGTTCGATATTATGCAAATAATTTCTCTTATACCATATGTTTCCTAAACATCAAAAAGAACCATTTCCAAGAACAATCATTTTCAAAGTTAACAACAATGAAAGCTAGAGGGTAAATTTTACCTACTACATTTTGTGTGCATGCTGTGATTAGTGTCTCTCCATATTTTGATTTCAAGAATATGCCATCAACAACATCTATCAGCCTACAGTGCTTCCATCCCGTAATCAAAGCTCCTAAAATAATAAACAAATATAAAAATATCCCATTTCTCCTGTTTAAATATCAATATCAAGTTAAGGATTTGTAGCCGTTAACATATAGAAACAATTGGGTAGTAGAGCATAAGACTCTTTAGTGTTTCCCTTAAGCATTTCAAGAGTTTTTGCTTTTGATCTCTAAGCTTTCCCATAGTTTATTATAAACCCAAAATCGACTTTCATGTCACGAATAATATCAAATGAAGTGTATACTGATTTCATATTCAGGAACTTTGTCCTGATAATTTCTCCAATCACATTTGATATTGCCTATCATTGATTACCTAATCTCATTTGTAAAGGGCAAGTATGAATGTTGATGAACTTTTTTATTTTAAATATATGTGCATTGCCCATTCTTGATGCTCTTAATTTCCAATTACAATTCTCATCTAGGAAGTTCAAAACATATCTCTTGACACATGATTTACGAACTTTGTATTGGAAGTTTTTTTTAATACAAAGAAACTTAATGCCTTTGTAAGTGTTTCCTTATCACTGAAAAGTTATCCTATCTTTATATTAAGATATCTTGGGTTATTTAGATAATAGATTTTGTTGTCTTTTGTTTTCTCAATAGTATCTTTGCTCAATATGCTCATATAATCCATCATTTCAGAAATACTTCCTTGCAATTCTAAAAGTGGTTGATCTTGTAATGATGAAGAATCTATTATTGATGCTTGGATTTCAATTATTGGATCTACATTTATGTTATTATTAGAGTTTAAATATAAAAAAGATATAATAAATTCCAAAGTCCAAATTTTAAATCCTCTTTTGTTCTTTAGTATACTCGGTATACTGTCTGATATATCAAATTTCAGAATAAAAATCATACTCTAAAATTTGATATAACAATCGGTATACCTAGTATACCATCCGATATTCCAAATTTCAGAATGAAAATAGTATCCTGGAATCCGGTATACCAGCCAGTATACTAAATTCCAGAAAGAAAATCTTGTTCTATAATTTGGTATACCGGCCGATATGTTTGGCATACCGTCTGGTATACCAAATTCAAAAATGGAAATCTTATTCTAAAATTTGGTATATCGGCTGGTATACCAAATTTCAAAATGAAAATCCAATTCTGTTTTTTGTACCAAAATTTGTATTGAAATATTTAAGTCATATATTTAATTACATGTGTTGTTTCTAACTTTTTCAATTAGTGCAATACATAAAGGGTACATTGTAAGTTCAGAGTCCCTATTTTTTAATTCCAATTAGAATTTCATGATATTATTATCATCTATTTCTAATGAAAAATCTTTGACAAGATATTTTATATTAAAATGGGTTAGCTCTGTATTGATTTTCAATTGATCTGATATTATACCCATGAGATATTTATAGCTGCAAGCATTTGGAACTAATACTCCTTTAACTTCAAATTCTTCAAAATTTTAATCACCATTCCATTCTCGTTTATGTTTAATCAAAACTAAAATGTTATCCATCCAAGTCCACCAATGGTTAATGCTAAAGAATCTACATTCAAATTTTGATAAACTACAATATCAATAAAATTCATTAGAAACTAATTATTTTGTAAAACATTTTCTCATATCAAAAAGTTCATGTTGGTATTTTGTCAAACACTTTGTATGCAACAATTGAATACCAAGTTTTGACAAATAATCAACCATTGTGTAAATTTTCGGGTTTTTCATAAGCACTTTAACATAAATTCCCCAAAACCAAGTGCTCAAAGTTCAGTAAACTAGATGAAAAATTTACTTAAGCAACCATACAAACCATTATCAATAACAAAAATTCAAGAAACAAAATTAAACAAAAAAAATCAATGGCAAAATAGGTATCCAATTAAATAAAGTAACTATGGTTTTTTCTTAAACATGATATATATTTCAGAGGAGTTGACATGATTAGATTGAAAACAAAAACTAATATCAACATGTAAATATCATTAAGACAAACCAATAGCAGGGAAGAGGGAGACTAACCAAGGACGGCAACAACTCGACGTTGGAGAGAGAGAGAAGCAAGAGACTTAATCATCCATTGCAATCGCTATTGAAGATTCAAATTAGCTTCAAAATCTCTAACAACAAAAACACATATAAGGAAAAATAGAAATCTTGAAATGACGTATTAGCAGGAAGTGTGAAAGAAGAATGAGAGTTTAAGTTAAATATAGTATTTTAAAAAAGGGATATTTTGTAGGACGGAGTTCTCATCTACTGTTTATTTCATTCTACTTATGGGTTGGGGTTTCAGAATGGTATATTTTTTGGATTTCCACATCAACCATCCTCCTCAAGGCATTGTTTATTAGCTTGATCACGGTGTTATTGGAGTACGTTACTTTGGGTATTTATATATTTTTTCAATGAGTTTGGCTCAGCCACTCTTCGCACTTCTAAATAAATTAATTATTTTATCACATAATAAATCGAAAACTCATGAGCCTAAATACAGGCTGAAATAAAGGAAATTAAGCATTCCATTTTCGATGAACCAAAATATTGGCCAAAAAGAAAGCAAAGCTTCCATGTTACGTGAACCTTGCATCCCTTTTCTTTTTTTCAAACAAAAAAAAAAAAGCACTTCATAAAATTATATAAAATGGATGGGCTAGGTTGCCTAAAATTAATTTCATAAAGGAAACCTTTAAATGAAATTTTTTAATATAGTAAAAACTACGTTGGAATTTTGTGTTTCATGGGTTATGAGTCCAATGAGGAGAGCATGGAGAAGTTTTCAACTTCAGGTTATGCTATGGGAGATTCAAGGCATGGATCCACTTTATGCTATTCCACCCGAAATCTACCCAATTTACAATAAATACACTCATATTTTCTAATTTATTGGCTGGAAGCCCAAAACCAGGTATATTGGCATTTGTTAAAGCAAGTTAAACTCAACGAGTTTTTATTTTATAGTAATAAAAATTAAAAAGCGTTCAAGGAGAATAAGATGTTTAATAAATAACTTAGATGATGGATATATATATATATATATATATATATATATATATATATATATATATATATATATATATATATATATATATATATATATATTCTCATAAATTATCGCCATTTAATATATCGTCCAATTAAGCAGTAGAGTGTTAAATTATAGCTGAATTTATTAAAAATATTATATTATTTATTGTAAAAATACGTGACATTTCATTAAAAAAAATTGTAAAATTTATGCATTTTTAGCATTTGTATAATGATGAAGTGGTTATATGACATTTTTTTAATAATTTCATAAGATAATTTGACATTTTTAATAATATGATGGTATTATTTATATTTTAAATAAGATCAAATGTTAATTTTACATTTAACTAGATTAAGGTAATAATATGTCAAAAGATGATATTTTGAAGGTTGAAGGGCAATTGTGTATTAATCCCTCTCACAAATGATAATGTTTATTAATTTTGTGTACTTTTTAGTTTTCCTTTTCAACTACAAAAATTAATTAAGCGTAATGACGCAATTAATTGGGAAAAACACTGTAATTATTAAATTATTAATACATAATATTAGAAATTGCGACAAAATTAAAATCTTCTTGCTGCTCTCTTCATTTGTTTTTTTTTTTTAATTTGCATTGTCAATATATATATATATATATATATATATATATATATATATATATATATATATATATATATATATATATATACCCATTCTTTGATTTGATTGCATTTAGATCATATATATATGGAACGAAGCAATCTATACCACATCAAGTTGAAGCAAAAGTTTTTTTTTTTTTTTTTTTTCCTTTCAACGTCATGCAGGAAAGACAAACCATATCAGCACATTCATTCTTAAAATGTACAGAACTTTTTAGGAACCAATGCGAATTCGTACAATAAAAATAATATCTTACTAATTCAATCTGACAATTAAGAAGTAAAAATAACCATTTGATTTTATATTTTTACATGCTACCATTTGATTTATAAATTTTACTTTGTCTGCATTATTATTAATTTAAATTCTTAATTTAAAAGGAAAAAATTATTATTATTATTATTATTATTATTATTATTATTATTATTTTGGAGGTGGGTTAATGACCTATAATCACTAAACTTGTAGCCTGACAACCCACTCACAAGAAAAAAAATATATCCTTACGTAAAAATACTTTAATTTTTTAAATATTTGATTAGAATAATTTTAACTGAAATAATAGATGATAAATTACGTTAACTTAAAATATTTCACGTGATATATTTCAAAAAATTTATACAGCATGTTATGAAAAGTTATGAGTTGATCTAATTTACTTTGTCAACAGTTATATTGTACTTAGAGATTTTAAATTAAAATAATTTAGTAGCAATATTTAAATTGTTAAAATAATTTTGTGAGAAAAGAAGAATTAACCAAATTATTATTGATAATCCCAGCAATATTGAAATGAGAAGTAATGCGTGAGCCGATCGGATTGTGAGCACCCTAAAACCTATAAGAAAGCTAGACCAATCAGACTAGATATTAACACTTCAAAATTTAAATTAGTAATGGACTTAGAAAGAAAAAATAAACAATAAAGAGTTTTAAGAATATAATACCTGGGCCCTCAAAGATTAGGCTATTTATATGATACATGAGAGAGAAAAAGCCTACCATATAGAGATACTCGTAAAAATGTTCAAATATGATGTAATCCATTCAACTCATTTAATTCAAATCATCTAATCCATTTTTTTCATATTTTTATTGGATCCATTTAATCCATCCAAAATTTTAAAATGTACTCATGTGGGTTATGTGTCATTATATAATCCAACCATTTAATCTATTTTTCCTAATAATCCAACCCAAAATATTATCAATACTTAAGATTATTATCAGCTCTATGTAAACTTCTCAATTTACAGTTGCTAACTTCATTGTTGGCCGCTCCTGGTTGCCGGGCATCGATGTGCCTTTCACTTTTGGTTTTTTGTTTATTTTTTTTATGAGTTGAATCGTATTAGTTTTATTCAATTTGTATATAATTATTATTGTTTCTATTTGGTAATTAAAATATTTTTGTGATCCATAAAAGAAATGCAATAAAATAATTATTAAGGATGTCAAGATGAGCTAATTAACGGTTACCACCCTTTAATTAATTTTAAATTAAGCATATTTAACTATTTTTTTGGCAAACAGATAAAGAATACTTTAAAAAGTTTAATAATTACTATAGGCTCTCCATTGCCAATATTTAACTATTTAACAATTCTATTTATTAATGGAATTAATTACTAATATTTATAAAGTTAAAATTATTTTCTATATAAAATATATTGTTGATTGAATTGTGAATAAATTAATATATCCTATTTGAATAAGAAAATTGATTTTGGGTGATAATTAAGATAAAATCTTATTCAGGATAAGAGAAACTTTGCTAATTATAGTATTTTGATGCATTATATTCGAAAAGGAAAATAGTTGGTTAATAAAATAATAAATAAATAACAATTAGGAAAATTATCATTTAATCCATTTTGGTTATGAGAGGGACAAATATTACCTAGACATAAATATGAGGAATATTAATTATACCCAACTATGCATGCCAAATTAATTACGCATATAATTTGAAGTTATGTCCAATTCAAACTATCTACGAAGAAAAAAAAAAAAGTTAGCGTAATTCGAAATTTTGTCCAATTCAAACTATCTATAAAAGAAATGATGGTGATCAATAAAAGCAAAATTAATTGGATTAAAATGATAAGAAAAAAGGTAGCAAATGAGATAATCCAATACAACCAAAATTAGAATAAGAGAAAGCTTCAAACATCGATCT
The DNA here is from genome assembly GCA_037975025.1 of Excoecaria agallocha. Taxonomy (NCBI): domain Eukaryota; kingdom Viridiplantae; phylum Streptophyta; class Magnoliopsida; order Malpighiales; family Euphorbiaceae; genus Excoecaria; species Excoecaria agallocha. Next base: position 3,855,759 of record CM075823.1, on the reverse strand, counting down.
ACATCAATAATATAATATATTTTAAATAAGTCATGGTGGAAGGAACGGAATGTTGAAGCCAATTAAAGATATATTGCTGGATATCGATAGGATTTGAAGTTTTTCAATCTTTTTTTATATGTCTTTTTATTTTTTATTTTTGTGTATATTATAATTAAATCATTTAGTTTCTTTTAATTTTAGGACATTATTAATTTTGTATTTTTTTGAAATTAAAAAAAAATAAACATGCATGTGTAATCTAAAAAAATGTACAAAAATGACATTAATATTTTTATTTAAAAAATATAAATAAGGATAATTTATGTGTCTATAACTTATCATGGACAATTAACATAACCCATACAATCACCGACCAATCCAATATAAAAATTTCAATTTAAAATTCAACTTGGTTGGATTGAGTTCAAACCATTTAAAAGTTTAGATGGGTTGGACGTAAATCTAATTGTAACTCACCCAACCCATATTTGAATAACCTTAGATACTCGAGGAGGAGTAGTAGGCAGGCAGAGGGTATGGTCATACAATTATTTGACTTGCTATACCCAGTTGAGTGTGTCGATGAGGTTGACAGAAGATGACTTTGTCAGTCCGATTGGATTAGTTCGATGGCTGGTAAGCTTGATTTGATAGGTCAACTTGTCTAATAGGACTCGTCTCGTGTCGGTTGTTATATGGTGAAGTGGACCTTGGGCCTTATAAAATTATATGTATTTTCATTTGTCGCCCCCCCCCCCCCCCCAAAAGCAATCTGAATGCGCTATAAAGCAGTAAAGAACTTTTTGTTGTCATCTTTGGGTAGCAAAATTTGAATTGAGTTTTAAAGAGATGACTTTTCATGTGCCTGAAGGGGCAGTTGTCTGTCATAATGAGCAACATTTTGCTAGACGCACCATTAATTGCTACTATTCGTTCAACATAACAGCCATTTGGTTGATTGATAACTCCAATTCAGTATTTAGTTTTAGTTTATTTTGAGTCTAGTTTTCATTGGTATTCTAGTGTCTTTTGCTTTATTTTTGCTTTTATTTAATAAATTATTCCATTCTCAGTTAATTCTAGTTTTTGTGCGAATTTGAGAGCTTTTGATGAAATTTTATGATTTTTGTAGGTACCTCACGGTTACTAGGAAATTTCTAGTAATCGTGACCCATCTGTTATGTCAAAATACACCATTTTGAGGCTTGTCACGGTCAGCATGGCAATTGTGAATGGGTGGTAACCGTGGCCTATGAAGTTTTTAGTACAGAAGCTAAAAGAGAAGCACCTCATGGTTAATAAGAATTTTGTAGTAAACGTTAAGCAGGCATGCTTTCAGTCCAGAATGAAGAAGAGAGCCATCTCATGATTACTAGGAATTTCATAGTAACCGTGACCCTATCCCAGATGCAGTCCCGAGCCATCTCATGGTTACTGGGAATTTCCTAGTAATCATGACCTATTTCAGCCAAAAGAGGGTTTTTTTATTAGAGGTCACGGTTACCAGGGATTTCATAATAATCGTGATCCATGTTGACCTATAAAAAGTAGATTATTCTACAGAATTGGGAGAGTTGGTTTTTATGAAGTTTTAGGGTTTTCTTTCTTCTTTCTTTCATTTCTTTGTTTAATTTACATACATAGATTTACTTGAAAATATTTAGATTTACACAAAAAATACTTAGATTAAACATAGATTTACAGTTCAAAAGTATAGATCTACACATTTAGAGCTCATTTTTCCAGTAAAGCTTTGGAGAAAGAGATTGAAGAACTTGGATTCAGCTGGGTTTTCTTCACCATGAATTTCAGGGGTTATTCTATCATTTTCTCTTTTCATTTTATGATGGATAGTGAGCAGTCTTTTAGTTATTTGGGGGATCTTTGAATCCCTTACCCAAAGATGTGAATATTGAACATATTTTCAGTTATATATATATATGAATGAATGGTTTATTTCACTATTGCCTATTTTATTTCATTAGTTTTCAGCTTTATTGAATGATCTTATCTTTTATCTTAGTTAGATGTTGATGCTTGTGTGAGTTGAACGCTGTGAATAAATATTTGCTAAGCTTTTCTATCCAAAAATACTGTCTACTTTAGATTGCTCCGAAATGGGACTCTAGATGTGTAGTAAATTTGGTTTTAAAGTTTGAGTGTGGAGTGAAATAGATGGGTTTTGGATTGTTTGGCTCCAGAATGGGAAAGCAAACCGAACTTAGGATGTTAGACCCGTGCATAGGCTAGTTGTTAGGCTGGCTCCGAAATGGGACGTTCAGCAACTAAAATAGCTGGCTTCGGAATGGGACGCTTGGGTTAAGGGGGTTATCCCAAATTCATTCATGTATACTTTTAGGTAAAATTAATTCATATTGGGTATAGGGTGGATGAGTGAACTTGAGCAATGCTTTATTTTTATAGATTTTTACACTTGTTAATTTTTCAGAATTTATTTCACACTCAATTTACTGCTAGTAGAATTTAATTTCTTTTCATTGCATATCTCAGTTTTTAAAGTTTACATTTTACAAATTAGATAATTCTTACACACAAACAATTGGAAATTCTTTAGCATATAATTAATTTCCACAGTTTTCACACATACAATTCCCTTAGGTTCGATATTGAGGGTCCTAACTATACCCACTTTATTACTTGTCGATCTAGTGCACTTACTAGGGTCGTAACATTGATCAATCTTGAGATGACATGTGGCAAAGGAATTGATGTGGCTTCTCAAAGGCTAGGTTTAACTTGTAAAGGAAGCAATTGTACCCTTATAAATAAGTTTATCTCCTTCATTTGTCCATTTTGTTACCAAATTTCAGAATTTTCTCTATGGATTTCCTTTGAAGTTTTTTGAGTTTTCTTCGAAGTTCCCAGGTTTTCTTCAAAGTTCTTAAAGTTCATCTTTATCTTCTGCTAAATCTTCTCCAAAACCACCAAGTAAGTTTACTTGGATGTATTCAAATTTTCTTGAAATTTTTTAAATTAAGAGACTTTTTCTTCTTCATTATCTTCTTTTTCTGTGTTTGCTAATGAAGTCATCTTTGTTCCCTTAGAGCAACTTAGGTATTCCTTATTTAACCCATTTCCTCTAAAAATGGCTACTGATAGTTACAATCCACTTTTTCTCATTAAAAACAAACTAGATATCTTATGGATGACCCGTATAGCATAAAACAAAATAGTATTCAAACCCACAAAGTTATTACCCAAAGTGGTATATCTTTTAAAGGAAAGATACGACCTTTAGAGTGATGTGGCCATTATGGCCTGCCTTGCTTCCATATTGGCTGAAAAGGAACCTTATAGAATGGTTCATTTACTTCTAACCCATCTTAGGTGCTAGTTTACAATTCCCCCTCAGTCCATTTAACATAAGTGTCTTCAAGGGATACGAGTTGGCTCCAAACTAGATAATCCCGAATAAATAGAAAACAATCATTAGCTTTAAAGTAGTGTGCAAGAACTTGGGCATTGCCCCCACTTTAGACGTTTCACACATTTCTTTTATATATTCGATCGAAGTGGTGAATAGGATTATTATTTCAATAGTAGGCATAAAAGAAAGCTCTTAACCATCTGTTCTATTTTAAAAGGGATATAAAGATAAGTATTTTTTGATCGGGCATAAAGGTGGTTTTAGGGTTAATAGTAGCTAATCGTTCTAGCCTAAGAATCTTAAAGATATATCTTTAGGGCTTGACATGTACGCTCCAGACATAGATATCCTTGTGGACTATATCGTGAGATATAAGAAAGAGCTTATGTTTATAGACCTTTTATTGGCAAAAGATGACACTAGTCCTTCTAATGCTCCCGATCTATCTAGCCCCACTGCTCCTTTGGGATTTTCTAGACCTTCTAATCCTGTTGGGCTCTCAGGAACTAATGCTAAATGTAAGCTTTTATTCATGTATGTGCCTTATTATTATTCTTCATTTTTTATTTTTATGATTTCTAACTGTCAATTTTAATTTTGCAGCTTCAATGGATCCAACGGTATCAAATGAGTTACCTGAATGGATAAAGTAGATTTGAAAGGAGAAAAGGGATAAAGAGACTCAGAGGAGCAAGCAATCTTCTCAATCATTTAAGCAAGGCAAGAGGGCTTCGAATCAAGGAGGTTCATGCTGAAGGCTTGATTGCCTAATGCTGGAGGTGCTGTTACACCCGATCCTTTAGCAACTCCAAGCACTCCTCTAACTAGGTTGAACTTGCCTTTATCTATTCCTTCTCTAGTACAAGGAATAAAAATGCCTATTAGAAAGGCTCTCTATTTCATCTGATCAAATGATATCTAGAAGTCCTAGGGTCTTGGCTAGCATCCCTTCAGCTAGTGTTCCTCTGGTTAATGCTCATCTCCAACGATCGAGTTCTTTACCATGAAGACTTTCTTATCCTAAAAGTTTGGTCCTGACTATTCCTTTGGGATAGTCAGTTGTTAAACTTCACAAGCTTCAATTTTATGTTCGAGAAAGACATGAGGGATATGGAACCGGTCAAGTTGCCAGTTAAGGAGTTTAGTGAGTTCAACCGCTGCTTCGCTTCTGTAAGATAACTCTAATTTATTTTCTTTTACTATTCTCTTTTTTTTTTGAAATCATTTAAGATTTGGTATTTATGACTTCATTTATTGTAACAAGATGCTCAAAAGGCCATTTGCCTTTATGGAGAGAGTTTAGGCTGGCAACCAAATGGTCTAATTAGAGAGTAAGCTAAAGGCGAATGTCGAGCTGTTTAGCAAGAAGCATGAAAAACTTAAAAGAAAGCATGAAGAGCTTAGAAAAAAGTATAAAGACAACCTACACGCTATCTGATCAAAGCATTCTACTCAGGTGGTGAGTCTGTTAGCTTAATTTGAAAAGCTTAAAGTTAAGGTGGCCCTTATGGAGTGTTTTAATGAAGGCTTTCATTCTAGATTGGATCTTTTCTATAAGTCACATTAGAAATAGCTGCTAGTATAGAAGAATCAGCTGTTGGACCAAATGGATCAGGCTCAGGATGATCTCATCACTCAAGGTTTACTTGCTTATGAGCAACATTACCTGGATGAGGATTTTAGCTTCCTGAAGGATCCAACTAGTTGGCTCGAGATTCCTTCTTAGAAGTAGGATTTTAGCTTCTTGAAGGATCCAACTAGCTGGCTCGAGATTCCTGCAATCGAGTATGATGATGGTAGAGAGGACATGCCTCAGTAGTCAAGTTATGATTTTATTTTGTGCTTTGTATTTTCTTTTCATTATTTTGTAATGAAAACTTAATCAATGGAAATTGTACCTTTATTTAATATTTTTTCCATTATTTACATTCAAAAAATTTAGAACATATTAACTTTGAATTTCATTTCAATAGTTAATAGGCTTTAAGTTCGATCATTAGATGGTTAGTTGCCATTTTAACTTTGCCATTGAAATTTTGCCATGTTAAATATATCAAATTAATAAGTGTTGCAAATCGTTATTTCATAAGAAATTAATCAAAATTAATTTCATTGGTTGGTTGAGTCACGATCAAAATTTTATTCATCAACTATTTCAATTGGAAAAAAGAGATATTACAACTCAAAGTGGCACATTATGCCACATAATTTTTCAAAATTTCAACATTCCATGATCTAGGGATGTCCAACCCATCCAGAGCTCTGAGCTTGTAGGTGTTTTTACACAAAACTTTGGAAATTTTAAAGGGTCCTCCCAAGTAGTTATGAGCTTTCCGACCCCTGAATTTCTTGATCCAGTATTAGCTTTTCTGAGGACAAAGTCACCAATGTTGAAGGATCTTGTCTTGACTTTGCTATTGTAGTACTTGGCTATCTTCTATTTGTAGGTTGATAATGGTAATTTATATGATATTTTTAATATGTTTTTAGGTGTTTAATTGAGTTAATTTTATGTTAATTAGGTTTAGTTTGAGTTTAATTGGTTAATTTTATGTTTTTGAAGTTAATTGTAAGTTTTGGTGTTTTCAGGTATATTTTGCTAGAAAAAGGACTTAATTGCAAAAAGGAAAGAAGATTTGGGCCAAAACTGTGAATTTGGAAAATTCATTGCTATAAGATGTTCATGGAGTCTAGTGAGTACTTGCTTGGCTATGCATTTGGAAGCATGTTTTCATGAGTGGCCATGTGATTCTTGGTATTCCTTCTCAATTGGCCGTGTGTTTCATTGTTTAGAAGAGTGAGTGGTCGTGCAGTGAAGGAAAGATGCTTGCTTGGTCATTTGTCTCAAACAATTGAAGAATAAGTGGTCGTGCAACATCTAGAGGAAACCATGCATTGCAGTGCATGAAAAAGCAAAAGAACTTGCTTGGTCGTGACTCCCTTGAAGGAAAATGCATGGCAATGCATCTGACCAAAGAGGATTTTACTTGGCTATGCAAGATGACTTCGATACGACGAAGGATTTTTTCGATTAAGAAGGATTCTTTTCCTACTTTAATTTAGGAAGTTTATAAGGCTTCTACAACTTATGTTGCCTATAAATAGATGACTCTAACACCAAAGGAAGATCATGGAGTAAAATCAATCATCAACCATTGATCAATCATAAATCATGAAGAACTAGTATAATTCTTTAGTTTTAAGTTTTTACGTAGTTTTTCTAGTTTTTCTATTTTTATTCAATATTTTTCTTTTCAACTTTGTTTTAGTTTTTCAACTTTTTTTAGTTTTTTTAAATATGCTTAGGAAGTAATTTTCTTCTTTTGCTAATGGATATTTGAAATCTTATATTTTCATTGTTATGATTTTATTTTGAGCTTTAATTTTAACATCAGTTGATTATTTCTTGGTTTTAAACATATTCTTATCTTTGATTATGTTGAGATTAATTATTGGTTTATTGAGTAAATAACTAAAAATTGGTCTAGACTTATCATTGATTTGCATATTCTTAGATTTTCTTTAATATTTATGCATGATTATTTTCTGAAATATGAGGTAATTATATGTTAATTTTATTGGTTAATATTGAGAGGAGGAACTAAGAATAAATTGGAGTTGAATTTACTTGCAATAGAGTTCAATAAATATTTAGGAAGTTAAAACTAGATTTTTATGCCAAGTATTAGATTATCTATGTATTTAATACTAAGAATGATAATCTTGCATAAAGATATCTGACTTTATTACTAGTTTTTCCATAATCACTAATATTTCTATAGAATTTAAGTCATTACAATGAAAGTTAAGGTGGATAGTTCCTTTAACAAGAGAATTTCAGTTATTATTTTATTTTTAATTCATGTTGATTTAACTTTAGTTTTTGTTTTGTTTAATTATTTGTTTAGTTTAATTTTTTCCTTTAAATAAAAAATATTTGGAAAACAATCTCGGATTAATTTAATTCATACATAGATATTCTTCTTAGCAATTCATGTTCCTTTGGATACGATATTTGGGATCTTAATCTATATTTTTCTATATTACTAGCCGATTTAGTATACTTGCTAGACACCGGTCATAGGTCATGATCTTTACATAAGCTGTAATGGCCTCAACACCGAATTAGCCATGAACAATATTTTTCGATAGTGAATAGTATTTTTCGGGCCAAAAAGTATATCCAATAGTCAAAATTTTTTATTTGACCAATGGAAAGTATTGGTCATGGTGAGTTCAGGGTTGAAATTTGAAGCGAAACCGAGGTCAAATGGATCTCGAAAAGATAAAAAAAATACGAAAAAGGTAGCGAGTTAATTTTTCTGATAGGAAAGATGACTTGATTTTACATAAATTTTTAAAAATAGCAAATAAACTCTGAATATTGCCAAATTTTGTATACCTACTTTAAATTTTATATATAATATTTTGGTAATGAGAATTGAATTTTTTTATGACATCAGTAGTTGTCAAATTGGACCGATAAGTTTGAATCAAACTAATAACAGACTCTGGTTGAGCTAAAAAATTATGAGCCACCTATTTTTAATGTGATAAAAATTATGGAAATTTTAAAGAGAAAAATTTATGAGGGCAAGTGAAAATTTTTTTAGATAATTTAATTATCCATAAGTTTTTATTTTTAGTGAAATATATATATATATATATATATGGAAAAAAAGGCCCTAGAAATTTAGGATACAGTTGTTGGCCATAAAAGAAGTAAAAAGAGATGAGAAGGAATAAAAAAAATAAAAAGGTTCCTAGATATTTCGGGTAACATTATGGTGTTATGTGTGGCCACAAATTTATAGAAGAGTATGAGGTAAAAAAAAGATGAGCAGATGATGAAAAAAAAGAAAGAAAAGAAAGGGAACAAGGGAGATCGGGAAGAGAAGGGCATGACTGTAAGTCTCGCCACCATCCGATGTAGACCACTGGTGATGACTCACAGTTGCCCTCTCCGACTGAAGGTCAGCCACACCACCGTCACTTCTTCCTTGGCACCATGGGTGGTCTCCGATCATCCTAATTTACCTTCCCCAATCAAAATCTATTTCTCTTTATTTCGATGACATATGGTGGCCATCGGTGAGGCAAACAACATTAACGAGACCCTTAAAGTGATACAATCGGCGAGTCACCCTTCGTCCACCTCCCATTGCTGACAGCACCTAGATCAGCATAAGGAGGAAGCCGTACTTTAGGGTGAATTTCTGACCAAACCAGTTGGCAATTTGGCACGTGAGCATCGAAAATGAAGTCAAGGGATCCCGATCTACGAGATGGCAGTGTCGGATCGTCATTAATGGAGCTCCAACAAGTCTCCAACGATCAGTCTAGTGAGCATTTTAACAAGCAAATTAAAGCAAATTTGATCCTTAAGGTATGGACTATGAAATCCTTTAATTTTTCCCATTTTTTTTGAATTTTCCTTTAAATTTATTAAGGAAAAAATATTGAATTATTGAGAAAAATTGTAATTGATGTTATAAATGTGCAATTAGATTTTAATTAAACTTAGTATAATGTCTAATTTGAATTAAGAAAATTTGTGAGGAAATTCCCTATGTTGGCTGAAAAATTTCCTTTGAAAGAAATGAATTATATGTTATGTAATTTAATAAAATTAATCCTTAATTTGATAGAGAGTATTAAATATTATATCCATAAATTGTTATGGAATTTATAGGAATTATTTGAACATTTTTAGAATATTTATTAAGTGATGTAATTGATGAAAATAGTGAATTTTTATTAATTTTGTCATAAAATAATACTAATTGTACAATAATATACATATAAATTTTTAAGAAATTTATATGAATTATTAGAATGTTTTGAAATATAATATGGAATATGTTTAAAAAAATATTGAATTATTGAGAAATAATTCAATAAAAAGTAAAATATGGCAAATTGATGTGAATTAAATTATTCCCGTATAAAAAGAAATGAAAAATGCCAATTAATGCAATTTCAAAAAATGAAATAATGAATTATATTAGTATAATTCATAATTGTTCAAAGATTTGTAAAATAAATGATTGGCTAATTTATCAAAATAAATTAGTCTATAAAAAGTATTAAAGGAGTGAATTATTATAAAATAATTCACCAATCGAACAAAAAATGGAATATTTGAACAACTGAATTTCCGGACTGAAAAAGTAAGAAAGATTGCTAAAATATCAATTATTGAATTATTAAGAAATAATTCATAAAGTGTTAAAGAAAAAGAAGAAATGGTGAATTATAACAATATAATTCACCAAGTGTATAAAAGTATGAAAAGAATATTTGACTAAAAGTAAATGTAAAAGTTATATATCCGAAAAAATTAAATGTTCAGATTGAATTATAGCAAAATAATTCACAAAAAGTGATAAAAAAGAGAAAGTAATTGAAAAGAGAAAGTAAACTAAAAGAAAAAATTATTAAATAGTCAAAAGCACTAAAAATAGTGCGATTGACGAAATGCATTGTTTTAAGAAAAAGGAAAGAAATTAAAATTATTGAAAGTTGGAAAATCATTCCGAATATTTTTTATTGTTTTTGCCCTTAGCAATAGCCAGATAGTGAAATTCTTATACAGGATATAATTGTCTAGCCATAGAGACATCCTATACCGCTGTGCAAGTCATGGTGACTTCCTTTGCTATAGGTAGGATCTCTGATCTCCATAGTTTCAGTGTAAAGTGTAAGTGAAAGTGTATATGATATCTGCTCTGTGAGACTTGATATTTCGGGATCATTTTTCAATCTATTCAGTGGGGCCCTTTGGGGTCCATATCCTGCATATTCTATCTGAAAGCCCAATTCTATTGCACTAGGGGCATATTGATAAGAATAAATCAAAAATGCAAAAGTGAATTAAAAGAAAAAGTTATAAATGAAAAATAACTTGACTGAAAGAAATTGAAAAGGTTGGAATTAAAACTATAATTTTTCCCAAAAAGTGAAGTTAATGAGTGAAAATGAAAAGGAATTGTTTTATAATAATAAAATAGTAAGTAACGATTATATAATTTAAAAATAAGTTTTGTAAAGAAAAGTGAAAAATGAAATGTTACATGAAAAAGATCAGTAAGAACTAATTGGTATTCGGTATACCCATTTATTGTTAAAAACTAAAAAGTTTGAATAAGAATACTGATTATTTATTTAAAGTCAAAGTAAAATGAGAGAATAAATAGCTAAAATGGAAATTATGGTAATTAAGAAGTAACTCTAAAATCAAGAAAGGAATTGAATAATGAACTGAGTACTGCCATTAAAGAGGCAACTAATAATGGATAGTGTTAACGAAATGGTAATTGTATTGAAATGAATAGACAAAGAATATAACAAAAAGGTTTAATGTAAACCATTATAAGAGAATGTATGACAAAGATTAAGCAAAAGTCAAAGTAAGAAATGTAAGAATAAAAGTCAAATGTAATCGAATCACAAAAGAAAGTATTGTTAATTAAATTGAAAGTATGGAACCAAAGTAAAAAGATTACTAAAGTGTTTGTAAACCATTAACAATAGTATTAAAATGATTAAAAGAATTCTTTGGCAATGTAAGAATAAAAGCTTGCATAATATATGTAATTATGCTTTTATTGGGAAATTTTAGGATTAGTAGTCACCACTGAGCATATCTAGTTCTCAGCATATAGTGTTTACTGTGTGCAAGTTATGAATCGTTGCGGGAGCTTGGCACATAGAGGAGCAAAGATTAAAGAAGAAGAAGAAAAGTAAGTTATTATTATTTTACTATTTTTGGCATGTATATACTTAGATAGTGAGAGTAAAAAATTGCTATGTATTCAAGTTACTGTTTATGAAATGGGAAATAATGTATATCTGAGATTTTATGCTTGCTAATAAGTGATTTTTGAATAGTTACTTCAGTTTTGTGAATGAATGTTTAGAATATGAACATGTATTCTGTTATGCCTCTGAGAGGTTGTGTGATTGTTTGGTTTTTCAGGAGGCTAGTAAATCCTAATTGTTATGCTGCTGAAATTTTGTAAAATGAATAGTAATTTAGATTGTTTAAATTTGACAAGTTAAATGTATTGGTTTGTATAGAAATCATTTGGCAGTGATTGAAGTTTGGAAAAAAAATTTTTACCTGTTATAGTTTATTTCTGAATTGTAAGGAACTATTCTGTTAAGAGTGTTACATAAGCATTTTCTCTCAATTCTTCAACTAAATTTAGATCTTATCTTCTTTTTTACTCATTATCCTGACCAAAATAAAAAGTTAATTGATATGAAGGAATATTGATCTCTACTGGTATGATAGCTTCTGATTCGTAGATAAGAGAGAAAAGAGTTTGCATGGTTCCAACCCTTGGTGGCTTTTAGTAGGACCACAGGATCTTTTACAACTCTTCAGTCCAGTTGCCTTTGGCTTTCCCATATGATATGTGCTGAGCCTCTTTCAATTATGGGTTCACTTTTGAAGGCCTACTTTTAGAGGCTATGACCAAATGAGGCTAACAAAACTCATAGTTTGACCTCTTCAAAATAGAAAAAGGTATCGGCCTAGTCCTATTATCGATGGTAAACCTATGGTGGCATCTAAGTAGGCTCAAGAGGTAGGCATTATAAAGTCACCACCCAACAAAATATTGGGAAATGAATCTGACATTTGATACCAAAACAAAAATGATGTTAAAGACATCACTCTTACTTATAACCCAATTAGGTGTTATTTATAAATGAGTTTTTATTATTAATCGAATCTCTCTTCTCACATGATGCATTACATAAATAAATAAATAAACATATCAATTATACAAGAAAATGATAAATAAAGTAAATAAAAATAAACTACTTAAACTATTATATAAGCAAATCTTCTAATTGAGAAAAAATAAATATCATACATAAATCAAGGAATTCATTTAGGTTGGGAACATTGGTTCCCTCATATATATTTTACAAAAAGGTTTTTTTTTATTATGTGATTTTTTTGGTTAGAAATTGAAAATTGGTCCTTTTTATTTTAAAATCCCAAATTAATCAATATAAATTATTTTAAGTGAATTTTTATATTAACGTGCAAAAACCATTTTATTACTAAATTATTACATCCCCAAAATAAATACATCAAAAAAAATACAAGACTTAAAAGGTAAATTAAATAAATTAATTAATTAACTAAAAGTTCAGATCTTTCATGGGACATTCTCAAAGGATTCCCGAGACTAAGCTCTCCCAAAAGATTTATGAAAATATGATTAAATGCTCAAAAATGCAAATAATATGAATGGTTAGTATAAAACAAAGGGAGATGAATAATAAAATAACAAATATTAAAATATGCATTTTAGACAAAAAAAATTAAATAAATAGAATCTTAAAAAATGCATGAAACATGATCAAAATGACATATAAAATGTAGCTAAGTGTGCAAATGAAATTAAGGCAAGAAAACATGAAAATGTAACATAAAGATGGCTGAAAATACACTCACAGACGGCCTAAAAGCAAGACAGACAGTGAAAATAGAGGAGGTGATAAGATAAAAAGAAGGTCCCGCTACGTTCGATCTGTCACTATGACAGACAGTTATCGGTAAGATAGGAAGTGCAGAAAATAACCTAATTTAGCAAATTCAATATTCAACCATAAGCATACATATTATACTATCCTAAAACATGCCAAATATGATTCTAAGACATTAAAATATATTTTAAAAAAATGCAACAATGATAATAAACATGCAAAACAAAATTTGAATTAAAAGCTTTAAATATATATTAATAGTGGATTAAAACCTATTCATGCCATTCTACCATATTTGATCATGCTCAGATCATTCATGGCATCAAGATAATTATAGAGGCATAAATAACAAATCTAACAATATTAAAGCATGGCATCATAGAATTAGAATTCAAATTACATGTTCATTCATGGTATATACTAAGAAAGAGAAGAGGATTCCCTGAATATTACCCTCAGGAGTTTCTATTCTATAACTTTAAAAGTTGTTCTCCAAGTTCCAATTTGTTGATCCTCGTATTTGACAACTTTAAAACATTTTTGTGTTGGGAGAAATATATGAGAGAGATTTTGTGTTATTAGGAGCAAAAAACTAATGATTCTATCTCAAGGTTTTTTTGTTTAAATGCCAATCCAAGAGTTTAATATAGTTTCCAATTTTATTCCTTCTAAATTTGCCTAAGAAATCCATTGTATATCCGAGCCAAACATTCCTAAATCAAAATAGATTTTTGACTAAGTTTAAAATGTGGGAATTCTGGAAGAACCCCCTACAGACGGATGTCTATGGGTGATAGACGAGTGTCTATGAAAATGACCATAGATAGCCAAAATAAGTCATCTACTAGAAGATGGCTATCCAAAAAGTAGCCACATATGGCCATCTATCATAAAAAATCCCTATTTCAGAAGATTTTTCAAACTCTTTTCTGATGCCTTAGAAATGAAAAATTAAGAATCATAAAAACATTTTAGAAAATTTTGAAAACCATGGATGGAACCCAAAGTTTGTGCGTTCCATTTAAAATATGAAAATTTCCTCATCATTAGGTAACTCTGATTTGGGTTACCTCAGGACTTAGTGTCTACAGTTGCCCTCAATTTCGGGAAATTTAGTGCGCTAGTTCTTAAGTGAGCTAAATTCAATGTAAAATAAAAAGATGCATACTTGAGGTAACAAATCTCTTCAAGTTTGACTATTATTAATTTATGACCCGTAAAAAATTTCGGTTGTGTCCCGTAGAAAAGTATAATTATGGCCCATAAGAAAGTGTTGTTCTTCACTCGTGGGAAGGTCTGGTTTTTACCTATAAGAAAGTCTAGTTTTCAATCACAAAAGGTTTAGATTTTAACCATAGAGAGATTTGGATTTCAATCATAGGGAGGTTTGGATTTGGATCGTAAGGAGGTTTGGAAGGTCAACGGTAAAAAGGTTTGGGTTTGTCAACTATAGGCAGGTTTGGATTGTCATCCATAGGAAGGTATAGGTTCATCAACCATAAAAAGGTTTGGATTTGTCAACTGTAGGAAGGTTTGGATTTGTTGCCTTTATTATCTATCTTGGTCTTGAATTACATAACTATAAAAATATAATGCAAGAATAATTAAAAGAAAAATTAAGCATAAACATAAATACAAATCTTTAGTTTTGTTATATACATTAAAAAGGTCTAAAAAGTTTTAAACTCCTTAAATACAAAAAATACAACTATTGAGATGGGTCGGATATATGCAAGAGGAGTGGTGACCTATCTTCTATTACACCTAGGGACAGACAAGACCATGTTCGGCCTACCACTCGAGGAGAAAATATTTATAGACCTGTATATTGCCCTTATTATAAGGATAATTGAGCTAATCCATGGGCACGCCAGCTAGTACATGTCACTAATAGTTCTAAAGACTAAGGTAGTCTATAGATTACCAACTATTATGCCAGAGCTACCAGTAAAGGATCAGGGTCAGGATTAGGTAGATTTTACTTATAATGAAGAAAATTTGGTCTGGCTAGGGAAATCAGGCAGTTAAGGAATAAACAAGTTCCTCTTGTTAAGGTACTTTGGCAATATCATAACATTCAAGAAGTAACTTGGGAACTAGAGGTAGTGATGAAGGTCTAATATCCTCAGTTGTTTAAATCAAGTATGAATTTTGAGGATGAAATTCTCTTAAGGGGGGAAGAATTGTGAGGGCCCAATCTTGACCTTAGTAGGAATTATGTTTAATTAATTGATATTATGTGCTAAATTAATGTTTGTATGGTTATAGCCACATTGGGTTAAAGTTTCATGAAGGGTAATATGGTAATTTTAGTGAAATTAATGAATAAAGGGTTAATTGATCGATAAAAATTGATGTTGGGGGTAATATTATGATTTAAGATTGATTTAGGGTCAAGGTATAAATTAAAAGATAGGATGGGTTAGTTTTGAGAAAGAAATTGAGAAAGTGGTTAAATGCTAATTTGATGGTCTTCTAGAGGCTTTCTCACATGCTCACAGTGATAAACATCACTGTCTGTTCAAAGGAAGTCCATCTCTCTCTCTCACTCTCTA
Source organism: Excoecaria agallocha (assembly GCA_037975025.1). Classification (NCBI taxonomy): domain Eukaryota; kingdom Viridiplantae; phylum Streptophyta; class Magnoliopsida; order Malpighiales; family Euphorbiaceae; genus Excoecaria; species Excoecaria agallocha. The sequence continues at coordinate 3,840,330 of CM075823.1, read as the reverse complement.
TGAATCTAGAATTAGGTTTTGGTAAGAGAACTCTTTCCCTTCTATCTCTTCTGTTAATGAATGATTTTATGAAAGTAAGAAGGAAAATTTAGTGTTTTTATGTTGTTTGTAGTAGTAGAGACAAGCAAAGATAAGGGCAAAGGGATCTTGAAGGAGTTAAGAAGTCTCAATGTTTAGGTACAGGAATACAATTTGGATTATGCTGTGTATGGAGTTATCTGTAGATGGATCAATCGAAATTAGGGTTCTCTAAGAACAAGATTCTATAAACTAGTGAAACCCTTAGTTTATGGTTGATCTAGTTGGATGATGATAAGATTTAAGATGAGTATAGAGAGATTTATTGGCTCATTGAGCATTACTAGTTATTGATCTGCATAATCAGATCTGTTTTTGAGGTACGTGGCCATGCAAGGCTTGAAGCCTTGTGGCGCGTAACCATGCAAGGCTTCTGGCCTTATGGTGTGTGGCCATAAAGGCTTGAAGAATTATGGCAAGTGGCCATGCAAGGCTTCCAGCCTTGTGGCGCGCGGCCATGCAAGGTTTCTTACCTTGTGGTGCACGGCCATGCAAGGTTTCTTATCTTGTGGTGCATGACCATGCAAGGTTTCATGCCTTGAGGTACGGGCAAGTAAATGTCTCCCTGTATGTGATGCATGGCCAAGTATTGTTTCATTGTATGTGATGCACGGCCACTGCTCTTTACCTTACCACCGTATACACTCACCCTTGACTACCTAATAGAATACTTCCTCATTCATTTATGACTAAGCTAACATTCATTTTATAAACAGATAACCCTCTAATTCAACCCAATTGACACACTTAAGGAGTATTTTCCCCAAAATTAAAATGTGACTATTCTATGCCATATCTTAAGCTGTCAAGATTTAAACTATCGAGGTAAAGTGATAATGGCAAGTTTATCAAGTAAGTTCTAATTGCAACTTGTTTAGTTTTATGGCTGTAAATGTATTAATGTTGTAATTGCATTGAATTGATATATATATAAGATTATGTGAAGTGCCATATCATGTGTTCCTAAACCAGTTTAAATATATTGTATATGAGTTTAGATAACAAATGTTGATGCCATTATGAGAATATGAAATGTGCAACCGTATATGAATTGTGGCTTAAGAAAATATTGTACTATTTAAAAAGGAACATGTTGAATTAAATGTTCTTAAAAATGGTTAAACATGCAGGCCTTAGTTCAGTTGTGGATTAGATAGGCATGCCTAAAGGGATACAGTTGCAGCTACCATAGTTGACCCCTTTTGAGTCCATTTTTTGTTCCTTTAATGGAACCATAGTTTGACCCTTTGGGTCCATTGTTTGATATCTTCATATATCCATTGTTTGATACCTTCAGGTATCCATTGTTGATACCAATTGGTATCGATTACTCCAATTATCCACCCTTTGAACTAGCACTTAGGTAGGCTATTAAAGTTCAAGAAATGTGCTTGAAATAAAAAAAATTATCGATTGCTTCGCTTATGTAATGTAAACATGATGAGTGACTTTTTATAATGTTGCACCTTTATTTCCTTTTGGTTATAAATTGTTCGATGGAATTAAATCATGACATGAGTATGTTCTTATCGTTATTGCAATGCTTGTGTGAAGATGTTTATCGATGACTGTTGTAAGTGGTCGTCCATGTTAATTTATGATTTCCCTACCAAGCTTTATAGCTTAGCATGGGTTATTTTATATCCATGTAGGTTTGGTTGAAGGTTGCGCAGGGACTTAATTTTGCATCAGTTGGCCAACAAGAGTCGATCCAGATTTTGGATGTAGGATATTTTATGGATTATATTTTGCCATGATTTAATTCAAGAATTGTAATATGGGAGGCTGTAAAATTTACTTAATTGCCTTTACTTGCATGTAATTTCTAGATTGTGGATGGTTAGTATGTGATTGCCATGAATATGTTTTGTTTGCATGAAATTCCAATTAACCTACAGGTTATGCATGCACCATATATATATGTTAATAGGCTTTGTGCGCTCTTTAAGGGTGTTACAGTGGGACCTAATATGATCATGATTAAGGTAGCACCTAAGTTATATATATGATGATGGAAATGATGAATCATTAGTGTGAATAATTTTTGTTTAAAGGTATAATAACATGGCTTATTTTGACCAGGAATATTAGACACAATAATAAGTTTAGAATTTAGAGTTAGGGTATCACAAAGAGTTTTGGCATATATGGTTCGTAAAATCGTTAAGAAATAAAGGAGAACATTTATTGCAAAAAATCAAGAAGGAAAGCTTAAGCATTGTGTTATTGGCGATTTCAGGGAGAGGAAAAGGAAAAGAAGGATTTTTTGAATTTTAAATGATAGATGGGCAAGGTGCCTATCAAAAGTGAGCAACAAGTGCCACTTATATCCCATTTATTGCTCCTTTTGAGTTTTTAAATTTTTTCTTTATTTATTTATTTTTCCTTTTTCTCTTATTTTATTACTTTACTTAATTTTAAACCAAAAACTAATTAATTTACATTATTTACATATATTTAACTAAATTATGCTTAAATTATATTATTATTATTATTGGTGTTGTTGTTGTTGTTTTGACAAAATTCTTCCATGATTAAATACTCCCTGAATTTTCAAAACTCTGGGGAACTCCAACAATGCTAGTGTGCTTTCTACATTCCCTGTAAAAAAATAAAGATAAAATGGATGCAAAAATGTTTGTGCAATGTATGAAACATGTAGAAAGACTCATATAGGTAGTCCATCGGTGATAGATAGCCATACCATGAGTTGTTTATGAGGAATGGTAGTCTGTCAATGCTTTCTTATAAATAAGCATGATTTTCTCTTTGATTTTTGTGCCTTGAATCTCTACCTTCCCAGTCAGCCTCTTCTCAAGGTATTTCTTTCTCTTCCTTTTATTTTCCTTTCCTTTCAATTTCATTTGCAATCATTTTTATTTATTATTTTTACTATTTGGTGTGTAGACTATCCAAATATTTTCATTATGTCAACCTCGTCCTTGAACAAACTACACAATTCGTTAAATGACATAAAACCTTGGAAAACCCCATTTTGACACCTTACTCAAACTTGAGGTTTTTTAGTTAGGTTCACTCATCAGGAGTTATACCCCTAGAAAAGGAATTTACCGAGATCACCAGTGTAAGATTTGCACCTGGCATAGGCTTTAGACATTCCTCCTTCTGAGGTCAGTAGACTAGTACCTCAATAAAACACTTTTTTACTGGAATGGTTGATCAATGTTCTAGATTATTTTTCTGATGTACCCACATTCCATACTAGTGTCATTCCACTATGTTGCTTTACTCGGTATCTAACATCAACTTTATATGGCTTGATTGGGGATATAGGTTACTTAGTGTCATAGATGATATGTGTAGTGAACTGACCTCATTTCCCTTAATCCTGTTGGAGAAAATTCTTGGCTTGGATGCTATTCATGCTGACCTTACAACCCACCTTGTTATTTTGAAAAAATACTTCCATGATTAAATACTCCCTGAATTTTCAAAACTCTGGGTAACTCCAACAATGCTAGTGTGCTTTCTACATTCCCTGTAAAAAATAAAGATAAAATGGATGCAAAAATATATGTGTAATGCATGAAACATGTAGAAAGACTCATATAGGTAGTCCATAGGTGATAAATGGCCATACCATGAGGTTTTTGTGAGGAATGGTAGTCTGTCAATGCTTTCTTATAAATAGGCATGATTTTCTCTTTGATTTTTGTGCCTTGACTCTCTACCTTCCTAGTCAACCTCTTCTCAAGGTATTTCTTTCTCTTCCTTTTATTTTCCTTTCCTTTCATTTTCATTTGCAATCATTTTTATTTATTACTTTTATTATTTGGTGTGTAGACTATCCAAATATTTTCATTATGTCAACCTCATCCTTGAACAAACTGCATAATTCGTTAGATGACATAAAAACCTGGGAAAACCCCATTTTGACACCTTACTCAAACTTGAGGTTTTTTAGGAGTATTTTTAGGTTCACTCATCAGGAGTTATCCCCTTAGCAAAGGAATTTTTCAAGATCATCAGTGTAAGATTTGCACCTGGCATAGGCTTTAGGAATTCCTCCTTCTGAGGTCACTAGACTAGTACCTCAATAAAACACTTTTTTACTGGAATGGTTGATCAATGTTCTAGATTATTTTTCTGATGTACTCACATTCCATACTAGTGTCATTCCACTATGTTGCTTTACTCGGTATCTAACATCAACTTTATATGGCTTGATTGGGTATATGGGTTACTTAGTGTCATAGATGAGATGTGTAGTGAACTGACCTCATTTCCCTTGATCCTGTTGGAGAAAATTCTTGGCTTGGATGCTATTCATGCTGACCTTACAACCCACCTTGTTATTTAGACAAAATACTTCCATGATTAAATGCTCCCTGAATTTTCAAAACTCTGGGTAACTCCAACAATGCTAGTGTGCTTTCTACATTCCCTGTAAAAAATAAAGATAAAATGGATGCAAAAATATATGTGTAATGCATGAAACATGTAGAAAGACTCATATAGGTAGTCCATAGGTGATAGATGGCCATACCATGAGGTTTTTATGAGGAATGGTAGTCTGTCAATGCTTTCTTATAAATAGGCATGATTTTCTCTTTTATTTTTGTGCCTTGACTCTCTACCTTCCCAGTCAGCCTTTTCTCAAGGTATTTCTTTCTCTTCCTTTTATTTTCCTTTCCTTTCATTTTCATTTGCAATCATTTTTATTTATTATTTTTATTATTTGGTGTGTAGACTATCCAAATATTTTCATTATGTCAACCTCATCCTTGAACAAACTGCATAATTCGTTAGATGACATAAAAACCTGGGAAAACCCCATTTTGACACCTTACTCAAACTTGAGGTTTTTTAGGAGTATTTTTAGGTTCACTCATCAGGAGTTATCCCCTTAGCAAAGGAATTTATCAAGATCATCAGTGTAAGATTTGCACCTGGCATAGGCTTTAGGAATTCCTCCTTCTGAGGTCACTAGACTAGTACCTCAATAAAACACTTTTTTACTAGAATGGTTGATCAATGTTCTAGATTATTTTTCTGATGTACTCACATTCCATACTAGTGTTATTCCACTATGTTGCTTTACTCGGTATCTAACATCAACTTTATATGGCTTGATTGGGGATATGGGTTACTTAGTGTCATAGATGATATGTGTAGTGAACTGACCTCATTTCCCTTGATCCTGTTGGAGAAAATTCTTGGCTTGGATGCTATTCATGCTGACCTTACAACCCACCTTGTTATTTTGACAAAATACTTCCATGATTAAATACTCCCTGAATTTTCAAAACTCTGGGTAACTCCAACAATGCTAGTGTGCTTTTTACATTCCCTGTAAAAAATAAAGATAAAATGGATGCAAAAATATATGTGTAATGCATGAAACATGTAGAAAGGCTCATATAGGTAGTCCATAGGTGATAGATGGCCATACCATGAGGTTTTTATGAGGAATGGTAGTCTGTCAATGCTTTCTTATAAATAGGCATGATTTTCTCTTTGATTTTTGTGCCTTGACTCTCTACCTTCCCAGTCAGCCTCTTCTCAAGGTATTTCTTTCTCTTCCTTTTATTTTCCTTTCCTTTCATTTTCATTTGCAATCATTTTTATTTATTATTTTTATTATTTGGTGTGTAGACTATCCAAATATTTTCATTATGTCAACCTCATCCTTGAACAAACTGCATAATTCGTTAGATGACATAAAAACCTGGGAAAACCCCATTTTGACACCTTACTCAAACTTGAGGTTTTTTAGGAGTATTTTTAGGTTCACTCATCAGGAGTTATCCCCTTAGCAAAGGAATTTATCAAGATCATCAGTGTAAGATTTGCACCTTGCATAGGCTTTAGGAATTCCTCCTTCTGAGGTCACTAGACTAGTACCTCAATAAAATACTTTTTCACTGGAATGGTTGATCAATGTTCTAGATTATTTTTCTGATGTACCCACATTCCATACTAGTGTCATTCCATTATGTTGCTTTACCCGGTATCTAACATCAACTTTATATGGCTTGATTGGGGATATGGGTTATTTAGTGTCATAGATGATGTGTGTAGTGAACTGGCCTTATTTCCCTTGATCCTATTGGAGAAAATTCTTAGCTTGGATGTTATTCATGCTGACCCTACAACCCACCTTACCAGTAGTCCCTTATTGCTTTTGGTGTGTCATTGTTTAAAAAGTAGTGCACCCATTATAGATTTTCACACAAGTTTTCCTTATTAAAAAATGTATCCTTTTGTATTTTCTTAATTTCTTTTGCCTTATTTTTGCTTGAGATGAATCCAACTCACCCCAGTAGCTTTCTTTATATTTTTAGTGCTAGTTGCAAGAGAAGCTGAGATTATTGATAAACCCTTCTCCTAAAGCCATAGGCACTTATCCTTTGAGGTATTATCTCTTTAGACAAAAGTTGTCTAGTTGTTACTCACCTCATGAAGAAGCTATCTGGATGGCTACTATAGTAGATGGTGACATCAACTTTTAGTATCCATGGCTACCTATACATTCAATGATTAGAGATAAGCCCTCTGCATGTATTCTTTTGTGTGGGTTACATCAAGCCACCTTCTACATTATTTCCCATTGTGCTTGCTAATTTGGGGAGCGCTAGGATATTGTTAGATGTCCCTTAGCTTTTTGAGGTGGTATTCTCTTTATTGGCTTTCTATCAAGTTACTAATAGCTCTGGGCTTTACTGTCTGTGAATACCGTTATACTAGAGATAAGCGACTATGACTTCTCTACTGTCAATGAATACAAGAAATGGGTTATTGGTCTAGTAGTCGACAATAAGACACATCAGCTTAGATTTTTAAAGGAAGATAATAGTTGAGCATATACATTAGATCAGATATAATCAAAGACTATGTTTTTTCTTTTAATAGAACTTTCAAATTTTAACATGCAAAAGAACAACTTTGAATATATTAATAATATTTTGAGTACAAATGTGACCTTTTTATCTGATTTTGTTACACATTATCATTATTTAACATAAAACTCAAAAATACACATTATCTTATCTCATAATGAAATTTTAAAAGCATTAGAACTCCTATCACCAATCAGCCCTCTTAGGCTTTCTTAATTGATTATTTTCTCTTAGCCCCTAATTTTTGCTCAAGATGCTTCTTTACCGAATTTTAGCAAGGTTGCTATTTTTTTTGTTTTCCACCTATGGGATCTTTATTTTCTTCTTTTTCTTTTTGTGCCTAGCCATGGAACCTTTTAAGTCTATCAATGTTGATCGGCTCCTTAAACTCATTGCCATCATGTTAGCTAAGAAAGTTGTCCCTTTAAATAACAACTTCTTCACCATGAAAGGGCCTTCCTAAGTAGGTTTGAACTTGCCTCGTATATCTAAAATTCCAAGCCTCATCTATTTAAACACTAGATCCCCTTGCTTCAAAAGATGCTTCCTAACTTTCTTTTTGAATGAGAAAGCTAACCTTTTCTGATATATTTGATTATGATAATCTGATATATCTTATTATGATAATAAGCTTGCATCTTATCCCTATCTAGTAAGTTAAACTGTAACAACCTTTGTTTGGCCCACTCCATCTTAGGTAACTCAGCTTCCAAGACTACCCTCAAAGATTGATGTTCAATCTCTACTGGTAAAATGGCCTTCGTACCATAGACCAAAGAAAATAGAGTGGCTTTTGTCAAAGTTCTAGCTATAGTGTTATAAGCCCACAATGCAAAAGGTAGCTTATCATCCCAATCTTTGTAAGTCTGAACCATCTTTGCTAAAATCCTTTTAACATTATTATTGGCTACTTCAACTACCCTATTCGCTATAAGGTGAAGACATATAGTGTTGAATCCAATACTTTCTAAACTTCTGCTTGGTCTCATCTTGGAACCGTATCCCATTATTAAAACTATATGGTGAGGTAACTCATATCTACATATCAGATTCTTCTCGATAAACTTAGCCATATCTCTAGCATCCACCTTCTTAAAGAATTTTTCCTCAAATCACTTTGTGAAGTAGTCTATGGCAACTAGGATAAATCTATGTTCGTTTGATGTCATCGGATGAATCATCCCCATGATGTCTATACCCTATGTAGTGAATGGCTAAGGTGATGTAAGGTTGGCAGAAACTAGCAAATATCTTAAGTCTACATATTGTTGGCACAGCTGACTTTCCTTCATGTATCTTGAGCAGTCTATGTCTATTGTAAGCTAGAAGAATCCCTAGCATATGATCTTCTTTACCAAAGCTAAATTGTTCATACAAGCTCCATACACACTAGCATGTAACTCCTCTATGAACTTCTTAGCATACATTTCAATCAAGTATCTCAATTGAATACCGTCGGCTATTTTTTATAAAACATTTTCCCCATATTAATGGACTACCTAAATAGCTTTCGAATCATCCTTTGGTCCTTTTCAATGGCTTTTTCTAGAAACATTGACTTCTCTAAGTAGTTCTGAATATCAAAGTACCAAGGTTTCCTTTCTTCCCACTCAATATCTATTACCTGCTTAGTTTCAAAATATGGTCTATTAGAATTGGAAATCAACAATGATTTCACACTAATCCCTTTCAAATTATCCCATGTTGACACTAAAGTGGCTAAGGCATCGACTAATTGGTTTTTAACCCTAGGTACATATCGAAAAGTACACACCTCAAATTGATTAGAGCCTTCAAACACTTGATGTTAGGCATTAGTTGTTCTTCTTTCACTGACAATTTACCTCTAACCTAATAGATTACCAATGAAGAGTCTCTAAATACCTCTGTAGATTTTATCCCCATAGCTAGCAAGGCTTTTAATCCAAAGATGCAAGCTTTGTACTTAGCTTCATTGGTTATGGCCTTATACCTTAACTTCTTAGCTAAGGTTAACTTCTCTCCCTCCAGGGTCACTATAATCACTCCTACTATAGCTCCCTTATTGTTTATAGCCCCATCAAAGTACATTTGCCAACCTTTCACTATTATAGCTGTAATATCCTCATTAGGAAACCTATAAAACACTTCGTCCCCTTCTAGTGGTTGATCAACTAGGAATTCTGCTATAGCTATCCCTTTAATGATTTTTCTAGTGATATACTCAATGTTGAATTCTTGTCAGAGGATTAACCACCTAACCGTTTTTCCTAACAATGAAGGCAATTCCTGTAGGTACTTGAGAGGATTCTACTTAGCCACTGCTTACACTTTGTGTGAATAAAAGTAGTGCCTTAACTTCTTCAAAGCCTAGATGACTGCTAGACAAATCTTTTCCACCTTTACATACTTAGTTTCATATGGAAAGAACTTCTTACTGAGGTAGTACACTATATACTCAATCCTAAAGTCATCCTCCTGAGCTATTATAGCTCTTACTAAGCTATCCTCTATGGCTAGATACAAGATTAAAGGCTTACCTACTTGTAGTGACCTCAACACTTGTAGGTGTACAGGGTATTCCCTGATGGTATCAAATGCCTTCTGACATTCTTCATTCCAAACCACTAGCCGATCATTTCTAAGCAACTTGAAGAATAAATCTATTAACGTGCTAAAGCCTACCTAGAAATTCTCTAACCTCTTTCTCTTTTTGTCGCATAAGCATTTCCTTAATGGCTTTGACTTTGTTTGATTCTATCTCTATCCCCCTCTAACTCACCACATATCCTCTAACCTTTCTTGAGGTAATCCTAAATATGCACTTCTTCAAGTTAAGGTAAAAGTTATACTTATCAATCATTTAAAAGAACTTTTCTAATGTCTTAAAGTGGCCTTTACGAGTAGCCGATTTGATCATCATGTCATCTACATATACTTCCACCTCTTTGTGGATCGAGTCATCTAAAATCATAATTTTCATCCTCTAATAGGTGGTACCTACATTTTGAAGTCCAAAGAGCATAACCCGATAGGCATATGTACCCTATTCGGTGATGAAGGCTGTATTGATCCTATCTAATATTTTTTTCAAGATTTGATTGCATCCAGCATACCCATCCATAAAACTATACATAGCACAAACAGCTACACTATCCACTAAGACATCTATGAAAGGCAAGGGAAAGTCATCCTTAGGGCAAGCTTTGTTCCATGCAGACCCTAACTCTTCCATCCTTCTTAGCTATAAGGACTATATTGGCTAGCCATGTTGGGTATTGAACCTCTACCAATAACTTGGCTTCTATTTATTTCCTCACCTTTCTTTAACCTTATCATCCCACTTTGGCCTAAGTCTTTTAAGCTTCTATTTAACTAGTTTATACCCTAGAAAGGCACGAATGGCATGCTCAACTATCTCTTAATCAATCCCAAGCATATCCTCATAGGTCTAGGTAAAGACTCTTTCACACTTTTTCAATGTTCTTTTAAATTTTTTCTTATTTCAGGAGTTATGTCTGATGCTAATAAGATTTCTTTTGGGTTTTCTTTTATACGGAGATTGAATGAACATGCATTAGTTAAATTGATGTCAAATATTAATGATTCATCATTATTATTATGCATATTGAAATCAGAAGGGACATCACACAAGTAAGTAAAATCATTCATATTAATACTATAATCAAAATAAATGAAATTATTATAATTAAAAACTTCATGAGTATAAACAAAATCAATAAAAACATCATCTTTAGTCTTCGGCTCATCTAAAAATGTCTCTTTAACTTTCTCTTTTGGCTCTTGTGATGCTTTAGATCCCACTTTATCTTTGCCCTTACTCTGAACAGCAAGTAATTTCACTATCACTATTTCCTTTGACACTTTCCAATTCTAAGCTAAGTGATGCAATAGGATATCCTCATCTCAAAAGCCCTCAACCAACTTGATAATACCTTGCTCTAAATCAAACACATCATTGAATAGCTCAAAAATGGGCACAATCTTATTCCCTACCAACTGAGGCTCATTCTCTTCACAATAAAAGTAAACTCCCAAGGTTAGCATGAACCTCTTAGAAATATGAGGTACTTCACCTATTGCTCCCCTTTCCCTTACTTTTCTTTTCTAAACTGGTATAGCCCAAGCCCTTTCCTATCTTTCTAACCTTTAGTGGTGATTGTAGTTTTAGGTCTATGAGAATTCTTACCTAGCCTAGCTCCAAGCAAAAAGTGCATCTTCTTTAGTGTATTGATCACCTGTGGGCTATCAGCTAAACCATTCTCATTCTTTTCTGCCTTAATTATAGGCACATGGAATTCACCAAATGATTGCCTTGCAATCTCAAGCATAGATACCTAGTTCTCCTTAGTAACTTTGATGCTAACTACTTGACCATCAAACAATAACTTGATCATTTAATGTAACATAAAAGGCACACCTCCTAACTGTTAGAGAGTATGCCCTAGCGCCCATGTAAAAGGGATGAATTTCATATGTATGAATTTATATTCTTAATAAAAGGCATTATTCATTTATTAATGTTATGTTTAAATACATGAGTTTGTAAATCTTAAATTAATAAATGAAGTCCTTGATATTATAAACACAGTGCAAAGACAATCATGAAAGTGTTCATGATATGAGGTGTCTATTGCATGCAAATGTGTTAATATCTAAATATCCCTAGTCATAGAATTAACAAGATAGGACATTGTTAATTCAGATAGACTAGCACATGTTATGCTTCTTGAATGGTTCAAGTAGTGGTTCTCATACCTGTGATTATGGAAGATAATCAAAGCTAACATGTAGATGCTTGTTAGAAGAACAAGTTCATTGGAGGCCTACAAAGAGAATCCTCACATGGATATTAAATCTATGTCAATTAGGAATCTCTTCATAGTGGTTGTGCAAGTATCCTTAGACTTGAGATCATCAAAGTTATCTTAAGTAGCAAGTGGTATATTTTGACTCCATAACTGGTTACTTCCAACTGGGAGTGAACTTAGTTAGGAGATTGGGTATATCATGACCTACTTGAAGATAGTTGAGTGATTGACAAAGGATTCACCATCCAAGATTTAGTAAAGGAAGTTATCTCGCATGATTCTATAATTGCCTTGTTTAGAGAATTTCTGGCCAGAGTAATTTGCCAAGATGGATAGAGATCCATGGAGGGCCTTTTAGGAACAATGGTTAAATTAATAGAACATACATAATTAGATTTATATGAGTTGATAAAAATCCATACTCAGAATCTAATTGAGATAAGAGCGGTGAAAGGTGTAATTGCATGATAACTATTTCTATGGAAGGGTATAGTTAAACCACTTGACTTTCCTAACATTTGGGTAGTCATGATGCCTAGCTAGAGGCCAATCATTACTTTTATAATAGTGTATCAAGAATATCAATTTGGATTGATAAAATGATTTAAAGAAGTTTAAATCATGCGAGTTTGAATAGAACTCACAATTATATATTATATTGCTAATATGGATAGGAACCAAATAGGCCACACACATATAGAGAAAAGGATAAAATGGTAAAATGATAATGATAATAATATTTGATATTATTATGGGGATAGAGAAGTGAATAAGATAATAATTAATTAAAGAGTTTAATTAATTATGATCAAGTAAAATTGTTCACGAAACTTTTGAGAAATATTTTGTAAAATTGGACCTAATTGAAATAATATTTTTCATAATTAATTATTATTGGACTATAAGTGTTATAGGGCTGATATAATAATTAATAGATCTATTGGAGGAATTACAGAGGCCCAGAGAAGTTAAGTTGGTGCAAAAACCCTTCAGAAGAAGGGCCACACGTCAACTCCAAACAGAAGGCCTTAGAGGCCTAATTCTTGGACCAAAATAAATTAAATATGTTACATAAGTGTTTTGAAGCCTACATATTTAATTTGGTTGGATTTGAAATTCATTTGGGTAATTAAATGCATGTATATGTATAAAGAGCCTAGTTTGTGGGTTTTGTGCATAGACTTTTGTGAAAGAGCTTAAATTAGATTTAATTGAGTTTAAATAATTATAAATAATTCCAGAAGCCCAATTAATAATTCTCCAGAAATTTTAAAGAGCCCAATCCCATTAGGAAGTTGGATTTTTAACCTAACTATAAAAATCCAAGTGATGTGGAATTAGGGTTAAGAGAGAACAATAAAGAGAAAATGTTTTCTCTCATTCTAAAAGCCCTAGCCGCCACTTTCCCCTTGCTAGCATCAATGGATTTTTTCCAGCCCCTTATACTCTCCTTTGTTGGTTCATTCAATCCTTCTCTAGTGTGGATTACTCATTGGAGGTGTTCGATTTTGGACACTGTGGTTTGCGATAACCCGATGAGAAGGAAAATCAACTGTACAACAAAAATAAAAGGTGATTTTTCTTATTCTCATTAATATGTATATTGTAAATTCATGGCAAGATCAGATATATTGGTTAAAAATTTTAAATTTCACTTATGTATGAGATGCATGTAACCGATAATTCCCAACATGGTATCAGAGCCTCGATTTTGTCATAAATATATAATTCTATATTTTTCTGCGGAATAAGTTTTATTTTTTTGAGTTATTTATTTCATGAACTTTAAAATATCAGATTTGATTGTTCATGAATGAGAAATATTGATTTCTGGATATAAGTGTGATCAAATATATAAAACGAAAATAAAAACGATTCTTTTGATAAAAGAATTTTGGTTTTTGTGTGAATAGCTTTTAATTTTAGGGGCTGTTCTAAATTAATTTTTTATAGATCCATTATAAGATCATTTAGATGATAATTTTTTTGTTTAATATGTGATATTAAGCCATAAGATCAAATGAAATTAAAATCGAACAAGTTTTGCATGAAAACTAGTTTAGTCGAAAAGTTTGATAAATTGGTGTTCTTGGTGTGTTCTTGATGTGTTCTTGTTTAGAACGATTTTTAATCTTCTAAATCTGATATATATAATATATTAAAGTGTTTTTAATTAATTGGATTAATTAAAATGGGGTTTTAAATTAATTGGATTAATTTTAATTCATTAAAACCACTTAATGGGCTTAATTATGTTTACGGACTTGGTTTAAATTAGTGAATGACTTGGTAGGCCAAAGGAGCTAATTTGAATTAAATATAATAAACAATAATTAAGTTTATTAATGGGTTTTAAAGGCTGGAGTGGGCTTGGCTCATTCCAAATAGCCCAAATAGTATAATAGACACAAAACTAGTTTGTGTGTGAACATATTTAGGGTTTAATTTGGTGGGTTTTGGCCTACCCTTTATCTTAAGCTCAAAATTGATTCTTTTAATTATTTAATATGATTAATTAATTAAATAATCAATTAGATTGATTATTAAGGCAAGAACACATGCATACAAAAAGGTTTCCTAAAATGAAAGTTTCCAAAATGGAAAAAGTTTCCTAATTTGATCACATTATTAAAATAACTCAAAAGAATGTTTCAAGAGTTGAAACAAAGTTAGTAATCCATTACTTTATGCATTAAAAATGCATATAAGGGTGTATGATTGGCATGATGGATAGTTATGGACAAGGGCCAATGTGATTGAGCATTATGCATGTTTTGGCCCAATGAGGACTTTCATGTCTCGGCCACTTGTTTTTGGTTTGTATTTCTTTTTCAAATTGTAATATGTAATTAGATTACTTAGATTAGAATTAGAGATAGAGATGGAGACCACTATCAAGGAGCAAGATGGGCCGGATGGAGATCCAACAAGCTTGAAGATAATGTAATTATTTTTTACTTGTTTGAATCATGCATACTACCTAGGTGTGACCTTTTGATTTCCCTTTTGGCTCAGAGAAATCAATGTAGTAAATTCCATAACTATATGTATGCTTATATTTATGTGATAGATATAGGATGCATACCAATGTATGCCAACCATGTATGATGAGACTTAATTAACTAAAACCCTCAAATAAATACTAAGGTATATAAGCCTTCCATTAATTTGAGGAGAACCAGAGTTCTTTATAGTATGGGTTATTGACCACAGTAAAGCTCACATTATATCGAATATGTTCAAGTCTAATTAAATGGGTCATCTTAGCTAGCCCATTAGTTTGTTGACCACAGTCAAGGCTAATGGTTCTAGAGGCAAGATTAGGGAATGCATATATGATATGCATGCATCAAGAGTTGATAACCTAATGTCCAATAGTTGTGTAGAGACATAATTGGTATAGAGATACCTACCTTTTAAGGGTATGAAATTTGTCTTGTTGACCACAGTCAAGGTCAAATTACATATCAAGGATTTGATATTGGCCCACTAAGAAAACCATCGGGTTTTCTCGGATTAAATAGTGAGGGCTATTAATTCGCAATAAAATAGTGAGAGTAAATGGATAAATTAAAGACCTTATTAATGCATACATATTTATGAACATACTCTCATAAGTTTTCTTTTTCACATCCAGGTCATCATCATGAGCACATCAAACATTAATATACGATCAATCTTGGATAAAAAACTGGTTGGCAGCAACTATTCTGACTGGATCAGGCAAGTGAGAATTGTTCTTAGAGATGAAAAGATCCATTATGTCTTGGATAAAGATCCATCACCACTTCCATCAGATGATGCCATTGATGAGATCAAAGGAACTTATCGAAAATACATGGAGGATAGTGAAGCAACAGCATGTCTGATGCTGGGTGCTATATCCTCGGAGCTTCAGAAGCAACATGAGATGATGGATGCTAGAACCATCATTTTGCATCTTGAGGACCTTTAATCTTCTCAGGCTAGAACTGAGCAATATGAGATTGCTCGATCTCTATTTAGCTACAAAATGGTGAAAGGCACTTTAGCTGCTACTCATGCATTGAAGATCTATGGGTATATTGAGCATTTGAGTAAACTTGGCTTTGTTATGGATAATGATCTATACATAGATTTAATCTTATACTTGTTGGCTCCAAGTTATACACCTTTTGTACTTAACTTCAACATGAACAAGATTCAAGTTACCATTCCTGAGTTAATCAACATGCTCAAAACAGCTAATGGATCCTTTAGGAAGGATCCAAAAGGTGTCATGGTTGTCACTTCTGCTAAAGGCAAGAAGCAGAAGAAGAAGAAGACAACCAAGGCGCAGCCAAAGAATGGTGGAATCTCTAAGAAGAAGGTTTCCAAGAAAGAGAATTCCAAAGGAACTTGCTTCCATTGTGGAAAGGATGGTCATTGGGAGCATAACTGCAAGGCCTATCTAGATTCTCTTAAGGAGAAGAAGCATGCTGATGCTTCTACTTCAGGTATTCATATGATTGAAATTAATACTTATTCTATTGCTTTAAAACAATCTTGGGTATTAGATAACGGATGTGGATCTCAATTGTGTAATGATCTATAGGGCTTAGAAGCTTTAGAAGAGTTGGAAAGGCAGAGATATGTTTGCAGTCAGCTACTGGACAAAACATCTCTACAACAATTATGGGGACTTACCATTTGCCTCTTCCTAGTGGATTAGTACTGGAATTAAATAATTGTTATTATGTTCTAGCTTTAAAGGACAAGTGTTGTTACATTTTTAAGAACAATATGTTTTATGCAAAAGCTATCATTGAGAATGGTATATTTGTTCTTGATTTAATTAAAGAAGTACATAATGTGGATACCAAGAGAATGAGACATGATAATCTAAATACCTCATATTTATGGCATTGTCGTTTAGGCCATATAAATGAGAAACGTATGACCAAATTACAAAAGTCAGGTGATTTGGGATCATTTGATTATGAATCATTTGATACATGCGAATCTTGTTTATTGAGAAAAATGACAAAAGCTCCCTTTATTGGTAAAGGAGAATGAGCTAAAATGGTTTCAGACTTAATACATACAGATGTATGTGGTCCAATGACTACACATACCAGAGGAGGTTACCCCTACATCATTACTTTCATAGATGATTATTCCAGGTTTGGACACATCTATCTAATGAAATATAAATCAGAAGCATTTGAAAAGTTTAAAGAATTTAGAAATGAAGTAGAGAAACAACTTGGCAATAGTATTAAAACGCTTAGATCAAATCGAGGTAGAGAATACTTAAGCCAAAAGTTTTAGGATTATCTTAGAGATAATGGGATTTTATCTCAATGGAGTCCACCATATACACCACAACACAATGGTGTATCTAAAAGGAGAAATTGAACACTATTAGATATGGTTCGATCAATGATGAACCGAGCAGACTTGCCTAAGTCCTTTTGGGGATATGCACTAGAAACTGTTGTTTATGTGTTAAACAGAGTTCCTAGTAAATCGGTTGTTGTTACTCCATATGAGATGTGGAATAACAAGAAGCCCACGCTTTCTCATATGAAAGTATGGGGTTGTCCTGCTTATGTGAAGAGGATAATGTTAGACAAGATGTTAAGTTTGACAAATGTTTATTTATGGGATATCCAAAAGAAACCTTTGGATATTATTTCTATCATCCCTTAGAACAAAAGGTGTTTGTTTCAAAGCATGCTGTCTTCTTGGAAAAAGAATTTCTCCTACAAGAGGACAGTGGGAATAAAATTGAACTTGATGAAGTTTAAGACCGATAAATAGAAGTAGATCAACTGATTGAACCCGAGACTGAATTTCATTATAATGAGATTACAGTTGAACCTGATTATACACAAAATCCTAGAAGATCTACTAGGATGCATTCTATCCCTTTGAGATATGGATTTTACGTTGATTCGGATAGAGGCATAACTGTAGTAGAGGACAATAAGCCTATAAGCTATTAAGAAGTTTTGAACAGTTCAGAACATGATTTATGGCTTAAGGCTTTGCAGTCTGAAATGGACTCCATGTATGAGAATAAAGTATGGACTTTAACTCAACCACCTAAAGGGATAAAACCCATAGGGTGCAAATGGGTCTTCAAAAAGAAGACCGACATGGAAGGTAATATAGTTACCTATAAAGCTCGCTTAGTAGCAAAGGGCTATCGTCAAAAAGAAGGTATTGACTATGATGAAACCTTTTCTCTTATAGCGATGCTTAAGTCTATAAGAATACTTTTAGCCATTGCAGCTCATTATGATTATGAGATTTGGCAAATGGATGTGAAGACAGCTTTCCTAAATGGAAATCTGACTGAGGATGTGTATATGACACAATCGAAAAGGTTCACATCAGGAAATGGCAAAAAGGTATGCAAGCTTTAAAGATCCATGTATGGATTGAAGCAAGCCTCTAGAAGATGGAACATACGATTCAATGAGACAATTAAAGAGTTTGGTTTCTCACAGAATGAAGATGAACCTTGTGTGTATAAAAGGGTCAGTGGGAGTGCAATTGTCTTCCTGGTTCTATATATGGATGACATATTGATCATGGGAAATGATATCTCTCTTCTCCAATCTATTAAAATATGGTTATCCAAGCAATTCTCCATGAAAGACCTTGGAAAAGCATCTTGTATACTAGGAATAAGGATATATAGAGATAGATCCAATAGGTTGCTAGGTCTTTCTCAAAGTACATATATAGATAAGGTATTGAAGAGGTTCAATATAGATCTCTCTAAGAAAGGGTTTATACCCATGGTGCATGGGAAACACCTTTCTAAGTCTATGTGTCTGCAGACACTAGAGGATAGAGAGAGCATGAATAAAATACCATATGCATCGACAATTGGTTCTATCATGTATGCTATGTTATGTACACTTTCAGATGTAGCATTTGGTTTGAGTGTCACAAGCAAATTCCAATCCAATTTTGGAGAGGAACACTGGGAAGCTGTCAAGAATATCTTTAAGTACTTGAGAAGGATTAAGGATATATTCTTGGTATATGGAGAGGAAAGTTTCAAAGTAAATGGGTATACAGATGCCAGCTTCCAATCTAACAAAGATGATTGTAAATCACAGTCTGGTTATGTGTTCATAATGGGAGGAGGAGCAGTTAGTTGGAAGAGTTCCAAACAAGAAACAACTGTTAATTCCATGACAGAAGCTGAGTACATTGCTACTTCAGAAGCAACCAAAGAAGCTGAGTACATTGTTGCTGATCCGATTCCTTTATATTGTGACAACAATGGAGCCATTGCACAAGCAAAAGAACCACGGTCTCATCAGCGATCCAAGCATGTTCTCAGACACTACCATCTCATAAGGGAAATAGTAGCTAGAAATGATGTGAAAATAGAAAGGGTCCCTATAGATGATAATGTGGCGGATCCCCTCACTAAAGTACTTTCCCAGATAAAGCATGATCACCATATAAATAGCATGGGTCTGAGACATATGAGTGATTGGCTCTAATGCAAGTGGGAGATTGTTAGAGAGTATGCCCTAGAGCCCATGTAAAAGGGATGAATTTCATATGTATGAATTTATATTCTTAATAAAAGGCATTATTCATTTATTAATGCTATGTTTAAATACATAAGTTTGTAAATCTTAAATTAATAAATGAAGTCCTTGATATAATAAACACAGTGCAAAGACAATCATGAAAGTGTTCATGATATGAGGTGTCTATTGCATGCAAATGTGTTAATATCTAAATATCCCTAGTCATAGAATTAACAAGATAGGATATTATTAATTCGGATAGACTAGCACATGTTATGCTTCTTGAATGGTTCAAGCTGTGGTTCTCATAGCTGTGATTATGGAAGATAATCAAAGCAAACATGTGGATGCTTGTTAGAAGAACAAGTTCATTGGAGACCTGCAAAGAGAATCCTCACATGGATATTAAATCTATGTCAGTGAGGAATCTCTTCATAGCGGTTGTGCAAGTATCCTTAAACTTGAGATCACCAAAGTTATCTTAAGCAGGAAGTGCTATATTTTGACTCCGTAACTAATTACTTCCAACTGGGAGTGAACATAGTTAGGAGATTAGGTATATCATGACCTACTTGAAGATAGTTGAGTGATTGACAAAGGATTCACCATCCCAGATTTAGTAAGGAAAGTTATCTCGCATGATTCTATAATTGCCTTGTTCAGAGAATCTCTGGCCAGAGTAATATGCCAAGATGGATAGAGATCCATGGAGGGAATTTTGGGAACAATGGTTAAATTAATAGAACATACATAATTAGATTTATATGAGTTGACAGAAATCCATACTCAGAATCTAATTGAGATAAGAGTGGTGAAAGGAGTAATTGCATGATAACTATTTCTATGGAAGGGTATAGTCAAATCACTTGACTTTCCTAACATTTGGGTAGTCATGATGCCTAGCTGGAGGCCAATCATGACTTGTATAATAGTGTATCAAGAATATCAATTTGGATTGATAAAATGATTTAAAGAAGTTTAAATCATGTGAGTTTGAATAGAACTCACAATTACATATTATACTGCTAATATGGATAGGAACCAAATAGGCCACACACATATAGAGAAAAGGATAAAATGGTAAAATGATAAGGATAATAATATTTGATATTATTATGGGGATAGAGAAGTGAATAAGATATTAATTAATTAAAGAGTTTAATTAATTATGATCAAGTAAAATTGTTCGCAAAACTTTTGAGAAATGTTCTGTAAAATTGGACCTAATTGAAATTATATATTTCATAATTAATTATTATTGGAATATAAGTGATATAGGTCTGATATAATAATTAATAGATCCATTGGAGGAATTACAGAGGCCAAGAGAAGTGAAGTTGGTGCAAAAACCCTCCAGAAGAAAGGCCACACGCCAACTCCAGACCGAAGGCCTTAGAGGCCTAATTATTGGACCAAAATAAATTATATATGTTACATAAGTGTTGTGGAACCTACATATTTAATTTGGTTGGATTTGGAATTCATTTGTGTAATTAAATCCAAGTATATGTACAAAGGGCCTAGTTTGTGGGTTTTGTGCATAGTCTTTTGTGAAAGGGCTTAAATTGCATTTAATTGAGTCCAAATAATTATAAATAATTCCAGAAGCCCAATTAATAATTCTCCAGCAATTTTAAAGAGTCCAATCCCATTATGAAGTTGGATCTTTAACCTAACTATAAAAATTCAAGTGATGTGGAATTAGGATTAAGAGAGAACAATTAAGAGAAAATGTTTTCTCTCATTCTAAAAGCCCTAGCCGCCACTTTCCCCTTGCTAGCATCAAGGGATTTCGACCAGCCCCTTGTACTCTCCTTTGTTGGTTCATTCAATCCTTCTCTAGTGTGGATTACTCATTGGAGGTGTTCGATTTTAGACACTTTGGTTTACGACAATCCAGTAAGAAGGAAAATCAACTGTACAACAAAAATCAAAGGTGATTTTTCTTATTCTCATTAATATGTATATTTTAAATTCATGGCAAGATTAGATATATTGGTTAAAAATTTTAAATTTCGCTTATGTATGAGATGCATGTAACCGATAATTCCCAACACTAACTTATGGAACCATGGTCTTCCGAGTAGCACTGAGAAGTTAGTAGGAATGGATAATGCAATAGAGTTGGGCTTAATTTCAATCAGCCCTATATTCACCATAGCCTTAAATGTCCTCATAGCCTACATCTTCAAATTATCATAAACAGATACGGCCAGGTCAAATTTGTTCCACATATTCTCATTCAGATTAAAGGCAAGGATAGCTACCAGAGGTCATACATTAATCAAGGACCCATCGTTTACCATTATGCAAGTTGTGTGCTTCCCATTCACTTGACCCTTAATATAGAGAGGACAATTATGATTCCTACCTTCAGCATATAAGTATGCACTCAAATACACAACATTCTTCCCAGTTCCTCCTTTTATCAAATCTAGTAACTCGGATGGTGAGATTATGGTGGCTATAATGGACTCGCATAAGGTTTTACTAACTTTTACCTATTTGATGGGGATTCCCTCAATAAATCCCATATGGAAATTTGAGCCTACATCTTCTTTAATCGCTTAATGATCTTATTCTCCTCTACTTCCTTCTTTATGGGCACAACAATTAGGGCTGGCTATTTCTCAACCTCAAGCACCACCCTTCCATTCTCGATGTCTGCCTTTACCTTAATTTCTTTCTTTACTTCCTCCTTACTCTCACTTTTTGAACTCCAAACAACAATGGGCACTGTTGCCCTTTCCTCCTCACTCTCTTCTGAATCCTAACAATCAACCATAGAAATTGACTAATTTTTTTCAACTAACTTTATTATTTTAGGGGTGGAATGATTAACGATCATATACTCTTTCCCATACAAGTCCTTTATCACATACCATTCTGACAGGTTGGACCTAATCATGATCATAAGAGGTGGTATGGCATTATACCCTTATTTCTTTTTCTTCTCTCTCTTTTTAGTATCTAAATCTATTTGTGTCTATCAGATCATGAATCTTGTTACACAAGGTGTGGTAATAATCTATGAAGTACCCTATATGCTAATGGTAAGTACAATATTGGTCCTCTTAATGGTGGGGTATCCTCTGACTCTTGGTAGGCCTAGCTGGCAACCTCTGCAACTTCCCTTCCTTACTCATCCAAGCAACACCCAAGATAAAGACTTTTCTAGGTTGGAATAGTATCTCTAATTGGCCTCTGTAGTAGATATTTTGGCCATCTTGCCACTCTTGTTTCCTCAACTACTACTCTCAGCCAATTTATTATTGCCAATGTTTCTCTTTGTACCCTTATTACTAGCCTTCTCAGCCAAGTACTCACCTTCAGCTTCAATGGCTATGTCCTTTAGGGACTCTTAATCCTTCAGCCCTTTCAGCTTTAAGCCATCCTTTAGGTAGGACTTTCATTCCTAATGAAAAGCCTAATTTGGTTAGCTATATCAAGTTTCCTTTTCATCTTTATCACCCTATTCCTCTACCTCATTAGGTACTAATGAAAGGACTCATCATGCTTTTGTTGTAGTAGTTCAAGATCTTTTAAAGTGACCTCTATCCTAGTGTTACAATTGTATTGCTTTAGAAATTCCTTAGTTAGCAAGTCCTAATCTTCTTTTATGCATCTATCAAGACTATGATACCAATCTATTGATGGGTTTACTAAACTTAAATAAAAATACTCCACCTTCTGCTTCTTAGCCAAGGTGGTCCCATTCATAATCAAAGTATACAGCTTAACATGCATGAAAGGATCAGAAATGCCATTAAATCTGGGCAAATTTGGCATCTTAAACCTTTTAGGGAGTGGCTCATCCCAATATAAATCCTTATCTTCATAGTTCATCCCCCTATTAGCAACCAATAACCAAGCTATAACCTCTATTTTTTACTCAATCTTTTTAAAGGCAACGTCCTCAACATTATATCCCCTACTTCTCATAACTACCATAGGAAGGTAATCTTCTTCTTCCTCTTCCTCAATATAGTCATTCTCAGGGCCATGTCTCCTTTCTCTCCTTTGATCCACCGGTGGTGCTCGAGGCACTGGAGCATTTTTCATTGTAGAATCCCCAACATAGGTTGGCTTTACTATCTTGTAAGTAGACTTTCCAAGTCGAGTTCTAAGATTTGGTGCTAAAGAAGACACTAAACCACCTATCATACTAACATCCTCTCCTCAAAACTCTTGGAATTACCTATCCAACCTTTTGTCTAATTTGTCTCATGCCATCATAGGCCCTAAAATAGAAGCAGCTAGCCTTTCCCATAAGGAGCTCATCCTTACTGCCTCCTTTATACCTCCCCCATTCTTGACTTGTATTATTCATCATCCATTTCTAATATAGTCTCTTGACAGCTGTCTGAAAGCTCACTTGAACCAAATTCTGAACTGATCTTAAACCCTAATTATGAACTCGAATCTGATCTTAACTTTAGTAGCTCAAACACATATCTTCAAAATAAGGTGATCGTCTGACCTTCTGAACCACTAAAAGAATCTATACTGGCTGCAAAAGTCAAGTATCAGGGATGATGTATGATTATAATTCATGAACATGTTATATACATGATGCATGGATCCAATAAATATGTTTGTTAGATGTCAAACACAACCACATACAAGCAAGACAAAGCATTCCAACCTTATTACTCCCATACAGGAGGTTATACAGTATCTTTCCTAGGTAGGCTTAGTCTATAGGTCAATAGGGGAACCCAATTGATGTGTATAGTGCATGATGAAAAATAAACATCATAACCTCCCTTAATTAAAAGTACAGGCATATGGGTTTTGGCCATATGTATTTAAATAGTCCAAATAAATCAAGTTAGGTCCATCCGAGCATGGCATCCTTTGATTAGTACCTACCTAATTTAGTTAGATTTAGTCAATACATAAGGGCCTAAATAAGGGAAGTAGCTGTCATTATATGGGCTTATAGTCCTGGTGGTGAAACTTTAAGGTTATCCAAGAATGGTTTCTACAAATAGATCTAGCTTATTATGAGCATAACAATCAATGGGTGTCCATTTTATATACCTTCTAGTATGAGAATTGGGCTGATGGTTCTCCTTCACACCTCTCTACATTGAGTGAACATAAGTTATGCCTTGAGATAGCACCGAGGCTAAAATAAGATGGCTATATGATGTATGCAAGAAATGCAATTTTGAAAGAAAATAAGATTAATAACAAAAACCCAATTATAAGTAACTTAATCGAGATGCTTTTAAGAGCAAGGTCTCTTAATCCCTAGTGGAGTAGCCACTATGATGCATGCTAAAGCATGCTCAAATTTGGTTAGGTTCTCAAAGGCCTATTTTTAGTCCAAGATCAAAAGAGGCTTACTAAGACTTATAAATTGGCCACTTCATAATAAAAATGGATTTAGGCCCAATTTATTATTGATAGTTAACCCATGAAGGCATCTAATGTAGGCTCAAAAGGCAAGTATCAAGGAATCTTACTTGGCAATGAATCTTAACCTTTTAATGCCCAAATAGATATTTATGTTTGGAACATCACTCTTACTTGGCATCTTGGTTAGGTATTCCTTATAATTAAGTTTTTCTCATTGGTCCACTACCTCCCTTTTCACACAATGCAATAAAATTTAGATTAAATAAACACAACAAGTAATTAAACGAAGCGGTAAATAAATAAGCAAAATCCTACTTAAGTTTTTACAAAAGAAAATTATCTAATAAGAAAATAAAGTTACATACATAAATTAGGTTATTGATTGGTTTAGGAACATTAGTTCATTCACACATATTTACAAAAATACGGAAAGTCCTTGTGATTTTAGGAAACATGGGATGAGTGATCCAAATTTTGATAAAACAAAAACTCTTTATTTTAAATAAGGTTTTAGGATGAACAATTGGATACATTGGTTCACTTTATCGAGAAAAATCCAAATTAATTAAGTAAAAATAATTTTAAGTGCCTTTTTCAATCATCGCACCAAAAATCCTTTTTTACTACCTATTATATCCCTAAAATTAAAATACATCAAAAATAAACAATAAATGGAAGTACAAAAAGTGAATAAAGTAATCCAATAACAAAATGTGATTAAATAATTAAAAATTAAATGCAATGAAATAAAATAAAGGGAAAGAAAGATGAACCACTTGAAGGATAGCCTTTAAAATGTGATAATCTCCCAAAATAAACTCTAATATATGAGAAACAAAATTGCTCAAAGGAACGCAACAAGAATAAAACAATTAGCATGTAAAATAAAAATAAATAAAATAATTAAATAAGATAATATGAAAAGATGCATATTGGAACAGAACATTAAATTATAGAATACTAAACATACTGAAATAGAAGGAAAAATGAAATCAAAATAAATCTAAACATACAAAATGAAATGAATATGCAAAATACGGCAAAACATACATAAAAAGGCCTAAACAGGGCCCCAAAATAGGATATATGGCCTAAAGAAGGGAGAGAGACAGGATGAGGAGAAGGAATTGAGTCCTCCAATTAATCATTTTGATTGACTGCCATCAATTAGGCCTTCTTCCTATCTGTCACTAGAGAAATGGATAGAATGCAAAAAATTCAAGCCAAAATAAGGAAATTCAACTTAAAAATCTAAACATACAATTCTAAGGCCCTAAAACATGCCAAATCTACTAAAAATAACAAAACACAATCTAAATCGTGCCAACACATCATAAATCATATAATTAAAAGAATTAAACCATTTTATTCTCATGCATCAATGGGATAATATAAAGATACTAGCATGCCATTACAATATCCTAAGCAATTTCAAGTCATCATGGCATAACACAAAGTAAAGAACATATTTAATAACTAATGCAGAAATATGAAAACATGGCATTATAAATAAAGAACAGACTTAATTAACTACGTGAATATGATGTGAATTTAGAGAGAAAGAGGTTGGAGCCTAGAATGTTATCATTAAAAATTGAGATTTTAAAACTCTAGAAAGCATACTCCAAGCCTCAACCCTTTATTCCCACGTTCGAGTAAAAAGGTGTATAAGTTTTTATGTCAAAGAAAACTCTTTAGAGCTTGCCTTTCAAGAATAAAAAATTGCTTTCTCTCTCTTAAAAAAGTCTGCTCTTTTTCTAAAAAAAGGTTCCTCTCTTGAAAACCCTAAAAACTTTATTTAAATACCGAGGGAGGAGTTAAAGTTTGATTTCAACTCTAATTGCCTTTGGAAATGGAAGATTAAATCTAGGAAATCTATATATGATCATATCTGCCAAAGATCTGATCCTATCTGCTAAATTTAAATACTGGAAAATATGAAAAAATTGGAATAAAAAAGGATCAAGCTTAAATTATTGATGGTAATCAACTTATGAAGGCATCTATTAATGGGCTTAAAAAGGTAGATGTCATAGAGTTGCTGCCCAATAGAATGTTAGGAAATGAATCTTGATCTTTTTGATGCCTAAATAGGGATTGGTGTTTGGGACATCACTCTTACTTAGCACCTGAGTTGCGTGTTATTTTATAATTGGATTTTAAGCATTAATCCACTCTCATCTCTCATATGATGCATTTGTAATAAAAATTAAGTAAAACATCCCAATTAAATAAAGAAAGCGATAAATAAAACAACAAAACAAAATAATCCTACTTAAATTATTGCAAAGGCAAATTGTTTAAAGAAAAAAGGGTAAAATATCATATATAAATTGGGCCATTCATTTTGTTGGGAACATTGGTTCCCTCATGCATATTTTATAAAAAAAAAAAGATTTTCTTATTGTGTGACTTTTTGATTGAAAATTGGACATTAGTCTATATTTTAAAGAAAATTCCCAAATTAATTAGTACAAATGATTATAAGTGTCCTTTCTTATATACCCATGTAGAAAAACCCTTTTTTACTATCTATTAAATCCCAAAAAATAAATACATCCAAAAACAATTAAATCAAGCTAAACAAAATAATAAATAAGATAATAAACAAAATAAATGCAAATGAAATAAACTAAGAGGAAGTGAACTGATTGAGTGTACGACTCCCAATGCATTATTGCCTCATAGGATACTCCAAATTTCTGTTGATTCAATTACTCACACAAAGCTACAAAAAAAGTCGATATATTAATGTGGTGAAAAATACACAATAAAAATGAATTAAATTAAAATACATAAATATTATAACGCCCAGAACACGACCGGCTAAATAGGCTGAATATCAAATGTTACAACATCTAAAGATTGAAAATCAAATATCTATATATCGTTATTCTTTTTAAATTCCTAGCTCCCAAAATTTTTATAGAAAAATAGACAGAGTTTCCTTGATACGGGTCTCTATCCATCCTACTCACAAATGATAAATCACACTACAATAATATCCAAGACAATTCTTTAACTTCATCAATATCCAAATAATACTTAATCTATGCCCCAACCTCCTTAATCCATCACAATATAACAATCAAGCCATCCACAATATAAAAGAAATTAAACTTTTTAAATCATAAATTTCACTTCCATGAAAGGTACATCATCAACCATTCTTCATTACAATTATAATAATATAACTACTTTAATACAAAAATCGTCTACTAGAAATTCATCTACAACATTATGAATATCTAGATCTCAAAATGGCAAAATAAGCTCTCAATGCCAAAGTATCCATTATGAAGTAAAAGAATTGCTCTTCACTTCCTAGTAGATCCTCGGTTTGCTATATCTCAAAATCAAGGTATAACTACAAGCAAAAATAAAAAAAATCTCATGTTCTAAGCAAAAAACTTAATGGAAACCACTAATTTTAGTTTTCCACTAAGAAATAATGTTTTTATTACAAAAAATAAAATAAAATCATCAAAATTACATTTAAGAGAACAATATATGCATAAATTTTAAAATTCATTAGTTAATTACCCTTATCTCGAAGCAACAACTAGTATCATAGTTATTCATGAATTTACATATGTCGGACCCTATTAAAACCATAAAATTTACATATATACAAATAGTGTATTGAATATTGTTATTATATCTATTACTAGCTGCCATTTAGTTTAATTAAAAGAAATATATTTCTTTGCCCATAGCAATCTTAAGGAATTGTCTAGCAAATGTGTGGGACTAAGACCTTTTTGATCTATATAAATTGGAGTGGTCAGAACCGAACACTACAGTTCTTCATAAAGCCAAATTTGAAATGAAATGCTCAAAACCTGATACTGTACTCTACTTAATAAACCAATTTCAAAATAGAGTGGTCAAAACCTAACACTATAGTCTAATTTTTAATGTAAAAAGGGGTTGAAACCTGACACTGCCCTTTTTACACTTGATGGTGAGTCATTTCTCTATATTTACAAAATATCATTATCCAGAATATCAATCAAAACTTCATCCCTATGGTCGGCTAATTGTATCCTATTCGTATTTTTTCAAAAGTTTACTGAAAGCAATAATAGAATCATATTCATATATATATATATATATATATATATATATATATATTCACATATTCCTCAATGCTTTATTATAAGCTATTAACAATTTCTTTATAATTGGATTCGCCATCTATCACCCAACAATTCACACTAAATTATTTGCCACACTCAACTATATATATACATATATATTTATATATATGTAACAATTTTGAAGTAAATCATGTCATATAATAATCTCAATTAGCTATTACATTGACAAGTATCTCGCATCTATTACTGAACAAAATTAGTTGAATTTAATATCAATGGTTACAAGTATACTAGCAGTATATAATCTTACTAATTTAAAAACAACCATTAACTTTACATTATTTCATGCCACCAGTAATACACTTTTAAAATCAAAATTTACATTTTTTCTCTTTATCTTAACCAAATACTTTTATTTAAACAAAAAATTAGGCCATTTAAATGATTATTAATACTCCCATTTAATTAACAAAAGAATAGCCCCCTACTTGATAATTACTACCATATGTAAGTTTACAGCTATATATATATATATATATATATATATATATATATATATATATATATATATATATATATATATATATATATATATATATATATATATATATATATATATATATATATATATATATATATATATTATTTAACTTTTATCACACAAATAGTGTATTAAACACTAGTTTTCATATTTACAATATAAATCCCAAGTCACATTTATCAACTTTCATTTCTTATAACTTAATTTTATCAAGGTTATATCATGCCACAAGCTTAAATCTAAACATAATTTATGTAAAATTTAGGAAAGGTAACTCTTAGTGGTTGTAAACTTTAATTGGTGACCAAAAATAATTCCAATAGCTTCAAAGTATTCTTCAATATCAAGCTCTATCTACCATCTCTTTACCCTTCTTCTTCTTTAAATCTTCTTCTTCTTCTTCTACATAGTTTAAAAACTAATTTAACCACTAAACTTAATAAATCATAAACAAAAAATGTTGAATAACTTAATATCCAATAGTAAAATTTAAGACATTTAACATACCTAAACTTTTAATCTAAGAAAATTAAATCTTTGTTTTTAAATCCCTAACCCTAATTTACTATTCTCATCTCATTTTCTCCCTAAAAATCAAATCTTCAATAGCTTTTCTCTTCCATCTACTACACATGGTAGAGGAGTGGAATAAGCTCTAATGGTCGATGAAGTAAGGCAGTCCGACAACCGGGCTATCAAAGGAAAAAGAACACAGCAAGAAAGGATTGTTGCTGCCCTTGTTGTGCATGATGGAGGGAGGAGATCGCATAGCTATTGGTGGTGGGGAAGAAGAGGGTGGTATACGATGGTGGCTAAAAAGGAAACAAGATCGAGAAAATGGAAAGGGAAAGAAGGGCAGAACATGGAGAAGAGGGAGAAAGGAAAGAGAAAGAGAAAAAAAGGAATGTCAAATTATTTTTTCCACTTTGGTGCTCCTTTAATTACCATGTAAATCCCTCCCTAAGAATTTATGTTCATAGGTCCCTAGTTAAATCAATTCTAATCCATACCACTTGCTAAATTTCTTATTAATTTATATTATCTTTTTAAATTAGTTTATACTAAGTGTCCTAAAATTAGACTAAATTTATAAATTTCCTATTTCACTAACTACCCTTTTCAGGTTATATTACCAAGGGTGTTACATTTCTTCCCTTCTAAAAAGAATTTTGTCCTTGAAATTACCTGGTTAAAACAATTGTTGATATGTCTTTCTCATTGTTTCTTTAGGTTCCTATGTGGCCTCCTCTATGTTATGATTTCTCCAAAGCACTTTCACAAGTGGGACCACCTTGTTTCTTAGTTGCTTTACCTCTCGAGCTAAGATTTGAACTAGTTCCTTTTTATATGCCAAATCTGGATGGACATGCACATTCCCAAGTTTAAAAACATGAGATGGGTCTGATCAATGTCTTTTAAGCAAAGATACATGAAAGATATCATAGATCTTGTCCAATTCTCTCAATGAATCTAGTCTATAGGCCACTGGGCCTATATGTTCTATAATTTAGTATGGTCCAACGAATCTAGTACTTAGTTTGTCTTTCCTACCAAATCGTAGCTCTTTATTCCATGGTGATACTTTTATAAATACTTTATCACCAATAGAGTACTCTATATACTTTTGCTTCAAATTAATATAAGACTTCTAACTGTCTGATGCAACTTTTAAATTGTTCTTGATAATTCTCACTTTTTCTTCTTTTTCTTTGATTAGTTCTGGACCAACTATCTTGTTCCTTAAGCTCAGTCCAACGTAATAAAGTTTTACATTTTCATCCATATAATGCTTCATATGTTTCCATTCGAATGCTTGCTTAATAACTGTTATTATATGCAAATTTAGCCAAAAGAAGATATCGATCCTATCTACCCTCAAAATTTATTACACATTTTCTAAGAATATCTTCCAATACCTGTCACTTCATAACCACATAATTACTATAATTTCTCATATTATAAATCTTCAATCACTTATTAAAAGGTACCTAAATTACTGATTGAGGATAAAAAAAGGACTATAGTTCAGTTTTATACCAAAGGCTTTATGAAGCTTCTTCCAAAATTTTAAAGTAAACGTTAGATCTCATTCAGATATGATAAAAGAAGGAACTTCATGCAACCATACTATCTCATTGATGTACAATTCTGCAAATTTAATTAGTGGATAGTTGATTTTGACTAGCAAGAAATATGTTAACGTTGTTAGTTTATCAACTATCACCCATACTGAGTCATCCTTTTTCATAGTTTAAGGCAATCAATATTTCCATTTTTGAGAATAAAAAATGTGGCAAATCTGGAAATATAACCACAGGCGTTCATCCACCATGAATAAGTTGTTGTCCTTTAGACAAAAAGCTTAAATTCATAAAAATGCCCCTGATCTGACCTAGATAGGAGGGAGATGGCCATAAACAACCATCCCTCACATGATAGAAGATTGTCTATCATTAATAAAGACCAAAATCAAGGTTTTTTTGGTGCTCTTTTGTTAAAACCTTTAAAAACCCCTTAAAAATCATAAAATTTTCATGAAAGATGTAAAATCCAAATTAGAACTTAGAGATCCTTATTTATTATTAGACATATACTATTTTCTCTTCATCGAGTAACCCTGATCTAGGTTGCCTTGAGTTAAGATGTCTATGCTACCATATTTAATAATGCTCAGATCATTCATGGCTTCAAGATAATTACAGAGGCTTAAATAACAAATCTAACAATATTAAAGCATGGCATCATAACATCAAAATTCAAATTACATGATTGTTCATGGCATAAACTAAAAGAGAAAAGAGGATGGCATAATCTAAAAGAGAGGAGAGGATGACCAAAGTATTACCCTTAAAAGTTTCTATGCTATAACTTTAGAAGCCATTCTCCAAGTTCCAATCCATTGATCCTCGTATTTGAAAACTTTAAAAATGTTTTATGTTAGAAGAAATATGTGAGAGAGTTCTTGTGTTTTTGGGAGCAGAAATTGATGATTCTATCACAAGAAATATGCCCCTATTTTCTAAAAGTCCCCCCTAATAGATCTAAGGTTATTTTGGTTTAAATGCCCATCGAAAAGTTTGATTTAGTTTCCAATTCTATTCCCTTTAAATATGCCTAAGAAATTCACTATAAATCTAGGCTAAATATTTCCGTAATCAAAATAGATTTTTGACTAAGTTTAAAACTTGGGAATTCTAGAAGAACCCCTATAGATGGACATTTGTGGGTGACAAATGAGCATTTATGGAAATGACCATAAATAGCCAAAACAAGCCATTTTCCAGGAGATAGTTATCCAGAAAATGGCCACAAACAAGCATCTGTCGATGATAGACATCTGTCTATCATAGAAGAGCCTTATTTTGGAAGATTTTTCAAACTTTTTTCTTATACCCTATAAATGAAAAATTAAGACTCACAAAAACATTTTAGAAAAGTGCAAAAATTATGGACAAAACCCAAAGTTTGTAATTTCCATTTAAAATATGTAAATTTTTTCATCATTGGGTAACTCCAATCTAGGCTGCCTTAGAACTCAATGTCTTGACCTTTGGCTTCCCCCAACCTCTTCTTCAATCCTTTAAGGATTGTTCTACTGGAGACTTCTATCATGCCATTAGTCTGAGCATAAGTGACTGAAGTGAATCTTAAATGGATCTTCAGATTGGTGCAGAAGGATATGATTATTATGCTATTAAATTGCTTGCTATTATCGATGATAAAGACCCTTGGTATGCCATACTTATAGATAATCTCTTTCCATGCAAAGTTCTTCACCCTTTCATTAGTGATTATGGCTTATAGCTTAGCTTTTACTCAGTTAGAAAAGTGGTTGACTGCTACAAGTAGGAACTTGATTTGTCAATTGCTTTATGGAAATAGACCTAGGATATCTATAAGCATCGGGTCCTAAGGAGGCTTCTATCAAAATTACCTAATGAGGAAAGCTACTCCTTTAAAGATAGTGAATTGAGGATGGTGAACCCCTTTTATGTTGAAAACTATACTTTAAAAAAACATTTTAAAGGGTTTTGGTGCTTAATTTAAGTATCTGAGTGGCATAGATGGTCAAATGATGAGAAATGTCCTTGATCAAGGCTTAAAATGGAAATAGGCAAGTGTACAAGCCTTAGACACCTGTGCATATGGGCTTGTACACCCTTGCACATAAGGGAAATCTTATTATCTAACCTTTTGTCAAGAGTTTTTTCCATTTTTGGCAATGCATAGCCTTGTAAAGGGATCATACAGCAGTGCATCACAAGAATCTTACCTTTCTAAACAAGTTGCCCTAGGTACTTAAGATGCATACTCGTACACTTAGTTGGTATGACCATACATCCCAAAAGTAGCTACAATTTTGAGAGAGTAGGTGGGCAAGTGGCTAACTTTCTGGATGTACACCCATCCATTGACCAATATATAAGGCATTGCCTAGATGCTTTTGGAGAGGTTGGCAAAATTGATTTGAAAGTTTTATTTTTGCTCTCATTAAAACTTTATAAAAGTTTTAAGCAAAAAGTGGTTTTTTGCACTTAGTTCCTCATAGTTTTCAATTGTTTTTATTGATTTTAACACAATAAGGGTCTATAAATCCAACATTTTACAGTCTAATCGAGTAAGTACATTGAAGATAATATAAAAAGCCTTTCTCGTTATTTTTGGATTAACATAAGTTTTGATTGTTATCCTCATTTACAATTTTTTATTGCATACTAATTTCTATTAGATTTAGGTTGTGAAAACCTTTTCAAGGGTATTTTTGCTATATGGTAGAAATCATTAGGTTATCGCTTTTATATTGCCTTCTATCCATTTTAAAGTTATCTTTTCTAGAAACTGTGATTTAAACATTGTTCTTATTCTTTTAATTTACCCTTTTTGCTAATTTTTTGATATGTTAGTTGATAACAACTTTATTTTAAAAAGAGAAAGAAAACTAATCATTATCAGGCCAATTTGCCTGTGCATTATGTAATACATACCCACGAATTATGTGATGCATGACCTAAAATACATATTCTCTTGCTTTTTAAGGTAAAAGAGTGATTGGGATTTAATTGAACCCTTAGTCTCACTAGATTGCATATAGAGTGAATAGGGTATCGTTCCAAAGAGAACGGGGTAAATTTTGTATTGATGTAACAACAAGTAAATGGATAGGTAACGATTTTAATTGGAATCATGCAATTAATGTAAATGCTAAACTACTTAAAATTTATTAAGTTAATTTTGGATAAAAGATTACTTAAAAGATAGGATGAAAATACATTATAACCAAGTAAACTATTTCATCTTTGAATCATTTAACAATTATATGAATGATATGATTGGAGAATTTAGCCAAGATTCTTTAAAGCAATTCTCGTTGTCAATAAAGATATTCTTACTTAGAGTCTATAAGCATTCTCATGTCATTATAGAGATAAATAAAAACTATGAAGTTCAATGCTAATTCTTTAACCCCTTAAAGTGAACTCCTTATCTCTAAGTGAATTCAATGCTTCAAGTAAATTTATTTGTCTTTCCATCAATGAATTCCAATTCCCATTGTGAATTAAATGACTAACATGCTAATTATAGTGATCAAGCATAATGAGCAAATTAAAGCACTCAAATAAATCTAAATCATACTTCATACATAAAGGGAATAAACATTCAATAGACAAAGATAAATAGATGAATATCACTTAAATTAAATAGTTATAATGTACCAAAAGAACTTAACCACAAACAAAATTACAATAAAGATGAAATAAGAGAAAAGAAAACATCACTCCCTAGGATTTACTTTCTATTATGACCTTCTGATAAATCTCTTATTCCTTTGGCTTTGCTCTTTTGTCATCCTCTAAACACTAAGTAAAAGAAAATGTCCAAAACAAACTAAAAACGTTCTTACGAAAACAGTAAAAGAATTCTTAAATTTTTTTTTTCTCTTGTCCTTTTTTTTATAGAGTTTTTCTCTCATATATATAGGGCTTGACTCTACAGATATGTCCCTTAAGAAATCACGAAAGGTTGCTCTGAAAGGACATGATGTATGGCTAAAAGATCGGGTGCAAGAGACACAACGTTTGAGAAATAGTGTCTTGTCCGACTCGTGAACACCCTCACGAGTCGTGATTTCCAGCTAGACTCGTGAGCATGATGCCGACTAGTGAAGCTTTTCACAACTCGTGATCTCTTGTCTAAGTTGTGATCCCTTCTTCTCTGCTTCACTCGTAAGCTGCCTTCCGTCTCGTGAACTCTTGTCCGAGTCATGATCCTCCTCACGACTCGTGATCTTCTTCTTCGAAACTTCACCGGATTCTCCATTTTCTTCACACTTCACCAACTTTTTTCCTAAAAGCAAACATAAACACATAAATTGGACATAAACATATAAAAATACATATAATATTACATACTTAACTACATAAATAAGAGAAAAACACATACTAAAAGATAGACATTTTACATGATATCAAATTCCCCCACACTTAAACCTTGCTTTTTCGCAAGCAAGAGAAAAGTGAGAAAATTTAATCTCAAATTAAACTAAGTAAGTTAAATTATAAAGCATTGCTCAATTTTCACTTAAAATAAGATTGAAATGAAATCAAATACCTTAACACTCACAATATCAGTACATCAAGATTTAAAACATGCATCTTTGATTATCAAGTCACCTAAATTTACTAAATTCAACATCAAGAATATAAAGTCTCAAGACAACCATGCTCAAGAGAGAATAATGATCATAAAACTTAAGATTCTAAGACTATAGTTGCCTTTTTGGACAATTAAAAAGCACACATATCTTTAAACCCATCTCATGGCATTTTTAGACTATATATATATATATATATTCTTAAACATGGGTATACTTTTAGACTTTATCCCATGAATAGCAAGAGAATGTAGTATTAGGTGCATTTTACGCTCCATTCCAAATTCTATTAAAATTTTGGATATGCATCTTGCTTTATTTTATTTTTTTTTCATTTCCATTAGTACTCATCCATTATTGAAAGGCCAAAAGGTAAGAATTATGGCTATAGTTTCCATGAGGCAACTAAAACCCAAAAATCTTAAACCAAATGAGCAATTCCTAACCTTAAAGCATAGTTAGTAAAGAGACTAAACAACCTAAAATGTTGAAAGAAGTAAAAAAAATAACTTAAAAACAGAAAACACATGCCAAAAATCTTGAATAACTAATCAAATGAGTATAAAAGGTAATTGATTCTTCATAACAACCTATATTACATACAATATGAGCAATACTTATAATAAAACTTACTAAAAAAGTTAGTCTAAATAAAGAAAAACATACTAAATAAAGAAAAACATAAACAAAATGAATAACAAACATGCATATAGTTAGGCTCCCCCACACTTAGAACACACATTGTCCTCAATGTGGAGAAACAAAACAAAAAACACACATATAAAAAGAAAAACACAAAAATAAATAAAAGCATAGAGGAAAGAAAACTCCCCTCAAATTCATGGTGAAGGTGGAGGCGAAATAACCACATAGCCCGTTTGGGCAATGAAAGTGTCCACCTTGTGTTCAAGGCGGCGTTGACTATGAACCAATTGACTTGTGGCTTGCTCCAATGATGTTAATTGATTTTGTATGGCGGACTGGTTTTGTAGCAATTGGTTGAACATGGATTGGGTGAGATTTGAAGAAGATCCAGCAGGTGGTGTGAAAATGGGTGAATGACTAGGTGTATCCTCTATAGGATCATCACTAGGCCCTTGCTCCGTTGGCCTTGACTCTTCCGAAATACTTTCCATATTAGCCACTTGTGGAGTAGAAGTACTTAGAAGTTCCTTTCAACAAGAACGATATATAGGTGGTATGTATTGAAATGAATGGTTAACCACTTCTCCTCTTACAAACAATTGTTTTGAAAACTATAAACATGGAAGTACTGTGTCATAAGTGTGCAAATCAATATCAATCCCCCTAGCAATAGCAGCTATGACATGTCCATGTGTGATAGGGGACTCCGGACGACTAACACAATTCAACAATTGTTTAAAAATCCAATAAGACTAATAAATAGATTTTCGATTATGCACACACCACATCAAGAACAATTCATGACTAGAAACTCTGTTAAATTCAGGCTTGTTGAAAATAATAGAGGCAAGAATCTTATGCAAAATCCAGTATTTTAAATCTGAAATGAACATGGATTTAGCCTCTCTAGCCCTATAAGGTGTAGTTAATCCAGTAAGAAAGTTCCAAAAATCATTTGGTCTATAACTCTTAGGAGGAGTACATAATCCACTTGGTTTAAAAACAAAAATACGATGCATCATGAAATAAGTAAGAGTATGATCAATACCATTCAAGCAAAAGTCTACAAGCCTAGGATTATCAGCATTTTCTTTGAAATTTGTGTAAAATTCCAAAACTAAATCAGTGTAGAACTGCTCATGCATATTAACAAACCGCAAGAGACCACATTGAGATAACATCTCATTGACTTCATCAAGAACACCCACTTGTTCAAGCAAAGAGTTAGGAAAATACTTACATTGAGATTTTGCTCTATCCTTAAGAATAAGGAATCTGTTACCTTCATGGATTGAGGAAAGAGGGAATGGTGCACCAAAATCTGTCTGCAAACTCTAAGTTGGGCATCATCTCCTCCTTGTTGACCCCTTGATGCTGAAACGTTCTTTGTTCTCACCATGATTATTAAAGAGAAAAGAAACAGGAAAAGAAATGTGCAACGTGAATGTGAAGAAAAGATATGTGAAGAAGAAGTTGTAGAGAAAGAAGAACAAAGAGACAAATGAAAATGGAAGTTACAGTTAAAGAGAAAGAAGTGCACAAGAAGAATAAAAGAAAAGGAAGGTAAAAAATGAAAAGAAACTAACTACAGTATTTATAGAAGAATGAGGGAAAAAAAGAAAAGACACGTCGTTTAAAAACCCTAAAATGAAGGTATAACCGTTCCCCCTCAATAAATGTAAGTTAATTAAGGGTGGTTAATGGGTAGTTAATTCATATAAAAACCGCAAAGTCAATTAAAAGAAATAAAAATGAAATAAAGAAATAAAAATGAAATAAAAATAAAAATAGGAAAGTAAAAATCACGACTCGTAACTTTTGGAATAGTGCATCACGAGTTGGTGTGTGCCTCACGACTCGTGAAGTATATGAGAATTGGTGTTGAGGAAGAAATATTTACGAGTCGGTATGACATTCACGACTCGTGAGCTGTTCTCTTCTGTACTACACGTGATCCTCTTCACGACTAGTGATTCTGCTCACGACTGAATAAATAAAGCCTCTGGAATACTCGTGAAGATGTTCATGAGTCGTGATGCACTTATGAACATAATGGAATGCTAAAACATTTCTCTACAAAATCTTAACAACGTGATCCAAAAAGTAAAATGACAAAGAAAAATAAATCATGTAACATAAAAACTATATAAAAAACAACATATAATGTATTATACAATCAAACAATAAAACAAAGAAATCCAAACTAAAAGAACTAATTATATACAAAAATATTATGATTATGCAAAAGAAGAATTTAACAAAGAAACTTTGTGAGTAAGAACCAATGCATCACCAATGAAATAAGGCTTCAATCTATGTCCATTAACCTTAAAAACCTCCCCTTTATCATTAGCAATATCAATAGCCCCATAAGAAAAAACTTGAACAACTTTGAAAGGTCCCGACCATCTAGACTTTAATTTTCCAGGAAATAGCTTCAATCGAGAATTATACAACAAAACCATGTCACCAACTTGAAATTCTTTCTTGGATATATGTTTATCATGCC
Source organism: Excoecaria agallocha (assembly GCA_037975025.1). NCBI lineage: Eukaryota > Viridiplantae > Streptophyta > Magnoliopsida > Malpighiales > Euphorbiaceae > Excoecaria > Excoecaria agallocha. The sequence goes on along the minus strand of CM075823.1, from coordinate 3,801,250 downwards.
ATAATTTAGTTCTTTCCTTATATAACTTAGCATTTTCATAAGCATTCATACGAAGCTCCTCTAATTCTTGTAATTGAAGCAATCTCTTTCTACCAACTTATTGCATATCAAAGTTTAACACCCTAGTTGCCCAAGATGCTTTAAGCTCAATCTCAACTGGCAAATGACAAGACTTACCATAAACCAATTGATAAGGTGTAAGACCTATAGGAGTTTTAAAAGCTGTTCTATATGCCCAAAGAGCATCATCTAGCTCAAGTGCCCAATCTTTTCTCGATCTAGAGACAGTTTTCTCCAAAATCCACTTAAGCTCTCTATTGCTAATCTCAACTTGTCCACTAGTTTGGGGGTGATAAGGTGTAGCAATTTTATGAGTCACATTATATTTGCTCAATAATTGCTCTATAACTTTATTGCAAAAATGAGACCCACCATCACTAATAATGGCCCTAGGTGTTCCAAATCTAGGAAATATAACTTTCTTAAGCATCTTCTTAACCACCTTGGCATCATTTGTAAGGGTTGGAATTGCTTCCACCCAGTTAGATACATAATCCACCATAACTAAAATATACCTATTTCCTAAGGAACTAGGAAATGGTCACATAAAGTCCATACCCCAAACATCAAATAATTCAACTTCCAAAATACCATGTAGAGGCATCTCATTCCTCCTAGACAAATTTCCCATTCTTTGGCACTTATCACAACTTAAGACAAAGTCTTTAACATCCTTAAACAATGTAAGCCACCAAAAACCAGTTTGTAAAACCTTAGAAGCTGTCTTATAAACCCCGAAGTGACCTCCTACAGTATAAAAATGACAATAAGCCAATACATCACCAACTTCTTCATGAGGAATACACCTCCTAATCAATCCATCAGCACATCTCCTATATAATAAAGGCTCTTCCTAATAGTAAAACTTCACATCATGAAGGAATTTCTTCCTTTGCCTATAATCTAAACCATAAGGAATCATGCCACTCACTAAATAGTTTGCTATGTCAACAAACCAAGGAATTTCCTTAGAAACTACACTAAAAAGATGTTTCCCATGAAAAGCTTCATCAATAGGTACCCCATCATCTTTATCTTGCAAAACACATTGGGTCAACCTAGATAAATGGTCCGCAACTAAATTCTCCTTTCCCTTTTTATCTCTTATTTCCCAATCAAACTCTTGTAACATTAAAATCCATCTTAACAACCTAGGCTTAGCATCTTTCTTACTTAAGAGATACTTAAGGGCAGCATGATCAGAATAAACAATGACTTTTTTCCCTACAAGATAAGCCCTAAATTTATTAAAAGCATACACAATTGCCAAGAGTTCTTTTTCAGTTGTGGAGTAGTTAATTTGAGCATCATCTAGTAACTTGCTAGCATAATAAATAACAGAAGGCTTCCCATCAATTCTTTGTCCTAAAACAACCCCTACCGTATAATTACTAGCATCACACATTAATTCAAAAGGTTGCTCCCAATTTGATGGTTGGAAAATCGGTGAAGTGACAAGAGCATGTTTAAGAGTTTCAAAAGATTGAAGACATGCCTCATCAAAATGAAAATCAACATCTTTTCCTAGTAACGTGCATAAGGGTTTAGCTATCTTAGAAAAATCTTTGATAAACCTCCTATAAAAACTAGCATGACCTAGAAAGCTTCTAACATCTCTAACATTTTTAGGAGGAGGCAAATTAGCAATAATTTCAATTTTAGCTCTATCAACTTCAATCCCCTTATTAGAAACTAGATGTCCTAAAACAATACCCTCTTGTGCCATAAAATGACACTTTTCCCAATTTAAAACCAAGCCATGCTCCATACATCTATCAAGCACCTTAGAAAGATTAGATAAACAATCCTCATAATTAGTGCCATACACACTAAAGTCATCCATGAAAACTTCTACATATTGATCAATAAGATCACTAAAGATAGAGAACATGCATCTTTGAAAAGTAGCTGGTGCATTACACAAACCAAAAGGCATTTGCCTAAATGTAAAAGTTCCATATGGGCATGTAAAAGTTGTCTTAGATTGGTCATGGGGATGTATGGGTAGTTTCCTGTAGTCCACACACATACGCTAACCCGTGATAGTCCTAGTAGGAATTAAATCATTATTATCATTATGAATTACAGTCAAGCCACCCTTCTTAGGGACAACTTGAATTGGACTCACCCACTTACTATTACTTATAGAATAAATTATACCATTATCAAGCAATTTAATTATTTCCTTCCTCACAACCTCTTTAAGAGTTGGATTAAGCCTTCTTTGACCTTCAATAGAAGGTTTAGAATCTTCTTCCAACAAAATTCTATGCATGCAAACTTTAGGTGCAATTCCTTTTAAATCACTAATTGAATATCCCATAGCATTTCGATGAGCAAGTAAAACATCACGTAAAGCATCCACATTATGCTTATCAATTGAGGAATTAAAAATGAATGGTAATTGAAACTTTGAATCTAAATATTCGTACTTTAAGCTTGTTGGTAGTGGCTTGAGTTCAAGCTTAACTTCCTCCTTAGATGGCTTTGATGACATATCTTCATCCTTTCTCAAAGACTCAAACTTTGAAAATTTTCTATGGAAAGGATATGAGGCAACTTGCAAAACTTTACAACTTTCATTTAAACCATAAGATGCAATAGGGTTTTTACTTACACACTCATGCACAACATTATCAATACACTCATCAAGAACATCATAGGAATCAATTCGATTTACCACTTCTATTGGTGAAGATTTAACCATTCCAAAAACATTAAACTCAATTGTTTCACCATTAACTTCAAGAGATATTTTACCATTTTTCATATCAAAAACAGCCCCAGCAGTAATTAAGAAAGGCCTACCAAACAAAATGGGAATTTCAGGATCCTCATCCATTTCTAGCACAACAAAATCAGCAAGAATAACAAATTTACCCACTTTGGTAGGAACATTTTCTAATATACCTATAAGGTGTAAAATAGACTTATTTGCCATTGATAAGCACATATTAGAAGGCTTTAATTCACCTAAATCAAGCTTTTTATAAATGGAGTAAGGCATAAGGCTAACACTAGCACCCATATCACATAGAGCCTTAACAAAATATGTACCACCTATAACACAAGGAACCGTAAAACAACCCAGATCCTTTAGCTTAGGCGGGTATTTAGAATACATAGCCTTAGATTCTTCTACCAAAGAAACATAATCATAATCTTCAAGCTTACCCTTGTGACTTACAATTTCTTTTAAAAATTTTGCCCATGAAGGCATATCCTTAATTGCATCCACAAAGGGTATAGTTATAGTAAGTTCCTTCAAATAATTCAAAAACTTGCCAAATTGCTTATCAAGATTTCTTCTAATAAGTCTTTGAGGAAATGGCAAAACATTCAAATTAACTTTAGGTTCATCTTCCTTAGATGAAGTTATCTTTTCTTTAGGTTCATTAAGCTTATTCATCACATAGTCATTTGTAGTTTCATCAAAAACATGTTCATCATTCACAATAAGACTCTCATCACCTTTTATATTACTCTCAATCTTTTTACCACTCCTTAACATAATAGATTGAACCGATTCATGAGGCAAAAAATCAGGTTGACTTGGTAGGTTGCCTAAAGGTTTAGCACTAGAAGTAGCTTGTTGAGCCAATTGGGTTTCAATGATCTTATTATGAGTGACAAGTTGATCAATTTTAGTATTAATTTGCCTAAATTATTCCTCATTTTTCTTGTTAGTAGACATTTGATGATTAACAAATTGCTCCATCAAACTCTCTAAATGTGATTTAGGTTGTTGGGGGTTAAAAGGTAATTTATTTGGAAAAGTTGAAGGGTTAGGTAACTTGTTCATATGATTGGTATTAGGAGGGTTCAATTGGGCATTTTGGTTAGACCAAGAAAAGTCGGGATGGTTTCTCCATTGTGGGTTATAATAATTAGAATTTTGACCCATCCTTTAATTATAGTTCCCTTGAACAAAACTTACATCCTCACTAGACCCCTCACTACAATTAGCATACATATGAAGTCCACCATATTTCTCACATACTTGACTAACATTTTCAACATTGGAATGAGAATTATTACCATTTTTGTCAAAGCTTCCACCTTAGCTGTCAAAAGATTAATGGAATCCAATTCCAAAAATCCCTTAGCCTTCGCCATAGTAGGTTCTTCTCCCATGGATCCTTGTAAGGCTAATTCCTCCAATAAAGTTTCAGCTTCCTTAGCAGTTTTCTCCAACCATTTTCCACTTGAAGCAGCATTAATAATATTTCTATTTTCCTTCATTAACCCATTGTAAAAGATTTGAGGAATCATCCAATCCGGTAAGCCATGATGAGGACATTACCTTTGAAGTTCCTTAAACTTTTCCCAAGAGGTATAAATGGTTTCATTAGGCAATTGTTTAAATGTAGATATTTGATTTCTAAATTTTTTCGTTTTATGAGGTGGAAAATACTTATGAAGAAAAGCTTGTTTTAATTGGTCCAAAGTAGTTATTGTCTCACTAGGTATACTAGCAAGCCAAATTTGAGCCTTTTCTTTCAAAGAAAATGGAAATAACCTTAGTCTAATTGCATCATTACTCATTCCATTAATTTTAAACATAGCACACATATTAAGAAAAGGAAGGATATGAGCATAAGGGTCTTCCCCTTGCAAACCTCCAAATTGATTATTTTGCACCATTTGAATGACAGCTGGCTTGATCTCGAAATTGTTATTAGCAATAGCCGGTGTCGCTATTCCTCCAAAACTTTCTAAAATATTTGGCATTGCAAAATCACCAAGTGTTCTCCTTTCTTCTCCCGCCATAATTGGAATATTATGACCTTCCTCGAATTTAGCACTTTGTTCTCCTTCTACTTGCAATCTAAGTTCCTTTTGTTGCTTCCTTCTAAGTTCCCTACACATATAAAGAATACTTTTAGTCTATGATTATTACAAAAATTCTAATACTATAGCAAACAAAATACCATATAAAAATTCACACATCTAAATAACTAATTTATATCATAACATCCTAAAACATCTACTCTTTTGTATCAATCAATAAAAATTCACTAGCCGTTCCTCGACAACGGCGCCAAAATCTGATTGGGATTTAATTGAACCCTTAGTCTCACTAGACTTCATATAGAGTGAATAGAGTATCGTTCCAAAGGGAACGGGGTAAATTTTGTATTGATGTAACAACAAGTAAATGGATAGGTAACGATTTTAATTGGAATCAAGCAATTAATGTAAATGCTAAACTACTTAAAATTTATTAAGTTAATTTTGGATAAAAGATTACTTAAAAGATAGGATGAAAATACATTATAACCAAGTAAACAATTTCATCTTCGAATCATTTAACAATTGTATGAATGATATGATTGGAGAATTTAGCCAAGATTCTTTAAAGCAATTCTCATTGTCAATAAAGATATTCTTACTTAGAGTCTATAAGCATTCTCATGTCATTATAGAGATAAATAAAAACTATGAAGTTCAATGCTAATTCTTTAACCCCTTAAAGTGAAATTCCTTATCTCTAAGTGAATTCAATGCTTCAAGTAAATTTATTTGTCTTTCCATCAAAGAATTCCAATTCTCATTGTGAATTAAATGACTAACATGCTAATTATGGTGATCAAGTATAATGAGCAAATTCAAGCACTCAAATAAATCTAAATCATACTTCATACATAAAGGGAATAAACATTCAATAAACAAAGATAAATAGATGAATAACACTTAAATTAAATAGTTATAATGTACCAAAAGAACTTAACCACAAACAAAATTACAATAAAGATGAAATAAGAGAAAAGAAAACATCACTCCCCAGGGTTTACTTTCTATTTTGACCTTCTGATAAATCTCTTATTCCTTTGGCTTTGCTCTTTTGTCATCCTCTAAACACTAAGTAAAAGAAAATGTCCAAAACAAACTAAAAACGTTCTTAAGAAAATAGTAAAAGAATTCTTAAATTTTTTTTTCTCTTTTCCTTTTTTTTCTAGAGTTTTTCTCTCATATATATAGGTCTTGACTCTACAGATATGTCCTTTAAGAAATCACGAAAGTTTGCTCTGAAAGGACATGATGTATGGCTAAAAGATCGGGTGCAAGAGACACAACTTTTGAGAAACAGTGTCTTGTCCGACTCATGAACACCCTCACGAGTCATGATTTCCAGCTAGACTCATGAGAATGATGCCGACTAGTGAAGCTTTTCACGACTCGTGATCTCTTATCCGAGTCATGATCCCTTCTTCTCTACTTCACTCGTGAGCTGCCTTCCGTCTCGTGAACTCTTGTCCGAGTCGTGATCCTCCTCATGACTCTTGATCTTCTTCTTCGAAACTTCACCAGATTCTTCATTTTCTTCACACTTCACCAACTTTTTTCCTAAAAGCAAACATAAACACATAAATTGGACATAAACATATAAAAATACATATAATATTACATACTTAACTACATAAATAAGAGAAAAATACATACTAAAAGATAGACATTTTACATGATATCAAAGAGTTGATCGTATGTTACCAAGTGCATCTCTATACATTTTTGACATACATATTGGATTTTTGTTCTTCCTCTTATATATTTCATTTTGTTTTATGCATGTTCTCTTTCCATTTTCATTTTTTTGTTATCATTATTATTTTGTTTGTTATTATTATTATTATTATTGTCATTATTGTTATTATTGTTATTACCACTACTGTTCTTATGGAATAATCCCTCTTGGCGAGCATAATTGAGAAGAGCACTACAAGTAAGTTCACTATCCCTCTAATAAAAGTCTTTTCAACCATAGATGAAAAATGTCACAAAAAGGTTTATAGTAAATAATTGGAACATTTTATTAATAAAATCGAATCAATGTTTGCTTTTTTCCTAGGAAGCTCACATGTAGAGATTCAACTTTTAATAATGTAAATGATTTTGTACATATTTAAATAAAATGGGATATTTCTTAAATAAAATTTGGATAGACGGGTCTATATCTTTAAACCCTCAGAATTTCCAGCTTGCCTTTCCACGAGTTTGATGTGATTTTAGGTATGGATTGGTTGAATAGATACCAAGCCATAGTGAATTGTAAAGCTAAAACTATGGTAATAGAGGATACTGAGGGTAAAGAGATAGTGGTTCCATGTATTAAATCTAAACCCTTAGCCAATGTTATCTTGGCTATAAAAGTAAGGTGGTTCCTTAGAAAGGAATGTACAGCATTCTTGGCCTTGGTACTTAACTCTAAAAGAGAAATAGTTAATCTTCAAAATACCAAAGAGTTACCTAGTCTGCCACCTAAAAGAGAAGTTAAGTTATCCATAGAAACTTTACATGGAATTAGTCTTATCTCTAGGGCACTATACAGAATGGCACCATCAGAAATGAAGGAGTTAAAAATTCAATTACAATAATTATTAGATAAAGGTTTTATCCAGCCTAGTGTGTCACCTTGGGATGCACCAATGCTATTTTTCAAGAAGAAAGATGGCACCTTGAGGATGTGTATTGATTATAAACAACTCAACAAGGTCACGGTGAAGAATAAATATCCATTACCTCGAATTAAAGACTTATTTAACTAGTTGAAGGGTGCCTGTGTGTTTTCTAAGATTGATCTCCGATTAGGATATTACCAACTACTTGTAAAAGATGGTGACATTCCAAAGACTACTTTTAGAACTCGATATGGCCATTATAAATTTTAATTAATGCCGTTCAAGTTGACTAATGCACCAACAGCCTTTATAGATTTGATGAATAGGATGTTTAGACCCTATCTAAACCAATTTATAGTGGTATTTATTAATGATATACTTGTCTATTCTAGAATGAAGCTGAGTATGCAGAACACTTAAGAATCATGTTACAAACTTTGTAAGAAAATTAGTTATATGCCAAGTTGAGTAAGTGTGAATTCTAGCTTAAAGAAGTCTCATTCCTTAGGCATATTGTGTCATTGAAAGGCATCAGGGTGGATCCTAAAAAGATCAAGGCTATTATTAACTAGAAAGAACCTTAAAATGTACCAAAAGTAAGAAGTTTTTTGGGCTTGCCAAGCTATTACCAAAGATTTGTGAAAGGTTTTTCAGTTCTTACCTCCCCACTCACTAAATTACTTCGAAAATGTGTTAAATTAGAATGGATAAATCGATGTCAAACAAGTTTTGAGCAACTAAAAAAGATGCTAACAAAAGCCCCAATCCTTATGTAGCCAATAACATGTAAAGAATATTATATGTATAAGTTTTTATCAAGGTAGTTAAAGCCTCATGAAAAAAACTATCCCACTCATGATCTAGAGTTGGTAGCAGTTGCCTTTGCTTTAAAAATATGGTGACATTATCTATATGGTGAGAAATGTAGGATATATACAGATCATAAAAGCCTTAAATACCTACTTACACCAAGAGATCTCAATTTGAGGTAGTGTATATGGCTAGAATTGTTCAAAGACTATGATTGCATAGTTGATTATCATCCGAGCAAAGCAAATGTGTTGGCCGATGCATTAAGTCGAAAGATGATGGTAGTCTTATTATTATAACAATGTAGATGAAGAGTTGCATTAGATGGGGCCTTGATAGCTCAATTAAGAGCTCGACCCAACATAAGGCAAACAATCACTGATGCACAAGCAAGTGATGAAAAGTTACAGCAAATAGCCTAATCAATATATAAAAGAGACCCAGTGGAATATTTAATAGTAAATGATGGTGCTATTTATTATCGAAATAGATTAAATGTACCATATTATAAAGATTTGAAAAGAGCTCTATTACAAGAAGCACATAACATGATTTTCACCATGCATCCAGGTGGCAACGAGATGTATCAAGACTCAAAGCAGCTCTATTGGTGGCCATGGATGAAAAGAGATGTGACTAATATATTTCCAAATGTTTAACATGTCAATAGGTAAAAATGGAGCACCAGCTTCCTTTAGGACAACTAAATCCCATTCCCATTCCAAAATCGAAGTGGGATAATGTCACAATGGATTTTATCACTGATCTACCCACTATTGAAAAGAAACATGATATTGTTTGGGTAATAGTGGATAAAATGACCAAGGTGGCTCATTTCATACCAATTCAATCTGATTACTTGATGGATAAATTGGCTAAATTATATGTGGATCAAATTATTCGACTGCGTAGGATACCAATATTGGTAATTTATAATTGGGGTCCAAGATTCACTTTTATATTTTGGAAAAGCTTACAATAGGCCTTAGGTATGATGTTGCATTATAGTATTGCATTCCATCCATAGATTGATGGTTAATCTGAAAGAATCATACAATTATTAGAGGAGATACTGAGAGGATGTGTTTTAGACTTTCCAAGAAGTTAGGATAAGTATTTGACCTTAATGGAATTTGTATACAACAATGGTTATCAAACTAGCATTGGCATGCCACCTGATGAAGCACTATATGGTCGAAAGTGTAAAACTCTTATTTGTTGTACAGAATTGACTAAAAGTAAATTGACCAATCCGGAGATTATAAAGGGTACTAAGGAAAAGATCCAGATTATCAAGCAAAGATTAAAAGAAACCAGCAATCGAAAAAAATCATATGTGGATTTAAAAACGAAAGACATCGAGTATCAGGTTAGAGATGAAGTATTCTTAAAGGTATCTCCATAAAGAAAGGTGTTACAATTCGAAAAGAAAGGGAAACTCAGTACAAGATTTATAGGCCCTTATAAAATTATAGAACAGATTGGATCTCCCATTAGAATTATCAAAGCTACATAATGTTTTTCATGTATTTATGCTCTAGCAATATCGATCTGATGAGTCACATATCGCACCGATACATGACATAAAAGTGAAATCTGATTACACTTATGATGAAGAACCTAAGGCAATCTTGGCTAGGGAAGTCAGATAATCAAGGAATAAACAAATTTCTCTAGTTAAAGTGTTATGGCAACACCACAGTGTACAATAAGCTAAATAGGAACCTGAATTAGTCATGCGGGTTTAATGCCCATAACTATTAAAAATAGGTACGAATTTTGAGGATGAAATTCTTTAAAGGGAAGAGAGTTATGAGGCCCCTAATCATACCCTAAGAGGAATACTAAGCAATAAATAATGTGTTTAAATGGTAATATGATCTATTTGTGCATGTTTAACTGATTTTACCATAAGATGGGATTTGGGAGGAATTATTTCAAAGGAAAGGAGTAAAATGGTCATTTTACATTGGACCATGTGTACATAAATTGAGAGAAAATGTGGAATTAGGGAATTAATTAAAAATTAAGAGTGTAAGTTTATGGCAAAAATATAAATTAGAGGAAACTAGGGAGCTAAGTGTAAATTTATAAGAGTCTCCCAAATGGATCAATAGAATTTTGGCATCTAGATTCTTTAGAGAACTCTTGAAAGTTAAAGAGAAATGGAGGCATTTAAGGAGATAAGGTTGTCCATCTTAAGGCTAGATTCCTAGCAACTTTAACCCCTAAATAGCCCATAAAACCTTCTCTTCACACCCTCATTTGATTCCTTTTAAGAGAAAAAAAGCTAGTGGCTAAGATTCTAAGGTAAACATGTCTTCTACTTCTCCTCTTCTTTATGTATGTGGACATTAAATTGAAGAAAGATATATGTATATTTATAGCTATAGGAGAAGGGAGCAAAAGAAAAGGGAAAGAAGTTAATCAATGGTGAAGGAGTTTGGACTTGCTAATAAGGTATGGGAACTCTTCATCTTATGTATGTGTGTGTGGCTATATGTGAGACATATTGGATGTGTAATAGAGATTATAATGAAGTATTAATATGAATATTAGCCTTAAAATTTGATGGGAACAGAATTGGCCAAGGAATCCTTAAGATACCTAAAATATATCTTAGGGTTCACTAGACCTACTTGGACTGTTTGGGCTATATCTAAAGTTAGCAAAATATAATTGGAGTGATTCTAGTTGATGTAAAAACTAGCCTTATATCCCTATATTTCATATGAGAACACAAAAATTGAATCCTATTACATGATAATGAAAACTGGACTTGAATTTTGCTTGTGGCTGCTACCCTCTCAATAAGAGCATTTTGTGTTATTCATTAAATATCTTGCAATTTAGAAGTTAGATTTGGACAATTTTTAATGTTTTGGAAACTAGAAAGATATAGGAATAACTTTGTAGAAGGCTACTCTAACTAAAAATGTCGTTTTGCTAAACTAAAAGCATGTACAACCCAAGATTGGAAATCTGCCTCTAGGCATAATTAGCCTCATGGTTAGTAGGAAATTTATCCTAATCATGACCTAGTCCATTTGTCAGTCAAGAACCTTATAGACACTTATGTCACAGTCAACGGGTATTTGATACTTACCGTGACCCTTCCCATGACCTTAGGTCATGATCGGCACTCTTTGGTACTGACCGTGAGGTGTTCCGGGCTCAGTCTAAAACCAAAGTGACACCTATATCACGATCAGTAGCTATTAGGTATTGACCATAACCCTCCCCTATCCCAACTTAAACATGATTTTTAGGACTCAAATAAATACCCAAGTCTACCTAATCCTTTCTAAGTACTTCAGATCATTTTAAACATAAAATATATAGTGATGTATGATATTAAACATGTGAAATGTATAAGGAAATATAAGATTAAGGTTATAGCATTTGATATATGAATATGTTTGCATAAATAAAATTGCATTATGATAATTGTACACTTATGATTATGGCTACACCATAATAATTAAAGGATCTTACTATAGTGTTTGATTTATTATACTATATATTAAGTTATGCACTATAAATCAAATGATATATGAAATATGAACAATTGCCTACACATAAAACTTAGTGGTGGATGGATAGGTATGCCTATAGGGTTACAGTCACAACTGTTATAGTTTTGACTCCTTTTGGGTCCACAGTATATCCCCATTAGGACCACATTTTGAACCTATTTGGATCCACATATTTAATACCTTCAAGTATTTATATGTTCAATACCTACGGGTATCCACAACACCCGTTATCCACACCCATAAAACTTAAGCAGGCATTTCACAGGGTAAAATGAATAGTATATGCTTAATGATAAAGAATGATTGGCTAATTATGATTTATTAGTTATACATAAATGTTACATGATTAAATATGATATGTTATTTAATGATGTAATTGTATCTTGATATTATTATTACTTGTCATGTGTTGAGGAGTGTGAGTGATTGTCCATATACCTATTGTTCCCCATTAAGCTGTATAGCTTAGATAGGTGTTTATCCATGTAGGTACTCAAGACAAGCCCTTGCTACAGGTACAAGGTTAACATCAATAAAAGTAAAGCCAACACTAGTTAGGAAAAATTTTAAATGTATGAAGTTGGGCAATATTTTTGGTTATGCTCAGTATTGTATATTTCTTATTTTTGAACATGATGTAATGAAATTATATTGTAAATAATAACTCAAACCATAGTTATGATGCATTAAAACTTATTTCTATACATGAACATAATGATGAATTATAGCAAATTACATGACATGTGAACGAATGGGTTATTATATGTATTGTTGTAATAAAGGCATTAAATAAGTAATAGGAATCAAGATAGATTAGTGTGATCCTTACACTTCAGGTTAAGGTACAGCTACAGAAGTGGAATCACCACTAGATCAAGGAACGTGCCATATGTTTGCACCGTTCACCAATCAAGCCTTCTTAAGAAACAAATAGGGAGCTCACCTCCTCAGTTAAATGTCTCTCTTTTACTTTGAACTTTGGCTCATCTAGACCATTATGTGTACTAGTCCCCCAAAGTTTAAGGCAACTGTAAGCACCAGGTGCTAAGGAGGCTTTAATGAATTGAGGATGGTGAACCCCTTCTATTTTGAAAACTATTCTTTGAAAAACATTTTAAATGGTTTTAGCACTTAATTTAAGTAGCTAAGTGGCATAGAGGGTCAAACGATGAGAAATGCCCTTGAACGGGGCTTAAAATGGAAATAGTCAAGTGTACAAGCCTTGCACACCCGCACATATAGGCTTGTACACCCTTACACATAAAGGAAATCTCATTGTTTAACCTTTTAATAGGAGTTTTTCCCATTTTTGGCAATGTACGACCTTGCAAAGAGATCATACAGCCGTGCATTACAAAAATCTTGCCTTTTCAAAAAAGTTGCCCTAGGTATTTAAGATGCATGCCCATACACTCAGCTAGTAAAACCATACATCCAAAAAGTGGCTAGAATCTTGAGAGAGCAGGTAGGCAAGTGGTTAACTTTTTGGATGTACACCTATGCATATCCTAATGCACACCCGTGCATTCACCAATATATAAGGCATTGCCCGGATGCTTTTGAAGAGGCTGGAAAATTTGATTTGAAATTTTTGTTTTTGCTCTCGTAAAAATTTTCCAAAAGTTTTAAGCAAAAAGTGGTATTTGGCACTTAGTTCCTCATACTTTTCAACTGTTTTTGTTAGTTTCAACACAATAAGGGTCCATGAATTCAACATTCGATAGTCTAATCAATTAATTACACATAAGGTAATATAAAAAGCCTTTCTCTTTATTTTTGGATTATCATATGTTTTGATTGCTATCCTCATTTATAGTTTTTTATTGCATATTAATTTCTATTAGATTTATGTTGTGAAACCCTTTTCAAGGGTATTTTTTTCGTGTGGTAAAAATCATTAGGTTGTTGCTCTTATATTACCTTTTATCCATTTTAAAGTCATCTTTTTAGAAACTGAGATTTAAAAATTATTCTTGCTCTTTTAATTTTCCCTTTTTGCTTCCTTCTGAATCAGTTAATCAACAAGGACTTTATTTGAAAAGAAATAGAAAACTAATTATTGTTAGGCTAATTTGGTTGTACATTATGTAATACACACCAATGCATACGTAACGTACGACCTAAAATACACATTCTCTCGCTTTTTAAGGTAAAAGAGTTGATTGTATATCACCAAGTGCATCTCTGTGCATTTCTGACATATGTACTGGATTATTGCCCTTTCTCTTATTTATTTCATTTACTTTTATACATGTTCTCCTTCCATGTTCATTTTTTAATCATTATTATTTTCTTTGTTACTATTATTATTATTATTATTATTATTATTATTATTATTATTATTATTATTGTTATTGTTATTGTTATTATCTTTATTACTGCTACTGTTCTGGTGGAATAATCCCTCTTGGCGAGCATAATTGAGGAAAGCGCTATGGGTAAGTTCACTATCCCTTTTATAAAAGTCTTTTTGGCAATAGATGAAAAATGTCACAAAAAGGTTTATAGTAAATAATTGGGACATTTTATTAATAAAACTGAACCAATGTTTGTTTTTTGCCTAAGAAACTCACACGTAGAGATTTAGCTTTTAATAATGTGAATGATTTTGTACATAATTAAATAACATAGGATATTTCTTAAATAAAACTTGGACTAGTGGGTCCTTATCTTTAAACCCTCGCAATGAAATGGTTCTTCATAAACCACATGTGAGGACCAAAGTCCATAAATGGCTCGATTTATGGATATTTTTACTGCTTTAATTTTATGCCATTATTTGCTACTTTCCTTAGTGAATAGATGTACCTTTAATTTTTATATTTGCTCTAATCTTTGTATGAAAGAAAAGGGATACATGATTAATTTGAGAGCCATTATGTCACATTTATCAAAAATAAAAATAAGAGCGAGGTTTTGGACCATCTTTAGGTTTTTGACCTCACAAGGTCGGAACACCCTTCACTCCTAATGTTTTATTGGGTGGCAACTCCTTATTATTAGCATTGTGGTGTCCAACTAGATGTCTTCCCGTTATCGATCATTATTTTGACCTTCACTTAGGAATTTTTAAAAATGTTAGCCCAAAAATATCCAATCTGTAGAACCTTTCTAGCTATCGCCCTACCAGCTTTATGGGCACCACAAATTTCTTCATGGATTTCCTTTATTGTACAATCTTCCTTTCCCTCGAGATACACTTAAGCTAGTGACTTTCTCATGATCTTTCTAGCTTTAACTTCAACTTTAGGAAATTCTCTTGATCGAAGGTATCGAATGATCAGAGTCATCTATATGTTTGCCTCTTGATCTATCTCTATTAGTTTGACCTTATTGAGGGAAGATCTTGTTGGATTTTTATGGTTACATGCATCATATACATGAGCGGAATTTTAAAATTTTTAACCATATGATCTGATCTTGCCATGAATACACAATATAACTATATGAGAATAAGAAAAATCACCTTTGATTTTTGTTGAACAGTTGATTTTACTTCGCACCGGGTTGTCGCAAACCACAGTGACCAAAATCGAACACCTCCAATGAGTAATCCACACTAGAGAGGGGTAAATTGAACCAACAAATTGGTGTTCAACTAGGGCTGGCCGAAATTCCCAAGAGCTAGCTTGGGAAGTGGCGCAAAAGTGGAGAGAGAAAATTAAGAGAAAAAGACTTTCCTTTTGTTTTAATCACTTAACCCTAATTCTCATTAGTTGGCCTTTTATAGTTAGGTTAAAATTCCAACTCCTTAATGAGATTGGGCTCTTTAAAATTGCTGGAGAATTATTAATTGGGCTTCTGGAATTAATTATAATCATTTGGGCTTAATTAAATCCAAATTAAATCTTTTCATAAAAGACCATGCACAAAATCCACAAACTAGGCCCTTTGTGCATCTAATTGGATTTAAATACCCAAATGGATTCCAAATCCAACCAAATTAAATATGTGAGTTCCATAACACTTATGTAACATATATAAATTAATTTGGTCCAAGAAAAAGCCCTCCAAGCCCTTCTGTATGGAGTTGGCGTGTAGCCCTCTTCTGGAGGGCTTCCTCCAACTTCTTCATTCCTTTGGCCCTCTATAATTTCTCCAATGGTCCTATTAATTATTATATCAGTCCTATAACACTTATAGTAGTCTTATAACACTTATAAGATAATAATAATTAATCATGAAATACATTATTTCATTTAGGTCCAATTTACAGAACATTTCTCAAAAGTTCCGCGGACAATTTTATTTGATCATAATTAATTAAACTCTTTAATTAATTATTATCATATTCTCCTCTCTACCTTTATAATAATATCAAATATTATTATCCTTGTCATTTTACCATTTTACCCTTTTCTCTATATGTGTGTGACCTATTGGGTTCCTGTCCATGTTGGCAGTATAATATGTAATTGTGAGTTCTATTCAAAACTCACATGATTTAAACTCCTTTAAATCATTTTATCAATCTCTATTGATATTTTGATACATCATTATACAAGTCATGATTGGCCTCTAGCTAGGCATCATGACTACCCAAATGTCAGGAAAGTCATGTGGTTTGACTGTACCCTTCCATAGAAACAGTTACCGTGCAATTACTCCTTTCACCACTCTTATCTCAATTAGATTCTGAGTATGGATTTCTGTCAACTCACATAAATCTAATTATGTATGTTCTATTAATTTAACCATTGTTCCTAAAATGCCCTTCATGGATCTCCATCCATCTCGGCATATTACTCTGGCCAGAGATTCACTGAACAAGGTAATTATAGAATCATGTGAGATAACTTCCCTTATTAAATCTGGGATGGTGAATCCTTTGTCAATCACTCAACTATCTTCAAGTAGGTCATGATATACCCAATCTCCTAACTATGTTCACTCCCAGTTGGAAGTAATCAGTTATGGAGTCAAAGTATACCACTTGCTATTTAAGATAAATTTGGTGATCTCAAGTCTAAGGATACTTGCACAACCGCTATGAAGAGATTCCTCACTGACATAGATTTAATATCCATATGAGGATTCTCTTTGCAGGTCTCCAATGAACTTGTTCCTCTAACAAGCATCCACATGTTAGCATTGATTATCATCCATAATCACAATTATGAGAACCATTGCTTGAACCATTCAAGAAGCATAACATGTGCTAGTCTGTCCGAATTAACAATGTCCTATCTTGTTAATTCTATGACTAGGGATATTTAGATATTAACACATTTACATGCGATAGACATCTCACATCATGAACACTTTCATGATTGCCTTTGCACTGTGTTTATAATATCTAGGACTTCATTTATTAATTTAAGATTTACAAACTCATGTATTCAAACACAGCATTAATAAATGAATGATGCCTTTTATTAAGAATATAAATTTCATACATATGAAAAACATCCCTATTACATGGGCTCTAGGGCATACTCTCTAACAATCTCCCACTTGCACTAGAGCCAATCACTCATATGTCTCAGACCCATGCTATTTATATGGTGATCATGCTTTATCTGGGAAAGTGCTTTAGTGAGGGGATCCGCCACATTGTCATCTGTGGGAACCCTTTCTATTTTCACATCATTTCTAGCTACTATTTCCCTTATGAGATGGTAGCGTCTGAGAACATGCTTGGATCGCTGATGAGACCGTGGTTCCTTTGCTTGCGCAATGGCTCCATTGTTGTCACAATATAAAGGAATCGGATCAACAATGCTAGGCACCACTCCTAGTTCGGTTATGAACTTTTTGATCCAGACTGCTTCTTTGGCTGCTTCTGAAGCAGCAATGTACTCAGCTTCTATCGTGGAATCAGCAGTTGTTTCTTGTTTGGAACTTTTCCAACTAACTGCTCCTCCTCCCATTATGAACACATAACCAGATTGTGATTTACAATCATCTTTGTCAGATTGGAAGCTGGCATCTGTATACCCGTTTACTTCCAAACTGCCCTCTCCATATACCAAGAATACATCCTTAGTCCTTCTCAAGTACTTAAGAATATTCTTGACAGCTGCCCAATGTTCCTCTCCAAAATTAGATTGGAATCTGCTTGTGACACTCAAAGCAAATGCTACATCTGGACGTGTACATAACATAGCATACATGATAGAACCAATTGCAGATGCATATGGTATTCTATTCATGCTCTCTCTATCCTCTAGTGTCTGTGGACACATAGACTTAGAAAGGTGTTTCCCATGCACCATGGGTATAAACCCTTTCTTAGAGAGATCCATATTGAACCTCTTCAATACTTTATCTATATATGTACTTTGAGAAAGACCTAGCAACCTATTGGATCTATCTCTATAGATCCTTATTCCCAGAATATAGGATGCTTCTCCAAGGTCTTTCATGGAGAATTGCTTGGATAACCATATTTTAACAGATTGGAGAAGAGAAATGTCATTTCCCATGATCAATATGTCATCTACATATAGAACTAGGAAGACAATTGCACTCCCACTGACCCTTTTATACACACAAGGTTCATCTTCATTCTGTGAGAAACCAAACTCTTTGATTGTCTCATTGAATCGTATGTTCCAACTCCTAGAGGCTTGCTTCAATCCATAAATGGATCTTTGAAGCTTGCATACCTTTTCGCCATTTCCTGATGTGAATCCTTCTGGTTGTGTCATATACACATCCTCGGTAAGATTTCCATTAAGGAAAGCTGTCTTCACATCCATCTGCCAAATCTCATAATCATAATGAGCTGCAATGGCTAAAAGTATTCTTATAGACTTAAGCATCGCTACAGGAGAAAAAGTTTCATCATAGTCAACACCTTCTTTTTGACGATAACCTTTTGCTACTAAGCGAGCTTTATAGGTAACTATATTACCTTCCATGTCAGTCTTCTTTTTGAAGACCCATTTGCACCCTATGGGTTTTATCCCTTCAGGTGGTTGAGTTAAAGTCCATACTTTATTCTCATACATGGAGTCCATTTCGGACTGCATAGCCTTAAGCCATAAATCACATTCTGAACTGTTCAAAACTTCTTGATAGCTTGTAGGCTCATTGTCCTCTACTACAGTTATGCCTCTATCCGAATCAATGTGAAATCCATATCTCATAGGGATAGAACGCATCCTAGTAGATCTTCTAGGATTTTGTGTATAATCAGGTTCAACTGTGATTTCATCATTATGAAATTCAGTTTCAGGTTCAATCGATTGATCATCTTCTATTTGTGGGTCTTGAACTTCACCAAGCTCAATTTTACTCCCACTGTCCTCTCGTAGGAGAAATTCTCTTTCTAAGAAGACAGCATGCCTTGAAACAAACACCTTTTGTTCTAAGGGATGATAGAAATAATATCCAAACGTTTCTTTTGGATATCCCACAAATAAACATTTGTCAGACTTAACATCCAGTTTGTCTGACATTGTCCTCTTCACATAAGCAGGACAACCCCATACTTTCATATGAGAAAGCGTGGGTTTCTTGTTATTCCACATCTCATATGGAGTAACATCAACCGATTTACTAGGAACTCTATTTAACACATAAACAGCAGTTTCTAGTGCATACCCCCAAAAGGACTTAGGCAAGTCCGCTCGGCTCATCATCGATCGAACCATATCTAATAGTGTTCGATTCCTCCTTTCGGATACACCATTGTGTTGTGGTGTATATGGAGGAGTCCATTGAGATAAAATCCCATTATCTCTAAGATAATCCTGAAACTCTTGACTTAAGTATTCTCCACCTCGATCTGATCTAAGTGTTTTAATACTTTTGCCAAGTTGTTTCTCTACTTCATTTCTGAATTCTTTGAACTTTTCAAATGCTTCAGACTTATATTTCATTAGATAGATGTATCCAAACCTGGAATAATCATCTATGAAAGTAATGAAGTAGGAGTAACCTCCTCTAGCATGTGTAGTCATTGGACCACATACATCCGAATGTATTAAGTCCAAAACCATTTTAGCTCGTTCTCCTTTACCAATAAAGGGAGCTTTTGTCATTTTTCCCAATAAACAAGATTCGCATGTATCAAATGATTCATAATCAAATGATCCTAAATCACCTGACTTGTGCAATTTGGTCATGCGTTTTTCATTTATGTGGCCTAAACGACAATGCCATAAGTATGAGGTATTTAGATTATCATGTTTCATTCTCTTGGTATCCACATTATGTACTTCTTTAATTAAATCAAGAACAAATATACCATTCTCAATGATAGCTTTTGCATAAAATATATTGTTCTTAAAAATGTAACAACATTTGTCCTTTAAAGAAATATCATAATCGTTCATTAAACAACTGAAAGAAATAATACTCTTGGACAAAGCTGGAACATAATAACAATTATTTAATTCCAGTACTAATCCACTCGGAAGAGGCAAATGATAAGTCCCCACAACAGTTGTAGAGATGTTTTGTCCAGTAGCTGACTGCAAACAAATCTCTGCCTTTCCAACTCTTCTAAAGCTTCTAAGCCCCTGTAGATCATTACATAAATGAGATCCACATCCGGTATCTAATACCCAAGATTGTTTTGAAGCAATAGAATAAGTATTAATTTCAATCATATGAATACCTGAAGTAGATGCAACAGCTTGCTTCTTCTCCTTAAGAGAATCTAGATAGGCCTTGCAGTTATGCTTCCAATGACCATCCTTTCCACAATGGAAGCAAGTCCCTTTGGGATTCTCTTTCTTGGCAACCTTCTTCTTGGAGATCCCACCATTCTTTGGCTGCGCCTTGGTTATCTTCTTCTTCTGCTTCTTGCCTTTAGCAGAAGTGACAACCATAACACTTTTTGGATCTTTCTTAAATGATCCATCAGCTGTCTTGAGCATGTTGATTAACTCAGGAATGGATACTTGGATCTTGTTCATGTTGAAGTTAAGCACAAAAGGTGCATAACTTGGAGCCAACGAGTACAAGATTAAATCTATGTACAAATCATTATCCATAACATAGCCAAGTCTACTCAAATGCTCAATATACCCATACATCTTCAATGCATGAGTAGCAGCTGAAGTGCCTTCCACCATTTTGCAACTAAATAGAGCTCGAGCAATCTTATATTGCTCAGTTCTAGCCTGAGAAGAATAAAGCTCCTCTAGATGCAAAACGATGGTTCTAGCATCCATCATTTCATGTTGCTTCTGAAGCTCCGAGGACATAGCACCCAGCATCAGACATGCTGCTGTTTCACTATCCTCCATGTATTTTCGATAAATGCCTTTGATCTCATCAATGGCATCATCTGATGGACGTGGTGGTGGATCTTTATCCAAGACATAGTGGATCTTTTCAGCTCTGAGAACAATTCTCACTTACCTGATCCAGTCAGAATAGTTGTTGCCAACCAGCTTGTTATCCAAGATTGATCGTATGTTAATGTTTGATGTGCTCATGATGATGACCTAGATGTGAAAAAGAAAAGATATGAGAGTATGTTCATATATATATATATGCATTAATAAGGTCTTTAATTAATCCATTTACTCCCACTATTTTATTGCGAATTAATAGCCCTCACTATATAATCCGAGAAAACCCGATGGTTTTCTTAGTGGGCCAATATCCAATCCTTGATATGTAATTTGACCTTGACTGTGGTCAACAAGCCAAATTCCATACCCTTGAAAGGTAGGTATCTTTATACCAATTGTGTCTCTACACAACTATTGGATCATTAGGTTATCAACTCTTGATGCATGCATATCATATATGCATTCCCTAATCTTGCCTCTAGAACCATTAGCCTTGACTGTGGTCAACAAACTAATGGGCTAGCTAAGATGACCCATTTAATTAGATTTGAACATATTCGATATAATGTGAGCTTGACTGTGGTCAACAACCCACACTATAAAGAACTCTGGTTCTCCTCAAATTAATGGAAGGCTTATATACCTTAGTATTTGTTTGAGGGTTTTAGTTAATTAAGTCTCATCATACATGGTTGGCATACATTGGTATGCATCCTATATCTATCACATAAATATAAGCATACAAATATGGTATAGTTATGGACTTCACTACATTGATTTCCCCGAGCCAAGAGAGAAATCAAAAGGTCACACCTAGGTAGTATGCATGATTCAAACAAGAAAAATAATTACATTATCTTCAAGCTTGTTGGATCTCCATCCGGCCCATCTTGCTCCTTGAAAATGGTCTCCATCTCTATTTCTAATTCTAATCTAAGTAATCTAATTACATATTACAATTTGAAATCAAATACAAACCAAAAACAAGTGGCCGGGACATGAAAGTCCTCATTGGGCCAAAACATGCATTATGCTCAATCACATTGGGCTTTGTCCATAACTAACCATCATGCCAATCATTCACCCTTATATGCATTTCTAATGCATAAAGAAATGGATTACTAACTTTGTTTCAACCTTTGAAACTATATTTTGAGTTATTTTAATGATGTGATCAAATTAGGAAACTTTTTCCATTTTGGAAACTTTTATTTTAGGAAACCTTTTTGCATGAATTTGTTCTTGCCTTAATAATCAATCAAATTGATTATTAATTAATTATAAATTGATTATTTAATTAATTAATCATATTAAATAATTAAAAGAATCAATTTTGGGCTTAAATAAGTGTAGGCCGAAACCCACAGAAGAAAAACCCTAAGTGTGTTCACACACAAACCAGTTTTGTGTCATTTGGACCATTTGGGCCTTTTGGAATGAGCCAAGCCCACTCCAGCCCTTAAAACCCATTAATAAACTTAATTAATGTTTATAATAGTTAATTTAAATCAGCTCCTTGGGCCTACCAAGTCATTTACTAATTTAAACCAAGTCCGTAAACATAATTAAGCCCATTAAGTGGTTTTAATGAATTAAAATTAATCAAATTAATTTAAGGCCCATTTTAATTAATCCAATTAATTAAAAACACTTTAATATATCATATATATCATATTTAGAAGATCAAAAGTCGTTCTAACCAAGAACACATCAAGAACACACGAAGAACACCAATTTATCGAACTTTTCGACAAAACTAGTTTTCATGCAAAACTTGTTCGATTTTAATTCCGTTCGATCCTACGGCTTGATATCACATATTAAACACATAAAATATCATCTAAATGATTTTTAAATGGATCCATAAGAAATTAAATTAGAACAGCCCCTACATTACCTAGGGTTTCACGCCAAACCCAAATCAAAATTCTTCAAAAAATTCGTTTTTGTTTCCACCAAATTTATTTGATCACACATACAACCAGAAATCAATATTTCTCATTCATGAACAATCAAATCTAATATTTTAAAGTTCATGAAATAAATAACTCAAAACAAAACAAAACTTATTCCGCATAAAAATATAGAATTGTATATCCATGGCAAAACCGTGGCTCTGATACCATGTTGGATTTTTATGGTTACATGCATCATATACATGAGCGGAATTTTAAAATTTTTAACCATATGATCTGATCTTGCCATGAATACACAATATAACTATATGAGAATAAGAAAAATCACCTTTGATTTTTGTTGAACAGTTGATTTTACTTCGCACCGGGTTGTCGCAAACCACAGTGTCCAAAATCGAACACCTCCAATGAGTAATCCACACTAGAGAGGGGTAAATTGAACCAATAAATTGGTGTTCAACTAGGGCTGGCCGAAATTCCCAAGAGCTAGCTTGGGAAGTGGCGCAAAAGTGGAGAGAGAAAATTAAGAGAAAAAGACTTTCCTTTTGTTTTAATCACTTTACCCTAATTCTCATTAGTTGGCCTTTTATAGTTAGGTTAAAATTCCAACTCCTTAATGAGATTGGGCTCTTTAAAATTGCTGGAGAATTATTAATTGGGCTTCTGGAATTAATTATAATCATTTGGGCTTATTTAAATCCAAATTAAATCTTTTCATAAAAGACCATGCACAAAATCCACAAACTAGGCCCTTTGTGCATCTAATTGGATTTAAATACCCAAATGGATTCCAAATCCAACCAAATTAAATATGTGAGTTCCATAACACTTATGTAACATATATAAATTAATTTGGTCCAAGAAAAAGCCCTCCAAGCCCTTCTGTATGGAGTTGGCGTGTAGCCCTCTTCTGGAGGGCTTCCTCCAACTTCTTCATTCCTTTGGCCCTCTATAATTTCTCCAATGGTCCTATTAATTATTATATCAGTCCTATAACACTTATAGTAGTCTTATAACACTTATAAGATAATAATAATTAATCATGAAATACATTATTTCATTTAGGTCCAATTTACAGAACATTTCTCAAAAGTTCCGCGGACAATTTTATTTGATCATAATTAATTAAACTCTTTAATTAATTATTATCATATTCTCCTCTCTACCTTTATAATAATATCAAATATTATTATCCTTGTCATTTTACCATTTTACCCTTTTCTCTATATGTGTGTGACCTATTGGGTTCCTGTCCATGTTGGCAGTATAATATGTAATTGTGAGTTCTATTCAAAACTCACATGATTTAAACTCCTTTAAATCATTTTATCAATCTCTATTGATATTTTGATACATCATTATACAAGTCATGATTGGCCTCAGCTAGGCATCATGACTACCCAAATGTCAGGAAAGTCATGTGGTTTGACTGTACCCTTCCATAGAAACAGTTACCGTGCAATTACTCCTTTCACCACTCTTATCTCAATTAGATTCTGAGTATGGATTTCTGTCAACTCACATAAATCTAATTATGTATGTTCTATTAATTTAACCATTGTTCCTAAAATTCCCTTCATGGATCTCCATCCATCTCGGCATATTACTCTGGCCAGAGATTCACTGAACAAGGTAATTATAGAATCATGTGAGATAACTTCCCTTGTTAAATCTGGGATGGTGAATCCTTTGTCAATCACTCAACTATCTTCAAGTAGGTCATGATATACCCAATCTCCTAACTATGTTCACTCCCAGTTGGAAGTAATCAGTTATGGAGTCAAAGTATACCACTTGCTACTTAAGATAACTTTGGTGATCTCAAGTCTAAGGATACTTGCACAACCACTATGAAGAGATTCCTCACTGACATAGATTTAATATCCATATGAGGATTCTCTTTGCAGGTCTCCAATGAACTTGTTCCTCTAACAAGCATCCACATGTTAGCATTGATTATCATCCATAATCACAATTATGAGAACCATTGCTTGAACCATTCAAGAAGCATAACATGTGCTAGTCTGTCCGAATTAACAATGTCCTATCTTGTTAATTCTATGACTAGGGATATTTAGATATTAACACATTTACATGCGATAGACATCTCACATCATGAACACTTTCATGATTGCCTTTGCACTGTGTTTATAATATCTAGGACTTCATTTATTAATTTAAGATTTACAAACTCATGTATTCAAACACAGCATTAATAAATGAATGATGCCTTTTATTAAGAATATAAATTTCATACATATGAAAAACATCCCTATTACATGGGCTCTAGGGCATACTCTCTAACAGATCTAAGCATTTTTATAGTAGTTATGCCTTCTTCAATTAACTCATCATCTGAAGCAGCAATTTTAGGAAGCCAGTCCGCTAGCTAGGTTTCTTCTCTTGGTGCTTTGTCTAAGCTTCAAGCTATTCCATCATTCTCCAACTTCTTGAGCTTCATTCTAACCTTGTCCAAGTATTTCTTCATGTTCTCCCCTTTGGCTTTAAAGCTTCTAAGCACTTAGATTGTCACCAATTATGAGTTATTTTTGATCTTGAGGCTTTCTAGTTGGATAATCTTGATTAGCCTCAAACCTTATAAGAGCACTTCATATTCTATAACATTATTGCATGCTTTAAAGGTTAGCTTTATTCATGCCTAACAATTATGCCAAGAGGCCTATTGATCATAATGCATTCACCTCCTCTTCGACTATTTGAGGCTCTATCCACTATCATTTCTCAAGCTACCTTATTAGGTTCTTTAGTTTTTCTTTCTCCTATAAATTTTGCCACACAGTTTGTAAGAGCTTGCGCTTTGATTACATATTTGGTCTCATATCTCACATCAAAAGGCTATAACTTGATCGCCTATGCCACTATCTTGCCTTTCAGAGTCAGTATCTATAGAATTTTCCACAAAGGCCGGTCCCATAAAACTATGATTATGTGCATATCAATTTTGGTACACATCATCAGGGTGATGATCAATTATTTAGTCGAACTCTTTTTTAATTCTAACCCTCTTAGCATTTAGCTAACATAGTAGATTTGTAACTGTTGGCTCCCCTTCTTTCGAATCAGAATAACTACTATAGCTTCTCCTGAGTTAAATAGATTTAAGTAAAGCTTTTCACCTGCGACTAGTCGGCTTAGCAATGATGGATTCATCAAAATTACTTTAACTCCTTGAATGCTTTCTGGCAATCTTCATCCCATGCAAAGAAATCATTTTTTCTTAACTTTTTACAGAAATGAGTGTAATGCTTGGCTAAGGAAGAAATGAATCTACCTAAAGCTGTGATTCTCCCATTCTACTTTTGAATGTCTTTTAAGCTGATTAGGGGTTGCATGTCCAAAATAGCTTTAATCTTCTCTGGATTGGCTTCAATCTTTCTTTATGACACCATAAAGCCCAAAAATTTTCCTAAAAGCACTGTAAAAAACATTTTTTCGAGTTTAAATTCATTTAAAACTGACTGAGAGTGGCAAATACCTTATTCAGATCGGCAGCATGCTCTTTAGGGCTCTTTTTTTTACAATCATATCATCTATATATACCTCTACATTTTTTTTGATCTACTTCTTAAAAATCTTATTCATTAGATGCTGATTGGTCACTCTTGCATTCTTCAATTAGAATGGCATCACCTTGTATCAAAAGGTGCCATTATCAATGATAAAACTTACCTTCTCTAGGTCAAGCAACCATATTAGGACCTAATGTATTTAGCATAAGCATATAATAAGGAGTAAATGTCATGACAAGCCATGGCATCAGCAAGTTGGTCAATGCTTGGGAGCGGGTAACTATCCTTCAAGCAACCTTATTCAGATTGGTGATATTAACACACATCCATAATTTCCCATTCTTCTTCTTCATGAGCACAACATTGTCCAACCATTCAGGGTATTTAACTTCGCTGATGGTTCTAGCCTTTAGTAGCTGATTGACTTCCTCAAAAATGAACTTCTTTCGATAAGGCATATATATCATTTAACTTCTACTTCATAGGAGGTTTGTGTGTTATGAATTTCAAGTCTATGCCTAGAATATCCTCAAACTTCCAAATGAAAGTAGCTTGGATAATGATCAATATTTGTATCATTTCCTTCTCTACATTTTTTGACATTCCCGATCTAATTTGAACATGCTTGCTCTTGGCATGTTCCTAGGTGGTAAGTTCTCCCTTAGGATTCATCTTTAGTTGATCAGCCCCTTCTTCCTTCTCCATTCCTAGTTCCACTACATATGCCTACTTAGAATCCTTTACCATTGCAGTGTAGGCTTCCCTAGAGGCTTTTTTATTTCCTCTTAGGATTGCCACTTTGTTACTGGTAGGAATTTTCATAACCATGTACCGAATGTTGTTAACTGTTCTAGTTTCAAAAATAGAGGTCTTCCAAAGATTGTGTTGTATGCAAAATTCATGTCAATCACCATGAAAGTCATTCGGTATGTATGTGTTACTGCTTCATCACCAAGCTCCACAAATAGCTCAATCGATCCGTTCACTAGAATAGTTGCATTGCCAAGTTTGATCAGTGGGGTGGTATATGGCTTTTACTCTTCTATTAGTAGCCTTATCTTCTAATAGACCTCAAGAATGAGGACATTGACTACACTTCCATTATCAACTAAAATAATTTTTACATAAAGTTGCCAATGCTTTCCTCCACTGTTAAATCATCCTCGTAAGGAAAATTTAAGTCTTCTACATCTTCAAGGGAAATAGTTACAAGCTGCAGCCTTTTAGATGTAGCTAAAAAGCATATTCCCTTGCCTTTCTTCCTCTTAGAGATATTTTTCCCTTAAAAAGAGCCATCTGCAATCATGTTAATGACTCCCAATCTCTATTGTAGCCTATTGAAGTCCTTAGGTCTTTTTCTTTCATTGTCCTCATTATTGAAATTCGATCGGCCTTTTCATTTTTAAGGTGGTTTACAAGAGCCTATCAGCACTAGGTCTACAATATTTTTATGAAGCCTCTTTGCTAGAGTCTTTCGATCTCCTCTTGCAATGCATTGCAATCATCTGTGGTGTGACCTACATCCTTATGAAATTGGCAATATTTGTTTTTTTTCCCTAGAGGTGTAGGATTGATCTGACATCTTTTTTGGTCAATTTACTTTTGTTTGCTTCTTCTTTATCCACATCAGAACTTGTGATAGAGGAGTGTTGAGTGGGTGAAAATTTTGGCCATATTGCCTATATGGCATTCGAATTAGCCATGTTCATTCTTCTTTCTTCTTCCATTCTTCTTTATAAAGCTTACCTTTTTGGGACTTCTAGTTCTTTTCTCGTTCCATCTATCAGTGGGCTTCTATTTCTTCAATCATTCCACCTGATTGATTGAATCCTATCGATGTTCCTCGCTAGGGTGTTTGCTATTGTATCAAGATGCAAATTCTTTCTCTCTAATGTTAAAGCTATAAACCTATCAATGCAGTCTCTTAAACTTTATTCTGGCATCTATACTAGGTTGCAAAAGTCATTAATGGACTTAGGAGTTCTGATTTTCACGATAAATCTCATGAAAAATAGATCTTTAAGATGCCTGAAGGTGTGGATTGATTCTGAAGAAAGATCATGGAACTAATCTAAGGCATCACTTGCAAAAGTTATTGGGAATACTCTTCACAATACCCTATCATTAAAGCGTATTTGTATATGAGTTGGATATTCAAAATATCGTAACACCTATATATTGTAAATATCACAAAGTAGTATAACGGCAATTTTAGTGTAATACACATATAAAGTATAATCTTATTCATACATGCCATATACGAATCTCAATAAAATTGTCTGCTTCATTGCACATTTCTATCCAAGTCCAACTCCTATCCCTTCTAGCACCAACCTATCTTCCTTAAAACCTATGCGCTAATCATATAATGCTTAGTGTTGGATATCCAACTAACAAGTTTCACATTTTCACATATGTAGGCTTAAAATTTTCATTTATACCTAAATGTAAATCTAATGTCTTACACCATTTAAACCAATATTTAATTTCTTATTCTCAAAGATTCATTTTGATAACCCATTTATTGACTCTTATTTGTATTATTACTGACTAATTATTCATGTTTTAGTTCTTTACATTAGGTTGTTCGCTTATTCTTGACACCTAATTGTCATTACTTAATACTTTTTAGTTCTTTAAGTAACTATCTTAGTATCATATACGCTTATAATAATTTATTTTCATATTTTGTGCTTAGTTGACAATTAATCCTATACCTTATCTCATGTTTCGATTTCTGACACATCATCTCATTTTCTTATCCATTGTACAACTTGGTTCTCATTGTTCAGTTTTATAGTTGTTCTCATTGTATTACTTTCCTTGTCAAACAAACAATTTGCTTTTAGAGTATTTACAATAAAAAACTTGTTTTTCACCATATTCACTTGATTCCATTACTATCGTTATTATCTTATTTTGACTCATCTACAAATATTTCATTCTAAATTTTTATATTCTTATTTTACAAGTGTAGATCATTTTCTTATACTTTTATCTCCAAAATCAATAATCCAATTCAACTCTTTACATTTATATCTTTACTAAAATTTGCATTTAGTTTTTGATTTGTATTTCAATACTAGCTTCCAGCCTTAATTTTCAATCCTTTATTACTTATTAATTCACAATTAGGTTTCTGATTTAATTTCCAATTTATTGTTAATGTCCCATTTTTTACTTTATTCCTAATTTATCATTTATCTTTCCTTAATTTATCACTTATGATTGATTGTACAAATATACACAATTTGTTGTTCTATAGCTTAACATTCGTACACAATAACCTCATAATGTTTTATTTCGAATTTAAGTCTTTATGGCCCCTTTGATTTACATTTCCCTCTGTACCTTCAATTTTGATTTTATCTTCCTTTTTCTAAAAATTGAATTTAACATATTTATTCCATCAATTATTAATTTGTCTTTCACATTTCTATTACTCATAAAATTTTTGTTTAAATCATATAATATTTTTCTTTCCTTTATTAATCTTTTATCTATCGATCAATTTAGGTTATATTAATTTTCACAGTTTGTTCCTCGACTACTATCATTTCCTTCCTATTTGTAGTTTAATTTTTCTATTTTTTTATTTATAGCTAAGTTATTCACATGCATATACTTACTATTTCAACTGTTTTTCGCCATTAAATATATAATTACCCCTTTAATGTTATTCACTTTATCTTCTTTTCTCAATTTATATTTTTTTTCTTTTTAGCATTTTTACATTTCATTCAAATTTATATTCTCACCTTCCTATTTACTTTTTAATCCCTTTTTGCTACTATTTTTATCTTTGCATATTTACTTCCTTATTTTAGGTGACAATGATATTTTAATCCTTGAATTTCCTTTTTATCACATAATTCGCTAATTAGAACACCATTTTACTCTTTTTACTCCTCTATATTCTTTATTTTACTTCTACTTCTTAATTTATATTTTAATCCTTTACGTTCTTTTATACAATGGTAAATTACCGTCTAGCCCCTGCTAACTTTATTTTCTTATATTCTCATCCTTTTAACTATTTACTTTTCTTAAAAATATTGTTAGTATAATTCATATTTTTACCCCTATTTTCTCACTTAATTATGAATTTACCTATACTAATAATTTAATTACGTTTTCATATTATTTATCTTTTATTTACATAGTTAGCCTTGTCAAATAACTATTTTATTTATCATAATTTTCAAATTTCATTCTAATTTAATTACAATTTACAAACTTGGTCTTATTTTAACATATTAAATATATTAATTCAAATTCCAATATAATTTACTTTCTTATTTAATTTACTAATTCAAACCAAATTTTACTTGAATCTTTAGTTACTCGTAATTATTTTATAATTTTTATATCCCTCCTTATTCATTTATTTTATTTACAAAAAATCTTTATTTAAACACATATCTTAATTATTAACCTTAATTTAGAGTGATATTTCACTTTTAGCTTCTAACATTTTCATCTCATATCAAAACTATACTTTTGATTCCATCTTTTGTCAAAATTATATTTAATTCCCTTACTTTTGTCATTTTAACCTTTAGGCCTCATCTTTTACTAAAATTACCATTTTCTCCCTAATTTCATCAAAATTACATTTATATCCTTACTTTCACCCAAATTACATCTATGTCCCTATTTTAACTCAAAATGACATTTATGCCCATTCTTCTACTAAATTGACACTTAACTTCCTAATTTCACCATAATTACCATTTACCCGTAGTTTTTTCGCTCCAAGCATTTTTCATCACATTGTTTTATGTTTTTACTCCTAAACTTTATTTTTCTTCAATTTTAGTCCTTAAATTCATTTATCTTACTAAAATTATATTTTAATCCCTATTTTTACAACTTTTTCAATAAATTATAAAATTAAGCTATGTTACTTTGAATAATGAAATAAATTAATCTAGCATGATATAATGTCAAAATAACTTATTAGAATCTTAAACGAATTAAGGAATTAAAATAAAAAAGAATGAAGTTATGGTGGCCGAATAGGGATCCTTAAGGTACCTTAGTGAAAATTGATAGTTAATTGGGTATTTAATGATATTAAATCAATTTAAGGTACGAGAAGTGTAATAATATTCCCTAGAATTAAAAATGATAATTGCACTAATTTTTGAGATAGCTACATAAAATGGAAAGTGATTGGAACTTAATAATTTAACTGTGGAATAGATGTATGTTAATATATTATTGCTTAAAGTGAATATTAAAATACATATGGTATGAAATTGAAGAAAGAAAAATTTTGTAGGTGTGATTTAGTGTTTTGGCGGAATAGTGTATATGAGATGAATATGTGATATACAAGCCTATATGAATGCAAATGAGGCATAAAATGATTAATGTGGTATGATAAAAATAAATATTAGTGGAAAAATATAATGATATATGATAATTAATAATGCCCTTAGTGTTTAGTGGGCAATCCAGCTCTAGGATAGTATTGCTAGCCATAGGGGCACTTACCACGCAGTATTACTGTGTTATAACTACTATTGGACTAAAAATATTATTTAATCAGCTTATTATATGACTGTACTGGAGAATGGTATGGTAACCCAATGGTACGGTCCCTCTAGTATACTAGATTTACTATTTCACTTATCCAGTTCATGGTTTTCCACTATTGCCAACTAGGTGAAAATGTAAAATTTTATATGAACTGAGTAAAAAGGGTAATTATAGTAGTGTAAATGTGAATAGAAATAAAATAAGATTAAAAATAAGATTTAAATGAACAAAGAGGGTAAAAATGTAATTACGCGATTAACTGAGGGTAAAATAGTCAATTTAACTAAAAAGCGTAAAATCATAATTATGTAAAGAAATAAGGACCGAAAAGTAAATTGTGCAAAAATAAAATGTTATACAAAAATTTAAAAGAGTGTTGAAGTGAAAAATATAGTTAAGAGACTTAAAAAGGATAAGAGATTATTAGGTGATAGAGCAGGGGCAAAATTGAAATTTTACCACTACTATAGTGGACAAAGAAATTAAATTAAGTGAATAGGTGAAAAGGGCAAAATCATAAATAAATATAAATGCAGGCATCAAACTGTAATTTATCACCCTGAGAAAATTTTAAAGACCAAAATGCAATTTATGCACTTAAATTTAATTAAAAGTCAAAGAAAGTTAAATTGGTCAAAGTTAAGATCAATTTGATCTTAAATAAGATAAAAGTCAAATATTACAGGATAAAAATTGAATTATGCATATAGATTAAATTGTAAGTCAAAGCAAGTCAACTGGGTAAAAATTGAAGTCAATTTGATTCAAAATTAAGAAAAGTCAACTTTAGGGATTTAATTGTAATTTTTCAAAAACGTTTGTAAATAATTTGAAGTGAGAAGGAAAGAGAAACTTATTTGATCAAAATTGAAATTAATTAGTGTGAAAAAAATGAAATAATAAGAATCAAATTGAATATTTCCATCAAGTGGAAAAATAAGTTGTATTAAATATAAAAAATAAGTATAAAAGAAATTTAGTTAAAAGTGAAGAATAAATAACAGTGATTTGGAATAAATTACAAGTTCGAAGATCAAATAGTAAAATTGAGAAAATGAAATTCAAATGAGAAAATAAATTCATAAATTATTTGGTATTAAAGAATGATGAGAAAATGTGATTGTGAGATAAAAAAAAAGTTAAATGTGATGAGAAAAAAATTAGGGATTTAATTATATTGTGTCGTTCCGTTAAAATATGAAATATATAAAAGTTGGTAAGGAAAGATTAAATATGAGAATTGATTAAAAAAAAGGAACCCAAAATTTTAAATAATAGTTATTATAATGAACTCAAATTCAGGGGCCAAATAGTGAAATTCTTAAAATAAAATCAAATGAGAAAATAACTTTGTAAATTATTCTGTATAAAAGAATAATGGGAAAATTTTTTATTGTGAAATAAAAAATAAAATAAAGTAATTAACGAAAAATTAGTTAATAGGAATTAAAATTTAAAATTAGACAAAAAGGGGCAAAAGAAGAATTTGAGTAAATTTAGTATAAATAAGATAAATTGTAATGGATTCAAAAGTCGAGGAAATTTAAGAATTGAAATAAAAGGAAAAGGCATTTCATAGTAAGAAATAAACAAAATGGGTTGAACGAATTGTAAAAATAAAACAGGATATAACAAAAAGACCACTATGACTAGAATAAAAATTTAGCTAATAACTTAGCAATATGCAAAGCCTAAGTGACATATGGGGAAAAACAAACTGAATTTAAAGACTACGTACAAAGCGAAAGGAAGATAATATAATAAAGTATTATGTAATCGGTGAATAAAGGAATTTTATATGCATACTAAAGTTAAATTACATAATTAAAAATATGCAATAAGATAAATTTATGTTAATGGAATAAATTGTATTAAAAAGAAGATAAATAAAATAGTTGTGTTAATAATATGAGAATTAGTGAAAAATTTAGAAATATTTGTGTAAAAAGATATGGAATGTGAAACAGTAACAATGTTAAAGATCAAATAACGACAGAAACGAAAGGGAAAAAAAAGAAATATATATACGGGTATATAAGTACTATGAACAAAGTGATCGTTAATTAATATAACTATATATATAATGAGTTAAATAAGATAATAAATACAACTGAATAATAAAAGAATTTAAATACAATTTATTTGAAAGAAATCTTGTGTATTTGTATCCACAACTAGGCAATAATGTTGCTTAGTGTGCGGTTTGTGACTGCGTGCAGAAATAAGAAATTTGGGGACGTAAAAAAGAAAGATCGAAGGGCATGTACTTAAAGATGGTTGAGATCGCATAAACTGAGGCAGTGCAATTTTTAATTTAGTGTCTAGTATTAAATAATTACAGTTATTATTCTATAAATAAATAATGTTATGAATACTAATATACATATATGCTAATGATATGTAAATGACTGAATATTATTCTTTAAAATATATGAAAATTATGGATTGATGTAGGGTGTTACATTTAATGGTATCAAAGCTCGATTTAGGCGATCCTAAGATTGGAGTGGGTGTATAGGAATAAAGGGCTGTTACAAATAACTTATGTACATGCCATATGGAATGAGTGAACTCAAAAGGGCAGTTTTACTGCTAACTGTCCCTTTAGATACTCGAGTGATAGTTGTAACTTGTAGTCATAAATAAATGAGTAAATTAGTGATTAAGGACAAGAGTTAGACTCTTAACTACCTCAATAATTTATGACATAACATTCTTGGGTAATTTTGTTAACCTAGCTAGTGTACACCACCACTAGCATTATGCATCGGCTACCTATGCGTACATTTATGTTTCTGTCCGTGCATAGACGTACAACATACATACATACAGTTTAGTCATATAGTCATATGCTTCACTCTACATATATGCATTTGTCATTACACAGTCATTTAGTTACATGCCTTAGATCCAGTATGGACTGTGGCCATTTTGTTATACTAGTGAAGGGTTATAGTTGAAACCTAGCATAAATTTTGTCAGTTACGTCGAATAAAGGCCACATGAAGATAAAAGAGATACTTCATTTTTATTAGCTATTGAACCAATCATGAGTACACAATAAATGTGGATTTTCTCTTAATAAAGAGATATGTATACTAAATGATACGTCAGATAAAGGAAATATTTTGATAAAGTTTATAAATAAGTTGTGCATTCAGAAATTGATGCATCGTACTACTTGCCACAGCAAGCTGAAGTCCAAAATTAAAGTTAAGCAACGGAAGTAAGGATGAGCTATAGCTAAAAAGAGTAGTGTAGTCAATGAAAAATTCATTAAAAAGGTTAAAGGAAGTCCAGCTACCATAAGATAAAAGATATGTTAATTGATGAAAGACTACTGATAACACAGGTTGATGAAGCAATCAGTTAAAGAATAGACATAAGTTATATTAAAGTTCTCTAAACACGTCATGATGTGGAAAAAATAATTTGGAAATTAGAGAAATCAAGAGATAGTAGTAATTACAGTTTTCCATTCAGATAAATTTCGACAACGGAATTTTTATTTAGTAGGGGAGTATTGTAACGTCCCAAATTTTTCATTTCTCATGTACGGCACGATGTCGAGCATGAATAATTATCCTATAATAAATTTTGGAATAATTGGAGTTAAATAAGATAGGAAAATTGGAAAATATGTAATGGTTAAACGTGTTCGAGTCAGGGAAATCCTAGGATGGGCAACCTGATGGGTAGTTTTACCTAAGAGTAGATTATAAAAGTAAATGTTAAATGGAGTTCAATGGTACAATTTGAGAACAAAATGAGCTTAGATCGATCCTTAAATGGGATAGAAAAGTTTTTTCTCGGTATCGTAAAAATGATTGATCGAAAGTTTGACTGGACTCTGAAGTAGTGTACTGACCTTTGAAAATTATTTCAAAGGCATAAATATGTTATTACTAACCTAAATAAACTATTTGAGGTGAAAAATAAGTGTTTTGGCAGTTTTGAGATTTTGAATTTTGGACCAAGTGCACAGGTCATCGAAGATAGAAATATACTGAGATAATTCGAAATGGGCTGAAATTTTAACCACGTGTTATAGGATACTCGATGACATGCAATGAAAAATTTCAAGACATTCTGACGTTGAAAACAAAAATTCAATAGTACGGGTGTAAACTCAAGATCGGGTTAATCGACAGGTTAAATTTAGGAATTTTTGTCATATGAGGACATGGAGGTTATTAAAATAAAGTTATGATCGGTTGTTTGCAAGCCTAAAGTAGTAGGATGTGTATAAGTGGGTGATTATGTGACATATGGCTTATTTTAAAGCCTTTGGATTCAATAGTAAATGAATCAATCCTAACCATTCATTTCACATATAAAAAGGCCGCCAATAAATAGCTATAGATATATGAAAATCTCTCAAATCCTCCGTTTTTCTTGTAAAAACCAAAATATAAGCATAATCTCCCTTTCCACCATTTTTCTTTCTCTTAAGCCTTCTCTCTTCAAATCCTAAACCCAAATTTAGACCATATACCCAAAATTTGATCCTCTTCAACCTAAAGAAAAATTATAGCAAGGGAAAGTTAAGAATTTGAGAAATAAGAAGAAAACAAAGGGAAAATGATGCTAAAGGAGGAAAAAGCAAAGAGAAAGGAAAAATAGAAGTGATTTAAGCTAATTAGAAGTAAGTGGATACAAATTACAACTTATTTCCTTTAAAATATGAATTTTGGTATGAAATTTATGTTATGTAACTATACATAAATGAGTAAACTAGTGAAATAAATTATTACAACATGATGTGAGAGTGAATTAGGCCATGAAAAACTTAAAAGTGTGAAAAAACAAATAAAAAGAGATATGTTCTTTAGTGGCCGAATGGTATTGTTAAGGAATTAATATGATATTTTGATAATTAACAAAGTATTAAAAGAAATTCTAGTGTTAAAAGAGTAATTAAACATGTTATGATGAAATTTATATTTAATTCCATCATTTTATGGAATTTTTATTAAATATTACATAATGGAATTAAGCTATGTTACTTGGAATAATGAAATAAATTAATTTATCATGATATAATATCAAAATAACTTATTAAAAGCTTAAATGAATGGAGGAATTAAAATAAAAAGGAATGAAGTCATGGTGGCCGAATAGGGTTCTTTAAGGTACCTTAGTGAAATTTGATAGTTAATTGGGAATTTGATGATATTTAATCAACTTAAGATATGAGAAATGTAATAATATTCACTAGAATGAAAATTAATAATTGTAATAATTTTTATGATAGTTACATAAGGTGGAAAGTGATTAGAACTTAATAATTCAATTATGGAATGCATGTATTTTAATATATTATGGCTTGAAGTGAATATTAAAATACATATGGTATGAAATTGAAGAAAGAAAAATTTTGTAGGTGTGATTTAGTGTGTGCGCCGAATAATGTATATGAGATGAATATGTGATTTACAAGCCTATATGAATACAAACGAGGCATAAAATGATTAATGTGGTATGATAAAAATAAATAGTAGTGAAAAAATATTATGATATATAATAATCAATAATGCCCTTAGTGTTTAGTGGATGATTCAGCTCTAGGATCGTATGGCTAGCCACAAGGGTACTTACCCTGCGGTATTACTGTATTCTGACTGTTATTGTACTGAAAATATTAATTAGCCAGTTTATTATACGACTATATTGGAGAATGGTATAGTACCCCAGTAGTACGGTCCCTCCAGTATACTGAATTTTTTGTTCTGTTTATCTAGTTCATGATTTTTCATTGTTGTCAACTGGGACAAAATTGTAAAATTTTATGTGAACTGAGTAAAAAGGGTAATTATAGTAGTATAAAGGTGAATAGAAATAAAATAAGATGAAAAATAAGATTTAAATAAATAAAAAGGGTAAAAACGTAATTATGCGATTAACTGAGGGTAAAATAGATAATTAAACCAAAAAGGGTAAAATTATAATTATACAAAGTAATAAGGATAAAAAAGTAAATTGTGTAAAAATAACATATTACATAAAAATTTAAAATAGTGTTAATGTGGAAAATATAATTAAAAGACTTAAAAAGGATAAAAGATTATTAGATTATAGAGCAGGGGCAAAATTGAAATTTTTCCACTGCAATAGTGGATAAAGAAATGAAATTAAGTGAATAGGTGAAAAATGGTATAATCATAAATAAATATAAATATAAGGATCAAACTGTAATTTACCATCCTGAGAAAATTTTAAGTGACCAAAATGCAATTTATACACTTAAATTTAATTAAAAGTCAAAGAAAGTCAAACTGGTCAAAGTTGATATCAATTTGATCAAAATAAGATAAAAGTCAAATATTACGCGACTAAAATAGAATTGTGTATATAGATTAAATTGTAAGTCAAAAAAGTCAATGGGATCAAAATTAAAATTAATTTGATTAAAAATTAAGAAAAAACAATTTTAGGAACTTAATTGTAATTTTTCACAAACTTTTGTAAATAATTAGAAGTGAGAAGGAAAGAGAAACTTATTTGATAAAAACTGAAATTAATTAGTCTGAAAAAAAAAAGAAATAATAAGGATCAAATGAATATTTCCATCAAGTAAAAAAATAAGTGGAATTCAATATAAAAAAAGTATAAAAGAAATTTAGTTAAAAGTGAAGAATAAATAACAGTGATTTGGAATAAATTACAAGTTCGATGATAAAATAGTAACATTGAAAAAATGAAATTTAAAAGAGAAAATAAATTTGTAAATTATTTGGTATTAAAGAATGATGAGAAAATGTGATTGTGAGATAAATAAAGTTAAATGTGTTGAGAAAAAAAATTAGGGATTTAATTGTATTGTGTTGCTAAAATATGAAAGATATAAAAGTTGGTAAGGAAAGATTAAATATGAGAATTGATTAAAAAAAAGGAAACCAAAATTTTAAATAACAGTAATTATGAGGAACTAAAAATTCAGAGGCCAAATGATGAAATTCTAAAAATAAAATCAAACGAGAAAATAACTTTATAAATTATTCTATATAAATGAATAATGGAAAACATTTTTTGATTGTGAAATAAAGAATAAAATAAAGCAAAGTAATTAACGGAGAATTAGTTAAGAGGAATCAAAATTTAGAATTGGACAAAAGGGGGGCAAAAGAAGAATTTGAGTAAATTTAGTATAAATAAAATAAATTGCAATGGATTTAAAAGTCGAGGAAATTTAAGAATTGAAATAAAAGGAAAATGCATTTCATAGTAAGAAATATTAAAAAGGAAAAGGTTGAACGAATTGTAAAAACAAGACAGGATATAACAAAAAGACCAGTGTGATCAGAATAAGAATTTAGCTAATAACTTAGCAACATACAAAGCCTAAGTGACGTATGGAAAAAAATAAACTGATTTTAAAAACAACGTAAAATGCAAAAGGAAGACAATATAATAAAGTATTATGTAATCATTGAATAAAGAAATTTTATATGCATATTGAAGTTAAATTACATAATTAAAAATATGCAGTAAGACTAATTTATGTTAATGGAATAAATTGTAATAAAAAGAAGATAAATAAAATAGTTGTGCTAATAATATGAGAATAAGTGAAAATTTTAGAAATATGTGTGTAAAAAGATATGGTATGTGAAACAGTAACAATGTTAAAGATCAAATAATGACAAAAATGAAAATGAAAAAAAAAAAGAAATATATATATATGGGTATATAAGTATTATGAACAAAGTGACAGTTTAATTAATATATCTATATATATACTGAGTTAAATAAAGTAATAAATACAACCGAATAATATAAGAATTTAAATACAATTTATTTGAACGAAATCTTGTGTGGTTGTATCCACCACTAGGCAAGAATGTTGCTTAGCATGCAGTTTGTGACTGTGTGCAGGAATAGAAAATTTGGGAACGTGAAGAAGAAAGATGGAAGGGCATGTATATAAAGACAGTTGAGATCGCATAAACTGAGGTAGTTCGATTTGTAATTAGTGTCTGGTATTTAATAATTGCAGTTATTATTGTATAAATAAATAATGTTATGAATACTAGTATATGTGTATGCGAATGATATGTAAATGACTGAATATTATTCTATAAAATATATGAAAATTATGGATTAGTGTAGGTGTTACATTTAATGGTATCAGAGCCCAATTTAGGTGATCCTAAGTTCGGAGTGGGTGTATAGGAATAAAGGATTGTTACAAATAACTTATGTACATGACATATGGAATGAGTGAA
Source organism: Excoecaria agallocha (assembly GCA_037975025.1). Classification (NCBI taxonomy): domain Eukaryota; kingdom Viridiplantae; phylum Streptophyta; class Magnoliopsida; order Malpighiales; family Euphorbiaceae; genus Excoecaria; species Excoecaria agallocha. Next base: position 3,760,978 of record CM075823.1, on the reverse strand, counting down.
CTCAAAAGGGCAGTTTTACCGCTACCTGTCTCTTTAGATATCTCAAGTGATAGTTGTAACTTTTACCTGCCTCTTTAGATATCTCAAGTGATAGTTGTAACTTCTAGTCATAAATAAATGAGTAAGTTAATGATTAAGGATGAGAGTTAAAGTCTTAGCTACCTCATAATTTATGAGATAACGTTCTTGGGTGATTTTGTTAACCCAACTAGTGTACACTGCCACTAGCATTATGCATCAGCTACCTATGCGTACATTTACATTTCTGTCCATGCATAGACATATGACATACCTATATACAGTTTAGTCATATAGTCATATGCTTCGCAGTACATATATGCATTTGTCATTACATAGTCATTCAATTACATGTCTTACATTCAGTATGGATAGTGGCGATTTTGTTATACTAGCGAGGGGTTATAGATGAAACCCAGTATAACTTTTTTTACGTCAAATAAAGGTCACATGAAGATAAAAGAGATACTTGATTTTTATTAGCTATTGAACCAATCATGAGTGCACAATAAACGCCGACCTTCTCTTAATAAAGAGGATATGTATACTAAATAATACATCAGATAAAGGAAATATTTTGATAAAGTTTATAAATAAGTTGTGCTTTTAGAAATTGATGCATCATACTGCTTGCCACAGCAAGCAGAAGTCCAACATCAAAGTTGAGCAACGGAAGCAAGGATGAGCTGGAGCTAAAAAGAGTAATGTAGTCAATGAAAAATTCATTAAAAGGTTAAAGGAAGTTCAGCTACCATAATATAAGAGATATGTTAATTAATGAAAGACTATTGATAACTCGAGTTGATGAAGCAATCAGTTAAAGAAAAGACATATGTTATATTAAAATGCTCTAAACACATCATGATGTGGAGAAAACAATTTGGAAATTTGAGAAATCATAAGATAGTAGTAATTACAGTTTTACCATTCAGATAAATTTCGATGATGAAATTTTTATTTAGTAGGGCAATACTATAATGCCCCAAATTTTGCATTTGTCATGTACGGCATGATATCGAGCATGAATAATTATTCTCGAATAAATTTTAGAATAATCAGAGTTTAATAAGACAGGAAAATTTGAAATTATCTAAAGGTTAAATGTGCTCGAGCTAGGGAAATCCTAGAATGGGTAACCCGACTGACAGTGTTACCTAAGAGTAGTTTATGAAATTAAACGTTAAATGGAGTTCGGTAGTACAATTTGAGAAGAAAATGAGCTTAAATCGATCCTTGAATGGGATAGATAAGTTTTTTCTCGACACTATAAAAATGATTGATCAACAGGTTGACCGGACTTTGAAGTAGTTTGCTGACCTTCAAAAATTATTTCGAAGGCATAAATATGTTATTACTAACCTAGATAAACTATTTGAGGTGAAAATTAAGTGTTTTGGCAATTTCAAAATTTTGGATTTCGGACTGGTTGCACAGGTTATCGAAGCCAGAAATATACTGAAACGATTTAGGAATGGGCTAAAATTTTAACCACGTGTTCTAGGATACTCCATGACACGCAAGTAATATTTTAGGGCATTCTGATATTGGAAATGAAAATTCAATATTCAAAATTCAAAATCGAGATTAGGTTAGTTGGGAGGTAAAATTCGAGAATTTCAATCATATCAGGATATGGATATCATTAAAATAAAGTTATGATCAAGTGTATGCAAGCCTAGAGTAGTAGGATACTTATAAGTGGGTTATTGAGTGACATGTGGCTTAATTTAAAACCTTTGGATTCAATAGTAAATGGATCAATCCTAGCCATTCATTTCACATATAAAAAGGCCACCTATAAATAGCTAGAAATATCTGAAAATCTCTCAAAAATTACAGTAACTTCCTCCTTTTTTTCTTGCAAAAACTAAAATCTAGGCATAAGCTCCCTCTCCACCATTTTTTTCTCTTAAGCCTTCTCTCTATATACTTAGAATTTAATCCTCTTTAACCTAGAGAAATAATTATAGCAAGGAGAATTCAATAATTTGAGAAATAAGAATAAAACAAGGGGAAAATGATGATAAAGAAGGAAAAACCAAAGAGAAAGAAAGAATGGAAGTGATTAAAACTAATTAGAGGTAAGTGGTTATAAAATACACCTTATTTCCTTTAAAATATGAATTTTGGTATGAAATTTATGTTATGTAACTATACATAATTGAGTAAACTAGTGAAATAAATTATTACAACATGATATGAGAGTGAATTAAGCCATGAGAAACTTAAAAGTGTGAAGAAAATAAATAAAAAGAGATATGTTCTTTAATGGTCAAATGGTATTGTTAAGGAATTAATATGATATTTTGATAATTAACAAAGTATTAAAAGAAATTCTAGTGTTAAAAGAGTAATTAAACATGTTATTACAAAATTTGTATTTAATTCCATTATTTTATGGAATTTCTATTAAATATTATATTATGGAATTAAGTTATGTTACTTGGACTAATGAAATAAATTAATCTAGCATGATATAACATCAAAATAACTTACTAGAAGCTTAAAAGAATGGAGGAATTAAAATAAAAAGGAATGAAGTCATGGTGGCCGAATAGGGTTCCTTAAGGTACCTTAGTGAAAATTGATAGTTAATTGGGTATTTGATGATATTTAATCAACTTATGGTATGAGAAGTGTAATAATATTCACTAGAATGAAAAATGATAATTGTACTAATTTTTTAGATAGTTACATAATGTGGAAAGTGATTGGAACTTAATAATTTAATTGTGGAATGGATTTATTTTAATATAATATGACTTAAAATGAATATTAAAATACATATGTTATGAAATTGAAGAAAGAAAAATTTTGTAGGTGTGATTTAGTGTGTTGGCCAAATAGTGTATATGAGATGAATATGTGATTTACAAGCCTCTATGAATGCAAATGAAGCATAAAATGATTAATGTGGTATGATAAAAATAAAAAGTATGGGAAAAATATAATGATATATGATAATAAAAAATGCCCTTAGTGTTTAGTGGGTGATCTAGCTCTAGAATAGTATGCCTAGCCATTGGAGCACTTACCCCGCAGTATTACTATATTATGACTGTTATTGTACTAAATGTATTATTTAGCTGGCTTTTTATATGACTATACTGGATAATGGTACAGTACCCAGCGGTACAGTCCCTCTAGTGTACTGGATTTACTGTTTCTTTTATCTAGTTCTTGATTTTCCACTGTTGTCAGCTAGAGGCAAAATCGTAAAATTTTATATGAACTGAGTAAAAAGGGTAATTATAGTAGTATAAAGGTGAATAGATATAAAATATGATGAGACATAAGATTTAAATGAACAAAAAGGGTGAAAACGTAATTACACGATTAATTGAGGGTAAAATAGTCAATTTAACCAAAAAGGGTAAAATTGTAATTATTTAAAGTAATAAGGACTAAAAAGTAAATTGTACAAAAAGAAAATGTTATCCAAAAATTTAAAATAGTGTTAAAGGGGAAAAAATAGTTGAGAGACTCAAAAAGGATAAAAGATGATTAGGTGATAAGGGGTAAAATCATAAATAAATGTAAATACAGGGATCAAACTGTAATTTTTCACTTTTATAAATAATTTAAAGGGATTTAAATGTAATTTTTCACTAACATTTGTAAATAATTTGAAGTGAGAAAGAAAGAGAAAATTATTTGATAATAACTGAAATTAATTAGTATGAAAACAAAAAGAAATAATAAGTATCAATTTGAATATTTCCATTAAGTGGAAAAATAAGTGAAATTAAATATAAAAAATAAGTATAAAAGAAATTTAATCAAAAGTGAAGAATAAATAACAGTAATTTGGAATAAATTACATGTTCGAATATCAAATAGTAAAATTGAGAAAATGAAATTTAAACGAGAAAATAAATTCGTAAATTATTTGGTATTAAAGAATGATGAGAAAATGTGATTGTGAGATAAATAAAGTTAAATGTGATGAAAAAAAATTAGGGATTTAATTGCATTGTGCCATTAAAATATGAAATATATAAAAGTTGGTAAGGAAAGATTAAATATGAGAATTGATTAAAAAAAAAAAGGAACCCACAATTTAAATAACAGTGATTATGAGAAACTACAAATTTAGGGGTCAAATGGAAAAATTCTAAAAATAAAATTGAACGAGAAAATAACTTTGTAAATTATTTTGTATAAAAGAATAATGGGAAAAAATATTTGATTGTGAAATAAAGAATAAAATAAAGTAAAGTAATTAATGGAGAATTAGTTAGTAGGAATCAAAATTTAGAATTGGACAAAAAGAGGCAAAAGAAGAATTTGAGTAAATTTAGTATAAATAAGATAAATTGTAATTGATTCAAAAGTCAAGGAAATTTAAGAAGTGAAATAAAAGGAAAAGGCATTTCATACTAAGAAATATTAAAAAGGAAAAGTTTGAACGAATTGTAAAAATAAGACAGGATATAACAAAAACACCAGTGTGATCAGAATAAGAATTTAGCTAATAACTTAGCAACATACAAAGCCTAAATGACATATGGAAAAAAATAAACTAAATTTAGAAACAATGCAAAAAGTGAAAGGAAGATAATATAATAAAGTATTATGTAATCAATAAATAAAGGAATTTTATATGCATACTGAAGTTAAATTATATAATTAAAAATATGCAGTAAGATGAATTTATGTTAATGGAATAAATTGTAATAAAAAAAAGGTAAATAAAATAGTTGTATTAATAATATGAGAATTAGGGGTGTGCATCGGTCGGATTTGGTCAACCCGACCCAAACCCGAATAACCCGAGACCCAAAATTTTAGGAATACTCTCACCCGAACCGACCCTACTAAACTGTCGGGGCCCTACCCGATTAACCCGAGTAATTTCGGGGCCCGACCCGAACCACCCGATTATTAATTTCATTTTAATTGATTAAACTAAAATTTTAAGTAAAATACAATTAAATACCATAAAATATATTATAAAACTATAACAAAACAATTATAAAATTACAACAAACATATATTGCATAATAAATAATCACTAAAACAATAATAAAAATAAACATTCACAAATAACACTAACAATAATTAAAATAAACGTCCAAAAATGAACATAAAAAATCAAATTAAACATCCAACAATAACTAACATATAACATCCATCAATAACAAGCATGTATTAAAAACGCCACCATCATTTCCGCTCTTGAATTTCTTCATATCATCCTAAATTATAAAATATGGGAAATAATTAATTATAAAATTAAGAACCAAATAAATCGAAACTCAGTACTCAGTAAAATAAATATAAACGATATTTCTTACATACAACTAATAGTTTCACAAAGATAACATAGGGAAGGACTAAAATACAGCAACTGCACTGAATACTTTAGGAATGATGTTATTACAATATGCATAAAATGGGCTAATACATCAAGACGAGCATCTCAAAAAGCTACATCATCCAGGGATTTTTTACTCTGTTCACCCAAAATTTCTTTATTTAAAAGAGTAATCGTCTCTAATGAGTTGAAGTTGAACCGACAAATGACTGCATTACAACATCAAATAATCAAAATAAACCAGTTTTTGCAATAGAATACAAAAAGCACAGTGGGCAGCGCCCTAGAAACTCTGGCAGCCATGAAATTTGAATTTTCAAATATACAAAAAAATAATAAATCTTAGGGCCACAAATTTCCAGTTTCCAATTTATTTAGTCTCCTGAATTCTAAAACTGTAACTTCCTAGCAATTAGTGAGCCAATAAATACGCTCGTATAACAATAACTAGTAATTATGTTGGAGTAATTTCTAATTTTAATATATTATTCTGAAAACAGAACTCCAAACCAGTTAACTATGAACGGAAATTTCATAGAGAAAAACATCAAAATTATCAAATATTATTCGGTAAAATAAACAACTAGAACTTATTACACAGAAGAAAAAACTGATCTTGTCGGTTATGACTCGTTTATAAGATTCTCAGATGATGTAGCTTTTTGATTTATGTTTAATTACCCATTAAACACAAGATTCAATAGGAAATATTACCAGGAAAAGAGAGAGCTCTGACGACGGCGGCAGCCAAACAATCTTAGGGCGGCAGAAAGGAGGGACCAAAGGAATGAAAGCAGGGATTTTTAGAGGAGACGGTGAGAGAATGAAAGGAAATTAGGGTTTTTTGATTTATATACTGGGTGGTTGGTCGGGTTAGTCGATCGGACCGATTTTTATATGGTTTTCACCCAACCCGACCCGAACCCAAAATTTTCACAAACCTCTCCCCGACCCGACCCTTATAATCCGATTAACCACACCCGATTTCATCGGTTCGGTTCGGGTTAATCGGGTTGATCGATTCGGGTCAGTTTTTGCACACCCCTAATGAGAATTAGTGAAAAATTTAGAAATATGTGTGTAAAAAGATATGGAATGTGAAACAGTAACAATGTTAAAGATCAAATAACGATAGAAATGAAAAGGAAAAAAAAAAAGAAATATATATACGAGTATATAAGTACTATGAACAAAGTGACAGTTTAATTAATATAGCTATATATATATATATATATAATGAGGTAAATAAGGTAATAAATACAACCGAATAATAAAAGAATTTAAATACACTTTATTTGAACGAAATCTTTTATAGTTTTATCCACCACTAGGCAACAATGTTGCTTAGCGTGCAATTTGTGACTGCACGCAAGAACAGGAAATTTGGGGACGTGAAGAAGAAAGATCGAAGGGCATGTACATAAAGACGGTTGAGATTGCATAAACTGAGGCATTTCAATTTATAATTAGTGTCCGGTATTTGATAATTGCTGTTATTACTGTATAAATAAATAATGTTATGAATACTAGTATATGTGTATACAAATGATACATAAATGACTGAATATTATTATGTAAAATATATGAAAATTATGGATGAGTTAGGGTGTTATATTTAATGGTATCAGAGCTCGATTTAGGCAATCCTAAGATCGAAGTTGGTGTATAGGAATAAAGGATTGTTACAAATAACATATGTACATGCCATATGGAATGAGTGAACTCAAAAAGGCAATTTTACCGCTACTTGTCCCTTTAGATATCTCGAGTGATAGTTGTAACTTTCAGTCATAAATAAATAAGTAAGTTAGTGATTAACGACGAGAGTTAAACTCTTAGCTACCTCAATAATTTATGAGATAATGTTCTTGAGTGATTTTGTTAACCCAGCTAGTGTACACCGTCACTAGCATTATACATCAACTACCTATTCGTACATTTGAGTTTCCGTTTATGCATAGACATACGACATACATACATACAGTTCAGTCATATAGTCATATTTTTCATAGTACATATAAGCATTTGTCATTACACAGTCTTTCAGTTACATTCCTTACATTCAGTATGGACAGTGGCGATTTTGTTATACTAGCAAGGGGTTATAGTTGAAACCCAGTATAAATTTTATCAGTTACGTAGAATAAAGGCCACATGAAGATAAAAGAAATACTTGTTTTTTATTAGCTATTGAACCAATCATGAGTGGACAATAAATGTGGACCTTCTCTTAATAAAGAGGATATGTATACTAAATGATACATCAGATAAAGGAAATATTTTAATAAAGTTTATAAATAAGTTGACCATTTAGAAATTGATGCATCGTACTGCTTGCCACAGCAAGCAGAAGTCCAACATCAAAGTTGAGCAATGGAATTAAGGATGAGCTAGAGCTAAAAAGAATAGTGTAGTCAATGAAAAATGCGTTAAAAAGGTTAAAGGAAGTTCGGCTGCCATAAGTTAAAAGATATGTTAATTGATGAAAGACTACTGATAACTCGAGTTGATGAAGTAATTAGTTAAAGAACAAACATATGTTATATTAAAGTGCTCTAAGCACGTCATGATATGGAGAAAACAATTTGAAAATTTTAGAAATCATGAGACTGTAGTAATTACAATTTTGCCATTCAAATAAATTTTTAGGACTAAATTTTTATTTAGTAGGGGAGAACTGTACCGTCCCAAATTTTTCATCTGTCATGTATGGCATGAAATCAAGCATGAATAATTATCTTAGAATAAATTTTGGAATAATCAAAGTTGAATAAGATATGAAAATTGGAAAATGTGTAAAGGTTAAACGTGCTCGGACCAAAAAATCCTAGGATTGGCAATCCGAAGGGCAGTTTTGCCTAAGAGCAGTTTATGAAAGTAAATGCTAAATGAATTTTGATGGTGCAATTTGAAAAGAAAATGAGCTTAGATTGACCCTTAAATGGGATAGAGAAGTTTTTTCTCGGTACCGTAAAACTGATTGATCGAAAGTTTAACCGAACTTTAAAGTAGTGTACTGACCTCTGAAAATTATTTTAAGGGCATAAATATGTTATTACTAACCTAAATAAACTATTTAATGTGAAAAATAAGTGTTTTGGCTGTTTCGATATTTTGGATTTCGAACCAGCTCACAGGTTATCAAATCTAGAAATATACTTAGATGATTTTGGAATGGGCTGAAATTTTAACCACGTGTTTTAGGATACTCCATGACATGCAAGGCAAAATTTCAGGACATTCTGACATTGGAAATAGAAATTCAATATTCCTTGAGCAAATCCAAGATCGGGTTAGTTGGGAGGTCAAATTAAAAAATTTTGATCATATGAGGAAATGGAAGTTATTAAAATAAGTTATGATGAGGCGTGTGCAAGCCTATAGTAGTAGGATATGTATAAGTGGGCGATTAAGTGACATGTATCTTAATTTAAAGCCTTTGGATTCAATAGCAAATGAATCAATCCTAGCCATTAATTTCACATTTAAAAATGCCAACAAAAAAATAGCTAGAAATATCTAAAAATCTCTCAAAAATTTTAGCAACATCCTCCTTTTTCTTGCAAAAATCAAAATCTAGGCATAAACTCCCTCTCAATCATTATTCTTTCACTTAAGCCTTCTCACTTCAAATACTAAGCTTAAATTTTGACCATATACTCAGAATTTGATCCTCTTCAACCTAGAAAAAGAATTATGGCACGGGGAAGTCAAGAATTTGAGAAATAAAAAAGAAAACAAGGGGGAAATGATGCTGAAGGAGGAAAAAGCAAAGAGAAAGGAAGAATGAAAGTGATTCAAGATAATTAGAGGTAAGTGGATCCAAATGACACCTTATTTCCTTTAAAAAATGAATTTTTGTGTAAAGTTATGCTATGTAACTATACATAATTGAGCAAACTAGTGAAATAAATTATTACAACATGATATGAGAGTGAATTAGGCCATGAGAAACTTAAAAGTGTGAAGAAAACAAATAAAAAGATATATGTTCTTCAGTGGCCGAATGGTAATGTTAAGGAATTAATATGATATTTTGATAATTAACAAAGTATTATAAGAATTTCTAGTGCTAAAAGAGTAATTAAACATGTTATGGCAAAATTTATATTTAATTCCCTCATTTTATGGAATTTCCATTAAATATTACATTATGGAATTAAGCTATGTTACTTGGAATAATGAAATAAATTAATCTAGCATGATATAATGTCAAAATAACTTATTAGAAGCTTAAATGAATGGAGGAATTAAAATAAAAGGGAATGAAGTTATGGTGGGCGAATAGGGTTCCTTAAGGTACCTTAGTGAAAATTGATAGTTAATTGGGTATTTGATGATATTTACTAAACTTAAGGTATGAAAAGTGTAATAATATTCACAAGAATGAAAAATGATAATTGTACTAATTTTTGAGATAGTTACATAATGTGGAGAGTGATTGGAACTTAATAATTTAATTATGGAATGGATGTATTTTAACATATTTTGGCTTAAGGTGAATATTAAAATATATATGGTATGAAATTGAAGAAAGAAAAATATTGTAGGTGTGATTTTAGTGTGTTGGCCGAATAGTGTATATGAGATGAATATGTGATTTACAAGCCTATATGAATGCAAATGAGGCATAAAATGATTAATGTGATATGATAAAGAAAATAGTAGTGGAAAATATAATGATATATGATAATTAATAATGCCTTTAGTGTTTAATGGGTGATCTAGGTCTAGGATAGTATGGCTACCAATAGGGACACTTGCCCCACGATATTACTGTATTCTGACTGTTATTGTACTAAAAATATTATTTAGCAGGCTTATTATATGACTGTACTGGAGAATGGTATAGTACCCTTGTAGTACGATCCCTCTAGTGTACTAGATTTACTATTCTGCTTATCCAGTTCATGATTTTCTATTATTGTCAACTAGGGGTAAAATCGTAAAATTTTATGTGAACTGAGTAAAAAGGGTAATTATAGTAGTATAAGGTGAATAGAAATAAAATCAGATGAAAAATAAGATTTAAATGAACAAAAAGGGTAAAAATATAATTACGCGATTAACTGAGGGTAAAATAGTCAATTTAACTAAAAAGGGTAAAACCGTAGGTATGTAAAAAAATAAGAACCAAAAAGTAAATTGTGCTAAAAGAAAATGTTACACAAAAATTTAAATGAGTGTTAAAGTGGAAAGTATAGTTAAGAAACTTAAAAAGGATAAAAGATGATTAGGTGATAGAGCGGAGCAAAATTGAAATATTGCCAGTGCTATAGCAGATAAAGAAATTAAATTAAGTGAATAGGTGAAAAGGGGTAAAATAATAAATAAATATAAATATAGGGATCAAACTGTAATTTACCATACTGAGAAAAATTTAAGGGACCTAAATGCAATTTAGGCATTTAAATTTAATTAAAAGTCAAAGAAAGTCAAACAGATCAAAGTTGAAATCAATTTGATCAAAATAAGAAAAAAGTCAAATATTACGAGACTAAAATGGAATTCTGCATATAGATTAAATTGTAAGTCAAAGGAAGTCAACTGAGTCAAAATTGAAGTTAATTTGATTAAAAATTAAGAAAAATCAACTTTAGAAACTAAATTGTAATTTTTCACAAACTTTTGTAAATAATTTGAAGTGAGAAGGAAAGAGAAACTTATTTGATCAAAACTAATATTAATTAGCGTGAAAAAAAAGAAATAGTAAGGATCAAATTGAATATTTTCTATCAAGTGGAAAAAAACTGAAATTAAATATAAAAAATAAGTATAAAAGAAATTTAGTTAAAAGTGAAGAATAAATAACAATGATTTGGAATAAATTACAAGTTCGGAGATCAAATAGTAAAATTGAGAAAATAAAATTTAAACGAGAAAATCAATTCGTAAATTATTTGGTATTAAAGAATAATGATAAAATGTGATTATGAGATAAATAAAGTTAAATGTGATGAGAAAAAAATTTAGGAATTTAATTGTATTGTGCCATTAAAATGTGAAATATTCGTAAATTATTTGGTATTAAAGAATGATGAGAAAATGTGATTGTGTGATAAATAAAGTTAAATGTGATGAGAAAAAAAAATTTAGGGATTTAATTGTATTGTGCCATTAAAATATGAAATATATAAAAGTTGGTAAGGAAAAATTAAATATGAGACTTGATCAAAAAAAAAAGGGAACCTAAAATTTTAAATAACAATGATTATGAGGAATTACAAATTCAGGGGCCAAATGGTAAAATTTTAAAAATAAAATCGAACAAGAAAATAACTTTTTAAATTATTTTGTATAAAAGAATAATGGGAAAAAAATTTGATTGTGAAATAAAGAATAAAATAAAGTAAAGTAATTAATCGAGAATCAGTTAAAAGGAATCAAAATTTAGAATTGGACAAAAAGGGGCAAAAGAAGAATTTGAGTAAATTTAGTATAATTATGATAAATTGTAAAGTCAAATAAATTTAAGAATTGAAATGAAGGGTAAAGGCTTTTCATAGTAAGAAATATTAAAAAGAAAAAGGTGAATGAATTGTAAAAATAAGACAGGATATAACAAAAAGACCAGTGTAACCAGAATAAGAATTTAGCTAATAACTTAGCAACATACAAAGCCTAAGTGACATATGAGGAAAAATAAACTAAATTTAAAGACTACGTAAAAAGCAAAAGGAAGACAATCTAATAAAGTATTATGTAATCGGTGAATAAAGGAATTTTATATGCATACTGAAGTTAAATTACATAATTAAAAATATGCAATAAGACGAATTTATGTTACTGGAATAAATTGTAATAAAAATAAGATAAATAAAATAGTTGTGTTAATAATATGAGAATTAGTGAAAAAGTTAGAAATATGTGAGTAAAAAGATATGGAATGTGGAACAGTAAGAATGTTAAAGATCAAATAACGATAGAAATGAAAAGGAAAAGAAAAAAGAAATGTATATGCGGGTATATAAGTACTATGAACAAAGTAATAGTTTAATTAATATAGTTATATGTATATAATGAGTTAAATAAGGTAATAAATACAACTGAATAATAAAAGAATTTAAATACAATTTATTTGACTGAAATCTTGTGTAGTTGTATCCACTACTAGGCAATAATGTTGCTTAGCATGCGGTTTATGACTGCGCGCAAGAACAGGAAATTTGGGTACGTGAAGAAGAAAGATCGAAAGGCATGTACATAAAGATAATTGGGATCACATAAATGAGGCAATTCAATTTGTAATTAGTTTTTAGGATTTAATAATTGTATAAATAAATAATGTTATGAATACTAGTATATGTGTATGCAAATGGTATGTAAATGACTGAATATTATTATGTAAAATATATGAAAATTTCAGAATAATTTCTAGAATAAATTTCAGAATAATTAGAGCTGAATAAGACAGGAAAATAAAAAATTTTGTAAAGGTTAAACGTGCTCGGACCAGGAAAATCCTAGGATGGGTAACCCGATGGACAGTTTTACCTAAAAGTAGTTTATGAAATTAAATGTTAAACAGAGTTCGATGGTACAATTTGAGAAGAAAATGAGCTTAGATCGACTCTTAAATGGGATAGAGAAGTTTTTCCTCGGTACCGTAAAAAAGATTGATTGAAAGTTTGATCGGACTTTGAAGTAGTGTAATGACCTCCGAAAAGAATTTGAAGGCATAAATATGTTACTAATAACCTAAATAAACTATTTAAGGTGAAAAATAAGTGTTTTGGCAGTTTGAGGATTTTGGATTTCGGACTGGCTGCACAAATCACCAAAGCAAGAAATATACTAAGACGATTTTGGAATGGACTGAAATTTTAACCACATGTTCTAGGATACTCCATGACACGCGGAGAAAAATTTTAGAGCATTCTGACATTGAAAACGAAAATTCATTATTCAAGGTGTAAAACCAAGATTGGGTTAGTTGGGAGGTCAAAAATGGGAATTTTTATCATATAAGGACATGGAGGTCATTAAAATAAAATTATGATCAAGTATGTACAAGCCTAGAGTAGTAGGATGTGTACAAATGGATGATTATGTGACATCTGGCTTAATTTAAAGAATTTGGATTCAATAGTAAATGGATCAATCCTAGCCATTCATTTTGCATATAAAAATGCCACCAATAAATAGCTAGAAATATCTGAAATTCTCTCAAAAATTACAGCAAATTCCTCCTTTTTCTAGCAAAAACCGAAATCTAAGCATAACCTCCCTTTCCACTATTTTTCTTTCTCTTAAGCCTTCTTTTGTTAAGTCCTAAGCCCAAATGTGGACCATATACTCAGAATTTGTTCCTCTTTAACCTAGAGAAAAAATTATTGGAAGGGAAAGTCAAGAATTTAAGAAATAAGTAGAAAACAAAGGAAAAATGATGCTAAAGGAGGAAAAAGCGATTCAAGCGAATTAGAGGTAAGTGGATATAAATTACACCTTATTTCCTTTAAAATATGAATTTTGGTATGAAATTTGTGTTATGTAACTATACATAATTGAGTGAACTAGTGAAATAAATTATTACAACATGATATGAGAGTGAATTAGGCCATGAGAAACTTAAAAGTTTGAAGAAAACAAATAAAAAGAGATATGTGCTTCAGTGATCGAATGGTATTGTTAAGGAATTAATATGATATTTTGATAATTAACAAAGTATTAAATGAAATTCTAGTGTTAAAAGAGTAATTACACATGTTATGACAAAATTTATATTTATATTTAATTCCACCATTCTATGATTACTTTATTAAATATTACATTATGGAATAAAGCTATGTTACTTGGAATAATGAAATAAATTAATCTAACATGATATAATGTCAAAATAAGTTATTAGAAGCTTAAATGAATGGAGGAAATAAAATAAAAAGGAATGAAGTCATGGTGGGCAAATAGGGTTCCTTAAGGTACCTTAGTGAAAATTAATAGTTAGTTGGGTATTTGATGATATTTAATCAACTTAAGGTATGATAAGTGTAATAATATTCACCAGAATGAAAAATGATAATTGTACTAATTTTTGAGATAGTTACATAATGTGGAGAGTGATTGGAACTTAATAATTTAATTGGGGAATGGATGTATTTTAATATATTTTGGCTTAAGGTGAATATTAAAATATATATGGTATGAAATTGAAGAAAGAAAAATTTTGTAGGTGTGATTTTAGTGTGTTGGCCGAATAGTGTATATGAGATGAATATGTGATTTACAAGCCTGTATGAATGCAAATTAGGCATAAAATGATTAATGTGGTATGATAAAAAAAAATAGTAGTGGAAAAATATAAGGATACATGATAATTAATAATGAACTTAGTATTTTGTGGGTGATCTAGGTCTAGGTTAGTCTGGCTAGCAATAAGGGCACTTGCCCCACGGTATTACTGTATTCTGACTGTTATAGTACTAAAAATATTATTTAGCAGGCTTATTATATGATTGTACTGGAAAATGGTATAGTACCCTTGTAGTACGATCCCTTTAGTGTACTAGATTTACTATTATGCTTATCCAGTTCATGATTTTTCATTGTTGTCAACTAGGTGTAAAATTGTAAAATTTTATGTGAATTGAGTAAAAAGGGTAATTATAGTAGTATAAAGGTGAATAGAAATAAAATCAGATGTAAAATAAGATTTAAATGAACAAAAAGAGTAAAAATATAATTACGCGATTAACTGAGGGTAAATAGTCAATTTAACTAAAAAGGTAAAACCGTAGGTATGTAAAATAATAAGAACCAAAAAGTAAATTGTGCAAAAAGAAAATGTTACACAAAAATTAAAAAGAGTGTTAAAGTGGAAAATATAGTTAAGAAACTAAAAAAGAATAAAAGATGATTAGGTGATAGAGCGGGGCAAAATTGAAATATTGCCACTACTATAGCGAATAAAGAAATTAAATTAAGTGAATAGGTGAAAAAGGATAAAATCATAAATAAATGCAAATACAGGGATCAAACTGTAATTTACCATACTGAGAAAAGTTTAAGGGAACTAAATGTAATTTATGCATTTAAATGTAATTAAAAGTCAAAGAAAGTCAAACTGATCAAAGTTGAAATCAATTTGATCAAAATAAGAAAAAAGTCAAATATTACGGGACTAAAATGAAATTCTGCATATAGATTAAATTGTAAGTCAAAGGAAGTCAACTGGATCAAAATTGATGTTAATTTGATTAAAAATTAAGAAAAATCAACTTTAGGAACTTAATTGTAATTTTTCACAAACTTTTGTAAATAATTTGAAGTGAGAAGGAAAGAGAAACTTATTTGATCAAAACTAATATTAATTAGTGTGAAAAAAGAAATAGTACGGATCCAATTGAATATTTCCATCAAGTGGAAAAATAACTAAAATTAAATATAAAAAAATAAGTATAAAAGAAATTTATTCAAAAGTGAAGAATAAATAACAATGATTTGGAATAAATTACAAGTTCGAAGATCAAATAGTAAAATTGAGAAAATAAAATTTAAACGAGAAAATCAATTCGTAAATTATTTGGTATTAAAGAATAATGAGAAAATATGATTGTGAGATAAATAAAGGTAAATGTGATGAGAAAAAAATTTAGGAATTTAATTGTATTGTGCCGTTAAAATATGAAATATTCGTAAATTATTTGGTATTAAAGAATGATGAGAAAATGTGATTGTTAGATAAATAACGTTAAATGTGATGAGAAAAAAATTTAGGAATTTAATTGTATTGTGCCGTTAAAATATGAAATATATAAAATTTGGTAAAGAAAGATTAAATATGAGACTTGATAAAAAAAAAAGAAACCAAAAATTTTAAATAACAGTGATTATGAGGAACTACAAACTCAGGGGCCAAATGGTAAAATTTCAAAAATAAAATCTAACAAGAAAATAACTTTTTAAATTATTTTGTATAAAAGAATAATGGGAAAAAAAATTTGATTGTGAAATAAAGAATAAAATAAAGTAATTAACCAAGAATTAGGTAATACGAATCAAAATTTAGAGTTGGACAAAAAGGGGCAAAAGAAGAATTTGAATAAATTTAGTATAAATAAGATAATTTATAAAGTCAAATAAATTTAAGAATTGAAATGAAGGATAAAGGCATTTCATAGTAAGAAATATTAAAAATTAAGAAATATCTGAAATTCTGGACCTGCTGCAAAAGCCACCGAAGCCAGAAATATACTAAGAAGATTTTGGAATGGGCTGAAAATTTAACCACATGTTCTAGGATACTCCATGACACGCGAAGAAATATTTTTGAGCATTCTGACATTGAAAACGAAAATTCATTATTCAGGGTGTGAAACCAAGATCGGGTTAGTTGGGAGGTCAAAAATGGGAATTTTTATCATATAAGGACATGGAGGTCATTAAAATAAAATTATGATCAAGTATGTACAAGCCTAGAGTAGTAGGATGTGTATAAGTGGATGATTATGTGACATGTGGCTTAATTTAAAGCCTTTGGATTCAATAGTAAATGGATCAATCCTAGCCATTCATTTTGCATATAAAAATGCCACCAATAAATAGCTAGAAATATCTGTAATTATCTCAAAAATTACGGCAAATTCCTCCTTTTCTTGTAAAAATCGAAATCTAAGCATTACCTACCTTTCCAACATTTTTCTTTCTCTTAAGCCTTCTTTATTCAAATCTTAATCCCAAATTTGGACCATATACTCAGAATTTGATCTTATTCAACCTAGAGAAAAAATTATAGCAAGGGAAAGTCAAGAATTTGAGAAATAAGAAGAAAACAAAGGGAAAATGATGTAAAGGAGGAAAAAGCAAAGAGAAAGGAAGAATGGAAGTGATTCAAGCTAATTAGAGGTAAGTGGATACAAATTACACCTTATTTCCTTTAAAATATGAATTTTCGTATGAAATTTGTGTTATGTAACTATACATAATTGACTAAACTAGTGAAATAAATTATTACAACATGATATGAGAGTGAATTAGGCCATGAGAAACTTAAAAGTGTGAAGAAAACAAATAAAAAGAGATATGTGCTTCAGTGACCGAATGGTATTGTTAAGGAATTAATATGATATTTTGATAATTAACAAAGTATAAAAAAAATTCTAGTGTTAAAAGAGTAATTAAACATGTTATGACAAAATTTATATTTATATTTAATTCCACTATTTTATGAAATTTTTATTAAATATTACATTATCGAATTAAGCTATGTTACTTGGAATAATGAAATAAATTAATCTAGCATGATATCATGTCAAAATAACTTATTAGAAGCTTAAATGAATGGAGGAATTAAAATGAAAAAGGAATGAAGTCATGGTGGGCGAATAGGGTTCCTTAAGGCACCTTAGTGAAAATTGATAGTTAATTGGGTAATTGATGATATTTAATCAACTTAAGGTATGAGAAGTGTAATAATATTCACCAGAATGAAAAATGATAATTGTACTAATTTTTGAGATAGTTACATAATGTGGAGTGTGATTGCAACTTAATAATTTAATTGTTGAATGGATGTATTTTAATATATTTTGGCTTAAGGTGAATATTCAAATAAATATGGTATGAAATTGAAGAAAGAAAAATTTTGTAGGTGTGATTTCAGTGTGTTGGCCGAATAGTGTATATGAGATGAATATGTGATTTACAAGCCTGTATGAATGCAAATGAGGCATAAAATGATTAATGTGGTATGATAACAAAAATTGTAATGGAAAAATATAATGATATATGATAATTAATAATGCCCTTAGTTTTTGATGGGTGATCTAGGTTTAGGATAGTATCGCTTGCAATAGGGGCACTTGCCCCACATTATTACTATATTCTGACTGTTATTGTACTAAAAATATTATTTAACATACTTATTATATGGCTGAACTGGAGAATGGTATAGTACCCTTGTATTACGATCCCGTTAGTGTACTAAATTTACTATTCTGCTTATCCAGTTCATGATTTTCCATTGTTGTCAACTAGGGGTAAAATCGTAAAATTTTATTTGAACTGAGTAAAAAGGGTAATTATAGTAGTATAAAGGTGAATAGAAATAAAATAAGATTTAAATGAACAAAAAGGGTAAAAATATAATTACGCAATTAACTAAGGGTAAAATAGTATATTTAACTAAAAAGGGTAAAACCGTGGGTATGTAAAAAAATAAGAACCAAAAAGTAAATTGTGCAAAAAGAAAATGTAACACAAAAATTTAAAAGAGTGTTATAGTGGAAAATATAGTTAAGAAACTTAAAAAGGATAAAAGATGATTAGGTGATAGAGCGGGCCAAAATTGAAATATTGCCACTGCTGTAGTGGATAAAGAAATTAAATTAAGTGAATAGGTGAAAAGGGGTAAAATCATAAATAAATGTAAATACAGGGATCAAACTATAATTTTCCATACTGAGAAAATTTTAAGGGACCTAAATGCAATTTATGCATTTAAATTTAATTAAATGTCAAAGAAAATCAAACTGATCAAAGTTGAAATCAATTTGATCAAAATAAGATAAAAGTCAAATATTATGGGACTAAAATGAAATTTTGCATATAGATTAAATTTTGCATATAGATTAAATTGTAAGTCAAAGAAAGTCAACTGGGTCAAAATTGAAGTTAATTTGATTAAAAATTAAGAAAAATCAACTTTAGGAACTTAATTGTAATTTTTCAAAAACTTTTGTAAATAATTTGAAGTGAGAAGGAAAGAGAAACTTATTTGATCAAAACTAATATTAATTAGTGTGAAAAAAAAAAAAGAAATAGTAATGGTCAAATTGAATATTTCCATCAAGTGGAAAAATAACTAAAATTAAATATAAAAAATAAGTATAAAAGAAATTTAGTCAAAAGTGAAGAATAAATAACAATGATTTGGAATAAATTACAAGTTCGGAGATCAAATAGTAAAATTGAGAAAATAAAATTTAAACGAAAAAATCAATTCATAAATTATTTGGTATTAAAGAATAATGAGAAAATGTGATTGTGAGATAAATAAAGTTAAATGTGATGAGAAAAAAATTAGGAATTTAATTGTATTGTGCCGTCAAAATATGAAATATTCGTAAATTATTTAGTATTAAAGAATGATGAGAAAATGTGATTGGGAGATAAATAATGTTAAATGTGATGAGAAAAAAAAAGTAGGGTTTTAATTGCATTGTGCCATTAAAATATGAAATATATAAAAGTTGGTAAGGAAAGATCAAATATGAGACTTGATAAAAAAAAACAAGGGAACCCAAAATTTTAAATAACAGTGATTATGAGGATCTACAAATTCAGGGGCCAAATGGTAAAATTTCAAAAATAAAATCGAACAAGAAAATAATTTTTAAATTATTTTGTATAAAAGAATAATGGTAAAAAATTTTGATTGTGAAATAATGAATAAAGTAAAGTAATTAATCGAGAATTATTTAATAGGAATCAAAATTTAGAATTGGACAAAAAGGGACAAAAGAATAATTTGAGTAAATTTAGTATAAATAAGATAAATTTTAAAGTCAAATAAATTTAAGAATTGGAATGAAGGGTAAAGGCTTTTTATAGTAAGAAATATTAAAAAGAAAAAGGTTAATGAATTGTAAAAATAAGACAGGATATAACAAAAAGACCAGTGTGACAAGAATAAGAATTTAGCTAATAACTTAGCAACATACAAAGCCTAAGTGACATATGAGGAAAAACAAACTAAATTTAAAGACAACGTAAAAAGCAAAAGGAAGACAATCTAATAAAGTATTATGTAATCGGTGAATAAAGGAATTTTATATGCATACTGAAGTTAAATTACATAATAAAAATATCAATAAGACGAATTTATGTTAATGGAATAAATTGTAATAAAAAGAAGATAAATAAAATAGTTCTGTTAATAATATGAGAATTAGTGAAAAAGATAGAAATATGTGAGTAAAAAAATATGGAATGTGGAACAGTAAGAATGTTAAAGATCAAATAACGATAGAAATGAAAAGGAAAAGAAAAAAGAAATGTATATGCGGGTATATAAGTACTGTGAACAAAGTGATAGTTTAATTAATATAGCTATATGTATATAATGAGGTAAATAAGGTAATAAATACAACAGAATATTAAAAGATTTTAAATACAATTTATTTGACTGAAATTTTGTGTAGTTGTATCCACCACTAGGCAACAAAGTTGCTTAGCATGCGGTTTGTGACTGCGCGCAGGAACAAGAAATTTGGGTACGTGAAGAAGAAAGATCGAAAGACATGTATGTAAAGATAGTTGGGATCACATAAATGAGGCAATTCGATTTTTAATTAGTGTTTAGTATTTAATAATTGTATAAATAAATAATGTTATGAATACTAGTATATGTGTATGCGAATGTTATGTAAATGACTGAATATTATTCTGTAAAATATATGAAAATTATGGATGAGTGTAGGGTGTTACATTTAATGGTATCAGAGCCCAATTTAGACGATCCTAAGATCGAAGTGTGTGTATAGGAATAAGGGATTGTTACATATAACTTATATACATGCCATATGGAATGAGTGAACTCAAAAGGGCATTTTTAATGCTACCTATCCCTTTAGATATCTCCAATGATAGTTGTAACTTCTAGTTGTAAATAAATGAGTAAGTTAGTGATTGAGGACAAGAGTTAGACTCTTAGCTACCTTAATCATTTATGAGATAACGTTCTTGGGTGATTTTGTTAACCCATCTAGTATACACTGCCACTAGCATTATGCATCAGCTACCTATGCGTACATTTGCATTTTCGTCCATGCATAGACATACGACATACATACATACAAGTTAGTCGTATAGTCATATGCTTCATAATACATATATGCATTTGTCATTACACGGTCATTCAGTGAAATGCCTTAAATTCAATATGGACAGTGACGGTTTTGTTACACTAGCGAGGGGTTATAGCTGAAATCCAGTATAAATTTTGTCATTTTCGTTGAATAATGGCCATATGAAGATAATAGAGATACATGATTTTTATCAGCTATTGAACTAATCATAAGTGGACAAGAAACATGGACCTTCTCTTAATAATGAGGATATGTATACTAAATGGTACATCAGATAAAGGAAATATTTTGATAATGTATATATATAAGTTGTGCATTCATAAATTGATGCATCGTACTGCTTGCCACAGGAACCAGAAGTCCAACATCAGAGTTGAGCAATAGAAGTAAGGATGAGCTACAGATAAAAAGAGAATGAAAATTCATTAAAAATATTAAAAGAAGTTCAGTTACTATAAGATAAAAGATATGTTAATTGATGAAAGACTGCTGATAACTCGAGTTGATGAAGCCATTAGTTAAAGAATAGACATATGTTTTATTAAAGTGCTCTGAAAACGTCATGATGTGGTGAAAATAATTTGAAAATTTGAGAAATCATGAGATAATAGTAATTATAGTTTTGCCATTGAGATAAATTTCAAGGACGAAATTTTTATTTAGTGGGGGAGTACTATAACACCCCAAATTTTGCATTTGTCATGTATGGCACGATGTCAAGCATGAATAATTATTCTAGAATAAATTTTCGAATAATTAGAGCTGAATAAGACAGGAAAATAGAAAATTTTGTAAAGGTAAAACGTGCTCGGACCAGGAAAATCCTAGGATGGGTAACTCGATGGACAGTTTTACCTAAAAGTAGTTTATGAAATTAAATGTTAAACAGAGTCTGATGGTATAATTTGAGAAGAAAATGAGCTTAGATCGGCCCATAAATGGGATAGAGAACTTTTTCCTAGGTACTATAAAAAAGATTTATTGAAAGTTTGACCGGACTTTGAAGTAGTGTAATGACCTCCGAAAATGATTTTGAAGGCATAAATATGTTATCAATAACCTAAATAAACTATTTAAGGTGAAAAATAAGTGTTTTGGCAGTTTATGGATTTTGGATTCCGGACCGACTGCACAAGCCATTGAAGCCAGAAATATACTAAGACGATTTTGGAATGGGCTGAAATTTTAACCACATGTTCTAGGATACTCCATGACACGTGGAGAAAAATTTTAGAGCATTCTGACATTGAAAATGAAAATTCATTATTCTGGGTGTAAAACCAAGATCGGGTTAGTTGGGAGGTCAAAAATGGGAATTTTTATCATATGAGGACATGAAGGTCATAAAATAAAATTATGATCAAGTATGTACAAGCCTAGAGTAGTAGGATGTGTATAACTAGATGATTATATGACATGTAGCTTAATTTAAAGCCTTTGGATTTAATAGTAAATGGATCAATCCTAGCCATTCATTTTGCATATAAAAATGCCACCAATAAATAGCTAGAAATATCTGAAATTCTCTCAAAAATTACAGCAAGTTCCTCATTTTTTCTTGCAAAAACCGAAATCTAAGCATAACCTCCCTTTCCACCATTTTTCTTTCTCTTAAGCCTTCTTTCTTCAAATCCTAATCCCAAATTTGGACCATATACTCAGAACTTGATCCTCTTCAACCTAGAAAAAAAATATAGCAAGAGAAAGTCAACAATTTGATAAATAAGAAGAAAACAAAGGGAAAATGATGCTAAACAGGGAAAAAGAAAAGAGAAAGGAAGAATGAAAGTGATTCAAGCTAATTAGAGGTAAATGGATACAAATTACACCTTATTTCCTTTAAAATATGAATTTTGGTATGAAATTTGTGTTATGTAACTATACATAATTGAGTAAACTAGTGAAATAAATTATTACAACATGATATGAGAGTGAATTAGGCCATGAGAAACTTAAAAGTGTGAAGAAAACAAATAAAAAGAGATATGTGCTTCAGTGACCGAATGGTATTGTTAAGGAATTAATATGATATTTTGATAATTAAAAAAGTATTAAAAGAAATTCTAGTGTTAAAAGAGTAATTAAACATGTTATGACAAAATTTATATTTATATTTAATTCCACCATTTTATGAAATTTTTATTAAATATTACATTATCGAATTAAGCTATGTTACTTGGAATAATAAAATAAATTAATCTAGCATGATATAATGTCAAAATAACTTATTAGAAGCTTAAATGGATGGAGGAATTAAAATAAAAAGGAATGAAGTCATGGTGGGCGAATAGGGTTCCTTAAGGTACCTTAGTGAAAATTGATAGTTAATTGGGTATTTGATGATATTTAATCAACTTAAGGTATGAGAAGTGTAATAATATTCACCAGAATGAAAAATGATAATTGTACTAATTTTTGAGATAGTTACATAATGTGGAGAGTGATTGGAACTTAATAATTTAATTATGGAATGGATGTATTTTAATATATTTTGGCTTAAGGTGAATATTAAAATATATATGGTATGAAATTGAAGAAAGAAAAATATTGTAGGTGTGATTTTAGTGTGTTGGCCGAATAGTGTATATGAGATGAATATGTGATTTACAAGCCTATATGAATGAAAATGAGGCATAAAATGATTAATGTGGTATGATAAAAAAAATAGTAGTGAAAAAATATAATGATATATGATAATTAATAATGCCCTTAGTGTTTAGTGGGTGATATAGGTCTAGGATAGTATGGCTAGCAATAGGGAGACTTGCCCCACGGTATTACTGTATTCTGACTGTTATTGTACTACAAATATTATTTAGCAGGTTTATTATATGACTGTACTGGAGAATGGTATAGTACCCCAGTAGAACGGTCCCTTCAGTATATTGGATTTACTGTTCCACTTATCTAGTTCATAGTTTTCCACTCTTGTCAACTAGGGGTAAAATCGTAAGATTTTATGTGAACTGAGTAAAAGATAATTAAACGAGATCAAATAGTAAAATAGAGAAAATAAAATTTAAACAAGAAAATAAATTCGTAAATTATTTGGTATTAAAGAATGATGAGAAAATGTAATTGTGAGATAAATAAAGTTAATTGTGATGAGAAAAAAATTTACTAGTTTAATTGTATTGTGCCGTTAAAATATGAAATATTTAAAATTAAGGTAAGGAAAGATTAAATATGAGAATATATTAAAAAAAAGGAACCCAAAATTTTAAATAACGATGATTATGAGGAATTACAAATTTAAGGGCCAAATAGTGAATTTCTAAAAATAAAATTGAACGAGAAAATAACTTTGTAAATTATTCTGTATAAAAGAATAATGGAAAAAATTTTGATTGTGAAATAAAGAATAAAATAAAGTAAAGTAATTAACGGAGAATTAGTTAATAGGAATCAAAATTTAGAATTGGACAAAAGGGAGTAAAAGAAGAATTTGAGTAAATTTAGTATAAATAAGATAAATTGTAATGGATTCAAAAGTCAAGGAAATTTAAGAATTTAAATGAAAGGAAAAGGCGTTTCATAGTAAGAAATATTAAAAAGGAAAAGCTTGAACGAATTGTAAAACTAAGACAGGATATAACAAAAAGACCAGTATAACCAGAATAAGAATTTAGCTAATAACTTAGCAACATACAATGCCTAAGTGACATATGGGAAAAAACAAACTGAATTTAAAGACTATGTAAAAAACGAAAGGAAGACAATATAATAAAGTATTATGTAATCAGTGAATAAAAGAATTTTATATGCATACTAAAGTTAAATTACATAATTAAAAATATGCAATAAGACGAATTTATGTTAATGGAATAAATTGTAATAAAAAGAAGATAAATAAAATAGTTGTGTTAATAATATGAGAATTAGTGAAAAAATTAGAAATATGTGTGTAAAAAGATATGGAATATGAAACAGTAACAATGTTAAAGATCAAATAATGAAAGAAATGAAAAGGAAAAAAAAAGAAATATATATACAGGTATATAAGTACTATGAACAAAGTGACAGTTTAATTAATATAGCTATATATATAATGAGTTAAATAAGGTAATAAATATGACCAAATAATAAAAGAATTTAAATACAATTTATTTGAACGAAATCTTCTGTAGTTGTATCCACCACTAGGCAACGATGTTGCTTAGCATGCGGATTATGACTGCATGCAGGGACATAAAATTTATGGACGTGAAGAAGAAAGATCGAAAGACATGTCCATAAAGACGGTTGGGATCGCATAAACTGAGGCAATTCGATTTGCAATTAGTTATGGTATTTAATAATTACAGTTATTATTATATAAATAAATAATGTTATGAATACTAGTATATGTGTATGTGAATGATAAGTAAATGACTAAATATTATTTTGTAAAATATATGAAAATTATGGATGAGTGTAGGGTGTTACACTAACCATGTTTTCATGCATATTAAAAATTATTCTAACATTAATTCAATTTAATTCCTTATGTAACCTTAATTCCATATACTTGCATAATAGGTCACATAACTAATGTACTATTCCTAATTATAGTTTCATGCTTCTAACATCAAATTACTCTTTAATTATCACCTAATTGAATAAATTTACCATGAATTTGAATTAAGGCCCACATTACACAATTCTTCTTTAGATTAGATAATAGGTGTTTAAACTAATTTCACACTCTTTTTCATTCTTTTATCCAATTTTCATGCTAATTCAATTCTTTTACATTCAATGTCATTATTTTAACCTTTAATTTAAATTTAGACGTAACATACACTATAGCCCCCAAATTGCATAAATTAGGTTATAAATAAAATTAGCTAGTTTAGGTATCCATATACCTATTTTCCAAGCTTTATCTATGATTTCTCTACCTTTTTCGTCTTTTCCATCCTTTTCCTTTTGATTCCACTTGATTTCCCTTGAAAATCCACTTGAATTTTGCTCCAAACCTTTGTCTTCACAATTCTAGGCACTTTCTCCACTTCCAACCTCTTTTTTTATTATTTTGGGGCTACAAAGAGATGATAAGAATGGTTCCAATTGATAAAGCATGAAAAATTTGTTAGGTTTTGGTAGAAAAAAATAAAACAAAAATGTAGTGGATAAATAGAAATCCATCAAAATCCATATGGTCCAATTGATTCAATAAGAAGAAAATAACCATTACCAACCTCTTGAAGCACAGAAAATTGATTCTTTAAGTGTTGCCTCTATCGAAATGAACACCATTTATTTGTATTCACACTCGAATGCAATTAACAGACTTTTTCGAGGTGCTAGCTTCCTTCCTTGGCGGCTAGGGTTTTTTATTTTCTGTTCTTTCTCAAAGTTATAGAAAAATGATTTTTCTCTCTACTAAAGAAAATGATGGTTGCCACATTTAATAAGTGTTTAACCATGGTTTAAACTATATATATCATGATATATATAGATGATCTAACCCTAACTTAGAGAGAGAAAATTTCGAACCCACATTTCTTATTAAAATAAGAAATACTTTATTTCCTATTTAAAATAAGAATTAATATTAACTTTTTTTAAATATTATTTTGAATTTTAATTTACTATAAAATAAAATTTGAAACGCTCGAATTGATCCTTAGTCCATTCATCACATTCTATGTGTGTCATCCAATAGGTTCATATTATATTGACAATGGGCTCCAATCCCATCATGGACCCACAAGTCATAAATGGGCTCTAGTAAGACATTATGAGTATCCAAATAATTCAAATATCGATAATTCAATTTTAACCTAATAAAACATGTTGTAATCCCTTTACCACACGATATCTTATTTGAACATAAGTCATGATCCATGTCAAACTTATATAGTCCAAACATATAATTTCTTGATCACTGAGTAGACTGATAATATCAAATGATATTGATTGCTCCATCAATTCATTTGAGTAAAGCCATGTATTTCTCAATCCTACTTATTGAGGGGCCCAATAGATATCTCTCTCATAAGAGTGTGATAATCTCAGGTCTAAAAATCAATAACATAACTATAATGAAATCACTAGTGATATTAATCCATATAGTATCTCATAGCGCATCTATCTAATAACACTACAAAAAATAGGGATTTAGCAACTGTAGATTTCATCGCTAATTGTTGGATTTTCGTCTCTAATTAAATTTAGCGACTAAACGACCAATCATCGCTATTTTTCTATCACTGCATTTTTTACGACTAAAATTAAAAACAGTCGCTAATAATATTTGTTACAGCTCACTTTTTTACCAAATACTTTCGAAATAACATGCTCATGGGTACTTCTACTAACTTTTTCAAAAAATAGCAAATATACTTCTCTCCCTAAGTTGAAATATTAGTCACCTCATTAATTCATTGCCAAAAAGAAGGAAAGGGGGACAATTTATGAATGTAAGGTTGTTACTAAAAGTTCAAGGCAATGACCTATTGCAAGACTCCACTCTTGTCATATTCAAAACAATTTTCATCTTTACCTAGACAATATGACTAGCCCCTCCTAACCCTCACTTATCTATCCCAGTATTTTGGAAGCTAGGCTTCAATCATGGTGTTGTTCTTCACATACATATTTTATCTTCACAGACTCTTCCTCTTCCCCGCTACTTATACTCTGCATCTACCACCTAAAGAATCATGAACTTTGTCTGATTATAAATTGCTTCAACTTTAAAACAAAATCCCTATTTTATTATAATTAAAAACAAAACAAGTACCTAGAAAATCTTTCCTACAATAAAATTTGTTCACCAAAATTTTTAATCAGCCACACAAAGAAAACAACAATACACTTTAACAAACAATTTACATATAAATCATCAAACCTACCTTTTCTCTCAATGACATTGCTAGGTCTTAGTTGTAATATAAATCCAATTAGTCAAAACAACAGAAACTTATCGAACTTCGACTTTAATTTAGAGATAGAATTTCATATAAATTACAAGTGAAAGAAGATGATAAAGAAGACTAACATCAATGGCCATCACTTTAGCGCCTCAATATTGAATTGCAAACCATGGGCACTCATCAAGATTACTGGTGCCGATATGAGATATGTGAGGGTTAGGCGAGGATAAGAGGTTGGATAGAGAATGCAAAGGAGATGACAATATGGCTTAACCTTTCAGAACAGTTTATGGGTGCATATGTAATTTAAAAGCCCGCCACTTTATTGGTCAGTGACCGATTTACAGTAGCCTTGATGGCGGAGGCAATATGGAGGACAGAGGGAGGAGAGAAGGAAAGATAAGGAAATGGTAGAGAGAGAGAGTAATGAGTGAGGGGAGAGAAAAAGTAACTTTTTTACCTAGGCTTAATATTTTTAAAATACCAAAATGTCCATCCCAATTTTCATCATTTTATCTTTATATTTAAGGATGGTTTGGTAAATATATATAATTACAATTTCTAATAATTTAATATTTCCTCAAAATTTTAACAAAATAAAAATAAATTACAAAATTTTTCATAATTATTTTAAATAAGATACTAAATTTTATATTATTATTTTCTAAATATTTATTTTAATGAATATTCATAGTGTAATTATATAGAAAAATTGTAACAATTAGTTTATTATTATTATTATTATTATTATTATTATTATTATTATTATTGTTGTTACTATTATTATAATTAAAAATGTAAATTTTCTAAATAAATAGCATATATTTTGAGAAAATTGATAAAAATTATTATCTTTTCAAACTAATTATAATATATAGTATGTTCAGTTCACATAATACTTTACAATTAATAATATATAAAAGCTCTTGCAATAAAATTTATAATTTTTTAATATAAACTAAAAATTAGAAATTATATAATTTCTAAAGAAAAAAATACAAAGAAATGAAATAGTTTTTCCCAAATAAAATTTACACATTAAATATTTTTTTTAAATAGCAACTACATTTTCTGTCTCTAAAATTTTAGCAGAAGAGTGCCAAAAAACCACCAAACATTGCGACTGAATATTCTATCGGTAATCCGTCACAATAATTACCATCAGATTAACGACTACAAAACCGTTGCTATATGACAACACATGTGAAAAAATTAGTAATGAACGTTTAGTCGTAAATTTAGTTGCAAATAAAAGTGCTAATGTTGCCGCCATAATTTAGCAACTGGATTCTTTCTTTCCATCTCTATTTAGTCATTAAAAACCTTCATTTGGTGGAAAAATTATATTTCATGACTAATTATTTATTTGGTCGCTATTCCATCGCAAAATAGCAACTATTTTTGTTCCATTGCTAATTTCCTTTTTTTCGTAGTTTATTCTATTCTCTAACAAGTACATACAAGTTTGATTTATATCATTATATATAACCATCACATGATTATCAATAAAACTCATAGTAATCTTTATTTATCATTATTTCTTTAATAATAAATGACTAGGAATAGTCAACATAACATAAATTGTTATTTACAAATATTATTATAATGTAACATGCCAACAATATAATAATATGAAGAAAATATAATTTTATAAAATGAAATGTAACATTACATAAAATATTAAATTTTTTGCCTAAGGCATAACCGCTAACAAAATTATGGTGGGAGAGCTTGAATTAAGTGAAAATGGTGAAATTTCACTAAAGTTTGGGCTATATTTTTGGAGAAGAGGGAGAGCTGCTCTCTAGCATGCTTTTTGTCCAAAAAGTTTTGAATTTTGGGTGAATATTTTTCCCAAAAATAAGTTCTAAAATTAGTGGTTTAAAGAATTGACAAATCAAAGCATTTTATGGGGACATAATTGTGCCATTTGTCAATTTTTCATTGGTTCGTCCATCCTTATTTTATTTTTTGACAAAAATTATTTCAAAAATTTTTAAATATTATAATAAAGATATGTTTAAAATTTTGGTCCAATCGGAGTTCATTTCGATAGATTTCAGGACATCAAAACTTTTTTGACCAATCCAAAAATTCGCTTTTCAAAGTTACTGTAAAATTGATTTTTCACCATCAAATATTCTTTCGTAATATTTCAAGTGAATCTATATGCTCAATAATTTTTTAGAGTTCTCAACCATTATTTTAAGCCTATAAACCAAATTTTATCATTCCGAATTCAAAAACTAAAAATGGTAAGAAAATTTATTTTTCATTCTCAAATATTAATTGAGATTATTTCAAGTGGGACCATGCAAATGAAATAATTTTTGGATGTCTGTGTAATATTTTTAAAGCGATCAAAGTTTGATCAAATCCTATTATAGTGCAGGAGAATTCTTCACTGTTTATTTTGAGGCTTTATACAATCTCAATTCTCTTCAAATTATACTATTGGACTTTATTTAATTTGTACTATCTAATCGTATAACACATATATTTTTTTTTATAATGAAACACGAAAACTTTTTAGTAGATCACCCATCCTTATACTACTCTGATCAAAATATGTTTAGCTCCAGAGATGTGATAGAATCTGATCCATTAATGCTGATTTAATCATATCTGATACCACCCTAATGTCCCCATTTGCGATCCGAAAAGTAATTTGCGAAAATTGAAATTTTCTACTATTAGAAATATGATATTTCGGATCAAATTTACCTATAGATAACATTTTTATCTCTTTGAATCCACTTGGCAATTTTGCTTCCATGATCTCTTGACTAAAGGGTGAGACTGTGTTCCCTTCGAAAACTGGCTTCTTCGAATGACTAAAGCCAAACTTCTTGACCTGATGTAAGAATCATTGCTCGTTCTTGTCTAGCACGCCATCTTCATTCTCCTCCTTCGCATTTTTTTCACTGGTCTCCTTTTAAGAATGCACATAAATCCCAAATCTTCTTTTATCTCCTCCCCTACTGTACCTTCTTCTAATCGGCCTCCCTTAGTTCGGCGTAGAGAAGGGTCAAATCCAAGCTTTCACTTTTCAAAAATACTTAAATTTGTTTATAAGTTAACAAATCATAAAACCTAACTCCATTCTCCTCCCTTCTCTATATTTGTTTTTCTTTAATAATTCTCTCTTGGGTTTCCTTCCAAATATGGTGTATGATTCTCGCCAGAGCTTAGAGGACTGATGTGAAATTCGCCGGCAAGGTGTATGATTTTCTTTCCCCTCTTTTTTATGCTTTCTATTCTCTAGTTAAGGGATTTTTTGGTCCATATTTTGTTTATCAAATGGGTGGTTTTTACACAAGTGGAGTTTCTGATAGTGTTATACCTAAATGGGTATGGATTTCTTGGATGATTGTTGTGGTTATGGCAATTTCTGTTAGTATACTTTGGATTAGTAACT
Organism: Excoecaria agallocha; assembly: GCA_037975025.1. NCBI lineage: Eukaryota > Viridiplantae > Streptophyta > Magnoliopsida > Malpighiales > Euphorbiaceae > Excoecaria > Excoecaria agallocha. The sequence goes on along the minus strand of CM075823.1, from coordinate 3,729,562 downwards.
TGTGGGTTGAATTGCTTAGAGAAAGGAAGGGCAAATTTGAGAAGAAATTGAGATAATAAAGTGTAAAAGATACAATTTTTATTTATTTTAAGTCGTGTAACACTGAAAGCTCTGCTTTTTTTTATTTGGTTGAGTTCACCGCTCATATTACATACACCATTTTTTTATTCGTCTGGTTTTAAATTATTTGCAGTAACTTTGTTTTTGTTTGATGATGTCTATACAAAGTTTCAATTAGGTCCTATTTGATTGGTGGTAGTCCGTGATTCATTAATGTACTGTACAATATAATACAGTATGGTACTGTATAATTTTAACGGTATAATATTTGAGAAAACTACATGATAGTTTTTGATTTTATAATATGTTTTGTTTTGTTCAATTGTATGATATTATACAATTTTATTATAAAAATGACATAATTACCCTCTATTTTTTAAAAATGTAAATATTTTCATAATTATTAATATTTTAAAATAATAAGTTTAATGTTATAAAAAATAATATTAATATTTCTAAAATAATGAATTTAATATTTATTTAATAAATATTAACTTAAAAATTTAATAAATAATTTAAATATATTATAATATAAATAAGTCTAAATAATATAATAATATATTAGGTCCATAATATTTAAATATTAGTAGAAGTAATGGGGCAATGGAGTAGTGGTGATTTATTATAGGTAGATAAATAGTTAAAAAATTAATTATAGTAAACTATGTTACTCGGACTCGGGTACGGGTGTCGGATACGGATACATATCGGGTGTCAGACTTGTAAATTTTCTAAATAGAAGATACGTGGATACGGATTCAAATTTAAGATACGGGTACGTAGATACGGATCCGATTTTGGATACGGGTGCGCGAATACGTTATATAAAACAATTAAATTAAAGCTATAAATGATATAAATTATGTAATATTGTGTTAATGAATTGCAATTGGGCCTATTTAATATTTCATATAAATTATGTAATATTGTCGTTTCCCTTTGCCATAATCAGATTCTCAATTTCAATGTCTGTATTAATGAATTGCAATTGGGCCTATTTAATATTTCACATTCCAACATTGACTTGGCCCATGACCCATGACGTGTATCTCCTTCTTTAAATTGCTGTAATTCTATTTAGGTTTTCCCGACTCTCCATCTTCTTTTTCTTATCTTCTCTCTTCAAAGATGTCGTTCGCCGTTTGCCTGCCGCCGTTCGATTTTCTGTTCACCGCCGTTCGTCAATCTCCTGCCGTGGTTTGCCTTCCTCTTGCTGGAATTCCCTGGATTGACATGGTTCGCCGGTAAGAACACTCACCGTTGAGTTATTTTTTTCTGGATTTCTCTGCTTCTCTCTAATCTGTCGAAGCTATGGAGCTGCCGTGTCCAACTTCTTAGGTTTGTGTCGAACACAGATCTTGTGTCGTGTCCCGTGTCGTGTCATGTCGACACTGGTACTGCAAGGCAAAGTGGCGAGTCCGAGTAACAGAGATAGTAAAAATTAGAAATAATAAGGTTAGAATAATAAAAGTAAATAATGAGAATTATGGAGAATCAACAATCAAAATTAGACAAAATCATGATTTAAGAATCATGGATCAAAATCATAGAGTACAATATCATGAGAAAAATTATGTTCCCAAATATTGTACTCAAAAGTACAATACATTAATAAATCATACCATATCATGAACCAAACAAGGCCTTAGATTCTTAAGGATTGTATTATGTGGTCAAAGATTTTGGTTGGAATTGCAAAATGAAAAGGTTGTGTATTTGCACCAACCACTTCTTCATTTCTAAATAAAAGCAAATCCAGGTTTTCACTTTTAAAAAATTGCTAAATTGGACCTCTAAATGCAGTATAATTATTCTGTTGATGCTCAATTCATTTATCAATTCCTGTCTACATTGTGATAAAAGCTGTGAATGAATTGGCACACTTACATGGCAACTAGAAGCCCTATGCAGTATACATTGTCAATCAAATTCCAAATGATAAAAAAGTTACTAATTGCGGTGACAGATTTAGTTAGAGATGATGGTAAGTTTGTGGGACCAAAAAATAACAAGTTCTTTTTTGTAAAGCAAATGGGATAGAACACTTTTAATTCATTTTTTATCTTTGAAAGATTAAATTTTCATTCTTTTCCTATTTATTGTTTCATTTGGTTTTTGTTCTCAGCTGAATTTTATTTTATGCCTTAGCATATAGACATTAATAAATTCTCCTGTTTGAAGTTCTCATATACTGGAGTTGACTAAATTTTATTTGTCCTCTAAAATGTATATATCTTCTTGCCTTATACTTAGAAGAATTGAACTCTTGAAGGGAGTTCTTGGGTATATACTTAGTAGTGTATAAACTATTGCCAATAATGTTTGAAATGGCGGGGAATGGAAGAAAAAACAGTGAAAATTGGAAACTTGTGGTCATCATAAGGATCATAATTCTTTTATGAAGCAATACAGGGAGATGAGAAATGATTATTATTGAAAATGTAAGTTGTGTGAGTCAGTGTGTCTGTATATCTGTGCTTTCCGTCTTTGTCTGTCTTATGCCTCAGTTTCTTATCTCTTTGTTGTCAGGATGATGGGATATTAGTTCTTCCCACAGTTGCAGGTCCTCCCTTGACGCTTTATCCAAAGAAAGGGTATTCTGCAGTATCTCAAGATAGAGCATTGATTGGTGATTATTCGAAGTTTGCTTGGACGGAAGCCTGCCTGCTTATCATTTTCACAAAGGATCCGGAGATGGAGCACGCAACTGGCTTTTGCAGTTTGAGGTATGCTTTCTTCTTTAATAAATATTAATTAAATACTAGGTTGGTCCAACTTTTAAATATACTTTGTTCCACTATTTCAAAAATCCCCTCTTATCTTTTACGCTGATGATAATTTGATCCATTTTTCAGGTATGCAGTTGTGACCGGAGCAAACAAGGGGATTGGATTTGGAATTTGTGAACAGCTGGCTTCAAATGGGATTATAGTAATTTTTACTGCTTTTGCTGAATCTTCCGGATCGCTGCTTTTGCTGGGTTAAAATCCAAAGCTAAGTATGTTAGGAGTGAATTAGGGAGGCGTATGAAGTTGAGATTGACGCCTGAGATATGTTTTATAGAAGATGAATCCTTGGAGAGAGGAAGCAGGGTATACACTTCCCTCTTTTTATTTTTTATTTTTTTGGTTGGTGGGGGGGGGGGGGGGGGGGGGGAATTGTTCTATGAATATTGCTTTACACGTATATGTTCATCTCCACAACTATGAAAATCTTGAAATTTCTAGTAATTAGTTTAAGACCATGTCTATGCTTCTAAACCATGTCATGATATGGTGGTATCATTCATTCCCTTATTTCCTTAAGAATGCGGCAAGTTGTAATTGATAATGGGTTTCATTTTTGAGAAGTAATGGTCTTTGTTGCAGAAAATTTTATATTTTCCCATCCGACATGGGACATTGAGCATGTCTATGATTTAGTTTGCCCATTTGTGTGAAGTTTTTTATTTGATTTAATTATACAAAGTAAAGATCTATTCCAGATGAAATGGTCTTAATCAACTCTTATATAAGCTTTATTGTATAGAATTTGTTTCTGTATAGATGCTAATTTCATCAAGATTCTTAAGAAGAAACTGGTCTGGGATCTATTTGAAAATAGAATGGGTTAATTGAAGATATGAATTTCCTTTTCTTTGCTTGCATGACTCGTGCAACTTCCTGAATGTTTTAGCTTTTCGGGATTAGCCTTTGCATTCTCAGCTCTTTAAATTTAGAAATCTTATCACATTTTATGACATGAAATTGAGTTGCTTTCTTTGCTTGTTCATGACATATCGTCTTCCATTTATGTTTTTGTTTTTTCGGTTTTGTTCTTGATTTTGCTAGCCTGAATTTTGCAAATGCTTTAATAGTTGTTAGTTTTGCTGATTAGCTGTTGGAATCTGATGTGTATAATTAACCCTTTCAGGTGATTGCAATATTAGATAGAATTAAAGCTGAGAAAGAAAATGTAACGTACGAGGACGATCATCTCTCTGAGTCAACTGATTCACCTCAAAATGATAGAGTGGGAGAGTGATGACCCTGATGAGGACATAATTTATGTAACATAGATGCTTCCGCGAGTGTCTGGCTTTACAGCTGTTTGACTTTAGGCATGGACATGCTTATTCTGAGGTTAGTTTGCTACCACAATCATGACCACGTTGTATGATCTTATGAGTTGATTGCTTAAGTTTTTAATGACCTTACCACAAGTTGTTTGAACTTTCAATTCATTGTAAGCTACTGCTGCAATGCTGCTTGTTCAATTAAAAGGTCATTTTTCACTTGGTTTCTAATTCCAAGATCTAAATTTTAAATTGCTATCTTCAAAAATGTTATAGTTCTCGTAACTTTTATTTACTGTAAGCTTCTGATCGATTTGGCATTCATATGTGTGACTTTTTGTCTTGTGAGCCAGTATTTGATGAATTATTGATAAATGTTTTAATGGAACTCATTGCTGCTATAATATTATTGTTGCATTTATTATTTTATATTATGTTTTTAGAAACTTGTATTCTAAAGGATGTGTTTTTTATCAAAATTAATTTTTCAAGTAGACATGTGATTTTAGGTACTCTCGGATTGATGACTGGGGTGATAGAAAATTCAATTGAGTATTGTGCTAACAAAATGTTAGAAAGTTCATACTTCCACTCTGCATATTAGTAGGTTACAGCTGATACCTAAATTATTTAGGGATATAATTTGGGGGTTAAGTTGTTGGTGGTAGATGGAAAGATGCAGAGTGCTGAAGTGGACGAGTTTATTTATCACGGGTGTTTAATTCATCTTGCTCTTCTTTGGCATTCCAAGTCAATCTTTTTATTTCCATGCTTTTATAAAAGAAAAGTATTATTATTGTTATTATGAAAAGAGGTGCATTTATATGTTAATCTAAGTTAATGAAACAAAATATCTAAGGAATTGCATACTGAACAGCCCAAAGAAAGTGTTCATAATGGGAGGTGGGGAAGGGTCTGCTGCCAGGGAAGCTCTTAAGCATAACTCCATAGATAAATATTTTAAAAATAAATATATATTACTAGATTTAGATTAAATTTTCCATTTAGTTCTTGAATTTTATATTTTATTTGAGCAGATGTGGTGGCATACAGTGCCCACGTGCCATCTTTTGCTGATACATGGGGATGGGTTATGGTAGGCACATGCAACTTGATATTTTATTTGAGCAGATTGGTTATATAAATTGAAATTAATTAAATGCAGGCCTCAGACCAACAATTTTCCATAAAAGTTGAGGAGATTGATCGGAGAATTGAAGGTGAATTACTTTATTTAAATGGTGCTGCATTTCTCTCCTCTACCACCTTGAATTGTTCAGTAACGTGTTTTAATTTTCTTGTTCAGTAACATGTTTTAATTTAATTTAATATAATTTAAAAATCCAATTGTCTTGTTCTCATATAACACATATGTTCAGTAACATGTTTTCCAGCTTTTCTGTATGTGTTCGTATTTAGATGACATTTGAGAATGTTTACCATTCTTTAGGCCTTGTGTGCATAATATGGAGTCTGATTTTAGATACATTCATTTCATCGGCTACCTTGATTTGTACATATGAAGCATGTGTTTTGTTGATACCTGCTCGAGGAAATTATAATTTATGAACTGTCCCCTTTTTTCTTATAGGTGCAGTTCATGATTTTCAGGTAGTGAGCTAGTGATCCAACAGTAGGCATGTTCATTGATACCGTGGTTACATTTTAACCCAATAACCATGCCATTAGCTTAAGCATGAGCAATTATGTGTGTCTCCTTAATCATTGGGCATGGAGAGCAATTGTCTACGTGTGTTCTGCGTAAAATAATATTTAAAAAATTATAATAATTTTAGTAATGGATGACACTATCGTGAATTTTTTTATTGGTGGATGAATTTAACAACTGTCAAATCTGCAATCACTCTTTCCGTTGCTAATTTTAATTAGCAACGAAAAATTAATAATTTTCGTTGCTAATTGAATATTTTCTTGTAGTGTAAAAATTATCTTGACATGTGGCATTCAAATAGACAAATGAATAGATTTTTTTTTTCATTTTTAAGTATATCTAGATTAAGGCTGATCGTGGATCGATTAACCAATTCATGAGCCAAAATATTATTTAGTCTATATAAATCAAATTTTTCAAAATGTTTACTATTAACTAGTTCATTGTAATTGGTTAATCAATCTATCTGTTTCGATTTTTCGATCTAACTAATCGATTTTTTTCAATTAACTACTATAATTATAAAATGCAATTATAAAAAAAAATAAAAAAATTTAAGGTATTTAAAAATAAAATTAAATTTCATACATAATTCAACATATTTTCCTAAATACAAATATAAACTTAAAATGTTGAAAATATTCGAGTTACTGTCTCTATTTGCAATGATTGAGTACACTCTTCATTTGTTGCTTGTTCTTGTTGTTGCTGTCCTAACAAGCATTCATAAACAAATGGCACATAAGATCAAAATCATGCTAACTGACACGAACCAAGGCATAAACCAATCCATATATTGCTTAATTATTTACACAGCAACAAGACATAAACCAAACAATTGTCAAACATGAGAAAATTAATTATAAAAAAAAGGATGACAGTACAAAGAAAATCTTGACAAACCAATAGGATTAGAAGCAGTGCAGTGCTATTGATTCGCACGTTTAAATTTATGAGAAATTTTGAAGATAATGGAGATTTCAACCTCTATGCTTGAGTTTGAAATAAAATTAAGAAATATTCTTAAATAGACAACCGTAAATGTTAGTTACAATATATTGAAATACCTAAAGTGTGAATTTCTTCTCCTTAATCTTTTCCATGAAAAAGAAAATGAAGGCAAATTAATAAATGCCAACACATTATCCATCATTTCCTTTACCCAAATATGATAAATCCTAAATGCTTATGTATCAGAAAGTAGGATTGGCATAACTACTAAATTTTTAAAGTGCAACAGTACAATCAATAAACTTAAAAATTTTATGCTTAATTGTGGCTTCCTTGCTCTTGTGGACAGAGTAATGTCTTTGGGTGACAATTAATTAACCAAAGCATATGTTGAAATCTCCATTATCTTCAAAAATAAAAAATTGCGAGATTTTTTTACTCACCAGTTTGTAATCTAATGGCGATGAGAAGCAGATGGCAATCAACCCAAAAAATGCAATTTGTAACATGAAAAGCAAATGGCGATAAGAAGCAGAGGACAAGTACAAAGCAGATGAACCAAAAAAATGCAATCTGTAAAATGAGCAATTAATTACTCACCAGTTAGATCGAATAGTGAAAACTGAGATGAGAAAAAGCAATACAACAGAAGGCAGATGGCGAGACATAGGAAGATGGTGAGATTGGAGGGAGAGGGCGGTGAGGAAGAGCCGCAACAAGAAAGATTATGAGGGTGAGCGGTGGCTGCCGGCTAGTGATTTTCAGAGGCGTATTTGTGAGGGAAAGTTTGAGAGGAGAGCAGAATATAGGGATGATCACGGGACGGAAAATTTTCGTCCCCGATAGAGACCCGTCCTGAATGGGGCAGGAAATCCCCAAAAAATTCTCCCGTGGGGACGGAGATGGGAGAAAAGTATTTTTCGATTTAGAATTTGAGGCGAAAATCGGGATTATGGTCCCCACTCCGAAATTTTTTCGCCCCCGAAATTTAATTACTAAATTTAATTATATTTAATTTTAATTTTATCAATTGTTAAAATTTATATTAGTTTGATTTGTAATTAAATTTATATTTTTAATTATAATTAATTATTAAATATTATATTTTAGTTATAATTAAATTTATTTTACAAATAAAAATATTTTTTATGCAGGGACGGGGATCCTCGCAGGGACGAAGACGGAGGAATTTTTCCCCCGAAATACTATCGGTCCCCTGCCCTTGCGGGGGGCAGTAGGTGGGGAGGCACTCCCCGCTCCGCGATCATCCCTAACAGCATAGATAGACAAAAGAGAACTAGGGCTTTCTATCTTTTAGGGTTTTTTAATTATATACATATATAAACCAATCGGTTAACCAAAATTGTCAATTTTTTTAGAATTTTTAATTATATATATATATACCGTCGATTAAATTATGGACGGAACCAAAAACCAAAATTCCTAATATTCACTAAGCTAAACCATTAAAATCTATTTGGTTAACCACAAAAATTGATTCGACTTTTAACCGATTTTTCGATTAACCTTTTTTTGTTTAGCCCTAATCTAAATACATGACACTCAAATAGATTAATAAGTGATACACTATGATACAAAAAGATCAAAATTTTCCTAATCTTAAAATATAAAATATAAAATTAAACTTTTTTTATCAAATCTTAGAAATAAAATTACACCTTAAACTTTCATTTATTTTTCAAAATCAATAAAAAAAATATTTTCATGTTCTCCTGATATATAACCAAAAGTGGAACTTATTACATTAGATCAAATAGGAACCATGATACTTAATTATGTGACAAAATTTTATAACATACAAAGTAGGGATGAGCATGAATCGGTTAACCAGTTTATGAACCAAAAAAACAATCCATTAAAATCGATTTTTTCAAAACACTAATTGTTAACCAGTCCGTTATGATCGATTAATCAGTTCATCGATTTTGGATTTTCGAACTGGTTAATCAATTTTTTTCAATTAACCACTACAATTATAAAATACAATTTTAAAAATTAAAATTTTTAAAATACTTAAAAATAAAAATTGAATAACAATGACATGTTATAGTGTCTTAACAGATAACAATGTGAAACAAAATACAACCTAACCCTTTGAATTGGATGAAAGGAAATAAGCTATTTGGTTTTGAAAGGTTAAAACAAAAAATAGTTGGGAATTAGGCTGAAATCACTAACATGTAAAGAGTTCTTAATTGTTCAGAAAAGTTACATTTTTAGTTATATTGTTCCTTTATTTTTATAAATTGAAATATCAATGATGTAGAGACAAAAGGCATACAAATGATGCACAAAGGCCAAAAATAATAGACCAGCATCAATTAGATCCAACAACCAATGAAGCTAAATATTGATGATGGAATATGACATGGTATGATAATCATGATAGCACAGCGGAAAAACAAAAATTTTATCATGCATACCATACATATCCAAAACTAGGAACGAAAACATGCAATTTTAGGGTTTTGAAACTTACAATAGATGATGCCTTTTTATTCTTTGATTTTGTGATGTCCAGCAACCAAGATGCCTTTATCCACCTTAGTTCTCGATCACCAATGCCAAGGAACAGCCTTTTGCGCCACTCCCTCTATTCTCACACACACACTTGCACCGACGGCTTAAAATCGAGATTGCTAGCTCTCTTTTTCGGTATTGTGTAATGGTTATAGTTTGAAGCTACAAAACTTGATTTTGTACTTCTTTAGATTGCTATTACTGCTCAATAACACAAGAGAATGAGGAACAATCCTTTCTCCTTGTGAAAAATTGAACAAAAGAATTAAGAGAGAGAGAGTCACTATTCACGAGTTACTATTCATGCCACAAAAAAATTAGGTTTAGGGTTTTATTTCTTTTAATATATATGCTTATCCTTTGGCAAGTCATTAATCTGAATTCAACTATCCTAAGATAATTAATTCAAACTCTATCACTTCCTAAAGATAAGTAATATATTTTGAATTAAACTCCTTTGAATTTAAATTCAAATTTGAAATAAAACATAAGACATTTAAATAAATGAAATCACTTAATTAAATATATAAGTGATTTAATTTAATTTAAATTCCTTTAGGCTTTAATATTCAATTAACTTAATTAACACAAGATAATTAATTAATTGAAATTAAACCTTATGGGCTGAATTTCTCTCTCTCATGGACCAAAGCCCAATAGCAATATTATAACCCATTACATACATTAATTTGACTTTAATTAAAAGCCCAAATTAATGTCCAATACTTAATTTAAATATTTTAAGCCCAATGCTTTGTGTGCGATCCTATAGGTCCATTTAATGTTGGCAATGAATTAATAAATTAATTCAAAGGCTATATATATTCTCTAGCAAGATATTATAGCATTCCAAATTAAATGAAAATGCATATGGCATTTGGTGACCTAATGCAATTTCGCATAGTCCCTTACCCATAAATATCAGAATTAATATAAGGCATGGAACTAGTCATCCTTATATACATTAATTCATTTCTTGATATTCCAGTGACACTGAACTCTCAGATAAATAATGATTACTCATTATTTCATCTCGGTATGGCCATACACTTCTCAGTTCACTGATCAAGTGGCCGGTGATATTTTTCTCTCTTATCGAGAGGGGTAATCCCTTCACTTCTCTCATGCTCTCTAACATGAATCAGTGCATACCCAATCATACCCGTACTTGTCACTCTATTACAAGCACGTTAGGTGTATGTCAAAGTACACAGTAATTCATAAATAGTTTCATAGAGATTTCAGGTCTAAGAACTCCGATACAAAACTTGCAAATGAGAAACACTTATGACTTGTACCATGTAGTGTTCTCATGAGCGGATCGAATCCAGATACCATGTTCTTTAACATGTATCTATGATCTCTGATTGACACCCTTGTCCTAATGATCCGTAAGACAGAACTCATAAGATCAGAGAGAGCATACTAGTCTTAATTCATTTGTTATTCCCATAACAATGACTGACTAGGGATATTTAGAATGATGTCTCATTTGTTTCAAGGTCTTACAATCCATGTGCCTCACACATGATAACTTAAACCGAAACGACATTCTTGGATAGTTTTATCAATTGATATGCACAGGAATACAAAAGATAAAACTAATGCCTCATTTTATTAATTTCAAGTGTTTCGTTACAATGCATTGGGGCTAGGGCTTACACTAACAATTGACCCAGTTATAACCCTCCATCTCAGCTAGAGATCCAATTCTGTAGCAGAGTAGAAAGCATCCTTCGAATAAACAAAATCGATATTGCTGATTTTATGAATTAGAAGAACAGACAACAATAAAAACAAAATCCAAAAACAAACACATACCATTACAAATGAGAGGCAAAAGGCCGGTGAGCGAGGCAAAACGCCCGTGAGGGAGGGAGATGAGTGGCAGTCGGTATGAAGGAGAAAGGCAAAAAAGAACAGAGAAAGAGCGATGGCTTATTGCATGAGGAAGAGAGGCAGAACTGGAATTTGCCTTAGGGCTATGTAGTCAGCGTACTTAAAGAGATTTGAGGACACATGTTCGAGGAGACTTCCTGTATGTCTAGGGCGAGGTTGTTCAATTTCACGTGGACCAAGAGTTGTGTGGCTACATTCACCGAGCTCCTTATTTGCCATGAATCTGACATGGCACGATTAGTTTATCAAGTTATTTGGCGATGCATGCCTAACTTTCTTAGAGCTTAAGGCAATTTTGGCACTGAGGTCGGGCCCCTTTCCATAGGCGTAGTTAGCCTAGTAAGTTAGCAAGTTATGCGGCGGAGGGTGCCGAACTCACTTTAGTGATAGGGCAATTTTGGCGGAGATGCCGAGCCTCTTTTTCATAGGCGTAGTTAGCCTTGTAAGTTAGCAAGTTATGCGGTGGTGGGTGCCGAACTCACTTAAGTGATAGGGCAATTTTGGCGGAGATGTTGAGCCTTTTTTACATAGGTATAGTTAGCCTTGTAAGTTAGCAAGTTATGTGGCGGTGGGTGCCGAACTCACTTTAGTGATAGGGCGATTTTAGTGGAGATGTCGAGGCCCTTTTTCATAGGCATAGTTAGCCTTGTGTGGGGGCAAGTTTTACGGCAATTTGTGCTGAACTTGCTAAAATAATCGGGCGAGTTTTGGCGATGATGTCGAGCCTGTGGACACATCCTGCTATAAATTTGCTAAGTGCTTTGCATAGAATATGTCATTTATTAAACTTCTGTCTAGCAGGCAGAAACGTCTGCCGGGCTTGTATTTAGGCCGTAATATCATGGTGACAACTTGCAATAGAAATAAAGAGACAATGATAATGACAAACAAAAATTAAAGATGATTAAAAGGAGAATAAGTACAAGGTTTGTTATGGCGGGATGAGTTCCGAGCTATTGATAATGTGATTTGAAGTTGAGTCCATTCCAGGAGTACGAAAGCCGTTTTTCTGCAACATCTTCTAGCCTGTATGCTCCATTTTGGCTTACTTTTCGGATAATGTATGGCCCTTCCCAGTTGGGATCTAGCTTGCCTACTCTTATCGTCGTTTGAGCAGACACCACCTTTTTCAGTACCATATGTCCGACCTGAAAAGACCTCGGCTTGATCCTGCAATTGTGATAAGCTGCCATGAGCTACTTGTATGCTGCGGACCATACCTGGGCAAGCTCTCTGCTTTCTTCGAGTCGGTCTAAGTTATACAAGAGATCAACACAGCTGTCTGCATTAGGAGAAGATGTTCGAATACCTCGCAGTCCTATTTCGCAGGGAATGACCACTTCGATACCATATGTAAGTGAGAAGGGTGTTAACCCTATTGCTGCACGAGGTGATGTCTGGTACGCCCATAACACATTGTTAAGTTCTTCGGTCCACAAGCCTTTGGCATCTTCGAACCGCGTCCTGAGTCCAGATAAGATAGTTCTGTTTGTCACTTCGGTCATCCCGTTGGATTGAGGATGATAGACCGAAGTGAAGTTCAACTGGATCTTCAGCTCTGAGCAGAAGTTCTTGAAAACCTGACAATCAAACTGTTTGCCATTGCCAGTTATAATTAAGTGAGGGATACCGAACCTTGTGATAATATTCTTGTTCAGGAACTTGATGATGTTCGCCGGTGTAATGGTTGAAAGAGGCTCGGCTTCCACCCACTTGGTAAAATGGTCTGCCGCTGCTACCAAGAATCGCCGCTGTCCCTTTACTTAGGGGAAAGGGCCCAGTATGTCAATCCCCTACTGGGCAAAAGGCCACGGGCTGTGGATCGACATCTGCTTTGCCGAGCCCTGATGTGGAATGCTAGCAAACCTTTGACATTTGTCGCACCTTTGCACTAGAGCCTTTGCATCAGCCTTCATGGTTGGCCAATAATACCCCTGTAAGAGAGCTTTTTGAGCTATGGCCTGTGCGCCTTCATGAGCTCTGTAGATTCCCTTATGAATCTCTCTGAGGACATAATCCCATTCTTCACTACTCACACATAAAGCCCATGGATTGGAGAAAGATCGCCTGTAAAGCTTGTCATCCATCACGGCATATAAGCTCGATTTTTGAACTATTTTTTGAGCTTGGGCTCGTTCATCTGGCAGAATTTTTGACATCAAGTATTGGTAAATGGGTAAGCACCAACCCTCCATTGGTTCTTGTACTTAAACTTGAAAGGTTTCATAGGTTGGGTGTGAGATGATGATGGAGATGATGTCTACCCTGTCAACCGGACCGTTGAGACTTGTTTTCTTTGCCAGAGTATCTGCCTCTACATTCTCCACCTGGGGTATCAGAGTGATAGACCAAGCTCCCCCTTTTTTTTCTAACGTGGCTAACAAGGCAGAAGTTAGCTCTTTGTAATGGATCATGGAACGATCTTTGGCTTCGAAGTTTCCTTTCAGTTGACTAACCACTAGTTGGGAGTCTGAAAATATCTCTAAGATGTCCGGCTTCACTTCTATTGCCAATTGCAGTCCGTAGCACACGGCCTCGTATTCTACCACATTGTTGGAGGCTGGGAAGGTCAGGCGTGCCATAGCTTGGATTTGAACTATCATCGGGCTCATCAAAAGTACGTTGGCCCCCGCACCTTTCACACTTGAGGCCCCATCCACATACAACTTCCATGATACCTTCGTCGGCTAGGGGACTGGTTCGTGTAGCTCCGCCACAAAGTCTGCCAGTATCTATGCCTTTATGGATGTTCGTGGCTCATACCGAACATCAAACTCCCCAAGGCGAGTGGCCCACTCTATCAATCGTCTCGAGCATTCTGACCTCTGCAACACCTTCCTTAAGTTTGAGTTTATACGTACTGTAATCGTGTGCGCCTGAAAGTACTAGCGGAGCTTAATTGTTGTTGTGATGAGTACGAGAGCCAGCTGCTCTAGGATAGGATAATTGAGTTATCCTTAACTGCTTGGCAAACAGTCGATTCATTAGCCTTTGGTAAGTGGCTCCTGCGTTCTTCAATCCAAATGGCATGACACGATAATAGTAAGTTGCTCTGTGAGTGATGAACGCTGTTTTTTCTTCATCTGCTGGGGCCATCGAGATTTGATGGTAGCCCGCCGAGGCATCAAGGAAGGCGTACTCTTCGAATCCTGCCGTTGAGTCCACCAGTGTGTCAATGTTTGACAGTAGATAGCAGTCCTTCGGGCATGCTTTGTTTAGATCGATAAAATCTATACATATTCTCCATCTACCGTTGCTCTTTCGAACAAGCACAACATTGGCCAGCCAGTCTGAATAGAATATCTCCCTGATGAAACCGCTTTCAGCAAAGTCACAGTCTCCTATTCGATGGCCAATTGTCTCTTGGGAGCGTGATTCCTCTTCTTTTGTTTTACTTACTTGCATTATGGCCCAACATTCAACGAGTGAAGTATTAAGTCTTTCTTGACCCCCTGAAAGTCCGAGGTTTGCCAGGTAAAAACATCGATGAACTCCCGAAGTGTTGAGAGTAGAGCTTCTTTCTCCGCCCCAGTCTTTCTAGCCGATATCTAAACATTCTTACCCAGCTCTAGTTTGAACACTTGTAACAGTTCTGCTGGCTTCGCCCTTTGTTCTTCTTTCTCAGGTACATCCATTATGTCTAAGGGCAAACCCTGATTGGCCCCTTTGAGCATGGTCAAGTACGTCTCCTGAGCAATTTTCTGATTTCCTCTCAAAATGGTCATTCCATCGTCTATGGGGATCTTAAGCACAAGGTTTTTTATGGAGACACAGACATCCACTTCGGACAGTAGAGGTCGGCCGAATATCACATTGTAAGATAGTAGAATATCGACCATCATAAAATCTGCTCGGTAAGCACAAACCATCGCATTGTCTTTGAGCTGCATAGGTAGATTTGTTATGCCCTCTATCCGGACAGGCTTTTCGGATAAACCAATGAGAGGGACGCTGACTTCCTCGAGTCTATGGTCTGACATCCCCAATGCTCTGTATGTTTAAGCCGTTATGAGGTTGACCACACTTTCTGTGTCGACCAGTATTCGTTGGACCAAGAAGTCTTAAATGACTGCTTCAACAACTAGAGCATATGTGTGTGGGTGTCGAACATGTGACCCATCAGCAGCTGTAAACTAAATAATTTTTGTGGTCGAACTCGTCCCCCGACAGACGGACATGACCTCCTTGGCCTTTCTCTTCCGGAAATGATCCCATTGCTCGCCCTCGGTAATTCATGTATGACCCCAGCAGGTGTCCACTTGCCACCATTGGCTCTGTTTCTATTATGTTGAGGTGAAGGCGACCTCTGTCTTTTTCCTCTCTCGTCTTGCTTGGTGAATCGAGCTAAGGTACATTTTCGAATCAGGTGCTCGATCTCCCATTTGAGTTGCCTGCACTCCTCAGTCTTGTGGCCCTTGTCTCTATGAAAAGCACAGTAAAGGCCCTGATCCATGTTCGGATCTTTCCTCATGGGTCTCAACCAATTAACTTGCCCGTTCTATTTTAGCCAATCTAGAATCTATTCACAAGAGGCAGTGAGAGGCGTGAATCTCTCATCTCTTCGATTGTCTGAGCGGGGAGTGGTGATTGCATATGATCTGTTATTCTAGTTGCCTCCTCGATATTTCTTCGGGTCGGCGTTGGTGGGATTCCCCCCCTTTTCGAGCTGCTCTTGCACTTTCACCCCCTTCCTTCTCCATTGTCCATGCTTTATGGGAGGCATGGAGGAGATGCCGAGCCTCATCCATGCGGATGTACTTGTGTGCTCATGACATGAGCTCGGTAAAGTCGTTGGGGGATTTCTTGCTTAAAGAGTCGCTGAAATCCTGACACCTCGTGTTTTGAAATAGGGCATTAATGGCGACCTCCAGGTTCAGATTCTGTATGTCCATGGCCACATCATTGAACTTCTCCACATAGGCCTGCAATGGTTCGCCCTTTTCTTGTTGCACCAGGTTCAGGTCGGCGAACACCTTTTTTAGGCGAACAACGGCTACAAACTTTGAGATGAACATGCCACTGAATTGCTCGAAATTCTTGATACAATGCGATGGCAGGTTTCGAAATCAGATCTGGGCTAAGTCTGCCAAGGTTTGGAAGAAGATCTTGCATAAGGCGAAATCGTCGGCTATGAGCACCAGCATAGTGTGTTGGAACTGGTCAATATGAGCTCGGGGATCGATATTTTCACTGTAGGTTTTGAGGTGAGGAAGGCAGATATTGGAAAATGGAGCAGCTAATATTTCACGAGAGAGGGGTGATCGAAAGCTGCCTTGTTACTGCATTGTAATCCAGTTTTGTTGCCT
Organism: Excoecaria agallocha; assembly: GCA_037975025.1. Classification (NCBI taxonomy): domain Eukaryota; kingdom Viridiplantae; phylum Streptophyta; class Magnoliopsida; order Malpighiales; family Euphorbiaceae; genus Excoecaria; species Excoecaria agallocha. Next base: position 3,713,079 of record CM075823.1, on the reverse strand, counting down.
TTGAATTCGGTCATCCAAGAGGCGATTAAATTGTTCGGTAGTTAGGGTGATGGTGGAGTTAGGATTTTGGGGTAATGTTGGGGAGTAGGGTTCCCAAGCGGGAGGCTGCAAAGGCCGAGGCAAGTTAGTGTTTTGCGGGGCTAAGGGCTAGGGTTGAGCCTGAGCTACGATGGCTGATAGTGCAGCAATTAGGGATTGGGCAGTTTAAGGGGTAATGCTAGGAGTAATGGTTGGGATTGCCATAGCTGGGGAAGCAGAGACAGTGTCGTTGGGATGGGAGAGGAATTGTAGTGTTCCTGGCGGGGTGGGTTGGATGTGTGATTTTTCTGTTGGGAAGTGTTTAGGTTGAGATCTGGAAAAAGGTCCATGTTCCATGCTCACCGCACCAAATGATGATAAGTGAAGGGCACAGCAAGCTCCCTGCGATCACCTACAAAAATAGACGATGGACCGGTGGGTTTCCGACAAGGAAGCCTCCGACGGTTAAGTTAGAATTTTTGTATAAAAAGTAAGAATTCTCAACAAAAAGATTGAGTAACTGTTTTCATACATGTTTTTTTCTTTTTATAGGAGAAATCAACACGCTTTCAGGAGATAATGAAAGGAGTTTTTTGTTCTTTTTAGCCACTAATCCATTTTCGACGATTTTCGAGGGAATCATGGGTTAGTAGTGACTATTCGTCTATCGTGGTAGAGTTGTTTTCGGGATATGTTTGTAACCAAACTATGGCTCGATCATAGAACATGAAGAAATTGACCCATTGATCGATTTACGAAATCCTTATTGAGCTAGGTACTCGATATATACAGGACCGATGAATCAATCCATAAATTCGATTGTTATCAATTATTATTATTATTACATAAATCGATCAACTAATTAAACTCGACGATTTTTTTAATTATGAACTGATAATCAAAAATTTTTAATTTTAAAAATTTTAATTATTTTTTTATTTAATTAATTTTAAAAATCGATTCAATTTTGAATCTCACTCAGCCCTAATGCAAAGATTTCTTTGATCAAGTACAACAGCTAATTTTAATTTTCTTTCCATGTAAACTGCATTATCACATCATCATTATTAAGCGCAAACGCAGCCATCTACACGAAACTTCTCCTCCTTTTTTTTTTTTTGCACTTTTTTTCAAATAAGAGGCGGCAAAGAGGAACTCGAATGCTAGAGGTTCCAATACCCGGAATTCACCATCCCCCACATCTATAAACAAAATTTATACTACTATAACCAAAGCAAAATTGCTTTGCGGCCAATTTCATATTTTATCATATAATTAAGCAGATGAGCACAAGCACGATTCAAAGCAAAACATGTTGGCCATTGCTTTATGGCGTCCATCAACCACCATCTCTTGGCTGTCCAACGAAAAATACTAATACCAAAATTACTGATTTTTTCATCACATATCACAACACACAAAAAGATTGGAACAATAATTCCTAATAATCAAGCACTACTTTCCATATATAGAAATTTGCCTAATTCAGCAACCCTTTGGTCTCAAAAATTACATCTTTAATTTAGTTTTGAGATTAACTTGTTCAATTGCTATAATTGAATCTAATCCCCTGATCAGCTAAAAATCATGGACAAATTTCATTCTGCCCCTCTTGGAATCTATATCCATAAATGTTAGCACCAAAGAATGCCAAATATTTACAGAAATGCCATCCCCATGCATTCCAAATTTTGAACTCTGGTCTACTGCTGTCTAAACCCAAATCCACTAGTTGTTGGGGTCGAATATCGTAACCCATACGGGTCAATAAAGTTCGAGAAGTTAGTTAACCCACCCGAGTTTGGTTGATAAAATCCTGAGTTGTCCAGTCGCTGAGTTCTTACTCCGCTTTGAACCTCCTCTTCCTTTTTTGTATCCATATGTCCAAGCCCCGGCGTTAAAGAAGGGACATAAAGGTCATTACCGCTATTTGTGTAATTAATCATCCCCTGAGACTGGCCCTGAGTTTGTCCGAATTCAGATACCGAGTTGAACCCAGCAAGACTCGCCCAATCAAAATTACCCGAACCCAAATTGTTGATGTTGATTTTCTCATCGGGTTGCACCGGCTTTAACGGGCTGGGGTTTGACAAAGAAAAGAAACGTTCATCAATCTCCGGCAAAGATTCCAATACATCATCAAGATGCGAAGACGAAGATGACGAGGAACCATTGTTACTATGTTCTTTGCTTGAAATACTTGACATAGGTTTTTGCGAACCCGAGTTCTTCTTATATATCCGGCATAAGACCCAATCATCAAGCTGCCATCACAAAAAAAAAAAAAAATTCAGTAACTACAAAATTAACAAGTTTCAGCAAACTTGAATTCCTCTTAGCCAACCCAACAGAAAATCAATATCTACCTTAGAGCTTCCATTTTTGCGGGATGATTCTAGAAGGCGATACTCGTGCATTATCCAATTAGTTTTTGTGCCTTTGGGAGCTTTTCCAATATAGAAAACAAGAGCTTTCTTTATACCAACTTTCCGCCCTTCTGTACAAATTATTTTATCAGTTCCTGTAGCTTTCCAGTATCCTGACCCGGCAACCCGATTTGGTCGTGACCCGTTCGGATATTTTCTATCTCTAGGACTAAAAAAGTACCATTCTTTTTCACCAAAAATTGCTTTGCCTGCAAAAATAAACAAAACCCAGTTAGTTAACTTGCATCATTATTTACTATCAACGTGATTGTTCTTTCGGGTTGAAATATTACTTGGTAAAACCCATGGGTCGAACTTGTACAAATCGATTTCACCAATAATTTGAAGGGAAAACTGATGACCAGCAACTTTCCTGCACAAATACTGCACTAATAGCTCCTCGTCCGTCGGGTAGAACCGAAAACCCGGCGGCAAACTCAACTGGGTAAGCGGGTCCATTTCTTGAACTCCCATTTGCTGTCTGGAGTTTCGCAGAGAAAAAACTGAGAAACAAATGTTTGTTTGGTTTGAGAGACAATGGAGCTAAAATTTTCTGGTCCGCTTTGCTCTGTTTTTTTTTTTTTTTTCTTTTTCTTTTTTCTCTCTTGGGGTTTTTGGGAAACTAGCATATATAGGGGATGGTAACAGGGAGATAAGTACGGTCGTCCTTGTCTTACTGTTGGTATAATGGGACCCACTTTATGCTTATCGGCGTTAAAAGTAAGCCACGTGCCTCTATCATGCGGCCGACCTTATCCAAGGACTTGAGTTTTAGAGAGAGAGAACTCTTGTGTTCTTCTCTCTTCGGTGCATGAACCGTCACGAAAGGCCCATAATGAGTCATCGAAATGAGGGACACGTGTCATTTCCGTGAGGATATTCTTGAAATCTTAAAAAAAAAAAAGGAGGTAGTACCAATTCTATATCACACCCTGCCAAAACAAACAAAATTAAAAAGGCCAGGGAAATGTTTTAATTGCCATTCAAGCATTTTTCACGTGATGACACGTGGATACTAAGCGTAGTGAAGTTAGGCTAGAATTTCTTTTTTCCATTTTTCAAAAGAGAGGACAGTGAGAGGAAAAAAAAAAGGCAAAGAAATTAAAACAAAAGTAGATGCTGTGGTGGCTTTAAAATTTGACACGTTAATACTGTTTTAGTCCTTTTCTTTATTTTTTTTTTGATAAAATGAGTTTAGGCTTTCTTTCACTCAAAAACATCTTATTGTATGGGTTTGGACCACTTTTTTTTATTTTATTTTCCATTTTGACTAATGATAATATTCAACGGAATTAGTGGTTAATGGCTTGGTAGATTAAATTAATTTTTTTTCAATTTCTTTAATTTTATAGGGAAAATGTTTCCGTAATAAAAATATTAAATTTCATATAATATTGAGCGAATGAATAAGATGAATAATTCATTTGAAGTTTATTTATATTAAAATATTTGATTGAGGTATATATTGAGCGAATAATATTTGATTATAATTAAAAAATTGATTTGCTCGTAATGGGTTAATTTTTCAACCATCATTTTTCAATGCCACATTATTTATTAACAATCATTTTGAAAAATTAAAATTTTATGCTTGTTGGGCTATTTGCTTTTGACAATTGTCTTTTTTGACAGGGAAAAAGGTAAAAATTTAAATCTTATTTTGTTAAAAGAATAATCAAATGTTGAATCGTTTAAAATTCAATATGGACATTAACTAATCTTAAACAATTAATTAACGGCGGCTGATGCAAAAATTTTATAATAAATTTATAATTCAAACAACTGATTTTTTTTTCTTAAATTTTTGTGAAATAAAAAATTGGAAGTTTTCTGAATTTATACTGTGGGTTCAAAAGCACGTGGAGAGCTAATGCTGACAGGATTCCGACGGCAGGTGGTATTTAAAAATTTATGTGGGGATCCAAATTCTGCCAAGTCTTTACTAATCTTAACTTCTAATAATCTGCGAAATAACAAAAAATAAAAATAAAAAAAAAAAATCCAAGAGAAAGTGTGCGTCAATTTATGATTAGCTAAAGTAAAAGGTTGAAAGTTGAAAATAATTTTCAAGAATTTTATCAAATGCCACGTATAGATGAAAAATATGTTTGGACGATAGAATTGCAGCTGTCATGAAATGGAAAGATTCAGGTACTTACCTTTTTCCTTTTGCTTGTGTAATACTATAAAATATTTATACACGTGGATACGAATCAATGTCTTAAGTTTTGACTTATTTGGCCGTTGGATGAGAAGATTGAGTTGAAGCTCCACATATTTGGAATTCAATAATTGGAAATTGTTTCATTCTTGATAGGGTTAAGACATTACTGTTTTTTTTTCAAATCGTTAAAATTCAACCTATTATCCCTTAAATTAATTAAATTTCAAATTATTTCCATATTAAAAATGATAAAGCACGATGATCCAATCGAATGACGAAATTTGTAAGAAGTATCCGATCGAATCCGAACGTTAGCACTTTGAAATTTTAATAGCCTTTTAGAGAGAGAGAGTATTTAGAGAGTCTCAAATAGTCAATACCTGGATTCATTATATTTTAGGCTTTTTATAAGAATTTTTTGGGAGGGATACTTGAATACCTTAGGGCGCGATAACTGTCATTAGAGTAGGTGTGCGGCGATGTGACAGAGAGCGGATGAAAGGTATGGACACTTGCTTGTCTCAATGGACTAGACAGGACAGAATATCCCATCAGTCCGATCGGACACCGCGCCTTTATGTCTTGTCTTTCAGCTTATACTTTATCCTTTTTGTTGATGGACTTTGGGCCCTGCTGAGCATTGTTGGGCTGACCTTACTGGGTCTTGGAGATGTTTTTTCTGTAGTTATCACTTATCCCCCCTCCAAAAGGTCCGATCGGGCGATTTAAGCCTTTTGGCAAATTTTTTGAATTTTTGGGAGGCGTCCATTTGAAAAGACATTTTCGTTTAGTTCAGACAACTGTTTTGCATTTAATACTGTGCGTATTTCTAGAATGGCACTTCGTTCTTCGTAACCGCAGTAGCAAATCGAGAACACGTGGCGTACATCCAACGATGAGGCTTTGGAGTTTTCTGGAAGCTTTTTGCCTATAAATAGATAAGTTTGAAGCGATTTTTTCTCACTTTTCAGCGATCCTTAGCAAAACTTTGCCAAATTTTCTTTGTGAACTTTGCTATTTGAAACCCTTGCCAAAAACCTCTTGAGGAAAGTTCTTTAAATTTTGGAGAATTTCAGAGTTTCTACGAGATCACCCAAGTAAGTAAACGATCTCTGCCTTTGATTTTCTTTTTCATTCATCGCATATATTCTTTTACTTCTCCCCCTCCATCAAAAATGGCTTCGAGCAGTAGTGAGCCAATAGATAGAAGTTTTCTTGAGGATTACAAGAATCGAGAGCCTCTCGCTCATCCTTCGCGATTGTTAGAAGAGGAAGTGGCTAGAATTCCTTCTCAGTATAATTTTCCTGCAGAAGTATCAGTGATGGCTTGCCCGAAATCCATAGCAGTGACAGATGGGCCTTTTGATCGTGAAAAAAACCAATGGTTCATCTACCATTTGTGGAGTTTGGATGCAGGGATGAGGCTTTCCTTCAGTGCATTTGAAGTAGCAATTCTTAGGGGCTATGGAATTGCCCCTAATCAGTTGCATCCAAACGGATGGAGGATGATGACCTGCTTCAAAATTCTGTGTAAGATAGAAGCGGTGGCTCCAAATCTAGATATGTTCACTCATTTCTTTTACGTATCTGGTCGGAGTGACAGATCGGAGTACTTTCTCACCAACCAACAACGTTGAAAGCTCTTCACAGTTCCTTTCTCATTGAAGGGCTTCAGGGAGAGGTACTTTTTAGTGGGGATGGCTAGTGGATTTGGAGTATCAATGAGCTGGTCGAAAGGAGCAACCATCTTGAGGGATCATGCTGCTGGTCAGTCTATTTACTAAAATGACATCAAAAAATTGATGGCCGCGATGGCGAGGCATGAAAAACCCTATGACTCCAACTATCTCCTCGGCACACTGTATGGGTCTTCTAGCTCCGAAGCTGGCAAAAGTGCAGAACGTGAGCACTATAGTTGGAGTGAGGGAGAAGGACATATATTTTGTCAATTCATATATTGCATACGCATTTATTACATGTATCAAATTTTGAATGAAGTACTTATCTTTGTTTGGTTTTGTAATGTAGCTGCAAGAGAAATGGCAATAGGAGAAGTGGCTACAAAGCAACTAATCGATCGGGCCAAAGCCAAAAGGAAGGCCGACTATTTGGCTAAGGAAGAAAAAAGATCTAAGAGGAGGAAGATATTGCCTGCTTTCGAGGTTCAGGCTTTCAAGAGTGCAGCAAGTGCTTCTGCTCCTCCTGCTGTTGCAACAACTTCATCTCCTGCTGCCGCGGTTATCACCATGACTCGTCCTCCCTTAACCATTTCAGGATCGATTACCCCCTTCGATCGTGGCGAAACAACATCCTCTGAGGCGACTACAGCTGAGGGATGAATCTGATGAGAAAGGGTCACAATCTTTCCTCATCCCTCAATCGTCTTCTCAGAAGATGGGGGCACCGACAGATGAGGCACCATATAAAAAGATCGAAGAGGCAACAAGGAAGAAAGCTGTCGAAACTATAACCATTGTTAATGCCCGGATCGCTGCGAGAGGCAAAGAGATAGCTTAGAGCGAGCTAACCCAACTGTCTTTAGGGAGAGCTCAGGAGGGTTGGACTCCACCTTTGGAGGACATCTTAAAAGAGCGATAACGACTGGTCCGTGACCAACAGAGGCATGCCATCCTTCATCTGCCAAGGCCTTGCTCAAAAGAGTGATTTCAAGGTAATGACGGAGCTCAATCTGCTCTCCCAAAAGTTCAGGTTGTTTCAGCAGCAAAGCCTGGAGGTAACATTTGCATTCTTTTCTTCCCTCTCCATTTTATTCTTATTTTTGACTATTTTCTCCGCTTCCTTTTTTAGCTAATAAAAAAAGGACTTCGCATGCATGGCATGGTGGCCTATGCCCGATCGAAGTGGAAAGATGTCATTCGGCAAAGGAGGGAGGTAGAGATAGCCAGTGACAATTCGAAAAATAAGGTTGTGCTCTTAAGGTCTGAAGTAGAGGATCTAAAGAGGGAAAGAGCCCGATTGGGATAAAAACTCAAAACTCGATAGAGCGAGATGGATCACTTGAAAGGAGATATCGCGCGTCTTGTTATTAATAGTGCACTGTGCAAGAGGTACGAGGAGGAGGTAGGCAGGCTGAGGGGTGAGTGTTCACAACTTACAACCAACTGTTTTAAAGCCAACACTAACAGAGACAAGGTGCTCGCAAATAAAGATAAGGCTCTATTAGAATGTGACCTTCTCCTGGCAAAAAAAAATTCAATGAAGACAGCTCTGGTGGAGAAGGAGACAGCTTGGGCCGAGAGATTGATGAAAGAGCTGGATGCCCAAAGGGAGAAGGTCCTTGATCAGTTAGGCGAGACTCAAGGGAGGCTGCTAACTCGGTTGATTTATGCAGTCGGGCAGCGATTCCCTAAAATTAATCTTGACTGGATGGAGAACTCGGGGGTTTTTCCCGATCCTACCGCTAGCAATGATGAGGATGAGACCTCTTCGATCGAAGAGACTGAAGGAACAGCAGAGGAAGCACCTTCAATATCACAAGCAAGCATCAATTTGCCGACTAAATTCGAAGTCTTTCCTCCTCTGCCAATAGAGCCTGAAGCCATTACCCCTTTACCAGCGGAGCCTGAAAATGCTCGAATTTTTGCTGAGACTACTGCAGAGCCTGCTGCCGATCCGAACACTGCAATAGTAGAGATTATAGATATAGAGGCTTAGGTTTTTTATTTCCTCATAATTTTTCTCTGTAATAGCTTTCTCTTTTCTGTATAACTTGTAAAGATTCCTCATAAATATACAAAATTTAGTTTGCTTTCCAATTGCGCCTTCGTACTGCAATTCTCATTTTGAGTAAGAATCGTTACAAAATTAACTAAGTGCAATAAATAGAAACCTTCACGGAGAATGTACAAAATCAGCCAAGGAGAGTATATAAAATCAAACATGGAGAATGTGAAAAATTGACTAAGTAGAGTACTTCCTGAATCATAAGATGCTTTTCAAGCATTGTAGTATACAACTCTTTAGGATCAACGATCGCTTGATCCAATCGGCGTAAGTTGTGACAAATTTATCGTGTCAAGCACAGTAGGCGGCTTTTCAATTTTTGATTTGATCAAAGTAATATTCGATCAGATATAAGGATTAGCTATTCTTTGGAGAATCATACATCATTTTGAGGATTTGGCGATTTCATACATTAAGTATTAAGGAGATATAACTGACTCAATTGTTGTCCTTCACACTTTGGATTTAGGATAGATATCGAACCTAGTGAATGAGTTGGAGGAGATTAAATGGAGACGTCTGGCATCTTTGATTTGGGAAGAACATTGAATCTAGCAGACTAACTTATGATAGAGAAAAGTTTTCACATTTCTAGATAAGCATTGAGCCTAGCGAGGGAGCTGGAATTATAATGGAGAAAAGCTTTCGTATTTCAAGATAAGCATTAAGCCTAGCGAGGGAGCTGGAATGATAATGGAGAAAGGCTTTCGCATTTTGGGCTCGGGATGAGCCTAGCGAATAATCATCTCTGAATTTCGATCGGACAAACTACTACCGTCAATTGAGATTTTCATAGCATGGAGTAAAACAAATGACATGAAAGCAAACATCAAAACTAACAACAAATAAATGAAAACATACCTTTTTGTCAAAGATGAAGAAAGATGGAGAAAATTTTCTTTATTTAATGTGAATTTGATACATGATTATAAATGGTACTTTTTAAGTACTTCAACATTCCAACTTCTGGGTATATTTGATCCTTCGAGAGTTCTGAGTCTATAAGTACTAGAGCTTAAAACCTTGGAGATTTCATATAGGCCTTCCCAATTTGACATTAGCTTCCCAATTTTGGCATTTTTCAAACTTATATCTGCCTTTCTAAGCACCAGATCACTCATGTTAAAGGTTCTTGCTCTTACTTTTGTATTGTGGTATCTAGTGACTCTTTATTTGTAGGCAGTGATTTTGGCATAGACGTCTTCTCTTCTTTCCTCAATCAGGTCCAAATCTTGACATCTATCCAAGATGTTCATCCGATCGGAATAGAATGCTGACCGATAGGATGAGAGATCGATTTCTACGGGTATCATTGCCTCAGAGCCATAAACAAGAGAGAATGGCATTTGATGAGTGCTAGCTCTTGAAGAGATCCTGTAAGACCATAAGACGCTTTGCAGTTCTTCAGTCTAGTTGCCTTTTGCCTTGCCGAGTTGTTTCTTTAGGCCTTCCAAGAGTGTTCAATTGGAGACCTCGGTCATTCCATTGCTCTGGGAATGGGTGATAGAGGTGAACTTAACGCTGATATTGAGATTTTGGTAAAAGTTTCTAAAGACCAAGCTATCAAACTGCTTGCCAATATCTGTAATAAAAATATTAGGTAAGCCATACCTGCAAATGATGTCCTTCCATGAAAAATTTTTGACCTTCTTCATTGTGATTGTAGCTAGAGGCTTTGCCTCAATCCATTTGGAGAAGTTATCGATGACAATAAGGAGGAACTTTATTTGCCTTTTCCCTTAGGGAAAGAGCCTTAGGATGTCCAGGCCTCATTGGTCGAACGGTCAGGAAACTCCGATTAGCTACTGGTCTACTGCCGGTTGTCTGATGACTCTCCCATGGATTTGGCATTGCTAGCACCTTCTCACTTTTTCTTGAGCGTCTTTAAAGATGCTTGGCCAGAAGTATCCAGTTTGGAGTACTTTCCTTGCCATGTCCCTACTAGCCTCGTGTGCTCCGCAAATGCCTTCATGGATTTTCTTTAGAATGTAGTCTCCTTCCTCCTTCATCATGCATTTGAGCCAGGGGTGACTGAAAGCTTTTTTGAACAATTCACCGCTAATAATAGAGTAATTAAGGGATTTTGAGATACCTTTCGGGCTTTCATTTTATCTTCAAGAAATTGTCCTGTTTGTAGGTACTACTTAATGGAGCTCATCCATGTTTCTTGAGCTGACTCAATTTCCATCATTTCGAATTCATCTAAAAGGAGGTTAGTTGCTCAACGATGGTTATATTTTCTTCCACCATCCCTTATTCGGAAGCAAATATTTTGGCGAGCCGATTGGCGGCTAAAGTTTAATCTTTCGACACCTTCTGTAGGATCTATTTGGATCCACATTCTTCCAGCATCTTGAGTGCCACCTTGACCTTTGCCAGATATTGTATCATGTTGGCTTCTCTGGCCTCGAAGGTGCCTAAGACTTGGCTCGTCACAATCTGGGAATTGTTTTTGATGATGACCGACTCCGATCAGATGGTATGGAGCAGTCTCAGGCCTTACAGAAATGCCTCATTTTTTGCCATATTATTTGAAATTTTAAAGAAGAGTTTTATTGCGTACCTTATAACAATGTCCAAGAGGCCCATTATTACGATGCCTATGCCTCCTCGATTGTCATTCGCAGCTCCATCTAAGATCATCTCCCATTTTGCAAGTTGGGGCTGACTGGTTACTTCTTCGCCAGCAAATTCAACGATGAAGTCCACCAAAGCTTGAGCCTTGATTGCTTTTATGGGTTCGTTCCTCACGTCCCACAATTGGAGCTTGATTACCCATTCCACCATTTTTTTCTTCAAGTCCGGGGTCTAAAGAATTTTTTTGATTGGTTGACCCAATCGGACTACTATTGTGTGTGCTTCGAAATATTATCATAACTTTCTTGTGCACATCATGAGGGCAATGATGAGTTGCTCAATCGGACCTTTCTTCATCTCTGGACCCTTGAGCACTTGGCTCACATAATAGATGGGCAGCTGTTAGGTTCATTCTTCCCTGATCAGGACACCCGCAATAACTTCACGGTTGAGTAAAGATGGTTTGGTGAGAAATTTCTTTAATTCATTAAAAGCTTGCTGGCAGTCAGCATTCCAATTGAAAGCTTCATTCTTCCTCAATTTCTTGAAGAAGGGAGTGCATTGTTTGGCTAAAGAGGAGATGAACCGTCCAAGGGCTGTTATTCTGCTGTTCAACTTTTGAGCGTCCTTCACACTGCTTGGTGGTTGCATCTCCAAGATTACCTTTATTTTGTTGGGGTTGGCTTTAATGCCCCTTTAGGAGACCATAAAGCCCAAAAATTTTCCTGAGGGCACCCTGAAAATGCACTTCTCAGGATTGTTGAAGATCTTGGTTAAATTGACAGGATGTTCCTCGGGATTTTTGCTTTTGATGATCATATCATCCACGTAGACCTCCACATTCTGCCCGATCTGATCTTTGAAAATCCTATTCATCAAACGCTGATATGTGGCACATGCATTTTTCAATCTGAACGGTATGGCCTTTGTAGCAAAAGGTGCCATCATCCGTGATGAAGCTGGTCTTCTCTTGATCCAACAAACACATCATGATTTGGTGGTATCTAGCATTCGTATCGAGGAGGGAATAGATGGCGTGACCAACAGTGGCATCCACTAGTTGGTCTATACTTGGCAGGGGGTAGCTGTCTTTTGGACACGTTTTGTTAAGGTTCATGAAGTCGACACACATTCGCAGCTTTTCTGACTTTTTCTTTATCAGAACAATATTGGCGAGCCATTGGGGGAGTGTAATGACTATACTAGATAATCCTGATTACTGTTACTAATTACATACATTAATTCTATCAATGTTATGACTTATCTGCTAAAGATGCATATATGAACATACATATATTCATTCTATGCATATCATGCATGATCATGTACTTATACTTTCAATTATTATTGAAACACTCTTTACATAACTTTATAATTACATGCCTTTATACCTATCAAATGCCTTAGATGTAACCAAAAGAGATACAAAATCAATCTCATACATTTATACTACTTCTAATCTGGTGTTGACTTGTGAGATTGTTGGCTTTGTCCCTGGACACATGATCTACCTTGCAAACCTACACGGATAAACACCCGTGCTAAGCTATAAAACTTAGTGGGGAACAACTGATAACACATTGATAACCACTTACAGTAGTTATCACTAAGCATTCAATAATAATAAAATACAATGCCTTGCAAGATTTATAAAGATATAACAGTATCGTATAATTAGAACAATAACAGACTTTATAATTTATTTGCACAAATGGCCTGCGTACAATTACCTGTGGGTGTGGATAACGGGTGCAATGGATATCCGAAGGTATCAAAACAAAAGGATACCCGTAGGTATCTAAACAGAAGTCTCATATAGAGACAAACAGAAGACTCATAAGAGTCAAATAGAAGCAGCTGCGATAACCCTATAGGCATGCCTATCTATCCACAACCAAGTCTCTATGTGCAGGCATAACATATCATATATTGTAACTTATTGAAATACATTTCTGTATGTTTCTATTTGAGAAATAGAAACTTACCTTTTTATTTCCTTAAGCAAACTTGCATATATATATATACATATAGAAAACACATTTGCCATATATCTGTAATTTAGGATGATTTATAAGCTTAGGAAGGTCTTAGACAAGTTTGTACTTTAAAAGAAATCCAAGAAAATAAAATTTTCCAAATATAGGGGAGGGTCACGGTTACTAACAATCCATAGTAACTGTGAGACCCAACTTGCAATAAGGGTCACGGTTACTACGAATTTCCTAGTAACCGTGAGCCATATTGCTCTTGGGTTTTGGACTAAAACAAACTACCTCACGGTTACCAACATACTTGTAGTAATCGTGAAGTAGGGTGAAGAACTCAGGTCACGGTTACTAAGAATTTCTTGGTAACCGTGAGATAGTTCGGATTTTGTTTCTGGACCAAAAGCTCATTACCTCACGGTTACTAAGCTCAGGGTAGTAACCGTGTAGTAATGCTACGAGACTGGGTCACGGTTACTATGAATCCTTAGTAACCATGGTCCAGTAAATGCTTTTAGTCATTAACTGAAATTTTAGGCACCTCATGGTTACTATGAAACTCATGGTAATCGTGAGCCCTAAACCGATTCGAGACCGATTTTCAGTCTCGACTTCTATCCCCTTTTTGACCTGAAAAACAATAGTTTTAGCCAAAGTGGCCTTCAACAAAGTTGTAGGCCTATGTTTCTAGTTTCCAAAACACCAAAAATCATTTCAATAGGACCTATAAACTGCAGTTATTCAAGAAAAACCACAAACTGCCTAAGAAGGCAAAACTGACCAACACAATCAAATTTCAATATCGATTTTCACTATCATGCAGTAAAAATCAGATTTCAGTTCCTTCTAACAAAATAAAGACATACAAGTCTAGTTTCTATACCAACTGGAATTTCCTCATTTGAATAACTATAACTCAAGATATGAGCAAAAATGTACAGAATAGTCAAATGATCTCTAAAAACAGATTTTCATGTTTTCAACCAAAACTCACATACTTTCAACTCTAAACCCTTTCTAAACTTTAAATCATCCATAACACACATGAGAGAGGCACTCAAGATCTTTCTCATGACAAATCAATATACATACAAATACACATATAAAATTCTAAGTTCCCATACCTTATTGAGCTCCTCCTTTCTCTTCAACCTTGAAGAGTTTCCTTCCCCTTTCTCTTGCTTGATTCTCCTTCTAACAAAACATAAGACATCTCTTATGAAAACCTATCAAGCTATACAAAGAAATATACACATTAAAGGAGAACCAAGTTACCTTAACCTCAAATATCCAAGTAAAACTTCTCTTTTTCTTAGCCCAAAACAAAAGAAATCTAGAGAGAGAAGATGAGAGAGAGAGTTTAGGGTTAGAGAGAGAAGAATGGAGGATGAAGATGAAGACCAAGGGTGGCCGGCCATCTCTCTAACAAACTAAATATCTCCCTCTCAAATACTCCTAATTGGTCCAAATGTCAAGTTAAAGCCAAAATTGCCATTTAATCCCTCAACTTTCCTTTATTTCTAATAATGCCCCAAAACTTACTCTTTTGCTTTTCAATTAGATCCTTCTATATGCATTTACTCACAATTAAACATGGATAGTAATAATTAATTAGGGATAATTCTTCCAGGGTATACTGAGGGGCATTACAACTCTCTCCCCCTAAAAGAATTTCGTCCTCAAAATTATACCTGTACTGAAGAGCTGAGGGTATTGAGCCCGCATAACTGCTTCAGGTTCCCAAGTCGCTTCTTGTATTCCATGGTGTTGCCATAACACTTTGACTAGGGAAATTTCTTTATTTCTTAACTTCTTAACTTCCCTGGCTAGAATCTGCTTAGGCTCTTCATCATACGTATAATCAGTTCTGACACTGATATCTTGCACTGGTATGATGTGTGATTCATCAGATCGATATCGCCGGAGCATCGAAACATGAAAAACATTATGCAACTTTGATAGATCACTAGGAAGATCTAATCGATATGCTACCGGTCCAATCCTTTCTAGAATTCTGTAAGGACCAATAAACCGGGGACTGAGTTTTCCTTTCTTTCCGAACCGAAGTACTTTTCTCCATGGGGACACTTTTAGAAACACTTTATCATCAACCTGATACTCAATGTCCTTTCTTTTCAAATTCGCATATGACTAATGTCTATCACTGGCTTCTTTCAATCGTTTCTTGACAAGTTGGATCTTTTCTTCGGTATCTTTAACAATGTCAGGACCTGTCAATTTGTTTTCAGCTAATTCCATCCAACAGGAAGGAGTTCTGCATTTTCTACCATAGAGAGCTTCATATGGTGGCATACCAATGCTAGTTTGATAGCCATTGTTATATGCAAACTCCATCAAAGTTACATATTTGTCCCAACTTCCTGGAAAATCTAAGACACAGCCTCATAACATATCCTCTAACACCTGAATGATTCTCTCTGACTGC
Source organism: Excoecaria agallocha (assembly GCA_037975025.1). Lineage (NCBI taxonomy): Eukaryota > Viridiplantae > Streptophyta > Magnoliopsida > Malpighiales > Euphorbiaceae > Excoecaria > Excoecaria agallocha. The sequence goes on along the minus strand of CM075823.1, from coordinate 3,697,719 downwards.
CCATCAGTCTGAGGATGAAAAGCAGTACTAAGAAGAAGCTTTATGCCTAAGGCTTGTTGTAGACTTTTCCAAAATCTGGAAGTGAATCTCGGATCTCGATCTGACACAATTGAGATTGGTACCCCATGCAGTCTAACAATCTGATCAATATACAATTCAGCCAATTTGTCCATTGAGTAATTGGTTTGAACCGGTACAAAATGAGCCACTTTTGTCAATCTGTCTACTATAACCCACACTGCATCATGTTTCCTTTGAGTAGTGGGTAAACCTGTAACAAAATCCATAGTGACATTGTCCCACTTCTATTGAGGAATGGGAAGAGAATTCAGTAGCCCCGAAGGAAGTTGATGCTCTGCTTTTACTTGCTGACATGTTAGGCACTTAGAAACATACTCAGTCACATCTCTTTTCATTCCTGGCCACCAATAGAATTGTTTCAAATCTCTATACATCTTATTGTTACCAGGATGCATGGTAAATACGGTGTTATGGGCTTCTTGCAATAGTGCTTCCTTCAGTTCCTTAACATTTGGCACACATAACCGATCCCGATAGTATAAACCACCATCTATTCCTATGGAATATATTATCGGACCTCCTGCATGAACTGATTGAACCAACTACTGTAACTTTACATCATCTGAATGTGTATCTAAAACTGTCTGCCTGAGATTAGGGCGAGCTCGTAATTGAGCTAACAAAGCCCCATCAGATGCTAATCTCCATTTACAATATGGTAATAACATGGTTGCCATCATTTTCCGACTCAAAGCATCAGCTACCACATTAGCCTTTCCTGGGTGGTAGTCGATTATACAATCATAATCCTTGAACAATTCTAACCATCTGCGCTGTCTTAAATTGAGATCTCGCTGAGAAAGCAAGTATTTAAGACTCTTGTGATCCGTATAGATTCTGCACTTTTCACCATAAAGATAATGCCACCAAATCTTTAAAGCAAACACAACTGCGGCCAATTCCAAATCATGAGTCGGATAATTCTGTTCATGAGGCTTCAACTGTCTGGATGCATAAGCCACTACTTTACCTTCTTGCATCAATACGCATCCCAACCCACTTTTCGATGCATCACTGTACATAGCATATTCTTTACCCGTTATGGGTTGGGTAAGAACTGGAGCTTTCGTTAACATCCTTTTTAACTGATCAAAACTGACTTGGCAACGATTTGTCCACTCAAATCTAGCTTCTTTTCGGAGTAACTTAGTGAGTGAAGAGGCAATAACTGAAAAACCTTTCACAAACCGCCTATAATAGCCGGCTAAGCCCAAGAAACTTCGGACTTCTGGCACATTTTTAGGCGGTCTCTAGTTTACTATAGCCTCAATCTTCCTAGGGTCCACCCTGATGCCTTCTGAAGACACCACATGCCCAAGGAAAGAAACTTCTTTAAGCCAGAATTCACATTTACTTAACTTGGCATAAAGCTGTTGCTCTCTCAAAATCTGCAATACTATTCTCAAATGCTCAGCATGCTCCACTTCATCACGAGAATAAACTAGAATGTTATCTATAAATACCACGACAAACTGATCTAAATAGGGTTTGAACACCCTATTCATCAAATCCATGAAGGCTGCAGGTGCATTAGTCAACCCGAAAGGCATTACTAAGAATTCGTAATGACCATAGCGAGTTCTAAAAGCAGTCTTCTGCACATCCATGTCTTTGACCCGAAGTTGATAGTACCCCGACCTCAGGTCAATTTTAGAAAACACTCCTGCACCCCTTAACTGGTCAAAGAGATCCCCAATTCGAGGTAAAGGATACTTGTTCTTCACTGTCACTTTGTTAAGTTGTCGGTAGTCAATGCACATTCTCAAGGTACCATCCTTCTTTTTAACAAATAACACAGGTGCGCCCCAGGGTGACACACTAGGCTTAATGAAGCCTTTATCTAACAATTCTTGCAGCTGAACTTTTAATTCTTTCAGTTCTGTTGGTGCCATTCTGTAGGGTGCTCTAGAGATAGGAGCAGTTCCAGGCAAAATCTCAATAGATAGCTCAACTTCTCTCTCGGGTGGCAAACCCGGAAGTTCCTCAGGAAACACATCAGAAAACTCATTAATCACAGGAACATTTTGAAGATCGACTGTCTCCCTCTTAGAATCAAAAACCAAAGCTAGATATGCTTCGCATCCTTTTCTAAGAAATCTTTTTGCTTTCATTGCAGAGATAACATTGGTTAAGGGTTTTGACTTAATACCCTGAATCAATGTCTCTACTTCCCCATCATTCTTAACCAGTACTGTTTTAGCTTTACAGTCCACTATAGCATGATATCTAGACAACCAATCCATACCAAGGATTACATCAAACTCATCAAAAGGCAAAACAATTAGGTCAGCTAGGAACTCTCTCTCTTGAATTCTAATAGGGCAATTTCTATAAACTTCATTCACATGAACACTATGGCCCAAAGGACTGATTACACATATATCAAAATTCATATGATCAACAACAAATACATTTCTACCTAGCTCCCCATTACAAATATAAGAATGTGTAGATCCTGGGTCTATAAGCACATGCACATCAGTATCAAAGAGGGAGAATGTACCAGCTATGACCTCAGGAGCATCAGCATCTTCTCAACCTTTCATAGCATAAGCTCGAATAGGGGGTGTCGGAACAAAAGGTCGATCCACAGTCTCAGAAATATTCCTGGACTAGGCTCTAAACTGGCCCGATCCACCTCTGCCTCTACCACGACCTCTACCAGAAGAGGGTGCATTAGAAGCTCCTCGGTTACTCTGTTGACTCAAGACTTGATCCTGTGGCATAGGACAATTGGCTATAAAATGCTCCGTGCTGCCACATCTGAAGCAACCACCAGTGAGCATTCTATAGGTGCCCCAATGTCGCCTAAAACAATAGGTGCATTCTGGAGCTTGGCCTCTGCCTTGTCCTGATGCAGCACCTCTACCTAAGACAGCTGAAGAAAAAGTCCCCTGCTGTCTAACTCTAGATACATGGTAATTGCCAGATGGCAATGGTTGATCTCCTTGAGTCAACCTCGATCTTTTCCCGAATGAAGAACCACCCCGAGAAAAACTTCTTCTTCTTTGCTCTCTTTCTCTTTTCACATTCTCTTCTTTCTCAACCCGGATAGCTGCTTGAACCAGCTGATGATAATCCACAGGATGGAGAGAAATAGGCCTTATTAAATGATCCCGAATCTGATCATTTAATCCGTCTTCAAACTGGCGACACTTGAAAGTCCTAGTCAACATTGGTTTTGGTGCGTACTTGCTCAAGCGACTGAATTCTGCCTCATATTAAGCCACTGACATACCTCTCTGCTTAAGATTCAGAAACTGCTTCAACCTTTCATCTTTATAAGCTTCTGTCACATATCTCCTTTTAAACTCAGCTACAAAGAATTCCCAAGAGAGGGAATCAGGTAACTGAGGTTGAGTCAGAACTAGTTTCCACCAGTCATAAGCTGCTCCCTGAAGCAAGGACACAGCACAAGTCACCTTTTGACTGGCAGGACACTGGACTTCAGTAAAAACCCGCTCCAATCTTTCAAGCCACAGCTCAGCTTTCTCAGACTCTTCCCAAGTCGAGCCTAGAAACTCTTCTGCACCATGCTTTCTGATCTCAGAAATTGGAGCCTTAGGTGCAGTCATCCTTTGCAAAATTTGAGCCATATCATGGGAAATCTTCAATAAAGCTTCCCCAGACTCAACTGCAGCTGCACCACCTCTAGTAGATGCAGAAGATTCCGGCTGAGAAGGATTCGATTGACCCGGCAGATTACTTTCAGCCGACTCATCTACAACTTCACGATACCTTTCCATCTCTAACTATAACAAAGAAACACAGGGACAGCCACAATCAGCCAACAACAACAAATTCTATATTTAAGACACTTGAAATTCCTATTGGCCAGAACCGCCTAAACCAAGGCGCTCTGATACAAAAAATGTAATGACTATACTAGATAATTCTGATTACTGTTACTAATTACATACATTAATTCTATCAATGTTATGACTTATCTGCTAATGATGCATATATGAACATACATATATTCATTCTATGCATATCATGCATGATCATGTACTTATACTTTCAATTATTATTGAAACACTCTTCACATAACTTTATAATTACATGCCTTTATACCTATCAAATGCCTTAGATGTAACCAAAAGAGATACAAAATCAATCTCATACATTTATACTACTTCTAATCTGGTGTTGACTTGTGAGATTATTGGCTTTGTCCCTGGACACACGATCTACCTTGCAAACCTACACAGATAAACACCCGTGCTAAGCTATAAAGCTTAGTGGGGAACAACTGATAACACATTGATAACCACTTACAGTAGTTATCACTAAGCATTCAATAATAATAAAATACAATGCCTTCCAAGATTTATAAAGATATAACAGTATCGTATAATTAGAACAATAACAGACTTTATAATGTATTTGCACAAATGGCCTGCGTACAATTCCCTGTGGGTGTGGATAACGGGTGCAATGGATACCCGAAGGTATCAAAACAGAAGGATACCCATAGGTATCTAAACAGAAGTCTCATATAGAGACAAACAGAAGACTCATAAGAGTCAAACAGAAGCAGCTGCGATAACCCTATAGGCATGCCTATCTATCCACAACCAAGTCTCTATGTGCAGGCATAACATATCATATATTGTAACTTATTGAAATACATTTCTGTATGTTTCTATTTGAGAAATAGAAACTTACCTTTTTATTTCCTTAAGCAAACTTGCATATATATATATATATACATATAGAAAACACATTTGCCATATATCTGTAATTTAGGATGATTTATAAGCTTAGGAAGGTCTTAGACAAGTCTGTACTTTAAAAGAAATCCAAGAAAATACAATTTTCCAAATACAGGGGAGGGTCACGGTTACTAACAATTCATAGTAACCGTGAGACCCAACTTGCAATAAGGGTCACGGTTACTACGAATTTCCTAGTAACCGTGAGCCATATTGCTCTTGGGTTCTGGACTAAAACAAACTACCTCACGGTTATCAACATACTTGTAGTAACCGTGAAGTAGGGTGAATAACTCAGGTCACGGTTACTAAGAATTTCTTGGTAACCATGAGATAGTTCGAATTTTGTTTCTGGACCAAAAGCTCATTACCTCATGGTTACTAAGCTCAGGGTAGTAACCGTGTAGTAATGCTATGAGACTGGGTCATGGTTACTATGAATCCTTAGTAACTGTGGTCCAGTAAATGCTTTTAGTCATGAACTGAAATTTTAGGCACCTCACGGTTACTATGAAACTCATGGTAACCGTGAGCCCTAAACCGATTCGAGACCGATTTTCAGTCTTGACTTCCATCCCCTTTTTGACCTGAAAAACAACAGTTTTAGCCAAAGTGGCCTTCAACAAAGTTGTAGTCCTATGTTTCTAGTTTCCAAAAAACCAAAAATCATTTCAATAGGACCTATAAAACTCCAGTTATTCAAGAAAAACCAGACTGCCCAAGAAGGCAAAAGTGACCAACACAATCAAATTTCAATACCGATTTTCACTATCATGCAGTGAAAATCAGATTTTGGTTCCTTCTAACAAAATAAATACATACAAGTCTAGTTCCTATACCAACTGGAATTTCCTCATTTGAATAACTATAACTCAAGATATGAGCAAAAATGTACAGACTAGTCAAATGATCTTTAAAAACAGATTTTCATGTTTTCAACCAAAACTCACATACTTTCAACTCTAAACCCTTTCTAAGCTTTAAATCATCCATAACACACATGAGAGAGGCACTCAAGATCTCTCTCATGACAAATCAATATACATACAAATACACATATAAAATTCTAAGTTCCCATACCTTATTGAGCTCCTCCTTTCTCTTCAACCTTGAAGAGTTTCCTTCTCCTTTCTCTTGCTTGATTCTCCTTCTAACAAAACATAAGACATCTCTTATGAAAACCTATCAAGCTATACAAAGAAATATACACATTAAAGGAGAACCAAGTTACCTTAACCTCAAATATCCAAGTAAAACTTCTCTTTTTCTTAGCCCAAAACAAAGAACTCTAGAGAGAGAAGATGAGAGAGAGAGTTTAGGGTTAGAGAGAGAAGAATGAAGGATGATGATGAAGACCAAGGGTGGCTGGCCATCTCTCCAACAAACTAAATATCTCCCTCTCAAATACTCCCAATTGGTCCAAATGTCAAGTTAAAGCCAAAATTGCCATTTAGTCCCTCAACTTTCCTTTATTTCTAATAATGCCCTAAAACTTACTCTTTTGCTTTTCAATTAGATCCTTCTATATGCATTTACTCACAATTAAACATGGATAGTAATAATTAATTAGGGATAATTCTTCCAGGGTATACTGAGGGGCATTACAGGTAGTCGACCTCTCAGATTGTACCCGCTTTTAATAATCTGTCTACCTTCTCAGAGATAAATTTCCTCCGATCGGAAGCATGCCTTCGTAACTTCTGCCTAATTGGCTTGCAAGCTAGATCCACGTTGAGTTTATGACTGATCACATTGGGGTCAATCCCGATGATGTCTTCCGGCTTCCAGGTGAAGGATGCCTAGTTGATCATCAAGACTTGCACGACGGCCTCCTTAACCTCCGTATTCATGTTGGTGCCAATTTGAACGACCTTACCTTTTGCAAGTGTTCTTATCTTGACTTCCTCCGTAGGATCCATTCTCCGATCATTTGTCTGCTCAAATCGCTCTAGACTTGGTTCTACCATCATGACCTCTTTATGGTGCTTGATCATGGCAATATAGGCCTCTATCGATGCCTTTTGGTCACCTCTTAAGATGGCGATGCCCCCTGGTTGGGATTTTCATTATCATATAACGAATGCTGGTGACAGCTCCAGTTTGAAAGAGTAGAGGCCTGCCAAAAATGGCATTATAAGCAAAAACCATATCAATAACCATAAATGTTACCTTGCAGGCGTGGGCGAGGGCTTTCTGGCCGAGCTCGACGAACAAATCAATCGATCCTACCATCGGCATTGTGGTATTGCCCATTTCGATCAGTGGCGTGGCTTCTGGCTTGAGCTCTTCTATCAGCAACCCCATTGCTCTGTAGGCTTGTAGAGTAAGTGATCGGTGTCTAGCAAGTGTACTAGATCGGCTAGTAATACAGGGAAATATAGATTAAGACCCCAAAATATCGTACCCAAGGGAACATGGATTGCTAAGAATAATATCTATGTATGAATTAAATTAATCCGAGATTGTTTCCCAAATGTTTTTGATTTAAAAGCAAAAAGTAAACAATATAAACAAATAAACAAAACAAAAGCTAGAACATGAATTAAAAACAAAACAATAACTGAAATTCTCTTGCTAAAGAAACTATCCACCTTAACTTTCATTGTAATGACTTAAATTCAATAAAAACACCAGTGATTATGGAAAAACTAGTAATAAAGCAAGATATCTTTATTCAAGTATATCATTCTTAGTATTAAACTCATAGACAAATCTAATACTTAGCATGCAAATCTTGTTTTAACTTCCTAAATATTCATTGAAGCCTTTCTCAAGTGATTCAATTCCAATTCATTCTTAGTTCCTCCTCTCTTAGTATTAACCAATAAAATTCACACATAATTATCTCATATTTCGGATAATAATCATGCATAAACGTTAAAAAGTCAATCCAAGAACATACAAATCATTAACTATGTCAAAACCAATCTTTAGTTATTTATTCAATAAACCAACAATCAATCTCAACACAATCAAAGATAAGAATATGCTTAAAACTAAGAAATAATCAACCGATATTGAAATTTAGATCAAAACAAAGTCATAACAATGAAAATATAAGTTTTCAAAGTTCCATTAGCAAAAGAAGAAAAACTACTTCCTAAACATAATTAAAAAAAACTAAAGACAAAGTTGAAAAGAAAAACAGAAAAACAATGTAAAATAAACTAAGCCTAATTCTAAGATGGATCCTAATTCCCTAATTGATCTCCATTGATTCTAAGATTGGATCCTTTCTTTGGTGTTTAAGCCTTCTATTTATAGGCAAAAGACGTTATGGATCGCTTCTCAAACTCCAAAATTAAATAGGAAGCAAACTCTGCCCAAAACAGGAAGTTCGAGAAAATCCTTCGCGGAGTGGGAGTAGGAATCACGTGGCCATGTGTTCCCTAGTGTATTTTCACATGTGGCCATGTGTTGGTTTGTGAAAAAAATCACGTGGCCATGGGTTCTTGCATTCTTTTCTTCACGTGGTCACTTGTTCACTTTCTTCTTTCTCACACGTGGCCATGTCTTCGTTCTCTTATAACTTTACGTGGCCACGCCTAGTTCTTCTGGACTTCACGATCACTTTCTTGCATAAATTTTTCATATTTGCAGTTTTGGCCCAAATCTTTGCCCTTTTTCTTGCAAAAAAACCCTGAAAAACACCAAAATTTACAATTAACTCCAAAAATATAAAAATAACAAATTAAACTTAAATTAAACCTAATTAACACAAAATTAATTTAATTAAATACTTAAAAACACACTAAAAACACTATATAAATCACCATTATCAAATACCCCACACTTAGACTTTGCTTGCCCTCGAGCAAATTAGAACAATCCAACTTCTCAAAATAATCAAACTCCAATAAAGAATCATGCATTTCAAAACCAAGTTTAGCGATTAACAAGAGCACTTAATAAAATTTTCAACTAGAATAAATTCAATCAAGACAATATAAGTTAGTTTCCTTGTGTGTGTGTAAGACCAAAACATTTTAAGTATTTTCAAAATCCAAAACACCAATGCAAACACATAGTCAAGTTTAGAATGAATGTACACATGAGTATACACATGGTCTCGTGCTTGAAACTCTAGAAACACCATAGGCCTCTCCTTTAGCACCAGAACCCAGAGGTCATCTCCACTAAACAACTAAAAAACAAAACTTAGAATCACTTAGGTCTTTTAAAGGTTGTAATGGGGCTAAGGTATTGATTATCAAAGAATGGATAAAAGATCAATAATAAGAATAGCCATTCTAAGATAAAATAAACTAATAATTCACAAATTTCATCCCATTAACTTAATCAATAAAGAACTTAGCCAAAATTTCCCATCCCTTCACAATTCAAAGTACAATCTTAAAATTCTCTCAATTTCACCATTTATACCCTTTTAGAAGTCATAATTTTCCTTGTAACTACCCCACACTTAAGATTTTTCCATACATGCTAGCTTTATTTCAATATTTCTTTCTTTTTCTTTTCCTTTTCTTTTTTTTTTCCTTTTTTTTCTTTCTTTTTCTTTTTCTTTTTCTTTTCACTAGCTTTGATGTTGGCAGTACAATAATATAACATGGGTAATCACAAAATCACAATTCACTATTCACTTGACTTCAACAATAGCCCTTGATAATAAAATTCAAAATTATCTTATCACACCCATCAACATACCCAATTTCTATTAATCCATCCAATCCTATAGTGGCCAATTCTAGAAGGGAAGATAAAAAATTTTTAGGCTATATGGTAAAATATATAAGTGTAACAAGAAAAAATAAATATGGCACGCATTAAGCATACCTCATTAGGCTCAAAATTGGCTAACAACGGATAACTATGCATATAGGGTAGGAAAATAAGTTAAAATATGGCTTAACAATAAAAACATTGCCTAGATCACTTTTCAAGTTGTTTTGAGTTGCTTATATGCTTTGAAGGGTGATGAGGAAGGTTCTAGTGTTCTAAAATTCATCACTTAACCATTTCAATGCATTATTTTTCTTTAAGTTCAAAAACTGGTCTTAAGTGCTCAAAAATGTAGAAACTAACAAGTATAAGTCAAGTTGAATATTAAACTAGCTAAAAATTCATTAAAAAACATACTTGTTCTAATGCTAAACAAGAATTTTAAATATTGCACATTCTAAATTCAAGTTCAAAATGTTCAATTTTTGAGAAAAACTGGGGCGAACTAAGCTAAATGTAAAATAAATAATAAATGAATTCACTAAACTAACATGCAAAATAAAAAATAAACATGCAAACTAAAAACCAAACTAAACATGAAAAAACAAAAACAAAAATGACTAAAACAAAATAATTCATGAGTAAAAATGAGTAAGGTAAGAAAAACTCCCTTAGTTGGATCTTCAATTTTTAGCTCAGTTGAGCTCTATCCCCCTCTTTAAAATCTTGCTGTCCTCAGCAAAGTATGAAAAATTTTGGCACACTTCATCACTTTTAATAAACAAGTTAGTGATCAAGAAAAATGTAAGCTCACCACACTTAGAACTATAATTAAGCCAAAAATAAAGCATGAGATAAATGGAATTGAGTTAACAAGCAAACATGCCTCTAAACCAAATGCAGTGCAATGAACAAGACTTAATAAACATGGTAACTAAGTGAATAAATGTAACTAGGCCAAACTTGCTTAAGTGCTCAATGCATACTATCCATAGGTACAAGGTGGACAGTGTGTGAATGCATAATCTCAAGTGTACAGATAATTGGTGATGGTTAGGCTTAAATAAAAGGAAGAGAAAGATTTTAATTGGTCATGGTAAGCACAAAAGAAAATAAGCCAATTCAAATACAAACTCAACCTATATGAAGCCACAATAATGCTTAATGTCAAACAATAAGTAGCCAAGAGTAAATGCAATGCATAACTGAAAATCAATCTCTAAGCAAACTTATATTCAACACTAATGAAACCTATGCCAATTTATTTGAATTAAGCTCATCATGCAAATGAAAAACTAAGTGTGTGTGCCTTAGTGAAAAGGTGTGTGCTTGAAGTGTAACATGTTTCATCACAAAAATCCCAATTAGCCATGCCATGTATCATAAACATAGTAATGAAAATCAAGTCATCCATAATATGCTCAACTGAATTTATATAAAAATTGATGTATCAAAATTGCAAATAATGACTTGAATAAAATTTAAGGTGCTAGGATTAGATAACACGGCGGTCCACTTCAAAATTTTCTACACAAACCTTATTCTGAATCCCTGAAACAAATTAAATTCTCAGCAATCATATCAGCACTTGGTTATTCAATATTAATGCAAGAAATAAACACATGTAAAGTGCAATATTGAACGTGTTTACTTGAATCAATGAGGATGGAAATAATGAAAAGAACGAATTAAATCTCTTAGTTGCGTGCTTGGGTGAGTATGTGAGTGTGAATGAGTAAGGGTGTGTGTTTTTGCTTGTGCGTGGTCACGTGAGAGGCAAGGGGAAAAGTTCACGTGGGCACGTGTGCTTGTGTGCATAGTGTATGTGTGGCCACGTGATGACTTAGGTGGGTGTGTGCGTGGTCACGTGTGTGTGTAATGGAGGCAGTGAGTGTGTGCGTGACCACGTGAAAACTTTAGATGGGTGTAGCCTTACCTACACGTGGGCACATGATGTTTGATGGGCGAAGCAGTCTTGTTAATGCGTGGGCACGCATGCAGCTGTGAAGGGAGAATGCGTGGGCACGTAGGAGGGCAGCTCTAGGGGAGGTCTTCCATGCGTGGGCACACGAGGCATTTGGAGAAGGAGGACGTGGGCACGCGAAAGGCTATTGCCAGGCATAACTCCAATCCGTGGCCACGCATCTACTAGCTTGATTCCTTCACGTGGGCACGCAATGGTCTTCACTTCTGCATTCTCGACCTTCATTTTCCTGCGCATTAAAGCACCAAATTAACTTTTATTCATCTTAATTCATCTTTAACCATTTTCAATCAATCACATTAACAATGTAAACCAAGCATTGAACCATATAAACCAATTACAGCTCATACTCACTTATTTATGCATTTCCTTTTTCCAAGCTACAATTGAATTATGCCCATAATATGCACATCTATCAATTAAATTCCAATTGTAGTCCACTTTTAACTCAAGACATGCTAAGTTCATGAAGCTCAAAATCAAACTCACATCTAACCAACTCATAAATCTTTGACAAGTTCAATTTTACATACCTCAAAAATCATATTAGCTCTTTAATTCCTTTAAAAGCTCTTACTAATCCAAATTTAATCATGAAGCATAAAAATCATTAGAAGTAGCTTTTTGTTCAAACCCATATCTTGAACTCATGAATTAAAAGACACAAACTAAAACATGCATTAAACTTTAAACTAAAAACAAATCACAACGGTAAAATAAATTATTAAAAATAACATGCAAAACATAAATCATAACAAAAATTGATGAATATTTAAAGAGAAGAGTTAGAGAAGAAGTTCTGGTTTATTGAGTCCCAGCTCGACTCTTGTTACTCTCGGGAGGTCGAGCTTGTGATCCAAATGTAGGTCTTTCCGGACTTTGCTCCTCATTTTCTCCCATTGATAGAAGAAACTTGTCATAGTTTATCAAAACTGGAAACTCCATATCTTCAATAAAATATTACTCATCCTTTGGCTCATTTATCACGAACTCTACCGGCTCTTCTAGCCTAAATAAATCATTTTTCTTGCAAAATAACCCTGAAAAATACCAAAATTTACAATTATCTCCAAAAATATAAAAATAACAAATTAAACTTAAATTAAACCTAATTAACACAAAATTAATTTAATTAAATACTTAAAAACACACTAAAAACACTATATAAATCACCATTATCAGTAAGCACATTCATAGCACTTTCGTTGTTCGCTAGTATCCTTTTTACATCGAAATTATTGATCCATGCCCTGATGACAAGGGCATCTTCATGAAGGAACATTACATTTCGTGCATCCTTATTGGATATGGTGACTGGGGCTGCCGTTTAGATGTCTGGGAGACATAGACACCCATCCCTTTTTTTTTCCTGGAGAGATCCTCTTCATAGGACGACCCACCAGTGATTATGTTTATGACACCAGCGTATGGTTGGTGTGGATCCACATGCTTTGGTTTTCTTCGCTCGTTGTCGTCATCGTCAGAATCATCTTTCTTAAGGTCCGATTGTTTACATGGACTTGTCCCTCTGGCCGGACCTATAAACCTCTTGAGGTACCCTCTTTGTAAGAGCCGCTCAATTTCTTCTTTCAGTTGGTGACATTCATCGGTTGTGTGATCGATATTCTTGTGAAACTTGCAGTACTTATTATGGTTTCGGGTTCTTCTGCTCTTCTCGTCCATTTTCTTTGGCCAATTCACCTTTTGGTGATTTTTCTTGATCCACATTAACACTTGTGCGGGATTGGTGTTGAGCGAAGTGAAAGTTCGAGCCTGCTGACCAATACCCCAATCGGACCTGGATCGTTCTGCCTCCTTTCTTTTTCCCAAATTTTTCAAAGTGGAGGCTCTCTCGGGACTCCTTGCAATCCGTTCGGATATTGGAGCATGGTTGAACGACCATCCGTCTGGGTGCTGGAGCCTATCCATAATGTTGTTCCTTCTGACTCGGCTATACCTTAAGGCGTCATCCAGCTGAATGTGTTGCCTAGCTCTTTCCATTAGATCGAAAAAGCTGATTGGCGGCCTTGTTGTAATTGACTCAAATAACGGCTTATCAACAGTGCCGTTGGCTAAAGCGGTGGATGCCATCTTCACGCTTACATTCCTCACCTCTGACCTTGTGGCTTGGAATCTATTGATATAGTCTCGAAGACTTTCATCGGTCCTCTGATAGAGGTTACATAGATCACTCACAGATTTTGGTGCTTACATCTGTACAATGAATCGTGTAATGAACATCTCCTTTAGTTGTCAGAAAGAGGTGATCGACCCCTGCGGGAGCTCGTGAAACCACGTAAGGGCATCTCCTCCCAAGGTGGTAAGGAATACCCTGCAGGCAATCCTTTCATTATAGGTGTACACCTGCACTTTCATTAGATATTCTGCAAGATGAGTGATAAGGTCAGTCTTACTTGTATAGCTGTCCATTATCACGTCTCTCCATCTGGGAGGTAGTTTTGACTCTGTAATTTCTCTATAAAACGGGAAGGCTATGTTGTCGCAGTTGTTGCCCTCGAACACGCCTTTTTTTGAACCTGTCAAGCCAAACTACTTGAACTTCTGCTTGAACCATTTGTCCTCCCTGCTCATTGCTGTTGAGGCAAATTCATCTCTCTACCCCTTTGTACGGCTACGATTTGGCGTGCACATGAAAGAAAAATCGTCTCCAATGGACGAGGTGGAAGATCTACTGGGGATAAATGAAGAATCTCTGCTTGAGGACATCATTCCTTTTCCCTTGTAGTATCTACCTAGGGTTTTGGCCCCTACTCTCTTATTATCATGAGCTTTTGGCTCGTTGATGGAAATTCCTTTGTTCCTTCTTCTTCCAAAGTCTTAGGCCATGAAATCCGTTTCATGGCCTCTTTTAGAAGTCTTGGGCATTTTTTCCTTTTTCAGAGTTTGGACTATGCTTTTAGTGAAGTCACTAAGAATGAAGTGTATGTCCCTGATAGTGATAGGGGTGTCTTCCGATTGCCACATGCCTACATTGTTGAAATCTGGAAGGAGGTTACCCCTGGTAGGAGATTTGGGAGATCTCTCTCTTCTTTCTAAGGGCCTAGATCTGCCCTGACTGTTGTGATTATACTCTCCAGAAGTTGCGTGTTCATTGGATTTGGAACCTGCCATTTTCTCTCAACGAGAGCACCAAATGATAAAATGCGATTTGTCTTTATTTGTAAGACGGAGAGTTGACAGCTCATGATGATCCGATCGGATGACGGAACCTGCAAGAAGGAGTGCCCGATCAGACTTGGGCGTTAGCACTCCGAAGCTTAAGTTAGTAGCATTTAGAGAGACAATATTTAGAGAGAGAGAGTCTCAGATAGTCAATACCTGAAGCCATTGTGTTTTAGGCTTTTTATAGGAGTTTTTTGGGAGGGGTACTTGAGTATCTTGGGGCGTGATAACTGTCATTGGAGTAGGTGGGCGACGATGTGACAGGAAGCAGGTAGAAGGTGTGGGAGCTTGCTTGTGTCAGTGGACTAGATAGGACAGGGCATCCCATCAGTCCGATCAGATACTGTGCCTTTATGTCTTATCTTCCAGCTCATGCTTTGTACTTTTTGTTGATAGATTTTGGGCCTTGCTGAGTTTTGTTGGGCCGACCTGACTGGACCTTGAAAATATTTTTTCCGTAGTTATCAAAAAAGATGGACAATACTTTTATGCTATTTAAAATACCAAATAATTAATCTAAATTTATTAAAAATATTATATAATTTTATTTTAAATTCACACGTTACGTATACTGATTTTTATTCGATTTTTTATTGATGTTGCTCACTAATCTTAACTTCTAATAATAACCTAATTTCCTCCTTGTTCAAAGAAAAGAAAATGTTTTTAAGTTATAAACTTAAAATCTGATTCTAAGCATTTTCATTAGTCCTGATGAAATTTAATAGTACAATCAGGATGAATTTTTAATTTACCTTATTTACGATTTGTTTATGTAATTACTTCAACAATTTACAAATGGGTATATTTATTATAAGATCTTGAAAATTCAATATCTAACACACCTTTTCTTTTAGAATCTTATTCATGCACCTAGAAAATATCTTCAATCGGTCAAGAAGAAATTCAAATTGCGTTCAGCAGGCAACACATCATTAATATCATGTGAAAAATAAGGTCTATTTTGATGCTGAATTTTCTTTTGGATACAAGTGACCATTAAAAGGTTTAAATAATTTGAATATTTTATATTTTAGTTTAACATATGATTGAATCCATCAGCTAACTTGGCTAATGTTGTAATTCTACAAAAAATGCTTCAGGGCCTAACTTCAAAAGAAAGATATATATATATATATATATATATATATATATATTGCAAGGGCGCAAAAGCAGCGAAATACAAGCTATATATATATATAATATTGCAAGGGCGCAAAAGCAGCGAAATACAAGCTTCTCCGAAATTTAGAAAGTCAAAAGTATTGAATATATAACACAGCTACCATAGTTTAGCGACCGCTATCCAATTATGTGCACTTAATGATCATCACCTTCACGCTGATTTTTGACCTAGTAGATGGAGTTGCCAAATGGATTGGATCGTATCTGATTGAATTATAACCAGTTATAATAAGTTAATTTATAAATGGATTAAAATTTTATGGATCAACTTATTATAACCAGTTATAAATAAATTAATTTATAAATGGATTAAAATTTTATGGATCATAAATTGATCGGTTGGATCATGACCACGTCAAAATTTATAAAATTTATTTCTTTTCAAAAATTTCATTAAAAATAAAAATTTATGCATGTGTGACCTATAATATGTAAAAAATATTTTTATATTTACATTATATAAAAATAAACCTATAAATATTATATTTATATTTATATTATTCAAAAAATTTATAAAATTTAAAAAATATAAACATTTCATAAACAAATTGGATTGGATCATGATGATCCAAATGGTTCATATATATAACATATCATATTGAATTGGTTTACTTGACAGGTCATAAATAAAAAATTGAAAAGTTAGATTGGATTTAGGTAAAAAAATATAAATTATATGGATCAAATTTGTAAATTGAATAAAAATTTTATAGGTTTAATGTGATGTCCTCACAATCCGAATCATTAGAATAGTACTTTTTCAAGATAAATAGTGATATCGGAATAAATAGTATAACTCGGGATATGCTAAAATTTTTCATCACCATTGCAAAATACAATTCATTATTCATCTGATAGTATAATTTGAAATAAAATTGAGGTCAAATAGGCATTCAAAATGGATAGAAAAAAATTATAGGATGTATCAGGGTTTGACCAAATTTTAACCGGTCTGAAAATATTTCACAGATTTCATAAAATCATTTCTATTGGATGAACCTACTAGAAATAATCGTAATTAATATTTGAAATGAAAAATATATTTTCAAACAACTTTAAATTTTTAGATTTTGGACCAGTAAATTTTACTTCAAGAGTTAGAAGTGCATCAAAACGGAATTGGATTGATCCACCAGCTATGCAGAACTTTAACATATGACGAATCTGCGCATTTTTGAAATGCTGTAATTAACATCATGCCATAAAACTGGAGGCATACATTTTATTCTCGTGAGCAATACTTACCTGGAAAATTGCAAGAGCTTGTGAAAGTAACAATTTAGATTCAGGCAAAGCCAATTTGCCACTATGAAGTCTCCATCTCACGTCAATATCGTTAAGATTCAAGTAAAGCCAATTTGCCACTAAAAATTAGAGACCACCATGAACACTATAACCCTACCAACCCTGAACCTTATATATATATAAAGAGGCATGTAAAATAATACACCAACTTATGAAGTGAGACCCCATTAGAGGTGTGAATATATGCATAGCTGTCAACATACACGGATTGGCCACTTTTAATGTCTACCAGGAGATGAGATGGAAAGCTTAAGATCAAAAGATAATGGATATCTCATCAAAAGCATATGGATTTTTTTGTGTAGCCCAGCCAGCATAAGCTTCAAATGCCGAGGGGCTGACGTGCACATCAATATTCAGTTTGCCTGCAGAAAGATGCTAATGTAAAGGAGAAAATTTGATCCTTACAAGCTGCGTAACATTTCAGATCACACTTCAAACTGTGATAAAAGGATCATTTCAAGAAATTTGTTCTAGAATAAAAAAAATATAAACAAACTCAAATTCATTTAAAATAATGGGAGAAAAAAATCTGGTTATGCTAAGATCCATAATAAATAAAATATACAGCCAAAACCTCAAAATACCTAACAGAGGCAAGTTTTCAAGCTTAAGTTGCCATTATTTGTTTTGCAAAATGTTATTACCGTAGTATGGCACTGCCAAAATGTAACAGATGTTTGCATGTTATATAGAAGCATATATGGAGTCTACCCTACTCACAATTATAGTCCCTTTTTTGTTAAATTGAGCTCCAAACAGAGGAGAAAACATAAATAATCCTCATTGTATCTCCTCTAATTTCATAATTTCTACAGACTTGCAACAGCCACGCAATGGAAATACAAATATTGTGATTGATAAAAAAATTGTAATAGCTTTAATTGCATTTGCTAGTTTCTAGCCTACTATTTCTTCCTTTTATACCCTTTTCAGTGGCAGTTAAGAGGCTTTCAGCTTACACTAACATCCAACATTCAATATAACCAAAGAAAAAGAAAAAATGAAAAGCATGAAACTTTCAGAGCGAACAACATAAAAAGTAAGCACAATCAATAATATGATTAATCATAAGAGTTGAGTAAACTAACTTTGATATTGAATAGTGCTGCTTAGGTACAATGTTACTCCAAAAATTGGATAAAAACATTTTGAATGATTAGTTTATGTGTCTGTAATAGATAGAGACAAAGGGAAAAGATTGAGCGAAAAATTAACATTCAGCCCTGTTGGATATGCCTTGCACTAACGAAAAGATAAAACTCCTATGACAAGAAGTCCTTATTTATTTGGAAAATCTTGCTTTATGAAGAATGCAAAGAAGAGTAACTACCAAGCAATAGGAACTTAAGCCACTAGAGTAAGACTGATTAAGGCTACGATCTGCCAAGAACTATTTTAATATTAAAGCAAGAGGTGTTGTGGCGGGAAATTGCTCGGTAAGTTCTTTTACCTAAAAAGAGATAAGTTACCTAAAAAGAGATAAGTAGGATAAGTAAACACAAGCAGCTAAGTAACCAATAATACATTAACCAAGAACAAATAAAATCTAGAGCTTAGTATGGAAATGCTGCCCAAAAAATTTTCAACAAATTCACCTAAAAATTTTTATCTGGACTCAGTATGAAATGAACCACAAAATCATGCCTTGTAGAACTCTCAATTGTCAATAATATTCTCAAAGATTTTAATTTCTAAAAGCAAGTATGTATGGTCAATACAATAAAAGGTAAAAAAAGTTTCATAGTTCCAAAATGGTGAGGCAAAGTCCTTAAGAAGCCATTAAAAGTCTTGTTTTCACATTTAGATCTACGCACAAAAAGTTAAATTTACACACACGTATATATTTCAGTGGAACATCAAAATTGACAATAATATGCAAGCACAGACATTCTTGAATTTGTTTTTAGGAATAAATGCTCAATATAGATTTTTGGAACATTTATTCCCAAAAAAATCCACATCAGGATGGACAAAAGCAGAATTCACTCTTCGCTACATGAAGATTTCCTTAAATAGTCCTAAAGTGTAACATTAAAGTAGATGCAGCAGTCTAATAAGGCTTTGAAATCCTACTCCGCACAAAGCTAAACTCTTTTTGTGGAAAATTAACTCAAATGGGGATAGAGTAACTTGCAGAAATTCAACTTGTATAAAAAATGTTAATAATACAATCTTGATAGAAAAAGTAAAATCAGTTCTGTAGTTTGCAGCCCTGTATATGATGGAGACTTAAAACTGATGTTGAGGCGAATTGGTGTCACATCCTTCATGCTTTTATAATTCATTTGTGAGCACTTTGGAGAAACTGAGTCTTCTAAACCAACCATGTCAGAGTGAAAATGGCTTTCATGTTCTGCAGTGGTATTGGTTGGCTCATTAGAAATAACAATGGTAATCAGATCATTAGGCACCTCCACAATAAGCATGATTATAGGAATCTGATAGAAAAAGCGGTTCCAGCATAAGAAGAACCATATAAGAAAGAGGAAATAACAAGAGAAAATAAAGACTAATAGAGTTCTAAAAAATTAAGCTTACAGCTGTATTTTCCACAGTTTTCAATGAATCATTTTTCACCCACTCCTGATTAGCAAGACACCTGGCTGCATGCTGTAAGGAAAAGGAAGAATTTTTTTATTCCTAGAAAAAGAGAAAAATATAAGTTAATATGCCTATTCTAGCACAAAAAACAATTTTACATAAGACAAAATTACTATCATTGTAGGTCTAATTTTCCATTAGTCACTACCTTATGCTCAATGATGCAAGAAAAAGAATGCCAATCACATATTTGATATATCCTATTAGATAATTCATAAAGTAGAACTTCACATCCCTGATCATCCATTGCACGTAAATCCACAGTGAAATTTACCTGCAACTAGGAAGTATATACTAATTGACAATTGCCATGGATCAAACATGTGATCGACGTTCTACAACCAGAAAGTATATTTATGGAAATATATGAGTGAAACAGATAACAAACTGCAATTGAACTTAGATCATAATTAAGATAATCAATTATTGCCTCCATAAATTTGCTGTAAAAATGAAATTTGTCTATTCAAATACATCATTAGCTCAAAATTTACACATCATGGACATCAAGGCTATTTTTTTGGATAAAATAAAAATCCTAAAATTGTGCTGCATAATAAATGCTCTTTTCACTCAAATTCAAGCTATTCAAATCTATAACTATAATGCACACGAGAAACAGAAATCTCACTTTTGGAATTGCATTTACTTGGTATTTCTAAAGCCAAGAAAACTAAACCTAAAACATAATTAACCACTAAAGATTATAAAAACAACAAACTCAAGCTACTAAAACTGCAAAATCCTTGCGTTGAGTAAAAAAGGTCCTTAAGCCAATGTAATAGCACTTATCCTATCATCCTAAACTACTATAAATTAGAAAAATGAAAAGAGGAAATTACAAAAATGAGATGCTACATACAAATTTAGAAAAAATACAAGCTTGTTAATGCTCACTGTAGTAGTAAGATGAAAGAATTGCAATACGTTCATTTGGCTGAAAGTTGATGGAAAAAAAGGCTTAGAAGGGGGAGAAAAAATAAAGAGAGAGCAATTAGCTCAGTCTTGAGAAAACATCAGCTGCACAGTGACAATCTTAAGTAATTAGAAGAAAAATAATATCAATAAAAAAACATCCCTAAATTGTAAGAGCATCAAAAGAATTATCAGATGAACTAAAAAGAGGCAAAATAAAATAGAAGGAAATAAATGTTCTATTTTTGTGAAGTAATGCTGTTGTCTACAAAATTTGAGAATGGCAGAGATTTTACGAATTTGTAGAAGCAAAATTTCATTACTGCAAAGATTGCAAGGTTTGACATGTTTTTTGTATTATGAATTAGCTTTTGAAATATATTATAAATATACTATGTTTACATCTTGCATTGTTCTACTTGGCATGGTGAGATTGATAACCAGTCACAAGTATACCATCACAAAGATCCCTTCGCAATGAGTAGGGAGTTACTCAAGCTTTGTCAATGTGCCATCCCCTTTTCTAACTTTACCAAATACTACATACTGAAGAAATTCAACTTATTAGTATGTCATCATATTGATTAACTTTAAAACCGAAATTTTGGCAAGTTGAATGATCACACCTGGCCATCAAGATGCGAAGCATCTCCAAGAAGTATTGAAAATGAGGATGATGCACTATTTGGGTCAGAATATCTATATTAAACAAAATACAACATTGATTGCTATGTCAACCCAGTGTTAGCAAAATATTTCAACCATGAATAATCTATTATGCAAATTCAAGATCAGTGGCAATCTGAAACTTAAAATCTGGTTTCCAACACTCAAACATCTATGGGCAAAAAGGAAACAGATAAAGATACATCAACTTCACATACTCTCATGCTTATACTCTTATGAGTACCCACACTTGTATCAGTTTGAATTTGATAGCATTGAAGCAGTTAACATGCATTGAAGATCAAAAATACATTATTGTTAGTTACAAGAAAGCATAATGTGGCTATAACTTTTTTGTAATAATGTGGTTTTGTGCTTGTATACAACTCAAAACAAAGAACACGCAACAGTAAGAAGAAATAGTCCTAGCTAAACTTATTTATGTTCCAACTAAACAATCCGGAGAAGCCCATCATGGCGGAACATATATAAAGATAAGTAAATTTTGTGTTCTCAGTAATCTAAGAAACATTGCATTAAAGGTAAATCTTAGAAGAGATTTCTAGAAATATTCTAGTATGTAGACAAATATAACGAGATTGCTCTGTCCATCTACCAAATTTGCTCGTACAAAGACATATACATCCTCATCATTTACTAAATAGAAAAAGTAAGTTTAATTAATTAATACTCAAATTTGACTATATTATACCAAGCAGTAAAATCATCCTCGATGCACTGATCATCATCACCAAAACCAACAAAAAAAAGGCCAATGTTTATAATCGAATGAAATCTAAGAGAAGAAAGGATGCTTACCTCATATTTGGCTGGAAAGGGAAAGGGAAAGTACAAAAACCCTAGTCATAAAATTACATCTAGATCAAAGGATTACAGCTCTAGGTCTCGCGGAGCCGATCCAAATTCCTTAATTAGACTCGGTGTTTCGATCGGCATCGTAACCATCTCATCGTTGGTTGACGATGAAGCCTTCGTCGCCGCCTTGCATTCCACCAACATGAAAATAGTTAAATCAAAACCCCATAAAACTGAAACCATTATGAATAAAACAAAACAACAAAAAAGGTCAACAATAATGCTATGACCATAGCAAGTGCACTATATTGACAAATAATAAAGTGGGGTATAGTTAGGACTCTAAATATCGAACCCAAGGAAATTGTGTGTAAAAATTGTGAAAATTAATTGTATGCTAAAGAATTCTTAATTGTTTGTGTGTATGAGTTGTTTAATTTGTATAATGTAAACTTTAAAAACTAAAATATGCAATGAAAAGAAATTAAATTCTACTAATAGTAAATTGAGTATGTATTAAATTCTTAAAAATTAACAGGTATGAAAATGTATAGAAATTAAACGTTGCTCAGGTTCACTCATCCACCCCATACCCAATGTGAATTAATTTTACCTAAAAGTATACATGAAAGTATACATGAATGAATTCGGGATAACCCTCTTAACCCAAGCGTCCTATTCCAGAGCCAACTATTCTAGTTGCTAAATGTCCCATTTCGGAGCCGGTCCAACAACTAGCCTAAGCACAGGTCTAACATCCTAAGTTCGGTTTGTTTTCCCATTCCGGAGCCAAACAATCCAAAACCCATCTATTTCACTACACACTCAAACTCCACAACCAAATTTACTGCACATCTAGAGTTCCATTCCGGAGCAATCTAACATAGATAGTACTTTTAGATAGAAAAACTGAGCAAAAATTCATTCATAGTATTCAATTCACACAAGCATCAACATCCAGTTAAGATAAAATAAAAAATCATTCAACAAAGCCGGAAATCACTTGAAGAGCTAAAAACTAATGAAATAGAATAAGCAACAGTGAAATAAAACATTCATTCACATAAATATAACTAAAAATATGTTCAATATTCACATTGTTGGGTAGGGGATTCAAAGATCCCCCAAAAAACTAAAAGACTACTCACTATCCATCACAAAATGAAAAGAGAAAAGGATAGAATAACCCCTAAAATTCATGATGAAGAAAATCCAGCTGACTCCAAGTCCTTCAATCTCTTTCCCCAAAGCTTAACTAGAAAAATGAACTCAAAATGTGTAGATCTATACTTGTAAATTATAAATCTATGTTTAATCTAAGTATTTTTGTGTAAATCTAACTATTTTCAAGTAACTATATGTATCTATGGATGTCAAATGAACAAAGAAATCAATGAAGGAAGAGAGAAAACCCTAAAACCTAATAAAAAACCAACTCCCTAATTCTGCAGAATAACCTGCCTTTTATAGGTCAACATGGGTCACGGTTACTATGAAATCCCTAGTAACCGTGACCTTTAATAAAAAACCCTCTTTTGGTTGGAATAGGTCACGGTTACTATAAAATTCTTAGTAACCATGAGATGGCTCAGAACTGTAATCTGGAATTGGGTCACGGTTACCATGAAATTCCTGGTAATCGTGAGATAGGTCTCCTCTTCATTTTGGATAGAAAACATGCCTGTCTCACGGTTACTATGAAATTCTCAGTAACCATGAGGTGCTTCTCCTTTAGCTTCTGTATTGAAAACTCCATAGGTCACGGTTACCACCCTATCATGCACAATCGCTATGCTAACTATGACAAGCTTCAAAATGGTGCGTTTTGACAGAATACATGGGTCACGATTACTAGGAACTTCCTAATAACCGTGAGGTACCTACAAAAATCACAAAATTCCATCAAAAGCTCTCAAATTCGCACAAAAGATAGAATTAACTGAGAATCGAATAAATTATTAAATGTAAGCAAAATAAGCTAGAAAACCAATGAAACTAGACTCAAATTAAACTAAAACTAAATACTGAATTTGAGTTATCAAAATACCCCAAACATAGACTTTGCTTGCCCTTAAGAAAATGAATTATCCATAATCTTGAAAACTCAAGACTCTAATTCTGAATACGAAAAATAAAAAATGCCAGAGCAACACTTAGCAGAAGGCACTCAGAAGAAAAACTCTATAAAAAAGACTCAAATTGATCTATACCAAACAATTTCTCGTGTGTGTGAGGCTAAAACATATTTATTTTCTTTCAAAACAAAAACTACCAGTGAATTCCAACAATCAAGTAAACAGAGAATTACAACAATTTTGCGCTAGCAACTCAGAACAGCCATAAGACTCTCCTTTAGCACCTAAACCACAAGGGTCATCTCCACTAAATAACTCAGAACAAGATAGAATCACAAGGTCTTACATTAAGGTTGTAATGGGGCTAAGGCAAAGGTTCCAACAAATTGAGAAGGTTAGCAAGATAAAATTAGCCACATTACTTAGAAATACACACCACTCAGCTTTCTCAAGAAACGATTCTTTCAAGATCCATGCTCTATTGTTATCAAAAGGAAAAACTAATCTTAGGACATTAATTGGATTCTCAAAATTGTAGGAAGCAAAATAATTAACACTTCCTATAAGTGTTAGGTACCCCACACTTATTTTCTGTAGTGCGAAATCAACCAAATTTTCTGCAGCACAATATCTAATTTTTCTTTTTCTTTTTATTCTTTTTTTTTCTCTTTTTTTTTTTTAAATTTACATGGTTACTATGAATTCATGGTAACCATGGGATACTACTTAGGTGACAGGAGTACCAAAAGCATTGATTCTTATTATCCTTGTCCCAAAATTTTTAGAACATTAAGCTCAAAAATCCCTATAAACTTTTCAACTTCCTCTTCTTGACTGACAATAAAAAATTTTATCAAACCTATCGTGCAATTTTCACTACCCAACCTAGAGTGGCCAATTCCAAATTGGAAAAGACAAAGACATTTAGGCTATATGGTTAAGCAATTGTGTAATCTAAAAAAAAATTATGTAGTACGCTTTAGCATACTAAATAAGCTCAATGGGGCTAACAATGGCAAAATTTTCAAAGGTAGGTCAAAAGTTATTTAAAAATTAGTTACCAAAGAAAGGCTGCCTGGGTCATATCCTAATCTTAACTGAGTTAAATATTCATTTTGAAGGGTGATGAGGAAGGTTCTAGCTATTCCAGAATTCCTTCACTCAACTGCTTTCACTCACTATTTTTTTTGAAATATATAAAAACTTAGCCTATTGTGCTCATTAAATAAGAAATTGAATGATATGTGATTACTTGAGATCAATTTAAATAACAATCTTTCCTGAACAAACTACTACTCTTTGGCCACTCAGTCTTTCCAACTTATCAGTTCAAAAACGAGTCTAAGCTAATTCAATTCAAGATCAATTGGTAGCTTAGACTAATGGTATGGTGATTAATATCTCAACAGAAAAAAATTATTCTAACTTAAATTAAAGGGAAAAACTAAGATTTTAAAACATAACAACCTACTTAAAACAAATGAAAATGCAAAACATAAGGTAAATTAACTTCAAGCAAAACGAACTCCATTAAATCAACACTAAAGAACATTCATAATGCAAAATTAAATTGAACATAGAGATGAACTAAACAACTGAAAAAAAAACTAAAAAGAGTTGTGGTTCAAGAGTTTCACACTTTTCAGCCATTTGAATCCCAATTTCTTCCTTTGAAAAGATAATCTGCACAAAACAATTTCTTCACAACAAAATTAACTTCCAAAAATTGTTCAAATTTCAACCAACATGTTCAAAATTCAATATCAACAAAAATATTCTCCCACCCCACACTAAAAAAACATGCTGTCCTCAGCAAGGTACACATATAATTCTCAAAACAGGGAGGAGGGGAGAAGGGACTTCCTGCTCAGGGGTGTGGGGGAGCTGGGGAATCAAGCTTGGCATTCAAAGCAGCCAAAGCTTTGATTATCTGATGCTGTTGATGCTTAAATTCATCTTGATTTGCAGCTAGAATGTCCATATGTTCCATCAGAGCAGTGTATTGGGTAGAGGACAAAGTGACAGAATCTTGATCTGGGGTAGGTGGAGGATTACATAGGCTGCACTCCATCTTGTACAAATACTCTTCTCTGTCAGTTAGCATGAACCTATGCTAGCATCATTTACGATGATCTTCATATTCTTTAGCATCTTGTCATCAATATAAGCAGCTGCAGGGAGGCTCTTGTCTATATCCAATGGATGCCCGAAATGCCTGGCAATCATTGTCACCCAACCACTAAAAGAGATCTTTTTCACTTTAGTAGGCTTTTGGTGCATTTCCTTGAGTTTGTTCCACCAATGGTATGCGCCATTTATGCTGCAATATCTCACCATACAGGAGAGAATGAGAGCTTTTGGAAGATTGATTTGCCCTGCAATCTGCATATGAGATATGAAAGACATAGAAAATAAGCGGTGTAATATTCTCAAAACATAGTCCCGCAGTAAATGAGATTTGGTGGTCCTGGACATATAAGGGCCTCCAATCAGTGAATCTCAGATGTCTTCCCAAGCTATGTCTTTTGAGTATTCTTTATAGGCGTATATCCCATTCGGTGGAAATCCTAGTGCTTCAGTGACATTGGCCAAAGATCCTTCATAAAATTTGCCTTCCAAAAAGAAAGTTACCATATCTGGACTGTCTCCATGCCCGAAATGAAATTGTACAATGCAAAGAAAATCTCTAGTCAACTTCGGATAAACCAGTTCCCTACATTCAAATAACTTTTCCCAACCAATCGCTGCAATATGGCTATTAACCTCCTCCTTGATCCCCAACTTTTCCAATAAACCCAAATTTAGATAAACTGAAGGAAGGTATTCACAGTTGGAAAATATCTCTTAATTGGTCCTCAGCTTTTCAGGAACTCAGTTGGATATCTTTGGCCCTTTCTTTTTCCTTGGCTTTTGTTGCACAGGGGCTAGAGGTGGTGGCTGACTAGCCTCTGCACGCTCTTCAGAAGGTAGGGTTGGCTGGCAAGAGGGAGGATTTCTTGAGCTTGAGAAGAACTGGAAGCACGAGCTCGTTTAGGTGCCACTACCCAAAAACACCAAAATTAGAAGTTTACAATGCTAATCAAGATAAAAAAAACACAAAACAAGTATGAGTAGATGAGAATACAAAATATAAGTTCATGACACACACAAGTTCCTTGAGGTACATGGCACTCAACCACGATGACCGAGTCATCCTTTGGAAACTAGTAGCCTGCAGGTTGAATCATTTCAGCCTATATACCTCAAAGACAGAAATATGCATACACATGCATTGAATGCAATTGCTAACTTAGACAATAGATAGTTGATTTGGAATGCTTATTCTATTACAAGATATGTTTGACAAAAAGAAATGATAAACTAAGGGTTCATATTGGCAACAATTCCAAATCACAGATAGCAAAAGGGGCGTCTACTGAGACAGCACAAAACAACAAGTGGAATGCCTAAATAATTTACAGAAAATCATAATGCATTTAACAAACATTTATAATACGAAAGGCATGACAGTGTCTATGCATCGATGTATCAATGTAAGCAAGAATTCAAAATTTTCTCTCATTATACTCAATCAAGATTAACAATCAATGCACAATCCAAACAACATCTCTAAGCATTTGTAAATTGAAGAATGTCCTGTCATATTTTGAACCAACTAAAGGAAAAGAAATATGACTCAATGGCGAAGATTATTACAAGAATAATTAAAACAAAACTGGCTAAACCAACACCGAACACAAGAAAACAAACTACACAAACTTGACCAACCAAAACCATCAATTCCTCTAATTTAAAAATCAAACACAGAAAAAAAAACAGAAGATAAAAATCAAGAAAACACAGAAAGTTAAGAGATCGTACCTGCTGTTTTTACACCATCCTCACAAAAGTAATCCATGACAGACCAAAGGCAACACTCAAATTATAAAAAAAATAAATCAAACGACATAAAAGATAATGAAAAGGAGAAATTCACAAAAGAGAAAATAAAATAAAAATAATAACTAAAGAAAAACTAAGGAGCATCAAAACAAAAGGAAAAAAATGTGAAACAAAACAATAAAGAAAAAGAAAATAGATGAATAACACATCAGATAAGTAAGGCTAAAACGTAACAACAACAACAAAAATCAAAAGAGAGACAAAACACCCAAAAATGGAAAAAGAAAAAAGAAAAGAAATTAGAAAGAGAGAGTACTTACTTGGTCGGTGAAGATGGAGAGGAAGAAAAGACTAGGAACAATATCACAATAAAACAAATTAAAATATTAGGAAAGAAGAAGATGAAGAAGAAGAAACACAAACAAACCAAAAACAACAAATAATAAGATCTAACAACTAGATCTAAGGAATAATAAAGAAAAACAAAACAAAAAGAAAACGTATAAGAAAATAAGAAAACTTACCGGTGAAGATGGTGGAGCAGCGGCAGAGGGAAGAGGGGAAGATATGAAGGAGAAAGAAAGTGTGTGTGTGAGAGAGAGAGAGAAAGACAAAAATAAAAAAATGAAATGAAACCCTAAACTAAAAGGAACTGAAAAGGGTGTCCGAAAAATAGGGTTTTCAAATTTTGAATTTTATTTTTTTTAAATTACTTGGTCACGGTTACTATGAGTTTCATGGTAACCGTGAGGTATGCCGACCTACGATTCTAGAATAAAAACAGACTTAGGTCATGGTTACTACAAATTTCATAGTAACCGTAAGATAAAATGCAATTCGGTACTGGACTAAAATGATGCCTAGGTCACGGTTACTATGAAAATCATAGTAATCGTGAGATAAAATGACTTTTGCCTTTGTGCTAAAAGGGATGTAGCTCAAGGTCATTATGAAAATCATAGTAACCGTGAGATAAAATGAGTTTCGATTCTGGACTAAATTGAATGGACCTTACGGTTACCAAGTAAAATCTAGTAACCGTGTCCTAACATGCAGAATTAAAACTAAGCTTGGTCACGGTTACTAAGAAAAACCTAGTAGCCATGAGCCACTAAAATTTATCAAAAATTTTATTTCTCTCACTTTCTTTTAATTATCAAACAAAACCTTCTTCTACACCTAATAGACAGAAAACACCCACATATTGAATGAAACTCACAATCCTTGAACCACTACCCTTAACAAGACTACTAAAAAGAAAACAATACAAAACATTCTTAAAAGTAAGAGTTAGAGGTAGTTCTGCATTTATCAAGTCCGCAACTGGACTTTCAAGTACCGTCAAGGTTTATGGAGAGTGACGATCACTGAAGAACCTTCAAATGTTGACTCGAAATAGAGCTTCACGCGATGTCCATTTACCTTGAACTCTTTCTCATCTCTTGGGTGTTTGAGAGTCACCACCCCAAACTTATCTGCTCTCACTAGTAAATAGGGCCCTTTCCACCTCGATTTCAGTTTTCCCAGAATTAATCTCAATCTACTATCATAAAGCAGCACTTTCATTCCAGGTGCAAGTTCTTTCTTGGCTATTCTTCGATCATGCCACTTCTTTGTGTTGTCTTTGTACTTCTTGGCATGTTCATAGGCCCATAATCGGATCTCCTCTAACTCGTTTAGTTGCAAGGACCTGCATTTTCCTGCACTCTCAAGGTTAAAGTTTAAGAACTTAGTAGCCTAATAAGCCTTGTGCTCTAATTTCACCGGTAGGTGACAGGACTTACCGAACACTAACCTAAAAGGGGACATTCCTATTGGTGTTTTAAAGGCTATTCTATACACCTACAAAGCGTCATCTAGCTTAAGGTACCAGTCCTTTCTTGATGCACTAACTATTTTCTCCAAGATGGCTTTTAACTCTCGGTTGGACACCCCAACTTGGCCATTAGCTTGGGCATGATATGGGATAGTGATTTTATGCCTCACTCCAAATTTTTTCAATAAGGTCTTGAATTGGTGGTTAACACCATCACTGATAATAGCTCTCGGGGCTCCATAACGAGTGAATATATTCTTCCTTAAGAATTCTAGGATAACATCTGCATCACAAGTTCTAGTGGCTGCAGCTTTTACCCACTTACTTACATAATCCACTGCCACCATGATATATTCAAACCCATAAGAAATCGAAAAAGGTTCCATGAAATCTATCCCCCACAAATCAAACAATTCTACCTCAAGCATGTTGGTCAATGGCATCTCATCTCTCCTAGTTATGTTTCCCACCCTTTGACATCGATCACAAGCTTGAATGAACAATTTAACATCATTAAATAAGGTGGGCCAATAAAATCCAGAAGAGAGAATTTTTGATACAGTTTTGTTAGGTCCGTGATGTCCACCAACTTCTCCACTATGACAGAGTTATATAATCTCTGCTTACTCTTCGTTGGGGATACACCTTCTTAGCACTTGGTCAGTACAAAGGCGAAAAAGGTAAGGATCATCCCAAATGTAATGCTTTGCATCAGCTTGCAGCTTCTTCCTTTATTGCCATGTGAAGTCCTTTGGCATATAACCACCTGCGAGAAAATTTGCAACATTAGCGGACCAAGGTATAGAGATTTCACAAATAAATAATGCACAAATATGCTCATCAGGGAATAAGTCCACAATATCCCCTTTCTCAATATGATCATGCTCTAATCTTGACAAATGATCCACCACATGGTTCTCTGCTCCTTTCTTGTCTTTGATCTCCAAATTGAATTCTTGCAAGAGTAGTACCCATTTATTAATCTCGGCTTGGATTCCTTCTTGGCAAAAAGATTTCTTAGTGCTGTATGGTCAGACCACACCATAATTTTTGCTCCAAGTAGATATGATCGAAACTTCTTAAAGGCAAATACAATGGTAAGAAACTCCTTTTCAGTTGTGGTATAATTGACTTGAGCTCCTATCAAAGTGTGGCTTGCATAATAAATTGTACAAAATAGTTTTTCTTGCCTTTGTCTGAGTACTGCTCCCACTGTAAAATCATTTTCATCGCACAATAGCTCAAAGAGCAAATTCCAATCCAGAGTTATGATCACCGGAGCTAAAATAAGCCTTTGCTTCAATAATTCAAATGCCAATAAACACTTATCATTAAATTCTAGGAGCATCTTTCATTAACAAATTAGATAAAGGCTTTGCAATTTTAAAAAAATCTTTTATGAACCAACAGTAGAAACCTGCATGACTTAGAAAACTTCTAACCCCTTGACATTGGTTGGTGGTGAAAACTTCTCTATAACTTCTATCTTTGCTTTGTCTACCTCAATCCCCTTCTCAGAAATTTTTGTGCCCCAAAACTATGCCTTCCCTTATCATAAAGTGGCATTTTCCCCAATTTAGCACAAAGTTGGTCTTCTTACACCTACCTAATACTAAATCAAGATGTTTTAAACAGCTCTCAAAGTCTACCCCATAAATGGTAAAGTCATCAATGAACACCTCCATAAATTTTTCTATAAAATCATGGAAGATTGCCATCATGCACCGTTGAAATGTAGCCGACGCATTACATAGTCCAAAAGGCATCCTCCTATAGGCGAATGTGCCATAATGGCAGGTAAAGGTTGTTTTCTCTTAATCTTCAGGGGCAATAGAAATTTGCAAATATCCCGAATACCCATCTAAGAAATATTAAAACCTATTCCTCGCTAACCTCTCTAACATCTAGTCAATGAATGGCAATAGGAAATGATATTTTCTAGTGGCATGGTTCAATCTCCTATAATCTATGCACACCCTCTAACCCATGACTATCCGAGTTGGAATGAGTTCATCTAGTTCATTCTTTACCACTGTCATTTCCCCTTTCTTAGGGACACATGGTACTGGGCTAACCCATTTACTATTAGAGATTGGATAGATTATACCTAAATCAAGCAGTTTGAGTACCTCTTTCTTTACAACCTCTTACATAGCCGGATTGAGCCTTCTTTGGGGTTGAGCTACTGGTTTGCAATCTTCCTCCATAGGAATCCGATGTGTGCAATAGCTTGGATTAATGCCCTTTAAGTCCACTATCTCCTATCCTATTGCCTCTTTGTGCTTTTTCAACACCTTGAGCAACGTCTCCTCTTCAACACCTATCAACAAAGAAGAGATAATTACTGGCTTTTCTTTGTTCTCCAAAAATACATACTTTCAATGAAGAGGAAGGGGTTTAAGTTTAGATTTCAACTCCCCATCTTGTAAAGTAGTTCTCTCCTGCTTCAAACTCTCCTCTTCACAGCCCTTCTCCACAACTACTATTAATTTTTCTTCTACTTCATCCAACTCTTCACTCTCTAAAGAATGCATCAAGCTTGAATTCACTAGATCATTTAGTAACACTTTTTCTTGCATTTGCTCTACACATTCATCAATCTTTACATAAAATAAACTGACTCCTCTAGGTCGCTTGATGGATACTTCTGAGCCTTGTTCATGTCTATGACCAATTCTTCGTTGTTGAACCAAAGAGTGACCTTTTGCCATAGACATCAATTAGAGCCTTTGCAGTATTCAAGAATGGTCTTCCCATAATAAGAGGTACCTTCCTATCCTCCTCCATTTCCATGACCACGAAATCTACAGGGAAAATGAATTTTCCCACTTTCACCAATAAATCCTCAATAACTCCCTTTGATTTTCTCATTGATCTATCCGCAAGTTGAAGTCTCATTCCTATTTCTTTGAGATCGCCTAAGTTAAGTTTCCTGCATATGGAATAAGTCATCAAGTTAATGCTGGCTCCTAAATCACACAAAGCGTTCCCAACAAAGGTCTCACCGATTTCACAAGGTAGAGTAAAGCTACCTGAATCTTTCAATTTTTCTGGGATCTTATTCATGATAATTGTACTACAGTTTTTTATGAGTTGCACAGTTCCATACCCTTCTAATTTCTTTTTGTTAGAACAAAGTTCTTTCATAAACTTAGCATAATTGGGCATGTGTGATAGGGCTTTATCAAAAGGCAAGTTAATATGTCATTTCTTAAACATTTCTAAAAACTTAGCCAATTTCTCATTTTTTTCTCCTTCCTAGCTACAGCAGGAAATGGCAACCTATTAATATCAAAATCCTCTATGGTTGGATTTACTATACTCTTTCCCTTGTCATTCCTTGGAGCATCCACATCTACCTCTACTCTAGAGTTAGAAATACTTACCTTTCGCGTTGGTTCCTCCAAATCAATTGATGAAATTGGTAATTTACCTCTCTCTTCCTCTCGTCCTGCCTCCTTACCACTTCTCAAAGTGATTGCTTTGGCCTTCTTCTTGGGATTGCAATCCATATTTAAAGGAAATGTCCCTGGTTGTTTGTTTGACATTGATGTTGCAAGTTGGCCCAATTGTGTCTCCAAATTTCTCATTGAAGCATCTTGGTTCTAGTTCCATTGCTCTTGAAATTTCTATCTTGATTTTTGGCTTGTCATGAATTGTTGTTGGCTATTCATGAAACTAACAAACATGTCTTCTAAGTTAGGCTTCTTTTCTTGAATGGGT
This sequence comes from Excoecaria agallocha, assembly GCA_037975025.1. Lineage (NCBI taxonomy): Eukaryota > Viridiplantae > Streptophyta > Magnoliopsida > Malpighiales > Euphorbiaceae > Excoecaria > Excoecaria agallocha. The sequence continues at coordinate 3,664,089 of CM075823.1, read as the reverse complement.
GGCCTTGATTAGAATCCTGGTGGATGGTATGGTTGAGGTTGTGGTTGATTAGAGTTTTGCCCTTGATGGTGGTTTGGTGGATAGGGAGCCTAGTAATGATTAGTGGCTTGTGGTTGGTGAGACTGAGTATGATTATGATAGGCATTTGAGTGGTAAGGGGCTCTTGCTTATGGCTGAGAAGAGGAAGCATGATGATTCCCATCTTTCCAAGAGAAATTGGGGTGATTTCTCCATCCCGGATTATATGAATTGCTGTAGGGATCGTTCCTTCTAAAATCTCCTAATGCATTCACATCTCCTACAATTCTCCCTTCTTGGACAACTTGCCCACTTTCACATGGTCCATTCCCTTGATTTACTGCAGCCACATTTTGAACTTTCAAGCCACTCAATGCTTTCATTACCAATTCTAACTGGGCTTTTAACAATGCCACTTCATCCATATTGTGTAAACCTTGCCTCCTTGGGACTGATCTAGGGGCAGTCCATTGAGAGTCATTTGCTGCCATCTCATCCAACAACTGAAAAACATCCTCAGGTAGCTTGTTCAAGAAAGATCCTGCTGATGCTGCATCCAATAATGATCTTGTTTGAGGTATAACTCCAGCATAAAATATGGTCATCAATTGGTAAACAACTATCTCATGATGCGGACAACATCTCAATAATCTACTGAACCTCTCCCAAGCTTCGTGAAAAGGCTCCTCATTCATTTGATGGAAACTCATGATGCTATTTCAAATGCTTGCAGTCTTTGTTAGAGGAAAAAATCTTATTAGAAACTTCTCTTGCATCTGATCCCATGACCATATTGACTGGCGAGGTAACATTTGTAGCCACTCTCTTGCTTTGCCAATCAAAGTGAATGGAAATAGCTTCAACCTTACTGCATCCGTACTAACACTCGAAATTTGGACTATGTCACTAACTTCCAGAAATATGTCGATATGCTAAGCTGGATCTTCCACTTCTGAACCAGAGAACTGATTCCTCTTCACCATAGTAATGGTGGTTGGCTTGAGCTCAAATTGTACTCCTCTCGGCAATACAATTGTCCGATGATATTCATTCCACCTTGGCATAGTGTAGTCTCTTATGGTCCTTTGCCTAGGCACTTCTTCTCTCCTTGCTTCTGGCATTTGTTCAAGTGCCCTCGGCACTTGTTCATTCTCGGGAGGAAACTCATCAAGAAGAGGATTAGGCTCTATCTCATCATCTCTATTGGCTCTCCTTCTTTGATGTAAGGTCCTCTCAATTTCAGGATCAAAAGGCACTAATTGCTCTTGTCTTGTTCTGTTCATACACCAATTTCACCTGACAAGAATCAAGAAAAATAAAATAAGGAAAAGAAAACACATACAAACAATAATCACAGCTTACTAACAATGCTAATTCCCCGGTAATGGCGCTAAAACTTGTTATGACCCTAGCAAGTGCCCTAGATCGACAAGTAATAAAGTGGGGTATAGTTAGGACCCTAATTATCGAACCCAAGGGAATTGTGTGTGAAAACTGTGGAAATTAATTGTATGCTAAAGAATTCCCAATTGTTTGTGTGTATGAGTTGTTTAATTTGTATAATGTAAACTTTAAAAACTAAAATATGCAATGAAAAGAAATTAAATTCTACTAACAGTAAATTGAGTATGTATTAAATTCTAAAAAATTAACAGGTATGAAAATGTATAGAAATTAAATGTTGCTAAGGTTCACTCATCCATCCCATACCCAATGTGAATTAATTTTACCTAAAAGTATACATGAATGAATTCGGGATAACCCTCTTAACCCAAGCATCCCATTTTGGAGCTAGCTATTCTAGTTGCTAAATGTTCCATTTCGGAGCCAGTCCAATAACTAGCCTAAGCACGGATCTAACATCCTAAGTTCGGTGTGCTTTCCTATTCTAGAGCCAAACAACCCAAAACCCATCTATTTCACTACACACTCAAACTCCATAACCAAATTTACTGCACATCTAGAGTTCCATTCCAGAGTAATCTAAAATAGACAATACTTTTAAATAGAAAAGCTGAGCAAAGATTCATTCATAGCATTCAACTCATACAAGCATCAACATCCAGTTAAGGTAAAAGATAAAACCATTCAACAAAGTTGGAAATCACTTAAAGAGCTGAATACTAATGAAACAGAATAAGCAACAGTGAGATAAACCATTCATTCACACAAATATAACCAAAAATATGTTCAATATTCACATCTTTGGGTAGGGAATTCAAAGATCCCCCAAACAACTAAAAGACTACTCACTATCTATCACAAAATGAAAAGAGAAAAGGATTGAATAACCCCTAAAATTCATGATGAAGAAAATCCAACTGACTTCAAGTTCTTTAGTCTCTTTCCCCAAAGCTTAACTGGAAAAATGAGCTCTAAATGTGTAGATCTATACATGTAAACTATAAATCTATGTTTAATCTAAGTATTTTGTGTAAATCTAACTATTTTCAAGTAACTATATGTATCTATGGATGTAAAATGAACAAAGAAATCAAAGAAGGAAGAGAGAAAACCCTAAAACCTAATAAAAAACCAACTCCCTGATTCTGCAGAATAACCTGCCTTGTATAGGTCAACATGGGTCATGGTTACTATGAAATCCCTGGTGACCATGACCTCTAATAAAAAACCCTCTTTTGGTTGGAATAGGCCACGGTTACTATGAAATTCTTAGTAACCGTGAGATAGCTCGGAACTGTAATCTGGAATTGGGTCACGGTTACCATAAAATTCTTGGTAACCATGAGATAGCTTTCCTCTTCATTCTGGACTGAAAACATGTCTGTCTCACGGTTACTATGAAATTCTTAGTAACCGTGAGGTGCTTCTCCTTTAGCTTCTGTATCGAAAACTCCATAGGTCACGATTACCACCTTATCATGCACAATCGCCATGCTGACCGTGACAAGCTTCAAAACGGTGCGTTTTGATAGAATACATGGGTCATAGTTACTAGGAATTTCCTAGTAACCTTGAGGTACCTACAAAAATCACAAAATTTCATCAAAAGCTCCCAAATTCGCATAAAAGCTAGAATTAACTGAGAATTGGATAAATTATTAAATGCAAGCAAAAATAAAGCAAAAGATGCTAGAAAATCAATGAAACTAGACTCAAATTAAACTAGAACTAAATATTGAATTTGAGTTATCAAATAACACATACAAACCTTAGATCTAGGCTGGCCACTGATGAGGGAGAGAGAAACGATAGAGGAATTATTTTTCTATTGCTAAAATTGTAATGAAATTTAAATTTTATTGCTATTTTAGCAACAAAAAAGTAATTTCGTTGGTATTTTTAGATCCAAAGTTATTCCATCTTCTTGGCACCAAAAATAAAATAAATTAATAAAACATTCATTAAATTTATCGACGGTTTACCGATGTAATATTTCGTCGGTAGATGATTAATATGTTGAAACATAAAATGGATTTTAAATAAAATTACCAGCATAATTTTTTTTATATCCATTAGTAAAGTTTACTGATGAAATTTTTCACCGGTAAATTGCTACCTACGAGCATTTTACCAAAGGATGTATTCTGTCAGTAAATTAATAAAAAACAATCGATAAGGTCATTTTCCATCAGTAAATAGCCTTAATTCGTTGGTAAAAGATATTTTTTTGTAGTGGATGTAATTTTGATAAAAGGTGGGATCTAGATGTAATTTTGACAAAAAATGGAGATAAAAATATAATTTTATTAAAAGATTTAATTGTTAGTGGTAAAAACATAATTTTACTCTAAGTCATGGATGTTAGTAAAAAATGTGAAAAATTTAATGTGAAAATGAGGAATTGTGATAAATAAATAAATTAATTAACGAAAAATAGTAAAACTAAAAAGAAATTTAGAATTTGTATATTTTAGTGAAATTTGTTAGTCAGGTATCCAACACTAAACTTTATTTTTAGTACGTAGTTGTTTATTATGTCCAGATACAGATAATCGAGCTGTGGAAGCAAAGCAAATAAAGGAAGGAAGCTTGATTAGGGATAACACTTATTACCTTTTGTATGTATGTTATTTAAGATAAAGAATATGTATATATATTTTGACTTATGGCACAAATGTGTTATGGCACGTATATGTACTTAATGGAATGGTAAAGTAAGATATGAGTATATATGTTTGTGCACGTGATGATGGCTTATGGTTGTGATTTTTGTGATGAATTATAAAAGTGTCTGTATTGTTGCTTGGAGTATTGGAGTTAGATGTTGAATATTGAGAGTGTATTTTTGAACTTTTGCATGAGAGATAGGTTAAAATTATAGCCGTTATGCTGCCAAAATTTTTACTAAATAAATAGTAAATTTTGACCAAATAAATAGTAAATTTGTGACGGTAATCAAATTGGCACGTAACAGACTGATGAACTGATGTATGAACCTAACCTGAATTGTATGGAAATGAAATAAGAGACACGTAATAATAATGCAAATAAATGTCCAATTAATAATCCAATTGCAATGTGATAATATTCGAATCTAGAAAAGTATAGGGTATTACAGTGATAGAAGAATACATGTATTCTTATTAACTTGAAATTCTTAATATATTTGCATGAATTCAACTGTACCAGTGATATTAACTTCTAAAAATCTGTTGTTTTCATTAACAAAAATAAGTTTGTGCAATAATGATTGAAAAGTAACCTATAAAACTTATGTAATCATAACTTGGTATCATTTTCCTAATTTTAACAAAATAAAATTTTCAATTAATTTATTTGCATATTGTTTACACTTGTCCAAAATCAGGTCAAAACTCAGGATGTGGGCTTTAAAATTTTATAAGGACTCTTTGTTTAAAGAATATTCCTGTAGATTAATGTAAATTGATTTGTGGATAATAATGAAGAAGTCTAATTTGAGTTAGGATTGGAGTTTACATGATAGAATTTTAGTGCAATTCATAGGGTTGGTAGTGGTGCGGATATCCTAAAAAATTAGCCAATCCATTACTAAAATTGTTTAATTTTAATGTATCCATGCCCATTCCAAATCCGTTTAAATGTATCCCTCTACTATTCATATCCGCCCCAAATTCATTTATTAATATCTAGAAAGTTAATACCCATTCAATTACGCATTAACCAATAAATAAATTTATATTAAAAAATAAATTTTAATAAAATTGCAAGTTATAAAACAACTACAAAATTAAAATCTTAATTTCATAAATTTTTAAATCAATATCAGGATCAAAAAAATCTCCATTAAAATTTATAAATTAAAAAATCTACATAATTGCCATATAAAATTAAAGTAAAACTTTCAAACTAAAAAAAAAAGTGTATAGTGTATAGTTAAAGTGCAATAAATTTGTCAACACTGAGTTTTGAATTCTTCAAAAGTTTAAATTCTCACAGACGCCTATAATTCAAATTATTTTTCAAATAAATGAATTTAAATGGAGTGGGTATGCACGGATAGCCATTATTCATGACTAGAAACATAAATGGTTGCTATGGGTTTTATTTTTAATACCCAAACCCATTTAAAATATCCATATCCTCAATAAACGGGGCGGAGCGAATCAGGTACTTTAAAAAACTCGACTGCTGCCATCCTTAACAAATAAAATTAGATTAATGGGAGCTATAAATAATGAAATTAAGGGCCAAAGAAGCTCACTCGGAATTTAGACCAAAGTCACCACTTTTATTCATTTTTATTAGTATTTTTAGTAGAATTTAGTTACTTTCTATCATAGTGACTAATTCAATTTACTTTTGCTTAATTTAGTGGTCCAAAGCGAGTAGAATTGAGTCACAATCCTACTAAGACTCAACTCAGACTCCTTATGTAGTATCGCTTGCTTCAAGTAGAAGTGGTTTATTTTAGTGTTGTCCTTTTCTTTTTTTATTATCTTATAGTTGTTTACCATGAACCCATTTTATTCAATAACACCATTACTGCCATCATTATGTACGACCGATTATTTGGCAATCGGCTGGGTAGTGGCTTGTGAGAACCAGTCAACATAGGATGATATGTTTCCACCAATGTTATTAAAATCGGACCAGATAAAGAACTGAAAAGGCTGGAGATTCGTGGTTCGACCGATTCAACCGAATTTTTTCTGTTTTAAAAATATTATTATTTAATATAATTTTATAAATATTACTATATAAAAATAAAAAAAATTTTCATCAAACATTAAATATATATCACAAATATCACAATAATAAGTTACAAAACATAATTTTAATTTTATTACTACAAGTGCTTAATTATGAATTTTTAAATATTATATATCAGAAATATAAAACTATAATCATATCATGATTTTTTTTGTTTAGATCGAGTACTAATAAAGCAAATACAAAAAATATTGATCTTGCATATACGAATATAATTATATTTAATTACAATAAATTCAAATAGATAACAAATAAATTAAATTATTATTATGAATATATATATATATATATATATTTATTTATTTGTTTATTTGTAAATTTTTATTATTTATTTATTTAAAAAATTAGTATTTTAAATTTTAAAAATGTCAAACTTGCAAGTTTAGAAAGAAAGATATTTTTAAAATAATGACTAATGAGGATAAAATTGTATGCAGTCTCTTTTGGCATACTACGTTATTGGGGACAATTTGTCAACATCATATATGTGATAATGTGAAAGCGTGGCTACTTTATCCTATTAGTTATTTTCCTCTATCTTGTTTTTGCACGCATAGTCTTACAGTTTAGACTCATATATATATATATATACATATCATGCATTGCATATCATGCATACATGACATGTAACACCCTAACCTAATTAACCTAAACCCCATACATATGCTCAAGCTTCTCAAGAAATCAACTCTCAAAAGATAATCAATCATTCATAAAATCCCAATTAACATATAAGAATACAAATATCATACTTTCCAATGATGACTATACTTCGAGATGACGATCTCATAGTTATGACTTCGTTGGAGAGAAGTATTACTCTTCATGAACCATTGGCTTCCACTGAATACATATATATTGGTCTATTTGTGGGGTTTTATATTGGACATTAAAACCATGGACCATATAACCCGAGGATGCTCTGAATTGAAGCTATGCATTATTTAGCATAGCTTATCGAGGAAGAGTTACTAGGCCTCCCTTATAGTCGGTGTTATATTTATGTTAGAGTTTTTGAGTGGATCCCATGGTTGAACCCTATCTGGGTTGGCCCACGATACTCCAAGATTTATCATGACCGATATTGGAATGGGTCCAACTATTCAAGATCATTTTAAAATTCGAGTAGATTCCATTTTTTCCGTGGTAATACATTGACTAGGCCCAAAAATAGACGTTTATTGTCTTGTAAAACATTCAAGCATTGCACATCATGCATACATGACATGTAACATCCTAACCTAACTTGGCTAAAACCTATACATATGTTCAAGCATCTCAAGAAATCAACTCTAGCAAGATAACCAATTATTCACGAAATCTCAATTAATTAACACATATGAATGCAAATATCATACTTTCCAATGATGAGTATGCATCCACATAATATAACTCAAAATATTACTTACATACAAATACCTAAGCTGTAATACCCCATATATATATGCTATACTCCCATAAAGATATCTTATAGTAATCATACATATTCATTGTCATACTAATTGTCTCAAACTTCCCATCGGTTTAGGCATAGTATTACAATAATAATTATAGGTAATGCTGCGGTGTAAATTTATTACCCTATTTTCTAGGACTTAGATAGAGTGCGTACGGTATCAAACATAAAAAATCTGTGGTATGCTTCATATAAATCAAATAGATACTTAGATGGATAGGCAATAGTAAATTGATAGAGATGGTTATACTAAAATCCTAAAATCATCAAATTAAAGTAAACTAATCTTAAATTCTTATTAATAATACAATTCAGTGAAGATATTAGAATTACAAGAAATGAATTGATTAAGTAAGAGATTCAATTAACACGTATGCATGCAAATGACTAAAGAATATGGTCTATTTTCCCTAAGTGCAATTCTAATTGTCAAATAATGGTATTCGCATCTAGAGTCCACAAGCACTCTCATGTCATTGTAGTGATAGATGAAAAAAATAAAGTTCTATGCCTATTCTTTTACCCCTCAAAGTGAAACCCCTGTCCCGAAGTGATTCCAATCCCTTAAGTAAATTCAGTTACCTTTCCACTAACATGCCCTAATTCTCATCGTGAACAAATTAATTAATACATTATTTATGGTGATCAAGCATACATAACACATTATACTTCTAATTGAACTTAAATCATTCATACGTTAAATAATATCTTATAATTAGGGTTGTTCTGTATTTGGGTTGAACCGACCAACCCAGTCAATCCAAACCGACCAAACCAAAAAAATATGGTTTAGGTGGGTTGAGGTCGGGTTGGGTAAATTTTTTCAGTTTTAAATGATTAAAAGTTGGGTTATTAGGTAATATGTCGGGTTCTAACCTAAATCGACCATTTCTTTCATCCTTTCCATCTCTCTTTCTCTCGTTCGTGCCCTAGCTCATCTCTGCTACTCTGCCTTCTTCCTCTTTCATTTTCTTTTTTCTTTTTTCCTGTATTTTGCTCTCCATTGCTCACATTAGCTTCAACAGGTATGTGATTATTTGTTCTCTTTTATTTATCTCAGATCTCAATTGTTTATGATTTTTATTAACAAATTATGTCTCGTGTCCTCCATTCTTTTGATGAGTGATTTCTTATTTTAAATTCGAAGTCTGCTTCTTCTAAAGAAGTAGTTCGGTTTGCTGAAGCTTCTTTGGTAAAGAAAATCCTCAAATAGATCTCTTTGGTTTCTTCATTCAGTGGACTCTTCTTCTTGTTTTACTAATTCTACCGCTATCATATTTGTATAATAGCTGTAATATTTATCTCTGTCTTTGTCTTTGTCTTTTTTGAAGAATCTTGGATTTCGTGTTTGATATCAAAATTTTCTTTTGCAAGGTAGAATTGGGTATGAATTTTTTGAATTTGTGACTTGTGAGTAACTATAGCCTTAACTATAGTTTACTAAAAGTCTGGGTAGAAGCTTCATGGTTTTATATTAATAGAATCTTGTTGCTTTATTTATTTATTTGTTTAGTTTTTGGTTTGTGAAGTGGTTTTAACTACATCATATTTGCATATTGGTTTTAAGACTGTGAATTATGTTAAAGATTTGTTGCTCATTCTTGGTGATGGTTTTACAGATGGGTAAACTAAATGTTGCCTTTAATTTATTAGGTAATTGACAAATCAATGGTTTCCTATAGTTGAACCTTTTCCCCTTTTGTTCTATATCTATCTGAATTAATTCTCTCTTTTCAGCAAGTCTTTGGTTGTCCTCCAAGTGACTCCATGTGCTTCTTTAAGATTTCAATTAAAGAATGTTATTGAGCATTTGTATTATTTTCCTTCAGTCTATATTAATCTTTCTCCCCGGGGAACTATTATTTGCATAAGGATTGATTTCTTTGGAATAAGTCTATGGGATAGGGGTTTCCTACTCTTGTCATTCTTTTTTTGGTCAAGGGACATGAAACTTTAGCTGAAATGGATCTTTTATCCTGTTGTACTTGAAAATTTTTTTAGTATAATTGCTGCAGAACTAATTATTGTAAACAGTAAAAGATTGAATGCTAACAAATGACAGGGTCCTCTCAAAATATGAAAGAGCAAAGTGTTTATGGACTCTCTAATTTTGCCCTAAACCTTATGAATTCACTTTGTTTATGCCAGCTTTATTTCAATATATGGGCCTGGTATACATTTTCTAGTTGATATTAGAGTGTCCTATTGAAGAATTGACATTTTCTGCATTCTTATTATAGGATTTCGATTATAGGAGGAAGGGAGTTGGACTTGCATCGACTCTTTTGCGAGGTAACTTCTTTATGCAATAGTTATTGGGTTTGTCTGTCAAGGAATATCTATGTATGATAGACTGTTGAAATCTTAAAAAAGAAAAAAAGAAAACTTAGTTCTATTCTAGATTAAATTACGAAATGCTGGTTATTGAAAATTGCTTCATTTACTGCAAGATGGATGTGTATGCTATTAAATATTTAAAAATACTTTGTTCAGTTCACGTCCCTTATTGAAAATATTTCATTTTAGGAGGGCAGTAAAAGCAGAATTAGAAAGTAAAGTTTGTTATTTTGGGAGGTTTCCAGCCTTATTTTCAACTGGAATTTTTAACTGCAGTTTTGTTGTGCTTTATAACCATAAGAATTTGTCACTTTGTACAAATGTTTTATTTTTTGATAAGTTTATGTTCTACTGTATGCTGTTCTCCTAACTGTAATGATTTCCATTTTGATACATGCTAAATACAATAGGATTTTTAACTCCTTTTGTTTTGCTTTGATATAAATTGCTAAATATACATATGTTGTTATAACTATACTTAAAGGAGGAAAGAAAGGAAGTGGAAATTCCTTTCCATAGTTACCTGCATTCTGGATTTTATAGAACTTTCAATTAGTTGTCTTCAGGCTCTTTAGAGGTACAATGCAAACCTTAGTTTGTTCTCATATGTCAATTTTTTAAATTAAACACTTCATACTGCTAACTTTTAATACTGGATTCATTCTTAGCCTACTTTGATTAAGCTTTTGCACATAGTTCTCTGGGTTTGTGATGATTTTGCTTACATGTCTTTTATCTTGTTACATTTGGTAAAATTTTGCTTATATGTCTTTTTAAATTAAACACTAAAGGTGAAACGTTGAAGTATAATTTTGGTTATATTTCTTTTATCTTATTGCTTTGGTGACTTGTGTTGTTCATGTTTGCTTGTGGGGTTGTGGTTGGGTTGCATTTTCAATATTATGTTTAATATTTATTTTATTATAGATTTATCATGGATGAAATAATCCAACCTCATCAATGGAGGATGAAAATGAAGATTCTGGAAGTAGAAGTGTTTCTTATCCTCCTCACCCCATCCCTAGGAAAAAAAGTAGTAGATTGGTTTCTAGAAAAACTTCTGCTATATTGGATCATTTTATATTATGAGAAATCATATGAATCTAAATCCAAGATTCATGAAACTAGTACTCTATAGGCTCATTTAAACAACCAATGTAAGAAGTATCCTTATAGAGTACTTAGGGAATCGCAAAAGGGTTCTAGTTCTAGTTCTGGGTGTAGGAGCAAAAGCCCTAAGGTGAAGGGTTTCGATGTAGAGGAACTTAGAAAGGAGCTTGCTAGGTATGTCATATTGGATAAAGTTCCATTTAGAGCTGTTGAGAAGAAAGGGTTTAGGAATTATTCTTATGCTTTGGAACCTAGGTTTGTGGTTCCATCTCGTATTACTATGGCAAGGGATTGCTTGAAAGTTTATGAAGAGGAGAAGCCAAAGTTAAAACGTGTCTTGGAATCTCAACATTTATGTCTTACAATGGATTGTTGGACATCTGTTCAAAACCTAAATTATATGTGTTTAACAGCTTATTGGATAGATAAGGAATCGAATTTGCATAAAAGGATTTTGAATTTTTGTCAAGTGTATAGCCATAAAGGGGAGATAATTGGAAAGATGGTTGAAACCTGTTTGCTAGATTGGGGAATAGATAAGATTCTAACACTAACAGTTGATAATGCAAGTTCTAATCATGGTGCTATTAAATATTTAAAGAGGGAGACTAAAGTGTGGAAAGGCATTATCTTAGAGCACGAGTTCTTACATTTGAGGTGTTGTGCTCATATATTGAATCTTGTAGTGAAGGATGGTTTAGATGAACTTAATGAATCAATTGTCAAAATTAGAAATGCAATAAGGTATGTGAGATCTTCTCCTTCTAGGTCTCATACATTTAAGATGTGTGTGGAGAAAGCTAAGATAGAGAGCAAAGATCTTTTATGTCTTGACATAAAAACTAGGTGGAATTTTACCTACAAGACGCTAGAAGTGGCGAAAAAATTTGAGAAGGCTTTTGCTAGGCTAATGGAGGAAGACCCGTATTATGTTTCTTGTTTTGACAAAAAAAACATAGGTCCTCTTACTAGAGAAGATTGGGATACTGCTAGGGTGTTTGTCAAGTTTTTGAGATTTTTTTATGTTGCAACTTTGAGATTTTCGGGTTTATTGTATGTAACCTTGAATGCTTTTTTCCATGAGCTTATGGCATTGATAGATAGGTTAGGTACATTGATGAGAAGTGAGGATAGTATCTTATACTCAATGGCTATACAAATAAAGAAAAAATTGGAAAAATATTGGGAAATTGATGCAAATACAAATTTCTTATTGTTTGTTGCAGTTGTTTTAGATCCTCGGTACAAAATGGATTATGTGAGATATTGTTTTGGTGAAGTGTATGATGAGTTGAAGGCTAAAGAGATAGGGGATAAAGTTTATAATGCATTGATTAGGTTTTATGCCTATTATTTGATTAATGATTCAGCTAATATCATTGTTTCAAGTAGTCAACTCTCCGATGATATGAATTTAGATGATGTCGAAGAGGATCAAGTCATTAGTTTTCAGCATAAATACTCTAGGCATAGAAAACAAAAAGAAAATTTAGAGAATAACTCGAAGGTTGTAAAGTATTTAGCTGAAACTTGTGAAGAAATTCATGAAAATTTTGATATCCTAGGATGGTGGAAGATTAATGCCTTTAAGTATCCCTACCTTTCTCTATTAGTAAGAGATATTCTTGTGTCAATGGTTGCCTCGGAGTCAACATTCAGTACTGAAGGCAGGATATTAGGTCCTTTTAGAAGTGCATTATCACCTTTAATGGTAGAAGCACTTGTTTGTTGCCAAAATTGGTTGGATTCAGCTCCAATTGATCTTTGAGAAGCAATAAACAATGTGGAAACATATGAAGATGTTGAATAAGGTGTTGTATATTTTTTAAGTTATGGTTTTTATGTTATAATTTCAAATAGAATCAACTTTAATTTCTAACTTATTTTGTCTGACAAATTTTTCAAATTTACATGCACTTTCAATTCGAGAGTGATTGGAATCAAGAGGCATTAACACCTGTTAGCATTTTTGTGCTAATTATTTTTCATCATATCTTGTAATTAGTTTTTTGGATATTGACTGATAATATTATATTTTAGTACAATGCTTGTATATAAATTTTAATATTTATTACTTTTAAATATAATATATAATATTTTAAATTTAGTATAATTTATAATTTAATGTAATTATTATTTTATTTATTATTTTATTTTATAAGTTAAATTTTGAAAAAAAATTGATGAATACAGTAGTTAATTTACTTCAAACTGTTTTAAAATCACCTCAAACCATTGTAAACTATAATAAAAAATCCGTCCCAAACCATCTCAAACCGCCTATATTGGTTTGGGTTGGTTTTTTTTAATTTTTAACCCAACCTAACCCATGAATAGCCCTAATTATAATAAAAATAAATTCATACTTGCAATTCTAATTAACAAACTTAGCCTAGATATATATTTTTTAAAGCAAACAAAACACACAAAGGGCAATAACATCAAGTAAATAATTAAAGAGAAAGAGAAGAAAATGGTTGATGACTCCTTTACGATTTTTCAGAAAAGTACTTGAATGGTGAAGGACCTCTTTGAATCTTTTGGTGTATGCTTTTTCCTCATAATCTTTTTGAATTATTTTTTTTAATTAATTGGTAGTTTTTCCATGCCTTAAATATGGTTAAAATCATATATTTATAGGCTCAAAGGTGTCCCAATTGATGCCTTTTTGGAGAGGGATGTAAATATGAAGAGACACTTGAAAGGTTATGATGCTTGACATTGGTGACAACTCGGTACATTGGTACTAAGTTAGGTGAGTTGGCATATGTTGGCTTTGTAATGAGTTGGTACCCACAAGGATAAGTTGACACACTTGGTCATGACTTGGCAGAGCATAATACGAGTCCGCACATGAAAGCCCTATAACGAGTTGACACCTACAAGGACGATTTGACACAGGCTCTAAACCTTCCTTAATGTCCTTTTTCCTTTAAATATTTAATCTAAAGCGCTTAATTGTACTTTAAATCACCCATTTGGACAAAAATATCCTATAAAATAAAGAAAACACAAAAGTAAAATATAACACAATAAAATAAACAAAACACATGCATAAAACTCATAAAATGATGCATAAATAGTTAAAATGGCCATACTATATTGCATGACATCAAATTTCCCCAAACTTAAACCTTGTTTGACTTCAAGGAAAAATGTAAAAGCTTAAGTGGAAGAGCTAACAAAAACACTTATCTTTTTAAAGGGAAAATAGCCTCTTTAAGATCATCTTAAATATGAATGAGTACTTAAAATAAAATAGCCAATAACTAACTTTCAATGCTCAACAATGATAGATTAGTCAAGTTGCATAGCATATTCAATAAATATAATGTACTATCTCAAGTATTAAAATCAAAATTAAAAATATAAAGTTAGTAGTCTAACAAAATTATTCAACTAGGATGGGCAATCTTCAAACTTATAGATTTCAAGAACAAACATAGCCATTGGGACAAGGTTGGTCTCACATATTATCTCGCAATTTTCATGCCATTTTTAGACACTTGTAAATTTTCTAAGTTACTTTGCAATTTGGTGGGTGTATTTAATGCTCCATCCCACACTTTTATACTTGATCAAACTTAATGGGTGCATTTTATGCTCTATCCCACTAGATATAATTTATCTCTTTTTTTTCTTCTTTTTTTTTCTTTGACATTATGTCCTCATCCATTATTGAAAAGTGCGCTATAGGTATTATGGCTATAGTTTTCCTAAGGCTAGCTACGTCTTTAAAAACTAAACTTGAATCATGCCATCCTAGTCTTAAATATAGTTAGAAAAGTGACTAAACATCATATAGACTTTGAAAATAATAACAAGAGATAGTAAGAAAAACTTAAACCATATAGTACAAGAAACTTAAGAGTCTACCAATTAAGCATCAAACATAAGCTATTGACATGCACTCATCTATAAAAAGATAAACTTAGAGAAAACTAATATAAATAAAAAAAGATAAATGATTTTGCAAAAATATAGCATAGCACAATGTATGCAAACAAAAATAAAACAAAAACATGCAATGCAAACAAAAACAAAAACATAAACCAAAATAGAAATAAAACATAAAACTAAATAACTCCTCCCCCACACTTGAAATTTCACATTGTCCCCAATGTGAACCAAAAAAGATAAAATGTGTAGGAAAAAAGACTCCCCTTATGCATCTAAAGGAGATGGTGGAGGCAAATCAACCACATAACTGGCTTGAGCAATGATTGTATTGATTTTATGCTCCGTACTTTTTTACCTCGTAGCATGATGACGGTTTATCATCTCTATTAAGTTCAATTGGTGTTGTATTGCCTGTTGATTTTTCTAATACTTATTCCTAAATCCTTGATAATCTATAAAAGGAACCAAGAGAGGGGCTATAAGTGGTACTATATGGTAGGCCACTTGCACCTTTATAAAATATGGGTGGAATTGTGATGTACGTCGAATCCATTGGCATCCGATTTACTCTCGAAAGCCTGCATTTAGGGCTTAAGATCGGATAAAGGTTCATTTAACTCCTGAAGGGTGGTCATTTTGCAATAGATAGAGATTCAACCCAATTTGCAATGCCTCAGGCCTCAAAAAGGCATGAGATAGCGTCTTAGGATATCCCTATTCCATTGTTGGCGATCAACCTACGAAGGCATCTGTTGGGCACCACAAGGCAGGCATCATATAGTCACCACCCAATAAAATATTGGAAAAGTAAGTTCTAACCTCATGAGGCCAAAACTAGATATATTTCGGGACCTCACTCTTATTTATACCTTTGGTTAATGTTATATAAATGAGTTTTCAAAATTACTTATTTTATCTCTATTCTCATGCAACGATTATGCTAGAAAAATAAAGGCGCACTTAAGTATGTTGGAAAGTTATAAAGCATAAATATGAAAACTGTAAAAGCATGGCATAGAGAGCATTTAAAGAATATAAGAATAAATATAAAGATAAATCATATATAAATTAGGAAATTAATTAAGTTTGTTTAGATGAGAATGATGGTTCTCGCATGCATATTCATAAAAAAGACATGGTTTTGGGTGTATTTTGGTTAAAAATGGGGATATTTGGTCCCTTGTGACTTTAAAAAAGAATAATGTTAATTTATTTTAAGGTAAAAGAATAATTTGTAAAAAGATCCTTAATTTTACATGTTATTTTATGGATGAAAATTAAGGCATTTGTACTTTTTATTATAGAAAACTCAAACTTGTGTAAAATCATTTGGTAAGTTTTTAGGTTAACGTTCTAAAAAACATTTATTCACAATAAATGAAGAAAGACATGAAATAATAATAATACAATTAAAATATGCGTAAATTGGGATATTGATTGATTAGGGAACATTGGTTCCCTTATACATATTTTATAAAAGAATAGTTTGGGTGATTTTTGGAATAAAAGTAGACATTGGTCTATTTTATATGACAAAACTTAATTAATTAAGTATAAAATATTTAATATCAATTTTCCTAACTATTGTGCAAAATCATTCATTACTAATCTATTACAACCGATTAAAAGGCATTAAAGAATAATACAACCTTAACAATAAATAAGGAAATAAAATAAATTCTAGTCTATACTTTGCCTTATTCTCCCATCGAACCTGGAATGGTGATGCGCATATTAAAATGTGGCAGTAAGAAAAAATAATTAGTTAGTAATGAATTAAAATAAATAGGAGAAAATTAAATGCAATAATTGAATAAATTTAATAAGATAAATTAATAAATTAAATGAGCATAATAATATATATAAAATAGTGATAGCAATAATAATAAAAGTAATGACAATAATGATAGTAATATTAATGATAATATTAATAATGACAATTATAAATATTATCATTAAAGATAATATCAACAATATTACTAATATAATTGAATTAAAATGAGTTAAATATTACATAAATATATAAATAAACTATTTAACAATTAATTTACAAATATTAATTAATTAGACCAATAAAATAAATAATTAATAAAATAATATTAAATAGAAAATATAAATAACTATTAACAATATAATATAATATTTAATAAACTAAACAATATATAAAGAAACATTGAGTTAAGAAATGAATCAAAATAATAGAAAATAAAATACTAATTAGGCAAATACAAATATATAAGAAAAATAATATGAAATATATTGATAAATTAAACAATAATATTTAAAATAATACAAACAAATATAATACAATAAAATATGCAATATTATGCAAAAATAATTAACAAGTAAGCTAAAGTAATGGGCTAATACATTAAACTAATTTAATAAATAAAGAACTAACAAATTAATAATAGAATAATTAATTAATAAGTAAGCTAACATATTAAACTAATTAACAAATAAATAATTAACAAATTAATATAATGACACAATTAATTAAAGCTAATATATCAAATTAGCATAATATACATATATGTAAGGATTAAAATATTATGTTGGCAAAATAAAGGAAAACGTGAGAAGAATTGCAATACATTTAAATTGATACTTTGGACCAAAGCACAAAAGGACAAAAAGCAAGAAAAAGTAAGGACGTGAGTGGAGCAGCACGCGCACACAAGGGCAGGAAGTTGGGACTTTTACCGATGGGAGCGAAGCTTTTTAGTGATGGAATTATCTGACCATCGCTAAAAGTCAAGAATTCATCCAGTGAGTCACATGAAGACTGTGACTCGCCTGCTAAGTCACAAGCTGACTCAGCCCAAAAACATGTTCCAACCACTAGAACACGCCATGAAAGCCATGAAAATTCATACAAACTCAAATTAAAGTAATTTTAATGCATAAAAGGCCAAAAAACTCAATTTCATACATAACAAACATGATTTAAACAAGAAAAACACAAATTAAAGCAAGAAACATGGAAATAAAAGTTTGGAGAAAATTATGAATAGTAAGCTTTAATTAATTTCTTTACTCAATTTTAACAAGAGTTCAATTAATTAACATGATTTAATGAGTGAAATAAACATAAAAATCAATTAAAAATAACTTTAAAAGCTTGAATTCAATAAATCAAATAAATAGAAAAATCAAACAAAATAAGAAATAAATTAAATGTTTATTGTAAATCTACACTAACACTAGATTTAATTGATTTTTAGAGCTCTAAATATTACCTTGAGTGTTGATTCCATCAAAGAACAAGAGAGCAAGTGCTTTATGGCTTTTTTTTTTCCTTTTTTGCTGCCTCTGTAACTTGGATTTTTAAAGATACAGAGTGTGTGTTTTTAGAGAGAGAAGAAGAACGAGAGAGAAAGAGGAGATAAAAGATAGAAAACCCCTTGAGATCAAATTTTTTTATTGTCTCCCTAAAATAATTAATTTTGGATAAGGATCCCTTGAAAAAAATCCCATAGGTAGATAAGATGAAAGAGATTTTTCCTTAAACATTTTCCCCTGTTTTACAATATAGGATCATCAAAATAGCTCCCAGGATGTGATTTATTGCCCTGACTCATGATTCAAGGGCGTGACTCACAAATGAGTCATGGTGTTGACCCGTTAATCAAAGGTGTGACTCACGCCTTATTCTTAGCTAATTGATCCCTAATTAAAAATGTTTTCCAATTTTTAGGCTAAAAAATGCTATTTTTTATAAGTTGTCTTCTTTACATTTGTCCCCTATGTCTTAGCTTTCTAATTATTTAATAATTACTCAATTTGGATTTTTATATTGGAATTTATGGCCAAAATACTGAAGATCGTTCCTAAGAAATCTTTAGGAATAGAATTGATGTTTCGACTTTGAAAAATTATTGGGAATAATGGGTTTAGAATTAGTCATACTCTCTTTATGAAATTTGTTCAAAACTTATCGATGTGTTAACCTTTAGTTGGAACGGGTGGTTTACTGTCAAGTTATCAACGTGTTATCCCTTTGTTAGAGTGGGTGGTTTACCATCAACTTATCGACATGTTAACCCTTTATTGAAGCCTGATCAGAGCCAGCTTTTCAACATATAAATCAAAAGAGGTGATTGGTCAAATGCCTCGTAAGAGGACTTTAGTACCTAAAAAAAGGTTAGATGTTATTGTGCTTGCTACAATTGAATAAGGTTCTTAGCTTTTATGGATTTACATGATTCCCTTTATGGAGATTTATCTTTAAGCGAGGTAGCCATGTTTTGGTAAATACCCCCATGTATGGTGTGTGAAAATGGTCTTAATGGAATATTCATTTTGCTTGAATTAGATCGATCTCTCCTATAGAAGTTTTTCTTGTGGTTTAACTATTTGTTGCTTGGAAATATCCTGTAACTAGTTTTGGCATGCGAAGTCCATTCTCACTTTTACTTATAAGAAATTTATGGTGTGATTAGATGTGAAAATTATATAGGTGCAGGATGTGTGTGAAATTCATGTACAGGTGTACAATTGTATATGCGAGCGTATGATAAGTACCACACATGTGATGTGTGCAAAAAGTGACCTACCACGAAGCGTCTAAAATTTAAAGGAATTACAACTCATTAAATGCTTTAAACTTTAATTATAATCATCCTCAAATAAGTTGACTGGATCACATTCTCAGCTAGTTTAATCTAAACAAGAGAAATTAAGGGGTCATTCTTAATGAGAGAATATGAGAATAAGCATGTCAATACCAAGGCTTGCTGAACTTGCATACCAAGTAATTTCTTTGTATTTGGGCTAAAGGCCAAACATAATTTTATCCTTTGAAAGAAAATTCTGGATGCAAAGTTGGGGATGAGATTTAACTTGAATGCATGAATGCATTCATGGCTTTTCTCTTGAAGCTTAAGAAATACCATATGCCTTTTTTACGTACCAAACACCACTAGAGGGTCATCTCTGCTAGTTTGGATGAGAACGAACCCAGAATTAGGAGATCTTACATTGGTTGTAATGTTAGACTTGGGTGGATGGCTATCAAAGAAAGGTTAAATTGCTATAGGAAAATGACCACTGTGTTTTCTTAATTAGCAGGAGGATTTATTCTACATGTCTTCTGCTCTCAAAATGTTTTTGGATTTGGCTTTGGCAATTTTCAATTATTCAAGGCATTCTCACACTTGGCCTTAATGATCTCTGTTTTACCAAAAATTTTCCAAATGGTACTACCTTAAGATCTCCCTTTCCTTTTCATTTTTATTGTTGTGATATTGACTTCAAGGGTTTTCTATTTCCCTCTTCTTTCTTTTTTTATTTCTTTTTTTTTTATTTTCTCTTTATAGGTTTATTCCATCTAACAAATCCAATTTCCTATGAATAGAATTTATACAAAAGATTGATAGAAATTTATCTCTCTTATTCTTGAAATGCAAAACTAGCTTCACCACGGTGGTTATCTTCCTAAGAGAAAGCCAAAATTATTTTTGGTTAAAGGGTTGTTTGATGTGTGTTACACCAAAACAAGCATGCATTCAGCATGCTTAAAATAAAGCTCAATAAGCTAGCAAGCGATTATGAAATCTAGGTAGGAAAAGTTCTTTAGAGAGTTGTACAAAGAAAGGGCTGCCCGAATCATTTTTCAGATTTTGTCTCATCCCAAAGTCACTTTAATGGGTAATCAGAAAGGTTCTAGTGTTCTTATTGAGTTCTACCCATTCCTATCTTTTGCAATTAGTTTTTTTCCATTTTTTTAAAACTGGGCCGAAGTGCTTAAAGTTTGGAAACTATATGGTATAGCCAAGGCTTTTATGCGATTTAGTAGATAGAGATAAAATATGACTACCTCACTTTTAACTCATATATGAATGGAGTACAAATTTCTCAGATTGAGGTCAAACCTATTCATTGATAAGAATTACTAAGATGAAGTAAAATTTCAAATTGAAAGTAAATTAATAAGAAGCAACTATGTCAAAACTTTAGACACTGCTTGGCAAGATAAATAAAATTTAAGGCAAAAATTATCTAAATAAGAATACTCCCCGTATTTGGGAAAAATACAACACTATGATGATCATCCTAAATGTATTAGGAAGGCAGTAATCTTTGAGTCAACATTAGGAAAAGGATAATGCCATAGTCATCTTGAAAGCATTAGGGAGGTGGTGATCTTCGAATGGTTTTCGAGGAAAAGGACAATGTCGCAACCATATTCAATGCATCAGGGAGGAATTAATCTCTGAATCTATAAACTAGAATAATTATGTTAAGATCAAGATAAGTTAAGCTCAAGGTACAAGCTATAAGAATGCTCCCTAAAATTGGCAAAAGGATGGCATTACAATGACCATTATATTGACATGAGAAATCCTGGAATCTCAAAATCTTGGAATTAGTTTGCGCACATAATGGCCTAGGAGAATTGCCTCTAGTCAAATTGAGGCAAAGATATAAACTATGCCTTTCCATTACCAACAAGGATATATGTACAAACAACAACATATAAAATAGATTGTGTGGGTATAAGGAATTGGGTGCGAAGAGGCATGTATTAAATTGTATATGAACATTTACAAAATGCATGCAAAAGGGAATATATGTGTGCAAATGCATGCAAGAGCTTATATGTATCAAAATACTTATGTTGGAAATGTTAGAACATATGCAAAATGCAAGAATTTAGAAAATATGGGAGTACAAGAATGTACGAAGAAAATGCAGAAATACAAAAATGTATGCATGAGATGCAGACATGCCATTATGCTTACAGATGAATAAATGCATGTAGAGATGCAAGGAATGTATGTATGAAATGCGTAGCCTACACCATAGAAGGTTAGGGGAAACTTATATTGGATACAAGCTGGCTGATGACCCACATATATCTTCCTTAGAAATTATGGTTTCCAAGCAAGCTTTCTCTAGCTATCTCCTTTAGTTTTTTCTGCTTTGCCTTCTATCTAAGCTCTTTTACTATTTTTAAGGTAAACAATCTATCATTCCTATGCTTTTAGCAAACCATAAATTAAAATGCATTCATCGCATTGGGTGTTATGCCATGTTGACCTTATAGTCCCATGCTTTTACTCAAAAGTCATGTCTCTTGCCCGAAGGGTTTGTGGTAATTCAGAATCCTCTTTTTGCCCCTAGAACTCTAGCTTGCTTCTTAAGCTTTGTGTAAAATTTTTAAAGGAAGTAACTTAAGTATCAGGAGCTTTCCATCAACGATTGGTAGGTTGGTATCTCAAGGTGGTTCTTTCTTAAAGACCTAGTCGATGTATTGGGTGACCCTCTATTGACATACCCATCTTCCATGATGGGATTATTTTATTGATCTTCCCTGCTTGGTATTTGAGATTGATTTAGAAGGAGCTAACTAGTGGCAATTGTCTACTTAGCAAGATTAAAAGTATTCATAACAGGCTGTCCCTATCTTCCCTTCCACGTCTTTAGTTGAGATTTTTATTTACTTCCCTAGATGGCAAATTCGTATGGCTATTCCTGCCTAGGCTATGTAAGGCTACATTCTGTACTGTAACTTAACATACTAGACAATTTAAGTAGACAAAATTCATAGTAAAAATCCCTTGACCTTTAGAGGTCATCTTTCATCGGTTGTATCGTATTAGGTTATCGTTTCTTTGTGATGGCCGCACTAAAATCTAGACCTTTTAAAACTGTCGAATGCACTTTTTGGACGTGCATGCTCCCTACATCAGAAAAGTCTATGTCTATGGCAAGCTATAAGACCATTTGAAATGTAACCTTCTTAGCAAGTGCCAAGCCACCTATATGGGCTTTATAAATGTCATCATGAGTTTCTTTTACAACCCTTATGGTTTCTAACTCATCTGTGCACCTCAAACACATGTCATTATGGACTTCCCTTGTATAGGACCCTATTTATACTATGCAAAGAGTTCATGGATCCTTTCTGATCTTTCTCAAAGACTTTATATGAGGATGCTAACTTTTCGTGAACAAGTTTGAGTGTTGTGGGACCATGGTCTCTCATCAACAATTTGAACATATATCACCTGTACAGCTTCAAAATATGATATGTCTGAATTAGTTATAAGTATTGGCTTTATGATTAGCCCTATTAGATTATCTCATGTGGAAGTATTGGCTTTATGATCAGCCTTATTCGATTATCTCATACGAAAGTTAAGGTTGTCAAAGTGCCAGTCAATCAATTCTTATCCCTAGACATAAGGCCTATAAGGAAAACTGGTTGCTAAATCTTTTCAAACTCTCAAATGAGATAACAGGTACTTCTTTTCGATGAAGCATTCACGATTCATCTGGTAACTATTAGTGATGAGTCTTTAGACAATTTTACCATCTTTACCCCAAGGCTAATAATTCTTCTAACCTATACATATATGCTTCATATATAACCCTGTTGTTAATGGTTTTGGGTAATTTTCATCATTAAATAGGATAAGGATTGCCTTCAACTTTATCAAAGCATGTGGGGCATTGCTGTCACTATCTTAAAATTTAAACTACCTCCGAAAAAGAGTTTTCATCACGTGGAATGCTAGTATCATTCAAAGAAATCCCCTTCAAAAGTCTATTTTCAAAAGGGCTTTAGGTAAGTTTATGTTAGGTGCTTTCTTTTTAGTTTTATTTGCCTTACCCTTTCCTTGAGCTTTGTCATTATTCCCAGGGTAGACAATCTATCTCTATCATGATTTTTCCAAAAAATAACCTCTTTCTTAATAGACAATACATACCATCTGATGCCTCTAAGGACCTGGAAAGAAATTCCATCTTGGTCTTTGCATTTCATTTAGTGGCTTTTCGAGGAGATTTATCTATTATGCATCTTTTTTAATAGCACTTAGAGCTCATGATTCTCCATTTTCTTTCTGCCCATTCAGAGTTTCACCCCATGCTCGAAGAACTTTTGACCATCAGAGGAGTACTCTCTTGCCTCTAAGACTCTACCTTATGTTCCGAGTTGCAAGTTGGCTACCAAATGAGAAGTTACTTGAGCCTTATCTTTACTAATAACCCCTTATTTCTTTGGGTGCTCATAGTCCCCAAAAGCATCACAAAATCATTTATACTTCATTTGGTTCAAGTGGCATAGCTTTATCTTTGTCGACTCACACTAGATTGTATTTACAATACTTATCAAGAACAAACTTTTGGACACTAAAAGGTGTTTTTTTTCTCTATGGTGTATAAATATTGACATGGTGTCTCAATGAGGATGTCATGATAAGAACATCGAAAGGATCATATTGACAGATGATATATTACCTTTGCCACCTAAGAGTTTAGCCTCAGTATATGCCCTTATGTATGCAATAAGTTTATTTCTGTATGTGAATTGTATGTTTATGCCTAGCTTATGTATATGTTCCTATTTACATTCATCATCTAGTAATAATAGTAAGCATACCTAGACATATAATGTAACAACACATTTTCCATTCAACCTCAGGGAGGTGACACCTTATATGCATCCAACTCTTGTTATCAATCAGCCTCCGCAAATTTTCTTGATTGAATATTTTCTCTCAACCCTAAATTTTTGCCTACACCTTATATGCATTTGACTCCTGCTATCAATTAGCCTTCTCGAATTTTCTTGATTGAATATTTTCTCTCAACCCCTAATTTTTTCCTAAGATGCCTTTTTTCGATTTTTGCCCTAGTGGGATGCCAAATTTTACAAAGGCTACCTTTTTTCAGTTTTCAACCTGTAGGGCCATATTTTCTCTCTCTTTTTATTTTTTGATGATATTTTTATCTTTTCCTTGAAACCTTCTTCAACCCATTGGCATTGCTTGATTCATTAAATCCTTTTTGATCATTACTGGTGAGAAATGGCTGCCTCTTCTAATTGTAGCTTTTTCAGCTTAAAGGGTTTGACTTTGGCTTGTGTAACCTAAAGCACTTGATTTGAGTATTTTTTGAATGATGTCCTTGGACCCACTTTTTGAAAGATTAAGCAATCATTTCTCTTCTTTATGAACTCAGGTAGGATAATGAGCTCTCTTTTAAACTATTGAAGACCTTGCTTTGCACATTCTAACTTGTATAATTGAGTTCTTGAAGCAACACTTTCATAATTAAAGTTGGCCATATTGTGCTTGCCCCTAATTGTCTAAGAGGAAGGAACAATTTTTAAGTCTTTGCCTATTATCTTATTTCTCTATTCGTGTTGGCTATGTAAGCTTTTATACAAGTTTTTTCCTTTTCTTCTATCTTCGTATTGAATAGCTTTTGTTAGCCTATTTCTTACACCATGCTCCATTTAAGATAATGAGCTAAGGCAAAAACTTGTAGATCATTATTTGGTTCTTCTTTAAGGCATCTTCAAGTAATATTGGCACTTCAAAATAATAGTGCTATGGCTTCCCATTAGTTTCCTTAATTTTTGTCACGTGGAATTTTCATCTCATTTTCTACGCCTTTTGGTCTAAGTCTTCGAATTTGCGGCTTAAATGATCTGCAGTTAAGATAAGCTTGAGTTGCATGTCTTACAACATATCTATCAATTCTTGTCATGTCACCCCAGGTCCAAGAAAATATTTTTTCTTCTTATTTTTTCCAGTTTATATTTCACTTTTTATTCTTATCTCACTTTAAAAGTCACATCGAAAGCAATCAAGATGTTATTTTTCCTTGAGATTAAATGGAGTAGTGTTTATTGAATTAATGTCTCATTTAATTAAATCATAATTATTTCCATTTATGATGCAATAAAATAGGACATGGCATATATAAGAAAAACTCATATTATTAACATAGCTAAAGAAACATATGCACATTTTACATTAGTAAAAAGTGGCCTATATTGCTTATTTTCCTACTATAAGTGCAGGCAGCAAAACATCTTTCAACATATTAGGCTTCTCTTCTCTGAATGATGCCCTCAATATTGGTGGTGATATATGCAATTTGTAACTCTCTAATCATTTTGGCAAACCTGGGTTAGATACAAAAATCGACAGTAGCATAACTCATCTTTTCCTTTAGGTCTATAATTTGCTTGGCATTAATAAGGTTTTGGATTCGGCCTTTTAAAGTTTAAAAATTGTCCATCAGTTGGTTAGTGTGTTGGTGAAAAGCACAAAACTTATCAGCATGATGACTTGGCAAGTCTCCTGTCTTTGCTAGTTTCGATGGTAAAGGTTGCAATTTTTGTTTTTTTATTAGTTGCTCTAAAACCCATGATAGAGGTCTACCTAAATCAAAGTGCCTTTTTTGAGCTACCTTAGTGGCTGATACCTTTGCTATCTTTTGACCATTACTATTGCTGCTTGAAGCAAGCATTATGTCGGTCCCAATACCATCATAGCTTTGATGGCCACTGTCATGATTTCTATCTCCTAAATTGAGGGAATGGATCCTTTCTACTTCCACAAATGTATACCTAAAGGCCTCATGATCATCCATTGATTCCTCATTTAGCCAATAACACCAATTAGTTGGAAGTATTACACCAACTGGTATTAGGGGCTAAGTGCCAGAAACTAAAGCTCAATTAGCCGTTAGCCCAGGAATAGTTTTCCTTTCAAGGTCATTGATCTTTTTACCCAGTTCAACTACAAGTTCAATTACTATCGACATGACTTTACTTTCAAGGTCTTTAAATCTTTTATCAAGATTTTAGGGGTTAGAGGTACCAACTTTTTATGAAGGGTTTACCACTGCAGTTTTTATGTACTCTGTTGAATGTTCAAAGGCTCTATTTAAGTCTAAATCTGACCTTGAACCTAGTTCTAACTTGCTAGATTTTGACTTCTCTAAAAAAATCCAACTAAAGAGGTCATCTGATCCCTTAAACCACCTATGTGAGCAGTCTATGATGGCTACAAAATCAAAGGGTTAGAATAATGCATGCCAAAAAATCTATACCAAAAATATATACACAGAATGAAATACACATGATAATTGCGATTTATATGATATTTTTAGTGTGATATTAGGTGTTTAATTGAGTTTGATTAGCTTTAATTTGGTTAAATTATAGTTTAAATTTTTGCATTTGTATTTTAGGAGCTAATTATAAGTTTTATTATTTTTTTAGGTTAAAATGAAAGAAAAAAGAGTTTAATTGCAAAAGACAAGAAGTTAAGGGCCAAAAATGTGAAATTAGAAAATTTATGCCAGTAAATTATTCATGAAGTCTAGTGAAGGAATGCTTGGCTGTGCACCTGGAAGCCTTATTTCTTAAGTGGCCATACACTTCATATTGTGCCATGCACGACAGTGCATGAGAAGAAGGAAATCTTGAGTGGTCGTGAATGGGTTGAAAGCTTAAGTGGCAGTGCATGAAACTCAAGTGGTTGTACACTCCCTTGGAGAAAAATGCACGGTAGTGCATCTAATCAAACAAAGTTTTGCTTGGCCGTGCAAACTTCGAAGGATTTCCAATTTAAGAAGGAGCTTTTCCTATTCCAATTTAGGAAGTTTAGAAGACTTATTTTGGCTATAAATAAAGGATCAAAACACCAAAACAAGGGGAAATCAATAAAGTAGAATCAAGTAGTTAGCAATAGTTTCTTTACTTAGGGTTTTTTAGTTTTACGTTCTTTATTTTTTTCATTAGTTGTGAGGAGCAAAACCACAGAGCTGGAGGGTTTCTTTGATTTTTCTATACAAGTTGATTGAGGGAGCTTCTGTAACTCTTTGTTTTTGATTCTTCTCTTTAGCTTTGTTTTAGTTTTTAATATGTTTATGAAGTAGTTTTTCTTCTTTTGCTAATGGATACTTGAATCTTTTATTTTCATTGTTATGACTTTATTTTGCGCTTTAATTTCAATATCAATTGATTATTTCTTGGTTTTAAGCATATTCTTATCTATAATTGTGTTGAGATTGATTGTTGGTTTATTGGTTCATTAGCTAAAACTTAATTTAGACATAGTTAATGATTTGTATGTTCTTGGGTTAATTGTTTAGTGTTAATGCATGATTGTTTTCTGGTTTTGAGATAATTATGTATTGAAATTATTGATTAATACTAAGAGAGGAGGAACTAAGAAGAAATTGGATTGAATTTACTTGTAAAAGAGTTCAATGAATGTTTAGGGAGTTAAAACTAGATTTTTATGCTAAGTATTAGATTTGTCTATAAGTTTAATACTAAGCATGATATTCTTGCATAAAGATATCTGACTTTATTAATAGTTTTTCCATAATCACTGGTGTTTCTATTGAATTTAAGTCATTAAAATGAAAGTTAAGGTGGATAGTTCCTTTAGCAAGAGAATTTCAGTTATTGTTTTATTTTTAATTCATGTTAGTTTAATTTTAGCTTTTGTTTTGTTTGTTTGTTTATTTAGTTTAATTTTTTCCTTTAAATAAAAAACATTTGGGAAACAATCTCAGATTAATTTAATTCATGCATAGATATTTTTCTTAGCAATTCATGTTCCCTTAGGTACGATATTTAGGGTCATAATCTATATTTTCCCGTATTACTAGCCGATCTAGTACACTTGCTAGACACCGGTCAGCACATATAAAATGATATGTAGAAACTTTATTATTTTTTTACATTTTATTTTTAAGATGCATTTACATGATGCACATGTATGTGGAAAACACGTATAGCATACAATGGGAAATTAAAAATAAAGTGTAGCATGGCATGATAAGCAATGCATATGTGCACAATATATGTATAATGAAGTAGTTTGTATATAATACGACACAACATGAGAATAAATATACATGACACAAGACATACATGACATGTTTCAAGTATGATGGTTTAAGTACATAAGGTATGACATGGTATATGAATGAATACACATGACATACAACATGCATGTGCACAATATAACCTACTCAGTGATAATATGTGTATGTGATGTGACAAAGGATGCATAAAATAAGGAATAATGGTGCATGTTAGTGAATTGCATGGTATTGTAAAGAATCACACATGTAAAAGTACAAGATGTATGCAAAAATACTCATAACATAGGACACGACACTATATATAAATAAGCACATACAACGAGTAACACATGTATATGACATCTATCATGTTAAAGGCATGCAAGTTTATAATGAATGGGATGTATACACAATATATGACATGGCATGGAAACATGCATTCATGATATATGGTGTGTGTGTCTATGGTATAAGTTGCATATGGCACATGGTATAACAATCTTTAGAGGATAGGACCCATGTTTATGACATATCTCATGTATAATGCACTACAAGAAAAAAGGCCTATAAGGATGGGAAATTTGGTCCTTAAAAGTGCCAATCTGGTCCCTAAAAGCTAATAAGGACGGAAAAATCCGATCACAATCCCGTCCTTACAGGCTCCGCCGCTAATGACAATTAAGGATGGGATATATCAACCGGTCCTTAAAACTTTTAGTTACTGGATAAAAAATTGGTCCCTAAAAAGTATTAAGGACTGGATTTCTTATCCTTCATAATGTAAGTCACGTGAAGATTGAGACAATTAAGGATTAGAAATCTTGTCCTTAAAAGTATAATAGCGGCTATAAACTTTTAAGGACCAGATTGAAATTTGGTCCCTAAAATTATAATAATGATGGATAATAATGATGGAAAATCACATCCTTAAAAGTAATAATCATATGAATATATATTATATTAAGGACTATAAAACCAACTCTTAAAAGTGTAATCAAGACTAGAAATAGGGTCCCTAAAAGTAATTATCATGGGACCTTGTAGATACCTTATTTTTTACCTTATATTTTTAAATATAACATACAATTTATATGTAATATATAATAAATTGATATACAACTAATAAAATTATACTTTTATATATAATTAATTTGTAATTCGTTACAAATACAAAGTTAGCACCCATTTATACAATCCCTTTCCAAAAAAAATCTCTAGCAAAATAAAATATAAAATTTCATAACAAAAAATTCTAACCAATAATTTAATATTCCCTCAAAATTTTATAGTCAATTTTGGTTCTTCAAATCTTCATAGCCAGCTCTTATATCAGCTTCAACTACTCTTCCAATGACACCAACTGCTGCGCTCACACCTGCACCAAATGAAATATGTGCATTTCCACAAAACGTCCTGACAACATCGTTTGTTCTTAATACAATTATGAAATCTATTAGTTCACCTCTAGCCTGCAAGTAAATCAACTCCTCAATTAAAGACCCATACACCTAAAACTCCTACAATATACCATTGCAATATTTATGTCATAACCACAACTTCCTTCTGTTATAGAAAATAAGCTAAAAATAAATCTAAATTTGGAATAAAAATCTTCCATGACATTTTTCACTCAACAATATGCAATTCTCAGAACAAGTATCAATTTAAAGGAAAGTAGAAATCTTTATTGACTCATTATTCCTACATTTTGTACCAATTTAAAGTAAGAATTTATTTGCAGCTGATAGAAGTAAAGAATAATTAGTAGATATAACAATTATGAGAAGTAAAATATCAAGACAGACAGATAAGGAAAGAAAGAGACATACTAAGCTTCATCAAGGAGCGCAACGACCCCCCTAGGTTTCTGCAGGATATTGAAATAAAAGCTGTGAATACTTGGAGTAGTTTAGATATAAAAGCATAAAATGAGCCCCTTAAATTGGTTCAAAGTGGTTGAAGATCTCAGATAACTACAACATGCACTGATTCAGGATATGATA
Source organism: Excoecaria agallocha (assembly GCA_037975025.1). Taxonomy (NCBI): domain Eukaryota; kingdom Viridiplantae; phylum Streptophyta; class Magnoliopsida; order Malpighiales; family Euphorbiaceae; genus Excoecaria; species Excoecaria agallocha. Next base: position 3,633,486 of record CM075823.1, on the reverse strand, counting down.
TATAGGGCAAAATATTTTTAATCTAAAAAATAAAGTTTAAATTGGAAACAAAGGAATAAACTATTTTAGCTAATGAGGATTTCTCTTGTAGTGATTCTCGAGTCAAATTGTATAAAAATAAAATTTGATCCATATATACAACCAGAAGAAATACCTTTATCAAAAGTGAAGAGAAAACCATTAAATTGCAGTGAAAATTAACTTTTCAATCAGAGCTATTAATATTGAATATTATAGGTTCAGATGCAACATCAATCATGATACAGACTATTCCCATTGTCAAATGCATTAGGAGATAAAATGGCCTAGACAAAACAAAGACAAAAATATGGAATGCAGATATATGCTTAAGAACTCCAGTATTAAAAGTGTACAAACTGAACAAGATCAGTTTCAACTTTACCATGTAACAAGATTGCCAGCAGGACCATGTATTATACACTAGGATCAACACCCAAAAGAAAAATGAAAACTAGCATCTTCAATAGCTGCTACAAATTGAAGTGAAGACAAAAATATAGAATATATTATACTCTATTAAACTCAGTTTAGCAAATAAATTGAGTATATATACTTATAGATTAAAGTTTTTCAATAGCTGCTGCAAATTGAGAAATTGTCTCTTGTAAAGCTGCATTAATTAACATGTAAGAAGAATTAGTCATCATATCACTAGTCAAAAAACCTAAACCAACTGAACAAAAACAGATAATTACAGAATGACAAAAATCAAATAAGGATAATTAAGAACAGAGGGAACAAATCCTACCAAAATAAAGTGTATTTGTGCAAAACTAAGACTGATTCTTTACACCTGAAGAATCAAAGGAAGAAAAAAGAAGTTTCGATCGAAGAAGAAGAAATGGTGGATATTTATTTTGCCTAGTAGTACCTGCTGTCCATATAGCAAGAAGGTAAGGCACAGCATTATCAGGGTCTCGTTTCTCTAGCTATAAGATTAATGGTAGAATTAGATATTTAATTAAGTGCTTAGATGTAACATACTGTATGAATAAGCCAACTTACCCCTCTCTAAATATCATGGCCATCTAGAATTTTATAACTGCAAAAAAAGAAAAAAAATCAATTAACATGCAACTTGCAGTTTGTATAATAATAATCAAGTATCCAGATTTTAATTATCTTTAAATGTTGAGAATTTAATGTCTTTTCCATTAATACACCACAGAGAAAACACCTGCCATAATCAAAACTAAGTTCAGTCCGAAAAAAGCAAGTGGCATACAAAAATATTTGAGTGCATATATCTAAGTAATAATTGGAGAAAAAGAAAAAAAAACCTATTAACTAACATTATACAGAAAAATAAAATAAAAAACAGATGGATGATATTCTAAATTTTAAGTAATAATCAAACACATGACATCCATATATTTAACTTTGTTTTTGCTAGTAGGCTATGGTAATAATACTTTTCCACTTTGTTATGAAAGAAGCATAAGAACCCCAGGGACTAAAACATAGCATGCATAGTGAGCCAACTATTTAATTCCAGAGAAGTGAAGAAACCAAAAAGCTCATCGTTCATTAAATAAACTAAAATAACCCATAATATTACCTTTAATTTCTTCTGTAGGGCCAAATAACTTTGCATTTCAATTTGCAACATGACAAGAAAAAAAAAGTCTTATTCCAACAACTTCCATATTCCACTAGGATTACAGAAATGTTCAATATAAGTTCCTTTGTTTCTAAGCTAAAATGGAGTTCAGTGCCTTTACATAGAGAGGAGAGAAAAGAGAAAAGAAATGAATACAATGCCTAGTCCTATTCTCAGCAGAAACATAAGCAGGAAACAAACCCTCTGCTAGGATAAGCTCCATGTTTTGGGACCTGCAGAATATAGGAAAAAGGATACATCTGTGATTGTAAATCTCACATCTTGGTCTGATGATATAAAGTGTGGAAAAGACCAGACCTGAACTCTTTACAATCTTTATCATAGCAAAGCATTAAGATTTTACAATGAATCTATTCAAAGTGATTGCTTATAGTCAGATAGCCTTGAGAACACTTGTTACAATATTCTTGGTATACCTTCGTCAACTTTTGCAAGGCCTTTAGATGAACAGACCCATGAAATTGATTAAACAATTAATGTCAGGAACAAATGAACAAAGCATAATAAAGTATTCAACCAATCAGCTTTCAGACAGTGTATCTTCCCAACAAATTAAAAACAATTAAAATCAATTAAAATACCTTCTGTAAATAGAGCAAAAGCAGAACCAGAAGTGAAGAAGCGGGAAAGCAAGTATGAAACCCTTTTACCTGCCATTGAAACTCTCTTCTTAGTCTCTGAGTGCTCTATGACTCTTCTTTCTCTATCTTGATGTTATATAATCTGTCAGTCTGCATATAGTAATTTATCATTTCCCATAATAGATGTATATTATTTGACCAATTACTCAATTAGAGGTTACAGAAAAAAATCATCACTCAATACCAACGTATTTTCCTTAAACTCTCCAAGTGACTCCTACCATTACTTCCCTAAGGCCCTTAGGAAATGGATTTCAGTCTTGAATTGCTTCCAATTTCTTAACAAAAAAGGTATTCTAGAAGAAGACTCAACTAGCTTTAGCAGATTTCAGAAATCTAACCATAGGGTTTTATTATTTCAAATCTTGCTTACACGCATCCAGTGTTCTCTGGCCCATTTCTCAGTCATAATTCCTCCTAAAAATATAATTCCAATAGTTTAAGGGCTCTAATTGCACATAGAATCAATTAAGCACTTAATAAAAAATTTGTGTAGTTTCAGTAACATCAAAATAATTTCAAGGAGTGAAGGCAAGAACAATAGAATATATAAACCATAGCAGAGGGGAAAGACCTGACATCAGCAGGATTGGAAGAATTAAAAATAGAATTCCATAGTAGTTCCTTTAGTTAGTACATATCTAGTATATCTCCAATTAATCTCAGTCCAACAACATTACAATGGAAAATCTAGTAGCTCAAGACTTTAATTAAACTTAAGTTTAATTTTTCACATACCCCTAGAAGAGATGACAGCCAGCTTTAAGACTTGCTCATGCTCCCTTCTTTTATTTTTTTTGCCTTAACCTCCAGTTAAACACAGAAATTCCCTTCAATTAATACCCAAACTTATATATAGTTCCTAATATGTAGATTTATAGAATAGAGAAAATAGAATCAAAAAAGTTTTACCTTACCTACAACTTCGTCCAGTAGACTAACAACCTTTAGTCTTCTTCTTGCTAACTCCCAACGTAATTCAGGACTTAAAGTAGGGATGGAAGGGAGAAAGAAGGTAGCAGTGGCCAAAAATGGTGATCTCACATCTCTCTCTCTTTCTTTTTAATGGCCGGATCTCAAAGACAGATTTCCTACTTAACAAGAGTCAACCAAGTTCAATTCCTCATGATAGCAAAGAAAAAAGAAAACCCATAAAATAGGAAGCTCTTTCAAATTTCGGAATAACCAAATGGAAAATACAAATTAAATAACATAAAAACAATAAAAAGAGGAGAAGAGAAAAGCAAATTGGGAGAAACAGAGAGACCAGTTTGAAACAGATTGGTGCATTTTTGCCCTTTACCCGAGTGAGCCGTATCGTAGCTGTTAAGGTGGAGCGAGGAAGAAGGAGTCGGTCAATGGAGAGCTATGCTATAAAAGAGCACCGGTATGTAGTCTGAAACCCATCTCAAAGGGTTTTGTGAAAGAAACTGAGCATTTATTAAATTTTGTTTAAGTTTCATCTTTTTCATTTTTTTAGGTGCAGCACCAATTTATCCCGCCTATTCTATTTGTTTTAGGGAACGAAAATCATTTGTATTTAGGGTGGGATTTTATTCCCTCACAAATAATATAGACTAAATTGAAAAAAGATGACCGTATAAAAATTCGATCTTTATTAGTATATTTTTAAGGACCAGAAAATTGACAGGTTCTTAAATTGTGGTCTTTAATAAGCCTTTTTCTTGTAGTGATCGTATGTAACATAACGGTATGTATACATACAGCATGAGAAAAGGAAATGTAACATGTTGAAATGCGTATAACATGTGAATGACACCTGCCTTGTATACATGACCCGACATCAGGTAAAGGTAATGTTTACGTACACATGCATATGGCAACATACATGAGGACTCAATGACTAAAATGATCATGTTACGACATACGCTGATATATTCATGCTATGATAAATATCAATTGTGCACATATGATGATGGATGCTTTCATGTGTATGCTACAATGTATGTCAATATGTATTCGTGATGGTGAATGTATATTGCTACAATGTATATTAATTTGTACATGCAATAATGGATGTAATGCCAGTGTGATGGTGGATGTGTACACACACATACTATAGTGTACGCTAATACATGCATGCCATGGTACATGCTAATATGCACATGCTATAATATATGATGGACATTTAAGTGTACATGCCATGACTCATGTATGTTCATTTGTACAAGTTATAATAGATGATGAATGCTTATACATTTAGGTTATGAAAAATGTTAACTTGTTCATGTTATAATGTATGCTTACATATTGCTATGTACATGCCAAAATGCATGTCTATATGCACATACTATACCACACATCAACATACGCATGCCTGATAGATATATGCACATGCCATAATGCATGTTAGGACACTCATTAATGTGCACATTTGATAGAGAATATTTACATGTACAGGCTAATATGCATATGGTAGATGCTATAGGAAATGTCTATGTGCACATGTCATGATGTATGTTAGTACATACATACAGTGATAGGCATCACTATGTACATATAGGACAGGCATATGTGTATCATAATGCACTCTGGATACATTTCATGCCATGGTAACGTTAATGTATTATTATTTTATTATTATTTACACTTCCTTGCATGGTAATGATGTAACGCATGAGGATGAACATGTTAGAAATGCATTGATGCATGAGTCAATCATTGCATTATGATGATGATGCATGGACATATGATATACGTTAATGCATTATGATGCACGTGAATGATACCTATAATATATGCATGATGTATGATCATGTTAAACACACACATGATGCATCGGATGGTAGGCATACAGTGTATGCATATGATAATGTACAATGCATAAAATGCATATGACACATGTGTTAGTGTAAGCCCTAGCCCCAATGCATTGTAACGAAACACTTGAAATTAATATAATGAGGCATTTGTTTTATCTATTGTATTCCTGTGCATATCAATTGATAAAACTATCCAAGAGTGTCGTTTCGGTTTAAGTTATCATGTGTGAGGCACATGGATTGTAAGACCTTGAAACAAATGAGACTTCATTCTAAATATCCCTAGTCAGTCATTGTTATGGGAATAACAAATGAATTAAGACTAGTATGCTCTCTCTGATGCTATGAGTCCTGTCTTACGGATCATTAGGACAAGAGTGTCAATCAGAGATCATAGATACATGTTAAGGAACATGGTATCTGGATTCGATCCGCTCATGAGAACACTACATGGTACAAGTCATAAGTGTTTCTCATATGCAAGTTTTGTATCGGAGTTCTTAGACCTAAAATCTCTATGAAACTCTTTATGAATTACTGTGTACTTTGACATACACCTAACGTGCTCGTAACAGAGTGACAAGTATGGGTATGCTTGGGTATGCATTGATTTATGTTAGAGAGCATGAGAGAAGTGAAGGGATTACCCCTCTCGATAAGAGAGAAAATATCATCGGCCACTTGATCAGTGAACTGAGAAGTGTATGGCCATACCGAGATGAAATAATGAGTAATCATTATTTATCTGAGAGTTCAGTATCACTGGAATATCAAGAAAGGAATTAATATATATAAGGATGACTAGTTCCATGCCTTATATTAATTCTGATATTTAAGGGTAAGGGATTATGCAAAATTGCATTAGGTCACTAAATGCCATTTGCATTTTCGTTTAATTTGGAATGCTATAATATCTTGCTAGAGAATATATATAGCCTTTGAATTAATTTTTATTAATTCATTGCCAATATTAAATGGACCTATAGGATCGCACATAAAGCACTGGGCTTAAAATTGTATTGGAAATTAATTTAGACTTTTATTTAAAGTCAAATTAATGCATGCAATGGGTGAACAGATTTTTACTGTTAACAATTGGTCACGAGAGAAATTTACTGGCATGTGTTAGGTTTAATTTCAATTGATTAATTATCTATGTATAATTAAGTTAATTGAGTATTAAATCCTAAATTATATTTAATCAAAATATAATACTTGAGAGGGAATTAAAGTAACCAAAGTTTAAACTAGGAACCTAGTTAAATTTGGCAACTAATTACCTTAGTTAAGTAAGTTTGTTTTGATTAGCTAAATGATGCCATTTGAATTTAAATTCTAATAGAATTTAAATTAAAATATATATCTCTTAATTATTAAGTGTTAGTGGCTGAAATTGCTACCTAATTTAAGGCACTCACACATGACTAAAGTAAGTGATATATATTAAATGAATTAAAGGAATAATGGTGGGTGCCACTTTTATTCTTCTTCTCTCTTTTGGCCATGAGAGGATTAGTGGGATTTGTAGAGAATTGTTTTTTGCTCTTAATTCTCTCATGGAAGGTGACTAACATAGAAACAAAAGAAGAAAGAACAAGAAGAGTTCTTGTGTTTTTCAAACAATTCCATTGCCTAATACACAAATATAGAGCTAGCACTCTTGATTTTAAGCTATCTTTGCAAGTGTGTGTGAACATAGAGAGGAGTGGCATAAAGGCTGTTCCTTTGGCATTGGTGGTGAAGATCTAAGGTAAATAAATTCATCTTAGTTGCTGGTCATCATCAAAATCAAGTCTTGAAGTGCATCTAAAGTTGTAAGTTTCAAAACTCTAAAATTGCATGTTTTCGTTCCTAGTTTTGGATATGTATGGTATGCATGATAAAATTTTTTGTTTTTCCGCTGTGCTATCATGATTTTCATACCATTTCATATTCCATCAGTGGTATCAGAGCCTAGACATGCTTATTTTAGTGCTTTAGATGCATGAAAAAATTAATTAAAAATCGTTATTTTGAAAACATGCAAATCTGAAATTTTCTGTTTTGAGTTTTTTGCATTGTTTTGGTGTAAAAATGATTTTAATTGATTAGATAGGTATTATAATTAATATGACATGTTAATATACTGTCCTAAGATGTTATTAGGGCTGGTAATGGTCGGATTTAATTATTTATACCTGATGGTACATGTTAATTATGAAACTAGGTGCTAGTTGGCATGTAAATTGCTAGTTTAACAACTAGTTTTCAAAATTAAATGTAAAATTGATTTTGGCATGTTTGTAAGTGATTTTTAAAGATTAAATATCAGGTCTGGACATATTTTAAATTTGGTTTTAATTCTGGTCCATGACAATTTAATTGATTAATTTTAAAATCACTTAAAACAATGACTAGTTTGTGTTTGTTACATGTTTAATCAACATTGTTTGCTTTGTTTTGATTAAAATGGTAAAAAACACATTTAGATTTAAATGGTACAGAATATTAAATCAATGTTTATGGACTTATTTAGTTTTTAAATGACTCATAAAATTGATTTAAATGTTTGTGCATTTCATGGCATTACATAAGCATTAAACAACTAGTTTTTGTTGTTTGTTTGTTTTGCATGAATGCCGGGTATTATATATATGTTCTTCATGATTTTATGTTTAATTCATGTTGGTACATATTATATGTATTTTTAATGTTTATGGGCTGTATGACATAAAATTAAAAATGGCAAAATTGGAAATTATACTAGAGTTGATTTATGGCACAAATCTAACTAGTTTGTGTTTTGGGCTTTTAAGAGAACTTATTCAATAAGAGGATTTAGTCCATTGGGATTCGGCCCAGGCCCATCACGGGGTCTTCTCTTAAAGGTTCAAGTACACAATTTCCATTAATGGGCTTGGCTAAATTGATTAAAATTGGACTTTGTCTGATCCATGAATGCTATGTATATTTATTTGCTTGTTTGGTGTGATGAATGGATATGCATGGTGCATTCATGGGCCCTGGGTTTTTGTAATTAAATATGGCCTGCGTGCCATTATATTTTATTGTAAAAGTTTCATTTATTTCTTAGAATAGAATTTATTTGAAGACTTTGTAAATCAAGACGAAGCCCACCGAAGTGGAGAAGCCCAACTCGAAGATTCTTATGTAATAGTATAGAATCTTAGTTGTAGGTTTTTGGGCCCATGTTTGTCACGCTTTACTTTATGCAATTATATATATATATATATATATATGCATGCTATGTATGGATGACAAAGCGTATGCCATGTAAGCCGTAATAAAAATGAATCCCTAAAAATAGTAAGTCACAAAGTTGCCTTCCTAATTCGAAACATGTCAAGGCATCGATCATCGGTCACGTAGACTAGGAGTCCTAGATGCGCCCGATTATCTTTGTGAGGCATGGGTTGTGAATGTAGGTTGGACTTAACATGGAATGGGATGCTCGGACCTAGGCAACTTATAAATGGGTTTGTGCTATAACATTGTTTGATGTTAGCCCATTTGATCCAAGAGTCATGTACGAGACATGATTGGAGTTTTTCCTACCTAAGTAACTTAACTTATTAGGTGTACAGGCTCAGCTTGACTAATAAGTTGTTGTGAAAAGTGGATCTTGGCCCACATTAAATCACTAACGCGAATTATTTAAAGGGATATTAATTCGGTTTGTGGGATCATAAATAAGACCTCATTTAATCTTGCTAAATTTTATTGTAGATTGAAAATGGCATCTTCAAATAACAATTTCTCATTGCGATCGGTCCTTGAAAAGGACAAATTAAATGGCACCAATTTCATAGACTGGTCTCGAAACTTAAGAATAGTTCTTAAGCAAGAGAAGAAGTCGTATGTTTTGGATGCACCCTTGCCTGAAGAACCAGGAAGGAACGCCTCTGCGGTTCAAAAGGAAACTTTTGAGACCAAGAAGAGTGACTCTAATGATGTGACCTGTTTGATGCTAGCCACTATGGTGCCTGAATTGCAAAAGCAATTTATGGACCAAGAGGCCTATGCGATCATGGTGCACCTCAAGGAGATGTTCCAAGAACAAGCTCGTCACGAGAGGTTCGTGACAACAAAGGCTTTGATTTCTTGTAAGATGGCTGAGGGTACTCCTGTTAGTACCCATGTACTCAAGATGAAAGGGTATCTTGATACTCTTGAGAAGCTTGAGGTACAAGTGCCAAAGGAATTGGCCACTGACTTGATCTTAGGATCATTGCCTGCTGCTTATGATCCATTTGTGATGAATTATAACATGCATGCTATGAACAAGTCAGTCACTGAGCTTCATGGGATGCTTAAGAATGCTGAAGAGAACATTCGAAAGACCAATCCCGTGCTAATGGTTCAAAAGGGAATTAAGAAGGGACCTGCTAAGGGAAAGGGAAAAGGAAAGGGAAAACCCAAGACAGTTGGGAGTGCACCTCAAGCCCAATCCAAGCCCAAGGCACCAAAGCTCAAAGAGAGTGAGAGCACTTGCTTCCATTGCAACAAGATAGGGCATTGGAGGAAGAATTGCGCTCTCTTCAAGGAAGAACAAAAGAAGAATGGAGCCAAGGCGTCCAGTTCTGGTATTTTTGTTGTTGAAATTAACCTTTCTATTTCTACCACTTGGGTATTGGATAGCGGTTGTGGTTCTCACATTTGTTCAAATGTGCAGGGGTTAAGAAATAGGCGGTTACTTGGGAAGAATGAAGTGGACCTCCGTGTGGGGAATGGAGCACGAGTTGCTGCCATGGAGATAGGCGACTATCACCTCACTTTACCTTCCGGACTTTGTATTGTTTTAAATAATTGTTATTATGTGCCTGCTATGAGCAGAAACATTATTTCAGTTTCATGTTTGGATAATGATGAATTTGATTTTGTTATTAAAAAGGGCAATGCTCATATTCGTCGCGAAGGCATTTCTTATGGCAATGCCATGTTGCAAAATGGCCTTTATATCCTTGATTTACAAAACAAAGAGTCTATATACAACATTAATACAAAGAGGGTTAAATCAAATGAATTAAACCCTACTTACTTCTGGCATTGTCGTTTAGGACATGCAAACGAAAAACGCATTTCAAGACTCCACAAAACTGGAGTGCTTGGGTCATTTGACTTAGAATCTTATGACACATGCGAGCCATGTTTGTATGGAAAAATGACAAAGAGTCCTTTTAACAAGAAAGGTGAAAGGACTAATGGCTTATTGGAACTAATACATACCGATGTATGTGGACCATTAAGTACACAAGCTAGAAGTGGTTTTAGCTACTTCGTGACTTTCACAGACGACTTCAGTAGATATGGCTATGTCTATCTAATGAAGTACAAGTCTGAAACTTTTGAGAAATTCAAAGAGTTTAAGAACGAAGTAGAAAACCAACTTGGCAAAAGTATAAAAGCCATTCGATCAGATCGAGGTGGCGAATACTTAAGCCAAGAGTTTGATGATCATCTAAAAGAGTGTGGAATTATTTCACAGCTCACTCCTCCTGGAACACCGCAATGGAATGGTGTGTCCGAAAGGAGAAATCGAACTCTGTTGGACATGGTTCGATCTATGATGAGTCAAGCTAATCTTCCTATCTCTTTTTGGGGTTATGCATTAGAAACTGCTGCGTTTCTATTGAACCGTACTCCAACTAAAGCAGTTGAGAAGACACCATACGAGGTATGGACTGGGAAAGAACCCAATATGTCTTTTCTCAAGATTTAGGGCTGTGAAGCACATGTTAAGAAATTAACATCTGACAAACTAGAGTCCAAATCGACTGTCTGCTTGTTTGTGGGTTATCCCAAAGAAACAAAGGGATACTACTTTTACTCAAAAGCCGAGAACAAAGTATTTGTTGCTCGCAAGGCTGTTTTCTTGGAAAAGGAGTTCCTTCTCAAGAAAGACAGTGGGAGTAAAGTAGAACTTGGAGAAATTCAAATGCCACAAGCTCCTATAGAGGATGAGTTGGAAATGGGATCAAGTTCACAACCAGTTGTGGAACAAGAACCCATTACACAAGTAACTAGAAGGTCTGGTAGGGTACGTCAGGAGATTGAGAGATATGGATTTCTAATCACTGACAGTGACACTATTGAGTTAGTAGATCGTGAGGATCCTACTACCTACCGAGAAGCTATTGAAAGCCCAGACTTGGATAATTGGCTTGAAGCCATGAAATCCGAGATGCAATCAATGTACGATAACCAGGTTTGGACCTTGGTTGATCCACCGGAAGGTGCTAAGGTAATTGAATGCAAGTGGTTATTCAAACTAAAAGCTGATAAGACCTACAAAGGTAGACTAGTAGCAAAAGGTTTTCGACAAACTCATGGTATAGACTATGACGAGACCTTTTCGCCTGTAGTCATGCTCAAGTCCATTAGGATCTTGCTTGCCATAGCTGCATATCATGATTATGAGATATGGCAAATGGATGTCAAAACTGCTTTCCTCAACGGAAATTTACTTGAGGATGTGTATATGACACAGCCTGAAGGTTTTGTCAATCCCAAGCATCCTAAGAAGGTTTGCAAGCTTCAAAAATCCATTTATGGATTAAAGCAAGCATCCCGAAGTTGGAATCTTCGTTTTGATGAAGCAGTCAAAGATTTTGACTTCATCAAGAACGAAGATGAGCCTTGTGTGTACAAGAAGGTTAGTGGGAGCATAGTAGTGTTTCTAGTCCTATATGTGGACGACATCCTTCTCATTGGAAATGACATTCCAACATTGCAAAAGGTTAAGCAATGGTTGGGAAAATGTTTCTCAATGAAAGACTTAGGTGAAGCCGAGACAATACTTGGTATTCGAATCTATAGAGATAGATCGAATCGGCTTTTGGGACTAAGTCAAGAAAAGTACATAGACAAAGTACTAAAGCGTTTTAGTATGGGAGACTCAAAGAAAGGGTACATACCCTTGGCTTTGGGAGTTCCTTTGACTAAAGAACAGTGCCCTAAAACCAAAGAGGAAAGGGACAACATGAGTAGAATCCCATATGCATCTGCTATTGGATCTATCATGTACGCTATGTTATGTACTAGGCTGGATGTTGCTCATGCACTGAGTATAACCAGTAGGTTTCAGCAAGACCCTGGTGAGAAGCACTGGTCTGCTGTAAAAGGGATCCTTAAGTACCTGCGAAGGACAAAGGATCACTTCTTGGTGTATGGTGGTCAAGAAGAGCTCGTCATACAAGGTTATGCCGATGCTGCTTTTCAGACCAGCACTCAGGATTCTAGATCGCAATCTGGGTTTGTTTTTGTTTTGAACGGTGGTGCTGTCAGCTGGAGAAGCTCAAAGCAAGAAACCGTTGCCGACTCAACTACAGAATCTGAGTATATTGCAGCAAGTGAGGCTGCAAAAGAGGCTGTTTGGATTAAAAATTTCATTACTGGATTAGGAGTGGTCCCAAGCATCCTAGATCCATTAGAAATTTTCTGTGACAACAACGGGGCCATCGCACAGGCAAAGGAGCCCCGGTCACACCAGAAATCCAAACACATACTCAGGAGGTACCACTTGATCAGAGAAATCATTGATCGTGGGGACGTCAAGGTTAGCAAGATAGCAAGTGAAGACAATGTAGCAGATCCTTTGACGAAACAGTTACGTCCAAATCTGCACGAAGCTCATTTGAGAGCGTTCGGTCTTAGGGCTATGCCCAATTGGGACTAGTGCTAGTGGGAGATTGTTAGTGTAAGCCCTAGCCCCAATGCATTGTAACGAAACACTTGAAATTAATATAATGAGGCATTTGTTTTATCTATTGTATTCCTGTGCATATCAATTGATAAAACTATCCAAGAGTGTCGTTTCGGTTTAAGTTATCATGTGTGAGGCACATGGATTGTAAGACCTTGAAACAAATGAGACTTCATTCTAAATATCCCTAGTCAGTCATTGTTATGGGAATAACAAATGAATTAAGACTAGTATGCTCTCTCTGATGCTATGAGTCCTGTCTTACGGATCATTAGGACAAGAGTGTCAATCAGAGATCATAGATACATGTTAAGGAACATGGTATCTGGATTCGATCCGCTCATGAGAACACTACATGGTACAAGTCATAAGTGTTTCTCATATGCAAGTTTTGTATCGGAGTTCTTAGACCTAAAATCTCTATGAAACTCTTTATGAATTACTATGTACTTTGACATACACCTAACGTGCTCGTAACAGAGTGACAAGTATGGGTATGCTTGGGTATGCATTGATTTATGTTAGAGAGCATGAGAGAAGTGAAGGGATTACCCCTCTCGATAAGAGAGAAAATATCATCGGCCACTTGATCAGTGAACTGAGAAGTGTATGGCCATACCGAGATGAAATAATGAGTAATCATTATTTATCTGAGAGTTCAGTATCACTGGAATATCAAGAAAGGAATTAATATATATAAGGATGACTAGTTCCATGCCTTATATTAATTCTGATATTTAAGGGTAAGGGATTATGCAAAATTGCATTAGGTCACTAAATGCCATTTGCATTTTCGTTTAATTTGGAATGCTATAATATCTTGCTAGAGAATATATATAGCCTTTGAATTAATTTTTATTAATTCATTGCCAATATTAAATGGACCTATAGGATCGCACATAAAGCACTGGGCTTAAAATTGTATTGGAAATTAATTTAGACTTTTATTTAAAGTCAAATTAATGCATGCAATGGGTGAACAGATTTTTACTGTTAACAATTGGTCACGAGAGAAATTTACTGGCATGTGTTAGGTTTAATTTCAATTGATTAATTATCTATGTATAATTAAGTTAATTGAGTATTAAATCCTAAATTATATTTAATCAAAATATAATACTTGAGAGGGAATTAAAGTAACCAAAGTTTAAACTAGGAATCCTAGTTAAATTTGGCAACTAATTACCTTAGTTAAGTAAGTTTGTTTTGATTAGCTAAATGATGCCATTTGAATTTAAATTCTAATAGAATTTAAATTAAAATATATATCTCTTAATTATTAAGTGTTAGTGGCTGAAATTGCTACCTAATTTAAGGCACTCACACATGACTAAAGTAAGTGATATATATTAAATGAATTAAAGGAATAATGGTGGGTGCCACTTTTATTCTTCTTCTCTCTTTTGGCCATGAGAGGATTAGTGGGATTTGTAGAGAATTGTTTTTTGCTCTTAATTCTCTCATGGAAGGTGACTAACATAGAAACAAAAGAAGAAAGAACAAGAAGAGTTCTTGTGTTTTTCAAACAATTCCATTGCCTAATACACAAATATAGAGCTAGCACTCTTGATTTTAAGCTATCTTTGCAAGTGTGTGTGAACATAGAGAGGAGTGGCATAAAGGCTGTTCCTTTGGCATTGGTGGTGAAGATCTAAGGTAAATAAATTCATCTTAGTTGCTGGTCATCATCAAAATCAAGTCTTGAAGTGCATCTAAAGTTGTAAGTTTCAAAACTCTAAAATTGCATGTTTTCGTTCCTAGTTTTGGATATGTATGGTATGCATGATAAAATTTTTTGTTTTTCCGCTGTGCTATCATGATTTTCATACCATGTCATATTCCATCAACATGGACATTCTAGATACACATATAGTACATGGAATATGTGTGATGCATGATGTTTAAATGTGTTATATACATGATGCATGGTGAATATATTATACATCGATTTTAACATTAATTACTCTTATGCCCTGTTGTTGGTCCTAAGTCCTTGATTGTAACTTAATTTAATTATTTTACTTATTCCTTTTTATTTGACCTTTATGTTGTTCTCATCATAATTATAAATTTAATCCTTAATGAGAGTACTATTTATGTAATTCTATTTCAATATTATTATAAATTTCCTTTCTCACTGACTCGGTGGTACTTTATTGTATTTAATTCCATAATTACTTTTAAATTTTTCCATCTTTCATGATGTTTTCATCTAGGTCTTTATTTCAATAAGCATAATATTTAAATCTTATTTATTTTCACAGTATAACATCTAAGTTCTTTATTTCCTAAATTAATAGTTATGTTCCTATTCTAACTCAATTGATCTTTTTGTTATCTCTTTTCCTTTAATTACTACTTTACCCTTTATTTCTCCTTTTTGATGTTATTTGTCATAAAATCTCATTTCCTGTCTTTCTAATCCTAGAATTTACTTTCTTTGCCAAACTACAGTCTCATCCTTATTTTCTCAACTTTTTGACTAATTACGATTTAGCTTTCATATACTAAATCTGTTCAAACTTCCCTTTTTACCTCTTTCTATTTGAGCTTTATTTTTTTATTGACTAATTAACCCTTATTTACTTTATCATACCCTTTATTTCATTTTTACTCTTTAATTTACAATTTAATTTCCAACATTTTTTATGGAGGGTAAATTATCATTTTACCCTTATTTACCCTTTTTTGTATCTTTTAGTTAGTTTCAATAAATTTGACCTTCTCATCATCTACATTTTACTATTTTATTCTTTTATAAATATTTTTCTTATTAATTATCAAATGTTTCTTACTTGAATGTAAAATTTCGATTTAGTACTTAGACATTCTTTTTATCACACTGTACCTTATTTAATTCCAATCTTAGTTCTTTTTATTTCCTTCATCTTCTATTTTATCTTAAGTGATAAAATTAAATTATAATCCTTAGGTGTATCCATGAAATGGTAAATTATGTATTGGTCCTTAAACATTTTATTTTAACATTCTTGACCTGGTTTGACCTTTATTTCCTTCATTTTTGCATTATTTGTCTTTTACTCCACACTAAGTGCAAAATTCGCATTTTGGCCCATGTACTTTGCCATGGGTTGGCAAATTACAATTTGATACCTAATCCTTATTTTCTTCACATTTGATCTTGTTTGGCTTTTTTTGACTTTTTTTTGCTTTCTTTGACTTTTATTTCAACTTAAATGGAAAATTTACATTTTAATCCCTATGTTTGCTTATGAAGTGAAAAATTACATTTTAGTCCCTAAACTTTTTCATAATTATAAAACTACCATTTTTTATCCATTCAACTAATTTAATTCTTTCATTCACATATTTAGCGCCAAATTACATTATTACCCTTATTTTTCTCGTATAATTACATTTTTACTTTTTTTGGCCTAATTAACTCCATTTTTCATCTTTTTCATTATTTAATCACATTTTGAACATATTTTTGCACAATTTAGCCTTTAATTCTTAAATTTTATGAAATATTACAATTTTACCCCTAATAGAGCCTGGTGAAAATTCTCGAACCAGATATATGGGATGAAGACTCCAATGCTACTGAAGAAATCATAAGATCGGATTACTTACCATAACCCTACATCCCTAGGATCAGGTACTTATGGGACCAAATTACTTATTGTAATCTTGCATCTCTAGGACCAGATCACTTACTGATGAAATATAACATGGCATATACATGATGATCACGCAGCGAAAAAATAATAAAATTGATCATACATACCACGCAATCCATAATAAGAATAAAAAACATGCAATTTTAGGGTTTTAAAACTTACAATCTTAGATGCACTTTAAATCTTGATTTTGTTGATGACCAGCAAATAGGATGAACTTATATGCTTCAGATCTTGATCACCAATGCCAAAGAAACAGCCTTTACGCCACTTCTCTCTATGTTCACACACACAATTGCAAGGAAGGCTTAAAACTTAGAGTGCTAGCTCTAATCTTTGTGTATATGGCAATGGGTATTAAACTAAAGACACAAGACCTGATCTTATTCTTCTTAAGGTTTTTCAAATGCTGCCCAAAATCCAAGAGAAGAAGGAAGAGTCCTTTCCCCTTGAGAATGGCGGCTTAGAGAGAGAAAAACTCAACTAGGTCAAATAGAATTAACTTATTTATATCACTAAATTAGGAAAGTTTTATGGTTGCCGAAATCCCTTAGAATTAGGTCTTATATTCAACCTCCATCACTTCCTAATCAATTGATTTAAATTAGTTCAAATTCTATTAAATTTTAAATTCAAATTAATTTAAAATGGTATAAGACATTTAATAAAAAAACTACCACTTAATTAGGATATACACATGTGCCAAAATTCACAATGATTTCATCTTTGAATTTTGGCCATTCTGTCTCCTATTTAAGTGTTTTATTTTGATTCTAATGCTATTAGGCTTTAATACTCAATTAACTTAATTAATCCAAGATAATTAATTAATTAAAATTAATCCTTGTGGGCAGAATTTCTCTCTCATGGACAAAGGTCCAATTAGCAAATTTATTACCCATTCATACATTAATT
Source organism: Excoecaria agallocha (assembly GCA_037975025.1). Taxonomy (NCBI): domain Eukaryota; kingdom Viridiplantae; phylum Streptophyta; class Magnoliopsida; order Malpighiales; family Euphorbiaceae; genus Excoecaria; species Excoecaria agallocha. The sequence continues at coordinate 3,616,162 of CM075823.1, read as the reverse complement.
TGACTTTAATTAAAAGCCCAAATTAATGCTCAATACTCTATTTAAATATTTTAAGCCCAATGCTTTGTGTACCATCCTATAGTCCATTTAATATTGGAAATGAATTAATAAATTAATTCAAAGTCTATATATATTCTCTAGCAAGATATTACAGCATTCCAAATTAAATGAAAATGCAAATGGCATTTAGTGACCTAATGCAATTTTGCATAGTACCTTACCCTTAAATATCAGAATTAATATAAGGCATGGAACTAGTCATCTTTATATATATATATTAATTCCTTTCTTGATATTCCAGTGACATTGAACTCTCAGATAAATAATGATTACTCATTATTTCATCTCGGTATGGCCATACACTTCTCAGTTCACTGATCAAGTGGCCGATGATATTTTCTCTCTTATTTAGAGGGGTAATCCCTTCACTTCTCTCATGCTCTCTAACATGAATCAATGCATACCCAAGCATACCCATACTTGTCACCCTGTTACGAGTATGTTAGGTGTATGTCAAAGTATATAGTAATTCATAAAGAGTTTTATAGAGATTTTAGGTCTAAGAACTCTGATGCAAAACTTGCACATGAGAAACACTTATGACTTGTACCATGTAGTGTTCTCATGAACGGATCGAATCTAGATACCATGTTCTAAACATATATCTATGATCTCTAATTGACACTCTTGTCTTTATGATCCGTAAGACAGAACTCAACTTATCAGAGAGAGCATACTAGCCTTAATTCATTTGTTATTCCCATAACAATGACTGACTAGGAATATTCAGAATGAAGTCTCTATTGTTTCAAGGTCTTACAACCATGTGCCTCACACATGATAACTTAAACTGAAACAACATTCTTGAATAGTTCTATCAATTGATATACACAGGAATACAATAGATAAAACAAATGCCTCATTTATTAAATTAAATGCTTTATAACAATGTATTGGGGCTAGGGCTTACACTAACACTTACCATAACCCTGTATACCCTAATCCATATGTATGCCGGTAATCCAAATAAAATGTCAGATCACATCTCATAATTCTACTGCGGTATAAATTTTTATGGCTGGCCATTATCTACGATCCTGGATTACCATTGGGCTATTGGTTTATACCATATTTTTACTAGTTTCTCATGCTAAACACATTATGCCATAAATTATACATGATGATAAATGTCCATTCATGTTTTCCATCACATATTCAACATGTATATGTATATTATAATTTATTAATGATAAAGCATGCCATTTCCACTATGTTCATCATTCGGCCACATTTGGTTCACATGCTTACCGTATGATTCTTTCTTTTGTATACCATTTATGATTCTAAATTCATATAAACCATTGATGGAGTAATACATATTTAATTTGCCTTACTATTCCTAAGTTATCACAAATTCCATCATTATGTACTATTATGCAACATTAAGTCTACTTATTATTTTCACTTTTGATCATTTCCATCACCTTTCTTATGTATCATATTATGGATTTCCTGCTTAATACATAATAAATTATCAAATTAACTTAGGTTATTTTTAGATATCAAATTTGGCCAACATAGGTTTTCTTACTTCCACCTTGTTTTCTTTATTAATTCATGATCTTAACACCTTAATTCATCATTATAACATATTATCTTGAATTATTTCACATTTCTACTTAACTTTGAATAGTTACATAATAATACATCATTATGTACACATGGTAAACCTTTTGTCCATATATTTGTTCAAACTCAAATTATTCTATTTATGTTCATTTAGCTTAATATTACTCTTTTCTACTTATATTGTTAATTAATTTTAATTTACACCATTATACTACATTATGTATAATTTGGCCACCAAATAAACTCTTATTCTAAACTTGATTTCTTTCTTATTTCTTGTTTATTTCATGTTAAAATATCATTTTACATTGTTATCTTACATTATTTCCCATTTTACTTTAATTTTCTATAGTTACATAATGTGATTATTTATGCCAAATTTCAAAAACAAAATTAAATAGGGTGTAGTTTGTATCCACTAACCTTGTGTTCTTATTCTATCCTCTCAAGCTTCCTTTTCCTTACTTTTCTCCCTTGAAACAACTTCATTTCCCTTATTCTCTACTAATGGTCGAATATGCTTACCAAACAAACCACTATTAATTTACTTTCTTAATTAAAAATAACATCATAATTACACTCTACATACCTCAATTTACCTATTTAAACCTTTAAACTAAATTATAGAACTTGATTTCTCTTACCTCATGTTGAGCATATAACCTTGAATACTTGATTTTTCTTACTTTTAGTCCCTCAATCAATGATTAGAGATCATAATAATGTAGTGGAGAAGCTAAAATGTTGTAGAAAAGCTTAGATTTGGAAAGAAATTTGGAAAAGATTGAAAAATTGGTGGAGAGGAATGAAAGGTGGATTTTGGCCAAGAAGAAAGCCAAAGAGAATCATAGAAAAATGAAGAGATTTGTAGAAATTCAGAAGCTTTAGGCCTATTTATACTTGGTTCAATGGGTTGGGCTTGGTTTAACAAAGGTGGTTGGGCCTAATTAAAGCTCAAAATTGATTTTAAGCTCAATGAATGCACTTTAATTTATTTCTCTTACTTTTCAAGCTTAAATTTACTCAAAATTAATTTTATAATTTTTAAAATAATAAATAAATTTTCATAAAATTTTTTAGCCTAATTGGAGTCCCTTTTTGGTCTGGTTTACTCATATCGGTCCAATTTGACCATTTTCTATTTTACCGTAAAATTTATTTCTTTTGTACAAAAATATTCTAAATCTCATTTAATATAGATATGGAAATATTGGTTATTTTTATAAGTTGTTTACAATTTTTAAAGTCCCGGTCAAACTCTCAGTCAACCCTTTTTACGGTACCTAGTAAAAATTTTTCTATTTAATTTGAGGGTCAATTTGAGCTAAATTTTATCTCAAATTGTACCATTAGACTCCATTTAATACTTATTTTAATAATTTGATATTAACTCAAGCTACTCGTTGGGTCACCCGTCCTCGAATTTTCCCTAACCCGAGCACTTTTAACCCTTATACACTTTCAAATTTCTCTGTTATATTCAATTCCAATTATTCCAAAAACTATCCTAGTGTTATTGTTCATACTGTAGAACATATCATACATGGATTTTAGGATGTTTTATTTCTTCCCCTCTAAAAAAATGTAATCCTTGATATTTTATCCAATTGACATAACTGTATATGCTATTGTCTTGTGATTTCTTTAAGTTTTCATGTTGCTTCCTCACGTCATGAAGTGTTCAAAATACTCTAATGAGTAGTATCTATTTGTTTCTTAGTTGATTAACTTCCTGGATGAAATTCTCAATGGTGTTTCATTAAATGATAGACCCAGTCAAAACTGAATTTTCTTTGACTTCTTTGATAAGTTTTAGCTTGACCCAATTACTTCCCTTAGCTTCAACTTACTACACTTTTGTTGTACCACTCTGATGTTGAACTCCTACTTACCAGAGTGTTTAGTATATTTGATTATTGTCTGGGTGCACAATCTCATTTATAAGCTTTTGTGCGATGTTCTTCCTTAACTATGCTCTGTCTAGTAAAAATACCCTTCCTTTACAAGATAGCTAGTCATCTCTACTAAGAGAGAACTCATTGTCTTCTTTTAACAGTATTCAAAATGTAATCAGCATTAAGTGCACCCTTTTTGTCTTTGTATGACTATCGCTTACTAAATCTATCTGAATCTAAACCGTGTTTCCACTACAAATACTACATCTCGAACTATAATTAGCCTAATTTTCATGGCCTCTAAGGCTGCTAAATCTTCATCTTTTAACTTGCTCAACCATACCACTATGGATTTTGTGAGTGGCCAAAATAGTCACTGATGCTATATCTATGGCTATAAGAGAGATGAGGCCTACAATCGTTGATATAATAGACTCACCATTAGCTGTATAAGGTCCAAAATGCATAACTGTATAACTATATGAATAGTTAATGTATGAATGCACTGTGTGATGCATGACTGTGTGAGTATATTGTATGACTGTATGCATATGCCATATGCTTGTATATGTGGAGGTCAATATGTATAAAGAAATGTGAATGTGTAAGAGGCTAAAGTGTCGAGTTGGTGGTGGTGTCTGCTAGCTGAGTTAGCCAAACCAACTAGTGAGAATTATCTCATAATCTACTAGACTGGCTGGGCCCTTTCTCTCATAATCACTTGCTTTCTCACTCATTTGCCTATGACCAGAAGTTATAACTATCACTTAATGTACTTAAAAAGGATAGGTAAGTCCTAATATTGAGTTCACTTATTCCTTTATGGCATGCTTATGTATCAACTCAACATTCATTCTTTTTGATATGTTTACTTTGATCTTAGGATTGTCTAAACCTTGATCTGATACCACTAAATATAACACCCTACATTCATTCATATTTTCTATATATTGTATACTATTTCTAATGACGTCTCATGGTTACTACTCATTAGGTATAGATTTTGGCAGCATAATGACTTGTAAATTATGCTACCCAAACCTGCAAATTGGTAAAATAACACTCCTAAAAGCAACATCTCCCTCCAAACCTCCATTTACATTCATAGCACTTCTAAGACAAACATCAATTCATAGCGTAACACAATCATAGAATTCCATACATACATACATACTTAATTTTGTATATCTAAATATTTAGATTCACAGTTCATTTGCAATCAAAGTGCAACATTAGTTACTACAAATCAATTATTTAAAATCTAACATATAAGCTATCTAATCTTCATGGACAAAAATATGGCATATGTATATGCCATTTCATTTCACCTTCTTTGAGTCCTTAGATACCACCAAGAATTCATAGTGGCCATACTGTGTATGAAAAGCCATTTTTGGTACATCCACTTCCTTAACTCATAACTAGTAGTAACTTGATTTCAAATCAATTTTGGAAAACATGCTTGCTCCTTTTAACTAATCAAACAAATCATTAATTCTGGGTAGGGCATATTTGTTTTTAATGGTCACCTTGTTTAACTACCGATAATCAATGCAAAGTCGCAATGATCCATTCATCTTTTTCAGAAATAAAATCGGTGCTCCCCATAGTGATATACTAGGATAGATAAATCCCTTATTTAGCAACTCCTGTAACTGTATCTTCAATTCTTTTAACTTTGCTAGCGCCATTCGATATGGAGCTTTAGATATGGGAGTTGTATCAGGTATTACATCAATAAAAAACTCTACCTCTCTTTCTGGTAGCAACCCCGACAATTCATCGGGAAAAACATCAAGAAAGTTTCGGACAGTTGGAACATCACTAACTTTAAGTTTGTCAATTTTGGTTTCAGTTACATAAGCTAAATAAGCTTCACATCCCTTCCTGATGCATCTATATACCACTGTAGCTGAGATGATGTTTGAAAAAAAGCTGGGTTTTTCACCTACAACTGTAATTTCCTGTCCTTCGAGCGTATACAAGGAGATTCTCTTTAAATGGAATTTGACATCCATATGACATCAAACTCATAGAAAGGTAGTTAAATCAGGTTTGCAGAAAAAAGGGTTTGTTGTATTCGGATAAGGCAATTTTTATATATTTTGTTCATTACTACATGGTGCCCTAAAGGGTTACTCACTAATATGTCATGGTCTAATTGTGAACTAACTAAATCCTTCCCATGTGCAATTTTTGTACTAAGGTAGTGGACCCAGGGTCTATTAAGGCATAAACAGATGAATCAAGCAAGTAGAACTTACCCACTATAACATCTGGGGCATCCTAGTCTTCTCTCGCCCTGACTGTATAGGTGCGCGCGGATGAACGTCCTTCTCCTAATGGTGATCACTGAGTATTCCCTCTAGCTGATGGCATATCTAGTTGAACCCCGGGGATTACTGGCAATGGAGGAGGTGGGTGGAGTGGCCTGTTCTGTGGATTTTTGACTATGTGCAGGAGACATTGTAGGGATCTATGATATGGCAGTATAACCCTTCTACTTCTTGCTGGGGCTACTAGGGAAATCTCTTACAGATGGTTTTCTTCTTTGCTTAAATTGGGCTTGGCGACTAGCTTCTTTAGCATCAATAGTCTCAACTCGAATAACTGCATGTACTAGCTCCATCCGATCTGTGTATTCTCGATTTGCCAATGCTTTTCTGATGTCATTATGAAGACCCTGCTCAAACAGCTGGCATAGCTTATCTGGAGGGATATGAAGATTTTCCATATAAGCATTCAATCTCTCAAATTCTCAATCATACTCTTGTACAGTCCGGTTGCCCTATCTCAGTCTCCAGAAGGCATTCTCCATCGCTCTGCAATGTTCTCTTCCCATATATTTCTCATTAAATTATTTTACAAAGAATGAACACAAGTCACTCTATCTGCTGGTGTGTATCTTCTCACTGCCTTCCACCAAATTTAAGCTAGGCTCTGAAGTAATGAAGTGACACCCTTAACTTTTCTTCAGGCAGGCTATTTGTGATTTTGAATAATCTCTTAATTTTATCTAACCACTATTCTACCTCTGTGGCTATTGTCTGGTCTCTACCATAGAAGTCTTTGGCTCCCAACCTTTTTAACTGTTAAAAAATGGGCGTTCTGGCCAGCTATGGTGGCGGTTATGGCTGAGGCTGTGGTGGAGCTAGGGCTTGCATTCTTTGATATACTAAATCAGCTATCACCTACATAAAATCTAGCAGTGCCGCAGGGGGAGGTGCATGTGGTGTAGGTGGTGGTGTGTGATGACTGGGTGGGGCTAGTGCTGCTGCTGTTGCTGGACTAACCGAAGCCTCACTCTCAACCTCATCAGCCAAATGGACCGCTTGTCGGGAGCGGGAAGCCATCTTATCACTGAAATACACAAGGGACAGGTAACAATTAAATTCACAATTCCATTATCCTTAATTGGCATGTACATATAATAATCCCCAATCACCAAATTATGCTTGCATTATAACTCCGATCTTAGGACCGACTCAAACTTGGCTCTGATACCATAAAATGTAACGCCCTAATGCATAATGCCGTAAGATTAATTATTGTCCATAGTTGTTGTGTGATTTATTTAGGTGTCAAGCTACTATTCATTTGGTAAAATATTGGGCAGCATTACAGCTTATTTTTCATACTTCCCAAATACCTGCAAATGAATTTACACTCCCTACAATCGTTCTTCTCCTCCATAACTTCATCAACCACAGAAGCACTTCTAATTCCATCACATAACATTAATATCACATGCATCAATCTCAACACTAGGTCATAACATAATAGTGTTATTTATGTAACAACCAAAATATATATATATATATATATATATATATATATATATATATATATATATATATATATATATAACAAAATTAAATTTTCATTTGTTACAAAATGGACCTAAGTCCCAAAATATATGTAGATGCCATTAATCTTCGATTCCTTTATCCACAGTACCTGTCCCTGCGCGAAGTCATAACAACTACGTGCTAAGAAATATTGTTGCTTAGTGTTGGATACTATTACACAAAATTTCACTTATATACATAAAAGTAGTAAAATTACCGTTTAATCCCCAATTTTACATTATGTTTAAAATTAACTTTTTAATAGTTCAAATTTACTTCTTTTTATTTTATTTCACTTTTATTTCATCATAAATGTAAAAATTACAATTTAGTCCATATTTTTCTCTACAAAGTGAAAAATTACGATTTGGTCCCTGAACTTTTTAAAAATTATAGTTTTGCCCTTTTAGCCTATTTGCCCATTTTAATTCCATTTATCATATTTTATGATGCCAAATTACAATTTAGTCCCTGATTTCTCATGTAATTACATTTTTACCCTTTTTAAACTAATAGATCTCGTTTTTCATATTTCTCACATATAAATCACATAATTCACACATATATTCATAAAACTTCATTTTTGCCCAGAACTTTTCACAATTACAATTTTGCCCCTAGTATGACTAGTGAAAATCCTTAAACCAGATAAGCGGGATAAGGACTCCAATGATGTAAATAGGGACCAGATCACTTGACATGACCCTATGCCCTAATTTTTAATGTTCCAACAACTCAAAAAATGCATAATATGATAAATCTCATGGTGTAACCGTGATAAATGTGTCCCTATGGCTAGCCATTATATCTAATGATCCTAGATTACCCACTGAACATTAAAGACATTATTTTTATGAACTTGATGACATTTATTATATATTATTTTATGTTATTCACATCTGTCATATTACTACATGGTTAATTCACATTCATAAAAGTATAATTCACTTATTTACCACATGTTCATATGTTACTAGTATCACATAAAAACATATGGTTTCTCACATGCACATCATTCGGCCATATTGAGTTCTCATGATTGGGATGTTAATTTCTTTTCATTTACATGTCACACATGGTTTTATCATCACTACTAGTGGTCTTATGTAGTTATACCATCATTACACATGTATATCACATTGTTACACATGTGATATCATTATGTATACATACTCATCATCATGTTTACATGTTGTTTTCCATTCTAACACGTTTCTTCATCATGATATTATGTAATTCACATCATTTAAGCCATTAATTATGGAATTACACCATAAAAAGACATGCTATACCATTCGGCCACCAAGGTTTCATATTCCTTCTCATGGTTTTCATCATCAATTCATTTTTCCAACATGTTAATTCATCATTTTATCATGCCATATTAATTTATTTCATTATTTAACCTAAATTGCCATAGTTACATAATAAATAATTTAGCTAAAACTTAATGAAAATATGAAATTAAGTGTAGATGAAGTATCCATAAACCTCAAATGCCTTGGAAGTCACCTAGACTTCCTTTTTCTTCCCCTTTCCTTCTTTGGTTGGCTTATCTCCTTGGTTTTCTTCTTTAGGCCAAAGAAAAATGGAAAATAATTCATAAGTTTCAGCCTTAAATTCTAACATATAATTGATGCTAATGAGTCCTAATCATGATATTTTATATGCCTATATGGAAATCCCTAATTAAAACTAACAAGAAACCATGAATTTACCTTTTTAGGTCAATTTTCTATTTCCCTAAAATCTTATTTTCTCCATTTTTTTCTCCACTTTTGTTTCTAAGATAAAGAGGAGGTATCCTAGTGTATCTAGGTGAAATTTCAGTTGGAAATATGGTGGGAATTGAAAAGGGAAGGAAGAAAATGGTGGGAAGGCTTAATAAGGGTGTCTCGGATTTGAAGAAGAAAGAGGGGGAATATAAAAGATTTTTGTTGAGATCTTTCAGTGTTCTAGACTACTCTAGGGCACCCTTATATACACCAAATGGTTGGCCAAGATTCACTTGGAAATTATTGAATCCAATGGCCTTAATTTAAGCCACTTATCACCACTTTAGGCACTTCTACTAATCAATTTGTTTTAGGATTGCACACACCTGATTTTAACTTCTTAAAAATGACTCCCATGTTCCCATGTGGACAAATTCTTGGAATTGACCCCCTTTTTTATTCAATCTCGATTTTTTACCTCAAAAATTTAACTTTTGATCTAGAATTTAGAATGACCTGAAAGTTTACCCAGTGTGTCCTAGTACACTTAAGAATATATGGTTAAAATTTCAGCCTATTCAGAAATCATTTCAATATACTTATAGTTTCAGAGGTATTTTTCGCCGGTTCGAAACTTAAAATTCTGAAACTGCTGAAAGTGTTGTTTTTCATTGCTTTAGGCTTATTTGCACTATTTATAATACACATGTGAAATAAGAATACTAATAGAGGACTCTAAGGCACTCAAATGTTTAGTCAAAGTTGTCGTCAAACTCCCCGCGAAACCATGAAATTTTTCTTTATTTGGTTATTCGGAGGCTTATTTGAGCTCAATTTCTTCCCAAACTGCACCGTTAGATTTTATTTAACTCTTACTACCTTACTAGGTGTTTGCCCCACACTTTCTAGTGGTCACCCATCCTCCACACCAAACACGTTTAATTTTTAACTATTGTAAAAATTTTCCTTCTTACACTAATGCATTTTCCCCGGTATTGTACCCAAACACTATTCATGCTCTAAAATGTATTATACATATCACATAAAAATATTTGGGGTGTTACAATTTACCCTTTAATCCTTAATTTTTTTGAAAAATTTCAATTTTACCGCTAATAATGCCCAGTGAAAATGCTCGAATTAGATTTACGGGATGAAAACTTCAATGCTACTAAATAAATCATAAGACAAGATTACTTATCGTAACCCTATGTCCCTGGGATCAAATACGCATAGGATCAAATTACTTACCGTAATCTTGCATCGCTAGGAACAGATCACTTACCATAACCCTGCATCTCATAATCCATATGTATGCAGATAATCCAAATACACTGTCAAATCACATCTCATAATTCTATCGCGGTATAAATCCCTATGGCTAGCCATTATATCTACGATCCTGGATAACCACTAAGCTATTGATTTTTACCATATTTTCTCTAGTTTTTCATGCTAAACACATTATGCCATAAATTATACAAGATGTTAAATGTCTATTCATGCTTGCCATCATATATTCACCATGTATATGTATATTATCATTTATTAATGATAAAGCATGCCATTTCCACTATGTTCACCATTCGGCCACATTAGGTTCACATGCCTACCATGTGATTATTTCGTTGTTTGTATACCATTTATGATTCTAAAGTCATATTAAGCATTGATTTAGTAATACATATTTAATTTGCGTTACCATTCCTAAGTTACCATAAATTGCATCATTATGTACTATTATATAACATTAAGTCTACTTATTATTTTCACTTTTAATCACGTCCATCACCTTTCTTATGTATCATATTATGGATTTCCTGCTTAATACATCATAAATTATCAAATTAACTTAGGTTATTTTTAGATATCAAATTTGGCCAACATAGGTTTTCTTACTTGCACCTTGTTTTCTTTATTAATTAATGATCTTAAGATCTTAATTCATCATTATAACATATTATCTTGAATTATTTCACATTTCTACTTAATTTTGCATAGTTACATAATAATGCATCATTATGTACACATGGTAAACCTTTTGTCCATATATTTGTTCAAGCTCAAATCATTATATTTATGTTCATTTAGCTTAATATTACTCCTTTTATGCTTAAATTGTTAATTAATTTTAATTTACCCCATTATACTACATTATGTACAATTCGGCCACCAAATAAACTCTCATTCTAAATTTGGTTTATTTCTTGTTTCTTGTTTATTTGATGTTAAAATATCATTTTACATTGTTATCTTACATTATTTCCCATTTTACTTCAATTTTCTATAGTTACATAATGTGATTGTTCATGTCAAATTTCAAAAACTAAATTAAATAGAGTGTAGTTTTTATTCACTACCCTTGTGTTCTTGTTCGATCCTTTCAAAAACTAAATTAAATAGAATGTAGTTTTTATCCACTAACCTTGTGCTCTTGTTCGATCCTTTTAAGCTTCATTTTCCTTACTTTTTCCCTTGAAACAACTTCATCTCCCTTATTCTCCACTAATGGTTGAATATTCTTACCAAACAAACCACCATTAATTTGCTTTCTTAATTAAAAATAACATCATAATTACACACTACATACCTCAATTTACTTATTTAAACCTTCAAACTAAATTATAGACCTTAATTTCTCTGAACCTTGAATACTTGATTTTCCTTACTTTTAATCCCTCAATCATTGATTAGAGATCATAATAATGTAGTGGAGAAGCTAAAATATTATAGAGAAGCTTGGATTTGGAAAGAAATTTGGAAAAGATTGAAAAATTGATAGAGAGGAATGAAAGGTGGATTTCGGCCAAGAAGAAAGCCAAAGAGAACCATAGAAAAATAAAGAGATTTTTAGAAATTCAGAAGCTTTAGGCCTATTCATACTTTGTTCAATGGGTTAGGCTTGGTTCAATAATGGTGGTTAGGACTAATTCAAGGCCAAAATTAATTTTAAGCCCAATTAATTCACTTTAATTTATTTCTCTCTTTTTACAAGCTAAAATTTACTCAAAATTAATTTCATAATTTGTAAAATAATAAATTAATCTTTTATAAAAATTTTCAATCCAATCGGAGTTCGTTTTATATTTGGTTCACTCGTATCGGTCCGATTCGATAACTTCCTATATTTTTGTAAAATTTATTTTTTGAACCAAAATATTCTACATTTCATTTAATTTAGATCTATAAATTTTGGTTATTTTTAGAAGTCATTTACTATTTTTAAAGTCCTGGTCAAACACTCGATCAACCTTTTTTATGGTATCGTGTAAAAACTTCACTGTCTAATTTGAGGGTCCATTTGAGCTAAATTTTATCTCAAATTATACCATTGGACTCCGTTTAACACCTATTTTTATAATTTTATATTAACTCAAACTGCCCACCAGATCACCCATCCTCGGATTTTCCCTGATCCGAGCACATTTAACCCTTATTCACTTTCAAATTTCTATGTTCTATTCAACTCCAATTATTCCAAAAACTATCCTAGGATTTTTGTTCATGCTCTAGAACATATTAGTCATGTCAAACATGAATTTCACGATGTTACATGACTCATGAATCAAAGGCAAGACTCGCCTTGATCCATGAGTCAAAGGTGTGACTCCTAATTTAAAATATTTCCCAATTTTTAGGGTGAAAAATGCTATTTTTTTGACAAGCTTTCTTATTTAAATTTGTTTCTCTATCTCATATCTTTCTAATGAATTAAGAATCACACAATTTGGGTTTGTATATTGGGATTTATGGCAAAAATACTGAAGACTACTTTTAAGAAATCTTCAGGGACATAATTGATATTTTAACTTTGAAAGCTTGCTGGAAATAATGGGTTCATAATTAGGTTATACTCTTATCATAAAATTATTCAGAAATGAGTTTAATTTCTATAAAAATTGGATTCACCTTAAAAAGAGCTATACAGAGGGAGTTATACCTAAATTACTACAGACTAGTCCAGGTGTAAGGACAAATTTAGATAATCTATGTTTAAGCCTAATTTAAGAATCTTAAGAGCTTAACTGGATTTGTATTTCTTGATAAAAGTTGTAGTTATATGTCCGAATATTTATATAGCTTTGTAATCATAAAATTAGGAGGTCTGTAGGCTGACAGAAGGTTGTAACACTTAAGGCTACTCCAAGTTTTAAAAACTATTTTCCTCATTTTGCCTTTGTTTTAAAGAGATAAATGGGTGGAGCACAAAAAAAAGTTATTTTGAAAATATTAAAAAGCTCGAGGAAATCCTAGCACTTTTGTTTCTTGTATATTTATAAGAAATCATTTCATAATCAGTTAACTCTGATAAAGAGCTATCTCAGGACCCAATATCTGCACAAGCCTTAAAATCTCCTAATAATTCCTTTGATAAAAAGCATAGTAGGTGGCATGCCTAAAAGAATGAAAATTTTACATAGAAAAAGCAAGTAATGGCCTCAAGTATCTATAAGGAAAATTGAGAAAATAAACAAGTGTTGTTGAGGTCACCCCACCAATCACCACTTACAAAACCTCCTAGGAACCTAACCTTTAAAGGTCCCTATTAGAGCAAATAAAGCTACAAATATAAAGAAGATAACTATTTACTATGACTACTTGCCTACTTTTATTTTCCATTGAAAATTTTGAACATGGAATAGAAATTGGGAATTTAAACCACAAAGGGTTCTATTAAGAGGATTGATTTTGGATTAAATGTTTTTTCACGTGCAAAGTTCTATAGCCACATTAGAAAATACCAAAGTTATGTTTTATTCAACTAATATCAAGCAATATCAATCTTGAACAATAAATTTGGGAGTTAAGTTGGAGTTTTATAACTTAAAATCTAAAACTCATGGACAGACTAAAACATTCATGACCTGATTTCCTTAAAATTTAAATTTGTTGATCACTATCTAACAACAAAATAGAATCATAATTACCTGTTAACTATGCTAGACCTTTTATTAGATAATTATCAAGCAAACTATGACCATAAGGCAAATATAAAGTCAAGATAAGTTGAGTCTAAATAAGTACCATACTTAAAATTATTGAGTGTGTCAAGAAAAACAAAGGAATAAAACTATTTAAACTTACATTTCAACTAAACCATTCAATTTGGCAACTCGAGTGTACTATTCCCGATGAAACTTTTGCTAGACAAGTTGCTGCCAAAGAAAGTAATTGAAATAATTAAAAACACAACATAATTTACCTCATACATAGTTTAAGATGCATAAAAATAACATTTTAACTATTCTTGGTTGTGCATCTGAGTTGCATTACGACAATGACTATGGGACAGGTAGACAAGGGTCACCACCTTTTTATACCTATTCTATTGATGGCCAATGAGAAATGATACCAGCAATGACTTCTCTTATAGATAGTTTAACATCAGATATACTCATATTTAAGGAATTCAAAAATTGCCATGAAATGGATGACAAATTGCACATAACCATAATGATAATGGAAAAATGCAAACTTGGCTTATAAGTTACGAGTTACAAGTGCTATCTTATAACCATTTTAACCACATTTACAACATTCATTAGTTGGGACAAAAAATAAACAACTACAAGAAATTAAAATGAGAAAATTAAGAAATTAAAAAAAATTACCAGATTTATATTAATTCAAGACTAGGAGAACTTAACTTGTATTTTCCCAAATTAAAGGGATAAGATCGATAATGGCTAGTGATAGTGGTGTTTGGAGATGAGCGATGGTCGGAGTGGTGAGTCATTGAGTTGAGGGTTATTATTTCAACAATTTTTCAAAGACTAAAAGCTGAAAGGGAAAATGAAAGAGAGAGAGAGAGAAGGCAAATTCGGTGAGGATGAGAGAAAGTTGGCAAATTAAATGACAAATAGAGTAAGGGAGAGAGAGATAAAGATAGACCGAATCAAGTAAAGGTGAGAGAAAGAGAGAAAATGTAGTGAGGGCAAGAGAGAGAGACATAGATAGATTGAGTAAGGGTGAAGAAGATAGATAGTAAAGTTGAAGCACGGAGTGGGAGATTGATGGATTAGTCTATTAGCGGTGGTGGAAGGTCCAGGGTTAAATCACCACTGGAGGTAAGGCCACTGTCAGGATGGCAAGGAGAAGGGTGGGGTGAGTGACAAAAAATTCAATCTCCTAGGGTTTGTTCTGTGCATTTCGAAAAGTATTTTAGTCAATAAAAATTAATAATCTTCTATCTATTTAAAATTTTAAAAAATTTTTAATAAATAAAAAAATAATGATAATAATAAAATAATTAATAATAATAAAATATTTATTAAGGGGATAAAAATTTTAGAATGAAATTTATTTAACAATTAGATTAACCGATAAAAAGCTATAAAGTGCCTAAAATATTTTCTAAGCATAAAAAACTTTCGAATCGAATAAATGTTGACTATACAAATTGATGTCTAACTGCATTTCTATATAAAAATGTATGTATTTATTAAATTTTAGTTGTATAAAAATAATAATAAATCTGTTATTATTTTAAATAGAAAAAATCATTATCCAGGATAATAATAAAAATATTTGAGTTAAAAAAAAATAAAATAAAATTTTATACTATAAATTATTATAGATTAATCCTTAATTTGATCTAAAATTTTTAGGGTAACATGAATCACTTTATATACTGATCAAGTCAAATTTAAATAATAAAAAAATATAAGTATGATGGATAGAATTTGTATATCATATCAAAATATAATAAATTTTTATTTAAATATTCATAAAACAAAAAAAATTGTATATATAATTAAAATGTATATGTATGACTAAAATATAGTAATTATTTACATCAAAAATTATATATAATAAATATGGAAAATATCTAGTTTAGGATTTATTTAGAAAAAATAATATTTTATTAAAAATAAAAAGTAAATTTTAAATATTTATTTTGTGCTAATAAAACTAATAGCGATGGATTACTAATGACAAGTACCATTGCAAAAATTTATATTTTTGTTGTTCCATGTTTCGTCCCTATTTTTGTAGCCAAAGGCTATGCCAAAATACACCACCATTATTTACTGATGAACCAGATATACCATCGCTATTATATCACTAAAATATTTATATTATCGATGAAAATTCTGTCGGTACATAAACTAAAATTTTCAATATCTTTACCGATGAAATTTTCATCACTAAATTTGTTGCTTTAAAATGGCGCCACTATTTTCCGCCAATTTATCGATTGTTTTTATGTTCTAAAAATGTCACAATTCTGCAACTTCTTTATTTTTATTGATTCCTTTATTGTTCTATAGATAATCCATTGGTAATATCTTGTTTTTTAGAAATGGAATTTGTATCCGTTGTATATATATTATGAATGGATTTGATTATTATGTAGGTTATATGTCATTTCATTATTACAATATTTCAGGTATATATCAATTTTATAGGAATATGTTTTGCAAGTGAAATTCAAAGAATTGTCAATACTCTGCAGGATTTTTTTGGGTTTATTAGAGATAGAATTTTTGGTAACAAATTGAATTTGTATGTTGTAAATTTAATTTTATAGATAAATCCATAGCTAAATTTAATATATTTAATTATACATAAAGTATAGTGACAGATATTTTGGAAGCTAAAATAAATTAATAAAATAATCATATAACTTAGGGATAAATATTATGATGGAAATATCCATTAGTAAGGAATAAAATGACTAAAAATAAGAATAATTTTGGCCTTTATTTAGCAGTAGATTTATACCATATAGTGATGGAAATTTTCAATCATTGAAATTTAATGATGAACTGAATTCCAAAGTAAAAACCAACTACCAAGGATCCTCCTACTCATTTTTCTTTATAGTTAAGGCATTAAGAGATGAATTTTCCCTATTTAACAATGAAATTTTCCATAGCTAAATGATTTTTTTATAGTGCATTCTTATAAGGCATGGAGTTGATTTCTTTCACATTTTTATAGTGAATGATTAGAGGCCTTTCCTCCTTATCCTATTATTAGAAAATTTAACTGTTTAGGGGAAGGTAATTATACTTTTTTTGCTACTATCTTATAGGAAGGGATCTATTACAGCCTTATTATGAAACCATTAAAAGTACATGTGGTGCATGGTTTGAGTGCAACCTTTTTTCAATCAATTAAGAAGTTACAAAACCTTATCTCTAAAAGTTTATTCATTACTGCATGAAAGGTAGGGGTTTTAATGAATCTAACTATAGCCTTGATCAAAGTTATCCAAAAAAAAACTCTCTAATTTATATTGCTAATTTTTGCATATTAATCTTCTTTTTGTGGTCTTTAAGATGTTGATGGGGGTTATCATTAACTATGAAGCCTTTCCTTCTCTTATTGGACGTGCTCACTCCAGTTTTATTTCAGACGGACTAATCATTGACAATATTGTTATTACTCTGGAATTTTTTCATTTTAAGAAATGAAAGCAAGTTAATAAGAGGTGGTTATGATCAAAATAGATATGGAAAAGGTTTATGATCATTTTAGGTGATATTTTATAATTGATACCCTTCTTGCTATGAGTTTTTCTTTATTTAAAATGGTTATATTACTATGAGTCTTAAGCTTACAAATGGTGTCGGATAAAGGGATCCGCTATCACCTTACTAATTTCTTTTTATGTATGGAAAGGCTCACTCATTGCATTATTCAACCAAATGAATATATGTCTCTAATTACTCACTATTGGTGTGACACACGCTCTCATTCTCTTTATTACCCCGAATCACCCCAGAACCAAGGGATCATCAAACTCAATGGAGGAGACCTTTAACCTTTAGTGGTTCGATCCTGCTTTTAGGGTCCCACTAGGTTGAGGCTCATTTGCCCAAGCTAATTGGTCACTTTACGATAGGAAAAGACTATACTTAATTTGCTAAATTAAAAACCCTGCAAGACCTGAGATAACATCTCGAGGTGACTTTATCTCATCACTAATGATCGATAGCTGAGAGGCATCTATTGGGCACCATAAGTCTAATTGTAATGAGTCACCATCTAATGGAACATTGGAAAAAGAGGCGTTCCAACCTCATGAAGCTAAAAACCCAGAAATGGTTTGGAACTCCACTCTTATTTTTACCTTCGATGAATGTGACATAATGGCTTTTAGATTAATTATGTTATCTCTTTTCTTACATGTAAGATTAGAGAAAATATAAAAATTAAAGGTGCACCTACTCATGTAAAAAATTGATAAATTATGGCATAGAATGAAGTGATAAAGACATCTATAAATCGGACAGTTCATTATAATCTTTTTGATGAGGACTTTGGTCTTTGTGTATGGGTTATGAAGAAACATTTGATTGCAAGGGTTTAAAGATAGGGACTTGCTAGTTCAAGTTTTATTTAAGAAACTTCCTATGTTATTTAATTTTGTACAAGAATCATTTACATACATATGAGTTTCCTGTGAAAAAAGTTAGACTTTGGTTCGATTTTATTAGTGAAAAATTCCAATTCTTTTTGATAAATATTTTTTGTGATGTTTTTCATTAATTTGTGATCTCAATAGCCTTTTTATGATAAAGAGAAGGGATTGTAAACTTATCTGTTGCATTTACTCGACTGCACTTACAAAAGGGTTATCTGTAAGATAACAATGACAACAATAACATTAAAAACAATGATGAATCATTAAAATTAAGATGAAATGGATAAAGGAGGAAATAAAATAGAAAGTAAAATCTTTAATATATGTCAAGGAATACGTTGGCACACAATATACAATGTACGACTGTACTAACTCAACAAAGGGCTAGTTTTTTCCTCCTTTTAAAGTAAATTTCTTATCAAAAAAAAGATCAAAAAGGAAGGAAAAAAGGATTATTGAGCAAACCAAATGATTTTTTTAAAAAAACTTTTTGAGAAAAATAACTAAAATGGCAAAAGGGGATTTTATAAGAACAACTTAGTAATTTCTACCATATGACAATATATCCTTGAAAGGGATTTCACAACTTAAATCTAAGGAAAAAGTAAATATACGATAAAGTTTGATGAATATAATTGATGAATAAAATATATCATTCAAAATGATAAATGTGTAAATTTTATACAGTCAGGAAACTAAGTTTAGAAGAAGAAAGCTTTTTATATTACCTTCAGAGTACTTACTCAATTAGACTATTGGATGTTGGAATCGTGGATCTTTTGGTGTTGAAATAGTCAAAATCAATTTGAAAAAGTGAAGAAATAAATGCTAAAAAAGACTTTTTGAAACTTAAAAGGCCTTTAAAACCTTAATAACAACAAAAAATTCTTTCAACCTCAATTTTCCCAACCTTTTACAAAGTGATCAGCCACAACGTTTTATAGTGATGTTTGCATAGCCATGCAAACCCATATACACAGGTGTACAAGCCTAAAAGTCAGCTAACTTGCCAATTTTCATCTAAAAATTTGACTTGCTTTTCACTTATATAGGTATGCAATCAGGTTGTAAGGGCGTGCAACTTAAGTGCTATAGACCATTTGCCTAAAAAGGTAAGATTTTACTTATGCATGGCAGTGTAAGGCCTTATGCACGGCATGCAAACCTAAAAATGGAAAAAGCTAGCAATTGGCCAAACAATGATGATATTCTCCTTATGCATAGGTGTGCAAGCCTTAAACTTGATTAAATTATCTTTTAAGGCCTTGATCAATAATATTTCTCATTGTATAATCCTTTGCTTCCCTCGAGCACCCAAATTGAGCATGAAAACACTTTAAAACATTTTTGAAAAAAAGGTTTCAACATAAAAAATACCTCATTGTCCCTGTTCCGCTATCTTTTAAAAAGCAATTTTCCTTATTAGGTAACCCTAACAAAAGCCTCCTCAGGACCCAATATTTATAGTTGCCTTGAACTTTAGGGAGGCTAGTACACAAGAATACCTAGGTGAGCTAAAGTTCAAAGTGAAAGAGTGAGAGAGATGCTTACTTGAGGATACAACCTTCTTGTTGCTTATTAAGAAGGCTTGTTAAGTAACAATTCCTAGCTTATGGTACATTCCTTAGTTTGAAGATGATTCTTCTTTTGTGGCTATAACCTGACCTTAAAGCGATCCCATTCTATGGTTATATCTCAAAGGCGACCCCACTCTATGGCTATACCTTGATTTAATGGCAATCCCACTTTATGGCTATAAATCGAAGGTTATCCCACTCTATGGTTATACCTTAATTTGAAGGTGATCCCACTCTATGGCTATACTTGGAAGGCAATCCAACTTTGTGGCTCTACATTATTTTGAAGGTGATCTCACTTTGTGGCTATACTTTGAAGGTGATCCCACTTTGTGGTTATACCTTATTTTTTAAGGCAATCCAACTTTATGGCTATACCTTAAAGGCGATTCCCTCTCTGGCTATACCTCAAAGGCAATCCCACTCTGTAGCTATACCTTGTTTTGAAGGCAATCTAATTCTATGGCTATACCTTATTTTGAAGGCAACCCGCTCTATGGCTATGCCTTATTTTGAAGGTAATCCCACTCTGTTGCTATACCTTATTTTTGCAAAAAATTTATGTGTAATTTTGTGTGTGTTAGGGTTGCTTGGATTTGGATCTAACTTGGATGACCACTTGCCCCTTACAGTTGAAGGAGTGTCATCATGGGATGCGCTCATGAGGTTACATTGGTAGATGCTGTATAGTTGGTCATATCCTATATATTATGCATTTGCAGTGTTGAAAATGTTTAGTGGGTTTGTTGCCTTTTATGTAGATTGATAAGATAACCAGTTATGATCCATTACTACAATATAATGTGTGAATTATGTTAAGCCCATTGCATGTTTATTATTATGTTGTGTGCATATATGGGTTATTATCAATCAATTACTTTTGTCTTATGATAGAAGAATTTTAAAATTGTGATTAACTTGTTAAAGATAGGAAATATCACCATACAACACAATTTAATAAATAAACAAGCAAATTCTATAAAATATGACAAGTAATAAAAATTCAAAGGGAAACTCAGAAGGAATACCTATCAAATCCAAAGCAAATCCTAGAGTAAAAGAATAAACATCATCCCAAAAATAAATATCCAAATGTATGAATATATAAACTATATTTGAGGTAAAAATAGATGTGAGTAATATCATCTTTTTGGAGTCATATGGCCTTAATGTAAGCTATAGTCAGTCGGGCCTTCTGGGGGAGAATAAGAGTGGTGCCTGTAAAATGGTGGGCTTGATGCTTGAGAGGTGGATGGGCCTGGCTATCTAGGTCCTAGGTGATGAACAATGATATGGTGGAGGAACTCATTAAGGTATCCTGTAAGATGCTTCATCTCCTCTTAGATCCCAACCACCTCAGCCATCTATGCTTTCAAGGGACCTACGACCATCCCATCTATACCTGTGGCATGTGCTCTAAGATCGGTATCAAGCTTCTCTATCCTCTTCTAGATCTCATCACTAGCTGTAAGAAATACGGTATCTAATGCTTGGTTCCTCTCCATAGCCTTTTGTACACTCTTATCAACCTGCTGGATCCATTTCTATATGTTAGCCATATTAGCGATCAACTAGCATTGGCTAGCATCAATGCATCAAATCCATTCAAATACATCTCATGGTGCCTAACCCGCTTCTAGTGAATCGCCTATATATTTATAGCTATAGTAGTCTAAGATACTATTATATTTTAAATACCCTATAATATGGCATCCTATAGAGTTATAGGTGCCTCTGGCTATGATGGAGGTGGTGTAAGTGGTTATGCCCTAGGCTATATAATTGGTTCCTTATGTAATGTCACATTTCATATTATAAAATTGGATTTTCTTTATGTTATTATATTTTGGTATGTTAGAATATAATAATGTTTATAAATAACAATTTAATGTTTTTTTTGGCTATTCCTAGTCATTTATCATTAAAAGAAATTATGATAAATAAAGACTAGTACAAGTTTGATTGATAACCATAGGATGATTATATATGGTGATATAAATCAAACTTATAGGTACTTGTTGGAGAATAGGGTACTAGATAGACCCACTATGAGATATTACATGGGTTAATGTCATTAGTGATCTCATAATAGTTATGTTATCTATCCTTAAACCTGAGATTATCATAGTATCCTGCATAAGGAACATTATGTTTTGACATAATCAAACATTATCTTTAATCGGATAATAATAAAGGTTATGATTGGACATAATAAGATTCATGCAGAGGATAGTGAATAATCAAGATGCAATTTGTCTCTCTTTTATGAGACAGATATCTATTGGGCCCCTCGATAAGTAGGACTGAGAAATGTGTGGCCTCGCTTAAAAGAATTGATAGAGCAATCAATGTCATTTGATATTATAAGTCTACTTAGTGATCAAGAAATTATATGTTTGAACTATATAAGTTTGACATGGACCATGACTTATGTTCAAAAGAGATATCATGTGACAAAAGGATTATAACATGTTCTATTAGGTTAAAATCAAAGTATCGATATTCATATTATTTGGGCAGTCATAATATCTTGCTAGAGGCCACTTATGACTTGTGGGCCCGTGATGGGATTGGAGCCCACGACCAACATAATATGAACCTATTGGGTCACACACATAGAATGTGATGAATGGACTAAGGGTTAATTTGGTCATTTTGAATTTTATTCTGTAACAAATTAAAATTCAAAATAAATAAATATTAATTAAGATTAATACTAGAATTTTTATTTTAAATAAGAAATAAAGTATTTCTTATTTTAATAAGAAATGTGTGCCCGAAATTCTCTCTTTCTCTCTTAATTAGGGTTGGGTCACCTATATATATGATATGTATGGTTTAAAAAACCCTAAGAAGATATACTAAAAGACTGAGCCATCATTCTTAAGAGAGTGAAACAGAAAATCATTTTTTTATGTTACACTAGCCTCCAAGGAAGGGAGCTAGCACTCTGGGCGAATCCGTTCATTATGTTCGAGTGTGGATACCGATAGTGGGTGTTCATTTCATGTGAGGAAACACCTACAAGATGATTTTACACTTCATGAGGTTAGTAATCATTACTTTATCTTCATTGAGTCAATTGGATTGCATGGATCCTGATGGATTTCATATATTCGCTGTATTTTTTAATTTATTTTTCCTTTGTCGAAACCCAACAGGTGGTGCTAAAGATGACATCATATTAGGGTTGCCATAGTCTCTAGGTGGTAGCTTATGCTGAAAGGTAGGAAAAACCTATATGGTTTGTGCCTCGGCTGGCTCCTAATAGGCCTCACCTATAAAATAATAAGTAAAAAAAACTCCCTCCTCCTAAAATCTTGGACCCAGGGCATCCTCCATTCGTTGGTCGACATGGGCTCTTGCTTAGGCTGTGGCGGCTAAGGCTTATACTCTGATGCTTGGTCTAGGTGTAGGGCTCTATTCATCTCTTTTAGGGTCAATAGTCTGATCCTATATAGGGCAGTATCATCCTCTATAGCTATGTGCATGTCAAAGGCTACCACTCTTTCCAAGTAGATACCATCTTTAGTCGATGGACCTATTATAGCCTTTAGCATACCATCTACAAAAAGTAACCTAGTAACTAGCCCACCTATAACTATCGCTTCACCTGGGTTATGCTATACCCTTCTCAGGTGCTCTAGGATGGTGTGGCTTAAATTTACTTACCTTTTAGTCATTATACCTCATAGGCTGCAGATCTCTGCTGCATTGACGGCATTGGGACCACTTATCCTCCCCAAATATGAGCATAAAATGACTCAATGGACGATTCGAAGTAGCTGCGACCTCAGCATGGTTGACTTTGCTATTCTCTGGACATATGGAATACCCAGTCATGCAAAAACCTCTCATATATGGGTTAGAGTGGACCTATCTGGCCTAACCACATCCTTCCCTATAGTCAATCCCAAAATCTTAGTAAAATACCTACTAGTCATGGACACCAGGTGGCCCTGGATGCTATAGGTGATGACACCTTCATCATCGTCTGGTTGCTGCTGCCCTAGATAGTGAAAGTTAGCTAAAAATTACCTTATCATCTCGAGTTAGGTCTTGTATAGCCCCATATAAAATACTATCCATCCCACCTGAGCTAAAAGCACATCAGCCTCTTTAAGTAATCCTAGATGGCCTAAAAGTCCCCTTGACATGAATCGACTAGGCAGCATGTGAACTCCTACCATAGTCTTGTATCGAGTGTTCTGCTCAGGTTTCATCCATATAGGGAAGTAGGGATCCATGTCTTGCAAAATATAAAATTATACGATTAATTATAATGATTCACTTAATAATGTTCCTTAGATGTTGGCACTTTTGTGCATAAATTTCAGCAGCATAATGACTTAAAAAAACCTAAGCCAAATCCTGCACAAAATTCATCTACAAGAAGTTGTAACAACTAACCAACATTTGATTCATCCTAAATTGCCACTGGCCAACTAGCAATCATGCCAAGGCTTACAAAAAGTAATGTACATAAACGCTATGCTAGGATATTAGGAATTGCCATATTATCGTAATCATATATACTATCATTGTCATTTTTATTACCATTATTTTTTATTTACATGCAAACTAACATACATGAAAAATTTAATTACCTATACATATTGGTATAATTCCACGATCAAGATGGCAACACTTTCAATACATGCATCCTTTTTCAAAGAATAAGCTTAATTTACTCAAAAGCCTATTTTTTTGTTACCTCATATTATTCTTTCTCATTTTTTATGCTATTAATATTTTTATCTATTTATACATTATCGAATAAATAATAAAATTATACTTATATTTCTTACTATTTCTACCTTTTTTTTATATATTTTACACCATTATGTTATATACAACAATAACATTAATATATATTTACTATCATTATTTTCATTACTATTGTATCACTACAAGAAAATTCTCAAATACTGACAGAATATTTTCCATAGGCAATTACTGACGAAAAAATATTTTTCGTAGGGAAAAATGTCTGAAAATATGTATTTTATGACAAAATAATAAATTCATCATAAATAATGGAGGAAAATTTGCTACCCAAATTTATCGATGGAAATTAGCAACGGATATGTTAAAATCCATCGTAAATTTGGCGCTAATATTTCGCGGCTTAAATTTCACACGAAATTTACCGACGGAATTATTTTCTGTAGGTAAATTACCGAGGGAATCCTCATTCCGTAGGAAAATTATCTACGGAATCATTATTCCCTTGGGAAATTACCTACGGAATTAATTTCTCGTCGGTAATTTTCCTACGAAAATACGATTCCGTAGGGAATTTCAAAAAATTTAAAACCCATTTTTATTAGACTTTAATTTAAAACCATGAAATTATAAATTTTAGTTTAAGTCATTTAATTAATTAATTTATAAGTTAATCTAAACTAAATTCATGTAAATTTTTATTTAGTGTCTATATTAATAATAAATTTTTATCTAAATAATTTAACCTATAAATATGTAATTATTATGAAATTTTATTTTTTTTTCTAGAAATAAGTACATAAAGTCGGTTGAAAATTTATTTTCTTATACACTTTGATAATCAAATGACTGAATATTATTATTATTATTATTATTATTATTAATTAAAGTGACTTAATTAGTCACTTTAATTAATATGTTTTCTTTTCTAGAAATAAGTACATATTATTATTAAGAAAAATAAACAAGCTCTTTTTCTCTAATATATAATAATAATAATTAAAATCTGGGTTGGTGAGTGTGGTGGGTGTCTGTGTTGGTTCGATTCCTAAAATTTCTCTTCTGCAAACTCGCTTACTCTCCCTTATCTCTGATAATCTGATCCCTTCAGCATTTTCTTGTAGTTGAAGCTTGGGTAGGCTTTTAGTTCTTGGTTTGCTCACTTGATCTCTTACTCCATAGCCCATAATCCATTAGATCTATCTTAGTTTTCCTCAATCACATTTCTGATCATTACCCATTTCGATTCAAGCCTGCAGGTTTGTTTTAGATCTCATTTCTAGCTAGTAAAAATGTTGGATCCAAGTTGGAAAGTGAGTGAGCTTCATTTTCTTCTTCGGTTTGATCTGTGAACTTAGGTATTCATTCGAATCTTAGCTAATTAAAGTTTGTTTATCTCTCTCTTGTAGGGATCAAAGCCAGAGGACATGAGTAGCAAATCGACGAAAAGAGAGAACCAGCAAAAGAAAACCTGTGCTGATTGTGGCACCACAAAGACAGCTATAATGCCCTAAATTTTTGAGTTGTTTGAAAATATTTTAATAAGTGAACAATATTTTGATACCGGTTCATGAGGGTTAATTACTGAGGATCCGATCAGTAAATATATATAATTTCAAACTTGATAAATTAATAATTTTTAATTAAACTATGATCTAAGCACTAATAATAAATAAAATAAATTAAATTAAGGTATAATAATCATTTGAATAATAATAACAATATTAGAAATAGCAGTAAATCCCAAGACCTTAGAATCCTGTAGATATATTTTCTTGGGCCACAAATTTTTCTTGGGCCACAAATTTATTAGAAGGCATGACAAAAAAATCTCTAGATATTTCGGGCAAATAGTTGTATTGTGGCCACCAAAAAAAAAGAGAGAGAACAGTTAGGAAAAATCGGAAAGGAGAGGAATATGGGGGGTGAATCTTCCATTGCCCAATGGCATCAGGCCGACAATGCCATCACCAGCGATCCTTCCTACCGCCTTCATCGTCCCATCATCGCCTCAACTGTTCATCAAATTACCGTCTGAGGCATCTCCTCTCCACCATTCTCCTCTTCCTTTAACTGGAGGTTTCTTCCTCCTTTTATTGATGATTCACAGTGGCAAATGCTACACCACCTTTATCGGTTGATTCTCAGCGGCGAAAGGTACTTTTCAATACCATCCACCTCTTCTCACTCGCCGGCGATTGGTAGATCGGAGAGGAGAAGTCATCACCAGTTTTTACGGGATTCCAGCCAACCATGGCAGCGTTAGAGCGCGTGACCATCAGAAATGAAATTTGGGGATCCCGATCTACAAGGTGGCAGTGTCAGATCATCGCCGGTGGAGCTCCGATCACCGATTCGGTGATGCTTCGGTGAGCATAAAAATGGATAAAATGTGGAAAATTTTAGAAATTTGACACTAAATGGTATGTGATTACCAAATTTATTTCCGAAAATTTTGATTAAAATTTAACCTATGAATTGTTGGTTAGAGAAATTTAGGTTATAGGAATTTAAGTATTAAGACTATGATGATCACTTTGATTTGGTTATGATTTAAATGTTATAATTGTCATGTGTATAATGTCAAATTAGAATGCCAAAGTCTGTTAATCATGAAGCAAGAGCAATCACTTGAAGCAGTACCCAGTTCAGCTTTCCCAATAAAAAAGAATACCCAGATGCTTGAATCAAAAGATAACACCCTCTTTTACACATAACTAAAAAAACTTAGTCTAGAAGATAACACAAAGAATGAAAATTTATTAAAATCTCAAATAGGCAAGGCACTGGCATGCATGCACTGCACAAGATAAAGCAGAATCAAAGTAATGATCTTTAATTACCTTGAAATGGAAAAGACCAATACCCAAATAGGGGAAAGATTAGATCTTTGTTTGCACAAAGGGAAGAAGAAAGCACATAGAAAAGAAAAGAGAGAGAATGAAGGGAGGTTCTAAAGAAGGTAGTTTCAAAAAAGGTAAGAGATGCAGTAGCAGAGACAGCAAGGACCAACAAGTGGGAGAGTAGGACATCACCAAAAAAAACAAAGAATGACCCACTTGGAGTTATTCAGCCACAACGATTTCATGGTCCCATTAAAACCTCAGTTGGCTGCCAAACTCACACATGCAATTTCCATGTTATTTATCTTATATATATATATATATATATATATATATATATATATATATATATATATATATATATTGAAATTTGAATATATCATTTTACTAGTATTTAGACATGCTTTATTAACTTTTATTAATTATTCACATTCACTTATAAATATAATATTCTTTTGATAATAGTTTAAGTAATTTTTATATTACAAGAACAACAATGATGATTGAAAGAAATCAAAATTTATTTTTGGCATGTCATTAGAGTTATTAATTTCCAGTTTTAGATGCGTGAAGTGAAGTAAATATTAAAAAATTAAGTCAGCGTCTGAAAGGGACATTCAGGAGAACTGAATGCTGTCTAATATATTGAAAGTCAAAAATTTGAGTTTTTACTTGCCCTTTCCCCCAGGGAAAACATTAAATGTGCTATGGTGGATAACAAAGATAGATTTAATGAAATATATATTATTGGTGATTGGTGAACAAAAATAGCATCTAACAAAAGAAAATGGCACCCACCATTCTATTGATTTGATACACCCTTTTGTGATGCTATTGCTAATCTTTAAGTATTCTCTACAATCTAAATGTTCATACTGAGGTTTCAAAGGGTGTCACTTAGTTTTATGCCTTAGCTTGTGTTCCAACTTATTATTTTTTTAATCCAAAATCTGTGTTGCTAATTGATTAAGCATGTGACATCCTTTTTTTTCTTTAAAACATATAGATACGTGTTTATCTCTAACTCATAAAAGGCCTCAACTTTAGTTTATTTTGATGTTAGCTTATCTAGTCTTTTGCATGTTTGGGTGTTTTCACATAAGTTTTGAATTCAAGAGAAAAATGATAAATCTTCCTAGCAAGAAAATTAATATTAATAAAGTTTACTTTTATTATTATAAGTGATATAATATAAATTTTATAGTGTATGAAGTCATATATATATATATATATATATATATTCTTTTTGTTCAAATAATTAGTTGTTAAAAATGACGTCATAGTGATGAATGGTGCAAGTTGATATACCAAGACAAGCCAAGGCTGAAAAAATATATAAGAAATACTGATCTTAGCTAATTATTAAATGATTATTAATGATATATAATATTTTTAGTGATGGAATAGTGATGGATAGTTTCGTCACAAACTTTTTTAGCAGAAGGCAAATTTACCGATGAAAATAACTTACCGTCGTTAAATTTGCCTACGGAATACTTTTTTTCGTCGATAAAATTTTCGACAGAAAATATAATTTCGTCTGTAATTGTAACGATGGAAACTAATTTCATCAGTAAATATGGCGAATGACGACAGTGTTTGGTTTGAACCTCTCGACGAAATTAGCGACGGTCAATATTTTATGTTGGTAAATTTACTGACGGAAAATTTTTCGTCGGCAAATGTACCTACAACCGTTTCTCCTTTGCCATTTTTCGTCGCTAAATTCCATCGGTAATTTGGTTTTCTTACGAAAATTCACTCAATTCCATCGGTAATTTTTGTCGGGAAAATGAAAATTTCTTATAGTGTATTATTATTTTAATTTTTTAGGCTAACTTCTAATTTTACACAATATGCATATTCTGCCTATAAGTACATTTTTATTACACCATTCAAACAAATAACTAGAAGTAATAAGAGGCAAGATAAAAAATGAAAAAATACCAATAGAATGTAGTAACCTACTTATCATATAACATATTAATAAGTCCATTTATTTTCAAAGTCAAAGTAAAAACTATCACTAAAAATGCATCATGCACACTCAAAACAACTCTCATCATCATTTTCATGGCATTATAATCCCATTTAAAGCATAAAAAGGAGTAGAATATTAGACATACCTTTTTTTGTTAGGTCATAAAAACTCAATGAAAACACGAAAATAATATGTCAAAACGTGCATTACTCAAAATCCAACAATGTACCAGATTAAAATCATGAAAAGATGCCAAATGGATAAGAAAAGTGCAATATAATGGACCACAAGGTATTGGTATCGAAAGAGAAAAAAATAAGAAGGAAAAAAGAGAAGGAAATGAAGAAACTATTGGGCTTTTATGTCCTAAAAGTTTGTATGAGTGTGCATTAGCTTTGCATGGCCTTGCACCATTCCCAAGGCTATATACAAGCCGTTCAAAGGTGTACAAAGATAAAAATCAAGAATTTGAAAAGTTAAACGTGAAAGCTTTCTATTCATGCAAATATATATGTGAATAATGTTTTTGCATGGATTTTAGCCTAAATTTGTAAGGCCCCTAACATGGCCCTAGTCGAAAATGCATGATTTTATAGGATTGTATATGATTAAGAATGAATTAAAGATGTGTATTTCATAATAGAGACATGGGACTAGTTATAATTTTATTTTATTATATTAATTGCATGAAATTATTTTGGTATAAGAATATTCAATTGTGTAATTGAAGCATGAAATATTAATTGAGGGATTAATTGGTTAGTATGTCAATTAAAGGGTCAATTATGAAATAAAATAAAGAGAAAAGGGGTTGATTTAAGAGAAATAAATATGGAGAGTGATCAAAGTATAACATGTAAAACTAGGAGAGAATTATGTGTAACATGCAAAAATTATAAAGGACCAATAAGGGAATTTTCCCTACTATTATAAAAGCTAAGATTAGTTGAAAGAAAGAGAAAGAATTAAGAGTGGATAGAGAGAGAGTGGGAGGGATGACATTGTTAGAGAGAATTATAGGATTTCTCTCATACATTTCTTGATTCTACAATCTCCCTAATAATTTTTTAAGAAAATCCATTGCATGTTGCTTACTCAAGAATAAAGTGGTGTTGATCTTTAAGGTAATAGTTTTAAAATTTAATTCACATCATCATCTTCTTCTTCTTCTTATTTTGTTGATGGTTGTTTGAAGAAAATGCTTGAAATGGATGTTTATAAGAATGAATTTATGTGTAGAAGAAGAAGAAGAAGGTAGGAAGAACAAAGGAAAAGGAATTGCAAAGGATTGAAGGTTTAGGGGATTTCGGCCAAGGTATGGGAATAGGTGTGTTTGTGATAATTTTTATTGCAATCAAATTCTCAAAATTCTAGTAAAAGATGAGGATTATGGCATGAGTTAGTAAATATAAGAGAATGAGGTTTAATTTTTAAGATAAGATTTGATAATGGCAATGTATGTGCAGAATTATTTAAAATAAGCTTCTGTAATTTTAGCATATATCAAGTTACAGACCTTAAAATGGCTTGATTCTAGTTGTTGGTTAACCTTAATTCATTTATCTACAATTTTTTAGAAGAAACCAAAAGTTTATTTTTCTTCTAAGTGGTCTTAATTTTTAATTGAAGTTAAAACTGAACTGCTGTCAATTTTAGTGAACAGTTTGTAATCTTTTAAACATAAGTAATTTTATAGAGTTCAAAATTATATGATTCCAAATTTTAATGAAACTAGACTTATATTTATACAATTTCTATGAAGAATCATAATTTGTTTCTGTTTCTAAATATGTCAAAAAGTAACTTGAATCCAGAACTGTTGATAGCTTTATTTTCAGGAATAGTTCTCAATATTTTTGTAATATCTTGAAATATATAAATGATAATTAGATAATTCCAGCTTTTTATAAATTAGACTTTAATATATACATTTTTTATACAGAAATAAAGGCCTAAATATGCCCTAATCCTATCTAAATTTAGGTTGAAAATCGAAATTATATGTTGCCTGCCACAATGAATAGTTATCAATAATTTCCAATTATCTTGAGTTTTGGAAATGATATTGAAATGAATTTTGATGTTCCAAAAAATGGAAACATAGGGGAACATGTTTGTAGAAGGACATTTTTGCTAAAATTGATGATTTGTGAGGTCAAAAATAGTATACATGTCGAATTTGGAATTCTATCTCTGTGCAAAAATTTAAAGGTAGAATTTTTAATGTCTAATTTTAATTATTGTTATGTTTACTATGTTTCCAAGGAATATATATATTGAGTTTATAAATATGAATTGTATATATATTGAGCTTATGATCATGAACATTTAATGTTTAAATGTTGATATGTTTACAAGGGATATATGTTGAGATTATGATTAGGTTTTTTTTTAATGTTTAAAGGTTGTTGAGTTAAATGTATGTAAACATGGAAATACATTGATTTACAAATAGCATGTAAAATAATTGAGTGAAGTATTATGTGTATACATGTATGCTCAAAAACTTGTACAATGCTTGTTATATGAAATTATGCTTAGATATATATATATATATATATATATATATATTTTTAATCAAGTGATAATGCATATTTTTATACAAATATTCACCTATGAAATTGATTAAGAAATGTTAAAGCATGATATATGAAAGTTATACGAACAAAGTATTTGCCCGCTATTAGAGTTCATCTGTGGATAGATAGGCGCCTATAGGGATATTGCAGCTATTACTGTATTAACCCCTTTGGGTCCACTATATGTCCTTTGGGACCACTGTATTGACCTATTAGGGTCCTCTATTTGTCCTTGAGGACCGTTGTATTGACTGTTTAGGTTCTATATTTCGATATCTTCATATATTCATTATTTTGATATCTACAGGTATCCACTATTTTCGTTATCCATCTTTAGAACTTAAGCAGGCTAAATTAAAGTATAATGTAATACAGATAATTACAATATAATGGTTAATTATGATATATGGAATAATATGATGGACATTGATTTTATTGAATGGATTACATGTATAAATTCTAATAGCATTTTAAGTGATATTGATACGAAGAATGTTAAATTAAAATGTTTGAATTCATTATTTATTTTAAACTTAAATCTTATTATATATCATCCTTTTAAATGTTTAATTTTAATGTTTTAATTAATTTATGTTAAATGATTGTAGCGATCATTGAGACTGGCTGTCTACCATGTTTAGTTTCCCCACTAAGCTTTATATCTTAGCACGAGTTATTTTTATCCGTGTAGGTTTCGTAGACAAAGCTTCTGCTCAGGAATATTCTCTACATCAAGACAGGCCAACATAAGTTCATAGACATTGATGTAGGGATTTTTGGTTAATTTTGTATAAGTTTCTTTAATATGTTTAATATGTATAAAAGGTTATATAATATATGTTTTTCACATGGAAAGATAATGTTGTATTATGCTTATTATGAGGATGTTAGAAGGTGCATGCACAGGGGTTAAAATGGATATGTGTGTGTGTGTGTGTGTATGTATATATATATATATGTATGTACGTACATACATACATATATATATATGTACGTACATACATATATATATATACATACATACATACATACATATATATTTATGTATGTATGTATGTATATATATATATATATATATATATATACACACACACACACGCATATGTGGTTTATATGATGAGTTGTGGTGCATATGTAAATGTAGTAACTAAAGTTGTGTGTTGTGTGATACACTTAATTAATATATTGGTTGACTAAATTAAATGGATCATTAGAATGATTAATGTTGGTTAAATGGGTTAACATCTTAATATAATATGACTGAAATGTATGGCATGGGATATGATAATGGCAGTAGTTATAGGGTATTTCAAAATTCATGCAAAACAACCCTAATTTCTTTGAAAATAACTCTTAAAATTACAATTTTACAACTTCACAATTTACCAGCCTAATAATAAAAATTATTTTATTTACAACTTAGTTACAAGAATTTAATTTTACATAAATATAATAGTGATAATTTATTTTCTGCTCTTATCATACTCCAAATTTATTTATATTTACTTTTATCTATCATTATGTACTTAATTTGCTACTATTATTTTACTATATACATTTTCTATTAGCTAATTATTATTATATTTTATTATTTTTTGATGCTCATATAATCGGGTACGCATGCAAAATATACTCCCTGAATTATTAAACTTTTAGAATAACAATTATTACCTTGAATGTTGAGCCAATTTTGAGATTCAAAAATTGATGAAATCTCTACAAAATAATTATGCTGGAATCATGCATATGAAAATGGAATTATACAACATGAGGTGGGTGACATGCAAAGACATTTTTTGCTATTCATTTTCACCAGGTGGTAGTTGGGCCTCTTGCACGGGTGTACAATCAATCTTCCACGGTCGTGTAAACTTGCATATAAAGGGCCCTCTGAATTTTTAGCTACTTTTTGCTCTTCACTTCATCTTTTTCATTTCCTACCTCTTTGCCTCACATTGCCTTAGCTCTTGATACATTTTTGTTTACAATGACTCCCTTTTCAGAAAGATTTGCTTTATTACTTAACGATTATTCAACCTACGACAACCCTATTTTGTCTCCCTATTCCAACATGTACTTCCTTTGTATAGTAAAGCTTGATAAGGACCTAATCATTGTGTCAACCTGTTATTGGGACCCTCATTTCTACGTTGTTTACTTCAATAATGTTGTAATATGCCCCCTATATGAGGAGTTTGAGGCCATTCTTAGTGTCCCATTTTCACCATGTACTCTTCTATGTGTGCCTAACTGCATCCCAAATTACCCTCAAGAGGAGTTTTGCGCTTTTGATATCCATCCTTCCAATGTTAGAGTCTTTGTTGAGCAGTTAGAGCTTGTGACGCTTAATCTTCTACTTGACAACTTGTATTATTTCAATGGTAATGAGACTTATGCTATCGGTATGACTCTTTTTTATATATTAGTTAAGACCTTGCTCGAACTGGATACATTGCAGGCTGACCTTTTAACTTTATTCACCGGCAGTCCCTCACTGCTTTAAGTACCTATAGTCATTTATTAAAGATAGTGCACTCCTTATGGGTTTTCACACTAATGTTCTTTCTAAGAAATGCATCTTTTTATAGATTTTCACATAACCTTAAGCCTAATTTTTGCCTAGAATGGACGTTAAACCATTCTAGTGGCTTTTATATTTATTCCTTCTTTATTTGCTTCTTGCTTTTTTTTTTGATCTGGCTATAAAAGATGCTAAGGATGCTGGTTGAGCCCCCTTATCACATTATAGATGCATACTGTTTAAGATTCTTTGGGCATGCATGCATTGGTACTAGATCAATTATGTATAGAAGGGCATAATGTGGCTGAATTCTATGGCAAAATGGAGAGTAAGCTTCATATGTCTCTTGATCCGGGTAGAGGACATGACTCACGATAGGGGTTTGGCTACATTCCCCTTTGTGGCCTTCATAAAGCTACCTTCTATATTATCGTGTGATGTGCCTGGCAGTTTGGGGTTAGGCAAGAGGTTGTGCATACCCATTTGAATTTAAGAGGAGGTGACCTGAATGATACTTTCATTATAGGTTACTAGTATATATGGAGGCATCTTCCTTTTAGGACTAATATCCCTCCTACAAATATTTATGACTTTGAGACCAGTGTGAAATATTACACATGGGTCATAGAGGTACCTTCATAACTCAAATTTGGGGTCAAATGGAGGTCATTCGGGCCTCAAAAAGGTGTTAGGAAGTTAAGACACTCCTAAATTTTGAATATGACTAGTTTGACTGGGCCATAAAATATGCTATGCATCTCAATAAAATAATCCAAAAATATGGATGCACTCATATTGATTATTTGAATTATATGGTAATGAAAGATTAATTTATTGGTGACTTTGAAAATTGGATTATCGAATTGGTAAAAGTGAACCAGACTGAAAAGCAATCTTTGACTGATTCAAAAATATTTGTGAATTATAGAAGTATTTTTAGGAACATTTGAACACAAGAAGTAAGAGAAAAATAATGATTTTGATTTAAATAGTAAATGAATGACCATGGATTTGATGGAGGCATTAAAAATAGCAAAGAATCTTTAAAAATTATAGGAAGTATCAGCTGGAATTTAAGTTATATTTGTAATTATTTGATAGTCCTTAATTTATTATTTTAAGAATTATGGAATTAATTTTGGGTGGATTTGAGCTTGGAAAGAGAGAGAAATAATTTAGAGTGCATTATTGGGCTGAAAAATCAAATTAGGCTTAAATTAGGCCCAACCACTTTGGTTGAACCAATCCCAGCCCAAATCAGCCCTATAAGTAGCCTAAAAATCTGTAAACTTTCATAACTCACTACAACTCTTGCCCATCTCCTTCATGGTTGAATTGCTCTCTCTCTCTCTTCTACCAAATTTTTTTATTCTCTTTCCAAATCTCACCCTAAATCCTACTTTTCCAATTAAATAAATGCTTCTTTTTCTTATGGTGGCCATATTGAAGCTCAATTTGGAGTGATTGAAGTGAAAAGTAAGATTTATAAAGTTATGTTCAAATTAAGGGTAAGTCAAATTATGGTTTTTAATTCAATTTAAAGGCATATATAGATGGATTTATGTGTGTAAATTTTATTTATGATGTTAGAATCAATTATTGAAGCGTGGATTTTATAAAAATTGCATGGGTATATCCGGCCACCTTTGGAAGAAAATCGAAATGGTGAAATTTCATGGATTTAAGTTGATGGAAATGGAGATTTAAGTGAGAAGAAAGTGAATCTATGGTAAGTGAATACAATATTCCCTAATTTCCATTGATTTTGTTTGATTTGAGGTTATGTATGTTATACATGTATATGATGAATGCATGACTAATTGAAATACTTGTTTTAAAAATGGTTAAAAGGATTAAAAATGATTTTTTGAATAATGTACATATAGAAGAAAATAAATTCAAATGGATAGCTTATTATTGGTGATTGGTATGTTTAGGAAATGTTTAATGATTTTGTGATATTAATGTTATTTAAGTATGGAATTATGATAATGAGCATGAGAGTGGATGATTTAAGTAATTAAATTTTTATAATGATGATGAAACTGGATTATATTGTAATAGAGCGGATGGATGTTTAGAATAAATTAAGGAATATGCCAAATATTGATGAATGATAAATGTATGTTAATAATGTTTAACATAAGAAGAAATAAAAGTAATGAAAAGAATGAAAAATGATGTAGTTAAAATGATAAAAGACCTAAATGAAAGAAATTGAAAGTTTAAAGGTAAATTGAAATTTTGCAAAATTTTGAGGAAAAAGGATAAAACGGTAATTCAACTATTATAGAAACTAAATTATAGTTCCATAAAAAGTATAATGAATTAAAAAAATATAAAGTATAGAGCCGATGATAATTTTGCAAATAAGATTGAATTAAAGGGATAAAACTGTAAAGTAATGAAATTCAAGGACTAAATAGTAATTTTTTTTCCGATATAAAAGCTTAAGTGTGAAAAAGAAAGAAACAATGGTAAATATAAAAATGAGCTAAAAATGTAAAAAGAAAGGTAAAAATGAAGTTTAGAATGAAAAAGAACCAAAATGAAAAGAAATGAAAAGTTTAGGGGTAAAACAATAATTTTCCCTAATTGTGAGATTAATGAGTAAATATGAAAAAGTAATGATTAAAAAGGTAAAATGGTTATTTAATAAATTAACAGCCTAAAAATGAACTTTTGTGAAGTGGAAGGATTAAAATATAATTTTGCATGAAAAAGTTAAAATAAAGACAAATTGGTAATTTTGAAAGCTAATAAAAGAATGTGGATTAAAAATAAGAAAACTAGTGGTAATTTTGTAATTAAAGTGTAAAAAGGGTAATTTTTCACTTAAATAAAAAATGAAGGACTAAATTGAAAAGTATACCCAAAGTAATGGTATTAATTTGTATTTAATTTATATAAATATTTTTAAGATTGAAATTGTATTACATTTGAAATTAAATTGTTGAATTATGGTGAAATAATTCATAAATGAGTGTAAACAATGAATTTTAATGAAAATGATGAATATGTCAAGCAATTAATGTATTGAAATCAAAAAGCAAGTAAAAAGTCAAATGTGTAAAATGATAAAAGAACTAAATGAACAATGTACTGAATTGAAAAGAAAGAACTGAAGGATCAGTGTATTGAAATGATAAGAAAGCATTGTATTAACAGTGTATTGAACTGTAAAAGCATATTGAAATGTCATAAATGTGAAAAGTGATTCTGAAATGAGCAAGAATGTTGCCCTTAGTAGTGGTCTGGCGATTTAAATCTAGTTCAGGATATGAATGGCTAGCCATAGGGACATCCATATCACAGTGCAAGTCATGGCGACTTGTTTTACTATGGCAAGATCATAATGACCTTCCATAGTTTTTTTTTCTGATTATCTGCTCTGTTCTGATCATATCTGAGGTGGATTGGTCCTTCGGGATCATCCTTTATTGTATTGTACTTTTATAGGCCTGTGGGATCCACATTCCGTATATCTTATTTGAAGATTTCTACCGAAAGTGTACTAGAGGCATAATGGTAATAATGACATAAAAGTGCAAAATGTGAAATATGAATGAAAATGAAAATGGAAAAAGGACTGCTATGAAAGAAAATGAAAAGTTAATATCAAAATGATAATTTACCCAAATTTTGAATTTAACGGGTAAAAGTGATAAAATAATGAAACTATGAATAAAAATAAAAAAAGTGAATGAACAGGTTAAAAGTAATTCTTTGTAGTTCCAGAAGAATAAAATGCAATTTGACATGACAATGTTATAATGAGTACTAATTAATAATTTGTATGCCAAATAATGAATTTAAAATGAAAATAAGTGAACTGATAGAAAAATTGTAAATATAATGTAAATTGATAGCTTTGGAAAAAATTGAAGAATGAGGAAATCTACATATAGTTTGCCATTAAATGATTTTTTTTAAATGAAATGATAATTTACATGTCAAACAAGAAAATTAGTGTGAAGTAAAAATGAGTAGTGGCATTAGTATAAATAAATGATAAAAGAAAGCACCACTACAATTTAATGAAAGTGCAATGATTAAATTATAATTTAACAAATATAATGTTAATTGAAAGATGAAACTATGAATGAATCCTATTATATGGTAAGATAGGGGATCAAAAGTGAAATTTTTACACTTGATTGAAAATAGGGATTAAATCAAAATTGCTTATGTCTTAATATGTATTAAAAAATAAAAGAGAGACAAAATTAAACCTTAAGAGTAAGTATGGCTGAAATAAAAATATCCTTTTAAAATAAGCGATTGGATAAATGTCTAAATGAATGAATGAATG
The DNA here is from genome assembly GCA_037975025.1 of Excoecaria agallocha. Classification (NCBI taxonomy): domain Eukaryota; kingdom Viridiplantae; phylum Streptophyta; class Magnoliopsida; order Malpighiales; family Euphorbiaceae; genus Excoecaria; species Excoecaria agallocha. The sequence continues at coordinate 3,577,164 of CM075823.1, read as the reverse complement.
TATATCCAAATGATTGAATGATTGTGTAATAAATAAAAGAATAAGGATAAATTCCCAAATAAAGGAAGGATAATGAGTGAACGTATCTGTAAAGAGTGAAAAGAATTGATATTAAAGTATAAAATGACAAGAAAATGGTATATTAATAATTAAAATTGTAAATTGTATAATGAATAGTAAATGAAATGCTTAAATAAATTTAGTTATAGATATTAAAGTGATTACTTATAATTGAAATAGTTTTTCATGTTGAATGCATGTGTGCATGATTATATGATGCACATCAAAATGATAAAATAAATAGTTAATGTTAAATAATACTCATGGAAGCATGCATATGTATATGTATGTGCGTATGCATACATGTATCTGTATGTGTGAATGATAATTTTTGTGGAAAGCTTGGGATATGTATCCACCACTAGGCATTTTGATGCTCAACGCATAGTTTATTGACTGTGCACAAGTTGTAAAGATAAAGTGATGTGTAGCCAATGCTATAGTGTTGATCAAGAGCAAAGCAGGTTCAAGGATGGTTGTAGGCATCTCATGTATAGATGTGTATATGGAACGTATAAAATGTGAATTATACTTGTTTAATATTTTAATCGTAGATATGTTTACCAATTGGATATGTTATCCGCATCGAATGCATCTGTGATTTAAGAAAAAAAATTTAGTTGATTGTTTATTGTAGGCATTTATTTTATCTCCATTTTATTCTGACATCCGATCACCGTACGTTCGGTACAGTGGTAATAGGGTGTTACAAGCATAATGGAAGTCATTTATTACTTTATTCTTATTGTTAGACCAATTTACGAAGCTTTATTTTCACCATGACCTTTAGAAAAAATAAAAAAGGAATTGAAATAGTAACTTAGGACCTTGATATTTGTAGGTAGGGGTATTGTACTGCTATATGCTTCCAATGAGTTCGACAAGCTGCTAACTGCAAATTTTGATAAGAAGATCAGAGTCTAAATTATTCAAAATGCTCTCAAGGTTACAACCTTTTGTTTTTCTATAAAAATGAATGCTAGTAATAATATATGGAATTCTTTTTTTCAAGGTCGACATTTGTTATGTGATCTCATAGGTTGTATAATCTTTTACTTTAATATTTCATTGGCTGATGGACTAAATTTTAAAAAGTTTGTAACATGTAACGTTTGATTTTAACTCTTATATTTTATTTTAGAAGTTTGATTTTCTATTTCTTTCTCTTTTTTTTGCTTTATTTTTATTTTAATGGGATAGAATATTTATTATTTGATTGATTTGTGTTTAATTTGATTTATCGTGAGGCGTGTTTTATTTGAAATCCTTTTAATTGATGTTAATTTCATTAATCTGCAACAAAATTTATTTAAAACATTGTGTTGATTATTGATCTATGAAGAATTTTACATGTCAAATTGGCTTCTTAAAAGTTTACTTTTCTTCACACTTCAGGTTTTTAATGCAACTAGGAATGAGCCCTGGGTCCTATCATATGGAAAAGGAATGAGGCTACTGAAGTATAGGAGAATAGAACTCAAACTCTTTGACCATCGACTTATGTGTAGACACCGGGTCACTAGGTGGCTCTTGATCAGAGTTATCTAATGAGAAAATGGTTTCTCATAAATGGACAAGGAGCAGAGGTGCCAAGTTTGTTTCCCAAATTTTATATTTTTAAAATGTCTTTGATCTCTTTTATGGGTTTTAAATGTTTAAAAATACTTTTTTGAGCCTTTTCCCACTTTATCTCTTTCAAACAGTGCAAAATGAGAAAACCATTTCACAAAACTCAGGGCAATTTGGAGTGTTTTGGCTCTATTTCAAGCTACAAACCTTATAATTTAGTGATTACAAAACCATTTGAATCTTAAGACATATACTTATAACTTTGAATACGATATCTAAACCTAGTTTAGCCCTTAAGGTTCTAAAAATTAGGCTGGAACATAAGTGACTTGAATATATCCCATCACCCAGATCAGTCTACAGTATTTTAAGGATAAATCCCTCCGTAAGTCTTTTGTTAAGATGAATTTAATATTAATAGAAACTAGACTCATTTTGGAGTAACTTTTATAAAGATACCATGACCTAATTATAACCTATTGGTCTCAGTAATTTTTCAAAGTTAAAACACCAATTCTATCCCAAAAACTTTCTTAGGAGTAGTTATCAGTATTTTGGGTATAAAAGCAAATATACAAATACAAATTGAGTAATTTTTACTTTATTTGAAAGCAAAAACATAGGGAAATAAATGTCTAGAAGACACCTGGTTGAGAAAAGAATATATTTAGGCCTAAAAAGGGCAAAATATTTTGCGTTGGAGGTCAATCGATCGAGAAAAGAGAAAAAGTCAAAGTAAGAGTCAATATTGTTGACTGTGAGTCAAGTCCTTTGAGTTACGGTCCGTGACTCACTTCCCAGGTGAAATTTGCACCCGAAAAAAGTCAAAAAAGACAAAAAAAGATAAAAAAAAAACAAAATAAAAATATTTTTTCTTTTTTTTTCTTTTCTTTCATGTATATCACATATTTGGGATATTTTGTGACTCTCTCTTCATCTTCTTCTCATTTTCTTTCTTTTCCTCTCATGAAAAAACACTATTTTCAACTTAAAAAATTCTAAAAAAATCATATAAAATCGAAAAAAATCCGTAAAGCACCGAATCCTCATCTCGTGATGAAACTGAACTGAAGATAATATTCTCGAACCCTAAAACCCTTAAATTTAAATAACTAATTTTTAATTAATTGAGTAAATAATCTTTTTTTATTTATTTTCTTATTAATTTTATAGATCTGGTAGAATATGTTGTTAATTTCACATATGTTTTTAATTAATTTTATATTTACTAACTAATTTTATCATTTAATTTATTAGAATGGTTAATAAATTAATTATTTTGCCGTATAATTTGGTGAGGATTTGTTGAAATAATTTTATTGTTTTATTGGTTTTGCTAATTATTTTTTTTATGTTGTTAATTTTGTGAATTAATTTAGTATTTTTGCTTAATATATTAATCATGTTATTATATGAATTTTTCTAATTAATTATTCTTTTCATCCTAATTATTCTTTAATTCAATTATTTGTTGTTCAAGTGTTTTATAGTTAAAATTTAAATTATTTATTTAATTTCATTATGTGCTAAATTAGTTGTTTTATTTTGTTAATATACTAGTTTAATATATTTATTGGTTATATATTTTAATTAACATTTTGTCATACGTTAATCGAAGTTTTTTTTTGTATATTTTTAAGGCAAAAAAACATTTTCTTCCTTACTTTCTATGTAAATTGTTTCTTCAGATCCTATAGTGACTCCTATTTATTCATGTCGCTAAAAAGTTTTGCTTTAAATTCCTTTTGTTAGAACTGGATATTTAACGATAGGAGTTTATAGGGACAATCAGAAACTCTCGTCGCTAAAAGTCCAAGTCACACTTCCCTACCGCCTTTCACACATCTCACGCCTCACTCCTCTTTTGTCATTTTGTGCTTTGGCAAAAATTATTTCAACAATTGTTTTTATGTTATTTTTTACCTTTTCCTTTATTATTATTTTTATTATTATTATTTATTGGTGTTAATTTTAAAATTGTTATTATTAATATTTTTATTGTTTTAATGATAATATTCATAATTTTTATTATAAATATTATCATTAATAGTATTATTTACTTTTATTGTAATGTTTTATTATATACTACCTTTATTTTTTTCACATATTTTTTATGTATAATTTCGCTCCTGGGTCGGGCCAAAGGTTAAGCCAAAGCAGGTTAGCTTATGATTTTTTTCTATTTTCTTATCCTTTATTTTTATTATTTGGGCATGTATTATTATTTAATGCCTTTTATTGAGTTGTAATAGTTTAGTAAAAAATAGTTTTTACACGTTTTAACTAAAAATAGCACCAAAATATTTTCTACCTAATTAATTGAATTTTTCTCATAAAATAGACCAAAGTTCTATTTTATTCCAAAAATCACATCAATGAATTTTATAATATATGCATGAGGGAACCAATGTTCCCAATTTAATCAATAACCCGATTTATGCATGTTCTACTTTTATTTTTTATATCTTTATTTATTGTTAATAAATGATTTTTTCAAGCTATATGATAAAAACTAACAAATGATTTTATACAAATTCTAGGGGAGTTTTTTTATAATAAAATGAAAAATGTCCCAATTTTCATTCACGAAATAACATGTAAATTAAGAATTTTTCTTTATAACTATAAATGATTTTCTTTTCAAAATTAGCTAACACGATTCTTTTTCCAAAGCCACGAGGGATCAATTATCCCATTATTTTTATTGAAAATACATCCAAAATTATGTCTTTTTGCAAATATCCATGCAAGGACCAATGTCCTTATTTAAATGAACTTAATTAGTTTCTCGATTTATGTATGAATATATTTTATTCTTTAATTTTTTTTTTCTATATCATGCTTTTATAGCTTTCCATACATGATTCACAGTGAATGTGCCCTTTTTAGCATAATAATTCATGCGAAAGAAAAGATGAAATATATTAATCAGTAAACTCATTTATATAACATCAACAAAGGGTATAAATAAGAGTGGAATCTAGATTCTCTCTAGTTTTGGTATCACAAGGTATTAAAAAATCACTTTTCAAATGTTCTATTGGATGGTGACTCACAAATACATGCCTTATGATGCTCAGTAGGCACCTCATAAATTGGCTTAGGAGTAGTTATCAGTATTTTGGGTATAAAAACCAATATACAAATACAAATTGAGTCATTTTTTCCTTTATTTGAAAGCAAAAACATAGGGAAATAAATGTCTAGAAAACACCTGGTTGAGAAAAGAACATATTTAGGCCTAAAAAAGGCAAAACATTTTGCGTTGGAGGTCAGTCGATCGAGAAAAGAGAAAAAGTCAAAGTAAGAGTCAATATTGTTGACTGTGAGTCAAGTCCTTTGAGTTACGGTCCGTGACTCACTTCCCAGGTGAAATTTGCACCCGAAAAAAGACAAAAAAGATAGAAAAAAAAAACAAAATAAAAATATTTTTTCTTTTTTCTTTCATGTATATCACATATTTGGGATTTTTTGTGACTCTCTCTTCATCTTCTTCTCATTTTCTTTCTTTTCCTCTCATGAAAAAACACTATTTTCAACTTAAAAAATTCTAAAAAAAATCATATAAAATCGAAAAAAATCCGTAAAGCACCGAATCCTCATCTCGTGATGAAACTGAACTGAAGATAATATTCTCGAACCCTAAAACCCTTAAATTTAAATAACTAATTTTTAATTAATTGAGTAAATAATCTTTTTTTATTTATTTTCTTATTAATTTTATAGATCTGGTAGAATATGTTGTTAATTTCACATATGTTTTTAATTAATTTTATATTTACTAACTAATTTTATCATTTAATTTATTAGAATGGTTAATAAATTAATTATTTTGCCGTATAATTTGGTGAGGATTTGTTGAAATAATTTTATTGTTTTATTGGTTTTGCTAATTATTTTTTTTATGTTGTTAATTTTGTGAATTAATTTAGTATTTTTGCTTAATATATTAATCATGTTATTATATGAATTTTTCTAATTAATTATTCTTTTCATCCTAATTATTCTTTAATTCAATTATTTGTTGTTCAAGTGTTTTATAGTTAAAATTTAAATTATTTATTTAATTTCATTATGTGCTAAATTAGTTGTTTTATTTTGTTAATATACTAGTTTAATATATTTATTGGTTATATATTTTAATTAACATTTTGTCATACGTTAATCGAAGTTTTTTTTTGTATATTTTTAAGGCAAAAAAACATTTTCTTCCTTACTTTCTATGTAAATTGTTTTGTCAGATCCTATAGTTACTCCTATTTATTAATGTCGCTAAAAAGTTTTGCTTTAAATTCCTTTTGTTAGAACTGGATATTTAACGATAGAAGTTTATAGGGACAATCAAAAACTCTTGTCGCTAAAAGTCCAAGTCACACTTCCCTACCGCCTCTCGCACTTCTCACGCCTCACTTCTCTTTTGTCATTTTGTGCTTTGGCAAAAAATCTTTCAACAATTGTTTTTATGTTATTTTTTACCTTTTCCTTTATTATTATTATTGTTATTATTATTATTATTATTATTATTATTATTATTATTATTATTATTATTATTATTTATTGGTGTTAATTTAAAATATTGTTATTATTAATATTTTTATTGTTTTAATGATAATATTCATAATTTTTATTATAAATATTATCATTAATAGTATTATTTACTTTTATTGTAATGTTTTATTATATACTACCTTTATTTTTTTCACATATTTTTTATGTATAATTTCGCTCCTGGGTCGGGCCAAAGGTTAAGCCAAAGCAGGTTAGCTTATGATTTTTTTCTATTTTCTTATCCTTTATTTTTATTATTTGGGCATGTATTATTATTTAATGCCTTTTATTGAGTTGTAATAGTTTAGGAAAAAATAGTTTTTACACGTTTTAACTAAAAATAGCACCAAAATATTTTCTACCTAATTAATTCAATTTTTCTCATAAAATAGACCAAAGTTCTATTTTATTTCAAAAATCACATCAAAGAAATTTATAATATATGCATGAGGGAACCAATGTTCCCAATTTAATCAATAACCCGATTTATGCATGTTCTACTTTTATTTTTTATATCTTTATTTATTGTTAATAAATGATTTTTTCAAGCGATATGATAAAAACTAACAAATGATTTTATACAAATTCCAGGGGAGTTTTTCTATAATAAAATGACAAATTTCCCAATTTTCATTCACGAAATAACATGTAAATTAAGAATTTTTCTTTATAACTATAAATGATTTTCTTTTCAAAATTAGCTAACACGATTCTTTTTCTAAAGCTACGAGGGATCAATTATCCCATTATTTTTATTGAAAATACATCCAAAATTATGTCTTTTTGCAAATATCCATGCAAGGACCAATGTCCTTATTTAAATGAACTTACTTAGTTTCCCGATTTATGTATGAATATATTTTATTCTTTAATTTTTTCTATATCATGCTTTTAAGCTTTCCATACATGATTCACAGCTTTCAATGTGCTTGAATGTGCCCTTTTTAGCATAATAATTCATGCGAAAGAAAACATGAAATATATTAATTAGTAAACTCATTTATATAACATTAACCAAGGGTATAAATAAGAGGGGAATCTAGATTCTCTCTAGTTTTGGTATCACAAGGTATTAAAAAATCACTTTCCAAATGTTCTATTGGATGGTGACTCCCAAATACATGCCTTATGATGCTCAATAGGCACCTTATAAATTGGTTGTTAGAAAACAAACAGGGGTACCTTGGACACTGTCACATCTCTTTGGGGGTTCGAGGCATTGCATATTGGGTTAAATCTTTGCTCGTTGTGAAGCAATTGATTTTCATGATTTTAATAAACTTTGATCCGATCTCAAGTCTTAAAAGTGGACTTTCGAGAACAAACTGGATGCCTACAAGGTTTGATACGTGTCATAGTGGCAACTCCATTGGGGACCACAAGAATTTACTCTGAAAGTACCTTCGATTGATTTAATATAAATGAGTTTAGTGAATAAAATGTTTTATCCCTTTTGAAAAATTGTATTGTATTTATGCTAGAGCTTTAGAATTAAGTTAGGCATCCCTCTCTTAGCCCCTGTGTATTCTCGAAGCATAAACCTACGTTCACTCAATGTAGGGAAGTATTAGGGAGGACCACCAGCCTAAGTATCGTACCTTTTGGTATATTAAATGGTGACCTAATCGATCATTATGCTCATGATAAGCTAGACCCATTGGTAAGAACCATGCTTGGGTAGCCCTAAATTTGTATCACTCGACTCAAGCCCATGTAATGGCATAGATACTTCCACTAGGGGGCATAATACCTTGTTTGTGATGTAGGTTTTTATATATCGAATAAATCCCAATAAATTTAAATGTTAGTCCATCAAAGGCTTTCATGTCTCTGTATATGCATTTCAGTTTATTTGGACTGTTCAAATATATAATTACCAAAATCCATTTGCGTGCGCTTTCAATAAAGAGGTCATGCTGTCGATTTTCCATCGTGCACCATGCACATTCATCGGGTTCCCTATTGACCCATGAGCTAATCTCATCTAAGAAATAGATTGCACAATCTTCTGTGTAGGAGTAATAAGGTTTGAAGTATTTATTTCCTTTCTTTCACATGAGGTTATTTATGTTGTGTGTGTGTGTGTGTACACACACACACACAGATGTATTTTTAATAAATTGTAAATTAACAATAATAACTAACAAAATCATCATGTTTTGTGTATAACTTTTTCCTGATATATATATATTACATCTCATGTATAATTTTTTCTTACATGATTCCTGACCCAAAATGTAAATGTGAACTTAAATATATGAATCTTGTCTGTATGATTGTGCATGAACATGCATTCCATTTTGTGTGCAAGAAAATAATTGATATAATAATGTAAAACATGCATGTTAATCCTCTTTGCCTTGAAAATGTGTATATCTTATCTGCATGCCATGCATCATAAGGTTTTTATATTCATGCATCACATATGTTCCATAAAGCATATTTATGCTTGGCATGTCCATGTATCATGCATCACTCTAATCCTTTGATCTTGTAGCCATCCTAGACTGCATACCTAGATTGTTTAGGGGTTTTGGCAATCACCCTCAAAAGTGGATCTGAGTGACACCGTGAATAGGTATTCTAAAATAGAACAAAAGGCACAGAAAAAGCAGAGATGTATGATCCAATAGAACCAGCTGGTACTTCAGTGTCCCAAGACCTGGATAAGAAATTTAAAAACCTTGAAAGGAGGGTGATGGCTATGATCAGTAAAAATATTACTTCTATAGCTTCTGCTTTTGGAGCACAGCCTATAGCATCTACTATTAGTCTAGTTAAACCAACTGAGGTCGGGAAGACCCTTATTGTAGTGGCCCTATCATTTTTAACTGCTACTAGTTCCAGGGATAAAACACCATTTATTCCTCTAATTGATCAAGAAAGGCATGAAGGGTATGTCATAGAAAATGAATGTATACAAGCCTCAAAGTGAAAGCTACCCAGAATAGAGGATTTAACCTTGAGAAAGGTGGAAGAAAAAGTAAAGGCATGGCTTGATTAATGCCAATGAATAAAGGTATTAACCCATAAGATAAGGATTTAGATAGCAGGAAAGTGGTACTTCAAAGATTCAAAATGCCACACTTGCTTAAGTTCGATGGAACTTCTGATCCAACAATCCACATAAAGCAATATACCCAAGTGATGAAAGGGACCACCCTCACTAAATGACAGAAGGTTGAATACTTTAGCCTTTGTTTTATGGGTCCTTCTGTTAACTAGTACATATACTGGATAGGGAAATAAGGGAAGACTAGGATAGGCTGCATAAGAATTTTTAGAGTAGCATGACTATAGCACCGGATTAAAGGTGACTCTAAAAGATCTAGAGCTACTGCACCAAAAACCAAAAGAAGCCTTCCATAAGTACCTTACTCGATAGAGAAACAAGGTGATGGAAATGAAGAAGAAGCTAGAGATTGCCAGCCAAGTCAGGTTGTTCATAAAGAATGCTAGTCCCTACCAAAGAGATGGGCTCAAGATGAAGCGTCTATAGGACTGAGAATCTCTCAAGGATATAACTATCGAAGTTGAGGCTGAGTACTTGGAGAGGGTTAGTAACTTGGTTTCTAGTAAGAATGATGGAAGCTACTGTAACAATAGGGCCAGTGGCGATAAGACCTCAAGAGTCTTAGCTACATGAAAAATCTGATGGCATTACTCAGACCTATGCAGGCTCTTATCTTGTTATCTCACCCATTTTATAAATGAAGGGAAATTGTAGCCCTTACCACCAATACCTGCTAAAAATCTAAGTAAACCTTGGCATAGGGCTGTTTGGTTTTGTAATTATCATCAACATATAGGATAAGAGATTGATTATTATCGAGCTTTGAAAGACCGCATCCAGGACCTAATTGACACCCATCAAATACTAGATCTATAAAAGGAAAACAAAAGGAGGAGAGGCTGCAGTAATATATGATTATCCAGCTTTTGGTTTTGGCTTGGGTATGTACCCTAAGGTTCATATGGCATGTAAATATTTAGCCATCACTCGCTCAGCTACTACGGTAAGAGTTGTGAGATGTAAATATTATCACTAACCTTGGAGGTACCGTTCAGAGAAAGGAAAAGCCTGAGTTGTTGAAAGATCTTTTTGCTATCTACACCAACAGCAGAGAGGATGTAATAAGGCACCTTTTGACAAATGTAAAGTTTATTTCTAAAATAGTGTATATATTTCTCTAACCACGTTAATAATATGAGCTTTTCTTATAAATACAATAATTTATTCTATTTCATCATACATGGCAATAATCATTACTAATTTCTAAGATGTTAATTTAATAAACATAAGTCTTTATTTAAACTCAAACATGAAGACATTTCGAGTGCATCCGTTATAACACCTGGGGTGAGTCTTGAGAGGAAAGAATAAAAGTTACTAAACTCTCACTTAGACCTATAACAGCACCCTGAGAGAAGATTTAAACATTGCAGCATACCATTCCCATCCTTCCTAACAGCAAGCCTAAATAGAAAGCCCAATTTACTTGAGTAAATGAGCCTAATTGTCAAGCCCAACTCATCTAAATCTACCCAAAAAGAAACCTATAAGGGTTGACTAACAATAGGAGTCGAATGCAGCCTAAATGTCACCCCCTAAGATTAAATTAAAATTTGTGTTTTTGTATTACATGTTTAGACATGAATTGATCTTATTGACCCTTAATGCATGTAAATATGAATGCTTGCATAAGTTAGGCACTAATATATGATTAATATAATAAGAGAAACCTATGGAATGAATAGAGATATATTCTGAAGTGGGCTAAAATTTCAGATAGTGATAGTAACACTTCATGTGATAAAGAACTTCCCCATTGTTTTAGAACCAAATGGTGTAGAAAATCATAGATCCTGACACAATATGGATGATAAAAGGTCACTCTAAAGAATAAGATTCCTCACTATGACTTATGGGTCTTCAAGTGGCTAAGAATAGGAGGTTGCAATTTAAAGCATAACCTTGCATAGCACAAGTAAGGGTAAACATCTAGATTGCCTATCTGGGGTGGCAAATAGAAGATATCAAGTCATAGATATATGAAATAGGGATAGGATCAACCTGTTGTGAATGTTTCTAATCATGCCTACTAGACCATAGCCACCGATCAGATTCTTTGAGATCAATGTCAAATGTCGAATAAGATAGATTAGTAGAATAATGGCATCAAGAAAGATGAGTATATCAGTGGTCATCCAATACATTAGCTAATTTTTTTAGGGAGAAAAAGTCACCATGAGATGCTGATCTAGCAACCACTAATCGAAATCTTTAATGCTTTGGTTGCCTTTCCCTAAGGGAACTTTACACACAGCTTGTGACACAAGCCAGAGTTCTGGGGGTAGATAGAGCATATCTAATCACCACAAACCCTTCAGGCATAAGGCATAGCTTTTGAGTAAAAGCATAAGATTTTAAGCTTAATATGGCACAATATTAAATGAAAGACTACATCACAGTTTATGGGAAAATGGGTTGTCCTTTGCCAGGAGTGCAATAGAGATGGATTGCTTACCTTAAGAACAATAGGTGAACTCAGAAAGAAGACAAAGCAGAAAAAACTAAAGGACATAATCATTGAAAGCTTGCTTGAATAACATGAGCACAGAGGTGGATGTATGAGGACCATCTGCTAGATTACATTTTAGGCGGAGTCCCCTAACCATCTAAGGTGTAGACCATGCATTTGATGTATACATTCTTGCATGCTTACATTCTTGTACACATTATATAACCTTGTAGGCAATGCAAAATTCAGCTCTGTTATCCTTACCTTGATGATTCACTTGGGCCTTTAAAAATAACAACCTGGAGATTCGAGGGTTTCTCATGTCAATGCAATGATCGTTGCAATGTTGTCCTTTTGCCAACCTCAAAGAGTACCCTAATTAAAATAGCTTGGGCCTCAAGCCTAATTTGTTTTATCAGATTATATATCAGGATTCTAACACAATAATTTTTGTCAGTTTTAGGCTCCAGGAGCACCTCCCTTTCCTAAACGTGGACTCGAGGACCACTGTTTCCCTATTGCATCAAATACGATTGATACAGTAGCATCCCTTTTTCCAAATTCAATTTAAAGGTTGTTGTCTTCCTAATGCATTCATGATGACTACCAGAGCATAGTCCTTCTCTTAAATGCAAAGAGTGTTCTAAATTGAAATAACTTCTATATTAAGTTAAACTTATCTTGTTAAGTAATATCTAGAGTTTTAGTACAATTGCTTCTTATTAATTTACTTTAAATTTAAAATTTTATTTCATCCTAGTGATTCTAAACTGTGAATGGGTTTGACCTCAACTTTCAAAATTTATGTTCCATTGGAACATGAGTAAAATAGGAGGTAAGCATGTTTTATTTCTATTTTCTGAATAAAAGCCTTCACCCATACCTTACATTTTCTAAAATTTTAAGCACCTTAGGCCATTTTTTAAAAATAAAGTAAGCTGGGAAAAAACTATTTGCAAACAAGGGGATTAGGTGAAAGTCACTAAGAGCACTAGAACCTTTCTAATTACCAATCAAAGTGACCCCCGGATGAGACAGGATCTAGAAAATAATTTAGGCAACCTTTCTTTGTGTAACCCTCCAAATGACTCTTTCTACTCTGATTGCATAATCGCTTGCTATCCTCTTAAGCCTGTGTTTCTAGCATGCTGAAGGCATGCTCATTTTATTGTTACACGTATTGAAATGACCCCTAAATCCAAAATGGTTTTAGCTTTCCTTTAGGAAGATGACCACCCTAAAAAAGCTTATTACACAATTTAAGAATAGGGGAAATTAATCTCTACCAAAATTTTGTATGAATTCCATTCATAAAAAATTGGGTTTGCTAGATGAAATAAACCTAGAAATAGGGAAAGGGAAAAAGGGAAAACCCTTACAAAAATTGAAGAAAAAAATAACAAAAGAAATGAAGAAAAGAGGAATGAGAAAGCCTTAAAATCAATATAAAAAAAAAGAAAAAAAGGAAAGAGAGACCTTGAGCTATTATCTCATAAATAATACCCAGTGAGCTAATCACTAAAGCCAAATTCAAAAGTCCTTAGATAGTGGGAAAATGGATAGAGAATAACCTTTCCATCAATTAAGAAAGCATAGTGATTCTATTACTTTGGCAACCTAACCTTTCCTCATTAGCCATTCACCCAAGCCTAACATTACAACCCATGTAAGACCTTTTGATTTTGGATTTGATCTCATCTAATCTAGCGGAGCTGACCTTTTAGTGAGGTTTGGTATGTAAGAAGAGGCTTAAGATATTTTTTGAGCGTCAAGTGGGGAGCCATGAATGCATTTATGCATTAGAGTTAAATCTCGTTCCTAACTTTGTATCCAAAATTTATTTTCAAAAGATAAAAATTTTGTTTTGGCCTTCAACACACATACACGAAAATTTTTTAGTATGCATTATGCTTATATGTAGGTTCAATAAACTTTGGTATCAGTATACCTATTCTCCTATCCCTCATTGAGAATGAGCCATTAATTTCTCTTGTTAAGATTAAACTAGTTGAGAATTTGGTTTATTTAGCTTATTTAAAGATGAATAAAATTCAAGTTTAAAGTATTTGATGAGTTTTCATTACTTTAAACTTTGGATGTTTTTTAGCATATCACTCTTTAAACACCACCTATAACACTTGTTGCACTTTTCTCATGTACATGATTATGTGTATAGACATGTGAATTTTGCACATATACTGTGTATACATAGTTTTTTACTTATACTCACATTATTAATTTCTTGCATGAAAAATGTGAATGGACTTAACACTTCGAATACAATATTAGGTGATGGTCGATTAGACCAAGATAGAATTACCATAGGAGAAATCATGCAAAGGGAATATCTTCATAGATAAGGTCATCCACACATGCCATACTGGAAGCAATTTCAAAGGGACGACTATCTCACTCAAAGAAAAAATCTTCAACGGTGGAAATCATGCAAATCTATAAAAAGAAAAATCTTTCATAGAGCTAAACCATCGGCATGCACTATTGCTTAGGGAAATCAGGTAAAACTCTTTATCCTGAGACATATATTTGAATATACAATAGACCAAATAAACAATTATCCAAAATTTTCAAGACTTAAAACTTCATAAAAATGAAAAATTTTAAAATATATCCTCATTTTAGCAAGCAACTAAAAATTTAAAAATTCAAAGTCTCTTTGGAGCAGCAAACTAAAGTCCTCTTAGGAGGAAGTAAAAAAATTTCAAATTCTATTTGCCTTTCGGCAGCCACCAAAATTCAAAAATCCATCAAAGTTTCCCTATAAGCATCAAAACCTCTTTATGAGTATCAAAGACTCTCTGCAAATGTTAAAGTCTCTATGTGAGCACAAGGTCCCCCTAAGAGGTGACAAAATCTCCCTGCTAGCATAAAGCCTTCATAAGAGGCATTTAACATCCTTTTATAGTTAATAAGGCCATGAACTTGCAATAGGATAAGAAAAGGATTAAAATATTAACAAGCTAACAATAATTATCCAATCGAGGATTAAGCCATCAATAAGCTAATGGTAATCACCCGCTCAGAAGGTAAAACATCGATAAGCTGATGGTAACTACTTTGCCAATCCAGAGTTAAAATATTGATAAGCTGATGGTAATAACTCAATCGAGAGTTAAAACATTGCTGATTCGATGGTAACTACCCAACCAGAAACTTACTACTTAAATGGTATGTGTTTAATGCAATCGGAAGCTCACCCCCTCAGGTATGTATCTTTTAATCCTTTACTTTGAATTTTAGCTCACTTAGGCACTAGTGCACAAAGTTTCCTAAAATTGGAGGCAGCTGTAGATACTGGATCCTGAGGTGGCTCTTGATCAGAGTTATCTGATAAGGAAATGGTTTCTCATAAATGGATAAGGAGTAGAGGTGCTGGGATTTTTCCCTAAATTTTTTATGGGTTTTAAATGTTTAAAAATCCTTTTTGGGGCATTTTCCCTCTTTATCTCTTTTAAACAGTGCAAAATGAGAAAATTGGTTCTCAAAACTCTGGGCAGTCTAAAGTGTTTTGGATTTATTTCAACCTAAAGTCCTCATAATTAGGCGATTCTAAAGCCATTTGAATCTTAAGACATATACCTATAATGTTTATAAGACATCTAAACCAAATTGAGCCCTTAAGGTTCTCAAAATTAGGCTCAAACATAGGTGACTTAAATTTATCTCTTCACCTAGACCAGTCTGTAGTATTTTAGGCATAACTTCCTTTGAAAGTCTCCTTCTAAGATGAATTTAATTTTAATAGAAACTAGACTCATTTTGGAGAAACATTCATGAAGAGACCATAACCTAATTCTAAAGTCGTTGGTCCTAGTGATTTTTCAAAGTCAAAATACCAATTCTATCCTTAAAAATTTTTCAGGAGTATTTGTCAATATTTTGGCCATAAACCTAAATACACAAATACGAATTAAGTCATTTTTTATTCATTAGAAAGATAAGAAATAGGGGAACAAATGTCTAGAAGAAACCTAGTCGATAAAAGGTCATCTTCTGGCAAATTTTAAAATATTTTGAGTTATAGGTCAGTCGATTGAGAAAAGAGGAAAAGTTAAAGGAAGAGTCAATATTGTTAACTCCCGGGCCAAGAGGTCAGTCTTTTTCTTTTCTGCCATGTATATCCCATGTTTGGTATTTTTTTTATATCAGGATTTGATCCTAATTAAGGCCAAGAGCCTTATCTTCAACACATGCACACACACACACACACACACATGTGACTCTCTTTATCATCTTCTTCTTTTCTTTTCTTTTTTTCCTCCTATGAAAAATCACTATTTTTCAACTTAAAAAATTCTAAAAAAATCATATAAAATCCGTAGAGTACCGAATCCTTATCTCATGATGAAACTAAACTGAAGGTAATATTTTCGAACCCTACAACTCTTAAATTTAAATAATTAATTTTTAATTAATTGAGTAAATAATATTTTTTATTTATTTTCTTTTTATTTTATATTAGAATATGTTGTTAATTTCACATATGTGTTTACTAATTGTATATTTACTAAATAATTTTGTCAATTAATTTATTAGATTGGTTGATAAATTAATTATTTTACCATATAATTTGGTGAAGATTTGTTGAATTAATTTTATTGTTCAATTGGTTTTGCTAATTATTTGTTTTATGTTGTTAATTTTGTGAATTATTTTAGTATATTTGCTTAATATATTAATCATGTTATTATATGAATTTTGCTAACTAATTATTCTTTTTATGCTAATTATTCTTTAATTCAATTATTTGTTGTTTAAGTTTTTTATAGTTAAAATGTAAATTATTTATTTAATTTCATTATGTGCTAATTATTTGTTTTATTTTATAATATATTAGTTTAATTAATTTATTTTATATATATTTTAATTAACAATTTTTATATTTTAATTGAAGTTTTTGTAGATTTTTTTAGTCAAAAAAATGTTTTCTTATTTTCTATGTAAGTTGTTTTGCTAAGCCATTTAGCGACGCTTGTTTGTTCCTATCGCTAAAAAGTTTTGCTTTAAATTCCTTTTGCTGAAACTTAACCTTTAGCGATAGGAGTTTATAGCAAAAGTCAGAAACTCCAATTGCTAAAAGTTCGAGTCATACTTCCTTTCGTCACTCACACATCTCACTCCTCACTTCTCTTTTATTTTTTTGTGCTTTGGCCAAAATCCTTTCAACAATTATTTTTATGTTATTTTTTTACCTTTTCCTTTATTATTATTATTTTTTTTATATTAATTTTTAATTGGTGTTAATTTTAAATATTGTTATTATTAATATTTTTTATTATTTTAATGATAATATTCATAATTTCTATTATAAATATTATCATTAATAGTATTATATACTTTTATTGTCATTTTTTATTATATACTAACTATATTTTTTGACATATTTTTTAGGTTTAATTTCCCTCCTAGGTCGAACTGGAGGTTAAGCCGAAGTGGGTTAGCTTAGGTTTTTTTCTATTTGCTTATCCTTTATTTTTATTATTCAGATCTGTATTATTATTTAATTCCTTTTATTGAATTGTAATAGTTTAGTAAAAAATAGTTTCTACATGCTTTAACTAAAAATAACATCAAAATATTTTCTACCTAATTAATTGGATTTTTCTCATAAAATGGATCAAAGTCTTATTTTATTCCAAAAATCACATCAAAGAATTTTATAAATATGCATAAGGGAACTGATGTTCCCAATTTAATCAATGACTCGATTTATACATGTTTTACTTGTATTTTTTATGTCTTTATTTATTATTAACAAATGATTTTTTTGAGCAATATGATAAAAACTCACAAATGATTTTAAACAAATTCGAGAGGAATTTTTCTATAATAAAAGGACCAATATTTTGATTTTCATCCATGAAATAACATGTAAATTAAGAATTTTTCTTTATAACTACAAATAATTTTCTATTCAAAATTGGCTAACGTGATTCTTTATCCAAAGCCGCAGGGGATTAATTATCCCATTCTTTTTATCCAAAATACATCCAAAATTATGCCTTTTTACAAATATCCATGTGAGGACCAATGTCCTCATTTAAATGAACTTAATTAATTTCCTGATTTAAGTATGAATTTATTTTATTCTTTAATGTGATTTTATATATCATGCTTTTATAATTTTTCATACATGCTTCACAGCTTTTAATGTGCTTGAATGTGCCATTTTTAGCATAATAATTCGTGTGAGAGAAGAGATGAAATATATTAATCATTAAACTCATTTATATAACATTAACCAAGGATATAAATAAGAGTGAAAGGTTTCGGTATCACAAGGTATTAAAAAATCACTATTTCAATATTTTATTAGGTGATGACTCCTAAATACATGCCTTGTAATGCTCAATAGGCATCTCGTAAATTGGTCATTTGCAAATATTCAAGGACACCTTAGATGTTGTCTCATCTCTTTGAGGATTTGAGGCATTATGTATTGTTGAATCTTTGCTTATTGTGAAGCGATTGATTTTCATGAGTTAAATGAATCTTGATCCGATTTTGAGTCCTAAAAGTGGGCTTTTGAGAACAAACCAGATGCCTATAGGATTTGATACACATCACACTATGATAGCCACGTATATGGTTGAGGTTGAAGTGCTCTGTCTTAGGAAGCTATAACTGGCACTCATATATATAGATGCAGAGATTGAAAATGAGGAAGTTTTAGATGAAGGCATCGAATAGGAATGTGTTACTTGACATTATAGCAGGTGAGTAGCAATGTGTACTACATAAATGTGGATAGTTTTGATCCACTTTATATGTTCTAGATAACTAGTTCATGAAAGCTTATTCTTAAGCACACATAAATAAGTAGACAAAAAATTATCAAAATTCCTTTCATCAAGGTTGTTTTTATTTCTTCACCTGATTAATAAACCTACTAAAGGTGGATAAGGGTAAGACTTGGTGTTGGTTTTATTTAACTAATTAGAACTTGTGTCTTTAGCTCATATGTTAATTACATGGTGTAGGAACATTTTAGGATAGCTTGCTTCAACAATGCCATAGGTAGTAATAGTCACACCTAAGGAACGTGAAACTATAAAACGTGTATTTTTTCTGTGTCTTTAAAGTTTATTTCTTAAGGCATGTACACAATTTTTAAAAGACTATAAGTTCTAATTTGTTTTTTACTTTTAATTTGTTACTCTAATATCTACTTATGAGCAATGGTTCTGGGGTAGAGGTTTTGGTCCTAAGCTTCTTACATTGCATAATATGTGGCGAGATGCTTTTATGCATCTAATTTTTAAAGACAATCCTACTGATATAATTATTGTTGATATTTATACTTTTAGTAGGATTCAATTGCAATTTTTTTTATTTTTGTTATTGTTATCTATTCAATTTCTATCTCTATGGTTGCTTAAATAAAGTTATTATCTTGCTAGATATTCCAGAGTGCAATTAGTTTATAAATTTATAAATATCTTTTCTCTTTTGAATACTTCTTTACCTCAAATTTGCCTCAAATTAAGCTAAGTAGGGAATGAAGTTGATAAATGCTTAATGTAGGAATGCATTGATTTATAGAAAAACTTTGAGAATATGGTAGCAAGAAGCAACTTCCACAGCTACCATTGAGAATGACACAAAAATTTGTAGAAAAATATAGGGATTTATAGTTTTTTACTGAACCAAGGTTTGATTTTCTTGTTAAATTGAAGTTAGAGCTAAGGCTAATGATAATAGGATTAAACTATTGTTGTCTCAAGTTGTAGGAGAGGATGTCATAGAGTTGATTGTAGTTAGTATGGAGAAATTGGCATCGATGCCAAGTGGTGTTGGTATAGCTATTGCTACTATAGTAGCACTTGCTATTAGAGGAGCTACAACACCTACTGTTGAGGCTAAAAAGGAAGAGAAGGTTAAGGTGAAAAAAGAATCTGATGATGTAAGTTAGTAACTTGCGAAATTTCTATTTTTAAAAGTTACTTGATCATGGTTGGAATAATTTTGTATTTTCCCATTATTTACCTTACTTGAACCTGAATTCTTCTACAAGATATAAGGTTCAGCGTCTTTGATTAAGGAGATTTTACCTATTGATTCCTTTTTATCGAGGCCCTTTATCTTTATGCTTAGTTTTTCAATTGAAAATTACAAGTTTTTGGTCCGTAGTTGGATATGATTTTAGAACTTGCTTGTGTTTCTTGAATTTTAGACTATTATATAATGGAGATCAAAATTTTTAGATCGATTTTTGTGATTTGGTTTTTAGATTGCTTGCACCAATCCATTATGCTAGTTGTCGTACATTACCATTTTCATATTATACTTTGAATCAAAAATTCTTTTAAATTGCATTATGAATTTGAATTACATTTATTTATATACAATAAATTTTGATTGAAACTAAAATATTATGCGAAGTAATAAAAATTTTACCTAGCAAAACCAATAATGTAATTTTTGTTGTTAAATTTAGCAATGGAAAAAAAATTTCCAATTGCTACCTTTAGAAATAGAAAAATAATATCCCTTTGATTTCCATTGCTATATTTAGCAATGGAAATAGCATTCCGTTGTTAAAGTTAGCAATGAAAATCATTTTCCATTGGTAATTTTGAACAATTTATGGAATCTTACATTTGGTGAATTTTGCAATAGATTTTGAATTTTGTTACTAAATTTAGCAATGAAAATCAGTTCCGTTGCTAAAAAATAATGATTGTCAAATCTGTAACCACTCTTTCCATTGCTAATTTCCATTACTAATTTTTATTAGCAATAAAAAATCAATAATTTCCATTAGTATTTAAGTATTTTCTTGTAGTGCCTACTAAACCCTGCTCTACCGTTATGTACATGACTAAATACTTTGATGGTTTGGGTGGCTAGAGAATAGGAGAATGTAGCAAGTATTCCCTAATGGTGTCAAAGGCCTTTTGATAATGGTCATTCTGCTTGACCGGCTTATCCTTTCTTAAAAGTTTAAAAATCGGCTTGTATATAGAGGTGAGCTTGGCGATGAACCAACTAATGTATTGAATCTATCCTAGAAACCCTCTGATCTCTTTCTCCTTTTTTGGAATATACATCTCTTGAATGGCCTTCACCTTATCTGAATCCACTTCTATCCCCTTTTAGTTGATGACATGCCCTAGTAATTTACCCGAGGTTACCCCAAACACACATTTTTTTAATTTAGATGAAGATTGTATTTATCAATTCATTGGAAGAACTTCTCTAAGGCCTCAAAATATCCTTCCCTTGTAGCTGACTTGATCATCATGTCATCAACATATGCTTTGCCTTCTTTATGGATTAAATCGTCAAAAATCTTGGTAGCTATTCTCTAATAGGTAGCTCCCACATTCTTCAATCTAAACTACATGACTTTGTATGCACAAGTTCCCTATTCATTAATGAAGGCTCTCTTCATCCTATCCACTATCTTTTTCAGGATCTTATTATACCCCACATACCCATCAATAAAATTGTACATCATGCACTTTGCTGCACTATCAACCAGCAAATCTATATTGGGGAGTGGAAAGTCATCCTTTGGATATGCTTTATTCAGATATCAGTAGGCACATCCATACCTTCCCATCTTTCTTGGCAACAAGAACGATATTAGCTAGCCAAGTAGGATAATGGACCTCGACCAAGAAATTTGCTACAATCTGCTTCTTTACCTTTTTTTCACCTTTTCTACCCACTCTAGCCTAAGCCTCTAAAGTTTTTATTTTACTGGCTTACTATCTAGATATGTTGGAATGGCATTCATTGCAACTTCTCTATCAATTCCAAGCATATCTTTATAGGTCTAGGCAAAGACTTTTTCATATTTTTTAATATTCTCTCGAATTTTATCCTTTCTTCAAGAGTTATGTTAGATGCAATCAAGATCTTCTTAGGGATGTCTTGGGTTTTAAGATTAAATGGAGTGATGTTTATTGAATTAATCTCAAATATGAATAAGTCATTATTATGATCATGCATGATGTGATCAAATGAGACATCGTACAAATAACCAAATTTATTCATTTTATTAACTTGAGCAGAAAAGGGTAAATCGTCACAAAAAAAAATCATTAATGTAAATTACATCAGCAAAACAATCATCTTCTAAATTAGGGATGGTCAGTCTAGTAGCAGATGCCTTTCCTCCTTCTGATGGTCTTTTTCTCAAGAATCGCAGCCTCACATTCAACCTTTTCCTTTCCTTTAGCTTTAGTGGTTAGTGACTCTGGCATTAGTACCTCCTCTGGGTGACCCAAATCCATATCGACGAGGTTGGCCATAACTTCTTCACCCTATATATATGATACATGCATAAGCATAGAATGGAATGGAATTACAAAAAATTGAACATGACATAAATTATATGAACAAAGGACATGAAAAATTATATGAAAAAAATTAAAGATACAGGGGCATGTATGATATGAGATGAGATAAATATATGTATTTTTGCCCTCAGATGACTGGTAATGAGATCTATGCAAGATATAATTGGCTAGCCATAGAGACACATTTACCATGATCCGAGTCATGGCGACTCGATTTGGTAGGCTAATAATGGTCTACCCTATGTTACATGTTCACAGATTATAATGTATTACAATGTTCATGCTCTATGATCCTTCAAGGTCACCCACTATTGGACCTTCGAGTCTATGTTTCGTGTATCCGATTCAGAGATTTCTACCGGACTCATGCTAGGGGCAACTCAAGGACATAAGATAACAAGTATAAAATAAACCAGTCAAGACAGGCAAGAATTTAATGAACCAAGTTACAATTTAACAACATTAATGTCATTGATGTAATTAAAATATAAATAAGCATAAAGGTGCGATTAATAAATATAATTATAAAGAAATAGTGATAATAATGAACAAGTAAATGGTAATATGAATAAAAATGTCCGAATGCAATGTGAATATAAATCATGAAGAATAAAAAGAGGTAAGGATGTAACTAGACATGACTATAAGAAAACATGTTAAGATAAATGAATAAAAATTTATAAAGTAATGAGAAAATATGGATTGTGAGTATAAGTAAGCAAGAAGCATAAAAGTAATATAGTAGCATCACCATGCTACACATATTAAATTTAGAACAGAGAAAATGAAAAGTTGGAATATAGAAATAATTATAAGTTTAATAGTGACTAATTAAAATATGATCAAAATTCAAAAGATTATTTTGTAAAGTATCACGATGAACAAAGGAAATAATTAAAATAATTACTGAAATAACCTAAGTAAATATGAAAATAAACAAAAACAAAGGTACGATTAACGTTAATAGTGTAAGTAAGATCATGGATAATAGTAAAGCTTTAAATAAAGTACACCAAATATACACTCAAAAATATAAAAAAAAAGTATAAGAAAATTAAACAGTGACTGACACTGCCATTTTAAAATAAAAACTTAAGAAAATGAAATTATTGAATGATGTAAGTAAATATTGAAAACTTAAAGTAAAGTAAGTAAATACATTGCAATGATGTAAAGAAATAAATAAAGATAAAAAGATCGATTATTTGGAACATTGAAACTGAAATAAAAGTTAACAACAATGATAATAGATAAGTACGGAAAGAATAAATTTTTAAGTAAATTAATAACAGAATAAACAAGTTTGATGGAAAACATATACTTGAATTTTATAAGTACGCATAAGATATATAAGCTAATATCATTTAATAAAATAAAATAAAATAAAATAAAATAAAATACAAATATGAGCTACTAAACAAGTTAATAGAAACTCATGAAATTAGTAGAAAACCAAAAGTAATAGACAAGTAACACGGGCATAAAAAGATAATAATATTTATGCATAAATACAATATTGACAATGATAGTGTATGCTTATATATGAGTGTTTGGCTGTTTGGAAAATATTAGACGTGTATCCTCCACTGAGTATTTTATGCTAAGCGCGTAGTTTTTTACAATGCGTAGGTTATTGAAGATTGTAAGGACTTAGAAGAATTGAGAATTTTATGTATGGCCGAGAAGGGTATTAAAATAAGGTTTGAACATTGTTGGTATGGCATGTATATGTAATTATTGAATACAAGTATTAATTAATTGTTATGAATGTATATGTATGTAAGCAAATAAGAAGAAGAAGAAAATTATGCTCAGTGTACTCTACCGTGCAATAGTAATATCAATGTGATATCTATTTATTATATGTATAATACATGTAGTGTATAAGGACATTACACTTTTTCTTTTGTAATGGCACTATATAAGACTCATTTGATTGATATCTTTGAAGTATGGAAACATGAAATATGTTATGCAACTTAGATAATTCTGATGGAAGTGCCAACCTGTATGCAATGGTCCAAGTCATTCTATAATTTTGTAAGGACTAATAAATCTAAGGCTAAGCTTTCCTTTCTTCCCAAACCATAACATTTACCTCCAAGGTGACACCTTTAGGAACACTTTATCACCAACTTGATATTATATATCTTTCCTCTTCAAATCCATATATGATTTCTTCCTATCACTGGTTGCTTTTAATCTCTAGTTGATAACCTACACCTTTTTTTCTCTGTCTTTGAAAATATCAGGGCCAAACATTTTATTTTTTGGTAACTCCCTCCAATAGATGGGAGATCTACGTTTTTAACCATATAAAGCTTCATAGGGTGGTATACTAATACTAGCTTGATAGTTATTATTATATGTGAAATTCATCAAGCTAAGGTACTTATCCTAACTCCTTGGGAAATCTAAAACACATCCCCTTAACATATCCTCTAGTACCTGTGTAACCCTTTCAAATTGTCCATCTGTCTATAGGTGGAATGTTATGCTATAGTGGAGTTTTATACCTATAGCCTGTTGTAAACTTTTCTAGAATCCATATGTGAATCTTGGATCTCAATTGGAAATGATCGACAATGGAATTCCATGCAATCAAACAATTTTATTTAGATATAATTCAACTAACTATCCATCAAATAATCTAGCCAAACCAGTATGAAATGAGCTATCTTAGTCAATCTATCTGCAATCACCCACACTGCATCATGCTTCCTTTTTGTGAGAAGCAAGCCTGTAGCAAAGTCCATGGTGATGTTATCCCATTTCCATTACGGAATTAGAATGGGATTCAACAACCTTGAGGGGATTTAATGCTCAGCTTTCACCAATTGGCAAGTTAAGCACTTAGAAACATATTTTACTGCATCCCTCTTCATACCTAGCAACTAGTAAAACTATTTCAAATCTTGGTACATTTTGCTACCACTAGGATGCATGGTGAAAATTGTATTGTGCATTTCCTGTAGCAAAAGTTTCTTCAACTCTTTCATCTCCCCTTTGGGCATTAATTATTACTTATCTCATGTTAGGTCATACCTTCAATTGAGCTATCAATGCTCCATCTGGTGCAAATCTACATCTACATTATTATAACAATAAGGTTGCCACCATCTTCTAACTCAAGGCATCAGCCACCACATTAACCTTACCGGATGATAGTCAACTATCAGGTCATAGTCTTTAAATAACTCTAACAATCTACATCATCTCAGATTGAGGTTTTTTTGCTTAAGTAGAAATTTAAGATTTTTGTTATCTATATAGACCCTGCATCTTTCTCTATATAAGTAGTGTCACTATATTTTCAAAGCAAACACTATCGATGCCAATTCTAAGTCATGTGTAAGGTAGTTTTGTTTTTTTGGCTTTAATTGCCTTAATGCATATGCCATCACCTTACCATCTTGCATCAGTATTCAACCCATTCCATTTCTAGAGGCATCACTATACATAGAATACTCTTTGCTAAGAGTGGATTGTGTTAGGATTGGAGCTTTTATTAACATCATCTTTAACTATTAAAAACTTGCTTGAAAATTATTAGTCCATTCAAATTTAACAGCATTTCGAATTAATCTAGTGAGTGGAGAAGCAATGACTAAAAATCCCTTCACAAATTGATGATAGTAGCCAGCTAAGCTAAGGAAACTCCTCACTTCCTGCACATTTCAAGGTGGTTTCCAATTAAAAATGGCTTCAATCTTATTGGGGTTGACTCTAATGCCTTATGATGACATAATATGCCAAAGGGAAGAGATTTCTTTAAGCCAAAAATCAAATTTACTCAGTTAGACATCCAATTGTCCCACATAAACTTGGGCAAAGAAGTTAGTAACCCTAACCTCATAGATAAAAAGATGTTGAGGAATATTCTAGTGCTTATAGATGATCCTAGGTTTGCAAAGCAAGGTTATTTAGTTGTGTCCGATAGGAGAATATATCTAGATAATGTGATCAAGACAATGATGGTGTGAGGCCTTAATCATAACCCTAATCGGATTATAGTAAATTAATAAGGATTATGGTTTAATAAGGAAAAATTTGATTATTTTGCATTATTAAAGTTAAGTCATTTAAGGGGTATATTGGTAATTATGCCTATGTGTATTATAGGGTTTTTAAATTAGAAGGAATGATGCAATTAAAGTAAATTAGAAGTTTGGGGTTAAATGTTAAGAAATATAAGTTTTTAAGGGTTAAAATGTATAAGGACAATTTTGGAAAAAGAATTTGGGATATTTACCGTACTAACTTTTTTGTTAGCTTCTTGGAGAATGGACTTAAGGGATTGAGAATTGGAGATCGGCTCATAGATCTCTTTCTCTCTTTTCTCTCTCTGTCTCTCTCTGGTTCAGATTGAAGATTTAGGAAGTTTAGGGTTGTTGGGTAGCATTTTAAAGGTAATGTTTCCCCTCTTATAGATCTTCCTACTCTTCTTTCCTTGATTTGAGTTTTTGATTTGGGGATTAAGAAATTCTATTGTTTCCACCTTGTGTAAAGGAGAAGAAAGAAAGAGTTAGATTAGTGGGTTGAAGGAGGAGTTAAAGCTTTAATATCAGGTATGAGAATTACGGTTATGATCTGTTTATATAAGTGTTAATGGAAAATTTTTTCTTGCATGTTCCCTTTTAATAAAATTGGAAGTTAGATCTAACAATGTAGATGAGTTTGGATAAATTTAAAGGTTTAAAGAGCATTTCTATAAGTGGTTGGGGTGAGATCTGGATTTTAAACACTTGACCTGTATAATCTGGAGTTTTTTAGGAATTTCTTACCAGTCCCAATGCACGGCCATGTGGCCTGTTCCTCCTCCTCCTATGCGGCGCACATGCCTATACTCCCTTCCACAGCCATGTGATGTCTTCGATTTTTAAGTGAATGGTCGTGCATTCTTTATGTTTTTCCCTTGCTTGGCCATACGTTGGCTTTGGTCTTTTCCTGCTTGGCTGCACACAGCAATGTCTTTTCCCTCTTGCTTGGTCGTGTATGACTCTCCTTTTTCCCTAGAACGGCCATTCAGGTCTCTTCTATTTTCTCTTGCACGGCCAATTGGCCTTTTGTTCTTAGTAATGCACAGCCAATCATGGGCTTTTCCTCTTTTAATGCACGACCATATGTACACTACCTTTTTATTGGTTCTCCTCCACCCAAGCTGTAAATCATTCATAAATCATGAAACCAGTATTGTATGGTATATAATTAAGGCAAACTAAGTTAGCAATGAGTAATGACAATGGTGATTGTATATTAAAATGGTGGGTAGCATGTTATTTGATCACTGATGAATCAATACAATTGATGTCATGTTAAATGTCTACTATTTTATGTGTGTTTTTCTTATATTTATGTAGTTAAATATGTAATGTTAATTGTATTTTCGTGTGTTTATGTTCAATTTATATGTTTGTGTTTGTTTTAGGAAGAAATTGGTGAAGTGTGGGACAAATGGAGAAGAATTTGAGAAATTGAAGACAGAAGTCACGAGTCGGACATGAATCACGAGTAGTGAACACATTCACGAGTGAAGAAGGAGCAAAGAAGAGAGCAACTGTTCACGAGTCGTGAAGGCAGTCACGACTCGGTACGAAGGAAGAGATCACGAGAAGCCAGCACATTCACGAGTAGTGAGGAGGCTCACGACTCGTGATGTGGATCACGACTCCAGAAAAACTCAAGAAGATCACGACTCGTGAAGGCAGTCACGAGTCGGACAAAAGTGTTGTTTCCCAAACGATGTGTCTTTTGCACCTGATTTTTCAGCCAAACAAAGTGTCCTTTCAGAAGCAATCTTCCGTGACTTGTCAAGGGACATATCTGTAGAGAAGATACATATAAATAGATGGGAGAACAACATTTAAAGGATGGTTACTTGAATAGAAAAAGAACGTATTTTTTTTACTGTGTTTCTCTTAAGAACATTTAGTTGTTTTGGATTTTCTATTTTTACTTATTATTAGAGAATGACAAAAGAGCAAAGCCAAAGGAATAAGAAATTCATAAGAAGGTCAAATTAGAAAGTAAACACTGGGGAGTGATGTTTTCTTAACTCTTATTCTATCTTTATTGTAATATTGTTGTGGTTATGTTCTTTTGATACATTTTAACTATGCAATTAAGTTTGTTATTCATCTATTTAATTTTATCTTATGAATGATCAATTCTATTAATGTATGAATTATGATTTAAGTTTGTTTGAGTGCTTGAATTTACTTATTATGCTTGATCACCATACTAAGTATGTTAGTCAATTAATTCACAATGAGAGTTGGGATTCTTTGATGGAAAGTCAAATAAATTTACTTGAAGCATTGAATTCACTTAGAGATAAGGGATTCACTTTGAGGGGTTAAAGAATTGGCATAGAGCTTCATGGTTTTTATTTATCTCTATAATGACATGAGAATGCTTATAGACTCTAAATAAGAACACTCTTTATTGACAATGAGAGTTGCTTTAAAGAACCTTGGCTAAATTCTCCATTCATACCATTCATACAATTGTTAATTCATTCAAAGATGAACTTGTTGGTTAAAATGTATATTCATCCTATCTTTTAAGTAATCTATTATCCAAAATCAACTTAAATTACCTTAAGTAGTTTAGAGTTTATATAAATTGCATGATTATAAATGAAATTGATACCTATCCATTTACTTGTTGTTATTTCAATATAAAATTTACCCGTTCCCTTTGGATCGACACCCTACTCCTACTATACGCAGTCTAGTGAGACTAAGGGTTAAAATAAATCCCCATCAGATTTTGACGCCGTTACCGGGGAACGGCTTAAATGAATTTTTATTGATTGATACAAAAGAGTAGATGTTTTAGGATCGTATGTTATATATTAGTTATTTTGATGCATGAATTCTTATATTGCGTTTTGTTTGTTTTAGTATTAGAGTTTTTGTAATCGTTTTAGACTAAAAGTATTTTGTTTTGATTTGTGAAGGGAACTTAGAAGGAAGCTACAAGAGGAATTTACTTTGCAAGTAGAAGGAGAACAAAGTGTTAAATTGGAGGAAGGTCATAATTTTCCAATTATGGCGGGTGAAGAAAGGAGAACTCTTGGTGATTTTGCGATGCCAAATATTTTGGAAAGTTTTGGAGGAATAGTGGCACCGGCTATTGCTAATAACAATTTCGAGATCAAGCCGGCTGTCATTCAAATGGTGCAAAATAACCAATTTGGAGGTTTGCAAGGGGAAGACCCTTATGCTCATATCCTTACTTTTCTTAATGTGTGTGCTACATTTAAAATTAATGGAGTAAGTAATGATGCCATTAGACTTAGGTTATTTTCGTTTTCTTTAAAAGAAAAGGCTCAAATTTGGCTTGCTAGTATACCTAGTGAGACAATTACTACATGGGACCAATTAAAACAAGCTTTTCTTAATAAGTATTTTCCACCACATAAAACGATAAAATTTAGAAATCAAATATCTACATTTAAACAATTGTCTAATGAAACCATTTATACCTCTTTGTAAAGGTTTAAGGAACTCCAAAGGCAATGTCCTCATCATGGCTTGCCGGATTGGATGATTCCTCAAATCTTTTACAATGGGTTGATGGAGGAAAATAGAAATATTGTTAATGCTGCTTCAGGTGGAAAATGGTTGGAGAAGACTGCTAAGGAAGCTAAAACCTTGTTGGAAGAGTTAGCCTCGCAAGGCTACATGGGAGAAGAACCCACTATGGCGAAGGCTAAGGGATTTTTGGAATTGGATTCCATTAATCTTTTGACGGCTAAGGTAGAAGCTTTGACAAAAATGGTAAGTAATTCTCACTCCGATGTTGAAAATGTGAGTCATGTATGTGAGAAATGTGGTGGACCTCATATGTATGTTAATTGTAGTGAGGGATCTAGTGAATATGTAAGTTTTGTTCAAGGAAACTATAACCAAAGGATGGGTCAAAATTCTAATTATTATAACCCACAATGGAGAACCCATCCCGGTTTTTCTTGGTCTAACCAAAATGCCCAATTGAACCCTCCTACTAATAATAATCACAATCATATAAACAAGTTACCTAACCCATCACCTTTTCCAAATAAGCAACCTTTTAACTCCCAACAACCTAAATCCGATTTAGAGAATTTGATGGAGCAATTTGTTAATCATCAAATGACAACTAACAAGCAAAATGAGGAACAGTTTAGGCAAATAAACACTAAAATTGATCAACTTGTCACTCATAATAAGATGCTTGAAAACCAATTGGCTCAACAAGCCACTTCTAGTGCTAAACCTTTAGGCAAGTTACCAAGTCAACCTGAGTTTTTGCCTCATGAATCGGTTCAATCCATTATGTTAAGGAGTGGAAAAAAGATTGAGAGTAATAGTAAAAGTGATGAGAATCTTATTGTGAATGATGATCATATTATGGATGCAAGTGAAACCGATAATAAGCTTGATGAACCTCAAGAAAAGATAACCTCATCTAGGGAAGATGGACCTAAAGTTAATTTGAATGTTTTGCCATTTCCTCAAAGACTTATTAGAAGAAATCTTAATAAGCAATTTGGCAAGTTTTTGAATTATTTGAAGGAACTTACTATAACTATACCTTTTGTGGATGCCATTAAGGATATGCCTTCATGGGCAAAATTTTTAAAAAAAATTGTGAGTCACAAGGGTAAGCTTGAAGAGTATGGTTATGTTTCTTTGGTAGAAGAGTCTAAGGCTATGTTTTCTAAATACCCACCTAAGCTAAAGGATCCGGGTTGTTTTACAGTTCCTTGTGTTATAGGTGGTACTTATTTTAATAAGGCCCTATGTGATATGGGTGCTAGTGTGAGTCTTATGCCTTTCTCAATTTATAAAAAGCTTGATTTAGGTGAGTTAAAACCTACTAATATGTGCTTATCAATGGCAAATAAATCTATTTCACACCCTATAGGCATATTAGAAAATATTCCAACCAAAGTGGGTAAGTTTGTAATTCTAGCTGATTTTGTTGTGTTAGAAATGGATGAAGATCCTGAAATTCCTATTTTGTTTGGTAGGCCTTTCTTAATTACTGCTGGGGATGTTTTTGACATGAAAAATGGTAAAATATCTCTTGAGGTTAATGGTGAAAAAATTGAGTTTAATATTTTTGGCATGATTAAATCTTCACCAATAGAGGAGGTAAATAGAATTGATTCTTATATATTCTTGATGAGTGTATTGATAGTGTTGTGCATGATTGTGTGAGTCAAAACCCTATTGCACCTTATTCTTTCAATGAGAGTTGTGATAAAGTTTTGCAAGTTGCCTCATATCCTTTCCAAGGAAAATTCTCAAAGTTTGAGTCTTTGAGAAAGGAAGAGGATATGTCATCAAAGATATCTAAGGAGGAAATCAAGCTTAAACTCAAGCCACTACCAACAAGCTTAAGGTACGAATTTCTAGATGCAAATTCTAAATTGCCATTCATTGTTAATTCATCAATTGCTAAGCATGATGTGGATGCTTTACGTGATATTTTACTTGCTCATCGAAATGCCATGGGATATTCAATTAATGATTTAAAAGGGATTGCACCTAAGATTTGCATGCATAGAATTTTATTGGAGGAGGATTCTAAGCCCTCTATTGAAGGTCAAAGAAGGCTTAATCCAACTCTTAAAGAGGTTGTAAGGAAAGAAATAATTAAATTGCTTGATAATGGCATAATTTATTCTATAAGTGATAGCAAGTGGGTGAGCCCAATTCAAGTTGTCCCTAAGAAGGGTGGTTTAACTGTAATTCGTAATGATAACAATGATTTAATTCCTACTAGGACTATCACGGGTTGGCGTATGTGTGTGGACTATAGGAAGTTAAATAAGGCTACTAGAAAGGACCATTTTCCTCTACCTTTTATTGATCAAGTTATTGAAAGATTGGCTAATTTTTCTTACTTTTGCTACTTAAATGGGTTGAGTGGTTTTTATCAAATCCCTATTCATCCACATGACCAATCTAAGACAACTTTTACATGCCCATATGGAACTTTTGCATTTAGGCGAATGCCTTTTGGTTTATGTAATGCACCAGCTACATTTCAAAGATGCATGTTTTCTATCTTTAGTGATCTTATTGATCAAAGTGTAGAAGTTTTCATGGATGACTTTAGTGTGTATGGCACTACTTATGAGGATTGTTTATCTAATCTTTCTAAAGTGCTTGATAGATGTATGGAGCATGGTTTGGTTTTAAATTGGGAAAAGTGTCATTTTATGGCTCAAGAAAGCATTGTTCTAGGACATTTAGTTTCTAATAGGGGGATTGAAGTTGATAGAGCTAAAATTGAAATAATTGCTAATTTGCCTCCTCCTAAAAATGTTAGAGATGTTAGAAGCTTTCTAGGCCATGCTGGATTTTATAGGAGGTTTATCAAAGATTTTTCTAAGATAGCTAAACCCTTATGCACATTGCTAGGTAAAGATGTTGATTTTCATTTTGATGAGGCATGTCTTAAATCTTTTGAAACTCTTAAACATGCTCTTGTCACTTCACCGGTGTTGCAACCACCAAATTGGAATCAACCTTTTGAATTGATGTGTGATGCTAATAATTATGCGGCAGGGGCTGTTTTAGGACAAAGAATTGATGGAAAGCCTTCTGTTATTTATTATGCTAGCAAATTACTAGATGCCCAAATTAACTACTCCACAACTGAAAAAGAACTCTTGGCTATTGTGTATGCTTTTGATAAATTTAGAGCTTATCTTGTAGGGCAAAAAGTCATTGTTTATTCTGATCATGCTGCCCTTAAGTACCTTTTGAGTAAGAAAGATGCTAAGCCTGGGTTATTAAGATGGATTTTAATGTTGCAAGAGTTTGATTGAGAGATAAGAGATAAAAAGGGGAAGGAGAATTTAGTTGCGGACCATTTATCTAGGTTGACCCAATGTGTTTTGCAAGATAATGATGATGGGGTACCTATTGATGAAGCTTTTCATGGGGAACATTTTTTTAGTGTAGTTTTCAAGGAAACTCCTTGGTTTGCTGCTATAGCAAACTACCTAGTGAGTGGAATGCTTCCTTATGGTTTAGATTATAGGCAAAGGAAGAAATTCCTTCATGATGTGAAATTTTACTATTGAGAAGAGCCTTTATTATATAGGAGATGTGCTGATGGATTGATTAGGAGGTGTCTCCCTCATGAAGAAGTTGGTGAAGTCTTAGCTCATTGTCATTCTTATGCTGTAGGTGGTCACTTTGGGGTTTCAAAGACAGCTTCTAAGGTTTTACAAGCTGGATTTTGGTGGCCTACATTGTTTAAGGATGTTAAGGACTTTGTACTTAGTTGTGATAAGTGTCAAAGAATGGGAAATTTGTCTAGGAGGAATGAAATGCCTTTACAAGGTATTTTGGAAGTTGAATTGTTTGATGTTTGGGGTATGGACATTATGGGACCATTTCCTAGTTCTTTAGGGAATAGGTACATTTTAGTTATGGTGGATTATGTGTCTAAGTGGGTGGAAGCAATTCCAACCATTGCAAATGATGCCAAGGTGGTTAAGAAGATGCTTAAAAAAGTTATATTTCCTAGATTTGGAACACCTAGGGCCATTATTAGTGATGGTGGGTCTCCTTTTTGTAATAAAATTATAGAGCAATTATTGAAAAAATATAATGTGACTCATAAAATTGCTACACCTGTTCATCCCCAAACTAGTGGACAAGTTGAGATTAGCAATAGAGAGTTTAAGTGGATTTTAGAGAAAACTGTCTCTAGGTCAAGAAAAGATTGGGCACTTAAGTTAGATGATGCTCTTTGGGCATATAGAACAGCTTTCAAAACTCCTATAGGTCTTACACCTTATCAATTGGTCTATGGTAAGTCTTGTCATTTGCCGGTTGAGATTGAGCATAAAGCTTATTGGGCAACTAGGGTGTTAAATTTTGATGTGCAACAAGTTGGTAGAAAAAGATTGCTTCAATTACAAGAATTAGAGGAACTTCGTATAAATGCCTATGAAAATGCAAAGTTATATAAAGAAAGAACTAAGTTATGGCATGATAAACATGTTCTCAATAAAGAATTTCAAGTTGGTGATATGGTCTTGTTGTATAATTCTCAATTGAAACTATTTCCTGGAAAATTAAAGTCTAGATGGTCAGGACCTTTTAAAGTTGTTCAAGTTTTCTCTTATGGAGCTGTTGATATTGTTAATGAAAAAGGTGGAGTTTTTAAGGTTAATGGACATAGATTGAAGCCTTATTTCATTGGTGATGTAATGGTTCCTACACATAAGGTTTCTTTGATAAATTCTTCTTTTGCATAATCCTAACATTTTTGTTTAGTTCTTTACATTTGTAGTTCTTTTAGTTTGTGTTTATTTGTTTATTTTCTATTTTGTGTTTAGTTTGTAGATTATATTATCTGCTTTTAGTTTTTATGTTCTTTGGGTTATTTTTCTTTGTTGCTTAATTTTTGGATCACATTTGTTATGATTTTGCAGCTAAGTATTTTGGTTTCACGAGTGCTTCACGACTTGTGAGAGTGTTCACGAGTAATACTGTGGCTTAAATCATTCAGTCGTGAATGCACTCACTTGTCGTGAAAATGTTCACGTGTAGCACAACAGCGTCAGGTTCATGAGTCGTGACTTAAATTTCGAGTCGTGATGATTTCTAGTTTGTCTAACCCTATTTTATTTTCACGTGTCATGAACCATGTTACGAGTCGTGCTTATTTCCATTTGTTTGTTCATATATTATTTTTCTTCACGTGTCGTGAGATATGTGTCGAGTCGTGACTTTTGTTTCACCATTACATTCTGCCTTATCTTCACGAGTCGTGAAGGCCATGTCGATTCGTGAAGTACTGTTCAGCAATTACGAGTCGTGATTTTTAACTCCTTATTTTTCATTTCTTTTCATTTTCATTTCTTTATTTCTCTTTTAATTCTTCTAATTACGACTATAAGCGATTTTTAATTAAGATAACTGCCATTATTAACTTCCATTTAAGAGGAGGAACAGTTATAATTTCAAATTAGGGTTTTTCAAACGTTATTTTTCTTTCACTTTTCCTTCTTCTATAAAAACTGTGGCAGTTTCTTTTACTGTTTCTTTTACATTTTCTTCTCTTTTACAACTTTTGTGTTTTCCTATATCTTCAACCGTGAACTACATTAGTGATTGTCTGTTGTTTTCTCTTACTCTTTCACATTTGCTGTCCCTTTCTTTTCTTTCTTTTCACGACACACAAGCACTTTTTCTTCAAGATACACAATGGTAAGGACAAAGAATGTTGCTGTTGCAAGTGGTCAGCAAGGAGAAGAGGCAGCACCATTACAGAGTTTGCAGATAGATTTTGGTTCGCCATTCCCTCTTTCTTCCATTCATGAAGGTAACAGATTTCTAGTGTTAAAGGATAGAGCTAAATCTCTCTGTAAGTATTTTCCTAATTCTCTGCTTGAACAAGTTGGTGTTCTTGAAGAAGTTAATGAAATGCTGTCTGAATGTGGCCTTTTGAGGTTTGTTAATATGCATGAAAAATTTTATGTTGACTTAGTCTTGGAATTTTATACAAATTTCAAAGAAAATGCTGATAATCCTAGGCTTGTTGACTTTAAATTGAATGGTGTTGATTATACTCTTACATATTTCATGATGCATAGGATTTTTGGTTTTAGCCCAAATGGATTATGTAATCCTCCTAAGAGTTATAGGCCTAATGAGTTTTGGAACTTTCTTACTGGATTGTCTACACCATATAGGGCTAGAGATGCTAAATCTATGTTTATTTCGGATTTAAAGTATTGGATTTTGCATAAGATTCTTGCATCTATTGTTTTCAACAAGTCTGAATTTAATAGAGTTTCAAGTCATGAACTATTTTTGATGTGGTGTGTGCATAACCGTAAATCAATATGTTGGTCTTATTGGATTTTCAAACAATTGTTAACTTGTGTTAGTCGCCCTGAATCCTCTATCACCCATGGTCATGTTATTGCTGCTATTGCTAGGGGGATTGATATTGATTTGCGAACATATGATGATGTGCTTCCATGCTTATACTTTTCTAAGCATTTGTTTGTGAGGGGAGAGGTAACTAACAATTCTTTTGAATATATTCCACCTATATATCGTTCTTGTTGGAAAGAATTGCCAGGTACTTCTATCACACCAGTGGCTCCTATGGACAGTACATCGGAAGAATCACAGCCAACCGAGATAGGGCCAAGTGATGAGCCTATGGAGGGTACACCTAGTCATCCACCAATTTTCACACCCACTGCCGCTTCTTCATCAATTTTCACCAATTCCATGTTTAACCAGCTGCTCCAAAATCAATCCACCATTCAAAGCCAATTGGCTTCCTTGGAGCAAACCACCACTCAATTAGTTCATAATCAACGCCGCCTTGAGCACAAGGTGGATGCTTTCATTGCCCAATCGGGCTACGTGGTTGTTTCGCCTCCCACTTCACCATGAT
The DNA here is from genome assembly GCA_037975025.1 of Excoecaria agallocha. Classification (NCBI taxonomy): domain Eukaryota; kingdom Viridiplantae; phylum Streptophyta; class Magnoliopsida; order Malpighiales; family Euphorbiaceae; genus Excoecaria; species Excoecaria agallocha. The sequence continues at coordinate 3,540,710 of CM075823.1, read as the reverse complement.
TTGAGGGGAGTTTTTCTTTCCTCTATGATTTAGTTTATTTTTGTGATTTTCTTTTTTGTTTGTATGTTTTGTTTCTCCACATTGAGGACAATGTGTGTTCTAAGTGTGGGGGAGCACTTTTGTGTGTTTTGTTGTTTGTTTATTTTTATAGTGAGTTTTGTTATGAGTGTTGCTCATAGTGTATGCCATATAGGTTGTTATGAATATTCATTTTTTTCAAGATCTTTTTGCATGAGTTTTTTGTTTTTAAGTCATCTCTTTTTACTTTCTTTAACATTTTAGGTTATTTAGTCTCTTCATTAACTATACTTTAAGGTTAGAATATGCTCATTTTGCTTAAAATTTTAGGATTTTAGTTGCTTCATGGAAACTATAGCCATAATGCTTACCTTTAGGCCTTTCAATAATGGATGAGGACTAGAAAAAAGAAAAAAAAAACAAAGAAAAAGAAAGAAAGTAAAAAATTAAAGCAAGATGCATATCTAAAAGTTCAATAAGGTATGGGATGGAGCGTAAAACGCACCCAATACTACATTCTCTTGCTAATCATGGGATGGAGCGTAAAACGCACCCATGCTAAAAAAAAAAAGAAAAAAAAATAGTCTAAAATGCCATGAGATGGGTTTAAAGGTATGTGAGCTTCTTAATTGTCCTAAAAGGCATCTATAGTCTTTGAATCTTAGGTTTTATGATCATTATTCTTTCTTGAGCATGGTTAGTCTTGAGACTTTATATTCTTGATGTTGAATTTAGTAAATTTAGATGACTTGATGATTTAAGACGCATGTTTTAAGTCTTGATGTACTAATAATTTGAGTGTTAAGGTATTTGATTTCATCTCAATCTTATCTTAAGTAAAAATTGAGCAATGCTTTATAATTTGACTTACTTGATTTAACTTGAAATTAGATTTTCTTACTTTTCTCTTGCTTGGGGATAAGCAAGGTTTAAGTGTGGGGGAATTTGATGTCATGTTAAATGTCTACTATTTTATGTGTGTTTTTCTTATATTTATGTAGTTAAATATGTAATGTTAATTGTATTTTCGTGTGTTTATATTCAATTTATATGTTTGTGTTTGTTTTAGGAAGAAATTGGTGAAGTGTGGGACAAATGGAGAAGAATTTGAGAAATTGAAGACAGAAGTCACGAGTCGGACATGAATCACGAGTAGTGAACACATTCACGAGTGAAGAAGGAGCAAAGAAGAGAGCAACTGTTCACGAGTCGTGAAGGCAGTCACGACTCGGTACGAAGGAAGAGATCAAGAGAAGCCAGCACATTCACGAGTAGTGAGGAGGCTCACGACTCGTGATGTGGATCACGACTCCAGAAAAACTCAAGAAGATCACGACTCGTGAAGGCAGTCACGAGTCGGACAAAAGTGCTGTTTCCCAAATGATGTGTCTTTTGCACCTGATTTTTCAGCCAAATAAAGTGTCCTTTCAGAAGCAATCTTCCGTGACTTGTCAAGGGACATATCTGTAAAGAAGATACATATAAATAGATGGGAGAACAACATTTAAAGGATGGTTACTTGAATAGAAAAAGAACATATTTTTTTTACTGTGTTTCTCTTAAGAACATTTAGTTGTTTTGGATTTTCTATTTTTACTTATTATTAGAGAATGACAAAAAAGCAAAGCCAAAGGAATAAGAGATTCATAAGAATGTCAAATTAGAAAGTAAACACTGGGGAGTGATGTTTTCTTAACTCTTATTCTATCTTTATTGTAATATTGTTGTAGTTATGTTCTTTTGATACATTTTAACTATGCAATTAAGTTTGTTATTCATCTATTTAATTTTATCTTATGAATGATCAATTCTATTAATGTATGAATTATGATTTAAGTTTGTTTGAGTGCTTGAATTTACTTATTATGCTTGATCACCATACTAAGTATGTTAGTCAATTAATTCACAACGAGAGTTGGGATTCTTTGATGGAAAGTCAAATAAATTTACTTGAAGCATTGAATTCACTTAGAGATAAGAGATTCACTTTGAGGGGTTAAAGAATTGGCATAGAGCTTCATGGTTTTTATTTATCTCTATAATTACATGAGAATGCTTATAAACTCTAAACAAGAACACTCTTTATTGACAATGAGAGTTGCTTTAAAGAACCTTGGCTAAATTCTCCATTCATACCATTCATACAATTGTTAATTCATTCAAAGATGAACTTGTTGGTTAAAATGTATATTCATCCTATCTTTTAAGTAATCTATTATCCAAAATCAACTTAAATTACCTTAAGTAGTTTAGAGTTTATATAAATTGCATGATTATAAATGAAATTGATACCTATCCATTTACTTGTTATTTCAATATAAAATTTACCCGTTCCCTTTGGATCGACACCCTACTCCTACTATATGCAGTCTAGTGAGACTAAGGGTTAAAATAAATCCCCATCAACAATTGCAAAGTCTTCCTAGTGCTAATGTTAGTAAGATATAGTAAGAATGGTGTGACCTTAGGATGAGTTATTATCTGAATTTGAATGACATGAACGTATTTATACAAGGGAATAGATTGAACTAGATTGTAAGTCATATAAAGTCATTAATATATGCATGGTGGCATGACCACTTAATTGGGGGAAATCCCATATATGTATGTGTAGATATATAAAGAGTGAAGAGTTTAGAGTAACAAGACTTATTGAGGTAAGGTGGGGTTTCACTTGAAAGTTGATTTAGAAATAGACTTGCATAGGGCAATTCCAATAGGAATTGTTTTGTTAGAATGTATTTTCATGCTATTCGGACATATAACTAACAAGAGTAAGAGACAATATAGTAACATAAAGATTATATATTATTTAATATGCCACATAAATTTGTATTAAGTATTTGACATATCACAGTAAATTATCTTGCCCAAATGTTATGCTTTGATGTGTCTTTGCATGAAATGAAAATACTATGATATGGCCTAGTGACAATAAGATGATAGTTGCAAGGTTATAAGTCTAAGTTGAAAGAGATGGGACATTGCCTTTTTATGTTTAATCATGAGACCACAAAAGTTGAATTATGCCTTAAGTCATAATGGAAGGCAATGACTAGCCTTGATATAAAGAAATATGCTTGTCTGTTTTCTTATGCGATATGTTTTATTATGTAAAACACATGCCCATAAGTGGTGCGCTAACATTGAGATGGAGTAACCTTACATAAACTTACTTGGGAGTAAAATGTTACAAGATGTAAAGTATAAGTAAGGAGATTGATGCACATATGATCACATTAGGGTCTATAACCTGTCTTCTATGATCTAATAGACTGTAAAAGTGAAATAAGGAGTTAAGTAAGAACAAGTGTTGACTTTAGGATGAAAATAATGGTTCATCTTATTATATTGATCATAGATGCTTAAGTGTTGTTCATAGTGACAATGTATTGATGTAAATAGTTATGATATTGTATGAGGGCTACTCACAGCAAACTGCGATAAGGTACGTCATTGAGAACTATCAATGAGTTATGTAAGTTCAATATTTTATCGTTAATGTAACTATGTTATGATGAGCAATCTGACTTAGTACGTGAACAAGTATGAGTAATAAAAGTATGTATTTCTATGATTCAAGTTGCATTTATATGTATACATACATATATATATGGACATGCATATAATCTTATGAAGACTTTTAATAGCAAGAATTATACTTTCCTATTGCCTCATTGGCTTCATGCAGAATACTATGGATGACGAAATAGATTAGTGAGAGTTGTACTTTATTATGCCTGCATAATCATGCAATTACTATGGTATGTATAAATGAATGTTGATGCAATTATGTGACTGTATGACCAGCATTTACGTGTACAGGAGCCTAGAGCTCAATACTGATCTATGATGAGAATAATATGCATTCTCATATGAATTGTGGCTTTAAGCAAATGCTGAAATAAATAAAGAAGCATATGTTGTATTAAAGATGTTCTTAAATGGTAAAGCCTGCAGGTCTTAGTTCAATTGTGGATTAGATAGGCATGCCTAAAGGGATACAGTCGTACCTTCCATAGTTGACCCCATTTGGGTCCATTATTTGTTCCTTTATAGAACCATAGTTCAGCCCTTTTAGGTCCATCGTTTGATATCTTCGAATATCCACAATTTGATATCTTCATATATCTATTGTTTGATATATTTAGATATCCATTGTTTGATACATTCGGATATCCATTGCTCCCGTTATCCACCCTTTGAACTAGTACATAGGCAGGCTACTAAAGATTAAAGATTAAGAAAAGTGCTCTAAATAAAGAAATGCATGCGGCGATTACTTCATTCATAATATAAGCACGATGAATGGCCTATCATATTGTTTTATTTTAAATTTCTTTTGGCTATAAACTATTTCAAGGAAATGAAATTATATGTTCAGTATTATAAAATGGTGATATCTCACATCAACTATGAAGGGTTAAGGTTCCCGGGAGAATTCATGTGCTTTGAAATTTATTGAAATTTATGCGTATGATATTGGATTTTTGTTGGGCCATCATGATATGAAATGTTTGTTCCCTGTAATTTCATGCAAATCTGCTAGTCCATATATATATATATATATATATATATATATATACACACACACACATATTTGTGTGTCCTGATAACCTTGACATAAGCCCAAAGACAGTGTATGACGTATTATGATTTATGCTATTTAATTTGCCATGCTAATATAGAATCAATGAATACATGATTATAAGTAGAAATTGTGAACTATAATGGTATTCCATGATTAAGATATCATGATATAGGTGAAGTAATTATGCCCAGCGATATCTTTTATAGACGTTACATGACATATGCACTCCTTATACTTTGAATCAACATTAAATACATATCTTATGTAACTAATGGGATTAAATGCATATGAGGGAAGTTTGTACTATCAATAATCATGTTGTCTGTAGTTATGAATGAAAGTTTTATGACTTGAATAAGTTATGCTAGTAATTCAAGAAAGAGGTCGAATTATTAAGTAAATTGAAAAGTCTTCTAGAACTAGACAAGCTCACTTGATGCTTTATATTTTGTAAGGATGGTAATTATTGTTAAGGTTGAAAATTCCTTTGAATTATGCATTGTATGATAAGTAATATGGCAGACTCTTATGTTTCTCCTTAATTGCAAAGGTTGTAATGTATTGATGATATTTTTGGTAAGAATTGTCCATAGAGTATTGTTTCCCCACTAAGATTTATAGCTTAGCATAGGTTGTTTATCCGTGTAGGTCTCAGGATAAGCTCCACTTTGGATTGTTAGCTATGGTGGCTCGACCACTTTGAAGAGAAGATCTAACGGGTTACAATGGTCCTTGAGGTTTCCATGTTTATCAAAGGCAATTTACTTTGTCTTCTTATTTTGGAGTTTGATTTAGTTATATTGTGGCATGTTATTAAGGCCTGTGTTATTATTATTATTATTTCCTAATCTTTACTAGGTATATGTTGGTAATAATGATGATTCTGCATGTTAAGTGGATTAGGGTGTTACAGATGGTGCTTCCATGAGCAAATACTACATTAGTTACTCTATCCATGCAGTAGTATAGCAAAATCATAAGCAAGTTGGACTCATTGACTGCTGGATAGGCTGAAATCAAAGATAGCATAAACCAACTGATAACCACCTTCTCCCTCAAACAATCGCTAATAATTATTTAAACATGAACTGTTTAAAGTTACATAGAACTATTTAAACTTATTAAATACATTACATGAAGAAAATAAAATATTTTAAAATATTTTATAGGTTGAAACAAGTATTAGTGGCTAAACATGGTTTTTTGTTACTTCTACAAATCTATTGGCTAGTTTAAACCGGCATCATATATCTTCTTGAGTATATTATGCTTGATTAAAATTAATAGCAGCTTAGGTTCAAAATGTCAATCACAACAAGAAACTAGAGCTCGTTAAAAAAGGTAGCATTAGCAAGAAAATTGCAGACCTGCATACCTTTTTCTCTTGTTTCCATTGCACGTTCATCCTTATATCTTAGATTCATCAGAGTATTTCCTGAAGTGGGCTTATCTACCAAATAGAGAACCTCCAAATAAGAAACTCAAGGAAAGCATCAAGTTCTGGCTCATATTGAAATAACATCCCTAGCTAATCCCAATAAAAGGAGGTGAAACATATTAAAGATAGCTTCATGCAGTATCAGATGAATATACACAACATAGAATACTTCAAAAATCAAAATTAGAAAGTGTAATGCCCCAAGAAATACCTTCATTAGAGAGAAGACTTTGACCAGTTGTTCTTTTAACATTGCTGACATTTCAATATCCAATCTTGCAGCATCAAATTGATAGACTCTTGATATTGAGATCGGTATTGTTGACTGGCAAAGAAATCAATGTTTAACAAAAAGTTCAGAGTCATAAAACTTAATTACTTCCAGAAAATCCAAGAATTACACTGACTCAGAATGACAAAAACTGGACATAGGTGTGCCGTCTATTGACAATAGCTAGTTTCAAATTAATATTTTTTTTACAACCTAAGGCCTAAAATAATTCCCAATCATCCAGGCAACACAAGGAATACAGACATATATTAAAATTCATTTATGCCAAGCTTATCTCTAGCAGCTTAAGAAAAAAAAGCATAACAAAACATATTTCTAGCCTCAGCTGGGAATGATTTTACCCCCCTTCCCCCCCCCCCCCCCCCAAATTCGTGGTTGAAATAAAAATGTAAAAAAGTTGGGTTGATACCTGATGAGAGAGAGTGAGAGATTGCCAGTGAGGAAGCAACTTCTGGTAAGATTGAATCCAAGCATCTTACCTGACAATTAATTTGCCAATCTTCCACCATAATATTTCGCTTTAATCTTGATAAATATTAAGAAAAAAATTAAAAATTAAACCCAATCATTTGATTATAATATTAAAAATCGGCTATATACATACATACCCAGTTTCAAGATTGAAAGGGAGATCTCCATCAAAGCTAGGTAGAGTCTTCACGATTGATTGGGATTTAATAGTGTTGGAGATGCTTAATAGAAAAAGAATGTGACACAACATCAAAACCAACATCAGATATACAATAAAAAAATTGCATGAAAATAGAAATGATGTTGTAATTATGCCTTTATGCAAGTTCATCAAGCATAAAGTTACCACAAGAGCCGCGAAGGAAACAATGATTCCAAGCACTAGAGCAGCATTAACAGCACCAATTAAACACTGACTACAAATCAGGCCAAGTGTGACATGAATTTTGCATTATGTAATCAAAAAGATATAGATAAATGTTTAAGCAAGAGGAGACTTTTTAATCACATCAATTAATGAATGATAATTTGCCCTTTAGCTTTCTACCAGGACATAAAACGAAAGCAACGTAAGAGCAGTTCATAATTATCATTTCTACTGCATTATATACTGATTCTATGAATATGATAAAGCATATCATATCATGCTCATTAATTGACTAATCCAAAACCTCCTAGAGTAAATTGATTGAAAAATAACTCTTTATCAAGTACCTAAAAAGGATCTTCCCCGTCGTAGGTGGCCAGAGCAATTTCTCTCACTCCATCCTTGTATCATGCACTATTGACTGGTGGAAAGCCGGCCAACCTGACATATTACTGAATAAGAATTTTTAGCAGTTTGCACAACTATATATATATATATATATATATATAGGGAAATTTGTGTACGGTGTCATGTAATTTCTTTGTATTTACATTATAATATATTAAGAACTCTAACATCTGAGGTTTAAAGACCTACCTGTTGAACTTGAAGCTTTCAAAACCATAAATATCAAGAACTCCAATTAACTATTTCGAGTTTGGATCCTGCCCAATTGAACTGTTGATTTTGTCCATAATGAACAAATGAAAATTAATAATTAAAAAATATATTTATGTGAGATTCAAACAACCTAAAACACATAAACAAATAAATAAATATTACAGAATGCATCAAAACACTAGAAGGAGATAAATAACTCATACTTTAGCAGCTCTACTGCTGAATGAAATTTTGAAAAATAGTTTGTCATATGTACAGCATAAAATAAGAATAAAAATTCAGCAAGCATTTTGATAACTTCAGTGTTCCTATAAAAAAGAAAATCAAACTAAATTCCACCACCAAACGATGCAATTAATCAAATAAATCATCATCAATCATACAAAAATTCCAGCTCATGGCAAGTATAGATCTATTCAAATACTGAATAGTAAAAAAGAAAATTATAGCACAGATCGAGCTCACCTGAAGAAGGCAGTAGTGACCTACAATTATGACATCAGAATTATAATGTGATATGACTGAAAAAATGAAATAAAACCTTAAGCATCCTCTCGACCTCTTTAAGTTTGTTGGACAGATTCAATTTCGTATGCTATCATCTGGGTCATATCTTCATCATTTCCATCTTTTTTTTTTTTTTTGATAAAGCTACCGTTTAAAAGAATGAGGAACCTTAATCCAAACCATCATCACTCCAATATGCGATCCAGTGGCCAATACTTCATTCTTCAAATTCTTTTTAGAACTTTAATACAGAGGCAGCAGAACATAAAAAGACCAAGAATTTCTAGCCCCACCACAACAATCAATAATTAAACAATTAAAAAAATAAGTAGAGATTTAAATAGAGAAAAAGGAAAGTTTTATATATTTAATAAAACAACATAAAATATAATTGTATAGAAGTTTTATATATTTAGGACTCTTTCCAAAGCCTGTAAAAGGAGACTATTGCTATTTTTAAAATTTGAACTCAAAATATATGTAAAAATGGGAAGAAATTTCTGCCATTTCACATCATCTCTTTAGAATGATACAGGTACTTCTTTATTTATTGAACACAAACACAGTTACTATACTTTTTATAATTAGTTCCACGTAAGCTTCATATTAACTACAGTAGTTAAACAATTAAAAAAATCAACTTTATAAAAAGCTAGTGTAGAGAAAAGGAAAGTAGAAAAGCTACTTAAAAAATAATAAAAGAGTTTATGGAAGTTAAGTAAAACTTTAGAGAAGCAAAAAAATGTACTAAGCCTTCCAATTAATTGCCAAGATTGGCACGTGTTTGATTGTAAGATCTAAATCACAAAACCACCTAACATGTAAAAATATTTATTAAAAATCCATATGATCATTGACAAAATTTAGAAATTATTAAAAAGTGATTCGGTAGTCAATTAAAAATATTTAACAGTTTTATTTTCAATTTTTCCTTTTAATACTTGTAGACATCCGATACTTAGGCACACTAATGTTAATTAGATTTAAAAGTAATTAGTAATTAAAGAAGATGATGAAAGTAATAAGGTCCACTCCCTGAGTCCAGGGTATAGGGGCACATATACTAAATTTTTTTTCTGATATATCATTTACCATTAAGAAAGAAAAACTAAACTGCAATTAACTACTCTGTCGCCATAAATATCTTTTTATTCTTTATGAATGCATTCAACTTTTTCTATAAGACAGCACTCTAGACACAATTCATATTGACAAGAAATGTATAAGAGATGGGAGAAAAAAATCATACTTGCACGCCCATCTGTATACATTTTCCACTGCATTACACTCTAGCAAAACACCGATTTGCCACTCATTCCATTCACTATTTTCCTAGAGACAACAAACAAAATCTTTGTTAGTAAAATCATTATAGAAAAATAACAGTTCCAATTAGTAATGAAAGTAGCAATGATGATGCTGAAAGAATGTAAAAGAATCAATTCAAAATAAACTAGTACTAACTGCACAGCTAACTGTTGAAAATTTTATAAGAATAGCTAATGATTGGTATTTTAATTCCAAGTCAGAGCACATAACCTAATTAGAAGCTACAATAATGATAAAACATAAAAAAGGAACAGCATCATCATGACGTGAAAACTTCCTAATAAAATAATAGAACTAAAGACTTCAAAAGGTGCATTAAGCATTATCTCACTACCAACCTGTAGATACTTCTGAATGTGGCTATTGGTGCTTCCCAATTGAACAAGCTTGTTGGAAATCTGAGTAATGTGACCAAGGTTTCCCACTTGTGGGGCCTGTTTTCCAGCAACAGGTACAGTTGGCTTCACATAGATGCATACACTCACATTCAATTCAAACAAGCTAATATGGAGTCTGCAGGTCATGTATAGCAAGGTGACCACAACAGAATAACAAAATTCCCTCACTCAGTTGGCCATACAAAGATAGATACATTTATCTATAGTTTAGAAAATAAAAAAGCAAATCTTTATAAATGTCACAAATAGTGATGAAAGGGAAAACATTTGCTATCATGCCTTCTACCCCCTAAATCTAGAGTCTAAATATCACATATATTGATGATAGTAAAACAAAAAAATGATAAGAGAGAAACGGAATAAATTAACATATACTTTTAATCACAAAATAGTTGCATAATCTAAAATTATGAAACATTAACATCCATGTACCTTATTAAGATCGGGACAAATAATGGGGTTTTTATCTCTTTGAAGAATTTGTCGAACAAAATCACACTCCCCAACAAGATGATCAACCATAGCATCACTCTTAGTTTCCAAACATTATAAAATTATACTCTCCATGTGATGATGCAAAGCATTATTGTACGGGTACCTATACCAATCGAAACAGCAGAAATTACTCATTTAGCCAAGGAAATGATATTAGAGCAAGATACATTTTGGTTAAAAAAAAAAAAAGTTCCCCACGTACCACATTCATCGCTTTAGTCATTCATGAATTCATTAATCCAACATGAAGCACAAACTTACTAAAAAATAGATTGATGACCCGTTTAATGGTTCCCGAGCTAACCAATTCCTTCTTAGTAGCATCATTCCCTGTTCTTAGCAGCACTACGATGAACTCAACAATCTAAAAGAAAATGTGGGAAATGTCAATTCTCAGATAAAATTAAATTTTCAGAGGGATGGGATGGGGTGAAGCATCCATCTGGATTTTCCTCATAAAAAAGGTACAAAAAATTATTTAAAAGAAAAAAAATCCATATAATTATAACTGTCTCCCTTGTGTATGCATACCAACCCAGAACTTGGAAGCAGTTTAACTCCATGAAAAAACCATAGATCTGGATAGAGAAAGAGGAAAGGAGATTTAACTCTATGAAAAAACCATAGCAGATGGAAAAACCAAAAGATCAAGAAGAGAGAGACTCACCGATCACTGGAAGGAGGTAGATCTCAAGGAGATCAGACGGTGGCAGAGCTGGTGATCACTGACCTCGGTGAACAGATGGATAACCAAATAGAAAAAACGGCAGAGTGATATCTGTAGAGATAAGAAAAATAAGAAATCTAGGGTTTTGCGTATTTATATCTAATGGCATTGTGTATGAATGAGAATGCCAGTGGATATAATAAAGTGCTCAATGGCAAATGCACGGATAAAAAGTGATTTCATATGAAAACATAAAATATATGCCCTCCAAATTATAAATAAATAAAGCTATCAAAACACAATATTCTATTTTTTAGAAATAATAATTTATTTTATAAATTGAAAGTGATATGCATAAATTAACCAATATAAAGAAAAATAAAATGCATATGTAATTTTCTTTTTATAAGTTTAGGCTTTTAGAGTGAATAATTTCTTATGGTATGAAAATACAGAACAATTAACGAATTTGCAAATGGCCACAGAATCAAGTGCTTATTCTCTCTATGAGCTGCATTGCAAATTGGGACAAGTGAAATAAGGTATATTACTTATTACTATAGGCTATAGAATTTAATATAAAAATTTAATAATAAATAAAAATTTACATGAATTTAGTTTAGATTAACTTATAGTTTAATTAATTAATTGACTTAAACTAAAATTTATAATTTCATGGTTATAAATTAAAGTCAAAGAATAAATTATGAATTTAATAGTATCCGATTGTAAAATAAAGTTGAACAGAATATGGAATTATATATCAAATAAAAATGGGGCAATATGGAATTATTATTATTATTATTATTATTATTATTATTATTATTATTATTATTATTATTATTATTATTATTATTATTATTATTTAAAACAAGAGAAGCATTGTTGAAAGATAATAAAATTAAATTATGCTTTTGAATTCTAAGGAAGCATTTTTGAAAGATACTAAAATTAAATTATCCAATATCTTAAATATTTATTAAGTTACTCGTTATATTCAACATGGCAATTTTTAGGATTTTACATGCATACATTGAATAAATTATTAATTAATATTAATTTAGTAAAATATTTATTATAATTTATTAAAATGTTATTTTATCAATTATCTATTATTATATTATTAATTTATTAAAAAATTAGGATTTTTTTAATAAAATTGTTAAATATAATCAATAGAGTGATAAAAAAATAAAGTATTCTTAATTTTTGCTTAATTATTTATGTAGGAAAATTTTCTACAAAAATAAATTTCAGTAGGGAAATTACAGACGGAATGACAATTCCATCGATAAGTTTCCCTACGGAATTGAATTTCATAGGAAAAATTACCTACGGAAATTGAATTCTTTAGGGAAATTACCGACGGAATATTTATTCCATCGGTAATTTTCCTACGAAATTCAATTTTCATAGGTAATTTACCTACGGAATCAAATTTCCGACATAATGTTTATTCCATTGATAAATTTTGTTTACAATTTTAGCTGAGTAATATTGGTGCCAATTTAACGACGGATTTTGATTCCGTCGCTAATTTTCGTCGGTAAAGTTTGGCAGAAAAATTTTCCTCCAGTATTTATGATGGATACTTGATTCCGTCGCAATACATATTTTTTCCGATAATTTTTCCTACATAAAATATTTTTCCATCAGTAATTAGCGAAGAAAATTTTTTCGTCAGTAATTTTCATCGGGAATTGGCATTTTTCTTATAGTGCAAGGTGACGACAAACATCTAGAGTAATTAATTTCTTATTGTATAAAAAGTCTTAATTACTGTAATTTTTCCCAGCTAGTCATTGACCGTCATCGTAAGCAACTGCAGTCACCAAAATTTCTGAACAATTATCTTGGTAGGTAAATTCTGATAATTAAAGTTATATATATGAGTTTGTTTGATTTATATTTGATGATACTAGATGATCACTTTGTTCTAGGTTTGGATTAATTTTGGAAAAATGGTCTTAGAAAGGTCAGCATATGAGATTAGAACTCAGTTAATTATCTAATTGCCATCAGAATAGGCCAAAGAATCACTTACATTAACTGCTCTTTTGAGTAGCCAGAATAGAACTCTTTAGTCTTTTCATTCATTGGCTGGAGATGGAACTAGTAACTTGCTCAACCTGCTTTCTATCTTACACTTGAATCCTCTTTTTGTTGTTTTTTTATCTTACACTTGAACCCTCTTCTTCAATTCTCTTGATGCTGTTGTATTAATTAGTAAATTTAGTTAGTTTATAAGTAAATTTTTTGGTGGATGGTTGTGCTTTGGATTGAAAAATATTGTAAATTACTGTGTTGATTTTTACAAATTGTGTGTTTGTTGTTATGCTTGGTTGAAATTCATGTCAATTGCTTATTATTTTTCCACCTGAGCAAGGTAGAATTGCTTAACAGAATTGCTTGAAATTCATGGTGCTGCAGCTGCTTTGAGTAATCTTTTTCTTTTAATTGTTGTTTGGTTATGTAATGTTAATCAATTAATTTGGTATTTTCTCTTAATTAAGCCTTTATTTATAAACTTGAGATTTTAGACCCACTGAATTTGTTTTCTTTTTTCTTCTGTATAATGTTCTCACAGTTTAAAATCACATCCCTTGCTTGTCTGTGTTAGGGATCATTTCTAGATTTTTAATTAGGTTGTTTCTCTTGGTTTAAGAATTCTAGTGGCGCACTTAAATGCCCCTAGTCATATATCTATTTATTTTTTAATAAAAAATTTGTGCCAGATGTCTGGTTGATGGCAGATGTCTGTGTGTCCCCTACTAACCATGTCTGGAAGATAACATTATACCTTGGTTGGCATGCCTATGTAGCTTTACTCTTTGCTCTTCATCTTATCTATTCTTGACTTTGCTTGTGTTCTGGTGAAAGATGTTTCGGCGGTGGGTTATTGGTTTGATGGGTGGAAGTTATGTCTTTGGATTATTTGCTGTAATTTTTGACTGGCTTTTAATGGTTGTTAAGTAGTGTTTTGGTGTTTTTCCTCATATATTGCTTGCGAAATGAGGACGATTTTTTTATGCTCATTTTAATTTTAGTGGCCGAAAGACTTACTTTTGCTTGGCTTTTTAATCTGCTGGATTTTTTAGGGTCTTATTGTAATTCGGTACTGCTCCTTTTTTGTAGCTAGACATGTCTGTTTTCTGCTCTGTTTCTTAGAGTGGTTACTGTACTCATGTTCCTTAAACATAATCTAATAACATAAGGTGGAAAGGAAATCTACAAATTGCTTTATAACTTGATTTGTCATCAGGGGCCATGACAGTGCATGCCTTAGTTTTGGCTGCTATCCTGTAACTTTGCTAATTCGTTGATAAGGTTTCTGATGCATTTATTGATTATATAGGAGAAGATGGCACAGATTGTCTCTCTCTCCCTCTCTTTTTTTCTAAAAAAAGACGAGGGTTTTTCTTTTTCCTTTTTTTCCATCCGTTGTTGGGATAGACTGTTGTTGTTGATGAATTCTTGTGCATGCAATCTCTTTTATGTCTATGGCCTGTCTAAACCTCTTTCGAAGTCTACCATGTGAATGTGGTTATCTTAAAGTGCATTAGTAATTTGAATATTTGTAGTTGTTACTATACTGAATGCTCATTCATGCAATGATTTGTACATTCATTTTTTTTTATGTTTTTAGCTGTGTCCACAATGCATCTTGTTCTTTGAGTACTAGTCTCTCGGTGATTAGAGTTTATAGCTAAGATAATTTTTAATGTTTTTAGTGAATATGAGGAATTGTTAAGTGAGCTAATGCCGGAAAAATCACAGGATGACATCAAGAAAGAAGTGGAAAGAAACTTTCCTCTTTGGTTTGCAAATTATGTAAGTTTTTAACTTGCAATACAAGGAATATTTTAATAAAGTACTGTTAAACTTACAAATTATTATATTTATTGATTAGGATTCCTTTTTTAAATTATGTAGGCTTCTAAAAATATAATAGAAAATAGGCTCATATGTGATCTTGCGAAAGGACCTTTGTGAACTGCTAAATCATATCCAGTCTATTTCGTTAATGGATACAAATTCAATACAAAAAATTATGGGCATAGCATGGCAATAGCAAATAGCGGCGTTTGCATACAAGGGAAACTGATGGATTATTTTGGCAAAATTATTGAGATACTTGAAATTTAATATCCCGTATTGCCAATAAAATGTTGTGTACTTTGTATATGTAAATGGTTTGATCCTACTCCTAATATTGGAACAAAAGTACATAACCGATATAATCTCATTGAAATCAACCAATTGAGAAGATTTAAATAATTTGGATCGTTCGTGTTGGCAATGCAAGCGACGCAAGTGTATTATGTCCTTTATCCTAGTTTAAGACGGGATAAGTCAGATTGGTTGGCAGTCTGCAAAGTAAAACCAAGAGATATTTTTGAAGGATAGTCAAAAGGAGAAATCAAGACAAATAAAAGTGAAGCATTTCAGGAAGAAGAACCGGGTGCCTATGAAATAAATGCATGTTTTGAGAATGAACCTTTAAATGATCCAAATAATGAATTTGTGAAAATTTTATCTGGAGATGATGACGAATCCATAGATGGACCAAATTCTGAAGATGAGCCAGACTTTAATTCTGAATATTCTGAAACAGATGATGATTTTGATGTGCAATTAAGTGATGAAAGCGATTAATTTGAGTATATTTTATTTTATTATATCATAATCCAAATATGTTATTATTGCATCAATTAATTATTATTATTATATATGATGTAATTATATTGTTCTATTACAAGAAGAATGATATATTTATTTGAGTTTCAGGTATGACACATGCCACCCAAAAGAAAGAATAACATGTTGCCGCCCAGGCTCAGATTAACATCGGATAAAGATGATGTTGCACAAGTTTACCCATATCAACATGTAGGGTCTACAGGTTTAGGTCTGTATTCAGATTCTCAACAGCCATATCATGCATTACCTTCACCTACTACAAACCCCAATGACTCTCCTAATCTACCAAGTGATTCAGCGTCCAACAATCCAAATATATTAGCACACGCTACTCTCGCACCAGACTTTGGATCTATACTAACAAATGAACTGACGGTAGATGCCGAGGCTAAAGAAGAAGGCTTTCAATCTGGTGTGAAGGGAGTTGATGGAAGAATTTACATTAAGATTATCAATGATATGTGAGTATTGATCTAATTTTGTATTAGAAGATAACATTAGTTTATATATGTTGCTATGGATATCTAATTTAAAATTGATCTAATTTTGTTCATATTAATAGGTTTATTCCATCAGGTATTTGCTCAAGAAAAATTAGATCCAAGTTCAAAGAGAGGATAGAAATTGAGGGTTATGTATGGAAGAATCTCTCTCTGCAGACAAGAGATTTTTACTATCAGGAGTTTGAGGTAAAAAAAACAAATTGCATTATTTGTGATGAAATAACTGATTTCATAGATTAATGGCATATCTATTGTATTTTACATTAATTAAATTATGTTCTTTTTCAGAAAGAATTTTTTTGGGATGCAAAATTTAATGGTGTCATTTTTCAAGTTTGGGAAAAGCATGCTCGTCAATGATATAAAGAATTTGTTGCTAAATTACACAAGAGTGGTGAACGACCTTCTTTTATTTCTGAAGAAATATGGGATCGTTGGCAGAAAATACTGGGCATCACCTAAAGCAATTGCCATTTCAGAGAGAAATTCTTCAAATAGATGAGGATGTTCAGATGGAGAGAGTTTAGCGGTGCACACTGGAGGAACTTTGAGCCATCATGAGCATGCAGATAAATTAGTAAGTATTTAAATTTTAGGAAATTTAGAATAATGTTTCAATGTATGAATTTAGAATAATTTTTGATACTGTTGGATAATGATGATTTAATATATTTAAATTTCTATGTCACAGGAGGTAATGATAATGTTTGATAATGTTAGACAATGATAATGTTTCATAATGTTCGACAATGATAATGTTGGATAATGATGAAGTTTGATAATGATAATGTTTGATAACTGTTGGATAATGATAATATTTAATAATGATGCATTTTTTAGATAAGTTTTTCATTTCATAGGAGGTAAATGTCTTAAATTTAAAGGAAATTCTGCTGAATTTTTTATAAACGTTAGTTTATTTGGTTATGCAGGAAAAGTCCTTGGGTAATTAAGAGGCCAACATATCCTGAAGTTTTTATGTACACCCATATAAAAAAGCATGATAGTTAGACATTTGTTAATGCCCATTGCAGACAACTCAATGTACGTTAAATTTATATTTGTATATTAATTATTTACTAAAATATAGTTAATTCATTGTAACTATTGTAATTATAGGAGCAATTACAAGATACTCTCACTCAATAGCGACAAATCTTTGAAAATGTGGATGAAAGTTGGATATTTCTTGATTTAGTTGGTGGTAAGAATAACCGAGAAATAATTTTTGGCTTAGGATCTATTGCAAATACATCCCATTCGTATTCCTCTACATCAACCACAGCTGCTTGTAGTAGGCATTCTGAACCTTCTGAGAGAGGTATTCAGCTTGAGAATATTGTCAGTATGTTGCTCGATACTGTAATCTAACTAAAGAATGAGGTAAAAGAGTTGAAAAACAAGGACACCTCTCAACAACCAGATCGTCTACCTTCACCAACTACATAGTTTATATTTGTAATATTTAGGTATTGGTACTGATTTTGAGTCGTATTTCTATATATTGGTTTTTATAGATTCTACTATATTATTTAGGGATCAATACTGAGTTTATGTTATTTTTTTATGGATTTCTTATTCAGACTATGGATTATACTATGTTATAATTAAGTTAATTGCATTATATTTTTTTAATGACTAATCAATTTAGATTGAAATTAAAATTTTATTCAGATCCTCAAAATTTTGATGATTTCAATGGCTACATTTAGTAATGACAATTATCGATGGGAATTTATGTATGAATTTTGATTGCTAAAATTAGCTACGAAAAATGTAATATTTCCTTTCCTAAAATTAGCAACGGAAATAGCAATTTCATTGCTAATTTTAGCAACGAAATTTCATTTCTGTTGCTAAAATTTACCAATTAACCAAAAATGAGTTGGTTGAATTTAGCAACGGAATTTAATTTTCGTTGCTAATATTGCTAAAAATAGCAACCGCTGGATTAGCAACGGAATTTTTCGTTGCTATTTGTTTTTAGCAACGGAAAATTGGTATTTTTCGTTGCTAAATTGCATTTTTCTTGTAGTGTTTGTATCTTGTGTTACATCTTGATATTGATATGCTACATATGTCAAACTTGTGATGTTTATAGTTTGTAGCGTTAATAGCTTATATTCTCTCCACTATAATGTAGGACATATTTTTGGTGAATCCAATAATTTTCTATAAAAAATCTGTAATATTTTAGTGATGGAATAGCAACGAAAGTTACCATTACAATTTCTTTTTTTAGTGGTGAGTGAATTTAGTGACGAAAATTGTAATCTGGTCAATAAATTTATCAACGGAATTAGTAATTCCATTGATGAATATATCAATGGAATTGATAATTTTGTCGGTAAAATTATCAATAGAAATTTTTTCTATTGGTAAGTTTGTCAACAAAATTGTTTTTTGTCATGAAATTTTCCCAATGCTCATGTCTATGACAACACATTCTGTCGTTAATTTCTTTTTCCAAAGGAAAATGTACATTTTTTGTCGACAAATGGTATTTTTCTTGTAGTGTACTTCAACCACTTCTAAAATTAGTTGGTTGCTTATGCTTTTTCGAGAGCATGGGTTTCCATTGTCAAAACATCCTTGCTTTATTGTGATCATCTTAGTGATGTTTATCTTACATCTAATCCTATCTTTCACAACCAAATCAAGCACTTGGAATTTGACTTTTATTTTGTCCGTGATAAAGTTTGTTCTAGAGCTCTTGGTTATGCGCTTAATTTCTACTATTAATCAAATGGCTAATGTGAGGTCCCAAAGTGTACCCTATTAGGATTAGCATATAATTGACAAGTATTTATTCATGAGTTTTAGAGTGAAAGATCATTAAGTATACAATCAAAACATAATCGGTATTAATGTAAAGGTGAAGGATGATTCGGTAAATTGTCAATTTAAGACATACATGTAAAATTATATGAGAGATGTGGATTAGTATGTCAAAATAAGTTAATATTATGTGTAATAAGTAACAAAGATTAACTAGAGGGAGTAAAGTGCAATTTACATTAGGTTGACAATTGGACCAATAAGATATCAACTTGTGTCTATTTAGAAAAATCTTGAAATCCCTTGATTTTGTGGATAGATGACCAGCCCCTTTTGGATGGCTGAATTCAAAATTCAAACAACACTTTCTCTCCTAAAATTAGACACACAATTGAAGGGTAAAGAAGGCTTAAGAAGATCGAGCAATTCTAGTGCATTTTAAGGCATACTAAGGTGAGATTAAGTGGGTTTTGACCTCTATCCCATCTTCTTTTGTATAGTTCATTAGAGATTGGAATTATAGAGTTAATATGGGAATTGAGATATGAAATTGATGTGTTTTAATAGAAAATTCAACAATGTTATTAAAATTGGAACGGATCAATCGGTTGAACCGTAAATTAACAGGTCAACCGCTTGGTTTAACTGCTTAAAATAGAATTGGTAAAAAATCGGATTGAATCGAAAAATCGGATTTTTTGCTAAAAAGTGTAAAAAAACATAATTTTTTTGTATGAAAAAAGTTATTAGTGCCATAAAGAATAACCTAGCGAAATTCTGTCATAAGGTTCACTTAAACTAGTTTTAATTTGTAAGTAATAATTTGCTCTGTAGATATCTAAATGAAGTAATTATAGTTGGATATTAAAGAAAATACATTGATATAAAACTTTGTAGAAGAAACCCAAATCTAATTCTGCCTCTAAAGTCCTCATAATGTAGCTTGAAGTTAAGTCATGGCTATTACCCTATCATTTGGAGTAGTTTATACTCTTTTATGAATATCTCAAGATATAAAAGCTCAAATGGCTTTATTTTTAAATATTTGAAAACTAGATACATACGGAAATATTTTTTTAGAAGACCACTTTGTCTAGAAATCACATTTACCAAAAACCTTACACATACTGGAGCATAAAAGTTATCTGTTGAAAAACTAGGTTTTTGAATCGATCCAACCGTGAGTTTTTTTATCCAGCCAGGTCAAAGCATTATGGACTACCAAAATACAACTGACCCAACTAAGACAACCTTGGCTTAGCCAAATCACTGTTCTATTTCAGCCTATACTTGACTTTTAGATCTCGAAATGCCACCAAAACTTACCTGAACACTTTTAGAACACTTTAAACATATATATGGATATAACATATCAAAAAATACATGATTGAACATTGAGATGCAATTATAAAGTAAAAACCAAACATGAAAAAATATGTGCGCATTATTTAGTTTATGCTATTACTAGGTTTAGACATCAATTTTATGTATGTATAACAATACAACTAAACTATAAAAGTACAATTGAGGGTATATATATATGAACATATATAAATAGATGAATATGTATAATTGATGTTATTCCAACAAAATGATTGTATGTGCATAGGTGTACAATGTGATGAATTGAACTTGATGAATATAAATGAACATGAATAATTATATTGATAGTGTAATATTCTACTAGATAAATGATAATCAAGCTGAATTGTATCTTAAGTGTAATTGAATATAAATGATACAATGATATTGTTACATGTTTTAATGTGTGTTTTGACTCTATGATCATAAATGTATTAAATGTAATATTATTGAGTGATCAAAGATTTATTGAGAGACTGAATCTCGCATAGTAGATAGTAGTTGGTAGATAAGCATGTCTATAAGAGATAATGATTGCAACTATTAATGTTGGCATCGAAAGGTGTCTACAGTTTCGATACCTACTAGTATCTAGTGACTCGAGACTATTACGTTCTAGTGTTTGATACTACTCGTTAATATCTAGTGTTTTTTTCTTTATCCACCATTAATGAGAATTCAAATGATAAAAGTTATTTAATTGACTAATAATGGTAAATGATTAATCGCGTAAATGTTTTAGTGTCTCATTGTAATGCTAGTGTATCTTATTAATATTGTTGGTGTGATTGATAAATGGTATTGAGATATTACTTAATGTATGGAACTATTACTGCAAATGTATGTGTTTGTGATATGATAAGTTATGTTAATTATTAGATGTTATTATGTAATGTATATTGGAGTACTGCATCATTTATATTTGAGATTTTCTCAATAACTCAACTAGATTGTTTTGCTCCTCATTGAGTCATTGGTCAACACAGGTATTCTTTCCATGTAAGTACGCAAGTGTACAATAGACGTGCCGAATTTTTAAGTGAACATTTGCAGGCCACTAGTGATGAAGCTCGAAGTCTTATTTTGGTATATAATCTTTTTGTAGTGTATAATGTAATGAATATATGTAACATGTGTATTGATCAAGTAATGTAAATACGTTATAAGCACTTTTGAATGAATATACTTATTTGTGTATGTTAAGATACGCAAGTTATATGTAATCGAGTAAGGTAATTTTAATAATAAAAAGGCATGATTAAAGAGATATAAAGAACTTGTAATTAGAAGATAATTTAACTAGATGAATTTGTTAGGATTCATAGTCCTCTCATATTCCTTTCAAGCATTATGAGGGTGTTACAGTTGATATCTTCAATAAATCATTGGTTAAGGTATGTTTTCAGTTGTTACGAAACAAGCTGAGAGTTCGATCCCACTTTCTTCAGCTTAAGAGGGAATGAAAGAAGGATAAGGACATGTAGTCCTTTTCCGTTTAGGACTGCCTAAGGTTTCGGATTACCAAGGCTTGTCCATCACGTCTACAGCTATATTCCTACATTAGTTGTATTTGTATATTCTTATTTTGGATGTGTTACTTTCTTATTATGCTGTATATATACACGCCAATATAAATAAGAATATTAAGGCAGTTCAAGTTCATAGCTTGCAATGCCGATCACCCCAAACTCCCCCAACTTGAGGTTGTCTCAGTTTAACACCTCTGTCGATATTTTTAAATGCTTTGGCATGATCAATATTGCCATAAGATTTAAACCTTCATCTTCATACGGATAGAACAGACATTTTTCACTGAAACATAAAGACTTTTTTTTTTTTTAATTGCGATTTATTATTAACTGTATTTATATAGTTGCATACAGTCTACTATTTAGCTACTCCAATCCTCATAAGAGCAAAATAAGCAATAACCCGATAACCCACAACCATAATTGCAAGAGCAAGCACAGGAACAATTTGGTCATCAAGACCGACCATTTTAATAGCAGGATAGTCTCCAACTAAACAAACAGCTCCATTATTGCCACATGCGTAAGTATCACTAGGTTCATACTGAGACGCCAAAAGCAGCTTGTATGAATATTGGCTAAGAGAAAAGTACTTAATCCAAGCAATGAAGGTAGGAACGTGTTGAACATAGTACCCACCAACTAGTTGAAACGACAACATTATAACCGATCCGAGGATAGTTGCAGACTTTTGATCCATTACCAAAGCACCAAGAGCAAGCCCTAAACCTTGTGCGACAAGTACATTGTACAGCACAACGAATAAGGTGTAGGAGAAGTTTGATGCTGTGCTTTTAAAGCCTGCCATCCAGTAGGTTATGGTCACAAACATGGTGGGTAGAACAAGCTCCATCGGTAGATCACTAACTGTTCTTGACATAAAATATGATGATAGTCTATATGTGCCTGCTGATCTTTCTTTTTCCAGCATTTTTCTTTCTTGAGGGAATGCGAATATTGCTTGAAATAGAGGGAAGAAACCCCAAAAACTAGCGTAAAAGAATAGCAATCCTACCTGCATATGTATCAGGTCAATGATATTTCTGTAGATACTAATTGGCATACCCAAAAATTTAGCTCAATAGGATAAAAAATTGGAAGTATTAATAAAAATTCATTCACATAGGAGCCATTTAAATATTTCAGTGGGATAATTTTTTTAAAAAAATTAAAATAATCAGACTTTTTTTATTATTTTCTTATTTTGACGAAGCTAATTAAAAAAATTATAAGCATATTTTATACAAGTAGTTTGATATATATGCATTTAATTCGTCTAATTGAGTAAATGCAAATGCAATGTATCATACCCATATTGCTTAATATTTTTTTTTAGTTGTTTGCGATGAATTTAAAAAAATAAGATGAAATTATAAGATATGTTTTAATTTTTTTTTTTTTAGGGGAGTAGGGTTTAACAAAAGCTAGCTATGCCCTGTAGACAGTTACGCTTGACATAAAAGGTATTTTTGATACTTTAATTCCCGAAACAGCACACGCATTAAGTTTATATTATTGGATATAGAGTTATTATTACCTGATCTTGAAGGTGAGAATTGTCAGATTGCCACCAGATTAAACCAGAAATAATGGAAATTGTTAAAACCTGAGCAATCTTTATACCAGCAAAGGACTCGTGCCTCCTTTCTTTGACTCCTCTTCTTAGCAAGACAGTGAATTGTTGCCACCAAGTCGTGGCCCATTTTTCAAACTTCTTGTCAGACGATCCTTCTTGAATGTGGTAGTCAATTGCTTTAATCTCAGCCTCCAAATTTTCATCAAGGTTGCTCTTATATGCAGAAGCTAGAGCCAGCTTCACCATGCCCTGGTCGTCTCTTGAGTCATTGCACGATGATATACCTACACACTCACCCAATGTAATAGTGAAATTGTGACAAATCATAACTCTCAAATCTTAAATATGTAGGTCAAAGGTGCAAATTTAACTTTAATATTTGATAACAAGTATAATTTTATTAAAAAAAAATTACAAAGAATAATATTACACTAACTAAAACATTAATAGCAAAATTGGCTTTTTTTTTGGTAAAATACTACAGATAAATTCGCACCTCAAACTATATATATATATTAGATGAAGGTAGAATTAATAATGAAGAAGTTAGTTAAAACATTACTAATGAATTTGATATCACTTCCTAGGTGTTATTGTACCATTTCCTATAAAATTTACATGTTTCTTGGGATTTTCTTTACAATTGGATACTTCCATTTTTCAAAGTCATTGGGAACATGTTTCTACAACCCAAGTTTTTGTCAACGTCTGCCCTCAAGTTCCAACTCAACTTAATCTTTGAAGTAAACAAACTGATTCTGATCACTGTAGGCATGTAGTTCTGAATCTGATTTTGTTACTTCTCGGAGCGTACAGTCATTAAAGATTTTATTAACCCTGAAACTGGTCAGAATTATCAAATCTGATCAACTGATTAGTGAATCAAGATACTGAAGTATTTTACAAGCAGGAACTATAGGTGGGGCCAAAACGGGTACTTTCCTCCGCTATACAACACCACCAACCCCACCCCCCCAAAAAAATAATAATAATAATAATAATAATAATAAAAAGTTCGCTACTATTCCCATGGGCAAAATTGTCCTTTGAAATTATATTTTTAGAGGTTTACCCACATTCAATAAGGTGAATTACAAAATATGCAGAAGAAAGAAAGAGAATAAGCCCAACTATAACATGAAAAAGAGAAGAAAGGAAGAAAATCAGCCAAGGCCTAAATAAAAATAACATACCATTAGCGAGATCCAGAAGAAAATCAGAAGGATTCATGGCAACGGAAGGTGCATAACCAATGCTTAGAAAGTAATCCATAGCTTGAGAAGCTTTACCATAGTACAAAGGATTTCCTTCTGATAATAAAAGCACCTTATCAAACATATAAAACAGCCTACTTGAAGGCTGATGAATAGTCAAAACGACAGTCCTACCGCCTTTTGCTTGCTCCGAAACCATTGAAACAATCCTTTGAGCCGTAGTGGAATCAAGGCCTGAAGTGGGTTCATCAAGAAAGAGCAAGCTAGGGTTTATAAGCATTTCTTGACCTATACTAACCCTTTTTCTTTCACCACCTGAGACCCCTCTTAAGAAAGGCCCTCCAATTATACTATTTTTGCATCTAGTTAGTCCAAGCTGAGTGATCACCGCCTCAGCATGCATAATTTTGTCCCGTTTGGTTAGATTATTAGGCAACCTAAGAAGGGCTGTGAATATCAATGTTTCAATCACAGTCAAATGTGGGTAAAGAACATCGTCTTGAGTTACAAATCCTGTGTTTCTTTTCATCGAATTGGAGAATGGTTTGCCATTGTAAGTTATGCTCCCACTTAATTTCCCACCAAGTTTTCCTCCTAAAGCCGTCAACAGAGTTGTTTTCCCACTCCCCGAAGGTCCTAACATTGCTAACATCTCACCTGGTACAACCATCCCTGTTACTCCCTTTAAGATCAGTTTTTCTTCCATTTTCTGGCCCTTTTTGCATGATCCTGCTTTACTCGTTTTAACCTTGTAATTCACATCCTCAAACTGTGACAATACAATTTAAAAAATTTTAGTATTTCTTAACTTAATTAAACAGCTAAAACAAGATTGAAATCACATCCTCAAACTGTAAAAATACAACTAAAAAAAAAAATTAAACTAATATTTAGTATTTCTTAACTTAATTTATCACTCAATCCTAGTTAAAACAAGATTGAAATCAAATCCTAAAACTGTAAAAATACAATTAAAAAAATTTACAGTCCATAATAGAAAAAACAAGATTGAAAAATATTAATTAACGAAGAAATATCATATCACAAAAAAATCCCACATTACCTTTAAAATAACCGGACGATTTGCTTGCTTAAATATGGCAGCAGCTTCAGAATCTTCCTCGTTATTTTTTGCTTCCAAATCAACCATCTCTGTCTCCATATTAAAACTTTCCAATTATTGATAACAATATTGGAATTATAGTTCTCTTCCAATTGTACAAATGAAAGAGAGACAACAAAGAAAATCTCTATGTTTGTCTCGGTATTGTGTGTGGTATGTGTAAAAAAAACTAGGGACAGAGAAGAAAGGAAAGGGTGAAGGAAAAGACTCATGCGATAGAGATGAGAGAAATGGGTTTTGGCATAGCGAAATCTTAGAGATATTCACGCCTTTATATATTCATGGCGTTGGCTTTTATTGCATATGCATATATATATCTCTCTCCTTTTTCTGTTAGGATTTTATGAAGCGTAGATACATAGATATAGAGATCACATATTCACCATGTGATTCACTTATTGGTTTAGCAGTTGTAGAATTCAACTCTTATAAGAATTCTTAATTTTGTGTTTCTAATTTTGATTTATTCACTTCATAAGTACAATAATTACTCCATCTATTCCATTTCAAATATTCCTCTTGAATTTTTCCTTTCTTTTTTACAAACTCTTGAGATCATTTATTATTTTTTTCTCATTTAACTCATTTTTTTTATATTTAAAAGTATTACTACTATTTTTAATGAAAAATATATTTTTGAATTACATCTCTAGATGGAGTGCAAATTAAACCCTGCTCAATTAAAAAAAAATTGTTAGAATATCAATCATTTGAACAATACGTAATTTAATAATAATAATAATAATAATAATAATAATAATAATAATAATAATAATAATAATAATAATAATAATAATAATAATAGTAATTCAAGCAATTACAAATATTTTTTAAAATAATTAAAACTGTTTAATCATTATGTATATATATATATATATATATATATAGAGAGAGAGAGAGAGAGAGAGAGAGAGAGAGAGTTAAGACATGATAGGTAGGGATTATAAATACTGATAGTTGAAAATTCAAAAACTTTAACTATTTGAACTACATATAATTTGCTTTTGATGAATATATTAGTGCGCATGTAAAACCTTCAAATTACATTCTTTCTTGTCTTAATCGTTACCTTAATGCTTTATACAAAATTTGAGCATCAAATTTATGGTTCCATGTGTTACCCCATCTTTTGGATCGATTATTAGTGGAACTTTTAGCGAAATGAAGTAACTAGTTTGTGGTTTAGTTGAAAATGCAGCTGAATGATTTCCTTTTAATGAATATAGTAGTACGCATGCAAAACCTTCAAATTGCATTCTTTCCTGTCTTAATCGTTACCTTAATGCTTTATACAAAACTTAAGCATCCAATTTATGGTTCCATATGTTACACCATCTTTTGTGTCTATTATTAGTGGAACTTTTAGCGAAATGAAGTAACTAGTTTGTGGTTCAGTTGAAAATGCAGCAGAATAACTAGAAAAATAACAATTTAGGTTGAGAATTTAAGTAATTTTTTATAGGTTGAGAATTTTATGAAATTCAATCTTGCCATAAAAATTTTAGTGGACTTGATAAAAAGAAAATAAAAAATAAAGGTGAAAACAACTTTTGTTAGTTAAGAATTATTTCTTAATTAAATGGATGATTCCGTTTTTGGCTTACTTTACCATGATCGAATTTTTATAGGGACAAGGTAAATTTTTATCCCTTTGACTTTTCAAAATAGACAACTTTTGCCTCTAAACTTTTTTTAGCCCATTTTTCCCTTAAAATCAATTTTATTGTGTGATCATACCCTTACCATGGACGGAAATCTGACATGTCAGACGGCACTAACGGCGGCTAATCACGTTGACACGTCATCTTCCTCTCTCCTCATCAGCAATCCAATCAGCAAAAGAAGGGGGCAAATGGTTGCTCTCGTGGCTGCCAATGGACCATTGATCACTTAGCTGCTGAAGTAAGTTCCATCTTTTTAGTTCAACTGAATTCTAGATCTGCAAATCTTTTCTTTTATTTGTTCTATTCATTTGATTCTGCAAATTAGAGATATTGTAAGGTACCTGTTTGATTGATTTAGTGTAGGTGGAATCGAGCTTGGAGTCAGAAGCAGCTGATCCGAAGCTGACTTTACCACCTTGAAGATCGGTGATGTTGACAAAACCTCCCAACTAATCTAAAGCCATCTTTGGTTATCTTAGCTTAGATTACAAATACAAATGAGTTTCTATTTTTCCTTTTTTTTTTTTTCTCTTTTTAAAAATCACGAAAGCAATAAAGTTTAGAAATGGTAGTTGTTGTTGCTTATAGCCTTCCCAATGTATAATTTTTAATGTTATTTTCTATCTAGGAGTTAGGTTTTCTCCATAGTTATTAAAATTGGACCGGCTGATTAAACCGGTTTAATTATGAATCGACAGGTCAACCGGTTGGTTCAAATGCACAAAACCGAATTGGACCGAAAAAACCGGATTAAATTGAAAAACCGGAAAACCGGATTTTTGGCTAAAAATTGCAAAAAATTATAATTTTTTGTATTTTTTCACCCCGTATATATATATATATATATATATATATATATATATATATATTCCATTATTTATTTATTTGGAAAAATTAGTATTTTAAATTTTAAATATTTCACTTAATAATTTAATATACTTATTATATATTTGGTTCATTGTAATAAAATATATGTATGTGTGTGTGTGTATATATATATATTAAATTTTTATTATTTATTTATTTGAAAAAATTAGTATTTTAAAGTCTAAAGATATCACTTAACACTACAAGAAAATTGCAATTTAACAACGGAAATTAGTAACGAAAAATGTCAATTTTCCGTTGCTAACGGAAATCTCGATTGCTAATTCGGCAGTTGCTATTTTTAACAAAAGAAATTTTATTCCGTTTCTATTTTCAGATTTTCTTGTAGTGTAATAATTTAAAATACTTATTATCTATTTGGTTCATTGTATATATATATATGAAATTTTTATGATTTATTTCTTTGAAAAATGTAGTATTTTAAATTCTAAAGATGCTACTTAATAATTTAATATACTTATTATCTATTTGGATTTATTATAATTAAATATAATTATACTCATATATGCAAGGTTAATATTTTCTGTGTTTGCTTCATTAGTACTCCATCTAAAAAAGAAATTTTTTTCATGATATGATTGTATTTTTATGTTTCTAATATATGATATTCAAAAATACATAATTAATTACTTGTAATAATAAAATTAAAATTATATTTTGTAACTTATTATTATGATATTTGTGACATATATTAATGTTTGATGGATATTTTTTTTAATTTTTATACAATAGTATTTATAAAATTATAATAATTTATAATATTTTAAAAATAGAAAAAAATCCGGTTGAACCGGTCGAACCAAGAACCCCCAACCTCGCCAGTTCTTTATCCGGTCCGGTTTTAATAACATTGGTTTTCTCTCACTTTCATTTTTTTTCTCCTTCTTTAAGATTGGCATTAGAATTTGTATATCGTGTTTAAAGATGGAGACTTTCTGATCTCTTTGAAAGAGAGATAAATATGGAGATGTGTATTAACCCTAGAAGGGTGTGTAGGTGGGAGATTAAGGTCCTCAAAGAAAAAAGCTACGCAGAAAGAAGAAAGCGATCAAGATAAGAATATCTTCAAGATTATTTGATGGATCAATTGATTAGTTTGATAGGCCTTCTTCTACTTTTGCTTCTCCACCTGATCATCGCTTCTCTTTCTCTAACCACACTTTTCAAGGTCCACATAGAAACCCCTCTCTACTTGCCTCGTTGTTTTGTGCTCAAAGTTCTTATCCTTTTATACTTTTCCTTAGAATCATTTTTGTGTTTGACTTAATATTTTATTGGGGTCTCTTTTTGTTTGCATGATTTGTTTGATTTTAGTGTTTGTTGGTTTGGAATTTAACTGATTATAGTTTAGTTTGGGTTATTGATTTTAATAAGAAGAAGAGAACATAACCTAAAGCTCCTCCCATACACTAAAAAAAATTGCCAATTCGTGATGGCAAATTCCTTCACTAATTGGACTTTTTCCATCGTTAATCTATTTTGGCGACCAGGCGACGAACAGTTATGAATAATCCAGTCGCTAATTTGTTTACGACGGAATTATAATCCAGTCGCTAATTTATTTACGACAGAATTATAATCCAGTCGCTAATTTATCGACAGAATTTATCGTCGCTAAAAAGGATATAACTGTTGCGATTGAATTTTAAAATTAGTCCAACAAATATAATAATAATTGTTAGCGACTAAAATTTCACCGTTAAATTCATCGCTAATAAATTTTTATAAATTGCAAATAAAAATGGAAATTGATGAAACAAAATATCGTCGCTAATAATGCGAATTCCGTCGCAATTCATTTGTAATATTTTATTTTATTATTATTATAACATTCATATTTTAATTTACATAAATAAAATTTCTCAAATACTATTAATTTAAAATATATAATATCATAAAAGTAAATTACATTATGCAGTACTTTACAAATACTTAGAAAAAAATCAAACTAAATTATGCTACTAACAAACTTTTATACAATATGCTACCACAAAAAGAAAGAACTTCGAGGTCTTCATCATTCCTCACAAGCAACAACCAAGCACTTGCCTTATTGTTCCAGTAAACCTAAATGAGCAAAACACTGATGTGTGTGCCTGAAGCAATAATAACTAAAGGACATGCTCAAATATACCAAAAGTAGTCCGAGACAACACTTCCGATAAAGCCATTTGCTAGAACAACTTCATCCATCTTGGCAGAGTGAGGACTTGTAAACTTAGGTTCTATTCCCAAGGCAGTCAATGGCCATACTGAGATAAATCAAAATTGATGATTCAGTCCTAAGCTAAGCCAGCCATGTAAATAACTTTCAATTAAAAATTTGGAAGATCACTAGTTTGCATCCAGCAAGTTTGACTATAAGGAGAACAACTATGGTGGATTACAATACTAAAACTTTTAAATGATATGTTAGTTGCCAATCACAGGGACTCAAATCCAACAAGTAACTAAATTCAAGCCTATAAATTTTTGAGAAAGATTGTTTTCTATAAATTTATCCCTGAACTTAAAATGGAATGAAACAAAAGAAATTTCATTATCTGATTAAAAACTTCTACCAGTAGTTGAATGGCTTGCCAAGAGAGATAGCTCTAAGCTCGAAAATAATCAGAAATAGTCCTAGATAGGTATGTTTTTCTATGAATCTGATCCCCCGACAGTTCATCCAATGAACAGAACATTAACAATATAATAATTCTTACCAAGTTTGTATCATGGATCAATAATTTACCATACATACCTATAATTTTACAACAAAAATCACGACTTTTTTATTTCATCCATGAGTTATAGAGCTATGTATTGGTGGAGAGGACTCACCAAGAAACTTTTATCTCAATTGCATCACCAAGTAACTATATTCTAGTAATCTAGGGTCTTGCCTAAATCGAATTAAGAATTTTCCAAATTCATATATATATATATATAATGTATTTTCCAAATCATAAGTGGGCCAACTTTGATAGGGTCCACCAGGAATTGATAAGGCCGATCAAATTTTCAACTTTTCCTAGGCACAACATCATATCACCATGAATACCTAAAGGGGTCGGCCCTCCAGTATCAAAATATTACTTTATATAGTTCATACCATGAAGACTCACAATCATGTTTTTATATTTTTGGTTGAAAGTCAAAAACTTATAATATGATGGAATCAGTTCTACAGCTAGATGTTATATTTATATTATATTTACAAAATAAAAATGTATTTATTTACATTAAAATAAAAAAAATAGATTATTCTACACATTAAATGTATCAAATATGTTAAATATCAAACCTTATATTAAAAATAAAAATTATAATTATTATAATTTTTTTTTATATTATGGGATTTTTTTTCAAGAGAAAATAATTTATAGTGAATTGTGACATTTTAAGTGGCCCATATCTACACCTGTTTGTTAACTAGACAAAAAGTTAGGTCTACTAACATTAATAAAGAAACAAAGTAGTACACAGGATTTCACAAAAGGTTAACTCTAATTCCACTCTTAATATTCCAAATTAGAGACAGCTTACATTAGGCTTGGTTTGGCTCATCATAACTACCATTTCATTCAGAAAATCACCCATTCCCTGCACATAAATTGCAATGCTTTTAAAAAATAATTCAACATTAAAATGTAATATCTCACTTAATAATAGGAATATAATTCCTACAATTCCAGTATGAGAAACATAGTTGTGAACAACCCACCTTAGTTATGGGAAAATTGGGAACTGAATGGGGAAGCTTCAACGAGAACAGATCCAACAGTACAGAACATAAAACCACTTGTTCAGAGTATTTATTAATCACTTAAAACAACAAGACACAAGAATAACACAGACAAAAAAGGTGATTGACAAACAAATGCCAGCAGCTAAGCTGAAATAAAGAAAACAAAGTACCAAAAATCAAATATCAAAAGCATTTTACAAACTTGCTAATCATTTTTATATTCTTGTTAAGTTTCAATATGCTCATAATGTTTTTATATAATCAAATCAACTAAGCAACAACTACCAAGAAAACATGGCAAATACATTTACCCATCCATTTCTGGCATACTTTTCTGGAGGAAGGAAGAATGAAAATCATTGAAATAGACATGAAAGAAAACTCTTAAAACCACTTAATTCCACTCCAAGTAGAGATAACAAAATAAAATTAAAACCACGAAATCCAATAACAATGAAAAACTAAGATGCAAAATGAACCTCTTGAACAAATCAATATAATAAAAAAAATCTGTATTATACTTTGCTAGCTGTAAATGTCACAAGCCCAATGCAAAAAATGGAAAAAAAATCCAGCTAAGACCATGTTACTGTAACGAAAAAAAAGATATCAAGAGCCAATTTAATTCAAGTTTTTTTGATGAAATATCTTGGCATGTGGACAATCAAAAGTCAATTTAATTCTCTAATTAAATAAGCAAAAAAAGAGAAAAAAAAAAGATATCATGAAATAAGCAAACATAGAACAAAAGATATCAACAAAACTGTGGATATAACTAAAACAAAACCACAAGGTATAATTCAGATCTTAACCAAAACAATATTAATTTATAATATTTGCCTATGCGGTGGCATGTGGAGAGTGGATTGCTCGATCTAAAGCTACCAAAGTTTCCAACACCTGTATAATTGTCAAAGACAAGAAAAAATTTTGAGCCTTGTTTATATATTTAATTAAAATTAGAAAAAAACATCAGCCTAGTTTAATAGTGAAAGTAACTCCATTTGTAAATGAATACAATAAGTTATCAATATAGTCAAAAATAAGAACACGTCAACTTAATGAAGGAAAAACAAAAGTACCTACACATTCTTCGGAGTAAGAACCATGCTATCCTTCTGTCTAATTAAAAATCCATGGCAAAAAAAGTTGAATCATATACAGAGGATTACATTTATAAAAATCCATAGTAATAACAACAGTTACAGCTGAACTATAAGCTGCAACAGAACTACAAAATTCATATTTATTTTGTTGCCTAACATCGCAAAATCAATTGATAATTTAATGAAACCAAGTCTGATATAACCATTATACTTGGTAGAAAAGCCAAAAGATTTGACTAGAATAGGATAAATAACTGAAAGAACTCACTTGAACATGATGATACCGTTGATGAAAGTGAACAAAAAGCCACACCAAAGGCCGTGGAGAAGCTAAGAAGGTGGGTCAGTTTCAGGTAAGTGGATAGTTGACCGATGGATTTTGATCAATAGATTTCGGGAGAAAATATCACTCCAATGGCAAAAAAAGCCACAGCCTCCAGAAATCGAGTTAGCCAGCCCATTCTCTATCTTTCTTCTATCGAAAATGATGGTTATCATGATGAAAGATTCAAGAAGAATGGAGATTATCGGCAGTGAGTATCTTTTGTGCAGTCTTTTATCGTCGTAACTCGCCGGAGGAAGGAGCTTCGGTTTATAAGATGAGGGAAATGGAGAATGGATGAGGCAGAAAGATGGCAGCTCCAACTTAGAAAAGAAAAGGAGAGGCAAAGAAAGAATACGGTAATTAGGATTTTGAAAAGACAAAAATATCCTACTTTTATTTGTTCAATATCGGTTAAATAAGGGCTAATTTCGTAAATACATTTATCTAGAATTTTTTTATTTGTATCCATATATGTACAAAGGTATTGAATATATATTAATCATTAAAATTATTTTTTTAATTAATATCTATCAAATATTATTAAAATCTTAGAAGTGATCATGCATTTTAAGTTGATATGATTTAGTCAGAATTACACTAAGAGGTTTCGAACTCCTCAAAAAATAATTAAAAAATTATTTTTATCAACAATGAAATAATAAACTTAATTTTTTAATTATATAATTTTGAGTTTAAATGTTAATTTTATTGAAACTAGGAAAAGAATTGAATTCGATACAAATGCATGTATAAAGCAAAAATATTAAAAATAATTACTAAATATATATATATATATATTTTATTAATATTATAATACTTATCTATATATGTATATTTTTTATTAATATTATAATACTTATCAAAATCAATAATCATATTTTTTTTAAATTAAATTCAGGATAAAAAATTTATATAATATACAACTTTTAGCGACGGAAATTTTTGTCGCTAAAATAACACTTAACCAGCGACAACAAATAGTTGCTATATTTCGGGAAAGTTTTTTTTTAAATAAAAATATGAAAAAAAATTTAGCGATAAAATTAACTATCGCTAAATGGGTCCTAAAAAATGGCACCCATATTTGCAGCCAATATTTAGCGATTGTTTTTGGGTTTCCGTCGTTATTTCATCGCTAAATCTGCTAACAAAATGAAATTATCCATTTTCACAACGAATTTGGAAAATAGTCGC
Organism: Excoecaria agallocha; assembly: GCA_037975025.1. Taxonomy (NCBI): domain Eukaryota; kingdom Viridiplantae; phylum Streptophyta; class Magnoliopsida; order Malpighiales; family Euphorbiaceae; genus Excoecaria; species Excoecaria agallocha. The sequence continues at coordinate 3,505,823 of CM075823.1, read as the reverse complement.
TAATCCATCGTGAATTGGCGACATAATTTTTTTGTCGCTAATTCAAGTTTTTTTTTTGTAGTGATAACAGATGGTATTCGTGGGATTTAAGAAAATAAGTGAAGTAAGCGAGCGAGAGATGTAAGCTAAGGCAGAAGATAAAACTTTTTTAAAAGGAATACAATAGTTGGGAGAGCAAGAATTTAACTAGAGTTGGCTGGGACTCCACTTTAGTTTTCTTGCATTTTTTGAAGAAACAAATAGATTTTTTATCCCTTTTAATTTTATTTTTCTAATAAACCAAACAAATTTTCTTTTTCTTTTTTAATTTTTTAATACTTTTAGCATGCCACGTCATCAATTTTAAATTTAAAATATTAACTGATTAGACTTATGATTAGTAAAGAGAGTGCTAACATATTGTATTCCCATTGGCTTCCATCTGTACCATTATTTATATGGCGTTACCATTAGTTGAAGGGTATATTAACACTATAAATTTAAGTTCAGGGGTAAATTCGAATAAAAAATTAACTTTAAGGGCAAAATGGGCTCAAAAAATGTTAAGGGGTAAAAGTGCTCTTTTTTTTTTAAAATAATACAGGGGTAAAAAGTCACTTTATCCCATTTTTCTATTAAGCTAAAACTAAAATCTCTACAAAGGTAAGGTTCGAATGAACAAACTTATTTGAAGGGATTCATTATTTTATGGCCAAATTATGAGGAAGGGGTGATTGGCAAAAAAAAAAAAAAACAAGAATGGAAGCCTAAATTGGAGATATCATAATTCATTAAGATCAGTTTCATTATTAATAGTGTATATGGTCACGAACAAATTTTTGGCGTCGTTGCTGGAGATTGGCATGCTTATGTGCATATTTGATTGATTATTTTTATGTGTTTTTCTTTTATTTATTTTTGATTGCCTATTCCTTTCAGCTGATACTAGTGTATAAATAGGTTGTGTTTGCAACAACATCTGGTAGCGTTTGATCCTAAAGTCAAGAGGGCCTTACATCAAAAAAGAAGGGACAATCAAATTAGAAACATGCATGATCCACCTAATCTCGATGTGCCTCTTGAGAATGAACAAGGAGAAGGGCAACAATAAGAGAGAAATTAAGATGGTTATAAACCAAGGACCATTTGAGACTACACCACTCTAAGGTGAAATGAGGAGCATAGAACAATTGTGTTACCTCATCAAAAATACTTTGAGCCAAAACCGATAACAATCACAATGGTTCAAAGGAACCAATTTTTAGAATTAAAGATTAAGGAGTTAGCACATCACTTGGATATCTTTCTAAAGATAAGTCACACGGTTTAAACACCAGGGGTATCAATGGATGCAATACTGCTAAAGCTCTTTCCCTTCACACTTATATGGAAAGCAAGAGATTAGTTATCCCTACTTCCTCATCACTCCATCCAATCATGGGAATAAATGCAAGAAAAATTTTTAGTTATGTTTTTCCTACCCACAAAGATAGCTAGCATAAGGAACAACATCTACAATTTTTAGTAACTAAGTGAAGAGTCCTTCCATAAAGTCTAGGAAAGGTTTAGGAGATTGCTAAGAAGCTATCCAAACCATGAAATTGCAATGCACCAATTGATGTCAACCTTCTATATAGCATGCAATTCCAATGCAGGATCATTATTAGATGCAACATCCAGAGGCAGTTTTAAGAACAAATGTAACACCCTCATACCAATATCCTATTAACTATATCCAATTAGTCATATTGATCATGCTTTTCATCACTAACATACCTGTATATTATTATTCATATTGTCATTATGTTACCATTACTCTTGTCATGCTATATCATATATTTACATAGGTGTTACTTTAGGTTCTATGTGTATGCATATACTTGCTTAGTCATATCACGAGTTGGTTACAATTCAATATATACATATTAAATACATCCTCATATGCCTAATAAAATTAATACAAAATATCCCTATATCAACTCTTATCAGTCTTGTATTGACCTTTCCTAATGCAGAGAACGTCCTTGTGCAAAAGTCTTATCTACAGAACCTATACGGATAAAACACTCGTGCTTAGCTATAAAGCTTAGTGGAAAATATAAGACATGTGGACAAGCTCTTACAAAGGTCGTCAAAAATGCAATCACATACAAGCATAACTTTAAGCATATTAGTAATCATTTAAACCATATTTATAGAGATCTTCAGGGACTATATTATCTTTTATTTACACTTTTAACCAATATCAGGTACTTATTGATATTCCATTGCTTATCGGTTTCATACTTATAACAATATTCATTTTATCCCGAAAGTCTTATACATTAAGTTTACTTGCTCAATTCCTTTATGTTATTCTTGACTATTCATCTGACGTACAAGTCTTTCTTGCTTATGAAATAGTATCAATTATCAAACGCTCTCTAACTATGCCATTTATTTATCACTTATTTACTCTCACATATGTTCATATACTTTAAATATTTTTAAGACATGGCAATATCAATCCACATTCATAGAAGCCATCTTATAATCATAATACTTTTTGTTAATAAACTACATCTTTAAATACATATTAAATTCAATTAATTTCATTTTATTATACATATATATATAGCATGTTTCATGAATAAGACATGTTTCCATCAAATTGAATACTTATTATTATTAGTAAGCTATTATATCATTATCTTGAGTACTATACAAACTCTTTAAAGCATTGCAATACTATCCTTGCACTTCTATCTCCACATAAATCAAATTCACATGTTATGAGTCTATAACTTATTTATATTATCATGTAATAAGTCATACATACCACTCATATTAATTACACAATATTCAACAAGAAACATGTAGTTATGGTAATATACATTAATCGATATACTTTTGAAAAACATCACATAACATTTCATTTATCATGCATTCCTAGGTATAGAAAACACTTTAAAGCCATCACAAGGATTTTTATACAGACAATAACCAAATACTCTTTCACTTTAGGTCATACTTTTCCATATGCTATACATTGATGTTTTTAAAGGTAACATATATATATATATATATATATATATATATATATATATATATATATATATATATATATATATATATATATATATATATATATATATATATATATATATATATATATATATATATATATGTGAAGCATTTGACTATAAAGATCATGTATTCATCATTTAGATCATTGATAAAGTATCAATATCAAGCAAGTTCATATGCATGACTTCTTGGTTTAGCATTACTATGTGATTCTAAAATGCCTAGTACTCATCTTTATAATGTAGCCTCATATATGTGTCATGTATTCCATATACTATAATTTTAGACATAATTGTGATTAAAATGATTCACATTACTTAAATGATGACATATGAGCCTTTGTGCTTTTAGTTCAATCACTGTAATCATATTAGATAGCTTCTTTAAGTTTTAAAAGTAGATAACGGGAAGGGTAGATTCCCTTAGGTATCAAAATGGTGGATATCCAAAGATATCGAATCGGTAAACCCAAACGGGGTTGAATTATATTCTAGACCGGTCAAGTAAACTTAAATGGGGTCAGCTAACAACCCAAATAGGGCCGTTGCTGATCCGAATGAGATCCACTATACTCTAAATCTAATCAGGCCAAATGATGGTGGCTGTAATTATCCCTATAGGAACCTATCTATCTATAACTGAACACTATTTGTCGGCAATACTGTGTTCAAATTTATTTCGTATATCAAGCTTGTGCTTATATTATTCCACTTGAACATGTTCATAATCAAGTAAAAGATATATAATCTCTAGTGTACAAACATGTATGCACATTTCATATAACATTATGATCAACTTATACATGAGCATTTATATCCCTGTAGTGTGTGTGTGTGTGTGTGTGTTGATGTTTTAACGTGTAGACATTGCATACAACTATAACATATAAGCATGATTATGTTATGTCAATGAGATGAATAATAACATACCTAGATCATAAGTATGCTTCAATAAGTAGTCACGCTTATAGCTTACATTATGATATATACATATTCATGAACTTATCTCTTTAATGTGTTACTTTTTCATTATAAATGTGCTTAAACTACTTAAGATAATTTCTACATATAGTAAAATGATGTTCTAAATATGTTTGAATTCATTTGAATGCTTAAGAATAATCCAAAGATGCATACAAAAATTGTGATAAATTCTTGAAATAATTCTGCATAGAAACATATTTCCAAGATTATTTTTGAAGTTATTTTAACCTAACAAAAGCAATTTTCTGGCAAAAATGATCTTCTATAAACACGATCCAATATGTTTCTAGTTTTAGGAAGATTAAAAATCACATCAATATCATTTTTATATTTAAAGATATTGCAAAAAAACATGAAAAACTATTATTAGGAGCAGTGCTGCAAATAGTTTCAGACCCAAGTCACATTTTTACATATTTAAAAGTAGAATTAAACTATGCTTTTTTCATAAAACTTATATGCATATAAGTCTAGTTTAACCTAAAATTTGAATCATAGCATTTTGACTTCTATAATAAGAGATACACCTAAAGTAATAGAACTTGTTCCTATTCTATAGAAAGCACTTCAATGTATCCAATTCAGTTTTTATCACCATTTAGAAAATTCATAGAAGAAAATAGGTATGTAATCTAAACATCATTCCTTCAGAAAACTTTTGCTCCTATGAATATATTTTAACTAGAATTTTATCTCAATGGATTTTCACTTCTTTAAAAAAAGTTATAGCAAAAAATACAACAACATGATCAGAACAACTGGGCAGTAGCTCAAAATGAACTTCAAGTTAGATTTAAGGACACTTAGAGGAAGAATTGAACTCCAGTTTCTTCTGCAAAATTAAAGTTACATGTCTTAAGTTTAATTAAAAAATGGAATAACCAAAATTAGAGTTAGAAACTTGAGATATGCTTTAAATACAAAAATTATTTCCTAATGAACCAACCTAAATTTCTACTTCTTAAATCTTCAACAAATCAAAACATGTAAGATATAATCCTTTAGATTTCTCTTGAATACTATAATATCAACTCAAAATACATTCGATTACACATTTTATCAACATTTCTTATAATTAAATCCATACACAAGATGAGTAAAAATCCCTAACCTTTAATGGAATACCAAATCTTCCATTAAGACTTCTTTTTCTTGACTTCTCCTTCTTTTTCTTTCCTTGCAATGGCATTTCTTGAAGTTTTCTCATCTCAAACCCTCACATACAACTTTCATCAACTCAAAAGTGTTATAATTAGTTAAAAAAACCAAATTCATCAAGAGAAAAGAAAGATGTTGATGGATTTTACAAGAGAGAGAGAAGAGGGATTACAATTTTTAGTGAGAGATGAAGGCAAGAATGAAAATTTGTATTTCTTTCTCTTTTTTTCCTTGCCAAATTCGTTCTCCTCATCTCAAGAACCAAGAAAATATTTTTTTCTCTCCAACATGTAAAGGTTCTAGCACTAAAATAAAAAGGCAAAGTATCCTTATGCTCCCTCATCTATTTGCATGTTAGAAATGTATCCCTATTTTTTATTTCTTTCCAATTTGACCCTATGTTTACTTTATTATCTTTAATTGCATCCCATCTTCCTTTATTTTATTGCTATTACCCATTAATACATAATTATATCATAATTGACAACTTAACTATAATTTCTTTTCAATTGCACCCTTGTATGCCACAATTTTAATTGACTCTTTAACACTCTACCACATGAGACCAATAATCCATAAGGTCTTAACTTAAAATAATTCCTCTACTGAAGTTTGATTAGATATTAATAACTTGATAATGCCCTTGAATTCCATAGCCTATTTTAGGTCCTTACAACAAAATCCTTAAAGAGGCATTTTTGCTTCTTGGTGAGATAGCAATGAATAAAGCTCAAAAAGCTTCTACAATAGCATTGAATAAGAGATAGAGAGTTTAATGCATAGATGAGGTTGCTATGTTAAAGGCTCAAATGGAGCTATTGAAGAAAGAGCTTAATGGTTTGAAAATTTAGAATCTCTTAGTAATTTCTCAATATGGGAATGAATCTAAGGTTATCGAACCCTACACTCATGGAAAGGGTGAAGTGAATGCTTTATATGACTTTAAAAGAAATTACCCCTTCAGTAAGCACTACAATCATGGGTGGAGGAATCACCCTAATTTCTCTTGGTAAGAGGGTAACCAAGCTTTCACTTCAAACACCCAGCCTAATACTCCATTTAATCCATCCACACATGCTCAAAGTAGTCATAATCAAGGTTATCATCAATAATATCAACCTCCAGCATTAAACACTAATTTCTAAGCACCTTAGGTTCACCAAACACATTTTTAACCTTTAGATTCCAAGCTAGACAACTCCCACCATATGAAAAGAAACCAAATCTAAAGGATATATTTGCCAGCTTCATGTGTAGATAAACCCAATTTTTGTCTAGCAAAAATACAAGGTGGAAGTCACAAGAATAATAGAATAGGAACTAAGATGTAGCTATGAGGAACTTAGAAATGCAAATTGGATAACTAGTCAATTCTATCTCTATAAGGCCACCTAGTGCTTTTCCATCTAATGTTGATCTGAATCAAAGGGAGAAGGTGAAAGCCATTTTGCTCATAAGTGGTAAAGAGTTAGGCATTGAGGATAAAGGTAATCAATTTACTTCAAATTTGTTGGAGCCTATGATGCAAGTATGTAATTCTGGCCTAAAAATTTTTAATGATGCGTAAAAATCTATTGATCAAGGTAAATATGTTTTACTCATAAAAAGTCATGTGATAGACGAGTCTTTATTACCTTTTCCACCTTTTGCTAGTCAAGATAAGAAAAATGATCAATTAGCCATGTTTTTGGATATGTTGAAAACTTGCACAAAAAAGTTACCATTTGTTAATGCTTTGTTATATATACCAAAGCATGTTAATTTTTTAAAAGAGCTTTTCTCTAGTAAGAATAAGTTATAAGGGTTAAGGATAATTCATTTATCTGACAATTACAGTGCAATCTTGACCAATAAATTGCCCAAAAAATTAAAGGACCTTGGTAGTTTTACTCTACCATGTGAATTAGGAGGAAATTTTGTTGGACATGCTCTATGTGATTTGGAAGAAAGTAATAATCTCATGCCTTACTCACTTTGCAGAAAGTTAAATTTAAGTAATCTCAAGGAGATGCATATGTTGTTATAATTAGCAGATAAATCCATCAAAAAACCAAAAGGGATAATTAAAACTTACTGGTGAAGGTGGGAGAGTTCATTTTTCCTATCGACTTTGTTGTCTTAGAAATAGATGAAGCCAAAAAAGTGTCATTAATTATCAAACACCTATTTCTCAACATGGCAAGGGCAATAATAGATGTGTAAAGGAAGACGATCACTTTGTTATTTAATGAAGAAAAGATGGTTTTAAATGTAACAAAAGTGATAGAATGCCCATCATGTAATTTTTTGGAATCAATTTGTTGTGTGCAAGATGTTTGTAGGGATATAAAAGTAGAGCCTAAAGATGTGGTGTTGGATGACACTCTGAGGAAGTGGTTGATGCATCCCAAAGTTAAGACAAATGTTATTGATGAAAGCAAAAAGAAAATGACTAAGTGGCATAAAAATAATTCAATGAAGAATCAGTTTGAATTAAGAATGAAGGCCTCACTTTTTCATAATATTCAAAAATAATTTAAGAGGAAACTAAAATACAAGAAGTTAGGAACTTAAAAGGACCGAGAAGACCCCACATGTGGGTTAATATCACCCTATGATCCAAACTTTGGAAGAGAATGCAAGGATTTAACTCACCAACTAATTTTGCAAGACAAGTTCAGGTTTGATGTGGGGTTGATGAAATCATAGCCTTTTGATGTGCTATGAGTGTGTTCAAAGTCGAGCTAGCAACTTGTTAAACCTGTAACTAATTCTAACTCCATCTCTCTATTTATTTTCATTTAATCTTGTTTAATGTTTTTATTTTTAAATTTTTGTTTTGTTAGTGTGTTGTAGCTAAATATGTGGTGACAAATTTATGAATGAATGCTTGCTAAGATAGGTGTGAAACTAGTTGAGTAATTATGCATGAAAGAGAGTGTTAAATTTTGGAATTATAGAAAAATTAGGTTGCACATGGAAAATACCAAATGGCTTCCACCTTGTGCGAGATGTATTCTTAATTACAAAAATGGTTACAGGCTGAGACCGTTTTGTCTCCACCATGTACAAGTTAAAATTTTCAGTACAGAGGAGTATACATGGTAGATATCATTTGGTCTCTGCCATGTGTAAAGTGAATCTTTCGATACATAATGGGTTACACAGCAAAAATCATTTGTTCTTTGTCGTGTTCTTTAAAAATTGATGTTATGCATTTTAATATGTTGTGTGTTACACAGCGGAGACAATTTGGTCTCCACCATGTGTTAAAGGCTTTTAGTCGTGTCCCACTTTAAATACCCCAATTTTCAATAACTCTTGGCATCCTATTCATCTTCTATCTTCTTCCTCTTCTCTTTTTTATGCTCAAGCACTCATCTTTCCTTTTTCTTTGTGCATTTAATCATCTTGACCTCAAGGATTATCAAGTAACTATCTCTATCAACTTCTTTTTCAATTTCACTCTCTAATATTATTCTATTTTTAACCAATTCTTGTCGAGTTAGGACTTTTATTGTTAGCATTTCTTTGTTTATGCATTTATTGATATTTTGTGTTGTTTAGAGCAAATTTTACATGCCTAAGTTTGGTTGATATTTGTGTTTTCATGTTCTTAATTCTTGTCATAAAGATACGCATGAATTTTGTCATTTTAGGCACCAAAATTGGTAATTTGAAATTGATAAAACTTGTAGAATGTCTTTTCTACTGCAAATTTTAAATATGCATGCCTTATGTTCGATTAATTGAATCAAAGAAGTTTAATTTCTATTTTTGGCCAACCAACCCCTTATTTTATGCCTTAATCGTTATAAGCAATTTCTTTTAAATGTCTAGAATGCAATTGTGCATTTACATGTATGTTTGATGTTATATTTCAAATGTCCAACCAATGTCTATAAAAGTTTAGTTCTTTAATTGAAATTGGTGATTAAACACTTTATTGCCCCTGTTTTAAGTGCTATTGACATACTTATACTTTTGAGAAATGGCTTTGTTTGTGGGAACTTGTTTCCTTTAGTTTATTACCTTGATTTTGTCATATGCCATGGTCATCAATTAGCCATAGAGCATGGTAATTTAGGGTAGTAGTTCCATTGGTTAATTAGGCTTGGTAAGTAGTGTTAATTTAAGGTGTATCATGCAGTGCTTCTTTTTAAAGAATTGTGTAGTTGTTAGCGAGAAAAAAATTCTTCCTACTTTTGCGAGAAAAAAATTCTTGCGAATTTAGCGAGGACAAATCCCTCGCTAACAGTTAAATAAGTTGGCATTTGATAGATGAATCATTTAGCAGTAAATCTATTATTTTGCAAATTGACAACAAATCTCAGCAAGTTTCTGCAAGTGAGTAACTAGTGAATATATTTATATTATTTTCCATTCATTTTTGCCCCATTTGCCTCCCTGTGCTTTTTTACTGGATTTTGTTAACTTGTGTAAGGATCGGTTTTCTTATGCTATCTCCATCTTTTTTTTTTCTGGATAATTCTTATTATAATCTTAATAATGCAGCAAAGGTAATTTTTTAAAATTAAAATGATGAAAATCCAAAAAATTCTAACTATAATCATAATAGCATATGTAGCGTAATTATTTTTAATTAAAATAATAAATAAATATAACTTTAAGTTGACGTTAAAGTGAATGATATGATGTTTTTATCAAAGTTATTTTTGTTAAGTGATTTAAAATATAGAAATTATTTTTCATTTTTTATTATATAGAAGAATGGATAATGAAGATTTGAACATGAGAGTGCCTTGAGGACAAAATTATCTTTGATCTAGATATTTATCGTTTTGCTAATTAAGGTCCGCTTTGAATCCATCTCATATGCAAACCGTCATCCTTTTCCTTCATTTGTCATAGCTATAATAAAAACGCAATTAATTGGTTTAAAATAACTAAAAATACGAAACTTAATACAATAAAATTAACATTGAAAGTTTTTTTTAAAGCTTTACAGTACTTTTATCACTTTTATATACTTATATATGTTTTTAATAAAGTTGATTAATTAATATTTAATTAGTGCAAGAAATTTATAGGAATATTAAGATTGAATTATTTAATTTGATTTATAGGAATCATGATACGATGATATAATTATTTGATTTATTCCTATATTCTTTTCCAAGAAGAAGAGAAATAGGAAACCAATTTAAAATCCTATTTCTGATATATATATATATATATATATATATATATATATATATATATATATATATATATATATATATCAATTATTGGAAATTCTAAGTTTTATTTTATTTAATTGACACACTAAGAGAAATCCTATTCCTATGCATCGTGACACTTTCTTGTTGGTAACTTGTAACTTTTATCATTATTTTGTGCTGAACAAACTTTGTTCCTTTGTAGAGATTGAGATGGTAAAGCTTATTTCCAACTAACCAAACAATTTAGAGAGCGTTGATATAATTGTATCCTCGTGTCTATTGCTTTAATCCTTTTTCTTTTGTTTTCCTTAAACTTATATATTTATAGTTATATGAGTGGTTCTTGGCCTTCTTAGAGGATGTGAGAATTTCAGGACCTGTGGCAAGCTACCTATTTTATAGTTATATGGCCAAATGTTTCAAATAACTAACACTATAGACACGGAGATACAATTTTTTGTATATATATTTTTGTTTTCCTTGACATGGACAGTGATGTCATGGTTTGAAAGCATGCTTCATAGGCTGTGAAAGAATAATCAATGCTAGAAATTTATGAATTATTTTTCTTATATGAAATTCTTTCTAAGTGCAAAGTTTGCTTTAACTTTCTTCTATACCTTCATATAAATGAGTTTTCTTTTGTTGATATGTAGAAGCTAACAAATTCTATTGTGGATGGAGTTTTTAGTTATCTGCAATCAATCAATACACAACTATACAGACTAGAAGCAAATGATATTTTATGAACTGTTTATGACTTTTCATTGTTACTGTTATATATGCATGTATCATTTTAGATATATTATTAGCAATGTTATACACTTGTAAATAATAATTTATTAATTAATATATATATTTTATATTAAATATTGAGTAAATATAAATTTGCTATTTTTTAGTTTATTGTTTAAATAATGAAATGTTTATATTAAATTACTAAAAATAAGTTTATATCAACATTTAGTGAAGATAAATCTCATGTTAAATTTAGAAAGAATAATATTTGTCATAAAAATGCATGCTAAAATTTAGTAAGGAACTTGTTATAATTGACAACTTAGTCCTCGCTAGCAAAAGTTAAAGAGGATTTAGTCTTTGCAAAAGTTAGCAAGGACTAATTCCTCGCAAAGTTAGCAAGGACTTAGTCCTCGCTATAGTTAGTGAGGATTAAATCCTCGCAAAAGATAGCGAGGATTAAATCCTCGCAAAGTTTGCGAGGACTAAGTTATTGAGGACCAAATCCTCGCAAAGTTAGCGAGGACTAATTCCTCGCAAAAGATAGCGAGGACTTAGTTCTTGCAAAACTTAGCGAAGACTAATATCTTCATTAAATTCAGTTAGGATGACTTTTGTTATAAATTTTTTATCCTTGCTAAATTCTCGTTAAATTAATTTAGTGATGAAAAATCATCATAGTCCTCGCTATTTTGCATTTTTCTAGTAGTGTTGCTTAATGTTGGTAGATAGGTCAAATGTACCATCAAGCTTAGGCAGGTTAGGCATTTTGAATCTTTGAGGGAGCACATCCTAGCTTTTCAAATATCTATCCTTCGAATTAACCCCTTTTCCTACTAACAATACGAAGCCATTGCTTCTATCTTCTCCTTTATCTTTTTTAATAATAGGGTCTTCAACCTTAAGCTTCTTTTCTCTTTGAGCATGTAGTACAGGTGTTTTTTCCTCTTTCTTAGGAATAAAGTCTTCCTCGAGTGCAACTTGCTTATCTTCCTACTACCCTACAAGCTAAACTTTTAATCTAATCCCCCTCAACTTTGCTACTAACGAAAGACTCATTTGGGTGATGAGAGGAGTACATCTAATAGTCATAGGCTCTTCAAAGGCAGCAGTTGTTAACACAGATGGCTGGCCAGTAGGCTATGCCATGGAATTCATTTTATCCATCATCATGTATCTCATCCTCCTTTTAAACTCATCAAGCTTTCTATCTAGTTCCTAACTGTCAATGGCTTTAGCCCATTTGAGATTCATCATATCTACTCTTTCAGGTGATATTTCTAAGATTTTAGCCAACCTTAAATCTAACTCCAATGCAAACTCAAACTGACTTGATAAAAACCTTCTGACTAGATGCCTATCCAAGCTTCTAAACCAGCCTATTGCCTCTATAGTGACTGTAACTACTGACTTTCAATCAAGACTCCAATCTTTTAGTACTTCAAAAAGGATCTTCTACTGCCAATATACATCAAGCAGAGCTACTATTGTTTCCCCCTAAGTGAATTCCCAAAGAAATTGAAGTTTAAAACTCATCTAGTTGACACTCATCTTCCCATGCAAATCAAACTCTCAAATCATATGGCTGATTATGTAATGGCTGAAAAACATTGTTAGTGTGATGTATGGTTATGCATGGACATGTCATATATCATTTACAAAACACATATGCAAATCAAAACAAACCTCCCAACTTTTTCTCTCCCACACAGGCAACCGTGCAATCTTTTTCTTAGGCAAGGTTGATTCATGAGTTAACAAGGAACCCAATGAATGCTTGTGAGGCGCAATGAAAAATTTGCAAAACAATCTCTCTTAATTTAAGGCACGTGCAAATGCAATAATAATCTCTATATATTCCAGTTATACAAACAAACAAAAACAGATGCACCAAGGTATCAAATCCTTTGATAACACCCATCTTGCTTTATCAAAATTTGTTCAAATATATAGGTATCCAAATAACAAGTAAAATATTAAGGTATGTATTACCTAAGAAAAGTATCTATACCACTACATGAGGCTTTGGTTTGGTGGTACAACTTTAGGACTACCCAAGCATCATCCCTACGTGTTGGTCTATCTCATCATGAGCATAATGACTAGTCGAATCATCATTTAATATACCAAATAGGTAGATTGGATTGGATATATGTTTGATATTTAAAATTAGACCTGACAAATGGATTAGATTGGGTAGATTCAGGTTCGGGTCACTTTGAATCAACTTTCTTTTTTGGATTTTTCGATCAGATCTTGTGTCACCACTAGGGGTAAAAGACTAAATCAAAACTAAAAAAGAACTATAAATTATTCAATATATTTAATTTGGTTTTACCTATTTGATTTTGACTATTTTGGTATCTCGAGTTAACTTTGTCTTTTTTGTTGTCCTTATTAAAATACATAATCGACATCATATATAACTCATAAAATTGTTAAATTTGACATTTCTGTGTTTTGGGTCAACTTTAACCATCATTCAAATATGTCAATATTCACTTTGAAACTAGGATATGGATTTTAATTTTATAGTTTTAATCACCTTTAATGGACTTATTTTTGTTTCAAATTTGATCCTTAAATTTATTTCAAATGATAGTATCCATAGCCCAAGAAAATACTATTCTTACCTTAGTGGCACTATTCATCTCGGGAACTGTTATTCACAATTCGAGCTATACTATTTATAAATATAAAATTTTCAAGGCATTACATTCTTTTCTAGTTTTGAAATGCTATGATTTGGAGATAAAACAATTGAAAGATTATGACTAAGCAATAGTGACAACATGGGATGATTAATGAGCCATGAGTAATAGAACAAGGATAGATTATAGCATGAAGCAAAGAAAGATCAAATAAAATGCAAATAATAAAAATAGCTAAATTAGTATACATTATACGCTACCACTAGAAAAAAAGAATTCATTTTACTGACGAATTTGTACCGATATAATTATACTTTTTTTACTGATGAAAAATGACCTTATTGATGATTTTTTTTATTATTTTACCAATGAAATGCATCCATTGGTAAAACGCTCATATGTAACAATTTATTGGTGGAAAATTCCTTCGGTAAACATTACCAATGGAATTATGAAAAAAATTCATTGGTAGCTTTATTAAAAATCCGTTGGATGTTTTGACGCATTGACCATCGACCGACAAAATGTTTCTCGATAAGCAGTCGTTAACTTTAATGAATAATTTATTAATTTATTTTAGTATAAACGGCGACGGATTTATTTCATCGGTAATTTTTATAGGCAAATATATTTTTTATAAATATTAAAATTATAAAAATAGCAACGATAAATTTTTTCGTCTGTAATTTGTTAGTAAGATAAATTTTTTTATTTAATTTTTTTAGAATTGTTTATAGACATTATGCATTTCCTATTTGCAAATCCCAAATTAAACACGATAAATTCAATACAAAATATCTAAAATTAAAATTAAAGATCTATATTATAATTCAAAATCAATATATATATATATAGATTTTAACTGTTATGAAAGCAATATCAATACAAGTATATATTTTACACAGTATTTTGCATTATTATACAAAAAATCTACAATTCTACTTGTACAAGTATTATGTAAATCACAATACCAAAAATAAAAAGATCTATCCAGATGCGAAACATAGAATTCAACACTAAATGATCTTAGAACATCTTAAAAGACAATGAAAACTTTAAATTATTGAACTTGTTCAAAGCATGCAACCACCACGTTCATCGACCTTCAATTTAAGATTTGAAACTAGAAGGACAATCAATTGCAGAACATCATATGTAGGCTCAATTTGAGACTTGATGGCGACCTATGGCATAGTATATAGAATAGTCAACAACACTTCAGTAGTGAACTTAAGATTCTTTATTGATAAAATCAAATAGCCATAAAAATGTCTAAAGTAATACAAAAAAATCTGCTATGAATACAAAACAGAACAAAAACACCTTATTCAATAATCTCATGCAGCAAAACAAAATCGCATATAGTTTTAGTCTCTAAAGCAAACTATATTCACACAACACTAATAATTGTATAAAAGAAAGATTCACGTTGATCGCTCTAGATCTTGTAAATCTATGACCCAACCATTATATCTAAGTTGTATTGTTACAACAGGTACTCTAACAAGCTTGTAAATATTATTAAAAACTTTTGATTCCTTCTATAGCGAAGGAAGCAGCCTTTTGATTCCAGGAAAGTTGTATTCTGCCCGTAAACAGAACAATATAAGGAAAGACTAAGATTAAAAAATTTAGTTGTTGTAAGTCATTATATTTACATGCACTTTTTGGTAATATAATTATGCAAATTATTGTTTTTTATGTTTATTGTCATTTATCTTAGGTTTTTATTATTTAGTGATGTAATTTTAAAGTTACAAAATTTAGTTATCTTTGTTATTATCATTATGTATAGAGTAATTATTAAAGGAAAAGCATATACTTGATTTTAAGTTTTTTTTTTAATATTAAAATTAAAATTAAAATTTAAGTATAATTTTTATAATTTAAGCTAGAAAATAGATATTTAATCATATCACCTTATTATTAATCACTCTTAATAAAGAGATGACTTGTAGCTCTGCAAACTAAAGAAATAAGCAAGCAATACTACATTTTATTTTGCAAATTCTAAATTTTCCAGCCCCAAAAGAACCAATTTAAGTCATGTGATATTTAACATTGAAATTATAAACATGTACTACTTGTTAACAATTGGCATAAAGATTAGTTGCTATCATTCAAACTTGTACTGCTATCCTCTATTTCCAAGGCTCACTGTATACTAAAAAGAATTACAATATTATTAAAGGTAAAAAAATTAATTATATGCTAATATAAAAGATTGTTAATTTATACACTGTGGTTGATCAACCTATAAAGTAAAACAATCTTAATTATTTATTGAGTGTTTTTTTAATATATGCTTTCTTGTTAGTGGACTACAATATAATGAAACTTATTACCATTAAAGACCAATAACTACTAAATGGTTTAGATGGGTCAGACTAAATGGTAAACTAATGCTTCTTAGACATATTAATTTAAAAGTCGTATTGGTAACTGTTTAAACAATGACATTTTTTGATCAAGAGCTAGTTAAAATATTTTCTTATCTATGAAGAGGAGATGGTAGAATATCTTTAAAATTAGAAGAATCCAAATAGCCATTGTAACACCCTCAGACTATTGACCTATTGTCTATATCCAATTAAGTTACTTTAATCATGCATCACAACACTGTCATCCTTGCATATTACCCCGTTAACTATATCCAATTAGTCATATTGATCATTCTTTTCATCACTAACATACCTGTATATTATTATTTATATGATAATTAAGTTACTATTACTCATATTATGCTATATCATATATTCATATGGGTGTTACTGTTGGAAATTATCGGTTACATGCATCTTATGCATAAGCAAAATTCAAAAATTTTAACCAATATATCTGATCTTGCCATGAATTTACAATATAAATATTAATGAGAATAAGAAAAATCACCTTTGATTTTTGTTATATAGTTGATTTTCCTTTGCACCGGGTTGTCGCAAACCACAGTGTCCAAAATCGAACACCTCCAATGAGTAATCCACACTAGAGAATGATAGAATGAACCAACAATTGGTAGAAAATAAGGGCTGGCCGAAAACCCTAGAAGCTATCTTTGGGAGTGGCGGCTAGGGTAGAGAGAAAAAGAGAAGAAACTTTTCTTAAGTGTTCACACACTCTTTTTTAACCCTAATTCCCCATCACTTGGATTTTTATAGTTAGGTTAAAAATCCAATTTCATAATGGGATTGGGCTATTTAAAATTGCTGGAGAATTATTAATTGGGCTTCTGTAATTATTTATAATTATTTGGGCTCAATTAAATCCAATTTAAGCCCTTTCACCAAAGACTATGCACAAAACCCATAAACTAGGCCCTTTGTACATATACTTGGATTTAATTACCCAAATGAATTCCAAATCCAACCAAATTAAATATGTAGGCTCCATAACACTTATGTAACATATTTAATTTATTTTGGTCTAAGAAATAGGCCTCTAAGGCCTTCTGTTTTGGAGTTGGCGTGTGGCCCTTCTTTGGGAGGGCTTCTGTGCCAACTTCACTTCTTTGGGCCTTTATAATTCCTCCAATGGACCTATTAATTATTATATCAGCCCTATAACACTTATAGTTCAATAATAATCAATTATGAAATTATTTTAATTAGGTACAATTTTATAGAACATATCAGAAAAGTTCTGCGAATAATTTTACTTGATCATAATTAATTAAACTCTTTAATTAATTATTATCTTATTCACTTCTCTATCCCCATAATAATATCAAATATTATTATCCTTGTCATTTTACCATTTTATCCTTTTTCTCTATGTGTGTGACCTATTGGGTTCCTATTCATATTAGTAGTATAATAAGTAATTATGAGTTCTATCAAAACTCACATGATTTAAACTCCTTTAAATCATTTTATCAATCCCCATTGATATTCTTGATACATTATTATACAAGTCATGATTGGCCTCTAGCTAGGCATCATGACTACCTAAATGTCAGGAAAGTCAAGTGGTTTGACTATAACCTTCCATAGAAATAGTTACCGTGCAATTACTCCTTTCACCACTCCTATCTCAATTAGATTCTGAGTATGGATTTTTGTCAACTCATATAAATCTAATTATGTATATTCTATTAATTTAACCATTATTCCCAAAATGCCCTTCATGGATCTCTATCCATCTTGGCATATTACTCTGGCCAGAGATTCTCTGAACAAGGCAATTATAGAATCATGCGAGATAACTTTCCTTATTAAATCTGGGATGGTGAATCCTTTGTTAATCACTCAACTATCTTCAAGTAGGTAATAATATACCCAATCTCCTAACTATGTTCACTCCCAGTTGGAAGTAATCAGTTATGGAGTCAAAATATACCACTTGCTACTTAAGATAACTTTGGTGATCTCAAGTCTAAGGATACTTGCACAACCGTTATAAAGAGATTCCTCACTGACAAAGATTTAATATCCATGTGAGGATTTTCTATGCAAGTCTCCAATGAACTTGTTCTTCTAACAAGCATCCACATGTTAGCTTTGATTATCTTCCATAATCATAGTTATGAGGAACCACTGCTTGAACCATTCAAGAAGCATAACATGTGCTAGTCTGTCCAAATTAACAATGCCCTATCTTGTTAATTATATGACTAGGGATATTTATATATTAACACATTTGCATGCAATAGACATCTCATATCATGAACACTTTCATGATTGCCTTTGCATTGTGTTCATAATATCTAGGACTTTATTTATTAATTTAAGATTTACAAACTCATGTTTTTAAACACATCATTAATAAATGAATGATGCCTTTTATTAAGAATATTAACTCATACATATGAAATACAACCCTATTACATGGGCTCTAGGGCATACTCTCTAACAATCTCCCACTTGCACTAGAGTCAATCACTCATATGTCTTAGATCCATGCTATTTATATGGTGATCATGCTTAATCTGGGATAGTGCTTTAGTGAGGGGATCCGCCACATTATCATATGTGGGAACCCTTTCTATTTTTGCATCATTTCTAGCTACTATTTCCCTTATGAGATGGTAGCGTCTGAGAACATACTTGGATCGCTAATGAGACCGTGGTTCCTTTGCTTGTGCAATGGCTCCATTGTTGTCATAATATAAAGGAATCAGATCAATAATGCTAGGCACCACTCCTAGTTCAGTTATGAACTTTTTGATCCAGACCGCTTCCGAAGCAGTAATGTACTCAGCTTCTGTCGTGGAATCAGCAGTTGTTTCTTGTTTGAAACTCTTTCAACTAACTGTTCCTCCTCCCATTATGAACACATAACCAGATTGTGATTTACAATCACCTTTGTTAGATTGGAAGCTGGCATCTGTATACCCATTTACTTCCAAATTGCCCTCTCCATATACCAAGAATATATCCTTAGTCCTTCTCAAGTACTTAAGGATATTCTTGACAGCTGCCCAGTGTTCCTCTCCAAAATTGGATTGAAATCTGCTTGTGACACTCAAAACAAATGCTACATCTGGACGTGTACATAACATAGCATACATAATAGAACCAATTACAGATGCATATGGTATTCTATTCATGCTCTCTCTATCCTTTAGTGTCTGCGGACACATAGACTTAGAAAGATGTTTCCCATGCATCATGGGTATAAAACCTTTCTTAGAGAGATCCATATTGAACCTCTTCAATACTTTATCTATATATGTACTTTGAGAAAGACCTAGCAACCTATTGGATCTATCTCTATAGATCCTTATTCCCAGAATATAGGATGCTTCTCCAAGGTCTTTGATGGAGAATTGCTTGGATAACCATATTTTAACATATTGGAGAAGAGAAATGTCATTTCCCATGATCAATATGTCATCTACATATAGAACTAGGAAGACAATTGCACTCCCACTAACCCTTTTATACACACAAGGTTCATCTTCATTTTGTGAGAAACCAAACTCTTTGATTGTCTCATTCAATCGTATGTTCCAGCTCCTAGAGGCTTGCTTCAATCCATAAATGGATCTTTGAAGCTTGCATACCTTTTTGCCATTTCATGATGTGAACCCTTCTGGTTGTGTCATATACACATCCTTAGTCAGATTTTCATTTAGGAAAGCTGTTTTTACATCCATTTTCCAAATCTCATAATCATAATGAGTTGCAATGGCTAAAAGTATTCTTATAGACTTAAGCATCGCCACAGGAGAAAAGGTTTCGTCATAGTCAATACCTTCCTTTTGACGATAACCCTTTGCTACTAAGCGAGCTTTATAAGTAACTATATTACCTTCCATGTCGGTCTTTTTTTGAAGACCCATTTGCACCCTATGGGTTTTATCCCTTCAGGTGGTTGAGTTAAAATCCATACTTTATTCTCATACATGGAGTCCATTTCAGACTGCATAGCCTTAAGTCATAAATCACATTGTGAATTTTTGAAAACTTCTTGATAGCTTGTAGGCTTATTGTCCTCTACTACAGTTATGCCTCTATCCGAATCAATATGAAATCCATATCTCACTGGGATATAATGCATCCTAGTAGATCTTCTAGGATTTTGTGTATAATCAGGTTCAACTACAGTCTCATCATTATGAAATTCAGTTTCGTGTTCAATCGGTTGATCTTCTTCTATTTATGGGTCTTGAACTTCACCAAGTTCAATTTTACTCCTACTGTCCTCTCGTAGGAGAAATTCTCTTTCCAAGAAGACAGCATGCCTTGAAACAAATACCTTTTGTTCTAAGGGATGATAGAAATAATATCCAAACGTTTCTTTTGGATATCCCATAAATAAACATTTGTCAGACTTAACATCTAGTTTGTCTGACATTGTCCTCTTCACATAAGCAGGACAACCCCATACTTTCATATGAGAAAGCTTGCGTTTCTTGTTATTCCACATCTCATATGGAGTAATATCAACTGATTTACTAGGAACTCTGTTTAACACATAAACAATAGTTTCCAGTGTATATCTCCAAAAGGAATTAGGCAAGTCTGCTCGGCTCATCATTGATCGAACCTTATCTAATAGTGTTCGATTTCTCCTTTGAGATACACCATTGTGTTGTGGTGTATATGGTGGAGTCCATTAAGATAAAATCCCATTATCTCTAAGATAATCCTAAAATTCTTGGCTTAAGTATTCTCTACCTCGATATGATCTAAGTGTTTTAATACTCTTGCCAAGTTATTTCTCTACTTCATTTCTGAATTCTTTGAACTTTTCAAATGCTTTTGATTTATATTTCATTAGATAGATGTATCCAAACCTAAAATAATCATCTATGAAAGTAATGAAGTAGGAGTAACCTCTTCTGGCATGTGTAGTCATTAGACCACATACATCTGAATGTATTAAGTCCAAAACCATTTTAGCTCTTTCTCCTTTACCAATAAAGGGAGCTTTTGTCATTTTTCCCAATAAACAAGATTCTCATGCATCAAACGATTCATAATCAAATGATCCAAAATCACTTGACTTGTGTAATTTGGTCATGCATTTCTCATTTATATGGCCTAAACGACAATGCCATAAATATGAGGTATTTAGATTATCATGTCTCATTTTTTTTTGGTATCCATATTATGCACTTCTTTAATTAAATCAAAAACAAATATACCATTCTCAATGATAGCTTTTGCATAAAACATATTGTTCTTAAAAATGTAACAACACTTGTCTTTTAAAGAAATGTCATAATCGTTCAATAAATAACTAAAAGAAATAATACTCTTGGATAAAGCTGGAACATAGTAACAATTATTTAATTCCAGTACTAATCCACTAGGAAGAGGCAAATGGTAAGTCCCCACAACTGTTCTAGAGATATTTTGTCTAGTAGCTGACTGCAAACATATTTCCGCCTTTCCAACTCTTCTAAAGCTTCTAAGCCCCTGTAGATCATTACACAAGTGAGATCCACATCCGGTATCTAATACCCAAGATTGTTTTGAAGCAATAGAATAAGTATTAATTTCAATCATATGAATACCTAAATTAGAAGCATCAGCATGCTTCTTCTCCTTGAGAGAATCTAAATAGGCCTTGTAGTTACGCTTCTAGTGACCATCCTTTCCACAATGGAAGCAAGTTCCTTTGGGATTCTCTTTCTTAGCAACCTTCTTCTTAGAGATCCCACCATTCTTTAGCTATGCCTTGGTTATCTTCTTCTTCTTTTGCTTCTTGCCTTTAGTAGAAGTGACAACCATGACACCTTTTGGATCCTTCTTAAAGGATCCATCAGCTGTTTTGCGCATGTTGATTAACTCAGGAATGGTTTCTTGGATCTTGTTCATGTTGAAGTTAAGCACAAAAGGTGCATAACTTGGAGCCAATGAGTACAATATTAAATCTATTTATAGATCATTATCCACAACATAGCCAAGTCTACTCAAATGCTCAATATACCCATACATCTTTAATACATGAGTAGCAGCTGAAGTGCCTTCCACCATTTTATAGCTAAATAGAGCTCAAGCGATCTCATTTAGCTCAGTTCTAGCCTGAGAAGAATAAAGCTCCTCTAGATACAAAATGATGGTTCTAGCATCCATCATCCATGTTGCTTCTAAAGCTCCAAGGACATAGCACTCAACATCAGACATGCTGCCGCTTCACTATCCTCCATGTATTTTCGATAAGTGCCTTTGATCTCATCAATGGCATCATCTGATGAAAGTGGTGGTGGATCTTTATCCAAGACATAATGGATCTTTTTAGCTCTGAGAACAATTCTCACTTGCCTGATCCAGTCAGAATAGTTGCTGCTAACCAGCTTGTTATCCAAGATTGATCGTATATTAATGTTTGATGTGCTCATGATGATGACCTAGATGTGAAAAAGAAAACTTATGAGAGTATGTTCATATATATGTATGCATTAATAAGGTCTTTAATTAATCCATTTACTCCCACTATTTTATTGCAAATTAGTAGCCCTCACTATATAATCTGAGAAAACCCGATGGTTTTCCTAGTGGGCCAATATCCAATCCTTGATATGTAATTTGACCTTCACTATAGTCAACAAACCAAACTACATACCCTTGAAAGGTAGGTGTCTCTATACCAATTGTGTCTTTACACAACTATTGGATCATTAGGTTATCAACTCTTGATGCATGCATATCGTATATGCATTCCCTAATCTTGTACTATACAAACTCTTTAAAGCATTGCAATACTACCCTTGCACTTCTATCTCCATATAAATCAAATTCACAAGTTATGAGTCCATTACTTATTTATATTATCATGTAATAAGTTATACATACCACTCATATCAATTACACAATATTCAACAAGCAACCTGCAGTTATAGTGTTATACATCAACTGGTATACTTTTGCAAAACATCACATACCATTTCATATATCATGCATTCCTATGTATAGGAAACACTTTAAAGCCATCTCAACGATTTTCATACATATAATAACCAAATACTCTTTAATGCTAAGTCATAATTTTCCATCTGCTATACATTGATGTTTTTTAAGGTAACACACACACACATAATTATAAGAAGCATTCGACTGTAAAGATCATGTATTCATCATTTAGATCATTGATAAAGTATCAGTATCAAACAAGTTTATATGCTTGACTTTTTAGTCTAGTAAGACAATGTGATTCTAAAATGCCAAGTACTCATCTTTATAATGTAGCCTCGTATATGTATCATGTGTTCCATGTACTATAATTTCAGCCATAACTGTGATTAAAATGATTCACATTACTTAAATGATTACATAAGAGCATTTGTGCTTTTAGTTCAATTACTGTAATCATATTTGATAGCCTGATAAAGTTTTAAAGGTGGATAACGGGAATGGTTGATGGACCTTAATGGGGCCAACTGTACTATAGACCGATCAGGCAAACCCAGATGGTCAGCTAACAACCCAAATAGGGCTGTTCATAATCCAAACAGGATCAACTATACTTTAGATCCATTCGGGCCAAACTATGTTAGCTACAATAATCCCAATAGGTGCCATCTATCCATAATTGAACACTATTTGCAGGCAATACCGTGTTCATATTCATTTCATAAATCAATATTGTCCTTATATTATTCCATTTGCACTTGTACATAATCATGTAAATATATACCTTCTCCAGTGCATAAACATATATGTATAATTCATATAACAATTTATACAATTTCACTCAAGTAAGTAATCAACGAAAAACTATACAATCTTTAGTATATATACTTGTATACCCCATCTCGTAAAAATGCCATCATATACTTTGTCATATTATCTATAATCAAATATACTTCTACGTATTCATTTACTTTATGCTAACATTTGGCATCACATATGCATAGCCATACTATTTCAATCAAGTAATATCCTTATGACTATACATTTGATATACTAACATATAAACATGTATTTAATATCATGTGGTATCAAAAGATACATATACGTGCTTTTACTATACATGTATCACAATCTCTAGTATATAAACAAATGTATATATAGACATGTATATAATCATGTGGTATCAAACGATACTTATACGTGCTTTTACTATACATGTATCACAATCTCTAGTATTTAAACAAATATATACATATAAACATTTATATGATCATGTGGTATCAAAAAAAAATACACAATCCCAAGTATATAAACATATATTCTCAACTTCATTTAATATTATGTTCAACTTACACATGAACTCTTGTATCTCTGTGGTCTCATATATATATATATTAACATTTTAACATATAGACATATCATACAACTATAATAGATAAGCATGATTATGTTAGATTAATGAAGTGAATAATAACATACCTTTATTATACGTATACTATGATGAGTATTCATGCTTATAGCTTACAATGTTTTATTATTTTACATGTTCCATAAACTTATCTCTTTCTCTTTGATATGTTACTTTTTCATAGGAAAAGTGCTTAAGATGCTTAAGATATTTTCTACATATAGAAAAAAATGATATTCTAAAGATGCTTGAATTTATTAAAGATACTTAAGGGTATTACAAAGTTACATACAAAAATTATGGTAAATTCTTGCAATACTTCTTCATAGAGATAGATTTCCAAGTTTGTCTTTAAAGCTATTTTTGACCTACCAAAAGTCATTTCTGACCAAAATGATCTTTTACAAAAACCATTCTATATGTTTCTAGTTTTAGGAATATTATAAACTACAAAAATATCATTTCTAAATTTTAAGATATTGTAAAAACATGAAGAACTATTCTTGAAAATAGTGATGCCATCAATTCCAAATTCAAGCAACATTTTGACCTATTTAAGCATATAATTAAACTATGCTTTCTTTATATAACTTGTAGACATATAAGTATAGTTTAACCTAAAATTGGATTCATATAATTTTAACCTCTATAATAAGAGATACAGTCAAATTACAAAAATCTCTAAACAACAGTTCACTATACCCCATTTGGTTTTTATCATCAATTAAAAAATTCATAGTATAAAATGGGTACATAATCTTAACAACATTCCTTCATGAACATTTTTTTCTATAAATCTATTATAACCAGAATTTTGTCTCAAATGATTTTGACTTTGCTATAAAAAGTTATAACAAAAATACAACAACATGATTATAACAACTAGGTAGTAGCTCAAAATAAACTTCAAGTTAGACTTAAGGACACTCAGAGGTAGAATCAAACTCCAGTTTCTTCGACAAAATTAAAGGTCCATGTCTTAAAATAATTTGAATTACCCAAATTAGAGTTATAAAACATGAGATATGCTTAAAATACAGAAACTAGTTCCTAATGAACCAACCCAAATTTCTACTTCTTAAATCTTTAACAAATCAAAACATGCACGATATAATCCTTTAGATTTCACTTGAATACTTTAATATCAACTCAAAATAAATACCATTACACATTTTATCCACATTTCCTATAGTTAAATCAACATGCAAGCTAAGTAAAAATCCTTAACCTTTAATGAAACACCAAATCTTCTATCAAGACTTCTTTCTCCTTATTCTTATTCTTTTTTCTCTTTTCTTGCTATTGCATATCTTGAAGATTCCTCATCTCAAACCCTCACATGCAACTTTTAGCAACTCAAAAGTGTACTTGTAAGGACCCAATCATGGTCCTAACTGAATTATGGTTAATTAATAAGGATTATGGTTAAATGAGATAAGACTTGATTACTTTGTATGATTAGAGTTTAGTCCCATGAGGGGTAGTTTTGTAATTTCATCATGTATGTAAATTGAGTAAGGTTAAAATTATGATAGAAGATGGATATAATCGAAGTAAGTTATAAGTCTTGGGGTTTAATTATGCTTATATGTATTGGAGTGTAATAGAAAGGCTTAAGTTGTGTTTAAGGGCAAAGTGGGAATTTCCCTTAGGGAGATATTTACCTCACTTCCCTATTTTTTGTTTCCTGGAGATATGGGGGATGGCAAAAATAAAGAAGTGAGCTCTCTCTCTCTAGCTACGGGTTAAAGAAGAGAAAACTTAGGGTTTAATTGTTTTAACATCATGAAGGTAATGTTTTCCCTCTCTTAAATCTCTTTTCTTCTTTAATGTGTTTGATTTTTGGTATTAAGGATGTAAAGAGATGATAAATCAAGCTTGTTGTCTCTAAGTATAAGGAGAAGAAAGGAATCAGAAGTAAATGAGTTGGATCAGAAGGATCAAAAAAAAGCTTCGAAGCTTCAATAAGGTATGGGGCTATTATATTGATTTTGTACATGGGGTTTAGTTGCCTATATAATATTAGAGTTACTACATTGTTGACCTGGGTTTGTTACGGGAACTTGCTTTTGTTCTTGTTTATGTGTCCTTTTCGATGAGGTTAAAGGTTAAACCTAGTAATCTTAGATGATTAATGAAAGATTGTTTGCTAATAAGATGAGTTTTGAAAGATTGTTTGGCTTTGTGGAATCGAGCTGAGATCGAATCTTTTTTCCTTATGATGCTCAGCCAAAATGTATTTGCCCTACCGATTCCCAAATTACTTCACGAGTCGTGCACCTTCTGCCCTTGCCGACTCGTGAATTACTTCATGAGTTGTGGACTTTCTGCCCCTATGTCACTCGTGAGTCCCTTCATGACTCGCAAATGTTTTGTTTTTTTTTTGGCTATCGACTCATGAATTCCTTCACGAGTCGTACATTTTGTTCGAGTCGTGAACCTGGTTGTGACTCGTGAACCTCAATCCTCTGCTTCACTTGTGAATCCCTTCATGAGTCAAACATTTTCTTTTCATGACTTGTGCTTCTTCTTCATATTTGTACACACTAATAATGGACCATTTCACATGGTATTAGTATTTCACTACTCTTCACATCCCTATTTTACACATTTATTTGAATCATCTAACAAAATACTTCCACATTAATATTGATTAAGCCAACACTCTTTATAAAGATAATTAACCCTCTAATGTAACCTAATTGGCATACTTAAGGAGTAATTGGCTAAAGGTAAAATGTGATTGTTTTATGTTACACTTTTATTGTTAAGCCATAACGATTAAGGTAAAGTGATCATGGTAAGTTTATCAAATAGTGTTACTTATAATTTGTTTTGATATATGACCGTAATGATAGTAATGGCATGATTGCATTAAATTGCTATGAATATATGTATGTTTATGCGAAGTATGATGAGCATAAAACTAAATAGAGCAAGAGGCAACCTAGTAACCTTAAATCTATATTGTAGTTGAAGTGTTCTATAAAGTGGGAATGTGGTAGGTACTTTGTCAACGTAAATGGTTTTGCCCAATATCACATACTAATATTTCGGTGCAATGACATGAAAATACTATAATACAATCTATTGGAAATTAGAGGGTAGTTACAAGGTTGCATGTCTAAGTTAAGAAAAGGGATATTATACTTTACACTTAATTATGAAGCTATGGGAGTTGATTATACTCCAAGTCATAATGGAAAGTAATGAGTAGCCTTGATGTAAGGGGAAAATTGCTTGTCTATCCGTTTGTGTCCTATAACATAATATGGAAACCAAGTCTGCAAGTAGTGTGCTAATTAGTAAGATGAAATACTCTTACATAACTTATCTGGGTATAATGTGTTATACGATGAAAAAAGTATTAGTAAGATGATTGAAGCGTATATGATCTGGTTAGGGTAGATAACCTGTTGTCCATGATCTAATAAACTATTAAAGTGATCTAAAGGGATTAAAGATGAACAAGTGATACCCTTAAGCTAAAAAAAACCTTCTCATACTATTATACGGATCATGAATGCATGAGTATTTTTTAAAGTGATTATGTATCGATGTGAACTATAATGAGTTTGAAACCTGCTCACGGTAAACAGCAACAAGGTACATCATTGAGTATTATCAATGTGTTATGTAAGTCAATGTTTTATAATTGATTTAACAATGTTATGATGAGTAGTTTGACTCATTATGTGAACAAATATGAGTATCCAAAAAGCACGTATTGCTAGGATTCAAGTTGCCTTTATATGCACACATATATATATGGACATGCATATAATATTATGAAGATTTTTAATTGCTAGAACTACACTTTCTTAATTACCTCATTGGCTTTTTACATAACATTAATTATGATGAGATTGCTTAATAAAAGTAATATCTTATAGTGTTTGCATTACCACGTAAACTACTATGATATGAATGAATGGTGGTGATGCAACTATATGATTACATAACCTGCTTCCATGTGTAATGGAGCCTAAAGCTCAACATTGATGTGTGATAAGAATGATATGCATTCTTTTATGAAATGTGGCTTTAAGCCAAGTGACGAACTAAGTAAAAAAGAATATGTTAAATCAAGATGTTCTTAAACTGGTTAAGCCTGCGGATCTTCGTTCAGTTGTGGATTAGATAGGCATGCCTAGAGGGATATAGTTGCAGCTACCATAGTTGACCCCATTTGGGTCTTATTCCTTAATAAAACCATCGCTCGGCCCTTTTGGGTCTATTGTTTGTTTCTTGCTGGAACCATTGCTCGGTCCCATTTGGGTCTACTATTTGATATCTTTGGATATCCATTGTTCGATATCTTCGGCTATCCATTGCTCCCGTTATCCACCCTTTGAACTAATACTTAGGTAGGCTACTAAATATGATAAAAAGTATAAGAAATAAAGTAACATATATATATATATATATATATATATATATATATATATATATATATATATATATATATGCATTGATTTCTTCACTTTTTTAACATAAGAATGGTAAATGGCGTATTGTATTGTGTTGTTTTATCTTAAATTCCTTTTGGCTATAATTGTATTTTAGAAAGGAAATGCCATGTTATGTGTTACATGATCGTAAAATCTTGTACCTATTATGAGGAAGGTTCCCGTGTGAGTACTGGTGCGAGTTAGTTCCACCAATGGGTTCCACGGTAAATGGAAGGGCCACATAGGCCACAAGCTTACTATATTGTATTAAAAGTTATATGAACTGTGACATACACAATAATCTTCATGTATGTGAAAGTTATGAAATGTTTGCATGTTGTATGGAGACTTAGTTGGTTAATCATGATGTGTAATACCTATTCTTTGAAATAACATGCCAATCCGTGAGTATGTATATGAATATCGATACATATAGGTGTATTTGTATAATTATGTCATAAACAAAAGTGCAATGCATGAGATGAAATGATGTCATATTATGATTAGTTAGCCATGCTAAGGTAGCCGTAAGGGAATAGATGATTATGAACTTATAATGAGAATTGAATGATATATATATATGTGTGTGTGTGTGTGAAGTACGCATGCCTAATAATATCTCATATTGATGCTACATGACCTGAGCACTCATTTGTGCTTTGATTTAATATCAAAGGTATATCTTGTGAAGCAATATATTGGACTGTATTAAACAAAAGTTTTATCCTATGAAAAAGTATTATGCCGATAAATTATAAGTAAAAGGATTTTGAGGTGTATGAATTATACTATTTTAATAAGTAAAAGATGAGGATGATAATGTAATCAATAAGTTTTGTAATAAGAGGATTCACCCAATGCTCTCGATTTTAGTAAATATGGTATTCATAGTGAAGGTTTAGAACTCCTTAAAATGTCTATTGTGGAGTGATTAATATTGTAGACTCATATGTTATTCTATGCTATTGTGATAGTTGTAGATGATATGATGTAATATTGTAAGAGGATGTCTATAGAGTTTTGTTCCTCATTAAGCTTTATAGTTTAGAACGGGTTTATTTATCAGTGTAGGTTGCAAGATAAGCTCCAATAGACTGATAACTTTTGTGGATTGACCACCATTGAAGAAAGGTTTTGGCAGACCGCGGTTGCTTATGATGATTTCAGCATGTATAGAAGGCCAATTATGTTATAATTCTTTATTTATTAGTTTGATTCATTTCGATCGTGGCATGTAATTATGGCTTGTCTTATAATTATATTTATTTCTGCCAGATCTCCACTACGTTTATGATGATGATTGATGTCTATCCATGGTTAGTGGATTAGGGTGTTACAGATAGTGGTATCAGAGCACCCAGGTTTAGTCTTTTCTAGGCAATAAGAATTTAAGAAATTATTCTTGGAGGTTGAGATGAATTGGTCTAGACCAAATAGCCATATTCGATGTTATTGTTATTAGGATGTAGATTTTGATAGTTGTGAGTGATCATTGACTTACAATTGATAGATATTGGAGTATTAGTAGGATTTTGATTCAGAGATTGTGAGATGATATCTAAGGAATTATTAGTATCTCTCACTTTCTGATATTGTAAGTGCTTAAAACTTTGATGTTCTATGATTGAAGTATAGCATAAGTTTAATTATAATATGTCTAGGTTGTTTATCAAGATGTTTGAGGAAAAGTTTACATGATAAGAAGATAATTGAGTTTTGGCAATGATGAACATGCAAGATGTTGAGGTTATTAATTATCATGATTTTCTTAATCAATATGGGCAATGAAGCATACATCATTGTATCAGGATTGGATAAGCATATCCAGTTCATGTGAGAACGCATAGGTATTCATGGCATACATGAAAATATTGATGCATTCAATGGCATCTCATATCATTTCATAACACATGAATAATGTCATATCATATTCGGGCCTAGCTGAAAGGGAAAACTAATGGACAATATAATGAGCATAAGAGTATCTGGCGGTTAAAAATAGGTACTAAGGTTATAAATGGGTGAATTGTTATGGTTATAGAACATTTTATATTTATAAGTGCTTATAGCTAAAGCGAAGGTTGGAAGATTGCTAACAATAAAGATAAAGATAATGATTTCAGGTTTGAATTTCAAGGAAGAAATTATTTTAAGGAGGAGAGATATGTAAGGACCCAATCATGGCCCTAACCGGATTATAGTTAATTAAGGAGGATTATGGTTAAATGAGATAAGACTTGATTATTTGTATGATTAAAGTTAAGTCCCATGATGGGTATTTTGGTAATTTAAGCATGTATGTAAATTGAGTATGGCTAAAATTATGATAGAAGAGGGATATAATTGAAGTAAGTTAGAAGTCTTGGGGTTTAATTGGGCCTATGTGTATTGGAGTGTAATATAATGGCTTAAGTTTTGTTTAGAGGCAAGGTGGGAATTTCCCTTAGGGAGATATATACCCCACTTTCCTATTTTTTATTTCCTGGAGATGTGGGGGATCGATAAAAATGAAGAATTGAGCTTTCTCTCTCTCTAGCTACTAGTTGAAGAAGAGGAAACTTAAGGTTTTGGTGTTTTAACATCATGAAGGTAATGTTTTCCCTCTCTTAGATCTCATCTCTTTTTCCCTGTGTTTGATTTATGGTATTAAAGATGTAGAGAGATAATAAATCATGTTTTTTCTATCTACATATAAGGAGAAGAAAGGAATCATAAGTAAAGGAGTTGGATTAGGAGGATCAAAGAAAGATTTGAAGATTCAATAAGGTATGGGGCTATTATATTGATTTTGTGTATGGGGTTTAGTTACCTCTATAATATTAGGGTTACTACACTATTCACCTGGGTTTGTCACGGGAACTTATTCTTTTTTATGTGTCCTCTTAGATTGTTTGCTAATAAGATGAGTTTTGAAAGATTGTTTGGCTTATGGATCGAGTTGAGATTGGATCTGTTTCCTTGTAATGCTTGGCCAAAAAGAATTTGCCCTGCCAACTTGTGAATTACTTCACGAGTTATACACCTTCTACCCCTGCCGACTCATGAATTACTTTATGAGTAGTGCACTTTCTACCCCTGTGTCACTCATGAGTCCCTTCATGACTCATGAATTTTCTGGTTCTTCTTTGGCTATCGACTTGTGAATTCCTTCACGAGTTGTGTATTTTGTCCGAGTTGTGAACTTGGTTGTGACTCGTGAACCTCATTCCTTTGCTTCACTCCTGAATCCCTTCATGAGTCAACATTTTATTTTCATGACTTGTGCTCTTTATTCATATTTGTAAACACTAATGATGGACCATTTCACATGGTATCAGTATTTCACTGCTCTTCACTTCCCTGTTTTACACATTTATTTGACTCATCTAACAAAATACTTCCACATTAATATTGATTAAGCCAACACTCTTTATAAAGATAATTAACCCTCTAATGCAACCTAATTGGCATACTTAATGAGTAATTTGATAAAGGTAAAATGTGATTGTTTTATACTACGCTTTTATTGTCAAGCAGTAATGATTAAGGTAAAGTGATCATGGTAAGTTTATCAAGTGGTGTTACTTATAATTTCCTTTGATATATGACCGTAATGATAGTAATGGCATTATTGCATTAAATTGCTATAAATATATGTATTTTTCTAAAAGTATGATGAGCACAAAACTAAGTAGAGCATGAGGCAACCTAGTAACCTTAAATCTAGATGCTAGTTGTAGTGTTCTATAAAGTGAGGATGTGGTAGGTACTCTATCAAGGTAAATGGTTTTGCCCAATATCACATACTAATATTTCGGTGCAACGACATGAAAATACTATGATATAATCTATTAGAAATTAGAGGGTAGTTGCAAGGTTGCATGTCTAAGTTAAGAAAAGGGATATTATATGTTACACTTAATTATGAAAATATGGGAGTTGGTTATACTCCAATTTATAATGGAAAGTAATGAGTAGCCTTGATGTAAGGGGAAAAATGCTTGCCTGTCCGTTCGTGTCCTATGGCATAATATGAAAACCAAGTCTGCAAGTAGTGTGCTAATTAGTAAGATGAAATACTCTTACATAACTTATCTTGGTATAATGTGTTATACGATGAAAAAAGTATTAGCAAGATAATTGAAGCATATATGATCAGGTTAGGGTAGATAACCTGTTGTCCATGATCTAATAGACTATAAAAGTGATCTAAAGGGATTAAAGATGAACAAGTGATACCCTTAAGCTAAAAAGAACCTACTCATACTATTATACATATCATTAATGCATGAGTATTATTTAAAGTGATTATGTATCAATGTTAACTATAATGAAGTGTGAAAGTTGCTCACGACAAACAGCAACAAGGTACGTCATTGAGTATTATCAATGGGTTATGTAATCTAATGTTTTATATGTTGGATTTTTATGGTTACATGCATCATATACATGAGCGGAATTTTAAAATTTTTAACCATATGATCTGATCTTGCCATGAATACACAATATAACTATATGAGAATAAGAAAAATCACCTTTGATTTTTGTTGAACAGTTGATTTTACTTCGCACCGGGTTGTCGCAAACCACAGTGTCCAAAATCGAACACCTCCAATGAGTAATCCACACTAGAGAGGGGTAAATTGAACCAACAAATTGGTGTTCAACTAGGGCTGGCCGAAATTCCCAAGAGCTAGCTTGGGATGTGGCGCAAAAGTGGAGAGAGAATTAAGAGAAAAAGGCTTTCCTTTTGTTTTAATCACTTAACCCTAATTCTCATTAGTTGGCCTTTTATAGTTAGGTTAAAATTCCAACTCCTTAATGAGATTGGGCTCTTTAAAATTGCTGGAGAATTATTAATTGGGCTTCTGGAATTAATTATAATCATTTGGGCTTAATTAAATCCAAATTAAATCTTTTCATAAAAGACCATGCACAAAATCCACAAACTAGGCCCTTTGTGCATCTAATTGGATTTAAATACCCAAATGGATTCCAAATCCAACCAAATTAAATATGTGAGTTCCATAACACTTATGTAACATATATAAATTAATTTGGTCCAAGAAAAAGCCCTCTAAGCCCTTCTGTATGGAGTTGGCGTGTAGCCCTCTTCTGGAGGGCTTCCTCCAACTTCTTCATTCCTTTGGCCCTCTATAATTTCTCCAATGGTCCTATTAATTATTATATCAGTCCTATAACACTTATAGTAGTCTTATAACACTTATAAGATAATAATAATTAATCATGAAATACATTATTTCATTTAGGTCCAATTTACAGAACATTTCTCAAAAGTTCCGCGGACAATTTTATTTGATCATAATTAATTAAACTCTTTAATTAATTATTATCATATTCTCCTCTCTACCTTTATAATAATATCAAATATTATTATCCTTGTCATTTTACCATTTTACCCTTTTCTCTATATGTGTGTGACCTATTGGGTTCCTGTCCATGTTGGCAGTATAATATGTAATTGTGAGTTCTATTCAAAACTCACATGATTTAAACTCCTTTAAATCATTTTATCAATCTCTATTGATATTTTGATACATCATTATACAAGTCATGATTGGCCTCTAGCTAGGCATCATGACTACCCAAATGTCAGGAAAGTCATGTGGTTTGACTGTACCCTTCCATAGAAACAGTTACCGTGCAATTACTCCTTTCACCACTCTTATCTCAATTAGATTCTGAGTATGGATTTCTGTCAACTCATATAAATCTAATTATGTATGTTCTATTAATTTAACCATTGTTCCTAAAATGCCCTTCATGGATCTCCATCCATCTCGGCATATTACTCTGGCCAGAGATTCACTGAACAAGGTAATTATAGAATCATGTGAGATAACTTCCCTTGTTAAATCTGGGATGGTGAATCCTTTGTCAATCACTCAACTATCTTCAAGTAGGTCATGATATACCCAATCTCCTAACTATGTTCACTCCCAGTTGGAAGTAATCAGTTATGGAGTCAAAGTATACCACTTGCTACTTAAGATAACTTTGGTGATCTCAAGTCTAAGGATACTTGCACAACCGCTATGAAGAGATTCCTCACTGACATAGATTTAATATCCATATGAGGATTCTCTTTGCAGGTCTCCAATGAACTTGTTCCTCTAACAAGCATCCACATGTTAGCATTGATTATCATCCATAATCACAATTATGAGAACCATTGCTTGAACCATTCAAGAAGCATAACATGTGCTAGTCTGTCCGAATTAACAATGTCCTATCTTGTTAATTCTATGACTAGGGATATTTAGATATTAACACATTTGCATGCGATAGACATCTCACATCATGAACACTTTCATGATTGCCTTTGCACTGTGTTTATAATATCTAGGACTTCATTTATTAATTTAAGATTTACAAACTCATGTATTCAAACACAGCATTAATAAATGAATGATGCCTTTTATTAAGAATATAAATTTCATACATCTGAAAAACATCCCTATTACATGGTCTCTAGGGCATACTCTCTAACAATCTCCCACTTGCACTAGAGCCAATCACTCATATGTCTCAGACCCAGGCTATTTATATGGTGATCATGCTTTATCTGGGAAAGTGCTTTAGTGAGGGGATCCGCCACATTGTCATCTGTGGGAACCCTTTCTATTTTCACATCATTTCTAGCTACTATTTCCCTTATGAGATGGTAGCGTCTGAGAACATGCTTGGATCGCTGATGAGACCGTGGTTCCTTTGCTTGCGCAATGGCTCCATTGTTGTCACAATATAAAGGAATCGGATCAACAATGCTAGGCACCACTCCTAGTTCGGTTATGAACTTTTTGATCCAGACTGCTTCTTTGGCTGCTTCTAAAGCAACAATGTACTCAGCTTCTGTCGTGGAATCAGCAGTTGTTTCTTGTTTGGAACTTTTCCAACTAACTGCTCCTCCTCCCATTATGAACACATAACCAGATTGTGATTTACAATCATCTTTGTCAGATTGGAAGCTGGCATCTGTATACCCGTTTACTTCCAAACTGCCCTCTCCATATACCAAGAATACATCCTTAGTCCTTCTCAAGTACTTAAGAATATTCTTGACAGCTGCCCAATGTTCCTCTCCAAAATTAGATTGGAATCTGCTTGTGACACTCAAAGCAAATGCTACATCTGGACGTGTACATAACATAGCATACATGATAGAACCAATTGCAGATGCATATGGTATTCTATTCATGGTCTCTCTATCCTCTAGTGTCTGTGGACACATAGACTTAGAAAGTTGTTTCCCATGCACCATGGGTATAAACCCTTTCTTAGAGAGATCCATATTGAACCTCTTCAATACTTTATCTATATATGTACTTTGAGAAAGACCTAGCAACCTATTGGATCTATCTCTATAGATCCTTATTCCCAGAATATAGGATGCTTCTCCAAGGTCTTTCATGGAGAATTGCTTGGATAACCATATTTTAACAGATTGGAGAAGAGAAATGTCATTTCCCATGATCAATATGTCATCTACATATAAAACTAGGAAGACAATTGCACTCCCACTGACCCTTTTATACACACAAGGTTCATCTTCATTCTGTGAGAAACCAAACTCTTTGATTGTCTCATTGAATCGTATGTTCCAACTCCTAGAGGCTTGCTTCAATCCATAAATGGATCTTTGAAGCTTGCATACCTTTTCGCCATTTCCTGA
Organism: Excoecaria agallocha; assembly: GCA_037975025.1. Classification (NCBI taxonomy): domain Eukaryota; kingdom Viridiplantae; phylum Streptophyta; class Magnoliopsida; order Malpighiales; family Euphorbiaceae; genus Excoecaria; species Excoecaria agallocha. The sequence goes on along the minus strand of CM075823.1, from coordinate 3,469,256 downwards.
TGTGAATCCTTCTGGTTGTGTCATATACACATCCTCGGTAAGATTTCCATTAAGGAAAGCTGTCTTCACATCCATCTGCCAAATCTCATAATCATAATGAGCTGCAATGGCTAAAAGTATTCTTATAGACTTAAGCATCGCTACAGGAGAAAAAGTTTCGTCATAGTCAATACCTTCTTTTTGACGATAACCTTTTGCTACTAAGCGAGCTTTATAGGTAACTATATTACCTTCCATGTCAGTCTTCTTTTTGAAGACCCATTTGCACCCTATGGGTTTTATCCCTTCAGGTGGTTGAGTTAAAGTCCATACTTTATTCTCATACATGGAGTCCATTTCGGACTGCATAGCCTTAAGCCATAAATCACGTTCTGAACTGTTCAAAACTTCTTGATAGCTTGTAGGCTCATTGTCCTCTACTACAGTTATGCCTCTATCCGAATCAATGTGAAATCCATATCTCACAGGGATAGAACGCATCCTAGTAGATCTTCTAGGATTTTGTGTATAATCAGGTTCAACTGTGATTTCATCATTATGAAATTCAGTTTCAAGTTCAATCGATTGATCATCTTCTATTTGTGGGTCTTGAACTTCACCAAGCTCAATTTTACTCCCACTGTCCTCTCGTAGGAGAAATTCTCTTTCTAAGAAGACAGCATGCCTTGAAACAAACACCTTTTGTTCTAAGGGATGATAGAAATAATATCCAAACGTTTCTTTTGGATATCCCACAAATAAACATTTGTCAGACTTAACATCCAGTTTGTCTGACATTGTCCTCTTCACATAAGCAGGACAACCCCATACTTTCATATGAGAAAGCGTGGGTTTCTTGTTATTCCACATCTCATATGGAGTAACATCAACCGATTTACTAGGAACTCTATTTAACACATAAACAGCAGTTTCTAGTGCATACCCCCAAAAGGACTTAGGCAAGTCCGCTCGGCTCATCATCGATCGAACCATATCTAATAGTGTTCGATTCCTCCTTTCGGATACACCATTGTGTTGTGGTGTATATGGAGGAGTCCATTGAGATAAAATCCCATTATCTCTAAGATAATCCTGAAACTCTTGACTTAAGTATTCTCCACCTCGATCTGATCTAAGTGTTTTAATACTTTTGCCAAGTTGTTTCTCTACTTCATTTCTGAATTCTTTGAACTTTTCAAATGCTTCAGACTTATATTTCATTAGATAGATATATCCAAACCTGGAATAATCATCTATGAAAGTAATGAAGTAGGAGTAACCTCCTCTAGCATGTGTAGTCATTGGACCACATACATCCGAATGTATTAAGTCCAAAACCATTTTAGCTCGTTCTCCTTTACCAATAAAGGGAGCTTTTGTCATTTTTCCCAATAAACAAGATTCGCATGTATCAAATGATTCATAATCAAATGATCCCAAATCACCTGACTTGTGCAATTTGGTCATGCGTTTTTCATTTATGTGGCCTAAACGACAATGCCATAAGTATGAGGTATTTAGATTATCATGTTTCATTCTCTTGGTATCCACATTATGTACTTCTTTAATTAAATCAAGAACAAATATACCATTCTCAATGATAGCTTTTGCATAAAATATATTGTTCTTAAAAATGTAACAACATTTGTCCTTTAAAGAAATATCATAATCGTTCATTAAACAACTGAAAGAAATAATACTCTTGGACAAAGCTGGAACATAATAACAATTATTTAATTCCAGTACTAATCCACTAGGAAGAGGCAAATAGTAAGTCCCCACAACTATTGTAGAGATGTTTTGTCCAGTAGCTGACTGCAAACATATCTCTGCCTTTCCAACTCTTCTAAAGCTTCTAAGCCCCTGTAGATCATTACATAAATGAGATTCACATCCGGTATCTAATACCCAAGATTGTTTTGAAGCAATAGAATAAGTATTAATTTCAATCATATGAATACCTGAAGTAGAAGCATCAGCTTGCTTCTTCTCCTTGAGAGAATCTAGATAGGCCTTGCAGTTACGCTTCCAATGACCATCCTTTCCACAATGGAAGCAAGTTCCTTTGGGATTCTCTTTCTTGGCAACCTTCTTTTTAGAGATCCCACCATTCTTTGGCTGCGCCTTGGTTATCTTCTTCTTCTTCTGCTTCTTGCCTTTAGCAGAAGTGACAACCATGACACTTTTTGGATCCTTCTTAAATGATCCATCAGCTGTCTTGAGCATATTGATTAACTCAGGAATGGATACTTGGATCTTGTTCATGTTGAAGTTAAGCACGAAAGGTGCATAACTTGGAGCCAACGAGTACAAGATTAAATCTATGTATAGATCATTATCCATAACATAGCCAAGTCTACTCAAATGCTCAATATACCCATACATCTTCAATGCATGAGCAGCAGCTGAAGTGCCTTCCACCATTTTGCAACTAAATAGAGCTCGAGCAATCTCATATTGCTCAGTTCTAGCCTGAGAAGAATAAAGCTCCTCTAGATGCAAAACGATGGTTCTAGCATCCATCATTTCATGTTGCTTCTGAAGCTCCGAGGACATAACACCCAGCATCAGACATGCTGCTGTTTCACTATCCTCCATGTATTTTCGATAAATGCCTTTGATCTCATCAATGGCATCATCTGATGGACGTGGTGGTGGATCTTTATCCAAGACATAGTGGATCTTTTCAGCTCTGAGAACAATTCTCACTTGCCTGATCCAGTCAGAATAGTTGTTGCCAACCAGCTTGTTATCCAAGATTGATCGTATGTTAATGTTTGATGTGCTCATGATGATGACCTAGATGTGAAAAAGAAAAGATATGAGAGTATGTTCATATATATATATATGCATTAATAAGGTCTTTAATTAATCCATTTACTCCCACTATTTTATTGCGAATTAATAGCCCTCACTATATAATCCGAGAAAACCCGATGGTTTTCTTAGTGGGCCAATATCCAATCCTTGATATGTAATTTGACCTTGACTGTGGTCAACAAGCCAAATTCCATACCCTTGAAAGGTAGGTATCTTTATACCAATTGTGTCTCTACACAACTATTGGATCATTAGGTTATCAACTCTTGATGCATGCATATCATATATGCATTCCCTAATCTTGCCTCTAGAACCATTAGCCTTGACTGTGGTCAACAAACTAATGGGCTAGCTAAGATGACCCATTTAATTAGATTTGAACATATTCGATATAATGTGAGCTTGACTGTGGTCAACAACCCACACTATAAAGAACTCTGGTTCTCCTCAAATTAATGGAAGGCTTATATACCTTAGTATTTGTTTGAGGGTTTTAGTTAATTAAGTCTCATCATACATGGTTAGCATACATTGGTATGCATCCTATATCTATCACATAAATATAAGCATACAAATATGGTATAGTTATGGACTTCACTACATTGATTTCCCCGAGCCATGAGAGAAATCAAAAGGTCACACCTAGGTAGTATGCATGATTCAAACAAGAAAAATAATTACATTATCTTCAAGCTTGTTGGATCTCCATCCGGCCCATCTTGCTCCTTGAAAATGGTCTCCATCTCTATTTCTAATTCTAATCTAAGTAATCTAATTATATATTACAATTTGAAATCAAATACAAACCAAAAACAAGTGGCCGGGACATGAAAGTCCTCATTGGGCCAAAACATGCATTATGCTCAATCACATTGGGCTTTGTCCATAACTAACCATGATGCCAATCATTCACCCTTATATGCCTTTCTAATGCATAAAGAAATGGATTACTAACTTTGTTTCAACTTTTGAAACTATATTTTGAGTTATTTTAATGATGTGATCAAATTAGGAAACTTTTTCCATTTTGGAAACTTTCATTTTAGGAAACCTTTTTGCATGAATTTGTTCTTGCCTTAATAATCAATCAAATTGATTATTAATTAATTATAAATTGATTATTTAATTAATTAATCATATTAAATAATTAAAAGAATCAATTTTGGGCTTAAATAAGTGTAGGCCGAAACCCACAGAAGAAAAACCCTAAGTGTGTTCACACACAAACCAGTTTTGTGTCATTTGGACCATTTGGGCCTTTTGGAATGAGCCAAGCCCACTCCAGCCCTTAAAACCCATTAATAAACTTAATTAATGTTTATAATAGTTAATTTAAATCAGCTCCTTGGGCCTACCAAGTCATTTACTAATTTAAAACAAGTCCGTAAACATAATTAAGCCCATTAAGTGGTTTTAATGAATTAAAATTAATCAAATTAATTTAAGGCCCATTTTAATTAATCCAATTAATTAAAAAACACTTTAATATATCATATATATCATATTTAGAAGATCAAAAGTCGTTCTAACCAAGAACACATCAAGAACACACGAAAAATACCAATTTATCGAACTTTTCGACAAAACTAGTTTTCATGCAAAACTTGTTCGATTTTAATTCAATTCGATCCTACGGCTTAATATCACATATTAAACACATAAAATATCATCTAAATGATTTTTAAATGGATCCATAAGAAATTAAATTAGAACAGCCCCCACATTACCTAGGGTTTCATGCCAAACCCTAATGGGTTTCACGCCAAACCCAAATCAAAATGATTCAAAAAATTCGTTTTTGTTTCCACCAAATTTATTTGATAACATATACAACCAGAAATCAATATTTCTCATTCATGAACAATCAAATCTAACATTTTAAAGTTCATGAAATAAATAACTCAAAACAAAACAAAAACTTATTCCGCAGAAAAATATAGAATTGTATATCCATGGCAAAACCGTGGCTCTGATACCATGTTGGATTTTTATGGTTACATGCATCATATACATGAGCAGAATTTTAAAATTTTTAACCATATGATCTGATCTTGCCATGAATACACAATATAACTATATGAGAATAAGAAAAATCACCTTTGATTTTTGTTGAACAGTTGATTTTACTTCGCACCGGGTTGTCGCAAACCACAGTGTCCAAAATCGAACACCTCCAATGAGTAATCCACACTAGAGAGGGGTAAATTGAACCAAAAAATTGGTGTTCAACTAGGGCTGGCCGAAATTCCCAAGAGCTAGCTTGGGAAGTGGCGCAAAAGTGGAGAGAGAATTAAGAGAAAAAGACTTTCCTTTTGTTTTAATCACTTAACCCTAATTCTCATTAGTTGGCCTTTTATAGTTAGGTTAAAATTCCAACTCCTTAATGAGATTGGGCTCTTTAAAATTGCTGGAGAATTATTAATTGGGCTTCTGGAATTAATTATAATCATTTGGGCTTAATTAAATCCAAATTAAATCTTTTCATAAAAGACCATGCACAAAATCCACAAACTAGGCCCTTTGTGCATCTAATTGGATTTAAATACCCAAATGGATTCCAAATCCAACCAAATTAAATATGTGAGTTCCATAACACTTATGTAACATATATAAATTAATTTGGTCCAAGAAAAAGCCCTCTAAGCCCTTCTGTATGGAGTTGGCGTGTAGCCCTCTTCTGGAGGGCTTCCTCCAACTTCTTCATTCCTTTGGCCCTCTATAATTTCTCCAATGGTCCTATTAATTATTATATCAGTCCTATAACACTTATAGTAGTCTTATAACACTTATAAGATAATAATAATTAATCATGAAATGCATTATTTCATTTAGGTCCAATTTACAGAACATTTCTCAAAAGTTCCGCGGACAATTTTATTTGATCATAATTAATTAAACTCTTTAATTAATTATTATCATATTCTCCTCTCTACCTTTATAATAATATCAAATATTATTATCCTTGTCATTTTACCATTTTACCCTTTTCTCTATATGTGTGTGACCTATTGGGTTCCTGTCCATGTTGGCAGTATAATATGTAATTGTGAGTTCTATTCAAAACTCACATGATTTAAACTCCTTTAAATCATTTTATCAATCTCTATTGATATTTTGATACATCATTATACAAGTCATGATTGGCCTCTAGCTAGGCATCATGACTACCCAAATGTTAGGAAAGTCATGTGGTTTGACTGTACCCTTCCATAGAAACAGTTACCGTGCAATTACTCCTTTCACCACTCTTATCTCAATTAGATTCTGAGTATGGATTTCTGTCAACTCATATAAATCTAATTATGTATGTTCTATTAATTTAACCATTGTTCCTAAAATGCCCTTCATGGATCTCCATCCATCTCGGCATATTACTCTGGCCAGAGATTCACTGAACAAGGTAATTATAGAATCATGTGAGATAACTTCCCTTGTTAAATCTGGGATGGTGAATCCTTTGTCAATCACTCAACTATCTTCAAGTAGGTCATGATATACCCAATCTCCTAACTATGTTCACTCCCAGTTGGAAGTAATCAGTTATGGAGTCAAAGTATACCACTTGCTACTTAAGATAACTTTGGTGATCTCAAGTCTAAGGATACTTGCACAACCGCTATGAAGAGATTCCTCACTGACATAGATTTAATATCCATATGAGGATTCTCTTTGCAGGTCTCCAATGAACTTGTTCCTCTAACAAGCATCCACATGTTAGCATTGATTATCATCCATAATCACAATTATGAGAACCATTGCTTGAACCATTCAAGAAGCATAACATGTGCTAGTCTGTCCGAATTAACAATGTCCTATCTTGTTAATTCTATGACTAGGGATATTTAGATATTAACACATTTGCATGCGATAGACATCTCACATCATGAACACTTTCATGATTGCCTTTGCACTGTGTTTATAATATCTAGGACTTCATTTATTAATTTAAGATTTACAAACTCATGTATTCAAACACAACATTAATAAATGAATGATGCCTTTTATTAAGAATATAAATTTCATACATCTGAAAAACATCCCTATTACATGGGCTCTAGGGCATACTCTCTAACATTATAATTGATTTAACAATGCTATGATGAGTAGTTTGACTCATTATGTGAACAAATATGAGTATCCAAAAAGCATGTATTGCTAGGATTGAAGATGCCTTTATATGTACACACACATATATATATATAGACATGCATATAATCGTATAAAGACTTTTAATTACTAGAACTATACTTTCTTAATTACCTCATTGGCTTCATACATAACATTGATTATGATGAGATTGATCAATGAAAGTAATACCTTATTGTATTTGCATTACCATGTAAACTACTATGATATGAATGAATGATGGTGATGCAACTATATGATTACATGACCTACATCTATGTGTAATGAAGCCTAAAGCTCAACATTAATGTGTGATAAGAAAGATATGCATTCTTTTATGGAATGTGGCTTTAAGCCAAATGACGTACTAAGTAAAAAAGACTGTTAAATCAAGATGTTCTTAAAGTGGTTAAGCCTGCGGGTGTTAGTTCAGTTGTTGATTAGATAGGCATACCTAGAAGGATACAGTTGCAGTTGCCATATTTGACCCCGTTTGGGTCTTGTTCCTTAATGGAACCATCGCTCGACCCTTTTGTGTCAATTGTTTGTTCCTTGCTAGAACCATTGCTCGGCACCATTTAGGTCCATTTTTTGATATCTTCAAATATCTATTGTTTGATATCTTAGGGTATCCATTGCTTCCGTTATCCACCCTTTGAACTCGTACTTAGGTAGGCTACTAAATATGATAAAAGTATAAGAAATAAAGTTATATATATATATATATATCTATATATCTATATATATATATATATATATATATATATATATATATAGATATATATATATAGATACATATGTATATATACATATATCTATATATATATATATATATATATATATATATATATATCCATTGCTTCCGTTATCCACCCTTTGAACTGGTACTTAGGTAGGCTACTAAATATGATAAGAAGTATAAGAAATAAAGTTATATATATATATATATATATATATATATATATGCACTGATTTCTTCACTTATTTAACATAAGCATGGTGAATGGCTTATTGTATTATGCTATTTTATCTTAAATTCCTTTTGGGTATAACTATATTTAAGAATGGAAATGCCATATTATGTGTTACATGATTGTGATATCTCACAGTTATTATGAGGAAGGTTCCCATGTGAGTACTGGTGCAAGTTAGTTCCACTAATGGGTTCCACAGTGAATAGAGGGGCCACAAGCTTACTATATTGTATTAAAAGTTATATGAATTGTGACATACACAATAATATTCATTTATGTGGAAGTTATGAAATGTTTGCATGTGGTATAGAGACTTGGTTGGTTAATCATGATGTGTAATATCTGTTCTTTGAAATGGCATGCGAATCTGTGAGTATGTATATGAATATTGATACATATAGGTGCATATGTATAATTATGTCATAAATAAATAAATAAATAAATAAATATATATATATATATATATATATATATATATATATATATCTGTGTGTGTGTGAAGTAAGCATGCCTAATGATATCTCATATTGATGCTACATGACCTGAGCACTCCTTTGTGCTTTGGTTTAATATCAAAGGTATATTTTATGAGCCAATATATTGGACTGTATTAAACATAATTTTTATCCTATCAAAAAGCATGATGCCGATAACTTATGAGTAAAAGGATTTTGAGGTGTATGAATTATAATAGTTTAATAAGTAAAAGATGAGGATGATAATATAATCGATAATTTTTGTAATAAGAGGATTCACGCAATGCTCTCAATTTTAGTAAAGATGGTGCTTATGGTGAAGGTTTAGAACTCCCTAGAATGTCTATTGTGGAGTGATTAATATTATAGACTCATATTTTATTCTATGTTATTGTGATAGTTGTAGATGATATGATGTAATATTGTAAGAGAATGTCTATAGAGTTTTGTTCCCCACTAAGCTTTATAGCTTAGTATGGGTTTTTTTATTCGTGTAGGTTGCAGGATAATCTCCAATGGACTGATAGCTTTTATGGATTGACCACCATTGAAGAAAGGTTTTGGCATATCGCGATTGTCTATGATGATTTCAGCATGTATAGAAGGCCAATTATTTATAATTCTTTATTTATAAGTTTGATTTTTTTTGATCGTGGTATGTAATTATGGCATGTCTTATAATTATATTTTTTTGCCTGATCTCCACTAAGTTTATGATGATGATTGATGTTTATCCATGGTTAGTGGATTAAGGTGTTACAGTTCTAATTATTTAAGAAACCAATTTCATTAATTGAAAAAAGAGAAAAGAGAGATGTTGGTGGATTTTACATGAGAGAGAGAAGATGGATTACAATTTTTAGTAGGAGATGAAGGAGAGAATGAAAATTTGCATTTCTTTCTCTTTTTTTCCTTGCCAAATTCGTTCTACTCATCTCAAGAACCAATAAAATATTTTCTCTCTGCAACATACAAAGATTCTAGCACTTAAATAGAAGGACAAAGTATCCTTATGCTTCCTCATCTAATTTAACCCTATGATTACTTTATTTTCTTTAATTGCACCCCATCTTCCTTTATTTTATTTATTTTACCCACTAGTACAAAATTATATCACAATTGACCCTTTAACTATAATTTCTTTCAATTGCACCCTTGAATACCATAATTTTAATTGACTTTCTAACCCTCTACCATATGAGACCATTAATCTACAAAGTCTTAACTTATAATAATTCCTCTAATTAATTTTGATTAGATATTAATAACTTGATAATTTCCTTGAATTCTACTAGGGCATATTTTGGGTCCTTACAATTCTCTCCCCCTAAAGAATTTTGTCTTTAAAATTCATACTTATAACCTTTTCTCATGTACATCACTACTATTTCGATATTTTTGTATATGTCACTATCAACCTTCATTAATTACTATCTCAACTAACTTCTCTAGGTTCTTTCTCTGACTTGATTCACTTTTCATAAACCTCTATCTCCATATAAGGGCAATCTTATCATACTGTTATATTATTACTATGCTCATTATATATCTCGTTAATTTCTTTTTTTTTTAGTTGGGGCCTGTACATGTATTATGATGTTGTGCTATGAGTAAATTATGCTTCCATGTATGCAATGAAATGCAGATATATACTCTTATGTAATGTATACGTTTTGCCCCATCCCAACTATGAAATGTTTAGTCAACTACCTATGCTTATTAATGAATCACTGATAGGTATATAGAGTATCATAACTAACCTTAATTTTCTCACAAAAACTTCACCTATGCAAAAACCTTATCCACTATTTATAAACTCTTTCTCATGTGCCATATAGAAATAATCTTTGTATACTCTAATCACATCATATACTATAATCTCAAACACAATTCATATGAGCATATCCTATACTATTCGATCCAAAGTTAAGATCCCAAGAGATATACTATCACATATCCAAGTCATCTTAAAATCTTTCATCATATATATATATATATATATATATATAATGATAATAATAATAATAATAATAATAATAACAATAAAAAGGAAGAATATAAATACCAAAAGTTCCTTCAATGGCATCTTGCTTCATTAGAGGCTCAGTTTTCTCAGTTTGTACCGATATGACTGAATCTAGAAATCTATATCTTTTCGCTATGATATACCTCTTGTTCTGAAATACATCTAAATCCTTCAAGCTTCTTTTCACTTTATACTATAATGCCACTTTTAATTTACTTGTTTTCATTTTTCTTTACACTCTTATTTTTATTTTCTTTCGACATCTCTTAATACTGTATAGTCAAATAACTATCATAAAATTCGAGTTAAGCTGTGGCTCATATCTAAAAAACTTTCTAGTTTTGAAACCATTATCTCATCTCAAAATACAACAATGGCATCGGGGGCAGTTAAATTCAAAACCCCGAGCTACAACTTTTCTGACCTCTTTTTCATATTCTTTCGAATCATACTACTTCAAGTCTCATCATAAAAAAATAGGATATCTGCATTGGCCAATGCTCTATAACTTTATATGACAGTTTCTAGACTCTTATAGACCAGAAACAACTAAACCTTTTCTCTAATACCAAATTGTAACACCCTCATACTATTAACTTATTGTCTATATCCAATTAAGTTACTTTAATCATGCATCACAACACTATCATACCTGTATATTATCCTATTAACTATATAAAATTAGTCATATTGATCATTCTTTTCATCACTAGCATAAATGTATATTATTATTCATATGATCATTATGTTACTATTAGGACTATTCATAAGTTTTTATAACCCAACCAATCTAAACCAACAAAACAAAGAAAATACAGTTTAGATGGGTTTAATGGTCGAGTTGGGTAATATTTTCAATTTTAAATAAAAAGAGGTCGGGTTACTCTATAATATGTTGGGTTATTCCTAAACCAACCATTTATTTTCCTTTCCATCTCTCTTTCTCTCGATCGTGCCCTAAACTCTCCTCAACTCATCCCTGCTACTTTGCTACTCTTTCCCTGTATCTCGCTCTCCAGTTGCCACATGTGATTTAATAGGTATGCAATTTTTGTTTGATTTGATCTGTATTTCTTTCTCTTTTTTTGATGTCTTCAGATTTCATGCTTATGATATTGATCTTTGCACGATCTATCTTCCAATCCTCAGATTTACTCTTATTTAGCTGATATTTGTCTTCGTCGATCTGTTGACTATTTGCTGCTTCATTTTATCTTTATCTAAAGTGTTAGTTTTAGTCGATCTAAATTTTTTGAACTTTTTTGATATTTGGTTAGAGGAAATTGGGAGTTTGAGTTTCCTTCTAGGTTTTTTGTGGCATTTGCCATATGTTTCTCATTGATTCTGAGATTGTTCTTAACAGGAATTTGATTCCTAGTATTATTGAACAAATAGTTAAAATCTCTCTTGCTAAATCAATTACAACTTGCAATTCCTTTTGGTAAAATTTCGACCTTTTTTTTCTTGGATTTCGTGTTATAATGGGAATTCTAGGATCTAAATGTATCACTACTGCTTTTAACTCTTTCCCTTTTCAATTTTTATTCTTTTATTTGTTTATTAATAATAAATTGAATAGCTAATAAAGTTAGAATTTAAATCCTATAAGTGTGGTTTTCTTTGTATAAAATTGGAAAAAGCAAAAAGAAATATTGCTTCAATGATTGAGTGGTCATGCAAGAAGTGGAATTACTTTTTAGGTTAAACTAATTTTGTTGTAAGAAATTGGTTTTTTGCAAAGCTGGATCTAATTGCTTTAATGGCTGCTTTCTTTTTTCATTATCCTTATCCTCTCTCTCACTGTCACTCTCTTACTCTATATTACTTAATTTACAATATCTAATATTATTAGTATTGAAATATTGAATCAAGATCTAATAGCACACACAAGTGAATATGCATTTAATTTTTTCTATATTAATTAACCCTACTATAGGTTTAAAGAAAATTTCACATTGAAATTTGGTTTTCTAATTTATTTTCAAATTGGCTTATGTATCTTTCGTTGCATTGCAGGCATGACTGACATATATTATGTAATGTTATTTGGTATTTAACCATTGCCATATTATGATATTTACCATACAATTTATCTCTAAAATTGAGTATTTGTTTTTCTAGAGCATTAGTTCTAACCTTGAAATCATTTTCCAGTGCTAGGTTTGTCCCCATGTTTAAATAATTCTTAAATGATGAACCAATTGATTAAAGAATATTTCGATTTAATTTGTTTCTTCAAGTTTATTAAAAGACTAGAGTCCAAAACCATTTCTTCAAATTCTTAAAAGGCTGCAATATCAAGAAAAAATCAAAAATTTTCACCTTGAAGTACATATATAACAATTTTAATTTTATTTGATTTTTTGGCAGTTTTATATCATAGCACTAACTTTTACATTACAGTTCGAGGAAACTGGGTAAATAATAGTTTTGCTTATATTTTTCTGCATTTTTTGTTCAAATGTAGTCAAAGTACACAAGAAGACCATAGAGAAGCTTCTTTGGTTCTTTTTACTATCAACAACTGTTTTACCTTTGATTGTTAAGGTAGCTTCTTGTCTTTTCCTACTATTCTCTCTGTTTCTAGTTAAATGCTCTGATATTATATGAATGTAGATCACTTTTGATTGTTAAGATGTTGCACCATCTTTCTTCTTCTTCTCCATCATCTTCTTCTACATATATGAATGTATATCACCTTTGGTTTGATACAATTGTTGATTGATGTATGTGTTGTAGTCCATCAGATCATATTTAGACTATATAAAGCATTTCATCATTTTGTACTTGTTCTATTATAGACATTGTCTCTTCTGTAATTTACAAGTATGTGATTACATTGTGTTAACTTGCACAAAGGGTGAAATCATATGCTTGTGTTCTGAGCATTTTGAATGTTAGCATTTGTTGTTCTGATCTTTGAGTGTCGACATGATACTCAATATCCGCTCATATTCTTTGGAGTTGCTCCGTTATTACTATGAACCATATATTATGGATTTCGTTATGGGTATGGTTATAGTCTGCACCTGTGGAAACTTTCCAATTTCAACCCCGTGTCATCCTTTTATTTGAATATTTCTTAAACTTAATAGGTGTGCAAATCAATAATAGACAATTCTTCCATGAACCATAGACCAGTGATTATGGCAGCTTGTGATTGACTTTTTTAATGAATTTTTTGACGAAAGAGATCCATTAAAAAAATTCTTAAAATACTTATTGTGTACACAAGGCGATTCTTCATTAAATTTATTCATAAATTCAACTTTAATAAATAATTAATGGCCTCTATGTATGAAATTTAGTCCAAGCTAAATATTTGTTTGTACATAAACTACAATAGATTATGCTATTTTTTTTAAATAGAAGTATACAAAATTTTTATTAAAGCCAAGTTGTTTAACTTTTGTACTCTTAGGCAAACTAATACAATTATTAGGAGTACACGTGTGGAGATGTAATTCATTTTCTTTATTTCTTTATATGTAATCACAATCACAAGAGGTAGAGAGCACATTTACAATATATCCACACAAATAATAAGTGGAATATATCATAGCACTAACTTTTACATATTACAAACATTCAATTCATCAACTGCTAGACTTCCCTAATGACCTGAAAAATCCAATCAAGTTGTCAAAGAAATCCTTTTATTTGAATATTTCTTAAACCAGTGTTAATGATATTTACTGTAGATGCATTCTTGTTTATCTAGAATATTATATATAAACATACGTCTCTATTCCACTCAAATCCAATATTATATATGTATAAGAGAGCAATTATACCACTTGGGCCTTCTCCTTTTATGATTTTTCTTTTTTTTTAATTGTTAACTAAATGATTTTCTTTAAAGCACGTATTTAAATCTTAGAATTTGATAATTTAGATATGTCGCATGTTATCATATTTCATTTATTTGTGTCTATATGATTTTCTTCAAATTCAAGTTGATTTGATAAGTTATAAAGTTGGGCTTTTATGTACATTTATTTTGTTGCTTTAGTTACTTGTGTTGTTCATGTTTGCTCGTGGGGTTGTAATTGGCTTGTATTATATTTAATACTTATTTTATTACAGATTTATCATGGATAAAAGTAACCCAATCTCATCAATGTAGGTTGAAAATGAAGATTTTGGGAGTAGAAGTGTTTCTTATCATCCTCGTCCCATCCATAGGAAAAAAGTAGTACGTTGGGTTCTAGAAAAACTTCTGCTATATGGGATCATTTTAGATTGATAGAATGTGGAGATAAAACTATTATTTGATTGATAATTTTATATTTCAGTACAATGCTTGTATATAAATTTTAATATTTATTAGTTTTAAATATAGTATATAATATTTTAAATTTAGTATAATTTATAATTTAATGTAATTAATATTTTGTATATTATTTTATTTTACAAGTTAAATTTTGAAAAAAAAATTGATGAATACAATAGTTAATTTACTTCAAACCGTATTTAAACTGTTTCAAACTATTTTAAAACCACCCTAAACCATTGTAAACTAAAATAAAAAAAACTATCCCAAACCATCTCAAACCGTCTATATTGGTTTGGGTTGGATTTTTTTTTTATTTTTAACCCAACCCAACCCATGAACAGCCTTAGTTACTATTACTCATATCATGCTATATCATATATTCATATAGGTGTTACTATAACTATTTGCATGTTATATCTCATATTTAGCATCATGCATACCATGTTATGTATGTGTTACTTTAGGTTCTACATGCATGTATACACTTGTTTAGTCATATCGTAAGTTGGTTACAATTCAATATACACATATTAAATACATCCTCATTTGCCTAATAGAATTAACATAAAATATCCCTACATCAACTCTTATCAATCTTGTGGTTGCCTTTCCTGATGTAGAGAACATCCCTATGCAAAAGTCTTGTCTACAGAACGTATACGAATAAAACATCCGTGCTAAGCTATAAAGCTTAGTGGGGAAATATAAGACATGTGGACAACATTTTACAAAGGTCGTCAAAAATGCAATCACATACAAACATAACTTTGAGCATATAACTAATCATTTAAACCATATTCACATAAATATTCAGGGACTATATTATCTTTTATTTACACTTTTAACCAATATCAAGTACTTATTAATATTTTATTGCTTATCAGTTTCATACTTATAACAATATTCATCGGACCCCGAAAATCTTTTACATCAAGGTTACTTTCTTAATTCTTTTATGTTATTCTTGACTAATCATCTTGACGTACAAGTCTTTCTTGCTTATGAAACAACATCAATTTCCAAACACTTTTTAAATATGCCATTTATTTACCACTTATTTACTCTCACACATATTCATATACTTGAACTATTTTTAAGACATGGAAATGTAATTCCACATTCATAAAAAGCCATCTTATAATCATAAGACTTTAAGTTAATAAACTACCTCTTTAAATATATAATAAATTTAATTAATTTCCATTTCTTATATATATATATATATAGTGTATTTCACAGATAAGACACATTTCCATCCACTTGAATAATAATTATTATTATTAAGCTATCATATCGTTACCTTAAGTACTATACAAGCTCTTTAAAGTATTACAATACTATCCTTGCAATTCTATCTCCACATAAATCAAATTTCCATGTTATGAGTCCATAACTTATTTATATTATATGTAGTAAGTCATACATACCACTTATATCAATTACACAAGATTTAACAAGTAACATGTAGTTATGGTGTTATACATCAATCGGTATACTTGTGAAAAAAATCACATACCATTTTGTATATTATGAATTCATAGGTATAGAAAACACTTTAAAGCCATCTCAGGGATTTTCATACATACAATAACCAAATACTCTTTCACTCTAAGTCAAACTTTTTCATATGCTATACATTGATATTTTTGAAGGAAACACATGTATAAATATAATCATATAAGAAACATTCGACTATGAAGATCATTTATTCGTCATTTAGATCCTTGATAAAGTATCAATATCAAGCAAGTTTATATGCATGACTTCTTAGTTTGGAAAGACTATGTGATTGTAAAATTCCAAGTACTCATCTTTATAATGTAGCCTCATATATGTATCATGTATTTCATTTACTATAATTTCAGCCATAACTTTGATTAAAATGATTCACATAACTTGAATGATGACATAGGAGCATTTGTGCTTTTAGTTCAATTATTGCAATCATATTAGATAGCCTACCTAAGTTCTAAAGCTGGATAACGGGAATAGTGGATACTCGAATGTATCAAAATGGTGGATATCCAAGATATCAAATTGATAGACATAAACGGGGCCAACTATACTATAGATCGGTCAACCAAACCCAGATGGCCAGCTAACAACCCAAATAGTGTTGTTCATGATCCAAATGGGATCAACTATACTTTAGTCCCATTTGGGCAAAATTATGGAGACTGCAATAATCCCTATCAGTGCCTATTTATCCGTAATTGAAATCTATTTGCAGGCAATATCGTGTTCGTGTTCATTTCATATATCAAGACTATCCTTATATTATTCCATTTGCACGTATACATAATCATGTAAAAATATACCTTCTCTAGTGCAAAAACATATATGCACAATTCATATAACTATTTATACAATTTTACTCAAGTAAGTAATCAATGGAAAAATATACTATCTTTAATATGTATACTTGTATATACCATCTCATAAAAATGCCATCATATACTTTGTCATATTAGCTATAATCAAATATCCTTCCATGTATTCATTTACTTTAGCATGCTAACATTTGGCATCACATTTCCATAGCCATACTATTTCAATCAAGTAATATCCTGGTGACTATACATTTGATATACTAACATATAAACATGTATATAATATCATATGGTATCAAAAGATAAATATACGTGCTTTACTATACATGTATCACAATCTCCAGTATGCAAACAAATATATATATATATATATATATATATATATATATATATATATATATATATATATATATATATATATATATATATATATATATATATATATATATATATATATATATATAAAATCATGTGGTATAAAAAAGATACATAATCCCAAGTATATAAACATATATTTTAAACTTCATTTAATATTATGTTCAACTTTCATTGAACTTTTATATCACTGTGGTCTCATATATATATATATATATATACATTTTAATGTATAGATATATCATACAACTATAACAGATAAGCATGATTACATTAGATGAATGAAGTGAATAATAACATACCTTTATCATACGTATACTTCGATAAGTAGTCATGCTTATAGATTACAATGTGTTATTATTTTATATTATCCATGAACTTATCTCTTTCTTTTTAATGTGTTACTTTTTCATAGGAAAAGTGCTTAAGATCTTTTCTACATAAAGATAAAAATGATATTCTAAAGATGCTTTAATTCATTGAAGATACTTAAGTGTATTCAAAAGATACATACAAAAGTTATGGTAAATTCTTGCAATAATTCAGCATAGAGATAGATTTCCAAGCTTGTCTTTAAAGCTATTTTTGACATACCAAAAGCCATTTCAAACCAAAATGATCTTTTACAAACATGATCCCATATGTTTTAGTTTTAAGAACATTATAAATTACATCAATATCATTTCTATATTTTAATATATTTCAAAAACATGAAGAACTATTATTGAAAATAGTGCTACCATTAATTATGTAGTCAAGACACATTTTGACCTATTTAAGCATAGAATTAAACTATGCTTTCTTTATTCAACTTGTAGACAAATAAGTCTAGTTTAAATAGAAATTTCATTTATAGAATTTTGACCTCTATAACAAGAGTTACTATTAAATTACTAAAATCTGTTCCTATTCTCTAAACAGTAGTTCACTATATACCATTTAAAATTCATAGTATAAAATGGGTACATAATATTAACAACATTATTTCATGAACATTTTTATCTTATTAATATATTTTAACCAAAATTTTATCTCAAAGGATTTTGACTTCTCTACAAAAAGTTATAGTAAAAAGACAATAACATGATCATAACAACTGGGTAGCAACTAAAAACGAACTTCAAGTTAGATTTAAGGACACTTAGAGGTAGAATCAAACACCGATTTCTCCTATAAAATTATAGCTCCATATCTTGAGTTTAATTACCAACATGAATTACCTAAACTGGAGTTATAAAAATCGAGATATGCTTAAAATATAGAAATTAGTTCCTAATTAACCAACCAAGATTTCTACTTCTTAAATCTTTAACAAATCAAAACATGCAAGATATAATCCTTTAGATTTCACTTGAATACTATAATATCAACTCAAAATAGATTCCATTACACATTTTATCCATATTCTCTATAGTTAAATCCACATACAAGATGAGTAAAAATCCCTAACCTTTAATGGAACACCAAATCTTCCGTCAAGACTTCTTTCTCCTTCTCTTATTCTTCCTCTTTCCTTGCTATTGCATATCTTAAGGATTCTTCATATCAAACCCTTACATACAACTTACAGCAAATCATGAGTGTTCTAATTAATTAAGAAACCAAATTCATTAAGAGAAAGAAGAGATAAGAGAAATGTTGATGGATTTTATAAGAGGGAGAAGAAGGATTACAATTTTTAATGAGAGATGAAAGAGAGAATGAAAATTTGTATTTCGATATTTCTCTTTTTTCCTTGCCAAATTCGTTCCCCTCTTCTCAAGAACCAAGAAAATATTTTCTCTCTTTAGCACTTAAATAGAAGGGCAAAGTATCCTTATGCTCTCTCATCTATTTGCATGTTATAAATGTGTCCCCATTTGTTATTTCTTTCCAATTTGACCCCATAATTAGTTTCTTTTCTTTAATTGCACCTTAGCTTCCTTTATTTTATTGATTTTACCCATTAATACATTATTATATCACAATTGACCACTTAACTATAATTTTTTTTTACAATTGTACCTTTGTATACCATAATTTTAATTGACTCTCTAACCTTTTGCCATATGAGACTATTAATC
Organism: Excoecaria agallocha; assembly: GCA_037975025.1. Taxonomy (NCBI): domain Eukaryota; kingdom Viridiplantae; phylum Streptophyta; class Magnoliopsida; order Malpighiales; family Euphorbiaceae; genus Excoecaria; species Excoecaria agallocha. Next base: position 3,449,812 of record CM075823.1, on the reverse strand, counting down.
CAGAAGGTCTTAACTTATAATAATTCCACTAATTAATCTTGATTAGATATTAATAACATGATAATGCCCTTTAATTTTACTAAGGAATATTTTAGGTCCTTACAGCCATGATACGAATTTTGAACAAGTAATGTACCAAATTAAATTAGTTGTGCATCAATGTTATGTAGGGTACTATATCTAAGAGATGTAATAAGAAAAGTAGTTTACCTTTGACATGGCAAGCCCTATGACATATGTTTCTCCATCAGCTGATCTATTATAATGTATCTATCTGCATCCCTACCTTAAATGAAACTTGTTTAAGTAGATAAAATAGATTTTAAAGGAATAGTCGGATAACATATTTTGCTCTATAAGCCTAAGCCTGCACATCATCTACTCAAGAAACTTTGACAGACGCAAGTGCTTTGCAGCCCATTGCTTAACCAATTTTTGCTCCTTAGCATCAGCATCTCTTTTCAATTTGTTTAATTATTCCATGTATCCTGTCTCAATCCTATCAAGGGAAGCCTTTTGTTTTTCCCTAAGGGTATTGAGTAAGATATATCTAAACAAGTTCACGAGCAAGATTTAATAAGATATATGTGATCACTAGAAAAATATAAAGAAAAGATTAATTAGGGATAAACTAATATGGTAAATCCTTCCTCTACCACTTTTAGTACAAGAAAAATTTATAAATAGATATACCTAGCAATAGCACAATATCAAACACTAGCAAGTATGCATGAAAAAATCAATTTACAGACAAAAATGGTAGGATTCTCTACCAATATGCAATTATTAGAACATTAATAATATAACAATATATATGTTCATATATAACATAGTAAATGATAATTTTAATAATAATCACAATAGAGCAAACTTATCTTAGAATCACTAGTCATCAACTTCTTTTAGAGTCAGTAGAAATTACCTCAAATAGGAATAACATATTCATTGAGATAAAAACAAATTAAAGTTTGGAGCAATTGGAAACATCGAGATCAAAGCAATTAACAACTAAAAAAAGGGAAAAGGAAAAGCCAAATGATGCCATTTCAAAATTCATGAAACATTTCAATTTATCCCCGTCCTTAAAACTTGTAATCTAAAAGAAAAAAAAAAGAACTTGATCAATTGCCAGCCGACTCTATAAATGCTAAAGAAAGAAAATAAATAAATAATTTAGCCACTCTTTAAGAAATGCTTACCCTCATGAAAAATTAGTGTTTCAATTTTAAAATAAAATAAAAATTGGATATAAATATTAATATAGAAGACAATACTTTTAACCAAAAGATATGTATTTTCCACCACAAATAACAAAATATTTGAAATGGATATCTACTTATAAACACAATTTAAGTGAATTTACCATCACAGCAAATGAAATTAAGAATTAGTAAATTTCTTAGTTCCTAGTAATTATCATATAAGTGATCGGTGTCTAGTAAGTGTACTGGATTATTTAAGTAATATAGAAAAATAAGATTAAAACCTTGAAATATTATACCCTAGGGATTAAATTAATTGTGTATTTTAAATTTTATACGTAAGCAAAGTGTGAAAATTTCCCGAAGTTATAGTGTTGATTAATTGACTAAGTAAAAATAAACAATAACTAAATAAACAAGAAATGAAATTAAAACAATACTATAAAACTAAGAACAAAACAAGATTGTAAAAAATTTTTAAATTTCAATGATAAGAAGACTTTTGCTAAAGGAGTTATCTGCCATAACATCTTAGCAATAATTTGATTAAAAATTAACATAAATGATTATGGAAAACCAGAGTAAAGTTAGATATCTTATTCAAAATATCATTTTAAGCATTAAATTCTCATATTAAGAACAATATAACACTTAGCATGTTGATCCAGTTTATTGTTGGGGATTATCGATTACATGCATCTCATACATAAGCGAAATTTAAAATTTTTAACTAATAGATCTGATCTTGCCATGAATTTCCAATATATATATTAGTGGAAATAAGAAAAATCACCTTTGATTTTTGTTGAACAGTTGATTTTCCTTCTCACCAGGTTGTCGAAAACCACAGTGTCCAAAATTAAACACCTCCAATAAGTAATCCACACTAGAAAAGGATTAAATGAACTAACTAAGGAAGAGAACAAGGGCTGGATGAAATTCCCTAGATGCTGGCAAGGGAAGTGGTGGCTAGGGTTGAGAGAAAAGAGAGAAAATGTTTTCTCTTAATTGTTCACACTTAACCCTAATACCCTAGCACTTGAATTTTTATAGTTAGGTTAAAAATCCAACTTCATAATAGGATTGAGATCTTTAAAATTGCTGGAGAAATATTAATTGGGCTTCTAGAAATATTAATAATTTATTTGGGCTTAATTAAATCCAATTTATTTCCTTTCACAAAAGACTATGCATTAAACCCACAAAATAGGCCATTTGTGCATATACCTAGATTTAATTACCCAAATGAATTCCAAATCCAACCAAATATAAATAGAAAGAAGATAGTGGAATGTAGAGGTGGCTGTGTGAGTGAAGGTGTCAGCAATTGAAGAGAGAAAACCATAAAACAGATCATCTTCTTCTTCCTTTTTATTTCCATTGATTTATCTCAAACAATTTGAGGATGATGTTTGTTGATTAATCAAGAGTACAAGGTAATTAAACTATTAATTGAACCTTTCATCATCATCTTCTTCTTGTTTCATTTTGACTAAGAAAATGTAAATATGCTGGAAATATATGATGATGATGATGGTATTTATGAAGGAGAAGAGGAAGGAAGGAAGAGCAAAGGAAAGGGTATTGATAGAGGTTGAAGACATTGGGTTTATCAGCCAAGGTATGGGAACTTGCATAAGTGTGTGTGTATGCTTGATGTGTTAGCATGAGAGATGTCTTTACTGCTTCTATTACATGTTTTATATGTGAATCTCAAGCTTGGAAGTGGTTTAGAAAGGAAAAATACACGTTTGATTGAAAGATGTAAAAATCTGTTTTAAGGATCATATGACCAGTCTGTAGTATTTTTATTATATCTTGAGTTTCCATGACTCAAATTGATAAATTCCAATTGGATATGAAACTAGACTCGCATATCTTCATTTCATATGAAGAACACGAAATCTGAATCAATTTGTATGATAGAGAAAATAGGCTTGAATCCGGGTCTTGCTTGCTGCCTTTGTTTTTGAGAGCAGTCTTCGGTTTTTAGGGTATATCTTGAGATTGAGAGCTCTGATTGGATTCATTTTTGATGTTTTGAAAACTATAAAAATATATCTACAACTTTTTAGAAAGAATTGAGAACTGATTTTCATTATCTGATAGTGAAAATTTGGATAGTTTCTCTGCTTGAAGCACATAGCCACGCTGTGTATATTTCTTTCTTACCCGTGGCCACGTGAGCCTTTTCTTTCCCTTGTGCGTGGCCACGTCTGGTTCCTCTTGTGAAAACACGTGACCACGTGTGTTTCTTCTGCATAAAACTTCATTCATTGCACGTGGCCACGTGAGTTTTTCTCCTTCTTTGCACATGGCCACGTGTGTGATTTTCTAAATGATCTATTAGTACTATTTTGCTTATAAGTTGAGTTAGAGACCTCGGAATTGAGTGATTCTTTTTGCATATAAAAATAGACTTCCATGCCTAAATTTAATATGAAGAAACCTAAGCTTAAATATGTCTTTAAGCACATGTAATCTAGGGTTGAATCCGTAGTTATTTTCTAGACTGTTCAATGTAACAAAAACTACAATTTTGAGCAGATTGTTACTACACTTGATAATATGATTTTAAATTGATTGAGACATATAGTTTCTTATGTGATAGTAAAGTTAATTGAATGAGACATGTAATATGACTATCAATGAAGGATTTATATGCACACATATGCATTCATTTGTGTATATGAATAAAGACTAATGATGTAATATCTAACCTATACATTTAATTAGTCTTGTACATGATGGTCATATGTCAAATTGATATATATATACACATGTAAATCCTATGACATGAAAGTGCACATTTTGACATGTACCTGTGATATGAAATAGAGAATATAATGGTATGACCTTGGCATGTGTATATGCCAATATGGAAATATGTTGATATTATATGTGTTGGTAAACATGCTCAAAAGAATAAGTCAACTATATGCGAATGTACCCACAAGTATGTACATTTATGATTATGTATATGAGTATATGATCATGTAATTGCCCTATGAGATAGAAGATGTTTTAGCATGACTGTGAACATGTGAGATGCTTAATGTGAACATGATCAAGTATATGATATCATGATTATATATCATGCCTATATGCTAGGATGCAAATGGTATAGTCATATAGATTTGAATAAGCCAGATGTATAACTTGGCATATGAAATGTGCATATATCTGATTATGCACTAGAGAATTCATAGTTTTATAAGACTATGTATATGTGCATAATATTATATATGAATACAGTATTAATATGTGAATTGAACACGAATATAATTCTGCCTGCGATAGAGTTTTAGATGTGGATAGATAGGCGCCTATAGGGAAATTGTAGCTGCCATAGTTTGGCTCGATTGGGTCCATAGTATATATGATCCCGTTTGGATCATGATCAACCCTGTTTGGGTTGATAGGCTACCCCGTTTGGGTATGCTTGACCGGTCCACAGTACAGTTTGGCCCCGTTTGGGTCTATAGATTTGATATCTTCGGATATCCTTCTTTGATACCAATGTGTATCCATAGTTTCCGTTATCCACCGATAAAGCTAAGGCAGGCTAAACGTTATTCATAGAATGATCAAAATTAAACAGTTAAAGTTATTTGACTAAAGCTTGATATTGTGGCTTATATTGTTGGTTTACCACAGGAATTATGTTTCAATTGAATATGTTCACATGAAAAATTGCCATCTATACGAATTATGAAAAAGAAATATGTGTTACTCTCCTGGGTACTATGTTTATGTTCATGAGAATATGCTTTACGCTTTAAAGTATATGTTACTGTTGCCATGTTATGTTGGACATGTTGTTTATAATATATGAGCATATTGTAAATGCATGTTTTAATGACCTGTGTGTGTGGTCATCCATATGTAGATATTCCCCACTAAGCTTTATAGCTTAGCACGGGTTATTTATCCGTGTAGGTACAAGTAGCAAGACTTTTGTTGAGGGACGTTCTCTGCATCAGGAAGGGCCAACCATCGATTGATAACCTTGATGTAGGATGTTTTGTAATACAATTATCATATGTTTTGTATAAAGGCCAGTTATCTTATGTTATGTATAAAACCTATGTGGAATATTGTAACTCACTAGTAGTAAAGCTAAGACAGAATATGTTTGCATGTGATATACATAAAGTAATATTCATATAGTCTAGTATGCATGATAATAGGTATGAAATGGAAAACAGGAATAGACTTGTAGCACGAATATAGGCATATGAAACCATATGGCATGATTAATGGCTAAATGATGATTAAATGAACATGTAGTGTAAGCATGATTAATAGTATTCATGATACATGTGTAATAGGGTATTTGTATAGGGGGTGTTACAATTTATGGTATCAGAGCCCTAGGTTTCGCCTTTTCTGGGTAAAAATGAACCTAGGATTCTATAGTATGATATAGTGTTTTGTTGGCCTGATGCAGAAGTCCCTGTTTTTCTTATAGATTGAAGATGGAGAGCTCTAGTGATTCATTTGAGGAATCGGCCGAAAGTAACAGGCCGGTTAGAACTAATCCTTCCAATATTAGACCTTCATCTTCCAATCCAAATGAGGTTCCAACAGCCATCCCCACAGAAGCATTGTTAAAAATATCATAGGATATGGCTCAAGTTCTTCAAAGAATGATAGCACCTAAAGCTCCAATATCTGAAATTAGAAAGCATGGTGCTGAAGAGTTTTTAGGCACTAATCTGGAACAGTCTGAAGAAGCTGAATTTTGGCTGGAAAGGCTAGAGAGAATTTTTGATGAAATCCACTGTCCAGTGGGTCATAAGGCATCTTATGCTGTGTCTCTGTTACAGGGTGCAGCTTATGATTGGTGGAAATTGGTGTTGAAGCAACCTCAGTTACCAGATCCCCTTACATGGGAATTTTTCACAGCTGAATTCAAGAAAAAGTATGTTACTGAGGAGTATAAGCAAGAGAAGTTAAAGCAATTCCTCCACTTGAGGCAGAGAATTATGTATGTGGCTGAGTATGAGAAAGAATTTAGTAACCTGTGCAAATATGCTCCTGATGAGATGTTAACTGATGCTTTTAAGTGTAGACAATTTGAAGATGGGTTGAATGATCGTATCCGAGAAAAGTTGATTGGGTCTACATCTTTACAAGTGGTTAATTTCACTCAACTGGTTACAGCAGCCTTGCGAGTTGAAAAGAATGAAATGGCAAAAAGGGAGAGAGAACAGAGAAGAAGTGGGTCCAAGGGTGGATCTTTTACAGGAAAGAGAGCTAGAGGAGCACAAAGAAATCAGCCAGCTGAGTCTGGCTATAGTTCTGCAAAAAGGGACAGGAGACAAGAATCTTCGGCAATGTCTAAACAGGGAAAGGAAGCTTTAGGGAATCAGAGTGGGGGGCAACCTCCAGTGTGTCCCCATTGTTCTAGGAAACATTGGGGTAATTGCAGGAAATTGTCTGGGGCATGTTTCAAGTGTGGTGGTACCGATCACTTTATGGCAAGCTGTCATTCGAAGAGGGAATAGGGTGTTGAACAACAGGGCAGTAGAGGAACTTTTAATGCACCATCTTCAGGTAGAGGCAGAGGAAGAGGACGTGGGGGATCGAGTTATCAGGGATCCCAGTCCAGGAACATTTCTGAATCAGTTGACAGGCCCACAGCTCCAGTTGTTCCTATTCGGGCTTATGCAATGAAAGCTAGAGAGGATCAGAGTACTCCAGAAGTCATAGCTGGTAGATTCTCTCTTTTTGATTCTGATATGCATGCACTTATTGATCCTGGTTCCACTCATTCTTATGTTTGCACTGGGGATATGGGTAGAAATGAGTCTACTGTACATGAACTTGAATATGATATATATGTAACCAACCCTTTGGGTCACAGTGTTGTTGTTAATAGAGTGCAAAAATAGTGTCCTATTGTAATTCAAGGGAAAGAATTCCTTGCTGATCTTATTGAGTTACCATTCTGGGAGTTTGATATTATACTTGGTATGGATTGGCTGTCTAGACATCATGCAGTGATTGATTGTGAAGCTAAAACTGTAACTCTCATTGGTAGTGATGGTGAAGAAACTTTAGTACAGGGCATTCGATCTAAACCCATAGCTAATGTAATATCAGCTATGCAAGCTAAGCGATTTTTGAGAAAAGGGTGTGAAGCTTTCTTAGCACTTGTGCTTGATTCAAGAATAGAAAATGTGAATCTTCAAGAGATTCCAGTGGTGAAAGAGTTTCTTGATGTGTTCCCTGAAAACTTACCTAGTCTTCCACCTGAAAGGGAAGTTGAATTGTCTATAGACATTCTACCTGGTACAGCTCCTATTTCGAAGGCACCATACAGGATGGCTCATTTGGAATTGAAAGAACTAAAAGCTCAGCTACAGGAGTTGCTTGACAAAGGCTTCATTAAGCCTAGTACATCGCCTTGGGGTGCACCGATTTTATTTGTGAAGAAAAAGGATGGGTCTATGAGGATGTGTATATACTACAGACAGTTAAACAGGGTAACAATCAAAAATAGGTATCCTTTACCAAGAATTGAAGATTTATTTGATCAGTTGAAGGGTGCTGGAGTATTTTCCAAGATTGACTTGCGCTCGGGTTATTATCAACTTCGGGTTAAGGATGTAGATATTTCCAAAACAGCCTTTAGAACCCGATATGGGCATTATGAGTTTCTGGTGATGCCATTTGGGTTAACAAATGCACCGGTTGCGTTTATGGATCTTATGAATAGGGTGTTTAGACCCTACCTGGATCAGTTTGTTGTTGTGTTCATAGATGATATTTTGGTGTATTCGAGGGATGAAGCGGAACATGCTGAGCATTTGAGAATTGTTTTACAGACTCTGAGGGAGAATCAGTTGTATGCTAAGCTGAGAAAATGTGATTTTTGGCTTAAGGAAATTTCTTTCCTTGGTCATGTAGTATCTTCTGAAGGCATCAGAGTGGATCCAGCTAAGATAGAGGCTATAGTGAATTGGAAGCCGCCTCGAAATGTGACAGAAGTGAGAAGTTTTCTGGGCTTAGCAGGTTATTACCGTCGCTTTGTGAAAGGCTTTTCAGTTATAGCCGCACCACTCACTAAACTGTTGAGAAAGGGTATAAAGTTTGAGTGGACTGACCGGTGTCAAGCAAGTTTTGATCAATTGAAGAAATTTCTAACAGAGGCTCCAGTTTTGACACAGCCAGTTTCAGGAAAGGAGTATGCTATGTATAGTGATGCTTCTAGAGTTGGCTTGGGTTGTGTGTTAATGCAAGATGGCAAAGTAATTGCCTATGCATCTAGACAGTTGAAGCCACATGAACAAAACTATCCAACCCATGACCTGGAGTTAGCAGCAGTAGTGTTTGCCTTGAAAATTTGGCGACATTATTTGTATGGGGAAAAGTGTAGAATCTATACAGATCACAAGAGTCTCAAATATTTGCTCACTCAAAAGGAACTTAACTTGAGACAGCGAAGATGGTTAGAACTATTTAAAGATTATGATTTTATAGTGGATTACCATCCAGGCAAAGCTAATGTTGTAGCTGATGCTTTGAGCTGTAAGATGATGGCTGCTATGATTGCACATCGCTGTAGATGGAAACTTGCTTATGATGGTGCTTTAATAGCACAGTTGAAGGCTAGACCTTGTTTGAGGCAAACAGTGATTGATGCACAGAAACATGATGAAAAGTTGCAACAGATTTTGAAGTCTTCACATGAAGGGACCCAGTCTGAGTACTCAGTGAAAGAAGATGGGGGTGTGTATTATCAGAATAGATTATATGTTCCTGATGACAAAGAATTAAAGAGAACAGTATTGAATGAGGCTCACAATACAGTATTTACTATGCACCTTGGTGGGAATAAGATGTACCAGGATTTGAAACAAAGTTATTGGTGGCCTAGCATGAAGAAAGATGTGGTAGCCTATGTCTCCAAATGTTTGACTTGTCAGCAGGTAAAAGTAGAGCACCAGTTACCCTCTGGTTTGTTGAACCCCATTCCAATTCCACAATGGAAATGGGAGGATATCACTATGGATTTTGTAACAGGATTGCCCCTTACACAGAAAAAGCATGATGCTGTTTGGGTTATAGTTGACAAGCTGACTAAATCAGCTCATTTCATACCAGTTCGGATGGACTACCCTATGGATAAGTTGGCAGAACTTTATGTAAATGAGATTGTTAGATTGCATGGCATTCCGGTGTCAATAATCTCTGATCGAGATCCAAGATTCACATCGAGATTTTGGCAAAGTTTGCAACAAGCATTGGGAACTCAGCTTCGTTACAGTACAACATTCCACCCTCAGACGGATGGGCAATCTGAACGGGTTATTCAGATTCTAGAGGATATGATGAGAGGATGTATTTTGGAGTTTGCAGGAAGTTGGGATAGGTATCTACCTTTAATGGAGTTCGCCTACAATAACAGTTATCAAAGGAGCATCGAGATGGCACCTTATGAGGCCTTGTATGGCCGAAAATGTAGAACTCCTGTTTTCTGGACTGAATTGTCTGAGCACAAAGTTATTGGTCCTGATATTGTTAAAGACACAGAATAAAAGGTACAAGTTATCAAGCAGAGATTGAAGGAAGCTAGTGATAGACAGAAGTCTTATGCTGATTTGAAAAGAAGAGATATTGAATATCAAGTGGGTGACAAAGTGTTTTTAAAAGTGTCTCCTTGGAGAAAAGTATTGAGATTTGGGAAAAAGGGTAGACTGAGTCCGAGGTTTATAGGCCCATATGAAATTCTTCAAAGAGTTGGGCCAGTGGCATATAGATTGGCTCTTCCTATACAATTAGCCAAGCTTCATGATGTGTTTCATGTTTCTATGCTTCGAAGGTATCGATCAGATGAATCCCATGTGATACCAGTTCAAGATGTGCAAGTACAACCAGATTTCACTTATGATGAAGAACCTATAGCAATTCTGGCTAGAGAAGTTAGAAAGCTTAGAAATAAGCAAATTCCACTTATTAAAGTACTCTGGCAACATCATGATTTACAAAAAGTTACTTGGGAGCCAGAAGCAGCTATGAAGGAAGAACATCCTCACTTATTCCAAATAGGTATGAATTTCGGGGACGAAATTCTTAAGGGGGAGAGAATTGTAAGGCCCCTAACATGACCCTAATTTAATTTGCATATTTTTGTGATTAAGTAAGGGGCTAAATTATCATGTTATTATGTTAATTGCATGAAAATAAAATAAAAGAATATAGTTTAATAGTAATTGAGGATGTAATTGAAGTAAAAGATATTAATTTGGGGTTAATTTGTATTTTTGGCATTTTAGTGGCCAATTTTGAAAGAATGAATAAATTGATAGGTTGATTTAAGAAAAAGGAGTTAGTGGAGGGGTTAAAGTCTAAATGCCTAAAGGTTTGTGGCATTTGTGTGACATGCAAGATTTTGAGGGAGTAAAAAGGGAAATTTGCCACTTATATAAAAAGAAAGAACATAGTGGAATGTAGAGGTGGCTGTGTGAGTGAAGGTGTCAGCAATTGAAGAGAGAAAACCAGAAAATAGATCATCTTCTTCTTCTTTCTTATTTCCATTGATTTATCTCAAACAATTTGAGGATGATGTTTGTTGATTAATCAAGAGTACAAGGTAATTAAACTGTTAATTGAACCTTTCATCATCATCTTCTTCTTTTTTCATTTTGATTGAGAAAATGTAAATATGCTGGAAATATATGATGATGATGATGGTATTTATGAAGGAGAAGAGGAAGGAAGGAAGAGCAAAGGAAAGGGTATTGATAGAGGTTGAAGACATTGGGTTTATCAGCCAAGGTATGGGAACTTGCATAAGTGTGTGTGTATGCTTGATGTGTTAGCATGAGAGATGTCTTTACTGCTTCTATTACATGTTTTATATGTGAATCTCAAGCTTGGAAGTGGTTTAGAAAGGAAAAATACACGTTTGATTGAAAGATGTAAAAATCTGTTTTAAGGATCATATGACCATTCTGTAGTATTTTTGTTATATCTTGAGTTTCCATGACTCAAATTGAGAAATTCCAATTGGATATAAAACTACACTCATATATCTTCATTTCATATGAAGAACACAAAATCTGAATCAATTTTTATGATAGAGAAAATAGGCTTGAATCCGGGTCTTGCTTGCTGCCTTTATTTTTGAGAGCAGTCTTCGGTTTTTAGGGTATATCTTGAGATTGAGAGCTCTGATTGGATTCATTTTTGATGTTTTTAAAACTAGAAAAATATATATACAACTTTGTAGAAAGAATTGAGAACTGATTTTCATTGTCTGATAGTGAAAATTTGGATAGTTTCTCTACTTGAAGCATATAGCCACGCATGTGTATATTTCTTTCTTACCCGTGGCCACGTGAGCCTTTTCTTTCCCTTGTACGTGGCCACGTCTGGTTCCTCTTATGAAAAAACGTGACCATGTGTGTTTCTTCTGCATAAAACTTCATTCATTGCACGTGGCCACGTGAGTTTTTCTCCTTCTTTGCACATGGCCACGTGTGTGATTTTCTGAATGATCTATTAGTACTATTTTGCTTATAAGTTGAGCTAGAGACCTCGGAATTGAGTGATTCTTTTTGCGTATAAAAATAGACTTCCGTACCTAAATTTCATATGAAGAAACCTAAGCTTAAATATGATTCTAGACTGTTCAATGTAACAAAAACTACAATTTTGAGCAGATTGTTACTACACTTGATAATATGATTTTAAATTGATTGAGACATATAGTTGCTTATGTGATAGTAAAGTTAATTGAATGAGACATGTAATATGACTATCAATGAAGGATTTATATGCACACATATGCATTCATTTGTGTATATGAATAAAGACTAATGATGAAATATCTAACCTATACATGTAATTAGTCTTGTACATGATGGTCATATGTCAAATTGATATATATATATACATGTAAATCCTATGACATGAAAGTGCACATTTTGACATGTACCTGTGATATGAAATAGAGAATATAATGGTATGACCTTGGCAAGTGTATATGCCAATATGGAAACATGTTGATATTATATATGTTGGTAAACATGCTCAAAAGAATAGGTCAACTATATGCGAATGTACCCACAGGTATGTACATTTATGATTATGTATATGAGTATATGAGCATGTAATTGCCCTATGAGATAGAAGATGTTTTAGCATGACTATGAACATGTGAGATGCTTAATGTGAACATGATCAAGTATATGATATGATGATTATATATCATGCCTATATGCTAGGATGCAAATGGTATAGTCATACAGATTTGAATAAGCCAGATGTATAACTTGGCATATGAAATGTGCATATATCTGATTATGCACCAGAGAATTCATAGTTTTATAAGACTATGTATATGTGCACAATATTATATATGAATACAGTATTAATATGTGAATTGAACACGAATATAATTCTGCCTGCGATAGAGTTTTAGATGTGGATAGATAGGCGCCTATAGGGAAATTGCAGCGGCCATAGTTTGGCCCGATTGGGTCCATAGTATATATGATCCCGTTTGGATCATGATCAACCCTATTTGGGTTGATAGGCTACCCCGTTTGGGTATGCTTGACCGGTCCACAGTACAGTTTGGCCCCGTTTGGGTCTATAGATTTGATATCTTCGAATATCCTTCTTTGATACCAATGTGTATCCATAGTTCCCGTTATCCACCAATAAAGCTAAGGCAAGCTAAACGTTATTCATAGAATGATCAAAATTAAACAGTTAAAGTTATTTGACTAAAGCTTGATATTGTGGCTTATATTGTTGGTTTACCACAGGAATTATGTTTCAATTGAATATGTTCACATGGAAAATTGCCATCTATACGAATTATGAAAAAGAAATATGTGTTACTCTCCTGGGTACTATGTTTATGTTCATAAGAATATGCTTTACGCTTTAAAGTATATGTTATTGTTGCCATGTTATGTTGGACATGTTGTTTATAATATATGAGCATATTGTAAATGCATGTTTTAATGACCTGTGTGTGTGGTCATCCATATGTAGATATTCCCCACTAAGCTTTATAGCTTAGCACGGGTTATTTATCCGTGTAGGTACAAGTAGCAAGACTTTTGTTGAGGGACGTTCTCTGCATCAGGAAGGGCCAACCATCGATTGATAACCTTGATGTAGGATGTTTTGTAATACAATTATCATATGTTTTGTATAAAGGCCAGTTATCTTATGTTATGTATAAAACCTATGTGGAATATTGTAACTCACTAGTAGTAAAGCTAAGGCAAAATATGTGTGCATGTGATATACATAAAGTAATATTCATATAGTCTAGTATGCATGATAATAGGTATGAAATGGAAAACAGGAATAGACTTGTAGCACGAATATAGGCATATGAAACCATATGGCATGATTAATGGCTAAATGATGATTAAATGAACATGTAGTGTAAGCATGATTAATAGTATTCATGATACATGTGTAATAGGGTATTTGCATAGGGGGTGTTACATGGATACCCACTTAGTTCAAAACTGCCCTCTTCATATACTAAGAATATATCCTTAGTCCTTCTCAAGTACTTAAGGATATTCTTGACAGTTGCCCAGTGTTCCTCTCCAAAATTGGATTGGAATCTGCTTGTGACACTCAAAGTAAATGCTACATCTGGACGTGTACATAACATAGCATACATGATAGAATCAATTGCAGATGCATATGGTCTTTTATTCATGCTGTCTCTATTCTTTAGTGTCTGCGGACACATAGACTTAGAAAGGTGTTTCCCATGGACCATGGGTATAAACCCTTTCTTAGAGAGATCCATATTGAACCTCTTCAATACTTTATCTATATATGTACTTTGAGAAAGACCTAGCAACCTATTAGATCTATCTCTATAGATCCTTATTCCTAGAATATAGGATGCTCATCTAAGGTCTTTCATGGAGAATTGCTTGGATAACCATATTTTAATAGATTGGAGAAGAGAAATGTCATTTCCCATGATCAATATGTCATCCACATATAGAACTAGGAAGACAATTGCACTCCCACTGACCTTTTTATATACACAAGGTTCATCTTCATTCTGTGAGAAACCAAACTCTTTGATTGTCTCATTAAATCATATGTTCCAACTTCTAGATGCTTGCTTCAATCCATAAATGGATCTTTGAAGCTTGCATACCCTTTCGCCATTTCTTGATGTGAACCCTTCTGGTTGTGTCATATACACATCCTCAGTTAGATTTCCATTTAGGAAAGCTATCTTCACATCCATTTTCCAAATCTCATAATCATAACGAGCTGCAATGGCTAAAAGTATTCTTATAGACTTAAGCATCGCTACAGGAGAAAAGGTTTCATCATAGTCAATACCTTCTTTTTGACGATAGCCTTTTGCTACTAACGAGCATTATAGTTAACTATATTACCTTCCATGTTGGTCTTCTTTTTGAAGACCCATTTGCACCCTATGGGTTTTATCCCTTCAGGTGGTTGAGTTAAAGTCCATACTTTATTCTCATACATGGAGTCCATTTCAGACTGCATAGCCTTAAGCCATAAATCACGTTCTGAACTGTTCAAAACTTCTTGATAGCTTGTAGGATCATTGTCCTCTACTACAATTATGCCTCTATTCGAATCAATGTGAAATCCATATCTCACAGGGATAGAACGCATCCTAGTAGATCTTTTAGGATTTTGTGTATAATCATGTTCAACTGTAATCTCATCATTATGAAATTCAGTCTCTAGTTTAATCGGTTGATCTACTTCTATTCGAGGGTCTTGAAGTTCACCAAGTTCAATTTTACTCCCATTGTCCTCTCGTAGGAGAAATTCTCTTTTCAAGAAGACAACATGCCTTAAAACAAACACCTTTTTTTCTAAGGGATGGTAGAAATAATATCCAAACATTTCTTCTGAATATCCCACAAATAAACATTTGTCAGACTTAACATCAAGTTTATCTGACATTGTCCTCTTCATATAAGCAGGAAAACCCCATACTTTCATATGAGAAAGTATGGGTTTCTTGTTATTCCACATCTCATATGGAGTAACATCAACCGATTTATTGGGAACTTTGTTTAACACATAAACAGCAGTTTCTAGTGCATATCCCCAAAAGGACATAGGCAACTCTGCTCGGCTAATCATGGATCGAACCATATCTAATAGTGTTTGATTTCTTCTCTCAGATACACCATTGTGTTGTGGGGTATATGGTGGAGTCCATTGAGATAAAATCCCATTATCTCTAAGATAATCTTGAAATTCTTGGCTTAAGTATTTTCCACCTCGATCTGATCTAAGTGTTTTAATACTCTTGCCAATTTGCTTCTCTACTTCATTTTTGAATTCTTTGAACTTTTCAAATGCTTCTGATTTATATTTCATTAGATAGATATATCCAAATCTGGAGTAATCATCTATGAAAGTAATAAAGTAGGAGTAACATCCTCTGGCATGTGTAGTCATCAGACCACATACATCTAAATGTATTAAGTCCAAAACCATTTTAGCTCGTTCTCTTTTACAAATAAAGGAGCTTTTTCCATTTTTCCCAATAAATAAGATTCACATGTATCAAATGATTCATAATCAAATGATCCCAAATCACCTGACTTGTGTAATTTTGTCATGCGTTTCTCATTTATATGTCCTAAAATACAATGCCATAAATATGAGGTATTTAGATTATCTTGTTTTATTCTCTTGGTATCCACATTATGCACTTCTTTAATTAAATCAAGAACAAATATACCATTCTCAATGATAGCTTTTGCATAAAAATATTGTTCTTAAAAATGTAACAATACTTGTCCTTTAAAGAAATGTCATAATCATTCAATAAACAACTGAAAGAAATAATACTTTTGGATAAAGTTGAAACATAATAACAATTATTTAATTCCAATATTAATCCACTAAAAAGAGGCAAATGGTAAGTCTCCACAACTGTTGTAGAGATGTTTTTTCCAGTAGCTGACTGCAAGTATATTTTTGCCTTTCAAAATCTTCTAAAGCTTCTAAGCCCTAATAGATCATTATACAAATGAGATCCATATCCAGTATCTAATACCCAAGATTGTTTTAAAGCAATAGAATAAGTATTAATTTCAATCATATGAATACTTGAAGTAGAAGCATCAGATTGCTTCTTCTCCTTGAGAGATTCTAGATAGGCCTTGCAATTACGCTTCTAATGACCATCTTTTCCACAATAGAAGCAAGTTCCTTTGGAATTCTCTTTCTTGGCAACCTTCTTCTTAGAGATCTCACCATTCTTTGGCTGCGTCTTGGTTATCTTTTTCTTCTTTTGCTTCTTGCCTTTAGCAAAAGTGACAACCATGACACTTTTTGAATCCTTCTTAAAGGATCCATCAGCTGTTTTAAGCATGTTGATTAACTCAGGAATGGTTACTTGGATCTTGTTCATGTTGAAGTTAAGCACGAAAGGTGCATAACTTAGAGACAACAAGTACAAGATTAAATCTATGTATAGATCATTATCCATTACATAGCCAAATCTACTCAAATGCTCAATATACCTATACATCCTCAATGCATGAGTAGCATCCGAAGTGCCCTCCACCATTTTGCAGCTAAATAGAGCTCAACCAATCTCGTATTGCTCAGTTCTAGCCTGAGAAGAATAAAGCTCCTCGAAATGAAAAATGATGGTTCTAGCATCCATCATCTCATGTTGCTTTTGAAGCTTCGAGGACATAGCACCCAACATCAGACATGCTGCTGCTTCACTATCCTCCATGTATTTTCGATAAGTGCCCTTGATCTCATCAATGGCATCACCAGATGGAAGTGGTGGTGGATATTTATCCAAGACATATTGGATCTTTTCATCTCTGAGAAAAATTCTCACTTGCCTGATCCAGTCAGAATAGTTGCTGCCAACCAGCTTGTTATCCAAGATTGATCGTATATTAATGTTTGATGTGCTCATGATGATGACCTAGATGTGAAAAGGAAAACATATGAGAGTATGTTCATATATATGTATGCATTAATTAGGTCTTTAATTAATCCATTTACTCCCACTATTTTATTGCGAATTAATAGCCCTCACTATTTAATCCGAGAAAACCTGATGGTTTTCTTAGTGGGCCAATATCCAATCCTTGATATGAAATTTGACCTTGACTGTGGTAAATAAATCAAACTCCATACCCTTGACAGGTAGGTATCTTTATACCAATTGTGTCTCTACACAACTATTGGATCATTAGGTTATCAACTCTTGATACATGCATATCATATATGCATTCCCTAATCTTGCCTCTAGAACCATTAGCCTTGGCTATGGTCAACAAGCTAATGGACTAGCTAAGATGACCCATTTAATTAGATTTGAACATATTCGATATAATGTGAGCTTGATTATGGTCAACAACCCACACTATAAAGAACTATGGTTCTCCTCAAATTAATGGAAGGCTTATATACCTTAGTATTAGCATGAGGGATTTTAGTAAATTAAGTCTCATCATACATGGTTGGCATACATTGGTATGCATCCTATATCTATCTCATAAATATAAGCATACAAATATGGTATAGTTATTGACTTTACTACATTGATTTCTCCATGCCAAGAGGGAAATCAAAAGGTCACACCTAGGTAGTATGCATGATTCAAACAAGAAAAATAATTACATTATCTTCAAGCTTGTTGGATCTCCATCTGGCCCATCTTACTCTTTGATAGTGGTCTCTATCTCTATTTCTAATTCTAATGTAAGTAATCTAATTACATATTACAATTTGAAAAAGAAATACAAACCAAAAACAAGTGGCTGGGACATGAATGTCCTCATTGGGCCTTTGTCCATAACTATCTATCATGACAATCATACACCCTTATATACATTTCTAATGCATAAAATAAAACATATAATGGATTACTAACTTTGTTTCAAATCTTGAAACTTGCTTTTAAGTTATTTTAATAATGTGATCAAATTAGGAAACTTTTTCATTTTGGAAACTTCCATTTTAGGAAACCTTTTTGCATGTATGTGTTCTTGCCTTAATAATCAATCAAATTGATTATTAATGAATTATTAATTGACTATTTAATTAATTAATCATATTAAATAATTAAAAAATCAATGTTGGGCTTAAAACAAGGGTGGCCGAAACCCACACAATAAAATCCTAAAATGTGTTCATACACAAACTAGTTTTGTGTCTATTAGACCATTTGGGCCTTTTGGAATGAGACAAGCCCACACCAGCCCTTAAAACCCATTAATAAAATTAATTATAGTTTATTATATTTGATTTAAATCAGCTCCTTGGGTCCACCAAGTCATTCACTAATTTAAACCAAGTCCGTAAATATAATTAAGCCCATTAAGTGATTTTAATGAATAAAAATTAATCCAATTAATTCAAGGTCCATTTTAATTAATCCAATTAATTAAAAAAATATTAATATATCAGATATATCAGATTTAGAAGATTAAAAATCGTTCTAAATATGAACACACCAAGAACATACCAAGAACACACGAAGAATTCCAATTTATCGAACTTTTCGACTAAACTAGTTTTCATGCAAAACTTGTTCAATTTTAATTTTGTTTGATCCTATGGCTTAATATCATATTAAACACATAAATTATCATCAAAATAATTTTAGAGTGGATCAATAAAAAAGTTAATTTAGAACAACCCCTAAACTTTATTGAAAAATAAAAGCCATTCATGCCATTCTCAATGGTTATTTTCTCAAAAGAATCGTTTTTATTTTTCGTTTATATATTTGATCACATACATCTAGAAATTAATATTTCTCATTCATGAAAAATAAAATCTGATATTTTAAAGTTCATGAAATAAATAACTAAAAAAAACTATTTCGCAGAAAAATATAGAATTGTAGATTCATGGCAAAACCGAGGCTCTGATACCATGTTGGGGATTATCGGTTACATTCATCTCAAACATAAGCGAAATTTAAAATTTTTAACCAATAGATCTAATCTTGCCATGAATTTGCAATATACATATTACTGGGAATAAGAAAAATCACCTTTGATTTTTGTTAACAGTTGATTTTCCTTCTCACCAAGTTGTCGCAAACCATAATGTCCAAAATCGAACACCTCCAATGAGTAACCACACTAGAGAAGGATTGAATCAACCAACTAAGGAAGATAACAAGGGCTGGCTTAAATTCTCTAGATGCTAGCAAAGGAAGTGGCGGCTAGGGTTAAGAGAAAAAGAGAGAAAATGTTTTCTCTTAATTGTTCACACTTAACCCTAATACCCTATCACTTGTATTTTTATAGTTAGGTTAAAAATCCAACTTTATAATAGGATTGGGCTCTTCAAAATTGCTGGTGAAATATTAATTGGGCTTTTGGAATTATTAATAATTTATTTGGGCTCAATTAAATCCAATTTATGCCCTTTCACAAAAGACTATGCACAAAACCCACAAACTAGGCCCTTTATGCATATACTTAGATTTAATTACCCAAATAAATTCCAAATCCAACAAAATTAAATATGTAGGGTCCATAACACTTATGAAATATATTTAATTTATTTTGGTCCAAGAATTAGACCACTAAGGCCTTTTATTTGTAGTTGGCATGTAACCCTTTCTCTAGAGGGTTTCTACGCCAACTTCACTTATTTGGGCCTCTTTAATTCCTCCAATGGATCTATTAATTATTATATTAGCCCTATAACATTTATAGTCTAATAATAATTAATTATTAAATACATTATTTCAATTAAGTCCATTTTACAGAATATTTCTAAAAAGTTCCGTGAACAATTTTACTTGATCATAATTAATTAAACTCTTTAATTAATTTTTCTCTTATTCACTTCTCTATCCCCATAATAATATCAAATATTATTATCCTTGTCATTTTACCATTTTATCCTTTTCTCTATATGTGTGTGACCTATTGGGTTCCTGTCCATATTGACAGTATAATATGTAATTGTGAGTTCTATTCAAAACTCACATGATTTAAACTCCTTTAAATCATTTTATCAATCCCTATTGATATTTATGATACATTATTATACAATTCATGATTGGCCTCTAGCTAGACATCATGACTACCTAAATGTCAGGAAAGTCAAGTGGTTTGACTATACCCTTCCATAGAATAGTTACTGTGCAATTACTCATTTCACCACTCTTATCTCAATTAGATTCTAAGTATGGATTTTTGTCAACTCATATAAATCTAATTATGTATGTTCTATTAATTTAACCATTGTTCCCAAAATGCCCTTTATGGATCTCTATCCATCTTGGCATATTACTCTGGCCAGACTTTCTTTGAACAAGGCAATTATAGAATCATGCGAGATAACTTCCCTTAATAAATCTAGGATGGTGAATCCTTTGTCAATCACTCAACCATCTTTAAGTAAGTCATGATATACCTAACCTCCTAACTATGTTCACCCTCAGTTGGAAGTAATTAGTTATGGATTCAAAGTATACCACTTGCTACCTAAGATAACTTTGGTGATCTCAAGTCTAAGGATACTTGCACAGCCACTATGAAGAGATTCCTCACTGACATAGATTTAATATCCATGTGAGGATTCTCTTTGCAGGTCTCCAATGAACTTGTTCTTCTAACAAACATCCATATGTTAGCTCTGATTATCTTCCATAATCACAGTTATGAGAACCACTGCTTGAACCATTCAAGAAGCATAACATGTGCTAGTCTGTCTAAATTAACAGTGTCTTATCTTATTAATTCTATGACTAGGGATATTTTGATATTAACACATTTGCATTCAATAGACACCTCATATCATGAACACTTTCATGATTGCCTTTACACTGTGTTTATAATATCAAGGACTTCATTTATTAATTTAATATTTACAAACTCATTTATTTAAACATAGCATTAATAAATGAATAATGCCTTTTATTAAGAATATAAATTCATCCATATGAAATTCATCCCTTTTACATGGGCTATAGGGCATACTCTCTAGCATTTATAAACTCCTAAACCTTTATTAGACCTTTTTCAAGTGATCCAACTCAAGCCTTTTCTTGATTTAACTTTCTTAGTCTTAATTTTACTCTTTACCAATATATAATTACCTCAATTTTTAGAACATAAACATGCATCAACTTAAGTGAATTAAACCAAAAACATGCAAATTATAAGTCATAAATGAAATTTACCATTAACCATTTATTTAGTACATCAATCATCAAATAAATTTAACTTAAGATAAGAATTTGCTCAAGAACTAAAAAGTAACACACTTGCATTGAAAATTAAGCACAAACCAAAGTCATTACATGAGAAATAAGAGGGTTCAAGTTGCTCTCGATAAAAGTAAAGAAAACTACTCACTAATCATATTAAAAATAACTGAAAAATAAAAAGATAAGATTACAATACACATAAGATTGCTAGCTTCCCATGAAATATTCTCAGAATATCCAAATAGCAGCCTCAAAACCCTAGGTTCTTGTATCTTCAAAAGTAGGTTTAAACTTTAAAAACTAACTCTTTTTCTTTAAACTTTGCTCTTCTTTCTATACTAGTCTTTTTATCCGCTAAAATTACCTCAAAAGGGGGAAATCTTGATGCAATTAAACTTTTTATTCCAGAAAAATCAAAGTTGCATTGTAATTGAAACACCTTGCCTCAGTAGAGGGAAAAATCCCACCACCGAGGAGAATGCCTCTGCACTAAAAAATACATGCTTCCCTCAATAGAGGGAGAATTTGTAACATCTTCTTACAAACAACCTAATTTTATCATTTTACACACAGCATTAAGCATGTAGTATCATACTGGCATGCTATTAACCGATTATCTCACACGCACGCAGACACACACACACACACACACACATATATATATAGGTGTTACTATTAATGTTAACATGTTATTTCTTTGACACTATTATACATATTATATAACTCTTTTCTACTCACCTATACATATAATGTATTGCATAAGTTACTTTTAGATCTTACATGCGTGATAGTTGTGAATTTTAAGTATATTTCTAGTAAGTTATTTGTGTTTATTTGAGTTAGTTTAGTGTTGTTTTAGGTGATTTAAGTTTAAAAAATTGTAATTTGTTTTTTGAGGTTTAAATGTGAGTTTTGGTGTTTTTCAGGGCTTATTTTAAGGAAAAAAGAAGTTAATTGAATAAATGAGGAAAATTGGAGCAATTATACAAAAAAGAGGAAGAATTTCGTGTTTAAGAAGTTGATCACTAAGCAGAGTGACCAGACCACTCTCCTAAGGCAAATTAAGCACTTGGCCAAATCTATCCCTTCTTTCTCCAGCAAATAATCACTCTCAAGAAAGCCCGAGGCCACTCTTCCGAGTGAGGTAAGAGAAAACATGATTTAAAGCTTCCTAATTGGATAAAAGTTTAATTCAACTTGGTCAAAACTTCTTATTTGAAGCCTATAAAAGGATGTTCAAGACACCAAAGCAAGGGAGAGAGGGGGAGAGCCTCTTAATTATGAATTTTCTTAGTTTTTAGCTTATTTTTTTTAGTTATTGTACATGAAATTTGGTTTAGATTTAGATTAGCTTTATTGTTTTCTAAGTTTATAATTCTCTTAAGAAACTTAAGCTGTAACGACCCGCCGTACCCCCAACCGATATTGTCCGCTTTGGAGTGCCTGGTAGCTGGGGCCAGGTGTTGCCCACTCCTCACGGCTTTGTTTTTCTCTTACTGGAAAAGGCCTCAATTGGGTAGTAAAGCCTTCGCACATATAAAGCCCAGTCACTCTCCCAAGCTAGCCGATGTGGGATATTACAATCCACCCCCCTAGGGGCCCAGCGTCCACGCGGGATCACTGACACACTCGGAGCCCGGGTCGGCTCTGATACCAAATTGTAACGACCCGCCGTACCCCCAACCGATATTGTCCGCTTTGGAGTGCCTGGTAGCTGGGGCCAGGTGTTGCCCACTCCTCACGGCTTTGTTTTTCTCTTACTGGAAAAGGCCTCAATTGGGTAGTAAAGCGTTCGCACATATAAAGCCCAGTCACTCTCCCAAGCTAGCCGATGTGGGATATTACATAAGCTTTCTATTAAAGTCTTCAAAAGCAAAGTTTAAAGCTTCATGAGTATTGTATCCCTTTATCTTAGTTTTTATTTAGTTTTAATCATGTTTGGTAAGTAATTCCTTACTTTTTCTATGGGAAACTTGAACCCTTATAGTTTCATTGTAGTGACTTTATTTTGAGCTTTAATTTAATGTAAGTTTCATTATTTCATAGTTATTAAGAAAATTCTTATCTTTGGTTGTATTGAGTTAATGATTGACTTATTTTAATTAATAGTTCATGATTGATTTAAGTATGATCTATGATACACATGTTCTTGGATTAGTTTATTAGTATTAATGCATGATTATATTTTAAATTAGCTGTAATTGTGTGTTGGTAAGAGTAGATTAATACTAGGAAAAGTTGAACTAAGATTAGGTTGAAGTTAAATTTTCTTGTAAAAGAATTTAATGGATATTTTAGAATTTAAAATTGAATTTTTATGCTAAGTATTAGATTATCCCTAAACAAGAGAATTCAATGCTTAGAATAATAGTCTTGCATGAGATATCTGGCTTTCTTTATCCAGTTTTTCTATAATCACTTATGTTACTTTTGTTATTGAATTATTTCAATGGAAGTTGAGTTGGATAGTTCCTTTAGAAGAAGAATTTTCAGTTATTGCTTTGTTTTTAATTCTTGTTGGTTTAATTTAAGTTTTATTTTGTTTTAGTTTAGTTTAGTTCTTGCCTTTGAATAAAAAACTTGGGAAATAATCTCAAATTAATTTAATTCATATGTAGCTATTTTTCTTAACAATCTATATTTCCTTAGGTATGATATTAAGGATCTTAATTTTATTTTCCTATATTATTAGCTGATCTAGTACACTTGCTAGATACCGATCAAGTTTTTGGTACAGTTGTAGGGGAGCAATGATGTTGTTTGTTTAATATCTTTGATTGAGTTAGTCTGAGATTTTTATTTTTATTTTATTTTTGATTTGGTGATTGTTCTTTTCAGGAAAAATTTGAGACATTTTTCAGGATGATACAAGATGAAGTCCGAGATTATGAATTGTTCCTTTTGCAATAACAAATGAATGATTTAATGAGAGAAAGGGATGAATTAATGCTCTCGCATACACATTCACCAATTCCTTATTCACCACCATTTTTTGTTGAAGATTCTTGTTCTCCATGGGTTTTGAGAGCATAAATGAAAGAATTAAGGAGAAAGAATCAATAATTGCAATATTCATAACAAGCTAGTAACTCCAAAAATCAAGTTCTTCTTGACTTGCTTATGGGTAAGAATAATAAATTTTGGGCTGAAAGAGAAGAGTGGGAGGCTACATTAAGAATTTAATAGGAAAAGTTTAGAGTTCAAGAGGAGAAGATAAGAATTCAAGAGGAAAAGTTAAGGACTCAAGAGGAAAAGTTTAGAATTCAAGAAGAGAAGTTAAGGACTTAAGTGGAGACAATCAAGAGTCAAGAGAATTTGCTGAGGTGTAAAGAAGAAGGAATTGAAAGATTGGAATATAAACTATAACTTTTGAGTGTTTCAATGAAATTTCAAGGTGATGGTTGTAAGAAGGAGGAAACAAATGATTTAGTAATGGTGGATAAAGAAGTAACTAGTTTTGAGGTTAATGAAAAAGAAAAGGAACAATTCATATTTGAAGACAAGTCTTGTGTTTATTTGGAAGCTATATTTGAACCTGTTATGAAGGATTTATGACCAAAGGAGCAAGAAGTGTTCAATTCTCAAGTAGTAGCACCAAATTCAGTCCATTTGAAGAATTTGTTTGGCTTAAAAGAGCTGGTAGAGTTCGTATTTGAAGAGCCAAAAGAGGAGTCATACTTTATTGAAGATATAAATTTCTAGCTTTGGTGAACTATGACAACTTTCTTCTACTTAAGGGAGAAAATGAAGAGCAAAGTTTGAAGAGACCTATATTTGGATCTCAGGCTTAACCTCTAGAGAGTAAAAAAAGTTAAGCTAGGACTTGATAAACCAGAACTTTTCTAACTCTTATCTTTAAATTTTGTCCATTTTTTTATGATTTGTTTTTTGTTTATTATTTTAAATTAGTTGCTATATTGTCTTTAGTTTAATTTCACGGGATTTTATAGTTAAATTCATGTTTTCTTATGTTTATTATGTTTTTGTCTTTTAATATATGAGTTTAAGATTTGGGTTTGAAAAAGAAGCTACTTCTAATGATATTTGTGCTTAATTATCATTTTTAAATTAGTAAGTGCTTCTAAGGTAATATAGTTTTTGAAGTATGTGAATCACAAATTAGATGAACTTAATATAAGATTTATTCTTCTTGAGTTTTTTTTCATTGTTTAGGTGTGAGTTTGATCTTATTTGCTTGATGAAGTTACTTCATGCTTCATAACTTAAGCAAGAATTATTCATTTTCTAAAGTAAAAGAGTAGTCATGATATGTAATTAAACTAGTTTATGGGTTGGATATGGCTTTGGACTTGATATGGCATGAATTAATTGAGCTTTAAGAGAATTTAGATGGATTGTTCAAGGTTAAGGTTTATTAGAGTGAGTATCATTCATGTCATATTTAATTTATGCTATAGTTAGTTTCTATGCTTTCTACTGCTATACATAGTTTATATGTTGTCAAATTAAGCATAATTGAATCAATGTGAAATCCATATCTCATAGGGATAGAACGCATCCTAGTAGATATATTAGGATTTTGTGTATAATTAGGTTCAAATATAATCTCATCATTATGAGATTCAGTATCGGGTTCAATCAGTTGATCTACTTCTATTTGTGGGTCTTGAACTTCACCAAGTTCAATTTTGCTCCTACTGTCTTCTCATAGGAGAAACTCTCTTTCTAAGAAGACAACATGCCTTGAAACATATACCTTTTGTTCTAAGGGATGGTAGAAATAATATCCAAATGTTTCTTTTGGATATCCCACAACTAAACATTTGTCAGACTTAACATCTAGTTTGTCTGACATTGTCCTCTTTACATAAGCAGGACAACCCCATACCTTTATATGAGAAAGTCTGGGTTTTTTGTTATTCCATATCTCATATGGATTAACATCAACCAATTTACTAGGAACTCTATTTAATATATAAACAGCAGTTTCTAATGCATATACCCAAAAGGACTTAGGTAAGTCTACTCGGCTCATCATGGATCAAACCATATCTAATAGTGTTTGATTTCTCCCCTCAAATACACCATTATGTTGTGGTGTATATGGTGAAGTCCATTGAGATAAAATCCCATTATCTATAAGATAATCTTGAAATTCTTGGCTTAAGTATTCTCCACCTCGATCTGATCTAAGTGTCTTAATACTCTTGCCAAGTTGCTTCTCTACTTCATTTCTGAATTCTTTGAACTTTTCAAATGCTTCTGATTTATATTTCATTAGATAGATATATCCAAACCTGGAGTAATTATCTATGAAAATAATGACGTAAGAGTAACCTCCTCTAGCATGTGTAGTCATTGGACAACATACATCTGAATGTATTAAGTCCAAAACCATTCTAGCTCATTTTCATTTACTGATAAAGGGAGCTTTTGTCATTTTTCCTAATAAACAAGATTCACATATATCGAATGATTCATAATCAAATGATCCCAAATCAATTGACTTGTGTAGTTTGGTCATGCGTTTCTCATTTATATGGCCTAAACGACAATGCCATAAAATATAAGGTATTTAGATTATCTTGTTTCATTCTCTTGGTATCCACATTATGCACTTCTTTAATTAAATCAAGAACAAATATACCATTCTTAATGATAGCTTTAGCATAAAATATATTGTTCTTAAAAATGTAACAACATCTATCCTTTAAAGAAATGTCATAATTGTTCAATAAATAACTGAAAGAAATAATACTTTTAGATAATATTGGAACATAATAACAATTATTTAACTCCAGTATTAATCCACTTAGAAGAGGAAGATGATAAGTCCCCATAACTGTTGTAGAGATGTTTTGTCTAGTAGCTGACTGTAGACAAATTTCTACCTTCCCAACTCTTCTACTGCTTTTAAGCCCCTATAGATCATTACACAAATGAGATCCACATCGGGTATCTAATACCCAAGATTGTTTTGAAGCAATAGAATAAGTATTTATTTCAATCATATGAATACCTAAAGTAAAAGCATCAGCTTGTTTCTTCTCCTTGAGAGAATCTAGATAGGCCTTGCAGTTATGCTTCCAATGACCATCTTTCCCACAATGGAAGCAAGTTCCTTTGGGATTCTCTTTCTTGGAAACCTTTTTCTTGGAAACCCCACCATGCTTTGGCTGTGCCTTGGTCATCTTCTTCTTCTTCTTCTGCTTCTTGCCTTTAGCAGAAGTGACAACCAT
Organism: Excoecaria agallocha; assembly: GCA_037975025.1. Lineage (NCBI taxonomy): Eukaryota > Viridiplantae > Streptophyta > Magnoliopsida > Malpighiales > Euphorbiaceae > Excoecaria > Excoecaria agallocha. Next base: position 3,422,201 of record CM075823.1, on the reverse strand, counting down.
GACAGTTTTTGAATCCTTTTTTAAGGATCCATCAGCTGTTTTAAGCATATTGATTAACTCAGGAATGGTTACTTAGATTTTTTTCATGTTGAAGTTAAGCATGAAAGGTGCATAACTTGGAGCCAATGATTACAAGATTAAATCTATGTATAGATCGTTATCCATTACATAGCCAAGTCTACTCAAATGCTCAATATACCCATACATCTTTAATGCATGAGTAGCAGCTAAAGTTCCTTCCACCATTTTGTAGCTAAACAGAGTGTAAGAAATCTCATATTGCTCAGTTTTAGCCTAAAAAGAATAAAGCTCCTCTAGATACAAGATGATGGTTCTAGCATCCATCATCTCATGTTGCTTCTGAAGTTCTGAGGACATAGCACCCAGCATCAGACATGTTGCTGCTTCACTATCCTCAATGTATTTTCAATAAAGTGCCATTGATCTCATCAATGGCATCATCTGATGGAGTTAGCAGTGGATCTTTATCCAAGACATAATGGATCTTTTTAGCTCAGAGAATAATTCTCACTTGGTTGATGCAGTCAGAATAATTGCTGCCAACCAGCTTGTTATCCAAGATTGATCATATATTTATGTTTGATGTGCTCATGATGATGACCTAGATGTGAGAAAGAAAACATATGAGAGTATGTTCATATATATGTATGCATTAATTAATCCATTTATTCCCACTATTTTATTGTGAATCAACAGCCCTCACTATATAATGCGAGAAAACCCGATGGTTTTCTTAGTGGGAAAATATCCAATCCTTGGTATGAAATTTGACCTTGACTGTGATCAACAAGTCAAACTCCATACTTTTGAAAGGTAGGTATCTCTATACCAATTTTGTCTTTACACAACTATTGGATCATTAGGTTATCAACTCTTAATGCATGCATATCATATATGCATTCCCTAATCTTATATCTAGAACTATTAGCCTTGACTGTGGTAACCAAGCTAATAGGCTAGCTAAGATGACCCATTTAATTAGATTCGAACACATTCGATATAATGTGGGCTTGACTGTGGTCAATAACCCATACTATAAAGAACTCTAGTTCTCCTCCAATTAATAGAAGGCTTATATACCTTAGTATTAGTTTGAGGGATTTTATTAATTAAGTCTCATCATACATGGTTGGCATACATTGGTATACATCCTATGTATTGTATAAATATAAGCATACAAATATGGTATAGTTATGGAATTTACTATATTGACCTCCTCGAGCCAAAAGGGAAATCTAAAGGTCAAACCTAGGTAATATGCATGATCCAAACAAATAAAAATACTTACATTATCTTCAATCTTATTTGATCTCCATTTGGCCCATCTTGCTCTTTGATAGTGGTCTCCATATCTATCTCAAATTTTAATCTAAGTAATCTAATTACATGTTACAATTTAAAAAAAAAATACAAACTAAAAACAAGTGGCCGGGACATGAAAGTTCTCATTGGGCCGAAAAATGCATTATGCTCAATCACATTAAGCCTTGTCCATAACTATCCATCATGCCAATCATATACACTTATTTTCATTTCTAATGCATAAAGTAAAACCATATAATAGAATACAAGCTATGTTTCAACTCTTGAAACTTACTTTTGAGTTATTTTAATAATGTGATCAAATTAGGAAACTTTTTCCATTTTGGAAACTTTTCATTTTAGGCAACCTTTTTGCATACATGTGTTATTGCCTTAATTATCAATACAATTGATTATTAATTGATTATTTAATTAATTAATCATATTAAATAATTAAAAAATCAATTTTGGGCTTAAAATAATGGGTAGGCTGAAACCTACAATTTAAACCCAAAAGTGTGTTCACACACAAACTAGTTTTGTGTCTATTGGACCATTTGGGCCTTTTGGAATGAGCCAAGCTCACTCCAGCCCCTAAAATCTATTAATTAACTTAATTAAAGTCTATAATATCTAATTTAAATCAGCTTCTTGGGCTCACCAAGTCATTCACTAATGTAAATCAAACCCGTAAACATAATTAAGCTCATTAAGTTGCTTTAATGAATTAAAATTAATCCAATTAATTAATTCAAGGCCCATTTTAATTAATTTAATTAATCAAAAACACATTAATATATCATATATATCAAATTTAGAAGATTAAAAATCGTTCTAAACATGAACTTACCAAGAACACACAAAGAACACACGAAGAACACCAATTTATCGAACTTTTTGATTAAACTAGTTTTCTTGCAAAACTTGTTCGATTTTAATTTTATTTGATCCTATGGCTTAATATCACATATTAAACACATAAATTATCATGAAAATAATTTTAGAGTGGATCGATAAAAAATTTTATTTAGAAAAGCCCTTAAACTTTATTGAAAAATAAAATTCTCCATGCCTAAAGAATGATCCTTTTGCATAAAAAAATCATTTTATTTTTCATTTTATTTATTTGATCACATACATCCAGAAATCAATATTTCCTATTCATGAACAATCAAATCTGATATTTTAAAGTTCATGAAATAAAGAACTCAAAAATAATAACTATTCCACAAAAATATAGAATTGTAGATTCATGGTAAAACCGTGGCTCTGATACCATGTTTGGAATTAATCGGTTACATACATCACATATATAAGCAGAAATTAAAATTTTTAACCAATATATATAATCTTGCCATTAATATACAATATAGATATTAATAAGAATAATAAAAATCACCTTTGATTTTTGTTGAACAGCTAATTTTTCTTCTCACCGCGTTGTCATAAACCATATTGTCCAAAATTTAACACCTCCAATAATAATCCATAATAGACAAGGATCAAATGAACCAAGAACTATGAGAATTACAAGGTGGCCGAAATTCCTTAATGCTAGCAAGGAGAGAGAGTGGCGGCTAGGGTTAGAGAAGAATAGAGAAGTTCTTTTCTTATGAAACTCACTTAACCCTAATTCCCTTTATCTTGGATTTTTATAGTTAGGTTAAAAATCCAACTTCATAATGGGGTTGGGCTCTTTAAAATTGCTGAAAAAATATTAATTGGGCTTCTAAAAATATTATTAATTTATTTGGGCTTAATTAAATCCAATTTAAGTCCTTTTATAATGGACTATGCATATAACCCATCAACTAGGCCATTTATGCATAAACTTGGATTTAATCATCCAAATCAATTCTAAATCCATCCAAATTAAATATATAGGCTCCATAACACTTATAAAATATATTTAATTTATTTTAGTCCAAGAATTAGGCCTCTAAGGCCTTATATTTGAAGTTGGCGTGGAACCCATCCTCTGGTGGGTTTCTGCGCAAAAACCAATTCTTCTGGGCCTCTTATATTTCTCCAATGGATCTATTCATTATTATATCTGCCCTATAACACTTATAATCCAATAATAATTAGTTATGAAATACAATATTTCAATTAGGTTCATTTTGCAGAACATTTCTAAAAGTTCTACGAACATCTCTACTTGAGTATAATTAATTAAACTCTTTAATTAATTATTCTCCTATTCATTTCTCTTCTTTCATAATAATATCAAATATTATTATCCTTCACTACAAGAAAAAATTTGTTTAATGAAGGAAAATCCAATCGTTAAAAGTTAAAATTCGATCATTAAAACACTATAACGATCGAAAAATTTTGGTCATCACCGATCGTTAAAAGCCAAGTCGTTAGTAGTATAGATGACCAGATTGATATCTGGTCACTAAAGGTATTAACGACCGGAACAAATCTAGACATTAAATATAATTTTTTAGCAACAAAATTTTCCTTCACTAATTGTGTTTTGCTTTTAACGAAGGGAATTCTAGTCGTTAAAAAATCCCTTTTAGCGACCGGATTTTCCCTTCGTTAATTATTTTCCACTTTCAGCGAAGGAAAATCTGGTCGTAAAAATTAACCTATAACAACCCAAATTTCCCTTTGTGGATTGTTTAAATCTTTTAACGAAAGAAAATTCGGTCGTTAATGATTACAAATGGCGATCGAATTTTCCATCGCTAAATGTAAATTCGAACATTAATATAAACAATTTTATTTAAATATTTCACGTACACCTCATTCACACTCTCACACATACATACATATCCAAAAATATAATAAATACTCTTTTCATAAATTGCAAAAAAACCAATTATAAAGTATACCAATATTTCAAATTGTTTAACATTCTATTAGTCATATATAAATTTATTTAGAAAAATAGCCCCTTGCTATACCAACATCTATCTAGCTAGAATTTTAAAAAAAATGAATAATGAGCATCAAATCTTTGTTGTCCATTGATCAAAAAACTTCTAAACATAAATTTATAATTAATATTCATTTATAAATGCAGTAGATCAGGTGGCTAAAAAAGTAAATAATAATAATAAGTTTAATAATATATTAACAACATATTCTCATATTGCAAATCAAACAAGATAAAAAATTTATGTAGAAAGACTACAAGAAATACATGTAAAATGCAATCACAATCATAAAAGAAGAAATTATTAAAATTTCAAGTAATCTTACTTTCTGAGACCATTATGTTAATGATTGATTAATATGCTAATGACTATACATATGCTGTCTCTCATAATTAGTCAATACAACCATCTCCTATTATCTTCGATTTTCTTATTATCGTTAGCATAAGTTATTAAATATATATATATATATATATTTGATTTATTTGTTGGCATAGTATTTGAATTCAATTGAAATATTGAGGGTGTACCGTTGAAGTCAGAATCTTTAGCATTTTTGTTGTATGTTTCTTTTGAAGTCTATTTGTCTCTCGAAAAAGCAATGTTCTGCTTTTTGGGAGGAACAAAATTTGAATGCATAATTGTAGACCTTAATAGTGTACAAAGAAATCAGTTCTAATCACCAAGCAGTTCAAATGAAACAAAAACCAAAAAAATATAGCACTGCAAAACAAACAACATATGGATATTGGAACCATCACATAAAAGCCTCTATGGTGGTAATAAAGGTCTCTTTTTCACAGAAGAAATGCAAATGAAAGTAATGTTAGACAATAGAGATCTACTATTTTGTTTGATTTATAAAGACATAAAGAAGAGCTCAATAAAGGCACTAAACTTAAGAAGAAAAACAAAACATGGCACTGCCATTTCATAGGGAACTTCAATATGGAATTTCACATGATTTGATTTCAGGGCAAAAGAATACCACATTAATTTTACTCTTAAAATTATGTTCAATTTTATGACTATAAATCATTACTTATCTACCATATGGATAACTACAGGACAATCAATATCATATAAATCATAGTTTATATGATATTTCCATATCAACTTGAATCGTTAAGCCAGTAAAAAAAAATTGACTTCAGTTATTACAACTCAACCAGGTTTTCAGAATAATAATAATAATAATAATAATAATAATAATAAATAATAATAATAATAATAATAATAATAATAATTATTATTATTATTATTATTATTATTATTATAAACTGTCAAAAACTTTATAAAAATGTCATAAAGACTTGTTCATATCAAAAAGCATGTCTAAGATAGTTATACAAATAGATAAAATGTTACTGAAGAAGAATATGAAATGTAAACATGCTAGCACCCAAATTCTCCCAGTTAGTAAATGCATAACTCTAGACTGACATGAACATAACCACTTACTTACCGCCAAACAAAATCTAACCAAAATAATCAAGCAGTTGTAATAACAGTTCAACCATCTATCAAAGGTTAAACAAACAAAATAAAAATGCATCATAACATTCTCTTGATTTAAGAAGAAAAAATGTTAGTTCAATAATCCTCGTAGTGATTTTGAAATGCATCATGCAGTTTGGTCTCTCAAGGGTTTTCCTCCAACAATAGCACCATTCGGGATGTACTTGCCCCAAAACCAATGTGCCTTCCAAACTCTATTCATTTCTTCAATTGGTACATTTTTTTATCTCAAGCAAAAAGAAGAATATGAATATAGTTATAATAATCACAAAGGCTGCAAAAAACAAGAAGAGCCTATACTTCATGTGGCAAAGCATAGATAAAAAGAACTGTCCAATGATAAATGTGAAAAACATGTTCACTAAAACATTGATGGCTTGGCCAGCAGATCAAATTTCCAAGGGACATATCTCGCTGGGTACCAACCATCCTAATGGCCCCTATGACCAAGCAAAAGCTGCTACACAGACACAAATTAAGAACAACACAAAATCTGCTGTCCCACTCGATAATTTTCCAATACCATTGTTTCCAAAGTTAATACCTATCATAATTCCCACAAGAATCTGCATGCAAAAGAAACAAAAATCATTATAAATGATTTAGTTTATCACTTAATTTGAATAAATTGGATAGGGTGTGAATGTGGACGGTTCAGTCCAAAATGCAATAGAAAAAAAAACTTAACTAAATTTTTACAAATAAGAATATAAGCAAACTAATCCAACTATATTAGGCTCGTTTGATTTGGTTCAATAAATTCTTCATTCTATATATTTTACATATAAATATAAAAATATACAATACACAGTTTTCAGCATGTTTGGTTTTTTTTTTATGTGAGGCTTTTGAAAATTAAACCAAAGGGAATAAAGTCAGTTTAATATTCAGAATTGAATTCACAAATCTGAAAACTGGATTGAATAGATTGAATTGTTCATAGTTGAATTTTCAATTTCGGTCCAATTTTGCACAATTTGATATTTTTAACCACATACTTGGCAGATAATCATTTGGATGCCATCTTCAAGGAACAAAGCCCTTATACCAAATTTATCAGCACAATATATGAAAACAATTTTGGCAAAAACATTAACAACACCGGTTATAACAGCAGACGTTAGTGAAGCATCATCCCCAAAACCTAACGTCTTAAAAAGGATAGGTGCATAAAATATGATAACATTAATCCCTGTGATTTGTTGGAAGAACGGAAATGATATTTGATTCGAGTATGAATTAATTACCAACATAAAAATATCAATAACCCCAATTATTGAAGAGAAAAGAAACAATGGCATTGGCAAACTGCCACAGATCAGAAATAGAGACTTCAAAACAGAATAGACATACCAAGAAGATAAGCTCTCTACTTCTCAATTCATTAGAATTCCCATTTCTCCATCAGCTATAATGGATTTTGTCTCTTCTATTCAGTTTCAAAGCTTGAAAAAAATAAATATCAATTAACACATATTCAAATAATTGGAAAATCAAAATTTTATCTTTACCTTTTTAGACCGAATTAACAACCAACTGTGATAAAGATTTAAAAATTTACCATCACTTGTAGATTTATGAAGTTAAAAAAAAAAGAGAGAACATTTTTCTTCATTCTTAAATTAGAATTTATTATTAATGTAGTTCGTCATTTTCATTTTTGCTTCTAAAGCTACTATGCACATGATAACATGTATTTTCCATTATCAAGCTAACTTTTTGTAGGAACGGTTAGTCTCTCCAGTGATTTCAATGGCAGAAATTTTATCATCAAAACTCTCTCTATAATTGTACCACTTTGCACACATTAAAAAGTAGCAAAAATTGAGGACCTCAATTACAGAAATCATGTAATAATAATAATCAAGCTTCCCCTTGTTCAGATCTTCTGATAACCAATCTCCAGTGTTACTTCCCTTTATTGTTCTATGAACTATAGTTATTAACAAACTACATAAAAAACTAGCTCCTGCATTCCCATAGTAAAAGATTGACCCTGCAATGATTTTAAAATTCTTAGGATATTGCTTGTAATAGAATTCATTTAGCCCAACAAAATTGAAACCTTTGGCCAGTCCTGCTAGTGTCAGCTGAAGGATCAGCCACAAACCTGACATTGATAAAATAACACCCTTTCAGGGTGCAATTCCTAGTGTTGGCTTGGTCAGAGTTGTACTCTTTCTCTGATTCTCAACTAATCCTGAAACCATAATGGAGAGAAAGGAGAAAACTATGGAGAGGGATTGAATTAAACCATCAAATTCTTCAATAATTCCATTTCTTATATTTACCCAATTTATCAAAAGAAAAAAAAATCAAGATAAACAAATTGACCGAGGTTCCAATCAGCTTTATAATCTCGAACCTGCAAGGAACAGGACAACACGGGAAGGATGAGCATTTCAAAATTTAAAGTATACTGACTTGATAAGGATGTTAAGATGATGCCTAAGTTCATAAATGCTTCAAATATGAGCATTGCTAGAAAGATATAAATAAGTTCAAGCTACAATTTTCAACAATTCATTAAGAAGAATAATAAGAAACAGTAGAACTACATCCTAGATTACAATTAGTTGTGCATAGCTTAATGTCTTAGTTCTCTAAAATTAACAACTTCCTTATCACTTTCACATCTAACTTCTGAATTAGTTCAGAAAAGAACAAAAGACACGAGATTTCATTGGTAATCAAAAGACAAAGGTAATAAACTAATTAATTTAGGATTAAAAAAAGAAAGGAAGGAAGGAAGAAAGAGATATTCTAGCATATAAGAAAAACAAAATGCTCAATTCTCATATTTAAGGAGTGCAATGCTGCAATTTCTGATTGGTGATTAAAGAATGTAGCAAAAGCAATAACCTGCAAGCAAGAAAACAAGAAATTCTCCACTTAATAAATGCTACTGACACTGGTGACCTGAAATTTCACATATTTCTAGTAATCTATACGAATTTTCTTGGGAAACAAATAGAAAAAGGATTGTTTAATTTTTTAATGTTAAATGTAAAGCTATAGAAGGACCTGGTTGCCACGACTGGTGTATTTGAGCTGGCAAGAGTCAAAGCTTGGGCATCGACAAAAGAGGTTCTGAATTTCATGGGGCTTCACGTCATCCGAAAGTCTTGAGATAAAAAACGTGTTAATCACGTCCCAGTCCACTGGAGGTGGCAGTAACTAGTAAATAAAATAACAATGTAGGAAACCGGTTTGGAAGATAGAACATAATAGATTTGGGTTTTAAAGAAAATGGGTCTGGATGATAAAATAGAGAATGTTGGTTTGCATTTTACAGAGAATATATTTATGTTTTTTTTTCTAATTTTGCACTTTCAGTATTTTATGTTATATTTTTTATAAAATAATTGTGAATTGTTTTTGAAGGTAAATGAATAAAAGTCCTGCCACTTTTTTAAAGGCAGTAATGATCGTAATCCTAATCTTTCAATGACCAAATTTATGCCTCTCGTTAAATAATAATAATATTTAAGATCTAACAACCGAGTTAAATTTGCTTTGCTGTTTATATATTATTACGACCAGATTTTCATCCCTTCGTTAAATTTTGATCATTAAAAATCAATTTTCTTGTAGTGATTGTCATTTTACCATTTTATCCTTCACTCTGTATGTGTGTGACCTATTGGGTTCCTATCTATATTGGCAGTATAATATGTAATTATGAGTTCTATTCAAAACTTACATGATTTACAATCCCTTATTAATATTTAAATCATAATAGAATTATGATTTCCTGTCCATATTGGCAGTATAATATATAATTATTCTGACTATACCCTTCTATAGAAATAGTTACCGTGCAATTACTCCTTTTACCACTCTTATCTTAATTAGATTTTGAGTATGGATTTCTATCAACTCATATAAATCTAATTATATATGTCCTATTAATTTAACCATTGTTCCCAAAATGCTCTTTATGGATCCCTATCCATCTTGGCATATTACTCTGGCCATAGATTCTCCGAACAAGGTAATTATAGAATCATGTGAGATAACTTCCCTTAATAAATCTGGGATGGTAAATAATTTATCGATTACTCAACTATCTTCAAGTAGGTCACGATATACCTAACTTCCTAACTATGTTCACCCCTAGTTGGAAGTAATCAATTATGGAGTCAAAGTATATCACTTGCTACTTAAGATAACCTTGGTGATCTCAAGTCTAAGGATACTTGCACAACCGCTATGAAGATATTCCTCACTGACATAGATTTAATATCCATGTGAGAATTCTCTTTATAGTTCTCCAATGAAATTTTTCTTCTAACAAGCATCCACATGTTAGCTTTGATCATCTCCCATAATCACAGTTATGAAAACCACTGCTTGAACTATTAAAGAAGCATAACATGTGCTAGTTTGTCCAGATTAACAAAGTCCTAACTTGTTAATTCTTTAACTAGGGATATTTAGGTATTATCACATTTGCATACAATAGACATCTCATATCATGAACACTTTTATGATTGCCTTTACACTATGTTTATAATATCTAGGACTTCATTTATTAATTTAAGATTTACAAACTCATATATTTAAACATAGCATTAATAAATGAATGATGTCTTTTACTAAGAATATGAATTTATATATATATGAAATACATCCCTTTTACATGGGCTCTAGGGCATACTCTCTAACAAAGGCTAGTCAATTTATATGAGTCAAAGATAAACCTCATATTAACACTTATGCTCATGTGTTAAATGCACTTAGATGTGAAGAATGTTCATACACATAAGTCACTATAAGAAAAATCTCAATTCTTGATGAAAAATGCTAATGGAATTGAGTGAATTTAATTAGAAAGTCAAATTTATCGACGAAATTTACCATACAAGAAATAATTGTAAAGACCATTCCCAACGAAAAATATTTCTGTCGATAAATTTACCAATGGAAAAAATTTTCTATCTTTAATTCCATTGGGAGTTACAGACTAAAAAATTATGGTCGATTGCTATATTTATCAATGGATTTAGTTTGCATTGTTAAAATTACTAATGGAATTATATTTTCTGTTGGCAATTTTAATGTTGAAAATAAGTATTTCGTTGGTAAATTTTCAAAAAAATGATATGTTTCATAGGTAAATTTAGCGACGGTAAGTATATTTCCATCGGTAAATTTGCCTTATGCTAAAAATATTCACGATAAAATTATTTGTCACCATTCTAACACTAAAAATATTATTTATTTTTAATAATGATCAAACAATTCATGACTCTAGCTTCTGACAATGTCTTTGTCTGGTGGTGGTGCTGATAAGCCACTATAGATATATGCATTACTTTAAAACCTCACCTATAAGCAAAATACCACCATAATTCCCACACAATTAGGATCATGTCGACTTTCAATCAAGATTTCATCTCATAATAATAAGTTGCGATCACATTCTCTAATTGTAACAAATTTCTAGCAAGCTAAAATTGCTAATAACATAAAAACTTAGGATTTATTTGACAATCAAGCCAAAAAGGGAAGAAAATAGAGAGAAAGAGAGAGAGATGAAACCATCATGCCATAAAAAGATAACAAAAAAGTAACAAAGGAATAATCAACTTTCATACATTTAATGTCCTTCACATTTTTGGAAAAAAAAATTATTTTTCTCCAAATAGTTGCTTAAGAGCTCAAAAATGGGATTATCAAATATCAAAGTACTAATGAAGTTTTCTATGACATTATGATAAAATCATAAGAGTCACTTATTCATTACTAACAATGCTAATCTCACCCTTTTTGAGCAATTCATAAAAAGCTCTCACCTTCCTTTACTCATTCCAGTGATGCATCTTCCATAGACCACCAGCAGCCAAGCCAAGTGCAATACCAATGACAATATCCTTCACAACACTTGGGCCTTTCACTGTAGCATGAGCACCCTTACCACCAGCCATTTTCTTCTCTACTTACTAATGAACCTGCATGGATCATTGACTAATATTTTTGAGCAACCTATTGATTGATTTTAAAGAATAAAAAATTAATTAAGTTAAAAATTAACAAACTATAACATGTGTAGCAAAAATATCAATGTCTCTATATTAAGTGTGTTTTTGAAAAATATATAACAAAAATTAAAATTAAAATTTAATTTTTGAAAACTAAAAACAAACGATACCAAACATATCCTTGCTTTTAGAACTTGGATATTGCTTTCGGTTTAGATAGTTTGGAGTAGAAGTTTAGTTTTCTAGTGGGTCAGTTAGTTTTTAGTATTTTTAAACAATCGTTGTATGGCTTGTGAAATCCTTAACGGTTGTTTAATGAAATTTATATATAAACTTATTTTAGATTAGCAGAACATGAAATTTAAAGAAAGAGAATGAAAGTGTCAAGCATACATACATGATATATAGAAAATAAGAAAAAACACAGGTTTCGTTAATGTTTGAAGTTTGCATTTCACTTGAGATAATTAAGATAATTAAACTTAAAATGAAAAAGTATAACTCTTAAAAGCTTTCAAATTTAATATATGCCTATTCTCAATATTTTATGATAAAAAAGTTATTTATAAACTTTTAGAATTGAGCTCATGAGAATAGCTCTTAACACTTACCATGAAAATTAGAAATTTATAACCTAAATTAATAATGATAACAAATTTATCAAGAGGGTATGTTAATATGTGCAAACAGATCTACAAAACGAGTCTGATATAAGGAAATTTGCATAAACTATGCACATTGTTTTAAACAATATAATGTAAATCCTAACTTTAATTATCACTTTAAAAGTATTAAACTCAAAATCTAAGTAAAGTAAATATTATACGAGCTTCATCTCAATCAATCACTACTGTTGAAAGTAAAATTCCTTTTGTTTAATCTTTATAAAATTATTATAAGCAAGTAAGAATACTCAAAAAACATACATACAATCAAAATGAACCATTTCTGATTAAATTAGCAAACCCTACACAAAATTAATCAAAAGAGAAAGGGGAAGAGACGTACAAAAGGATTAAGAACTCTAACCAGTTATGCTCAAGCACTTCATTAGCTAAATAGCCAGTAACCATCTCAAAAATAGTATTCACATAAATTATAGGATGGTTAGGCTTTAGATCATCAGTAACAATAAACCCACAAAGAGCTATATGTAGAAAATTCTTAATGGGGAAAAGGAGTGGACCACAACCATCATTGAGCATGAATCCCTTATCCTCATCCCCACTCAAATTTGAACTACTATCCCACTCTATTTTTAGAATTTAAAAAAGGAAAAAGTGGACTTTGGTGTCAGTTAGGGAATTATATCACCATAGTTAGTAGAATCATATGTAGCAGATGCATACTTTGTTACCATAGATGTTTCAGCAACTACCATCTCACTATCCCCCATCCTAAACAATTTAAATAACTCTTATTTCTATACTAGAATATGCAATTCATGAGTAACAAACATATTCAGCAAAAGATTTAAACAAATAAACACAAATACTGAACACTATGTAACAAAAATCTTTTCCAATTCTAACTTAGTATTTTAACCTAACAATAAAATTGAAAACCAAGACATTACTACTTCAATCTTTAAGCAATCAATTGCAAAATTAGAAGCCCAAAGAGAAAATCAAACATAACATTGGATTTTCAAATTTGAAGTAAACAACTTTAGCACTGTGAATGATAAAGTGCAAAGGATAAACAATAAACCCTTGATTGGCTTTTTCAGTGGGTGAGTATTGAATCCTTAGTCAAAATTTAACGTTAACCTTTAACTTGAAAGGTAGATATCTCATACTAATTGCATTTTATGGAACTACTAAATCATTAGCCATCAATTCTTGATAGATGCATATCCTATACGTATTTTCCAATCTTGCCTCTAAATTCGTTATCTTTAAGTATGCTAAAAAAATGGACTATTTAAAATAGACCTATTAATATAGCTTGAATATATCCACTATAGCAAGGGCTTCAATTTGTTTTTAATTCATGTTTTAGCTTTTGTTTTGTTTAATTGTTTATTTTGTTTAATTTTTACTTTTAAATAAAAAACACTTTGGAAACAATCTCGGATTAATTTAATTCATACATAGGTATTATCCTTAGCAATCCATGTTCCCTTGGGTACGATATTTTGGGGTCTTAATCTATATTTCCCTATATTACTAGCCGATCTAGTACACTTGCTAGATACCGGTCAAGTTTTTGGCGCCGTTGCCGGGGAACAACGATGTTATTTGTTTAATATCTTTAATTGAGTTAGTCTGATATTTTTTTTTATTTTGTTTTTAATTTGGTGATTGTTCTTTGCAGGAACAATTCTAAACATCTTTCAAGATGATGCAAGATGAGGTCCAAGATTATGAATTGTTTCTTTTAAAACAACGAATGAATGATCTACTAAGAGAAAGAGAGGAGTAGAACGATTGCAAAATCCTTATTCATCACCATCCATGGCTAAAGATTCTTAATCACTTTGGACTTTGAGAGTACAAATGGAAGAATTGAAAAGAGAGAATCAAGAATTGTGATACTCAAAAGAGGCTTGTATCTCTGAGAATCAACGTCTTCATAACCATCTTTTATGTAAGGACGAGCAATTTAGGGCAGAAAAAGAAAGATGGAGGACCACACAAGAAGCTATTCTCTCCGAAACCGAAAATGTTTGCGACTTGCTTATAAGAAAGGAAATGGAATATTATGCTGAAAAGGAGGAGTTGGAGGCTATATTAAGGGCTCAAGAGGAAAAGTTTAGAATTCAAGAAGAAAAAATAAAGGCTCAAGAGGAAACAATTAAAAGTCAAGAACATTTATTAAGCGATAAAGAGCATGGAATTGAAAAGTTGGAATCTAAGCTAGAACTTTTGAGCACTCAAGGTGATGATGGTAAGAAAAAGGAACAAAATCATTCGTTTATAAAGGATAAGGAACAAGAGGAACAATTCATATTTGAGGATAAGTCGTGTGTTTATTTAGAAGGTGTAGGATCTTTTGTAGAGAATTTATCACCAAAGGAGCAAGAAGGAAAGGATTCTCAAGTGGAGTCAATGGATTCAGTCTTCTTGGAGAGTTTATTTAGGCTAGAAGAGCCGGTAGAGTTCGTGAAAAAATGAGCCAAAGGATGAGTCATATTTTATTGAAGATATGGAGTTTCCAGCTTTGATAAACTATGACAAGTTTCTTCTACTAACGGGAGAAAATGAGGAACAAAGTCCGGAGAGACCTATGTTTGGATCACAAGCTCGACCTCCCGAGAGTAACATGAGTCGAGCTAGGACTCAATAAACCAGAACTTCTTCTCTAACTCTTCTCTTTAAATTTTTATCAACTCTTTTTATATTTTGCATGTTATTTTCAATAAATTGTTTTGCCATTGTTCTTATAGTTTAAAGTTGAAATGCATGTTTGTTAGTTGTTTGTATCTTTTAATTCATGAGTTTAAGATTTGGGTTTGAACAAAAAGCTACTTCTAATGATTTTTATGCTTCATGATTAAATTCGGATTAGTAAGTGCTTTTAAAGGAATTAAAGAGCTAATATGATTTTTGAGATAAGTGAAATTGAACGTATCAAAGATTTATTAGTTGGTTAGATGTGAGTATGATTTTAATTGCATAAAGCTTCATGAACTTTGCATATGTTGAGTTATGAGTGGACTTCAAATGGAATTTAATTAATTGATAGATGAGCATGTTGTTGGCATAATTCAATTGGAGCTTGATACGAAGGAAAAGGCTTAATTGAATGAGAATGAGTGGAGTTGCAATTTGTTCATATGGTTCAAAAATCAAATTTGATTGAATTTTAACAAATAATGATTCAATTCTTGATTTACATGAGTGAAGGAGTAATATTGTTAATAGGATTAATTAAAATGAATTAAGATGAAAGAAAACTAATTTTGTGCTTTAATGTGCAGGAACATAAAGCTCAAAAATGCAGCAGGTATATCCACCTATGCCCACATGAAGGAATCAAGCTAGTCAATGCGTGGCCACGCATGAAGGTGCTAAATCTGGAATTTTACTAAAACACAACTAAAACAGCAAGCTGCTTCAAGGTATAATTTCACCCGTGCCAATGTGTTCATACAGATATATCGACCCGTGCCCACGCATGAAACTCCTACCTATCCCTACGATGCCACACACGGCCACGTGACTCCCTCACCAGAAAATTGCATGGCCACGTACAAGGCCACTGCTTCGCCCCATAAAAAATCGCGTGCCCACGTCCTCCCTTTCCAAAGGCTCTTGCGTGCCCACGTGAGTGGAGACTCCCTAGCAGCAGCTTCATATGTGCCTACGTCTCTCTCGGCCATCCAACGCCCACGCCCACGTATTCCTCACTTTGCCCTAATGCGTGCCCATGTGTGGGTATGCCTTTACCCACACGTGGCCACGTGTGGGAGCACTATCCATGGCCACGGTATTTCTTTTGTTTCTTCCCTTACATTTTCATTTTCTTTGCTCTTAACACTCCCCTTACTCATACATCACTCACCACACCTTCACACACTCCCATTACACCACTCACTCACTCAATCACACACCTCAAAGTTTAACTTCATTTTTTCGTTAATTTTATCCTCATTGATTTAAGTAAGCACACTATCATTTATTCAACATTGCACTTTACACATATTTATTTCTTGCATTGTTATTGAATAACCAAGTGCTGATATGATTGCTCAAGATTTTATTGGTTTCAGGGATTCAAAATAAGGTTATGTGCAGAAAATTTTTCATGAGTTCCTCGTTGCTTCAAAGCTTTGAGGGGCGCTGCCCCTCGACCCTGCCCAGGGGCAGCAGGAACCCCGTAAGGGGCATGTTATCTAATCCTAGCGCCTTAAATTTTATTCAAGTCATTATCTGCAATTTTGATACATCAATGTTTATATATACATTTAGTTGAGCAAGAGTTGAAAATGACATAATTTTTATGATGCATGGCATGGCTAATTGGGACTTTTACGATAAAGCATGTTGCACTTCATTTCTTACCCAAGCACACACTTTTCCACTAAGGCACACACACTTAGTTTTTCATTTGCATGATGTATTTGATGAGCTTAATTCGAATAAATTGGCATAGGTTTCATTAGTGTTGAATATAAGTATGCTTAAAGATTGATTTTCAGTTTTGCATTGCATTTACTCTTAGCTACTTATTTTTTAACATTGAACTTCATTATGGCTTCATATATGTTGAGTTTGTATTTGAATTGGCTTATTTTCTTTAGTGTTTATCATGACCAATTAAAATCTTTCTCTTCCTTTTATTTAAGCCTAACCATCACCAATTATCTTTACACTTGAGATTATGCATTCATACACTGTCCACCTTGTCACCTATGGATAGTATGCATTGAGCACTTAAGCAAGTTTGGCCTAGTTACATTTGTTCACTTAGTTACCATGTTTATTAAGTCTTGTTCATTGCACTTCATTTGGTTTAGAGGTATGTATGTTTGTTAACTCAATTCCATTAATCTCTTGCCTTCTTTTTGACTTGATTATGGTTCTATTATGGTGAGCTTACATTTTTCCTTGGTCACTAACTTGTTTCTCAAAAAGTGATAAAGTGTGCTAAAATTTTCCATACTTTGCTGAGGACAGCAAGATTTTAAAGAGGGGGATAGTGCTCAGCTGAGCTAAAAATTGAAGATCCAATTAAGGGAGTTTTTATTACCTTACTCATTAATTAATTTGTTTTAGTCATTTTTGTTTGTTTACTTTAGTTGTTTAGTTTTGTTTTTAGTTTGCATGTTTAGTTTTTATTTTGCAGGTTAGTTTAGTTAATTCATTTATCATTTATTGTACATTTAGCTTAGTTCGCCCTAATTATTCTAAAAAATTGAACATTTTGAACTTAAATTTAGAATGTGCTATGTTTAAAATTTTTGTTTAGCACTAGAACAAGCATGTTGTTTAATAAATTTTTAGCTAGTTAATATTCAATTTGGCTTATATTTGTTAGTTTCTACATTTTTAGCACTTAAGACCAGTTTTTATACTTTAAAGAGAAAATCAATGCATTGAAATAGTTGAGTAAGGAATTTTAGAACACTAGAACCTTCATCATCACCCTTCAAAGCATAAAAGCAACTCAAAACAACTTGGAAAGTGATATAGGCAATGTTTTTCTTGTTAAGCCATATTTTAACTTATGTCCTACCCTATATGCATATTTATCTGTTGTTAGCCAATTTTGAGCCTAATAAGGTATGCTGAATGCGTGCCACATTTATTTTTCTTGTTACACTTATTTATTTTACCATATAACCTAAAAAGCTTTTATCTTCCCTTCTAGAATTGGCCACTCTATGATTGGATGAATTAATAGGAATTGAGTATCTTGATGAGTGTAGTAAGATAATTTTGAATTTTATTATCAAGGGCTATTATTAAAGTCAAGTGAATAGTGAATTGTGATCTTGTGATTGCCCATGTTATATTATTGTAATGCCAACATCAAAGCTAGTGAAAAAAAGAAATAAAAAAATAGAATAGAGAAAAAATGAAAAAAAAGAAAAAAGAAAAAAAAGAAAAGAGAAAAAGTGAAAAAAGAAGAAAGGAAATATTGAAATAAAGCTACCATGTATGGTAAAATCTTACGTGTGGGGTAGTTACAAGGAAAAATAGATATGACTTATAAAAGGGTATGAATGGTGAAATTGAAAGAATTTTAAGATTGTACTTTGAATTGTGAAGGGTTGGGAAATTTTGGCTAAGTTCTTTATTGTTTAAGTTAATGGGATGAAATTTGTGAATTATTAATCTATTTTATCTTAGAGCGGCTATTCTTATTGTTGATCTTTTATCTATTCTTTGATAACCAATACCTTAGCCCCATTACAACCTTTAAAAGACCTAAGTGATTCTAAGTTTTGTTTTTGAGTTGTTTAGCAGAGATGACCTTCGAGTTCCAGTGCTAAAGGAGAGGCCTATGGTATTTCTAGAGTTTCAAGCATGAAACCATGTGTATACTTAGGTGTACATTCATTCTAAACTTGACTATGAAATTGCATTGGTGTTTTGGATTTTGAAAATACTTAAAATATTTTGGTCTTGCACACATACAAGGAAACTAACTTATATTGTCTTGGTTGAATTTATTCTAGTTGAAAATTTTATTAAGTGCTCTTGTTAATTGCTAAGCTTGGTTTTGAAATGCATGATTCTTTATTGGAGTTTGATTATTTTGAGGAGTTGGTTTGTTCTAATTTGCTCGAGGGCGAGCAAAGTCTAAGTGTGGGGTATTTGATAATGGTTATTTATATGATGTTTTTAGTATGTTTTTAGGTGTTTAATTAGGTTAATTTTGTGTTAATTAGGTTTAATTTGAGTTTAATTTGTTAGTTTTATGTTTTTGAAGTTAATTATAAATTTTGGTGTTTTTCAGGGTTATTTTGCAAGTAAAAGGACTTAATTGTAAAAAGGGCAAAGATTTGGGCCAAAACTGCAAATATGGAAAATTATACGAGAAAGTGATCGTAAGGTCCAGAAGATCGATGTATGGCCACGTGAAAATGAATGAAGAAGGAGACGTGGCCACGTGAAAGAGTTTTTTTAAGAATGAAGTAAGGACACATGATCACGTGTTAAACCAAGGAGGAAATCATGTGGCCACGTGTGAGAAAGACCAAATGCAACACATGGCCACGTGTGAATTAACACTAGGGAACACATGGCCACGTGATGGCAATTCCCACTTTGCGAAGGATTCTCGAACTTCCTATTTTGGGCAGAAATTACTTCCTATTTGATTCTAAGTGTTTGAAAAGGAATCCACGACATCTTTTGCCTATAAATAGCAGTCTAAAACACCTTAAATTTTATTCAAGTCATTATTTGCAATTTTGATACATCAATTTTTATGTACATTCAGTTGAGCATTTTATGGATGACTTGATTTTCATTACTATCTTTATGATACATGGCATGGCTAATTGGGACTCTTGTGATAAAATATGTTGCACTTCATTTCTTACCCAAGCACACGCTTTTTCACTAAGGTACACACACTTAGTTTTTCATTTGCATGATGTACTTGATGAGCTTAATACAAATAAATTGGCATAGGTTTCCTTAGTGTTGAATATAAGTTTGCTTAGAGAGTGATTTTCAGTTGTGCGTTACATTTACTCTTAGCTACTTATTGTTTGACCTTGAACTTCATTGTGGCTTCACATAGGTTGAGTTTGTATTTGAATTGGCTTATTTTCTTTTGTGCTTACCATGACCAATTAAAATCTTTCTCTTCCTTTTATTTAAGCCTAACCATCACCAATTATCGTTACAATTGAGATTATGCATTCATACATTGTCCAACTTGTCACATATGGATAGAAAAAAATAAGCACTTAAGCAAGTTTGGCCTAGTTATATTTCTTCGCTTAGTTACCATGATTATTAAGTCTTGTTTATTGCACTACATTGGGTTTAGAGGCATGTTTGCTTGTTAACTTAATTTCATTGACCTCTTGTCTTCTTTTTGACTTGATTATGGTTCTAAGTGTGGTGAGCTTACATTTTTCCTTAGTCTCTAACTTGTTTCTCAAAAGTGATGAAGTGTGCTGAAAATTTCCATACTTTACTGAGGACAGCAAGATTTTAAAGAGGTGGATAGAGCTCAGTTGAGCTAAAAATTGAAGATCCAACTAAGTGAGTTTTTCTTACTTTACTCATTTTCTTACTCATGAATTATTTTGTTTTAGTCATTTTTGTTTGTTTACTTTAGTTGTTTAGTTTTGTTTTTAGTTTACATGTTTAGTTTTTATTTTGCATGTTAGTTTAGTTTATTCATTTATCATTTATTGTATATTTAGCATAGTTCGCACTAGTTATTCTCAAAAATTGAACATTTTGAAGTTGAATTTAGAATGTGCAATGTTTGAAATTCTTGTTTAGAATTAGAACAAGCATGTTGTTTAATGAATTTCTATCTAGTTTAACATCCAATTTGACTTATATTTGTTAGTTTCTACATTTTTGAGCACTTAAGACCAGTTTTTGAACTTAAAGAAAAACAATGCATGAAATAGTTAAGCAATGAGTTTTAGAACATTAGAACCTTCCTCATCACCCTTGAAAGCATAAAAACAACTCAAAATAACTTGGAAAGTGATCTAGGCAATGTTTTTCTTGTTGGGCCATATTTTAACTTATTTTTCTACACTTTATGCATATATTTATCCTTTGTTAGCCATTTTGAGCCTAATGAGGTATGCTTAATGCGTGCTATATTTATTTTTCTTGTTACACTTATTTATTTTACCATATAACCTTAAAAGGTTTTATCTTCCCTTATAGAATTGGCCACTCTAGGATAGGATGGATTAATAGGAATTGGGAATGTGGATGGGTGTGATAAGATGTTTTTTTATTTTATTATCAAAGGCTATTGTTGAAGTCAAAGAAATAGTGAATTGTTACCTAGTTATTACCCATGTTATATTATTGTATTGCCAACATTAAAGCTATTAAAAAAACTAGAAAAAAAAGAGAAGATAAAAAAAAGAGAGACAAAGAAGAAAGAAATATTGAAATAAAGCTAGCATGTATGGCAAAATCTGAAGTGTGGGGTAGTTACAAGGAAAAAAGGTTATGACTTCTTGAAAAGGGTATGAATGGTGAAATTGAGAGAATTTAAAGATTGTACTTTGAACTGTAAAGGGTTGGGAAATTTTGGCTAAATTCTTTATTGTTTAAGTAAATGGGATGAAATTTATGAATTATTAATCTATTTTATCTTAGAGTGGCTATTCTTATTGTTGATCTTTTATCCATTCTTTGATAACCAATACCTTAGCCCCTTTACAACCTTTAAAAGAGCTAAGTGATTCTAAGTTTTGTTTTTGAGTTGTTTAGCAGAGATGACCTTCGGGTTCTGGTGCTAAAGGAGAGGCCTATGGTGTTTCTAGAGTTTCAAGCATGAAACCATGTGTATACTTAGGTGCACATTCATTCTAAACTTGACTATGAAATTGCATTGGTGTTTTGGATTTTGAAAATAATTAAAATATTTTGGTCTTGCACACACACAAGGAAACTAACTAATATTGTCTTGGTTGAATTTATTCTAGTTGAAAATTTTATTAAGTGCTCTTGTTAATTGCTAAGCTTTCTTTTGAAATGTATGATTCTTTATTGGAGTTTGATTATTTTAAGGAGTTGGTTTGTTCTAATTTGCTCGAGGGCGAGCAAAGTCTAAGTGTGGGGTATTTGATAATGGTCATTTATATGATGTTTTTAGGTGTTTAATTATGTTAATTTTGTGTTAATTAGGTTTAATTTGAGTTTAATTTGTTAGTTTTATGTTTTTGAAGTTAATTGTAAATTTTGGTGTTTTTCAGGGTTATTTTGTAAGAAAAAGGACTTAATTATAAAAAGGGCAAAGATTTGGGCCAAAACTGCAAATATGGAAAATTTATGCGAGAAAGTGATCGTAAGGTCCAAAAAATCGGTGCATGGCCACATGTAAATGAATCAAGAAGGAGACGTGGCCACGTGAAAGAGTTTTTTGAAGAATGAAGTAAGGACACGTGACCACGTGTGAAACAAAGGAGGAAATCACGTGGCCACGTGTGAGAAAGAACAAATGCAACACATGGCCACGTGTGAATTAACACTAGGGAACACGTGGCCATGTGTTCAAACTCCCACTTCGCGAAGGATTTTCTCAGGCTTCCTATTTTTGTCAGATTTTGCTTCCTATTTGATTTTAAGAGTTTGAGAAGGAATCCACGACATCTTTGGCCTATAAATAGCAAGCTAAAACATCAAAGAAGGGGATCAATTAGAGAATTAGGAATCAATTAGAGGAATCAATTAGAGAAATCTTAGAATTAGGCTTAGTTATTTTACGTTATTTTTATGTTTTAATTATTTTTCTTCAACTTTGTTTTAGTTTTTAATTATGTTTAGGAAGTTAATTTTCTTCTTTTGCTAATGGATTTTTGAAATCTTATATTTTCATTGTTATGACTTTATTTTGAGCTTAATTTCAATATCGGTTGATTATTTCTTGGTTTTAAGCATATTCTTGTCTTTGATTGTGTTGAGATTGATTGTTGGTTTATTAAATAAATAACTAAAAATCGGTTTTGACATAGGTAATGATTTGCATGTTCTTGGATTGACTCTTTAATGTTTATGCATGATTATTATCCGAAATATGAGATGATTATTTGTGAATTTTATTGGTTAATACTAAAAATGGAAGAACTAAGAATGAATTGGAGTTGAATCACTTGAGAAAGGCTTCAATGAATATTTAGGAAGTTAAAACTAGATTTTCATGCTAAGTATTAGATTTGTCTATGAGTTTAATACTAAGAATGATATACTTGAAAAAAGATATCTTGCTTTACTACTAGTTTTTCCATAATCACTGGTGTTTATATTTAATTTATGTCATTACAATGAAAGTTAAGGTGGATAGTTTCTTTAGCAAGAGAATTTCAGTTATTGTTTTGTTTTTAATTCATGTTTTAGCTTTTGTTTTGTTTAATTTTTGCTTTTAAATCAAACACAATTGGGAACAATCTCGGATTAATTTAATTCATACATAGGTATTATCCTTAGCAATCCATGTTCCCTTGGGTATGATATTTTGGGGTCTTAATCTATATTTTTCTATATTACTAGCCGATCTAGTACACTTGCTAGATACCGATCAAGTTTTTTGTTTAGCATTAGAACAAACATGTTGTTTAATGAATTTCTAGCTAGTTTAACATTCAATTTGAATTATATTTGTTAGTTTCTACATTTTTTAGCACTTATGACCAGTTTTTGAACTTAAAGAAAAACAATGCCTGAAATAGTTGAGCAAAGAGTTTTAGAACACTAGAACCTTCCTCATCACCCTTGAAAGCATAAAAGCAACTCAAAATAACTTGGAAAGTGATCTAGGCAATGTTTTTCATGTTAAGCCATATTTTAACTTATTTTTCTACCCTTTATGAATATATTTATCCTTTGTTAGCCATTTTGAGCCTAATGAGGTATGCTTAATGCGTGCCATATTTATTTTTCTTGTTACACTTTTTTATTTTACCATATAACCTTAAAAGCTTTTATCTTCCCTTCTAGAATTGGCCACTCTAGGATAGGATGGATTATTAGGAATTAGGAATGTGGATGGGTGTGATAAGATATTTTTTGATTTTATTATCAAAGGCTATTGTTGAAGTCAAAGAAATAGTGAATTGTTACCTTGTTATTATCCACGTTATATTATTGTATTTCCAACATCAAAGCTATTAAAAAAAACTAGAAAAAAAGAGAAGACAAAAAAAAAGAGACAAAGAAGAAAGAAATATTGAAATAAAGCTAGCATGTATTGCAAAATCTTAAGTGTGGGGTAGTTACAAGGAAAAATGGTTATGACTTCTTGAAAAGGGTATGAATGGTGGAATTAAGAGAATTTAAAGATTGTACTTTGAACTGTAAAGGGTTGGGAAATTTTGCTTAAATTCTTTATTGTTTAAGTTAATCATATGAAATTTGTGAATTATTAATCTATTTTATCTTAGAGTGGCTATTTTTATTGTTGATCTTTTATCCATTCCTTGATAACGAATACATTAGCCCCATTACAACCTTTAAAAGACCTAAGTGATTCTAAGTTTTGTTTTTGAGTTGTTTAACAGAGATGACCTTCGAGTTCCAGTGCTAAAGGAGAGGCCTATGGTGTTTCTAGAGTTTCAAGCGCGAAACCATGTGTATACTTAGGTGTACATTAATTATAAACTTGACTATGAAATAGCATTGGTGTTTTTGATTTTGAAAATACTTAAAATATTTTGGTCTTCCACACACACAAGAAAACGAACTTATATTGTCTTGGTTGAATTTATTCTAGTTGAAAATTTTATTAAGTGCTCTTGCTAATTGCTAAGCTTGGTTTTGAAATGCATGATTCTTTATTGGAGTTTGATTATTTTGAGGAGTTGGTTTGTTCTAATTTGCTCTAGGGCAAGCAAAGTCTAAGTGTGGGGTATTTGATAATGGTCATTTATATGATGTTTCTAGTATTTTTTTAGGTGTTTAATTAGGTTAATTTTGTGTTAATTAGGTTTAATTTGAGTTTAATTTGTTAGTTTTATGTTTTAGAAGTTAATTGTAAATTTTGGTGTTTTTCAGGATTATTTTGCAAGAAAAAGGACTTAATTGTAAAAAGGGCAAAGATTTGGGCCAAAACTGCAAATATGGAAAATTTATGCGAGAAAGTGATCGTAAGGTCCAGAAGATCAATGTATGGCCACGTGAAAATGAATGAAGAAGGAGATGTGGCCATGTGAAAGAGTTTTTTAATGAATGAAGTAAGGACACGTGACCACGTGTGAAATAAATGAGGAAATCATGTGGCCACGTGTGAGAAAGACCAAATGCAACACATGGCCACGTGTGAATTAACACTAGGGAACACGTGACCACGTGTTCAAACTCCCACTTCACGAAGGATTATCTCGAGCTTCGTGTTTTGGGCAGAGTTTGCATCCTATTTGATTTTAAGAGTTTGAGAAGGAATCCACGACATCTTTGGCCTATAAATAGCAAGCTAAAACATCAAAGAAGGGGATCAAATAGAGAATTAGGAATCAATTAGTAGAATCAATTAGAGAAATCTTAGAATTAGGCTTAGTTATTTTACGTTATTTTTATGTTTTCATTATTTTTCTTGAACTTTGTTTTAGTTTTTAATTATGTTTAGGAAGTAGTTTTTCTTCTTTTGCTAATAGATTTTTGAAATCTTATATTTTCATTGTTATGACTTTATTTTGAGCTTAATTTCAATATCGGTTGATTATTTCTTGGTTTTAAGCATATTATTATCTTTGATTATGTTGAGATTGGTTGTTGGTTTATTAAATAAATAACTAAAAATTGGTTTTGACATAGTTAATGATTTGCATGTTCTTGGATTGACTCTTTAATGTTTATGCATGATTATTATCCGAAATATGAGATGATTATGTGTGAATTTTATTGGTTAATACTAAGAGAGGAAGAACTAAGAATGAATTGGAGTTGAATCACTTGAGAAAGGCTTCAATGAATATTTAGGAAGTTAAAACTAGATTTTCATGCTAAGTATTAGTTTTGTCTATGAGTTTAATACTAAGAATGATATACTTGAATAAAGATATCTTGCTTTACTACTAGTTTTTCCATAATCACTGGTGTTTATATTGAATTTAAGTAATTACAATGAAAGTTAAGGTGGATAGTTTCTTTAGCAAGAGAATTTCAGTTATCATTTTATTTTTAATTCATGTTTTAGCTTTTTTTTTGTTTAATTGTTTATTTTGTTTAATTTTTGCTTTTAAATCAAAAACAATTGGGAAACAATCTCGGATTAATTTAATTCATACATAGGTATTATCCTTAGCAATCCATGTTCCCTTGGGTACGGTATTTTGGGGTCTTAATCTATATTTCCCTATATTACTTACCGATCTAGTACACTTGCTAGATACCGATCAGTTAAACCCTAAGTAGAATACCTAAATCACAACCATAAAAGAAAATGAATAAACTATTATACATCTACTTATCTTAGCACCACCTTCATACTCCATGGACATTCACTTCTGACCTATTCTAAGCTTATATAATATAATTATATAATTTCATATAAAAAATCAAGCTATATTTGAGGGAAGTTATGTGAGAAGAGAAACACAATAGAGTAATTAAGAGAGGCAATGACTCGCGTGCCATATTTGAAAAATAAAATTATACGTAAGACAAATTTTAATGGTCATTGTCCATAACTAAAAGATTATGCCATAGAATACTGTGGGGCCCCTACTTATGCCTGAGGAGAATGTATGTATGTTTAATCAATAATATGATAGATATATATTTGGTTAGTAAATGAATTGTAGGTAGGGATATAGTGGTATTTTTCTTACAAGAAAAAGGGCAATTTGGTCATTATATATTAAGTGATGTATGTGCCTAATTAGAAGAAAAAGTTAATTTAGGCGCTTAATTGAAATTAAAAAGAGGAAATTTTAGGGTTGGAATAGGAAATTAAAGGAAAAGAATAAGCTAAGGGTAATTTTTTAGGAGTTGACAAATGGATAAATGAGGGAGAGGCACATAATTGTCTAAGATTATTCTTAAGGAATGAAGAAAACTTCATGTTATTTAAAGGGAAATTGGCTGGCTGACTCAAGAAAATATTGGCAGATTCTTCATCTCTTCTTACACACTCAATTATATGTTAGCAGCTCAAGGAAAATAAATCAATATTTCCAAGTAAACTAGGTGAGATTCATAGAATTTTTGCTTTAGTTCTAAGTTATTTTTTGATTATATAAGAGAGCCTAGATTTTAGAGGTTCATATTTGATGTACATGAGGAAATTGATGTGATTAAAGGGATAGAGCAGCCAAGGAAAGGGAAAAAGCAATAGAGAGCAAAACAAGGTGCCTTGTTGGGAAAATTAGTAAAAAACAAGGTATGGGAACCCTGCACTTTCTTACAAAATCTTTCTTATGTAAAATTTTTAAAAGTGATATGTTTTAGATGTTAATGTAGTACAAACATACTTGTGATAGTTCTAGGTATATTTGAGAGGAAACAGAGGAAAAAAGCATGAAATAGATAAATTCAATCCTAGGGTTCCCTTAACCTATTTGCATTATTTTGCTCATAAGTTGGATTGTAGAGCCTCAAATTGAGAAATTCTAATTGGAGAATAAACTAGATTAATATGTATACATTTTTCATTTCTTGAAGACCAGCTTTATTTTTAAGGTTGTTAAAAATAAGTTTAAAATACGATAATGCCTATTGCCCGATCAATAGGAGTAATCTATAGTATTTCATGAATATATAAAGATTTAAAAGTGAAAATGAGATGATTTTTAATGATTTAAAAACTAAAAACATAGTATAAAAACTTTGTAGAAGATCACTTTGCCTAAAAATTTCATTTTCTACGTCTAAAGTGATGTGTAATTAGACCTAAAAAAATTATCTACAAAATTCGTAGGGTAGAATAGGACACACAATTAAGACCATTTTGACTCAGCTATATGGACCCTTCTGTATCAATGATGACCATTGTATGTGGTCGAGACCAAGTTATCTCAACTGTATACTCCCCTATTATAGTTTATACTTGATTTTTAGGCTTGAATGGTTATAAAAATTTACCCAAACTTGTCCAAATGCACTTATAGCATTCTAAGCATAAAGATAAGGGTAATAGGTATCATGAGAGACATGTCAATCCTAATGAAACACTAAAATATAGTTATAACCTAAATCTAAACATAAGAGGACATAAACATACAAGTTAGTCTATGCCTCTTAGATTTATGTATCAATCTTATAAATGTATATTAATGTAATTAGGATATATGGACATGAATAAGGGTGTATGAGCTTAAACATGTAAAGATATGTATAAATATATGTGGTTGAGGATGTTTCAATGAGATGATTTGTAGACAAATAAATGTTTATGGGCATAAGTATGCAAATTTGTGACTAACACTACGTTAATATGGTTACCGGGAGATGTTTATATACTTACAATTTGAAATGTCAATTTTGGATATGAATGGGAGATGTAATCAAAATTACAAGAGCATATAGATATCAATAGACATGAATATAATATAAAAACGTATGAATACATGTTGTGATATGAATTGTGATGGCTAATATAATTAAATAACTATCTAGGTTATATTATTTTGATTGAGTGTGCCTGGTATACAAACTCATTTGGGCATGTAGTAATGTGTTTAAGTATAAAGATGCACAAGATGTGTACAAAGTGTATCGTATGTATATATATATATATATATATATATATATATGTTAGTTCACATATAATTTATAATTATTGCGAACATATCGTGTAAGTATGGAAATGGAAAATACATGTATAGAGACGTATGCATAATATATATAGGTTTTAAACCATATGGTATGACTTGATTAAAAGTTCTATACTTTTGTATTAATTTCAAAATACCGAATTTATCACAATAACATTTTTATAATTTTATGCTCATAAACGAAAAGAGAAAAGAAAAGTGAAAAAACTTAAGGGAAAAGGTTATAGTTGCCTGTATCTATATCTAGGTTGTAGATAGATAGGCATGCCTAAAAGGGCATGTTGCAGCTACCACAGGATTGACCCCGTTTGGGTCTATAGTACCGACCCCATTTGGGACCACTTGATTGGTCCATAGGATTTACCCATTTAGGTCTACATGATTGAAACCTTTGGGTATCCACATAATTGATACCTTTAGGTATCCTTATTATACCTTAAGGTACTATGGTATCATCCGTTATCCACATCCTTAGAAAGGTGAGTGTGTAGTACATGATATAAGAAAAGTATTATAGAGATCAATATGATGGAGATGATATGATATTTTATGACTTGATGCAAATGTTTCTTTTACATAAATCTATGCATAGCAAATGGAAAACATGAAAATTGGATAAAGTTATATTTTAACATATAGTTTTATAGTAATAGAGTACCATATGTGCATAATTGATGTTACAATTACCTAATGCTTTTTGCACTTAAGGCCATAAATTACATATGAATATTTATGATTATTTGATAGGTTATCATTAGTCAAGTTAAAAATGCATATATTATTTATAGTTACATGTTACATATTCGATATTGAATAACAAATATATGAATCATGCCAAGTTTAAGATTGAAATATTCATTATATATATGGCTTTTCATAATATGAACTTGCAACTTAGATATATGTTGGATTGATTCAAGAGCAAGATACAAGTTACTATTCTAATATATTAATAAACTAAAAAGAATGACATAATAATGATAATCAAATTAAGACTATTGATAAAAATATATGAGATAGAAATAGTAAAGTAACATAAATATTTGTATGTTATGGAAATATGTTAGTTAGAATGGATGCATTTAGAACTAATTAACGAAGCCTAATCACTTAAGAAAAATTATTAGGATTCAACTATGAATTTAGCTTATATATAAACATACATATAAAGCTCACTTGTGTCACTAAGACAAACTAGGAATAATAGATATGAACCAAGTAAATGAAATATATATATATATATATATATATATACACACACACACATACATAAATACATGAAATGAAAAGTTACATGAGTGTGCTCAAATGCAATAGGGAGTTAAATAACTAAGAAAATTAGTAATAGATGATAAAGTGGAATATCAGTACTACTTATGATAGTGTTAAAGAAGGTTGTGAGTGCACATCAATATATGGCTTGTATGATTTTATATACTTGAACAATTGCTTTACAACGTCACTACAAAAAAAAATACAGAATAGCGATGAAAATTAGTGAGGACAATAAATTTTGTTGCTAAATACACCATTTAGCGACAACATTACGACAAAAAATGATATTTGTCGCAAATATTGTTAGGGACTAGTGGAAAAATAGATTTTACAATAATTTAGGGATAAATAATTTTATTGTAGCTAATTTTGGCACAAAAAATAGAGATGACTTTGCGAGCACAGAACCCTCGCCAAATCTTAATTCATGGCTAGAATTATATATGCACAATTTAGTGAGGACTTAGCGAGAACTTAATCCTTGCTAATTTAGTGAGAAACAAATCATCACTAAATTAACGAGGACAAATCCCTCGCTAACGGTTAAATGGTTTGGCATTTGATATATGAACCGTTTAGCGGAACTTAATCCTTGCTAATTTTGCCATAAACAAATCCTCGCTAAATTGGCGAGGACAATTACCTTGCCAAAGCGTGAGTCATATGCCATTTGGTTTATGAAGCATTTGGCGAGGACATTGACCTCGCTAATTTTGCTTGGAAAAAAATCCTCATTAATTGGCGAGGATAATTTCCTCGCTAATGGTTAAATATTGTGCCATTTGATTTATGAAGCATTTGGCGACGACATTATCCTCGCTAATTTAGCTAGAATAAAATCCTTGCTAAATTGGTGAGGACAATTCCTTTGCCAAAGCGTGAGTCATATGCCATTTCATTTATGTCCTAACTAATTTTGCTTGGAAAAAAATCCTCGCTAAATTGGCGAGGACAATTTCCTCGCTAATGGTTAAGTATTGTGCCATTTGATTCATGAAGCATTTGGCGAGGACATTATCCTCGCTAATTTAGCTAGGAATAAAATCCTCGCTAAATTGGCGAGAACAATTCCCTCCCCAAAGCATGAGTCATATGCCATTTGGTTTATGAAGCATTGGTTAGGACATTGTCCTCGCTAATCTTGCTTGAAACAAAATCCTCGCTAAATTGGTGAGGACAATTTCCTCGCTAATGGTTAAGTATTGTGCCATTTGATTTATGAAGCATTTGGCGAGGACATTATCCTAGCTAATTTAGCTAGTAATAAAATCCTCACTGAATTGGCAAGGATAATTCCCTCACCAAACCGTGAGTCATATGCCATTTGGTTTATAACTGAATTAAAATTAAAATTTAGAGGTGAAGTAAAATATAAATTTAAATCCTTAATTTATTAAATTCAATAGTAGAGTATTAATGTTCTCAATTTTTATACTTTAATTTTTTTTACAAGTGAATTAAAATTAAAATTTAGAAGTGAATTAAAAAATAAATTTAAATCTTTAATTTATTAAATTGATTAGTAGAGTATTAGTTTTAGAAATGAAATAAAATATAAATTTAAATCCTTAAATTATTAAATTTATAAGACTTTCTAACTGCATGTAAAATCGAATACGATTTATTAAGAAAACTAATTCAATATAGTAAAATTGTAAACCGAATACACCGAATTATGTAAACTCATTATAGTGTAGGAAGAAAAACTGAATAAAGTTTATTTCGATAACTGAATAGTTTATATTCCATTTATGCAGTCTGATTAAGGTATAATAAGAAAATTAAATATACTAAATTCGTATTCGGCAAAGTGAATATTTTTTTTGTTGATTGTGAAAAAGTTTTTCGGATTATTAAATCTATGATCAAAGTATCTATAATTTGATATCAGAAACCAGAATAGTAAGACATTTAATTCTGGTTTTTTCAAATGAAATACATTGTTATATTTTAAGTTTCAAAATTATCTTAATCTTCTTAATTTTTATTTTTTCAATAGTAAAAAATATATAAGTAATCATCTATTGTAGACACAATTTATGGATACAGTTTATTGGTGTAAATAATACAGTGAATTTAGTTTGTCATACGCTGTACTACACTTTGAAACCGAATACATCGAATTATGTAAACTAATTATATTGTAAAATGAAATCTAAATAAAGTGTATTCTGATAACCAAATAAATTGGGTTCTATTGAAGCAAAATCATTTAAGGTTTAATAAGAAAACTGAATACACTTTATTTGCATTAGGGAAAGAGAATAATTTTTTTTTTGAAACCTTAATAGTAATACATTAGTATAAAAAGTTAATTGTGTGTTATTTCAAACTTTATTATAAGGCGCCATTATATCTAAAACTCCCTCCATTTTGAAATTATTTCCCAACCTCACTCCTATTTTAGCGGGATTTCGATAAATTTTTACGAGATTTCATTGAAAATTTTGAATATCGGTCTCTTAAAGAAAAATCCCCAACTCTCTTTTAACTTTTGTGTATTGATCTCTGCTAAAGAAAAACCCTAGATCCCGCATTGCCTAATCCGGTAGTTTCTGATGAAGAGAAAGCTTGAGCTACTTTAAGTTGTTTGGCTTTTCATAGTTGCTTTACTTTTTTCTACATTTAATCATTTTTGGTAAGGAAAATTTGATTTGAACGTTGAACACATAGCTTAACTTGTATGTACGTATTCTATTTTTCTTAAGATCTATAGTAGATCTCTTCCTATTTTTAAACATTTTGTTAATTCGTGTTGTTGCAAAAATGCAACTTTTTATTTCATGGTGCATTTTGCGTCTGAACTTGAGGTTCTATTGTTAAAGCTTTGCAGTTGGGGAAGTTGTTTACTAACCACCGTTCTCCTTTAATGACTTCAGTCCATTGTATTTTTTAACATTATTTTTTTCCTTTTTTTTAATTTTGCCTCTTATTCTTTTCTCATTCTTACTCTTTCTCCAAGTTTTTTTGACTGAATTAATCTTCTTCTCTAATGGAGGGGAAGCAGCATAATCATCACCCTTTCCCTCCCTCCACATCATCAGAGATTCAAAATAAGGTTAATTCAAAGAGGGGAAGCAGAGTGATACACCCACTGAAGGGTGACATGCCTCAAATTCAATCGATGTCTCCTGGTAGATTTTCCTTTCAGCCATTTGAGGAGAACCCACTTCTTGGCCCTTCTTCTACCACTTAAGTTCTTTTAATTTCTTTTTTATATGCTTTTTTTATTTTCAGTGGTTTAAATGTGAAATACTGGTTGTTAACATTGCTTTAGGCTTTGGAAGATGGGAGCTTTAGATGGCAACTTTTAACTTGTAATTGGTTACATGGAGGGGTTTTTCATTTGTTGGCCAATATGCTGAGTCTTCTAGTTATTGGCATTCTGCTTGAGGAGGAATTTGGATTTGGTATGAAATTTTTTAACTTTCTTGATTCTATTGCTGCATTACCATGGAATTTAGTATTTTGTTGACAGAAGTCTAAATGACAGATCTCTTTGAATGTGTAAGATTTGTCTTGGTGCCTTCCAGTTTTTGGAAAGAGTTCTGGGTTATCTGCAATCAATCAATACACAACTATACGATCTAGAAGCAACTGACATTTTATGAGCTGTTTATGATTTTTCATTGTTATATTTATATATGCATGTATCATTTTAAATATATTATTAGCAATGTTATACACTTGTAAATAACAATTTATTCATTAATATATATTTTTTATATTAAATATTGAGTAAATATAAATTTATTATTTTTTAATTTATTGTTTAAATAATGAAATTTTCATATTAAATTAATAAAAATAAGTTCATATCAACATTTAGCGAAGATAAATCTCATGTTTGTAACAAAAGTCATCCTAGCTGAATTTAGCGAGGATATCAGTCCTCGCTAATTTTTACGAGGACTAAGTCCTCGCTAATTTTACGAGGATTTAGTCTTCGCTATCTTTTGCGAGGATTTAATCCTCACTAAATTTTGGAAGGGCTAATTACTAGCAAAATAGCGAGGACTAAATCCTCGCAAAATTAGCAAGGACTTAGTCCTTGCAAAACTCAACGAGGACAAAAGCCCTCGCTAAATTCAGCTTGGATGACTTTTGTTACAAAATTTTTGTCCTCGCTAAACTGATTTAGCGACGAAAAATCATCATTTAGAGTCCTCGCTATTTTGCATTTTTCTTGTAGTGAGTGATTTATTGGAGTAAGCATGCAATTAATCAATGGGCTAAAATTTTAATGATAATATAATAATTATGCATGGTAAAGTAAGTTGTATAATGCTTTGCGATATTATAAACATATTATTTGCTGTGGATATTGTTTTATTATATGTTAAATTGTATGCTCACGTCTGCATATATGTTATTGATTACTTTTATGAGAGGTCATATTCATGGTTTATATTCCCCTATTAAGCTACATAGATTAACACAAGTGTTCATCCATGTATGTACTCTATTTAGAACCTTTCAATAGGGACAAGATCTGCAACAACTAGGACAACATCAAATTTAGGAAGAGCCAAAGTACAAAGTTGTTATCTCTTTTGTTTTGTCTTTGTAATTACCATTTTTTATTAAATAATGTGAGATGTAAAGAATAGAATAGTTGTGAAATTTAATGTATGAAAATGTCTTTTTAAAGTTTCTTTCATTGTGAAGATGTGGTTATAAATAAGTCAAGCTAACATGATATTTGTGCAAATGGATTGTAGTGTATTTGATTATATACAAGATAGTACATATGATGATAAGAAACAAGTAAATTAGAGTAGTCATTACATTTTTGGTATCGAAGCAAAGGTTTAGGCTATTCTGGCTAGTAAGAGTCTAGGAATAAGTTATTATAGAGAGTTTGAAAGTGTTGGCCTAATGCAAAGGTCCCTATTATCTCATAGATAGTAGAATATTGAAAAACCTTAAAGCACTGTTATAGAAATGGAATAGCCAAAAGTTTGAATTCTTTTAAGTAAAGTAAAGTGCCTTGAAAGTTATAGTTGGTATTCCTTAATTCCTATTAAAGAAATACATACCATGGAGATTTAGACTTTCAACTCCTATATGTATATGTATATGTATAGAGGATATATTTGATAAGGTGTTAGCTATAGAATAAGATAGTATATGAAATACACGAGGTTAGTTCTTTGGACCATAATATATGTATATATATGGATAAAGTATATAGAGGTTATAATAACATGGTATATGAAAAAGGGAACTTACATAAACTTGATAAGGTTATCTTCACATGAAATAGTTATAATATGGAGTTCGAATTGATTATGACACTTTGTATACCAGTCAGTAACTCATTAACAGTAGGGGAAATTGATTAAACATTTCATAGCATGGAAAGGGGTAAATATTTATGTTACATAAGAACCTACATTTGCATCTTATTGCATTCATAAAATCATCATTCCTTCATAGCATTGAATTAGCATTATTTGACAAGAGATGAAAAGTATCAGATTATATGCATAAGCCCTAATTGAAAAGAAAACTAATAGAATGTTCATTGAGCGCAGTAATAATTTGATCGTAAGACAAGATTATCATTATAAGGAGATAAAGTTGGATAAAAACTTAAAGATTGATTGTGATAAAGAGAGAGTTATAGGAATACAAGTGATAAGAATGGTAAATGCTACAAGTAATGCAAGTGGAACCAGGCTATGCATAGTGATAATATGATAGGAATGCAATGGGACTTGTTAAATGTTTTCATCAATGAAATGAATGCTTGTAATAGATGTGAATGATATATTTGTGGGAGCCTTCTGTGGTAAGGGCATTACAATGTTAAATAGGAGAGACAATGTAGTCTCAAAAACTTTTATACAAGGCGTTTTTAAGCTCATAAGTACTAATGCATATTAATAACCATTAATTTCAAGCACAACACATGCACATTCTTCCATTTATAAAAAAATATAAGATTAAAATTTCCCTTTCATAGTCTATTATATTACCTTTAATGATTTACTTTTAAATTTTAACATAGGTATACCAACATCTGGTTTAAAAGATATATTACATTCTAGCAACAAGTCCAACATGTGTTTTCCATTTACTATTTTTGTTCGTATAGATCAATTACAACTTATTGTTAATATGAAATCTGAAATGCTAAGGGTAATACATTTAGAATATAACAATAATATAAAAATATTTATCGTAGTCCGCTTGTTTTATTTCTTGATATCAAGAATACCACACAAAGTAAACATATAAACACAAACACATGGCTCACTTAATCCAAGTCATCAGCATAAAGGACATTTTCATCTAAGCAATTCTAACAAATAACTTTGTCAAACTCTCTCTCTCTTACATCTTTTTTTTACAGACCAACAAAGTTAAAACTTTGAATTCATTTTACCACACTAGCATTTCTAAGTGAAATAATGAAATTAACCTCTTTTAACCAATATGCATGAATGTAGGATTAGTAATTTTATTTAGTTCCCTTATACTCTTTTCATTTTCAAATTCTTAAATCAGTCCTTACTAATGTTTTAGACATAACTTACTAACAGAAAGTAACTAAGATTACAAGAATATCATATTATAACATATATTTTATATGTTTCCCTATATAATACCTCATATGGTATTATGAAAATACTTGGTTAGATAGCCATCAACTTTTTATCATAACTCATTTCTTTAGGTAAGGTATTTATGTAAAAAATAAATAATATCTAAAACTATTTGAATCCTTTAAGAGAATCTTTATATAACTCTAGAATTACTATCAAAATTGCCTAAGGAACGCTCATCATAAAAGTGGCTCCTTCTTTTGTGAAGCACTTGCTAACCTACTTTTTAACAACCTATTCTAAGACACAGAAGATACTCTAATTAAAAAACTTATCCATTTTTACTTCAATTTCATTTTTTCTTTCTCCATTTTTTTTAGAATGAAGAAACTAAAACCAAGTCTATAACCATACTTTCCATATACACTAAAGTATCTGATTTAAATGTAATTAACCAGTACCCAATCCAACATGCTATCATATATAAAATCCTCACTCAAAAATTCCTACAATGAGACATAAAATCTTTGTATCTCTTAATTCAACTAATATTGTTCCATATAATACTATACATTTTTAAAGGTTTGTAAAATTTCTTTAATAAATTATCAGACATTTTCCCCAAGAAACACATTTAAATCCTTCACTTTACCCTATTAGAACTTAGTATAAAGCTAATGGAGTTGCATACCTCTTCATGGTAATTTATAGTCTCTTAATATTGAGATTGCACTATCTAGTAATCTAAAGCATGTTCTATAAGATACTAAACCCATAAAATCTTGATTCCATAAGTTACTAATTATAGGAAAGCATGATCCTTAATAATGAATTGCTTATTAACCGATCCTTAATCAAAATTATATCATTTCACAATCTAATAGTTCAGTGGATCCATCCTTGTTTTTAGACTTTTTCTTTAATTTCTTAATAAGAAATCTTTGTATATCCGGTTCTAACATATACCGGAGTATAGAGGGTTGACCCTACAACCCCTTTTATTTTCAAATCTCATTTTTCATAATCAGGTAGAATTATTAGAGGTAAGTACATCATTATTAAATATGCATAGGTACTATTAACAACTTCTAGGGCACCTCACTTCTCACAAACCAAAATAACATATCCAGTATTCTTAAGTAGGTTAGTCAATTTTAAGCATTACTAAGAAGAGGCATAACATAAAGAATGTTATTTCCATACTATGAATTAGGAATACAACCCCTCAAAAATAAGGAATATATCATATTTGAAAGAAAATAATTTAATTTAATTTAATTTAATCAAATTAACAACAACCGCACACTCAAATACTTCTATGCTACAACTTGTATCAACATAAAGTGAAAAGAAAGAAATTACAAATCAAGTCATATCTGGCGGTATAGTTTGAGGTAAAATTGAGGTTGCATAGGCCTTTAAAATGGATAGTAAAAAATTTATATGGATCATTTTAGGGTTTGATCGA
This sequence comes from Excoecaria agallocha, assembly GCA_037975025.1. NCBI lineage: Eukaryota > Viridiplantae > Streptophyta > Magnoliopsida > Malpighiales > Euphorbiaceae > Excoecaria > Excoecaria agallocha. The sequence continues at coordinate 3,384,321 of CM075823.1, read as the reverse complement.
ACTTTAACCAGTTGAAATATTCCACATACCTCAAAAAATTCATCGATTATACAAACCCACTAGAAATAATCTTAATTAATATTTGGAAGTGGAAAATAAATTTTCAGATAATTTTGAATTTTCAGGTTTTGAACTATTGAATTTTACCTTTGTGCTTAAAAATAATGTTAGAGGCCTTACAAAAATTTTCTAAATATATGGATTCACTTGAAATATTATGGAATATAGCCTATTAAATAATTTTCTATCATTATGGACCTATTTTTATAAGAATTAGAGCAAGAGAAGTGTTATAAAAATAATTAAACCAAAATATTGATTATTTAAGTAAACTAGGCCCAATTGGTTGGACCTGATTTGGCCCAATTGGTTTGGATATAAATAGCCAAATAATAAAATTTTTTTAGCAATTTCTCCATTTATCTTTATCTCTCTAACCATCCCAAACTTCCATCATTTATTCCATTTTCTTATATATTTTCTTACATAATCCCACCCAATTTCATGCATTAAATAATTCAAAGGGCCTATATTCATCTATAGCCATTTTAATGACTTATTTTAAGGGGAAGAAATGGATGAAATTATGAAGGAAAGGTTTGGAGCAAAATTTAAAAAAATTAAGGAAAGAACTCATGGAGGAATTTGACCAAGGTAGGAATTCAATGAAAATCAAAGGAAAAAGGAAAGAAATGTTAAAAAAAAAAGAGAAAATGGAGAGAGAGCTTGAAAAAAATAGGTATGTGGCTACCTAAACTAATTTACTTTATATGGTTAAGGTTATGTAAGTTAGGACTTTAGTGTGTAAGTTGAGTTAAAAATTAAATTAATGATACAAAAAGGAAATTAGATGTTAAATAATGTGATTGGTGAAATAAAATACAAGAAAGTATGATTAAAAGTGTGAAAATATAGTTGGAACTTATTATGTCATTTAGGGTTCTTATATATAACATGTGTTTTAATTCAAATAAATGCTAAATAAATGAAATTAAGTGGTAAATAATGAGATTTGGCAAGTTAAAGGCATGAAAACATGATTAATAAAGGAATGTTAGTATGCAAACCTATTATGTAATTATAGCAACATTTTTGAAATAATGATATAACCTAAGATAAATTAGTAAATTAATGAATTAACATGAATTAAGTGATAATTAGTGTGAAAATTAGTCAATATATATTATATACTTTAATGGCTGAATTTTATACATAGGTATACAAGGTGATAATTTGATGTTTAATTGAAAAGTAAGTATGGAATGATCATTAGGATCATAAATGAACTTAATATGAGACATAAAAATAATGAAATTATGCTTGAACATAATGTTGATCAAATGGACATAATGGTGTACACTTGTAAACTAGTTGAATATTGCATGTGTATAAACAAATGGAAGCTTAAAATAATGAAAAGAATATTTAAGATATAAGAATACATGAAAAATATAGATGAATGATAGGGTATGCATATTGGCTAAAGTGTATACTTTGAAGATTTTTAATGAAATAATAACGAAGTAATGTATGAAATATATACTTTAAGATGAAATAATAGATAACATGATATAAGCTAACCATTATATACAAAATATAACATGAAACCAATGTGAAATAAATGAAAGTAAGTAGTGGCTGAATGATAATGATAGTGAAATTATAGCTATTAAAAGTAGCATAACAAATGGAAACTTGATATATATAAATATGAGCATTGTAATGATGTACGAGAACTTAAGGTACATGATAAGAATATAATATGGATCAAATTGTGGACATGAATGTTGGATAAGAATAATTAATGTGAAATGATAATGAAAGTATAAGAAAAATGATTGAGCATGAAAATGATGAATTAGTGTAATAAAATACTATGTATGGAATGGTATATGTTGGCCATGTGGTACATGATGGTTAGTTGGTGTGAATTGGTTATGTGATGGAATGTAATAATTTGATGAATATAGTTTATCAGATGTGGAGTTCAATTATTACATGATATGAAAATATGAGAAAATGTGAGAATAATTATTACTTTGATTGAAATTATGGAAATAGTTTTGCCCTTAGTACTTAGTAGCGAAACCAGAGGTATAGAATATAATTGGCTAGCCATAGGGATATTTACCGTAGTAGTGAGTCATGCAACTCGTAATAGTGGACCAAAGGCTAATCTACACCGTAAATATGAGACAAATATGAGTGAAAGTGAGGGAAAAAAAAAGGAGATAGTATGATGCTAGTTGAGGCATTGGACCTCTATGTGGTCACCTCAACTTATATTGATTCATTAGGCTTGTGTCCCATTTATTTGACTCTAGGGTTCTGTAAGGTCAAAACAAGAATTAGTTGGTAAATGGTGATGAAAAACATATATATATGTAAATTATTAATAAGAAATGGATAAATATGTCAATTAATGTTAACCAAAGATAAATGAGTAAAGAAAAAGTGAAAAGTGATAATTATGTAAACAAAGGCTATAAAAAGAAGCAAATATGTAAGTTAATATAAATGGCAGATAAAATTTAAATGAGTAATAGTAAGTATAGATAAAGGATGAATGTTTCCACAAAAGCAAATAAGTGAAAAAACAATGGCAATTATATAATTAAGCAAGAGTTTAATGGCCCAAGATTTTAATTTTTGAGAATAGTATTTTTCGGACCATGAATAGTGATAATGGGGCTATACCAGAGTGAATAGTATAACTTGGAATCCATAAAAATATTTCTCCATGATTAGAAAGTACAGATTAAACCGAGTCCAATGGTGTAATTAAAGTTGAAATTGAAGCCAGATAGATCCCCAAAATGGACAGTAAAAATTTTTTGCAGATCATATTAGGGTTTGACCAAACTTTGATCGGTATGAAAATATTCTATAGACCTTAGAAAATTATTCCATTTTGTATGGACCTACTATAAATAATCTCAATTAATATTTGGAAATGAAAAATAATTTTTCTAAAACTTTGAATTTTTAAGTTTCAGACTGCCAAATTTTACCTCTAGAGTTAGAAGTATATTGAAACAAAGTCGAATTGACCAAAACTTTTTAACATAGCCTAATTAATATTTTTGTAAACTTTAGACCAATTTTCATGGAAGTCTGATAAGGAGAATGTTTGGATCAATGAAATGGTGACAAACGGATGTAATTTCAATTATCCAAGCTAAATTTTACTTAGTCACTCCTATGGGATAGTACTCACCCATGGACTAGTACTCACCCCTTGGGTAGAACTCGTTTATAGGGTAGGAGTGAGATGGGTAGAAATTAATAAGAAAGTGACAACTAACATAATGTGGACTTTTGGAATAAATAGTGATAAAGTGATCCTAGCCTTTCATAAGAGTATATGAATAGCCTAAAAATCATAAATTTCTAGGGAATTCACTCATTTTCTTCACCTCTCTATACCATTCCGCACATTTCTCCATTTTTTTATTTTTTTTCTTAACTCCATCACCCTAATTCCACCAAATTTTGTACCCTAAATAATCACAAGGCCCTAAATTCATCTCTAGCCATCTCTAGAGCCTATTTTAAGTGGAAAATGGATGGAATTATGGAGAAAATGTTTGGAGCGAAAAAATCAAGTAAGTTAATTTATTGAAATGTTTATGAGTTTAATGGATTTTTTGATAGAGTTTGATGTATATATTAATACTTTGAGTATATTTTGAATTCTGGATGAAGAATTTGGCCAAGGTAGAAATTTAAGGGAAAGCAAGTGAAATAAAAAAGAATAGAAAGGAAAAGGTGACAAAGAAAGGGAAAACATATAGAAAGCTTGAAAAATAGGTATATGGATACCTGAACTAATTTATTTCATGTGATTATGGTTACGTAAGTTAAGATTTGTGTGTGTAAGAGGAATAAAATTTAGATTGATGATATATAAATGAAATTAGATGTTAAACAATGTGACTGATGAGCTAAAATGCAAGAAAGTATGATTGAAAGTATGAAAATGGAAATAGAACCTATTATGTCATGATTGATAAGTAATCCTAATTCTTGATGTAATAGAAAAGAAAACAAGCAATCTCACAATCTCTCTAAAGAATTTCAGCTAAGCCAAGAGAAAAACTCTCAAAGTTTATAATTTGATTCCAATATCTTTTTTTTTTGTTTATAACTCATAACGAGTTATTTATACTAAAACCCTAAACACTTTACTTCCTAAACAAGCCAAATAACCTCTTTAGGAACTCTAAAGACACTTTACTTCCTAAACAAGTATAATAACCTCTTTAAGAAGAAATACATCACCCTTAGAAGCTAAAACAAACCCTAAAAAGGCCTTAAACAAGGTGTGGCCGAATTTCATTGGGCTTTACAAGATAAAAAAAAGCCCATTCTCATACTTAAATAATTAAAACAAAATCAAAATAATGGGCCTTAGTGAAGGTGGTGTGTAACCCACATAAATAAGGCCTCACTTATTCAATAATCCAACTAAACTTAATGAATTAAAAGCCCTAACTAACTATTAAACAAAACAGCCCCTTAAATCCATTAAGAAACAACTTTAAATGAGTCATGTGACTTTTAAATAAAGCACATGACTTGTACAATTAAAGTCCAAAGTTGCATAAGCCTTTTATGACTCAAGTTGGTGCAATTCTTCATTTGCTTCCAAAAGGATGAGTACTTTATGCTTGTGATATTGATTGATGAAATCATTATGACTTGCCTCCCCTATGATTGTATCAGTATTTATGAGTAATATGTGTCTTAATTAAATTAAATGGTAAAAAAATGAAATTAAGTGATGAATTATGAGGTTTGTGAAGTTAAAGGTATAAAAATATGATTAAAAAAGGAAAATTAGAACGAAAACCTATTATGTAACTATAGGAAAATAAGTGATATAGTGAGATAATCTAAGATAAATTAGTAAATTCAAGAATTATCATGAAATAGATGATATAGAATAGAAAAGCCAATTAGTATACATTAATGGCCAAATTGTATGCATAGGTACACAAGGTGATAAATTGATGATTAATTGAAAAGTAGGCATGGAATGATTATTAGAACAATATATAAACTTTATGTGAAATGAATGAAAAGAGGTAGGGGCTGAATGAAGAACAAAAGGGAACTAGTGATCAAATTGCTAAAAATTTAATAAAAATATATGAATTAAGCACCCGGACAAGAATAAAAACTAAATGAAGTGAAAGCATAATGGATGGTGAATAAATATAGTTGGCCGAATGATGATGATGGTAAAATTATAACTATTTAAAATGCAATGACAAACGAAAACTATATATATATATATATGATAAATACTTAGTTGAGTCGAACAAATTAGATAAATAATTAATTTAATATAATAGATATAGATTAGACAAAATGCATGATGAATCCAGTATTCATATAGCATTTATTGGCACGAGCATGCTAAAGCTTTAATAAATACAATAATTTGGGAAATATATGATAAAAAGGGAAAAAATTAGTTAAAAACTTATAGCTTATTTAATGCAAATAACAGAATAATAATAATAATGACAACAACAACAACAAAAACAACAACATTACACAAATAAATAAAATTAAAATTAAAATTGAAATATAATTCAAAATAGCTATAATAAATTAAATAAGTAAGAAACAAATAAAATTTTAAATAGATAAATATAAAAATAAAGAATCATTATATATGTTAGCATTTATGCACCCAAAACATAGCACAAATACAATAATGTGGGTAAATATGTTTACCTCTTATAGTGCATAACCCTTTGACATGAGCGAAAGTGAGGGATCTTTACTTTCACATCACTATCAAGGGCTTTCGATTGTAAGCACGCATGTCAAGAAGAAATCAACTAATTCACTATCTAAATGCCCTTTGAAGATATATTTTTGTGCAGATATTATATGTGTGGAGAGAGTAAGCCCACATAGGTTTACTAGAAGCCTATTTATAAAGGACATAAAGAGTTAAAACCATAATTTAACTTTTGTTCCTATTTTAGTTAGGAATCAATTATCCTAACCTAAATTGGATAATTATTGTTGATTCATGGGTGCATGCAAACCCTATTATCTTCCACTTTAGTCAATATCTCCAGTCATAAAGGAAAATAGATCATGTGACCTGTATACATCAAGAGTAGTAATGCTACACACCTATTAGGGATATGTATCATCTCAAAAAGTCGAAGTAAGATCTTTCTTGCATTTGTTCATCACTTTAATTAAGGTTCTATCAGTATGCCCTTTGTTTAGGCCACCAATCCAAATACACTCTTGCATTTATTCATGCATGTAAATTATGTGATGTACTATGGCATCTATATCATTAGCTCGAGTCTTCTTGTTCATCCTCATACTACTAACCTTGTGCACTTATTCATTGGCTTTAATGATGCCATGAGGAGTTCATGGACAATAGGTAGTTCTTATCATCACCATTTCTATTACACATAATAGAAAATAAATAGTAAGTATACTCATGTACAAACATATATGATTGAAACTCATTTTAATCAAAAACTAAGGAGAAATTCACAATATATAATACACAAACAAATTTAAAAATTTAAGAAGGAAGAATATTAAAAAAATATCCTCATCAATTTTATAAAAGTTTTTATTTGGAAAAAATCAAAAAAATTATTTTCTGGTCCTTAAAAATTTTTTAAATAATGAAAAAAAATTAGAAAAATTGAGAAAATTAGTTAAAACAAAAATTAAGCTGATTTGGTGGCCGAAGGAGGGCTTATATGGCTCTACATGCCGGAAAATATATGCCCTATACGTGACAAGCTCACCACATACTTGTTGATGGACGCTGCCAAGTGGCGCAGCCCTATAAGGACATCTATCACCATGTTACATCCTTATCTAACATATGGTGACCACTCATTGGCCCATATGGATGCTAGTGGCATACCCGTAGTCACCCACGTGGTTGACCTTCACTGGACAATGAGTCAACCTGATAGGTAAGCCTAATATATGGCAGCACTAGAATATGGCATGTGTCAGTCCCCTGAAGGTTCATGTATTAAACTTCTCTAACATATGCACCAGAATGTGGCATGTGTCAGTCCCCTGAAGGTTCATGTATTAAACTTCTCTAACATATGGTGACACATGGCACCACCATAGTGGTCCATGTGTCATCACCATATTAGTCCATGTGTCTGAGTGAGAAGTAACCTTAACATATGGTGACACATGGCATGACCACAGTGGTCCACGTGTTGAGCCTCCATTAGGCCATGCATTAGAGAGACTTAACACTCTAATAGGTGGCTAGCGTGTGAAGGACACAACCTTTCTTGCATGCACCCTATGTAGGTGGTGCTTGCATGCCACACATTGCCCTTGATGCATTTTTAGGCAATCGAAATTTTTTTGGTGGGGGGTTTTTAGGGTTTAGGAACATGATGGAGAGGTCAAAATAAAATATATACAAATTTTTAATTTACAATTATGAATTTTTGCATAATTTTTGGTGTACACATAAAAAAAATAAATTTAGAAAATAACATCATATACATATGAAAATTTAAAAACTATGTGTTCATGCTACCTATTTAGATATAACAATTTCAGGTAAATTATAGATCTAAAATTAAAACATGCCAGAATGGAAAAATTGATGCTCTAATACTAATGTTAGCATTTATGATCCCAAAACATAACATAAATACAATAATATAGGTAAATGCATTTACCTCTTGTAGCCAATAATCCTTTGACATGAGCAAAAGCAAGGGACTTTACTTTCATATCAATAGCATGGGCTTTCAACAATGAGTACGCATGCTGAGAAGAAAATGATTAATCCACTATCTAAATGCCCTTTGGAGAGATATTTTTTATTAGAGATTACGTGTATAGAAAGAATAACCACACATAGGTTTACTAAAAGCCTATTTATAGAGGTCATGGAAAGTTAAAACCATAATTTAACTCTTATTCCTATTTTAATTAGGAATCAATTGATCTAAACTAAATTGGATAATTATTGTAGAGTCATGGGCGCACCCAAACTCTATCAATATAATAAGCTACATTGCATAAAATAACATAGATTAAATAAAGTAAAGGAGAAATTAACAATAATATCATAATAAATTTAAAGAGAGTTAAATATATGAATAAATATATAAAATAAGAAACAAGTATTAATTAATTAGGCTAACTAAATAAATACAACTATAAAGATAATATTAATAACAAATATATTAAAAGAATATTGATAATATATTATTGATAAATTAAAAAATATTATATATAAAAATATTACTTTAATAACAGTATAAAATGAATATAATGTAATAAAATGGACAATATTTAAATCATATCATAAAATAAATGTAAAATAACCAATTAACAAATGATAATAATAAATTAAAATAATTAACTAACATAATAAGATATAAATTATAAAGATGAATAAAACAAAAAGGATGCAAACTAAAGAAATGACAAACAAAAGAAATAAGATGCTTTTGGACCAATGAACAGTAGCAACAAAGTAATAGAAAAAGCAAAAGGCAAAAAGTGGCGTGAGTGCCAGCGAGTGAAATGCAAAAAGAAAGAGGCAGTAAGCACAGGGACGAGTCATGCCCGACTCAATCCAAGGGCATGATTCGATCTAACTCAAGGCCATGATTCAATTCTACTCAAAAAATGCACTCAAACTCTTGAAACAATGCTAGAAGCCACCTAAAATCACAAAATTCAATTTTAAGTCATCTAAATACATGGAAAAGGAACAAAATTCCTTAAAACACATGAAAAATATTATTTAAATGAGAAAAACAACGATTAAAGTAATAAATATGAAAATCAAAACTTTAAAACTAATAAAGAAAATGATGAATTGTTAATTTTAATTTAACTATTCATTTAATTTCTACAACATTTAAATGAATTTTTACAACTTTTTGAATGAAGTAAGCATGAAATACAATTAATAACAAATTTACAAGATTAAATTCAAGAAATCAAATAAATGGAAATATCAAAGAAAATAAAAAGTAAAATTAATATTTACTGTAAATTGAATCTAATACTAGATTTAATGATTTTTAGAGCTTAAGAATATTACTTTCAGGTATGTTGCATCAAAGACCACGGAAATTCAGTGCTTTTGGCCTTGATTTTCCATTTACTTGCTCTATTTTCTTAATTTTAAAAAATACAAAGTGTGTGTGAGAAAGAAAATATGGGAGAGAGAAAGAGAAGAAGAAAAAGAAGAAGTGGAGAGAAAGAAAGCCCTCCCCCTCCCCTTAAAATATATATTTTCTTTGATTAAATATCCTAAAATCATTAAGTAATTTTTTTATTAGGATTAAATAAGATCCCTCCATTTTTCCCTTTTTTTATTGCTTAAAATAATTTACAGGAGTAAGTCATAGGTTTGACCCTTGAGTTAAGGGAGTGACTCATGCCCTTTCACTTTAAATTTGACCTTTGACTTTGTTTAAAAAATCCTTGAAATCCATTTTGACCCTGCTAATAGAAGGAAAAAGGGAAAAACAGCCAAAAGAGATTTTTAAAAATCTAAATCCCCATAGGAAAGCTCAAAAATATTTTGAAACCATAAAATTCAAGGGAAAGCCTAGCACTTTTGTTACTTATCTACTTATGAGAAACACTTTCCTTATTAGGTAACCCTAATCAAAAGCTACTTCAAAACCCAATGTCTTTAAATGACAACATGAATAACGATACAAATTGTAGCCAATCATATTCTGACATGTCAGCACTCTCCTTTTTAATCATCAATCCAATTAGTAAAAAAATAAAATCCAACTGTATAAATTACTTATAAAGTTTAAAAATGGAAACAAAATTAATTAATATATTTTGCATTAACGAGTTTTGACAACTTCTCCTCTGCAGAAGAATAAAGAAAAAGAGAATAAAGAAAACCAAATGAAGATAAAGATATCTTTCCCCTTCAAAAATAACAAAATTAAAGCTTGAATTAGGGGTTCTGGTTTGCAATCTAGTCGAAGCCATTGGTTGTTGCATTTTTTAGAAAAATCATCATCATTTATATTGGCCATTAATCTTGGTTTATAAATGGTATGTAAACAATCATTCTTGATTTGTTATTTTTTTCTATAAATGGAAAATATGCTTTATGTATTGTGTTTTAATTTCACTATGTTTATCTAATTTTTTGGATAGTGGTAGAAAGCATTAACCTATGGTATCATTTTAAAAGGAAATGGAAAATAGAACATTATGTGGTTTATATTGGGGCTATATGTATATGGAGAATAAACAAGATCTTAATCACCTTTGTTAACTTGATATTATGTCCACTTTTAAGAAAATTTAATAGTAAATAAAGTGAAGAAAATTTGTATGTTAATGGCTTATGGTAAGAGGCATGAGAGATATTATGAGATTGACGATGATCAAGGTATTAAAGCTTTGCAAAAGTTAGTTTTTGATGACTTTAATATCATTAGATTATACCTTATTCGAGAAGGGGAATTTGAAAGGTACACCAATTTAACGTTTGTCTTAATTCCAATGTGTAAAGTTAGATCCTCAAAGCCAGTGAATAATGATATTGGGAGATTTAGTAATATAAATTTAGTTAATGATTAATGCAATGTGAGAACTAAAAATGTTTAGAATGTAGTTGAGGATGCACACTTGTTAAATAAAACATGTAGAGAGCAAAATGAGGAGAGGGAAGATGTTACTGGTGAGGCTAGTTCACTATAGAGTTAATAAAGTGAAATACATGCTAAAGTTTGTAAGGACTCTAAAGATGGAGTGTAAGAGGATTACATTAGATGATGTGGGGAAGCTACTAGTGATTCTTATCAAAAGCTAATTAAAGAGATTAGGGAGGCCAGATAGAGAGTTATTAATGTCAAATTGTAAGGTTTCAAATAACTTACAATAAGAATGATTTACAATGATTTAGCTGGCAAGAAGAGTTATCAATATGTATTTATTTGTAAATGGCTCTGGAATTCAAGTTGTCAAATTTAACAAGAGTAAACTTATGTACAAGTGTAAATTAAGTTGTCTATTTGTATTATTGATTTTCTGATGATGGAAAAAAGGAAGGAGTGAAAACATTGAACTCAAAACACAATTGCTTGATCGAGTATTTTAACCTGAGAGCAAATCACTAACTATTGGGAGATTATTTTAGGCTATGGGTGCAAAATAACCCTCAGTAAAAACAAAAAGACAATGGGAGCTAAATTTGTTAAGGAGTAAAATTGAATGTGTCAGAACACCAGCTCAAAATAGTAAAAAAGTTGACACGTACATATCTTGAAGGATCGTATAGTGATGATTATGAGATATTGGATTAGATGAGACTTTTTTGCTGGGAAAATGTAAAAGGTAAATGCTTGTCAATGTAAGCCAGGATAGTCAAAACCATTTCTATCCTATTGTTTGGGTTGTTGTGCTTAAGTAAATAACAAAGACTTTAGGATGGTTTATGGAGCTAGTTGGACAATTTTTGGATTTGACATGCAAAAGGTATAAATATATAATAGTTAAATATGAATCATTTATTGCAACTTGAAATTAAAATTAAAATTAACTATTTACTTACAAATTATAGCAATTGATTAATGTAGTAAAAACTAAGTTACCAAAATCAAGTAATAGATTCTATGTAAGACATATTAAAGCTAATTGGTATTCACAATGGAGAGGTGAAGATTTGAAGAAATTGTTTTGGTGGTCTACTTAGAGCACATATTAGGAGGAGTTTAAGGACAATTTGAACCAATTAGGAGATTTGAATGAGATGGCAGCAAGGACTGTAATAATGTACCCTTTTCAAACATGATGTAAAGCATACTTCACAACAAACTGCAAGAATATTACAGTTGGTAACAACTTAATTGAGTCTTTCAATTCATGAATTGAAGAGCAAAGGCAAAAGGCTATCATTGGAATACTCAAAGAAATAAGGGTAATGTGCATGAATAGATTTGTAAAGCTGGTGATCAAATTTAAATATTGAAAGCATGATTGGTCTCCTAAGTGCATATTATTTTTTATTGATTATTTGAAAATTGATCAAAATTGCAAAGTTGAATACAATGGTGATCATGGTTTTAAGGTTATAAAGGGAGATGACAACATACTGTGAATTTGATTATTACGAAATGAACAAGCAGGGCATGGTATGTGCCTGGTATTCCTATTTGAGTTGTATATTTGAAGGCTATAATCATAAAACTTGTAACGAAGTATATTTTTAACCCTTAAAACTAAAATTTTATACGTTGATAATTTTTTTAATTTCTATTTATGGAACATATTTTATAATTTTATTTATTCTATTTTGTTCATTTATTTATTTTTATCATAAGTGTTAATATGTTTTATTTATTAATTTTTTTGCTATATTTTACTCATTTTTATTTATAATTATGCTTATGGCTAATTATATATTTTGCTAATTTTCCTAATTGAATTAATTTGTGATATTATATGTATATTTACATTTATGCACTAATGTATTTTTTATTTTTTGTTTATTATTGTTATCACATACATTCATATGTCTTTTTATGTGCAAATGAAAAGCTTTGTGCCTTTGCGTAAATGTACAAGTACATGATATGCATACATAAATATGCATTATAATCCTATGAACATAATTATATATATGGTTAAATTAAAGATTTGCAGTTGAAAATCAAATAATAATAAAAGGAAACAATCATAGTTGTATGCATCTATGTTTAGGTTATGGATAGATAGACATGTCTACAAAGGTATAATGCAATTTCCATATGTCTAACCCCATTTGGATCTATATGATCGGTCCATATGATTGACCCCATTTGGGTTCACATGCTTAAAAACCCATAGGTATCCATTTGTTTGATACCTTCAGGTATCTATATGCACCCAGTGTCCACATCCATGTGAAGGTGCATGCTAAATACATTAAATAATCAAGATTATATTACCATAAATATGAAAGAAATAATATGTGAAACATACAAGCTGTTTCGAATGATACTTTCACATGAATCTATGACTTGTAATAGTAAATGTAAAATGGATTAATATTACAATTGAATATGCATATCTAGAAGACTATTACAGTGGATAACGTGTGGAAATAACTATAAATAATAAATATATGGTATGGTGTTATACGATTAGAGCTGTTGTACGATCAACACAAATAAAAGAAGTGCTAAGGTAACTTATGAAATTTGTTAGATGATATATATGTATGAACAATATGAACTAAATATAAAGCTATGAAATATTTGAAAGTCAACATTGTGAATGTTTGCAAGTGTTCATTCTTATATGACTGTCGGTTGCTCAGATATTATATTTGTTACCCATATTATGCTTTGTCAATTGCGTTGTAATTGACTTAAATCGATACATGTAAAGTACATGATATATGAACTTGTGACTTGGTTGTGTGAATCTTATTTGTTTTATGAACTGGATGTGATTTCTACTATAATTGTAACACTCCAATACCTTCGATGAGGATATGTGGGTGACCAAGGAACATACCAACCAAGCATAACAGGAATTAAGTTATCAACTAGAGCAAAATTGTTTACATCATTAGCAAGTTATATGATATATATATGAGTGTGCGCGCGCGCATGTGCGTGTGTGTGTGCATGCGAGCTTCATAAATAAAAAGTTAAGTTATAAAGTATAAATACAAAAAATTACTTGTAAAACTTGGTATATAATTTATCATGGCATTTTATTACAACAACATTTCCAAAATCTAACTTTGGCCATCTATGGTTTTCCTAACTTTAAACCTACTTATCACAATCTACATAAAGGAAACCCACTATGCTAAGCATAAAAGTTTGGTGGGGAATAAATTATGCATGATGGTGACTATTCACAACAGTCATCCAATATTTACATACAAATGAGACATAAATAATAAGTATTTATAAGTGTATTATAAAGTTAAATGTATAAAATAACTTAACTTGTAACAATTCTTAAAGATATAATTATCGAGCCAACAAAGTAGTGCTAGAAGATAAATTGAGCAATTAATAGAACATTTATAAAACTTGCCTACTAAGCCCTATAGGTTTAGATAGTGGGAATAGAACTAAACTAAACTGATGATACTCATAAGAAGTATCAATAGAAGAGGCAAAACCTCAAATCTAGAAAATTTCAAGATAGAAATCAGGAGACATAAGTCTCGATGTGAAAGACATCATAGTGTCACAGAATAAAAGCTATTGTAGACCCTTCTAGGTATGCCTATTCACCAATAACTAAGACTCACTAAGCTAGACAATATTTTTTTAGAATAATATATCAACAATCCAGAGTCATACGGTAAAAAGAAGTATTGATAATATGTAAATTTAATCAAGCATACCATATCTCACGTTCTTAATTGATAAATAAGTGATTCATGAATATAATTGTATATTGTATAGATAATAAATCAAATTAAACCCTTATTAATATGCTTGTAAAGTTTGATTAAATTTAGAAAAGGTTCAAATGTAAAACATGCGAAAACAAAGCATAAAATTTAATATAACATGGTGGGTCGGCAAGGGGGCACATGAGTGGGAAGATTCATTCCCTGCCATGCGGGATAAAAATTGCAAAAATGCAATTACTAGAAAAAGGGTTTCACATGACTAGGAAGAATTCTTCCCACCCATGTCCATGCTAAAGTGTTATTTTTATATGGGCTATGGATCTGGTCGACTTGAGCATGGTTTTTAGTGCTTGGATGTGGTTTTTTGGAAAAGTGACCCTTTACCTAAATGTTTCTCTATGTCTCTAGTTTCCCAAACATCAAAAATAAAGCCATTTGGACATTTACATCCTGATTTAATCATAAAAAACATAGACTACTCCAATGACGGGGGCAATAACAAGTCAACCAATTCAAGCTATATTTTAGGGGTCTTAGAAGAAGCAAAATTTGACTTTGGTTTCTTCTACAAAGTTATATTTTTATATTTTATCTTTCTTTTACAATAGCTATCACCCAATTTAAAGGTCTATAGGTTGAATTATCATTAAATTACCAAAATCGGTTTATGGTGACCATAAGTAAAAATTCATTTACTCATCACAAAGGACAAGAATCAAGCTTTATCATGCAATTATGCCTCAATTATGGACTCAACAAATCTTAAATGTTCAAACACATCCTTACATATATTCAATTCATTCCAAATGTACATAAAAAGGATTAAAGATTTCCATACCTTGAAAATGCACATAAAACATTCTTAATCAACCTTATTGTTTTTTCCTTTCTCTTGGCCTTTTCTTCTATGAAAACATTAAAATACCCATATCAAAATGCACTTAGCAAATAAGTATTCATAACAAAGCTCCAAAAGAACAAAAAGTGATAAATAGGTTAATTGTTACTTCAATACATAAAATTAGCTCACATTAACACTTTAATTGTATTAATTCTTTTAATTCCACCTTTTAATCTTTATTGAGCTTATTTAAGTGTAATTTTTTGTAAAAAGAGAAGAGAAAAATTGTTGAAATCACAATAAGAAAAATCTAAATTAGCAAAGGAAAAATAGCAACAGAATAAATTTCCATTGCTGAAATCGGTGGGGATTTTTTGCTTTGGAAATTAAAATGGAAAATCATTGCCTTCCATTGCTAAAGATTGAGGGAACTTTTAGCATCAAATTTTTGCAATGGAAATTAGCAATGGAAATGCATTTCCATTGCTAAATTACCAATGGAATTCTATTTCTATTGCTAAATTAGCAACGAAAATCTTTTATGTAGCTAATTTATATATGGAATTCGATTTTTGTTGCTAAATTAGTAATGAAAATTTTTTTCGTTGCTAAATAGAATCCCAATGCTAAATTTTTCATTTTTATTAGTTAAAATTAAGTTTTAACATTTTATTAGTGTCTTAGGTTATATTTTCTCTACCTCCTTTTCTCTCTCTATTTTCTCTCCAACAAATGTTCTTATCCAAACATCTATTTAGCTTTTTTCATTTCCATGCATGGGGACTAGGGCATTATTTTCTCATTAGAGCATGAAATGTCTTCTGATTAATTTATGAAGAAGATGTAATCTCATAGAGATTTTCAGTTCAATTTGGGAGAAATTAGATAGGGATTGTAGGATATCAATATTCTTCTCAATTTGGGGATTTTAGGTTTTTAAGGTTTAGTCTATTTGTTTGTTTCTTTGGCTTTTATCTTATGTTTTCAAAGGTATGAAGGGTTAATCTGAAAAGATAAAGGCGGTTGTGCGATACTTGCCACCCACGATTTCCCAAGCCATGCTCATGGAGCAAATTGACGTTGCCTTTACGGGGCCTTATAATAAGGTTTCATTCAATCTTGGCAAGGAAAGTTTTAAAGTTTTTCTTTTTTCTCTCTTTTTAATATTTTTATTTTTTTTAAAGAGTATGTTTTTTCCTTATTTGAGACCACCTTAGAGATCTATAGGGATTTTAGTTAGTTCTATCTTTTTTTCATTTTTCATTTTGCTATTCTTGAGTTCATTGATGATTGGTTTTGTTCAATTTGGTTTATTATTTTAGATGTATGTGTTGCGGGGTTTATTGGCCTTTGAGTCTCATGGATTTACATATAAAGAAGAAAAGGGAGAAATTGCAGAATGAGAGTTCCATACAAAAGCAACTTACTCTTTCCCAAATATTTGGATATTACCAATCTTTTCTTCTCTCTGCTAACTCTTTTTAGTGCCTCAAAATAGCAAATATTAACATTAGTATTTGTTTTCTTTTATTTCCTCTTAACTTTCTTATACTTGTTGTTATATTGGTTTGTTTAAATTTTGGATAAAAGATGGGGCTTTAAATGAAAAAGAAAAATCCAGAAAAATATCATGT
Organism: Excoecaria agallocha; assembly: GCA_037975025.1. NCBI lineage: Eukaryota > Viridiplantae > Streptophyta > Magnoliopsida > Malpighiales > Euphorbiaceae > Excoecaria > Excoecaria agallocha. Next base: position 3,367,454 of record CM075823.1, on the reverse strand, counting down.
TGTATATAAAAATTATTTATATGATAAGTTCTTATAATAGATGACAAGGAATATCTAGATCTTAGCTTTTCTTCAAATAGCATGGTAAATTTAAATTTCTTGATAGAAATTTGATAATGGATGTCTCAAAGATAGTAGATTTTTGTGATTTTCTCCCTCCTACTCCTAAGGAGAAGCTATGCATATTATAGTAGTAAAATGTGTTTTAGATGTAATTAAATGCATATGGTCAAATAGCAAGGTGATTTATATCTTCTTCACATTTCAATTTTATATAGGCATGAAATCTAGCTAGGTTCTATTAGTGCTACAACTTTACAGGTGGAAGTCTTTGGCTCATACAGGATAAGGCCCAAAGTATGTTTTGAAAACTATCAATTGAACTGAAACATTAAAGTTGTGTATTGATTGCAGGCTATGATTCTAGGTTAAGGTATAAAAAAGCTACAAATCGATTTACAGGCTCTTTCTAGAGCACTATCTCAAAAGGGCATTGCAAAAAAAAAATTATAGGTATACGTTGTTTGATGAGTGGAATATTGTTATGTGAAAAACATTAACTTGTGCATTCTTTTTTAATGTATTAGGTGATTGCAAAGGCACATGTGCCAATTATCAAATTTATAGAGAAATAAAGTGGTGTTTCATTTGATCTAAGGTTTTCCCTTTTACATTAAAACTACTACATTTTACTTATTTACATGCATTTTTTAAACTTTTTTTAATTTTTATTTACTTAGTGTTTTACATAAGAACCCTTATAATACTTTTCTTTTTTCAAATTCTATTTACTTAGTGTTTTCATCTCTTAATGATTACAGCTTGGAGCTATGGTACTATATAGTTGTGATTCTTATAGTGGGATGGTTAAAGAATCGACAAATTGCAACATATACCATTTCCAAATGGTAAGAGTTATGTACCTATTCTAACCGTTCTTCATATTTAATTAAGGGGTTTAATGTTATTAATCCAATTAAAAGTATTATTTTTAATCTATATTCTTTTATCGTATTATTCGCTTTTAATTACAACATGAATCTTCAACTTTGGACTCTGATAATTGCTCTTAGTTTTAATGTTATAATCAGGTAATTTCATTCTATCTTGGTGTAAATATTCAATGCTTGTGATCTTCCTAGGTGGGCTTTCCTTTTTTTTCTTTCTTTTTCTTTTGTTTTGAATCTTTTAGTTTTCAAGTTATATTTTGATGTAAAGTTGGGTACTTTATTTATATAAATATTTTCATTTGGGGACAATAATATATTTTAATAATATTATTATTATATTATAGTAATAAATTCAATATAGGAGATTATTACAATAAAAAAGAAAAAAAACTACCTTTACTACTATTCCATAACTATATAATTAAAGGAGAAATATTACATGGGACTTCGACGTTTCTATAAGTATTGATTTTCTTTACTGTTAAACAATGTAATTTTGCTCTTTTATATATGATATTCTCAATTTCTCATCTTTTTTTTTTAATTTATTTATGTTGTAGTGTAATGTTTTCTTTCAGTATTTAATCAATTATCTAACTGCTAATATGTTAGCAGTTCAACTAACATTTATTTTATTCATTAATTATAGTTAATAATTAATCAATCTAAAATCTAAAACATGTATAGTTTGAAAACTAAGAATTGATTATTTTATACCATAAAAAATTTATATTGACTGTTACTCCTCTCTGATATTAATCAATCAGTAGAACTTTCCCTTAAGTACTTCATTCAATCAAAAATATTCTAGCTTCTATATTTTCATTTGTTGCAGAGACAATCACAAAATAAAGTTTGATTCTTGCAAAGCTAATCTAGTTGGCACAAAATTATCAGTTACCATGATAATGCTATAGTTTATTGATATAAATGTCTAATATACTAAATGTGATTAATACTATATATTCTGATTAATGTTAGAGTTTACAAGGATCACCAGCTGTGTATATAATTTATCACTAATTTATTGAGGTAAATTAATATATTAAGTTGATCCATACAAAAATATATTTGATAGAAAGAAATAGGTAGACTAGTACTAAATTGGATGTATTTGACAGGTGCTGCTTTATATATATATATATATATATATATAATATATATATATATATATATATATATATATATATATAAACTCTAAGGAAGATTGTTTGCTTTTATAAAGGGTTCCTTGTATAGCTTTTGTGATTTCCATTTTATTGAGTGGAAAATGAGCATGATTAAATAGTTTTAAGACAACATATTATGTCTATTTCCTGAAAGAAACCATTAATAACATGAGCTAAGGAAATTGGAAAATAAGAGCCCTACATTATTGGCAAAACAAGAAAAGCAATTGGAAAGTGCTTGCTGCTTTAAGAAAGATGAAGGAAACCCTAAAGTAGCAAAGGAAAGAATAGGGCAGAGAGAGAAAGAGAGAAGCAGACCATCAAATTGTTGTGATATTACTTTAAAATAATTGTTATTTCCTGATAGTCTTTGCTTTTTAAATGTGTTTAGTTTCTCTAGCACAAACAAGTCATCAAATAACAATTGATCTCTTACATAGCAATGTAGGCTCTTTAGTCTATCTGTGTTAGCTCATTACGTCTCTGCTATTTGTTTTATAGTTTCCAAAGCTTTAAAGCTTTTATTTAATATTGATGTTTACGGCTAATTGATGGACTAAGGCTGTAATAAGGTAACACGTTGTAGTTGACTTTGAATGGAAGGCGTAAATGCACTGCTTGCTGTAAGTTTGCTATTCAATTTTGTTAAATTAAACTTTAATTTCTATTCATTACCTTTTGTTGAAGTTCTTAATATTTGAATTTAATTCCTGGAAGAAGAAGAAGTTATCTTCGAAATATAGTGAGCTTGATGTAAATGGTAATAATTGCTTTTGTGACAATTTTTATTGGCATTTTCTTTAGTAATTTTTATTCAGTCAACACCAACCTTGCAGGTAGTAATCAAGAACAATCATCATCATCAGCCAAATGGTTTTCTTTTAAATCCTCAAAAAAGTTTATTTTGTAATTTGAAATTGTTGCTATATTCTAATAAATTGCATTTTGTAATTTACTATGGTTGGGAATGTTGTTGTTTTCTGCACATGCATACTATGGATGAATATATTAATGATATTGAGTGCTCATTTCTTTAGATATTTGTGAATAATTGGGCATAGAGAGCAATTGTATGCATGTATTCTGCATATAAAATAATAATTAAAAAATTTTAATAATTTTTAGCGATAGATGTCACTGTTGTGATTTTTTTTATTGGTGGGTGAATTAGCAATTGAAATTGATTCCATTGCTAAAGAATAGCAATAGTCAAATTTGCAACCACTCTTACCATTGCTAATTGAGTATTTTTTTTATAGTAAATTTAGCTTCCAGGAAGCCATCCCCTTTCCCTCCTTAATTGTTTCTAAAAACACAATTTGTGAACTTCCTATTGGCCACACATTTGCAAATTTATCTAACCACAATTGGGCCACTAATCTTTCCTTAATTACTTAATTGCATGGAATCTTAACTCACTAAACATATAAATCCATGATTTACATTCATTTACACATGCATAATATACTTAAAGTAAATTATCGAATTACCCTCTGAGATTGACATAAATACCGATTATATTAGAACTAGGAAATTAGTTCTCATATTTATTAATTCCCTTAACATATACTTCCTAAGCAAGCCACATTCTTACTGTGATATAGTTTGGGACCTCATAATAATCCTTTATGAAATTCACAACCATGTGATGGAAATTTTCCACCCCAAAAGGAGAAAAACAAGAGCTTGCCATTTTTACAGGAGAATGAACCTAAAGACTTATAAAAACATAAAGATTCTCCAAAAAAGACAAAAGACAAAAAGGCGAACAAAATTTTGAAACCAAGAACTAAAACTAACATACCTAGATATATTAAAAATTAGCAAGAAAATGGGGTTGAATCTATGAGATGTCTAGATAATCGCCTTTGAAATAAAAAAATGCAAAAAAAGTTTGAGAGCAAATTGATTTCAAAAGCATGAAAAAGAAAATGAGAAAGAATGCACCATTTTATAAGGAAGGTTTAAATTTCAAATTTCGAAATGTCTTCCACTGAAATGTTGAGATTTGGTGAAGATATCCTAACATGATGCAAGGACCAAAGTGACATATGCTTCAAAAAGACACGTTATTTAATGCAATTAGCCATTACCAACTGGTTTGAAATAGGAAAAGTTGGAGGTTATCTTTCCAAGTCCAAAATAAAATCTCTACTTCTCTGATCATGGCTTATTCCTATCCGATCTTTAGGGGGGCCAAATGATAATACATAGCATATTAGGTTTGACTTAAAGGCCACGAATCGTTTGACCTATGTAAGGGCTCTTCATGAGTTAATCAGAACTCATCTTTACCTAATACATCACATCAGTAAACCTAATCATGCAATTATTAGAGTAGCTATGTAATACCCTAAACCTTTCTAGGTCTAAATATTATCATGTTAGAATCAATTACTAATTGGACATGTAATTACATCATTAGTACTTATTTACTATTTTATTTTTGTCCAACTCGAGGTTGGGTTAATATGTCGATTTATAAGTCTGTTATGTGCTAATTTGGTTTTTATCGCAAATTCACTATCCATTTGGTCAAAAGTTACTATTTATTGGGTAAAGATTTTGCTAGCATAATAGCTATAAATTTAACCTATCCCTCTTGTAAAAGTTTAAAATACACTCCCAATATTCAATCCTCCAAACTCCCATACTCTAAACAACAACACATGCACTTCTATATCTCATCATATTCATCACAAGCAAAAAATATCAATATATAAATAGAATCATATACTCATACATTACTTTGTCATTCCATTAGATACAAATATATGCCATTAGTTAATACACACACACACACACAAACGTAATCTTTGTGTAAAGTAACGTACATACAAAAGTAATAAATATCACTCTTAAATCAAGCATACCTTTCTGAATTGATTTACTCCATAGCTCAATTACCTATTCCTACATGCAGCAAACAACTACACGTTGAGCATATAGCTTAGTGTTGAATACCCATCTAACAAATTTTTCTAATATATATATATATATTCAAAATTACTTTTAGTTTTGCTATTTTTCTTTAATTAATCACTTTATTTAACTTAATTACATATTTTTACACTAATTTTTTTATTTTTCACTTTCATTTTTAAATTCAAAGTGAAATTACACTTTTACCCCTAATGTTCTCATCTTTTACAAAAATTACATCTATATCTCTATCTTTTATCAAAATTACCTTTAGGTCCCATCTTTCACCATAGTGACATCTAGGTCCCATTTTTTACATAAATGACATATAAATCCTAATTTTTACCAAAATGACATTTAGGTCCCAATTTCTTCAAAATTTACATTTTATACTTGATTTTTTTCCTTTTAATCATATTTCATCATAAATTTTACATTTTAACCCATAAGTTACATTTTCTTTCATTTTAATCCTTAAATTCATTTCTTTTACCAAAATTACAATTTAGTCCCAAATTTCCATCTTTATTTATTATTAGTATTTTCTTCCATTAATTACAATGTCATTACTAATTTAATTTCACGCCTAGTAGTATATAGTGGAAACGAAATCCTTGAACTAGATATGCGAGATGTGGATCCCATAGGTTCATGACTACATAATTCTTATTTTCCTCTCTTTTCTTAACTTTTCTAATTTTATTATCATATTTACAATGTGGATCTGCCTTTGCCATGACTAGATATTGAAGTGAGTATCCCTATGGCTAGCCGATTATATCCTACACTTTTGGTTACACTAAGGGCAAAACTATTTTCATAACATCCATATAAAGTAAGCATTATTTCCATATATTCTTACAAGTTCACATTATGTTGATGGAATATAACATGGCATATACATGATGATCATGTAGCGAAAAAATAATAAAATTGATCATACATACCACGACAATCCATAACAAGAATCGAAAACATGCAATTTTAGGTTTTTAAAACTTACAATCTTAGATGGACTTTAAATCTTGATTTTGATGATGACTAGCAAATAGGATGAACTTATATGCTTCAGATCTTGATCACCAATGCCAAAGAAACAACCTTTACGCCACTCCTCTCTATTCTCACACACACAATTGCAAGGAAGGCTTAAAATCAATAGTGCTAGCTCTATATTTAAATATTTGGCAACGGTAATGGATTGAAGCTACAAGATCTGATCTTGTTCTTCTTTTAGATTTCTATTGCTGCCCAAAAACATAAGAGATGAAGGAAAAATCCTTTCTCTTGAGAGTGGCGACACAAAGAGAGATATTTGTCACTTAGGTTTAAAACTAGAATTAATTAATTTATACCAATAATTTTGGAAAGAGGTAATGCCAAAATTTTCTTGCAATTAGGAATATTTTCAGCCTCCATCACTCCGTAATTAAGTGATTTAAATTAATTCAAATTCTATTAGGTTTTCAAATTCAAATTGATTTAAATTAACATTAGTCATTTAATCAAAATCAACTACTTCATTAGGGATTAATGGTTGCCGAAATTCACTAGGATTATTCCTTGAATTTTGGTCACATTATCTCCCATTTAAGTAATTTATTTTGATTCAAATATAATTTAGGATTTAATACTCAATTAACTTAATTAATCCAAGATAATTAATTAATTGAAATTAAACCTACTAATGCCACAAATCCATCTCTTATGGGCCAAGGTCCATTTAGCAATTTTAATACCCATTATATACATTAATTTGACTTTAAATAAAAGCCCAAATTAATGGCCAATATTTTATTTAAATATTTTAAGCCCAATGTTTTCTGTGCGATCCTATAGGTCCATTTAATATTGGCAATGAATTAATGAATTAATTCAAAGGCTATATATATTCTCTAGCAAGATATTATAGCATTCCAAATTAAATGAAAATGCAGATGGCATCTAATGACCTAATGCAATTTTGCATAGTCCCTTACCCTTAAATATCAGAATTAATATAAGGCATGGAACTAGTCATCCTTATATTTATATTAATTCCTTTTTTGATATTCCAGTGATACTGAACTCTCAGATAAATAATGATTACTCATTATTTCATCTCGGTATGGCCATACACTTCTCAGTTCACTGATCGAGTGGCCGGTGATATTTTCTCTCTTATTGAGAGGGGTAATCCCTTCACTTCTCTTATGCTCTCTAACATGGATCAGTGCATGCCCAATCAAACCCATACTTGTCACCCTATTACGAGCACGTCAAGTGTATGTCAAAGTACATAGTAATTCATAAAGAGTTTCATAGAGATTTTAGGTCTAAGAACTCCGATGCAAAACTTGCACATGAAAAACACTTATGACTTGTACCATGTAGTGTTCTCATAAACAGATCGAATCCAGATACCATGTCCTAAACATGTATCTATAATATTTGATTGACACTCTTGTCCTTATGATCTGTAAGACATAACTCAACTTATCAAAGAGAGTATACTAGTCTTAATTCATTTGTTATTCCCATAACAATGACTGTCTAGGGATATTTAGAATGAAGTCTCATTTGTTTTAAGGTCTTACAACCATGTGCCTCACACATGATAACTTAAACTGAAACAAAATTCTTGGATAGTTCTATCAATTGATATGCACAGGAATAAAATAGATAAAACAAATGCCTCATTTATTAAATTAAATACTTTATAACAATGTATTGGAGCTAGGGCTTACACTAACAATCTCCCTCTAGCACTAGTCCCAATTGGGCATAGCCCTAAGACCGAATGCTCTCAAATGAGCTTCGTGCAGATTTAGATGCAACTATTTTGTCAAAGGATCTGCTACATTGCCTTCACTTGCTATCTTGCTAACCTTAACGTCCCTACGATCAATGATTTCTCTGATCAGGTGGTACCTCCTGAGTATGTTTTTGGATTTTTGGTGTGACTGGGGCTCCTTGGCCTGTGCGATGGCCCCGTTGTTGTCACAAAAAATTTCTAATGGATCTAGGATGCTTAGGACCACTCCTAATCATATAATGAAATTTCTAATCCAAACAGCCTCTTTTGCAGCCTCACTCGCTACAATATACTCAGATTCTGTAGTTGAGTCGGCAATGGTCTCTTGCTTCGAGCTTCTCCAGCTGACAGCACCACCATTCAAAATAAAAACAAACCCAGATTGCGATTTTGAATCTTGAGTGCTGGTCTGAAAAGCAGCATCGACATAACCTTGTATAACGAGCTCTTCTTGACCACCATACACCAAGAAGTGATCCTTAATCCTTCACAGGTACTTTAGAATTCCCTTTACAGCAGACCAGTGCTTCTCACCAGGGTCTTGCTAAAACCTACTGGTTATACTCAGTGCATGAGCAACATCCAACCTAGTACATAACATAGCATACATGATAGATCCAATAGCAGATGCATATGGGATTCTACTCATGTTGTCCCTTTCCTCTTTGGTTTTAGGGCACTATTCTTTAGTTAAAGGAACTCCCAAAGCCAAAGGTATGTACCCTTTCTTTGAGTCTCCCATGCTAAAACACTTTAGTACTTTATCTATGTACTTTTCTTGACTTAGTCCCAAGAGCTAATTCGATCTATCTCATAGATCCGAATACCAAGTATTGTCTCCGCTTCACCTAAGTCTTTTATTGAGAAACACTTCCCCAACCATTGCTTAACCTTTTGCAATGTTGGAATGTCATTCCCAATGAGAAGGATGTTGTCCACATATAGGATAAAAAATACTATTATGCTCCCACTAACCTTCTTCTACACACAAGGCTTATCTTCGTTCTTGATGAAGTCAAATTCTTTGATTGCCTCATCAAAGCGAAGATTCCAACTTCAGAATGCTTTCTTTAATCCATAAATGGTATTTTAAAGCTTACAAACCTTCTTAGGATGCTTAGGATTGACACAACCCTCGGGCTGTGTCATATACACATCCTCAAGTAAATTTCCATTGAGGAAAGCAGTTTTGACATCCATTTGCCATATCTTATAATCATGATACGTAGCTATGGAAAGCAAGATCCTAATGGACTTAATGAGCATGACTATAGGTGAAAAGGTTTCATCATAGTCTACACCATGAGTTTGTCGAAAACCTTTTGCTACTAGTTTACCTTTGTAGGTCTTATCAGCTTTGAGTTTAAATAGCAACTTGTATTCAATTACCTTAGCACCTTCTGGTGGATCAACCAAGGTTCAAACCTGGTTATCGTACATTGATTGCAACTCGAATTTCATGGCTTCAAGCTAATTTTTCGAGTCTGGGCTCTCAATAGCTTCTCAATAGGTAGTAGGATCCTCACGATCTACTAACTCAATACACTACAAAAAAACTGGGAATTAGCGACGGCATTTTCGGTCGCTAATTGCCAAAATTCCGTTGCTAATATAATTTAGCGACAGCGCGACGAACAGTCGTTAATATATTAGCGACAGAATCAAAAATCAGTCGTTAATTTAGCGACGAAAATTTTCGTCGCAAAATTTTTTTTCGTCGCTTATTTATATTCCTAATTAGTCGCCGAATTATAATAATAATATTTAACGACTAAATTATCCGTCGTTAAATCCAAATTTAGTGTAAAATTTAGCGACGAAATATTTGTCACTAATTATTTGTTAAATTCTAATGTTTGTACTGTAGCGACAGTTGCTGTCGCGAATCCATTGCTAAATTATTTCATAATTTAAATTTTTTTGATATATTTAAATTTGCATCCTGTACACTATATAAATAATTTTATATTTTCATATATATATATATATATACATAATTTATAATGAATTCATTACAATAAATAACAATATATAATACAAAGTATTGCTTATACAATCCATTTCCCTAAAACACAAGTAATTAATAACAAAATATCCAATCTAACATAATAAATTCGATTTCTTATCCCAATTTTATCATTACAAATAAGAAAACTAGAGCAAAAACTGGCAATAAGAAAAGGAACTTGACAAGCAGCTCATCATTAGGATTTCTACCACCTCCAGTTCCATGGACTGCCTGAGAAACAAGACGTACCCATCAATCCCACGCTCCCACCTCCATAGACCAAATCAATCCTTCTTTCCACCTTCAATCGTCATTGAAAACCAAACCCATTAACACGTGTCACAAATTCCAATCATCATCTACACAAATTAGTAACTTCAATTAATCAAAATTAAATGAAAATGACAACAACAGTAATGATAAGCTTCTAGTGGAACAAACGACTTAGAGTCCCTAGTGAGTAAAATAAGCATACTTGAAGCAAACCCCAGAGCAAATATCATGGAAAGTTCAAGTCTTTGAATTCAACCAAGGCCAACACATGACACATATACAGCTATCTACTTCCTCTAGTGCAGCAGAATATCATAGACGCTATAAAATTCATATAAGAATGGAACTATAATATACTTGAACAAAATATAGAATGAAAATGCTTCTTTTAAAATGTTAACACTTACTTTACTAAAACTGGTTCATATCCAGTTATAGGCACATCTGTGCTAACTTCTTTAAGACGTAAGTTAGCTAAATAAACTTGTACATATATATAAATTAATGATTTGTAAGCATTTCAAAAGATGTCTCAAGAATGAAGAAATAACGCATTACGACTTACCCTCACAATATTTTGTGCTTCCCTTCCTTGTCGTCCTTTAGAAATTGCCTGCATACATCTCATACCGTGGATGTTAGCATCAATAGAAATATTGCAATGCATATGGTAAGAAAGACAAGTAGAACATGCTCCTTACAATTTTGCTACACGAGCGCCTGAAAAGTTTAAACAAGCTGCAGCAAGAAAGTGGTTAGACACCACAATGTAATTAGCAAGTCTATGATTTTGAAAGAAATTAAAAAGAATATATTAGATAAACACCATTTACATCAAGTTCAATATTTTATATAATACAAAGGGTCGACCAAGCCAAAACAGATCTAGCTTACATGACATCATTAAAACCCAAAATCCTCGCCCACCCAGCCCCCCACACCAACTGCAAATTACTTTAAGTTGAACACCCTAACCCCAAGCCATCTTTTAGCTAAATAGAGTATCTATTGATATCGCCTCTACAAGAACAGGAAAAAAAATAAAATAAAATAAACAGGACCACAAACCTGGCAGAGAACACCATTTATGTATGTGTACAATGCAAATCTGCATAGTAAACAAAGAAAGATTAGGTACTAGTGGAATTCAAGAAAGATTGATTAAGAAGGAAAAGCCCAAGTTGTCATAACACTACTGCTATGTGTTCTTAGAGAATAAAATCACAATTGTGTGAATAAAGAAAGTTTTCTCTGTTCTAATGTATAATAGCTTGTCTTGATTCTTTATATACACTTCTGTGAACAAATAAGTAATATTGATGAAATTTTCCTTTAAGAAGGAAATCAAAAATTAGGAAAGTTAAAGTATCAAGAGTAATATTTATTTGCTAATGTTAACTGTTATTGCTGCTTGAGGAAAAATAAAGAGTAACATAGCTTGAATGATTAAACTTACTAGCTTGGAGAACAAGAAGATAACTAACCTGCTGTAGTATTCACTCATAGATAGAATGAGATTAAGCATTGCAGCTTCCCCGACCAAAACGTAAACAACTCAAAAGCGCACATACCACCGAAACTACCTGATATAAACTTTAGTTTCAAAACTAATCAAAACCAGCATAGAACACCAGACAAGTGACTCAATTATCAAAGACACCACCTGCAAGAGAAAGAAAAAATAATTGGCATACTCGTTCCTCTCAGTATAGTCCTATAATTACGAGTAGCATGACATTATTTTGATGCAAAATCATTACTAACAAAAACAATTAATGATGAGAATCAACTATAAGCTGAAATTAAAAGGAAAATAGATTAATATGGTTAATTAATTAGATTCCTATAACAATAAACAAACTCTGCAATTCATAACTAGCATCAAAAAGGACGCAGATGAATTGACCCATCTGCATATGATTTGTACTTGCTAGAATAATTCTTAACTAGCATAAAAAAACATCACTCTTATAACAAAGGCATCCATTTTAGTGTCAAAAATAAATCCATAAAGAAGAATGACTAATTACTAATTGGTTAATCCTCAATATATGATTATTACCTGGTCATCTTAAAGTCACAATAGAGCTTTTTGTAATTAATCATAGAAGTAGAAAATAAGAAATAGCCACCGAACTGAACAAGTTTCCAGTAATTTTTCATAAGCCAAACTCAAAATTCTCTAATGATCAGCGAAAGATCATGAAGGAAATGCAAGATGACCGAGACCTCTTAAACACTCCAAAGAGACCAAATGTTTAAGCTTTACACAATGTAAACCTTAACTCTCGTACTAAGATACAAAGGCTTACATGTAAGCTGAATATGAAATAAAAATAATTTATGTGGTAGTGCATGTGTTGCTGAATACGGAATAAAAATAATTTAATTTTAAAAAAAGTGGTAGTGCATCTGAAATTCAGAACTAATATTGAAGTTAAGGTTACAAATTTAATTTTTAGCGGAGCAATTGATTTATATTTGCCATGTAATAATGTCAAGTTTTCCTAATCAATACAGAATAGAGAAAGGCCTCATGTTTGGGGTTTGGGCTTAGAACGTAAATGATTTATAAGACCTCAAAGCAAAACAAGAACTTGACATTATAAGTTTCATAAACTTGAGCTATGATATGTACAATTCCATGTCTGCATTTAATTGCATTTACATGGGTATATTAATATCACTGATTAAAATATGTACAATTCCATGACTGCATTTAATTGCATTTACATGGGTATATTAATATCCTTGCATTTACATGGGTATATTAATATCCTATGGTATGATATTAATTTGTGGTCCATCATCGTCTCTTATCTTTTGTTCATAGCGAACCATTATTTATACAATCCACTAACTGTTTTTAACAACTTTTCTTCTTTAGAAATGCCAAATTCTTACAAGCAATTGTCTATTCAAGTCTGTACTTTCAATTTAACAAAAAAAGGAATACTAAATTTAAGAGAATTAACTTTTAGGTGGCTATAGAGATGCATAATAGGGCCATTTGTAGTAATCCCAACTTAATTTGAGTAATAAGGAAATTAACCAAGACATACAACGAAACTAGAAACTAATTCACACAGAACAAATATTTGGACATACATCAAACTCTAAGAATGTAGATTCCATAATTTTTTAAAGTATTTATGTACTTACAAACCCCTTAATGCTGTTAAATTTCCAATGAATACGGGCAAAGGTCCAGTAAAGTAATTTTTGTTAATTTTCCTGCCAAATTAAACCAAACAAATACTGACAAATTTAGATACTTCATAACAAATAACAATTTAATGAACGAAAAAGGAAATAGGATTTGCCATATTTAGCCTAATTTGAACCCATCCGAAAAATATAATCAAAACTCACCCCTATAAGCTCCAAATCACAACCCAGTATGACTCGGAAAACCCTATAAAACTAATATATAAAACTATATGTACATATTTGAACAGCTAACTACCTCCCTCTCCGATCTAAACATTTTCTGTGAGTAAGGAGGGGTGAAGTGTACCTGGAGGATCGTCTCACCGTTAGAAGCTTGCCGGTGCTACTCAATTCGCCGGCTTCCATCGCCGATTACCCAGATCTACTAGAAACAAAGGCTTAACAAGAAGAAGAGAGCCACTTTTTGCCGTCCTCACCAGAAAGCCACCAAAACACTGTAGATTAGGCAAGCAGGAGAAGAAACCAAAAAAAGAGAAGATGGAAAGAAGGAAACGGCAGAAAGTGTAGTGAGTGAGGGGAGAGAAAGTTGCCTTTTATATCTAGGGTTAGTATTTTGAAAATACTAAAATATCCCTCCCAATTTTGATCTTCTTGCCTTTATATTTAAGGATGATTTGGTAAATATGTATAATTAATTACTTAATTAAATTTTTTACTCACTCCAAAAATTCAAAATAAAAAAAATTCCCTCTTAAAAAATTTTAAATTTAATTTTAATCTTAAATTCAATCTTTTACCATTAAAAAATAATTTATATTTATTATTATTTATAAAGATCAAAGTAAATATAAAATATTTTTAAATAAATATTAAATTAATAGTATTAATTAAATAATTTATAAAATGAAGTATACTCAATTACTCGTATAAGTATTATGCAAAAATAGATAAATATTAGTTGAATGATACTGAAAAAAAATAAAATTAATTACTGAGGAAATTATATACTCATATAATTAAATTAATTGGTAAAATTTCATTAATATGATAATTGTATACAGTGAATGTAATGTAGGGATCACTTAATGGTTTTGTATATCTAAAGTTAATTGAAGATAGAATGATGTGAGTTTGTCAAGGTGGCTGATACGGTGAAGGATAGATGGGATAAAAAAACGGACATGGCATGCATACATTCAAGCGAAACAACTGACTTAGGTATAGATAGTTATGTATTTCATGTGTAAGTATTAATACTATTCTGTATAGAGTATCTATAAATTATTATTGTTACTGCTAACTAAATGTTACCATTATGATATTAATTGATGATTTAGAAAAAAAAAATAGTATCCGTTTTCTGTCATACATTTTCTTGTTCGCATTCTAAATGAGTCAATCACCACTATTTACTGTACGTTCTAACGGCAAATGGTTTTTCGATCGTCTTCACATATAAAATTTGTCATTATGTAAAAAATCCAAAAAATAGCCTTTTTTTGCAACAAAAACTGAACTTACAGATCTTAAAAACTAATCTTAACCATCCAAAGTTAACAACAAGGAGTTTCAAACGTACTCACCAAAAATCAGGCCAATCTAACGGCAAATGATTTTTCGATCGTCTTCGTATACAAAATTGGTCATTATGTAAAAAACCCACAAAATAGCCTTTTTTTGCAACAAAAACTAAACTTATAGATCTTAAAAACTAATCTTAACCGTCCAAATTTAACAACAAGGAGTTTCAAATGTACTCACCAAAAATCAGGCCGATCTAACGGCAAATAATTTTTTGATTGTCTTCGTATACAAAACTAGTCATTACGTAAAAAATCCAAAAAATAGTCTCTTTTTTGCAACAAAAACTAAACTTACAGACCTTAAAAACGAATCTTCACCGTCCAAAATTAACAACAAGGAGTTTCGAACGTACTCACCAAAAATCAGGCCGATCTAACGCAAATAATTTTTCGACCGTCTTCGTATACAAAACTGGTCATTATGTAAAAAATCCAGAAAACAACCTCTTTTTTTGCAACAAAAACTGAACTTACAGATCTTAAAAACTAATCTTCACCGTCCAAAATTAACAACAAAGAGTTTCAAATGTACTCACCAAAAATCAGGCCAATTTAACGGCAAATGATTTTCTGATTGTCTTCGTATACAAAACTGGTCATTACGTAAAAAATTCAGATAAAAGTATGAAATTAATAAAATGCTTATATTTAAGGCACATTAATTAGCAATATTTATGTACAATAATTTTGAAATATTTCCGACAGAATGAGAAAATTAGGTTCAGAGATCTTTATTTTGGTCTCTCTTTAATCATGATTCTTTATTCATTACTAAATCCAATATTCAATTAGGCCTCAGGTTCCTATTTGGATAAGAGTTCAAAATTTTTATGTCACCTTTTTAAATTTTATACAAATAGCGATGAATAATTTTAACTAATAATTTTGTGCTAACAATACAAATTTGTAATTAAAACTATGTCTCGTGGTCTTTCAAAATATTTCATGCTGATTAAGCCCGAATTTCATATTCAATAGTCTTTGGACACTTTCAAAATTGGGATAATTGATAAACAAATCAATTTAATTCCTAATAATTTCATATTTGATTTAAATTTTTTAAAATAAAAATAAATTACAAATTTTTTATTATTATTTTAAATGAAATAATAAATTTTATAAATATTTATTTTTATTAATCTTGAACACACAAATATATAATAATCATAACAATTAGTTTATTATTATGATTAAAAATGTAAATTTTCTAAATAAATAACATTAGATTTTGGTATAATTGGTAAAAAATTATTACTAACTTATAAAATAGTTTATAATTTTCTGTTACAAAAGAAATAATTCATTTGATATGGTCTATATTAAAATTACTTGAAATTATACATAAATCATGGGAGTGAAATTTAAAAACTTATTTTTTAATTTATTTGCGATGGATTAGCGACTAAATATTTCCGTCGCTAATCGTATTACAGCAACAAAATACTAATTAGCGACAGAAATATTTTCGTCGCTAAACCGTCGCAAAAAAGGTGCTAAATTTTCCCGCCAAAATTAGCGACTAAAAGTTTAATCGCTAAAATTTCTAGAACTAATTTCCTGAATAAAAAATTATAAAATTTAGCGACGGAAAAATTTGTCGATAATTCCATCGCAAAACAGGGCGCGTACTCTTCCCGCCAATAATTAGCGACTGTTTATTAATTCCGTCGCTATTTCATCGCAAAAAAATAGCAAATATCATTATCGCGACGGAAATGTAAAACAGTCGCTAATCCGTCGCTAATTTTAGTCGCTAATTGGCAGTTTTTTTGTTGTGATAGTGTCACTGTCGATGATTAGAAATCCATATCTTTTAATCTCCTAATGTACCTTACTGGACCTTCTAGATTCTTGTGCAATGGGTTCTTGTTCCACAACTGGTTGTGAACTTGATCCCATTTCTAACTCTTCCTCTATAGAAGTTTGTGGCACTTGAATTTCTCCAAGTTTTACTTTACTCCCACTATTTTTCTTGAGAAGGAACTTCTTTTCCAAGAAAACAGCCTTGCGAACAGAAAACACTTTGTTATTGGCTTGTGAGTAAAAGTAGTATCCCTTTGTTTTTTTGGGATAACCCACAAACAAGCAGACAGTGGATTTGGACTCTAGTTTGTCAGATGTTAATTTCTTAACATGTGCTTCACGGCCCCAAATCTTGAGAAATGTCATATTGGGTTCTTTCCTAGTCCATACTTCATATGGTGTCTTCTCAACTGCTTTAGTTGGAGTACAGTTTAGTAGAAACGTAGCAGTTTCTAATGCATAACCCCAAAAAGAGACAAGAAGATTTGCTTGACTCATCATTGATCGAACCATGTCCAACAGAGTTTGATTTCTCCTTTCGAATACACCATTTCATTGTGGTGTTCCAAGAGGAGTGAGCTATGAAATAATACCACACTTCTTTAGATGACTATCAAACTCTTGGCTTAAGTATTCGCCACCTCGATCTGATCGAAAGGCTTTTATACTTTTGCCAAGTTGTTTTTCTACTTCGTTCTTAAACTCTTTGAATTTCTTAAAAGTTTTAGACTTATACTTCACTAGATAGATGTAGCCATATCTACTGAAGTCATCTGTGAACGTCACGAAGTAGCTAAAACCACCTCTATCTTGTGCACTTAATGGTCCACATACATCAGTATGTATTAGTTCTAATAAGTCATTAGTCCTTTCACCTTTCTTGTTAAAAGAACTTTTTGTCATTTTTCCATGCAAACATGGCTCGCATGTGTCATAAGATTCTAAGTCGAATGACCCAAGCACTCCAAATTTGTGGAGTCTTGAAATGTATTTTTCATTTGCATGCCCTAAACGACAATGCTAGAAGTAAGTAAAGTTCAATTCGTTTGATTTAACCCTCTTCGTATTAATGTTGTGTATGGACTCTTTGTTTTGTAGATCAAGGATATAAAGGCCATTTTGTAACATGGCATTGCCATATGAAATGCCTTGGCGACGAATATAAGCATTGCCATTATCAATAACAAAATAAAATCCATCCAATTCCAAACAAGAAACTAAAATAATGTTTCTGCTCATAGGACGCACATAATAACAATTTTTCAAATCTAAACAAAGTTTGAAAGGTAAAGTGAGTTGATAGTCGCCTATATCCATGGCAGCAACTCGTGCTCCATTCCCCACATGGAGGTCCACTTCCTTCTTCCTAAGTAACAACCTATTTTTTAACCCCTGCACATTTGAACAAATGTGAGAACTACAACCGGTATCCAATACCCAAGTGGTAGAAATAGAAAGGTTAATTTCAATAACAAAAATACCAGAACTGGACGCCTTAGCTCCATTCTTCTTTTGTTCTTCCTTGAAGAGAGCGCAATTCTTTCTCCAATGCCCTAATTTGTTGCAATGGACGCATGTGCTCTCACTCTGCTTGAGCTTTTGCGCTTTGGGCTCGAGTTGGGCCTGAGGTGCACTCCATTTGACTTGAGCCGAGCCAGGTCATACTTGGGTTTTTCCTTTCCCTTTCCCTTTCCCTTAGCGGGTCCTTTCTTAATGCCCCAATGAACCATAAGTATAGGATTAGTCTTTTGAATGTTCTCTTCAGCATTCTTAAGCATCCCATGAAGCTCGGTGACTGTCTTGTTGATTGCATGCATGTTATAATTCATGACAAATGGATCATAATCATCAGTCAATGAACCTAAGATCAAGTCAGTGACCAATTCCTTCGGGACTTGTACCTCAAGCTTCTCAAAAGTATCAAGATACCCTTTCATCTTGAGTACATGGGTACTAACCGGAGTACCCGTAGTCATCTTACAAGAAATTAAGGTCTTTATTGTCACGAACCTCTCGTGATGAGCTTGCACTTGGAACATCTCCTTAAAGTGCACCATGATCGCATAAGCCTCTTGGTCCATGAATTTCTTTTGCAAGTGAGGCACCATAGTGGCCAGCATCAGACAGTTCACATCATTGGAGTCGCTCTTGTTGGTCTCAAAAGTTTCCTTTTGAACTACAGAGGCATTCTTAGAAGGTTCCTTTGGTAAGGGTGCATCCAAAACATATGACTTTTTCTTTTGCTTAAGAACTATTCTTAAGTTTCAAGACCAGTCTATGAAATTGGTGCCATTCAGTTTGTCCTTTTCCAGGACCGATCGCAATGAAAATTTGTTGTTTGAAGAATCCATTTTCAATATACAATAAAAACTTAGCAAGATTAAATGAGGTCTTATTTGTAATCCCACAAACCGAATTAATATCCCTTTAAATAATTCGCGTTAGTGATTTAATGTGGGCCAAGATCCACTTTTCACAATAACTTATTAGTCAAGCTGAGCTTGTACACCTAACAAGTTAAGTTACTTAGGTAGGAAAACTCCAATCATGTCTTGTACATGATTCTTGGATCAAATGGGCTAACATCTTAAGATGTTATAGCACAAACCCATTTATTAGTTGCCTAGGTTCGGGCATCCCTTTCCATGTTAAATCCAACCTACATTCACAACCCATGCCTCACAAAGATAATCGGGCGCATCTAGGACTCCTAGTCTACGTGACCGATGATCGATGCCTTGACATGTTTCAAATTAGGAAGGCAACTTTGAGACTTACTATTTTAGGGATTCATTTTATTATGGCTTATATGGCATACGCTTTGTCATCCATTCATAGCATGCATATATATATCATTGCATAAAGTAAAGCGTGACAAACATGGGCCCAAAAACCTACAACTAAGATTCTATACTATTACATAAGAATCTTCGAGTTAGGCTTCTCCACTCCGGTAGGCTTCGTCTTGATTTGCAAAGTCTTCAAATAAATTATATTCTAAGAAATAAATGAAACTTTTACAATAATACATAATGGCTCGCAGGCCATATTTAATTACAAAAACCCAGGGCCCAGGAATGTACCACGCATATCCATTAATCACACAAAACAAGCAAATAAATATACATAACATTCATAGATAAAAACAAAGTCCAATTTTAATTAATTTAGCCAAGCCCATTAATGGAAATTGTGTACTTGAACTTTTAAGAGGAGACCCCATGATGGACCTGTTGGGATTTATCGGTTACATGCATCTCATACATAAGCAAAATTTAAAATTTTTTAACCAATATTACTGATCTTGCCATGAATGTACAATATTCATATTAATGAGAATAAGAAAATCACCTTTGATTTTTTTTATCAATTGATTTTACTTCGCACCGGGTTGTCGCAAACCACAGTGTCCAAAATCAAACACCTCCAATGAGTAATCCACACTAGAGATCAATAGAATGAACCAACAATTGGGAGAGATAAAGGAGCTGGCCAAAAATCCCTTGAGATAGTAAGGAAGGTGGCAGCTAGGTTAGAGAGAAGAAGAAGAGAAACTTTTCTTAAGTGTTTTCTCACTTAACCCTAATTCCTCATTAGTTGGGTTTTTATAGCTAGGTTAAAAATCCAACTTTATAATGAGATTGGGCTCTTTAAAATTGTTGGAGAATTATTAATTGGGCTTTTGGAATTCTTTATAATTATTTGGGCTTAATTAAATCCAATTTAAGCCTTTTTATAAAAGACTATGCACAAAATCCACAAACTAGGCCCTTTGTACAAATACTTGGATTTAATTACCCAAATGAATTCCAAATCCAACCAAATTAAATATGTAGGCTCCAAAACACTTATGTAACATATTTAATTTAACTTGGTCTAAGAAATAGGCCTTTAAGGCCTTCTATGAGGGAGTTGGCGTGTGACCCTTTTCTAGAGGGCTTTTGTGCCAACTTCATTTCTCTGGCCCCTTTATAATTCCTCCAATGGACCTATTAATTATTATATCAGCCCTATAACACTTATAGTCCAATAATAATTGATTATGAAATATATTATTTCAATTAGGTCCAATTTTACAGAATATTTCTCAAAAGTTCCGCGAACACTTTTACTTGATCATAATTAATTAAACTCTTTAATTAATTATTATCTTATTCACTTCTCTATCCCCATAATAATATCAAATATTATTATCCTTATCATTTTACCATTTTATCCTTTTTCTCTATATGTGTGTGACATATTGGGTTCCTGTCCATGTTGGTAGTATAATATGTAATTGTGAGTTCTATTCAAAACTCACATAATTTAAACTCCTTTAAATCATTTTATCAATCCCTATTGATATTATTGATACATCATTATGCAAGTCATGATTGGCCTCTAGCTAGGCATCATGACTACCCAAATGTCAGGAAAGTCAAGTGGTTTGACTATACCCTTCCATAGAAACAGTTACCGTGTAATTACTCCTTTCACCACTCATATCTCAATTAGATTCTGAGTACGGATTTCTATCAACTCATATAAATCTAATCATGTATGTTCTATTAATTTAACAATTATTCCCAAAATGCCCTCCATGGATCTCTATCCATCTTGGCATATTACTCTGGCTAGAGATTCTCTAAACAAGGCAATTATAGAATCATGCGAGATAACTTCCCTTATTAAATCTGGGATGGTGAATCCTTTGTCAATCACTCAACTATCTTCAAGTAGGTCATGATATATCCAATCTCCTAACTATGTTCACTCTTAGTTGGAAGTAATCAGTTATAGAGTCAAAACATACCACTTGCTACTTAAGATAACTTTGGTGATCTCAAGTCTAAGGATACTTGCACAACCGCTATGAAGAGATTCCTCACTGACATAAATTTAATATCCATGTGAGGACTCTCTATGCAGGTCTCCAATGAACTTGTTCTTATAAAAAGCATCCACATGTTAGCTTTGATTATCTTCCATAATCACAGTTATGAGAACCACTGCTTGAACCATTCAAGAAGCATAACATGTGCTAGTCTGTCCAAATTAACAATATCCTTATCTTGTTAATTCTATGACTAGGGATATTTAGATATTAACACATTTGCATGCAATAGACATCTTATATCATGAACACTTTCATGATTACCTTTGCACTGTGTTTATAATATCTAGGACTTCATTTATTAATTTAAGATTTACAAACTCATGTATTTAAACATAGCATTAATAAATTAATGATGCCTTTTATTAACAATATAAATTTATACATATGAAAAACATCCCTATTACATGGGCTCTAGGTCATACTCTCTAACAGGGCCTGGACCGAAGCCCAATGGACTAAATCCTCTTATTGAATAAGTTCTCTTAAAAGCCCAAAACACTAACTAGTTAGATTTGTGCCATAAATCAACTCTAGTATAGTTTCCAACTTTGCCATTTTTAATTTTATGTCATACAACCCATAAACATTAAAAAATACATATAATATGTACCAACATGAATTAAAACATAAAATCATGAAGAACATATATCATACATGGCATTCATACTAAAACAAACAAACAACAATGAAACTAGTTGTTTATTGCTTATATAATGCAACAAAAATGCACAAACACTTGAAACGATTTTATGAGCCATTTAATAATTTAAATCAGGTCATAAACATTGACTTAAGGTTCTGTTCAGAACTGATCTAAATTTTTTTTTTGCCATTTTAATCAGAACAACACAAAACAATGTTGATTAAACATGTAACAAACACAAACTAGTCATAGTTTTAAGTGATTTTAAAATTAATCAATTAAATTGTCATGGACCAGAATTAAAATAAATTTTAAAATATGTCCAGACCTATTATTAATCTTTAAAAATCACTTAAAAACATGCCAAACACGTTTATACATTTAATTTTGAAAAATAGTTGTTAAATAAACACATATCATGCAAACTAGCACCTAGTTTCAAGATTAACATGTACCATCAGGTATTTATAATTAAATCCGACCATGAATAGCTCTAAGAACATCTTAGGACAGTATATTAACATGTAATAATAATTATAATACCTATCCTATCATTTAAAATCGTTTTTACACCAAAACAATGCAAAAAACTCAAAACAGAAAATTTCAGCATTGCATGTTTTTAAACGAACGATTTTTGAATAATTATTCAATGCATCTAAAGCACTAAAATAAGCATTTTTAGGCTCTGATACCACTGATGGAATATAACATGCCATACACATGATGATCATGTAACGGAAAAATAATAAAATTGATCATACATACCATGACAATCCATAACAAGAATCGAAAACATGCAATTTTAGGGTTTTAAAACATACAATCTTAGATGCACTTTAAATCTTGATTTTGATGATGACCAGCAAATAGGAAGAACTTATATGCTTTAGATCTTGATCACCAATGCCAAAGAAACAACCTTTACGCCACTCCTCTCTATTCTCACGCACACAATTGCAAGGAAGGCTTAAAATCAAGAGTGCTAGCTCTATGTTTAAATATTTGGGAATGGTAATGGATTAAAGCTACAAGATCTGATCTTGTTCTTCTTTTGAGGTTGCTATTGCTGCCCAAAAACACAAGAGATGAAGGAAAAATCCTTTCTCTTGAGAGTGGTAGCACAAAGAGAGATATTTGTCACTTAGGTTTAAAACTAGAATTAATTAATTTATACCATTAATTTAGGAAAGAGGTAATGCCAAAATTCCCTTGCAATTAGGAATATTTTCAGCCTCCATCACTCCCTAATTAAGTGATTTAAATTAATTCAAATTCTATTAGGTTTTCAAATTCAAATTGATTTAAATTAGCATTAGTCATTTAATCAAATTCAACTCCTTCATTAGGGATTAATGGTTGCCGAAATTCACTAGGATTATTCCTTGAATTTTTGTCACATTATCTCCCATTTAAGTAATTTATTTTGATTCAAATATAATTTAGGATTTAATACTCAATTAAATTAATTAATTCAAGATAATTAATTAATTAAAATTAAACCTACTAATGCCGCAAATCCATCTCTCATGGGCCAAGGTCCATTTAGCAATTTTAATACCCATTACATACATTAATTTGACTTTAAATAAAAGCCCAAATTAATGCCCAATATTCTATTTAAATATTTTAAGCCCAATGCTTTGTGTACGATCCTATAGGTCCATCTAATATTGGCAATGAATTAATGAATTAATTCAAAGGATATATATATTCTCTAGCAAGATATTATAGCATTCCAAATTAAATGAAAATACAAATGGCATCTAGTGACCTAATGCAATTTTGCATAGTCCCTTACCCTTAATTATCAGAATTAATATAAGGCATGAAACTAGTCATCCTTATATATATATTAATTCCTTTCTTGATATTCCAGTGACACCGAACTCTCAGATAAATAATAATTACTCATTATTTCATCTCGGTATGGCCATAAACTTCTCAGTTCTCTGATCGAGTGGCCGATGATATTTTCTCTCTTATCAAGAGGGGTAATCCCTTCACTTTTCTCATGCTCTCTAACATGGATCAGTGCATACCTATACTTGTCACCCTGTTATGAGCACGTTAGGTGTATGTCAAAGTATATAGTGATTCATAAAGAGTTTCATAGAGATTTTTGGTCTAAGAACTTCGATGCAAAACTTGCACATGAGAAACACTTATGACTTGTACCATGTAGTATTCTCATGAACGAATCGAATCCAGATACCATGTTTTAAACATGTATCTATGATCTCTGATTGACACTCTTGTCCTTATAATCCATAAGACAGAACTCAACTTATCAAAGAGAGCATACTAGTCTTAATTCATTTGTTATTCCTATAACAATGACTGACTAGGGATATTTGGAATGAAGTCTCATTTGTTTCAAGGTCTTACAACTATGTGTCTCACACATGATAACTTAAACTAAAACAACATTCTTGGATAGTTCTATCAATTGATATGCACAAGAATACAATAGATAAAACAAATGCCTCATTTATTAAATTAAATGCTTTATAACAATGTATTCGGGCTAGGCTTACACTAACATATGTATCAACTGGATTTGATATTATATACATCATTTTCATTCTTTTGTCAAATAACTTTTTTTCCATGCATTAAATTATCCTGATCACATTACTTAAGGCTATCACATCATTCGACCATCATGGTGTCATATATATAAATTTATTTAATTCGCAAAACACATTTTGACCAAGTTTTTCTTGCATATCTAACATATTTCTAACCTTAAATCAAATTAATTCCTTATATAATCTTAATTCTTTGTACTTATATATTGGGTTCCAAAACTAATATACCATTTTTAACCATATTTTTATACATTTGGCTTCATATATCTAATTATTTATCAATTAATTGCATTAATTTACCATTAAATAAAATTATGGATCACATTACATAAATGAACCTTAAGTTACATAATAGGTTCCGATTCCATCTTCATGCTTTTAATCATTCTTTCACGCAATATTCATGCTTATTTGACATTTAATTATATTAATCTACCATTAACTTGAATTAGGACATAATATACACATAAAACCCTAATTTACATAATTTGGATTTTTATGGAATAAGTTAGTATAGGTATCTACATACCTTACTTCACTTGATTTTATTCAATTCTCCTTTTCTTTTCTTTTCTCTTCCTTATCTTTTTGTTCTTCATCTAAATTGAATTTTAAATAATAAATATCAATGAATTTCTTTTTAACTTTTCATGCATATTCATATAAAAATAATAAACTACCAAATTCTCCAATCAATTCTAATAAAAACATATGAATTTACTTACTTGAAAGATTTTGTCTCACTAAACCCCTTTACTTTCAAAGCTTGATTTTGCTTCAATCCTTTATCTATGATGGAAAGGATGATTTTTATGGTATCTACATGAAATTTAGGTTAAGAATTAGGTAGGAAATGGAAGCTTGAAAGAAGAAAAAAAATAGTGGAATAGTGAAGTGTATAGTTTCGCCTTATAAAAAAGGAGAAGTTGGCTAAATTTTTTGGAGATTTGGATAAAATTTTGTACTTTTCTATTTTGTCTTCGCTGGATTTAAATGGAGGGCTTACATTAAGCCACATGTCATCCTCTCATTGGCTACTTGGTCAAATTTTAATTTTAGCTCAAAAATAAGTCTAAAATTATGTAAAAATATAAACTAAGGCATGGTTATAATTTTATTTCAATCCGACTTCATTTCCATATGCTGCTCACTCCGGAGGTAAAATTTCATAAGTATGAAAATAAAAAATTCAAAGTTGTCAGAAAAATTATTTTTCATTTCCAAATATTAATTGAAATTATTTCTAGTAGGTCCATGCAATCGAAATAATTTTTTAAGGTCCGTGGAATATTTCATGGCTGATAAAAATTTGGTTAAACCCTAATGTGGCCCTAAAATTTTTTTTTCTTATATATTTTGAAGGCTCATTTGACCTAAATTTTACCTCAAGTTATATTACCAGACTCATCATGAATTGTACTTTCCAATCATGATAAAATATTTTTTAGGCCTCGGGTGGTATTATTCACCTCAATGTCATCTGATGTCACTATTCACCTTGAAAATTACTAATTTGATGACCTAAATGTGAGGGCATAACATTTCTACCCTACTAATTAAAAATTTGATTCTCAAAATTTACCCAGATTGAATAAGTGGGGATACATGGATTTCATTACTTCTTCTAGCTTTTACAGGGCTTTTTCAATGTTATGGTGAGTCTAGAGTACTTTCACCAAAGATATTTGTTTATTCCTTAGCCATCTTACTTTTTTAGCAATGATTCTAACTGGTTTTTCATCATATGATAGATCTGATCTAACCTGCACTTCTTTTTGATTGATTATATGTACTAGATCATACCAATATCGACATAGCATCGAAATATGGAATACATCATAGATGAATTCCATCTTAGGTGGTAGCTTCAATCTATATGCTACTTGCCCTACATATTATATCTCTTTATATGGAACAATATATTGGGATTGAATTGTAATGCTCCTTCTAAGGCCTTTACTATTGCTATACATATCATATTGGTATCAAATAAAATAAAATTACCAATCTTTTCAATCCATTGTTGAAAAACATATTAAATTTAGGTTACAATACATAACTATTGCTATCAATTTCAAATGGCATATGTTCATATGAATACATTAATACTATTACAAACTTTAAAATTGAAAGAAAATTCTAATGCCTTCCATTTGTGTTAGCCTTTAATATTGCAAATGATCCCTAAGCTCAACCTCCTTAATCAGAACCTGCACGGATTAAAACTCATGCTAAGCTTACTAGCTTCATAGAAGCCATCAATAATACACACATGTAAGAGCATATAAGTTTGCATATAATAAAGATAATACCTATAGTAGATATTATACTCATAACATTGCAAAGCATTATGCAATGTTATTTACCATGCCTTATTATTATTTCATCAATAAACTCTCAACCCATTGGTTAATCGCATCCCTATTTCATTAAATCACTCAATAAAGCAATTTCTCAAGTATGTAAAATTCATATAGGCTACATATTTATATACAGTCACAAACTTCTTTAGCATATTTATAAGTAACTCTTACATTTAACTTCATCATTTATTACTAATTTGCTTACTTATTTATTCCTTATTGCCTTTACACACATTTATGTAACCCTTAAATATGTATACAATTATTTAATTTACTTGGTTCATATTTATTATTCTTGATTAGTCTTAGTGACACATAAGACTTTTATATGTATACACATATACAAAGCTAAATTTATGGTTAAATCCTAATAGTTCTTCTTAAGTGACTAAGCTAGTTAATTAGATCTATATACACTTATTCTAACTAACAAATTTCTATAAAATATAAATATTTATAATACTTTACTATCCTAGGCATCATATTCATTTATTAATAGTATTTATTTGGTTGTCATTATTATATCATTCTTTTATTTCTTACATATACTTCTAGCTTATTAACATGTTAGAACAATGGCTTGTATCTAATTCTTAAATCAACCAAACATGTGTGTGTGTATTTATTTATATATTTATGTTACAAGTTCAAATTTTACAAGTCCATAATACATATATAATAAATGTTTCAATCTTAAATTAGGCATTATTCATTCATCATCGAGTATGCAACATATAACCATAGGGAACATGTATTCGTACTATGATTATTGACAACCTTCAAATAATGACAAGTGTCCTTATATAACTTATGGTCTTAAGTGTAGAAGGCATTATGTAATTATTACATCATTTATGTATATGTGCTACATACATAGAAGGCATTATCTAATACACATACAAAATGATAAAAAGTTCCTATAACTCAAAATGTGCCCTAAATGCTCCTTTTCACCACATTTTCCTTTTTCTTATTATTTTCTGCCTATTCATGCAACATTGCACATATGAAAATCTATTTAATCTATTAATTTCAATCCCTAATATATGGAATAAAAGAGAAGTACAAGAGAAAGATTTATTACCTTAGAAATAGCTAAACCTTAAATTCTCTCTCCTCTGACCTTATAGGTGAAATTAGGGTATTGTTTATGGTGGGACTCCTAGAGAGAATTTTTGCATTTTGGACTTAAGGTGGCCATCCCTCTTCTCCCTTTTATGTTTTGATCTTTCTTCCTTTCTAATGAGAATTATAGAGAAAGCTAGGTGGCTTCATCCTATTGGTCCATTTGTGGATCGTAGGTAAATTAACTCTTGCTCCCTCATTCTTTTTAATTTCTCATTTTTTCCCTAAAATATTTCCTCCTTTTTATTTAAATCCCCTCATCATGCCTTTCTAACTGTGTATGTGCATACTTTAAAGTGAAATTACCATAATGCTCTTGACTTTTAAGCTAATTCCCTTTAGGTCCTTTTTTACTCTTCAAATACTTATCTCTTTATATGCCCTACCTTATGCACCTTAGGTATACTCAATTCCTACTAGGGTATATGTTGGGGCCTCACATCAACTTTCCCTTATTGCCAAACATCAAAAGTATCCTTTAGGAAAACACCATTAAAAGGACTTTTCCACTTTTCAAATTCTATATCTTTCCTTTCCAAATCTACATATGATTTCTAGCAATCTAAAATAACATTAAAATTATCTTTGATGATCTATGCCTTCTCTTTTGTTTCCTTTCTCAAAGTTATTCCCACAAGTTTATTCTTAATAAGTTTTGTCCACCATAATAGTGTTCTACATTTTCTTCCATATAGAGCTTCATATGGTGGCATCTTTATGCTAGTTTAATAGCTATTGTTATAAGAGAATTATGCTAATAGAAGGTATCATTTCCAACTACTACAAAACTTTAAAATATAGCTTCTTAAATTATCTTCTATCATCTGTATCATTATTTTTTATTACCCATCTATTTGTGGATGGAAAGCAATATTGTAATAAAGTTTAGTACCTAGTGATTCTTGCAAGTTCTTCTAAAATCTTGAAGTGAAGCATGAATTTCTATCTAATATGATGGATGTGAGGTCCTAACATATGCCCTATAAGAATATGCATATGCTTAAGTGGTATTAGAGATGAAGCATGCCTTATTAATAAATAAGTTATAGGATGGGTTATTAAGGGAATTACTTTTAAAGATAAAGATACTATGGTAATTTAATTAAAGGCATGCATATGTATAATTAGTGACATATAATGTACGAATTAATTTGATAAGAGAAAAAAGGATTAAGAGGATTTGGTAATTAAAAGTATATGGAGGGATTGAAAGGGAATTTAACAAAGAATATATTTGGACTAATGACATAGGGATAAATTGATATAGTTTTAACCATGCATTTGAGCCTCTCATTCCTAAGGGGTAGGAGTGACTCATAGTCACTCACTCCCAAGGGTAACAATTGGAATTCATTTTGACCACATAAGTGACTCACTCACACACGTGATGGGTGACTCACTCTCACTGCCATAAGGGGTGTGACTCACTCACATCCATGAAAAGTGACTTACTCTGACTCCTATGGAGGGTGTGGCTCACTTAATCATTCATTAATTCACTCACACCTATAGAGTGGAAGTAAGTGAGTAAGTGGGAGAAAGGTGGCTTATTGATGACCGTTAGATTTTTTAATTTAATCATAGATGTCCATGTGAGAGTATATAAGGGAAAATATCTTAAAAACTTTAAGAATTCCCATTTTTTTATCTTATCTCTTTGGTCAAATTGATGTCTCCATTTTTCCTTCATCAATTTCATCTTTTTATCTTACACTAGATTAAAGAAACTATCTCACCATAGTTCAAATGAAGTATTAGGCATATTTATGGTATGAGAACTTTTAATTTCTTTGCTTGTCTTTCATTTATTTTAATGGCTAAAAATGTTATATTGGTGTTTTAAATGTTGTAAAAGTATTGATGTGATGTTTGATCATGCATTATAGATGGAAAGTAGCAAGTATGGTTGAGATGGAAAATTTTAGTTTTAGGTTTCACTTGACCTAGCGAGGGTTTTTTACAAATAAGTTGCATTTTAGAGCTCTAAATTGGGCGATTCAAATTAGAGAATAAACTAGACACTTAAACCTAAAATTATGGTCAATACCTGATTCTGCCTCTAGGATCATCAAAACTTGGATTGAAGTGCAACAATGGCTGTTAACCTATCAACTAGCATAGTTTGGATTATTTTTATGATACCTCTTTCATTAGGTGTGAAAATGACTTGATTTTTATCTCATTAGAAACCTAAGACATAGATTAACAAATTGTTAGAAGACTATATTCCCATAAAACCATGTTTAGGTACTAAAAAATGGAACACAAGTTGATCTAAATTTGTAGCCCTATTTTATCCCACTTTACCAAATTCATTTTGTGTCTTATTTTTGCACACTTTACTTTGAACAATATAAAAACCCATTCAAACCTTCACCTATGTTTATGTAATTTTGCTAATACCTAAAATATATAAAATATTATTCACCATATGTTAATTAGGTTATTAAACCTTGAAATTTAAGACTAAATGTAATGTATGCTAAAGGACATTTTAAGGTGCACAATTATGGCTTATATGTATATAGTATGACTATATAAGCTTATAAATATAATTATGTATAATTTAATATGTCTCATATTTTAAATAATATACATGCATATTTGAAAATAATAAGATGGTAAATAAACATGATGGAAATAATAATATAAAAGTTGATTATGCATTTGTGTAGGGGACTTGGTCATGGATAGATAGGCATGCCTATAATTTTATTTATAGCTGCTATAGTTTGACCTCATTTAGGTCTATAGTTTTCCCCATTTGGGATCACACTCTCAGCCCCATTTGGATAGACAATATCGATGCCTTCAGGTATCGACATTACCTGTTATCCACACCAATAGAAATTAAGCAGGCAATTAGAAAAAAATGATATAAAGATAAATTATATGGTAATATATGATATATTATATGATTAAAACTATAGTATGAAAATTTTTGTGACAATCTTTCTTCTAATGAAATGATATAATTGCTTTGTTGATTAATGTAAATAAAATACACCATATTTATTCTTTTGTGTTTGGGAATTACCACTGTGATTGGTTGTTCAGAAATTAATTATTTCCTACTAAGCTTTATAGCTTAGAACAGGTGTTTATCCATATAGGTACTCAAGTCAGGACTTTTCATAGGGAGGTGATCTACAGAAAAAAGGCCAACACAAATCATAAAAAGAAGTTAGAAGTATTTGAGGCTCTAAAATGTACCTCAAAAGGATTAGAGCAAGTGATTGTATGGGTTTTAGTGAGAAAGAGCATTAGCTGTGCAGTGGGGACAAAATTGAAATTTGTGATATTGTGTGGGCTTTTAGTAAATTATGAAAATTATGATATACATGCATAATTAAGGATTAAATTGATGAGAAAAGATAATTTAAGTGAAATGGGTAATTAAAAGTGTAAGGAGGGATTGAAAAAAAAATTGAGAAAATATTTAGATCAATGGAATATTGGAAAGGGGATGCAATTTTGGCCATAAGTAATAACACACTCACACCCATAGGGAGTGACTCATAATCACTCACTCATATAGGTTTTGACTTGCTCTTACTCCTATAATGTGTTACTCACTCGTGCCTCTAGGGGGTGTGACTCACTTGGTAACTCATTGACTCAGTCAATTATAAGGGGTAGGAATGAGTGAGAGTGAGTGGGAGTGAGCGGGATTGAGTGAAATAGAGTGAGTGGGAGTGAGTGAAAGGTAGTGAGTGGGATTGAGTAAGTGTGAATGAGTGGGACTGAGCGAGTGGGTGAAAAGTGGCTAAGTGATGACCATTACATTTATTGATTTAATCATAGTTGTCTAAGTGGGGTATATGATGAAAAAATATATTCGAAAGTTCAAGATATCTCATTTTTCTTCTATCCTCTTCTTTGGCCAACCTAGTGTCCTTATTTCTTCTCCATCATCTTTTTCTTTCTAATATATATTTAATTCAAATTCCACCCTAAATTTTACCATGCACTAAATTAGGATAATCACCTCACCTTAGTTCAAAGAAAAAGCACAAACATTGTAAGATATAGGACTTGCATATATATGTGCATGCATATTGGATCTATATTGTTGCAATGTATAATTGATTTTGAAGTGTTGTATAAGTGTTAATTTGATTGACTAGTATGCCTAAATAAAGAAAAAGTGGAGAAAGAAATTAGTAGTGAAATTCTTGTATAGGACCCACATGACCAATCGTGAGTATTTTACCTATAAGTTCAATTATATAGCTCAAAATTGGTTTATTAGAATTTAAGAATAAATTATACACATGTATATAAAATTATTATAAAGAATCATAAACTTGATTAAAAATTTAAGAGCCATAAAAAATAGTTCAAAGTGGAGTGATAGTTGCTACCCTGTCAACTAGAGCAATCTATAGTATTTTAGAGATATTTCCTATTATAGAAGTCCAAAAGGCCTAAATTTTAATGGTATAAAAAACTAGAGATATACGAATAAAATTATAATGAAGAAATAGAAAATTTATTTTCCCTCTAAAAATTTTGAATTTTAGGTTGAAGTTGGGTATTGGCTACTACCCTATCACTCGAAAAAGTCTATCCTATGAGCAGTCCGTATTATTTTATGAATATCTCAAGATATAAATGTCTAAATGACCAAATTTTTATTTCTATAACAACTAGAGGAATGTGAAAACTAAACTCTAATGGACCATTTGGTCTAAATCTTGCTAGAACCATGTGAAAAATGAACAATATAGTAGCTAAGAATTCTGCCATAAGCACCAAGTGAATTCTGGAAGGCATCTAAACTTAACTAGAATTTCCAAATATTTCTAGAACTTTATAAATATATACAAAAGGATGTAACATGACATGTTATGTATGTTTTTACATTAAAATAAAGAATGTTCATTAACATAAATTAGGATTAAAATAACTTATAAACATAACTACACTAATGTGCATCCTAACAATATGTTTAAACCAAAATGAATGTATGTATTATATTTATAGAGAATATAAGATGGATTTTATAATGAAGTAATTTAGTGAGAGAAACTTTCATTTATTGCTATAATTAGATATGGACATGGACATATATGGGATAGTAATTCGATAGCAACCGAATTTATTTTCGATTGCTAAAATAGCAACCGAATTTATTTCCATTGCTAAATAGCAACCGAATTTATATTCGGTTGCTAAAATAGCAACAGAATTTAAATTCCATTAGTAAATAGGGTTATTTTAGTATTTTTCATATTTGTTAGAAATATAAAATAGAAAAACCCTAGGCATACACATTTCTTCTCCTCCTTCGCAGACACAGCTGCCCCTCTCTTTCTAACAAAGAAATCTAACTTCGAAGGCACAACTCTTCCTTACCGTAGCTCCTCGTCGGCTTCACACTCATATGTTAGCGTCGCCGCTGGTTTCTTTACGAACCTCAATCTCCAACAGAACCCTAGCTGACACCAAGAAGATGGATTAGATTCTGCAATTCAGATCTCAGTAAAATCATAACCAAGTGGACAGGAATAGAAGATTGGGTCCTAAACACTGAGAAATTGAGGACACTTAGAAAGGTAAATTTCTGTTTTCTACTTAATATTTATAAATCATATAAGTTCTTAAATTACTCGATAAAAAATAGAATTGCTTTTAAAAGAAAAATAATAGGTTTCAAACAATTTCGCAGATTTCAGTTCAGTTTAGTACCATATTTCTTGTTGTCCCAAGTTCTTAGTTTCTATGTTATGTGTTCTGCTGTATGATCAGGTTGGATCTAGATATCTTGATCAATTGATTGTGGAAAGGAAATATGCTGAAGCTGCATCTTTATGTCCTAAATTGTTACATGGATCTGCATCGGCATGGGAGAGGTAAAAAAGCAACAATGCCTAATTTTCCTGCATCTCTTGCTTGTAACTGACTATCGACTACATTTTTTTAGGTGGGTTTTCCATTTTTCTTATCTTCATCAACTTCCTATATTGGTTCCATACATTCCTACAGAAAACCCAAGACTGCATGATACTGCCTATGAGGTTTGCAGCAGAGATGTGGATTTGTAGTCCCTATATGCCTTATTTGATGTGCTAATTTGGATAAAAGGTTTTCTTGTTTTTTTTGTACTACAGGTTGCTCTTGTAGCACTGGCTACAAATCCATCATTTCATAAGAATCTATTGTCAACTGTTAAATCTTGGCCACCTGTTATTTATTCAGCATTACCTGTCATATCTGCTATAGAACCTCAACTAAACACCTCTTCCATGACTGATGCACTCAAAGAGGTTAGACAGAGTTTTGATGTCATAGAAACCTAAAAATTCCAACTGCTATGCCTTTAATCACTGTTTGCTTTTATACCAGGCACTAGCAGAGTTATATATAGTTGATGGACGATATGAGAAAGCTTGTTCACTTTATGCTGATGTAAGTTTTTTGTTGCATGAGGCTGTTCCACTGCAATTTTATCTTTATGTAAACTGATTTAGGAAGTAAACTGTTGCATTGATATTTATTTTTGACATGATTTGGTTTGTTTTAAATTATTACATCAATATTTAGTCTCTGACATGATTTGATTTTTTTTTGTTGTTTTAATGGTTTTTATTTTTCAGCTTTTGATGCCAGAGATATTTGATTTCGTAGAAAAACACAACCTACATGATGCTATTAGTGAAAAGGTATGCTTGTGCAAAGTTAGGAAAAGTGACTATTTATAGCTTCTGCCATTCTCTTATCATTGTGTGCTGAATTAAAGATCTCTAATTTTTCTTTCATAATATTTAGCCATGCCAGTCTTTCTTTTTATGCCTTTTCCTGTTCTTGTGCAGGTTGTGCAATTGATGATGGTCGATTGCAAGTGTGCAGTTTCGTTATTAATTCAAAACAGGGAATTAATTCCTCCAGTTGAAGTTGTCTCACAACTGTTGGCTGCCAGAAAGAAGTGTGATTCAAGATATTTCTTACATTTATATCTACATTCCTTATTTAAGGCAAGTCCACATGTTGGAAAGTATTTTCATGATATGCAGGTATGGAGAAGGCTGGTAGTTTGTCATTTTGATTTTCTAATTTTGATGACCTCAACATGGTTGCTTTATTCCTATTTGAAAAGACATTATTTTGCTTGAAATTTTAGTAATGAGGATCTTGAATCATTCTCATAAACTTGTAAACTCAATGCTAAAGTGAGGGAAACATTTAATGTAAAATTGCATGAAAGGTTCTTTGATGCCCCGTTCGTTGTCTAAATGTTTTCATTTGG
Source organism: Excoecaria agallocha (assembly GCA_037975025.1). Lineage (NCBI taxonomy): Eukaryota > Viridiplantae > Streptophyta > Magnoliopsida > Malpighiales > Euphorbiaceae > Excoecaria > Excoecaria agallocha. Next base: position 3,331,931 of record CM075823.1, on the reverse strand, counting down.
ATGCTATTGAAGTGCATAAAAAGGATGAACCTTTTGTCAAATCATGGTGTAAACTCCTCCTTGTACTTCTTGAATTCAGGTCAATGGGCCTTGTTTTTTATCATGCAAAATTGGTTATTGTCATATTTTGGATTGATGAATTAGTTTTCTCGTGCCAAAAACTTAAAATATTCATGTTTTTAAATTAGTGATTTGATAAGATGCAAATGCAATTCATTTAATCAACTTGTGGTGTTGATAACATGTGATGTAACCCATTAATACGATCCGTTTCACCAATTAACTTTAGTAGCTGGATTAATGCGTGTAACACAATCATCTCGTCTTACAACTATGTCAAGTTGATTTTGACATGAACACTCTAATGCAACGTTGTTCCCCATTCTTCCTGTACAGTCAATCCCTATTTTAGCTTGTTATATCCAATCCCACAAGCTTTTTTCATAAGCATGTGCATATCTTGTCTCCAAAAAGGTGAGGCCTAACGTTGTTTGGATTGTTTTGTGGTTGGATATTTGTAAATTAACTAATGCTGGTTATGCAATTTGAAACTCTCAATTGAACTCTAAAATAGTTAAGAAAAATGTTAAAAAAAATCCAAATGAATAATTTAATTTTGATGATGCTTAATCTCTTTTTTTCTCATTTTGTATTACAAAAAGAGCTTGGTGCTCTGTAATTCTGGGTTTCCTGTATCCTTGAGAAATGGAAATAATTGAGTTTTGTTTATAATATGCAACAGATACCGAAGAATCATTTTGCCTATAGTAGCAACTAATTTTCTTTTAGGACATTTTATAGATGAAGATTGTAGAGTTTCAATAATGCACGTACTCTCAGCGCCATGTGTAGATCAAACCCTTGGCAAGCCGAGCAAACTTTGGGATTTTGGTTGGTTAACTATAGTAAGCATCTCTGTCAACAATGGTAAGAAAAATATCCTCTCTTTGACAGTGTAAAAATCATGGATGTGGAGTGAAGGATCGATTAACTATGCTTATGTCATGGTTTTTTCAGAGAGTACAATCTTATTCTAAGGATCTAACAAGTCTCTAACATCATTTCCATGGTGTTCCCAGTTTGGCTTACTTCATTCGTCATCAGCACTTCTGGTTAGTACTTCTAATATCTCATCAACTAAATTGATTGGTAGGCTTGAAATTATCCTATTATTGTATAAGCATATTGGATTTTTATTACAATTATTCAAATTATATATTATTATAGTTAAATATCACACGCTTCGATTTTTCAAAAGTAATGTAAATTGGTATGTTTATTTACAAATTTAATAAAAATAGGTATTAAAAGTCATATGAGAAAGATCATATTCATTTATTTAAATATTTTTATACATTACTGAAATTGGTATGTATTATTATAAATATTTAAATTTAAAAATATTTTAGTGATAGAATGAATTAGGGACTTGTCTATTTTCAAGAATCTATTTATCCTTAGACAGATCTCTCTTGATCATGGTTTACAACGTCAGTGGAAAAATAAAGTTTAAGCAGTTCTAGTTGAAATTGAGATATGGAGGTGTATTTCAATTATATTGTTGGCTATATTCTACTTTAGTTTACATATAAAAAGAAAAAAAATTTAAAAGTTTTATATATAAAAGAAAATAGAGTAAAAAATAAAAAGAATTAACATAAGTTATACTTATGAAGATTGATCGAAAAAAAAATTTCTTGACATTATGACGTTGGGATTCAAATTCAAAAATAAGAATAATTTAAATATTTATGAAAATAATTAACTATGTGCACTATAAGCTACATGTGCATATATATACATGATGTCAAGCTATATAAATTACATTCCTTAAATTTGCTATGATTCAAGCTATCTGATTGTTATAGAAATTTAAGTATCATCTAAGAGTTGAATACATTATGTTATTAATTAAGGACCAGTAATGCAATCACTTAAAAAAAAACCCTCTCAAGTCTATTATATAAACTCTTATAAGCTCTCCCTTCAAGAATATTCTTGTACCTTTATTTTTAACTAATTATCTTGACTGTTAGGAATTCTATCCTATCAACTGATCTTTACTAAAAGAGAGCAATTGAGTACAATTGAATATGCAATTAATTCTCAGTGTGAGTGAACTAGAGGCAGAGTGGCAACCTACCAAAATGAGACTGTGTTTGTCTGCGCTTTAATTAAGGAGTTTAGATATATTTAGTCATGAACTGTGTTTTGCCTTTGTGTTTAGTTAATCGTGTTTGCTATGCAATGTGTGCACTCAAAATTTTGTAGAAAAAAAAAGACAAGTTAATATATATATGAATAAAATATTTTTGTTCTTCTGTTGAGTTCCTGAAATTTGATATGTTGGAATTAAGTCACCCCATCTAATTTTCATTGTGTCAAAATCAGATAATATGTCTTGAGCAAATATGATATTCATGTCTAATTTCTTTATTAAAGTTGTTGAATATGTCTTGAGCAAGGTTTTTGGAAAAATTAAACACCTATTTATTAAGACAATAATATTTTATTTTTTATTTTTTAAAACTTTGTTAAAGGGAAAAACAATCTAGGAATTTCCAACTTTGAAACCTTTTTATGGTGCATTATTTAAGCATTACTTTCTTAAAAGAACATTGGTAGCTAATTTTTTTCTTTTTTTATATATCTTTTTAAACCAAAGAAACTAATAATTGTAATATTATATTGATGATTTTTTTAGGGCGATGAGAAGAATTGGAGACGGAATTCAAAATCTATAAGAAAAAAAAAACAAGTGGATCAATTGAGGTAACTAAGTGGATTGTTTTTAGATTAGGAAATGTCATGAATTTTAATATATATATATATTGTTTTTAGATTAGGAAATGTCATGAATTTTAATATATATATATATATATATATGGGCCAAAGTTGTGATACAGATATTTGTGTACATAGCAGAAATAACACCCAAAAATTTTCGAAGAGGATTTACTATTCTAATGGTAATAGTTAAAAAATTGTTAAAACTTTTTGCGACAGAATGACGACAGATGTTGCCGTCATAAATTATTTATCTGTGCTAAAAATAGCAACGGAAATTAAATTTCGTTGCTATTTTAGCAACGAAAAATCTAATCCGTTGCTAAAATAGCAATGGAATTAGTTTTCCATTGCTAAAATTGACAAATTCACCGAAACTTGCCTTGGTTGAATTTAGCAACGAAATTTATTTTCTGTTGCTAAATTTAGCAACAGAATTCATTTTCCGTTGCTAAAAATAGCAACTGCGGTATTAGCAACCAAAATTTCCGTTGCTATTTTTTATTAGCAACGGGAATTGTCAATTTTCGGTTACTATTTTTCGTTGCTAAATTGCAATTTTCTTGTAGTATATGAATAAAATTGATAATTGTTTATGGTTAGCATATATGTAACATAGCTAATGCATATATGGAATTAAGTGTGGCATAATAGTAATGTTATATGTATGGGTATTGAATAGGACATGATGTGCATAGCTATTATGACACATGTTAATTAAACACAAAGTATAAGTTTTATGTTTAGAACTACATTGTTCTAATTCCTGGTTTGGGATATGTAGAAAGCTTGGGATACTAATTTCAAGTCCAAACCAAATACTAGATGTCTTGTAAAGTATTCTAATGTTAGTGGCAAGTTAGAAAAGCAACTCGAAATAGAGTTTGATGTGTTCTTGCCTTAGATAAAATAAACTAAGCATTTAGTTGGCGTAATGAACTTAAATGAGTAGTTATATTTAGTAGTTTATTCTTAAGTATGATTTAGTTTGAATTATTACTTGGGTGGTACCGAATTGAAGTCATGCAATGGAGAAGATTGAAGAAGTAATGCGAAGCTCTCTAAATATTTAGGCTATAGTAGTAATTATGTAACATGTAGTTTTGAGATTAAAATGTATTATAGACTAAGTTGTAAGGAATTCATTATATACTTATGTAACAAAGTTGTATTTATTGTTAAAGCCTATTCTAGGCATAATCTAGTAAGAAGTTAATCAAGAATATTATTTGGACTATTGTTATAAGATTGGTTATATTATTTGTTGCAATTGTAACACCCATGTTTAATCATAGGGGGTATTATTGTGTTACAATTTAGTCGTATTAAAGTATAGGTTTAGGCAGTTCTGACTGAGTGAACAAATGTGATAAGCATAAGTATAACTATGTTAAGCATCGATTAACCAAGTATAAATATGATTTTATGCCTTAACAGATGTTTCTCCCCGTATAAAGATTGTATGGCTTTTCTATTGATCAATTGGACTTGATATTTATATGTTATAAAATTGTACAAGTAATACATCAATAGTAAAAAGGGTATAAGATTATTATTTAAACTACAAGCCTATCACATAAAATGAATTCATTTTTCAGAAATGATATAGTGATCTTAAATATACTACATATAATTGTGAATTTTGAGGATGAAATTCTTTTAAGGGGAAGATAAATGTAAGGCCCTAAAATGTACACCAAAAGGATTAGAGTGAGTGATTATATGAGTTCTAGTGAGAAAAAGAATTAGCTGTGCAGTGGGAACGTAATCAAAATTTATGATATTGTGAGGTCATTTAGTAAATTAAAAAAATATGATGTACATACAAAATTAAGGATTAAATTGACAAGAACAAGAAAATTTAAGTGAAATGGGTAATCAAAAGAGTAAAGAAGTATTGAAAATAAATTTGACAAAGAAAACATTTGGACCAATTAAATGATAGAAAGTGGATGCAATTTCAGCCATAAGTAATGATGCACTCACACCCATAATAAGTGGCTCACCATCACTCACTCCTATAGGTTTTGACTCACTCTCACTCCCATACGGTGTGACTTACTTTCACTCCTGTGGGGTATTACTCCCTTTCATTCCCATAAGGTGGGACTCGCTCTAACTCCTAAGGGTTATGACTCACTCGATCACTTATTGACTCAGCTACTATTAGGGGATGGGAGTGAGTAAGGGTGAATGAATGGGAGTGAGTGAGTGGTGAAAATAAGCTAAGTGATAAACATTAGATTTCTTGATTTAATTATAGCCGTCCAAACGGGGTATATAAGGATAAAAATATCTTGGAAAGTTTAAGAAATCTCACATTTCTACTTTTTTTCTTCTTTGGATGACCTATTGTCTTCATTTCTTCTCCATCATCTTTGCCTTTATAACCTAGTTTTCATCAAAATTCCACCAAAAATTTTACCATACACTAAATTAGGATAACCACCTCACATTGGTGGAAGGAAAAAACACAAGCTTTGTAAGGTGTGGGAGTTGCATATATGTGTGTGTGTATGTTGGATTTATATTATTGGAATGTATAATAGATGTTGAAGTGTTTTATAAGTTTTGATTTCATAGAATAGTGTGCATAAATAAAGAAAATTAGAGAAAGAAGTGAGTAGTGAAATTCTTATATAGAACCCACATGACAAGTAGTGAGTATTTTGCCTTTAAGTTCGGTTATAGAGCTCAAAATGGGTTGATTTAAATTGAGCTAGACACATGTTATAAAATTCTTATGAGGAAATCATAGCCTTTTTTTACCTTTAAGAGCCTTGAATTTTACATCAAAGTGGACTGATAATTGCTACCCTATCAACTAGAGCAGTCCATAGTATTTTAGAGATATCTCTTGTTATAGAAACCCAAATGGCCTAAATTTTAATGTTATGGAAAATAAAGAAATATATATAAAAATATAATAAGGAAATAGCAAATTTATTTTTCCTCTATGATTATTGAATTTTGGGCTTAAGTTGGGTGTTGACTGCTGCCATATCAATTGGAGAAGTCTATCCCATGAGCACTCCATATTATTTTAGGAATATCTCAAGATATAGAAGTCCAAATGACCATTTGGTCTAAATCTTTCTAGAACCAAGTTAGAAATACAAAACACAGTAGTTGGGAATTTTGCCTAGAGCACAAAGTGAATTCTGTAAGGTGTATCAACTTACCTAGATTTTCCAAATATTTCTAGAACTTTATAAACATATACATAAGGATGTAACATGACATGTTATATATGAAATGCATGTTTTTGCACTAAAATAAAGGATGTGTGTTAACTTAAATTATGATTAAAAGAACTTATAAACATAACTACACTATTGTGCATTCTAACAATATGTTTGAACCTAATTAATGTATATATGAAATGTATAGTATATATATGAGGGATTTTGTAATGAAGTAATTTATGAAAGAAACATTCATTTATAGCCTAAATTATATATAGACATGGACATATATGGGATAGTGATTAGATACATTCAGGTATCTAGTGATTGCACCGTTGCGATGCTTAGTGATTCGACAACTTTATGTATCTTATCTTTACACCATCATGGTGCTTAGTGATTTGACACCTTCAGGTAAAAAGTGATTGCACCTTTGTGGTGCTTAGTGAATTGAAACAATCGGGTACCTAGTGATTGCACCTTTGCAGTGCTTAGTGATTCGATACCTTAAGGTAGCTAGTGATTGCACCTTTACAATGTTTAGTGATTCAATACCTTCAGGTATCAAGTGATTGCACCTTTTTGGTGCTTATTGATTTGATGCCTTTGAGTATCTAGTATTTCTAATTGCCCACGCCTATATCGAGTTCAAGCTATAAGTGTGACTATGATATAAACAAAAATATTGTTAATGATGAGCATGATTTATGAGATTATTGACTTGTTAATGAATATTATGATTATAATTGATAAGTGTGTATGGTTATCATATATGTAACGTAGCTAATGCATATATGGAATTGAGTGTATAATAACAATAATGGAATAAGTATGCATATTGAATGGGATATGATATGCTTTACTATTATGAAAGATATTAATTAAATAGGAAGTATAAGTTATATGTTTAGAACTACATGGTTTTGATTCCCAATTTAGGATATATAGGAAGCTTAACATACTAATTCTAAGTCTGAACAGAATACTAGATGTATTGTTAAGTATTTTAATATTAGCAGTAAGTAAGAGAAGTAACTCAAAATATAATTTGAAGTGTTCTTGCCTTGGATAAAATGAACTAAGCATTTAGTTTGGGTATATTAACTTAAGTGAGTAGTTATATTTACCTGTTCATTATTAAGTATGATTTAGTTTGAATTATTGCTCGGGTAGTACCGAATTGAAGTCATGCAATGGAGAAGATTGAAGAGTTCATGGGATGCTCTCTAAAGATGTAGGCTATAGTAGTAATTATGTAGTTTTGAGATTAAAATGTGTTATAAACTAAGTTATAAAGACTTTATTATATATTTATGTAATGAAGTTGTATTTATTGTTAAAGCCTATTATAGGCATAATCTAGCAAGAAGTCATTTAAGAATATTATTTGTACTTTTATTAGATAAGATTTGTTATATTGTTCTTTGAAATATTAACACCCATGTTCACTGATGGGGGGTATTAGGGTAGTACAATTTAGTGGTATCAGAACATAGGTTTAGGCGGTTATGGTCGAGTGAAGAGATATGATAAGCATAAGTATAGCTATGTTAAGCTTCATTAGACAAGTATAGATATGGTATTGTGCCTCGATAGATTTTTTTCTTGTATCAAGATTGTATGGCTTATCTAATGATCAATTTGACTTGATATTGATATGTCATAGAATTGTAAAAGTAATGCATGAATAGTAAAAATGGTAAAAGATTATTATTTAAACTATGAGCCATTGACATTAAATGAATTGATGTTTAAGAAATGATATAGTGACCTTAAACATATTGGATATAAGTGTGAATTTTGAGATAAAATTCTTTTAAGGGCCAGAAAAATGCAAGGCTCCAAAATATACCCCAGAAGGATTATAAAGCGAATGATTATATGAGTTCTAGTGAGAAAGAGCATTAATAGTGTAATCAGGATGTAATTGGAATTTATGATTTTGTGATGGCATTTAGTAAATGATGAAAATTTTATGTACATACATAATTAAGGATTATATTGATGAGAGAAAAGATAATTTAAGTGAAATGGGTAATTAAAAGCGTGAGGAAGGATTGAAATTAAATATGACAAAGAAAACATTTTGACTAATGAAATGGTGGAAAGTGGATCCAATTTGGGCCATATGTAATGACACACTCACACCTATAGGGAGTGACTCACAGTCACTCACTCCTATAGGGTGTAACTCACTTTTATTCCCATAAGATGTGACTCATTTTCACTCCCATAGGGTGTGACTCACTCACATTCCTAGGGGGTACAACTCACTCAATCACTAGTTAACTCATTTAATCACAAAGGGTGGGAGTAAGTGAGTGGGAGTGAATTGGATTGAGTGAGAAAGAGTGAGTGGTAGTGAGATAGAGGAAGTGAATGGGAGTGAGTGAGCGGTTGAAAAGTGGCTAAGCAACAACGGTTAGATTTATTATTTTGGAATCTATTTTTTTTTGGAATGTAAAATTGATGTTGAAGTGTTGTATAAGTATTGATTTGATAGAATAATGTGCATAAATGAGGAAAAAATAGAGAAAAATATGGGTAGTGAAATTCTGGTGTAGCCATCATATGACTAATAGTGAGTATTTTGCCTATAAGTTCAGTTATATAACCCAAAATGGGTTGATTCAAAATGAAGAATAAACTAGAGACATATATATATATATATATATATAATTCTTATGAAGAAAGAAAAACCTGATTCTACCTTTAATAGAGTCAAAATTTAGTTTAAACTAGAGTGATAGTTTCTGCCCTTCAAACTGAAACATTATATAGTATTTTAGAGATGTCTATTGTTATGAAAGCCCAAATGTCATGAATCTTAATGGTATGGAAACTAGATACATATATCTAAATATTTTGTGAAGAATAGGAAATTGATTTTTCCTATTAATTTTTGAATTTTGGGTTGAATTTGGGTGTTGGTTGTTGCCCTATCAGTTGGAGAAGTCTATCCTATGAGCACTCTATATTATTTTAGGAATATTTCAAAATAAAAAAAAGTCTAAATATCATGATTTTTTATTTTATGGAAACTACAAACATAGGAGAACAAAAATTAAGAAGAGCATTTGGTCTAAATATTGTTGAAACCATGTCAAAAATGAAAAATTTAGTAGTTAGGAATTCTGTTGTTAGCACCAAGTGAATTTCAAAAGGCCTCTTAACTAATTTGGATTTTCCAAATAATTCTAGAACTTTATAAATTCATACATAAAGATGTAACATGACATGTCATGTATGAAAGGTATTATTTTACATTAAAATAAAGAATGTGTGTTAACATGAATTAGGATTAAGAGACCTTTAAACATAACTACATTAATGTGCATCCTTACAATGTGTTTGAACCTAAATGAATATATGTATGAAATGTATAGTGGGTATATATAATTGATTGTATAATGATGTAATTTAGTGAGAGAAACTTTCATTTAGGGCTTGAATTAGATAGATATAGTCATATGTGGGATGGTGATTCGATACTTTTGAGGATCTATTGATTGCACCTTTATGGTGGTTTGTGATTTAATACCTTTAGGTATCCAGTGATTTCTCCTTTGCGGTATTTAACGTTTTAATACCTTTAGGTATCTAGTGATTGTACCTTTACAGTGCTTAGGGATTTGATACATTTAGGTATTTGGTGTTGCAGCTTTGTAGTGCTGAGTTATTTGATACCTTCGAGCATCTAGTGATTGCACCTTCACAGTGCTTAGTGATTCGATACCTTAGGGTATCTAGTGATTGTACCTTTATGGTGTTTAGTTATTCGACTCCTTCGTCTATCTAGTGTGCCCAATTGCCCATGCCTATATAGAGTTCAAGCAATAAGCGTGACTACGATATAAATTAAATAGTGTTAATGATGAGCATAATTTCAAAGATTATTGACTTGTTAGTGAATATTATGATTAGAATTCATAATTTTGTATGGTTAGCATATGTGTAATGTAGCTAATACATATATGGAATTTCACGTGTAATAATAGTAGTGTCATATGTATAGGTATTGAATGGAATATGATGTGCATAGCTATTAGAAGCATAAGTTATATGTTTAGAACTACATGGTTCTAAATCCCAATTTGGTATATGTATAAAGCTTGGGATACGAATTTCGAGTCTGAACAAAATATTGGATGTATTGTTAAGTATTCTAATGTTAGTTGCAAGTTAGACACGTAACTTTAAAGAGAGTTTAAAGTGTTCTTGCCTTGGATAAAATGAACTAAGCTTTTAGTTGGGGTTAATGAACTTAAGTGAGTAATTGTATTTAATATTTCATTATTAAGTATGATTTAGTCTGAATTAATGCTTAGGTAGTACCGAATTGAAGCCATGCAATGAAGAAGATTGAAGAGTTCACGAAAGGCTTTCTAAAGGTGTAGGCTATATTAATAATTATGTAATGTGTAGCTTTAAGATTAAAATGTATTATAGAATAAGTTCTAAAGACTTTACAATATAGTTGCATAACAAAGCTATATTTGTTGTTAAAACCTATTATAGGCAAAATTTAGCAAAAAATTAATTAAGAATATTATTTGTACTATTGTTAGACAAGATTGGTTATATTGTTCTTTGCAATATAAATGCACATGTTTACTCATAGGGAGTATTAAGGTGCTATAATTTAGTTGTATCAAAGCATATGTTTAAGCATTCCTAAACAAGTGAATAGATATGATAAGCATAAATATCTCTATATTAAGTATCGATTAGACAAATATAGATATGGTTTTATACTACAACGGATATTTGTCCTCATATAAGGATTGTATGTCTTATCTAGGGATCAATTAGACTTGATATTAATATGTTATAGAATTTTAAAAGTAATGTATATGTAGCAAAAAAAGGTGTAAGATTATTATTAAAACTATGAGCCTACGACGTGAAATGAATTAGTGTTTTAGAAATTATATAGTGATCTAAGACATACTGGATATAAATGTCAATTTTGAGGACAAAATTCTTTTAAAGTATAGAGAAATGTAAGGCCTAAAAATATACCTAGGAAGGATTAGAGCGAGTGATTTTATAAGTTTTAGTGAGAAAGAGCATTAGTTGTGCAGTGGGACGTAATGGGATTTTATGATATTGTATGTACATTTAGTAAAATATTAAAATTGTGATGCATATGTATATTTAAGGTTTAAATTAATCAGAGGAAAGAGAATTTAAGTTAAATGGATAATTAAAAGTGTAAGGAAGGTTTGAAAGAAAATTTGGAAAATAAAATATTTGGACTAATGGAATGGTGGAAAGTGGATGTAATTTTTACCTTAATTAATGACACTCTCACACTTATTAGGAGGGACTTATAGTCACTCACTTCCATAGCTTATGATTTGCTCTCGTCCTATAGGGTGTGACTTGCTTTCACTCCTGTAAGGTATTACTTGCTATCACTCCTATCCGATGTGACTCACTTGGTAACTCATTGGCTTGATCAATCATAAGGGTGGAAGTGAGTGAGTGGGAGTGAGTAGGAAGGAGTGAGTGGGAGTGAGTTAGTGGGAGTGAATGAGTGGATAAAAAGTAGCTAAGTGATGACCATTAGATTTCTTAATTTAATCATAGCCATCCAAGTGGGTTATATAAGGAAACATTTTCATGGAATGTTCAATAAATCTCACATTTCTTCATTTCTCTTATTTAGTAAACCTAGTGACTTCATTTCTTCTCCATTATCTTTATTTTTTAACTAATATTTCATCTAAATTCCACACTAAATTTAACCATACACTAAATTAGGATAACACCTGAACTTAATGCAAGGAAAAAGCATAATCATTGTAAGATATATGACTTGCATATATGTGTGTGTATGTTGGATCTATATTATTGGAATGTATAATTGATGTTGAAGTATTGTATAAGTGTTAATTTGTTAGAATAATATGCATAAATGAAGTAAAATTAAAAAAGAAGTGGGCAGTGAAATTCTAGTATAAGACCCACATGACTGGTAGTGAGATTTTGCCTATAAGTTCGGTTATAAAGCACAAAATAAGTTGATTCAAATTATAGAATAAACTAGATACATATACAAAATTCTTATGAGAAACTAGAACCTAATTCTGGCTTTAAGAGCTTTAAATTTTTGTTTAAAATGGAGTGATAGTTGTTGTCATGTCAATAAGAGCAGTCTATTGTATTTTAGAGACATCTCTTATTATGAAAGCTCAAATATCTTGAATTTTAATGGTATGAAAGCTAATGAAGTAATAGATAATTGATTTTTCCTCTTAATTTTTAAATTTTTTGTTGAAGTTGGGTTTTGGCTGCAGCCCTGTCATTTGAAAAAGTCTATCCTATGAGCAATTTATATTATTTTAGGAATATCTCAAGATATCGAAGTACAAATGACATGATTTTTGATTTTATGGAAACTAAAGACATAGAAGAAAAAGGTCTAGATGACCATTTGGTCTAAATATTGCTGAAACCATATCAGCAATGTAAAATACAGTACCTAGGAATTCTACTGTGCTCACCAAGTGAATTATGGGAGGCCTCTTAACATATCTAGATTTTCCAAATATTTTTAGAACTTTATAAACATATATATGTTGATGTAACATGATATTTTATGTATTAAATGTATGTTTTTACATTAAAATAAAGAATGTATGTTAACATGAATTAGGATTAATAGAACTTATAATAAATCCTATCAATATGCTTGAACCTAGATGAATATATCTATAGATTGTATAGTGTATATATGAGGGACTGTATAATGAAGTAATTTAGTGAGAGAAACTTTCATTTACGACCAAAATTAGATATAGACATGGACATATATGGTAGAGTGATTCGATACTTTTGGGTATCAAGTGATCTCACCTTTTCGATGCTTAGTGATTTGATACCATTAGGTATCTAATGATTGCATCTTAACATTGCTTAGTGATTCAATACCTTTGGGTACCTAGTAATTGCACCTTTATGGTGCTTAGTGATTTGATACCTTTATGTATCTAGTGATTGTACCTTCACAATTCTTAATGATTTGATACCTTAGGTGTCTAGTGATTTCACCTTTACGATGCTTAGTGATCCAATCCCTTTGGGTATCTAGTGATTGCACCTTCATAGTGCTTAGTGATTTTATACCTTCGGGTATCTAGTGATTTCACCTTCATGGTGCTTTGTGATTTAATACCTTTAGGTATCTAGTGTTCACAATTGCCTATACCTATACAGAGTTCAAGCCACAAGAGTTACTATAATGTACATTAAATTAGTGTTAAATATAAGCATGATTTAGGAGATTATTAACTTATTAATGAATATTGTGATAAGAATTGATAATTGTGTGTGGTTAGAATATATGTAACATAGCTACTGCATATATGAAATTGAGTTTGTAATAATAGTAATGTCATATGTATGGGTATTGAATGGGATATAAGGTGTATAGCTATTTTGACACATGTTAGTTAAATATGAAGTATAAGTTATATGTTTAGAACTATGTGGTTCTGGTTACTAGTTTGGGATATGTAGGAAGCTTTGGATAATAATTCCAAGTCTGAACCAAATACTTAATGTATTGTTAAGTATTCTAATGTTAGTGGCAAATTAGAGATGTAACTGAAAATATAATGTAAAGAGTTCTTGCCTTGGATAAAATGAAATAAGCATTTAGCTGGGTAAGTGACCTTAAGTGAGTAGTTGTATTTAGTAGTTCATTATTAAGCATGATTTGTTTTGAATTATTGCTTGGGTAGTACTAAATTGAAGTCATCCAATTGAAAAGTTTGAGGCATTCATAGGAAGCTCTCCAAAGATGTAGGCTATAGTAGTACTTATGTAATGTGTATTTTTGAGATTAAAATGTATTATAGACTAAGTTGTAAAGACTTTATTATATATGTATGAAACGAAGCTATATTTATTGTTAAAGCCTATTCTAGGCATAATCTAGCAAGAAGTTAATTAAGAATACTACTTATACTACTATTAGATAAGATTGGTTATATTATTCTTTGCGATTATAACACCCATATTTACTTATAAGGGTTATTAGGGTGTTATAATTTAGTGGTATCAGAGCATAGGTTTAGGTAGTTCTAACCGAGTGAATATATATGATAAGCATAAGTAAAGTTATGTTAAGCATCGATTAGACATGTAAAAATATGGTATTGTGCTCTACAGATGTTTCTTCTTATTTAAAGATTGCAGGGCTTATCTAGTTATCAATTACACTTGTTATTGATATGTTATAGAATTTTAAAAGTATTGTATCAATAGCAAAAAGGGTATAATATTATAATTAAAACTACAAGCCTATGACATGAAATGAATTGATGTTTTATAAATGATACGTTATCTTAAACATACTGGATATATGTGTGAATTTCGAGGATAAAATTTTCTTAAGGGAAGAGAAATGTGAGGCCCCAAAATGTACCCTATAAGGATTAGAGTGAGTGATTGTATGAGTTTTGGTGAGGAAAAGCATTGGCTATGTTGTGGGGATGTAATTGGAATTTATGATATTGTGAGGGCATTTAATAAACTGTGAAAATTAAATTGATGAGAGAAAAGAGAATTTAAATGAAATGGGTAATTATAAGTGTAAGGGAGGATTGAAAGAAAATTTAATAAAGAAAATATTTGGACCAATGAAATGGTGGAAAATGGATGTAATTTTTCCCAAAAGTATTGACACACTCACACAAATGAGGAGTGACTCATAGTCGCTCACTTCCATAGGGTGTGACTCCCTCTCACTCCCATAGGATGTGACTCGCTTAATCACGTAGGCTATGACTTGCTTCCACTCCCATCAGGTGTGACTCGTTTTCACTCCCGTGGGGTGTGAATCAATCAATCAATCAATCACTTATTGACTCAATCAATCATAGGGGTTGGGAGTGACAGAGTGGGAGTTAGTGAGTGAGTGTGAGTTAGTGGGAATTAGTGAGTGGGTGAAAAGTGGCTAAGTGATGACCATTAAATTTTTTAATTTAATCATAACTATCCAAGTGGGGTATATAAGGAAAAAATATCTTGGAAAGTTCCAGAAATCTCATGTTTCTTCTTTCCTCTTCTTTGGCCAAACTAGTGTCTTCATTTCTTCTCCATGGTCTTCATCTTTTTAACCTAGATTTTATCATAACTCTACCTTAAATGTTGCCATACTCTGGCTGATGAAACCTCGAGCTTAAATCTATCTTTAAGAACACGATTGCTCCTTTCAATTGATCAAACAAATCATGAATTTTAGGTAGTGGGTATTTGTTTTTTTTATGGTGACTCTATTCAACTATCTATAATCAATACATAGCTAAAGTGTTCCATCCTTCCTTTTAACAATTAGCATAGGTATGGTGACACACTAAGAGGGATGAAACCCTTATCAAGCAATCTTGCAACTTTATTTTCAATTCTTTGAGTTTTATCGATGCCATTTTGTAGGAAGCAATGGAAATATGTGTTGTTCCCAACATGACATCGATAGTAAATTCAACCTCCTTGTCAGGTGGAAATCATATAAATTCATCAGGGAAGACATATAGAAAGTCACATATTGTGGGGATATCATTGATTTGAGTTTCATCCTTTTTAGGTTCTAGCACACTAGCTAAGTAGTCCATGCAACATTTTCTAATCAGACATTGATATGACACTGGAGAGAAAATCTGATCTCTCACCCACAATAATCATATCCTAACGCTCTGGAGTCTTTAAGGTGAACATTTAAGTCAACAATCAATCGTGACTTGATGCTCATGTAACCAATCCATACCTAAAATTATGTCAAATTCATGGAATAAGAGTTCTATTAAGTTTGCAGGGAAGGTATAATGTTGTATTTGAATAGGGCAATTTCTCTATATTTTATTCACTACTACACTTTGTGCTAAAGGATTACTTACTAGGATATCTTGATAAAATTATGAAATATCTAACCCTTTCCCTTCTATACTACTATGCTAATATATAAGTGTGTGGATTCTGGGTCAATTAAAGCATAAATAAATTCACCAAGTAGGAAAAACTTACCTATAATAACATCAGGTGCATCCTACTCCTCACTGGCTCTAATTGCATATGTGTATGTTGGAGATCATCCTTCTGCACCCTGCTGAACTTGAGCTCCACCCCTAGATATTGAGCACCACTAGGAGCACCTCTACCTCTACCTCATGGTGCTATGCACTAGATCTATATAGTTGTGGCACTGGTGTAGCTTTTGGCTGAGCCCAAGGGCAATCCTTCTGAATGTGATATTTAGACCCATATATATAGCATACTCCTACGAGTCTCTAACATTCCTTTCGATGTATTTTTACCCAATGTTCACAATTAGGAACGTTTCCTGTACCTGTACCCCCAGGTGTACTAGCCATTGAGGCTATTGCAACATTGGTACTAGCTATGGATTTCTGGCTCTGAGCCTGTGACTAACTTAGGGCCTAAAACTAAGCTACTGGATCTCTAGGTTTCTTAGTAGTGGTACTAAGAGCACCTGAATGTGGTGGTCTTCTTTTCTATTGTGCTCAAGCTTGCCTAATAGCTTCATCTAGCTACACTATCTCAACTCTGGTGGTTACCCTAATTAGAGATCTCATATCTATGTACTCATAAGCTATTATGGCCTCCGTAATTCACATGTGGAGACCCTGTTCGAATAGCCAGCATAATTTTTATTGTGTCAGATGATACTCTTTCATATATGCACTGAGATGCTTAAATTCTTGTTCAATTTCTAATATTGTCTTATTTCCCTACCTCAATCTCCATAATGCAATTTCCATTACCTGCCGGTATTCTTTCCTAATATATTTGTCACCAAACTGTTTTAGAAATAAATCGTATATTAACTTAGCCATTGGGATATAGCTTCTAACTATTTTCCATCGGGTAAGCGGTCCCCTGAATAAAGCCACTACACCCTCAAGCATTACCTCTGGCGTACTGTGGGTGATCTTAAACAATCTCATGATCTTATTTAACCACTCCTCTACTTTAGTCGAGGATGTCTGATCCCTCTCATAAAGTCCTCATCTCCTAACTTTTTCAATTGCTCTATAATGGGCTTCTTAGATAACGGTGAAGGGGTTGTTGTTGTGGTTCTGAAGCTTGTAGAGCCTACATTCTTTAGTAGATAAGGTCCACCATAAATAACATAAAATCTTGCTGAAGTGGAGCTCCAGGTGGTGGTAAAGGTGCTGCTAAAGTTGGAGGTGGTGTTGGTTGCTTATGCTCATTAGCAGCACTTCTGTCAACCCTGCCCATTGAGGCACTGATTTCTGCAACCTCCTCAATCTCCATTCCTCTTCTCGAGTCAGAAGCCATTGTTTAAGCTATAAAATAAAAGGATAAGAATCAATTAATCCTCAAAATCACCTTACACACAATCATACAATTATGGCATGTATATGCAATTCAATTCACCAAAAATTAAGTAAACTTAAATCTTAGGACTGCCTAATCCATGCTCTAACACCACATGATGTAATACCCTAAACCTTTTTTATTACAAATATCATTTTATCATAATTGGTTATTTATTTGACATGTAATTAAATCATTATTCCTTATTTCTTATTTTATTTTTGCGCAACTCGAGGTTAGGTATATATGTCAATTTATAACTCCATTATGTGCCAATTTGGTTTCTATTGCAAATTCACTATTTATTTGGTAAAACATTTGGCAGCATAATGGCTATAATTTCAACATATCCATACCACAAAAGTTCAAAATACACTCCTAATATTCAATCTTCCAAACTCTTATAATTCTGGCAATAACACAAACACTTCTATATCTCATCACATTCATTACAAACATAAATCATCAACATATGCATATAATCATATACTTATACTTTGCAATTCCATTAGATACATATACATGCCATAAGTTTAAATATACACACACACACAAAAAGTAATAAATATCACCCCTAAATCAAGCCACCCTCTTCAAATTGCTTTGCTCCATTACTCGATTACATGTCCCTGTATGCAGCAAATAACTATGCGCTAAGCATATAGCCTAGTGTTGGATACCCAACTAACAAATTTTACTAAAATATGTATATCTTCTAAATTAATTTTACTTTTACTATTTTTCATTAATTATTCACCTGATTTATCTAAATTATAAATTTTTTACTGTACTTTTCATAATTTTGACTTTCATCTTTAAATTCAAAGTGAAATTACACTTTTCCCCTAATGTTCTCATCTTTTACCAAAATTACATCTATATCCCTATCTTTTTGTCAAAATTACGTATATGTCCTATCTTTTACCAAAATGACATCTTAGTTCCATCTTTTACAAAAATGACAATTAGGTCCCAATTTTTTCCAAATTTACCATTTTATTCTTAATTTCTTCTTTTTAAATATATTTCATAATAGATTTTACATTTCAACCCATTTGTTACATTTTATTTCATTTTAGTCCTTAAATTCATTTCTTTTACCAAAATTATAATTTAGTCCCAAATTTCCATCTTTATTCATTATTACCATTTTTTCCATTGATTACCATTCCATTACTAATTTAGTTTTTCCCCTAATAGTATATAACGGAAAGGAAACCCTCGAATTAGATATACAGGATATGGACCCCACGGATACGTGAGTACATAATTCTTATTTTCCTTTTTTATCATACTTTTTTATTCTTTTCTAATATTTATGGTGTGGATCAGCCTTTGGTCAACTTTTACAAGTCATCTTGACTCACTAGCATAGTGAGTGCACCTATGGCTAACTAATTATATCTTATACTACTAGTTTTGTTTCTAGACACTAAGAGCAAAACTATTTTCATAACATCAACATAAAGTAAGCATTATTTCCATATATTCTCACATTTTCACATTACGTGTCAATTGGATTTCACACTATATACATCAATTTCATGCTTTTATCATATAACATTATTTCCACATATTAAACCATCATGATCACATTACTTAATCCTATCATACCATTCGGCCATCATGGTGTCATATACATATAAATTTATTTAATTCACAAAATACATTCCAACCATGTTTTTCATACATACCTAACATATTTCTAACCTTAAATCAAATTAATTCCTCACATAACCTTAATTCTTAATAATTACATAATGGGTTCCAAAACTAATTTACCATTTTTAACCATAAGTTTATACATTTGGCTTCATATAGCTTATTATTTATCTAGTAATTACATTAATTTACCTTTAAATCAAATTATGGATCACTTTATATACATGGACCCTAAGTCAAATAATAGATTCCAATTCCATTTTCATAATTTTAATCATTCTTTAATGCAAGTTTTCATGCCAATTTCATTATTTGACATTTAATTTTATTAATCTAGAATTAATTTGAATTAAGACATAATATGCACATAGAACCCTAATTTACATAATCTAAGTTTTTATTAAATAAATTAGTTTAGATATCCACATCACTTAATTCATTTGATTTTATTCAATTCTCTTTTTCTTTTCCTTTTTCTTCCTCCTCTACTTGTTCTTCACCTAAATCGAATTGTACATAATAGATATCTATTAATTTCTCTTCAATTTTTCATCCAAAATCACATAAAAATAATAACCTACCAATTTCTCCAATTATTGACTGGACATGAATTTAAATCATTATTTCTTATTTCTTATTTTATTTTTATGCAACTCAAGGTTAGGTCTATATGTCAATTTATAAGGCCGTTATATGCCAATTTATTTTCTATTGCAAATTTTCTATTCATTTGGTTTAAAATTACTATTTATTTAGAAATAAATTCGACAGTATAATGGCTATAATTTCAACCTTTCCATCATGCACAAGTTCAAAATACATTCCCAATATTCAATCCTTCAAACTCCCACACTTCAGGCAACAACACAGACACTTTTATATCTCATCATATTCATCACAAACATAAATCATCAACATATGCATTTAATCAAATACTTATACTTACTTTGTCGTTCCATTAGATACATATACATGCCATAAGTTTATATATATATACACACACACGCACACACACACAAATTAATAAATATCACTCCTAAATCACTACTATAAAATTTTGAAATAGCAACTAAAATCAAATTTCATTGCTAAAATTGCTAAAATCATTGAACATTTTAGCTTTAGCAATGGAGATGGAAAATGGATGTCTTCAATTGCTAAAAATGGAGGAAACTATTAGCACCAAAATTTTATGACAGAATTTAGCACAAAATAATTATTAGTTGCTAAAATAACAACGGAATGTATTTTTTGTTGCTATTTTTACCAACAAAAAACATATTCCTTTGCTATTTTAGTAATAAAAAAATTTTTTTTGTTGCTATTTTTATTTTTATCCTAGGTATAAATAATCCCTTTACAACAAAAATTTTTCTACCATTCATTTTTTCCTTCTCCTCCTCTTCTATTGCGATCTCCTTCTCCCTCATCTTTCATTGCCACTCTATTCTCCCTTTTCCAAAAAAAAATCTAACACTAGTCTTACCTTTGCTTCCCTCTTCTCTCTCTATGATCTCTCTATACTTCTCCCTCTCCCTCACCCTTTATTTTAGACTAACCTATCTCTCTCTTCTATATACCTTGACCTACCTTTATTCTTTCTCTTTTTTTAAACCTATCTACCAAATGAAATAACCTCGAATTTAACTGCTTTATGGCTATCCCAAACATAGTTAAAGTGAAAGTTTCACAAATGAAATGAGAGTGGATCATAATTTATCAAACGCCCAATACTCTATTTGTGCGAGCTCTTAGAAGGAAAGCAAAGCTGATCATAGGTGGAATCGATGATGAAGATAAATGGCTCACTAGAGGAATTGCTAGCATTCAACACAACTCCTTTTACATGCATCGTGTTTTGGTAATTTATCATTTTCATAAACCCAATTTTCATTTCAATTCCACGTATTAGGATGCCACTTATCTTAGAGATGCTTTTAATTATTCAACTCAATTGCTGTCGAAGCTTCAGACTTTAAAACCTCACCTCACAAATACTACGAACTCTATAAATCCTAACTTGAGTATATTTTTCTTATAAGTTATGTTAATGTGGTTTTTTATTTCTTGAATATTAAAATTGCCATTAGCTTTGATTTTTAAATTTGGTGGATATTTTTGTTATCAGAGATTTCGATGAATTGAGAAAGCTAGAGATTTTCTTTAAAGATGAGAGCAGGAATGGTGTTTCGATCATTGATTTGTATGTAATTATGTAGCATGCTGGAAATATATTGCCTTGGTTATAATTGATATCAAGATAATCAGAGCAATATTTTTCTTATCGTTTTATCTTTTGAATTTTGTAAACATTCAGCTTTTTAAAATGGAAATCTTGTACAATTATCATTGGAAGTTCCTAAAGATATTTTACAATAGAAATGTTTGAAACTCTTTATCTGTAAGTCTTTCCTCTTTGAATTTATCTTGCTCTAGTAAAAAGTTCCCTATAAGTTTCTTTTGAAAAGTGGATCATATATTTTGGCAGGAAGACCATTATTATCCTTCTTACTTCTATAACTGCTTTTTGCTGATTGAGGATTCAATTAAGGTTTACAAGTGTTTAGAAATGTAGATGCTCTTAGGAAAAAGCTAGTGTTTGTTAAAAAGGAACATGATTTTATCTATGCTAAGGTTAGCTTTTCTTGATTATAGGATATGATATTCTACTTATGGGTATTAATTGATGAACTGCTTAGATTTATGGCTTGAATCATTAATGTGATGCAAGCTTCTATTTAATTTATACTTTTAGATATCTTAGAATATAAATTGCATTATTGAATTGTTTACTAGGCTAAGTTTCTTGCTTATCTTGTTGGTTTTAGACTTTTGCATCTTGAAGGTGTAATGTTTTCATATATGTCTTCTTATGTGCTAGTACATTGGTAGGCAAGACATCCAGAAGAGATAGAGTATCAAAGTAATAGCTTCCCATACACAACCAGGAAGCTAAATTTGGTGCCTTCACCAAGTTGATCATTAACAAATACTTGAACTTCATATATAAGCTATTGTAAATAATTAAATTGTAAATCGCCTATACTTTTATAGAAGTTGTAGTTGCATGGCTTACCCTAGCATTTTCTGTGAGGTTGGTAATGTAGTATATGGTTGTCATTTTGTCTAGGTAGGATGACAAATTATTGTATTTGCATTTCTCTACATATAAAGAAGATAAATACATTTTGAACAACTAGGAATAAAATTCTTTGCAAAGTCTAGGAAATCTTGAAGAAATTTTTAAGTTTGAGGAAAAAGCATTTGATAATTTATTAAACATTCCCGATGTATTTTTCTTTTTTTTTTTCTAAAAATATATATCTACATTTATCTCTTTCTTTATATTTATTCTTTTTTATAATCATTTTGTGGTTATACTGATACATTCATATGCATATATGTCTCTAGAATGAGGTTATGTAACAATGTTGAATTAGTTTAGGATAAAGTAGCTAATGAGCTTACTTTCATAGTGCTTGTTTATTTGAAGCTAATGTCTCTGGTGGTGCTTGGTGAAGATAGGATATTTTATCTTAGGCAAAATTGATAGCATAAGGAATATTTTGAAAGAATCATATGTAAGGAAAAAAAAGATTGTTGCACTAAAAAAAAACTTTATATGCTTTTTGCTCCGAAAACTTGCTCCTACTACATTATTTTTTTCAAAATTTCTGCCTGTTCTGGCAATTGTTCATAATTTGCTTGTTGTTAATCAATAATATGTAATTGGGAAATTTTGATATTTGTGGTTTTCAAACTTTATAGGCAGTGCCTATAGTTGATCTAGAGACACCGACTCTCTATCTTACTGGAGCTCCAAATGTGGGAAAAATCATCCTTGGTTCGTATACTTTCAACGGAGGAGCCTGAGGTTTGTGTACATCTCAACTGATAATACTTGTTCTTTGTACTTTTGGATAAAATCCCAAGTTACTACTTTGAGTACTATTATTGAAGTTTTGGGGCTAGATTAACACTTAACTGATGTTTAGAATCACAAAAAGCTAAGAGCTTTGAACTAATCTATTATTTATTGAAGTAAAATGAAAAGAACTTTTGGAACTTGCAAAATTATTAGATGGGATGGACACATATGCTTGCCTATAAAAGAAAGGTGGTGCCTCATGTATGATGGGCTTGATCTCGTGTGAGAGTTGGGCTGGCGCACATCCACCTATCATGTGTAATAATTCCTTTTACTAAAATTATCTTTTAATTCTGTTTCTTTTTTTCATCATCTTTATTTTCCTGAAGAATGTTTTTATCAAGGATAATTTAATTGAATAAGTTGGTTAACATAATTTATATATTTAGTTTTGATTTTAATTTTGTTCTCCAATATTTGAAATTAGGTTTGGAACTACCTTTTTACCACTAGAGGAATTTTGATGGGCCATATTGCCTTTGATTTCCAACATTTTCAGGTTAATCCACTCCACTATATTTTTGTCTTTTTTATTAGTATTATTATTTTAAAATATTTCCTTTTTTGTTTCACTTTTTTCAAAAAAGAAAAAATTGTTAATATATAATAAAACTAAATACAGGTGACAGACACCCCTGGGCTGCCAAAGAGATGTGATGGTAATGCACTTTGCTTTTTCTTCTTTGCATGCCATAGTTTGCATAGTTGATGTATGTATTTGACTAATTTTCAAATTACTAATAAATCTCCATTACGTCTCTTTCTAAATATATTATAAAAAAAACCAAGAGTGATGATAACCTGAATATATTTGAAAATGTTTCTCTTTTCATATGTACGTGTCCTTTTAATATTTGTTTATTTGTTTTTTATTTCTTTGTCTTTTTCACCATACAGAAGATAGGAACAATTTGGAAAAACTAACCCTTGCTATCCTCACACATCTACCAACAGCAGTACTTTAAGTTCATGATCTCACTGAAGAATGTGGAACTTTAGCTTCTAAACAGGTATCTCCCAAAATAAAATATCTAAACTAACTTTTTACAAAAAAAACTTTTAATTACGTGAATCAAAAGGGCAGCATAGATGTTTATGAATTTCTAATCATGGTAAGAACCGATGTAAATGGAAAAGAATTAGTTCTTGGTTGTTTGGATAGATAGGAACACTGCCTTTTTTGAAAGTCTATTTTTTCATATTCTTTGATCATCTTTTTGATTTTTAAATTGATGATCTGATGTTTTTATCTGATTTATCATCAGATAGTCTTTGTGCTTGATCATTCTATTTTGTGAATTATTTATTCTGATGAAATTTGGACTCAATTGGAGATTAGCAAACACTTATGGTTTTGGCAGGTTTACTCTTCGTACCGAGCGTAGGTGAATGAATTTCATATTATCTTGCTAATGCATGATTCCTTAAATTTTTTTTGGGTTATTTCTTCTGAATTGGCATGTTGGTCTTCGTAGGAAAAATAGTTGCTATAAGGAAGGTCACCAAGCTTCCTTCTTCAGGTTTTAATTTTTGAGAAGTTTTTTTTAAAAGGTATTTTTCCATTATTTTTTCTTTTAATTTTTCTTATGTTATTGTTAAACTTTTTGTCTTCATTTTATGCCTTCTAGCTTCCCTCTTTTAAGACCCTCATTTTTAAGTTCATATAACTTTTACTCACCGCTTCGAAAAAAAAATAGATGCAAGTGGCATGATTAATAGAGAATTCTAAATAGTTAAATATAATAATTCAATATAATTTCATTTGAATGCGAAAATAGTTGTTAAAACTACTAATATGAATGAATTAGATAATATTGAAAGCATGTTTGAAGTTTTGGACCTTTTTTTAAGCAAGCATATTTTGTATGGGTTGGTACGATTGAGACAGCCTTTTCTTTGTATTCAAACTCATACACAATGGATTTTCCTTCTAAATGAAAATTTTCTATATATGAATTAGCAGACTTGGAAAATTTGTTTAAACTTAAAAGCTTAATTAGAGATATATAATGGCATTTTTACAAGACGGTGTATACAAGTATATACACTAAAGATTGTATAGTTTTCCACTAATTACTTACTTGAGTAAAATTTTATAAATTGTTATATGAATTGTGCATATATGTTTATGCACTAGAGAATGTATATTTTTACATGGTTATGTACACGTGCAAATGGAATAATATAAGTACAATCTTGATATATGAAATTAACATGAGTACGGTATTGCCTGTAAATAGGGTTCAATTATGGATAGATAAACGGCTATAAGAATTATTGCAACTGCCATAGTTTGGCCTGAATGGGTCTAAAGTATAATTAATCCAATTTTGCATTTGCATTGTTAGCCAACCGTTTGGATTCGCTTGACTGGTCTAAAGTATATTTGGCCTCTTGTGGGTCTAAAGTTTCGATATCTTAGGATATCATCATTCTGATACCTTCAAGTATCCACCGTCCTAGTTATCCACTTTTAGAACTTACTAGGCTATTTTATACAATTACAATAATTGAACTAAAAGCATAAAAATGTTATTGTTTAAGTAATGTGAATCATTTTAATCACAGTTATGGTTGAAATTATAGTATATGAATACATGATACATATATGAGGCTATATTATAAAGATGAGTACTTGGCTTTTTAGAATCACATAGTCTCACTAGACTAAGAAGTCATGCATATGAACTTACCTGATATTAGTACTTTATGAATGATCTAAATGATGAATACATGATCTTTATAGTCAAATGCTTCTTATATGATTACATATATATGTGTGTTACCTTCAAAAACATCAATGTATTGCATATGGAAAAGTATGACTTGGAGTGAAAGAGTATTTTGTTATTGTATGTATGAAAATCCTTGAGATGGCTTTAAAGTATTTCCTATACCTAGGAATGCATGATATACAAAATGGTATGTGATGTTTTGCAAAAGTATACCGGTTGATGTATATTACCATAACTACATGTTACTTATTGAATATTGTGTAAATTATATGAGTGGTATGTATGACTTTATTAAATGATAATATAAATAAGTTATGGACTCATAATATGTGAATTTGATTTATGTGGAGATAGAAGTTCAAGGGTAGTATTGCAATGCTTTAAAGAGTTTTTTTAGTACTTAAGGTAACGATATAATAGCTTAATAACAATAAGTATTCAAGTCGATGGATACATGTCTTATCCGTGAACTATGCTATATATACGTATAAGAAATGGAAATTAATTTAATTTATTATATATTTAATGTAGTTTATTAACTTAAAGTCTTATGATTATAAGATGGCTTTTATGAATGTTGATTGATATTGCCATGTCTTAAAAATAGTTAAAGTATATGAATATGTGTAAGTGTATATAAGTGATAAATAAATGAAATAGTTAAAGAGTGTTTGACAATTGGTAATGTTTCATAAGCAAGAAAGACATGTACATCAAGATAATTAGTCAAGAATAACATAAAGGAATTAAGAAAGTAAACTTGATGCATAAGATTTTCGGGATCAGATGAATATTATTATAAGTATGAAACCGATAAGCAATGGAATATCAATAAGTACCTGATATTGGTTAAAATTGTAAACAACAGATAATATAGTCCCTAAAGATCTCCATGAATATGATTTAGATGATTAGTTATATGATTAAAGTTATGCTTGTATGTGATTGCATTTTTGACAACCTTTGTAAGAGGTCATCCACATGTCTTATGTTCCCCACTAAGCTTTATAGCTTAGCACATGTGTTTTATTTGTGTAGGTTCTATAGATAAGACTTTTTCACAAGGACATTCTTTGCATTATGAAAGGCCAATGAAAGACTGATAAGAGTTGATGTAGGGAGATTTTGTATCAATATTTTGAAATATTTTGTATTAAAGCTATTAGGAATGTAAGGATGTATTTAATATGTGTATATTGAATTGTAATTGACTCATGATTTAACTAAGAAAGTATATACGTGCACGTAGAATCTAAAGTAACACATATATAACATGGTACGCATGATGCTATACAGGAGATAAAGCATGCGAATAGTTAAAGTAACACCCATATGAATATATGATATAGCATGATATGAGTAAAAGTAACATAATGATTATATGATCAATAATGTATAGGCATGATAGTGTTGTGATGCATGATTAAAGTAACTTAATTAGATATAGACAATAGGTTAATAGTAAGAGGGTGTTACAACAATTATAGTTGTTGCATCTATCTCTAAGTTTAGGATAGTTAGGCATGCATATAAGGGTACATTTTAGTTGCCATAGTTTTTACCCGATTCGAGTCCATAGTCTTAACCCCATTTAGGTCTCGTAGCTGACCCCATTTGGGACCATATGACCAATCAATTTATTAAATTCCATTTAGGATTATATGATTGATACCTACAGGTATCCCTACTTTTACCTTTGGGTACCATAGTATCACCTATTATCCATACCGCTAGGGAGAAGCAAGCCTACTATAAGAACAAACTAAAGTATTGCTATGAGAAATAAGACCATAATGATATGGAAAGCACATGACTTGATTTAAATGATGTTTTAATAAGCACATATATTCTATAATGGTGAATTTATAATTTAGATAATTGTTCCATTTGAACATACACTTATAATATTACTATATTAAATATTTGTGAACGTAATTATAATCAGATGATGTAATGTATACAAGTTTGTAATGTTGCCTTAGTACAAATTTAGGTAATAATATGGAAATGGATGAATGATGTGGTACAATGTATGTATAATTGATATTATGGATTATACACAATTTGATGCAATATGTTAAGAGTGTTATTAAGCATGTATACTCTTTTGACCATATATTACATATTTTTTACTTATGGTTCTTGCTACATAAATTATCTTGTAAATATCCTACCTTAATTTATGTGAATTTAACATCTCAAAATTTCATAAAGAACTATAATTATACAATGAACTGGAAAATGGTAATAATAATAAAATAAGAGTAAATTAGTTACTTAAATGCATAAAGTTCATAAAGAGGTAATGTATGTGATTTGTATTAAAAACAAGCTAATATAATAGCTATGCATATTTGGCTACATAAGGAGCTTAATTATACATAGGTTGATGCATGAATTGATTTAAAGACATGAACTATTTTGATATGAGTACACATAAGAGTCTTAAAATTGATTTGAAACTAATAATCTTTTGAGTAAAAAAATTAAATAAGAAACACATCTCTATAGTTATTTCAAACCTACCAATTACACATCGATGATTAATATTTGGTTAGATTTAATTTGGCAGTAACGAACTTAAAGGAAGACTTAATTGGTATAAAATAATGACTCGAGATACATAAAGTGTATAAAACCTATTATTAGGAAAATTGTAAGTTTTGTTGACTTACTATTCATGCATTGCCTTGGAATGCTATGAATGTATTTTCTGTAAATGATATTATTTTTATGTGCACATATTTGCATGCACATATTCTTTATAATGATAACTTTTGTGAGCAGTCATCCTCACGCTTTAGTTCCCTACTAAGCTAATTAGCTTAACATAGGTTTTTTTTTTGTCTATATAGGTTCAGGTGAAGGGAGCTAATATCATGGATAATCTCTATCCTCGAAGGCTAGAATAAAAAGAGGACCTTGGTTTAAGGTTTAAGTTTTGTAATAGCATTAGATAAATATGTAAACATGTTATAATACAAGTAAATTAATAGTTATCTAATTATATTTTGAACTTGCAAAATGATTGTACAATTTTATTATATTAATGTATGAGTAATTTAAAGTTTGAACCGAAATTGTAAATGATATATAGAAGCTCCCAAAGTTTAACCTAGTTTTATAGTAAGAACGAATAACAAGCCCAAAGAAAGTATAATACATGAACAATTGATTAAATTTCTAAATAAACATATAATCCAACATATGTGTATAGGTTAGAGTTTAAGGTGTTACAGAGCACAACTTACATTCCTAATCAATTTAAGAATGACCATAAGACATTTATCTATGTGAACAACCTTTTTAATAATACTAATAATATACAAATTCAGCAGGATTCATCAAACACATGGAGTACATAGATTAATGAATAACTATAGATTTGGCATCTTAACTAGATCTTTAACAATCTGCAGTCCAAGAACCACATTTGGCTAGAGAATTTGCTACTATGGGAGTTGAATTACATAGTATAGCATCTGAAGAACATATCATTATTGAAGAACACATCATTAATAAGAACACAGATCTGAACAAGCTACTTGTATGGGTGCTTAAATAGAAATTCTACCTAATGAACACAATTTTATAAAAAAATGTTAGTTCTGCACTACATAATAGTTAAGAAGGAGTAGATCTTAGTTAGAAGAGATTCTCAAGTCATGGATTTGATATAATAACAATAAAAAGAAAAGCATCAAAGCCAAATGCAAAAGACAAGGGAAAAGAAAAAGTTGATAGAGATAGCCAAATTCCATATGACTTCAGGATTAGTAGACCCAAAACTATATTATTTTATTTTGTGGCATTTTGTTTAATGATATTTATGCATCTATATACATTAACAACTACATTTAAGATCCCATTTCCTGTATTTATGTATATTTTTTATTTTCCTTAAGCCTTTACAAGATAAGGATTCAAAAATCAAGATACTTATTTTTAATAAAAGGAAGGCTCATTTACAATGCAGTATGTAGCTTAGAAAGCTCATTAGAACAAGAAAGATTGGATTTATTGGTGATTAAACTAGTGTAGCATTGCCAAGATTTAGACTGCAAACTTATTGGTGTGAAATGGAAGGGTAAGGAAGTAGTAATTGTCATGGAGAATAAGAGCAAGAAAAGGAAGAAACATCATTATAATAAGATATAAAATGTGTCAAATATAATTGGTTTTTGTTTAGATTAGAATTATAAATTTTCTAAATTTCATATATGTATGGAAATTTGTCCTTTTTATATTAAAGTGCCGAATGTTTGACATTATCATTTTGGACACTCATGCACACTAAAAATACACGAGTGTGTGTGGTATGTATATAAACCAGTTTTGTAACACCTTACATTCGTTCATTAATTAGTACATTTACAGTTTTCCATAATAACATTTTGGTTTTACTCTAGTTCATTTATTCCATAATTTTATGGATTAATGACTAGCTTAGTAACAAGTAATCCTTAAATTCAAATTTCAAGTACCAGTTATCGATACCATTTTAAAACATCCTTTACTATTCAATTCAATTTATGTCGCAACTTCATTATTCCTGTAATTAATTATTATTCCCTTAGTACTAATTTTGACCATATGATGAATTATTGATTTTACTGCCTATATCTATATTTAAAAATTTAATACTCCTATAGTTAACCTATGATTCATCTCCATAGTACAGTATATATCTAATCATACATATACAACTAATTGACATTCGTTACATAAAAAAATGTATTACATGTTAGATGTCCAATCTCAGTATAAAATATGACAAAACTTTAGGTCACCCGATGAGTTCTTTGTACTATCCAATTGCATTTTCATTGTGGAATCTTTAGTGCCCGACCTCATAATGCTATTGCCTAATAGTTGATACAGTTATAAAGATTTCATATCTTTAAACTATTTTAAGTAAAATTTCACTTTTTATCTCTGGTGGCTATAAACATTAGGTCCTAAAATTGCTCTTGATCAGAGTTACCTGATGAGAAAATGGTTTCTCATAAATGGATAAGGAGTAGAGGTGCCAGGCTTTATTCTTAAATTTTATATTTTTAAAATGTTTTTAACCTCTCTTAGGGGTTTTCAATATTTAAAAATCCTTTTTAGGATCTTTTTCCTCTTTTTCTCCTTCAAACAATGCAAAATAAGAAGATTGATTTTTAAAACTTAGAGCAATCTAGGTGTTTTTGCTTTATCTTAGCCTAAAGACCTCATAATTAGGTGATTATAAATCCATTTGAATCTTAAGATATAGACTTAAAACTTTGATAAGACACTTAAACCTAGTTCAGTACTTAAGATTCTTAAAATTAAGCTCGAACATAGATGACCTGAATCCATCCCTGTTTATGGACTAGTCTATAGTGTTTTGGGCATAACTTCCTTTTTAGGACTCCTATTGAGATGAATCTAATGTTATTAGAAAAAAAACTCAATTTTTATAAACTTTCATGAAGAAACCATGGCCTAATTCGGATACCATTATTCCCAGTATTGTTTCAAAGTTAAAATACCAATTCTATCCCTGAAAATTTCATAGGAGAAGTTGTCAGTATTTTGGCCATAAATCAAAAAATATAAATCCTAATTAAGTGATTTTTGATTCATTGGAAAGCTAAGACATAATGGAACAAATTTTTAAAGAGACCTAATAAAAAAATGTCATCTTTAGGATAAAAAAAAGCAAAATATTTCAAGTTGGAGGTCAGTCAACTGAGAAAAGGGCGAAAGTCAAAGTCAACTTGATTCATGGGCCAAGCCCGTGACACCCCCAAAATTTGGAAAATAGGAAAAAAATATTGGAAAAAAGTAGGGAAGATCTAAGATATTTTCATCGAGTTTTGAGCCCTTAATTATAGCTTTCCTTAGCCATTAAGGGGGACTAATCCATCGTTATCTCTCTCAAACACACACACATATGATCATTCTTCTTCTTCTTCTTCTTCTTTCTTTCTTTCTTTCTTTTCTTTCCATTTTAATGGAAAATCAATATTTTTAACTTCAAAAATTTCCAAAAAAATACCAAAGTTCGGGAAAAAATAAAAGAGCACCAAAGTCTCATCCTTTGACAAACTAGCACTGAAAGTAATATTCTCAAGCCCTAAAATCCACAAAATTAAATAACTATTTTTTAAATAATTAATTAAATAATATTTCTTGGTTTATTTTCCTATCAACTTGGTAGATCTATTAAAATATGTTGTTAATTTCATATATTTGCTAATTAATTGATAAACATGATAATTAGTTAACTAATTTTTTCAATTAACTTATTGTCTAGTTAGTAAATTAATTGTTTTATTTTTGTTAATTTTTTGCTTATTTGATTTTCTTATACTAATCTTATTATTAATTTGTAATTTGTTTATTTGTTAGGTTTAATGTAAATGGTTAATTTGTAAATTTTGATGCTTATATTTGATTGTTCATTTTTTTATGAATTTTGGGTGGGTTTTTTTATATTTATATGTATTTTTTTTAGGAGTGATATTAGTATTTTATTTACTTTCTATGTCAAGTCCTTTAGCGATGCTTGGATTTTTTCGTCGTTAAAAGGTCTTCCCTTTTAAATCCTTTTGTAGGAACTAGACCTTTAGTGACAAGAGTTTTTGGTGACAATCATAAATACCCGTAACTAAAAGTCCTAGCTAGTCACACCCCCTTTGTGTCACTTTTTCTTCTCACACCGCACTTTGTTCTTTTATCTTTTTGTTCTTTGGCCCAAAGTTGTTTTTTTAGCTTTCTCAATTCATTATTTATTTCTTTTGTCATTCCATTGCACACGTCCATTTGTTTTTTTTAATTGTTGTTTATTTGTTAAATTAGTTTATTCATTATTAATTTGTTAATGTATTTAATTAGTGATTTAAATGTTATTCCTTTTATTATGTCTTTATACATTATTTTTATTAACATGTCTATTTAATTTAAATGTGTTATTTTTAAATTAATATTTAATAATCCTTTTTTGCATTATTATTATTATTATTATTATTATTATTATTATTATTATTATTATTATTATTATTGTTATTATTGTTTTTATTATTATCATTATCATTATTAATGTTTTTGTTATTTAATGATAATATTTTTAAATATTAGTATTTAATATGTCTTTTATTATGTCCTTATACATTATCTTTTCATACTTTTTATATATGTACAACTCCTTTCCGAGCCGAGCTGGAGAATATTGGTGGTGACTCCTTTCTTTTCATTCTTTTCATACTTTTTATATATTAAAGAAATCACATTCCTAATGTTTTATTTGGTGGTGACTCCTAAATTTGTGCCTTGTGATGATTAGTAAAGGCCTTGTAAGTTTGGTTGTTAGTAAATGGATAAGGATACTCTAGTGCATTGTCTTATGCCTTTAGGAGGCATGAGTGCATCGCGTATTGGTTGAGTCCTTCCTTATTATGAAATGATTAGCTTTCACAAGCCTAACAAACCCCATTCAATCTTGAGCCCTAAAAGCAAGTTTTTTAGAGTATATTGAATGCCTACGGGATTCGGCATGCATCACAGTGGCAACTCCATTGGGAACCGTTAGATTTTGCTCTAAAAATACCATTGGTTAATTTCATAAAAATGGGTTTAGTGATTATGATATTTTATCTCTTTTTAAAAATTTGCTTGCATCATGCTAGAGCCTTAGAATTAAGTTAGATGTATTCTCGAAGCATGACCCTATGCTCACTCAATATAGAAAAGTGTTAGGAAAGACCACCAGCCCTTATATCTTTAGGTATATCAAATGGTGATCGGATCGGTCGTTATGCTCGTGATGAGCTAGACCCATTGGCAAGAATCATGATTGGGTAGCCCTAAAGATATAACACTAGACTCAAACCCATGTAATGGCATCGATACTTCAATTGGAGGGTATGCACCCTAATACCTTACTTGTGATATGGGCTTTTAAGTATTGAATAAATCCTAATAAATTTATATGTTAGTCCATCAAAGGCTTTTATGCCCCGATGGGTGCATTTCGATTTATTTGGATTGTTTAAATACACAATCACCAAAATCCATTAGCCTGCACTTTAATAAAGAGAGGTTATGCTGCTGGTTTTTTATCACACACCATACGTGTTTATTGGATTCCCTATTAACCCATGAGCTAATCCCACCTAGAAAAGAAACTGCATGACCTCTTGTGTAGGAACAATAAGGTCGGAAGGATATTTTATTTCTTTCACATGGTTGTTAATACTGTGTATATGCATACATGTATTTTTAATTAATTGTAAATTAACAATAACAATAGACAAAATGTGTGTGTTATATGTGTGTAATTCTTTTTGATTTATATGCATCTCATTTTGTGTATAATTTCTATTTACATGAATTACGATCTAATATGTAAACGAAAACTAAAACATGTGAATCTTGTTTGCATGATTGTGCATGAAAATGCATTCCAATTTGTGTGCAAGTAAATAATTAACATAACAATGTAAAACATGCATGTTAATCCTCTTTGCCATAAAAATGTGTATATTTTGTTTGTGTGCTATACATCATAATTTATGCCTAGCATGTTCATATATCATGCATCATTCTAACCTTTTGACTTTTTTAGCCATTTTAGATCACACACCTAAGTGGTTTAATGTCCTAATGATCGCCTTGTTAGGGATCTTCACTCAAGATAGTCGAAAGTAGGATCAGAATCAGAGCTAGATCTATGTTCTCTTGATATCTTCAAGTCAGCTTCGGGAGCTATAGCCATGGTAGATCTATCACAAATATAAACTTTTAATAGTTAAGAGTTAGATAGAAGATTGGATGATTTTGAAAAGAGGATGAGAACTATAATGACTGAGATGATGTCCACCTTAGTACAGCTTATTGGATAATAGCCTTTAGCACTCTTCTTTGCACATGAAGAACTGACCATTGTTGGGGGCACCTCTACCATAGCTACTATTGTGACACCCCCTTTAGCTACCAAGTTTACGGGTCCTACATCTATAGTTGTGCCTATTGAGCAGAGAAAGGATAAGGGTGTTACACCTAAAGAGGATTTTATCTCTAAGGAAGAGGAGACATCCATAGCGACTCAAGTTTTAAAAAGTAAAGCACCTAGAGTAGAAGACCCAATTCTAAAAAAGTTGGCAAAAAAGATAGAGGCCTTAGCCAGGGTTTTATCACTTGGTAAAGGAATTAGACCAAAGATAGGGATTTAGACAATGAAGATATGTTTCCTTAGTAATTTAAGATGCCTAACTTGCCTTGATTTGATGATACTTTTGACCCTTCATCATATATTAAGCAATACACATTAATCATGAAAGGTCCAACTAAGAAATAAAAGATTGATCACTTTTTGCTTAGTCTGATACATTATTAAGTGGTACCGCAGATTAGATCACATAACCAAAGGGTATTGGAACCTATTAACAAAGGGATTCTTAAATTGTATGATTTTAGCATAAGACTAGAAGTGACCTTGAATGATCTAGAGTTGCTACATCAAAAACTAGAGGAGGCCTTTCATGAGTACCTTACCTGATGGAGGAACAAGAAGATGGAAATGAAGCAAAAATTTGAGACTGTCAATCAGATTAGATTATTTATTCGAAATGCCAGTCCCTATCTAAGAGATAGGCTAAAAAAGACTTAAAAGATTGGGAATCTCTCAAGGACATTGCCATTGAAGCTGAAACAGAATATTTAGAAGAAAAAGCCCGGGTTGTGAGTATAAAAAGAGGTAATCCTGCAAATGGGTAGGAGAAAGGAGATCCAGGTGAGAGCAATGATAGGATTATAAGAGTTTCAACCATAAAAACAAAAGGGAATCATTATACCAATAGGGGTAAGCTATATTGGTACCTCACTCATCTTAATTAGCAAGGGAAGTTGTAACCATTACCAGTGAAGCCAACCATGAGCTAAGGGAACCCTGGTCATAGAACTGATTGGTATGGTGTTTATCACCAACACACAGGATACAAAATGGATTACTGCCATCCTTTAAGGGATCTTGTTCAAAGTTTGGTTGATACCCAGCATACACCGATTTTAAAGGGGGAGAATTAAAGCTTTTTTTACAAGCTTCACATCATCATCAACCTTCGGGGTACCGTCCACAAAGGGAAAATCCTGAGGTGTTGAAGAACCTTTTGTTGTCTATTTAAGTAGTATGGAAAAGATGTCATATAATTCATCTTTTTGACAATGTAAATATGTCTCTAAACAATGTATATGTTTCTTAAGTCATGCTAATTATATGAGCTTTTCTTATGTATACAAAGTCTTATTTTATTGTATCATGCATAACAATAGTTTTAGCCTATCTCTACAACATTAGTTCAATATACACCATTCTATTCAATTATCAAGGTAGAGACACTTTGAGTGCATCCTTTACCTCTTGGGGTGAGTTTTGAGAGGACAAAATGAGAGCAATTAAATCTTCACCTAAAACTGCAAAAACACTCCACTAGATGACAAGAATATTACAACATCTTTTTGAGCAGCAAACTTAAATAGAAAGCCCTATTCACCTAAAAAGCAATATTAAATGTCAATCCTAACCTTCCTAAACTAATTTAATTGAAATTCCAAGAAAACCTATAAAGGCTAGTTGACAACATAATTTGAATGCACACAAGATGCCACACCTGAGATTAAATTGAGGTTTGTGTTATTGTGTTATATGTCTATCATGGCTATTGTTATTGCTATATGATGTATGTAAATAACAATATATGCATAAATTGGGCATAAGTATATGGTTAACCCATTAAAAGAAACTTATGGCATGTATAGCAACATATGCTAAAGTGGGTTTAATTCCAAGATGCTGACGGCAGTGCCTCACATGATAAAGACTTTTTTTCACCAATTTCAAATGTTTGAGGGCATCAAATGCTATGTGCAATCTATAAAAAAAGGTAGATTATACTTGGCCAATACAAGACAAATTGTTTCCTCTAAGAAAATAAGAGAATTAAAAAAGAAGATAAAGCATAAAAAACTAAGGTAAATAACAAGAGAAAACTTGCCTGGAAGCTAAAAGTTTTGAGAAAAATGCACATGGATCATCTGCTAGATTGCATCTAAGATGGGGTCCTCTAACCACCTATGGTGTAAGCCATGCATTTCATGCATACATTCATACATTCCTGCATTTCTGGACACACTTGTGTATTTGCATATGTTTTTGCATTTCTGTATTTTTTTTAACATGGGTATCGATATATATAGTCTTATGCATGTGTTTACACACATATGAATGCCACATATATAGCTTTGTGCATGTCTTTTTGCACACAAAAATATTTTGCATATATTGCCATGGACATAACCTTGTAGGTAAAGTAAAGGTTGGCTCTACTACCCTTACCCCAACAGGCAACTTAGGCCTTTACAAATAACAACCTATAGATTCAATGGTTTCTCGAGTCAATTTAATGACTGCTATGGCACCACTCTCCTACCAATTTCAGGAAGTATTTCTAACTTAGTTTATCTTGCTAGGATTTTGACATAGTTTTTTTTATAGGTCTGAGGATCATTACCTCCTTGGTGGATGCGAGATGATTATAACATCGTCTATTGCCTAGTTTCAGGGGGTATTTCTAGCTTAATTTATTTTGTCAAATTATGCTCAAAGCTAATATAACTTTCTTTTAATTTACATTTTCAAGGGTCATAATCTCCCTGATGCATTCAAAAAAACCATGGCTCTGTCAATTCCTTAAGAATGATTTGAGGATTTCTACTTCTCCAACACATTTAGGATGGTAGTTGTAGCACCATCTTTTTGCAAATCTCAGGGAAGTGCCCCCATTAGAATAGCTTAGGTCTCAAGCGTAATTTAGGTCATCAGTTTATGTCCTAGGATTCTAACATAATTATTTTTTTACCAGCCTCAGGTTTAAAGACCACCTCTATTTCCCAAATGTGAACTCGAGGATCAACATTTCCCTTTTGAGATGATTACTGCAGTGTCATCTCTTTTGCCAATTTCAATTCTAAGGTCATTGTCTCCCTAATGCATTTGTAATGACCACCACAACGTTGTCTTTTTTCTCGAATATAGGGAGTACTTACAATTAAAGCAACTTCTGCCTTAAGTTTAATTTATTTTCTTGCCAAGCAATGTCCAGAGTTTTGACATAGTTGATTCTTATCAATTTACTTTCAATTTGAAATTTTACTTCATCCTAGTTATTTCCAACAGTGAATGGGTTTGATCTCAATTTTAGAAATTTAAATTGTATTTAAATATAAACTTAATAGGGGATGAACATGTTTTATCTCGATTTGCTGAATTACATAAAAGTTATTACTATAGCCTGTAATTTCTAAACTTTGGGCATCCGAGCCGATTTTAAAAAATAAAGGAAAAACTATTTGCAAATAAGGGAATTAGATAAAACTCAATAAGAGCACTATAACCTTTCTAATTACTAATCAAAGAGACCTCTAGATCAGATAAAATCTAGAAAATGATTTAGGGCACCCTTTTTTGTATAGCTTTCTAAATGAGTTTCTCCTACCCATACTTTATAATAACTCGTTAGCCCCTTGAGCCTGTATTTCAAACATGCTAAAAGCATGCTCATTTTGTTTTTACACACACTAAAATGACCTTATAACCGAAAATGATTTTGGCTTTCCCTTAAGAAGATAGCCACTGTTGTAAATCTGATTCGTCGTATCAAAAATTAAAGAAATAAATTTCTCCCAATCTTTTGTATGAACTCCATTCATAAGAAGTTAGGGCTTGTTAGATAAAAAAGAAATGAAAAAGAAAAGAAAAAATGGAAAGAAAAAATGAAAAAAAATAAAAAAAAGGAAAGAAAGAAGAGAGGAATATAAACCCTTAAAGTCAACATCACAACAGTGAGAATAAAACAAATAATGAAAATGGAAAAGGAAGACCCTGAGCTATTGTCTCTCAAACAATACCCAGTGAGCTAATCACCAAAGTCAAATATAACAATCATTGGATAGTGGAAAAATCGGTAGAAAATAGTCCTTTCACCAATTAAGAAAACATAGTGGTCATGTTCCTCTAGCGGCTTGATCCTTCTTCATTAGCCATTTCCCCGAGCCAAACATTATAACAAATGTAAGATCTCCTAATTCTGGATTTGATCTCATCTAACCTAGTGGAGATGACCTTCTAGTAAGGTTTGGTACGTAATAAGAGGCATATTGTGTTTTTTAAGCTTTAAACAAGAAGCCATGAATGCATTTATGCATTTGAGTTGAATCTTGTTCCCAAATTTGCATCCAAAATTTGCTTTCAAAGACAAAATTATGTTTTGACCTTTAACACACATACACAAAAATTGCATGGTATGCATTATGCTTATGTATCGGTTTGATAGACCTTAGTATTAACATGATTGCTTTCCTATTTCCTCATTAAGAATAACCCCCTAGTTTCTCCCATTGAAATTAAACTAGTTGAGAATGTGGTCCATTCAGCTTATTTAAGGAAGAATAAAATTGAAGTTCAAAGCATTTGATGAGGTGCGATTATCTTAAAGTTTTAGACATTTCTTGGCAAGTAACTTTTTACACACATCACATATTTGGCACTTGTTGCACATAATTCACATACATGATTATGCACCTACACTTGAACTCTACATATATATTGTGTATACATAATCTTTTACACATGCTCATACGAATAATTTCTTGCAACGAAAATGTGAACAGACTCTACATGTCTAAGTTGATTGTGAGACATTCTCAAGTAATCAAATCAGGATAGAATCCCCATAGAAGAAATCATACTAGGCAAATATCTCAAGAAATGAGGTCATCTCCACATGCCACTTTGAAAGCGATAACAAAGTGATTACTGTCTTGCTCAAAGATAAGATCTTCAAGAGATGGAAATCATGCAAACCCATAAAAAGAAATCCTTCATGGAGCTAGACTATTAACATGCACTATTGCTACGGATAATCAGGTTGTAAGTCTCAACCATATACCTTGAAATCTTTCTTCAAGGCATTCCTAGTCTCTTGACAAGCATGACTTCCTTTTCCAAGGCATTCCCAGTCTCTTGCCAAGCATAAAGTCCTTCTTCAAGGAATTCCTAGTCTCTTAATGAGCATTAAGTCCTTTTCCAAGGCATTTCCAGTCTCTTAATGAGCATCAAGTCCTTTTTCAAGGCATTCCCAATCTTTTGACAAGCATAAAGGTCTTCTTCAAGGAATTCCCAATCTTTTCATTAGCATCAAGTCCTTTTTCAAGGCATTTTTAGTCTCTTGATGAGTATAAAGTCCTTCTCCAAGGCATTTTTAAAACCCTTCATGAGCATTCTTAAGATCTTCTTTTGAGGCATTTTTAAGATTCTTCATGAGCATTCTCAAGACCTTCTTTCGAGTCATTTCAAGTCTTTTTATGACCATTGTCAATACCTTTTTCCAAGGAATTCTCAGACTTTTAACAAGTATGAAAAACCTTCTTTATTGCATTTTAAGTCTTTTTGTGAGTATAAGGTCCTCTTAAGAAGCACTCTAAGCTGAAAGTCACTGAAAAGGGTTAAAATGACACCAAATTGATGGTAAACCACCCACTTCAATTAACTAGAGGGTTAAAGTATCAACAAGCTGACAATAGATCACTTGCCTCGACCAAAATTCAAAGTCTCTTCAGAACAAACCAATCAAAATTCAAAGTCTCTTCTGAGCAAAAATCCAAAGTTCATTTTAAGAGGAATTTTCTATAGACAACCAAGTCACGGGCTGGAAGTGAGGATTGTATGGTACGGTTTTTATTAGCAAGATTACATACATTATCTCATCACCAAACCTTCACAGTCAAGGAGTTTGCCACCTCAGGTATGTGTTCTTAACTCTTATACTCTAAATTTTAGCTCACTTAGGTACTAGTGTACTAAGTTCCCTAAAATTAGGGGCTGTTATAGACATTAAATCCTAAGATGGCTCCTCATCAGAGTTACTTGATAAGGAAATGGTTTTTCACATATAGACAAGGAGCAGAGGTACTAGGCTTTCTTCCATAATTTTATATTTTCAAAATGTTTTTTTACCTTTCTTGCGGGTTTTAACTATTGAAAAATCCTTTTTGAGGTCTTTTCCCTCTGTTTCTCCTTTAAACTTTACAAAATGAGAAAATCGATTTTCAAAACTTAGAGCAGTCTGGGTGTTTCAGATTTATCTTGGCATAAAGACCTTAGAATTAGGTTATTGTAAAGCCATTTGAATCTTAATACATAAACCTAAAACTTTTATTAGACACTCGAACCTAGTTCATCCCTTAAGGTTCTTAAAATTAGGCTCAAACATAGATGACCTGAATCTTCCCTATTCCTTGACCAGTTTATAATATTTTGGACATAACTCCCTCTATCGGTATCCTATTAAGATGAATATAATTTTAATAGAAATTAAACTAAATTTTTAGCAACTTTCATGAAAAGACCATGACCTAATTCTGAGCCCATTATTCCCATTAATTTTTTAAAGTCAGGGCACCAATTATAACGTTGAAAATTTTCTAGGAGCAGTCTTCTGACACTGGTTGAAAAAACATTGTCTTAATACCCAAAAATGGCAAAATATTTTAAGTTAGAGGTTAATGGACTGAAAAAAAAGGCAAATTCAAAGTTAACTTGACTCACAATCCAACCCTTTGACACCTCCAAAATTTGCAAAATAGGCCAAAAATATTGGAAAATAGTAGGAAAAAATTGGAGATATTTTCTTCAGGTTTTAAGCCCTTAATTATGGCATTCCTTAGCCATTAAGGGGGACTAATCCATCCTTATCTCTCTCTCTCTCTCACGTGATCACTTTTCTTCTTCTTCTTCTTCTTCTTTCTTTCTTTCTTTCTTTCTTTCTTTCTTTCTTTCTTTCTTTCTTTATTTTCTTTCCATTTTAATGGAAAATCGATATTTTTAACTTCAAAAATTCCCTAAAAATACCAAAAATCAAAAAAAAAGAACCAAAGCCTTATCTGTTAACAAATCAACACTGAATGCAATATTCTTGAGCCCTAAAATCCAAAAAATTAAATAAATAATTACTTAAATAATATTTCTTTGTTTATTTTTCCATCAATTTGGTATATCTATTAAAATATGTTTTTAATTTCACATATTTGCTAATTAATTGATAAACATGATATGTAGTTAACTAATTTTGTCAATTGACTTATTGTTTAGTTAGTAAATTAATTGTTTTATTTTTGTTAATTTGTTAAATTTTTGCTTATTTGATATTCTTATACTAATCTTATTGTTAATTTGTAATTTGTTTATTTAATAAGGTTAATGTAAATGGTTAATTTGTTAATTTGATGTTTATATTTAATTGTTCATTTTTTTTATGAATTTTGGGTAGGTTTTTTTATATTTATATGTGTTTTTTAGGAGTAAAATAAGTATATTATTTACTTTATGCACCAAGTCCTTTAGCGACAGGTATTTTTGGTGACACTAAATTCTCCCTTCGCTAAAAGTCCCAGCTAGTCACGTTTCATTCCCGTCACTCTTTCTCACGCCCCACTTTGTTCTTTTGTCTTTTTGTGCTTTGGCCTAAAGTTGTGTTTTTAACTTTCTCAATTCATTATTTCTTTCTTTTGTCATTCCAATGCACACGTCCACTTGTTTCTTTTAATTGTTGTTTATTTGCTAAATTAGTTTATTCATTATTAATTTGTTAATGTATTTAATTAGTAATTTAAATGTTATTCCTTTTATTATATTTCTTTATATATTATTTTTATTAACATGTCTATTTAATTTAAATGTTATTGTTAAATTAATATTTAATTATCCTTTTTTGCATTATTATTATTGTTGTTATTATTATCATTATTAATGTTTTTATTATTTAATGATAATATTTTTAACTAATATTGTTTAATATTATTATTTTCCTTTTATTCATATATTGACTAATCATATTTTCTTTTCATACTTTTTATATATGTACAACTCCCTTTTAAGTCGAGTTGGAGAATATGACGAAGAAGGGTAGCTTAGGATTATTTTCACCCTATTTATTTTTGGGTCTGTATTATTTAATGACTTTTATTGGGTTGTAACAGTATAGTAAAAAATGAGTTTTTGCACACTTTAATTAAAAATAACACTTAGAATATTTTTATCCAATTAATGGGATTTTTCTCATAAAATGGACCAATGTCCTATTTTATTCCAAAAATCACATTAAGGAATTTCATAAATATGCATGAGGAAACCGATGTTCCCATATCAATCAACACCCAATTTATGTATGTTTTACTTGTATCATTATTTTTCATTTCTTTATTTATTGTAATAAATGTTTTATGGAACGATAATCTAAAAACTAATTAAATGATTCTTATACAAGTTCGAGTGGAATTTTTTATAATAAAAGGAACCAATATCCCGATTTTTATCCCATAAATAACATTTAAATTAAGGAATTTTGTTCATAAATACAAAATATTTTTTTATTTAAAATTGACTAACACAATCCCTTTTTTCAAAGCGCGAGGGATCAATTATCCCACTTTTATCCCAAAATACACCTAAACTGCTTGATTTTTATAAATATGCATGCAAGGACCAATGTCCTCATTCAAGTGAACTTAATTAATATCCCGATTTATGCTTAATTTTATCCTTACTTCGTTTTTTTTTAATGCCTTTAATGCAATGTTTTTTTACAAGCTTTCCATAAATGCTTTACCGCTTTTAATCGTGATTGAATGCGCTTTTATTTTTATGCATAATAAGTTGTGTGAGAAAAAAGATGAAATATATTAATCATTAAACTCATTTGTAGAACATTAGCCAAAGGTATAAATAGGATTGGAATCAGAACTCTCTCTGGTTTCGGTATCACAAGGTAT
This sequence comes from Excoecaria agallocha, assembly GCA_037975025.1. Taxonomy (NCBI): domain Eukaryota; kingdom Viridiplantae; phylum Streptophyta; class Magnoliopsida; order Malpighiales; family Euphorbiaceae; genus Excoecaria; species Excoecaria agallocha. Next base: position 3,288,411 of record CM075823.1, on the reverse strand, counting down.
TAAAGAAATCATTTTCCTAATATTTTATTGGGTGGTGACTCCTAAATTTGTGCATTGTGATGCTCAGTAGATGCCTCGTAAGTTTGGTCATTATTAAATGGATAGGGACACTCTGGTGCGCTATCTCATGCCTTTTGGAGACTCGAGTGCATTGCATATTGGTTAAGTCCCTATTCATTACAAAACGATTGGCTTTCATGAGTCTAGCAAACCTCATTCGATCTTGAGCCCTAAAAGTGGATTTTTAAGAGTCACCTGAATGCCTACGGGGTTCGGTACGCATCACAATGGCATTTTACTTGTTGGTTTTAAATTTATTCCTTTGTTACCTTAAATCACCATTTAATTCTTTTTATACTTAATTCCTTTATTTAAATTTATATATTTCTCTATATAAAAGAAGATTTATGTTTGGACCTCGAGACTTTCTTATTTATTATTTTCTATATTAAATTTCTTCTAATCTTTCCTTTTTAATCCCTTTATTTTTATTCTATTCTAAGTTCAAAATTTATATTTTTATCCCTAAACTTACATATGAAGTGGCAAATTATAATTTGCTCCATAACCTTTTCATACATCATGTTTGACCTTAATTTGATTCTTTACTTTTTGATTTCATTTTGAGTGCAAAATTTGCATTTTTATTCTTATGAAATGATAAATTACCTTTTTGCTCCTACATTTTCTTCTTATTACATTATAGATTTTCTAGTTCCAGTATTAACCATTTTTATTTTCTTGCTGCCTATTTCCTCTTAAATGAAAAAAATTACCCTTAAGTCCTTACGCTTACCTATAAACCAATAATTACAATTAAGTCTTTATATTTTTTTATCCTAATTTCACTTTTTTAACTCTAACCTTAGTTTTTATGGTTTCATTTGTCCCCCTACATCATCTTAAATGGTGAATTTACATTCTAGACTCTATGTGTGACCATAAAGTGATCAATTATTTTTTAGTCCCTAAACTTTTCTTTATTTATAATTTTGCTCCTTTTTATTGATTTGACAATTTAAACTTATTTAACTACATTTTTAATGCCAAATTATGATTTTTGCCCAAAGTTATCGTGTAATTACATATTTGCCCTTTAAAACCTATTTAGCTTCCTTTTTCATCCTTTTCATTATATTATTGCATAATTAACATATTTATGCACAATTCACTATTTAGTACTAACATTTTGCATAATTAAGTTTATACCCCTAATTTATTGCGTAATTACATATTTACCCATTTTAAACTTATTTATCCGATTTTTCCCTTTTCATTTCTTATTCGCTCACTCTTACGAGCTTTTGTTAAGCATAATATCCTTTTGGTTCTTATTTTCTTATATAATTAAAACTATACTCTTTTCTAAATATTAATTACATTTCTTCTAACTCTTTTCTTATATATTTACATTATTTTCCTTACTAAATAAATTATGTCATATGTGCTACATACTTAAATAAGGTGTACATATTCCTAACAATTATACCTTAGTTATACATACATACATTATCATAAAAAAATGAAAATATATCATTACCATGCCATTTACTATTCGGCCACAACATGAATCCATACATAAAATATAATTCTTTCTTCATTTACATGCCATATGTGTTTCCAAAGTCATTTTAAACACTTATATAACAACACATGCTTAATTAATATTATAATTTCTAAGTTACCTTTAGGTATATCATTATGTTCAATTGTACATTGTAATGTCTACTTGTTATTTTTAATTAATTCTATTGTATTCTCCATTTATCGTATTATGTGTTTCATATTAATTATGCCGTAAAATATCAAACTAACCTACATTAGGTCTTAATACTCAATTCGGCCAACATTGGATTTTCCATTTCCAAACTGTTTTCTCTATTAATTCCTAATCTAATAATCTTAATTCATCAATCTAATAGATTGTCTTAAATTGTTTTACATTTCTATTCAAGTTTGTATAGTTACATAATAATACCTCATTATATTTATATGCATTAATATTATATCCACACAATGTTTAAAGTTCTTTTTACTTATACCCTACTCCTTCATCAATATAATTGTCATTATATGCCAAATATCCTATTAATCATCAAGTTGGTGCATAGGGAACTTTACTATCCAATCTGGCCACTTTATGTCTACATGTATACACCATGGTTTCTCAATTATTTTCATGTTACATATGTTTTTTTAGGCATATTAAACCCTTATTTAAAGGTATATATCCAAATTATACATATAACCCAGTGTTACATAATTGTTTACCATTATACTTAACTTATATACATTATGTACAAATGAGATTTAAGGTTCTCATTATGCCTACTACCTTTATCTATTATTATCATACCCAAATTATATCAAATCTCTCATTAATTAATTAATTATCACATACTACTCTTAGGTACCCTATTTGGCCATCATGGTCCCTCTCCATTTAAGGTTGTTTTCTCCTTTAATTCACATTCATATCATGCTTATTCATTATCCCATTATGTTATCTTAACTTATTTTCATTTCTACTTAAATTTATATAAATATATAGTGTAAATTTACATAAAATTTAAGGGAAATTAAATGAATTAAAGTGTAAGATAAAGTCACTTACCTTAAATTGAGTTGAAATTCTTTTACTTTTTCCATTCAAAATAGGCCTTAGAAATGGTTGGGATTGGAATTAGGACTCTTGAATTATTTAGAAGGAAATAATGGATGGAATTTCTAATAGAGAAACACTATAAAAACTGTAGAATAGCGATAAAATTTAGCGAGTACAAGAAAAATCATTGCTAAATCACTAATATTGAGAGAAAATTATGATGAAAAATTAATTATGTTGCAAATATTGGTGTGGATGCACACGAGCATATATTTTGCAATAATTAGCAAGAACATTGAAATCTTGTATCTATTTTTGGCACCAAAGTTTTAGAGCAAAATTTAGCAAGAAATTGACGAGAATAGTCAAGAAAACTTATTACTTTAGTGAGAACAACAAGTCCTTGCTAATTGGTGAGGACTATTGTCCATGCTAATTTAGTAAGGACATTTTTCCTTGCTAAATGTCTACTTCATATGGTATATGAATTAATTAGTGAAACATTTTATGCTTGCTAATTTAGGGAGGTCATTTTTCCTCACTAAATGATTATTCATATGGAATGTGAAGTTATTAGTGAGGAAATTATTTCTAGCAAATTTAGCTATGACTAATGTTCTTACTTATTAGCGAGAGAAATAGTTCCCACTAACTTTTAATTTTATAGACATGTTATATGCAAACTAATTAGTGAGACATTCTATGCTTGCTAATTTAGCGAGAACATTACTCCTCACTAATTCTTATTTGATATGGCATGTGAAGTAATTAACGAGGACGTTATTTCTTACAAATTTATTGAGAATATTTGTCCTCGCTAAATAACTATGGCATGTGAAGTGGATAGCAAGGAAATGATTTCTCGCTAATTTAGCTACAACTAACGTTCTCGCTAATTAGGGAGAGAAATAGTCGTCATTAATTTTTGGTTTGGTTGGCATGTTATATGTGAACTAATTAACGAGATATTTCATGCTCTCTAGCTTAGCGATAACTCTACTCCTCACTAATGCCCATTTGATGTGGATGTGAAGTAATTAGTAATGATATGATTTCTCCCTAATTTAGCGAGGAAAAGTTCCCTCGCTAATTCCTAATTTATGTGGCATGTGAAGTGAGTAGCGAGGAAATAATTTCTCGCTAATATATCTACGACTAATATTCCCGCTAACTAGCAAGAGAAATAGTCCTTGCTAAGTTTCAGTTTATTTGGCATGTTATATGTGAACTAATTAGTGAGATATTTCATGCTCACTAACTTAGCAAGGACACTACTACTCGCTAATGCCCATTTGATGTGGATGTGAAGTAATTAGTGAGGATATGATTTCTCACTAATGCCTAATTCATGTGGCATATGAAGATTTTAGCGAGGATACAAGTTCTTGTAAATTTACTTATGACTAAGTTTCTCGCTAATCAGCAAGAGAAATTATCCTCGCTAATAGAAATTATGTTTGATAATGTTACATGTGAACTAATTAGCGAGAACTCATGTCCTCGCTAATTCCTAATTCATTCTTAATATTTAAATTTTATTTACATTTAATAGGCTGACATATAGTCTAACTATTTTTTAAAAAAATAGTTTTTCAAGTAAAAATTAGATAATTAGGTAGAACTATATCCTACCTATTTTATATTATTTTAATTCTAAATATTTAAATTTTATTTAAATTTAGTTAGATCATTTAATTTAACAAATTTATGTATTATATTTTTTTCTAGACAAATAAATTTATCTAGTTACTTAAATTAACTAAATTATTATATTTATATTCAATAATTAATATTCTTGTTTATTAATTATATAATAAAGGGATTAAATTATGAGAATAGCTAGGAAAATGGTTCTCGCTAGTTTTTCAAAAGCAAGACCTAGCTAATTTCCTAAATTTTTAAGTGGGATACAAAAAAATAGTTAACGGGATATATTTTTGTAAATCCCTAAAGCCTTCTTCCCTTCTATTTTGCTGCCCTTTTTCACCAACTCTCTATATCTTTCTCTTACAACTCCAAGAATGATGAAGGAAACGATGGCTCATGCACCCTCATCAACCGTTTACTCTCTTACAAATCAATCCTTGAATAGTCGGCACTACGAACTGGATCATCTGACCTTTTCTCTCCATCTAATGCTTTCTTCAAAGTAATTATTCTTAATTTTACTTCTGTCCATTTTAATTGATTTAAGATAAATCAAAACTAGGCTTATTGTATTCTTAGTTTTAGGGTTCAAGAACCTAATTTGCTTGGCTCTTATAGTTTTTGAAGACCTTAGAACCATCGCAGTTTCTCAATAATTATGTGGAACAACAGTCTGCAATAAAAGACATGAAGCTCCAGATGGTGAGGCATGGCCACTAGAGGAATTGGTATAAACGAATAGGTATTGGCTAAATTCCTACTTTCATATTTAATGATGTAGAGATTCAGTAGCTATAAGAAATTCCTACTTTTGATCTATTTATACATGCAGTAGATGTTTGTTTGATCTTGGTTGTTTCTCTAATTTTTTTTAAAGATTATGCTTGATATAAGCATGCGAAGATCTAATTCCTGTATTCAATTTGTGTTCTATATGAGAAAAATAAAAGTTCATTGTTAGCTTTTTAGCTTTGTATCATATGTGATATACTCTTATAGTTAGTTCCTTCTTCACTACCTAATTATAAACAGTTTTAGGTTTGCTAATTTAGCTAATTTGAGTTTATTTTCACTATGTTTATTCTTAGGAAGTTCGTTGAGTAAGAATTAGCATCTGATGCATTATTACAATTAATTTTTTTTACTCCGTGAGTAATTAGATGGGATCCCTTTTTTATGTTGAAATCAAAAAAATTGTGTTCCTTTACTTCTCTTTATTCAGAAGCTGCAGATTTGCTATAGAATTTATCCATCTAATCTCAAACTAAATCCCTGGAAATTTTTGAGCCTACAAAAAAGGTAACATATGATTAAGCACTCACTTTTACTATACTATGAGTGTGTAAATGTTATAGGTGGAAGTGGAATGTATAAATTAAACATTGTTTATATATTCTATGAAGAATTTTGCATTCTAATAAGGGGTTGTTGATTCGGATGTTTCTGCTAATGGTCAAATCCAACCATCTGAGTGATCACTGACTCCTTTATTACCTAATATATTGGATCCAACAATGTGATATCTTTCTAATGGTTATCCCTCCCCCACCTATTACTATGTAAGTAAGATTACTATATTAGTTATATGAGAACAAATAATAACTTCAAGTAAAAAACTTAATTAAACTTATTAGGCAGCCATAATGTATAGTTAGCTTTGAAAGTTGCATGCTTATGGTAATGTGGGACTGTTGTCTCTCATTGGTTTATCTTTCAATACTTAATTCATTTATGTGACTGTAGATCATAAGTCAACTGAGGTTGTAATTGATTATCTAGACAATGGCAATAGCCATTCTAAGAAGGAAAAGCCTGAAGAGGATAGGGAGAATGATGAATTTTTATGTAGCATGTTTGCTTTCTGTGTTATGCTTTATTCTTCTTCTTTTTTTCCCTTTTCCATTTTATTCTATTGTCCCCTTACTATTTTCATCCATTAATTTTGAGAAATCACATTGGTTACTCTTTTTTCATTTTTCTTTTTCCATTGCAAGACATCATTGCTATGCAATCTGCTGAGATGTTATGGAAAAGAAGATAAAAGTAAACTATTTAAACCAATGTTTACGACTCAAGTTAATTTTTTATTAGTACTATTAATATATACTAATTGATAGCTCAATTTCTCTAGCTTGCAACTTTTAAAGTATGTGATAACTTATCTAATCTAACAAAACAAAAACTATATTAGACCTACTATATTATAATGATAAATATGTAAACTATATCTATGTTCCAGTATGAATAGAATAAAGCTTTTCCCTTGACACAAAGTATAATTCAAGAATCTGCTTTGTATTCTAGTAGTTGTATCCATAGGAAGATTGTTTTGCTTTGCTTTAGAAACATTATATTCTCAAGTCTCCTTCTAATATAAATATCAAAAAACATATATATTATTAGAAGTTTAATTTCCATTATGTGTTATAAGACTCATATATTTGATTATTTAGCTAAAAATTTAGTTTTTATACTTGGTTTTGCAGACTATTTTGTATTCCTACAAGCTTTCGAATTAACTACAAAACATGAAATATATCCTTCTCTAGATTTACGACATCCAAAATATAAACATTATTGAGTTATTTTTATGATAGCAAAGTTGTAAAAGAAAATGTAATGCACATTTGGATATTTATTGTGTGTGTTTGCTTCGAATATGTTGGATGTGGTTATTATGTTATTAATTACTGTTGTTACTTCTATTTGGCAATAATAACATATGATTGAAGTTTTGCTGTGTAGGGTATATCTTAGTATCTGATTGGATAATTATTTATATAGAAGTAAAGTTAATTTCAGATCATCCAACAAATTATATTGTATTAAAAAGGGGATTAATCTTTATTTTCTTGCCAAACATACAAGAGCTAGCAAAAAAATCAATGTTTTGGTGTTCGAGAGCTATGGAGAGTGCATGTATAAGCCTTCTGCATCAATGGTATGTAAGTTTTCAATCTTATAATGACTAAAAGATGAAATTAAAATTTCATAATTTATGTGAAAAAATTATTCAATATGCTTATACACATTCACTTGAACTCACAACTCAATCAAGTGATATTCTCTCAAGTCCTTCTGCATAGCAATGAGAAAATAGATGACTTGTGAACTTTAGTTGGACCGTAAAGTATTTCAGTAACTATGATTACTATCCCTAATGCGTGTCATCTATTTTTCCTCAATACATGCATTTGAGTTAAATGCAGCTACAACAAGCCACAATTTTGACCTTATTAGTTTAGGCATTCGAGTATATGAACATTGTTGGAGCTGTAAAACAATTATTTTATTATCGATGACCCACTAAGACAATTATTTTATCAATCAAAGTGTTAGGAAAGCAAAGGATATAAATGTTCTAAGGAGAATTTCAGTGCTGAGTAACATACTTTGATGGTGGCCCATATACCATAAGCCAAGGCATGAACTTATTGGCATAATAGTTGTATATAAATATATAACTACAATAGATAGGATCAATCAGCCTAAGCTGTATTTCAATTCTAATATTTTTATTTTCCTTTTTTCCTTTTTCAGTTGATGTAATTTTCTACAAGGTATTTATTTCACTTGATTATTTTATTTCTGTTTTTATAAATATGTTTGATTACTTTGAATTTTGGCTGAGGGTAGCTTTGGGACCTGGGAGAAATTTGATGCTGACATCTCAAATTAGAAATACCAGTGCTGATGGGAAGCCATTTTCCTTCACATTTGCATACGACACTTATTTCTCTATTTCAGGCATCAGGTAAATACAATCTTTCCTTATCATCATGGTTTATGCCTTGTCAACTGATTTGTTGCGGACTAATACCAATAAGAATTATCTAGTTGAGGTTTATGTTAACATAGTAATTGTAGAATTAACTTTTTGCTTTCGTTATACATGTAATAATCTGTATATGTTTTGGATTTAAATTAGTAGGGAATAGATGTGTTGCAGGTAGCGAAAAGGAAATGTGTAAGTGTTAAGTGTAAACAATAGAGAAGATGATAATTTAGAAATTAAAAAATAAAAGGCCTAAAGGGATAAATGTTGGGAAGAAGCCTATCATTACATAAGATATTATTTAAGTTAATTAGAATAATTAGTTATAACTTTTTAATTGAGATTATCCGTTTAAATAGTTAAAAGTCTAAAAAAATTTTCAATTCATTATTTTTTACTTTTAAATATATAATTATATATAAAATAGAATTATTAGCTTTTAAATTAAATATTTAAAATTAATTATATATTATAATAAATTTTTGAGCAAATAATGATATTTGTTTAAATTAAAAGCTAATAAAATTAACCATTAGATAAACTTTTTTTTCTTAAGCATATAATGATAGTTGGTTTGATGTCAGGAAATCCTAGAGTTGGCTTTTCTTCTTCAAGCTATCAATTAATGTTTTAATGGAATTTTGAAAGCTAGCTGCTATCTGTTGCAAAGAAAATCTTTCTTTGTGTCGAAAATCATAGTTAAAATCTTTGAAGGCCTATGCTAGTCATCTAGACATTGTCCTGATCTTGTGGCTTGCACTTATGGTTTGGTTAATAGATACTCCTATTTATTATTTATGTGTTTGACATTTGTTTTTATTTGCATTTTATTATAGACTTCATGTTCCTCTTTTGGCTTTGCTAGCTTTTAATAGTAACATTATTAGACTGTAATACATTATGCTGTAATAATAACATCTTTCAATTCTATTGTTCTTATATAAATTACTTTATCAAACTAATGGTGTTTGCTTGATAATCACTTCTTTATTTTTTTTTGCATTTTTTTGCCTCAATTCTCAATGGCACGCCTTACCTGTTTAATTTTATAATAATCATATCTTCTTTAAGTTATTTCTTTATTAAAATACTAAAATTTTTATATTAATTTAAAAAAATTCAATTTAGCGACAAATTATCATGTTTAGATAGTTGCTATTTAGTTACAATTTCGCGATAATAAAATTCAAGATAATTTTGTGAGAGCCCAATAGTGAATATTTAGTAACAGATATTTTGTTGCTAAAAAATTATGGGATGGAGAAAAATGAGTAATATAGCAAAAAAAGTAATGTCCTTGCAAAATTTAGTGACACAATTATCATCAAAAAATTGATGCCAACATTTAGCGAGGATAATTTCCATGCTAAATTTAGCGAGAATAATATTTGTTGCAAAAGTGCATGCTAAAATTTAGCGAGGAATTTATCCTCACTAAAAATTAACAACGATATTTTATTCTTGCTAAACAGTAGCAACGATTTCTATTCTCGTTAAATTCTACTAGGATGACTTTTGTGATAAAATTTTTGTTCTCACTAAACTGATTTAGCGATGAAAAAATATCATTTAGCAATGACTTTCTTCCTCGCTAATTTGCATTTTTCTTGTAGTGAAAGGAAAAAAATTCAAGAAAATAGGGATAAGGAGCCAACTAAAGAAGGGTAGAAATTTGCTGATTTCTCTAGAAAAGTATGATATTTCTCCTTTTTATGCTTGGGTGAATTGGGCCAAATTAGGTCCAACCACTTTGGTCCAACCCAATAGGCCCATTTTCACTCAAATAAACCAATTTTGGTATAATTAATTCATTTATTAATTCCCTTGATAAATTTATGATTCCAATCCATTCTAACCCAATTTATTATGATAATTATGCCCTTGAACAAATTCAAAACATCTTTTAACTCGACTAATTAAACTAAACTCGATTTTTTATCATTTTTTGGAAACTGATGTTTTTCTCATCAAAATACTTTTACATTTAACCAAACAATTCAAACTATATGTAGGAGACTATGCTTAAAATTTTAGGTCATTCCGAGTCATTTCCATATAATTCCAGCTTTGAAGGAAAATTCAGCCGGTCAGAAACTCAAAAATTTAAAATCATTAGAAAAATTATTTTTCACTTTTAGACACTAATTTAGAATATATCTAGTAGATCTAAAAAGCTTTGTAATTTTTAGAGACCATTTGCTATTTTTAAAGTCCCGATCAAACTCACGGTCAACCCTTTTTACAGTATCGAAAGAAAATCTTCACTGTTTATTTTGGAGGCCTATTTGAGCTCCAATTCTTCCTCAATTGTATCGTTTGACTCTATTTAATATTTATTCTCTTATTTTAGGGCTAATTCACACTGTCTTTTAGATCATCCATCCTTGGATTTTCCTAACCTTGGCATGTTTAACATTTATACTATTGTAAATTTTTCCATATTACTCTATCATACTTACCCTAAAAATTGTCCTAAGGTTATTTTTTGTGCTCTAGAATGTACCATACGTATCTGATACAAATTTCAAGGCATTACATTTCTCCCCTCCTAATAAAAATGTTATCCTCAAAATTTACTTAAAATAAGAAACTATTTAAGTCTCTCTATAGATATAGCCATATCTACTATTGAAAAACAATTAAATATGTAAATAAATAAATGTATAAATACATAATAAATAACTAAATCAACAATAATGCATAATTAATGAATTAGCCTTGGATGTATTTTTTTCAATCATGGCATGTATCACACAACGTTGATATACTATAGTGATTATTCATTCATGTTTATATTAAATTCTAATGATCTAAGTAGACTGGAGGTACAACGCTTTTGACGAGAATATATTGCTCCAGTACAGGTGAAAGGACCACAACTTACACTACAAGAAAATTTGGAAATAGCAACAGAAATTAGCAACCGAATTTGGTGAATTTCCGTTGGTAATTAAAATTAGCAACCGAAAATAGCAACGGAAAAGTCGGTTGCTAATTTGGTGGTTGGTATTTTTAGCAACGAAAAGTTTATTCCGTTGCTAATTTAGCAACGGAGATTAAATTCCATTGCTAAATTTAGCAACGGAGATTAAATTTCGTTGCTAAATTTAGCAACGGAAATTTAATTCCGTTGCTAAATCTAACCACTAACATTTGGTAAATTGATCAAAATTAGCAACCGAATTCAAATTTCGTTGCTAAATTCAGCAACTAATATAAAAAAATTTGTGATGGTTTTTTCGTCGCTATTCCATCACTACAATAGAAAACCAACAAATTACATTAAAACAGCAAGCTATTTTAGTGTAAAATTGAAAACCAACAAATTACACTAAAACAGCAAGCTGTTTTAGTGTAATTTGGAAAACCAACAGCATTATTCAAGTAATAAAAGTTGAATTAGCACAAGATAATATGCAAAGGGATCTGTGAAATTAATTATAGAATGATATTTAATTACAAGTATTATAAATTACCTTAACGTCATTAGATTTCCAAGGTGGTAGAGACTTGAACTCAGAACAATGTATCCCAAGTTACAGTATGCTTATAATAAAGTTAAACCCTATTACAGAAGAAAATAGAGATTATAGTAGAAGAACAATGTATCCCCCTAAAAAGATTAAAACATAATATAATTATTTATGATACTTAAAAAGAATCCGGAACTTAAACTTTGAAAACAAAAAAGAAAACAAAGGCACATCTTTGTTCAGGTAAGTTCTCCGCCATTCATCAAATGCATGAAGTGAATTTGTGTGCCTATATAAATGAATATATGAACATATAATTCTCCAAATACCTTGTCTCTGGTGCTTTAGATTCAACAGATAGAGCAACTTGCCAATCATCAAACATATTTGGATACTCATCGGGATCAGCCAAAGATTCTGTAGCCTTAGGGTCTACCCGTAAAATAACATCAGTTGAAGTGAAATAATCTTACTAATAAGATTGTATTGAAGCCAATCAAATGGAGAACGGAATGAAGAAAATATATCATTTCATTAATGTGCTGTTTATTTTTCACTATATATATATATATATATAAAATGAAGGTTGATATTAAAGTAAATATGTGGTTAGGTATTAATGGAGTTTATTAGTTGAGAAATTTCAAACTTATTCAAGAGTCCATAGCTTGTCATGTTGAGCCACAAAATTCAAACAACAACTTGTGCTATGCATGAAAGTGCATCTTCTTAATAATAATAATAATAATTATAATACTAGAAAGCATAAAGTTAAATGTCCAAAAGAATAAATAAATTCTAATTATTATATTTGGATTATTCATACTTTTACAACTTCTGGCATGATGGTTTACAAAGAAAAGCAAAAGAAATTTACTAGATAAAGGAAATAAAATAACTGAATATTCATCCACAAACTGAAGAATGGAATGTTTATCCTTATATTATTTTACTTCACTGAAAATTTATCTCCTTCAACTAATCAAGAATTTTTTTATCCTTACGCAGACTATTCAACCAGAAATAAGAGATCGAATTAACTTATCTGGATACAACTGCACAAAAGAGGAGGATCATATCACAAGATTCAAAGAACATATCCATCCTCTTAGATCAAGGGATTGTTGTTGCTCTCATCATCTTGTTACTCAACTTTGGGTATCCAGCAAGTAGAGCAATAAAGCACCTAGTAAGCAATCCTGATTATTTCAGTCATGGAAGCAAACCATCATTAGGAAAGGTTTTATTAAGCTCCATTATAACCTTCTTGCACGACTAATAGACTAGAAAAGACAAACAAAGATGACTAATGATATGATCGAAAAAGAAAAATTTATAAAATAGTGACGGAGCTGAAAGTAGAGCCAAGGGCAAACCTTGGTTGATAGTTCTGTTGTCCGAAGCACAAAAAAATTATTATTATTTATAAACATGTGAATATGTTTTACTGAAAAAAAATATTATTATTTATAAGCATAAGAATCAAATACTGAAAATTCACTGCAAATTAACAATCAATCTTAATAAATCAAACAAAAAAAGGCAAAGCATTGTCTTATTCAGAGCTAATGACAAATGGAACTAAAATTTTTCAAACAGCTTGTTACTCAACTTTGGGTTTCTTCAATTTTTAAAATTAAAACAAAAAAAGTTATAATCACAAGATACACAAAAGATAGATCAGTTAATAAATTTTTTTTCATAAGCCAAAATGTCATTAAAAGGATATTACAGAAAATATAAGGTCCATCCTATAACAATAGCAGAATGGGAGTGCAAAATCAGACTCCCGACACTAAATAGGGATGAACAGCCCTTAATAGATCCAAATTAAAAACCACAGACCTCTATTAACCCACATTTCTAAAACCTGCAGTTCACAAAGGAGACTGCACACAATAGCACAATGTATCCCACTAAAAAGATTAAAACAGAGATTACAGTAGAAGAACAATGTATCTCTACTTCTACTTCAGCTGCGTCTCTACAAATAGAAAGCAGAAGATATTTAGCACACAATGTCACAGAAACATATTAACAGATAACCCCAGAACCGTAAAATCCCATATTTCTTAAGTAGAACAAAGTTAATACACCTTCCAATTGTACTTCCCACGCGGCAACGACACTTTGTACAAACATGTTGCTCCTTTCCACAAGCTAAATAAAAAACCAGTACCTAAGTTAATTGCAAAAAAAACATATAGACAACTAAAATTTTAAGTAACTTAAACTTAGTTAATAAAAAATAATTACAAAAAAACAAACCAGAACATAAATTATGGTTTGCTTGGCGAATTAATATTAATAATGATATCAATCCTTTAGCGGATTAATAATGATATCAATCCTTTACCCACCAGCGAATTAATATTAATAATGATATCATTCCTTTGGCGGATTAATAATCACATCGAATGTTTGCTTATAAGTAATTATGATTGTTTACTAATTAATTAACTGGAAATAGAGGAAAGGAATACTAGTAGATAATACAGGATAATATTAAATAACTTTTTACAACACCAATTCCAACTTCTAATTAACAAATAATCTAAAAATAAAAGCCACAGTGCATATTATATAGTTTAGGTCTTCAATACATTCAATTATTCACAAATATTCAGTATATGGTACCTTCACGCTGAAAGAAACCAAAAAAGAAAAAGAAACAAAACAAGAACTAAGCATAAGTTATCTCAAGATCAAGAGCCAGAGAATAAATGATGAAAGAACTTAAATTATCAAAAACATCACTCATCCGAAAAGCAGCAGAAGGTAAAAAGATAGCACCTGTTACAATTTATCAAGCTTTATCCTCTTTTAAACCATAAGAACCGAGTTACCATCTGCAAAAAGTATAGAGTATAGCAAGTTAGTTTCTCGCATACCCGATAGAATATTTTTTAATAAGCCATAACATATTATAGATAACTCAAGAGTACAAGAAAACCAATATTGCTAAGCTGCCATTAAAACTTATAAAAAAGTATGTATCATAACTAATGTCCAAACGACAGTACACAATGAATGGATGCTGGCCTGTTCAGCTCTTTTGCAAGTTCAAGCTGTTGGCAAAATACTTCAACCTAAGATATAAATGAGAGAAATTAATAAATTAATTATGTACACATCTATAGATATGAATCCATCTTATGTATACCTAAATGGGGGAAACATATGCATTCATAAGTATGCAACATAATCAATTTAAATTGTTTGTGTAAATAATCAATTTTGAATGATAAACACACACAAGTTAATTTGCAAGCAATTAACAGACTGACACTAAGAAATTGCTGGACACAAACAAAAACCAAAATAATAAAACGGTATCTCACATCAACTTCATCCAACCATTAACACCAAAAGAAAATGTGCATATCATAGAAGCTCAAAGAGAGGAAAAAATGAAAGAACATAACAGAGAAGAAGAAAGAACAACAGCAGGGCAGAGAACCAGAGACATACCTTTTTGCAAGCCAAAGAGCAGCGAAACGAGGGAGACCTGTCTGGTACGAATGAGGCTAGAGGAGTGGGATTAGGGATTTGGGGTCGCAAAATCGAAAGAAGAGTCAAAGGAATTAGGATTGAGTAGGTTTTTTAGGGGTTTAGCCAGACCCGACCAACTGAATCTATTTTAACAAAGAAACTGAAATATGGCTTTGCACTTGTTCGTTAATGCCGTCATGATGTGGAATTGTCCGTCTAAGATCTTCTGCTCATCGGCCCACTTGGAGCCACAGAAATGCACGTGGAGGGGCGAGTTCAGTGGAAAACGCAGCAACAGAAAGCTGAAAGCAGAGATGGGTTGAAGTGCTGGCGAGGCTGACGGTGGAGGAGGTGGATGGTGGTGGTGGTCGGTGAAGAAACCCTTGACGTGATTAACGAAGCTGGTTTTGGTGGTGAGAGGGAGAAGAGGAGACGGCGGCAGGAGAGGGAAAGAAATGAAAGAATGAGAGCCTAGGGTTTTTAATTGGGTATTTATACTCGATGGCAAATATGTAAATATTTAGAATAAATTTAGCAACGGAATCATTATTCCATTGCTATTTTGCAACCGAATTAAATTCGGTTGCTATTTAGCAACGGAATCTTAATTCGGTTGCTATTTTTGCAACCGAATTAAATTCGGTTGCTATTTAGCAACGGAATCTTAATTCGGTTGCTATTTTAGCAACCGAAACAAAATTCCGTTGCTAAATAGCAACCAAATATCATTCGGTTGCTATTTTTCTTTCAAAGTGAAATTTAGCAACGGAATTTAATTTCCGATACATATTTAGCAACCGAAATATGTAAATATTTGTTGCTATTTTTCGTCCCGCCATTTGTTGCCTCCTTAATTAGCAACGAAATAAAAATTCCGTTGCTAATTTTCGTTGCTAAATAATAGCGCTAGAAATTCCCTCCACTTTTAGCAACGGAAGCTAACCAAATATTTTTCCGTTGCTAATTTTATAAAGTTCAACCAATTTTAGCAACGGAATAATGTTTCTGTTGCTAAATTAGCAACGGAATATATTCCGTTGCTATTTCAAGATTTTCTTGTAGTGTTAATGTGATACCGACACTCCACCATAACTGTATGTGGATGGAAAGACCACTTGCCATGATCCAACAACTCCATCATGAATGGGTGGAGGGACCACTTGCAATGATCCAATAGCTCCAAGCTATATACTATATGAGTAGAGGGACCGCTTGTCATGATCCAGCTGCTTCACAGTGGAGGGACCGCTTGTCGCGATCCAAATGGTCCACAATGTATGTTATATAAGTAAAGGGATCACTTGCCATGACCCAACTACTCCATGTCATGTAAATAGTGGAGGGTCACGGCTGCTCCACAAGATGCCTATATATATATATATATATATATATATATATATATATATATATATATATATATATATATATATATATATATATATATATATATATATATATATATATATATATATATATAAGTTTATGTATATGTGTTTTATACAATTATACTATACTATACATGCATCATGTATATCGATATGTATGATATACTATTAATCATGCTTATGCATTATAATTATTATCCTTGTTGTAAGACTTACTACTCCTCTTTTCATCTTACATCGTTAATAAATTACAAAATTTAGTACATTTTATTATTTAAATTCCTAGTGTAATTATTATTTGTTGTTATTTACAGTTTACTGTATGTTTCTTCTCTTGTTTAAGAAGTAACAAAAACTAGTTGATCATCTTATGCAACTAACTAATATATCCTTATTGGAAGTATGTTACTAACACCATACTATTTTGCTGTCTCACTATTTCTACCATGTGTAACCTAGACTCCTTGATTCCTTGAATTGTTTTTATATGGACTTTTACATGTATTAATTCGATCTTCCATCCATTGTAATGAAAATATTTTGATCTTATGATCGCATAAATCTTGCTCCGATACCACTTAATGTGACACCCTACGATCGTTCATTAATCTATACATTACAGTTTTACATAATAACATTTCATTTTTACTCCAATTAATTTATTCTTTAATTTTATGGATTAATGACTAGCTATCGATTAATTACTCCAGTAACAAGTAATCCTTAAATTCAAATTTCGAGCACTAGTTATCGATGCCATTTTAAAATTTCCTTTATTGTTCAATTTTGTTTGTGTCGTAACTTCATTATTCCTTTAATTAATTATTATTCCCTAAATACTAATTTTGGTCGTATGATGACTTATCAATTTTACTACTTGAATCTATATTTAACGATTTAATACTCCTATAATTAACCTATGATTCATCTCCGTAGTACAGTATAAAAATTCCCATTCTCACACACACACACACGCACACACACATATATATACAATTTAAATAAGTAATGATGACTACTTGCCTAGTAATAATACAGTTAAAAAGCATATACACACATTGTACTATCAACAAACTTAACGTACTTAAATATCAATCAATTCTATTTGTCTACAATCACTAAAGATCCTCTAATGCATTTCAATATTCCATATTCTGATACCTTTCATACCATCAATTAGTTCCAATTAAATATGAACACAACAAAATTTACATTAAATAACCATATACTAAATTTTTCTAACCAACAATTCATATATTTAATTAAATTAAATTTTCAGAAATAAATTTGGTAATCACATACCATTCAGTGTCGGGCAGATTTGGGGCCAAAAATTCAATGGTACGATCCCTCCGTCATCCCATAATGAAAGGGGCGATCTTGTAGTTCTTGGTCTGTGAAGATACGTTGTTAGGTGCTCCATTTTATTTTCCCATTAAGGCCGAACCTAAACCTGTGCTCGAGGGATAGCTGTCCATACATTGATAAGGGATTGAACATGAAATTTTGGTCACTAATCCTTTGGGTCTTAGCATAGTAGTAAATAAAGTTTATCAGAACTGTCCAATTAAAATTCAAGGTTTTAAGAAGTAAATTTTATTAGTTAGTCATCTTAAAGGAAATTTAGTTCGAGTGTGACATCCGATATCAGGGTCTTTTAACTGACCGGGTATAGGGTGTTACATTATATATATATATATATATATATATATATATATATATATATATATATACACACACAACTAATTGACATTCATTACATAACAAATTTATTGCATGTTAGATGTCCAATCTCAGTAAAAAAAACGACTAAACTTTACTTCACCAAATGAGTTCCATGTACTAGCCGACTACATTTTCATTGTGGAATCTTTAGTGCCTGATCTCACAACATTGTTGCCTAATAGTTGATGCAGTTATACAGATTTCATCTCTATAAACTATTTTAAGTAAAAATTCCCTTTTTATCACTGGTGGCATTTTACTTGTTAGTTTTAAATTTATTCCTTTGATACCCTAAATCACCGTTTAATTCTTTTTATACTTAATTCCTTTATTTAAATCTATATATTTCTCTATATAGAAGAAGATTTCTATTTGGTTCTCAAGACTTTCTTATTTTGTATACTAAAATTATTCTAATCTTTGCTTTTTGATCCCTTTGTTTTTATTCTGTTCTAAGTTTGAAATTTATATTTATATCCTTAAACTTACATATGAAGTGGAAAATTAGGATTTGCTCCCTAACCTTTTCATACATCATATTTGACCTCAATTTGACTCTTTATTTTTTGATTTCATTCTAAGTGCAAAATTTGCATTTTGATTCTTACATTTTCTCATGAAATGATCAATTACCTTTTTGCTCCTACATTTTCTTCTTATTACATTATAGCTTGTCTATTTCCAATATTAACCCTTTTTGTTTTTTTGCTACATATTTCCTCTTAAATGAAAAAAAAAACCTTTAAGTCCTTATGCTTACTTATGAACCAGCAATTACAACTAAGTCCTTATATTTTTTATCCTAATTTCACTTGTTTAACTCTAACCTTAGCTTTTATGGTTTCTTTTGTCTCCTACATCATCTTAAATGGTGAATTTACATTTTAGTCTCTATATGTGCCCATGAAGTGATAAATTACATTTTGATCCCTAAACTTTTCTTTATTTGCGATTTTGCCCATATTATTGATTTAACCATTTTAACTTTTTTAACTAAATTTTTAGTGCCAAATTATGGTTTTGCCCTAGACTTATCGTGTAATTACGTTTTTGCCCTTTAAAACCTATTTAGCTTCCTTTTTCATCTTTTTCATTATATTATCGCATAAATAGCATCTTTATGCACAATTCTCCGTTCAGCCCTAACTTTTTGCATAATTACATCTACACCCAAATTTATTGTGTAATTATATATTTGCCCTTTTTAACATATTTGTCTGATTTTTCCCTTTTTATTTCTTATTCGCTCATGTTCACGGCCTTATGTCAAGCATAATCTCCTTTTATTTCCTATTTTTTATATAATTACAATTATACCCTTTTTGAAATATTAATTACATTTTTTCTAACTCTTTTCTCATATATTTACATTATCTTTCTTACTAAATAAATTATATCATAAGTGCTACATACTTAAATAAGGTGTACATATTCATAACAATTATACCTTAGTTATACATACATACATTATCATAAAAAAATTGAAAACATATCATTACCATGCCATTCACTATTCGGCCACAACATGAATCCATACAAAAAATATAATTTTTTCTTCATTTATATGCCATATGTGTTTCTAAAGTCATTTTAAACACTTATATAACAATACTTAATTAATCTTATAATTTCTAAGTTACCTTTAGGTACATCATTATGTTTAATTATACATTGTTATGTTTTCTTGTTATTTTTAATTTATTCTGTTGTATTCTCCATTTATCATATTATGTGTTTCATATTAATTATGCTATAAAACATCAAACTAACCTACATTAGGTCTTAATACTCAATTCGGCCAACATTAGGTTCCCCATTTCCAAAGTGTGTTCTCCATTAATTCCTACTCTTATCATCTTAATTCATCAATCTAATAGGTTATCTTAAATTATTTTACATTTCTATTCAAGTTTGTATAATTACATAATAATACCTCATTATATTCATATGCATTAATATTATGTCCACAAATTGTTTAAAGTTTTATTTACTTATACTATACTCCTTCATCAATATAATTGTCATTCTATGCCAAATATCATATTAATAATGAAGTTGGTGCATGGTGAACTTTACTATCCAATCCGGCCACTTTATGTTTACATGTATACATCATGGTTTCTCAATTATTTTCATGTTACATATGTTTCTTTAGGCATATTTAACCCTTAACTATAGGTACAATATCCAAATTATGCATATAACCCATTGTTACATAATTGTTTACCATTATACTTAACTTATATACATTATGTACAAATGAGATTTAAGGTTCTCATTATGCCTACTACCTTTAGCTATCATTATCATACCTAAATTATATAAAATATCTCATTAATTAATTAATTAATTATCACCTACTACTCTTAGGTACCCTATTTGGCCATCACGGCCTCTCTCCATTCAAGGTTGTTTCCTCCTTTAATTCACATTCATATCATGTTTATTCATTATCCTTTTATGTTATCTTAACTTATTTTTCATTTCTACATAAATTTAAATAAATACATAGTGTGAATTTACACAAAATTTAAGGGAAATTAAATGAATGAAAGAGTAAGATAAAGTCACTTACCTTAAATTGAGTTGAAATCATCCATTTTTCTTTGACCCCCTTTTGTTCCACCTATTTTTCTTTAACTCCCCACTTACCCGAATTCTCCATCAATTCTTCTTTAATTTCTCTTTCTTCCCTTACATAAATTCTTTTACTTCTTCCATTCAAAATGGGCTTTATAAATGATTGGGATTGGAATTAGGACTTTTGAATTATTTAGAAGGAAAGAATGGATGGAATTACCTAAGAAATAAAAGAAAAAAAATTCAAAAAAATAGGGATAAGGAGCCGACTAGATAAAGGTCAAAATTGGCTGATTTCTCTACATAATTTTGATATTTCTCCCTTTTATACTTGGGTGAAAAAGGCCAAAGTAGATCCAACTACTTTGGTCCAACCTAATAGGCCCATTTTCACATAAATAAACCAATTTTGGTCCAATTAATTCATCTATTATTTCCCTTGATAAATTTATGATTCCAATCCATTCTAAACATATTTTTTATGATAATTATACCTTTGAACCAATTAAAAATGCCTTTTAACTCGGCTAATTAAACTAAACTCAAAATTTCATTATTTTTTGGAAACTAATGTTTTGCTCATCAAAATGCTTTGAAATTTTACCCTACATGTCAAAATATATGCATGAGACTATGGTTAAAATTTTAAGTCATTTTGATATCATTTCAGTATAATTCCAACTTTAGAGGAAAATTCAACCGATCAAAAATTTGAAAATTCAAATTCGATAGAAAAAAATATTTTTTTACTTCAAAACACTAATTTAATTAGAATATATCTAGTAGATTTGGAAATTTTTATAATTTTTAGAGATTATTTGTTAATTTTAAAGTCTTGGCCAAATTCACGGTCAACCCTTTTTACAATATAGGGGAAAAATCTTCACTATTTGTTTTGGAGACCTATTTGAGCTCAAATTCTTTCCAAATTGTACCATTGAACTCCATTTAATACTTATGTTTTTTTTCAAGGCTAACTCATACTGCCTATCAGGTCAGCCATCCTCAGATTTTCCTGGTCTTGGCACGTTTAACATTTATACTCTTGTAAATTTTTCCATTTTACACTATCATACTTACCCTGAAAACTATTTTAAGATTACTGTTTATGCTCTAGAACATATCATACATATTTGATATAAATTTTGGAGCATTACAAGTTTTTTTTAACATCAATTTGGCATATTAGCTGCCTTTAATGTCATAAGCCATGTTAGTATTCCATCCGTTTTAGGGGTAAAAACACACCAAAAAATTAAGTTTAAAGGAACAATGTGCTTAAAAAATATAGGAGGAGAATTACCCCTTTCCAATAGTTCAAGGGTGAAAATTTCCTATATCCCTTTAATTTATATTGTTCCAATCTATACCCCTAAATTCAATATTTTAAAGTAAGTCTTATGGTACAAATATTTTATTATTTTTATATCTATTACGTATAAGTATATGCTACTTGTTTTAGATGAAAATTTTTATTTTATATCTTAAATAAACTAATAATATTGACAAAAATTTTTAATACTATTTTACTTTATAGTAAAATATTTAGATAATAACTTATACTTTTTTTTAATTTTTATATATTTGTATTGGTTTATTTTTCTTACAATGGAAAAATATTATCACAATCCAACGCTTTCATGTATTGGTGGAATATTAATACTAAAGTAATTAAAGTTTAACACAATTTTAATAGAATTCCATTATACTCATTATCTTAAATGGATATGCTTAAAAAATTTTAAGTTATTGAATAAAAAATTATATTATGCAAAAATTTTATGTTAAATCAAGGGAAAAATAATTAAAAATATTATTTAATTATATTAGGATAATCACATGTATTATCTTTTTGTTATATTATGATTTTTATGGATATTTCAATTGGTAGATGTGTGCCCTAGAGCCCATGTAGATTAGGGACTTTTATGTATATGAACTCATTTATTATTGTTAATGAGAAGGCATTATTCATTTATTATATTTTTTTATCAATATCTTAATTTAATAATTGAAGTCTTTTAGCATTATAAACATAGTGCAAAGGTAATTATGAAAGAGTTCATATTGTGAGATGCCTATTACATGCAAATGTGTTAATATATATCTAAATATCCATAGTCGCAATACTAACAAGATAGGACATTGTTAATATGAATAGATGAGCAAATTTTAAGTTTCTTAAAAGGCTCAAGTAGCATTTCTCATAACTATAATCATGAATATAATAATAAAAAGAAAAGACATGTGGATACTTGTTTAAAGAAAAAGTACATTGGATGCCTGCCAAAAGAATCCTCATATGGATGTAAAATCTATGTCAATGAGAAATTTCTCCATAGCCATAGTGCAAGTATCCTTAGACTCGAGATTACCGAAGTTATCTTAATTAGTGAGTAATATACAGTTACTCTATAACTACTTTTATCGAAAGGCGAACAGAGTTAGGAGGTTGGATATATCGTGATCTATTTGAAGATAGTCGAGTAATCAATAAAGGATTTACCATCTTAGATTTTATTATGGGAATTATCTAAAATGTTTTGAAATATTTTTGTTCAATAAATCTCTTATTAGAGTGAAATGCCATGGTAGATGAAATCTATAAAGGTAATTTTAGGAACAAAGATAATATTATTAGAACAACCAATTTTAGGTTTACGTGAGTTGACATTAATCCATACTTAAAACATAAATCAAATAAAGTAAGGTGAAAGAAATAATTTCACTGTAACTATTATATGGAATGTTTAAGTTA
Source organism: Excoecaria agallocha (assembly GCA_037975025.1). Classification (NCBI taxonomy): domain Eukaryota; kingdom Viridiplantae; phylum Streptophyta; class Magnoliopsida; order Malpighiales; family Euphorbiaceae; genus Excoecaria; species Excoecaria agallocha. The sequence continues at coordinate 3,264,971 of CM075823.1, read as the reverse complement.
ATCTACTTAACTTGTAAGTCACTTGGAAAATCATGATGCTTGGTTAGAAACCTCTCATGATTTGTACATGGACATAAATATAAATATTAATTAGAGAATTAATATGATGATTGAAAGAGTTTAAATCATATAATTATTTAATTGCAATTATGTTTGTATTATCAAGTTGAATAGAAAATGCAATGGGTCACATACCTATAGAGAAAGGGCATTTTGATAAAATGACAGAAATAATAATATTTGATATTATTACTATGGGATAAGAAAATGAAATAATATTTTAGATTTGATCGGTGTCTACCAAGTGTGCTAAATTAGCTAGTAATATACGAAAGTAAGAATAAGACCCTTAAATATCGTATCCATTATGTATTTCAGATTTTGAAACAAATAATTGCATATTTTTACTAAATTTTAATGAGTTATTTGCACCTTTGGCCGAAATTAAAAACTTATTTCCTTCCATATAAATATTCAGAGATAAAAACAGATCTTCTTTCTCTGATATTATTTTCTCTAAACACTGTCCTTTTATTAGATTTTATAAGAAAGAAACAAATACATCAATGCACGGTATCTAGCAGTACAAAGCTTATTCAAGCAAGTAGTTAGCTTTGGACTCCATTCTTATTACAAAATATCAAATTAGTGAAAAAAAAACAAAAAAATGAATTAATTAAACAATTTATTAACATTGAATAATGTTAAAATAACAAGAGAAAGATCGAACGTTGAGGAGTCATATTCGATCTTCCAACTTTGATGTGCTATAAGCAGGAATTGGAATTTTTCGGCGCTGCAAAAATTTTTCGTTTTCAATCTCAATTAAGCTTTTGATGACAATATCGGATGCACTTGTTACCACTTCCGACCAGTTCCTGTACAACATAATTAAGACATTATAAACAATTTTATAACAATTAATGTTATATCAGTTCCCTTGATGAGATAAAATGCCGTTTATCACAGTTAAAAAAATAATTAGATATTATAAATTTATAACAATCTCTTTCTATATATATATATATATAATCATTTGAATTAATTAGAATTCTTGCTTAGGAGAGGACTTTTCTTATAAAAGCCTGGTACATACGTTTGGCAGCAAATTATTTTTGCTATTGTTGTCTTTCTTCTTTAGTCTTTATGATGTTTATTTTCTTGATTATTTCTTTACATGCAGTACTTTTCTAAGTTCTATTTGGGGAGTAAGTAGGCGACCGTATATTTCTATGTGCAATTAAATATATATTTGCAAGGTGTGTATTCCTAAAAAGATTTACAGTTCCTACGCCATTTATCTTTTACTAATCTCTTCCTTTTTTTTCATCCTTCATTGGATTTATCTATTTTTTGTTTATATTCTTTTTTTTTTTTGAAATCATATTTATTGTTTATATGTTTGAATTTGGATTTGGTTGAATCTTGATTCTCATTTGAATATGTAGCTTAACTTCATTAATTTAATGTGATTTATCAATCACTAAATTCATTTTGGTTTAAATTGCAGGAAATAATATGTCTACGGAACACCAATTTTTGGCTAAAAACAATCAGATACATCTACCAATTATACCAGGCAATATTTTTTATATCCTAAAATTTAAACTTCTTCTTTTATAATATTATTGGACATTCACTGTTTGTGATTGCGTTAGAATATTTGTATGGATTTTTTTTTTCTGGCATTTATTAAATTTAAATAAATTAATGTTTTATAAATTTTTCATAAGCTTACAAAGGGTTGCCTAACGACTTCTTAAAAAGAAAGGTGAAAAAGAAAAGAATTTATTAAGCAATACTTATTCAAATTCAAAATAAAATAAACTTACCCTTTCATGGAGTCGAACGTTAACCCTACGGTGTACTTAGTTTCTTCAAGAGCCGAATTAAACCTTCGAATCTCCTCCCATGAACATTGTGCCTTGTCAGCATTAATGCGAAGCTGTGAAGGCTTGATATCACAGAAGATAGGAATAACCTTCTTCTTAGTCTCCATTATGAGAGCTAATTCATGAAGGCAAAAGTATGATTCACAATATCTAGGAGACAGAACAGCAACACCAATCTTACATTGTCTTATTGCTCTATTAATATTGTCAAATAATTTGTCACCTGGCTTCATGTTCTTGTTATCCAAGAAAGGTCTTAGGTTTAGCCTAGAAAGATGATCATAAAGCAATGTTGCTACGGTGCGTTTCGTATCGATACCTCTATGATTAATGAACACATCACAGGGTTTTATAACCCGATTCATCATCTGGGTTTGGCTGAGAAATTGGTGTTGGAATTTTACAATTGATCGATGCATGGTTCTAAATGTAATGTAATTGAATCGAGGCTACTTGTCGTTTGGTTTTAATAAGGTTGTATGTGTGGTAGAGTTTTGTGAGATAAAAGGATGCGTAAGCCTTTGCTTATATAGCGACGGAATTATGGGAATATGCTGATTGAAATTCTATTTGGAAAGTAAATATTTTACTTGTAGTTGAATTTGAAAGAAGAATTTTATAAGACGTTGCATGTGAATATATAACCGGGTCTTTGATTTTGACAGTTGATGGAAAGCACACACCTTGACCACTTGTGTGTGCTTTACCATGGAAATTCTCTTGACTCCTTCAAATACGTTAATGGCTTTCTCTCTCCCTCTCTCTCTCTATTTTTATTTTTATTTTTATTTTTATTTTTATTTTGTGGCTGTGATGTTAACATTAAAAGGAAAATGACCAAAAGTGTGACTAATGCACGAGTATCTTTTCCTTTAATCATAAGTTTTAAATTCCCACAATGGGTTAATGGTGGATGTGACAATTTTTGATTCGGACTTCCAAAATAATGATTTAAATTCAAATTTCAAATTCGAAAAAAAATTAAATGACCGAAAAGTTTTAAAATCGAATGAGATCCGAACCTAAGATTCAAAAACACCTAAAATCCGATCTGATCCAAATCGATACCATGATTTTTTAATTAAGTTTTATTTAATATCATATTTATTAAAAATTATATATATATATATATATATATATATTAACATTATATTGTTTTTTTAATATTTTTATTCTAATTTTATATAAATATTAGATTTAATTAAATATATATAAATATCTACTTGTTTAAAATTTGAGCAGTATGTAAAAAATTAAAAGGAAAAAAAAAATTGAAATGTGTTAGTATATATGTTTATATTATCATAAAATATATTTTGCCAGAATCTCAAATATCTAATAACCTCATTTACTTTTTTTCTTCTTTTCTTTGTTACTCTTTTGTTTTTTTACGCCCACTCTTTGTTTCGTTTTATCTTCATCGCCGTTTGCCTTCTAATTTTTGGCATCAAAATGATATAATTTTACTAATAATTCAATAGGTTTGATTTTAAAGATTTTTGGATATTATAAGCCGAATTGATATAACCAATTTTTTTTTTTAAATCGAATAATATATCAAATTGTTTTATGTCTAGTACAACATATGATATAGTTTAATTCAATTTTCGATCTGATTCAATATAGTTTGATTCAATTTTCAATTTAATTTTTAGTGCTAATTGTGACCCAAAACTTGATCCAAATCCATAAAAAGAAAAAAGAAATAACCTTTTAGCATTTATGCACCCAAAATATAGCACAAATACAATAATATGGATAAAAGCGTTTACCTCTTGTAGCGCAGAACCCGTGGAAGCAAGAGATCTTTACTTTCACGTCACTAGCACAAGCTTTCGATTGTGAGCATGCACTCTGAGAAAGAAACAACTAATCCATGATATAAATGCTCCTTGGAGAGATATTTTTGTGTAGAGAATATGTGTGTAGACAGAGTAACTCCACATAGGTTTACTAAAAGCCTATTTACAAAGGTCATAGAGAGTCAAAACTATAATTTAACTTTTATTCCTATTTTAATTAGAAATCAATTATCCTAAACTAAATAGGATAATTATTATAGAATCATAGGCGCATCCAAACTCTATCATCTCCCACTCGCACATGACATAACGTTTTAAGTCAATATCTCAAGTCATATAGGCAAATAGATCGTGTGAGCAATATACATCGAGAGCACTAGTGCTACCACCTGTTAGGGATATGTAGCATCTCGAAAAAATGAAAGCAAGATCTTTTTTTTCATGTATGCTCAAACACAGATTACCTTCTCACATTTACTGTTTAACTCATTATCTCATAAAATAATTTTTATGTTCACTATTATGTCTCTACTCTTAAAGACTATAATAGGCATACTGGTAAACCATAAAACCATTAAATATGATCGGAAGGCTATCTTCCCCTCTTACTCAATGCCATCCATCATGATTTAAATTATTTTTATAATTAGACCCGCCAAGCCGAATTATCCCATAGTCTTTTAAAGACTAACTAAACTAGCCACACTAAACGATACTTCAAGAATAAGTTAAGGATTCTAAGGGTTATTATTCAATAGAGTCTCACACTAGGGAAAGTTAAGATAATTCACTTTTCAAATTCCAATCTCTTGATCATATAAGCACACATGGTATGAAATATTTGTTATGGTGTTCTTTCCTTCCCTTTGAGGAGCGCATGTCTTACAAAATGTATTTTAATATCATACAGAAGCATCAGGTTGCTATGCACCAAAGCATCCAACTTTAGTCCTCCCATTTCAAGACTACTTATGGCTTTTCATGATAGAATATGATAGTTACGTTTAACTTATCACAAGATTACACTTAATCTAGTTTGGATCTCAATCCAAAGAATACAACCTCACGTATTTCTTTATTTTGCACCTTAATAAAACTACTCTCGTATTTTCTAAAAAAATTGCACTTTTATTTGAAATAAGCTTTCGAGTTCACCACATGTTCAAAAATTGCCTCATCTTAGTCTTTGTTAACTCATTGTCAAAACTAAGGTAAGCACCCATGTGTGTGGGCTACTTCTCTGTTTGACATGCTCAATCATATAATAACAGTAAATATTCACACTTATGTATTGCTAAATAATGAACTTTATTATTATTATTCATAAATAATAATATTAAAGGATTACATAATAAAATTTTATAACTTAAATCTTATGCAATAATGAACTTTATTATTATTATTCATAAATAATAATATTAAGGGATTAAACAATAAAATAATACAACTTAAATCTTATGCAAACCTTGACATCTAATATGTCTCTCAAACACATCTCTCGATATAGGCTTAGTAGTGGATCTACTATCATATATTGCATGGACATGTATTGTAAGTTCACTTTTCCTTTTGAAATTATATGCTTTTTTTTTGTAATGATACTTAATGTCAATATGCTTAGTTCTACTATGAAATTTTGGTTCCTCTGAAGTAGTTACTCTTAAATGGTCCATAAATCTTTTAAGCTAAACTACTTCATGTACTATAACTGCGAAAGTGGTAAATTCAGTTTCCATTATTGATAGGGCTATACATGTTTGTTTCTTACTACTCAATAAGATGACACACTTGCCAAGCAAGGAAATAATTATTAAAGTGGATTTCCTTTCATCCATAACTCCTTCCCAATCAGCATCTGTGTATCCTCTCAATAGCAGATCCTTACCTTGATAACAGAGAGAATAGTCTACGGTACCTTTGAGATATTTAAGTGTCTTCTTCATTACTATTCAATATGCTTCACCTGGGTTGGACTGATATCTACTTACTATGCCTACTACATAACATATAGGAAGATTTATACATAATATTGCATTCATTAGACTACCCACAGTAACGACATATGGAATGTTCCTCATATGTTCCATTTCATCTGGCATCTCAGGACATATACTTTTGTTAATAAACTAATTATTAGCAATGGGGTTATTAATAGATTTACAATTTTGCATATTGAATCATTCAATGACTTCGTTGATATGTGTCTCTTACGAGAGAGATAACAACCTTCTTGAATGAAGTTTGGAAATCTTAATTCAGATAATGTAATATGCTCGATCCATATCTTTAATTTCAAAGTTGGAGAATAACCAACCTCTAATTTCATTTATATATTTTATGTCATTTTTAGCTATTAGTATGTCATCTACATACAAAGTCAAAATAATAAATTTATCTTTAGAGCTTTTGTGATAAACACAATGATCTTCATGAATCATGTTGAACCCATTCAATATGGTTGTCTCATGAAATCTCAAATACCATTGTCTTGAAGACTCTTTAAGGCCATGGATTGATCTTTTCAATTTGCAAACCTGACGTCCGTTGCCTTTTTCACTGAACCCTACATGTTGCACCATGTAGATCTTTTCATCCAATCCTCCATTGAGGAAAGTAGTTTTGTAAAGCCCCTACTTGTATCCTATAAGATTTACTATGTAATATTTAATATATGTGTTTAATTGATGACATGATTTATATTTGCTTGTTTAGTTGAGGTTATTGTAAGTTGGGATTTAGAGAAAATTGTCTGTTAATAAAGGGGGCAAAATGGTCCTTTTATATCGAGTTATATATTTGACTCCTGATCGGAGTTACTTAATGAGAAAATGATTTCTCATAAATGGATAAGGAGTAGAGGTGCCAGGTTTTCTCCCAGAGTTTTATATTTTTTAAATAATTTTTAATCTCTTTCACGGGTTTTAAGTGTTTAAAAATCCTTTTTGGAATCTTTTCCCTCTTTTTTGTCTATTAACAGTGCAAAATGGGAAAATCAATTTTTTAAGCTTGAAGAAGTCTAGGGTTTTATGGCTTTATATCAGCCTACAGGCCACATAATTAGGTGATTATAAAGCCATTTGAATCTTAAGACATAGATCTAAAACATTAATGAAGACATCTAAACCCAGTTCATCCCTTAAGACTCTCAGAATTAGACTTGAACATAGATGACCTGAATCTGCCACACCACTTGGACCAGTCTGAAGTATTTTATATATAACTCCCTCTATAGAGCACACATTAAGGTGAATCAAATTTTAATATAACCTAGACTCATTTTGGAGAAATGTTTATAAAGAGAGCATATCTAATTCGGAATCTATTGTTTCCAGTAATTTTTTAAAATTTAGAATACATATTTTTTCCCTAAAAATTTTCCAGGAGCAATCATCCATATTTTTGCCATAAATCCCAATATAGAAATTCAAATTGAGTGATTTATGATTCATTGGAAAGCTAAGACATAGTGGAACAAATGTCTAGGAGACACTTTGTCAAAAAAAATAGCATTTTCAAGAGTAAAAATGGTAAAATATATTGGATTAGAGATCAATCGGCTGAGAAAAGGGGGGCAGAGTCAAAGTCAATGGTTTGGGAGTGACTCACGGACCAGGTCTGTGACTCACTCCACAACTGTGTTTTACACTCAAAAATAGGGAAAAACACCTGGTAAAAAATCCCCTTAATCATATTCCGTTTGGGATATTTATTTTGGAATTAATGATGGCTTTTTCTAAACCTAATCCCACATTCTCTCTCCTTCATCTTCCTCTCTTCTTCTTCCTTTTCTCTCTTATTCTCCCATGAAAAATCAATAATCTTAACTTTAAAAAATTTCAAAAAATACAAAAAAATAGGGAAAAAGCTATAAAGCACCAAATTCTCGTCTTGTGATGGAACCGACATTGAACGTAATATTCTCGAGTATTAAAAATCGAAAATCAAAAATTTAATATTTAATATTTAATTAATTTTTTAAATAGCCTTTATAATTTATTGTTTAGTTAATCTAGTAGATATACTTTAATTTTGGTTAATTTCATTTATTAATTCAATTTTGTTAGTTAATTGTAATTTGCTAATCAATTTTGTTAATTAATTTATTATATTAATTGATAAATTAATTGTGGTATTTTGTTAATTTGTTAAATATTTGCTTGTTTAATTATATTTACAAATTAATTTTTTATTGTTAATTTATAAATTAATTATTTAGTAAATTAGGTTAATTTATTAGTTAATTTTTTGTATTATTATTTTTGCTATTATTTTAGTTACTAATGTTGACAAGTTTATTATTAATTTTAAATGAATTATTGTTAATTTAATGTTTAATTATCTTTTTCCAATTTCATTACTTAATTGGTATTATTGTTAATATCATCATCATCATCATCATTATTGTGCTATGATTATTAATATTATATTAACATGGTTGGGGCTATAATTGATGTTTTGTTAACATTAGTTTTTATTATTATTTTTAATATTGCTAATTATTTATTATTATTATTATTATTATTATTATTATTATTATTAATTGTTTTTAATTTTACTATTGTAAATCTTATCATTATTAGTGTTTTTATTACTTTAATAATAATATTTATAATTGCTATTATAAATTTTATCATTAATACTATTATTGTAATTTTTCATCATTATATAGTAATTATCTTTTCTTGTCATATTTTTATATGTATAATTCCCCTTCAAGATCGGATCAGAGGATAAGGCGGAGTAGATTAGATTAGAATTTTCTTTTAATTTCCTATTCGGGCCTATAATATTATTTTTAATGTTTTGCATTAAATTGGTTGTAATAGCTAATAAAAAATGAGTTTTTGCACAATAATTAAGAAAATAACACTCAAATATTTCTACATAATTAATTGGATTTTTTTTCATAAAATTGACCAATGTCCTATTTTATTCCCAAAATCACACAAAGAAATTTTCATAAATATACATGAGAGAACCAATGTTACCAATTCAACTAATAGCTCGATTTATGCATGTCATCTTTATTATTATTTTAAAGCCCTTTTTGTTGTAAATAAATGGTTTTTCAATGATATGTCAAAAAAAAAAACTCACAAATGATTATATACAAATTTCTGTAGGATTTTTTCTATAGTAAAAGGGACTAATGTCTCGATTTTTATCCATAAATAACATGCAAACCAAGGTTTTCTCTTTATAAATACAAAGAGGTTTTCTATTTAAAATTGACTTATACGGTTCTCATTTTCAAAATCGTGAGGGATCAATTATCCTATTTTTATCCAAAATACACCCAAAATGCTATCTTTTTTGCAAACATGTATGTGAGGACCAATGTCCTCATCCAAGTGAACTCAATTAATTTCCCGATTTATGTATGATTTTATCTTAACATTTATGCTTTTATTCTTGAATAGTTTCCATACTTTGCTTTATAGTTTTCAATATGCTTGAGTGCGCTTTCATTTTTTCTAGCATAATAGCTCGTCTGAGAAAAGAGATGAAATATATTAATCACTAAAACTTTTTTATATAACATTAATCAAGGTATAAATAAGAGTGAAGTATGTACTATCTCTTATTTTGGCTTTATTAGATTAGAACAAATTTTTCAATGTTTTATTAGGTGGTGACTCCATGATACCTGGCTTGTGGTGCCCAGCAGATGCCCTTATAGGTTCATCACCAGTAAATGTGGATTAGGTTGAATCCCTATCTATTATGGAGTGATGTACATTTTTGAGTTAAATGAATCTTGATCCGATCTCGAGTTTTCAAAGTGGGCTTTCGAGAGAAAATTGGATGCCTATGGGGTTTGGCATGCATCACAATGGTAACTCGACTAGGAATTATAAGAGTTTGCTCTGAAAATACTTTTGGTTGATTAAATACAAATGAGTTTAGCGATTAAAATATTTTATAACTTTTTGAAAAATTGCATTACATTCATGTTAGAGCCTTAGAATTAAGTTAAGCATCCCTCTTTTAGCCCCGGTGCATTCCCAAAGCATGATCCTATGTGCACTTTGTGATACACTAACTCTAAGTTCTAACCATATTACTATGTCTTACATTTCCGGTCATATCATGTCATGTTATCATACCTTCAAACAAATATTAATCACACTAGTGATTCATCAATTTAATCATATATATATATATATATATATATATATATATATATATATATATATATATATATATATATATATATATATATATATATATATATATATATATATATAAGGTGTTACTTTAATCATGATCATATCAGGTTCCATTGTAACACCCTTAACGAGCGCACAAAGTATATATATATATATATATATATATATATATATATATATATATATATATATATATATATATATATAGGGCTAACCTTGAATTTCATGCAAAGAAATCATATTCATGGCAATCGCATACTAATCACCCACAATCTCGAAATCGCATGCAAGAAATGGTAATTAAGTAAATTTTACAATCCTCCATATTACAATTCCTGAATTTAATCATAGAAAAATTTAAAACTAGATAAAAATAAATTATCCACAAAATATCCTACATCCAAAATCTAGAATGACTCTTATTAGCCAACTGAAGCGGAATTAAGTCCCTAAGCGACCCTCAACAAAGCCTACATGGATATAAAACAACCCTCATTAAGCTATAAAGCTTAGTCGGGAAAATTCGAAAATTAACTTGTTCGACCACTCACAACAGTCGATGATAAACAATTTCGTACAAGCACTACAATAGGAATTTCAACATAATCATATTATGATTTCCTTCTACAAAAACAATTTATAGCCAAAAGATATAGAGATGAAACATTAGAATAATTCATTCATCATGCTTACATTATATGAATGAATAAATTGATAAATTTATTTCTTATTTTGAGCACATTTCTTGATCTTTAATAGCCTACCTAAGTGCTAGTTCCAATGGTGGATAACGGGAGCTATGGATACCTATTGGTATCAACAATGGATACCCAAAGGTATCAAATAATGGATATCCGAAGATATCAAACAATTGACCCAAAGGGCCAAACTATGGTTCCATTAAAAGAATAAATAATGGACCCAAACGAGATCAACTATGGCAGCTGCAACTGTATCCCTTTAGGCATGCCTATCTAATCCACAACTAAACTAAGACCCATAGGCTTAACCATTTTTTAGAGCATTTAATTCAACATGTTGCTCTTTACATAGTACAATATTTGCTTCAGACACAATTCATATACGAATGCACATTTTATATTCTTATGACGACATTAACATTTGTTATCTCAACTCATATATAGTATATTTAAACTGATTTAAGTACACATGATATAGTACTTCATATAATCATATATATATATATATATATATCAATTCAATGCAATTAAAACATTAATACAATTATAGTCATGAAACTAAACAATTTGCAATTAGCACTTACTTGATAAATTTACCATTATCACTTTACCATGATAGTTAAGGCTTGACATTTTAAGACATGGCATAGAACAGTCACATTTTAGTTTTGGAAAATACTCATTAAGTGTGTCAATTAGGTTGAATTAGAGCCTTATTTATTTTTATAATGAGTGTTGGCTTAGTCATAAATAAGTGAGAAAGTATTCTATTAAATAATCTAGGCGACTGTATAAGGTACTAAGGTGAAGAGTAGTGGAGTGTCACTTGTCCATACATCATATATAGGGAAACATGGTATGGTCGTACATCATACACAAAGAAACATGGTATGGCCGTGCATCATAGGGTAAGCAACCCTGCATAGCCATGCATCACAAGGCTGGAAGCCTTGTATGGCCGCACACCAACATGAACAGATCTGATTAAGTAGACCAAATAACAGCAATGCTCAATGAGCTAATCAATCGCTCAAAACTCATCTTAAAAAAATCTTGTTATCAAAGAACCCTAATTCCTATCGATCAATCTATAGATAACTTTATGCACAATAAAATCCAAGCAGTATTCCCATGCCTGAACACCAAGACCTCTTCACTCCTTCGAGATCCCTTTGCCCTTATCCTTGCTTATTTCTGCTACAAAACCTAATTCCAGATTGACAAAGAGTTAAGAGAGAGAGAGAGAGAGAGATGGACTTCCTTTGAATAGATAATGATATTTATCACTGTGAGCACATAAGAAAGCCTCTAAAAGACCATCAAATTACCATTTAACCCCTTTCTCAATTTCTCTCTCAAAACTAACCCATTAAATCTCTTAATTTATGCTTTGACCCCAAATCAATCTTAAATCATAAATCTTACCCCAACATCACTTTTTATCAATCAATTAACCCCTTATTCATTAATTTAATTAAAATTACCATATTATCCTTCATGAAACTTTATTCCAATGTGGCTATAACTATACAAACATTGATTTAACACATAATATCAATTAATTAAACATAATTCCTACAAAGGTCAAGATTGGCCCTCACAAATTTTCGTTTTAATAGAATTTCATCCTTGAAATTCATACTTGATTTAAATAACTGAGGGTATTGGGCCTTCATCACTGCCTCTAGTTTCCAAGTTACTTCTTGAATGTTATGATGTTGCCAAAGTATCTTGATAAGAGGAACCTGTTTATTCCTTAACTGCCTGATTTCCCTAGCCATAATCTCTTAAGGTTCGTCATTATAAGAAAAATCTATCTGAACTTGAATGTCTTACACTTGTAATACATAGGATTCATCTGAACGATATCTTTGAAGCATGGAAACATAGACTACGTCATGCGGCTTTGATATTTCCATTGGAAGCACTAATCTATATGCCACTGGTCCAACCCTTTGCAAAATTTCATAAGGACCAATGAATCTTAGATTTAATTTACCTTTCTTTCTAAACCTCAAAACTTTCCTCCAGGGTGACACTTTCGAAAATACCTTATCCCTAACTTGATATTCGACATCCTTTCTTTTCAAATTTGTATAAGACCTTTGCCTATCACTTGCTATTTTCAATCTTTGCTTAATAACTTGAACTTTTTCTTTGGTGTCTTTAACTAGGTCTGGCCAAATTATCTTGAGTTCAGTTAACTCAGTCTAACATACTGGGGTTCAGAAACTTCGACCATATAAGGCTTTGTACGGAGCCATATAACTGTTATTATATGCAAATTCCATTAAGGCAAGATATTTGTCCCAGCTTCCAAAAAGTTCAAAACATAACCCCTTAGCACATCTTCTAAAACTTGTATAACCCTTTCTGATTGTCCATCCTTCTAGGGATGAAAAGCCGTACTGAACTTTAACCATGTTCCTAAGGACTTTTGTAAACTCTGCCAGAATCTAGAGGCAAATCTGGGATCTCGATCTGATATTATAGATACCGGAATCCCATAAAGTCAAATGTTCTCATTTACATATAATTTTGCCAATTGGTGTATGGAATAATCCATTATAACTGGTAAGAAATGAACCGACTTAGTTAACTTATCAACAATTACCCAAACTACATTATGCTTTCTCTATGTAGAGGGAAATCCAGTCAAAAAATCTATAGTAATATCTTTCCATTTCCATTGAGCAATTGGAATGGGATTCAACAATCCTGAAGGACGTTGATGCTCGTCTTTCACTTGCTGATAAGTTAAGAACTTGGAGATATAATTGACCACATCCTTTTTTATACCCGATCACCAGTAACATCTCTTAAGATCCTGATATATATTGTTACCCCCCAAGATGCATAGTAAACACTATGTTGTGAGCTTTATGTAGCAAAGTTCTTTTTAATTCTCTGTCATCTGGAACATATAATCTATCCTTAAAGTATAAACTTTAATTTTCTTTAATGAGTACCCAAATTGATCCCCTTCGTGCATAGATTGCATAATTCGCTGTAACTTCTTATCATTTTTCTGTGCATCCATCACAGCATGCATTACATAAGGCTTAACCCTCAATTGGGTAATTAAAGCACAATCTGAAGCAAACCTCCATCCACATAAGGGTTATATCTATATGTGCTCATAATGTTGGTATATGCATATTTAATGATATGTATTTGTTATTGTGGTTCAAAGTATGCAAATCTAAGATCCATGACCTTGGTATATAAGAATAGTCTGGTGTTGATGTATAATTGATATGCTTGATTAATAGGCTTATTTTTATGATACATGGTTGAATTTAAGAACATAAGATGTTGGAGATTAGATGATTATATGTGTTAATAAAGCATAAATGTAAATTTTTTTTATAGTTGAACTTTATGATTTCTATAAGTGGATATAAATGTTGAATTTTATTCATTTCTTTAAATAAATCATTGTTATAATTAAGGCTTGATGTGTGCTTGTTGATGATCACTATGAGTGGTCGTTTATCATGATTTAAGTTCCCCACTAAGCTTTATAGCTTAGCACTGGTGTTTTATTTGTGTAGGTTGCGAAGATAAATGTTTATCTCATGGTTGATATCTGCAATGCGTTGGCCAACACAAGTCAGTGAAGATTGAAAAGTATATAGTCTTCTTTTTTGTTTCATTTTGTATTTTGAGATTTTTATTTTGTGTTGAAAATCTTGTACAAGTATAGTTGTTTTGTATATGTAAAATTGTAATGTTGTTAAAGGACTCTTATATAATTAAGTATTATACCTTAAATTTTTTATATATGTGTTGAGTTAAGCTTTTGTATAAGAGAATCCTTATAGTAAGGTTTTCTATTTGACAGAATAGTGATGCTGGATTAAATAGTTGAATTATTGATATTGTTAGGATAAGAGAATTAGGGTGTCATAGTTTCCCCAAGATGGGTTGAGTCAAGATTGGAGCTTTTGTTAGCATACTCTTTATCTGATCAAAACTTGTCTCACATCGGACAATCCACTTAAATTTAACATTCTTCCTTAACTGCTTAGTAAGAGGAGATGCAATAACTGAAAATCCTTTTACAAAGTGACGATAGTAACCTGCCAATCCCAAGAAACTTCTCACCTTCTGTACACTCCGAGGTGATCTCTAATTGGTAATAGCCTTAATTTTTGTTGGGTCAACTCTAATGCCTTCAGAAGATACTACATGGCCAAGGAAGGAAATTTATGTTAGCCAGAACTCACACTTGCTCAAATTAGCAAATAATTGATTTTCCCTTAAGGTATATAGCACAATTCTTAAATACTCACCATGCTTTTTCTCATTCCTTGAATAGACCAATATATCATCAATAAATACCACCACAATTGGTCTAAATATGGTTTAAACACCTTGTTCATCAAATCCATAAATGCAGCTAGTGCGTTCGTTAAACCAAATTGCATTACTAGAAACTCATAATGCCCATATCTAGTTCTAAATGGCATCTTTAGAACATATACATACCTAACTCGGAGTCGGTAATACCCTGATCTTAGGTCAATCCTTGAAAATGGTCCTACCCCTTTTAACTGATCAAAACAAATCCTTAATTCTAGGCAATGGATACTTATTTTTCACTATCACTTTATTTAACTACCAATAGTCAATGCACATCCTCATAGAACCATCTTTTTTCTTAACAAATAAGATCGGCGAACCCCATGGTGATACACTAGGCCTGATAAAACCCTTGTTAAGCAGTTCTTTCAACTGTACCTTTAGCCCTTTAAATTCCTTTGGAGCCATCCTATAGGGGGCTCTTGAATTTGGTGCTGTGCCAGGAAAAATCTTAATAGATAATTCCAAGCCCTCATAGGGGGAAGACCAGGTAAGTCTTTAGGAAACACATTAGAAAATTATTTCACTACTGGTATGTCATAGAGCTTAACCGTGTCCCTTTTCAAATCAAAAACTAGGGCCAAAAATGCTTCACACCCCTTTTTAAGAAATCGCCTAGCTTGTATGGCCGATATTTTATTGGTCAAAGGTTGTGCCGGAATACCTGCAACTATTATCTCATTGCCACCCTCATCACTAAAAGTTACTATTTTAACCCCGCAATTTACCAATACATGATGCTTAGATAACCAATCCATACCTAGAATAATATAGAATTCTTAAAAAGGCAACTCGATAAGATCAGCTAAAAATTATCTTCCTTGTATCAAGATGGGATAATCAAGGAAAATTTTATTCACATAAACATTATGCCTTAATGGACTAGTTATTCCAGTTGATGCACCCCAGACACACCCCCGCTCATACTCTCAATGGAAACATATGAATGACTGCATCCAAGATTAATAAGTGCATGAATATCAGAATAATAAAGTGAGAAAATACCAGCTATAACTTCAGGAGCATCTTGGTCTTCTCATGTTTTCATGGCATAAGCCTAAACTGAGACATTTGGTGCAGCAGGTTAGTTAACCGATTTAAATATATTACGAGATTGAGATCCATGGTGACGAAAATCACCTCGCCCCCTGCCTCTACTTCCATTTCTAGTAGCCAAAAACATATTTAAAGCTCCTCTGCTACCTTGCTCTATAGAACCTTTTGCTCGCATTGAGGGGCAATTAGCTATATAGTGGTCACTAGCACTATAATTATAGCAAGCTCCTGATTCTTCTTTGCATGGGGCCTAATTTCTCCTTAAATAATGAGGTCACTTGAGCGGCTGACCCCTTTTTTGCTTTAATGATGTATCTTGACTTGGCTTGGACACTGTTGAAGATTTATGTCTCTTCACTTTGCTAGTAAGGTTGTATATTCCCTTATCTCGCTAGACATTATGTGCTCCCTTAAACCTTTTCTTGATAGACCATCCACCCCTAGCCTTGCTCCCTTTTCATTCTCTTTCTCTTTTAGATAACTCATGCTTCTCAACCTTTATAACGGCTATAACTAGTTAATGAAAGTTCACATTCTGAAGAGATGTAGCCCCTATCAGTTTCTCTCTAATCTGGTGATTCTATCCTTCCTCAAATTGCCAACTCTTAAAGGCATAAGTCAACATCTCTTTAGGAATGTATTTGTACAATTGGCTGAATTCCTTCTCAAACTCTGCCATAAACATAGCTCTTTGTTTTAAGGTCAAAAACTGTCTTAGCTTTTCCACTTTATAAGGCTCAGTAACATATCTCTTCTTCAATTCAGTTTCAAAGAATGCCCAAGTAAGAGGATCTGGCAATTGAGGTTATCCGAGTACTAGCTTCCACCAATCATATGCTAGTCCTTGAAGTAAGGATACAACACACGATACCTTATAATGAGTAGGATAGTGAATATCATCTAGAATCCTCTTCAAATTTTCTAGCCATAATTCAGCTTTCTTGGATTGCTCCAACGTGGTACCCAAAAATTCTTCCCCACCATATTTTCTAACTTCCGAGATTGGGGCCTTAGGTGCTATTATCCTTTGCAAAATTTGAGCCATATCCTTAGAAATTTTTAATAATGCTTCTCTAGGAATAGCAGCAGGGTTCTCATTTCGATTGGATGATAAAGATCTAATATCATAGGAACCTATTGTAACTGATAAATTACTTTCAGTCGATTCCACGATAACATCCTTAAAATTATCCATCTTCAATCTATATGAAAACAAGGAATACTGCATTAGTGCAACAAGACACTATACCATACCAAAGATTTCTAGACCTTTGTTGTCCATAAAAGAATAAACCAGGATGCTCTGATAGCACAAACTGTGACACCTTAACTCTAAGTTCTAACCATATTACTATGTCTTACATTCTTGATCATATCATGTCATGTTATGATGCCTTCAAACAAACAATATTCACACTAGTAATTCATCAAATTAATCATCATGTATATATATTTTAGGTGTTAACACACACACACACACATATATAGTGCATACATAACCTATAGGGCTAACTGGAATTTCATGCAAAGAAATCATATTCATGGCAATCACATACTAATCACCCACAATCTCAGAATCGCATGCAAAAAATCGCAATTAAGTAAATTTTACAGTCCTCCGTATTACAATTACTGAATTTAATCATAGCAAAATATAAAACTAGATAAAAAAGAATTATCCATAAAATATCCTACATCCAAAATCAAGACCGATTCTTGTTGGCCAATTGATGCAAAATTAAGTCACTAAGCAACCCTCAACCAAACCTACACAGATATAAAATAACCCGTGCTAAGCTATAAAGCTTTGTGGGGAAAACTTCAAAAATTAACGTAGCCGATCACTCACAGCAGTCGACGATAAACATTTTCACACAAGCATTGCAATAGAAATATCAACATAATCATATTATGATTTCCTTCCATAGAAACAATTTATAGCCAAAGGAAATGAAGATAAAACATTATAATAAGTTATTCATCATGCTTATATTATATGAATGAATAAATTGATACATGTATTTCTTACTTCGAGCACATTTCTTGATCTTTAATAGTCTGTCTAAGTGCTAGTTCCAAGGGTCGATAATAGGAGCTAGGGATACCAATTGGTATCAACAATGGATACCCAAAGGTATCAAATAATGGATATCTGAAGATATCAAACAATGGACCCAAAGGGCCGAACTATAGTTCCATTAAAGGAATAAATAATGGATATAAATGGGGTCAACTATGGTAGCTAGCTGTATCCTTTTAGGCATGCCTTTCTAATCCATAACTAAATTAAGACCCGCAGGCAATATCATTTTGTTTAGAAAATTTAATTCAACATGTTCCTCTCTACATAGTACAATATTTGCTTAAACCACAATTCATATATGAATGCACATTTCATATTCTTATAACGACATCAACATTTGTTTTCTTAACTCATATACAGTATATTTAAACTAGTTTAAGAACACAAGATATTGTACTTCACATAATCATATATATATATATATATATATATCAATTCAATGCAATTACAACGGTAATAAAATTATAGTCATAAAATTAAACAAGTTGCAATTAGCACTTACTTGATAAACTTGCCATTATCACTTTACCTTGATAGTTAAGGCTTTATATTTTAAGACATGGCATAGAACAATCATGTTTTAATTTTGGGAAATAATCATTAAGTGTGTCAATTAGGTTGAATTAAAAGGGTTATTTATTTTTATAATGAGCGTTAGTTGAGTCATAAATAAGTGAGAAAGTATTCTATT
This sequence comes from Excoecaria agallocha, assembly GCA_037975025.1. Lineage (NCBI taxonomy): Eukaryota > Viridiplantae > Streptophyta > Magnoliopsida > Malpighiales > Euphorbiaceae > Excoecaria > Excoecaria agallocha. The sequence continues at coordinate 3,246,211 of CM075823.1, read as the reverse complement.
AAATAATCCAGGTGAGTGTACAAGGTACTAAGGTGAAAAGCAGTAGAGTGTATCCAAAAATAGTTTTTCTTTTAATTTATAAGTTTAAGAATGATCATCTCCCTAATGTATCCAAAAATAGCCACAACACTATCCTTTTTTAAGAACAATTTAAGGGTCGATACCTCTCCAATACATTTAGTATGATTGTTGCAGTGCCATCCCTTCACCAATCTTAGGGAGTACCCTTATTAAAAGAGCTTGGGCCTTAAACCTTACTTGCATCATCAAGATATGTCCCAATATTTTTAAATAATCATATTGCCAGTTTTATATTCGAGGATCGTACCCTTTTTTTGAATGCGAACTCAATGACCCCTATCTTTCCCATGCATTCAAAATGATTACGACTGCCATAGCGCCGTCCCTTTTCACAAACACAAAGTATTCTTATTTTAGTTATTTAAGCATCAAATTTAGTTTATCTTGCCAAGTAATGTTAAGAGTTTCAATGTAATTTTTTCTTGTCAATTTGCTATCAATTTGAAATTTTATTTTATCCCAGTAATTCTCAACTGTATATGGGTTTGCCTGAATCTAAGAAATTTATCTTCCATTTAAATATGACCTAAATAGGAGGCAAACATGCTTTATCTTTGTCTACTAAATTTCATAAAAGCCTTTACTATACCATGTAATTTTTAAAATTTAAGCACCTCGGGCTAGTTTTAAAAAGAAAAACAAATTATTTACAAATGAGAGGATTGGGTAAAACTCATTAAGAGTACTAGAACCCTTCTAATTACCCGTCGAGGCAACCCCAATATGAGACAAAATCTAGAAAATGGTTCATGTTGCCCCTTCTTTGTATAGCTTGCTAAATGACTCTTCCTACCCTAATTTCATAATTGTTTGTTAGCCCCTTGAGCCTTTATTCTAAGCATGCAGAATGCATGATCATTTTACTGTTACATACATTGAAACAACCCCTTAACCCAAAATGGTTTTAGCTTTCCCTTAGGAAGATGACCACCGGGGAAAAGCTTATTTCTCATATTAAGAATAGGAAGATTAATCTCTACCAATTATTTGTACAAATTTCACTTATATCACTATAAGAAAATATCAAAAATAGTAATAAAAATATTTTTATTGCTAATTTAGTAATGAAATATAAATTATGTTGCTAATTTTGATTGAATTTTTTAGATTTAGCAATGGAATAAAAATGGTGGTATTTCGTTGCTAAAAAAGGGGGAAACAATTTTAGCACCGATTGAAATCTCACTCTCTTTTCCTGATCTGAAAGTATTTATATTCTTATGCAGTTCTTTTTCAAAACTTAAAAAAATAATGATGGCTACTGTTAATGGCTACCAAGCTAACAGCGAAGATAATCAATATGCAATCTATGTTCATAAAGAAGATACACGAACTAGAGAAGTGTAGAAGGAGGGAAAAGGGTTCTTCAAATGTCTCCACTTCAATGGGATTTTTCCATTTTAATTTCAATTTTTTCTTCTTCTTAAATCCTAATCTCCGATAAAGCCGCGATTTGTGTCATTTCCTATTTCCATTCATTGATTATCATATTTGTTAATTTTTTTCTCCCACAAGCTATTGCAATACAGAACAAAACCCTACACCCATACCCAATATGTGAAATGCAAGGATTCTTCTCCTATTTCCTCTACTAATAGTGATGATAGAGCTATGATCAGCGAATTGGGTAGTCCAGCCCTAGCCGAAAATTATTTAGTCTTTGTTTGTTTAAGGTTGCAACTTCCCACTTGGATATTATGTTAGAAAAGTCGAAAGAAATTCTAGCTAACATTGGGAAAAGAATTTTTGAGAGGTGAATGTTAGGTTTGAAGGGTACACATAACCCTTCTCCCCTCCATAACACAAAATCATCAAACATTTTTCATATGATTCTAAAAGAATTATATCCATTTATTCTTGTTCTACTCTTGAGATAAATGCATTTCTTTTGTTTACGATACATTCTTTTCTTAATTTAAATGTCTACAACTTTAGCTAACAAATTAAAGCAAGCTGGTTTCAAGAATATAGCTTGCATAACATCAGGCTTTTAATCTATAAAACTAGGTTTTTTTCCTTTTGCCCTTTAGAACCAATTTTTTATTTTATGTTTTTCTTATTATTTGCCTCTTTTTAATGTTTGATTTTCTTCTCCTATTTTTTATTATCTCTTTGATCTGAAGTTGTTGTCTATATGGTGATTTTGATTGTATTTATTCAATTTAGCTATAGCAACAAAGATATTTATTTGTTAAAGTGTACAAGAGAATGGAAATTGTAATTTATAAGGAACTGATGTGTAAAGAAATGAAAAGATTAATTAGACAAAAGAAAAACTATGCAGGAATAGCTTGATGCCATTTTTTATAATGGGAGAAGAAAACCAATTCAAAATAAGCATGATGCCATTTTTTATTTGCACATGTCTTTTAATATGTATTTTGTTCTCTTAGAGATTATGATGGTTATTATTATTAGATTGTGCTAGCAACATCTGTAAAGCTAATTTTTAGTAAATTTTGACCTTTTATATTGGCTTGATAGCTGAGGCATTGCCACTTAGGATAACTTCTAATACTTTTGTGAAAAAGGGCTTTGGATCCTAGTAGTTGCATGTATTATGTACCTGATGTGTAATTTCATATATTGTGTGTGTGATGTGTGTTAAATCCAATTTTATAAATCCTGCTATTGCTGCATAAAAAAGTTTGAATGTTGAATCTGTTTTACTCATTTCATTACTTTTATAATGTCTAAGCCATGCTTGTGCATCCTGATAAAAATATGCTAAATCTTTTCAATTAATTTTTTTAACACTGAGATTTTCCATGTTTCAAAGGTGAATTCGTTGCAAGAAAAGTTAAGGTGGGTTAGATTTTTTATTGTTTGATGTGATGTCGTTAAAGTCCAACTATGAAGCTACTCAAATGATAAGATATCTTAGTGATGCTATCCTCTCAAATTGTTAGAGAAACTCCTAAGTCCCAACTAATTTTTAAAATAATATAGGTATAGAAAGGTTTATTACTATTATTATTATTATTATTATTATTATTATTATTATTATTATTATTATTATTATTATTATTATTATTATTATTATTATTATAGTGATGTATATATGCCATCAAATGTTTTTATTTATGTGCTATTTTATATTTTTTTTTTCTAATAATAGTGTTAATACTCTTACAATCACATTGAAAAAATAGCTTTTATAATTAAGTTTACATAATTTTTTTAATGAGTTCTTTAGACTTAGTACTTGGTTCACCAATCAAATGATGGATTAAAATCTAAAAAGATATTATAAAAATATTTTTTAAAATATCAATATGTCATTGGCTTGATTTATTGCACCCTGTACATAAGTTAATTTAATAATGCATTATTCACTTGAATTAGGAAAAATATTTTCAGGTTGATTGATTTTCTAATTTTACTTATAAGCTTTATTTGCTCATTGCTTTTGTCTTTGATCTAGTCACATGGCATATGAGAACTAATGAGCCTCAACTAATTCGATTTAAACCAGATTGATCTAAAATGAGACATAAGTTCTTTTCGATGTTTATTTTTCTATTTGTAATATTTGCACTATTTTTTTTAAAAAAAATAAGTTCTTAATTATTTTCAAGTGCATTAAATAATTTTTTAAAGGCTACAAAAATTGATGGATTTTCTTGGGTTTACATCATAAAAACTAATGGAATTAATTATTTTTGCACTTCTTGTTCTCAAGAATTTGTTCATACAATTTATATTTGCTATTGTGGCCTTTGTAGTATTTTTTTTTCTTCATTTTCATTACAAGGTCTTCGACTGTTGTTAGTTCTTATTTCTTGATAAATTACTTTTGCAACTATTATCTCATGCTATATGGCACACCCTTATTTTTGCTGGAAGGATGAATCTAGACTTACCCTTTCCATTGTTATTTTTGCTAGAGATTGAAACATCAAAGGAAATGGAAATCTTGGCATGATAAAGGTGCAAAAGTTTTTCAAGATGAAAAGTATAGGAAGGGTGCATATATGAAGTAAGTTAGCTATTTTTATATACCTTTATATCCATCTACCTTTCTATATGTATTAAACTACAAATAACACTCATTGTATATTTTTATGATTACCTTCACTATTAATATGTCGGATTAAATATAATTTGATGGGTTGAGATTTAATTTTTCCTATAAGTAATTTGAGATATTTGTTGGATAAGACCAACCTTCTGTGTATGGCATTAAAGTTTATGTTAATTTTTTGCTTAAATTAAATTGCCTTGTAATCATATATTTTTGTCAGTTAATGGCTCTTTCAGGCATGCAATGTCCCAAACTTTCTTTTTGATCATTCATGGGTTTCTGATATTAAAAAATTGTTATAATATTTAGCTATAGATTAATGAAAGATAGAATTATTGTTAATATTTTTACTAGTGGGTGAATTTAGCAACTGAAAGTGGTTTCCATTGCTAAAAATAGCAACAAAATATCTATTTCCATTGCTAATTTTAGCAATGGAAATTTATATTCCGTTTGCTAAAATTGACTAATTCATCGATCTTTGCATTGGTTGAATATAGCAACAGAATTCATTTTCCATTGCTAAAAATAGCAACTGTCGAATTAGCAAGCAAAGATTCTGTTGCTATTTTTGATTACCGATGGAAAATTGACATTTTTCATTGCTAATTTTTGTTGCTAAATTGCAATTTTCATGTAGTGTAGGGAATCAAACATTTTTTATGAAATAAACTTAAAAGAGAAAATAAAAAAGAAATGAAATAAAATAAAAAAAGCAAAAGAAATAAAAAAGAGAAGAAAAGAAAAAATGAACAAAAAAGGGAACAAACACAAAGAAAAGAAAGAAAGAAAGAAGAAAGAAAATGGAAGAAAAAAGAAATAAAGAAAAATAAGAAGAGGGAAATATAACACTTTCACAAACAAAACCTCAATGAAGACCACAACAAAAAAGACCTAGAACTATTGTCTCTCAAACAATACCCAATGAGCTAATTACAAAAGTTAAATCCAAAAGTCCTTAGATAGTGGAAAATGGGTAGAGAATAGCCTTCCTATCAATTACAAAAGCATAGTGGTCATTGTCCTCTAACGACCTGACCATTTTTTGATAGCAACTCCCCTAAGCCTAATGTTACAACCAATGTAAGACCTCCTAATTCTGGGTTCGATCTCATCTAACCTAGTAGAGATGAACTTCTAGTAAGATTTGGTATGTAAGAAAAGGCATATGGTATTTCTTAAGCTTCAAACAGGAAGCCATGAATGCATTTATGCATTCGAGTTAAATCTCGTCCCCAACTCTGCATTTAGAATTTGCTTTCAAAAAAATATCATTTTGGCCTTCAGCACACATACACAAAAATACTTTGGTATACATTACACTTATATGTTGGTTTGATAGGCCTTGGCATTAACATGCCTATTCTCCTACTCCCTCATTGAGAATGATCCCTTAAATTCTTTTATTGAGATTAAACTAGTTGAGAATGTGGTCCATTCAATTTATTCAAGGATGAATAAAATTCAATTTCAAAGCATCTGATAAGTTACTATTACTTCAAGCTTTGGATGCTTCTTGGCAAGCATCTTTTTGCACACATCACACATGTGGCACTCATCTCATATAATTCACATACATGATTGTCTACCAGCATTTGAATTCTACATATATATTATGAATACATAGTTCTCGGCATATACATAAATAATTTCTTGCAAGGAAAATGTGAATACAATCCATGCATTAAAGTTAATTGTGAGACAGTCTCAGGTAATCAGATCGGGATAGAATTCCCATAGGTCGGCATATACACGAATAATTTTCTACAAGGAAAATGTGAATGCACTCCATGCATCAAAGTTATTTATGAGATGGTCTCAGGTAATCATATTAGGATAGAATTCCCATAGGAGAAATTGTGTTAGCCGAACATCTCAGGAAATGAGGTCATCTACACATGCCATTCTAAAAGTGACAGCAAAGTGATGACATTCTTGACAAGATCCTCAAGAGGTGGACATCATGCAAACCCATAAAAAGAAATCTTTTACGGAGCTAGACTATTAACATGCACCCTTATCGAGGGCAATTAGGTAAGAGTCTTTATCCTAAAATATACATTTGAACATACTACACAATAAATGTACAAAAATTCAAAAATCTAAGTTTTTTTTATAAAGTTCAAAAACTCACATTCTTCAAATGTACAAGAATTCAAATATTGAAAAATTCAAATTTCTTTAATATACAAAAGTCCTTTAAATATCCAAAAAATAATAAATACAAATGAACAAAGAATACAAATTCTATAAATGCCCAAACACAGTAAGGTTTCAAGACCTTAAAATGATCCCAAATTGTAAAACTCTTAAAATTATATAAATTCAATGTACAATCAAAATGTAAAAAAATTTTAACAAGCACTCATGCTATAAAAAACAAAACAATAAAACAATAAAACAACGAAACATAAATAGAAAAATAAAAAAAGAAAAAAAAACTCAATTTCTTTGAAGGTAAAATGCTAAAAGATTTCCTCGGAAGGCAAGCCAGGAGACCTTAATATGCATAATTCCCCCAAAGTTTGGGATGATTTTTGCTCACCTCAAAGTACGAGAAGATATTTTGCATGTTTGCATCAGGAACAACTCGGTAATTTCTCTCATATGGATGAAGAAAAAACATGCTAACTAAAGTGTTTTATGTGCAGGCTTGCAAGTCTCAATCATGGCCCTTCAAAGCTCTTTTCCAAGACATCCAAAGTCTCTTCATAAACGTAAAGTCTTTTTGTGAGTATAAAATCCTTTTTGTAAGGCATCAAAAGTCTTTTCATGAGCACAAAGTCTCTTCATGAGTATAAAGTCCTATTTGTGAGTGCAAAGTCCTCTTTGCAAGGCATTTCAAGTCTCTTTATGAGTACAAATTCTCTCAATGAGTGCAAAGCCCACTTTGTGAGTGCAAAATCCTCTTTAAAAGGTATCCAAAGTCTCTTTGTGAACATAAATTCTCTTCGTGAGTGCAAAGTCCTCTTCGCAAGGCACTCGCTTTAGTTGATCAGATGGTTAAAACATCACCAAGTTAATGGTAAACTACCTGCTTTAAGTGATTAAAGGGTTAAAACTCACCAAGTTGACGGTAAACCACTGAAACTAAAGAAAATCCAAAGTCTCTTCAGAGAAAACCAAAGAAAATACACAATCTCTTAAGGGCAAAGCACATTTAATGTCTCTTCAGAGTGAACAAACTAAAGAATCCATTCCAAATAAAATATAAAGTCTCTTCGGAGCAAACTAACCAAAGTCTAAAGTCTCTTTAGAGCAAACTAAGATAAATCCAAAGTCCTTTTTGAAAGGCGCTCTCTATACATAACTAGGTGACAAGCTTAAAGTGAGGATTTTTTTGTGCAATTTTTATGGAGAAGCTTATATAGACCAGCTTATCACCAAACCTTTAGAGTCAAAGAGATAACCACCTCAAGTATGTGTCCCTAACTCTATACTCAAAATTTTAGCTCACTTAGGCACTAGTCACTAAGATTCCCAGAATTAGGGGCAATTGTAGACATAGAGTCCTGAGGCAGCTCCTAATTAGAGTTACCTGATAAGGAAATGGTTTCTCATAAATGGAAGAGGTGCTAGGCTTTCTTCCTAGGTTTTATGTTTTTAAAATGTTTTTTATCACTCTTACAGATTTTAAATTTTTAAAATCCTTTTTAGTATCTTTTCCCTTTGTTAATAGTGCAAAATAAGAAGTCGATTTTGAAAACTTGAAGCTGACTGAGGCTTTTATTGCTTTATCTCAGCCTAAAGATCTCATAATTTGGTGATTCCAAATACATTTAAATCTTAAGACATATATTTAAAACTTTAATAAGACACTTAAACCTACTTTAACCTTTATGACTCTCAAAATTAGGCTTGAACATATACGACTTGAATCTGCCTTGGTACCTAGACCAGTCCATAGTATTTTGGGAATAACTCCCTCTATAAAGTTCATATTTAGGTGAATAAAATTTTAATATAAACTAGACTTATTTTGGAGAAATTTTCATGGAGATAGCATGAGAAAGCAATAATTAGTGCGAACAAGTATATCCCTTATCCCTTCTCTTCTATCAGTCTAATAATTATAAATTAAATGATGATTTTATCTAATTTTAAGTATTTAATTGAGTTAATTTAGTGTTAATTTATTTGAATTACTATTTAATTAGTTGAAATTATGTTTTAGGGTTTAAATTTAAGTTTTGGTATTTTTCAGGGTCAAATTGGAGAAAAAATGACTAAATTAAAAGAAAAGAAAACGTTTTAGGCTAATTTTATAATTTTGGAAAAAGTGACAGACAAGTTATGATTATTAGGCTAGAGACCCTTCACCCGGCCGAGTAAGAAATTCAAGCGGCCACGTATGAAGAACTTGTGAAAGGAGACCAAACAATGGAAAATTGCTTAAGTACGGAAGGTTGGTGCTTGGGGGTGCACATCTCTTCTTTAAACTCTACTTGGTTGTGCATGCTACGCTTCCTCTATGCTTGGCTGTGCATCACCATTCCAAAAACATCATTTGGCCATGTATCACTCTTCTCTATTCCATACACGACAGTGTAAGGCCCCTAACATGACCCTAATATAATTTGCATATTTTTGAATGGGATTTTTATTTGGTTAATATTTAATTATATGGGAATTTCGTATAAGCATGAGTTAAGGGGGTAAATTATCATGTTGATATGTTAATTGCATAAAAATAAAATTCAATAGTATGGTTTAATATTAATTGAGGGTGTAATTGAAGTAAAAAGTATTATTTTGGGGTAAATTTGTAATTTTGAAAATTTAGGGGTCAAATGTGGATAAAAGAATAAATTGAGAGGTTAATTTAAAAGAAAGATTTAATGGATAGGCCAATGTATGAAAAAGAAGAAAGGTGAGGTCAATTAGTAACATGCAAAAAGATGTAAGGTTTTTATGTGACATGCAAATTTTTAAGGGACCAAAAAGGGGATTTTTTTTCTTAATAATATAAAAAGTTAAATTATGAAGAGAGAGGGTGTGTGGGATGGCATTTTGAATGGAGTTGCAGAAATTCTTTTTTCTCTTTTGATTCATGGTAAGTTCCTTAAGAAATCTTGAAGAAAATCCTTGCATGTATGAGATTTAATCAAGGTTTGGTCATCAAAATTAAGGTAAATGGTTTAGTAAATGCCATCTTCTTCTTATCCTTCTTTTACATTCAGTTGGGATAGTTGTTGTTGAGTACTGGAAGTTTAAAATTAATAATGATGATGCTTGTGAAGGAGAAGAGGAAAGTGGAAGGAGAAAAGGGAAAGAAGTGGCAAAGGACTAGGTCAAGGAGAGATAATCGGCCAAGGTATGGGAATTTTAGTGTGATTTGAGTTAGAGACCTCAATGAATCAATTCAAAATTATATAGTTAAATGAGACATAAACCTACAGAATTGTAGAAGGGACCAGGCCTTAATTCCACCTCTAACCATTTTCTATGATTTAATGAAAAATCATGTGAACTTTAAAAATAGGCTCTGGAACAGCTTGTGATTAAATGGTGATAACTTTGTGTACAATGATCAAAATTATGTAAAGTTAATTTCTATGAAAAATAGACTCCTACGGGTACATTTGATATGCAGGATGTGTGACCTAAATATGTATACAAGTATGTCAAATATTGACTTAAAAATTCATAGGGACTGAATGTATTGTTAGAGAACAGACCTTAGTAATTTAGGCATAACTTTTGGTAGAAATGTTAAAAATCTACAAAGTAAAATTCTGGTTAAACTAAAGGCATGAAAGTATAACTTTGATGAGAAAGTTTGGTCTAAATCCCTCTTAAATATATGTTATGAATTTTTCTAAGTGACAACACACACTATTTCAATTCTATGAATAGCCTATAGTATTTTTCAAATATCTCGAGCCATAGGTCAGATATTAAGGTAAATTTTGATACTTTAGAAACTAGACACATAGGGGAATAATATTGTAGAAGACTTTTTAGCCTAAAAATGACATCTTCAAATTCATATGTGGCTCACAATTTGAGTCCAGAATTATGCCCTGTGCAGATTTTTACTATACATTATCTTATGACTTTTAATTAATTGAGTTAAATAGGTGTTTATGTGATTGCAAAATAAATTGGATAGGGAATGTAATATGACTATCAATAAAGGATCATATGCATACATATACATTCATATGTGTACATAGATAAAGATTAGTGATGAAAATATCTAACATATATATGTAATTAGATTTGTACATGATTTTCATATGCAAAATTTATGTATACATATGTAATCCTATGATGAGAAAATGCATACACTATCCAGTAGGTCATAAGGCATCCTGTGATGTGTCCTTAATTCAAGGAGCAGCCTATGATTGGTGAAAGTTAGTGTTAAAGCAACCCTAGTTACCAAATCCCCTTACATGGGAATTTTTCACAGCTGAATTCAGGAAAAAGTATGTTATTGAGGCATACAAACAAGAGAAGCTAAAGCAATTTCTCAACTTGAAGCAGAGAGTTATGTCAGTGGCTGAGTATGAGAAAGAATTCAGTCACCTGTGCAAATATGTTCCTAATGAGATGTTTACTGATGCTTTTAAATGTAGACAATTTGAAGATGGGTTAAATGATCGTATCAGAGAGAAGTTAATTGGACCTACATCTTGGTATATGGTTAACTTCACTCAACTAGTTATAGCAGCCTTGCGAGTTGAAAAGAATGAAATAGGAAAAAGGGAGAGAGAATAGAGAAGGAGTGGGTCCAATGGTAGATCTTCCACTGGAAAGAGAGCTAGAAGAGCTGAAGGAAATTAGCCAGCTGAGTCTGGCTATAGTTCTACAAAAAGGGATAGGAGACAAGAATCTTCTGCATTGTCTAAGCAGGGAAAGAATTCCTTGCTATTCTTATTGAATTACCTTTTGGGGAGTTTGATATTATACTAGGTATGGATTGGCTGTCTAGACATCATGTAGTGATTAATTGTGAAGCTAAAACTATAACTCTTATTGGTGCTGATGGTAAAGAAACTATAGTTCAGGGCATTCGATCTAAACCATTATCTAATGTAATAACAGCTATGCAAGTTAAGTGATTTCTTAAAAAAGGGTGTAAAGCTTTCTTAGCACTTATGCTTGATTCAAGAAAAGAGAAAGTGAATCTCCAAGAGGTTCCAGTGGTGAAAGAATTTCCTAATGTGTTCCCTAAAGACTTACCTAGTCTTTCGCCTGAAAGGGATGTTGAGTTGTCTATAGAAATTCTACCTGGTACAGCTCCTATTTCGAAGGCACCATACAGGATGGCTCCTTTGGAATTGAAAGAACTAAAGGTTCAGTTACAGGAGTTGCTTAACAAAGGCTTCTTTAGGCCTAGTGCATCACCTTGGGGTGCACCAATTTTATTTGTAAAAAAAAAGGATAGGTTTATGAGAATGTACATAGATTACAGACAGTTAAATAGGGTAATAGTGAAAAATAAGTACCCTTTACCTAGAATTTAAGATTTATTTGATCAGTTGAAGGGTGCTGGAGTGTTTTCCAAGATTGATTTACGATCGGGTTATTATCAACTTCGGGTTAAGGATGTGGATGTGTCCAAAACAGCCTTCAGAACCTGATATGGCCATTATGAGTTTTTGGTGATGCCATTTGGGTTAACAAATGCACCGGCTGCATTTATGGATCTTATGAATAGGGTATCTATACCCTACTTGGACCAATTTGTTGTTGTGTTCATAGATGACATTTTGGTGTATTTGAGAAATGAAGCGAAACATGCTGAGCATTTGAAAATTGTTTTACAGACTCTAAGGGAGAATAAGTTGTATGCTAAGCTGAGCAAATGCGATTTTTGGCTTAAGGAAATTTCTTTCCTTGGTTATGTAGTATCTTTTGAAGGCATTAGAGTGGATCCAGCTAAAATAGAGGCTATAGTGAATTGGAAGCCGCCTCAAAATGTGACAGAAGTGAGAAGTTTTCAAGGCTTAGTGAGATATTACCATCGTTTTGTGAAAAGGCTTTTCAGTTATAGCTGTATCAATCACTAAACTGATGAGAAAGGGTATAAAGTTTGAGTGGACTGATCGGTGTCAGGCAAGTTTTGATCAATTGAAGAAATTATTAACAGAGGCTCCAATTTTGACACAACCAGTTACAGAAAAGGAGTATGCTATGTATAGTGATACTTCTAGAGTTGGCTTGGGTTGTGTGTTAATGCAAGATGGTAAAGTAATTGCCTATGGATCTAGACAGTTAAAGCCGCATGAGCAAAACTATCCAACCCATGACCTAGAGTCAGCAGCAGTAGTGTTTGCCTTAAAAATTTGGCGACATTATTTGTATGGGGAAAGGTGCAGAATCTACATAGATCACAAGAGTCTCAAGTATTTTCTCACTCAAAAGGAACTTAACTTAAGGCAACGAAGATGGTTAGAACTGTTTAAAGATTATGACTGTCTAGTGGATTACCATCCAGGCAAAGCTAATGTTGTAGCAGATGCCTTAAGCCGTAAGATGATGGCTGCTATGATTGCACATCACTGTAGATGGAAACTTGCATATGATGGTGCTTTAATAGTACAGTTGAAGGCTAGACCTTGTTTGAGGCAAACAATGATTGATGCTCAGAAACATGATGAAAAGTTGCAACAGATTTCGAAGTTTTCATATGAAGGGACCCAGTCTAAGTATTTAGTGAAAGAGGATGAGGTGTGTATTATCAAAATAGGTTATATGTTCTAGATGACAAAGAATTAAAAAGGACAGTATTGAATGAGGCTCACAATACAATATTTATTATGCACCCTGGTGGGAATAAGATGTACCCGGATTTGAAACAATGTTATTGGTGGCCTGGTATGAAGAAAGATGTGGTAGCATATGTCTCCAAATGTTTGACTTGTCAACAAGTAAAAGCAAAGCACTAGTTGCCCTCTGGTTTGTTGAACCCCATCCCAATTCCACAGTGGAAATAGGAGGATATTACCATGGACTTTGTAATATGATTGCCCCTTACACAGAAAAAGCATGATGTAGTTTGGGTTATAGTTGATAAGCTAACTAAATCAGCTATTTCATACTAGTTCGGATGGTTACTCTATGGATAAATTAGCGGAACTTTATGTAAATGAGATTGTTAGACTGCATGGCATTTTGGTGTCAATAATTTCTGATCAAGAATCGGGATTCACATCAAGATTTTGGCAAAGTTTGCAACAAGAACCGGGAACTCATCTTCGTTACAATATAATATTCCACCCTTAGATGTATGGGCAATCTGAATGGTTATCCAAATTTTGGAGGATATGATGAGAGGATGTGTTTTGGATTTTACAGGAAGTTAGGATAGATATTTAGCTTTAATGGAGTTGGCCTGTAATAACAGTTATCAAAGGAGCATCGAGATGGCACCATATGAGGCCTTGTATGGCTGAAAATGCAAAAACTCCCGTTTACTAGACTGAATTGTCAGAGCGCAAAATTATTGGTCCAGATATTGTTAAAGATACAGAAGAAAAGTACAAGTTATCAAGTAGAGATTGAAGGAAGCTAGTGATAGACAGAAGTCGTATGCTGACTTAAAAAGAAAAGATATTGAATATCAAGTGGGTGACAAAGTGTTTTTGAAAGTGTCCCCTTGGAGAAAGGTATTGAGATTTGGGAAAAGGGTAAATTAAGCCCGAGGTATATTGGCCCATATGAGATTCTTCAAAGAGTTGGACCAGTGGCATATAGGTTGGCTCTCCCTATGTAACTAGCCAAACTCCATGATGTATTTCATGTTTCTATGCTTCAAAGATATCATTCAGATGAATCTCATGTAATATCAGTTCAAGATGTGCAAGTTCAGCCAATTTCGCATATGATGAAAGCCTATAGCAATTTTGGCTAGAGAAGTTCGACAGTTAAGGAATAAGCAAATTCCACTAGTTTAAAATGCTCCGGCAACATCATAATTTACAAGAAGTTACTTGGGAGCTAGAAATAGCTATGAAGGAACAACATCCTCACTTGTTCGAATCAGGTATGAATTTCCAGGATGAAATTCTTTAAGGGAGAAAGAATTGTAAGGCCCCTAACATGACCCTAATTTAATTTGCATATTTTTGAATGGATTTTTATTTGATTAAGATTTAATTATATGGAAATTTATATAAGCATGAGTTAAAGGGGTAAATTATCATGTTGATATGTTAATTTCATAAAAATAAAATTAAATAGTATGATTTAAGATTAATTGAGGGTGTAATTAAAGTAAAAGGTATTGTTTTGGGGTAAATTTGTAATTTTGGAAATTTAGGGGTCAAATGTGGATAAAAGCATAAATTGAGAGGTTAATTTAAAAGAAAGATTTAATGGATAGGCCAATGTATGAAAAAGAAGAAAGGTGGGGTCAATTAGTAACATGCAAAAACGTGTAAGGTTTTTATGTGACATGTAAATTTTTAAGGGACCAAAAAGGGGAATTTTTTCTTGATAATATAAAAAGTTAAATTGTGAAGAGAGAGGGTGTGTGGGACGGCATTTTGAAGGGAGTTACAGAAATTTCTTTTCTCTTTTGGTTCATGGTAAGTTCCTTAAGAAATCTTGAAGAAAATCCTTTCATGTATGCGATTTAATCAAGGTTTGGTCATCAAAATTAAGGTAATTGGTTTAGTAAATGTCATCTTCTTCTTCTCCTTCTTTTGCATTCAGTTGGGACAGTTGTTGTTGAGTTCTGGAAGTTTAAAATTAATAATGATGATGCTTGTGAAGGAGAAGAGGATAGTGGAAGGAGAAAAGGGAAAGCAGTGGCAAAGGACTAGGTCAAGGAGAGATAATCGGCCAAGGTATGGGAATTTTAGTGTAATTTGCGTTATAGACCTCAAAATGAATCAATTAAAAATTATATAGTTAACTGATACATAAACCTACAGAATTGTAGAAGGGACTAGGCCTTGATTCTGCCTCTAACCATTTTCTATGATTTAATGAAAAATCATGTGAACTGTAAAAATAGGCTCTGGAATAGCTTGTTATTAAATGGTGATAACTTTACGTAAAATAATCAGAATTATGTAAAGTTAATTTCTATGAAAAATAGACTCCTACAGCCACATTTGATATGAAGGAAGTGTGACCTAAAAATGTATACAAGTATGTCAAATATTGACTTGAAAATACAAAGGGACTGAATGTACTGTTAGAGAATAGACCTTAGTAATTTGGGCATAACTTTTGGTAGAGATGTTAAAATGGTACAAAGTAAAATTTTGGTTAAACTAGAGGCATTAAAGTATAACTTTGATGAAGAAATTTTGGTCTAAATCCCTCTAAAGTTTATGTTATGAATTTTTCTAAGTGACAGCACACACTATTTCTATTCTATGAACATCCTGTAGTTTTTTTCAAATATCTCAAGTTATAGGTCAGATATTAAGGTGAATTTTGATTCTATGGAATCTATACACATAGGGGAATAATATTGTAGAAGATAATTTAGCCTAAAAATTACATCTTCAAATTTATATGAGGCTTACAATTTGAGTCTAGAATGCTGCCCTGTGCAGATTTTTACTATACTTTATCTTATGACTTTTAATTAATTGAGTTAAATAGGTGTTTGTGTGATTGCAAAATGAATTGGATAGGGCATGTAATATGACTATCAATAAAGGATCATATGCATACATATACATTCATATGTGTACATAGATAAAGATTAGTGATGAAAATATCTAACATATATTTCTTTTTTAAATTGATTTGTACATGATTTTCATATGCAAAATTGATGTATACATATGTAATCCTATGATGAGAAAGTGCATATTTTGACATGTACCTATGCTATGAAATAGAGAATATAATAGTATGACCATGTCATATGTATATGCCCATATGAAAATATGTTGATATATGTATAGCACATGATTTGAATAATGATAAAGGTATACATATTGATAAACATGCTTATAAGAATAAGCTTACTATATGCGAATGTACCTACAGGTATATACATTTATGATTATGTATATGAGTGTATGAGCATGAAATTGCCCTATGAGATAGAAAATGTTTAGCATGACTATGAAAATGTGAGATGTTTAATGAGAACATGTTCAAGTATATGTTGTGATGATTATATGTCATGCCTATATGCCGTTATGCAAATTTTATAGTCACAAGGATAGTATGAGCTGGATGTATAACTTGTTATATGAAATGTGCATATATCTATCTATGCACTAGAGAACTTATAGTTTTACAAGACTATGTACATGTGCAAATGGTATACTATGAATACAATCTTGATGTGTCAATTGAACATGAACATAGTATTGCCTGCAATAGAGTTCAGATGTGGATAGATAGGTGCCTATAGGGAAATTACAGTTGCCATAGTTTGGCCCAATTGGGTCTAAAGTATGTTTGATTCCGTTTGGATCATTAACAGCCCCGTTTGGGTTGTTAGGCGACCCCGTTTGGGTCTGCTTGACCAGTCTAAAGTATAATTTGGCCCCATTTGGGTTTATAGATGTGATATCTTCGGATATCCCTCATTTTGATACCGAGGTGTATCGATAGTTCCCGTTATCCATTGATCGAACTAAGGCAGGCTAAACTTTATTTATAGTAATGATCATAATTAATCAGTTAAAGTTTATCTTACTCAAAATCATTACTGTGGATCATATTGTTGGTTTGTCCATAGAAATTGTGCTTCATTTGAATATGTTCACATGGGAAATTGCCATCTATATGAATTATGAAAATGGGAATATTTGTTATTATCTTGGGTTTAATGTTTATATACATGATGATATGCTTTAAGCTTTAAAGTATTTGTTATTATTGACATGTTATGATGTGTGTGTATATATATATATATTGTATGTGTATTTTGATGACCGTTGTGAGTGGTCAACCATCTTTAGATATTCCCCACTAAGCTTTATAGCTTAGCACGGGTTATTTATCCGTGTAGGTTTAGTTATCAAGACTTTTGCTGAGGGATAATCTTTGCATCAGGAAGGGCCAACTACAGACTATTAAATCTTGATGTAGGATGTTTTTGTATTATGGCAAGTTATATTGTAAAAATGTATCTAACATATGTTAAGTGTTGTAACTCACTAGTTGTAAAGCTGAGAAAGAGTATGTGTACATGTGATACATAAAGTAGTTTTATATAGTACAGTATGCATGATTCTAAGTACAAAATGAAAAACAGGAATAGACTTGTAGCACGCATATAGGTATATGAAACAGTATGACATGATTAATGGTAATATGACGGTTAAGCGAACATTTTGTATAAGCATGATTAATATGATTTAATTTATGAGTATAATAGGGTAACTGTATAGGGGGTGCTACAGACAGTGTATAGTTTTTCTCCTTCAGTTGCTTGGCCGTGCACAAGACATAGTTTTTGATGTAACTTCAGTTGTTGTTCCGATTCTAATTTAGAAGCAATAAAAGGATAAACTTCCTTTTTGGATATAACATTTTAGCTAAAAATAAATGGGCAAAAACATCAATGTGGAGATCATCAGAGAATTAATTACTTAAACATAGTGTAGTTTTGTTTTGTTTTATGATAATTTTATTTTAGTTTGTGAAGAACAAAAGCAAGGACCAGGATGTATTCTTTGGTTTTTCTTTGCAAGTTAATTAAGGGAGCTTTTGTAACTCTGTGTTTTATTCTTCTTAATATTTTTTTTTCAATTTTCAGCATGAATAGTGAGTAGTTTTCTTTACTTTTGCTAAAGGATACTTGAATCATTAACTTTTTTATTATGATGACTTGAGTTGAGCTTTGAATTCAAATATTAGCTAGTTATTTCTTAGTTTTAAGCATATTCTTATCTTTGATTGTGTTAAGACTAATTGTTGGTTTATTGATTCAATAACTAAAAAATGGTTTAGATGTAGTTAAAGATTTGCATGTTCTTGTATTAACTCTTTACTATTTACGCATGATTATTTTCATATTTTGAGGTACTTATGTGTTGATAATATTGGTTAATACTAAGAGAGGAGGAACTAAGAGTAAGTTGGAGTTTAATTTACTTACGAAAGAGTTCAATGAATATTTAGGAATTTAAACTGGATTTTTATGCTAAGTGTTAAATTGTTCTTAAAAAGGGGATTTAATATTTAAGAAAGATATTCTTAATTCAAGGTATCAGGCTTTATTTTATCTATTTTTTTCCATAATCACAAGTATTTCTATTGAATTTAAGTCATATCGGTATAATGTTAATATGGATAGTCCTTTAGTGAAAGTTATTTTTCATATTGATTTTTACCTCATTTAATTACTTGCTTTTGTTTAAGTACGATTTAATTGTTTTAAGATCTTTCATTGCTTTAGTTTATTATTTTCAATTTTTTTTTGGTTTAAACTTTCATCACTACAAAGTTTGGGATTTCTTTTCTTTCTTTTACACATAAATTTCATTATAAAATTCAAATCTTTCATGCAAACACAAGTTTCCCTTGGGTTCGATATTTAGGGATCATAATTGTATTTTCCTATATTACTAGTTGATCTAGTACACTTTCTAGAAACTGGTCAGGATTCACGAGCATTCTGCTTATATAATATAAAGCATTTTATTTGTGACATTTTCCATTAGAGGGATTGACTTCTATTTCTTCCCTACCTCTGAATTAAAAAGGCTACCACCACATCATTGCATGCAATGGGAGCTCTTTTGATTCGTAAATTGGTCCGACTCATAAGCAATAATAATTCTTTCTTTATCTCATGAAAGTTAAAGCTATGCTTTAGGTAGAATTTATCGCCATTATTAACAATGTCCTCCTTCTTTTTCAAAAACCACTCAATTTTTTTTTGTGTTGTGAAATTAAGAAGAGCACTTTTTTTCAATACAAGGTAGGGATGTAGCCAAAAGTTTAGGGGTTATAAAGGGCTCACACTACATCCAGCTGCATATCAAAGTCCTGATTATCCAATCCTAATTTGGAACCCATTGTTCCTAGTAATTTTTCAAAGTTAGAATGCCAATTCTATCCCTGAAAAATTTTCAGGAGCAATCATCAAGATTTGGCTATAAATCTCAATCTAAAGATCCAAATTGAGTGATTTATGATTAATTGGAATGCTAAGATATAAGGGAACAAATTTCTAATGATACTTTGTAAAAAAATGGCATTTTTAGGCATAAAAATGGCATTTTTAGGATTAGAGGTTAATCGGCTAAGAAAAAAGGGGCAGAGTCAAAGTAAACGGTCTATGAGTGACTCATGGACCAGGTTCATGACTCACTCTAAAATCATATTTTACACCCGAAAATAGGGGAAAACACCCGGCGAAAGAATTCCCTTAATCATATCCCGTTGGGATATTTATTTTGGGAATAATGGTGGCTTTTTTAAGCCTATTCTCACATCCTCTCTCCTCCATCTTCATCTTCTTCCTCTCATCTTCTTCCCTTCTCTCTTATTCTCCTATGGAAAATTAATAATTTTAACTTCAAAAAATTCCAAGAAATCACAAAAATAGAAAAAAAGCCATAAAGCACCAAATTCTTGTCTTGTGATGGAACCAACACTGAAGGTAATATTCTCGAGTTCCAAAATCAAAAAATCTTATATTTAATTTTTAATTAATTTTGTAAATAATCTTTTTTAATTTATTGTTTAGTTAATCTTGTAGATCTACTTTAATTTTTTTTAATTTAATTTATTAATTCAATTTTGTTAATTAATTGTAATTTGCAAATCAATTTTATCAATTAATTTATTATATTATTTTATAAATTAATTATTGTATTATGTTAATTTGTTAAATATTTGCTTGTTTAATTCTATTTACTAATTATTTACCTATTGTTAATTTATAAATTCTTTGTTTAGTAAATTAGGTTAATTTATTAGTTAATTTATTGTTTTGTTATTTTTGCTATTATTTTAGTTGCTAATGTTGACATGTTTATTATTAAGTTTAAATGAATTATTGTTAATTTAATATTTATTATTATTATTATTATTATTATTATTATTATTATTATTATTATTATTGGTGTTGTTGTTGTTGTTGTTGTTGTTGTTGTTGTTATTGTAACACCCTATACCCGGTCAATGAGAAGACCCGAATACCGGATGTCACAATCGGGTTTAGGCAATTTTTGGCGAATAAAATAATCCTTTAATAAAAGCACTATTCATTTTATAAAAATTTTGGCAAAGTATCCCCTAAAATTCAAGTTACTCCCTGAAAACAAATTTATCCAAAAAACTTATATTTATTCTCATCCTACCATCCTTTCTTCATTCAAACTCCAACACAAAATTAATACCCTTCCTCCAATAAATTATAACCAACAAAATTTAAACCATTCATATTTCTTAATTTACAATATTCTGCCTCTAAATACAGCACCAAGTTGCCCAAAACTATTTACATCATATTACATATCCATAGGTTAATTACATGCCCAAAAAATACCAGAAAAAACCATAAAAGAGGTTATGGTGTATCCACCTCAAAATTCTTCTCTAATGCGGTCCAAATTTTGTTGCAGATTCACCTACAGCTTTCTTCAAAAACTTCTTTAACCTACACGTGAAAAGAAAACCACGCTCTAAGCATATTGCTTAGTGGTATTCAAGCAATTATATTTTTCCACATTTTATATGTGTATACATATAAATTAAGTAAATCATATAAATATACATACTTAAATTTCTTAAACAATGCACATTTTCATCAATCAAGCATATACACATGGTAAAAAGAATCTATGAAGGCAATGTAAACAAATATATAAATATGGTTATTATTTATTAATTAAATCAAATGTCAGACTAAAATTGCGATTTGTATTTGCACAAAGTAAATCCAGCAGAAAAGCACCGAGCTGGATAAACGGGATGTAATTGGGGGATTCAGTTCTCGAAACCATCCAATCGGCTTTAACAATTTTTCTTATTCCACATACAAAATTTTTCTATTAATTATATACATTTCTATATATACACACATATATATATATACATGCAGTTGTGGATTCAGCTCTCGAAGCCATCCAATTCATAACTCAATTAAATTACATACACCGAATTTACCTCTTGGAGCCATCCAATCCGATGTTACATATCAAGGCGCCGCATTACAATTTCCCTAATTGGCATGCCAATCTATCCAATTTCTCCAATTCCTATCTAGTTTACTAAGGGCAAATGAGAAATTTTCATAACAAATATACTTTACTTATTTAATTTAGATAATTAAATCTTCAAATTTAACCTTCTTTACTTTTCAAGATATCTTCAATTATCAACTTAATATGCATCACCAACTATGATTCAAGTAGAGCTTTTTCAATTACATTGGCTAATTGAAGTCACATTCAATTTATATTAATTGTAAAACATAATTATTAGTCTTTGAGTTTACAACTAATTCATATGTGTACATATATGTATATATATACATACCACTTGTCAAGTTATAAATTTAATATTTACAACCTTATCCATAATTATTCAACTATGATTTAAATGTTTTATGTACAATAAACATATTAACTACAATTTTGTATATAATGCATGTGTATTAATTTTTGCTTTAAAAATCACAAGTATAACATAATTCCATTTGATTTTATACTCAATGTATATCATTTTAAATCTAATAAAATTAGCAATAATTAAATCCACCAAAAGCTTAAATTCTCTAACATACATAATGCATAATTACAAAGGAAAAATAAATTTGCTTGAACACTTACTTGCTAGTTGATTTCTTATCAAAATTTTAGCTTTAAAACACCAATTCTCCATCAATTTCCTTCTCTTTCTCTATTTTCTCCATCTACACCATTTCCTCTCTCTACAAAAATTCACATTCCACAAGAATTTTCAACAATTCATCCACCAAATCATGATTTATAGCAAATTCCAACAATTATATAACTATAAATTCACTTAATTTCCAATAATTCCATTTTTCCCCAATTAATCAAAACCCTAAATATAAAATACATCATCTCTACCTCACATTTCTCACCAAAAATTAATAATTAGGAGTAAATAAATGCTTACCCAACTAAAGAGAGAGAAAAGCAACACAAAAAGAAGATGGAGTGGAGGAAGAGTCAAACCCACTTTGCTGCCATGCAAGGAAAAGGAAGAGAAAAGAAGAGAAAAATAAGAAGAATGAAGAGGAGGAGAAGGAGGAGGCGACGGCAGCTGTTGGCCGCGACGGCAATGGTGGCCAGACCGAGCAAAAGAAGAAGAAGAAGAAGAAGGAGGGAGGGGGCTATCGGGTTCTTTTGGGACCAAGGGAAAGAAACACTTGTTCGTTAAAAATTAAAAGAAATTAACATGGCCATAACTACATAATTTTGGTCAAATGTCCAATTTAGTCTCCCAAGTTTGCTCTATTAGCGAATCAACCCCAAAACTTTTTAATTCTTTTCAATTACACCCAAATTCAATTATAATTTCACCTAAAATTATTTTATATTTATATTTTTGTCAAATTTCCTATATAATTTGAGTTAACCCATAAATCAGGGCGTTACAGTTGTTGTTGTTGTGTTATGATAATTAATATTACATTAATATGATTAGGGCTATAATTGATTTTTTGTTAACATTAGTCCATATTATTATTTTTAATATTGTTAATTATTATTATTATTATTATTATTATTATTATTATTATTATTGTTATTATTATTATTATTAGTATTATCATCATCATCATCATCATGATTTTAATATTATTAATTGTTGTTAATTTTAATATTGTAAATATTATCATTATTAATGTTTTTATTGCTTTAATAATAATATTTATAATTGATATTATTAATATTGTCATTAATAAAATTATTTACTTTTATTGTCATTTTTTGTCATTATATACTAATTATCTTTTCTTATCATATTTTTATATGTATAATTTTCCTTCTGGATCGGACCGGAGGATAAGGCGGAGTAGATTAGATTAGGAATTATTTTAATTTCTTATTTGGGCCTGTAATATTATTTTTAATGTTTTCCATTAAATCGGTTGTAATAGTTAGTAAAAATTGAGTTTTTGCATGATAATTAAGAAAAATGACAATAAAATATTTTTATTTAATTAATTGGATTTTTTTTCAAAAAATGGACCATTGTCCTATTATATTCTAAAAATCACACAAAGAAATTTTCATAAATCTGTATGAGGGATCCAATGTTCCTAATTCAACTAATGGCCCAATTTATCTATGTCATCTTTATTATTATTTTAATTCCCTTTTTGTTGTAAATAAATTGTTTTTCAATGATAAGTTAAGAAACTCAAAAATGATTTTATTTAAATTTGAGTAGGATTTTCTTTTCTATAATAAAAGGGATCATATTTCCGATTTTCACCCTCAAAATAACATGTGAACTAAAGTTTTCTCTTTATAAATACAAAAGGGGTTTATATTTAAAATTGACTTATACAGTTCTCTTTTTCAAAGCCGCGAGGGATTAATTATCTAATTTTTATCCAAAATACATTCAAAATACTGCCTTTTTTTTTGCAAACATGCATGCGAGGACCAATGCCCTCATCCAAGTGAACTCAATTAAATTTTCAATTTATGTTTGATTGCATCTTAATATTTATTCTTTTATTCTTGAATGTTTTCCATATTTTGCTTTATAGCTTTCTAAATGCTTGAATGCACCATCATTTTTTCTAGCATAATAATTTGTGTGAGAAAAGAGATGAAATATATTAATCACTAAAACTTGTTTATATAACATTAACCAAAGGTATAAATAGGAATGGAGTCCAAACTATCTTTGATTTCGGCTTCATAAGGTTAGAACTTCTTTCCTAATATTTTATTGGGTGGCGACTCTATAATACCTACCTTATGGTGCCCAGCATACGCCCTCGAACATTGATCACCAGCAAACAAATGGGGATGCGCCAAGATATTGTCTCACACCTTTTTGAGGCCTAAGGCATTGTTGATTAGGTTGAATCCCTATCCATTGAGAAGTGATTAACCTTTATGAGTTAAATAAACCTTGATCTGATCTTGAGTCCTCAAAGTGGGCATTCGAGAGCAAATCGGATGCTTATGGGGTTCAGCACACATCATAAGAGAGTGTAGGTTTTGTGGTAATATTAAGAAATTAAAGAGAAATAAGAGGCCAAGTGCAATTAACTAGGGTTAACAAAGTGGGCTAATAGATTGTTGACATCCAGCCTTTTTAGATTTCTCATGAAATAAAAAGAAAATACTAGGGATTTAAGGAGAAGAGTTGGCTGGCCACTCAAAGGTAGAAGTACAACCACTCCTCTCCCTAATAACCCCTAAATTACCCATAAAATCGTCCCAAAAAAATTCAATTTGACACTCGAAAGGAGAGAGAATTTAGCGGTTGGTGTTTTAAGGTATTAACTCTCTCTTATTATCTTCTTCTTTTGTTTATTATGATGATAATTGATTTAAGGGAAGATATATATGTTTATAGATGTAATCTTTTCTATGTATAAGGAGAATCAAGTTAGAGAAATGAGAAGGAGGTGCAAAGGGATAGAAGAAAGTACTATTTTTGTTTGCAAAAAGGTATGAATTCTCATGACTTTGAAGGTACATGCTTATGTATGTGACATGGGAAAAGAAATATTAGATATTATAATGAGATATTATCAATAAAATTAAGAATAAGGATGCTTGAGAATTGAAATAAGAAAGTTGCTCTTAAAATCATAAAAATCTATCATAGGACTCATCTGACCAATAAGTACTTTTTTAAATATAACTCAAGCTAAAAAAATTCAAATTGAGTAATTATGGTTGGAATAAAAATTAGAATCATAAATCTTAATTTCATATGCATAAGTCAAAATCTAAATCCCTTTGTAAGGTGATGAAAATTGAGCTTAAACTCTAACTGTGTCTACTGCCATGCCATTGGAAGTAGTCTATGTTGTCGGATGAATATTTGGAGATTTAAATACTTAAATAAAGTATTTTTAATGTTTTAAAAACTAGAGACATAGGGAAACAATTTTATAGAAGGTCACTTTGCCTGTAAATATCGTTTACTAGGTCTAAAATGACATACAAGTTGAACCTAGAAATTTACCTTTAGGATTTTTAGGGCAGAATGGACCTCACGGTCACAACCAACTGATAACCACCACGAGCCCTTCCAAAACCAAATTTATACATATCTCATGGTTATAAAAAATCTGTAGCCATCATGACCCTTCCCTATTTCCTCCTGTATTTTAATTTTTAGATCCCAATTTGTTACCAAAGTTTGTCTAAACCTTCTTAAATGTTTTAGAGCGTTCCAAACATTTAAAAAAAAATTAAGGTAATTTTTGGCATTAAATATGTGAAAAACATGTTGACATATAAGAATAAAGTTAGAGCATATTATTTATGTATGCTTACAGAGGTGAAGTTATATAATGATAGTTATACAATTGTAATTGTAATCATACAATGATAGATTACACTATTTTAATTGTCTTGAACATTTGCATGTGTAATTATGAAATATGATGAATTGTACATGATGAAAGAAGTGATATGTAAAATGATCAATGCCTGCACATAGAGCTTGGTAGTGGATAGATAGGCATACCTATAGGGTACAGATGCAACTCCTATAATCTTGACCTCATTTGGGTTTATAGGTTTAATACCTTTGGGTATTCACATGATTAATACCTACGGATATCCATAGCACCTATTATCCACACCTACAGAACTTACACAAGCACTCATATGAAATAATGAATAGTAAATATTTTGTACTAAATAATGAAATTATGCATGTGACTAACATGAATAACTCTGTACTTTAAACCATATGCATAATAATATTTTCCTAAATAACTATGATTCAGTGTTTAACGATATAAATGTATTTTTTTGTTTCATGTTGTGTGCGTATGAGGATGACCACTGTGATCAATTGTCTATATAATTATTGTTCCCCAATAAGCTATATAGCTTAGCACGGATGTTCATCCATGTAGGAGTTGAAGATAAGCCCTTCCAGCCAAGATAAAGCCAACAACAGTAAAACCGACACCAGCTTACAAGAGTCAAAGTATGAAGATGATGATATCTTTTGGCTATGTTTTGTTATTGTAAATTTTTATACTTTTCTAAGAAAATGTAATGTAAAGATATAATGTAAAGGAATGACATTATTATAACTATGATGTAGTAAGAAACTTCATCTTATATAGCCTATTTTTATGCATTGATATGATTATAAAATTATTGAGAATGATATTATTTTTGAATAAATGAGATATAATATGCATTGTTGTATGAAAGATAATACACAAAGTAATATGAAATAGGAAAAGCTAGAGTAGTCCTTATAAGTCTTTACATCCATTTGATATAGATGTAAATCTTACAATAGGTGAGAAAGTCTCCTTATAGTCAATCCATTTCTATTGCATAAACCACTTAGTGATTAGTTAAGCTTTATATCTTTCGATGCTTCCATCAACTTTTGCTTTACCTTGAAAATCCAACTATTCCCAATTGGTTTGCATCCTTTAGGTAGATCAACCAATTTTCAAACATGATTTAATCTCATAGATGCTGTTTCTTCTTCCATTGCCTTAATCCATTTATCTTTAGTTGGGCATGAAAGAGCTTTTCAAATATTTTTAGGCTTTCTTTCATCTTATGGGATCACTAAAAGAGATTTGTTCAGGCCTTCGATCTTAAATTGTTGCTTTTAGATTTTTGTAATTCTAATTCTTGATAAACATATCTCGTATATTTATCGTAGTTCAGAATGCTCCTAATGGAATTGAGATACATACTCCTATTGGAGCAAGGAATACTCCCACATAAGATTACAAATTTTTCCATAATTTTTGGTGTACACGTACACATAAAAAATTAAATTTCAAAAGTAGCTTGATATACACACAAAAACTCAAAAACTAGGTGTTCATGCTACCTATTTTTATCTACCAATTTCATGTAAATTATAAATCTAAAATTAAAAAGTACCAGAATGCAAAAATCGATACTCTGATACCAATGTTAGCATTTATGCACCTAAAATATAGCATAAATAAAATAAAATGGGTAAAAACGTTTATCTCTTGTAGCATATAATCCTTTGACATGAGCGGAAGTGAGGGATCTTTACTTTCATGTCACAGGCACGACCTTAAAACTACGAGCATGCATGTTGAGAAAAAAGTGACTAATCCACGATCTATGCCCCTCGGAGAGATATTTTTGTGTAGAGATTATGTGTGTAGAGAGAGTAACCCCACACAGGTTTACTAAAAGCCTATTTATAAAGGTTATGGAAAGTTAAAACCGTAATTTAACTTTTATTCCTATTTTAATTAGGAATCAATTATCCTAAACTAAATAGGATAATTATTGTAGAGTCATGGGTGCACCCAAACTCTATCGTAACCAAATCCAAAAATATTCCAAAAAATGACAACCTAAAAAATTTGAAACCGGAAAGAACAAACCCAAATCTAAACTTGCCTAACCTGACCCAATTGTTCTAGTTAATTGCAGTATAAGTTACCCAATAATTTGTGTCATGATTACAAGAATCTAACCAAAAAATTTTTTGTAACAAGAAAATAACATAACAATATAGTCTTCGCATGAAAAGTTATTTTTAGTTGAAAAATGTTCACAACTCTACTAGAAATCCAATATGACATGCTATCTAAAGATTCTAAACTTTAAACTTTTTCCAAAAAGAGTAACTTTTCCTTAAACAGACAATTTATTTATTATTTAATAGTGGAAAAAATATTTAAAGAGGAACCATGAAAGCAATTTCTTGCCATGTCATTTGCGGTATATTAATTCTTGCTGATTGTACTAAATACCGCATGCCTTATTAGAAAAGGTATGTAGTTTAGATAGCATGTGCATGCCATATTGGATTTTTGATAAAATTTGATATGTTTTTCGGATAAAATTAATGATTTTTCACGTGATTAAAGATTATAATGTTTATGTATTTTCTTATTATAAAAATTATTTTCTAGTTTTTATGGTAATTAGCTATAAATATATCGGTTTTAAGTGAAATTAACCGAAACAGCGAGTATAATGTACTTTTAAGTAATAGTTTTAGTAGTAGTACTCTAGTGACCAAGGCTATGAAGTATCTAGTTTAAATCATGATAGAATTTCCTTGTAAGAAAATATTGAAAGAAAAAAAAAATTATCATTTTAGAATACGACTATTTATATTTAATTAAGAGAAAATGCACTATTTTGCCATCAATATCCATCTTGGGGCTTTATTGTACTTTTTAAATTGTATTTGAAGCAAAATGTCTCTCCAATTGTTTAAATCGGTGCTAAAATGCTTTTATAACAATTGAAACTTGAAAGTGATGTAAAAATACCCTATAATTATTTAAAATGATGCTAAAATGCTTCATTTTGCCGTGAACTCAATTTGAATGGCAAAATAGTATTTCTTTTAGCGCCATTTTCAAATTGACGGAATGCTTCATTTTAGTACCTTCCTCAGCATATATAAAAGTATTTTTGCTCGAAAGTCAATTTGAATGACAAAATAGTGTACTTTTAGCACAATTTTCATTTTGACAAAACGCTTGATTTTAGTCTTATTTAATTTTCTTTTTGTAAAACTATTGATAAAGAAGAATCAATGAAACGTGG
Organism: Excoecaria agallocha; assembly: GCA_037975025.1. Taxonomy (NCBI): domain Eukaryota; kingdom Viridiplantae; phylum Streptophyta; class Magnoliopsida; order Malpighiales; family Euphorbiaceae; genus Excoecaria; species Excoecaria agallocha. The sequence continues at coordinate 3,217,468 of CM075823.1, read as the reverse complement.
GCACGAGTGCTCTTAACTATAGTGCTGTCTCCTTGATTTGATTTTCAAAGTAAATGCTTGGAGATGTAAATAGTCCTTTTTATTTAAGGGACATTAATTTATAATATTAGATTGGCGTTTTTTATACGTACAAATAGAATTCTGGGATGTCTACTATATTTGGAGGTTTTCTTTGACCATTTGAAAAATTCATTCTCTAGCCCTATACAAGTCCCATGTAATTAAACTTCATTGTACTCCATTGCCCAAAAATATATAAATAAAGATGAAAAAGACATTGAAAATATATACAATCGACTATTCAAAATTCAAAACGTAGAACCAATATGCACATGAAATGTCAAAGTCTTCAACTAAGTAAATTTAGCATTGGAGATAGTTTCCTATTCTTCCTCGTAGTTTGCTAAATGTTCCTTGGGCATTTCTTGTTTCTTTCATACTATTCTTCCTCGCAGTTTGCTAAATGTTCCTTGGGCATTTCTTGTTTCCTTCATACTAAAGTGGGTAAACGGAAAATGTTTTACATTTATATCTACTTTCACTTTCTAATTTTTCTTTTTTACCAATATACAAGTATATTAGGAACTATATATATATATATATATATATATATATATATATATATATATATATATATATATATATATATATATATATATATATATATATATATATATATATATTATTCATGTGATTTTTTAATGAATAAATTTGGTATCTTCAATTGTAATAAAATTTTATTACTCTATTGAATATATATAAAAAAGGATGATATTAATAGTAGTTCATTAAGAGTTTGTAAAAGACATAATAATATTTTTGTTATCGAATTTACCGTGAAGAGAATAGCAAAATTTAAATATAATTAATGTGCGTATTTACTTCAAATAAATATTTATAATTATTATATAAATTGATATGGCGATGTTTAATTTATACAACGTGTTATAATTAAAATAAAAATAAATTTAAAACTACATAAATAATTGATAATAAAATATTTAATTAAAAAGTGAAATATGATTTATGTTCAAATATAAAGAGCCTTTTTGCTAACTAATATTTAATTAAAATTAGGCTCTAATTTCTTTAGCAATTTTTGGAAATATACACAGAGTTCAATTAATTTTAAATAAAATCAACCATATCAATAAGGATTCAAAAAATCAATTGGATGAATTTAATTATATAAATTATTATCTAAAAATGTCGTTAATATAGACCCAACAATCGGGTCGGATCGGATGCATTCAAGTCACTTTGGGTTATTTTTTTTATATTTAAATTTTCCAGGTAGTCATTTTTAGATTAGATCTTGGTCACAATTATGACTAAAAAATGAGACCAAATCCAAAAATCAAAAGGCAAATTGAACGGTCAACAATTTGGTATATTTTGTTTGGTTTTTAGTTCATTTTTTTCAGTTTTGAAATAAAAATGCAGTTATATCGATTCAGTTTTCAATTTTTAAAAACTGCTAAATTCGAACTGACTCAACTATTAATAAAATTACGTCTTTTTCTATCTTTTCTCTATATTTATTTCTATAAAAACCCTTAATTCTATTCTTTTTACCTTGAAAATCCAACTATTTCCAATTGATTTGCATTCTTTAGGTAGATCAATCAATTCTCAAACATGATTTAATCTCATAGATGTCATTTCTTCTTTCGTTGCGTTAATCCATTTATTCTTAGTTAGGCATGAAAGAGCTTTTCGGATATAATGGTAAAACTAGAATTTTAGGATATAATGGCCAACCATAGGGATATATAACGTGGTAGAATCATGAGTTGAGTCAGAATGTAGACCTCCATCGGTCTACTTATTAAGATGTGCACATTAGACTGATAATTAAGGCGTTGATAACTCTATGTGATCCCTGAGCACATTTTGGAGGTATAGATCACTCCATGTGGTCACTTCAGCTTATTTTATATCATTGGAGTTCTCATCCTGCATATCCAGCTTAAGGGTTTCCACTAGGTACTACTAGGGGCAAATATGTAATTAAGTGTGAAAATGTAGACAAAATGAGAAGCTATTCATAAAAGGATGTTAAAGGTGTAATAAAATGGTGAATAATGCGAAAAATATAATTAAGCTATTAATAAGGGTAAATACATAATTATACAAGAAATTGGGGATAAAAATGTAAATTTACATAAAAATGTGATTAGAAAAGGTAAAATAGTTAAATGGATAAAAGTAAAAGTTTTAGGGAACAAACCATAATTTGCCACTACATACGAAAATATAAAGACTAAATTGTAAATCTGGAGGCCAAAATTGAATAAAGATGAAAAGAGAACAAAAAGAGCAAAAGTAGTAAAGAAATAATCAAATATATGTTAAAAAGAACTTTAAGGACTAAATTGTAATTTTTATCCTTATTGGAAAATAAGTGAGAAAAAGACAGATAATTAATAATAAGGACTAAATTGTAATTTAAAGATTTAAAGGAGAAATTATAAGATAAATTATAATATTAAATAATTATGGGTAAAAAGAATGGAAATGTAAAAAAATAAAATTAGTGGACACTAAAGGGTAATTTATCATTACATAAGAAAGTGTTAAAGATTAAAACATAGTTTAAGAAAATTACATGAGATAAAGGAAATAAATGGAACAAAAAGGGATAAATTAGAGTTTTAATAGGGAATTAATGTGATGAAATGAAATTTAGGGACTAAAATTGTAATGGTCATCTAAAGGTGTTTTCCATGTACCATGGGTAACCTTTGTTAGAAAGATCCATATTAAACCTCTTAAATACTTTATCTATATATGTACTTTGAGAAAGACCTAGCAACCTATTGGATCTATCTCTATAAATCCTTATTCCCAGAATGTAGGATCCTTCTCCAAGGTCTTTCATTGAGAATTGCTTAGATAGCTATATTTTAACCGAGTGAAGAAGAGTGATGTCATTTCTTATGATCAATATGTAAATCACATATAGAACTAAGAAGACTATTGCTCTCCCACTAACCTTTTTATACATGCAAGGTTCATTCTCATTCTATGAGAAACCAAACTCTTTGATTGTCTCATTGAATTTGATGTTTCAACTCCTAGAGCCTTGCTTCAATCCATAGATGGATCTTTGAAGCTTGCATGCCTTTTCGTCATTCCTTAATGTGAACCCCTTAGGTTGTGTCATATATACATCCTCAGTCAGATTTCCATTTAGGAAAGCTATCTTCACATCCATTTGTCAAATCTCATAATCATAATGAGCAACAATTGTTAATAGTATTCTTATAGACTTAAGCATTGATATGGGAGAAAAGGTTTCATCAAAGTCAATTCCTTTTCTTTGATGATAGTCTTTTGCTACTAAGCAAGCTTTATAGGTAACTATATTAGCTTTCATGTTGGTTTTCTTCTTAAAGACCCATTTCCACCCTATGGGTTTTATCCCTTTAGGTGGTTAAGTTAAAGTCCATACTTTGTTCTCATATATGAAGTCCATTTCGAACTGCATAGCATTAAACCATAAATCACTTTCTGAAATATTCTGAACTTTTTGATAACTTGTAGGCTCATCGTCCTCTACTATAGTTATGTTCCTATCTAAATCAATATGAAATCCATATCTCACGAGGATAAAACATATCTTAGTAAATCTTCTAGGATATTTTGTATAATTAGGTTTAACTATAACCTCATCAATATGAGATTTAGTCTCAGGTTCAATCGATTGTTCTACTTTTATTTATAGGTCTTAAACTTCACCACATTCAATTTTACTCCCACTATCCTCTAGTAGAATGAGATCCCTTTCTAAGAAGACAACATGCCTTAAAACAAACACCTTTTATTCTACGGGATGGTAGACATAATATCCAAATGTTTCTTTTGGATATGCCATAAATAAGCATTTATTAGACTTAATATCTAGTTTGTCTAACATTGTTCTCTTCACATAAGTAGGGAAAGCCCTATACCTTTATATGAGAAAGTATATATAGGTTTCTTATTATTTCACATCTCATTTGGGATAACATCAACCGACTTACTAGGAATTCCATTCAACATATAAATAGTAGTTTCCAATACATATCCCTAAAAAGACTTAGGCAAGTTTGCTCGGCTCATCATGGATCAAGCCATATCCAATAGTATTTGATTTATCCACACAGATACACCATTATGCTGCAGCATATAAGATGGAGTCTATTGAGATAAAATCTCATTATCCCTAAGGTAATCTTGAAACTCTTAACTTAAGTATCCTATACCTTTATCTGATTTAAGTGTCTTAATACTTTTGCCAAGTTATTTCTCTACTACATTTCTGAATTCTTTAAACTTTTCAAATGCTTCAAATTTATATTTCATTAGATAGATATATCCAAACCTAGAGAATTATCTATGAAAGTAATGAAGTAGAAGTAACCTCCTCTGGCATATATAGTCATTGGACCACATACATCTGAATGTATTAGGTCTAAAGTATTTCTAGTTTATTCTCCTTTCCTTGTAAAGGGAGCTTTAGTCATTTTCCAAATAAACAAGATTAAAATGCATCAATTGATCACAAATCATCAAACTTATGCAATTTGTCCATACGTTTCTCATTTATATGGCCTAAATGACAATGCCATAAATATGAGGTGTTTATATTATCTTATTTTATTCTTTTGGTATCCGTATTATACACTTCTTTAACTAGATCAAGAACAAATATACCATTCTCAATTATAGCTTTAGCATAAAATATATTATTTTTAAAAATGGAACAACATTTGTCCTTAAAAGAAATGTCATAATCGTTTAATAAACAACTGAAAAAAATAATACTTTTAGATAATGCTAGAACATAATAACAATTATTTAACTCTAGTATCAATCCACTTGGAAGAGGTAAATGATAAGTTCCCACAACTATTGTAGAGATGTTTTATCTAGTAACTAACTCTAAATATATCTCTGCCTTTCTAACTCTTATGCTGCTTTTAAGCTCCTGTAGATCATTACACAAATGAGATCCATATCCGATATCTAATACCCAAGATTGCTTCGAAGCAATAGAATAAGTATTAATTTTAATCGTATGAATACCTAAAGTAGAAGCACTAGCATGCTTCTTCTACTTGAGAGAATCTAGATAAGCCTTGTAGTTATGCTTCTAGTGGCCATCCTTCACATAATGGAAGCAAGTCCCTTTGGGATTATCCTTTTTGGTAGCTTTTTTCTTAGAAATCCCATAATGCTTGGGTTATATCTTAGTCATCTTCTTCTTCTTTTACTTCTTGCCTTTAGCAGAAGTGACAACCATAATGCTTTTTGGATCCTTCTTGAAGGATCCATCAACTATTTTGAGCATATTGATTAACTCAGAAATAGTTACTTGGATATTGTTTATGTTGAAGTTAAGCATGAAAGGTACAAAACTTGGAGCCAACGAGTACAAGACTACGTCTATGTATAGGTCATTATCCATAAAATAGTCAAGCCTACTCAAATGCTCAATGTACCCATACATCTTTAATGCATGAGCAGTAGTTGAAGTGCCCTCCACCATTTTGCACCTAAAAAGAGCTCGAGCGATCATATTGATTGGTGTCTAGCAAGTGTACTAGATCAACTAGTAATATAGGAAAATATAAACTAAGACCCCAAATATCGAACCCAAGGGAACTATGCAAGTGTAAAATATTTTAGATTTTAAAATGAAAATTCATATACAAAGGAAGAAAGAAATCCCAAAGTTATAATGATGAAGAGTTAACTAAACTAAAATATAATCTTAACAACTAAATGAATAAAACTAACCCAATTAAACATAGACTGAAGAAAGTAAACCTAAAATTTAAACAAAATAAGTAATGAAAACTGGCAAATTCAATGGTAAAAGAGACTTTCGCTAAAGGACTTTTCACCTCAATTTCTAATGCATATAACGTTGTTAAAGATCATAAAATTGATTATGGAAAACTAGTAATAAATTCAGATAATTTACCCTGAATATCTTTCTAAGCATTAAATTCTCTTACTAGAAACAATTCAATACTTAGCATAAAAATCTAGTTCATGAACTCTAAAATATCGTTAGACTCTTTCTCAAGAGATCTCACATCAATCTGTTCTTAATTTATCTTTTCCTAGACTTAAGTCACTTAAAGTTAACACAAAATTATCTCATATTCCAGAAAATAATCATGTATTAAATTAAATGAATTAAACTATGAAAATGCATATCCTAAGTCAATATTGCATTTGATCATCAACCATTAACTCAATATATCGATAATAAAATTAAATATAACTTATGATAAGGAACTGCTCAGAAATTAAGAAATAATCATCTTTCATTCAATTAAAGATCAACTACGTCATTACATACAAAAATATGAGGGTTCATGTTCCCTTAATAAAAGCAAAAGAAACTACTCACTCATTGTCTTTAAATTTAAAGAGAAACAAAATAAAAGAAATACAATACATATAAAGCCCTTTAGCTACTCTTGAAGTCTTCTCAGATTTCTTCAATTGTAGCCTCCAAATTCTCAGTAAAACTAAGATAAAACTAAGTAAAATTGCAATTCCAAAATATCCTTTTTCTCTGGTGTTCTGTTGGTCTCTTAAATAACTTGAAAAGAAAAAGTTTTATGGCCTTAGACTTCCAATTTAAATAATAATGGAGAATTTCATTGTATGTTGGACTCTCTGGCTTGGTAGAGTGCTAAATCCACTCCATCAATTGGCCTCATGCTAGACTTCCTCTTTAGTTGGCTCGATACAATTAAATCTCACTTCATTGAGTGCCTTAATGCTACCATAATTCTCTCTCTAGCCTCACTCGATAAAGTGAGATATTACTCCACTGAATGGCTAGTCCCTGTACTTTACGAACAAATTCTTGACTCCTTTAAATCTTTCAAATGATGAATTCTTCACTTTCGTCCTTGTAATTTCTTCTTTTTTCAATTAAACATCTAAAAACACCAAATCAAACAATTAACTCATAAAACACCAACTTATAAACTTAAATGCTAATTTAATTAAATTGACACAATAAACACACTTAACACACACTAATAATATAGTATAATTCATACTTATCAAATACCCCACAGTTAGCCTTTGCTCAGCCACAAGCACACTTAACACACACTAACTTAATGTTCACTTAATTTTCGACACACTCTTCATAAATTTCTCTTTGTTAACATTAATTAACTCCACCAATTTAACTCAAATATTTAGAACAAAGCTAGCATAATTCACTCCACTGTAATAAAATTAAATCACCTAAATCACTAAATATGCCTTAACTTTACACAAATCACTGCATAATTGACTATCTCACCATTAACATGAAAAATCTATCTTTTTCAAAGCGTTTAATCAATGAACAAAGATACTACTAATTCTCAGACAAACAAAACATAAAAAAACAAACTTAATAAATCAAAATAAAACAAACTAAAGTAAAGAAGAAATTAGTTTTGAGTTTAGGAAGTTCTCAGCTAGACTTTTAAAACCATCTTACTTGTCAAGGAGAACCAAAGTTGCCTTCGTAACCTCATGATGAACAACAAAATATGGTTTTAACATGTGGCCATTTACTTTATTTTCATGATTGTATTTTAGGTTTCTAGAAGTGATTACTCCAAACTCATTGCTCAAGATCACTTGATAAGGACCTAACCATTACAATTTAAGCTTACATGGGAATAACCTCAACCGACTATTATATATAAAGACCAACATATTGGGAGTAAAATCCTTTTGATTTAGCTTCTTATCATGCCAACGCTTTATTTTTTCCTTATAGCTTGCAACATTATCATATGACCACTATCAAAACTTATCCAATTCATTGAGCTGTAACCTCCACTTTTCTTTTGCAGATCTTAAATCAAAGTTAAGCAGCTTTATAGCCCAATATGCTACATGTTCTAATTTGAATGGAAAATGAAACGCTTTACCAAAAACTAATCTAAATATGGACATACCTATAAAGGTCTTGTATTTACTTCCTTGTTTTTATATTTTGGCTTGTATTATTATTATATGCTAGCCTATAATAATGTAGTAAAAATGTTTTTATTTATTTTTCTTTTGGTATGAATAAAAAATGTTTTCATCCAACGCTGTAAAGATGAATAATTCAATCTTGATTCTCATATGCTTGGACCAATGTCCCTGAATGAATGCGAATTAGGTATGAATTTTACCACTTTTTATGTGATAACATGTTTATTTATCTTATTGTATTCCATTGTTTGGGGAAAGGATTAGCATAATTAGGCATAAGTGGATATTTATATCAACCATTAACCAAGTGCCACAAGTAAAAATGAAATCCAAACTCTCTTTGGTTTCGATGTCATAAGGAATATAAAATAACTTTCCTAATATTGTATTAGGTGGTAACTTCTAAAATAAAATGCCTTGTGATGCTCAACAGTTGCCTAGTAAATTGGTCATTAGTCAATGGGTTAGGATACCTCGAGCACTATCTCATCCTTTTAGGGATTCAAGGCATTATGTGTTGAGTTCAATCCTTGCTCTTTGTAAAGTGATTAATTTTCACAAGTTATAGGAACCTTTATCCAATCTTGAGTCCTAAAAGTGGACTTTTGAGAGCAAATCGGATGCCTACAGGATTCAGCATGCATCATAGGGACCTAGAGGGAATTAACTTGAAAGTTAAGGGAAATATGGCCATTTTATATTATGTTACACATATGGATAATTAAGAGGAAATGTAAAGATATTTATAATTTATTAATGAATAAGAGAGTCTTAATTTACTTGATTAGTATAAACTTATTGGTAGGATTGAATTAGGTAAAAAATGTTTGGTAATATTGGTGTTAGCAGAATTCTCAATTCTACGGGTGAAAACACAAAAGGAGAGTTTAAGTAAAATGATTTTAGTTTCTTTAATTATTTATAATTGATATTAGTTATTGAATAAAGAACAAGAATACCTAGTTTTACAAGAGTTTATGGTTGAAAAATTTGTTGATAGATAATTAAGGTTACCTAAAAATTTAAACTCAATGGAAATGGGTATTTACATGGTTTGATTTTGATAGAGTTAGAATACTCCGTCGAGGGGAAAGAACACTCTCCCAAGGTAAAACAATCTCTCCTAATTGTAATCCACACTCGCTCAACTATTTTTAGTTTGATTCTTATAAAAAAAGTAGGAAACCACTCAGCTGATTAAGGGAAGCACTCACACAGGTTTATCACCCTTCACTTATTTAAAATTACCATTTTCCATGTTTAAATAATAGAGAAATCCCATTCATCCGAGGTATATAGTCCTCACCTGAGGTGTATAAATCCCACCTAAGTTGTTTTTACTTTAACCTAGGTGTATAAGCCTCACCTGAGTTGTGTATGCCTCAATCGAGCTACCAAGACCTCGCTTGAGTTATAATTACCTCTCCCAAGATAAAGCTTATAGTTTTGGCATGTTAAAGCTCTCTTCATGTTAAAAAACTCATCTTTATTATATTTAAGTTAAACTATTTTGAAAGATCCTTTAATGTATCATTTAAATTGTAGTTTTCTTAGCTAATTAAGATTAAAATGTGATGGTATAAGATTGTATGGCTTTAGAGTGAATTAATAGTAGAAAAATTCAGTAAAGCCATATTATGGAATTACATGAAAGAATGTTTAAAATCACAATACTGGACTATTTAAGGACTTAATTAGCAAGTTTAGTGGAAAGACTTATTGAAGGTTATCTTCATGGTTTGTGAAGGAGAAAGTAAGAATTTTAAAATAAAGTGAACATTGAAAATTTAGTTTGCAATGTAATTTAGATAAGTAGAGAAATGAAAGTACCATGTTACAAATTTAAATATGAGTCTATAAGAACATGGATATATAGTACAAATATGAATAATCATATTGATTATTTTTTGTTAAAGGGACATGTTTATGCCTACATGTTCATGTTTATGTATATTATTATGTGAAAGCATATGGCTATAGTTATTTATATGTGTGTGTGTGTGTGTGTTTATATATATATATATATATATTATTATTATGTGAAAGCGTATGGCTATAGTTATTTATGTGTGTGTGTGTGTGTGTGTGTGTGTATATATATATATATATATATATAGTTACTTGTGTTGATGTATGATATTGAATATTCATCAATATACTTACACGCATATAAGATTCTATAGTAAAGGCATAAGCAAGATAATTGATATATATATATGAACATAATTAATGCGTGCAACTAGAATTCAGTTGTGGATAGATAGGCATGCCTATAGGGATATCATTGCAGCTGCTATAGTTTGCCCCATTTAGGCTTATCATTCATTCCCATTTAAGACCATAATTCCATCTCATTTATATCTATAGATTTGATATCCTTGGATATCTATAGTGATTAATACCTATAGGTATTTATATGTTTGATACCTATTGTATCCATCATTCCCGTTATACCTATTGTATCCATCATTCCCATTATCCATTCTTAGAACTTAAGCAAATAAATAAAGTGTAGCGAAGATTTTAAAAGTAAAACTATATAGTTTCTTTTAATAATTCATATGTTTACTTCAATTTGATGTAAGTATTGAGTTTTAGTTTAGTTTCTCACTTATGTATTTTGTTACTTAATAATTATTATGATTGTTAATAAAAATGTTATATTATAATTGGATAGTTGCTGACAACTGTTGTGAGTGGTCATCTATAATGAATTTGTTCCCCACTAATCTATATAGCTCAGTACTGGTTGTTTTACCCATATAAGTTTTGTAGTTGGATTTGTCTCTAGAATTTAATTCTACATCAGGTGGCCAACACAAGTTTGTCAAAAAATCTTGATGTATGATGTTTTTATTTAACTTTTTGTATGATTTTATAGTAATGATAGTATATATGAAAGATGTATATGTTATAGAAAATTGTAAATTGTAATAGGCACACTTTTTAAGTTAAGCACTATATGCATGCAAGTATAGTCTGAAAGTAATTTATACTATTTATGATAAGTCAGGATGTGAGTAATTAAACTATATATGTATGCATGATAGTGCTAGGTGAATTGACATATGAGCAGTAAAAGTAACACCATAAAAGATATAAATGATAGGTATATATAAAAATGATAGGTTTAGATTATTTGCTAAAAGGTGTTACACCTTGTGGTATGAGAGCCCAGGTTTAGTTTTTTTCTTTTTGTCAATAAAGTCCAAAATTATGGTATATGATACAATGTTGTGTTGGCCTAATACAAAAGTCCTTATTTTTCTTATTGATTATAGATGGAGGAGTCTAGGGATGCCATCAAAGAATCAGCTGAAAGTAACTTACCTGCCAGAACAAATCACTCCAATCCAGGATCTTCATCAACTACTCAAAATGAGATTCTTATGACCACTTCTGGAGAAGCATTACTAAAAATTTCACAAGACACGGCTCAAATTTTGTAGAAAATGATTGCTCTTAAAGCTCCAATCATTGAGATAAGGAAACATGGAGCAGAAGAATTCTGAGATACTATTTTAGAATAGCTTGAAGAAGCTGAATTATAGTTGGAAAGGTTGCAGAGAATCTTTAATAAAATTCAATGTCTAGTAAACCTTAAGGTACCTTATGTTGTGTCATTACTATAAGGAACAACATAGGATTGGTGGAAATTGGTCTTAAAATAGCATCAGTTACCTAATCCACTCATATAAGGATTTTTTTGAAATAGAATTCAAGAAAAGTATGTGACTGAAGCTTACAAAGAAGAGAAATTAAGATATTTTTTTGAATTTAAAACATAGATTTATATCTATGGTTGAATATGAGAAAGAGTTTAGCCATTTATGCAAATATGTTATGAATTCAATATTGACCGAAACTTTCAAATGTAAAAAGTTTCAAGATGGATTAAATGATTGAATTAGAGAAATGTTGATTAGACCTATTTCTCTGCATATGGTAGATTTCTATCAACTTGTTATAGCAGCCCTGACAATTGAGAAAAATGAATAGGTTACGAGAGAAATAGAGCAGAGGAAGAGTGGGGCTAGAGGTGGATCTTCCATTGCGAAGTGATTTAAAGGAACTTAGGGTAATCAACTAGTTAAATTTATGTATTGTCCTACTAACAAAGGAAGAAAGTAAGAATCATCAGCAATATCTAAACCAAATAAAGACACATTAGTGAAGCAAAGTGGGGTTTAACCATTAGAATGTCCTTATTATTCATGGCAACATCGTGGCACTCATATAAAGCTGATTGGTGCATGTTTTAATTTTTGTATTAAGCATCATTTCATGGCAAATTATCCCTTAAAAGGAGAGCAAGGATAGGTATAATAGGGTAGCAAAGGAGCTTCAAATGCACTATCCACTGGTAAAGGTAGAGCTAGAGGCAGAGAGCAAGGTTAATTAAGTCAATATGGATCACAACCTCAAAATGCATTTGAAATAATTAATCAACCTACAATACAAATTATTTTTGGATGGGCTTATAAAATGAAAGCTTAAGAGGATGAGATGCTCCTGAAGTCATAGTTAGTATTTTTTCTCTTTTTAACTTTGATATTTATGCACTTATTGATCCTAGTTCCACATATTCTTATGTTTGTATTGAGGATATGGGTAGGAATATGTTAAATGTGAATCAATTGGATTATAATATTCCTATAACTAGCCTATTGGAGCATAGTGCCCGTGTGACTAAAGTATTTAACGATTGTCCCATTATGATTCAAGAAAGAGAATTCGCAATTGATCTTATTGAGTTGCCATTTCAGGAATTTAATGTTATTTTTGGCATAAATTAGTTATCAAAACACAGTATAGTGGTTAATTATAGGATGAAGATAGTAATGTTTAAAGATTCTGATGGTGAAAAAATAAAAGTACAGGGTATTAGAAGGAAACCTTTAGCCAATGTGATCTCTACTATGCTAGCTAGGAAGTTCTTTAAAAAGGGATATGAAGCTTTTTTAGCCCTGGTACTTTATTCAAAAAAGAAGTCAATAACGCTTCAATATATTCAAGTGGTAAACAAATTTCCTAATGTATTTCCAAAAGACTTACCTAGTCTTCCACTTGTAAGGGATGTGGAGTTATCTGTAGAAGTTTTACTTGCCACAGATCTTATTTCTAAAACACCATATAGGATGGCCCCAATAAAATTACATGAGTTAAAAGTTGAGTTACAATAGTTACTTAACAAAGGCTTTATTAGGTCTAGTATATCACCATGGTATGCACCAGTTCTATTTGTAAAGAAGAAGGATGGTTCTATAAGAATGTATATAGATTACATGAACTGAAATAAAGTGGTAGTGAAGAACACGTATCCATTACCTAGAATTAAGGACTCTTTTGATCAATTGAAGGGGGTTGGTGAATTTTTAAAGATTGATTTACGATCGGGGTATTATCAACTCTGAGTTAAGGATGTGTAAGTTCTAAAAATTGCATTTAGAACTTAGTATTGACATTATAAATTTGTAGTCATGCCTTTTAGGTTAACGAATGCATCGATTACTTTTATGGATTTGATGAATAGGGAGTTTAGACCCTACTTAGACCAATTTGTTATGGTTTCCATAGATTATATATTGGTTTATTTAAGAAATAAAGTTAAACATGTTGAGCATTTAAGGATTATATTACAGACTTAGAGGGAGAATCAATTGTGTGCCAAATTAAGCAAGTGTGACTTTAGCTTAAGGATGTTTTGTTCCTTTGGTATATTATATCTTTTGAAGGCATTAGAGTGGATCTTGGTAAAATTAAGGCTATTGTGAATTGGAGACCACCTCAAAATGTAACTAAAGTAAAAAAAAATTTCTAGGTTTAGTAGGGTATTTCTGGATTGATCGATGTCAAGCTAGTTTATATCGATTAAAGGCAATGTTAATAGAAGGCCCAGCTCTAACATAGCTAATCTTGAGATAAGTATGCTATGTACAGTGATATTTATAGAATTTGTTTGGGTTATGTACTAATGTAAGATGGTAAATGGTAACCAATGCATTCAGGCAATTGAAATCTCATGAAAAAAACTACTCTACACATGATTTAGAATTGGCTGCAGTTGTGTTTGCTTTGAAGATTTGGTAGCATTACCTGTATGGGGAATGATGCAGAATATATATAGATCATAAGAGTCTCAAATAGTTGCTCACTCAGAAGGTGATTAATTTGAGGCTTTGCACATGGTTAAAATTGTATAAAGATTATGACTGCATAGTTAAATACCATCTGGGTAAAGATAATGTTGTAGCTAATGCCTTAAGTCATAAGATGATGGCAGCTATGATGATACAACAGTGTAGATGGAAATTTGCATCAAATGGCACATTGATAGCTCAGTTGAAGGCTTGACCTAAAGTGAGAAAGGCAGTGGTTGATGCTCAAAAAGGTGATAGAATGTTGCAATAGATTATGCAATCATTGCATGAAGGGAATCAATCTAAGTATTCAATTAATAAAGATGGATGTGTGTATTATCAACATAGGTTATGCATTGTAGACAACAAAGAGATGAAAAGAATGTTGTTACATGAAGCTTATAACATATTGTTTGCTATGCATTTTGGTGGTAATAAGATGTATCAGGATCTGAAGCAATATTATATCTCTAAATGCTTAACTTGTCAATAGGTGAAGGAAGAGCACCAACCTCTTTCAAGATTGTTGAATCCTATTCCAATTCTGCAATGGAAAAGGGAAGATATTACTATGGATTTTATGATAGGTTTGCCTCTCATGTAGAAGAAATATAATTTAGTATGGGTAGTTGTTAATAAATTGACCAAACCAACTCATTTCTTGCCAATTAGAATAAACTGTTCCATTGATAAATTGGCAAATATATGAATGAGATTGTTTAGCTATATGGAATACCGATATTTATAATTTCACATAGAGATCTAAGATTTATATCTAAATTTTGGTATTGTCTATAGTAAGAACACAGCTATGATATAGTATAGCTTTTCATCTTCAAATGGATGGACAATTAGAGAGAGTTATACAGGTTCTAAAAGTATCATGAGGGGCTATCTTTTGGATTTTTAAGAATATTTGGAAAGATATCTTGCTATGATGCAATTTGTATATAATAATAGTTCTTAGACTAGCATAGGCATGGCACCATATAAGGCTCTTTACGGTCAAAAATTCAAAACTCCAGTGTGTTGGACTAAGTTAGCTAAGTGTAGAATTATTTGCCCAAATATTGTAAACGACACCGAGGAAAAAGTGCAGGTTATTAAATGGAGATTGAAAAAAGCTAGTGATAGACAAAAGTCTTGTGCAAATTTAAAAAGTAAGGATATTGAATTTCAAGTCGGGGATAAGGTATACTTGAAAATGTATCCTTGGAGGAAAGTGTTGAGGTTTAGGAAGAAAGGTAAACTAAGTTCAAGATATATTGGTCATTTTGAAATTCTGCAACGGGTTGGACCAATAACATACAAATTTGCTCATCTAATGGAATTATTCAAGCTGTATGATATATTTCACATTTATATGCTTTGTAGATAACATCAAGATGAATCTCATATGTCGCTAATACAAGACATTTAGGTTCAGGCAAATATTACATATGATGAAGAACCTACAGAAAGTTTGGCTTCAAAAATCAGATAGCTGAGAAACAAGTAGGTTCCTCTTGTTAAAGTACTTTGGCAACATCATAAAGTTCAAGAAGTATGTTAGGAACTAGAGTATTTTATTAAAACACAATACCCTTAGCTTTTTAAAACATGTATGAATTTGGAGGACAAAATTCTTTGAGAGGAGAGAAAATTGTGAGGTCCCAACTTTAACCCTAGTAGAATTATGTAAAATTAATGGGAATTATGGTTAAGATAACGTTTAATACCAAAGGCTGTGACTCACTAACGAATCTCGGATATAGTTTGTGACTCACTAACTAGTAACGGACAATGATAAGGAGTGACTAGGTTCTTCAGACTGTATGTCTAAGAGTGAGTCACAGACTGGTCCATGAGTCGAGTGCATGACTCACTCTTGAATGAGTCAAAAGTCCTAATACAAAATCCATTTCCTACCAATTGTTTCAAAAATATGAAAATGAGGCCTATAAAAAGCATTTTTCCCTTAAAATTCCAATGAAAACATTTTTCCATGTTTGATAAAAATGTCCATAGAGGAGAGGAGAAGGCATAGCTATTTTCTAACCATATCAAACAAAAAATTATTGTCATTAGCCAACCCTAATAGAGGCTAATCCAATCTTAGTGACTATAACTACCCCTAATTTTGGGAAACTAGCACATGACATCTAGATTGCCAAAATTTAAAGTGACAATGAAAATGATGAAAGATTCTCACCTAAGGTAGCAAATCTCATGATGTAGGCACATTCTACCAATGGTAGTGAATTTTAGGGTTAAGTGATTATTGCCAGTTTGTTTGTGTTTCAGCTTTCGATCAAGGCCTCAGATTAACACCAGTTTATCGGCATACAAAATTAGGGAAGTGTAACATGTGATTTACTCCAATTCATTGGTGCATAAGATCAGGAAATTATGACATTTAATTCACTCTTATTTATCTAGGTAGTAGATTAGGAAGTATGACTTTTAATTTGCTCCAATTTGTCTAGGCTTGAAATAAAGGAAGTATATGTTAGTGTAAGCCCTAGCCCCAATACATTGTAATAAAACACTTTAGTTAATAAATGAGGCATTTGTTTTATCTATTGTATTCCTATGCATATCAATTGATAGAACTGTCCAAGAATGTTGTTTCAGTTTAAGTTATCATGTGTGAGGCATATGGTTATAAGACCTTGAAATAAATGAGACTTCATTGTAAATATCCCTAGTCAGTCATTATTATAGGAATAACAAATGAATTAAGACTAGTATACTCTCTCTGATAAGTTGAGTTCTGTCTTATGAATCATAAGGACAAGAGTGTCAATCAGAGATCATAGATACATGTTTAAACCATGGTATCTGGATTCAATCCGTTCATGAGAAGACTACATGGTATAAGTCATAAGTGTTTCTCATATGCAAGTTTTGTATCAGAGTTCTTAGACCTAAAATCTCTATGAAACTCTTTATGAATTACTATGTACTTTGACATACACCTAACGTGCTCGTAATAGAGTGACAAGTATGGGTATACTTGGGTATACATTGATTCATGTTAGAGAGCATGAGAGAAGTGAAGGGATTACCCCTCTCTATAAGAGAGAAAATATCATCGGCCACTTAATCAGTGAATTGAGAAGTGTATGGACATACCGAGATGAAATAATGAGTAATCATTATTTATCTAAGAGTTCAGTGTCACTGGAATATCAAGAAAGGAATTAATATATATAGGGATGACTAGTTTCATGCCTTATATTAATTCTGATATTTATGGGTAAGGGACTATGCAAAATTACATTAGGTCACTAAATGCCATTTGCATTTTCATTTAATTTGGAATGCTATAATATCTTGCTAGAGAATATATATAGCCTTTGAATTAATTCATTGCCAACATTAAATGGATCTATAAGATCACACACAAAGCATTAGGCTTAAAATATTTAAATAAAGTATTTGGCATTAATTTGGGCTTTTAATTAAAGTCAAATTAATGTATGTAATGGGTATTAAAATTGCTATTGGACCTTGGTCCATGAGAGAAAAAAATTCAGCCTACATGGTTTAATTTCAATTAATTAATTATATTGTATTAATTAAGTTAATTGAGTATTAAATCCTAATGATATTTAAATCAAATTAACACACTTAAAAATGAGATGACCTAGCCAAAATTACAAGATTGAAAAACAAGAAAATTTCGGCACATGTTGATTTCAAGATTAATTGATTAATTTGATTAAAATGTCTTATGGTTTTATTTCAAATTAATTTGAATTTTCAATTCAAAAGAGATTGAACTAATATATGTTACTTATTTTTAGGAATTGATTGAGGTTGTTTTAATTATCTTGAGGTAGTAAAATTTAGATCATTAAGGTGAGAGGACTAATGGCTTATTGGAACTAATACATACCGATGTATGTGGACCATTAAGTACACAAGCTAGAGGTGGTTTTAGCTACTTCGTGACATTCACAGATGACTTCAGTAGATATGGCTATATCTATCTAATGAAGTACAAATCTAAAACTTTTGAGAAATTCAAAGAGTTTAAGAATGAAGTAGAAAAATAACTTGGCAAAAGTTTAAAAGCCATTCGATCAGATCGAGGTGGCGAATACGTAAGCCAAGAGTTTGACAGTCATTTAAAAGAGTGTGGTATTATTTCATAGCTCACTCCTCCTGGAATACCACAATGGAATGGTGTGTCCAAAAGGAGAAATCAAACTCTGTTGGACATGGTTCGATCTATGATGAGTCAAGCAAATATTCCTATCTCTTTTTGTGGTTATGCATTAGAAATTGCTGCGTTTCTACTAAACCGTACTCCAACTAAAGCAGTTGAGAAGACACCATATGAGGTATGGAATGGGAAAGAACCCAAAAATGTCATTTCTCAGGATTTGGGGCTGTGAAGCACATGTTCAGAAATTAACATCTGACAAACTAGAGTCTAAATCCACTGTCTACTTGTTTGTGGGTTATCCCAAAGAAACAAAGGGATACTACTTTTACTCACAAGCCGAGAACAAAGTATTTGTTGCTTGCAAGGCTGTTTTCTTGGAAAAGGAGTTCCTTCTCAAGAAAGACAGTGGGAGTAAAGTAGAACTTGGAGAAATTCAAGTACCACAAACTCCTATAGAGGATGAGTTGGAAGTGGGATCAAGTTCACAACCAGTTGTGGAACAAGAACCCATTACACAAGTACCTAGAAGGTCCAGTAGGGTATGTCTGAAGATTGAGAGATATGGATTTCTAATCACCGACAGTGACATTATTAAGTTAGTAGATCGTGAGGATCCTATTACCTATCGAGAAGCTATTGAGAGCCCAGACTCAAAAAATTGGCTTGAAGCTATGAAATCCGAGATGCAATCAATTTACAATAACCAGGTTTGGACCTTGTTTGATCCACCAAAAGGTGCTAAGGTAATTGAATGCAAGTGGCTATTTAAACTCAAACCTGATAAGACCTATGAAGGTAGACTAGTAGCAAAAGGTTTTCAACAAACTCATGGTATAGACTATGATGAAACCTTTTCGGCTGTAGTCATGCTCTAGTCCATTAGGATCTTGCTTGCCATAGCTGCATATCATGATTATGAGATATGGCAAATGGATGTCAAAACTGCTTTCCTCAATGGAAATTTACTTGAGGATGTGTATATGACCTAGGCTGAGGGTTTTGTCAATCCCAAGCATCCTAAGAAGGTTTGCAAGCTTTAGAAATCCATTTATGGATTAAAGCAAGCATCCCGAAGTAGGAGTCTTTGTTTTGATGAGGCAGTCAAAGAATTTGACTTCGTCAAGAACGAAGATGAGCCTTGTGTGTACAAGAAGGCTAGTGGGAGCATAGTAATATTTCTGGTCCTATATGTGGATGACATCCTTCTCATTGGGAATGACATTCCAACATTACAAAAGGTTAAGCAATGGTTGGGGAAATGTTTCTCAATTAAAGACTTAGGTAAAGCTGAGACAATACTTGGTATTCGGATCTATAGAGATAGATCGAATTGGATTTTGCGACTAAGTCAAGAAAAGTACATAGACAAAGTACTAAAGCATTTTAGTATGGGAGACTCAAAGAAAGGGTACATACCTTTGGCTTTGGGAGTTCCTTTGACTAAAGAATAGTGCCCTAAAACCAAAGAGGAAAGGAACAACATGAGTAGAATCCCATATGCATCTGCTATTGGATCTATCATGTATGCTATGTTATGTACTAGGTTGGATGTTGCTCATACACTGAGTATAACTAGTAGGTTTTAGCAAGACCTTGGTGAAAAGCACTGGTCTACTATAAAGGGGATTCTGAAGTACCTGCGAAGGACTAAGGATCACTTCTTGGTGTATGGTGGTCAAGAAGAACTCGTCATAAAAGGTTATACCGATGCTGCTTTTCAGACCAGCACTCAGGCTTCTAGATCACAATTTGGATTTGTTTTTGTTTTAAACCCTGGTGCTATCAGTTAGAGAAGCTCAAAGAAAGACATCGTTGCCGACTCAACTACAAAATCTAAGTATATTACAGCGAGTGAGGCTGCAAAAGAGGCTGTTTGGATTAAAATTTTCATTTCTGGATTAGGAGTGGTCCCAAGCATCCTAGATCCATTAGAAATTTTTTGTGATAACAACGGGCCCATCGCACAAGCCAAGGAGCCTTGATCACACCAGAAATTCAAACACATACTCAGGAGGTACCACCTGATTAGAGAAATCATTGATCGTGGGGATGTCAAGGTTAGCAAGATAGAAAGTGAAGACAATGTAGCAGATCCTTTGACGAAACAGTTGCATCCAAATCTGTACGAAGCTTATTTGAGAGCATTCGGTCTTAGGGCTATGCCCAATTTAGACTAGTGCTAGTGGGAGATTGTTAGTGTAAGCCCTAGCCCCAATACATTGTAATAAAACACTTTAGTTAATAAATGAGGCATTTGTTTTATCTATTATATTCCTGTGCATATCAATTGATAGAACTGTCCAAGAATGTTGTTTCAGTCTAAGTTATCATGTGTGAGGCATATGGTTGTAGGACCTTGAAACAAATGACACTTCATTCTAAATATCACTAGTCAGTCAATGTTATGTGAATAACAAATGAATTAAGATAGTATGCTCTCTCTGATAAGTTGAGTTCCGTCTTACGGATCATAAGGATAAGAGTATCAATCAGAGATCATAGATACATGTTTAGAACATGGTATCTAGATTCGATCCGTTCATGAGAACACTACATGGTACAAGTCATAAGTGTTTCTCATATGCAAGTTTTGTATCGGAGTTCTTAGACCTAAAATCTCTATGAAACTCTTTATGAATTACTGTGTACTTTGACATACACCTAACGTCCTCGTAATAGAGTGACAAGTATGGGTATGCTTGGGTATACATTGATTCATGTTAGAGAGCATGAGAGAAGTGAAAGGATTACCCCTCTCTATAAGAGAGAAAATATCATTGGCCACTTGATTAGTGAACTGAGAAGTGTATGGCCATACCGAGATGAAATAATGAGAAATCATTATTTATGTGAGAGTTCAATGACACTGGAATTTTAAGAAAGGAATTAATATATATAAGGTTGACTAGTTCCATACCTTATATTAATTCTGATATTTATGGGTAAGGGACTATGCAAAATTGTATTAGGTCACTAAATGCCATTTGCGTTTTCATTTAATTTGGAATGCTATAATATCTTGCTAGAGAATATATATAGCCTTTAAATTAATTCATTAATTCATTGCCAACATTAAATGGACCTATAGGATCGCACACAAAGCATTAGGCTTAAAATATTTAAATAAAGTATTGGGCATTAATTTGGACTTTTAATTAAAGTCAAATTAATGTATGTAATGGGTATTAAAATTGCTATTAGACCTTGGTCCATGAGAGAAAAAAATTCAGCCCACATGGTTTAATTTCAATTAATTAATTAAGTTAATTGAGTATTAAATCCTAATGATATTTAAATCAAATTACAACACTTAAAAGTGAGATGACCTAGCTGAAATTCCAAGATTAAAAAACAAGAGAATTTCGGCACATGTTGATTTCAAGATTAAGTGATTAATTTGATTAAAATGTCTTATGGTTTTATTTCAAATTAATTTGAATTTTCAATTCAAAAGAGATTGAACTAATATATGTTACTTATTTTTATGAAGTGATTGAGGTTGAATTAATTATGTTGACGTAGTAAAATTCAGATCAAACACTTGCCAAAAGATAAGGATACATATTAGTAAAGAAATGAAACCCAAATTACAAGTTTGTGTCGCGTGAAACTTGTTCTCTTTCTCACTTAATTCTTTTGGCCGAATTTCACAAGGAGAAAGGATTCTTCTTCATTCTCTTGTGTTCTTGGGTAGTGATAACAACCTAAAAGAAGTGCAAGATCAAATCTTGTAGCTTCAATCCATTGCCATTACACAATACTTATTAGAGAGCTAGCAATCTCGGTTTTAAGCTATCTTTGCAAGTGTGTGTGTGAGAATAGAGAGGAGTGGCATAAAGGCTATTCCTTGGCATTGGTGGTGAAGATCTAAGTCTAACATATCATTCTTGGTTGCTGTTCATCATCAAAATCAAGTTTTAAATGGCATCTAAAGTTGTAAGTTCTTAAAAACCCTAAAATTGCATTTTTCGATTCTTGTCATGGAATTGTTTGTCATGTATGATCGAATTTTGATTTTTTTCCACTGCATGATTATTTTGTACATACCATGTCATATTCCATCATTATAACTTCTGATTCACTCTAGTTCATCGGGGCATAAAATCAAGGAAGCATGACATCTGATTAGGATGATTGAAAAACCCTTGAGAGAATTTTTACCTTTTAATTGACAAGTCGCTTTCTGAGTGAACATTAGTATGTGCACAGGTGTCCGTTATCAGGTTCCTTCTTATAATAAAGAGAAGTTATTTTCCCATTCTATAAGTTTGCATGATTTTCTCCATCAATATCCAATTTTAAAATTAAGGCCATCCCTTTGAGAAATGTGATTTGACATTTTATCACTCTAGTCTTTAAGACATAGCTTTTCGTGCAAAAGCCTACCATAGTATTTGTTCCTATTACTATTTGTTGCTTGCTTTTTCAAGTGAGACATGATAGATTAATTCATGATACACATTGCCCTATTTATTAATCTATCTTTACTAACTATTAATGTTACTATTTTCCATTATCTTTATTTTTTTAATGTGCTTGTTATTTTTAAATACAAATTATTTGTTGGAAATTTATAATATATGCAAAAGTGATTTTTCATTTATTTTTAGTATGTACTATATTTTATTATTATTATTATTATTATTATTATTATTGTTATTATTGTTATTATTTAGTTATTATTTATACCTTAAATGCCATGCCAACTAACAAGTAAATAAATAAAGTAAAATAAAACACTGTTCATACATCATTCAAGTAAAAAAAAAAAGAGGAAAAAGCATAAATGTTAGTAACATAAATAAAATTGCAATAGAAAATATATTAAAGTTCACAAAATGCTAAATGGTTTCTTGAAGGTGGTATAGTCTGATGGCCTGATTGAAGGGCCAGAAGGTGCATATTAGGGCTACAAAGGTGGTGCCTAAGACGGAGCCATAGGTGGTGATGGTGGTGGTGTTGATGGTAGGGGTATCTCAAACTCAATCAACATAGCCTGAGCAAAAGGTCTCAAAACCTATCCCATAAGCTCAGCTAAATGTCCTAAACTATCTCAAACCTATCACATAGCTAGCTTTTATCGATCGATGAACACCTGCCTGTATTTGAGCTAGACGAGTAGCATGAAGATCTTTAGTGTCTCTTACACTTTATTTAAGAGTACAAACCTTTGTAGAGATTTAAAATATAGATGTCCTCATCCTACAGAGCTATCCGCTAGTAGTTCAATAAGCTATGGAAATCCTATCAAACACAAACCTTATATCCTACCTTACTCGTTGAAAAGCAGCCTCCAAACCAATCTATCAACTCTCTAAATTCGTAGGAGCATTAGTGGTAGCAATAGTGGGTAACACA
Source organism: Excoecaria agallocha (assembly GCA_037975025.1). Lineage (NCBI taxonomy): Eukaryota > Viridiplantae > Streptophyta > Magnoliopsida > Malpighiales > Euphorbiaceae > Excoecaria > Excoecaria agallocha. The sequence continues at coordinate 3,193,825 of CM075823.1, read as the reverse complement.
GGAGCATGAGAGGTAGGGGCTCCTTGGTCTCTATATGTACTAAATCCGCAAGCTCCAAATGATACTAGTATATGATAGCTACCAAAGCTCTCTAATGGAAATGACTGTGGACATATAAAATGTACAGGACTAAATCCTATGTGATGGGATAGGGTGCCTGAGGAGGTCTAGCTAGCAGGTGCCTAGGCCTGATCCCTGGGTATATCAAGCTATAATGCTAGATCCATAAAATACACATATGTGAAATGAGGGGAGTGATCACTTGGTATAGGGTCTGTGGGCTGATCATGGTCTTGAGGTGGGATATCAGCATTCGGTGTGAGGTTTGCTAGCTTATCATATCCCGTGCAGTGCCTCAAGGCCTACGGATCCCAAATCCCCTTTCACACACTTTGACTAATAGTAGTCTTAGCCCCTAGGTCTAAAGTGCTCAATCATCCTCATATCAATTGCCATATTAACATCTATGTATATATCCTCCTCTACTAGGCATTATGACTACCCAAATATCAGGAAAGTCAAGTGGTCTGACTGTAGCCTTTCATAGAAACAGTTATTGTGCAATTACTCCTTTCACCACTCTTATCTCATTTAGCTTCTGAGTATGGATTTATGTTAACTCATATAAATCTAATTATTTATGTTCTATTAATTTAACCATTATTCCCAAAATGCCCCTTATGGACCCCTATCCATCTTGGCATATTACTTTAGCCAGAGATTCTCTGAACAAGGCAATTATAGAATCATGAGAGACAACTTCTCTTAATAAATCTAGGATGGTGAATCCTTTATCGATTACTCAACTATCTTCAAGTAGGTCATGATATACCAAACCTCTTAACTATGTTCACTCCCAGCTGGAAGTAATCAGTTATGGAGTCAAAGTATATCACTTGCTACTTAAGGTAACCTTGGTGATCTCAAGTCTAAGGATACTTACACAACCACAATGAAGAGATTCCTCACTAAAATAGATTCAATATCCATGTGAGGATTCTCTTTACAGGTCTCCAATGAACTTGTTCTTCTAACAAGCATCCACATGTTAGCTTTAATTATCTTCCATAAGAACAGTTATGAGAACCACTACTTGAACCATTCAAGAAGCATAACGTGTGCTAGTCTATCCGAATTAAGAATGTCCTATCTTGTTAATTCTATGACTAGGGATATTTAGATATTAACACATTTGCATGCAATCGACATCTCATATCATGAACACTTTCATGATTGCCTTTGCACTGTGTTTATAATATCTAGAACTTCATTTATTAATTTAAGATTTACAAACTAATGTATTTAAACATAGCATTAATAAATGAATGATGCCTTTTATTAAGAATATGAATTCATACATATGAAATACATCCCTTTTACATTGGCTCTAAGGCATACTCTTTAACAATCTCCCACTTACACTAGAACCAATCACTCATATGTCTTAAACCCATGTTATTTATATGGTGATCATGCTTTATCTGAGAAAGTACTTTAGTGAGGGGATCCACCACATTATCAATTGTGGGCACTTTTTACATTTTCACATCATTTCTAGCCACTATTTCCTTTATGAGATGGTAGTGTGTGAGAACATTCTTGGATCGCTGATGAGACTGTGATTTTTTTGCTTGATCAATGGCTCTATTGTTGTCACAATATAAATGAATCGGATTAACATTGCTAGGCACCATTCCTAGTTCAAATATAAACTTTTTGATCCATACTACTTCTTTGGCTGCTTCCAAAGCAGTAATATACTCAGCTTCTGTTGTGGAATCAACAATTGTTTCTTGTTTGGAACTCTTTCAACTAACTACTCCTCCTCCCATTATGAACACAAAATCATATTGTGATTTACAATCATCTTTGTCAGATTGGAAGCTAGCATCAATATACCTATTTACTTCCAAACTGCCCTTTCCATATACCAAGAATATATCCTTAGTCCTTCTTAAGTACTTAAGGATATTCATGACAGCTGCCTAGTGTTCCTCTCCAAAATTGGATTGGAATCTGCTTGTGACACTCAAAGTAAATGCTACATCTGGATGTGTACATAACATAACATACATGTTAGAACCAATTATAGATGTATATGGTATTCTATTCATACTCTCTCTATCCTCTAGTGTCTGCGAACACATAAACTTATAAAGGTGTTTTCTATGCACCATAGGTATAAACCCTTTCTTAGAGAGATCCATATTGAACCTCTTCAATCCTTATCTATATACATACTTTGATAAAGAGCTAGAAACCTATTGGATCTATCTCTGTAGATCCTTATTCCCAGAATATAGGATGCTTCTCCAAGGTCTTTCATGGAGAATTGCTTGGATAACCATATTTTAATGAATTGGACAAGAAAAATTTCATTTCCCATGTCAATATTTCATCCACGTATAAAACTAGAAAGACAATTGCACTCCACTGACCATTTTCTACACACAAGGTTCATCTTCATTCTATGAGAAACCAAACTCTTTGATTGTCTCATTGAATCGTATGTTCCAGCTCCTAGAAGCTTGCTTTAATCTATAAATGGATCTTTGCAATTTTCATACTTTTTCTCCATCTCCTAATGTGAACACTTTTGGTTGTGTCATATACACACCCTCAGTCAGATTTCCAGTTAGGAAAGTTGTCTTCACATCCATTTTCCAAATCTCATAATCATAATGAGCTGTAATGGCTAAAAGTACTCTCATAGACTTAAGCATCACTACAGGAGAAAAGGCTTCATCATAGTCAATTCCTTCTTTTTGACAATAGCCTTTTGCTACTAAGCGAGCTTTATAGGTAACCATATTACCTTCCATATCGGTCTTCTTTTTGAAGACCCATTTGCACCCTATGGGTTTTATCCTTTCAGGTGGTTGAGCTAAAGTCCATACTTTGTTCTCATACATGGAGTCCATTTTAGACTGCATAGCCTTAAGCCATAAATCACTTTCTAAACTATTCAAAACTTTTTGACAGTTTGTAGGCTTATTGTCCTCTTCTACGGTTATGCCTCTATCTGAATTAATGTGAAATCTATATCTCACAAGGATAGAATGTATCCTATTAGATCCTCTAGGATTTTGTGTATAATTACGTTCGACTATAACCTCATCATTATAAAGCTCAGTCTCGGGTTCAATCGGTTGATCAACTTCTATTTGTGGATCTTGAACTTCACCATGTTCAATTTTACTCCCACTGTCCTCTCGTAGGAGAAATTCTCTTTCTAAGAAGACAACATGCCTTGAAACAAACACCTTTTGTTATGAGGGATGGTAGAAATAATATCCAAACGTTTCTTTTGGATATCCCACTAATAAACATTTGTCAAACTTAACATCTAGTTTGTCTGACATTGTCATCTTTACATAAGCAGGAAAACCCCATACCTTCATATGAGAAAGTGTGGGTTTCTTGTTATTCCATATCTCATATGGAGTAACATCAATCGATTTATTAAAAACACTATTTAACACATAAATAGCAGTTTTTAGTGTATATCCCTAAAAGGACTTAGGCAAGTCGGCTTGGCTCATTATGGATCGAACCATATATAATAGTGTTTGATTTCTCCTTTTAGATACCCCATTATGTTGGGGTGTATATGGTAGAGTCCATTAAGATAAAATACCATTATCTCTAAGATAATCTTGAAATTCTTGACTTATGTATTCTCCACCTCGATCCGATCAAAGTATTTTAATACTGTTGCCAAGTTGCTTCTCCATTTCATTTCTGAATTCTTTGAACTTTTCAAATGCTTCTGATTTTTTTTCATTACATAGATATATCCAAACCTGGAGTAATCATCTATGAAAGTAATGAAGTAGGAGTAACCTCCTCTAGTATTTGTATTCATTGGACCACATACATCTAAATGTATTAAGTCCAATGCTATTCTAGCTCTTTCTCCTTTACCAATGAAGGGAGCTTTTGTCATTTTTCCTAATAAACAAAATTCACATGTATCAAATGATTCATAATCAAATGACCCCAAATCACATGACTTGTGTAATTTGGTCATACATTTCTCATTTATATGATATTTTAAAGTTCATGAAATAAATAACTCAAAAATAAAAATTATTCCGCGAATAATATAGAATTGTAGATTCATGGTAAAACCGTGACTTTGATACCATGTTGGGAATTATCGGTTACATACATCACATGTATAAGCGGAAATTAAAATTTTTAACCAATAGATATGATCTTGTCATGAATTCACAATATAAATATTAATGAGAATAAGAAAAATCACCTTTGATTTTTGTTGAACAGTTGATTTTCCTTCTCACCGGGTTGTCGCAAACCACAGTGTCCAAAATAGAACACCTCCAATTAGTAATCCATACTAGAGAATGATCAAATAAACCAAGATTGATTGAGTTACAAGGCTTGCTGAAATTCCTTAATGCTAGCAAGGAATGAGGGTGGCGGCTAGGGTTAGAGAAAATGAGAGAGAATTTTCTTTTCTCTTAATGTTCACTTAACCCTAAATCCCTTTAACTTGGATTTTTATGGCTAGGTTAAAAATCCAACTTAATAATGGGATTGGGATCTTTAAAATTGCTTTATAAATATTAAATGGGTTTATGGAATTATTAATAATTTATTTGGGCTCAATTAAATCCAATTTAAATCCTTTCATAAAGGACTATGCACAAAACCCATAAAACTAGGCCCTTTATGCATACACTTGAAATTAATCACCCAAATGAATTCCAAATCCATCCAAATTAAATAAGTAGGTCCATAACACTTATGAAATATATTTAATTTGTCTTTGTCCAAGAATTAGGCCTTTAAGGCCTTCTATATGGTTTTGGCGTGTAACCCTTCCTTAGAAGGGTTTCTGTACCAAAACCAATTCTCTGGCCTCTTTAATTTCTCCAATGGATCTATTAATTATTATATCAGCCCTATAACATTTATATTCCAATAATAATTAATTATGAAATATAATATTTCAATTAAGTCTACTTTGCAGAATATTTCTAAAAATTTATGCAAACAATTCTACTTGATCATAATTAATTACACTCTTTAATTAATTATTCTCTAATTCATTTCTCTTCTCCCATAATAATATCAAATATTATTATCCTTGTCATTTTACCATTTTATCCTTTACTCTATATGTGTGTAACCTATTGGGTTCATGTCCATATTGGTAGTATAATATGTAATTATGAGTTCTATTCAAAACTCATATGATTTAAACTTCTTTAAATCATTTTATCAATCCCTTATTGATATTTATAATACACTATTATACAAATTATGAGCAGCCTCTATCTAGGCATCATGACTACCCAAATGTCAGGAAAGTCAAGTGGTTTGATTGTACCCTTTAATAGAAACAGTTACTGTGTAATTACTCCTTTTACCACTCTTATCTTAATTAGATTTTGAGTATGGATTTCTATCAACTCATATAAATCTAATTATGTATGTTCTATTAATTTAACCAATGTTCCCAAAATGCCCTTCATGGATCCCTATTCATCTTTACATATTACTCTGGCCAGAGATTCTCTAAACAAGGCAATTATAGAATCATGAGAGATATCTTTCCTTAATAAATCTGGGATGGTGAATCTTTTATCGATTACTCAACTATCTTCTAGTAGGTCATGATATACCTAAACTCCTAACTATGTTCACTCCCAGTTGGAAGTAATTAGTTATGGAGTCAACGTATATCACTTGCTATTTAAGATAACCTTGGTGATCTCAAGTCCAAGGATACTTGCACCGTCGCTATGAAGAGATTCCTCACTGACATAAATTTAATATCCATGTGAGGATTCTCTTTACAGGTCTCCAGTGAACTTGTTCTTCTAAATGAACATAATTAATTCATATTTTAATTTTTTATGATTAATATTAATGATCTTTTACCAATAATTAACAACCCTAAAATGATTAACTTTTCATAAGTATAATATTTACCATATTATTCACTTCCTGAATAAGGCTCTAAGATTTTTACTATAATTATGAATCTGCATTTGCAAAATCAAAACAAATGAAATAGCAATAAAAACAATCATGCAAATGCATGTCCCATGCAAAAGAAATGCATTACCCATGAAGTTTGAGAGTGTCTCATGATACAAAGGAGTGAGTTGAGCAAACATGTCAAGGTCCGGGATAGTGAGTCACTCTTGGCTAATAAATACCCTCAATTCTTAATTTAGCCTTCAACTAACTGCATGCGATCTTTTCTACCTTAGGTTTTTGCTCTTTTTCACAACATTATCTATTTAATGCTTTATCTATCTTTATTACTTACTATCATTATTTTTTTATATTTTTATTGTTATTTTATTATTTTATTTTTTACACATGACCTTTCATTTTTTATTTTCATTTATTCATCTTTTATGTTATCATTACTTTACTATATATTTCATTACTATTATTATTTTATTTCCTATTTATTCATTATTAATATTAAAAATATTATTATTGTTATTTTTGTTTTTTAAGGCTTTCTACCCAAAATGATGGGAACTTTTGACATTAAAATGCATAAGTTGCTAGATGCCTTTAAAACCTAGGAAGACATAATTTTGGCTTCATATTTTGATCTAAAATTTTTACAAAGAGTCCATCTTGATAGTGATCTTTTGTTGGTAGGCACTCGATATTGCGATCCACAATTCCATGTTTTAAAATTAACTCACCAAGGGTTATGCCCTCTGGCTGAAGAGTTTGCCAAGATTATCGGTACATCTTTCTATCAAAAAACCCTGCCTTGTGCTCCAAACTGTGTGCCTAGTTATCAGAGAGATATAAGTCAAACACTAGGAATTTTGCATTCTATTATTATAAGACTGGTGCCTCGACTAGGACTTATCCCTCTTGAACCTCAACTTGATGCACAGGATAACTTCTTTAACATACCACATTTTGAATTGACATTATTCTACTGATCTGTTTCTTTTTATACTTTATAGTGGACTCAAGGAACCCATTCAGAGACTATCGATTGCTTAGCATCATCGATGGCATATGTAATAACTTTACCCTTTTCCTTATTATCTTAGCAGAAACTATTTTTTAGTTTAGACACTATCTATTCTAATTCCACTATAGCTTTCTCAGAAAGTCCCTTTTAACTTCAGGTATCATCATTTTTTTAAGGTAGTGCACCCTTTATGGGTTTTCACACTAGCTTTTCTTAGTAGGAGATATGTTTTTTCAAATTTTCACAAAACCCTATACCTTACTTTTGTTTGACATGAATCCAACTCCACCCAATGACTTTTCTTTTCCTTTTCTTTTCATCATTATTTTTATTCTTTATCCTTTTTTCTTTTTTTTTAGGTTTGGTTGTAGGAGAAATTGAGGCTACTTGAGGCACCTCCTCCTAGAGTGATCAATACATACTCTTGAGGGATCTTCTTCCTTGAAGAAGGGTTTATAACTTTGACTTAGCAAAAAAAGGCTTCAAGTGTCTAGCAACAGTAGATGATAATGACATTAGCTTTATGTGCGTATAGCTAATACCTAATTATATGACTCAAGATGGCCAGTTTGCTTTTATCATATTATATGGCTTACATAGGGCAATTTTCTATATAGTTGCTCATTATGCTCATCAATTTTGGGAGCGATAGGACATTGTAAGGTGCCTACTCTCATTTTAGGGACGTACACAATCAATCGCCTTTTTTTGAGCTATCATCATTTATGGGCTTAATTATACGCCAAAGTCAATATTCAAAACCTAGCTAACTCAGACTTTACCACCTCTATCACATACAAAAGATGGCTATCCAGTCCTGTAGTTAACAATAGAGCATATTACCTGAAGCAAAGCTCAGGTGAAAACGGCAAAGGATAATCTCTAAACTCTTATGTGTAGTATGAGGAATTATGCACCACTTTTTATCATAGAACTAGAGAACTCAGAAATATGTATAATAAAATTGCTTTTAATTATATGTATAAATTTGTATTATATATGATAACATTTTAAATAATTTCACTATGCATGATCACTATTTTAATATGAGAGTCATAAGTACAAACTCTATTCAGTCATAAGGCCAAACTTTGAAAGCATCGCTCCCCTATTGCCAATCAGTCTTCTTGGATTTTCTTGATTAGACATTTTCACTCTACCTCTAATTCTTGCCCAAGGATCCTTTTTTTGATTTTCATATTGATGAGGTTCCCTATTTTAGCAAGGTTTCCATTTATCGATTTTTGACCCATAGGGCTATTTTCTCTCATTTTTCTTTTTTATTTATATTTATTATTTTTCTGAGTCTAGCCATGAAACCTTTTCATCCTATTGATATTGATCAGATATTTAAACTCATTCCTATCACTATCGCTTAGTATTATGCCACCTTTGGATAGTAGCTTATTTAGCATAAATGGCCCTCCCCATGTCGGCCTAAACTTGTGTCTAATGTCAAGTAAGCCTGGTCTAATCTGCTTAAGCACTAGATCTCCTTCCTTTTAGGGATGCTTCCTAACCTTCTTTTCAAAAGACTTCATCAATCTTTTTTGATAAATTTATTTTTTGTAATAAACCCATATTCGTTCTCCATCAAGTAAATTGAGTTGCAGTAATCTCTATCTAGCCTATTCCATTTTTAATAGCTTAGCTTCTAGGATTACTCATAATGATTGATACTCGATGTCTACTGGAAAGACATCCTTTATCCCATACACTAAAGAGAATAGGGTGGCTCTAATTAAAGTTCTAAGCATAGTTTTATACCCCTATAATGCGAAAGGTAATTTATTAGCCTAATCCCCATATGTTCGAACCATTTTAACTAGAATATTTTTAACATTCTCATTCGCTACTTTGATTGTTCCATTCACCTGAGGACAATATGGTGAAGACTTATGGTGTTGGACTCTATATTTCTTAAGCATCTGCTCAATCTCCCTCTAAAATTAAAATATGACCTTTTATCAGACATAATTAGGGTGGAAGCCCGCATATATATATCAAGCTTTTCTCTATGAACTTCACCACTTCCCTTTCACCCAAGTATCGGTAAGATTATGCTTCTATCAGCTTGAAGAAGTAATCAATAGCCATAATAATAAACATTTATCTATTTGATGTTGGTGGATTAATCATGCTAATGATATCCATACTCCATGCAGCTGAAGCCCATGGAAATGTAAGGTTACATAATTCTGATATAGGTACATGCCTTAGATCCACATACTACTAGTACAGTTGCATTCTTTCACATTTTCAAAATAATTTGTATCCATGGTATGCCATAAAAACCTCTAAAGCATTATTTTTTGAGCTAAGCCCAAACTATTTGTGTGGGCACCGTAGGCTCTGGTATGAACCTCCTCCATAATCTTTTTAGCCTTTTCTCATCTATACACCTTAGTTGTATCCCATTGGGCTACTTCTTATAAAAGACTTCATCAATAGTGATGAACTATGTAAACAAATTATGCAATATTCTCTAATCCTTTCTATGGCTTTTTCTAGAAATATCAACCTATCCAAGTAATTCTAAATATTGAAATACCATGGCTTCCCATCATTGACTTTGACATCACTTGTTATGTTTCATGACATGGTCTATCAAAACCAACAATAAGTATAGGCTTCATTTTCACCGCTTCTGGATTATCCCACATTAATACCAGCATCATCAAAGCATCAGCTGATTGACTTTCATCCTGGGGTATCTACTTGAATGCATAAACTTCAAACCAATCACCTAATGCTTTTAAGTAATTTGTGTAAGGCATCAACCATTCTTTTTTCACCATTCTTCCCTTTTTTTCCTGATAAACCACCAAAAATAAATCACAACAAATCTTTACATTCTTTACCCCTAAGGCTAGAAATGCCTCAAGCCTAAATACAAATACTTCTTACTTCACTTTATTATTGGTAGCCTTGAATATGAGCTTTTTGGCCAAAGGTAATTTTTCTCCTTCAAAGGTGATGAGGATTACCCCTACTCCTATGTTGTTATTATTCATAGCTCCATCAAATAACATTTTCCACCCTTGGATTGCTATAGCTATGATGTTTTCATTAAGAAAATCATAGGATATCTCTTCTTCTTCCAAGGGTTAACCAGTTGGAAATTTTGCTATAGCCCTTCCCTTAATCATCTTCTGGGTTATATATTCAACATTAAATTCTTATTGAAGGATCAACCACGTTTCCATTTTTCCCAACAATGATGGTGTTTCCTGCAGATATTTAAGAGGATTTTACTCCGCTATCATCTATACTTTACGTGAGTGAATATAGTGTCTTAGCTTCTTAAAGGCCTAGATAATTGATAATCAGATCTTCTATACATTTGCATATTTGATCTCGTATGGCAAAAATTTCTTGCTAAGATAGTATACTGCATATTCTGCCCCAAAATCATCCTCTTGAGAAATCATAGGCCCCATCAAGCTATCTTTCATGGCCAAGTACAAAATTAGATGTTTTACAATCTTAGGCAGCCTTAACACATATGAGTGCAAGAGATACTTCTTCATGGTATCAAAAGCCATTTGACAATCTTTGTTTCATGCCATCAGTTGATATTTTTGAAGTAATTTAAAGATTGGCTCGCAAATTGAATTTAACCTATCAATAAAATAGCTTATGTATTATAGCTTCCCTAGAAATTATTAAACTTCTTTCTCTTTTTACGGTAGAGACATTTCTTTGATGGCCTTTACTTTATCAAGAAATACTTATATTCCTCTTTGGCTCACTACATATCCTAATAGCTTTTTAGAAGTGACTTCAGAAACATATTTTTTGAGTTAAGATAAAGGTTGTATCTACCAATCCTATGAAAGAATTTATCTAAAGCGGCAAAATAACCTTCACAAGTAACCAATTGAATCATCATGTTGTCCGTATACACCTCTATATTTTCGTGAATCTAATCATCTAAAACCTTGTGTTCATTCTTTGATAGGTTGCCCATGTGTTCTTTAATCAAAATGACATGACCTAATAAGCATACGTACCCCATTTAGTGATGAATGTTATCTTGATCCTATTAACCATTTTATTCAAAATTTGGTTATACCCGATATATGCATTGACAAAGCTGTACATCTCACAATCAACTACCTGGTTTACCAGGATATCAATATGAAGGAGCAAAAAGTCATCCTTCTGATAGGCTTTGTTTAGGTCCCTATAATCAATACAAACTCAAACACTTCCATCTTTTTAAGCTACTAGAACAACATTTGCCAACCAGATAGGGTACCAAATCTGTATAAGGAACTTGGCCTTTATTTACTTTTGTATGTCTTTTTTTACCTTTTCTGCCCATTATGGCCTAAACTTTTAGAGCTTCTACTTGATAAGTTTGTATCCAAGATAAGTAGGAAAAGTATTCTCATAAATTGCATGATCAATTCCAGACATATCTTCATAATTATAGGCAAAGACTCTGTCATATATTTTTTAAAATTCTCTCAAATTCTTTTTTCTTTGCAGTGGTGATATGAGATGTTATAAAAAACTATTTTTGATTTTCAAGAGTACCAAGATTTAATAAAGTAGTAATTGGTTAATTAATGTAAAATATGGATTCTTTATGATCTTGATCATGCGTAATATCACATAAGTAAAGCCAATTTGTTCATATTATATATACAAGAAGAGCTGCATACATCTTTGTTAAAATGTTTAGGAATAAAAAGTGTGTCTAAAAAAGCGTCCTCGCCTACACCTGATGTGTTTAATGCCTCACCATTATCTGCATCCACTAAAATATCCTGACCAGCTTCAATGTTAGTTTTTCTAATACCCTTTATTATATCAAGAACAGAGAGTTCAAACTCCACCTTCTCTTCTCCTTTGAGCTTGAAAGCTATCAATTATGGAGTTACAATCTCTTCAAGAACCTCATCCTAGTCAGATAGCTTGATCATGATCTCCTCACACCAGAATCCCTTAGCAGGACTAATGGTCCCACTAACTTAATCGAACACTATTAGATATGATTTGATCCATGATGAGATGAGTAGACTTTCCTAAGTTCTTTTGGGGATATGCACTAGAAACTGTTGTTTATGTGTTAAACAGAGTTCCTAGTAAATCGATTAATGTTACTCCATATGAGATGTGGAATAACAAGAAACCCATACTTTCTCATATGAAAGTATAGGGTTGTCCTGCTTATGTGAAGAGGACAGTGTTAGACAAACTAGATGTTAAGTCTGACAAATGTTTATTTGTGGGATATCAAAAAGAAACATTTGGATATTATTTTTACAATCCTTTAGAACAAAAGGTATTTGTTTTAAGGCATGTTATTTTCTTGGAAAGAGAATTTCTCCTATAAGAGGACAATGAGAGTAAAATTAAACTTGATGATGTTCAAGACCCACAAATAGAAGTAGATCAATCGATTGAACCCGAGACTGAATTTCATAATTATGAGATTACAATTGAACCTTATTATACATAAAATCCTAGAAGATCTACTAGGATACATTGTATCCCTATGAGATATAGATTTCACATTGATTCGGATAGAGGCACAACTATAGTAAAGGACAAAGAGCCTACAAGCTATCAAGAAGTTTTGAACAATTCAGAACGTGATTTTTGGCTTAAGGCTATACAGTATGAAATGGACTCCATGTATGAGAATAAAGTATAGACTTTAACTCAACCACCTGAAGGGATAAAACCTATAGGGTGTAAACGGGTCTTCAAAAAGAAAACTGACATGGAAGGTAATATAGTTGCCTATAAAGCTCGCTTAATAGCAAAAGGCTATCATAAAAAAAGGTATTGACTATGATGAAACCTTTTCTCCTGTAGTGATGCTTAAGTCTATAAGAAAAATTTTAGCCATTGCAACTCATTATGATTATGAGATTTGGCCAATGGATGTGAAGACAACTTTGCTAAATGGAAATCTGACTGAGGATGTGAATATGACACAACCAGAAAGGTTCACATCAGGAAATGGCAAAAAAGTATGTAAGCTTCAAACATCCATTTATGGATTGAAGCAAGCCTCTAGGAGTTGGAACATATGATTCAGTGAGGCAATCAAAGATTTTGGTTTCTCACATAATGAAGATGAACCTTGTGTATATAAAAGGGTCAGTGGGAGTGCAATTATCTTTTGAGTTCTATATGTGGATGACATATTAATCATGGGAAACGACATTTCTCTTTTCGAATCTATTAAAATATGGTTATCTAAGCAATTCTCCATGAAAGACCTTAGAGAAACATCTTATATTTTGGGAATAAGGATCTATAAAGATAGATCCAATAGGTTGCTAGATCTTTCTCAAAGTATATATATATATATATATATATATATATAAAGTATTAAAAAAGCTCAATATGGTTCTTTCTAAGAAAGTTTTTATATCCATGATGCATGGGAAATACCTTTCTAAGTCTATGTGTCCGTAGAAACTAGAGGATAGAGAGAGCATGAATAGAATACCATATGCATCTATAATTTGTTCTATCATATATGCTACATTATGTACACGTCCAAATATATCTTTTTACTTTGAGTGTCACAAACAGATTCCAATCCAATTTTGGAGAGGAACACTAGGTAGCTATCAAGAAAATCCTTAAGTACTTAAGAAGGACTAAGGATATATTCTTGGTATATGGAGAGGGCAATTTGGAAGTAAATAGGTATACAGATGCCAACTTCCAATTTGATAAAGATGACTGTAAATCACAATCTGGTTATGTGTTCATAATGGGAGGAGGGGCTGAGTACATTGCTGCTTCGCAAGCAGCCAAAGAAGCAGTCTAGATCAAAAAGTTCATATCTGAACTAGGAGTTATACCTAGCATTATTGATCCAATTCCTTTATATTATGACAACAATAGAGCCATTGCACAAGCAAAGGAACCACGATCTCATCAATGATCGAAGCATGTTCTCAGACGTTACCATCTTATAAGGGAAATAGTAGGTAGAAATGATGTGAAAATCGAAATGGTCCCCACAGATGATATGCGGCGAATCCCCTCTCTAAAGTACTTTCTCAGATTAAGCATGATCACCATATAAATAGCATAGGTCTAAGACATATGAGTGATTTACTCCAGTGCAAGTGAGATATTCTTAGAGAGTATGCCCTAGAGCCCATGTAATAGGGATGTATTTCATATATATGAATTCATATTATTAATAAAAGGAATCATTCATTTATTAATGCTATGTTTAAATACATGAGTTTGTAAATCTTAAATTAATAAATGAAGTCCTAGATATTATAAACACAGTGCAAAGGCAATCATGAAGTGTTCATGATATGAGATGTCTATTGCATATAAATGTGTTAATATCTAAATATCCCTAGTCATAGAGTTAACAAGATAGGACATTGTTAATTCGGATAGACTAGCACATGTTATGCTTCTTGAATGGTTCAAGCAGTGGTTCTCATAACTGTGATTATGAAAGATAATCAAAGCTAACATATGGATGCTTATTAGATAAACAAGTTCATTGGAGACCTACAAAGAGAATCCTCACGTGGATATTGAATCTATATCAGTGAGGAATCTCTTCATAGTAGTTGTGCAAGTATCCTTAGACTTGAGATCACCAAGGTTATCTTAAGTAGCAAGTGGTATACTTTAACTCCATAACTGATTATTTCTAGCAGGAGGTGAACATAGTTAGGAGGTTGGACATATCATGACCTACTTGAAGATAGTTGAGTGATTGATAAACGATTCACCATCCCATATTTATTAAGGGAAGTTATCTCGCATGATTCTATAATTGCCATGTTCAGAGAATTTTATGCTATAGTAATATGCCAAGATGGATAGAGATCCATAAAGGGCATTTTGGGAACATTGGTTAAAATTAATAGAACATACATAATTAGATTTATATTAGTTGACAAAAATCCATACTCAGAATCTAATTAAGATAAGGGTGGTGAAAGGAGTAATTACACGTAACTATTTTCTATGGAAGGGTATAGTCAAACCACTTGACTTTTCTGACATTTAGATAGTCATGATGCCTAGCTAGAGACCTCTCATGATTTGTATAATAGTGTATCACAAATATCAATAGGGATTGATAAAATGATTTAAAAAATTTTAAATCATGTGAGTTTTGAATATAACTCACATTTACATATTATATTGCCAATATGGATAGGAACCCAATAGGTCACACACATATAGAGAAAAGGATAAAATGGTAAAATGACAAGGATAATAGTATTTGATATTATTATGGAAACAAAAAAGTGAATAAGAGAATAATTCATTAAAGAGTTTAATTAATTATGATTAAGTAAAATTGTTCGCATAACTTTTTAGAAATGTTATGTAAAATGGATCTAATTGAAATATTTTATTTCATAATTAATTATTATTAAACCATAAGTGTAATAGGGCTGATATAATAATTAATAGATCCATTAGAGAAAATAATGGAGGCTCAGAAGATTGAGTTTGTGGCAAAAACCCTCTAGAGGAAGGGTTTCACGCCAACTACAAATAGAAGGCCTTAGAGACCTAATTCTTGGACCAAAATAATTTAAATATATTTCATAAGTGTTATGGAGCCTACATATTTAATTTGGTTGGATTTGGAATTCATTTGGGTGATTAAATCCAAGTATATGCACAAAGGGCCTAGTTTGTGGATTTTGTGCATAGTCTTTTGTGAAAGGACTTAAATTGGATTTAATTGAGCCCAAATAAATTATTAATAATTCCAGAAGTACATTTAATATTTGTCCAATAATTTTAAAGAGCACAATCATATTTTAAATTTGGATTTTTAACCTAACTATAAAAATTCAAGTGATAGGGTTTTAGGGTTAATGTGAATAATTAAGAGAAAAGAGTTTCTCTCACTCTCTCAACCCTAGCCACCACCCCTTTGCTAGAATCAATGGGATTTTGGCCAGCCCTTGTTCGCCTCTTTTTTTGTTGGTTCATTCAATCCTTCTCTAATGTGGAATACTTATTAGAGGTGTTCAACTTTGGACACTATGGTTTGCGACAACCCGATGAGAAGGAAAATTAACTGTTCAACAAAAATTAAAGGTGATTTTTATTATTCTCATTAATATGTATATTGTAAATTCATGGCAAGATCAGATCTATTGGTTAAAATATTTTAAATTCCTCTTATATATGAGATGCATGTAACTGATAATTCCCAACACATATAAGGCTTTGTATGGTTGAAAATGTAAAACTTTAGTTTATTGGATTGAGTTATCTGAATGTAGGATGATTGGTCCTAACATTGTTAAGGATATAAAGGAGAAAGTATAGGTTATTAAGTAGAAATTGAAAGAAGTTTGTGACTGGCGTAATTCCTATAATAATTTGAAAAGGAAAAATGTTAAGTATCAAGTGGGTGATTAGGTGTTTCTAAAAGTATCCCCTTCGCAAAAGGTATTGAGGTTTGGAAAGAAGGGTAAATTAAGTTTGAGATATATTTGTCTATATGTAATTCTTTATAAAATTAGACTGGCAGTATACAAATTGGCTCTTCCTATAGAATTAGCCAAAATGCATAATGTGTTTCACGTTTCTATGTTGCATAGATATCGTTCAAATGAATCTCATATGCTACCAATATAAGGCATCTGGGATTAATTCAATTTATCATATGATGAAAAATCAAAAGAGATTTGGGCTAGAGAGATCAAATAATTGAGGAATAAGCAAATTTCCCATATCAAGGTGTTTTGGCAACATCATATTGTACAAGAAGTAACTTGGGGACTAGAGGCAACCATGAAAGAGTAGTATCCCTAACTTTTCAAAATAGGTATGAATTTTAAGGATGAAATTCTTTAAAGGATAGAGAATTGTAAGGCCCAACATTGACCCTAGTAGGAAATACATGATTAAAATGGTATTTTAATTGATTATGGTTTAATTAAACATGTGAAATTTAATTTTTGGGTCAAAAAGGGCAAAGTGGTAATTTTATTTTATGCTATGTATGTGAATTATTAAGAATGATAATTATAAAGGTGCAATTGAATAAATAAAATGATTTTAGGGGCATAATTGAATGGGAAATTAAATTAAAGAGTGAAATTAGGGAATGGTAACTTTAGGGATTTAATTTGAAAGAAAGGAAATGTGGGGGCAGATTTTTATAATACAAGATTATGAAGGAGTTAAATGAAACATTGTTCATTTAATCATTAGTGGCTGCATGAAAGAGAGAGAAAAAGAGAAAGTGAGTTTAGTGGAGGTTTGGTTGGCACTATTAAGAAAGAAAAACTCAAACCTCGTTTATTTCTCTCTCTACAAGATCTATATTTTTCCTCTCTTTCACCGCCAATATTTTCTAATGCTGGTGGTTAAGAATAAGGTTTTGAAGTGGGATTGGGAAGGTAACAACATTATTTTTAATATTTATCCTCTTGTTTCATATTTTTTTTTTGTGTAATAAATTTAACAAGGAAGTAATATGGGTTTTAATGTAAGAATGCATGGTTATATGTAGAAAAAGAAAGAAGTAGGAAGACCAAAGGCAAAAAATAATTGAAGGACTGCAGATTGATTCTGGTTTCAGCCAAGGTATTGGAATTTGGTGTAATCATTGACATGTATGTGTGATATCTTAGTTGATTATGATGAAATCAAGCCTAAATTATGAGAATGAGATAATGATATCTTCATGTATTCATTATAATTAGATTAATGGTTAAATGAAAGCTAAATTCTCAAAATAGATTCTAGAAAAAATGGTGCATACAAGGTTAAATCTTGAAGAGAGAAACCATCTTTAAAGTCTATTTTCTAATTAGATGATTTTTAGTTTGATCATAGTGTTCTAATGATTTAATTAACCCTTAATATTACGTAAACTTTGATAAAATAACAGTAAATCATGATGCCCTATTATGCATATATATGTAAGATTTGAAATTTAATGTTTGAATAAATCTTATTAATGGAATCTTTGATGAAAATCATATGAGTTTGTAAATTTTAAAATATAATGTATTTAAAGTAAAACTTGAACAATTAACTGCAAACATGCATGAGGAGTATTTTGGCCTGTGTTGATAATGTTATGAATTGAGGAAAAGAGCCAAAATCATTCATGCCCACGATAGAGCTCACCATGTCTCTTTTAAATCCTCCTTCTATTTTCTAAAGGCCATCTATGTCATGTTCCCTATCCCTAGCATGCCTGCGACTCAACCATGTGAAGGTATTCATTATTCTTCTATACTCTTTAAATCAATACTTTGTTATACCTTAAATACTAACCATATAGAATGCGAATTATTCAAATCCTATCAAGCAGGTTATCGATGACTATAAGATTGTGATATTAAAGGATAAAATAAAGAAGTTCTATTATTTCACATTCAAGAAATAACATTCAATAAGAGGTAAATACATAGGAATATAATGATTTCATAATGTAAAGCTATATGCATACAAATTTGAAAGGGCATAATATATGGCAAACATTTGAATTAATATCACATTTATTACTCAATTGAGATAGCACAAATATTACTACATGTTTTTATCTCATAAAATGTCATGCCCAAGTATATGAATACAGTGATATATATTCATTTATGGCTTCTTGTATTATATTGATTATACATGTATACGTTTGTATATGTATCAGAGATTATGTATCATTTAATGTGAACATATATAACCAAATTGTATATTAAAACACAAGTATGATAAATGAAATGAATGTAATCACAGTTATGCCTGAAAATAGAGTTCGGTTGTTGATAGATACACATGCATATAGAGATATAGTTGCATCTGCTATAATTTAGCCTATTTAGGTCACAAAGTACAATGATGGTCCCATCTGGATCATAAATAACCCCATTTGGGTTGTTAGCAAACCCCATTTAGGTTCGTTTGATAGGTTTAGAGTATAGTTCAAGCCTATTTGGGTCTAGAGATTTGATAGCTTTTGTTAACTAAAGTTTTGATACATATGGGTATCTAAAGTTCCCGTTATCCACTTTCCAAACTTAGGCAAGTTAATTCAAAATATAATTATAATTACAATATCTGAATGAAAGTATAAATGCTCAAATGTTATTATTGGATGACAGGATTGGTTCTGGTTATAGAAATCGTACCACAAATATAAATGCTAGGAGTATATCAATGAACCATATGAATTATATATGCTAAGATCTTTGTTGTCTTATTGATTATATGCTTTGATATGTTGCAAGAACTAATCATTTATTATTATTGATATCTTATGTTACCTATGATGGATGTTGAGTGTGTTTGCCGATAACCACTATGAGTGGTTTTCCATTGATAATTATGAATTAAATTATATTTTAAATGTGTTTTAGGGGTTTAATTTAGTTAATTTGGTCTTAATTTAGTTGATTTATTATTTAATTAGTTGAATTTGTGTTTTGAGGTTTAATTGAAATTTTTGGTGTTTTTCAGGACCGAATTGAAGAGAAAAAAGGGTTAAATTAAAGAAAGCAAAAGTTTGGGGGTAGAACTATAAATATTGGAAAATTTGGTAAAATTGTGTTGTGGAGTGCAAAGACTCATCACTTGGCTGAGTGATGAAGTTACTCTCTTGGGTGGGCAAATTACTCAACCAAAGAAATGAACTCACTCACCCAAAAGAATGCAAGTCATTTTGTCCAGTGGGCCTTAAATCTCTCGAGTGAAAAAGTCACTCACCCAAGGCAAAAACATCACTCTCCTGAGTGATAAAATCACTCTCTAGAGTGCAAAGAGGTAAAAGATGATATAACTTCCTATTTTATTAGAACTCCTTTCCAACTTTGATTTGTAAGCAATAAAAGGCAGAAGTCTTCTCTAATGCTTATAAAGAGAGGACCTAAACACAAAAATAGGTCACATAAAGAGAAACATCAACTCAACCACAAAATTTAGCTTTGTTTGATTTTTATGTTATTTTTTTAGCTTGTGAGGAACAAAAGCTTGGAGTAGGAAGTTCTTCTCAAGTCTTTTGTAAACGTTGATCTTGAGAGCTTCTATACTTTACATTTTTTATTCTCATTCTTAATTTTCCTTTAGATTTAGAAATGAATAGTGAGTAGTTCTTTTTACTTTTGTAATTTTGCTTTAGTTTTAAAAATGAATATTGAGTAGTTCTTTTTACTTTTGCTAAAGGATACTAATAGCTTAGTTTGCACTTAATGTGATACAAGTTGATTATTTATTGGTTTTGTTAAATTTCTTAACTTTGATTATTTATAATTTGATTATTGACTTAATTGAAGTAATAGTTGATGATTAATTTACACATGATTATTGGTTCGCATGTTCTTAGGTTAGTTTATTGGTATTAATGAATGATTATTGTTAGAGAGTATGCCCTAGAGCCCATGTAATAGGGATGTTTTTTCATATGTATGAAATTTATATTCTTAATAAAAGCCATCATTCATTTATTAATGCTGTGTTTGAATACATGAGTTTGTAAATCTTAAATTAATAAATGAAGTCCTAGATATTATAAACACAGTGCAAAGGCAATCATGAAGGTGTTCATGATGTGAGATGTCTATTGCATGCAAATATGTTAATATCTAAATATCCCTAGTCATAGAATTAACAAGATAGGACATTGTTAATTCGGACAGACTAGCACATGTTATGCTTCTTGAATGGTTCAAGCAATGGTTCTCATAATTGTGATTATGGATGATAATCAATGCTAACATGTGGATGCTTGTTAGAGGAACAAGTTCATTGGAGACCTGCAAAGAGAATCCTCATATGGATATTAAATCTATGTCAGTGAGGAATCTCTTCATAGCAGTTGTGCAAGTATCCTTAGACTTGAGATCACCAAAGTTATCTTAAGTAGCAAGTGGTATACTTTGACTCCATAACTGATTACTTCCAACTGGGAGTGAATATAGTTAGGAGATTGGGTATATCATGACCTACTTGAAGATAGTTGAGTGATTGACAAAGGATTCACCATCCCATATTTAACAAGGGAAGTTATCTCACATGATTCTATAATTACCTTGTTCAGTGAATCTCTGGCCAGAGTAATATGCCGAGATGGATGGAGATCCATGAAGGGCATTTTAGGAACAATGGTTAAATTAATAGAACATACATAATTAGATTTATATGAGTTGACAGAAATCCATACTCAGAATCTAATTGAGATAAGAGTGGTGAAAGGAGTAATTGCACGGTAACTGTTTCTATGGAAGGGTACAGTCAAACCACATGACTTTCCTGACATTTGGGTAGTCATGATGCCTAGCTAGAGGCCAATCATGACTTGTATAATGATGTATCAAAATATCAATAGAGATTGATAAAATGATTTAAAGGAGTTTAAATCATGTGAGTTTTGAATAGAACTCACAATTACATATTATACTGCCAACATGGACAGGAACCCAATAGGTCACACACATATAGAGAAAAGGGTAAAATGGTAAAATGACAAGGATAATAATATTTGATATTATTATAAAGGTAGAGAGGAGAATATGATAATAATTAATTAAAGAGTTTAATTAATTATGATCAAATAAAATTATCCGTGGAACTTTTGAGAAATGTACTGTAAATTGGACCTAAATGAAATAATGTATTCATGATTAATTATTATTGTCTTATAAGTGTTATAAGACTACTATAAGTGTTATATGACTGATATAATAATTAATAGGACCATTGGAGAAATTATAAAGGGCCAAAGGAATGAAGAAGTTGGAGGAAGCCCTCCAGAAGAGGGCTACACGCCAACTCCATACAGAAGGGCTTAGAGGGTTTTTTTCTTGGACCAAATTAATTTATATATGTTACATAAGTGTTATGGAACTCACATATTTAATTTGGTTGGATTTGGAATCCATTTGGATATTTAAATCCAATTAGATGCACAAAGGGCCTAGTTTGTGGATTTTGTGCATGGTCTTTTATGAAAAGATTTAATTTGGATTTAATTAAGCCCAAATGATTATAATTAATTCCAGAAGCCCAATTAATAATTCTCCAGCAATTTTAAAGAGCCCAATCTCATTAAGGAGTTGGAATTTTAACCTAACTATAAAAGGCCAACTAATGAGAATTAGGGTTAAGTGATTAAAACAAAAGGAAAGTCTTTTTCTCTTAATTCTCTCTCCCTTTTTGCGCCACTTCCATTGCTAGCCACTTGGATTTCGGCCAGCCCTAGTTGAACACCAATTTTTTGGTTCAATTTACCCCTCTCTAGTGTGGATTACTCATTGGAGGTGTTCGATTTTGGACACTGTGGTTTGCGACAACCCGGTGCGAAGTAAAATCAACTATTCAACAAAAATCAAAGGTGATTTTTCTTATTCTCATATAGTTATATTGTGTATTCATGACAAGATCATATCTAATGGTTTAAAAAAATTTAAAATTCCGCTCATGTATGTGATGCATGTAACCATTAAATTCCAACAATTATATCCTGAGTTAAGGTATAATTGTGTATTGGTAATAATAGATTAACACTAAGAAAGGTTAAAATCAAGAATATATGGAAGTTAAATTTACTTGTAAAAGAGTTTAATGGACATCTAGGAGGTGAAAATCATAGTTTTATGCTAAGCATAGAATAATTCTGAATAGGAAAGGTTTAATGCTTAAGAATGGTATTCTTGTGTTAAGATATCTTGCATTTTTCATCTAATTTCTTTGTGAGCACTTGTGTTCTCTTTTTGAATTTAAATCATTGTAATATAAGTTTAAGGTAGATAGTCCTTTAGTAAAAGTTATTTTAATATTAATTTTTATTTATCTTGTTTGTCTTCTTTCATTGAAGATTTAATTTAATTGTTTTATTTTTAGTTGTTTACTTTAGATTGTTACTCTTAGTTATTCAAATTTCCGTCTTTAATTGAGTTAACCTTCATTATCACAATTTTGGGATTTCTTTTCTCTCTCACATATAATTTTCATTCTAAAAATCTAAAATCTTCCATACATACACAAATTTTCCTTGGGTTCGATATTTAAGGGTCATAATTATATTTCCTTATACTACTATCTGATTTGGTACACTTGCTGGACACCAGTCATCTATCATGAATTGTTCCCCACTAAGCTTTCTAGCTTAGAAAGAGTTATTTTATCCTTGTATGTTTAGTAGATAAGACTTTTGCTCAAGGACATTCTCTGCCTCAGAAAAGGCCAACAAAAGTTTGATAAGAAGTTGATGTAGGGATTTCTTATTGAATATTTTCTATAATTTGCATTAATAGTTATAAGTATGTAATGATATATCTAGTTTAGGCATGTTGAGTTATATAGGCTCACTTTTGTAAAGAGAATAGTAAATTTATGCCTGTATGATCTAAAGCAAGTAAAGTACAATATGATAAAGTCTGAGGTAGGAGTAAAGCAAGAGAATAATGATAGTAACCCCTAAAGTAAATATGTGTTAAAGTATGTGAAAAACTATAGTAACACCTAATCGCTATGTATGATAACCAACATGTCATTGTGATAATATAATCAAAGCATGCTTGATGGTATAATAAAATAGTAGAATTGATTGATGATGCATGACACAGTAATATGGTTAGGTTGATAGAATCAGGGTGTTACAATTTCTAATAGGCATAATCAATCTAAATAATTTTTAGAGGTTTGTCGAATATTTTTGGGTTTGATCAAATTTATAGTTAACCCTTATAATGATTTCGGGTACATTTTTTACTATGTGTTCTGAGGTCTCATCTAACTTCAGTTCCTTCTCAAATTATACCACTAAAGTTCATTTAGTTCATACTATCTAGTCTTACAGTTAAGCACCAACTTCCTAATGGATCACCCATTCTAGAATTTCTCTAGCCCATGCATGTTCAACTCTAGAGTTCTTATAAAATCTTTGGAAAGGTTCAGGCATGATAAAAAATTATGAGGTTTAGTTAATATTATTTTTTTACCATTAAACTTTTCAAAATGTTGGAAATGATATCGATTTTTTTGCCTTAAATTTTCAAAATGGAGATAAAATAACATTATTTTGTACAACAATAAACAATATAATGGTACAAATTTCAAAGGTAAAATATTTCTATTTTAATAACTACATAAGCAAAAATTTACCGATTTTGAAAAGTATGGGGAATTTTTTTCATTTTAAAAATTTAAGAGCAAAAAAATCCAAAAAAGAATTTATTGGCAATTTCTAACAACTTCAAAATGTTTTATGTTAAGAACTTAAAAATATAAGTTATTCATTTTTTTGAATATATAATAATTGTTAAAATAAATAAAAGAATAATGGTAACACAAACACACACACACACACACATATATATATATATGTTAGAGAAAATATTATTATCAACTAAAAATGTAAAAATTAAGTTCATGTCAATTATTAATTAGTAATGATTTTATAAATTGATTTTATTTTTTGTTAATATTATTTTTCTTAATACTATTATATATGAACAATAAAAGAATTTTAATTTAGTATCAAAATATTACGACTAATTATTAAAACTATGTTTAGGATTAGACTTGGCTAATAAGTTAGGTTAAGCTTCAAGTGGATCATTTCATCAAATTTTTTTTTTGGATTTGATTTTTTATATTGTCAATTTTAGGCAGGATCACTTATTTTTTGGATGGAGTTGGCCAGATCTCAAGGTATAGTTAGGATAGAAAACTAGATTGAAACTAAAAATTGAAACATAAGCAATTTGAAATATTTGATTCAATTTTTGGTTTAGTCAATTTATTTACGATTAGAAAATTGGTTATATCAATTTGGTATGATTTTCAATATTCAAATATAGTTAAAACCTACTTAACTAAAGTATTAGTAAAATTTCATCATTTTTTCATTTTTAAGTAACTTTTTATATAAAAATGCTTAACCTTATTCCCTTTGATTTTTATTTTTACTTATATGACAACTTTGGGATAGTCTTATAACCCCTAGGAGGATATGTGAGTACAAGAAGGGTTATCTCACTTAATTAAGTCCATATAAATAAAACATTTTGGATTATGGTGTAACTTGGTGCAATGCATATAATTAGATTATATAAAATATCATTCATAAGTTAGACCTCCATATGTATGTTTATATATAGAATTATATTCATAATAGGAACATTACATTACAATAATTACATGAATTCCATGTTCAAAATTACAAGTATTGATATTAATATTACATAAGTTTTACACATTACAAGTCTTTACATAAAAAATAACATATTGTGTTTCCAAAGTAGAATTACAATGGGTCCTCCCTGTTTGGTATTAGCAGTTGTCCTAAAAACTCTAATCCCCAACATTATATCCTACACAGGGGAAACCATTGTACTAAGCATAATTGCTCAGTGGGAAAAAATTATGAATGATTCAACTCCTTGTAATGCTCTAACTACAAAAAAGACTACTACTAAAACATTCATCAAACACCAGTATTCTTTCAGTAAGGAATGCATAGAACATTCTTATAATTATTCACCATGGTACCCTATGCACAACCATAATTTTGTAACCCTATAACTTTATTCATATATTCGAGGATTGTCTTTGCATGTTGCAAAAAGAAAATTTACATCATTACAAAATAAAGATGACTATTCTTGTTTCATTACAAGCTTACAACAAAAATTCATATTACCACAAAGAAACCAACAAAGGAAATATACTTTAGGGTCCACTAGCTCTTGTCCTTGTGTTGACCTTCTTTATCCCTAAGCACCTCTAACAAAAGTAGTTACATAGATAAAAACACCAATGTTAAGCTATAAAGCTTAATAGGGAGAAATATCAAATCAAAATAGCCTCTCACAATGGTTACTAAGTAAACAACCAAGCAATAAGTATATCAATGCCTAATAAAAAGGAATTAAATATTGTAATCTTTTCAATAATATTTATAATAGAAATAATAACAAATCAACATCTACAGGCAATTAATAATAAGAAGTTATCACATTGTCATGCAATGTGAAATTTTGTATAAGATAGTGTCTTTAAAATGAATCATGGTTAAGTTTTGTTGTTATGACCATACATTGGATTATATCATATGTCTTTTACTCATTCATTGTTCTTTTATGTATAAGTTCCTGCTTAAGCTCCATAGGTGTGGATAATGGGTGCAATAGTTACCCGAAGGTATTGAATCTATAGACAAAAATGGGGTCAAATTTATGGTTTTAAACGGGGATAACTTATAGACCCAAATGGGCCCAGAACACTAGCAACGATAATTACCCTTATAGGCATGCTATATATCTGCTACCAAATATTATTCACAGGCACCAAGTCACCTTTCACACCTTTTATAATTTATGTTCATGGAATGAATGTAAACATGGTTTAGTATACACATTATTAAACTTATAATTTATAATAAAGTGTATACTTATAATTATGTTTTAATGGTAGTAAAATACATTCACATGGAAAGAACACAAAAATGTTAATAAAGATATAGATACAAAATAGAAAATACACCCAAAAAATGAAAAAAAAAAGATTTACAACATAAATACTAAGATGCCCAAGGTAAGAGAAGGAATGGGATGAGGAGAAAGCATCATGATGTCCTATTTATCTTGTTGGCAGACAGTCATATGTTATGCTTCTTTCCCATCTATCATTGAAAAATAGATGCATAAAATAGTTTTTCAAACCAAAAAATCAATAAAAGCCAAATTTACAACTTAGATACAATTTTTAGACTCTTAACATATGCCAAATATAACTATAATAATCAAAACATGCTTTTAATCAAATGATAGTAGTAAATATCATGTAAAATATAATTTTAACATAAGAAACCACATGCACATTTATAAAGGAGAATAAACCCTAGCATGTTATCCTAACACATTCGATAATATCAAATCAGCATGGCATCTCAAAATCATACAAATCTGGATAAACAAACATAATGTATACACTGCAACATCATTCAATAGTAAGTATATTAATATGATCATGATGATAAAGTATAGAGAGAAAGCTTAACATAGAATATTACCCTCAGGATATTCAAATTCTATAAAATTAGAAACATTGATTGCTGGTCCAGTCATTAAGTTCTCTATTCTAAAAAAATAAAATATTTTATGTGTTTTTTAATTTTTGTCTATATCATCTATATTAAACTTTGGTTTTTAGAAAAGAGAATTTGTTTTCTCTCTTTAAACAATATTCATTTTTTAAATTCTATGTGTCCTACCCTTTCTAAAACCTTAATTTTAGCTTTTTGTATCTGAAAAAGAGTTGGAGAGTCACTCTAACTCTAATTCTCTATTTATCGAAGGATTAAATCCCTTAAAATCTAAAATCAAATCAAATCATCCTTTTTTGTATTTTTAAAATTGGAAAACATAGGAAATCTGGAAATAACCCTATAGACAGGTATCCATCACTAACATATGGTTAAGCCTTACATAATTCCCTAGTATTTAGAAAAATATTCTTAATTTGACCAGTGCTAGTAAGAGGTAGCCATAGACGACATAAGAGGAGGTAGCCATAGACGACCATGCCTCTTATGACAGACATTTGTCTATCATTTCTAAGGGTTAAAAACAAGGTTTTTTATTTTTTTTTATCAAAATCATTTAAAAACACTTAAAAATCTACCAAGATTTTATGAAATTCTAAAAATCAAGGTTGAAGTTTTGAGATTTGTGTTCTTTATCATAAATATACTATTTCTTCACCATCAGACAACCCTAATCAAGGCTACATCGGGTCATAGTATTTATAGTCGCCCTTAATTTTGGGGAACTGGTGCACTTCTAGCAAAATGAGCTAAAATTTAGAGCAAAGGAAATAGATGCATACCTGAGGCAGCGAATATCTGATTGATAAATTTGAAGACAGACTCTATTAAAAGTGGAAGACCTCTCAAACACACTCTATTAAAGGTGTTGAATCTTTGAGAAACACTCCATTAAAGGCGATGAGTCTCTAATATAAGATATGCTCCATTGAAGGTGGCAGATCTTTAAGGCACACTATATCAAAGGTCGTAGATCTTTGATGATATAAAATATGCTCTATTAAAGGCTATGAATCTCTAGTCATTCGATTAGTGCCAGTCACTTAGCATGCATAATTGAGATAAATTTGTTTATACCTGATTAGTGCTAGTTTATCGGCTTGTAAAATTAGATTTTGACAAACACTCTATCTAAGGTAAAGAGTCTCTAGTCATTCAATTAGCGCCAGTTACTCGGCATGCAAAATCAAGATGTGTTTATTTATATCTAATTAGTGCAAACTTCATGACATGCTGAATCAGATAAGATTATTGATGGGTTGATGCCATTTGTAAGCATGCCTAACCTTGCGGTTGTGGTGTTTTATGCCATCTGTAAGCATGTCGACCCCCTTCAATCAATATTTTTATTGGATAATTTCAGGCAAATATGCATTTGTAAGGAATTTTTAATAGTTTGTGTTGATAGGCTTGCTCCACATGTGTAGGTCTACCTTAGAGACAGTACAACATAATTATTTTCCTCATCATTGGAAGTTAAAATAACCCTAGACTAGTAGGCCTATCTTGAAGACACTACAACATAATTCCTTCCCTTATCATTGGAAGTTAAAACAACATTCTAGACTATTAGTCCTATCTTTAAGACACTACAGCATAATTCATTCCCTCATCATTGGAAGTTAAAACAACCTTCAAGAGTATAAATCTATCACTAATAAAATTTATGTTAATAGCAACAATTTGTTGCTAATAATTCCCATCTCTAATGATGAAATGTTAGTCGCTAATTTTTTGGCAAAATATTTTAAAATTTCTAATTTATTGCATATTAATGACAACTTTGTTTCCGCCAACCCTTTGCAAAATGATAGAATAATTTAATTTTTTTGTATTTATTAATTTTCATCATCTATAATCAACAAATTATTTTATTATACATAAAACAATGATCACACACACATATATGTTCCAAAATAAAATATCCATTTCATATGGTCTATATTAAAATTAATTGAAATCATATATAATTTTATCATTAAATAATATATCTCTTAAAACAATACATCAACAAACTAATAATATCATTCAAAATAATATCAGCAATAAAATTTTAATAAATTAATAATCAAACATGTAGAACTGCTAATGTCATTGGGAAGTAAAATTACCATGAACAGGTGGAGAATCATTTTGTGGATGAACATCTTTTGCAACTAAAAGGGCAACATCATCATGTCCAGGTCCATCTGTAGTATTATTAGGCTGATTAACTAGTTTTTAAGTCCCTAAGTAAGGAAATAATGCTCGTATGGTTTCTATGATAATTTCCTTTGACATTTTCCTTGCTCAACATTGTCCCACTAAAATGTGGCTTAATTTTTTTAGGGATAGGCATCTGTCACACTTTTTCTATAAATAGCTTGATTTTTTTCTTGGTTTTTTTTCCATTTGACCTCATTTTCTTCAGGCTCTCCAACAGGTATTTTTTCTTATTTTCTTTTCTTTCTAGTTTTCATTTGTTGTCTTTTATTTATTTTTTCCTTCTACTTCCTTTTGTGTTTAGACCACTTTAATATTTTCACCTTGTTGACCCCAGCTATGACAAAATTGCTTAGGTTAATAGATGATACAAAAACTTTGAAAGACCTAATTTTTACCCTACATATGAATTTGAGATTCTTGAGGATGGTGAAATTTGATAGGACTCCATTTTTATCCGTCATCCGACACTAAAACCTAAGGTTTTATGTTTTTAGATTCACTTATCAGGAGTTATGTAATGCCCTAAAATTCATATCTAACACACATTGTACATTGTAGAGCATGAATAGTAACACTAAAATAGTTTTTAGAGTGACTATAGAAGTACCATATAGAAAAATTTAAAAGCATATAAGTGTTAAATATGCTCAGGCAAGGGAAATCTAAGGATGGATGACCTAGTGGGCAACTTGACATAACCTTGGAATAAGAAAATAGGCATTAAATGAAGTTTGATGTTAAAATTTAAGACTTAATTGAGCTTAAATAGGCCTTCAAATAAGATAGCAAAGATTTTACTCTATATCGTAAAAAAGGTTGATTGAAAATTTAAACGGCCTTAAAATATTATAAAAACCTTTAAAAATTCTTTTAATCACATGGGCCCATTATAAATATCATAAAGGAGCTATTGAAAGTAAAAATAATTTTTTAGACATTTTTGAAATTTTGGATTTCAAATTGGCTGAAATTGCCTCTAAAGCAAGAAGTATACCAAAATGATGTTAGAATGAGATAAAATTTTAAAAACATCATTTTTAAAATGTTATTGCATGTAATGAAAAAAATTATGGAATTCTAATAAGAGAAATATTAATTTATAAAAAAGTTGAAAAGGTAAAAAATAAAGATGAAATTAATTAATGGGTTTAAATGCCATATTTGAAATATCTAAGGGCATAATCAACATTATAATTGATCTATAATCACCTACATGTAGCAATATATCTTGAATATGTGTAAAACCTATGAAATGGTGACAAATGGCTTAAAAATAAGCCTTTAGATCAAATAGCAATGGACAAATCTTGAACTTAGATTTGGTGGAAAAATGGGAAAGCTAGAGGGGTCTAGAATTATCTATAAATTTGCCTAAAAATCTTTTATCTTCCTCCATTTTCTTATTCAAAAATAAACCAGCGCTTTTGGTGAGTATTCCACATTTTTGTTTATTTCTCCTTCCTTTCACAAAATATTAGGCTATAATTTTACCTATATACAATAGAAAGCCTACTCTTTAACATGGAAATCAATATAGAGCAAGGAAAATCTTGGAAAGGGAGAATTTTTAATGAGAGAAAGTAACCCTAAAAAGGTAAATTCTTTAGTTTTTGTTCGATTTAGTTGAGGAATTTTCTATAAACTTGTTAAGCATCATGAGTAGGGTTATTTAGTAGCAATTATATGTTTAAATTCATAGCATAATCTCCCTAATTCTTCCTTCCTAAATTTGGCCTAAATAGGAAGTTAAAGAAAAAGAGAGAATTAACGAGGAAAAAGGAAGGAAAACTGAATAATAAGATATTTAAGCTATTCTAAGGTTAGTGGGAAAAACTACACTCAAATTTATTTAATTTTAAAACTTTCCATAAAAATCACATTATATAACTATTGGAATTTGAAGAAAGATGGAAAATAATTTAACATAATAATGTAAAATGATATTTTAACATGAAATAAATATGAAATGAGGAAGAAATCAAATTTAGTGTGTGAGATCAAGTTGAGGTCGAATTGTAAATAATGAAGTATAATTTGATAAATTGATGTTAAGTAGCAATTTCAGCTTAAAATTTGTTATATTAGATTAGAGGAACATAATTAGAATAATTTAAGCTTGAACAAGTACATGGATATAATGTTTACTATGTATACATAATGATATAACGTTATGTAACTATAAGAAATAAAAGGTATATGGTGAAATAATTTTAGATAATATGGTAATAGGATGTTATAATATGAAATAAACATAAATTAAAGTAGGAATATATCATATAAAGGAAGATTTCACCTTTGTTGAATTAAGTACCATATAGTATAATATGTTAATTTGATGCTTTATTGAAAACTAAGAGCAAATGTGTAATACAATGATGAATAAATATATCATGAATGATTTGAGGTTAAAATAACATAAGGATACCATGTTCATCCTGTAAGCATAATGATGTACATAAAGGAACTAAGATGGTAATGGTGAAATTTAGATGTATATCAATACATAAAGATCTAAATTAACTATTAAACCATCTTAAGTATGATAATGTTACAATTTCATGTATGGATGTCATTTACCATGTGTGTGATGATACCGTATGTGATGATACCATATGTGATATTGATGAACACAATGATAACACATGAAAGCTAAAAACCTATGATATGTGATATTAATGAACACATGAAAGCTAAAAACCTATGATATGATACACAATGATAACAACATGAAGATTGGCATGGAAATATAACATAAAGTAAGATAAATAGTTGCCCTTAGTATACAGTAAATGATCAAGGACCTTAGGATATAATGGCTAGCCACGGGGACCCATAAATTATGGTAACACTATAAGATCAGATTGTCCATGAGGGATGGCTATGCAAAAGTAGTCACTTTACACATATAGTTTTAAGGTACAACTATGCTCAAGTAATCACCTCACATATAGTTATTCAGTACATTCATACAGTCCTCATTCTATATATCTAGTTCGACTATTTCCACTAGCTATTACCAAGGATAAAATGTTAAATATACAATAAAATTGTAATTAAAAAATAAATCACATATAAAAAATGACACAAAGTGGTTTATGTAAGAAATATTGTAAAAAATGAGATTAATAAACTTAAAAAGGTAAAACTATAAATATATGAGAAAATAAGGATAAAAATGGTAAAACATACATTTAGCATGTCGTAAAGTTAATTAAACAAGAAATAATGTTAGAAATGCAGTTAATAGCTTAGAAAGGGCAAAGTAATAATTTTACGAAAAATAAGGACCAAATTAGTAAATTTTGCATAAAAAAATCATAAATGTGATTAAGCATGAAACAAAGTGAAAAACATTATTAATAGACTTAAAAACGGATAAAAATGTAATAATACAATAAATTAGGGGCAAAATAGAGACAAAATCGTAATTTTGGCAAAGGAAATAAAATTAAGGACTAAAACGAAAGAAAAAGAAATTTTATGATGATAGAATGGAAACATGACAAGATAAAATGAAATTTCACTCTACATCAAAGTTAATAATGAAATGGGTACTACATAAGAATTTTCATAGATAAAACAAACATATAAGGAAAATAGTAAAGATTAAGACATTTAAGAGTAATTAAGGAATTAAGAAATACTATGTTTTATACAATTAATAAAAGAAGAGAATTATATTGATATTAAATTATAAAGTATATCATCAATATGATTAGTATGATAAAATTTGTAAATTATAACGAGATCAAAATAAAGATTTGGGTGTTCTGTGAAGATATCAAGAGAAGCTAAATACTTTGTGTTTTGTGAGGCTCCAATCCTGGGCCTAATCAGATTATGGTAAATTAATGAAGATTATGATTCAATAAGGCAAAATTAGATTATTTTACATTATAAAAGTTAAGTCGTATAAGGGGTATTTTAGTAATTATGCATGTGAGAAATGAAGTATAGTTAAATTATAAGAAAGGATGCAATTGAATTAAATTATAAGTTTTGGGTTAAAAGGTAAGAAAAACAAGTTATTAGGGGTTAAAGTTTTTAATGGTAACTTTGGAATTTTCCTTAGTGAGATATTTACCCTACTCACTATTTTAAAGCTTCCTGGAGAAGATGGAGATCGAATATAGGGTAGAGAAGAGAGATGCAATCTCTCTCTCTATTTTTGTTTACAGACTGAGGATTAAAGAAGGTGAAACTTAGGGTTTGTGAGTATGATCAAGATTAAGGAAGGAAAAAATCAAAACTACGAGTTTGAGAAGATGAAGCATCAATAACAAGTATGGGAATTAGGGTTACGATACTATTTATATAAGTGTTAAGGGAACTTCCCTCTCTTCTTGTATGTGTCTTCTTTGATGAGGTTAAAGGCTAAATCTATCATTTTAGATGAGTTTGGAAAGATTTAAAGGTTTAATGAACATTACTGTAAGCAGTTAGGTTGAGATCTTAAGTTTAAGTGTCTGATCTATATAGTAGGATTTGGATTTTTAGCAGAGATCCAGTGCACAGCCGCGCATACCCCTTTGATTTTCCCTACATGGCCACATGTTGCGCTTGATTTTTCCTTGCATGGCCATACATTCCCTTTGATTTTTCCCTGCATGGCCACAAGTTTCCTTTGAATTTCTCCTGCAGGGTTGCTTATCCCCCTTTATTTTTTCCCAGCTTGGTTGTGCATAGCCTTTAATTTTTCCATTCATGGTTGCGCATTCCCTTTGATTTTTCCCTACATGACCGCGCATTCCCTTTGATATTTCCCTGCATGGCCACGCATTTCCCTTGAATTTCTCCTGCATGGACGTGCATCCCTTTTAGTTTTCCCCGTTTGGTCGTGCACATCCTTTGTATTTTCCCTGCATGGCCGCATATGGCTCTTTTCATTCCCTTGTGTGGTCACTCAAGCCTCTTCTGCTTCCTTTTGTATAGCCAAGTGGCCTATTATTCCTTGCATGCATAGCCAAGTGCCATTGCTCTTCTTGTAATGCATGACTAAGTATAGCCTATTGGTTTTGGCTGCACGGCCAAGCATGGCCTTTCCTCTCTTAGTGCACGGCCACTGTACTCTCTCTCTCTTCATCAGTACTCATTCACCCAAACTATAGATCATTCATAAAGCATGAATACAATATTATATAATTTATATGTTTATTAAGAGAACCACATAATTTGGGTGAATTAAGCTAGAAATAAGTAATGTTGATGTTAATTGCTTATTAAAGTGGTGGTTAGTATGTTATCTACCTATTGATGGATTGATAGATTTATGAAGTTTTCCCAATGCTAAAGTTTAGAAAGATATGGTTAGAAAAGTATGTCTATAAGATGATGTATTAAAGAAATTTGAATGGCATGAATGTTATTTATAAGAGGGAGTAGATTGAATTAAGTTGTGGCATGGTCACTCATTTGGAGAATCCCTATTTATACATATATGTATATAGAAGGAATGAGAATTTTAGAGAGTAATAAAACCTATTGAGTCAAGGTATGGGGTTTGCTTGAAAGCTGATTTAGAAGGACTTGCATAAGGCATTGCTAATATGAATTGTTTTGCTATAATGTGTTTTGGTGCTTATTAGGCACAAAACTAAAGGGAGTAAGAGGCAACATAGTAAACTTAAAAATTATATGCTATTTAATGTGTCATATAAAGTTTGTATAAGGTATATAACCTATCAAAGTAAATTATTTTGCCCAAAAACTACACATTGATGTGTCTTTACAATGGCATGGAAATACTACAATATAGCCTAGTGTCAATAAGAGGATAGTTGAAATGTTACTTGTCTAAGTTAAAGAGATGGGATATTACATTTTATGCTTAGTCATGAGACTACAATGTTTGGGGTATGCTTTAAGTCATAATGGAAAGTAGTGATTGATGTAAAGTAACACGCTTGTCTATTGGCTCATGCCCCATGCTTTATTATGTTAATCACGTGCCCACAAGTGGGGTGCTGACGTATGAGATGGAATAATCTTACATAAACTTACCTGAGTATTAAATGTTATAATATGAATAGTACAAGTGAGATGATTGATTCATATATGATCATGTTAGGGTTTATAACATGTTGTCTATGATCTAACATGCTAAAAAAGTGAACTAAAGGGTTAAATAGGAATGAGTGTTGGTCTATGATGAAAATAACTTATTCATCTTATTACTATATTGATTATAGATGGTTAAATGTTGTTCAAGTGATTATGTATTGATGTGAATAACTATGATGTTCTATGGAAGCTACTCATGGCAAACAACAACAAGGTATGTCATTGAGAACTATCAATAGGTTATGTAATTTCAATATCTTATTGTTAATGCAAATATGCAATTATAAGTGGCTTGACTTTGTATGTGAACAAGTATGAGTAACAAAAGCATATATTGCCATGATTAAAGTTCCATATGTATATATATATGGACATGCATTTAAACTATGTAGACTTTTAGTAGCAAGAGTCATACTTTCATACTGCCTTATTGAAATCATGCAACTATTATGATATATATGAATGAATATTGATGCAACTATGTGATCACATGACCGGTATCCACGTGTATTGGAGCCTAAAGCTCAATATTGATCTATGGTAGAAATAATGTGCATTCTTATATGAATTGCGACTTTAAGTAAGATTTTGAACTATGTAAAGAAAAAAATGTTGAATCAAAGATGTTCTTAATAATGGTAAAGGCTGCGAGTCTTAGTTTAGTTTTGGATTAGATAGGCATCCCTAGAGGGATACAACCGCATCTGCCATAGTTGACCCTGTTTGGATTCATTGTTTGTTCCTTTATGGAACCATAGCTCGACCCTTTTGGGTCCATCGTTTGATAGCTTCGGATATCCATTATTTGACACCTTCGGGTATCTATTATTGGTACCAATTGGTATCCATTACCCCCATTATCCACCCTTTGAACTAGTGCTTAGTTAGACTATTAAAGATTAAATATTAAAAGATGTACTCGAAATAAAAAAATACATGTATCAATTACTTAACTTATATAATGTAAGCATGATGAATGGCCTATTATATTACTTTATCTTAAATTCCTTTTGCCTAAATATTATTTAAATGAAATGAATTATATGTTCAACACTATATAATTATGATATTTGGACTTTCTCGAGTACTCATGATATGTAATACCATTCTTTGTAATTACATGCAAATCTGTTAGCCTATATATATAAATATTTACACATATATATGCATACTGATAATTCTAACATAAGCCAAAGGATAGTGTATGACCTATTATGATGTATGATATATTAGTTTGCCATGCTAAGAAAACACTAAGGATTACATGAATATAAAAAGGAATGTGAATGATGAATGTACTATATACATAGGATTGTGTGATAACTGTGCAGTAATGGTGCCTAACAACATTTCTTATATATGTTACATGATATATACCCTTCATTATGTTTGATTAAACCTGGAATGTATATTTTATATAACCAAAGTAATTAAATGCATATGATTGAAGTTGTACTATCAATATTCATCGATGTCTGGATCATAAACAAAAGGATTATGAGATGCATGAACTATGCTAGTTTATCAAGTAAGAGAGTTGATAATAAAGTGAATTGAAAGGTCTTCAGGGATTAGGTGAGTTCACGTAATACTCTAGATTATTATAAGAATATTACTTATTGTTAAGGTTGAAAACTCCTTCGGAATGTTCATTGTGAAATGGTTAGTATTGCAGACTCATGTTTTTCCCTAATTGTGAAGGTTGTACTGAATGATGATTATTGGTAAGAGTTTATCCACAAAGTTTTGTTTCCCACTAACACTACAAAAAAACTGCTAATTAGCGATGGAAATTTCCGTCGCTAATAACCAAAATTCTGTCACTAAAATAAATTAGTGACGGTGCGACGAACAGTTGCTAATAGCCTAGTCACGAATATATTAGAAATAGAATACAAAATTAGTAGCTAATTTAGCAACGAAAAATGTTTTCGCTAATTTTTTTCGTTGCTAATTTATATTCATAATTAGTCATCGCTATTATAATAATATTATTTAGCAACTAAGTTTTTTGTCGCTAATTATAAATTAACTGTAAAAGTTAGCGACGAAATATTAGTCGCTAATATTATTGCTAATTATTTATTAAATTATATCTATTATGCAATAGTGACAGAATTATGTTGCAAATCCATCGCTAAATTATTACATAATTAAATTTTTTCTTTTGCTATATTTTAAAATTTTAATCCTGTATACAATGATTGCTATTTATTTATTTTCATCCTGTATATAACAATAATCTCACACATATTTATTCCAAATTATAATATATTCCAAAATGCACATAGTTTGGAAAATATATATTATAATAGTATGTAATTCAACTTTTCTAGTAGCTTAGAACAAATTATGAAATGTTGCAAATTACAAGTGCAATTGGGTAATTTCTCAAGCATCTTTTCATATACATCAAAACAAATAACATGTGCACTGTGTATTAAACTAAAATCTTGTCCTAGTTCCCCATCAATTGAATACTTCACCATATCAAGGGATACAAAAACAATATATTCAAATAAATGAGGCTAATTTATTCGCGCAAGAGCTGCAACAATGCCACAAGCAACCACTCCTACAATTGTTATAGCAATACCTATGCTAATTATACCATATGTGGAAAAAAATTAATAATAATCAACAAATCCACCAAAAGATCAACAACATTATTATTGAGACTGGGAGGAAAGGAGAGAAAAGGGTAAGATTTTATTTTTTGATTGTTACCCTTTTTGATCTGGTCGTTAATTGCTTTCTTGAGGGCTTGTCCTTGTCTTCATTGAGGTTTCATCTATAGAAAGACCATGCCTTTATGTTATTAATAGATTTACACTATGACAATATCTCAAATTAGCTGCAAATAGGAAATATCCTTAAGTCCTAGTAAGCAGTATTGTCATAAAAAGTATAAAATAACACCTAGCAAATGAATATAATTATTTGAACATGAGTGGGATTTTGGCCATAAAAAGAAGGAGTAGAAGAAGAAGTGACTTTATTTTCGGATAAGATAAGCTCTTCAAATGATAAAAGCCTCGTTCCTATCCATAAAACTAACTAGAATCATCCTCCTTAAATTTATCTCAAATCCAAACCTAACTTCAATTCCCTCATTAGGCCTGTGCTAAAAAGAATTGTAGAATAAGTATCCAATTTAATAATAAGAAAAGAAAAAGCAAATGAAAAAGTGCATGGGATCAGAAAGAGAAATATCACAGCAAGAAATGATAAAATTTCATGAGGTGCTATCAGTTTTTGCTACGAGTGTTCAAAAAAGGGCATAGGATCATAAGGAAATATCATAGCAATAAAAGTATCATGCCAACTTAAAATAAGCTGAAATTAAGAAGAAAAATAAAATC
Source organism: Excoecaria agallocha (assembly GCA_037975025.1). Classification (NCBI taxonomy): domain Eukaryota; kingdom Viridiplantae; phylum Streptophyta; class Magnoliopsida; order Malpighiales; family Euphorbiaceae; genus Excoecaria; species Excoecaria agallocha. Next base: position 3,155,184 of record CM075823.1, on the reverse strand, counting down.
TTAATTATCAAAAGATAAATTATGGATCCTTTTGTTAGAAAGGAAAAACCTTTACATATGTGGTTATATCCCACAATTCTTGTCAATTAAGAGCAATTTCTTTGTTATAAAAAATAAAGGTTCTTAATTAATCCCTCCAATTTGATCACTTTGATGAAACCGCAGCTACCCAACAAAATTGCAAGGATTTAAGATGATGCTAGATTAATGGCTAATGCCTTTGGTTAGGGGCACATAAGCGTCTATTTAGATATTGCCATTTCCTTTAATACAAACTTTAATTTCTTTCAACCTACCATCTTTCTATAATTCAAAGTCCTTTATTATTATTCTTGTGTTAAATCTAAATTCTTATAAGATTTGAATTTCCTAATTGAATTATTATTACTATAAAAAAAATATTTAGGGGGACATATTAGAGAGGTATAAGACTTTGATTGAGAGATACGTGCTAACTCCCAATGCCAAAAATTATTTTGTCAAAATCTAACTTGCAAGTAAAGTTAAATAAGTGCATACTTCTAATTATGAAATAGAAAATGAGACAAATAAGATATACTTCTCTTATATATATTAAAACTAAAAGTCAAAACAAAATGGAGAAACTATCCTTTTCATGCACTAGAGATTAATTACAAGATCTTTTAAACAAATAATAAGAAAATATGCTCCTGTGAAAACCAAAATAGTAGGTCATCTATTTTCTTTGTTGACCAACAATAAAGAAATAAGACATGGACAGGAAAAATCAAAAGGAAATGTTGGTCAATATTTAGCTCTATTTGATTTTTAGTTTCCACACTCAATAGTTCTTTACACAAACAATTCAAATAAGAAAACAGAATGCAATAAAGAAAAATTACAGAAATAGAACAAAGACAACCTATGTTCATCAATATCATGGTATTAATTACTCATTCTCTAAAAAAAAGAGTTGTTCAAAGTAATTACCAAATATGTCAAAGCCAAGTTGGGCATATATTGGACTGAAGAATCCATCAACAAACTGAATAAACCACCATGTCACCAGAAATGTAACCGCAACTAGAAAGAGAACCACCATAAGACATTAGGAATTTGCTAAAAACTTGTCCTAAGATTGATAAAAAGTGAAAACTCAAACAAAACAACTATAAGGTTATCAGTATAATTGAAAGATATTCTAATATTTTATTATTTGAATTTAATAAAAGTTTCTATTATTATATTGTAATGACTACAAAATATGTTTGAACCACCTAGATAATAACATGATAATATAATAAATTAAATAGTAGCAAAGTAAAAATGCCTAGCAGATTGGGAAATGGTATAAAACTGAAGATCTCCTCTAATCATTTAAATAAATTCTCAGTAATTAGAACATAAATAAAGGAAAGAAATAACAGAACTGCTATTATCTAATGAGATAAGAATTAAAAAAAAGGAAATAAGTCAATAAATACCTATAATAATGGATTATACAGAACTACCACTTCTTAATGGATTATGTAGAACAAAATTAGCAAACCTATTGGTTTTCCTTCTAATACCTTGCAAATAAGAAAATGGAAAGGAAATAAGTCATAAATACCTATAATAAATATACCATCATTGTCTATAAATAGAAAAAAATTTCCATTATCTATATTAAACCAGTTAACATAGCTGCAAACCACCTTCATGAGTAGTGTGAGCCACAGCTTTAAAATGGTATAATTGACATTATAAAAAAGATGTAACTATAAGAACCAAGTATAAGCATAATACTTATTAGTTTTAATTAAATAAACCAAACCTCCTAACAAAAGACAAGCAAGTTAAATTTGGTCGTACCAATATGGAAATTCTTAATAAAGTTTATGAATACATTAAGAGAAAGGACAAAAACTCATGCTAATCGGCTAATACAAACAATTCAGGTGGATTAGAATTACTTAAAATTTCCCTAATTATTCTAATTAACAAATAATTTAGCAAGGAAGTAAATTATCTCCCCCTTGTTTTGCCTACAGCTATGAGCCTCAACATACCCAAAATCAAAAACTTTATTTACTGATTTTATTGATTTTATTGTAAATTTCTCACTAAACTTTATTTATGTTATGTGAAATTGTCATCTTCAAGTTTGTTTATATATGAAACTCACTTTCTAGGAAAAATTTCTTGCTAAATTAATAAAATTAAGGGTTATCATTTCATACCATCAGTTATGAAGGGTCAAATTGAGGAAAAAAAAATCGCAACCATGTAGAGGCAGAGCAATGGTATAAGGTTTTAGTGCATCAACATAATCAGCAAGGTTGATGGTAGCCTCACCAAGTATGCTAGAACGTGATGTTCCCTGATGCCCATTGATGGTAGCCTCATCATACTGTTTTGTTTTCAGATCTTGGAGAAGTCTAGTAGTTTCATAGATGGCTTGGGTTGTCTTTGCTATTACTTTTCTAGAATCAACAATTTTTCATACTGAGAGTTCTTCTAGTAAGAAAATAGAACTGATGATGTCATACAACACCTACAATAAGTTGTTTTCAGCTACTTCTTACCACTATAATTTGTTAAACATTAAATATAACTTATTATTGCAAAGCAAAAGTTGCAACACTGCTTTTTGAAATCTTAGCTTTAATTTGTCTTATAATTTGTGTAAAATACATAGAGAGAAATCCCTTTGTGATAACAAGCCAATAAGATAAGATTAGAAATGAAATGACATCAATAAAGGATCTGATGGAGTTGTTTAAGTAAGTTAAATAATCATATACTCCTAGTACATCGTCAATGTAATGCTCAGCCACATAAATGTTTCAGCATATTTACGAGCACACTTACATGTGTTGCATGGATTTGTTGCTCGAAGACCACTTTTACTTTTATTTTCTCAAACTTCCATTACTGAAAATCAATTATTCATCAGCTGTACAACAATTAGGAAAACCATAAGATATTCCACAATCACTAGTTAAAGAAGTAATCATGCTTGAGATGCCACCTGAATGATTCATACATTAACAATATCATTAAATCATTTATGATCATATAGAGGATGCATAAATTCAAACTTAATACATAATGTTTTCAATTTAAATACCCTAACCAGTTTCATTACTATTCCTCCAGACCCTTCAGGACTTGGCATCCTATTCATTACTTATATTCCATGACAGATATGCACATCTATTAAACACTAGACTAATCTAGTCAGCTTATAAGAAATTCAATTTCTGTCATTACTTTTATATTAATTAGTCACCACATAATAGGATTCAATCCAAAAAGTTCAACATGCATGTTAGATGCTATAACGTGAAAAATGAAAGGATATTTTTAATGTCAATTACAAATAAGATTACAATTTTGTCAGTAGGCTCAAATTATTCTAATTTATTATAAGTTAGATATAGCTAAGTAGTTGTGCATTTTAAGAATGTCAATTTTGTCACTTATTTTCATAAACACGAGATAGCTAACAATTCTATTTTATACAAAGATAAGATGACAAAAAAAGTGAAAATGAAGTTTTGATTCAAATATTAATAATACCTTATACAAAGTAGATACTCTTAAAATTTTACTGCAAGAAAAAGAAATCAATTCTGCCAGCAATAGTTGACATAGCAGCTAAAATAACTAGGAATTAAAGCAGAAACAACATTTCAAAATACTTACTACTTAATGCCTCTAACAATGCCTGTCGTATGCCTTCTGAGATGCCCCAGATTTCACAAGCACCTCTAACACATCTACATGCTAATAATGCCTTTACAATAGACTGTACCGGCAACAATAGTTACACGTGTAGATGTCAAAAGGGCCATGAATGCTGCAAATCTCTAAAAAAAGGTAGATGGAAATGAAAAATTGAAAGCATACCTCAGATATATATTCAAATTGAAAATGGAAAAACCCAGAGAGAGATATAACCTAAGAGAAAATAGACTACCCTATGTGTGTGTGTGTTAGCGAAGTTTCATAGTAGATTTAACATAAGAGATGTTTTGACTTCTTTCTCACCTCGATTTGCAACTAAAAGTAATTCAAATGGAATAAACCTAGAAGTGAGAGAGAGGTATGTAAATAAACCTTAAACAATTGTAGATTTCACTAGAACTAGTTGGATGTAGGGGTGAATCAAGGGAATCGAGCTAGGGATTTCAGTTTTTTCTTTTTGGGAATAAACGATTATGTCTTAAAGGCATGATATAGTGATTTTGGGCAAAGGATTATGGATATGGGGGAAGGATAACCACAGATCGAGGGAGTGAGAGAGAGGTCTAAAATGTTGGACTAATTTGGTCGAGGCAATAAAGTTCCCAACAAGCATTTTCGACATGGTTACCAGCAAAGATAGTTTTTGAAGGGAGATCGAGGCTGAGACATAGAGAGACAAAATATGAGATAGAGAGAGTGAGAGAGAGGGAGAGTGATGTTGAGAGAGAGAGAGATATAGATACACATCAATAGGGAGGAAGACAACAAAATTGAATGAGGGAGAGATGGCAGTGGTGGTAAATCACCAGTGGGGGTAACCTCGTCATCCAGATGGTTGAAGAGGGAGAGAGCGGCTGAGAGAAAAATATCGACTAGGGTTCTGTTTGGTTGATGGCAGTATATGATTCATTAATAATGTATTATATAGTATAGTACTACATAATACAATATAATTTTAACAATACGATATTTGAGAAGATTGTATGATTATATGTAATTTTATAATATTTTATATTTGGTTCAACTGTATAGTAATTTACAGTTTTATTATAAAAATGATGTAATTATTTTTCAATTTTAAAAAAATGTAAATATTTTCATAATTATAAATATTTTAAAATAATAATTTTAATATTATCAAAGTAATATTAATATTTCTAAAATAATGAATTTAATATTTATTTAATAAATATTAACTTAAAAATTTAATAATTAATTAACTTAAAAGTTGTTAATGGTTTTAACTCTAAACTCTTAAATTATAACTTAAAAGAAAAAAAAATAATTTCAGATTAGTAGTATAAAAGAATGTAAAGTATTTTGTGGCTAAGACAGTTAAATGAACAAATGCCAACTTAGGATGTAAAAGTAACAACATTTTTTTTTCATAATTCAGTTGAAGGTGGCTTTGCCGGAAACTTCATAGGGGCATTCAAGCACTCCAAAGTCCACCTTTATTTGCCAGATCGTGAGCTAGAATCATCTTCTCTATATAGAACTCTTGCACGATTTTAAATTTTTGGGATGTTACAACTAAGTTTGAACAAAAATAATTTAATTATAGAACTAGACATTTCAATTATTAAAAACTGAAGGTAACTCAATTAATTAATTTTTATTCAATTAAATAATAAATTAAGCTTAAAATCATATACATAATAAATTAAAACGGTGGAGAGAGGTGAGGGGAAAAAATATTATTTTTATATGTAGGATAAATTTATGAAATTACTAAAATATCCCTACCAAATTTCATCATTTTATCCTTGTATTCAAGGATAATTTTGTAAATATATATAACTAAAATTTTTAATAGTTAAAATTTGCTCAAAATTTTAACAAAATAAAAATAAATTATAAATTTTTCATAATCATTTTACATGAAATAATAAATTTTATATTATTAATATATAAATATTTATATTTATTATTTTTCATAATATGACTATATAATAGTTATAACAATTACTTTATTATTATTATTAAAAATGTAAATTTTTTAAATAAATAAGTTTATATTTGGGAATAATTGATAAATAAATCAATAAAATTCCTAATAATTTAATATTTAATTTAAATTTTATAAAACAAAAATAAATTACAAATTTTTTATTATTATTTTAAATAAAATAATAAATTTTATATTACTATTTTATAAATATTTATTTTTATTAATATTGAACACGCAAATATATAATAATCATAATAATTAGTTTATTATTATTATTAAAAATGTAAATTTTTGAAATAAAAAACTTTAAATTTTGGTATAAATGATAAAAAATTATTATCAACTTATAAAATAATTTATAATTTTCTGTTACAAAATAAAATATTTATTTCAAATGGTCTATATTAATATTACTTGAAACTATAAATAAAACATGTGAGTGAAATTAAAAAAAATTATTTTTTAATTTATTTGCGATGGATTAGCGACTAAACATTTTCGTCGCTAATTATTTTACTATAACAAATTCATATTAGCGACAGACCAAATTCTATCGCTAAACTGTCATAAAAAAGGTGCTATATTTTTCCTCTATAATTAGCGACTAAAATGTTCGTCGCTAAATTTTATGAAACTAATTTCATGAATAAAAATTATAAAATTTAGCGACGAAAATATTTGTTGCTAATTCCGTTGCAAATCATGGCGCGTGTACTTTCCGCAAATAATTAGCGATTGTTTATTCATTCCGTCGCTATTTCATCGTAAAAAATAGAAAATATCCTCCCTACGACGGAATTGTAAAACAGTTGCAAATCCATCGTAAAATTTGCGATGAAAATAATATTGTCAATAATTTTAGTCGTTAATTGGCAGTTTTTTTGTAGCATAAGTTTTATAACTTAGCATAGGTTTGTTTATCCATGTAGGTCTCAGGATAAGCTTCACTTTGGATTGATAGCTATAGTGACTCGACCCACATTGAAGAGAAGATCTGGCAGGTTGCAGTTGTCCTTGGGATTTTCATAATGTATTGAAGGCTAGTTATGTTATGTATCCTTATTTTGGAGTTTAATTTAGTTGTTATGGCATGTAATTAATGCATGTATTATTATTATTATTTTTTTCCTGATCTTTACAAGGTTTATGCTGGTATTGATGATTCTACATGTCTTGTGGATCAGAGTGTTACACATTTTGTAATCTTTTATTTCAGTTTTTCAATTGTTTTTAAGAAGAACAATGAGTAGTTTTCTTTACTTTTGCTAAGGGAAACTTAAACCCTCATTCCTTTATTGTAATGACTTTGATTTGAGCTTAATTTCAGTATATGTGTGTTATTTATTACTTCTTGAGCTAATACTTATCTTATGTTGTATTGATTTGATGGTTGATCTATTAAATAAATAGTTGATTATCAATTTCATCTATGACTTATGATATGCATGTTCTTTGTTTAATTTAATTAGGTTGATGCATGATTGAGTTCTAAAAGCTAAGGCAATAATGTGTTAATCAAGAGTAGAATTAAGACTAAGAATTCTTAATTAAGAATAGGCTAGAGTTAGATTTCTGAAAAGAGGATCTAAGGAAAGTTTAGGAATTTATAAATTGGATTTATAAATTAGATTGTTCGTAATTCGAGTGTTTAATGCTTATAATGATATTCTGAATAAGATATCTAACTTTAAATTGATTTTCCATAATCACTTGCGTTATTTTTAATTGAGTCATTGTAATAGAAGTTGAGATGGATAGCTTCTTTGATAAAAGTGCTTTGATATTGAATTTTATCATCTTTTGCATCTTGTTTTGTTTTGAGTTTTGCAATGAATTATTTTAATTTCATTATTTTATTTGTTTAATTACTGTTTTTAACTTAGTTAATTAATTATCACTATAAAACCTGGGAATTCTTTCATACATTGCTCACTTTAAATCTTAAATACACAATTCCATGGTACAATATTTAAAGTTATTAATTTTATTTTCCTATATTACTAACCGATCTAGTACACTTGCTAGACACTGGTAAAGTTTTTTGAGCCATTGCTTGGGATTGGCATTTATTTTAGATTTCAAAGTTAATTTTTGTGTCATTCTTCTTCTCATTTTATTCTTTATTATTTTATTAATTTTTTTACAAGTGTCAATAGTGCATGGTAAAAGACTATCAGATTTTACCAGTCAACCTTAAGATTAAGAGGACATTGCATAGACTAAGGTGACAATAAAGGAACAACATGAATCTGGTGGATGAACCAGCTAATGTCCCTCTCCTCATTGATCTACCACCTTTACTCGGAGGGCAAGTTAGTTAGAATTAAGTTTAAGGGAATGGGATGAGACCAAGAATCATAAGGGACTATGCCACTCCTAGGTAGAATAAAGAGAACAAGATTATTATATTACCTTAAAACCATCATTTTAAGTTGAAACCTAAAATTATTACCATGGTCCTGAGGAACTTGTTTTTAATATTATAGATTGAAGACCAAGATAAACATTTGGACATTTTTCTAGAGATAAGCGATACAGTGCAAATTCCAAATATGTCAATGGATACTATTAGATTGAAATTGTTTCCATTCACATTCATTAGTAAGGAAAGGGATTGGTTGCAAATGCTACTAAGCCAGTCATAAGATCATGGGGGGAAAATGTAAGAGAAGTTCCTAGTCGATTATTCCTACTAACTAAAATAACTACCATTAAAAATAACATTTATAATTTCCAGCAGCTTTATGAGGAACCATTTCATGAGGCTTGAGAGAGATTTATGAGACTTCTAAAGAGTTATCCACACCATGAAATTGCTATGCATCAACTAATACCTACTTTTTATAGGTGTGGATCAAGTAACCAGGTCTCTCTTAAATGCAACTTCAGATGGAAGTTTCATGAAGAAGTTATTAAAGGAAGCTTTTCAACTCCTCGATGAGATGGACATAAATAAAGCTTGATGGGCAAATACAAGGACCACACAATATAATCAAGGAGTTTATAGTGTTGATAAAGTTGCCATGCTTAAAGCTCATATTGAGTTATTGAAGAAGGACTTAAGTGTTTTGAAGGTACAAAATGTATCAGCTTTGTCCCAAGGATATAATACCTATGGGGGAACACAAATGACACCTAAAAATAAGATTGGAAAGGGTATAGGTACGGTAGTGGAGGATGTGAATGTTGTAAATCCCTATAGTAACACTTATAACCCCAGGTGGACAAATAACCTTAACTTTTCTTAGGGAGAAAGGAATCACACTACCACCTCAAACACTTAACCTAAGGCTCCTTTCCATCAAAACAAAGCTCCTTATGCTAATACTCATCAACTTTATCAAGCACAAGTTGTAGCACACTACCTATCAACCTACCAAGCTCTACCTTACCAACCACTAGGATTCTAACCAAAACCTCAAGGCCCTCAAGATAGGAAAATAAACTTAAAGGAAATGTTTGCTAACTTTATGACTAAACAATCCACATTTAAGGTAAGTCAGGATGCTAGATGGAAATCTAAAGATGGTAGGATGAGAAATTAAGATGCTTCCATCAGAAACCTAGAAACTTAAGTTAGGAAAATTGCAAATTCTCTCTCTAATAAAACTCATGGTACATTCCCATCTAATGTGGACCGCAATACTAGGAAGAAGCAAAAGTAATAACTTTATAAAGTGGGGAAGAGATAAAGAAGACTGAAAAAATAATTCTTCACAATTGGTGGATTTAAAAATGGAGTTAAGTATTTATTAGCCTAATTATAATAATGAAGTGCCTATCATTGTTAAAAAAGGTAAAGATAAAGAAAAATTTATTTTCAATGTTGATGAGTTTGTAAACACGAAGATTGGATTAACCTCTATCAGGGTTACCTAATGAGGATAGTTTTGTGTTGGAAATAGCTAGGAAGTAGTATTGCCCTCCCTTTCCATGTCTTGACATTTTTTGGATGTGACATCAAGTTTTTAAGGAAAAAAACATTCTTTTAATGGACATATTTTTGTTCTTTCGCATTTGGTGGGAAAGCATCCTTGAGTGTGTAACACCCTAATCCATACGACATGCATAATCATCAATACCAACATAAACCTAGTAAAGATCAAACAAAATAATAATAATAATAATAATAATGCAGGCCTTAATTACATGTCACAACATAACCAAAACAAACTTCGAAATAAGGAGGCATAACATAAATGGCCTTTAATACACTATTAAAACCTCAAGGACAACTACAACCTACCAGATCTCCTCTTCATTGTGGGTCAAGTCACTACAGCTTTTGATCCAAAGTGGAGCTTACCTTGGGATCTACAAGGATAACAAACCTATGCTAAGCTAAAAAGCTTAGCGGGGAATCAAAACTCTATGGATAATTCTTACTAAAATATCATCAATACATTACCAACTTCACAATAAGGAAAAACATATAAGTCTACAATATTAGTTATTTCATAGTGAACATACCGGAGAATTCTTCAACCTTAACAATAAATATTATACTTACAATAATCAAGAGTATTACGTGACCTCACCAAGTTCCTAAAGACTTTTAAATTCACTTTTATTATTAAATTCACATAAGCCAAATGACAGTGTATGACCTAATATAAGAGAGTGCATATATCATGTAACATTTATAAGAGATACTGTTAGGCATAATTACTTCACATATATCACACAATCTTAAGTATAAAATACATTCATAATTCACAATCCTGATCATAATCATATGTTCTTTAATGCTATATTAGCATGGCAAACTAAATATCATACAACATCATATTAGGTCATACAATGTCATTTGGCTTATGTCATAGCGTCCACATATATGTGTAAACATTTACATATACAAACTAACTATTTTGCATGTGATTTTAGAGAAAATGCATTACATAACATGATTTTCCTGCATAGTCCTAATATCACATGCATACATTTCATAAATTTCAAAGCACATGAAACCCATTATATATGTTACAACCTGTACAGTTGCTAATACAATATTGTACGCTTTGGGGCCTACCTATTCATTGTGGAACCCGTCGGTAGAACCAACTCACACCGTCACTCACACGGAAACCTTGACCTCTCCTATTTGTTGTGAGATATTACAATTATATAGTACTGAACATAGAATTTCATTTCATTGAAATAGTTTATAGCCAAAAGGAATTTAAGATAAAATATTATAATAGGCCAATCATCATGCTCATATTACATAAGTGAAGAAATCGATACATGTATTTCTTTATTTCATGCACAGTTCATAATCTTTAATAGCCTACCTAAGTACTAGTTCAAAGGATGGATAACGAGGAGTAATAGATACCAATTGGTATCAATAATGGATACCTAAAGGTATCAAACGATGGATATCCGAAGATATCAAATGAAAGACCCAAAAGGGCCAAGCTATAATTCCATTAAAGGAACAAACAATGGACCCAAACAGGGTCAGCTATGGCAGCTGCAACTATATCCTTCTAATCATGCCTATCTAATCCATAACTAAACTAAACTAAGACCCGCAGGCTTTACCATGTTTAAGAACATTTCTTATTCAACATATTATTCTTTACTTAGTACAGCATTTTGCTTAAAGCCACAACTCTTATAAGAATGAACATTATTCTTACCATAGATCAATATGAAGCTTTAGGCTCTAGTACACATGGATGTCGGCCATATGATCACATAATTAAATCAACATTCATTCATACATATCATAGTAGTTGCATGATTATGCAAACAGTAATAAAATATAATCTTTTATTGATTTATCTTATGAAAATTAGCATTATGCATGATGCCAATAAGGCAATATGAAAGTGTAGTTCTTGCTACTAAAAGTCTTCATAAGGTTATATACATGTCTATGTGTGTGTGTGCGTACAACTTGAATCATGGCAATATATGCTTTTGTTGCTCATTCTTTTTTCAAATACTAAGTCAGACCGCTTATCATAGCATAGTTACATCCATTATAAGATATTGAACTTACAAAAGCCATTGATAGTTCTCAATAATGTACCTTATTGCTATTTGTCGTGAGTAGCTTCCATACATCATAATTACTCACATTAATACATAATCACTTTATAGAATACATAGGCATTTATGATTAATATAATAAAATGAATAAGTTATTTTCATCTTAAGGTCAACACTTGTTCCTATTTAACCCTTTAGTTCACTTTTATTGTCCATTAGATCATAGACAGCAGGTTATATACTCTAACATGATCATATATTCATTAATAATCTTACTTGTACTTTTCATCTTATAACATTTTATACTCAGGTAAGTTTGTATAAGATTATTCCATCTCATGCGTGAGTACACCACTTAGGGGCTTGTGTTTAACATAATAAGACATAGGGCATGAACAAATAGACAAACATGTTCCTTTACATCAAGGGCAGTCACTACTCTTCATTATAACTTAAAGTATAACCAAACTTTTATAGTCTCATAACTAAGCGTAAAATGTAATATTCCATCTCTTTTAATTTAGACATGTAACATTGCAACTATCCGCTTATTGGCACTTAGCTATATCATAGTATTTTCTTGCCATTGTAAAGAAATATCAGTGAATGACATTTAAGCAAAATAATTTACTTTGATGGGGTATATACCTTATACCAAACTATATAGGATACATTAAATAGAATATAACTTTTAAGGTTACAATGTTGCCTCTTACTCTTCTTAGTTTTTTTGCCAAATATACACTAAAACTAACAAAACTATTCATATTAGCATTGCCATATGTAAGTCCCTCTAAATCAGGTTTCAAGTGAACCCCATACCTTACCTTAGTGGGTTTTATTGCTCTAAAACTTTTCACTCTTTTTATATACATATATGTATACATAGGGAATTTCCAAGTAAGTGACCATGCCCTATTCAACATATTGGTGGATTTAGGTGACTCACAACTTAATTCAATTTACTCCCTCTTATAATAACATTCATGTCATTCAAATTCTGACAATACTTCATCTTATAGTCATACGTTTCTACTATATATTTCTAAACTTTAGCATTAGGGAGACTTCACAAATCTATTACCCCACCAATAATCAAATAACATAACAACCGTCACTTTAATATACAATCATCATCAACATTACTCATTGCTAGCTTAATTCGCCCCAATTATGTGGCTCTCTTCATAACATATAGGCTAGAAAATACTATATTCATGATTTATGAGTGATCTATTGTTTGGGTGAGTGAATATAGATGAAGAGAGGGAGTATATATAGCCATGCACTGGGCGAGGAAAGGTCATGTTTGGTTGTGCACTGCAAGAAGAACAAGGGCCCTTGGCCGTGCTTAAAAAGAAAAAAGTCCATGCTTAGCCATGCAAGGAAAGAAAGAAGGCCATGCACGGCCATACACTAGAAAGCCAAAGGCAGTAAACGATCGTGTAAAGAAAGAAGGAGAGCCATACACGGCCATGCACTTAGAAGTCAAAGGCTATAAACGGTTGTGCAAAGGAAGAAGGAGAGCTATAAGCGGCAGTACACAGGGAAGCCAAAGGTTATAAGTGGTCATGCAAAGGAAGAAGGTAAGCTATACGCGGCTGTGCATCGGGTCTCTATTAAAAATCAAAATTTTGCTTATATGGATCAACTACATAAACTCAAGATCTCAACCTAACATCTTACAGTAATACTCACTAAGCCATTAGATCTTTCTAACTGCTTTTAGCTTTAACATAACTTAACTAGTCATTTTGAAACTAATGGTTTCATCACTATTCTCATATAACCCTAATCTTATCGAACCAATCACTTTCTTTTTACAGTGGCAAGTATATACCATACACAATCAATACAATATTTTTAGTACCTATTATTGAAGCTTCAACTCCTCCTTCAACCCTTTTACTCTAGCTCTATTACTGATGATTTCTTTCTTTCCCTTACACATAGTGGCAACAATAGGATTTCTTAATCCCCATATCGTGAAATCAAATCAAGGAAAGAGGAGAAGATAGATCTATAAGGGGAGGAGACATTACCTTTAAGATGCCAACTCACAAACCCTAAGTTTTCACTTTCTTCAATCTGTAACAAGAAAGAGAGAAGAGAGATAAAAAGAGAGAGATTGCATCTCCCTTATCTATCCTTAAGCTGATCTCTACCTTCTTCAAGAAGATTTAAATGAGTAAGTGGGGTAAATATCTCACTAAGGGAATTTCCAAAATTACTCTTATACACTTTAACCCCCTAATAAGTTATATTTCTTACATTTTCATCCAAAATTTCTAATTTCATTTAATTGCATCCTTCCTCATAACTTAACTATACTCAATTACACATGTGCATAATTACCAAAATACCCCTCATGGGATTTAACTTTAATAATGCAAAATAATCAAATTTTACCTTATTTAACCATAATCCTCATTAATCTTCCATAATTCAATTAGGGTCAGGATTGGGGCCTCATAAATCTCTCCCTCTTAAGAGAATTTCATCCTCGAAATTCAAACTTGTAGTCTTTATCTTCATTGCTACAAATTTTCCAAACTCTACTTTTAGTTATAAGCAACTATAACCACAAGAATTTTATAACCATAACAAACTCTTTATCTATAACATTAGTACCTACCTTTAAGCTCCAGATACCCTTATACTCATTATATTTTCTATCAATTTTCCTTTCAACTGGGCTAAAAATATGATGCGGTGCTATTTATGTTTTATGAGATGATATGGGATGTTATACAATGAATCAATGATTTAATATATGTAATAGAATACCAATGTATATTCTCATCTACTGTATAATTTTTATCCCATCCCCATACCATGAAATATGTTCAATTGCACTGCTGATTAGGAAAATTATGACTAATATATAGAGCATCTTAATAACATCTACGTCTCGTATCAACATCACAACCAAAATCAAGTTCTCTTCTAATCATATAAAATTTTCCTCAAACACCTAATAAACAATCTAGATGTACTTATAATTAGCCTTATGTTATATTTCAATCATAGAACATTAAGGCATTTAAGTACTTCCAATATTAGGAGGTCAGAGATACTAGCAATTCCTTTAATATCATCTCACAATCTTAGAACCTAAATCCCATTAGTGATCCCAAATAAATCAATCATAGGTTAATCATCTATCGTAATCATTAAAAAATTTGTTCTTCAATAACAATAACACAGAATATGGCTATTTGCTCTAGGCCAATTCATTTAAACTTTCAAGAACAAATTCTTATTTTCTTATTGCCTAGAAATGATCAAACCAGGGCACTTTGATACCACTAATTATAACACCCTAATCCACAAGACATGCAAAATCATCAATAGCAACACAAACTTAGTAAAGATTATGCAGAAATAATAATAATATAGGCCTTAATTGCATGCCATAGCATAAACAAATCAAACTCCAAAATAAGGAGGCAAAACATAAATGACCTTCAATACATTATGAAAACCTCAAGGACAACTGCAACCTACCGGATCTTCCCTTTATTGTGGGTTGAGTCACTATAGCTATCAATCCAAAGTGGAGATTATCTTAAGACCTACATGGATAAATAAACCCATGCTAAGCTATAAAGCTTAGTGAGGAAACAAAACTCTGTGGACAATTCTTACCAAGATATCATCAATACACTACGACCTTCATAATTAAGGAAAAATATATGAGTCTACAATATTAATTATTTCATAGTGAACATACCAGAGGAGTCTTTAACCTTAACTATAAATACTATACTTATAATAACCTAGAGCATTACGTGAGCTTGTTTAGTTCCTGAAGACTTTTCATTTCACTTTTATTATCAAACCTCTTTGTAGTTAAACTAGCATAGTTCATGCACCTCATGATCTTTTATTTTTGAATCCAAACATCATGATTATTGATAGTACATAAATTCAATTTAATGCATTTAATCACATTGGTTACATAAGATATACATTCAATGTTTAATCAAAGCATAAGGGAGTGCAAATGTCATGTAACATTTATAAGAGATAATGTTAGGCATAATTACTTCACATATATCGCACAATCTTAAGTATGGAATACATTCAGAATTCACAATCTTGCTCATAATCATGTGTTCCTTAATGCTATCATAGCATGGCGAACTAAATATCATACAACATCATATTAGGTCATACACTGTCCTTTGGCTTATGTCAGAGTTATTAGTATGCCCATATATGCGTAAATATTTACATATACAGACTAATGGATTTGCTGTGATTTTAGAGAACTGGCATTACATATCATGATTACCTAGTAAAATCTTAATATCATATGCATACATTTCATAAATTTCAAAGCATATGAAACTCATTGTGTATGTTACAGCCCATATAGTTGCTAGTACAATACAATACACTTTGGGACCCATTTGTTCATAGTGGAACTGATAGAGAAAGTGCTACTAATCACGAGTCCCAAGCCCATAGTATGGAAAGTTATGCCAGGAAGCCCAAGAAGCAGATGGAAGGAGAGGCAAACGAGTGAGCTAGCACAAGAATTAGTTATGCAGGGGTAGCCTATAAAAGGAAGGGCGGAGGTGTGTGAGGGATTATGATGAGAAATTATTTGTAATTAGTGTTTAGGGAGTAAGGAAAAAGATTGAACAGAACTAGGAGGCTGTTCTTCCTTATAGCTGAGGGCCCTTGCTATTATTTTCCGTTTGTTCTTCCATTTCATTGGACTGTATTGCTACAGATTATAGTGTTGTATTTGATACATTTCATATCAATATCACAGTTATACTACATTCAGTTCTTGTGGTGTGGTTTATTAATTGGATTGTTTATCATAATCTCCATCATTGGTCCGACCTGCCGGATAATCATCTGACCGAAATCAATGGAGACAAGTCATCAGGCTCTATCACAACGACTGGATGAAACTGAGAAGCGTGTCGGGAAGTTAGCTGACAGTGTGCAAGAGCTCACCAAGTTAGTCACTGAATTGCAGATCTGTTTGGCTGATTTTCAATGGAGTTACCAAGCCGATAGAAAGAAGAATGAGGCCTTTCGAGATGAGGTTCTTACTTGGATGAAAAGATTTGACACACAACCAACCGAGGAGTACAGTTCTCACGAACAAACAAATATAAAAAAGAGTGGAAATCTCCAAGGTCAAGTCTCAAAGCTGGCAGACTCGAAACAAGGCGTGAGCGTCGAAGGATTCATTGTAGCTGTCGAGACGGTGGCTGCTACCTTTCCAGATCTTCCTGAACCGCAACACGTGGGTTGTTTAATTGGTGGGGTGAGAGAGGAAGTGAAGGGTTGGGTTAAGATTCATCAACCAGCAGATAGGGACGAAGCCATGCGATTGGCTCTTTCCATTGAAGCCTCTCTGCAGATCGGAAGACAGGGCATGGGCTCCTCTAGATGGTCGCAAACTCCGGCGAAGGAGGAGGGGGCCACCATGAGATCGCAGGCTACCACAGGACCATGGAGGGGATTAAGTAAATTGGAATTCTCTCATCTGCAGCCCATTTCATCATTTGGGCCTAACCTTGGCAAGTATCCGACCCAACTTGCTAACCATACTATCTCAGTTGCTCCTTCCTCTTTAGAGTCAACCAGACGAGAGAATAGGAAGCAGGGAGTTCGGCACCTTGCCAAAACCGAGTGGAAAGAACGATGCAAGAAGGGGCTTGGCTTTTTCGGGAGAATCTCAGCGCTCAAAACGATGTCATCTTCAAGGAAGAGTGACTTGGAGAGTAGAGACGGCAGGGCTATCAAGGTGGAGGAGTTAGTAGCACTGGAATCGCAACCGATTAGGCAGATGATGGAGGATGATTGCGCCGACAACGGCATTCCATTTCCCAAGGTCACCAGCAGGAAATTGGGAAAGGTGATCGAATATTGCACGGTCTTTGGCCTAAGTTGGTTTCATCACCAAGTGGGTGTTGTGGCAGGGAATGGCAAGGAGATGAACACCATTAAGTTGGTGGAAACTGCCAACGGAATTTCCACGTTGAGGTTGGCCAATGGCGGAGCAACACCAAATTTCATTTTCCACCAGTTAGTGTCGGTCTTGAGATATCAGGTACGTCAAATCAAAACCTTTGAAATCATACTTGGGAATGGGAATTTGGTTGGAGATGACAAGGGGTATACGGGAATTCCTATCAAAATTGATGACTACCAATGCTCCATTGATTCGCTGGTGACTGAATTAAGAGGGTTAGAGGTGATCTTAAAGGTAGAAGGGTTACGAACTTGGGAAGATGTTACAGCTACTTGGTTGTTGGGTAGCTTTACACTTGTGGAGCAGGATAAAATAGTGGAGTTGAAGAGAGTTTCTACGAGGTATAGAACATTGCAACAATTGCAAACCTGGATTGATGGTTGTTTGTACCAGCTTGTGTCCGAAGTAAGCCATTCCCCATATGTATCCTTGGAGGTACTGAACCATTTGACCGACAACCAGGAGAAACACATCAAGATTCCTAAGTCTAATGATCAGCCTAATAACTCCGGCGACGAGCTTAAGACGTGGGATGTTGATTCTGTCAAAGTTGACCAGGTTACTCTCTTTTATCTCATTTTGGTAGTGAACTTTGTGACATATTTCACTAGAGTGATGAACTTTGGCTTAGCTGTATTGTCGCCACATAGAGCTGATCAATGTGGTGAAAATGACCCGAAAGAGGCTAAGCAGATGTCTAGCTTCTTCAACTACCTATTACTAGCTAGCTTCTTCAACTATCTATTACTAGCAATCTGTGTGGGAGGTGTAGCCAGCTTGACACTTGTGGTGTGGGTGCAAGATAAGCAAGGGTGGGACTTGGTCAGGACTTCTTGCAGAAAGCTGATTGATCTTCGAAAATAGATTGATGGAAAGCTTGCCAATCTAAGGAAAGGTGTAGATGGACTGTGGGATAGCTTTGCAAGGTTGGATTCACGTATTTCTAGTGCTAGACAGACTACTACAAAAATAGGAGACCATTTGCAGAGTGCCGATGCTCAAATGGAAACAGCTAGCCAAACAATAGAGCTCATAAAGTACCTGGTGGAGTTTAATGGCCACCTAGGCAATTTAATGGAACTTCTCATTGATGTGGAAGTCATGAATGCGGACACCAGATGGGTTCTTGGTGATCAGGTTTCTCAAGTTAGTCCCAGCAATGTCGCTTGTGGGCTGTCTTCATTTTACAAAAAAATTACAGATACTGTTCGAAAAGAGGCAGCAACAATTATAGCAATATTTCCTTTTCCTAATGATGTTATGTCAATTTTAGTGCAGCGAGGGTTGGAGCAGCGAGTAACAGCACCTTGGGATAAGCTCTTGGTGAAACCATCTCTTATGAATTTACCTCCTATGGAAGAAGGCAAAATTTTATTATGTCTTAGAATATTAGCAGTCGTATATGAACCGACTCAAGAAATTGCTAGAGACCTACGAGCTGTAGGGTCACTTCCTGAAAATTCATCAGACTTGTATGAAATAAATAATGACCAAGAAGCTGCTTTAGCAGTAGAAATTGAACCTCACATTGACAGTTCCAGTCTTGAGGACAAGATTGCTTCCCCACCCGGTGGCAATGATAGAGAAAGTGCTACTAGTCACGAGTCCCAAGCCCACAAGCCCATAGTATGGAGAGTTATGCCAGGAAGCCCAAGAAGCAGATGGAAGGAGAGGCAAACGAGTGAGCTGGCAGAAGAATTAGTTATGTAGGGGTAGCCTATAAAAGGAAGGGCGGAGGTGTGTGAGGGATTATGATGAGAAATTATTTGTAATTAGTGTTTAGGGAGTAAGGGAAAAGATTGAACAGAACCAGGAGGCTGTTCTTCCTTATAGCTGAGGGCCCTTGATATTATTTTCCGTTTGTTCTTCCATTTCCTTGGACTGTATTGCTACAGATTATAGTGCTGTATTTGATACATTTCATATCAATATCACAGTTATACTACATTCAGTTCTTGTGGTGTGGTTTGTTAATTGGATTGTTTATCTTAATCTCCATCAGGAACCCATCGGTGGAACCAACTCATATCGTTACTCGTATGGGAACCTTGATCCCTTCTGCTTATTATGAGATATCACAATTATATAATACTAATTATAGAATTTCATTTCATTGAAATAGTTTATAGCCAAAAGGAATTTAAGATAAAACCATATAATAGGCCAGTCATCATGCTTATATTACATAAGTGAACAAATCAATACATGTCTTTCTTTATTTCATGTATAGTTCATAATATGTAATAGCCTGCCTAAGTACTAGTTCAAAGGGTGGATAAAGGGAGCAATGGATACCAATTTGTATCAACAATGGATACCAAAGGTATCAAATGATGGATATCCAAAGATATCAAACGATGGACCCAAAAGGGTCAAGCTATGGTTCCATTAAAGGAGCAAACAATGTACCCAAATTGGGTCAACATGGCAGTTGTAACTATATCCCTCTAGGCATGCCTTTCTAATCCATAACTAAACTAAGACCTGTAGGCTTTACCATTTTTAAGAACATTTTTTATTCAACATATTCTTCTTTACTTAGTACAACATTTTGCTTAAAGCCACAGTTCATATAAGAATGCACATTATTCTTACCATAGATCAATTTTGAGCTTTAGGCTCTAATACACATGGATGCCGATCATATGATAACATAGTTGCAATAACATTCATTCATACATATCATAGTAGTTGCATGATTATGCAAACAATAATAAAGCATAATCTCTCATCGATCTATCTCATCATAATTAGCATTATGTATGATGCCAATAAGGTAATATCAAAGTGTAGTTCTTGCTACTAAAAGTCTTCATAAGGTTATATGCATGTCTATGTTTATATATATATATATATATATATATATATATATATATATATATATCTTAAATCATGCAATACATGCTTTTGTTACTCATATTTGTTCACATACTGAGTCAGACCACTTATCATAGCATAGTTACATCCACTATAAAATAATAAACTTACGTAACTCAATAATAGTTCTCAATGATGTACCTTATCGCTATTTGCTATGAGTAGTTTCCATATATCATCATAATTATTCACATTCAAACATAATCACTTTAAACAACACTTAGGCATCTATGATCAATATAATAAAATGAATAAATTTGTTTCATCTTATGGTCAACGCTTGTTCCTTTTTACTCCTTTAGTTCTCTTTTATAGTCTATTAGATCATAGACTCCATGTTATATACTCTAACATGATCATATATGCATCAATAATCTTACTTATACTTTTCATCTTATAACATTTTATACTCAGATAAGTTTATGTAAGATTATTTAACCTCATGCATTAGCACACTACTTGCTGGCATGTGTTTAACATAATAAGACATAGGGCAAGAGCAAACAGACAAGCATGTTCCTTTACATCAAGGCTAGTCACTACTCTCCATTATGACTTCAAGCATAACCAAACTTCTATTGTCTCATAACTAAGCATAAAATGTGATATCCCACTCTTTTAACTTAGACATGTAACATTGCAACTATCCTCTTATTGGCAAGGCTATATAATAGTATTTTCATGCCATTGTAAATAAATATCAATGCATGACATTTAAGCAAGACAATTTACTTTGATAGGGTATATACCTTGTACCAAACTATATAAGACACATTACATAGCATATAATTTTTAAGTTTACAATGTTTCCTCTTACTCTCCTTAGTTATGTGCCCGATATGCACTAAGACACATTCTAGCAAAACTATTCATATTAGCATTGCCATATGTGAGTCCCTCTAAATTAGCTTTCAAATGAACCCTATACCTTACCTCAGTGGGTTTTATTACTCTAAAATTTATCACTCTTTCTATATACTTATATGTATACATAGTGATTTTCCAAGTAAGTGACCATTTTCGATACAGCATATTGGTGGCTTTAGGTGACTTATAGCTTAATTCAATCTACTCTCTCTTATAATAATATTCATGTCATTCAAATTCTGATAATACTTGATCTTATAGTCAAACCTTTCTGCTATATCTTTATAAACTTTTGCATGGGAGACTCCATAAATCTATTAGCCCACCAATAATCAAATAACATAACAACCACTACTTTAATGTACAATCATCATCAACATTACTCATTGCTATCTTAACTCACCCTAATTATATGGCTCTCTTCATAAGTGTATAGGCTATACAATAATATGTTCATGATTTATGAGTTATCTATTATTATGGTGAGTGAATACAGATGAAGGGAGGTAGTACATGTGGCCGTGCACTAGGAAAGGAAAGGTCATGTTTGGCCATGCACTATAAGAAGAATAAGGGCGTTTGGCCATGCATAAGAAGAACAAAGGTCACACTTAGCCATGCAAGTAAAGAAAGAAGGCCATGCATGGCCATGCACTTAGAAGCCAAAGGCCATAAGCAGCCGTGTAAGGGAAGAAGGAGAGCCATACACGGTCGTGCACTAGGAAGCTCAAAGCCATAAGTGGCCATGCAAGGGAAGAAAGAGAGCCATAGGTGGCTGTGCACTAGATCATTTTTGAAAATCAAAATCATGCTTATATGAATCAACCACTTAAACTCAAGATCTTAACCTAACATCTTACAACAATATTCACTAGGCAAATTAAGTCTTTCTAACTTCTCTTATCTTTAACATAACTCAACTAGTCATCCAGAAACTAATGGTTTCATCACTATTCTAAGATAACCCTAATCTTATTAGACAAGTCATTTTCTTATTATAGAGGCAACTATATACCATACATAGTCAATACAATATTTCCCATACCTATTATTGAAGCTTCAACTCTTCCTTTAACCCTCTTGTTCTAGCTCTATTACTGATGATTTCTTTCTTCCCCTTACACAAAGTGGCAATAATAGTATTTCTTAATCCCTATATCTGAATCAAATTAAGGAAAGAGGAGAAGAAATATTTATAAGAAGAGGAGATAGTAACTTTAAGATGTTAACTCACAAACCTTAAGCTTTCACTTTCTTCAACCCATAACCAAAGAGAAATAAGAGAGAGAGAGAGAGAGAAAGAGAGATTACATCTCTCTTCTTTGACCTTAAGCTGATCTCCACCTTCTCTAGGAAGCTTTAAATGAGTGAGTGGGGTAAATATCTTACTAAGGGAATTTCCAAAATTACCTTTATACTCTTTTCCCCCTAATAACTTATATTTCTTAAATTTTTATCCAAATTTTCTAATTTAATTCAATTGCATCCTTCCTTATAATTTAACTTTACTCTATTACACATACGCATAATTACCAATATACCCCTTATAGGACTTAACTTTAATAATGCAAAATATTAAAATTTTCCTTATTTAATCATAATTCACGTTAATCTTCCATAATTCTATTACGGCCAGGATTGAAGCCTTACAAAGTGGGACCTTTCGTTGACCCAGGAGTGCATCGTAGACTCAACTCATGGGTTAGGTCCATAACTCATTACTTGGGTCATAGACTAAAGCCCCTAGTTACTTTCTACATTGGCCTATTACTCCCTAACAAGTCACGATCCAGAGTCCATGACTTACCAACCCGTGACTCATCATTTTCAACCCTGGTGGGGTCTAGGCTCCTACTGAGTTAATCCATTAGCTATGATCCATGGCTCACCACTCACCGACTCCATATGTGACTGAATGTTTTCTAGCAAAAGTCTTTGATTTCTTTGATTTTAATCCAAAAATTTGTTAAGGAGGATGGGACATTTTGTTAGGATTAAGAGAGCAATTATCATTTTGGAACTAACAAAAGAAAGAAAAAAGAAAAAGAGGAGAGTGCTTTTGAAGAAATAACTCTGGTTTTGAATTTATAAAAGAACATGAGTTTTGAAAGAAAATGACATAAGAAATTACACGTTGAAGGAAGGAAAACGGCAATAAAAGGAACTCTCACTGGCTTTAAATCATAGCAAAACTGAAGGTAATGTAAGAGGTTGTCTTTTTATTGAAAATTTATTTGAATTCCTTTTGTTTCATTTAGAGCTCTAAGACTCTGTATTTTATTTTCTTCCATGTGAATAGCTTGTATGAATCGATTCCTTTGTGTGTGATGTTTAATACTATATAATTTTTTCTTCGTGTGTGTTCTCATAAACTATGCATGAATTATTATCTCTTTTGTTGATTTTATTTGATCTTGCACCTTTCATGGCCACTTTCCCTCTCTAGACTTCATATTCTCTCACTTGATCAACCTATGTAATTTATGCATATTTTATATGTTTTGAAATTAATTTAAGACTTATATGTTGTTTAATAGATTTTAAAGGTGTTTTACATGGGTTTTTGCCATAAATTTAAGATTCAGAATTTGAAGCTTCATTTATGGCTTCATGCTAGTATTACTAAACAACTCTGGGCTGACTTACAGTCTTAGTCCGTGAGTAAACCACAAACTCGATACATGACTCACTTACCTGTTTAAGCTTGTGGCTAATCAAGTAGTTCACCATGGCTCACTAGAAGGGGTGTGACTCACCACAGTTAGCCCATGACTCGATCCATCTTGGCCCATCAATCTCCCGAGTCCATGAGTGAGACCATGACTCACTCTTATTTGGTTTTACATACATTATCTTTGCTTCCTTTACTTGTAATGAGAGCCTTTTTACTTATATTCATTATACTTTTTTTTGGAATAAATGGCCTGCAATTTGTTCCCTTTTAAGGGAATATCTTTATCCAATAAATTTGCTTCTGTGTAATCAATTCACTATTTTATTTTTAGGTGCATGAATTCCTAAAATTGTTTGGAGGAAATGAGGAAAAACAAGATTTACCCGTAGGTTTATACTAAAATTTTGCATTTATTTATTTTATTTATTTCAATTATCTATATATTTTGACCTATATAATTATCATATATCTGTAATAATGTAGTAAAAAGGTAATTTTTGGCATAAAATTTAAGAAAACCACATTAATGTATTTTTATCTAACTAATAAGGTTTTATTAATAAAATGGACCAATTTCTTGTTTTATTATTTCCATCATGTTTAGAGAATTTTCAAAGTTATGCATGGGAAACTAACATAATGTCCCAATTTATATATGTTTATATTTCCTTTAATTTATTAACTTATTCATATTCTCTTAGCAAAGAAATGTTTTTTATATAAGCCGTAAAAGTAGATAAATTAACCCTGATTCTTATATGCTGAGACTAATGCCTTTGAACACATATGATTTATGTATGGATTTTATTGCTTTTTATATGCTAGCATGTTTATTTGTTCACCTTATTATATTCCTTATAGTGTATGAGAAAGGGAGTGGCATGATTAATCACAAGCACATTTTTATATTAATCATTAACCAAGTAATGCAAGTAGAAGTGGGATTTGAACTCTCTTTGGTTTTAGTGTCACAAGGTATAAAAATCACTTTCCTAATGTTCTATTGGGTTGTGACTCATAAAAGAAAATACCTTATGATGCTCAGTGGATGCTTCATAAGTCTTTAGTAAATAAGTGAGGATACCTCGATCACTATTTCATTCATTCAAAGATTTGAGGCATCACGTACCAAGTTGAATCTTTATTCATTATTAAGCAATTGATTTTCATAAGTTAAGTGAACCTTAATTTGGTATTGAGCTATGAAAATGGGCTTTCGAGAGCAAACCAGATGCTTACAAGGTTTAATGCACATCACAGTGGGAAGATAAGTGTCACTTGGATGAATTTTAAACTTTAGTTTCTTTGGGAATTCACTTGGGGGAAGCTTTAGCAGCTCTGTTCAACATATATTGGTAGTGGGCGATCCTTTTTAAAATATTGGAAGACTAGAGCCTTGATTAAAGGTTGGCAGTTATATTCATCATAGAGTCAATAGGCTAGTTTGGAAGTTTAGATGGGAGTCTAGTAATAAGGTATTTATTAGAATAGATTGAGGCAGCATCAAAGATAGATCTGGGTTTGGATGAAATCTTTAAAATAATAGCTAATGAAGCAAATATGATGGATCCAACATGTAGTGAACATGTTGATGGATAAGAATTGGATAGAAGGCTGGATGAGTTTGAATGGATGATGAGATCCATGATGACGAATATAGTGAATTCCATGGTGTAGCCTATTGGCCAACCATCTGTGGTAGTTACTGTAGCCCTATAAGATCCTGTGACTATTGGTGGTACTCCGAATATCACTCAAATAGGTCCTTCTTTAGTAGTTAAGTTAAAGGGAAATAGATAGAAAGTTCAACCTATGGAGCAATGGAAAGATAAGGGAGTTATACCCGAGGAGGATTTTATTCCTAAGGGAAAGGAATAACCACATGTGCTATATGTTTAAAAAGGAAAATAGGTTAGGGAAGAGGGCCCCATCATTATGAAGATGAAGGAGAAGATAGAAGCAATGGCTTGGGTGTTATCTGCAGGAAAAAGGGCTTAATCTTGAAGATATAGACTTAAAAAGTGAAGATGTGGTCCCTCATTCTTGACCTACATAAGTTCGATCATACGTCTGACCCATCTACCCACATTAAGCAATACATCTTGGATATTAAGGGTACCACTCTTACTAAAAGGCTGAAGGTTTAATACTTCGGTTTTAGTCTCATCGATCCCACTATTGATTGGTACCATGGTCTGGATAAGCATATTAAGTAGGACTGGGATAGGTTGATGGAGGACTTTCCAAAGTAGTATGATTGTAGCATAAGAATAGAAGTTACTTTGAAGGATCTTAAGCTATTACAGCATAAACAAGATGAATTCTTTCATAAATAACTCATAAGATAGAGGAATCAAGTTATGGAAATGAAGAGGAATCCTAATACTCCTGATCAGATTAGGCTATTAATTTGAAATGCCAATCCTTATTTGAAGGAAGGTTTGAAGGTGAAAGGGTTAAAAAATTAGAAGTCCTTGAAAGACATTGTTATTGAAGCTGAAGTTGAATACCTGGCTACTAAAGCAAGTTCAACGAGTAGTGGTGATTTTAGTGCTAGATGCTAAAGATATGGAACTAGAATCAAAAAGACTAGTGGCACTACTGCTACTAGGAAAACCATTGAAATTTCAATTGTCAAAGCTACTAAGAGGCTTTTTAATTTTAGTAGGTCCTTATCCTGGGTATTATTGATGAAGGAAGGGAAGTTGCAATCTTTGTTTGCTAGGCCAGCCTAGGTTTAAGGTCAACCCAACCATCGAGCTCGTCAATATTGTGCATTCCACCAATATACAGGTCACCTTAAAAATCATTATTGAATCCTAAAAGATAGGATCTAGTATCTAATAAATAGTAAGCAAATCACCAATCCGAAGAAAATAAGAAAGGAAATTACAATGCAGTTCCACCTCCTATGTCTATGATAAGGTTGGATTTGTTTGAATGGCAGGTTTTGCATGATTTATATTGCAATGAGTATCTAGCCATCATTCATCTTAAGTAGCACTTTAGATCTATGGGAATCGCCTAATGAAGAGGAAGGTTTTATCAGCCCTTTAGATCTGTGGGATTCAAAAATAAAGGGGATGTGCATAAGGTAAAATCGATCACTCGCAGTGATTAGGGTAGTACTAGAAGTGAAGAGACTAGTGGATCCTTAGCCATCGCTTACCATTAGGGATCAAAAGGAATATCAGATTCTTAAGCAGTTAAAGAAGACCTTAGCTCAAATTTCTATATGGGATCTACTTATGCAATCACCTTCACACAGACATAAAGTAAAGGAAGCCTTGTTTGAGTCTAATGTTGTCTCTACTATCTTGAATTTGGAATTACAAGATTTGGTGAGGGAAAATGCTGGAGAAAACATACACTAATGGGGATCTGCCTATAAAATGTTATGAGCATAACAATCCTTTATAAATAAATGCTCAAATCAATGGTAAATGCATTGCTTATGTGATGGTGGATGATGACTCTTCAATTAATGTGTGTCTATAAGTAACACTTTCTTCCATTTGATTAAATAAGTTAATGCTATATTAGTCCAACCTTGTAGTCACAGCCTATGCAACTCCCATAAGCAAGTGGTGAGCACTTTCAATGCCATTTTTTAAGGTAGGGGAATTAATTCCGAGGCAAATTTTGTATCATTATTAATACTTGCAAACTTTTTGGTATTGCTAAGGAGGCTTTGGTTTCATAAGTTAAGAGAAGTCCTATATACTCTTCACTAGATGATCAATATTCCTTATAAAGGCAAAGTGGTTACTATAAAAGCTTCCAAGGAAGAAGGCTTTCAGTGGTTTCCACATAGTTGCTATCAATGCTAATGATGAAGGCAAGCTGGACTCTGCTGCACAAGTAATGAATATGATTAGAAGAATGAATTTCTTGCTAGGAGCAAGTTTGGATAAGAATTCCTCAGGTCCCTCAAAAGCTATCACTCTATAGGTCAAGCCACTTAGAGAGGATTTGGTTATAAAAGACCTAGTGAGAAAAAAATCTAGTAAAGCAAGAAGGTATATCGTATACTCTTGATGGCTTCATTTCTGCATCAACTCCACTCTAGTATTATGGTGAGTCCGAGCCTGTGATAATTAGGGATGAAGTTATGCCAAGTTTTGATGTTTTTAATGACATTTTTTACTAGGTCAGTGAAATCATCAAGCCTATGTTGGAATTTAACGGTTACATGCATCACATACATGAGCGGAATTTTAAAATTTTTTAACCATTAGATCTGATCTTGCCATGAATACACAATATAACTATATGAGAATAAGAAAAATCACCTTTGATTTTTGTTGAACAGTTGATTTTACTTCGCACCGGGTTGTCGCAAACCACAGTGTCCAAAATCGAACACCTCCAATGAGTAATCCACACTAGAGAGGGGTAAATTGAACCAACAAATTGGTGTTCAAATAGGGCTGGCCGAAATTCCAAGAAGCTAGCTTGGAGTTGGCGCAAAAAGGGAGAGAGAATAAAAAAAAAGACTTTCCTTTTGTTTTAATCACTTAACTCTAATTCTCATTAGTTGGCCTTTTATAGTTAGGTTAAAATTCCAACTCCTTAATGAGATTGGGCTCTTTAAAATTGCTGGAGAATTATTAATTGGGCCTCTGGAATTAATTATAATCATTTGGGCTTAATTAAATCCAATTTAAACCTTTTCATAAAAGTCTATGCACAAAATCCACAAACTAGGCCATTTGTGCATCTAATTGAATTTAAATACCCAAATGGATTCCAAATCCAACCAAATTAAATATGTAAGTTCCATAACACTTATGTAACATATATAAATTAATTTGGTCCAAGAAAAAGCCCTCTAAGCCCTTCTGTATGGAGTTGGCGTGTGGCCCTCTTTTGGAGGGCTTCCTCCAACTTCTTCATTCCTTTGGCCCTTTATAATTTCTCCAATGGACCTATTAATTATTATATCAGTCCTATAACACTTATAGTAGTCTTATAACACTTATAAGTTAATAATAATTAATCATAAAATACATTATTTCAATTAGGTCCAAATTTACAGATCATTTCTCAAAAGTTCTGCGGACAATTTTATTTGATCATAATTAATTAAACTCTTTAATTAATTATTATCTTATTCACTTCTCTACCTTCATAATAATATCAAATATTATTATCCTTGTTATTTTACCATTTTACCCTTTTCTCTATATGTGTGTGACCTATTGGCTTCCTATCCATGTTGGCAGTATAATATGTAATTGTGAGTTCTATTCAAAACTCACATGATTTTAACTCCTTTAAATCATCTTATCAATCCCTATTGATACTTTTGATACATCATTATACAAGTCATGATTGGCCTCTAACTAGGCATCATGACTACCTAAATGTCAGGAAAGTCATGTGGTTTGACTGTACCCTTCCATAGAAACAGTTACCGTGCAATTACTCCTTTCACCACTCTTATCTCAATTAGATTCTGAGTATGGATTTCTGTCAACTCATATAAATCTAATTATGTATGTTTTATTAATTTAACCATTGTTCCTAAAATGCCCTTCATGGATCTCCATCCATCTCAGCATATTACTCTGGCCAGAGATTCACTGAACAAGGCAATTATAAAATCATATGAGATAACTTCCCTTGTTAAATCTAGGATGGTGAATCCTTTGTCAATCACTCAACTATCTTTAAGTAGGTCATGATATACCTAATCTCCTAACTATGTTCACTCCCAGTTGGAATTAATCAGTTATGGAGTCAAAGTATACCACTTTGGTGATCTCAAGTCTAAGGATACTTGCACAACCGCTATGAAGAGATTCCTCACTGACATAGATTTAATATCCATGTGAGGATTCTCTATGCAGGTCTCTAATGAACTTGTTCTTCTAACAAGCATCCACATGTTAGCTTTGATTATCTTTCATAATCACAATTATGAGAACCACTGCTTGAACCATTCAAGAAGCATAACATGTGCTAGTCTGTCCGAATTAAAAATGTCCTATCTTGTTAATTCTATGACTAGGGATATTTAGATATTAAGACATTTGCATGCAATAGACATCTCACATCATGAACACCTTCATGAATGCCTTTGCACTGTGTTTATAATATCTAGGACTTCATTTATTAATTTAAGATTTACAAACTCATGTATTCAAACATAGCATTAATAAATGAATGATGCCTTTTATTAAGAATATAAATTTCATACATATGAAAAATATCCCTATTACATGGGCTTTAGGGCATACTCTCTAACAGCCTGCTAAAGGGTTTTGGGATGAGGAGATCGTGATCAAGTTATATGATTGGGATTAGGCTCCTAAAGAGATTATAACTCTAGAATTGTTGGCTTTCAAACTTAAATGTAAAGAAAAGATAGAGTTCGAGATTCCTTTGCGTTCAATAAAGAAGGATACTAGGGAAGCTGACAATAAAGTAAGTGAGGAAGTTTTGGAAGATGTAGGAAATAGAGCAGGCTCACCTAAGGCATCAAACTCACCAGATGTAGGGATGCTTTTATAGATGCACTTTTTGTACCTAAACTTTTAACAATAATGTATGTAGCTCTGCTCATATAAAGAATATATAAAACTTTTCTTACTTATGTGATCTTTCGCATGATTTCATTTGGCATCATCATAGTTATAAGGCATCTATATTTCACATTAATTTAACAAGTACTACTCAATTCATTCTTGTACTCTTGAAAACCCAAAAGAAATTTTGATAGCATCCGATATAACCTCTAAGAAGAGAAAAGAATTTAAGAGAATGTTAAAAAATATGAAAGATTCTTTGCCCATACCTATGAAGTTATGCCAAGAATCGATGACATTCTTACTTATCTTAGACACAAGTGTGTCCAGTAGAAGCTCATGTTGCTTAAGCCAGAATGGGTAGAAAAGGTGAAAAAACAAACAGAAGCAGATAAAGGACAAGTTCCTTGTAAAAACCTAGTAGGCCACTGTGGTTCCGGTAGTTAAGAAAGATGGAAAAGTTTGAGTTTATGTAGATTATAAAGACCTAAACAAGGTATGTTTAAAGGATGATTTACCACTTTCTCATATAGATGTCCTAGTCAATAGTACAATTGCTTATGAAATGTATAACTTTGGCAATGGGTATACTGGATACAACTAAATTTTCAATAATATCATAGACAGGATAAAAACAACATTCATCACTAAATAGGGCACATATGCTTACCGCTTAATGCCATTTGGATTAAAGAATGCAAGTGCTACTTATCAAAGAATGGCAATAAAGATTCTAGATGAACTGATCCATAAAGAGGTGAAGGTGTACATGGATGATATGATGATCAAATTAGTTAATTATGAAGGTCATTTCATAGCCTTGGAGAAATTCTTTCAGAGAATTAACAAATGCAATCTTTATCTTAATACAAAAAGGTGTGTGTTCAGAGTCACTTTAGGGAAACTCTTGAGATATGTAGTAAGCTCGAAAGGAATAGAAGTGAATCCTGATAAAGTAAAGGCTATTAGGAAAATACATGTGCCAAGTTTGAGGGTTTCAAGGTAGGTTACGGTATATCAATAGGTTTATTACGAGATTGACTTCAATTTGTGAAACCATATTTATATTTCTCCAAAAAGAAGAGCCAATGATATGCAATAAAGATTTTTAGATGGCTTTTGACACCATCAAGAAGTACCTTTTAGACCTACTGATGTTAAAACCACCTAAAGCTAGGAGGCATTTGATTTTGTGCTTAGCCATGGAAGATTACCTCATGGGGGTTATAATGACTCAAAAAGATGATTTTGGGCTTGAATATGTAGTGTATTACCTTAGTAAGAAATTCCTATAGTATGAGATTAAGTATGCGGAGGTAGAAAAGATTTGCTTATCGATTATTTAGACCTTTAAAAAGTTAAAACACTAATTCTATTTTTATACAGTGTAGGTGGTAGCCAAAGAGAATACTCTAAAGTATTTAGAGGAAGCACCATCAATATTAGGGGAAATGGGAAGGTGGTTAATTCTCTTATACGAATTTGATGTTGAGTATATAACCTAAAAGACTATCAAGGGAGAGGCTATAGTAGAATTCATAGTAAGTTAGCTGCTAGAAGAAGAAAAGATATCCTATAAGTTCTCTCACAAAAATATCTCTGCCAGAACAACTCAAGGGTGGAAAATGTTCTTTGATGGAGTTATGTATAATAAAAGCACTAGAGTAGGGATAATCTTGATAACCCTTGGAGGAGAAAAGTACCTTTAGCCAAAAAGCTCTTATATAAGGCTACAAATAATAAATTTGAATACAAAACATGTATCTTTATGCTTGAAACATTACTATCTCTAGGTGTAGAGAATGCTAATATCTACGGTGATTAATCTCTAGTTGTCTATTATGTGAAAGATGAATGGACGGATTGATGCCTTATGTGAACTGCTTAAAAGCTTTGGGTGATCAATTCAATGTTTACATTTTTAAGTACATTCCTTGAGGTGGAATCAGTTGGCTAACACTTTAGCAACATTGGTATCGATATGGGATAATCCAAAAAGGGTAAAAATAAAGCCTATACTCATTTCATCTCAGATAGGCCATGTTATGAAGCACAACGGGTGATAGATGTAGAAGTGGGTGATGGAAAGCCCTAGTATTTTGATATCCAAAATTACCTCACCGGATCAGTGTTTCAGGAAAAATCCATAAAAAAGGATCAGAGAATATTGCATAAGTTATTTGTATAGTTTATTATTATTGATAGAGTTCTTTATAAGAGACAGCGTAATAGTATACAGTTAAGGTATGTAGATGAAAAATAAGCTAACAAGATTACAGAAGTGGTGCATACTGGATTTTGTGATGCTTATATGAATGGTTAGGCCTTAGTTCAAAAAATAATGCTTCAGGGATTCTTTTGGCTTACCATGGATATAGATTGTTCCAAGTTTGTAAAAGAATGTCAAATATGCCAATAGTATGCTGATCTAAGGCACGTATCAATGTTAGAATTTTTATTCTCACCTCACCACGGCATTTTTCCCTTTAAGGTATAGATATCAAAGGGACGATTAATCCACTGGCATCGAAGAGGTTTATTATTATGGCTATCAATAACTTCTCAAAGTGGATAAAAGTGCAATCATACCAAAACTTAGGCGCAAAAGAAATGGCAAGTCCATAAAAAAAGTCTGATATGCAAATATGGGCTTTCACATCATATTGTATCTGATAATGAGTCCTATTTTCATAGAGAAATTAAACAGATACTTAACAAATATAAAGTCTAGCAACATAAGTCTTCGCCATATCATCTTCTGGCAAATGGAGCAGTAGAAGTAGCCAACAAGAATGTTAAAAACATTCTAGCTAAAATGGTTAGGATTTATAAGGACTGGGCAAAAAAGTTACCTTTTGCATTATGGGGTTATAAAACCATAGCCAGAACTTAAACTAGAGCTGCTTTGTTCTCTTTGGTGTAGAAGACATATGTTATCTTGCCAGTGGAGATCGAGCATCAATAGTTGCAAGTAGCCATAGAAGTTGAGTTACTAAAAATGAAATGGGCAAAATAGAGATAATTACCACTTAATATGCTTGATGGAGAGAGAATGCATGATTATTACCACAACCAAGTTTATCAAAAGTGACTAGCAATGTTTTTCAAAAATATGGTCAAGAAGCATCCCATAAAAGGAAGGAAATTTAGTTTTTAAGCAGATAAGGCCAAGCTTACCTAACATCAAATGTAAGTTTAGATTGACAAAAGAGGGTGTAATATAGAACGACAATGATGGGTATGAATTTAAAAAGTCAGTTAACATTGATAGGCTGAAAAAGATTCCATGGCTAGACTCAGAAAAATATAACGAAAATAAAAGAGTGAAAGAAAAGAATAAAGCCTTACGAGTCAAAAACTTGTAAACGGCAGCCTTTCTAAAATTGCTCACCTCATTAAAGTGAAAACAAAAAAAAACAACATCTTCGGAAAAAATTAGAGGCAGAGTGAAAATATTCAATCAAAAAAACCCAAAAGGGCTGATTAATAACAATGGAGGGATGCTTTCAAAGTTTGATCTTATAAATCAATAGAGTTTGTACTTATGAACCTAATGTTAGAATATTGATCATGTGCAGTGAAATTATGTAAAAATATTATCATATGTAATGCAAGTTTGTACGCTAATATAAATAAGAGCTATTTATTATACATGCTTTAAAGTTGTGTAGTTCTATGATAAAAAGTGATAAGTAATTTATCATATCATATGTTTAAGTCTATAGGTCTTCCTCTGCTACTTTTGCTTGAGCTCTATTTCAGCCAATACGCTTTGTTGCTGACAGTTGGATTTGATAACCATCTTTAATATGCAATAGGGGCGGTGAAGTCACAGTCGTTTGGGTTTTGAATGTCAGCCTTAGAATACAGTTGATCCCACAAGTGATGATAACAAGAAACAAAAGCAACAAAAAATATGCCTTTTTGAAATGACAATAAGCGCCTTATGATATCCTGTCATTCCATAAATTAATGAACATTGTGAGAAACTACATAGAAAATGGCTTTATGCAAGCCATATAGTGGAACATAACCAGACTGGCAATCTTGGGTGACATAATTGGGTATTAACCATGCACACATAAAGTTGATATCATTATCATCTATTGTTGCAAGCCATAGGGAGCCTTCTTGTGCTGAGTCAACTTTGTAGAGTCTTCTCTTATGAGAGAGATTCCTTAAAGTGTATTTGTTGATTACTCTAAGAGGAGGTTCCTTGAGTAACCTTAATTTCTCTTCTAGCCACATCACAAAAAATATGGGAAAAGAAAAAGGCAGCTGGGTTAAGTTGGATTCATCTCAGGCAAAAATAAGGCATAGGTTTTTATGAGAATCAGAAAGGACGTGTCTCCAAATAAAAAAAGCTAGTATGAAAACCTATAAGGGGTGCGCTACCTTTAAAACAATGATTCTATGTGGAGTAGTAAAGGGATTCCCGAGAAAGCTGCAGTAGGGTTATAATAGATAGTATCCAAGCCTAGGATGGTTTCTACTAAAATGACAGGTAAAAGAGTCAGGACATTGCATATGCCATCAATGATGCTAAGTAGTAGATAGTCACCAGCTGGGTCCCTCGAGTTCACTATTAAGTAAAGAGAGAAGCAGATCAAGAGAATAATGCCAATTTGAAAAGTTGGTATTTCAAAAAAGCTATCCAGAGCATCATATAAAGGTTTAAAAGGGATAGGTCCCTACTGAGGCACCAATCGATAAACAACAAAAGGCAAAATTCCTAAAACTTGACTTACATCTCTCGGATAATCCTGTATGCAATTTGGAACATAGGGCAAAGTTCCTTGATGGAAAGATGCACTGATAATCTTAGCAACCTTTTTAGCCAAAAGGCTTAGCTCCGGATGGGTGAATCTAAAAATATGGAATCAAGGATCCGAATATTGAGTGGCTAGCAATAAAAGTTCATTATCAAATAGGAATCTTTGTAAAAACTTTAGATAGGAATATGAAACTAGAGTCAGATTTCCTCAAGTTTTGGGCGCATTTAGTAGTCTGTGCACTTTGATGTCAAAAGTTCCCCTCATTTCGGATGGACAACCTTAAAAATAATAAAAACTATAAAAATATAAAAATATATAATATTAAATAATAGTAATAATATAACAATAAATGAAAAGTGAAAATGGAAAAGGAAATATAATATACAAAATATAACAAAAAAAGAAATAATAAAGATAAAGGAACTATTAAATAGATAAGGCTGTAAAGGAAAGCTCACACCTAAAGTAAATGAGACTACATGCAAATTGTTGAAGGCTAAATGAAGAGTTGAAAGTATTTATGGGCAAAAGTGACTCACTCCCTTACACCTTAACTCACTTGCATAACTCACCCTCTTGTACGGTGAGTCATTCTCAAAATTATGTAGGTGGTGCATTCCTTTGCATGGAACATGCATTTGCATAGTTATTTTTTGTTTCAATTAATTTTGATTTTGCAACGGCAAATTTGAAATTGCAATAAAAGCTTTGGAGCTTAATTTAGGGAGTGAATTATAATAATTGTTTAATTTTAGCTAATTATTAATTATTACTAATAATGATATAATAATTAGTATGTGATAATAACAAAAATGGGGGATTACTTAAAAAGATTAATTGGTATAATTTTGATAATTTGTAATTAATTACCTATCGATGGCTATTAATTTCTCATTTTAGATTTACAAGATCGTTAGGGTCTTTTAGACCGACCTTAGTCCTTGAGTGGCTTGTGAACTCATAATCCTGGTGGTTTGTGATCCATCCATCATTTAGTGGAGCAACATCATTTTGCCTTTGAGTCATGCCTTTGGTCTATGAGTCACTAGGTGACTTATGGACTAAGTTTGTGACTTACCAAAATTTGCCTTTTTAAGGGCCTTCTACTTCTTCTCTCTCATTTTTTTCTTTTGTTCTTCACTGGAAAATGACTCTTCACTTACAGCACCCCTATTCTATAACCTATACATATCACTTTATCCTTCTCATTATGCAAGTTTAACAGGGAAACTTAAACATAAACCAACTATACAAAGAACATATATTCAAACTTAATACATAAGAGTGATATACTGTTAAAACTTTGCAATATACATTAAAGTCTCTTAAAAAATACAACAACTGATTAACATCTTTACATACAATATCTCCAATACCACAAAAACATTACTGTATACATAGAGCCCAAAATAAAAGTCTATAATAGTCTCTATCAATGACTTGAGTTGGCCATACAGCAGTAGATATCACCTCAAAAAACTACACAATTGAAACACCCGTGCTAAACTATAAAGCTTAGTGGGGAACTTAAATCATGATAAATGAACACTCACAGTGATTATCAACAAGCACACATCATGTCTTAATTATAAAAATGATTTATTTTCATAAATGAATAAAACTCAACATTTATAACAATTTATGGAAATCATAAAGTTCAATTGTAAAAATTTACATAGATGTTTCATTCAATAATATAATGCCCTTTACCTTGACACACATTTCTTCATAAATCATACATTGTAAACAAAGCATTAACACAATCCAAGTTCATCATTTAACAAGTTATCATGTATTTTTGATACTAATAATATTGCTTACATATATTTTTTTTTACTGTGGGGTCTTCTTGTAGATGCACATTCTATTTACTTTAAAATGAATTATATACGTGAAATAGTATGACATCAATTAAGAACTTTCATGCTTTATAAAACTTTAAATTCATCAATAAACCTTTCTTAGCCTTTGTAATTAAGCCTACACTATTTTAAAGAAGTGGATAAAGGGGGTTAATATAAAGGTCCTAAAAGACAATCAATGAACCCAAAACGTCAATATAGAGGTCCCAAAGGACAAACAATGGACCCAAAAGGGTCAATATAGATGTTTTAAAGGACAAACAATGGATCCAAATGGGGTCAAACAAATAACTTGGACCCAAATGGAATCAAACACATAACTTGGAACAGTCATACATCTAACCCATCTATCCACATTAAGCAATACATCTTGGATATTAAGGGTACCACTCTTACTAAAAGGCTAAAGGTTTAATACTTCAGTTTTAGTCTCATCGATCCCACGATTGATTGGTACCATGGTCTGGATAGGCGTATTAAGTATGACTGGGATAGGTTGATAGAGGAATTTGCAAAGTAGTATGATTGTAGCACGAGAATGGAAGTTACTTTGAAGGATCTTAATGTTGGAATTTAACGGTTACATGCATCACATACATGAGCGGAAGTTTAAAATTTTTTAACCATTAGATCTAATCTTGCCATGAATACACAATATAACTATATGAGAATAAGAAAAATCACCTTTGATTTTTGTTGAACAGTTGATTTTACTTTGCACCGGGTTGTCACAAACCATAGTGTCCAAAATCGAACACCTCCAATGAGTAATCCACACTAGAGAGGGGTAAATTGAACCAAAAAATTGGTGTTTAACAAGGGCTGGCCAAAATTCCCAAGAGCTAGCTTAGGAGTTGGCGCAAAAGGGAGAGAGAGATTAAGAGAAAAGACTTTCTTTTTGTTTTAATCACTTAACCCTAATTCTCATTAGTTGGCCTTTTATAGTTAGGTTAAAATTCCAACTCCTTAATGAGATTGGGCTCTTTAAAATTGCTGGAGAATTATTAATTGGGCGTCTGGAATTAAATCTAATTTAATCCTTTTCATAAAAGTCTATGCAAAAAATCCACAAAATGGGCCCTTTTTGCTTCTAGTTGAATTTAAATACACAAATGGATTCCAAATCCAACCAAATTAAATATGTGAGTTCCATAACACTTATGTAACATATATAAATTAATTTGGTCCAAGAAAAAGCCCTCTAATCCCTCCTGTATGGAGTTGGCCTGTGGCCCTCTTTTGGAGGGCTTCCTCCAACTTCTTCATTCCTCTGGCCCTATATAATTTCTCCAATGGACCTATTAATTATTATCAGTCCTCTAACACTTATAGTAGTCTTAAAACACTTATAAGATAATAATAATTAATCATAAAATACATTATTTCAATTAGGTCCAATTTTGCAGAACATTTCTCAAAAGTTCCGCGGATAATTTTATTTGATCATAATTAATTAAACTATTTAATTAATTATTATCTTATTCACTTCTCTACCTTCATAATAATATCAAATATTATTATCCTTGTTATTTTACCATTTTACCCTTTTCTCTATATGTGTGTGACCTATTGGGTTCCTGTCCATGTTGGCAGTATAATATGTAATTGTGAGTTCTATTCAAAACTCTCATGATTTAAACTCCTTTAAATCATTTTATCAATCTGTATTGATATTTTGATACATTATTATACAAGTCATGATTGGCCTCTAGCTAGGCATCATGACTACCTAAATGTCAGGAAAGTCATGTGGTTTGACTGTACCTTTCCATAGAAATAGTTATCGTGCAATTACTCCTTTCACCACTTTTATCTCAATTAGATTCTGAGTATGGATTTCTGTCAACTCATATAAATCTAATTATGTATGTTCTATTAATTTAACCATTGTTCCTAAAATGCCCTTCATGGATCTCCATCTGTCTCCGCATATTACTCTGGCCAGAGATTCTCTGAACAAGCCAATTATAGAATCATGCGAGATAACTTTCCTTGTCAAATCTGGGATGGTGAATCCTTTGTCAATCACTCAACTATCTTCAAGTAGGTCATGATATACCCAATCTCCTAACTATGTTCACTCCCAGTTGGAAGTAATCAGTTATGGAGTCAAAGTATACCACTTGCTACTTAAAATAACTTTGGTGATCTCAAGTCTAAGGATACTTGCACAACCGCTATGAAGATATTCCTCACTGACATAGATTTAATATCCATGTGAGGATTCTCTATGCAGGCCTCCAATGAACTTGTTCTTCTAGCAAGCATCCACATGTTAGTTTTGATTATCTTCCATAATCACAGTTATGAGAACCACTACTTGAACCATTCAAGAAGCATAACATGTGCTAGTTTGTCCGAATTAGCAATGTCCTATCTTGTTAATTTTATGACTAGGGATATTTAGATATTAAGACATTTGCATGCAATAGACATCCCACATCATGAACACCTTCATGATTGCCTTTGTACTGTGTTTATAATATCTAGGACTTAATTTATTAATTTAAGATTTACAAACTCATGTATTCAAACATAGCATTAATAAAGGAATGATGCCTTTTATTAAGAATATAAATTTCATACATATGAAAAACATCCGTATTACATGGGCTCTAGGGCATACTCTCTAACAATCTCCTACTTACACTAGAGCCAATCACTCATATGTCTCAGACCCATGCTATTTATTTGGTGATCATGCTTAATCTGGGAAAGTGCTTTAGTGAGGGGATCCGCCACATTGTCATATGTGGGAACCCTTTCTATTTTCACATCATTTCTAGCTACTATTTCCCTTATGACATGGTAGCGTCTGAGAACATGCTTGGATCATTGATGAGACCGTGGTTCCTTTGCTTGTGTAATGGCTCCATTGTTGTCATAATATAAAGGAATTGGATCAACAATGCTGGGCACAACTCCTAGTTTGGTTATGAACTTTTTGATCTAGACTGCTTCTTTGGCTGCTTCTGAAGCAGCAATGTACTCAGCTTTCGTTGTGGAATCAGCAGTTGTTTTTTGTTTGGAACTTTTCCAACTAACTGCTCCTCCTCCCATTATGAACTCATAACTAGATTGTGATTTACAATCATCTTTGTCAGATTGGAAGCTGGCATCTGTATACCCATTTACTTCCAAACTGCCATCTCCATATACCAAGAATATATCCTTAGTCCTTCTCAAGTACTTAAGAATATTCTTGACAGTTGCCCAGTGTTCCTCTCCAAAATTGGATTGGAATCTGCTTGTGACACTCAAAGAAAATGCTACATCTGGACGTGTACATAACATAGCATACATGATAGAACCAATTGCAGATGTATATGGTATTCTATCCATGCTTTCTCTATCCTCTAGTTTCCGTGGACACATAGACTTAGAAAGGTGTTTCCCTTGCACCATGGGTATAAAACCTTTCTTAGAGAGATCCATATTGAACCTTTTCAATACTCTATCTATATATGTACTCTGAGAAAGACCTAGCAACCTATTGGATCTATCTCTATAGATCCTTATTCCCAGAATATAGGATGCTTCTCCAAGGTCTTTCATGGAGAATTGCTTGGATAACCATATTTTAATAGATTGGAGAAGAGAAATGTCATTTCCCATGATCAATATGTCATCTACATATAGAACTAGGAAGACAATTGCACTCCCACTGACCCCTTTATACACACAAGGTTCATCTTCATTCTATGAGAAACCAAACTCTTTGATTGTCTCATTGAATCGTATGTTCCAGCTCCTAGAGGCTTGCTTCAATCCATAAATGGATCTTTGAAGCTTGCATACCTTTGCGCCATTTCCTGATGTGAATCCTTCTGGTTGTGTCATATACACATCCTCAGTAAGATTTCCATTAAGGAAAGCTGTTTTCACATCCATTTGCCAAATCTCATAATCATAATGAGCTGCAATGGCTAAAAGTATTCTTATAGACTTAATCATCGCTACAGGAGAAAAATTTTCGTCATAGTCAATACCTTCTTTTTGACGATAACCTTTTGCTACTAAGCGAGCTTTATAGGTAACTATATTACCTTCCATGTTATTCTTCTTTTTGAAGACCCATTTGCACCCTATGGGTTTTATCGCTTCAGGTGGTTGAGTTAAAGTCCATACTTTATTCTCATACATGGAGTCCATTTCAGACTACATAGCCTTAAGCCATAAATCACGTTCTGAACTGTTCAAAACTTCTTAATAGCTTGTAGGCTCATTGTCCTCTACTACAGTTATGCCTCTATCCGAATCAATGTGAAATCCATATCTCACAGGGATAGAATGCATCCTAGTAGATCTTCTAGGATTTTGTGTATAATCAAGTTCAACTATAATCTCATCATTATGAAATTCAGTTTCGGGTTCAATCGGTTGATCATCTTCTATTTATGGGTCTTTAACTTCACCAAGTTCAATTTTACTCCCACTGTCCTCTCGTAGGAGAAATTCTCTTTCCAAGAAGATAGCATGCCTTGAAACAAACACCTTTTGTTCTAAGCGATGATAGAAATAATATCCAAACATTTCTTTTGGATATCCCACAAATAAACATTTGTCAGAATTAACATCCAGTTTGTCTGACATTGTCCTCTTCACATAAGCAGGACAACCCCATACTTTCATATGAGAAAGCGTGGGTTTCTTGTTATTCCATATCTCATATGGAGTAACATCAACCGATTTACTAAGAACTCTGTTTAACACATAAACAACAGTTTCAAGTGCATATCCCCAAAAGGACTTAGGCAAGTCTGCTCGGCTCATCATTGATCGAGCCATATCTAATAGTGTTCGATTTCTCCTTTTAGATACACCATTGTGTTGTGGTGTATATGGAGGAGTCCATTGAGATAAAATCCCATTATCTCTAAGATAATCCTGAAACTCTTGACTTAAGTATTCTCCACCTTAATCTAATCTAAGTGCTTTAATACTTTTGCCAAGTTGTTTCTCTACTTCATTTTTGAACTCTTTGAACTTTTCAAATGCTTCAGACTTATATTTCATTAGATAGATGTATCCAAACCTGGAATAATCATCTATGAAAGTAATGAAGTAGGAGTAACATCCTCTAGCATGTGTAGTCATTGGACCACATACATCTGAATGTATTAAGTCCAAAACCATTTTAGCTCGTTCTCTTTTACCAATAAATGGAGCTTTTGTCACTTTTCCCAATAAATAAGATTCGCATGTATCAAATGATTCATAATCAAATGATCCCAAATCACCTGATTTGTGCAATTTGGTCATGCGTTTTTCATTTATATGGCCTAA
This sequence comes from Excoecaria agallocha, assembly GCA_037975025.1. Lineage (NCBI taxonomy): Eukaryota > Viridiplantae > Streptophyta > Magnoliopsida > Malpighiales > Euphorbiaceae > Excoecaria > Excoecaria agallocha. The sequence continues at coordinate 3,112,671 of CM075823.1, read as the reverse complement.
ACGATAATGCCATAAGTATGAGGTATTTAGATTATCATGTTTCATTCTCTTGGTATCCACATTATGTACTTCTTTTATTAAATCAAGAACAAATATACCATTCTCAATGATAGCTTTTGCATAAACATATTGTTCTTAAAAATGTAACAACATTTGTCATTTAAAGAAATATCATAATCGTTCAACAGACGACTGAAAGAAATAATACTTTTGGATAAAGCTGGAACATAATAACAATTATTTAATTCCAATACTAATCCACTTGGTAGAGGCAAATGATAAGTCCCCACAACTATTATAGAGATGTTTTGTCCAGTAGCTGACTGCAAACATATCTCTGCCTTTCCAACTCTTCTAAAGCTTCTAAGCCTATGTAGATCATTACACAAATGTGATCCACATCCATTATCTAATACCCAAGATTGTTTTGAAGTAATAGAATAAGTATTAATTTCAATCACATGAATACCTGAGGTATAAGCATAAGCATGCTTTTTCTCCTTAACAGAATATAGTTAGGCCTTACAGTTATGCTTTCAATGACCATCCTTTCCACAATGGAAGCAAGTTCCTTTGGGATTCTCTTTCTTGGCAACCTTCTTCTTGGAAACCTCACCATCCTTTATCTCATATTGCTTCTGAAGCTTTTAGGACATAGCACCCAGCATCAGACATGCTGCTGCTTCACTATCCTCTATGTATTTTCGATAAGTGCCTTTGATCTTATCAATGGCATCATCTGATGGAAGTGGTGGAAGATCTTTATCCAAGGCATAATGGATCTTTTCAGCTCTGAGAACAATTCTCACTTGCTTGATCCAATTAGAATAGTTACTGCCAACCAATTTGTTATCCAAGATTGATCGTATATTTGATGTGCTCATGATGATGACGTGGATGTGAAAAAGAAAAGATATGAAAGTATGTTCATATATATGTATGCATTAATAAGGTCTTTAATTAATCCATTTACTCCCACTATTTTATTGCGAATTAATAGCCCTTACTATATAATCCGAGAAAACCCGATGGTTTTCTTAGTGGGCCAATATCCAATCCTTGATATGTAATTTGACCTTGACTGTGGTCAACAAGCCAAATTCCATACCCTTGAAAGGTAGGTATCTCTATACCAATTGTGTCTCTACACAACTATTAGATCATTAGGTTATCAACTCTTGATGCATGCATATCATATATGCATTCCCTAATCTTGCCTTTAGAACCATTAGCCTTAACTGTGGTCAACAAACTAATGGGCTAGCTAAAATGACTCGTTTAATTAGATTTGAACATATTCGATATAATGTGAGCTTGACTGTGGTCAACAACCCACACTATAAAGAACTCTGGTTCTCCTCAAATTAATGGAAGGCTTATATACCTTAGTATTTGTTTGAGGATTTTAGTTAATTAAGTCTCATCATACATGGTTGGCATACATTGGTATGCATCTTATATCTATCACATAAATATAAGCATATAAATATAGTATAGTTATGGACTTCACCACATTGATTTCCCCGAGCCAAGAGGAAAATCAAAAGGTCACACCTAGGTAGTATGCATGATTCAAACAAGAAAATAATTACATTATCTTCAAGCTTGTTGGATCTCCATCCGGCCCATCTTACTGCTTGATATTGGTCTCCATCTCTATTTCTAATTCTAATTTAAGTAATATAATTACATATTACAATTTGAAATGAAATACAAACCAAAAACAAGTGGCCGGGACATGAAAGTCCTCATTAGGCCAAAACATGCATTATGCTCAATCACATTGGGCTTTGTCCATAACTAACCATCATGCCAATCATACACCCTTATATGCCTCTCTAATGCATAAAGAAATGGATTACTAACTTTGATTCAACCTTTGAAACTATATTTTGAGTTATTTTAATGATGTGATCAAATTAGGAAACTTTTTCCATTTTGGAAACTTTCATTTTAGGAAACCTTTTTGCATACATGTGTTCTTGTCTTAATAATCAATCCAATTGATTATTAATTAATTATAAATTGATTATTTAATTAATAAATCATATTAAATAATTAAAAGAATCAATTTTGGGCTTAAAACAAATGTAAGCCAAAACCCACAGAAGAAAAACCCTAACTGTATTCACACACAAACTAATTTTGTGTCTTTTGGACCATTTGGGCCTTTTGGAATGAGCCAAGCCCACTCCAGCCCTTAAAACCCATTAATAAACTTAATTAATGTTTATAATGTTTAATTTAAATCAGCTCCTTGGGCCCACCAAGTCATTCACTAATTTAAACCAAGTCTCTAAACATAATTAAGCCCATTAAGTGGTTTTAATAAATTAAAATTAATCAAATTAATTTAAGGCCCATTTTAATTAATCCAACTAATTAAAAACACTTTAATATATCATATATATCAGATTTAGAAGATCAAAAGTCGTTCTAATAAAGAACACATCAAGAACACACGAAGAACACCAATTTATCGAACTTTTTGACTAAACTAGTTTTCCTGCAAAACTTGTTCGATTTTAATTCCGTTCGATCCTACGGCTTAATATCACATATTAAACACATAAAATATCATCTAAATGATTTTTAAATGGATCCATAAGAAATTAAATTAGAACAGCCCTTTAAATCACCTAGGGTTTCACTCCAAACCCTAATGGGTTTCATGCCAAACCCTAATCACAATCATTCAAAAATTTCGTTTTTGTTTCCACCAAATTTATTCGATCACACATACAACCAGAAATCAATATTTCTCATTCATGAACAATCAAATCTAATATTTTAAAGTTCATGAAATAAATAACTCAAAATAAAACAAAACTTATTCCGCAGAAAAATATAGAATTGTATATCCATGGCAAAACAGTGGCACTGATACCATGTTGGAATTTAACGGTTACATGCATCACATACATGAGCGGAATTTTAAAATTTTTTAACCATTAGATCTGATCTTGCCATGAATAAACAATATAAATATATGAGAATAAGAAAAATCACCTTTGATTTTTGTTGAACAGTTGATTTTACTTCGCACCGGGTTATAGCAAACCACAGTGTCCAAAATCGAACACCTCCAATGAGTAATCCACACTAGAGAGGGGTAAATTGAACCAAAAAATTGGTGTTTAACTAGGGCTGGCTGAAATTCCCAAGAGCTAGCTTAGGAGTTGGCGCAAAAGGGAGAGAGAGATTAAGAGAAAAGACTTTCTTTTTGTTTTAATCACTTAACCCTAATTCTCATTAGTTGGCCTTTTATAGTTAGGTTAAAATTCCAACTCCTTAATGAGATTGGGCTCTTTAAAATTGCTGGAGAATTATTAATTGGGCCTCTGGAATTAATTATAATCATTTGGGCTTAATTAAATCCAATTTAATCCTTTTCATAAAAGTCTATGCACAAAATCCACAAACTATGCCCTTTGTGCATCTAATTGAATGTAAATACCCAAATGGATTCCAAATCCAACCAAATTAAATATGTGAGTTCCATAACACTTATTTAACATATATAAATTAATTTGGTCCAAGAAAAAGCCCTCTAAGCCCTTCTGTATTGCATTGGCGTGTGGCCCTCTCCTGGAGGGCTTCCTCCAACTTCTTCATTCCTCTGGCCCTTTATAATTTCTCCAATGGACCTATTAATTATTATATCAGTTATATAACACTTATAAGATAATAATAATTAATCATAAAATACATTATTTCAATTACGTCCAATTTTGCAGAACATTTCTCAAAAGTTCCGTGGACAATTTTATTTGTTCATAATTAATTAAACTCTTTAATTAATTGTTATCTTATTCACTTCTCTACCTTCATAATAATATAAAATATTATTATCCTTGTTATTTTACCATTTTACCCTTTTCTCTATATGTGTGTGACCTATTGGGTTCCTGTCCATGTTGGCAGTATAATATGTAATTGTGAGTTCTGTTCAAAACTCACATGATTTAAACTCCTTTAAATCATTTTATTAATCTGTATTGATATTTTGATACATAATTATACAAGTCATGATTGGCCTCTAGCTAGGAATCATCACTACCAAAATGTTGGGAAATTCATGTGGTTTGACTGTACCCTTCCATAGAAACAGTTACCGTGCAATTACTCATTTCACCACTCTTATCTCAATTAGATTCTGAGTATGGATTTCTGTCAACTCATATAAATCTAATTATGTATGTTTTATTAATTTAACCATTGTTCCCAAAATGCCCTCTATGGATCTCTATCCATCTTGGCATTTTACTCTGGCCAGAGATTCTCTGAACAAGCTAATTATAGAATCATGCGAGATAACTTCCCTTATTAAATCTGGGATGGTGAATCCTTTGTCAATCACTCAACTATCTTCAAGTAGGTCATGATATACCCAATCTCCTAACTATGTTCACTCCTAGTTGGAAGTAATCAATTATGGAGTCAAAGTATACCACTTGCTACTTAAGCTAACTTTGGTGATCTCAAGTCTAAGGATAATTGCACAACCGCTATGAAGAGATTCCTCACTGACATAGATTTAATATCCATGCGAGGATTCTCTATGCAGGCCTCCAATGAACTTGTTCTTCTAATAAGCATCCACATGTTAGCTTTGATTATCTTCCATAATCACAGTTATGAGAACCACTGCTTGAATCATTCAAGAAGCATAACATGTGCTAGTCTATCTGAATTAACAATGTCCTATCTTGTTAATTCTATGACTAGGGATATTTAGATATTAAGACATTTGCATGCAATAGACATCCCACATCATGAACACCTTTATGATTGCCTTTGCACTGTGTTTATAATATCTAGGACTTCATTTATTAATTTAAGATTTACAAACTCATGTATTCAAACATAGCATTAATAAATGAATGATGCCTTTTATTAAGAATATAAATTTCATACATATGAAAAACATCCCTATTACATGGGCTCTAGGGCATACTCTCTAACACTTAAACTATTACAGCGTAAACAAGATGAATTCTTTCATGAATAACTCACAACATAGAGGAATCAAGTTATGGAAATGAAGAGGAAGCCCGATACTCCTAATTAGATTAGGCTATTAATTTGAAATGCCAATCCTTATTTGAAGGAAGGTTTGAAGGTGAAAGGGTTAAAAAATTAGAAGTCCTTGAAAGACATTGTTATTGAAGCTGAAGTTGAATACCTGGCTACTAAAGCAAGTTCTATGGGTAGTGGTTATTTTAGTGCTAGATGCTAAAGATATGGAACTAGAATCAGAAAGACTAGTGGCACTACTACTACTAGGAAAACCATTGAGGTGTCAGTTGTCAAAGCCACTAAAAGGAATTTTAATTTTAGTAGGTCCTTGTCCTGGGTATTATTGATGATGGAAGGGAAGTTGCAATCTTTATCTACTAGGCTAGCCTAGGTTTAAGGTCAACCCAACCATCCAGCTCATTGATATTGTGCATTCCACCAATATACAGGTCACCTTAAAAATCTTTATTGAATCCTAAAGGATAGGATCTAGTATCTCATAAATAGTAAGCAAATCACCAATCCGAAGAAAACAAGAAAGGAAATTACAATGCAGTTCCACCTCCTATGTCTATGATAGGGTTGGAATGGCAGGTTTTGCATGATTTATATCGCAATAAGTATCTAGCCATCATTCATCTTAAGTAGCACTTTAGATCTGTGGGAATCACCTAATGAAGAGGAAGGTTTTATTAACCCTTTAGATCTGTGGGATTCAAAAATAAAGGGGATGTGAAAAAGGTAAAATCGATCACTTGCAACGATTGGGGTTGTACTAGAAGTGGAGAGACGAGTGGATCCTTAGCCATCGCTTATAGTTAGGGATCAAAAAGAATATCAGATTCTTAAGCAGTTAAAGAAGACTCTAGCTTAAATTTTTATATGGGATCTACTTATGCAATCACCTTCTCATAGATAGAAAGTAATGGAAGCCTTGTTTGAGTCTAATTGTAACACCCTTAACGGAACAGTTCACTCCGATATGAACTTATACGATTTGCCTGAAATTTTTTTTTGACACTGATAACCAATCTTATGCAAACACAAGTCATTGAAATTCAGGCAACATAACAATTACTCACTCAACGACCCCCTGAAAAACAAACAATACACAGCCTCCAAGAGGCATAATGATTTATCATATTCAATAGATACATAATATTCCAAACATTGCATACCAATCATAATCATTTACTGACATAACAAAAATTACCACTAATAAAATAATAATCCAAAATACAGTCAAGTCTTACTATCCTTAGCTGAGTATATACATGCCAAAAATACTTAAAAGTCTAGGTAATACTTTTCTTCAAGCTTCCCTCCACTATGTACTATGATCAAGCGAATCTTCAGAACCTGCACACAGCAAAAACTACATGCTAAGCACTAGACATACTCAACGGTGACTATAAATCCTAAAATTTCAAAATTAAGCATAATTATCATGTTTATGCAAATTATTACACTGTCTTATCAAAAATTGCTCTTAATCATTTTCTCAGGCTTTTCAGATCATTACCAATACTTTAGTAAACTTTTTACTTTAATTTAAACTTTTCGCTTAATTTAGAATATTCTTTTTTTGCCGTTCAATGGTAAAAATTGACATTTTTTTCTTATTTTTACTTTAATTTTACTTCTACGTATGACTTGACCTTTCAAGTATAATTCTCTATTTAATTACTTCAGTACAATCTTATTTTGATGAAACGATTTACGTAATTCATTGCCACGGTAATGGCATATTTTCAATACCGTACTTTATATCTTTATTAATTGCAACATTATGCTTTTCATAGCAAAGACTTCAATTTTATAATTTAATCTTTTCTTTTACTTAGACTTTTTAAACTACTTGTCAGAATCCAATAATTAACGTTTCTAACAGTTAATGCAAAGTGATGTACTTAATTAGAAATACGTCACAAATAAATCTTTAATTCCTTCCTTTTTCTATACAAGGGTTCTTTATCTACTTATAGTAAACTTGCCACTTCCCATTTCTAATTACAGAATTGTCTTCTATTTACTTATTTTTACCTTCAGTTAACTTTTGGCTTACAAAAGTTTAGATCAAATTTTGTTTAAATTTTTTATATAATATATTATTATTTTAATCCATAATTTCTAATGATGAACTAATCACTTTTCTTTTATAGAAGCATATTTTTGAGCTATTTAATCATTAAATTATTATTTTACCTTGTAAAATAATCTCTTTCCATCATTACTTATTAATTTTAATTTTTGTAAAAACTTACATTTTTACCCTGAAACTTTTTAATTTATCCAAGTAAGTTCTTTTATTCAAAACTTTTACAAATTTTGATTTATTCTTTTCAATATGCCCCTAATGTAATAAGACAAAACTCTCAGTAAGGATACGCTACATGAACCCCACAGGACCACAACAGAGAGAGAAATGATCCCCAAGGGACCATTTCTCATAGAGCAGAGAACAGACATAGAGAATGCCATGGTGATCGGAGATCCAATCCATAGTATAGCAAGTCGTTATGACTTACACCACGGTATAAGGTGTCCCTATGGCTAGCCAGTTATATCCTGTGTAAGACTATTACTACTGACTATTGCTAAGGACAAAATCAATTAATTATTTTCAGAATACTTTTCAGACTATCAGAGCCTTTTACTTTCTTTCTCTTAAACAGTATATTTTTGTCAATTGCACTCGTTTTAGTACTTTTGACTATTTAATCACTTTCTAATCTTTTGACAGGACTTTTAAAATACTTTTCAAGTATAGACAGTTGCAAATTCTTTTCTCTGAATCGGTAAAATTTATCGGTCACTTTTGTGAATTATCCTTCGCTAATTCACTCGGTCACTTGAGACTTTTCAGTCTTTTATACCCTTTATGAATTATAGCATTATAATTTACAATTTATTTTATTCTTTTTATGTAATCTTCTGTACATTATCTCTTAATAATTCATTGATTAACCTTTTAACGATTTTTCTATTTCTGTCCGAAAGATTTGTCATTCGGATATGCCAACTGTTATTGAATTATTTTATAATAATTCACCATTTTAATACTTTTTATTGACTAATTTATTTTGATAAATTAGTCGAACATTAATTTTGCAACTTTTTGAAAAATTATGAATTATATTGATATAATTCATTACTTTATTTTTCAGAACTGCATAAATTGACTTTTTCATTTCTTTTTATACTGAAGTAATTTACTTTGCATTAGTTTGTCATTATGTACTTATTTATTGAATTAATTCTTAATAATTAAATATTTTTAATTAAACATAATCAATATTTTATTTCAAAAGTATTCTAGTAAAGAATATAAATTCTATAAAAATTCTTTTACACATTATTTTACAATTCCCATCATTTTCACTTATTTTATAAATTATTTACCAATAATTCATTATTCTCATTATTTTCATAGCTTAATAATTATTCCAAAAAATTCATCGGTTGACTTTTTATTTCTTTTTCGCTAAATGTGAATTAATTTCATATTAATTCACTTTCATTCACGTTTTTATGCAATTATTCATTATTACTTCAATATTTTTTTTTACATATTCACATTTATTCTTCAATAAAATTCTAATAATTTTAATATTTTATTTCAAAAATACCTTAATATTACATAAAAATTTCTTAAAAATTTTATATACACTCTTTTCACATTTCTTATCACTTTTTCTTTATTTTATTGAATTATTTTTTAATAATTCAATATTTTTTCTTGGACATAATTAACATTTTATTTCTCATTTATTCATATTATATGGATAAATTCTCTAATAATTTATTAACATATTATTTCACATCTATTACCCATATAAACTTAATTTATGCTTTATTTCCTTATAATTCTTAATTTTCATTACTTACATAACCTACTACTAAGCTTTAAAAATTTCCATTAAATTCCATAAATCATATAAAAATTCATGGAAGCTAAATATGACGTTTGTAATTAATTTAGACTACTAATTATCATTTTCATGCAAAAATCACCATTTTTCCCTTAGAGAGAATTTCGGCCATCATGTTAACATCACCTTAAAAATTATTTTTCTTCATTCTAATTATACACATATCATTAATTATATCCCAATTTGATGTACCCTATCTCAATTTCATTAATTAAATAATATAGCAATTTTGTTCCAATTAGATAAATGGAATTAATTCATAATAAAAGGGAAATAAAAGGAATTTGTAGTCACTTACCTTATTTTCCTTGCTTAACTTGCCTAAGCTTCCTTTTTATTTTCCTTTTACTTTAAGAATTTGTTCTTCCCTTGGAAAACCTAAGGAACACGAAATTTACACCATTAAGAACCCTAAGTTTTTTTATCTCATTTGCTTAAACTAACATCAAAAATGACTTTTACACACTAAAAACTATCTAAAAACACTTAGAAATTAATTTATTTATTTAAGGAAGCAACTTAACCTTTTGATACCAAAACTTGAGTCTTGAAAATCCTTTTCTTCCTTTGCTGTAATCAGATGGTGGAGGCTGCAAAACTCATCAAGAGAGGCTGAATTATAATTTAGATGCTTGATTTAGGTGAGAGAATGAAGGAAAAGATGAAGAAATTTTAGAAAAAGAGAGGATGATGGTGTCGGCTGGATGAGGAAGCTGAATGTGGCTGGAAGCAACTGGAAAATCATAGATTTTCCAGCTTATATACCTCTCCAATTAGGCCTTAGGTTGGGCCAAAACTTAATGGGCCTAATCTAATTACTTAAGGCCAAATAACCATTTTTCAAAGGCCCAACTAAAAATCTCCCACTTCCTCACTCCAAATCACTTCAATTTTGATTCCATCAATTTTATCACATGAAACATAGTAGCACACAAATTTTTGGCTCAATCAGAGTCCATTATTGGTCCGATTCAAACTTATCGATCTGATTCAACAACTATCGATGTCACCAAAAAATTTCATTCTTATTACTAAAATATTCTACACAAAAATTCATATAGGCACACAAAATCTGGCAATTTTTGGAGTTTATTTACTATTTTTTAAAATTTATGCAAAACAAAGTCTCATTCCCTATTAGGAAAATTGACTCGCTATCTATTTCGTATTTTTGACCTCAATTTTACTTCAAATTTCAACCTCGGACTCCCCGTGACCACTACTTTCCGATGGTCCAATAAAATAATTTTTGACTTTTGGGTGTCCTTTAGGCTCGAGAAATACTATTCACTATCGGAAAGTACTGTTTACGGCTGACTCGGTGTTGAGGCCATTACACTAATGTTGTCACTACTATCTTACATTTGGAATTACATGATTTCGTGAGGGGAAATGCTGGAGAAAACATACACTAATGGGGATCTGCCTATAAAAGGTTATGAGCATAACGATCCTTTATAAATAAATGCTCAAATCAATGGTAAATGCATTGCTTATGTTATGGTGGATGATGGCTCTTCAATTAATGTGTGTCCATTAGTAGCATTTTCTTCCATTTGATTAAATGAGTCAATGTTGAATAAGTCCGACCTTGTAGTCATAGCCTATGACAACTCCCAAAAGCAAGTGGTGAGCACTTTCAATGCCATTGTTCAAGCTATGGGAATTAATGCTGAGGCAAATTTTGTATTGTTATCAATACTTGTAAACTTTTTTGTGTTGCTGAGGAGGCTTTTGTTACATAAGTTAAGAGAAGTCCCATCTACTCTTCACCAGATGATCAATATTCCTTATGAAGGCAAAGTGGTTAATATAAAAGCTTCCAAGGATAAAGGCTTTCAATGGTTTCCACATAGTTGCTATCAATGCTGATGATGAAGCCAAGCTAGACTCTGCTACACAAGTAATGAATATGATAAAAAGAATGAAATTCTTGCTAAGAGCAAGTTTGGATAAGAATTCCTCAAGTCCCTCAAAAGCTATCACTGTATAGGTCAAGCCACTTAGATAGGATTTGGTTATAAAGGACCTAGTGAGAAAAAAAGTCTGGTAAAGCCAGAAGGTATACCGTATACTCTAGATAGCTTTATTTCTACATCAACTCCGCTCTAGTATTATGGTGAGTCCGAGCCTGTGATAATTGGGGATGAAGTTATGCCAAGTTTTGATGTTTTTAATGACATTTTTATTAGATCAGTGAAATCATCAAGCTTGCTAAAGGGTTTTGGGATGAGGAGATCATGATCAAGTTATGTGATTGGGATTAGGCTCCTAAAGAGATTATAACTCTAGAGTTGTTGGCATTCAAGAAAAAATAGAGTTCAAGATTCCTTTGCGTGCAATAAAGGAGGGTACCAAGGAAGCTGATAATAAAGTAAGTGAGGAAGTTTTGGAAGATGCAGGAAATAGAGCAGGCTCACCTAAGGCGTCAAACTCACCAGATGTAGGGATGATTTTATAGATGCACTTTTTGTACCTAAACTTTTAACAATAATGTATGTAGCGCTGCTCATATAAAGAATATATAAAACTTTGCTTGTTATGTGATCTTTTGCATGATTTCATTTGGCATCATCACAGTTGTAAGGCATTTATATTTCACATTAATTCAATAAGTACTACTCAATTCATTGTTGTACTCTTGAAAACCCAAAATAAATTTTGATAACATCTGACATAACCCCTAAGGAGAGAAAAGAATTTAAGAGAACGTTAAAAAATATGAAAGATTTTTTGCCTATACCTATGAAGTTATGCCAAGAATCGATGACATTCTTACTTATCTTAGACACAAGCCTATCAAGTAAAAGCTTATGTTGCTTAAGCCAGAATGGGTAGAAAAGGTGAAAAAATATATAGAAGCAGATAAATGATAAGTTCCTTGTAAAAACCTAGTATCCTACCTAGTTGGCCAATGTGATTTCGGTAGTTAAGAAAGATGGAAAAGTTTGAGTTTATGTAGATCATAAAGACTTAAACAAGGTATGTTTGAAGGATGATTTACCACTTTCTCATATAGATGTCCTAGTCAATAGTGAAACTGCTTATGAAATGTATAACTTTAGCAATGGGTATACTAGATACAACCAAATTTTCAATAAGATCATGGACAGGATAAAAACAACATTCATCATTGAATAGGGCACATATGCTTACCACTTAATGCCATTTGGATTGGAGAATGAAAGTGCTAGTTTTCAAAGAATGGCAATAAAGATTCAAGATGAACTGATCTATAAAGAGGTGAAGGTGAACATGGATGATATGATGATCAAATTAGTTAATTATGAAGGTCATTTCACAACCTTAGAGAAATTCTTTTAGAGAATTGACAAATGCGATCTTTATCTTAATACAAAAAGGTATGTGTTCAGAGTCACTTTAGGGAAACTCTTGAGATATGTAGTAAGCCCAAAAGGAATAGAAATGAATCTTGATAAAGTAAAGGCTATTAGGAAAATACATGTGCCAAGTTTAAGGGTTTCAAGGTAGGTTGCAGTATATCAGTAGGTTTATTACGAGATTGACTTCAATTTGTGAACCCATCTTTATGTTCCTCCAAAAAGATGAGCCAATGATATGCAATAAAGATTTTTAGATCACTTTTGACATCATCAAGAAGTACCTTTTACACCTACTGATGTTAAAACCACCTAAAGCTGAGAGGCCTTTAATTTTGTGCTTAGCCATAGAAGACTACTCCGCGGGGGTTATGATGGCTCAAAAGGATGATTTTGGGCTTAAATATGTAGTTTATTACCTTAGTAAGAAATTCCTATAGTATGAGATCAAGAATGCAGAGGTAGAAAAGATTTTCTTATCGATCATTTAGACCTTTAAAAAGTTAAAACACTACTTCCATTTGTATATAAAGCAGGTGGTAGCCAAAGAGAATGCTCTTAAGTATTTAGAGGAAACACCATCATTATTAGGGGAAATGGGAAGGTGTTTAATTCTCTTATAGGAATTCAACGTGTTGATTATATGACCTAAAAGACTATCAAGGGAGAGGCTATAATAGAATTCCTAGCAAGTTAGCTGCTAGAAAATGAAAAGATATCCTACAAGTTATCTCACGAAAATATCTCTACCATAACAACTCAAGGGTGGCAAATGTTCTTTGATGGAGTTATGTACAATAAAAGCACTAGAGTAGGGATAATCTTGATAACCCCTGGAGGAGAAAAGTACCTTTAGTAAAAAAGCTCTTATATAAGGCTACAAATAATAAAGTTGAATCCGAAGCATGTATCTTTATGCTTGAAACGTTACTAACTCTCGGTGTAGAGAATTATAATATCTATGGTGATTCATCTCTAGTGGTCTATTATGTGAAAGATGAATGGATGGATGAGTGCCTTATGTGAACTGCTTAAAAGCTTTGGGTGATCAATTCAAAGTTTATGTTTTTAAGTATATTCCTTGAGGTGGAATCAGTTGGCTGACACTTTAGCAACACTGGTATCGATATGGGATAATCCAAAAGGGGTAAAAATAAAGCCTATACTCATTTTAGCTCAAATAGACCATGTTATGAAGTACAACAGGTAATAGTTGTGGAAGTGGGTGATGGAAAGCCCTAGTATTTTGATATCTAAAATTACCACACTGGATTAGTGTTTCAGGAAAAAGCCATAAAAAAGGATCAGAGAATATTGCATAAGTTATCCATATAGTTTATTGTTGTTGATAGAGTTCTCTATAAGAGACAGCCTAATGGTATACAGTTAAGGTATGTAGATGAAAAAGAAGCTAAGAAGATTACAGAAGAGGTGCATACTTGATTTTGTGATGCTTATATGAATGGTTAGGCCTTGGTTCAAAAAATATTGCTTCATGGATTCTTTTGGCTTACTATGGATATAGATTGTTCCAAGTTTGTAAAAGAATGTCAAATATGCCAACAGTATGCTGATCTAAGGCACATACTAATGTCAAAATTGTGTATTCTCACCTCACCATGGCATTTTGTCGTTTAAGGTATATACATTAAAGGGACTATTAATCTGCTGGCATAGAATAGGTATATCATTGTGGCTATCGATAACTTCTCAAAGTGGATAAAAGCGCAATCATACCAAAACTTAGGCATAAAAGAAATGGCAAGTTCATAAAAAAATTTGATATGTAAATATGGGCTTCCACATCATATTGTATCTGATAATGGGTCCTATTTTCATGGAGAAATTAAACAGATACTTAACAAATATAAAGTCTAGCACCATAAGTCTTCACCATATCGTTCTCTAGAAAATGGAGCAGTAGAAGTAGCCAACAAGAATGTTAAAAACATTCTAGCTAAAATGATAAGGATTTATAAGGACTAGGCAAATATGTTACCTTTTTCATTATGGGGTTATAGAACCATTGCTAGAACTTAAACTAGAGCCATTTTTTTCTCTTTGGTGTATAGGACATAAGTTATTTTGCCAGAAGAGATCGAGCATCAATCGTTACAAGTAGCCATAGAAGTTGAGTTACTAAAAATGAAATGGGCAAAATAGAGATAATTACAACTTAATATGTTTGATGGAGAGAGAATGCATTATTTATTACCACAACCAAGTTTATCAAAAGTGACTAGCAATGTCTTTCAAAAATATGGTCAAGAAGCATCCCATAAAAGGGGGATTTAGTTTTTAAGAAAATAAGGCCAGGCTTACCTAACATCAAAGGTAAGTTTAGATTGACATAAGAGGGTGTAATATAGAACGATAGTGATGGGAATGAATTTAAAGAGTTGGTTAACATTGATAGGCTGAAATAGATTCCATGGCTAGACTCAGAAAAATATAATGAAAATAAAAGAGTAAAAAAAAGGATATAGCCTTACGGGTCAAAAATCAGTAAACGAAGGCCTTTCTAAAATTGAGCACCACATTAAAGTGAAAACCAAAAAAACAACATCTTGGGAAGAAATTAGAGGCGGAGTGAAAATATTCAATTAAGAAAATCCAAATGAGCTAATTAATAATAGAGGAGGGATGCTTTCAAAGTTTAATCTTATAAATCAATAGAGTTTGTACTTATGAACCTAATTTTAGAATACTTATCATGTGCAGTGAAATTATGTAAAAATATTATCATATGTAATGCAAGTTTTTACATTAATATAAATAAGAGCTATTTATTATACATGCTTTAAAGTTGTGTAGTTCTACGATAAAAAGTGATAAGTAATTTCTTATATCATATGTTTAAGTCTATAAGTCATCCTCTGCTACTTTTGCTTGAGCTCTTTTTCAGCCAATACGCTTTTTTGCTGGCAACTAGATTTGATAACCATCTTTTATATGCAATAGGGGTGGTGAAGTCACAGTCATTTGGGTTTTGAATGTCAGCCTTAGAATACAGTTGATCCCACAAGTGATGATAGCAAGAAACAAAAGCAACAAAAATATACCTCTTTGAAATGACAATGAGTGCCTTATGATATCCTATCATTCCCTAAATTAATTAACATTGTGAGAAATTACATTGAAAAATGGCTCTATGCAAGCTATATAGTGGAACATAACCAGACTAGCAATCTTAGGTGACATAATTGGGTATTAACCATGCACACATAAAGTTGATATCATTATCATCTATTGTTGCAAGCCATGGGGAGCCATCTTATGCTGAGTCAACATTGTAGAGTCTTTTCCTATAAGAGAGATTCCTTAAATTTTATTTGCTGATTCCTCTAAGAGGAGGTTCCTTAAGTAACCTTAATTTCTCTTGTAGCCACATCACAAAAAAATAGGAAAAAAGAAAAAAGGCTACTGGGTTGAGTTGGATTCATCTCAAGCAAAAATAAGGCACAAGTTTTCATGAGAATCAGAAAGGACGTGTCTCCAAATAAAAAAAGCTAGTATGAAAACCCATAAGGGGTGCGCTACCTTTAAAACAATGATTCTATGTGGAGTAGTAAAGGGATTCCTAAGAAAGCTGTAGTAAGGTCAGAATAGATAGTATCCAAGCCTAGGATGGTTTCTGCTAAAATGACAGGTAAAGGAGTCAAGCCATTACATATGCCATCAATGATGCCAAGTAGTAGATAGTCACCAGCTGGGTCCCTCGAGTTCACTATTAAGTAAAAAGAGAAGCAGATCAAGAGAATAATGCCAATTTGAAAAGTTGGTATGTCAAAAAAGCTATCCAAAGCATCATATAAATGTTTAAAAGAGATAGGTTCCTACCGAGGCACCAATCTATAAATAGCAAAAGGTAAAATTCCCAAATTTTGACTTGTATCTCTCAGATAATCCTATATGCAGTTTGGAACATAGGGCAAAGTTCCTTAATGGAAAGATGCACTGATAATCTTAGCAACCTTTCTAGCCAAAGGGCCTAGCTCCTGCTGGGTGAATCTAAAAATTTGGAATCAAGGATCCAAATATTAAGTGACTACCAATAAAAGTTCATTATCAAATCGGAATCTTTGTAAAAAATTTAGATAGGAATATGAAACTAGAGTCAAATTTCCTCAACTTTTGGGTGCATTTAGTAGTCTATACACTTTGATGTCAAAAGTTCCCCTCATTTCGGATAGATAACCATAAAAATAATATAAAATATAAAATATAAAAAATATATAATAATAAATAATAATAATAATAATATAACAATAAATGAATAGTGAAAATGAAAAAGGAAATATAATATACAAAATATAACAAAAAAATAAATAATAAAGATAAAGAAATAATTAAATAGATAAGGCTGTAAAAGAAAGCTCACACCTAAAGTAAAGGAGACAACATGCAAATTGTTGAAGGCTAAATGAAGAGTTGAAAGTATTTATGGGCAAAAGTGACTCACTCCCTTAAACCTTAACTCACTTACATAGCTCACCCTCTTGTACGGTGAGTCATTCTCAAAATTATGTAGGTGGTGCATTCCTTTGCATGGAACATGCATTTGCATAGTTATTTTTTGTTTCACTTGTTTTTGATTTTGCAAGGGCAAATTTAAAATTGCAATAAAAGCTTTAGAGCTTAATTCAGGGAATGAATTATAATAATTGTTTAATTTTAGCTAATTATTAATTATTACTAATAATAAGATAATAATTAGTATGTGTTAATAACAAAAATGGGGGATTACTTAAAAAGATTAATTGGTATAATTTTGATAATTTGTAATTAATTACATATCAATGGCTATTAATTTCTCATTTTAGATTTACAAAATCGTCAGGGTCTTTTTGATCGACCTTAGTCCGTGAGTGGCTTGTGAACTCATAATCCTGGTGGTCCGTGATGCATCCATCATTTAGTGGAGCGGCATCATTTTACCTCTGAGTCATGCCTTTTGTCTATGAGTCACTAGGTGACTTGTGGACTAGGTTCGTGACTTACCAAAAGTTGCCTTTTTAAGGGCCTTCTGCTTCTTCTTTCTCATTTTTTTCTTTTGTTCTTCACTGGAACATGACTTTTCACTTGTAGCACCCCTATTCTATAACCTATACATATCACTTTATCCTTCTCATTACGCAAGTTTAACAGTGCAACTTAAACATAAACCAACTATACAAAGAATATATATTCAAACTTAATACATGAGAGTGTTATACTATTAAAACTTTACAATATACATTAAAGTCTCTCTACAAAATACAACAACTAATTAACATCTTTACCTACAATATCTCCAATACCACAAAAACATTACTATATACATAGAGCCCAAAATAAAAGTCTATAATAGTCTCTATCGAGGACTTGAGTTGGCCATGTTGCAGCAGATATCACCTCAAAAACCTACACAGTTGAAACACCCGTGCTAAGCTATAAAGCTTAGTGGGAAACTTAAATCATGGTAAATGACCACTCACAGTGATTATCAACAAGCACACATCATGTGTCAATTATAACAATGATTTATTTTAAGAAATGAAAAAAACTCAACATTTATAACCATTTATGGAAATCATAAAGTTTAACTGTAAAAATTTGCATAGATGCTTCATTCAATAATATAATGCTCTTTACCTTGACACATGTTTCTTCACAAATCATACATTGTAAATGAAGCATTAATACAATCCAAGTTCATTGTTTAACAAGCTAGCATGTATTTTTGATACTAATAATATTGCTTACATATTTTTTTACTGTGTGGTCTTCTTGTAGATGCACATTCTATTTAGAATAAAATGAATTGTATACATGAAATAGTATGACGTCAATTAAGAACTTTCATGCTTTATAAAACTTTAAATTCATCAATAAACTTTTCTTAACCTTTGTAATTAAGCTTGCACTATTCTAAAGAAGTGGATAAAGGGGGTCAATATAGAGGTCCCAAAAGACAATTAATGAACCCAAAAGGTCAATATAGAGGTCCCGAAGGACAAACAATGGACCTAAAAGGGTCAATATAGAGGTTTCGAAGGACAAACAATGGATCCAAATGGGATTAAACAAATAACTTGGACCCAAATGGAATCAAACATATAACTTGGACTGGTCAAGTGGACCCAAACGAGATCGGTTACAACCCAACGTTAAACTTTAAAAACCAAATAGGGTCATGTTAAACTTTTAATTTCAAGTGGACCTAAACAGGTCAAGACTATTTAGAAACAGCAGCAAGATACCCTTATAGGTATGCCTAGTTATCCACATCCTAGACTAAAAGCAGGCAATTAAATCCCTTTGATTTATCTTTCTAATCACATACATATATTTATGTATATATGTACAACTATGTGCGAAGTTTCATATGCATGTTCTTGTATAGACTTTATGTGAACATGATATAACAAACATGTACGAGCATAAATAAGTTGTACTCTTAATCAATTCAAATGCATGTAGTTCATTCACATGTGTATGATAACGATACTTATCATCATGCTATCTTAAATTCCAATATTCATTTATTATATACATACATACCAATATTTTCAATTACTTCAAGATATACAGTAAAATTTATATATTGAGTATGCATATCTTTTTACACATTTTTCGATCATACTCGTATATCACATTCATAGGAATCATAGTTATATAGAGATAAATGTACACATATATGTTATCAGTATATAATTACGTATTTATACAATTCATTATGAAAACATGCTTTATATCATTACTCTTAAACATATTTTACATGACAAGCACAATCAATCAGCATAATATAACCAAGTAAAATTAATCATCCATATTTACTTTTCAAGGTTGATGTCTAATACTATATTGTATTAGTAAATCCATGAAATCGATATTAATTAGGTATATTCCAAGGCATATAATTGTTTGGGCATATATATACTATCTCATTTCAGCATCTTAATTATATTCATGCATGATGGTATCCGAATTTATATTTTAAATGTTTTAAACATACATATACATGCACATTCAGTTTGAGGTAATATAAATCATATGCATCCATATGGACAATTATGTATGCTCATATGTACAACTTCCAGCATTCATGTATATGTATTTATATATATTCATGTTTTCTTCATTAATTATTGAACTCTATATACATTTTATGGCATCAAATTTCATTTATCATGCTTTAACATTTCATTATCAATTTCATAGTTGAATAATTATATAAAAAATATGCACTATCATTTGATTAAATATATATATATAAGTATAATTTCACATAACCAGCCATGTACATATTTTGAACATAAATGTATATATATAACACTTCAATTGAATATTTTATATGTTATTTGTAAATCAGCGTATTTTCATGTATACATAGATTTAACATAACAACATTTAATACTAAATATTAAAAATTCTGCCTTTAGAATTTTGCACAGTGGCAGAGTTTCAAATCCAACTTATATGCCATTTTTTACCTGGAAAACGTCATTTTTAGCAAAAATGTCCTTCTAAAAACATGATTCCCTATGTTTCCCATTTCTAGAACATCAAAAATCATTCCAACAGCACTTATATAACTCAAAATATTTACACTTTATTAAATATTGTTCCAATTGATAGTGTTGTGTATAGGTCCGAAATTAAGCTAAAATTAGACAAGCTTAAGGAAAGAATTATTCTTTACTTTCTTCATCAAAAGTATAGGTTTAGAAGTTTATTTTTCCTATAATTTAACTTCATAGTATTTCATTCACTATACAAGGAGATATATCATATTTTCTACAATTTATTCTAGAACTGAGAATAACAACTCACTACAATTTCAAGTGAACATTTGTATAGCATACAAATATATTTAGCCCTAGGTATCCTTTAAAAAGTTGTAGGTATGTTTTTTATGTAAAATATGAAATTCAATTTAACTCAATTGAGGATTCCTAGCCCAAATTATGCTATAATTATAGCAACTAGTTCATGATGCTTACATGTTTCTCTTTATTAAAGATTCCTAAAATTTATTCTCATTACATTTGTTTAACCTATCCTACAAAAATATTCATGTTTATTCTCTAATTATTTACATGCAAGTGTGATAATACTAATCCCCTATGTATCTAATTTCCAAAACATCAAGAATTATCTTAATATCACATCTATAACTCAAGATAATTAAAAAAAACCATAACAGTTCATAATACCAAAAATAGTTTTTATCACCAATTATAAAATTCATAGAAAGATATGCATACATAATTAGACAAATGCTTCTTCATGAAACTTGTAGTCATAAATGTCTAGTTTACTAAGAATTTTGTATCATCTCATTCCGAGTCTTCTACAATAAAATATTCCCAAAATGCTGAGGCTAGTTCACTATAACTGGACAGCAAGTCACATCCGATTTCAACTCAAGATTAATCAAACATAGAGGCAAAATCAAACAAAATTTCCTTCGACAAAAATATAGGTCCATATCTTAGGTATAATCACAAACTAAAAACACCAAAATTAGAGTTGTATAACTCAAAATATATCCCAAAAATAGAAAATGACTTAGAGATCCTACACAGATTTTTACCAAATAAATACATGCAAAATATATCCCAAAACCATAAACTAGCTCAGAGATCCTACATAGATTTTTACTAAATATATACATGTAAAGTAAAAATCTTTCACTCTTATCTTTGAAAAACCATTTCACCAACTAATCATACATCTCTCACATATATCAATCCATAATTGCAATAATAACAATCGCATTTAACATGGAAGATATTCCCAAACCTTTTTTTCGAAGCCTATTATTGTTTTTACTCCCTTAAAATTTCTTTACCCTTGTTCTTTCTTGTCTCAACCTTTGTAAATAGCATTTATGAATTTAATTCCTATGTTACCTTCCATGCACTCTTCCATAGATTCAAAAATGAGAGCCTTAAAGCATTAAACCCCTTTCCTTAAAAGCTACCACACGAAAACCCTTTAACTCACCACATCAGTTTTTTTTAAGAGTTTAGGAAAATGAGACCTTAAGGAGAAGAATGGAGATTGAAACATTCTCCTGCCACCAACATGAGTTTACCATTTTCAAGAATAGTAAGTGAAATTTCACACATGATCACCCTTTCCCATGGGATTAAGTGGGCAAATTTCTCTTTAATCCTTGCATGCATTACTCTTTTAAAAACTAACTCTTAATTTCTTTCTAATTTTTACAATCAACCCCATTTAAAAGTTCTTTTAACATTGGCCCCTAAATTTACATCCACTTTTAATTGGACCCAAAATAAATATTATATTATTACATTTGACCCTATACTTTTTTAATTATATCAAAATTGACCCTTGAAATAAAATTTTATTTCAATTGCACTCATAAATAAATAACTAATTTATCCTTCAATTCAATAACTTATAATTTCATCTCAATTGACCATTTATCTTTAATTTCTTTTCAATAATGCACCACTATACAAAATTTTTAATTAACTTTCTACTCCTCTATCACATAGATTATCAATCCATTAGGTCTTAACTTATAATAATTCACCAAATTTAGCTTGATTATACGTTAATAACATATTAATGCCCTTGAATTCTACTAGGACCTATTTTAGGTCCTAACATAATCTCTTAAAAACTTCTTTTCCTTATGCATCCTTGCTAGAAGTTTTATTTCTCTTATCATTTTTTCTATTCAGATCACACCGGGATCATCCTCATGAGGGTACCAACATTTTAATATTTTTCCTTTTATCTACTATTTTACCATTAATGCCAGAGGTAAGTGCTTCTTGACTTTTTTAGTTTTCTTTCTCTATTTGTTATCTTGGGTGTTACAAAATGCATATAACTTGTTTCTTCATAATTAAAGTTAAATTTATTGTTTATATTACCCTTTAGATTTTTTGGTTTTGTTGGTCTCTATTAGTAGTTTTATGTGG
Source organism: Excoecaria agallocha (assembly GCA_037975025.1). Lineage (NCBI taxonomy): Eukaryota > Viridiplantae > Streptophyta > Magnoliopsida > Malpighiales > Euphorbiaceae > Excoecaria > Excoecaria agallocha. Next base: position 3,090,435 of record CM075823.1, on the reverse strand, counting down.
GTGTTGATGGTGGAATTGTGTTGTTTCTTTGAATGTCTCACAAAAATAGGGGAATTTATGTAACTAAGGTGCCAAAAAAGAACAAGAAAGAACGAAAAGAGGAATAGAAAAAAGAAAAAATTAATAACAAAAATAGAAAAAAAGTGAGGAAAATAAATTTCTCGTGGATGCATTCATGTCAAATTCAGTAATAAGAAAAATAAAGATAAAATAATAATTGATATTGTAAAATGAAGATATTGAAATATTGTCGAATAAAGTATTATAGAAGTATTGTTAATTTAGTTTATAAGTTGGACTAATTTGAAATAACAAGATTAATTTAATGGTAAATATTTAATAGCATTTTTTAGTCTAAATCTAATTGTTTATGTGAGACCTCTTACATGACCCTAATTAAATTTCATGTTTTGAGAGGAGTTTTAATTGATTAAGATTAAATATTTAATGAGAAATTCGTATAAATTTGGGTTAAAGAATAAATTATGCTTTTATTATTTTAATGGCATGGAAAATAAATTGATTAGTGTGAAGTAATTTGAATTGAGGGTTTAATTGGAGTATAATTATTGATTTAGGGTAAATTGGTAATTATGACATTTTATGGGGTCAATTGAGAATTTAAGAATTAAAGAGAGGCTAATGTAAGGAAGAGGTTAAATGGTGGGGTTGAATTATGAATAGACTAGTTTGTGGGAATGATTTGTGACATGCAAGATTTGGTGGGAAATCTTGGTAACATGCAAAAACTTGAAAGGATCACTTGGGAAATTTTCCTTATCATTATATAGGCTATAACTTAGTGGATGGAAAGAGAAATTCAGGTGGAGGTGAGTGTGGTTGGCTAAGCTTGTGGAATGAGAGAGATTTCCTATTTCTTTTGCTTGCTTAATTTATATCTCTAAGGAAATCTTAAAGAAAACTTCATGCATGTTAATTATTCAAGAAGAAATTGGTAAAGATTATAAAGGTAAGGTTTAATTTTGGATATCTTCATCCCCTTCTTCTTCTTCTTCTTCTTCTTCTTCATTTCCTTATGTGAATTTCGAATGGGCTTGGTTGCTAGAAATGATGGATTGGGGATGATTTGTGTTGTAGTTAAAGAAGGAAGAGATAGAAAAGATAAAGGGAAGGATATTGCAAGGGATTGAAAGCTAAGGTGAAATAGGGGTCGACCAAGGTATGGGATGGTAGCCACATTGCATGCATGTGATTGTTGATTGTATCATCAAGGTGCATGTGTGTTATAGATGAAATAATAGGGATGAGATATGAATTTAGAATATGTTACAATATGTGTTACATGAAGATTTGCTGAAATTATTGACTGTAATTAAGCTATAAAATGAGCTAGGGATCTTAATTTAAAGATTTGGTAATTTTGATAGTTCCATATGAGATATATGTATAAAATTGTATTTGAAAAATATCACTAAATTTGCCTCTAAATTAATCCCTACATTGATGGAATATTAGATGCATCTTTGATGCTAATATTGAACGGCTTGGGTAAAATCTTAATAAATGATTGTACAATGATCAGAATGGCATGAGGTCAATTCCTACTTAAAATAGACTTCAAGACCTACAATTTATATGAAGAAATCAAATCAAATAATGCCTATAAGATTGCTTAATGTTCACTTGAAAATCGGAGATTCTGTGTTGCTTATTATCATGAACAGCCATTAGTAAATTGTACATATCTCAAGTTCTAGACATTATATTGCAGCTATTTTTGATGATTTAGAAACTAGAAACGTAGGGGAACAATGTTTTAGAAGACCACTTTTGCTGAAAATATCGTTTGGAATGTCAAAAATGTTGTACAATTTGAAGTTGTAAATCTGTCTCGTAGAAAATTTTTAAGGCCTTAAGGGTAGTCGTGGCCGAGACCATTTGTCTCAGCCGTGCCAACCTTCCGTGGCCAAATTACAGTATTTGGTCATGGCTGAGACCATTTGTCTCAGCCATGGCCACCTTCTGTGATCAATTACAGCCTTTCGTCGTAGCCGAGACGAAATGTCTTAGCCGTGGCCCTTTCCTTTTGAACTTAAATGCACTTTTTAATCAAATAAACTACCAATGCTTACTCTAACATTTGAAGTACATCTAAAATATGTAGTTTATATTAAATTATTGCATGAATATGTGAAAGTGTGAGACTATAAAATGACCATTGAATTATATGTATGATATTATGATTGAAATATGATGTGATGCTTAAAGAATAACATGCTCGAGTATAAGTTCATTGAGAGGTATGTTCAATCACTGACACTTGAACTTTTACATGTGAGTATAAATACATGTTTATATAGTGGAAAATGTTGTACTATAATATGAACATATAAGTGTACAGGGTGTATGAGACAAGCACAAGAATGATATATATATATAATATATAAACATGAAAAACTATATTGCCTGCTACTAGAGTTTAATTATGGATAGATAAGCGCCTATAAGGAATTGCAGCTGCCACAGTTTACCTTTTTAGGTCCACAGTATAGTTGATCCTGCTGGATCTTGCACAACTCATTTAGGTTGTTGCTTGGCCCTTTTGGGTCTTTGACCGGTCCACCGTATAGTTGGCCCTGATTTGGTCCATAGTTTTTATACCCTCGGGTATCCACCGATCCCGTTATCCACTATTAGAACTTAAGCAGGCTAAAGTAAAGAAATAATGTTTCACAATTAATCATAGTATGAACTATGCATCTGTTATATGATTTATCATGTGTAACAGTGGTTTCTTAAGCATGTATTGGTATCTATTTATATTATATACATATCTCATTATGAATTGTATTAATTCAAGTATGCTGAATTAATTGTGAAGGGTTATCTTGTTAACCTCGCCTTTTCCAAAAAGCTTCCTTTCACGTATTCTTTTTTCCTCCCCTCTTTTCTTGCTATCATTTTTCTTTATTATTTTTACAATTAGAATACCTAAGAATTACTATCACTTCAACCTCTACTCTTGCAAAATTACACCAGTTGCTAGATGATATGACAACTTGGAAAAACCCACTTTTGGCTCCATATTCTAATCTAAGATTCTTGAGAACGGTATCCTTTGATAGGAAACTAATCTTTGCTATAATTCAACATTAGTTCCTAAGATTTCATATTTTCTAGTTCACTTATCAAGAGCTATACTCCTTGCTTGAGAAGTTTGTTGAGATAGTCAATGTGAGAATTACACCTGGTACCTGACCATGTATACCTTCAATTATCCCAAGCAATCCCAGACAGATGGCTCATGCCTTGGTTATCCATCATTTTGAAGCTAGAGGTTTAGTAAATTAAAGAAGGAACTTTTCATTAGAGCTATTGATTGATTTTCTGGCTAATTTTGATGATGCATCTACTTTTTAACATGATATCATCTTGCTTTGTCATTTTGTCTAATGTTTTCTAGTACATTGAGATCATCTAATGATTGGGGATTATGGATTATTCAATATCATGAATGGTGTGTGCAGGGGGCATAACCCCTCGACCTATGGCAATAGGCACCTACCCTATGAGATATGTTATTGTCAAGTATTTACAGTATAGGCACCTACCCTATGAGATATGTTATTGTCAAGTATATACAGTATGGATTTGAGTCGATCCGGGAGGGAGTTGATTGGATAGCCTAATTAACATATGATGACATCATGTTTAGGTGTACCTAGCTATCCATTTCTTTTGTTGTTTGAGATAGAGCCTCTTGATGTGTCCCTTTATATGGATTGCACTGGGCCACCTTTTACATTATTGCCCATTATACTTATCAGTTTTAGGACCATTAGGACATCGTTAGGTGCCTATTGAGTTTCGGAGATGGTATATTTTCTATTCTTTTTCTATTTGACTATTACAAGAGCATTTGGACTTGGCACCTTATGAAATTGTTATTCCTAAGATTCCTACTTGTGATTTCACAACCACCACCTCATATAAGTAGTGGGTGATGAGTCCAGTGGTTGACAATGGGATCTCTCACCTTAGGTACTTAAATGGGGAGACACTACAAGAAAAATGCAAAATAGCCAGGAAAAAAAACGTTGCTAACTTATGTTTATAGCTAAATCAGTTTAGCGAGGATTTAGCAAGAACAAAACTTTTGTAACAAAAGTCATCCGAGTAGAATTTAGAGAGTACTAAAGTTGTAGCTAAATTTTAGCAAGGACAAACTCCTTGCTAAATTTTAGCATGCATTTTTGTGATAAATATTGTTCTCGCTAAATTTGCTGAGAGATTTATGCTAGCTAAATGTTGGCATGAAGAATAAAGTTGTCACTAAATTTTAGTGAGGACAAATACTTCTCTAAATTTTAGCTTGCACTTTTTATGAGACATAGTTTTCTTGCTAAACTTAGCATGGAATTTATCTTTGGCTAAATGTTGGCATAAATGATTACAATGTACATGCTAAATTTTAAAATGATTTTTTTATTTTTTGATTTAATGTGGAGATTTTATTATTTAAACAATAAACAATAAACTATAAAATAACAAAGTTATATATATATATATATATATATATATATATATATATTAATGAATAAATTTTTATTTACAAGAGCATATCATTGCTAAAAATATAAGCAAATGATAAACGGGAAGATTACAAATACTGAATGCAACAATATTCACAACTCACATTAAGGGACTTATTGCTAAAAAGGAAAAAGGGATAACTAACTTACTATATATTAAATGCTAGCAATAACTCCTTGTGCTTTCAAACTTCTTCCCATTTGTGTGAACATATGTCTCTAATCCTGCAATTTTTCCAGTGTTATAATTGCTTGCCAATTTGATGTGGGGCTACCCAAAGGACAAAACTAATGTATTAAAGAATAGAACTGAACTAAGAGTTTCGATTGGTTCAACTCAAAATCAAACCAGAATTTTTGCGAACAAATATGAAAAAGAATACTTAATATAAACTATGGATAATGTAATACAAGTCTTTAAATATAGTGAAGTACTAGATAATAAAAATGACAAAAGTTTGATCAAAGCACTAAATGTTATTCAATCAAGCACTTATTTAGTTTGATCAAAGTTTCCAGCATGAAAATCATAGTAATCTAACAATGGAAATTGGAATTCAATCCAGGCTCTGTGCATGCTAAGTAGAAATTATAGTGATCAAAATTTTCTTTTTCAAGAATTGAGATGAATATAATATTGAAAGAATTAACCCTATGAAGGGATATCACATGGCATATACATGATGATCACGCAGCAAAAAACTAAAATTTAGATCATACATGCCACACAATAAACAACAAAGAATAGAAAACATGCAATTTTAGGGTTTTAAAACTTACAATCTTAGATGCACTTCAAAACTTGATTTTGATGATGACCAGAAAATAAGATGGACTTATATGCCTTAGATATTGATCACCAATGCCAAAAGAGCTGCCTTTATGCCACTCCTCTCTATGCTCACATACACACTAGCAAGGATGGCTTAAAACTAGAGTGCTCTCTTTAATTTTTTAGTATTTGGTAATGGAATTAGTTTGAAGCCACAAGATTTGATCTTGTTCTTCTTTTAGGTTGCTATTTCGGCCTAAGAACACATGAGATGAAGAAATAATTCTTTCTCTTGAGAGTGGCGGCACTAAAGAGAATTGTCACTTTAGGTCAAAAGAATTAATCAATTTATATCATTAATTTAGGAAAGATGTGAATGCAGAAATCCCCTTGGAAGAATGAATATTTTTCAGCCTCCATCACTTCCTAATTAAGTGATTTAAATTGATTCAAATTCTCTTAGGTTTCAAATTCAAATTAATTTAAATTGGCATAAGACATTTAATCAAAATCAACCACTTTATTAGGGATTTATACATGCAAAAATTCATTAGGATTCTTCTTTTGAATTTCAGCTACATCACTCCCATTTAAGTAATTTATTTTGATTCAAATATAATTTAAGATTTAATACTCAATTAACTTAATTAATTTAAGATAATTAATTAATTGAAATTAAACCTTGTATATACCGAATATCTCTCTCATGGACCAAGTGTCAACAAATTTGCCTTAAACAGCTAAGCAAAAAAACTGTTTTACAGATTTGCCTTAAACAACTAGTGGTTTAAGGCAAAAATCTATTTATGAGAATCAGTCCAATTAGCAATTTTAATACCTATTACATACATTAATTTGACTTTAAATAAAAGCCCAAATTAATGCCCAATACACTATTTAAATATTTTAAACCTAATGCTTTGTGTGCGATCCTATAGGTCCATTTAATATTGGCAATAAATTAATTCAAAGGCTATATATATTCTCTAGCAAGATATTATAGCATTCCAAATTAAATGAAAATGCAAATGGCATTTAGTGACCTAATGCAATTTTACACAGTCCCTTACCCTTAAATATCAGAATTAAATATCAGAATTAATATAAGGCAAGGAACTAGTCATCCTTATATATACTAATTCCTTTCTCGATATTCCAGTGACACTGAATTCTCAGATAAATAATGATTGCTCATTATTTCATCTTGGTATGGCCATACACTTCTTAATTCACTGATCAAGTGGCCAATGATATTTTCTCTCTTATCGAGAGGGGTAACCCATTACTTCTCTCATGCTCTCTAACATGAATCAGTGCATACCCAAGCATACCCATACTTGTCACCCTATTACGAGTACATTAGGTGTATGTCAAAGCACACAGTAATTCATAAAGAGTTTTATAAAGATTTTAGACCGATGCAAAACTTGCATATGAGAAACACTTATGACTTGTACCATATAGTGTTCTCATGGATGGATCAAATCTAGATACCATGTTCTAAAGATGTATCTATGATCTCTGATTGACACTCTTGTCCTTATGATCCGTAAGACAGAACTCATCTTATTAGAGAGAGCATATTAGTCTTAATTCATTTGTTATTCCTATAACAATGGCTGACTAGGGATATTTAGAATGAAGTCTCTATTGTTTCAAGGTCTTACAACCATGTGCCACACACATGATAACTTAAACTGAAACAACATTGTTAGATTGTTTTATTAATTGATATGCACAGGAATACAATAGATAAAACAAATGCCTCATTTATTAACATAAGTGTTTAATAACAATGCATTGGGGCTAGGGCTTACACTAACAATCTCCCACTAGCACTAGTCCCAATTGGGCATAGCCCTGATACCGAACGCTCTCAAATGAGCTTCATGTAGATTTGGATGCAACTATTTCATCAAAGGATCTGCTACATTGTTTTCACTTGCTATTTTGCTAATCTTGACATCCCCATGATCAATGATCTCTTTGATTATGTGGTACTTCCTAAGTATGTGTTTGGATTTCTGGTGTGACCGAGGCTCCTTGGCATATGCGATTGCCCTGTTATTGTCACAAAAAATTTCTAATGGATCTAGGATGCTTAGGACCACTCCTAATCCTGAAATGAAATTTCTAATCCAAATAGCCTCCTTTACAGCCTCACTTGCTGCAATATACTTAGATTTTGTAGTTAAGTCCGCAACGGTCTCTTGCTTTAAGCTTCTCCAGCTGACAGCACCATCGTTCAAAACAAAAACAAAACTAGATTGTGATCTTGAGTCCTGAGTGCTGGATTGAAAAGCTAGCATTGGCATAACCTTGTATGATGAGCTCTTCTTGACCACCATACACCAAGAAGTGATCCTTAGTCCTTCGTAGGTACTTAAGAATCCCCTTTACAGTAGACCAGTGCTTTTCACCAAGGTCTTGCTGAAGCCTACTGGTTATACTAAGTGCATGAGCAACATCCAACCTAGTACATAACATAGCGTATATGATAGATCCAATAGCAGATGCAAATGGAATTCTACTCATGTTGTCCCTCTCCCTTTTAGTTTTATGACATTGTTTTTTTAGTTAAAGGAACTCCCAAAGCCATCTTTGAGTCTCCCATACTAAAATGCTTTAGTACTTTGTCTATGTACTTTTCTTAATTTAGTCCCAAAAGCCGATTCGATCTATCTCGATAGATCTAAATACCAAGTATTGTCTCGGCTTCACCTAAGTCATTCATTGAGAAACACTTCCCAGCCATTGCTTAACCTTTTGCAATGTTGGAATGTCATTCCTAATGAGAAGGATGTCGTCCATATAGGACCAAAAATACTATTATGCTCCCACTAACCTTCTTGCACACACAAGGCTCATCTTCATTTTTTATGAAGTTAAATTCTTTGACTGCTTCATCAAAAATGGAGATTCCACTCCAGGATGCTTACTTTAATCTATAAATGAATTTTTGAAGCTTGCAAACCTTCTTAGGTTGCTTAGGATTGATAAAACCCTTAGGTTGTGTCATATACACATCCTCAAGTAGATTTCCATTGAGAAATGCAGTTTTTACATCCATTTGCCATATCTATAGTCATGATATGTAGCTATGGCAAGCAAGATCCTAATGGACTTGAGCATGACTACAGGCAAAAAGGCCTCATCACAGTCTACACCATGAGTTTGTCGAAAACCTTTTGCTACTAGTCTACCTTTATAGGTCTTATCAGCTTTGAGTTTAAATAGCCATTTGCATTCAATTACCTTAGCACCTTCCTGTGGATCAACCAAGGCCCAAACCTGGTTATCATACATTGATTGCATCTCGAATTTCATTGCTTCAAGTATATTTTTTGAGTCAAGGCTCTCAATAACTTCCCGGTAGGTAGTTGGATCCTCATGATCCACTAACTCAATAGTGTCACTATCGGTGATTATAAATCCATATCTCTCAATCTCCTGACGTACCCTACCGGACCTTTTAGGTTCTTGTGTAATGGGTTTTTGTTCCACAACTAGTTGTGAACTTGATCCCATTTCCAACTCATCCTCTACAGGAGTTTGTGGCACTTAAATTTCTCTAAGTTCTACTTTACTCCTACTATCTTTCTTGAGAAGGAACTCCTTTTCAAAGAAAATAGCCTTACAAGTAACAAATACTTTGTTCTCGGCTGGTGAGTAAAAGTAATATCCCTTTGTTTCTTTGAGATAACCCATAAATAAGTAGACAATAGATTTGGACTCTAGTTTGTCAGATGTTAATTTCTTAACATGTGCTTCACATCCCTAAATCCTAAGAAATGACATATTGGGTTCTTTCCCAGTCCATACCTCGTATGGTGTCTTCTCAACTGCTTTAGTTGGAGTACGATTCAGTAGAAACATTGCAGTTTCAAATGCATAACCCCAAAAAGAGACAGGAAGATTAGTTTGACTCATCATTGATCGAACCATGTCCAATAGAGTTCCATTTCTCCTTTTGGAAACACCATTCCAATGTGGTGTTCCAGGAGGAGTGAGCTATGAAATAATTCCACACTCCTTCAGATGACCGTTAAACTCTTGGCTTAAGTATTCACCACCTTGATATGATCGAATGACTTTTATACTTTTGCCAAGTTGGTTTTCTACTTTGTTCTTAAACTCTTTGAATTTTTCAAAAGTTTCAGACTTGTGCTTGATTAGATAGATGTAGCCATATCTACTGAAGTCATCTGTGAATGTCACAAAGTAACTAAAATCACCTCTAGCCTATGTACTTAATGGTCCATATACATCGGTGTGTATTAGTTCCAATAAGTCACTAGTCCTCTCACCTTTCTTGTTAAAAGGACTTTTTGTCATCTTTTCATGCAAACATGGCTCATATGCGTCATAAGATTCTAAGTCGAATGACCTAAGCACTCCAGATTTATGGAGTCTTGAAATGCATTTTTCATTTACATGTCCTAAATGTTAATGCTAGAAGTAAGTAGGGTTCAATTCATTTGATTTAACCCTTTTTGTATTAATGTTGTATATGGACTCTTTGTTTTGTAGATTAAGGATATAAAGGCCATTTTGTAACATGGCATTACCATATGAAATGCCTTGATGATGAATATGAATATTGCCATTATTAATAACAAAGTCAAATCCTTCCATACCCAAACAAGAAACTGAAATAATGTTTCTGCTCATAGCAAGCACATAATAACAATTTTTCAAATCTAAACAAAGTTCAGAAGGTAAATTGAGTCGATAGTCACCTATCTCCATGGCAGCAACTCGTGCTCCATTCCCCACACGGAGGTCCACTTCATTCTTTCCAAGTAACCGCCTATTTCTTAACCCTTGCAAATTTGAACAAATATTAGAACCATAACCGATATCCAATACCCAAGTGGTAGAAATAGAAAGGTTAATTTCAATAACAAAAATACCAGAAATGGACACCTTGACTCTATTCTTCCTTTGTTCTTCCTTGAAGAGAGCACAATTCTTCCTCTAATGCCCTAACTTGTTGCAATGGAAGCATGTGCTCTCGCTCTCCTTGAGCTTTTATGCCTTGGGTTTGGGTTGGGCCTGAGGTACACTCCCACTAGACTTAGGTCGTGCCAAGTCATACTTGGGTTATGCCTTTCCCTTCCCTTTTCCCTTAGTGGGTCCCTTCTTAATGCCCCTTTGAACCATGAGTACGGGATTAGTCTTTCGAATGTTCTCTTCAGCATTCTTAAGCATCCCATAAAGCTTGGTGACTGTCTTGTTCATTACATGCATGTTATAATTCATAACAAATGGATCATAATCATCAATCAATGAACCTAAGATCAAGTCAGTGGCCAATTCCTTTGGGACTTGTACCTCAAGCTTCTCAAGAGTATTAAAATCCCCTTTCATCTTAAGTACATGGGTACTAACATGACTACCCGCAGCCATTTTATAAGAAATCAAGGCCTTTGTTGTCACGAACCTCTCGTGATGAGCTTGTTCTTGGAACATCTCCTTGAGGTGCACCATGATCGCATAGGCCTTTTGGTCCATGAACTGCTTTTGCAAATCGGGCACCATAGTGGCCAGCATCAGACATGTCACATCATTAGAGTCACTCTTCTTAGTCTCAAAAGTTTCCTTTTGAACTGCAGAGGCATTCCTAACAGGTTCTTTGGGCAAGGGTGCATCCAAAACATACGACTTCTTCTATTGCTTGAGAACTATTCTCAAGTTTTGAGACCAATCTATGAAATTGGTGCCATTTAGTTTGTCCCTTTTTAGGACCTATCACAATGAAAAGTTGTTGTTTGAAGATACCATTTTTCAATCTACAATAATAAAACTTAGCAAGATTAAATGAGGTCTTATTATAATCCCACAAACCGAATTAATATCCCTTTAAATAATTTGCATTAGTAATTTAATGTGGGCCAATATCCACTTTTTACAATAAGTTATTAGTCAAGTTGAGCTTGTACACCTAACAAGTTAAGTTACTTAAGTAAGAAAACTCCAATCACGTCTCGTACATGACTCTTGGATCAAATTGGCTAGCATCTTAAGATGTTATAGCACAAACCCATTTATTAGTTACCTAGGTCCGGGCATCCCTTTCCATGTTAAGTCCAACCCACATTCATAACCCATGCCTCACAAAGATAATCGGGCACATCTAAGACTCCTAGTCTACGTGACCGATGATCAATGCCTTGACATGTTTCAAATTAAGAAGGAAACTTTGTGACTTACTATTTTAAGGATTCATTTTATTACGGCTTACATGGCATATGCTTTGTCATCCATTCATAGCATGCATATATAAATAATTGCATAAAGTATAGCGTGACAAACATGGGCCCAAAAACCTATAACTAAGATTTTATACTATTACATAAGAATCTTCAAGTTGGGCTTCTCCACTCCGATGGGCTTCGTCTTGATTTGCAAAGTCTTTAAATAAATTCTACACTAAGAAATAAATGAAACTTTTACAATAATCCATAATGACATGTAGGCAATATTTAATTACAAAAACCCAGGGCCTATGAATGCATCATACATATCCATTCATCACAGAAAACAAGCAAATAAATATACATAACATTCATGGATAAAACAAAGTCCAATTTTAATTAATTTAGCCAAGCCCATTAATGAAAATTGTGTACTTGAACTTTTAAAAGAAGAGCCCATGATGAGCCTGGGCTGAAGCCCAATGGATTAAATCCCCTTATTGAATAAGTTCTCTTAAAAGCCCAAAACATAAACTAGTTAGATTTGTGCTATAAATCAACTCTACTATAATTTCCAATTTTGCCTTTTTTAATATTATGTCATATAGCCCATAAATATTAAAAAATACATATAATATGAACCAACATGAATTTAACAAAAAAATTCATGAAGAACATATGTCATACATGAATTTAATGCTCATATAATGCCACAACCAATGCACAAACACTTAAAACAATTTTATGAGCCATTTAATAATTTAAATAAGGTCATAAACATTGAGTTAAGGTTCTGTTCAGATCTGATCTAAATGTGTTTTTTCCATTTTAATCAAAACATAATAAACAATGTTGATTAAACATGAAACAAACACAAACTAGTCATTAGTTTAAGTGATTTTAAAATTAATCAATTAAATTGTCATGGAACAGAATTAAAAGCATTTTTAAAACATGTCCAGACCTATTATTAATCTTTAAAAATTACTTACAAACATGCTAAACGCGTTTTTACATTTAATTTTGAAAACTAGTTGTAAACAAACACATATCATGCAAACTAGCACCTAGTTTCAAGATTAACATGTAAAATAAGGTATTTATAATTAAAATCAACCATGAAAAGCTCTAAGAACATCTTAGGACAGTATATTAACATGTCATAATAATTATAATACCTAACTGATCACTTAAACTCATTTTTACACTAAAACAATGCAAAAAACTCAAAACAGAAAATTTCAGCATTTTGGTTTTATGCAATAACGATTTTTGAATCAAGAAATAATGCATCTAAAGCACTAAAATAAGCATGGATAGTCTCTGATACCACTAAAGGGATATCATATGGCATATACATGATGATCACGCAGTGAAAAAACTAAAACTTAGATCATACATGCCACGCAATATACAACAAAGAATCAAAAACATGCAATTTTAAGATTTTAAAACTTTCAATCTTATATGCACTTAAAAACTTGATTTTGATGATGACCAGCAAATAAGATGGACTTATATGCCTTAGATCTTGATCACCAATGCCAAAAGAGTTGCCTTTATGCCACTCCTCTCTATGCTCACACACACACACTAGCAAGGATGGCTTAAAACTAGAGTTCTAGCTCTAATATTTTAGTATTTGGTAATGGGATTGGTTTGAAGCCATAATATATGATCTTGTTCTTCTTTTAGTATGCTATTTCTGCCCAAGAAGATAAGAGATGAAGAAAGAATTCTTTCTCTTGATTGTGACGGCACTAGAGAGAATTGTCACCTTAGGTTAAAAGAATTAATCAATTTATATCATTAATTTAGGAAAGATGTGAATGCCAAAAACCCCTTGGAATAATGAATATTTTTCATCCTCCATCACTTCCTAATTAAGTGATTTAAATTGATTCAAATTCTATTAGGTTTCAAATTCAAATTAATTTAAATTGGCCTAAGACATTTAATCAAAATCAACCACTTTATTAGGGATTTATACATGCCGAAATTCATTAGGATTCTTCCTTTGAATTTCAGCCACATCAATCCCATTTAAGTAATTTATTTTGATTCAAATATAATTTAGGATTTAATACTTAATTAACTTAATTAATCCAAGATAATTAATTAATTGAAATTAAACCTTGTACATGTCGAATATCTCTCTCATAGACCAACTGTCAACAGATTTACCTTAAACAGCTAGTTGTTTAAAGCAAAAACATAGTTCAAATAGATTTGGCTTAAACAACTAGTTACTTAAGGAAAAAAAACTGTTTTACAGATTTGCCCTAAATAACTAGTTGTTTAAGGCAAAAATATGTTTACGAGAATCAGTCCAATTAGCAATGTTAATACCCATTACATACATTAATTTGACTTTAAATAAATGCCCAATACACTATTTAAATATTTTAAGCCTAATGCATTGTGTGCGATCCTAAAGGTCCATTTAATATTACAATGAATTAAAAAAATTAATTCAAAGGCTATATGTATTCTCTAGCAAGATATTATAGCATTCCAAATTAAATGAAAATGTAAATGGCATTTAGTGACCTAATGCAATTTTACATAGTCCTTTACCCTTTAATATCAGAATTAATATAAGGCATGGAACTAGTCATCCTTATATATACTAATTCCTTTCTCGATATTTCAGTGACACTGAATTCTCAAATAAATAATGATTACTCATTATTTCATCTTGATATGGCCATACACTTCTCAGTTCACTGATCAAGTGGCCGATGATATTTTCTCTCTTATTGAGAGGGGTAATCCCTTTACTTCTCTCATGCTTTCTAACATGAATTAGTGTATACCCAAGCATACCCATACTTGTCACCCTATTACAAGTATGTTAGGTGTATGTCAAAGTACACAGTAATTCATAAAGAGTTGTGAATTACTCTGATGCAAAACTTGCATATGAGTTATGACTTATACCATGTAGTGTTCTTATGAACGGATCAAATCCAGATACCATGTTCTAAACATGTATCTATGATCTCTGATTGACACTCTTGTCCTTATGATCCATAAGACAAAACTCATCTTATTAGATAGAGCATACTAGTCTTAATTCATATGTTATTCCCATAACAATGACTGACTAGGGATATTTAGAATGAAGTCTCTATTGTTTCAAGGTCTTATAACCATGTGCCTCACACATGATAACTTAAACTGAAACAACATTCTTGGATAGTTCTATCAATTGATATGCATAAGAATACAATAGATATAACAAATGCCTTATTTATTAACTTAAGTGTTTAATAACAATGCATTGGGGCTAGGGCTTACACTAACACCCTAAACCCAAAACGAGTACCTATTTCCCAACAAAAATACCTATTCAAGCATTGTGGGAGAAAGCTTTCTTTATATGCACTAAAAAATATATTATTTATGGTAAGTTTGTTAGCTTTTTCAAAATATGATTCCCATTTGTTGGAGGAGTTATAAATAATATTAGAGACCTTTTTGCCAAACAAAAGTTATTGCTGATAGGAGTGGGAAATGTTTAATAAATAAGGTTTTTTAAAATAAGATAGCCTAATTATCAAGCTAAATGAGAAAAGCTCAAAACAAGCAATTTTTTGGTTTCCTAAGCTTGCTAAATATTTATTCTGAAACAAATGCAAATGGTGCAAGGAATTTCAAAATATAGATGAAGAAACTCTTTCTGTTTTAAGATAGGAGTTACAAAGTTAACTTTGCTTGTTTGTACAAAATGTGTAAAAACACCCATATCATGAAGCTAAAGTGCACAACAAAAAGCCAGTGGGAACTTCAAAAGCTATCCTAACTTCATTATTTCATCATCAACATCAATATGCAAAAACCATTCGCAAAACTCCATAATACAAAGGCTCAATATAGTTTGCTACTTAATTCTATTTTTTGAAATTCAAATATTTTTTTCCCTAAACACTGTTTGTACTATCCACTTTAAAATAATAGTTGCAGTATAAGACCAAGTTTCCTTTTTTGTCATTTTATTTTTTTCCTAATATCCAATGCATAATTTTCTTATCTACATATTTAATTATAATAGCATCATTTACAACATGTCAATAATAGTTTTCTTGAAAAATTGGTTCAGTATGTATGATGATTCAACAAATGAACATGTACATATAATTAAAAGGAGGCTTGTTTCATCTGTTGTATGTTAAATTTGGGCTTTTTTCCTTTAATTTGATGTTAAAACACATAAGTGTAGTTTTTAATGGAAGATAGCTAATTAAGCATTAAAATATGAATATAGGAGTGTTTCAATAATACATATAGGAAGAAAGAAAAATATCACTGAAACATACAGGTTTATCAAAGAGTTTCTCTAGTACATCATAGTTGATTTTTGAACTGAGCCTCTACAAAAAAAAACCATATCTTTTTTTCTTAGATAATGCCAGAGTCAACATAGATTTCACATAGGAATATAATGAACTTGAACATTACATTTATTTATATAAATAAAAAATGTAAGGACCTAACATTGGCCCTTGAAGGATTCATGTGAATTATTCTGATATTGAGATATGATTAAGCTCAATTGACCGAAGTATTAGAGGGTAAGATATTGACAAATATTGCTTTATGTGATAGTGGGTAAAATAGTTATTTTACCAAGTGTAAAATTGGAATAAAAATATAGTTAAAAACTCAATTGAGATATAAGTGTGATTTAGTGGGCCAATTATAATAAAATAAGAGATGTTGGGGTGTAATTAAAGGAAATAAAGTAAGAATGGGGTAAAAAGTTGAAAGAAAGAAACAAAGAGGGGTTGTTTTTTAGCATGCAAAAAGAAGAGGGAGTGTAATGAATTTTTACCATCTTATTTTATTT
The DNA here is from genome assembly GCA_037975025.1 of Excoecaria agallocha. Lineage (NCBI taxonomy): Eukaryota > Viridiplantae > Streptophyta > Magnoliopsida > Malpighiales > Euphorbiaceae > Excoecaria > Excoecaria agallocha. Next base: position 3,074,064 of record CM075823.1, on the reverse strand, counting down.
AAAGAATTTGTATAAAGGAGTGCAAAAAAATTTGTATGGTTCTTTAAAGTGAGGGGATGGCAAAGGCTATAAGAGAGGAAGAAATCACTTTTCTCTAAAAGAATGACAAGTCTTCACTTTTTATCGCATCTCTCTCTTAAAGATCTAGCAACTTCTCTCTTCTCATCCCATTTAAGATTTTGGTTCCTACAATCAAAGAGCATTTCTTTACTTTTTTAGCTTGTGAGGAGGTTTGATTAAAGGTATCTTCAAGGAGATCAGCAAGCTAAGCTAGGAAAGAAGAAGAAATAGAAGGAAAGAAGGATTTAAAAGTTTTGGTGTTGCATGAAAGGTTAGGGATTTTTATTTATTTTTCATGCAATTTTCGTTGGTGGAATTATGGATTAAAATCTATAATGGATGCATTTGGAGTTGTTAATATAGTTTTAAGGTTGAGATCTAAGATTACATGTGTTAATATGAAAAGGAATATAGAAGTAAAAATCTATTATGGTTCATTAGGAACCAATTTTTGTATTTTGAGCATATCTCTAGTTTTATAAAACTAAATTGGGTGTTTTCAATTAGAAAATAAACTTAAGTCATAAACCTATAATTTTATAAAAGAAATTAGATGTTGATTTGGTCATTAGGTATTTTAATTTTTCATTAAAATTTGAAGTGAGCTGCTATCTAGTTGTAGAGAGTAGGTTACAATATTATAGATATAATTCATGGTAAAGATATCCAATTTCTATGAGAGAAAATGTTGGATAAACTAGACATATGTAAGTATAAATTTTGTGAATAAATATTGGTTTAATTATGTACTCATTTTCTTCTACAAATTTTCTAACTAATAACAAAAGCTGATTTTGGTAATGTTAACTACTGCCTAGTGTCAATGAACAAGTTGTAGTATTTTAGATATAACTCATGGTAGAAAGGAAAAAATGCTCTGGGATAATATTCTAGATAAATGAGACTTATAGGAGTACAAATCTCATGAATAAATGTTAGTCTGATTATGTACCTATTTTATTTCATGAATTTTCAAAGTAGTGACAAAATTGATTGTCCTTGTTTACAAAATCTATCTTTAAGTTTGTTAGACCTATTAGGAGTGTTTTGTTTATAATTTGTATTATAGGGTACAAAATTAAATAATTCCAATTCGGTTTGAAAATAAATCCCATATCAAAATTTTAAGTGAAGAAAGCTTATTTTAAATATGTCTCTAAGTTGGTCATATGTTAGCTTGAATTTGGATATGATTGTTGCCTTGTTAGTAGGAATAGCTTGAAGTTTTTCCTAATTATCTTGTGATCAAAAGGTTATAATAAGATGATTTTTGATTTTATAGAAACTAGAAACACATAGGAATAAGTTTACAAAATATCTCTTTTCCTAAAAATGTTGTTTAGTCAATTTAAATTAGTGTGCAAGTTGGTCACTAGAAACTTTTAGTGGAATTTGTTGAGGATAATGTAATTGAACAATTTGAGAGTGATTTAATGAGGAGAATTAGATATGCAATGCTATATAAATTTAAAGAAGGATGTTAACTCTATATTGTATAATGAAACTAATAATAAACATGTTTAAATGACATTGATTGTTTATATGAAATAATATATGTATGCTTGAATGATTAAATCTTCATGCAATAGCATAATTAAGAAGTATTAAAATGATTAAGATGTTATTATGAGATAGTAATTACATGTTTAATTAATTTTACACTTAATAATATTCATGATTAATATTAATTTCATAAATTCACTAACATACTTTAGTATGAAATGTTAATCTTGTATGTGCAAATGATATAATGAGATTATTAGGATGTATAAGTGTATATATATATATATATATATATATATATATATATATATATATATATAACTATTGTATGATCTTGCATGAATGGGTATTAATTTTGAAATGTGAAGGACATGTGTAAGTGATTACATATACTTGGGTATATTATTTTGATTGAGTGTGCTTGTCATGCTTGGATATGAAGAATATGCTTAAGTGAAATGTTACAAAGGATAAGTTCATAGTGAATTTAATAGATATGCGTTAATGTAATTATGTTCCCTATGAACATATCATACAAGTATGATAACAAAAATGTACAAACAAGGAGTATAAGCATGTTTAATATGTGGTTCTAAATTAAAGTATATGTTTGAAGAAAAGTGAGATGCAGTATGTATAAACCTATCATTCAATTAAAGAAACTCATTATATCATAAAGTTAAGTAAAATTATTACTCACATGTGAAATGATTTTCATGTTTTGAACTAATTTCAAGTACAAAATGTAATACTCATACATGTACATAATATTACACTTATAGAAAGTTATACATGAATATGTACATGATATATCTTGCTCGTAGTTATACATGAGTGTGTGTGTGTGTGTGTGTGTGTGTGATGATAAAAGAGTAAAGTATAGAAAGATAAAGTAAAGAGATTTAATTGCATGTATTGTGTCTAGGATGTGGATAGATAAGCATGCCTATGAGGGTAACTTACAGCTACGATAGTATAGTTTGATCCCATTTGGGTCATAAATGGTTACATTTGGATTATAAACAACCCCGTTTGGGTTGTAGTCGACCCCATTTGGATCCACTTGACTAGTTTAAAGAATAGTTGATCACGTTTAGGTCTTAAAGCTAAAATGTATTTTGATCCCATTGCAACTCAACCCCATTTGGGTCATGAAATATAGTACAAGTCGACCTTATTTGCATCTTAATATCGTATCAATTAACCCATTTGGGTTTAGAGATTAATACCTTTAGGTATGCTATTCATACCCTGGGGTATTATTGTTATCGTGTAACCCATTATCCACTTCTATAGAATAGTGTAAGCTTAATACAAAGTAAAGAAGATGTCTCATACATAGTTAAAGGAAATGAAATATGGAAATTCTTGACATGAGTTACTTATGATCTTTATATGACTTAATTTATTGTATATGGAAAAATATGACAATGAGTGAAATTGCATATATTATATAAACATAGTATTTTAATATCAAACGTTTATAGTCTTTAATGTATAGTGCTTTTTATTTTTAGAATTGACAAGTTATATGTATACGAATATAGGCATGGTTGATGATTTAGAATAATCATGTTGATTAATCAATATAATATATAGTTAGTTGTTCTCATTTGATATTGATGAGTGATATGATGACTATTTGCTTAAAGAGCAATCAAGTGAGTATGCATAATTGATGTGTATGATGGATCAACATGTTCCTATGATATATTGTAGTTTTATTAAGATGTGTACAATTTCATTTATGATAAAGTAAATATTTAAGTGGTAATGTAATCACACGCATGGGTATGTAATATATGCATAAGATAGAAGTAAATTTGTATGGCAATGTAATAGAAAATCCAAATGGTATCCAATATTGAATAAGGAATGGCATGTTAATGATAACAAGACTTCATAGAGTTAATACATATATTGGATACATAGGATGTGTTGCATATGATTATGTGATATGAATGATTAATGTTTGTTCTTACATAGGGACTCAATTTTGTAACCTAAATTTATATGATCTGTAACTTGGTTATTTTATTAATTCAAATTATTACTAACATGTATTAGTGAAAGACGAGAAAGTCAAAGCTATAAGATTAAAGTAACTTATAGGGATCAAGAAAGTAAATGCATAAGATTTTAAGTTTCATACAAATATTTCTGAGATTAAGAAAGTGACAAATAAGAGGAATATTAATAGGCATTTGAAATAGGTTACAAGTATAGAAAAAGATCAAATAGTACCTATAGATATTGTGATGATTGTATTAATGATTGTTTTATATGCTTAAAGATATGTCTATTTGTATGTGTGCATTTTGACAACTTTTAAAGAGGTCTTCCACATGCTTTATATTCCCCACTAATCTTTATAGCTTAGTGTAGGTTTTTTATCGATGTAGATTGAAAGGATAAGACTTCTTCTCAGAGTTGATATCTCTAGCAGGATGGCCAACATAAGTCTTAGAAGATTGCAAAGTATGTAGTCTTCTTTTTTTATCTTTTTGGTATGGAGATTTAAATGTTTTGGAAATTTTGTAATACTATAGATGTTTAGTATATGTAAATATTGTAATGTTTGAAGAGAATCTCTTATAAGTAAACTTTTAATAGTTAAGTTCATATGTTATGGTTTAAGTTTTTCTATAAGATCTTTATATAGGGTTGTTAAGTAAAGGTCAGTTCAAATATTTATTGAACATTAATGTAACATGAGAGAGGTTGGTAATATGCCATAGTAGGCAGTGCTATAAAAAAAAGTCTATATTTTTATCTCCATATATAAACAAATGAAGTGACATCAATGATATTATATGATTAGGTCATTGCTTTACAAAAGACTAGCCACTGCAATTTATTTCACAAACTTGCATACATATGTTAAATCATCTCACATAATTCTTATTTTATATTCCCATTGCTGTAAATTTTCTTACCCACTTCACATATGGTTAATACTATTTTAATTTTTTTTAAAATAACTTTTCCTTTCTATTATTATATTTTTTTCAAAATACTTTTTTTCATTTGCTGGAAATCTACTTTGCATAATATAACCATCTCTTATAGTTCCAATTCTATTATTCAAATGTTTCCTTTCCTTTTGAAAAAGAATGCAACTTTACCAAAATAGAAGTGCATAAAAAGATAGGAACTATACATGAACATTATTCACTTCTATGAAATGTCTGGTACCAATTCTTCAATTATATAAAAAATCATTTCACCAATGTTTTCTACTCTATGTTTCAGAGGAAAGAATGATTAAGTCATAGCAAATTGAATTCTATTTAGGTACCAATATTACAATTTATAGCAATATAATGTTTCTCGTATAATGTTCCACGCAAATACCTTCTTTGCTAGCATTTGTCGGGAAGCTTCTGAAGTAGACTACATAAGATTTATGTTTTTAGCTGCTATAGCTTATTTTTTGCTGCTTTTCTTGTAAATATGATTTAGCCATATTATATCAGAAGAATTGTTTGATAAACTTATGACGTAATGTATCAGAGACAATCATTTACATTTACTTTTACAAATAAAAATATGAATACCCTAAAAGATGAAAAATTATATCTATATATGCTAATTTAGTAATGAAACATAGACATATAGGCGCATCTTTATTTCAAACCCCTACACACTAGCCAGAAGCACTGTTATGTTATTAAGAGCATCAGGTGAAAAACATAAGAAGAGAAAATCTTATCGCATCATTTTAGAAGATAATTGTAAAGTTAAACACTATAATGGAAAGAAAGTGTTTGATGGGCATCAATATAAACTATAATATGCATTTGAGACTAGAGATTCTACATCAATATGTTTTAACTAGAATAGTCAAAATACATCATAGCAGTAGATACAAAAAAATTAAAAATCAAAAAACCCAAGCAACCTATCTAGTGCTTAATGGTTAATATGAGCAGAGACCTTAGTATTATAATGCTAGATACTACAAATATATTAAAATAATGGCTCCAAATTTAAACAAGTAAAAAGAGCATTGATATTTAATCACATGACCACTCTTTGCAAATAAACTTTCGAAAATTGGCTTTAATTTATCAAGATACAGGCAACATACCAAAATGGCTTCAATTCCTAATTAGTTTTTTAGAGAGATTCTAGAAAGGGAAATCGAGGTAATCTCCTTTTACCCCTTTATCATGTATAGTCATGCAATCAAATAGAATATTATGAATCCATGAACATCAAATAAGAAAATAAATCCAAAGTTGATTTTTTAAATTCTGAAGTGTCAAGGTAGTTTGTTAACATAACACCCTCTTTTGGGGTCTATATAACCCAGGTTTTACTGCCAATAGCAGCCTCCAAAACTATGATGAAAATGAATCCTAAAATTTTGCAATATAGGTAGTACAATAATTAGAATATGAATCCTAAATTGAATAGTTCAAGAATTATAATATTTATATAAAATTAAATTACAAAGATTATTTAGAGAATTACAACTCAAGGATTAAAACAATTAAAAATAATTCAAACATGTAAGTATAAGGAGATGAAGTTCCAGTAATTCCATATTCCTAAAATCATATGCATGTGAGCATTTATGTGTACATAGACAATTCCACACTTGGACAATGATATAATGCCTAACAATATGTGCTTTATTTAAAGAAATGTTATTACAAGCTGAGGATCCTACAACTAAGGAAAATTAAAGGAAGGAATAAAACAATAGGAAGGCAATAGAAGAATAGATATCTAACCATGGTTTTAGGGATGAATGAAGAGAATAGCCATATAATATAAAACTAATGGAAAATATTTGTATGCCCAACCCAGCATACATTATAACTTATATGCCAAAGCCTTCCCTTTTTTTCTTTTTTAATTTTCTAGAAGAAATATTAGGCCTTGAATTTCTTCAATTAGAAATATTAGACATATAATTTTTATGAGAAACTTAAGAAGCTATATATCCATTCGAAAAATAAAAGTTTCAGCTAAATGTTATAATAAATTAAGAAATGGAGTATAAAGCTTATATGAATGAACAAAATCATGATTGATTCCAAATTTAAGATAAAAACACAGAAATCAAAAGTTTAAGATACAATAAACATAAAAGAAAACTTAGCAATCTACAGCATTGGTTCCTTCATTTTTCTCACATATAGGACTGATAAGCTAAGAGATCTGACCTCGTACATAGGAGTTTAGATCAATTTAGACTGATAATCCAAAAGATTTGACCTTGTACATAGGACTTGTGAGGGCCCAATCTTGACCTTGGTAGGAATTTTGTTTAATTGATATTATGTGCTAATTAATGTTTTGTATGGTTATGGCTACATTGGGTTAAAGTTTTATGAAGGGTAATATGGTAATTTCAACAAAATTAATGAGCAAGGGTTAATTGATTGATAAAAATTGATGTTGGTGGTAAGATTATGATTTAAGATTGGTTTGGGGTTAAAGCATAAATTAAAAGATTGGATGGGTTAGTTTTTAAGAGAGTAATTGAGAAAGGGGTTAAATAGTAATTTAGGGATCTTTTAGACGCTTCCTTACATGTTCATGGTGATAAATATCACTATCTATTCAAAGGAATTCCATCTCTCTCTCTATGTGTGAATCGAAATTAGGTTTTGTAGCAGAGACAAGCAAAGATAAGGGCAAAAGGATCTTGAAGGAGTGAAGAAGTCTCGATGTTCATGTATGGGAATACTATTTGGATTGTGCTATGTATGAAGTTGTCTATAGATGAATCGATAGAAATTAAGGTTCCCTGAGAACAAGAATCTTCAAACTAATGAAACCCTTAGTTTAGGGTTGAGCTAGTTGAGTGATGATGAGGTTTAAGATGAATTTAGAGAGAGATTTATTGGCCCATTGAGCATAACTGTGAATTGATCTGCATAATCGGATCTATTCTTGTAGTGTACGGTGAAGTGGGTATTATGTTCATGTAGATGCATGGCCATGCAAGACTTTATGCTTTGTGATGCATGGCCATGCAAGGCTTTATGCCTTGTGATGCACGGCTATGTAAGCCTTTATGCCTTATGGTGCACAACCAAATATTGTCTCCCTATATGTGATGCATGGCCAAGTATCTTTGTATGCCTTGTGATGCATGGCCAAGTGATTTTGTTTGCCTTGTGATGTATGGCCAAGCATAACCTTTTCTCTCCTAGTGTACGACCACATGTACTCCCTCCCTTTATCTGTATTCACTCACCCAAACAATAAATCACTCATAAATCATGAACACAGTATTGTATAGTCTATATGCTTATGAAGAGGCCACCTAATTTGGGTGAATTAAGCTAGCAGTGAGTAATGTTGATGATGATTGTATATTAAAGTGGCGGTTGTTATGTTTAGAGTAATAAAACCTACTGAGCTAAGAAATATGGTTCATTTGGAAGCTGATTTTAAAGGAACTTGTATAGGGCAATGCTTATTTGAATTGCTTTAGCTAGAATGTGTTTTTGTGCATATCGAGCCCATAACTAATGAGAGCAAAGAGGCAACATAGTACCTTTAAAATCATATGCTATTTAATGTGTCCTATAGAGTTTGGTACAAGGTATGTACCCTATTAAGTGAATTGTTTTGCTCAAATGTTACACACTGATATTTCTTTACAGTGGCATGAAAATACTATGATATAGCCTAGTAACAATAAGAAAAAAGTTGCAATGTTACATGTCCAAGTTAAAAGAGATGGGATATTACATTTTACATTTAGTTATAAAACTATAAAAGTTTGGTTATGTTTCAAGTCATAATGGAGAGTAGTGATTAGCCTTGATGTAAAGGAACATGCTTGCTTATTTGCTCATGCCCTATATCTTATTATGTAAACCATATGCTCGCAAGTAGTGTGTTGACATTTGAGATGGAATAATCTTACATAAACTTACCTGGGTATAAAATGTTATAAGATGAAAAGTACAAGTAAGATGATCAATGCATATATGATCATGTTAGGGCAGATAACCTATTGTCTACAATCTAATAGATTATAAAAGTGAACTAAGGGGTTAAATAGGAACAAGTGTTGATCTTAGGATGAAAATAATTTATTCATCTTATTATACTGATAATAGATGTTTAAGTGGTGTTTAAAGTGATTATGTATTGATGTTAATAACTATGATGTTGTATGAAGGCTACTCATAGTAAACAAAGACAAGGAATGCCATTGAGAACTGTCAATGAGTTACGTAAGTTTAATATCTTATAATTGATGTAACTATGCTATGATAAGTGGTATGACTCAATGTGTGAACAAGTATGAGTAACAAAAGCTCGTATAGCCATGATTCAAGTTGTGTGTGTGAGTGTGTGTGTGTGTGTGTGTGCATGTGTGTGTGTGTGTGTGTGTGTGTGGACATGCATATAACCCTATAAAGATCGTTAGTAGCAAAAACTACACTTTCATATTGCCTTATTGGAATCAAGCATAATGTTAATTATGATGAGATAGATCAATGAAAGAGTATACCTTAATAATGCTTGCATAACCATGCAACTACTATAATATGGATGAATGAATGTTGATTCCATTATAAGAATATGGAATATGCATTCTTATCAGAATTGTGGCTTCAAGCAAATGTTGTACCGAGTAAAAAGGAATATGTTAAATCAAAAATGTTCTTAAAACTGGTTAAGCCTGCAGGTCTTAGTTCAGTTTTGGATTAGATTGGCATGCCTAGAGGTAAACAATTGCATTTGCCATAGTTGTTCCTGTTTGGGTCCATTGTTTGTTCCTTTAATGGAACCATAGCTCGGCCCTTTTGTGTCCATCATTTGATATCTTTGAATATCCATTGTTCGATACCATCGGGTATCCATCATTAAAACCAATCGGTATCCATAGCTATTGTTATCCACCCTTTGAACTAGTACTTTGGCAGGCTATTAAAGATTATGAAATGTGCATGAAAAAATACATGTATCGATTGCTTCACTTATGTAATGCAAGCATGATGAATGGCCTATTATATTATTTTATCTTAAATTCCTTTTGGCTATAAACTATTTTAATGAAATAAAATTCTCTGCTCAATATTATATAATTGTGATATCTCACATCAACCATGAGGGGTTAAGGTTTTCGTGTGAATGTCGGTGTGAATTGGTTCCACTAATGGATTCCACGGTGAATAGATAGGCCCTAAAGAATACAATATTACACTAGCAGTTGTATGGGCTGTAACATACACAATGAGTTTCATATGCTTTGAAATTTATGAAACGTATGCATGTGATATTTGGACCTTATCGAGGTAATCATGATATGTAATGTCGTTCTCTGTAATTACATTCAAATATGTTAGTGTGTGTGTGTGTATATATATATATATTTACACATATATACTCATACGGATAACTCTCACATAAGCCAAAGGACAGTGTATGACATAATATGATGTTGTAGGATATTTAGTTGCCATGCTAAGATAGCATTAAGAAATATATGATTATGAACGGGAATTATGAATTATGAATGTATTTGATACTTAAGATTGTGTGATATATGTGAAGTAATTATGCCTAATAGTATCTCTTACAGATGTTACAAGACATATGCACTCCCTTATACTTTGATTGAACACTGAATGCCTATCTTATGTAACCAATGTAATTAAATGCATATGATTGAAGTTGTGTACTATCAATAATCATTATGTCTAGATTCATAATTAATGCATTATGACGGGCATGAATTATACTAGTCTAATAAGAAGAAGGGTTTAATAATCAAAGTGATTTGAAAAGTCTATAGGAACTCGATGAATTCGCCTACTATGATAGATTATTGTAAGCATGGTATTTCTTGTTAAAGTTGAGGACTCATGTTTTTGTTAGTTTTGAGTACTGCCATGATTTGATGATGTCTTGAAAGAGTTTTCCATACATTTGTGTTTCCCTACTAAGCTTTATAGCTTATCACATATTTGTTTATCCATATAGGTCTAGGGATAAGCTCCACTTTGAATCGATAGCTATAGTGTCTCGACCCACATTGAAGAGAAGTTCTGGCAGGTTTCGGATGCCTTTGAGGTTTTCGTGTAGTAATGAAGGCCATTTATGTTATGTCTCCTCATTTTAGAGTTTGTTTTGGTTATTTTATGGCAGGTAATTAAGGCCTGTATTATTATTATGATGATGATGATGATGATTATTATTATTATTATTATTATTATTATTATTATTATTATTTCTGCCAGATCTTTACTAGGTTTATGTTGGAAGTGATGATTTTGCATGTCTTGTGGATTAGGGTGTTACAGGACTTCTGCAAATTGCAATCTCATCTTAACTAATAACATAAAGGATGGTTTGCGAATTGCAATATGATCTCTGTAACAGTAACAACACACAAATTTGGGCACATAAATCATTTTTCTCATCAAAACCCAAGTTCTTAAAATCTGGTCAAAAAACCAAATACCAAATAGCAACAAAAAAATTAGAATTAGTTTTCCTAACATGTAAATAGAATTCTACTTCAGACTTTGAGAAGCAAAGAGAAGGCAAAGTGGTTATCGAAAGATACTCAAGACACAAAGTCTTTTGCAATAAACACAAAGGAAAATTGAGAGAAAATTAAATTATTTCTACATAGATCTTTATGAAATAAAAGAACTACAAAGTAGAGAGCAATGATTAAAAGATATAATGTGATAGGAAGTGGAGTGAAAGCTCACATCCAATAGACAGTTTGGTTGAAGATCTTCAATGAAATCCATTATTGAATCTAAACAAGAAATAAAGTTAAATAAGAACTGTGATATTTAATCACATAAACATAAAGTAAAAATGTCATTTATTAGAAAGATTTATCTAACCTAGCAATTATATATCACAAGATTTCTTACCTAATCACTAAGCTTGAGAACATGGAAGAGTGATAGAGATTAGTGAAATGCATTTTTGAGAACACAAACTCGATTGGCTAAGTTACCAAGTTGCAAACACTTTCTTATATTCGATGTTTCTTCGCTATTTGTTTTTAATTTAAGAACACTATAAAAATAAAGTACAGGCAAAAATGGTACAAGTAATAAACCCTAGAATAGATATGAAAACATGAAAACTAACATAAATCAAAGCTCGTATAACAAGAGAAGATAGTTTGATTTTGCTTCATACATTAAGAGGGTCAAGAAACGACAACACCTATGGTAATTTTGTGATATGATTGGCAATGATAAATGATAAGAAAAATACAAAATAAAGAAAAAGCCACTATGGTCGCTTGCACCGGAGATGAGGTAAAGTGCTCGAGAATAGCCATCACATTTGCCATGAAGAGCAGCGATTGGACAAGAAAAGGCAAAGTGAACCCACAGTAATCTCTAGTGGTGAGTAAAGAGAGAAAGAGAGAGGAAGTAGGGTGGTAACATAAAAGGCTAAGATTTTAGGGATTTAGAAAACATAATCCTACTAACACTATTATTATCTTGCTAAAAAATTTAAGGGAATTAGCTACCGGATAGCTCTCACAAAATTGGCATAGGATATTCCATACCTAAATGTTTTATATGGCAAGGGAACCTTACCTCGATAAAATAGCATGAAATATTTCCTCACCAATAGTTTCAAATAGCCCTCGCAAATTTTTTTAGTACCTCAAATGTAATAAAATTAATTGTTGATGCTTAAATGAAAATAGGCACTTGAAAAAGTTAGCTAGAAACAACTGTTTCTACTAACCTTTTGGCAAGAAAAACTATGTTGCTAATTGTCCTGATACATGTCACATATATTTATTAATTTGTTAGGAAAATTTACCTTGCTAAATTAGAGAGGCTTGAGTTCTCGCTAATTATTTCATATGACGAATACTTAATTTTAGCTATATTAGCAAGAGTAATCCTCTAACTAAAATTTAATTTATGGTATGTATAAATTATGAATTGGATTAATATATAACTTTGCACACATATATGTTCGCTAACTACTTAAGCGTCACATGTAACATGAAATCAACATTAGCGAGGAGTAAATCTCACTAAATTTGTAAGGGAAAAAGTTCTAACTAAATTAGTGAGGGTTATATCCTTGCTAACTAGTTAAACCTCACATCCAACATAAAATCACTATCAGCGAGGATTATGTCATCGCTAACTACTTAAACCTCACGTGTAACACGAAATCACTACGAACGGGGGAATAATCCTCACTAAATTGGTGAGGACAGTGGTCCTAGCTAAATTGGCAAGCATTATGTCCTGGCTAACTACTTAAACCTTAAATGTAACATGAAATCACAATTAGCAAGGGAATAATCCTTACTAAATTGGCATGGACAGTAGTCCTAGCTAAATTAGCGAGGATTATTTCCTAGCAAATTAGTTAAACCCACATGCAGCATGAAATCAGCATCAGTAAGGGAGTAATCCTTACTAAATTGGTAAGGACTGGGGTCCTAGCAAAATTAGTGAGGGTTATGTGCTTACAAACTACTTAAACCTCATATGTAACATGAAAACACCATCAGCAAGGGAATGATCCTAACTAAATTGGCGAGGACTATAGTGCTAGCTAAATAAGAAGGATTATTTCCTCGTTAACTAGTTAAACCTCACATGCAATATGAAATCAACATTAGTAAGGGAGTAATCCTCGCTAAATTGGCGAGGACCAAAGTCCTAGCTAAATTAGCGTGGATTATGTCCTCATAAACTACTTAAACCTCACATGTAACATGAAAACACCATTAATAAGGGAATAATCAATACTAAATTAGGGAGAACCATAGTGCTAGCTAAATTAGCAAAAATTATTTCCTCGCTAACTAGTTAAACCTCACATTCAACATGAAATTAGTATCAACGAGGGAGTAATCCTCACTAAATTGGCAAGGACCAAGGTGCTAGCTAAATGTATTAGGATTATGTCTTTACTAACTAGTTAAGCCTCACATCTAACATGAAATCAACATCAGCGAGGGAATATTCCTCACTAAATTGGCAAAAACCATAGTTTAAGCTAAATTAGTAAGGATTATGTTCTCACTAACTAGTTCAACCTCATATGAAACATGAAATTAGCATCGACAAGGGAATTAGTGAGGATTTTATCCTAGCTAAAAGACTTCGCTATATTTTGTGCCAACATTTTGGTGCCCAAGATTAGAGACAATAAGATTTAGTTATCGCTAAATTGTTGAAATATTTACTTTTCCATAATTACCTACTAATATTTGCTATAAAAATCATTTTTTCACAATATTATCGCTATATGGTGCATTTAGCAATGAATTTCATTTTCCTCGCTAATTTTTATCGCTATTCTACATTTATTTTAGTGAGAGAGATGTGATACAAATAAACGAGATCTGATATTATCGTGGACTATATTTTTACTATTATTAGAAATTTTTACATTTTAAACACATGAAAAAGGAAAAAAGCTACTTATAGATATATTAATAATGCTTTTGAGTACATGCATTGCATTTCTTTCTGATTTCAGTATATATGACCATTATTCAACATCATCTCGATGACATATATCACTTAATCTCAAAAAAGAAATTGTAAAAGAATTATAACTCCTGTCATCAATCAGTCGTCTTGGTTTTTCTTGATTTATTATTTTCTCTCAACCTCTAGTTTTTATCCAAGATGCCTTTTTTCAATTGTCACCCTGATGAGGCATCCAATTTTAGCAAGGATGTTGTTTTTTTAATTTTTGACCCATGGGCTTTTCTTTCTCTTCTCTTTCTCTTTTTATTCTTAGCCATAAAACCTTTTCAATATATCTATATTTATCGGCCCTTTGAACTCATTGCCATCACTATCTAAAAAAAGGCAACTCCTTTAGATAACAACTTTTTTTAGCATAAAAGGTCCTTCCTATGTAGGCCTAAACTTGCCTAAAATATCTAGAATGGTAGGCCTCATTCATTTGAACACTAGATCTCCCATCTTCAAAGGATGCTTCCTAACTTTTTTCCTAAATCAACAAGTTATTCTTTTGATAAACCTAGTTATGATAATATGCCTATATCCCATCTCCATTTAGCAGATTAAGTTGTAACAATCTCTATCTAGCCCACTTTATTTTTGGTAATTCAACTTCTAAGACCACTCTCAAAGGCTAATGTTGAATCTGCACTAGTAGTACAGCTTTTGTCCTATGGACCAAGGAAAATGGAGTAGGTCCTATTGAAGTTTTAGTTGTGGTCCTATAATGCAATAATGCAAAAGGTAGTTTAATGGCCCAACCTTTGTAAGTTCAAACCATCTTGGCCAAAATGCTCTTAACATTCTCGTTAGCCACCTCGACTGCTTCGTTTGGCTATGGTCAATAAGAGGAAAACCTATGGTGCTAAACACCGTATTTTATGAGCATCTATCTAGTTTCACTAGAAAACTATAGTCCTTTAGGTAAGTTGCTAATTTTCATCCTTTGGCCATGTAACTTTTATTTTTCTTCAATTAGGTACCTAAAAACACCAAATTTTACAATTAAGCCCACAAATTAAGAAATTAAACAAGAAATTTACTAAATTAATACTAAAATAACAAAATAAACACACTAATAAAATAGTTAGAATTCAAAATTATCAGTAACCTGAAATGAATAGGAGTCCACCAACGATTGGGGACAGAATCCCAATGCAAGATGTCTTGTAAAAAAAGTCCTCCCAAGATCAAAAATCTGCATACTCACAAATAACACAAAAGGAAAATAAATTAGTAATACAATAATCCAATAAAATAAAATTATAAAAAAAGAAATTATAAATTTGCACATGCAATATAGAATGCATACAGAACTAAAATAAACAGCATAAAGCATCAACTCCATAAAGACCAAATAAATGACGTAAATACATAAAATACATGAAAATATACATCAAAAATGCTTAAAAGTCATGGATGCCTAGAATAGGTGAGGGACGACCACCTATGAGATGAGGGATAAGGCAAGGAGAAGGCCCATGATGTCCCATCAATCGTTTTGATAACTAGGGGTCCGTTGGATCTTTTTTTCATCCATCACCATTGGACAAGAAAATTGTTGAATCTTATATGTAAAATAGACAAAAATCATACAAAACATATTTTGACTCTAATCATGTGATTACCAAGCCCTAAATCATGCTAAAACAATGTTATAACATCAAATCATGCTCGAAATTTAACAAGAACAAGTTGAAACATAAATTTACAAAATAAAAGAATAAAAAGCTTAATAAACAACGAGGAAGGAATCTTATTCTAAACAGGCCATTAACAAGCAATTTTTATTAGATTCATCATGTATTACATTAAGGCATGCCAAAAATCAATGGAACATTTAAACACAAATATTCCAATAAATTTCATATGCTTTATGCATGCAATTCTAGAGAGAGAATAAAACTAGAGAGAAAGTCTAGAATATTATCCTCAGGAGATATTCTAACTCTAAAATCCTTATAGTCCAAATCTCTACTTCAAATTGATTCTTTATTTTCATAAAAATCAATAAAATTAAAGTATTTTTATGTATTTTAATCAAAGAGATTGGTAGATAATGAGAACCTTAGAGAAAGAAAGAAATTGATTTTCTTCTTCTTTAAAATTTTGCTCTCTATAAAAAAAATTATTCCTCCCTTTTTAAAGCCATAAAATTTTATTTTTATACTTAGGTTAGAGTTGGAGTTAGATTCCAACTCTAACTACCCAAATCTAGAGAAATATTTCCTAAAAATCTAGAATAATCCCTTTTGAAATATATCTTCCTATTTTGAATTCTAGAAACATGGAAATTCTAGAAATCGAGCTATAGAAGGGCATCCTTCAATGAGAAGCAACCATCCCTCAACCATGAATTCTATAATTCCTAAAATACCACTAATTTAGTTTGTGCATGAGAGAGGGAGCCATAGATGGGGATACCACTGAAGGCCCAAATCAAGGTTTTATGCGTCTTTTGCTAAATAGTTGAAAAGTCTTAGAAAATATCATAAAATTTAAAAAATATGTGAGAAATTCACAAATAAAGCTTCGAGATTCGAACTTGTTGTCAGTAATATAATATTACATCATCATTAGGTAACCCTAATCTAGGCTACCTTAGGTCACAGTATCTATAGCTGCCCCCAATTTTGAGGAGCTGGTATACTGGTGCCAAAGTGAGCTAAAATTTAGAGTAAAAGTAAAAAGACATATACCTAAGGTAGCGAATCTCTTGGTTGATTAAAACACATACCTTCTGAGGCAATGAGTCTCTTAGTTAGGTAGTTATCATCAGCTTGTTGATGCGTTCACTCTGCTTTAGGTAGTTAACATCAGTTTGTTAATGTTTTAGCACTGGTTTGGGTAGTTGACATCAATTTGTCGATGTGTTAACCCTTAATTGCTTGTCCAATTAGCACCTGAGGCATGCAAAATTGGGATAAGTTGATTGAATCTAATTAGCACCTAGAAGCATGGAGAATCAGGTTGTTTGAATACGTTTGACTAGTATCTGGGGTATGCAAAATTGAGCTGACTTGATTGGATCCAATTAACACCTAGGGTATGCAGAATTAGGTTATTTAGGTGCATCTCACTAGTGCCTGGGGCATGCAAAATTGAGATAAATTGATTGGATCTGATTAGAACCTAAGGCATATAGAATCAGGTCATTTAGATGTATCTGAATAACACCTAGGGCATGAAAATTTGAGATGATTGACTGGAATTGATTATTGTTTGGTTGTTTAGCCTACAAAATTGAATAAGATTTTATTGGTGTTGACTGTAGACTGACCTTTGAGTTGATTGATTCTTCTAGGAGGTGTATTATCTCCTTTTAAAATAATATTCCACTAGGGAAATTTCTAGCAAATATGCATCTTTGAGGAGTTACTAAGATGCTGGGTTCAGCTACCTCCTTGAAAAAATATTCAATCTAAGGAGTTTCTGGCAAATATATATCTTTAAGGAGTCACTAAGATGCTAGGTGCAGTTGCCCCCTTGAGGAAATATTCCATCTATGAAGTTTTTGGAAAATATGCATATGTGAAGAGTTACTGAGATATGGGTAAATTCTGTACACTTTCCAATAACTATGTCACCACTATGCAATTTGGTACCAATGTAAAGGAAACTGTCATCATCAAGGTCGTTAACACCCCTGGTCTTGTCCTGTGTGTCCTTTTATACTGTCATCAAGTTCTTGCCTCTTGTCTAATAGTTTTTCATTGTCAACATCAACCTTTTGACTTTTCATATGTTCAGCTTGAAGCATTCCTATACTTTTCAAAGAATATGGATCACAATCCAAATGAACATTGACTGTTACAATGGAATTCTGACCATTATATAGCTCTAGCTTCAGTAGTATTCCATTATAATCATGTGGCAATCTATGCTTTATCTAGTGATTGGAGGTGGCCCTGTCCCACCGGGACTTGATAGCAAAGACATTCATGGCACACGGTGGATGTACACCTTCTCTTAAAAGTGAGTGTAAGACCTCTTCAGGGTCTAAAAATATCTGCACTTCTCTTTGTTGTGTATATCTTTTATTTTAACTTTTCCAATCAACTTTTTGCAACTAGGATGGGTGGTTTAGTTCATTCTTTAGTTATGCATACATGTCCCTTAATGGGATCTTTAAGTACCTATGACATTGATTTTGTCGTTAGTGCTCTTGTCTACTGAATTAGTCACTTTGTTTTTCTTTTTTTTTCTTTTTCTTAATTTTTTCTTATGTCCATTATTCCTTGTCATGGTATATTACTTATAGGTCTTTTCATTAACTTCATCACATTTTTTCCTTTTTTTACAAGTAAAATAAGCATGATAAATATGAATAAAATCAAACATGGCATATAAATATATAAATTAAATACAAGTTCTATTTTTATATACAAAAATATTTAACAAAGTTTTAAAAATCCTTGAGTACAAAAATAATAGGTCTACTATGTAGGCTTCGATCCTAGTGCACTATGTTAGGCTGGTCCTAATGAAGGTTTAGAAGCTGGTGGCCTAAGAGTCCTGGCTAGTGCCATGGCCTATGGTGCTGCTAGTTGCTGCTCCTTATCTGGCCTGAACCTAAATTGAAACCCAGGAGTGCTACTGTCAAAGGTTGTAAGACCTATACTATCACCTCTACAAGCCACTCTGACCCATGGCTAACCTAAATGACTGCCTTAGAATGCTGCTTGAGATACCTCATCAGGTCACCCCTCAAGTACTCGATGTACTTCCTTATCTACTTATCAATCTCCACCACTGCTTTCCTACCTCGGGGAATCTCTCCTTTAATACGAGCACCTTATTCCCTAATCTAAGTGGAAGAGTCATCCACTACCTATAAAGATGCATTGAATTTCTATCCTACGACCATTATATCAGCTCTAAGACCCTATACCTCTATCTGTAAGGTTTACACAGTCACTAGTAATGTGTGAAGATACTATATTTCTTTAAGTATGGTCTATAATGTCCGATGCTAGCATGTACTAGCCTGCTCTAACACTACTAGTCTCCTGGAAATGTCATCAGATGGAGGAGTTGAAGGTGTACATTTTAGTGGTACAGGCATAGATGGCAAAATAGATAGTAAAGGAGCTATAGATGTATATGCTCTGGGATGCCTATGGGGTAAGAATCTCACCATCCTCCTGACTGGAGATCGCTGGCTTTTGATGAGTGATCTAAGGTGCACTAGCGACTATGTTGATCCATCCAAAAGGTCCTACGGATCTATATGTATGTCAAACTTATAGTTTGAATCATCCTCTACCCCCTATGGATCTTGTGGCTCATGAGGCTCATCTACCTGATCCTCCCACTGAGGTGGTTGTGCTAGGGATGCCTATGGAGCTACTAGTGTGTAACACCTTCAAACTATTAACCTATTTCTATCATCATTTATGTTACACTAATCATGTATTATTCTATTATACAGTTATAATATTAATTATCACATATTTGTCATGTTACTCTTAATGATCACATGTTTTATCTCTTATACACGATTATACATACCATATAACATGATATTTGCTTCAGTTCATAAGCTCATGCATATACTGTATACTTACAAAACTGAGCCTATGACAACTCAAGGTTCCATTAAAACTCAACACTATAAACCTACTATCCATAATACAAAAGCTATACAAAATATTAAAAGAACTTCCTACATCTAACTCTTTCTCAAACTTGTGTTGGTCTTCCCAATGCAGAAATACATCCTTGAGTAAAGGTCTTAACTGCAAAAGCTACACAGATAAATAACTCATGCTAAGCTATAAAGCTTAATGGGGAACATATAATATGTAGATAACCTCTTTTGAAATTTATCAAAATAATGTACACATATATAAACATATCCTTCAGCATATAAACCAATCATTTATAACAATAGCAATATGATCCTAACATTTTCCAATTACTATTCAAATTTCATATTCTTGTTGTATCTAATGTTGATCATTTATTAACTATCCCACTTCTTTAACAATTATTTACTCGTAAAATTAGTCTTATACCACAACTATAAATTTGTTGATTCTATATTTTACTCTTGTCTAACCTCTTTAACTTACTAATCATTCTTGAGCATATGATAATGTCAATTTAGATATTTATATATTTATACTTATTTGGAAATTATAAAACTATAGGTTAATAAACTGAATCTCTAAGCATTATTACATACTAAATGATTTCTATGCCATATAAATATGTGTATCATAGTCCATGTATCATAAATATGTGTATCATAGTCCATATTCATTGCAGCATTTTTACGAACATGTGGTGAGCATATCTTTAACTCAAGGAAAATAGATACTCCAACACTAATTGTAACCTCAAAATTGAAATTTAAGTTAGTAAAATGAGGATTGAAGTGCAAAATATCTAAACATTTATAAATGTTCAATCAAAATCACAAAAATTATTATGCCCAAATTCACACTATACGTACCCTTAAAACCCGCGTTCAACATATTTTTTGTTCTTCCAAACATCACCAAAATTTCCATTTAATTAAACATACAAGTGGAGATAAATCACAAAGATATTATGAAGTGCATTGAAATAAAATTTCATTTGTATTGAAGAGTTGTACAAAAAGAAGAACATTAAAGAAAAATACATACAGGAAGAAGAAGAAGAAGAAGAAGAAAAATAAAATTTGCAAACAATAGAGACAAACTAAAAATAAGAAAATTTAAAGAAAAAGTAAACGAATGAAGAAGAAGTTTAATTCATTTACTTGTTAAAGATTCAAGGTTGAAGTAACCAAAAATTTAGCTAGAAGAACAAAGAAAACAGAAAGAAGAAGAAAAGAAGTGAAAAGAAATGAAAAGACAAAGTAAAAATTGGATTTTTAAAATAAAGTTTAGGAGGGATCACGATCACAATCAAAACCTTGAGACCGTAAGGTCCCAACTTTTCAAATTTTGTTTTGAATATTAAATGGGTCATGGTCACAACAAAATCATTGTGACCATGAGGTATCAAATTTTAGTCTAGAAGCCAAACTTCAATTTGGTCGCCATCATAGCCAAAACCTAACCACCGTGACCTATAACTAGTTTGATCCAAAAGCTAATATTCAAATTAATCATGATTATAACCAATTCATCATGACCATAAGTACCATAAAATTCATCCAAAAAGCAATTCTACCGTAGGTCATGGTGGTGAAAAATTCATTGCCACCGTGACCCCAAAAGTCACCAAAAATTTTTACTTTAGAAAAACACTTTAGGCCACACACTATACTTGAAAAACTACTCCAACAAGATAAATGTCAAACATAGTCCATTCACCGTTACTTTTGAACCAAAATCACACAAAAAGAACAAGCTATAAAACACAATTTAAAGCTAACTAAAGAGAAAAGCTTAGAAGTAATTCTGCATTTATCAAGTTTGCAGTTGAATTTCTTATGCAATCAAGGCTCTGACAAAATGACAATCACTGAAGCAACCTCCAACCTTGATTCGAAGTATGACTTCAAGCAATGGCCAATTACCTTAAATTCCTTTTCATCTATTGGATGCCTTAAAGTCACCACGCCAAATATATTTTCATCTATAACTTCAAAGGGTCCTTTCCATCTGGATTTCAACTTCTGAAGAAATAGGCTCAATTAACTATCATAAAGCAACACCTTCATTCCAAGCACAAAGTCTTTAGGCATCAACTTGGTGTCTTGCCATCTCTTGATCTTCTCCTTGTAATTCTAAGCATGCTCATAAGCCCAAAACCTTAACTCATCCAACTCATTCAGCTGTAATGTTCTACACTTCCTTGCACTATTAAGATCAAAGTTCAAAACTTTAGTGGCCTAATAAGCTTTGTGTTCTAGTTCAACCGTTAGATGACAAGACTTGCCAGACACTAGCCTAAAAGGAGATATACCTACAGGAGTCTTAAAAGTCATCCTATATGCCCATAATGCTTTATCAAGCATAAAAAAACCAATCTTTCCTAGAAGCATTCACTATTTTTTCCATGATTGATTTGAGTTTTCGATTTGACATCTCCACCTGACCATTAGCTTAGGCATGGTATGGGGTAGTAACCTTATGCCTAAAACCAAATTTTTTCAGTAAGGCTTTAAATTATTGATTGACAAAATACTTGCCACCATCACTTATTATGGCCTTAGGTGCTCCATATCGGGTGAATATATTTCTTCTTAAAAATTCTAACACTGCGTTATCATCGCATGTTCTAATGGCTACCGCTTCTATCCATTTGCTAACGCAATCTGCAGCCACTAGAATATATTCAAATCCATAAGATATAGGAAAAGATCCCATAAAGCCTATTCTCCATACATTAAATAATTTTACCTCAAGTATTTTTGTCCATGGAATTTTAACCCTCCTAGAGATATTACCTACTCTTTAACATCTATCACAAAATTAGATTAAAAGTTTAACATCATTAAACATAGTAGGCCAATAAAATCCAGATTCAAAAAATTTTTGATACCGACCTATTAGGTCCATAATGTCCACCGGCTTTTTCACTATGACATGCTCTAATAATCTCCTCTTACTCTTCTCTAAGAATGCATCTTCTTATTACTTGTTCAACACACAATCTGAAGAGGTAAGGATCTTCCTATATGTAATGTCTTGCATTGACCTCAACTTCTTCTTTTGTTGCCATGTATAATCATTCAATGCAAAACCACCTGCAAGATAGTTAGCTAGGCTAGCAAACCATAAGATGGCAACCTCATAAGCATACAATGCACATATGCATTCATCAGAAAATAAGTTTAGGATTTCCCCCTACTTGATATGCTCATTCTCAAGCCTTGACAAATGATCTGCAACAAAATTCTTTGCCACATTTTTGTCCTTGATTTCTAAGTCAAACTCTTGTAAGATGATCATCCATCTAATTAACCTAGGCTTAGACTCCTTCTTGAAAAAAAAGATGTCTCAATGCTACATGATTAGGCTATACAATAATTTTAACGGCAAGACAATAAACCCTAAATTTCTCAAATGCAAAGACTATGGTAAGAAGCTACTTTTCAATTATGGTGTAGTTGACTTGCCTCTTGTCAAAGTGTGGCTAGCATAGTAAATAATATGAAAGACCTTTTCTTTTATTAGTCCTAACACAGCTCCCACTGCATGATTGCTTGCATCACACATTAATTAAATTGGAAGATTCCAATCCAGATATATAATCACTAGAGCTAAATTTAACCTTTGTTTTAATATGTTCAATGCCTACAAATACTCATTAGAAAATCAAATGCAACATCTTTAATAAGCAAATTGGACAAAGCTTTGAAAAGTTTTCAATGAAGCGACTATAAAATCCAACATATCTTACGAAGCTTATAATCCCTTTTACAATAGTTGGAGGTGGTAGGTTTTCAATGACATATATTTTTTGCGTTATCCACCTCTATCCCTTTCTCAAAAACCTTATGCCTTAACATAATCCCCTCTTTAACCATAAATTGATATTTTTTTCCAATTCAAAACAAGGTTAGCTTTCTCACATCTCCCTAAGACAAACTCTAGATTAGCTAAACAACTATTAAAGTCCTTTCCATAAATGGTAAAATCATCCATAAATACTTTTATGAAATTCTCAATAAAACCATGGAAGATGGCCATCACACATAGCTAGGGGTAAGCAAATTTCAGTTCAAATCAAAAAACCAAACTAATTGATTTTTAAATTTGGTTCGATTTTTAAAGGAAAAAATTGAACCGAATCAAAATTCTATATATTTATATATTTTTTTTGGATTTTTTAATTCAATAATTATTTTATGCATGCAAATTATCTTATTTTGAGTTGTCAATTATATGAGTACATTTATCAATTATTAATATTTATTTTTTAAGTGACAATTTAAAATTTTAACAATTAAATTGAAAATCAATTAAATAAAAAAAATTATTTAACAATTTTGTTGTATTGTTTATTATATATCTTGGGATTGTATCTTTAATTTGGACTTTTATTTTGTACAATTTAGATGTTTTTAAGTTAGTATATTAAGATTTATAATTTTGTATAATTTTTAAACATAATTTTTTTATTTTTTTAAAAAATAGTTTTAATTTTCGATTTTTCGATTAACCGAACCAAATCGATCGAAAATTTTTGTTTGATTTGAATTCAATTATTCTATAAATTCGATTCGCTTCGGTTGATTAAAATCTTAAAAATTTAATTTTCAATTATTTTGGTTTGGTTAGATTATTGAACCAAACTGACCGTTGCATAGGGTTATACATACCTAAAACGTAGTCATTGCATTGCAAAGGCCAAAAGGCATGCATATATACACGAATATACCATAAGGACAAGTAAATATGTTCTTTTCATGGTCCTCAGGGCAATTAGTAGTTATAGATACCCTGAATATCCATCTAGAAAATAATAAAATTTGTTATATGCTAACCTCTCTAACATTTGATTAATAAAAGGTAAGGGAAAATGGTCTTTTCTGGTTGTAGCATTTAGTCTCTTAAAATCTATACATACTCTCCACCCTACAACTATACGAGTTGGAATAAGCTCATTTTGTTCATTTTTCACTACTACAATTCCCCCTTTCTTTGGAACACATTGTACAGGACTAATCCAGCTACTATCAGAGATAGGGTAAATAATACTTGAGTTAAGAAGCTTGAGTATCTCTTTCTTTACTAGCTCCTGCAACACTGGATTAAGTCACCTTTGGGGTTAAACCACCGACTTAAAATCTTCCTCCATTGGTATTCAATGTATGCAATAGCTTAGACTAATCCCTTTCAAATCAGAAGTCTTCCATCCAATTGCCTTCTTATGTTTCTTCAGCACAATAATTAGCAATTCCTCCTCTAAACCTATCAAAAATGAAGATATAATTATCAATTTATCATTCACTTCCAGAAACATGTATTTCAAATGAGAAGATAAAGTTTTAAGTTAAGCCTATGTCTCATCCTTATAATTTCCAGAATTTCATCCTCCTTCACTTCTTTTTCACTTTCCTTCTCTATGGTAGCTACTATATCTTTCTCTACTCCTTCTAACACATTATCTTCTATCGAATGCATTAAACACAAGTTCAATGGATCATCCAACAAAATCTTCTTCGAACTTTCCTCTACACACTCTTACACTTCATCTATAAAATAAATAGACTCATCTAATTCACATGAAGAATATTTTATGGCTTTGTTCATATCCATTACCAGCTCTTCATTGCTAAACTTTAGGGTGACCTTTAGACCATGAACATCAACTAATACTTTTGTTATATTCAAAAATGGCCTCCCTACAATCATTAGCACCTCCATATCCTCTTCCATTTTCACAAACACAAAGTCTACAAAAAAAATGAATTTCCCTACTTTTACCAACAAATCTTCTATCACTCCTTTCGATTTCCTTCCAGACCTATTAGCCAATTGGAGCCTTATACCTATCTCTTTTAGATCACCAAGGTTCAATTTCCTACACATTAAATAAGGTATTAAATTAATGCTAGCTCCTAAGTCACATAATGCATTACCAATAAAATGTTCACTTATCTCACATGGCAAGGTAAAGCTACTAGGATCTTTCAATTTATTAAGGGTTTTGTTCACAATTATAGCACTATAATTCTTAGTAAGTTGCACAGTTCCACACCCCTTTAATTTCTTTTTATTAGAAAAAAAAGTTTCATAAATTTAGCATAGTTGGGCATATGAGCTAGAGTTTCAACAAATGGCAGATTAATATGCAATTTTTTAAACATCTCTAAAAACCTAGCCAATTGCTCATTTTTCTTTTTCTTTCTAGCTATAGCAGGAAATGGCAACCTATTAATATCAAAATCCTCTACGTTAGAATTCACAATGTTCTTACCCTTGTCAATGATCGAAGCATCTACTTTTACCTCTATCCTTGGATTAGAATCACTTACCTTCCATGTCGGCTCCTTCACATTTGAAGATGATTGTGAGGATGACTTACCTTGCTCTACTCTATGTGTGACCTATTTACCACTTCGTAACATGATTGCTTTGGCCTCCACATTGGAAAAAAAAAGGTGCCCAGTTGCCCATTTGAGAATGAGTTGGCAAGTTGGCCCAATTATGTCTCTAAGTTCCTTATGGAAGCATTTTGATTATAGTTCTATTGCTCTTATAACTTCCACCTTATCTTTTGATTAGCCATAAATTATTGTTGACTATTCATAAAGTTAGTGAACATGTCTTCAAGGTTTGGCTTTTTCTCTTGAATAAGTGGTTGTGGCTGAAATCTAGGTGGATGATATGCTTGATTTTGATTTGAACTCTATCCTTGATGTTGTGATGATGGGTATGGTGTTTGAAAGTGTGTATTAACTCATGGATGATAATCTTGTGATTATGAGTGACATTTTGGTTGAAGGGAGCTCTTGGTTGGATTTGAGAAGATGAACCAATTTGATTTCCCTCTCTCCAAGAAAAATTTGGCTGATTTCTCTAACCTAAATTGTAACCATTGCCGTAAGGGTCATTTCTCCTAAAATCTCCCATGGCATTTACATCCTCTACTACTATACTCTCTTGAACACTTTCTCTACTCTCATACAACTCATAGCTTTGAGAAACAGAAGCCATATTCTGTACTTTTAGTCCACTCAACTCTTTCCTTATCCGCTCCACTTGAGCTTTCAACATCGTAACCTTATCAATATTATGTACACCTTACCTATTCGATACTGCTTTAGTGGTTATCCATTGTAAATCATTTGCTGCCATTTCATCTAGCAAAGTGAAAGAATCTTCTAGTAATTTATTCATGAAACTCACACCAGATGTGCATTTAAAAGTGATCATGTAGGTGTTGTAACTCTTGCATAAAAAATAGTTATCAATTGATAAACAGCTATCTCATGATGTGGATAACTCCTCAATAGCCTCCTAAATCTTTCTCATGCTTCATGAAATGGCTCCTCATTCATCTGATGAAAACTGATAATACTATTACGAATACTTGTTGTCTTTGTTAGATGAAATAATTTCATTGAAAATTTCAGTTACAATTGTTCCCATACCTATATGGATTGGCTTGGTAACATCTAATCCATTCTCTTACTTTGATAATAAGTGTGAAAAGAAACAATTTCAACCGAATTGCATCAGTTGATATGCTTGAATTTTGAACTATGTCACTGACTTTCAAGAATATATCCAGGTGTTGAGCAGGATCTAATTTCGAACCAAAAAATTAGTTTCTTTGAACCATCATGATAGTGGTTAGCTTCAACTCAAACTGCACAGCTTCAGGCAACAATAGTCTGATGTTTTTCATTCCATCTAGGTACAGTACAATCTCTTATTGTTCTCAACCTAGGCATTTCTTCCCTTTGCCTTCTTGGATCTTCATCTTATACTCTTGGCACTTGTTGATTCTCGGAAGGAATGTCACCAATAGAAGGAGCTGAATTCATGTTATTCTCTTAATTAGTTCTCCTCCTTTGATTTAGGATCCTTTCAATTTCAGGGTCGTAAGGTGTTAGTTGCTCTTGTCTTAATCTATTCATGCACTACTAACACCTAAAAAGAATTAAAAAAATAAGATAAGAAAAAGAAAAATACACAAATAATAATAATAAAAAACTCATAACATGCCAATCCCCGGTAATGGTACCAAAAACTTGATCAGCTCCTGCCAAGTGTACTAGATTGGCTAAGTAATATAGGATGTAAAAATGAAGACCCACAATTATTGTGTAGTTACAAGCAAGTGAAAATTATATCTATCCTAAAGAATTCCTAGTATTTTTTTAATTGATACGCTATCTACACTAACAAAATGCATAAAAATAACCTATTTAGGAGCAATCTCAAAGTTATAGCAAATAAGATAGAAAAACAAAGTAAAAATTCATCCATTGCATTCAAGTATTAAAATCAATCACCTAAGCCAGATAATAAGATTAAAATATCAAAAACCATAACATAACATTCAAAATCAAGTAAAATGAATCATCAATCTGTAAATAAACACAAATCAGCTCAATATTCACATAGGTATTAGGGATTCAAAGATCCCTCAAACAAAAAAAATACTACTCACAATCCATTATAGAAAAAAAAAGAGAGAAGAAAGAATAAACCCAAAAAATCATTATTGAGATGAAACCAAGCTACTTCTCCCTCAAATCTCCAATGGAAGATGAACTTGAGTTTAAGAGATTGAATCTAATCTCAAAAGAGTGTAAATCTAATCTATATTGGTTTTTTAATCTATGAAAAAATCAAAAACCTAAAGATTTAAATAGCAGAAGTTTAAGAGAAAATAGATCTGAAATTTCAGTGTCTCTTTACCAAATAGCGATTCTACAATTTATAGTCCCAAAGGGATCACGGTCACAATGAATTCCACTTGACTGTGAGGTGTTTGTTAACTATAATAGACTGCAAGGGTCACGGTCACAACCAAATCCTTGTGACTGTGAGGTGCTCCTTAAATCAATTTTGCCTCAAAACTTTAATACCTCACGGTGATAATGAATTTTGTTGTGACCATTAGGTACTTGAAACTCTACATTTTGACTAAATCAACTAGGTCACTATCATAACCATTTGGTTGCCATCATGAGATACCTGAATTTTCTGCAATTCAACACAAAACACCATCAAATGCTATCAAAAGTATATAAAGACAAAATTCAACTCAATTTGGCAAAACTTATTGCAAGTAACAAAACAAAACAACAAACACAGAAAAGACACCAAAACCACATTAAAAATGAATAAAAATTAAGTATTGAATTGGAGTTATCACAAGTATTTAGAAACATACTCCACTACATCTCTCTTCATCCCTGCCTACCAATAAAACTATTTCAGATCTTGATACATACTGCCAGGATGCATGGTGAAAACCATATTGTGCACTTCTCATAACAAAACTTTCTTCAATTCTTTATCATCGGGTAACATAGCCTATTTCAATAATGCACACTTCTATCTTCTTTTGTTGAATATTCATATTGGCTTCCTTTACATATTGATTGGACTATTTGTTGTAGCCTTTCATCATTTTTTTGAGCATTGACTATTACTTGTCTCACATTAGGCCATGCTTTCAACTAAGCTATTAGTGCACTATTTGGTGCAAACTTCCATCTATATTGTTGTAACATCATTGTTGCCATCATCTTTTTACTTAGGGCATCGGCTACCACATTAGCTTTCTCCAGATGGTAGTCAACTATGGAATTATAGTCTTTAAACAATTCTAACCATCTACATTGCATCAAATTAAGTTCTTTTTGTATAAGCAAATACTTATGACTTTTATGATCTATGTAGATCCTACATCTCTCCCCATATAAATAGTGTTTCCATATTTTCAAAGCAAACACTACCACTACTAACTCCAAATCATATGTGGGATAATTCTGCTTATGAGGCTTTAACTATCATGATGCATATGCTACAACTTTACCCTCTTGCATCAATACACACCCTAAACCATTTCCAAAAGCATCACTATACATAGAATAGTCTTTATCTGGTGTTGTTTGGGTTAGAACTGGAGCTTATGTTAACAACTTTTTCAACTGTTCAAAACTTAACACCTTTCCAAAGTAGCCTAGTGACCGAAGAAGCAATGTCTGAAAATCCTTTTACAAAGCAATGATAATAACCTACTAACCCAAGAAAACTTTTTACTTCCAGTGCATTTCGAGGCAGCTTCCAATTAACAATGGCTTCAATTCAATCTTATAAAGATCCACTCTGATATCTTTTGAAGACACAATATGCCCAAGAAAAAGAAACTTCCTTAAGCCAAAAATCACATTTACTCAATTTAGCATATAATTGTTTCTCATGTAATGTTTACAACACAATTCTCAAATGTTGCACATGCTCTACTTCATTTCTAGAGCAAACCAATATATCATCAATAAATACTACGATAAACTGGTCTAAATAGGGTCTAAACACCCTATTCATCAAATCCATAAAAGTTGTCAGCGCATTGGTTAACTCAAAAGGTATGACCAAGAATTCATAGTGGCCATATCAAGTTCTAAAGGTAGATTTCAAAATATCTACATTTTTCAATATAAGTTGATAATATCCCGATCGCACATCAATTTTTGAAAATACACCAACACCTTTTAATTGATCAAACAAGTGTTTTATTCATGGCAATAGGTATTTATTCTTCACTATCACTTTATTAAGTTATATGTAATCTATACACATTCTCAAAGTACTATCTTTCTTTTTGACAAACAAAGCATGTACACCCTAAGGTGATACACAGAGCCTAATAAAACCTTTGTCTAATAGCTCTTGCAATTGAACTTTTAATTCTTTCAATTCTAACGATGCCATTTTGTACGATGCTCTAGAAATAGAAATCATACTGGATAGAGCTTCTATGGATAACTCTGCTTCTCTCTAGGGTGGGAGACTCGATAACTCTTCTAGAAATTCATTGACTATCGGTATATCTTGAAGATTTACTTTCTCCCTCTTTGAATCAAGTACCAAGGCCAGGAATGCTTCACATCTTTTTCTAAGTGTCTAGATTGCATTGCTAATATAACATTTGTAAGAGGTTTAAATCGAATGTCGTGTACTACTACTTCTTTACCATCAACATCTTTGAGTATTACTATCTTTGTCCCACAATTCACTACTACTTAGTGTTTAGTCAACAAATAAATACCTAGTATCACATCAAATTCACAAAATGGAAGTTCGATCAACTCAACTAAAAATTCTTTCCCTTGTATCGTAATGGGGCAATTCCCACACACTCTATTAACATAAACACTATAGCCCAAAGGACTAGTCACACATATATCATAATCTAACTGATCCACAAATAATATGTTTCCACCCATATCTCTAATGCAAACATGTGAATGTATGAAATCCAGATCTATAAATACATGCACATCAGAGTTAAAGAGGGAGAAAATACCCCACTATTACTTTCAAGGCATGTAGTCTCTCCTAGGGTTTATGTGGGTGTTACATAGACAAAATTATTTCGTTCCTTTTAATTTTTATTCTTTATTTTTTTACCAAAAATATTAAAAATCAATGATGGAAATGATAATTGAGGAAGATATATTTGAGGTTGAATATAGTGTATTTACTTTGAGTAAAAGTGAATATAGATGGGCAAACTAAATCTATTATATTCAAAAAAAAAACTGAATACATTATGCTTTGAAAACTGAACACACTATATTCATTTTGTGCAAACTTAATACAATATATTCAGAAAATTGAATATAGAATAAATCAATTAATAATTATATATTCATATGAACATATAATGAAATATGTAACTACTTATCCAATACAATAGTTCTGATGGAATTGTTTTTGAAATTTAATCAATGGTTTTTAAATAATTATAAATGTTAAAAAAATCTAAAATAATAAGGCTTTCAATTTCAAGATAATCTCTGATAATTTTTATTTGTTTTAAGTAATACTATTAAATTTATAATTAACAAAACTTATATTTGGTAGTAATCTT
Source organism: Excoecaria agallocha (assembly GCA_037975025.1). Lineage (NCBI taxonomy): Eukaryota > Viridiplantae > Streptophyta > Magnoliopsida > Malpighiales > Euphorbiaceae > Excoecaria > Excoecaria agallocha. The sequence goes on along the minus strand of CM075823.1, from coordinate 3,042,532 downwards.
GATTCTTTATATTTAATGGATCAAATTTTGTTGCTTTTTTTAGTTCATAATTATTTATTTTTTATTATACACATTTATATAATTTTGAAAAAATAAAATAAAATCACAATAATTACTTTATTATTTTTTTGATTAAATACTTGTTTAGTTTCAATTTATATTAAAATAATTTAAAGATCTAATTAAAATAATTCAATATATTCCAACATCGCCAAAGATAGATTCCAAGAATGTTCTACCATGTCATATGTAACTCCAGCGAGGTGAGAATTCCGCCAAGGCTAGCTGGAAACTATGGACGTTCGACGATTCTGAACGCGCTACCCAACGGACAACATGGGGTTTCTGGACCAAGCAAAGGAACCAATGACAACGAGGATTAGGTAGAGATAGAAATTCAAAGTTGTTAATTGAAGTTTTAAATCAATTAATTAATTAATATTTATTATTCTCTGTGTTTAATAGATTATTAAACATGACTGAGCTAATAATACACATGTAGTGCTTAAGATTTTACTTTTCCAGCATATTGAATAAAGTAAAATTATAGATTACATGTGGAGGATTGACTCGGCATATGAATATGTATTGGGGGTTTGAATTAGATTCAATCACCGGAGACTTGAAATCACAGTACAAAGCAACTTGAAAATCGAACAAGACAGCAGTGGCTTCCGCGCCATCTACACTCCAGCAACTGAAAGAATGACGAGATAAAAACATTAATGAGAGATAAGAGTCTTAAGATCAGGAAAATGAAAAGAGAGTATTTTCATTTACTAAAATATGAAAAAAGAGTCTTCCTTTTCTTTCTTTTCTTTTTCTTAAATTGCTGCGTAAATTGCAATATCTACCCATCCAGCCCTTATAGAAGAATAGTAATATGATAAGCATGCATCTGCACTGTCCAATTGATTGGATGCCGCAGATGTATGTACAGTAACACACCCCCTTGTCAATAAACGAGCAGCTCCTTGATCCCGAAAATAAGAAAATAAAAAATAAATTTTTTCACTTGATACACACTCACACACGAGCCCTTCTTTGTATTCAGCAGCAGAAGATGCAAAGGAACATAAATTGGTATTGCTGAAAATTTACAGTGTAAAATAGCCCTTGGTAAATTCTGAAACACTTCTGCCCAGAATATTAAGTTGAATGTGAAAAGACAGCAATTTATTAGTTTGTCCTAAAAGATCAGACTAAACTCAACCTTAAAGAGAGAAGAAATTTGTAAAAGATGTTTAACATATGATATAATATACAGACTCCAGAACTATGGTACACCATTCAACATTGCCAAACATCAGAACATAATAGCAGTGCAACTCTGCTCATCATTATTTTTCCACATAATGATAGCTATTTGAGTATATTCCCAGTTGAAAATCATGACAATGTCCAGAACAACAATGGAGATGAATTTGAAAACACTGCATGCTGTAACCACCTGAGAGAAGAGGAAGAAAAAACTTCATGCATGAAGGCATGCATCAATAATCCATCGCAACAATTCAGTCAGTACATCGTACAAACAAATTGCCATCATTTCAAAAAAAGAAATCATAAATATTGGAAAAACTTAATACATATTCAAATATCTTCATAATTCATTTGAACACCTAAATTTTAATAATAACCTATTAAATATCTATACTTCTCAATTTCACAAATAATAAACACAAATTCACACCCCCTTCTAAAAATTGAAACGCATGACACTCAATTACATTGTGTAACCTCACATAATATCAAAATCAATAAAAAATTCAACTCATTCCCTTTTTCAATTTTTACCTATTTCACTGTGCATGTGAAACACACGAGTATACATCACAACCAGAGCAGTTGTCACTCTAATTTCCCAAAGGCAATATGACTTTATATTTATTATTTAAAAAATTATAAGTAGTCAATAGGTCATTATTAAAGTTTAGACATTCAAATGAATTATGAAGTCAAGATCGGGTGTTTCTATAGTATTTCTATATATATTAAGCCGATTAGAAATTATTAAAATTCATGAAAATTTTTAAGTTACTTTTTATTTTATTTTTTTTCCCTGTACCATTTGATCACTGTAAATATTGAAAAAAGTGTAACATTATTGTCATGAAGGACATTAAAGAACACAAAGCTTGAAAGTGACTTGGTTTTTTAGCGCTAGTAATGATTTAAGAAAAAATTACTTGATCTACCATGTATCAGTTGGACCCTATGGCAGGCCCACACATGTGGCTACTTTCATAGTGCTCCAACTCAAAGATGACCAAAAATTTGCAGACCAAGGGTTTTTAGTACAAACCAGGGTATTACGTTTACGAGACATCCTGCATATCCTTTCTTTCCTTTTTTTTTTCCATAACATGTCATTCTACATCTTTTATTTCTGCTTCAACATCAACAACTACTGAGGAGTCCTTTCCTGCATAAGTGACCAGTAACGTTTAGAATTTATGAATCCCTGAATATGGATAATAATATGGAACAGAGAATATTAGCTATCTGAGCAGGAACCTGCATATGCATATTTGGAAGTAAATCTCCGCCTAAATAAGAAATGTTGTAGAAACACACAAAAGGATAAGGATATTGGTTATTATACTTAGAATTGCTTACGAAACTGACATTAGCTAATAATAGTTCAAAATTATTTTTGTTACAGCTCAAGCAAATTAATTGTAAATAATTCAGTATACAACATAAAAGCAAAAAGCAGAAATTGCAGGGTGAACCTTTCTTGTAACCAAAAGAGAAATCACTTGATGTTTGTTTAGATGTCATAGAGCTGTTGAAGAACTCCACAGAATCCCTTACAAACTCATCTTCCACCACTGAAACCATAAAACACAGAATTAAGAAGATATAACAGATGCATGCAAAATGTTACCAGTCATCGGAGACATCTCAGGGATATAGAATAATGACTTTGCCATCAACTAAACAACTGCATACATGATTAATTGATAATTGTCAGTAAATATGCAAGAGAAAAATGCATTCAGGAAAGACATGATAGATGGAGGGAAAATGCTTTCAAATGCCATCCTACTATAAAGATTTCATGTTAGTTAAAATATTAAACTCTCCTTTTGTTATGGGTATCAGCAGTTCAAAATTTTACAAAGAATACTGACGGAGAAACCTTTTTTTGTCACTAGGAAAATAAAATTTCCAAATTATTCTTAAACTCTGCAAATTCTTAACTTCAAGAAACACAGTCAAGCAGGAAAAAAAATTGTAATTCAATGACAGTTCAGTTTATAACAGCAGAATCAAATGTTTGGTGTGACAAATACATCAAGTGGAATCACCTAGTCGACAATAAATTCCAAGAGGTAAAAATTCAAAACATGACAAAGAAAAAAAGGGCAAAAAAAAGAAAGAAGAAAAGAAAATCCAAAAAAAAAATATGTCGTAATACAGGTCCCAATTATAAGAATGCACCGTATCCCACATAATACCAAACATAAAAAAAAATGCAGATTCTGGACAAATACACAAACGATAGATGGCTTCAAAATGCATGTTTCTCAATCTAGCACCTGAAAAGTAAAAGTTTGTCATCAAGAATAATGAAAGTCCCAATGTCGTTGAAGAATTGGCAGCAAGAGCTGATAAAAATATTTCAAGTCAACGAAAAGAATACATGCAGAAAACCCCTAGATTCATATTGATTTCACTAACTAGGGCATAAATTTGAACATTAAATTTTTCTTCTCTTAGAGTAGCAAGTAATTCTCAGATTGAAGAATTACAATTCCAAGATTTTGGATTCACCTGAGAATGGTTGGCTGCAAAAAGGGCACAGCTGCAATTCATCATTCAGAGTTGATCTGCAAAAGTCAATAGTACATCCAAGTTGAACAACTTACAATTCAAATGTCATCTCATAAAAGTGTCTCCAAGTTCAATCAGAATCCCTGAAGTCCTTACTTAAAAATCTGAAAATCGTTTCCACAATTCGGGCACTGCACATATGCCAGAAAGCACAGAGAAAAATCAATTACGAAAGTTAAAACACATAAAGATTTATGAATGCCCTATGTTTTCCAATGACACATTTGGAAAATTCATTTGTCCCATTACAAAGATAGGCACACAAACATGCAAATGACAGATTATAAGTACCATTAAACAATTATTAAGAATAAAGAAATAAATATGAAAAGAAAAGGTTAAGAAGCCTCACAGTGCCTTGAACTATATCCCGTCCAGCCCACCAAAGGAAAGCTCCCAAACCAACAATTGGGATCAGCACTGCTAGGAGCTGAAAGAAAGTACCAATTAGTTAACTCAGGTATTTGAAGTAGTTTCACAGCAGGAAAAATAAAATAACAACAGAAAAGAAAAGAAAAGAAAAACAGCAACAGCAACGGCAACAAAGGAGGGGGAAGTAGGAAACCACATGTAAGATTCAACGTCAAATATAACAATATGGAAATTTTAGTGACAAAAAGGTGGCAAAGCAGAAGCAAATATTGTCTGCTGAAGACAGTTAGAAAAATAGAAAAGCATTCAAGAAAAGGACAGTACACATGAACTAATAGAAGTATAATAACTCAACATAGGCACAAAAATACAGACCAGATCAAAGCAATTTCTGCATGCTACACCAACCATATTCCTTATAGTGCAACAACCATGGCATATAAAGCATTTTATGACATTTTTTTTTCTAAAGGACAACATAAACTAGAAAAGATTCAAAATGAAGCCGACATATAAGCACATGACGTCTTATAGTGTTAGCTCAGTAGACTATGACCACGGCAGAGAGAACCGTTGGTTTCAAATCAGAAAGATACAGACACTATGGCCCTTAAAACAAAAACCCTAAACAAACACACAAACGATTAAAAGTCTAAAGGTTTCTCCTTCATCTAACCCCCACAACTTCAAAACTCATAGGAATTATAGTTTTCCATCATCCAAACGTTGCTGGGACGCGCTAGGATTTATGTAACGCAGCAGAGAGCATTAGATTAACCAAAGCTACCAGAATAATTTAGTAAATCAATCATTCTTAAGTTGTGTTTTATTACTAATTAACTTATTAGAATAGCTTGATGTTCGAAATGCTTACAATAATGAAAAACAAATAGCAAAATCATTGATGAAGAAGAAAAAGGCAGGGAGAGGCATACCCAAATAGAAATAAGAACATCCAAAACCCAGCCAATGGCATCAAAAACCCAACCAAGCTGCCCTGTCATTGAAAGATAAGTCAATCCAATAGCCAAGGCAACATTACCCAGAAGCCTAACAGTTTCACCATTATCTTTCCCGCCGCCGCCGCCATTAAACCCAAAACCCTGATTAAACTTCACCAAAACTCCCCTCCTTATCCTTTTCCGCCTCTCGTCTTTCACCAAATATCCATTTTTCCCTCTACCCACTTCCAATAAACCCCATTTCTCCCTGTATACCCTCAATTTGAACCTCTCCTGACCAAAACAAATTATCTTTGAACTTGGTAAAGAAGGGCAATTAATAAGTTTCTTGCATATATCATCGTGGAGAGTGTGCAAGGGCGAGAAAAAGAAGGAGATTTGTAGCGGAGTTGTCATCGGAAAATAAGCTGGAATTTATAACGCAGGTTTTGGCTTTGGAATATGTATGTTAGTTTCGTAGTTCAATGAAAGCAGGAGTAGAAAGAGAAATTTCGTTTGGATTTTGCATTTGTTTTTTAAATTATCTATTTGAATTTGTGGGATATTTTTAAAGTGTTTTTTGAAAAAATAATTTGAAATACATTGTGGGTTAAAAAGTTTATGACAAATACACGTTATCTTAAAATTTTCGGATATTTAAAAAATTAAATACTATTATTATTTTAAAATGTAAAACAATTTGATATAATTTTTATAAAAATTTAGTGCTGTTCGATTCGATTTTTCGGTTATTTCGATACTTAATAATATAATACAATACAATTCAATATTTCAAATAATTTAATATTTTTAAGAATTTAAAAAATATATTCACACAATCATAAATACAAATATAAATACAATATTTAAATAAGTACGAATAAAATTTAAGTTAAAATATAAAATTTAATAATTAATATTTGGCAATTTTCTTCTATATTATGTTGGCACTATTTGAAAATTTTAAACAATATCTAAAAAAATAACACAGAAATTAAATAATTAGATAAAAAAATCTTAATATAAAATTTAAAAATTTATACGAATATAGTAATTGCTTGGCTTAAACTTTTCAAAATTTTCAGTTGATACTTCTGAATCCAAAAGTGCAGCCAATCTCAATTGTAATTGAAGTTAAAAAGCTTCTAAATTTATTTTAAATCCTCACTCAAGAGCTAAAAGCTAATTAAGAAGTGATAATCAAACATTAAACAACTAATATCTCTCTAGCTACCTTAGTTAAAATTGGAAATTTTGGCTTATTCATTTTTTACCAACTCAAAATGTTAAAATCAAGAGAATTTTTTATCAATATCATCGCTCACATCAATATCGTCACTAGCATCAATATCGTCACTATTATCAATAAGAAAATTCTTACACTTGTTATTTAGGAACATGTTCAAAAATACTGTAATAAAAGGAAGATAGGAGTTTATCGCTAGGTATTTGAACAAATATGATCATCCAGTTCCTATAGAACCTATCACTAAAATACTCTTAGAGGGGGATAGGGCTAAGCAGAGCGAAAAGGGTTTTTCATGAGATGGAAATGAAAACTATTCACCCTACATGAGATTTGTGAATAAGTACTTGTCTAATAAGAACCAAGGAATATCAGCCTTTCTGCTAAACATGATGTATTGAATTCATAATTTATTAGATACTTTTTATGAATGTCAACTAAGTATCATAAATAAATTGCACTCAAACGGTATTTTCTCTAATCTTAGTTAAACAAACCAAAATTTCTTCATTCCTTTTCATAGATCAATCAATTACATATGAAATTTTCTCTCCCCTTGTCCGCAATCAATGAGTTAGTAAGGCTTGTTTTCTTTGTCTTTTGGATACCTATTCAAGCCTAGTGGTTTTTTGAGTCAAAATTATGACACAAACTCGATTAAAAACATGTTCCAACTAAAACCAAATTCCCAAGTAAGTTACACAAATTTAAGAAGCACTTACTATATTTATGGACAAGTTTACAAGTTGGAGTTTGAAAAGTTAAAAAAAAAATTAAAAACTTTCATTGTTAACATTGTAAAATAGGCTTTTGGGGTTGTACCTTACTTACCTCATAAAGCACAAAACAAAGGAGTTATTTTTTGCCATATTCAATTTCAATCAATATAAACAAAACAATATAAAGAAAAGATAAAGTAAACAATATAAACACCTTCTTGTATTCTTAAAGCTTAATTAAAGATTAATTAATTTGAAAAATGAGCGATTGCTAGTTAGCTTTCATTTTTTTTTCAATATAATGCTAGGGCCTTCGGCTTATAAGGAATGATATATAAAAATAGATAATATTAATTTAATGATACTAAAAGTAAATAAAATTAATTGGTGAGATAATTTTATACTAATATAACTACATGAATTGATAAATTTCATTATATATAATCATATATAATTACATTATTAGTTTACATATCCGAATACTTGTATAGATATTGTGTTAAAAATAGATGAGTACTATTTGAGTAACACCAAAAGTAAATAAAATTATTGATAAAGTGATTATATACCCATATATTTACATTATAAATAATAATTATACATAATTATATTTTTAATTTACATACTCATATAGTTATTGTGACAAAAATAGATAAATACTAGTTGAGTGACACTAAAAATAAATGAAATTGATTAATAAAATAATTATATAATAAATTATTTATTTTACATATTTATGTAGATATTTGTACAAAAGGAAAAATTAACTAGCAGTTGAGTTACATCAATGGTAAATTAAGTTAAATATAAATTGTTTTAATTGCATATTCATATTCATATAAATATAGTAATTATTATAATAATTAAATTTATCTTATTATAATTAAAATATTTAGTTCAATTTATTAACTAATGATTATCTTAATTTTGTGTATTAAAATATTTAATACAAATAATTGTGAAGTTAAATTTATATAATATGTATAGAATAGAAATTATGAATAATATTTGTATATAAATTATTAGTATTATATATAATAATTAATAAATATCGATTCTTTCGGTTCAATTTTATTCCAGAACAACATGATACAGTTTAATACGGTTCTTGATTTGGTGTAGGATAAAATATCCAGATCCGTTTCAAATAAAGTTAACGGTACAATTCGGTTTGTTTCTACTAAAAGCATTAACAATATAGTTTAGTTCTAGATTTTTTGTACAAGATGATCCAGATCCATGTACACTTCAGGGTACAGTGTAAGGCTCATTGTATAAGGAAAGATGTGATTTTGTACAAAAACCATAGGTGGGACCTATAGTTTTAGACTTGTGGGACCCGTATTTTTGGTTTTTTAATTTCTAACTAAGTGCATTCGGGGAGGATTTTTTTTTATTTTTGGTTTTTCCTTGAAAATAAAACCAAATCACGTTAGATAGATTTCTTTTCGTTTTGGTTTATGCAAAAATTTAAAGAAGTGATTTTTACACTAAAAATCTTTAAAATGTAGTTTTTAAGGTTTTGCTTTTGTAAAAAATTTAATTACTTTATAATTATTATCACCACCACCACCAGCCACCACCACCACCACCATTACTGCTACCACTATCGCCACGACCATCAAACAGCCACCACCCACCACTACTACTATTGCCACCATTATCATCGCTGCTACTGCCACCACCAGACCGTCGCCATTGCCATCAGATTGCCACCATCATTGCTATCGTGACCACCACCATCTCTACCGCTGTAGCCACCACCACCATTATCACTGCAGCCTTCATCGCCATCGTCGCCGCCACCACCACCAAACTACAGCTGCCACCCCACTATCGCCACTGCTATCACCACCACCACTATCACACCGCTATGGCACCGTGATCCAAGGTAGCCTAGATTAGGGTTGCTCGATGATAAGGAACTAATTATACTTCTAATAAAAAGCAAAAATTCCAAGTTTTGACCTTGAATTCCATAATTTTATAAAGAATTTTCTGGGTTTCAACCTCGTTCTTCCTAGAGTTTTGAAAAGATTTTAAAAATCTTAAATTTTGACCTCTGCTAGTGATAGATGGTCGTCTATCACTAAGAGACAGTCGTTTGTGGCTATCCTCTTTAGGGAATGTCCTAGTAGATGCCCCTATTCAGGGCATTCAAGACTATTCATGGCTAGTGACAGGCGATCGTCTATTAGTGAGTCACGACCAATTAGGTCCATGTCATATTCAATGGGTATTTTTGTAAATTTTAGGAAATCGTGTGAAGGACAAATATCTATCATTGACATACGCCCATCTGTGGGGATTTTCTCTAGATTTTCTATGTTTTTAGTTTTAAAAATTTTGGATAAAGATCAAATTTGAGAGATCTGATATGGAAAAAATTTTAAGTGATTAAAACTTTCAATTTTAAGGGATTAGAGTTAGAGTTGATCTCTAACTCTTCTCCAGGTATTTAAAGAAAAACTAGGGTTTTCAAAAGGGCCTATCTTTTAAAAAAAGTAGAGGCAGACTTTAGAAAGAGAGATTCAATTCTCTATTCTTAGAGGTCCATAACTTCTAAACAACTTTCTTTCACACAAAAAAACACATTCTGCTTTATTATAAACGTGGGATGCAAGGTTGGAGGCTTAGGGCATGCTTTTTAGAGTCATAGAATCATATTTTTTAGGGTAATATTTTAGGCTTCAATCATTTTCTCTCTCTAAGTTTATATTCTACTTATGTAGTTAAATATGTCTATTCATCAATTATGATACCATGTTTCATATCATTATGTTAGTTATTTCATTTATTAGTAGAATTTATGATGCCATGATGATTTAAAATTGTTTGACATGTGTTAAAACAACATACTAGGAATTTTTATGTTTTTTTTTCCAATAATATATTTAAAGTTGCTCAATTTAATTCCCGTGATTGCATGATTCTTGATGTGTTAGCATGATTTAAATTATGTTTTATTATTTTTCCATAGATTTGGCATGTTTTAGCACCTTAGAATTGCATGTTTAAGAGTTGGGCTTGGTTTTCTCCTTTTATGGTTGAATTTTCTATGTTCTGTCTGTTCCTCGGGTGATAGACAGGAAGAAGGCCTAACAGATGATCATTGGTCAATATGACCAACGGGACATCTCGATGCCTTCTCTTCGTCCCATCTCTCTCCCTTCTTTAGGCTGTCCATCATTATTTTAGGGCATCTATCAATCTTTTTTAGGCATTTTTTGATGTATTTCGTATGTTTAATCCATTTTGCATACTTAGATGTATTTTATTGATATTTCTACCTCTATTCTACATGATTTGCATTCTGTTCCTTAATATTTTTTTCTATTATATTTTTATGACATTTTATTTTATTATTTGATTTATGTGATAATTAATTTTTATTTTTTTGTGTGTTACTTTGAGCTACTATTTGTATACGCTTATGGACTATTTTTGGGAGAATAGCATGCTTTAGAGGTTGTCTTTCAAATGGTTCCTCTTTCTTTCTTCCCTTTTTTATTTTTATTGCATTTAATTCTTATCTTATGTTTTATGGTTGGTTTGTTTTATGTATTTATTTATTTATTAGTATTTCATTTATTATTTTGGATGTATTTCATTTTTGGGAATGTAATAAGTAGTAAAAAAGGATTTTTTTTAGCACATTAATTAATTAAAAGTCATTTTAACATGTCTTGTATTTTATTAATTGATTTTCTTTAATAAAATGGACCAATGTCAAATTTTTAACGTAAATCCACAAGATAATAAAATCCTTTTTTGAAAATATGCAAGAGGGAACCAATGTTTTCAAATCTAATAAAGAACTCGATTTATGTATGTATTTTATATTCAGTTAGATGATTTGCTTTTGTAATAATTTAAGTAGGATTATTTTATTTATTTATTTAATGCCTTATTTATCTCTTTCTTTAATTGATTGATGTGTTTATTTAATTTATTGTACTTTATCATGTGAGAAGGGAGATAATGGATTAACTTAATTATAAGAAAACACCTAACTGAGAATCCAAGTAAAAGTGATATCCTGAACACTGATCTTTATTTGGGCATCAAAAGGTTGAGATTCATTTTCCAACATTTTATTGGGTGGTGACTCCATGAAACCTACCTCCGTGAGCCCACATTGGATGCCTTTATGGGTTGACCATCAATAATAAATTGGGTTAATTTGTGAGTTTTAGCCAGCCTCCACCGGTCTTGAACCCTAAAAGCAAGCCTCTAAGAACCAATTCGAAATCAAATAAGCTCCAGTTGGCGACTCTATTTGGGACTAAAAGACCTTGCTCCTAAAAAATCTCGGTTAACTTACTTATAATTAGGTTTTTGTTATTAATCCTATCTCCTTTAGAAATTGGATTTTTTGCATACATCCTAGAGCCTTAGAACTAAGTTAGGCATCCCTATTTTATCCCTAGTACTATCTTAAAGCATATCCTACACTCATTCATTATAGGGATAGGTCAAAAAGAACATCCAACCCAAGTCTAGAACCAATTGGTATATAAAATGGTGATTTATTGGTCATTATCTTGTGATGAGCTAGACCTATTAGCAGGGACCATACTTGGATAACCTTAAAGTTTCATCACCTGACTACAACCTATGCAATAACAATAGCTACTTTCCTTATGTTGTATAACCGTAACAACTCTTACTTGTTATGTGGGCCTTTATGTATTAAATAAATCCAACTATATTAAATGGGTACTAACTAAAGGCTGCCATGCCTTAGTGGGCCTAACTCGATTTATTTGGACTATTTAAATAAATGATGGCCAAAATCCATACATTTGCACTTTTAATTAAGAGATGTTATGTTTTCGATTTTCCATTGTGCATCTTATGCATACATTAGGTTCCCTATTGATCCATAGGCTAAGCCTACCAAAAAAGAGATCACATAACCTCCTGTGTGGGAGTGATAAGGTTGGAAGGCTTTATTTTGCTTGTATGTGATTGTGATTGACATCTAATAACACATTTATACATTCATGCATCATGTATAAATCATGTTCATGTGTTATCATCATACATAATCCCTGACATTTAAATTTTGCAGGCATCATAGATTCATTTAGGTGGTCCAAAGAGTCAAACGGTAGCCTTATCAAAGGATCCATGTTTGAGCTATCAAGCTTGAAATTAGAGTTAAGTTTAGAGTTAGGGTCTGAGATCATTTCATAGTTTGGTTTAGGTGAGTTTTCAAAAATCAATCAAGTGACCAAATCCAAAATGGATAATGACATACCATAAATCGAGATTAGAATAGTTACAACTGAGGTAGTAGGGATCACATCTTTAAGGGAAAAGGCAAGTTGCTTCTGCTTTTGGGCCTGCAATGGCACTAGATGAACTAGATTGAAGGATGGATAGGCGATTCTAAGAGTTTAAGGAGAGGATGTTAGCTATGATTGGTGTTCTAGTGGCTTCTTCAGCATAAATCTTAAAAAATCGGCTCGAAACATCTACTCATAAGATAATGAAGCCAATGCATATTGGGGATGCTACCATGACAAGTACTCCAACATTTCGAGTACCACTAGTGGAATGGAGGAGAGAAGGGAGGCATGAGCCCGAGAATAATTATATCGAAAAGGATAAAGAGGAAGACCATGTTAGTTATAAGGAATAAATGCCCTAGTGCTGAGGTTGTTACCTTCAAAAAGATGGAGGAAAGGATAGAAGTTATGGCTCGAGTATTGCTGGTCACATGAATAAATCCTAAAGATAAGGACTTAAATAGGGATTAGCCACTCCCTTAGAGGTTCAAGATGCTAGATCTGCCCAGATTCGATGGTATTTCTAACCCCTATACACATGTTAAACAATACACTTTCATCATAAAGGGGACCACCTTGATTAAAAAATAGATGATGGATTACTTTTGTTGAAGCTTAGTAGGCCCAGTGATAGACTAGTATCATGGGTTGGATAGGCTCACAAAAGAGGATTGGGATTTGTTGATAGAGGAGCTCCTCAAGCAATATGATTGTAGCATCAGGATGAAGGTCACTCTAAAAGATCTCGAGTTTTTACAACAAAAGCACGAAGAGTTTTTTCATGAGTACTTGATAAGGTGGAGGAATAAGGTGATGGAAACCTAATACAGCTGACTAGATTAGGCTTTTTATTAGGAATGCAAATCCCTACTTAAGAGATGGCTTAAAGATCAAGGGGTTGCAGGATTAGAAATCCTTGAAGGATATAACCATAGAAGCTAAAGGTGAGTACATAGCTAAGAGAGCTAGTGCTGAGGGTGCAAGAAAGAATTTTGGCAATAATAGAATAACTGGGAATAGTAGTGAAACAAATAGGAGTAGCAAGATGGTTGAAGTATCTACTATAGAGGCCAATCAAAGGAATTACTATAACCTTAAAAAGTTCTTATCTTGGATTTTGGACCTATTGAATAAGGAAGGAAAGTTACAGTCGTTGCCATTGAGGCCCACTAAAAGTCAAAGGTTACCCTACCATATAGAAGACTAGTATTGTGCCTACCATCAACACATGGGGTATCTCACAAATTATTATCGCACCTTGAGAAATAAAATTCAGGCTCTAATAAACGGTAAACAAATTTCAAATCCTGAGAAGAGAGAAGAAGAAGAAGAAAGGAGGGTATAATGTTGTATCGCCTCATGTGTTTATGATTGGATCTAACTTGCCAGAATGGTATATGATGAGACCTATATAGGAATGAGTATGTGGTTGTTACTCGTTTCACCCCTAAAGTAACAAAGCCAGTTGAGGAAAACTAGCCAATTTCTATGATTAATTGCTGGGATTCCAGTGAGAGTGAGGAGGAATGGGCTAGAGTTTCTATTCATGTTTGGAGTTTAGCAAGTAAGGATAAGGATGAGAAAAGGGAGATTAAGGTAAAGGTAGTCACTAGGAGTGGAAGGGTGATGCCTGAGGTTGAGAAATAGCCAGTCTCTACCGTTGTGCCTGCAAAAAAGGAAGTAGAGAAAAATTAGATCATCAAGCAATTAAAGAAGACCCAAGCTCATATTTCTATTTGGGACTTGTTGAGGTAGTCTCCATCATATAGGAAAAAAATTAGTAGAAGCATTGTGTGAATCTATTGTGGCCACTACCATTTCACCATCTGAAAATGTTAGACTTGGTAAACAGAGGAATTCGAGAGATTGTTATGTACTCTAATGTAGACTTGCCCATTGAAGGAAGGAATCATAGTCGCCCACTCTATATCAAAGCATAGGTGAATGAGAGGCATACAACTTGCGTGATGGTGGATGATAGGTCTTAAATTAATACGTGTCCATTGGTAGCTATCCCTGTATTCAGGCTAAATAAGAGCATGTTAAACAAATCTAACTTAACCCATTTTTGCTTATGATAACTCGAAGAGACAAGCTGCTGATACTTTTAAAGCTGCAGTAAAGACAGGGCCAGTTGAAACCGAACATAAGTTTATGGTATTGCTACCCCTACCAACTTCTCTATACTGCTTGGTAGACCATGGTTCCTCAAGTTAGGAGGTGTGCCTTCTACGCTACATCAAATGATCACGATACCGCATAATAGTCAGGTGGGTAGCATGTTTGATGACTGTTATAGCCTACATGCCCTAAAAGTTATATGAGGTAACTCCAAATATGCATGTCTTCGGGTTGAGGTGAAGATTGTACTTATTATTCCTTTGAAAGAACTTCTCTAATGCCTTAAAATGACCTTATCGGGTAGCCATCTTGATCATCATGTCATCTACATACACTTCCACCTCCTTGTGTATCAAGTCATCTAATCCTAGTTGCCATCCTTTAGTAGCTGGTTCCTGCGTCCTTAACTCCAAAAGGTATAACCTAGTAGGCATAAGTACCTCATTTAATGATGAAACCTATCTTAATTTTATTCACAATCTTGTTCAGAATTTGATTGTACTCGGCTTATCCATCTATAAAGCTATGCATGGTGTAAGCGGCTGCACTTTCCACTAAGACATTTATGTGAGGTAAGGGAGAGTCATTCTTAGGGTAAGCCTTGTTCAAGTCCTTATAGTTCACATAGACCCTAACTCTTCCATCTGTTTTAGCTACAGGGACTACATTGGCTAACCAAGTTAGGTATTGAACCTATACTAAGAACTTGGCCTCTATTTATTTCCTCACTTCCTTTTTGACCTTCTCAGCCCACTCCAACCTCTCCTAAGTTTCTGTTTAACTAGCTTATACCCAAGATAGATTAGGATGGCAAGTTCAACTATCTCTCGATCGATTCCCAGCATGTCTTTGTAGGTCCAAGCAAAGAATCTTTCATATTTTTCAATATTCACTAAAAATTTTCCCTCTCCTCTAGAGTTATATCTAATGCTAAAAAGATTTATTTGGGATTTCTTTTTTTTTTTGAGATTAAATGAACATGTATTAGTTAAATTGATGTCAAATATGAATGATTCATGATCATGATTATGCATATTAAAATTAGAAAAAACATCACACAAGTAAGTAAAATTGTTCATCTTATTAATATAATAAGAAGATAAATTACAGTTCTCATAAAAAAGTTATGGGCATAAGCAATGTCAATAAAAGTATCATCCTCTTTTTAGTTTTTGCAGTGATAGATATCTTTCTAGTTTACAAGTTCAGCTTTGGTCGAGCTTCATCTTCCATCTTCTCTTTGCCATTTTTTTGAACAACAAGCAATTTTTCAATCACAAACTCCTCAAGCACTTCTTTATCCCATGTTAGATAATGCACAAGGATCTCTTCATCCGAGAAACCCTCAACTGGCTTAATAATTCCTTGCTCCTAATTAAATATGTCATTAAATAGCTCAAAATTGGGCACAATCTTATCTCCTACTAGCTGAGACTCATTCTCTCCACAATAGAGGCAAACCCTTGAAGCCAACATAAAGCTCTTAGAAATATAAGGGATTTCATTTGTTGTCTCTTTTCATTTGCCATTCTAACTTGAACCAATGTAGCCTAACCCTTTTTAGAATTTTCTGCCCTTTGTTGGTAATAGCATCCTGAGGCCCATGAGAGTTTTTATCCAAACCAGCTCCAGGAAAAAAATGCATCTTTTTTCAGCATGTTAATTATTTATAGGCTATCAACAAGGCCATATCCACACTCATCATCGTCAATCACAGACATATGAAATTTGTTGAATGGCTACCTAGATATTTCAAGCACAGATACCTAATTCTCTCTCGTAGCTTTGATGGTGACCACCAAACCATTATGAGGCATCTTGGTCATCTAATGCAGGGCAGAGGGCGCTCCCCCTAACTTGTGAAACCAAGGTCTTTCAAGTAAGATTAAAAATTTGGTTGGAATGGGTAACACCACAAATTTATCTTCAGTTTCAATCAACTCTATCTTCACTATAGTCTTAAAAGTCCCAGTAGCTTATCTTTTTGAAATATCAAAAGCACAAATAGTCAAGTCCGATTTGTTCAAAATGCTCTCATTTAGCCCAAAAGCAAGAATTGAAACTAGTAGATATACATTTTTAAAAAACCCATCATCTACCATCACACCAACTATGTGGTCACCATTCACTTAAGCTTTGATGTAGAGATGACAATTATGATATATACCTTTAATGGGCATGTTAGTATTAGGGTACACAACATTTTCCCATATTCCTCCCTTAACAAAATCCAATAGTTCAAATGGTGAAATAGTAGTTGTTACAACAGTAGACTCGAACAAGGCCTCCACTAACTTCTGCTTGTATGATAGGGATTACCTTAATAATTCCCAAATGGAAATCTAGGCTTGGGTCTTCTTTAGTTGCTTGATAATCTAATTTTCCTCAACCTCTTTTTTTATGGGCACCGCATTAAGAGTTGGCTGATTTTTAACTTCAAGCATTGCCCTCATGAGAAAAAAATCAATTTTATCGATGAAAATTTACCAACAAAATTTGACTTTTTATAGACAAAAAATGCCCTTAATGATGGTTTTTTAATATTTTATCCAACGGAATGCATCCGTTGGTAAAATGTTCGCAGGTAGCCATTTACCGACGGAAAATTCCATCAGTAAACATTACCGACGAAATTATAAAAACATTATGTTGGTAGTTTTATTAAAAATCCATCGGATGTTTCGTCGTGTTAACCGTTTACTGAAGGAATTTTGTATCGGTAAACTTTCGGTAAATTTAATGAATAAAATTTTAATTTATTTTAATATAAATAGCTTCGTTGGTAATTTTATGGGCAAAAATATTTAATATTAATTTTAAATTTATTAAAATATCAACGAATTTTCTATCGGTAAGGTAACATAAATTTTTCTATTCAATTTTTTATATTTTTTTTTGCAAAAATTATATATTTTCTATTTGCAAATCTCAAATTGAACACGATAAATTCAATATAAAAATTCTAAAATTTAAATTGAAGATAGATATTATAATTCAAAATCAGCATACACGTTCTAACTTCTGCGCAAGTATGATCAATACAAGTATATATTTTACATAATATTTTGTGTTATTATATAAAAAATTATCTAAAATTCTATTTGTACAACTATGTTAAGGAATGAGTTAGACTAGAAGCACAATATGCGCAAATAGAAATCTGATTCAGCTTCAATTATTCTAGGTGGCAGTCTTTCCGCACCTCGAGGATTTGAAGGAGCCCAAAGCTGAGAAATCACAAGGAAGTATGCAATAAGAGAAAAATACTAGATGTACACGACATGCATTTCTTTGTTCTCTTTTCTTTATCCTTTACATCAGAAACTATTGACATTATTGTCTTTACGAAGGGGAACGCTGGAACTCTGCTCATTTAGATATCATATATGGCAAAAGTAAAATTGAGATATGCATATTGAAAGAATAAGAATAAGAAAAAGAAACTAACAGAAAACAACAAAATGTTATATAAAATGACTAAACTCACCTTGACCTTTTTGCCTATGTTTATGTTCACTATAAAATCACCTTTTTGAATGACACCTTCATAGATCCTTCATTATAAATAGAGTATTCGCATTAGTGGGTCATTACAATTATTCTAGCACTATATCAGAACATGTTCATGTCAAATACAAAAAAGCATTTAAGTGAAAATAAATCAATTTATTTCATACCTTAGGTATGTCAATGGACCAAAACGGCCTTCCTCTAATTTAAAAGCCAATACAAAAAAAATTATCCATTAATAAATGTTTCTTATGGAAGTTTCTTATATATATATATATATTCTCATAATTATGATTCTATTAGATTTTCAGTACACATTCATTGTTCACAATGCTTTGCTAGCAATATAAGAAAATCAAAGTTAATTTAAGAATTTAAAAGTTTTGAAATAAAAATTTTCAATTTGGCATACGTTCCATGATTGACAATAATAAAAATTGACTTTAAATAGGACAAACTCTTCAAGCAGGAAAACGAACAAGATAACTCACAGCCATCCATAGGTAGCGTAGTGCGACATCCCTAACTGTCTTATTTTGCAGGTGCATTACAATTTTTGCATAACGTATTATGTTCTCTTCTGATGTATGTTTGCAGTGAAATAGTAAAATCATCTCACATCGGTAAACTAATGGTGACATTACTGGTTAGATAGAAATAAATGTATTTACCAACAACAAGTACAAAATAATGCAATTACTTAGAACAATTAATGAAATTGAAGTATGAGTATTGATTTTGGAGGTTTAGAGAGTAGAATATTTATTCGAAGAGATGCACAGTAAGACCAGATGGGGAAAAATTTAAAAAAAAATAGAAGAATCAAAGTAGTAAAATAGAGAAGAAATCGAAAAACAACACTACTAAAATTGAAGTATGAGTATCGATTTTGGAGGTTTAAAAAGTAAAAGTATTATTACCTATTTTTTGAGGTCTCTAAAAGCCAGTTTTCTTGTAGTGACAGTTAAACTGCTGCAATTTATATTATCATATAAAAATCAGCTAATCCATTGCAAGGCAAAAGACATTAAAATGACTACTCTAAACTTGAAGATCTAGAAGTTCAACTGGAGAAATTTCTTCACAAACAATAATTCTTCACCAGATAAAATACCAATTGAGGCTAACATACTATTAAATTCCAAGAACAGCATAGCCTACAGAAAATGGAAAAGATTTTTTTTTTTTTATGAAGTATAAGATTGATTGCTTTTTAGTAGATATATTGTTCATTTATGTACCTGTAAATATTAATGAAATACACTCCCCTTGAAGTAGATTAGAAGAATTTCAATGAACTTTGGCAATTGCCACTTCTAACAGTGAAAACTAGCTAGAGTCCCAAACAAACTTGTACCATCTAAAATGTACCTTACACAAAGGTCAAAGGCTGCTTTCTTTGATAATAATACTGCATGTATCCAGATTCACCAAAAATTCTAAAAGTCACCTTCACTAAAATGCAACTATGTCCCACAAATGTTCTACAGTTTTGGTTTAATTGTCCAAGAAGACTTCCCACCAAGTATATGGCACTATGTAATAAGTATTAAAGAAATTTCTTGATCTCTCTCTCAATCATGTCATCCATAATTCAAGCTAACATATCTCTGCTAGCTAATAACATAAATCAATGCATCTCAAAAAAACTAATATTGGTCTATAACTTTTTACTTCAGCATTCTCATCAATTCCACTTCAGATCTAGTAATTATTTTTTTAGGAGCAACAATCAATCATTTTAATTATAAGCCTAATTAAAACCATTATGTGTTATCATCTTAATACAGATGAACATATTCAAACTCGCTTGTTATTTTAGCATATTAAAATCCTAAACTTGCTAATTATAGAATAATTAAGAAGATAATTATGGAAAAGTTCTCATAATAATGAAGTTATTTGGATTGATACGGTTTACATTGATTATCAAAATTACCCAACACCAAATGTTATATCAAATTCTGATCCAGCACCAGATCATCAAAGGATAGTACGTATTAAATTTTAAAAATTTAAAAGAAGAAGAAGAAACATGCATTATATTTGCTAAACACAAAGACCTCCTATTAACTTCAAATGAGATAACACCATAAAATATTTTAACTTTGATTTACTAAATCAATAAAACAACATATCTATTTGCTTCAAGAAAACTAGAGAAATTGCTAATGATTCATAGGGGTCAGTAAAAACAGCTAGGCCTCATTGCCATAAGATAACACTACAAAAAAAAAATTGATGTTACCGATGGAAAATGACTTTACTGATGGTTTTTTATTATTTTACCGATGAAATGCATTCGTCTGTAAAATGCTTGTAGGAAGCAATTTACCGACAGAAAATTTCTTTAGTAAATATTACTGACAAATTTTATTGATGGAATTGTACAAAAATTCCATCGGTAGTTTTATTAAAAATCCTTCGGATGTCTTGTCTTTTTGACTTTTTACTGACAGATATGCTGTCGAAAATCCATTAGTAAATTTGATTAATAAAAATATTAATTTATTTTAGAAAAAACAGTGACAAAAATAGCCATCAGTGTTTTATCGGTAAAAATAAATTATTTATTATATTTTTAATTTTCTTGCAAAAATTATATATTCCCTATTTGTAAAAGCAAAAATATTCATAATACATTCAATACAAAAGGTATAAAATTTAAATTGAAAATATATATCAATTAACAATTTTAATATCCAAAAAATCAGTATGCATCATAACTTATTATGCACAATATTTTACAATACCGTACAAAATTATCTAATTTTAATTATAATTCAACGATGAACAATAGATTTAAAGAAGAAGAAAATGACAAATTAGCCGTTAATAAGAGGTCTTAATCTCCTCATATGCTCTATGTCAGCCTAATGTATACCTTTGACCTGCCAAAAAGTTCCAGATCATGTCATAAAGCATTCTAAATGGAAAGTTCCAGATGAATGGCAGAGTAGTATATAGAAATAAAATCATGCCTTAAGTTAAAGCAAGACCTGGATAAATCACTAACTTTGGACTTGAAATGATATCTAAGGGCATGAAAATTTAAAAATTTTACTATTATCATTAGCAACTAAAAGTTCGAAAAAATAGTCAAGCATCTATGTTCTTTGAAGTTTCTTTATGACAGAAAAAAAACTCTATAAAATGTAAGATCTAAGAAAAGTTCTAGACAAGTAAGGTTGTTCATGAGAAGAAATTAGAAAATGCTTTTGCAAGCTATGCCCAGTTTGGAGAATGACTTCAGGAACCATCCAGTATGGAGTACCCTTCATCGACTTGGCACCATTTATAGTTCCCTATGGCAATACAGGAACCCTCAATGATTAGACCTACCATAAACTCATAATGAAAATAAAAACCTTCAGATAAAAATAATTGTATGGGTACCAGTTCAACTACTTTCTTGGACACTCCAAAGTCGGCAAGTTTAATGCATCCCTTGTTATCTGAGGATGAAGGCTTCATATCATCACCACAGTCCATCTCTTAGAATGCTATCAGTACTACCCAATGTAGCTAACTCTGACTTTTTCTCTGCAGTGTTACTGAGTTCAGCAGTAGCAAGAACTTCATTACAGAACACAGAACAACCATCAGTTTTTAGGTCCTTGTCAATCGTTGAAGAAATAGACATTTTAGACTCCGGGCTAATGGCATAAATTATGGCTAAAAGTATGTCAGGTTTTGGCTGAACATCAATCCATTGATTGCCAATCTAATCTCTAGAATTTCTTAGATCCTTTTTGTCTATGCTCAAGAAGAAGCTTTCACCTAATATCAAGGCCATTTATGGTACACATAAGGGAAAAAAGTATGGAAAGTGGAATAATTTAAAAGAAATAAAATCAGAGCATTACAGTACTTTCTTAAAATAACATACCAGGAAAATAAATTTATAGAATATCATTATTGCTACTACTAGACCCAGTTACCACCCCCTCCCACCAGCCATCACTCCAAGCATCAACTGCAGAGCCAACCTCGAGGACAGGTTCTATATGCTCATCTTGTGGAGGTGTTGGTCGAATAGTCTGACGACCTAGATACCTCATGCCACGTTTATCAAGCATAGCTAGTTTGAAAGCTGAAATCCATTCCTACAAAATAAATGACAAGTCAAACTTCGACTCCAGGAGAAAAGGACAATGAATAATGTATTTAAAATGACTAAATATTTGAGCATATGAAGCTGCAACAATGATAAATCCAAAGTTTAGCATTGACTCTAATTTATTTCTTCGAAAATGGTGTAACAGGTCATAAATCAAAACTTCTGAAAGATTTCCATCATCGTACATTTTCGATGCTGATAAAGTTATGAATAAAACATAATAGAGTAGTGCTTCATAATATATAAGCATACCTTAACATTGCCATACTCATCTTCGTCCTTGAGTAATTGGGGCAAGCAAAGCAAAGTTCCCTTCAATTCCAATCACTTTTATGTTAGTCAGATCATGTACTTTGATATTATAAAGTGAAAGCTATAATGATAAAATAGCTCACCAGGGAATGGCTGATATAATAAAGTTCCTGCCCTGTTTATTCATGAAGATACTGAACTGTAGCAGAAAAATCATAAGCAACTAATTCATCCCATGATCAATCCAGAAAGCTTGCAATTTCAGTATTTAGGGCAAGAAAATTAAGGCTTCATTAAGATTCAGAAATAAAAGAGAATTGACCGAATCATTGGGATTAAGGGAGGTGTGTCTATGACTATGTCTAGTTTCGAACAACTAAAACAAAATATACAGATAGATATGTTGAGAGGGCTAACTTATACAATTGTGGCAAATATGAAATATTTGGTGATTAAATTATTATACTTATGTCCTTTCTTTTCAATTTTCTCAACATATGATGACAAATAAAATCAATTGGAAGAAGTAGCAATTGATGAATTCAATAAATAAGGTTTCATTTACAAGGTATAAATGCTTAAATTATTGAGAAAAATTAAAAGGAGGCTTTAGTACAAGCCTTGTTAGTTTTAAAATTTCCATTATAATATAAAAACTATATATTTTACTCATTTCAGCCTTCTACAACACATTGTCAGATCATTCATCATAAAGGACAATACATATATGCAGTCAAACATTCTTATTATTCACAATTAGCCATGATTTACCAATAATAGTTCAATTCATATAATATAACATGATCAGATAAGACATTGAACTCTACCATGAAAGCTCTCTAAACTCTTCAATCTACAAATATCTTTATATAAACATTTAGTTAACTGTTGAAGTAGAAAAAAATCAATAGATATTCTTTGTTTAAATTATTGAATTCACTAGATGTCATCATTATTGAATAAGATCTGAATAGAATTATGTAAACTGAAGAAATGAAGTGGAAAGATTAGTGGAAGAAGCAAAGAGAAGAGTCAACATCAAGAAATATGTGGTCAAATAGAGAACAGTACTGATGTGAGTAGTTGGTCATTTTCATCAGTTAAAAGAAGACGAAGGCTTCATAGTGATAAGTGATCACGTATGCCACTTTTAATTCCCTTAATTTGTACTATAATACCCATTTGTCTAATTATCAGATTATGAGTGTTTTCTTTAAGTATGTACTTTATATAAACTACATGAACATTTGTTGCATCTTAGTTATCTTTATGAACATACGTTGAACAATACGCAATTTTGTCCGAGCCAAAAAGATGCTCGTAAACAATGGAAGATCAGATATAGTTACATTTTATTATTAATAATTTTAATTTTTAATAATAATAAACCAGTAGTAAGAGATAAGAATTCACTTACAATTTGCTGAGTCCTTCCATTAGTTTCTTAATTGCTGAGTTGGTGTTGATTTATGTAACATTCCAAAGAAAAGGACCCTATTTTATTTACAGGATGAGAAAATTTATGTTAAACAATCCCATGAGAAACTACAGTAAACTAAATTATGTGCAGCAAAAGTATATCCATCAGTCTTCTCTTTAGGATATCTTAGGATTTAGATTTTTGACATCTTATTCCTTGGCAAACCAGCTCGATACTGTTTATGATAAGTAAGGAAAAAGATCCTTATATACATTCTTGATAGTCCCTTTGGCAACTTAAGTCACAACTAAAATATCTGTGACCATAGGGCATTATTATAAGTAGAAGAGAAATCCTAAAAAAATATAAGGACATGAAACAAGAAAATATCATTTAGAAGAGGAAAAGTTAACTTGTAAGTATAAAAAAAAAGGTATTGATAAATGATCTTTTTCCTTCCCTACAGCACATAACAAGTGTCTGTAAATAGATAACTCTATATACAGCAAAATGCACGTGACTATCTAATGGGCATATGGAGCATCTGAATCCCTATAACAATTAAATAATGAAATCATTGCTCCATGTTTGTTTCTTCATATTCAAAAGATATAATCCAGCAATTTAGTGATACTTCCATTTTCTTCAAGTGGACAACAAATAATTGTAAGAAATCCTAGAATTTATCTAGGCAATAATAATCATGTTAAATTATTGAGAAAATAAAATTTATAGCAGAAGTGTACCTGAATTCATGGTTTTAATTGAATTACTAAAATCTTGCGGCTTATGTTCTTTCAAATTAACAGGTAAGGAAGAAAATTTTTTTCTATCGATGGAAATAGAAAGACAACTTCCTGTATCTATAATTTGAGGACCATAACACTTTTATATCAAAAAGTTTTTCTTTATTTCTAATTTATCCCATCATAAAATTAGAAATTATAAAATAGTATCTATACATTTAACCCATACTTATAATATTATTATTGTGGCCCACTTTAATTCTATTAAATTAGATCACTTTAATATTTAGGCCAGTCTTTTAATAATAGTTATGACATATATAGTTATATATCTTAATATATATAATATATATATATTATATAGTTTATTTGTCCATAAATCCTAACAATCTCTCACTTGGAATATATATATATATATATATATATATATATATATATATATATGTGTGTGTGTGTGTGTGTGTGTGTGTGTGTGTGTGTGTGTGTGTGTGTGTGTGTATTGCTTTATAAATATATGTCAACTTTATCAGCTCAAATTTTTATTATCATAATCAAAGACATTTCTAAACAATCTCATCCATCAATCATGCTTATATAGAACCAAGATGACTTTTGTTACTTATATGTCATAACTAAATCCATCCCTGATCACATATATAAACACAACCAAATGACATAGATATAGTATGAATGCATAGCATGAAAATTACATGCAATGTGGTCTAAACATGTCTATTTTCAACCGTTCCATTCTATAAACTTAGTGAGATCAATCTATAGCTGAATCAAAGTGTGAATAACTCAACTTCATTTCTACAGAAAATATAGATAAACCAAAAACTAAAAATGTGTCTATAATAAGAAAGCAAAATTACAAAACTCCCCACTAAAATTAAATATCCTCAAAAGACATGACACCTATATGAGTAGTATGCTCATTAAAGACCTTGGGTGGTAATCCTTTAGTAAGCGAATTCGCAACCATGGAGTTTGTACCAATATGCTCAATAGACACCTGTCCACTTTGAACTCTTTCTTTAACAATGAAGAATTTAATGTCTATATGCTTTGACTTACTCGAACTCTTGTTGTTATTGGAATACAAGACTGCTGACTTATTGTCACAAAAGATCTTAAGTGGTCTTTCAATTCCATTAACAATTCGTAGCTTAGCAATAAAGTTGTGCAGCCATATTGCTTGATTTGATGCCTCGTAGCATGATATGAGCTCTGATGCCATGGTAGAAGAGGCTATAAGAGATTGCTTAGCACTCTTCCAAGAGATAGCCCCTCCAGCAAGCAAAAAAAATAGCTTGATGTAGATTTCATGCTATCTTGGCACCTAGAAAAATCAAAATCTGAATACCCAATGATCTCTAACTTATCTGATCTCCTGTAAGTGAGTATGAAATGTTTTGTTCTTTGAAGATATCACATGACTCGTTTGGTTGCTTTCCAATGATCCATTCCTGGATTGCTTAAGTATCTTCCTAACACTCCAACTATGTACACAATATCTGAAAGCATACAAACTTGAACTTACATTAGACTTCCTATTGCTGATGCATAAGGTATCTTTTGCATTTCTGTTTCCTCAAAAGCATTTTTGGGGCACTGTTGAAGACTAAACTTGTCTCATTTAGCAATAGGGGTATTTCCTGGTTTACAATCTTGCATGCCATATCTCTTAAGAACCTTTTCGATATAAGCCTTTTGTGATAATTCAAGGGTACCTCGAGAGCGATCTCGATGTATTTGGATCCCTAATACAAAATTTATATCTCCAAGATCCTTCATCTCAAAATTCATAGCTAGAAATCTCTTGGTTTCATGTAACAAGCCTATATCATTGCTGGCAAGTAATATGTCATCAACAAATAAAACAAGAATAATATGCTTACTCCCACTAAATTTGTGATATACACAATCATCAACCAAATTCATCTCAAAACCATAAGAGATAATAATTTGGTGAAATTTGTAATACCACTGACGAGACATTTTCTTAAGCCCATAGATGGATTTCTTTAATTTGCAAACCATTGACTTTGTATTTTCTGATACATAGTTTTCTGATTGCACCATATAAATTGTTTCATCAATGTCACCATTGAGAAATGTTTTCTTAACATCCATCTGATGTAGCTCAAGATCAAAATGTGTTATTAATGCCATTATAATCCGAAAAGAGTCTTTTGATGAAACTGGAGATAAAGTCTCTTTATAATCGATGCCCTCTTTCTGTATAAAGCCTTTAGCGACAAGACATGCTTTGTACCTCTCCACATTGCCCTTTGTATCCCTTTTGGTTTTAAAAATCCATTTACAACCAATGGGTTTGTACCTTTAGGAAATGGAATAAGATCCCATACGTCATTGTCTTTTATAGACTTAATCTCCTAATTCATGGCATCTATCCACTTTTGAGAGTTAAAACTTTCTATTGCTTGATGAAAATTGACTGGATCATTTTCCATCACTCCAATGTCAACATCATGTTCTTGGAGAAACACAAGATAGTCATCAAAAATTGCATTTCTCCTTTCTCTAGTGGATATTCTTAATGGCAATGGTTTTTGAGGCTTTAGAGTTTGTTCTTCAGGAATATCTCCTTGAGACTGAATGGGAGGATCAATGACATTATCTTGATCTAGAATTACATCATGAACAATGTCTGGTATAATAATCCGTTCTGGATTATAATCCATAGCAATTAAAGGAATATCAACATATTCCTATTCAAAGACAAAATCTTTAACTCTTTCTCCCCCCGCAAACTCAACATCCTCAAAGAACCAAGAATTAACTATCTCAAAAATATACTTACTTGTGGGATCATAAAATTTGTAACCCCTAAAGCATTTATAATATCCAAGAAAATAACAACTAATAGTCTTAGAGTCCAGTTTATTTTCATTTGGCCTATAAGACCTTACCTCAGCTGGACATCCCCAAATATGAAGATGATTTAGACTAGGCTTTTTACCTGTCCAAAGTTCGTAAGGGGTTTTACTAGTTGCTTCTGTTGGTACCTTATTGAGTATATAAGCTGCAGTCTTTAATGCCTATCCCCAAAGTGACTCAGGTAAGGTAGAGTGACTGATCATACTTCTTACCATATCTAAAAGCATTTTATTTTGTCTTTCAGCAACACCATTAATATTGGGTGAACCCGGTATGGTGTACTATGGTACGATACTGCTTTCCTCTAGGAATCTAGCAAATGGACCTGGAAATTGTTCACCCGAACCATCATATCTACCATAGTATTCACCACCATGGTCAGATCTAACACTTTTAATAACTTTATTGAGTTGATTTTCAACTTCAGCTTTAAAACGTTTTGAACATGTCCAGTGACTGAGATTTCTCATGAATGAGATAAAGATAACCATATCGATTGAAATCGTTTATGAACATTATGAAGTATGGTTTGGCCATTCTAAGAAGCCAGAGGAAATGGCCCACAAATATCTATATGTATTAGTTCTAAGACATCTATTTTCTTATTGGCATCAAATCTCCTAACATTTGTTTGTTTCCCCTTAATACAATGCACACATATTGTCAAAATCTAAAAAGTCAAGGGGATCAAAAATACCATTAGACACAAGTCTCTTAATTCTCTTTTTAGAGATATAACCTAATCTCTTATGCCATAACGAAGCTAAATTCTCAATAGTTAATTTACACTTTTTACATATTGAATGAACATGCAAGGATTCATCAAATAAAAACAATTGTGTCAATTAAATATAAATTATCATAACCTGATAAAAAATTAGATCCAACCAAAATTGAATTTTGAAAAAAGACTAAAATTTTCCATTTCCAAATGAACAATAATATCCAAAATTTGTCCAATGCTGAAACAAAAATCAAATTCCACCTAAAAGATGGTATAACAAAAGTCTCAAACAAATCCAAATAGAAACCAGTTCTTAATAATAATCTAAAAGTTTCAATTTCTTCGACTTCTACTGATTTGCCATCACCAATATAGATGTATCTCTCACCATTTATTAGGCTTTCAAACAATTCAGGCAACCCTGCATGAACACAGTAATCGTGAGTTGTTGCACTGAATCAATCTACCAAGTGTGTCTAGGTACTGAAGCCAAATAAACTTCAGAACAAACAAAGTTAAGAAGCATACCTTTCTTAGCACGCCAAGCGTGATAGTTGGTACATTGCTTCTTCTGGTGACCTGTAGCTCCATAAAAGAAACAACCATCTTTAGTTTGTTCCTTATGTTGTTTCTTACGTGATGTTGTTACCGTAGCTTCCTTGTTCTTCCTTTTCTTATTCTCTTTATTTTTATCCTTTTAGGTGGAGACCAAATGAATACTCGATGTCTTTTCTTGCTTTAATCTATCCTCTTCGTGAACACAGTGAGAGATGAGCTCATTAAGGGTCCATGAGTTCATTTGACAGTTATAGCTCACCTTAATTTGACCAAATTGTGCAGGAAGAGAGATCAAAACCAAATGCACTAACAAGTCATCGAATAAATCCAATTTGAGTGCCCTTAAACTTGAACAAGATTAGACATTTCCATAATGTATTCCCTTATATTTCTTTTACCTGTATACCTCATAGAGATGAGTTTTGGCTAAGATTGTACTTGTTTCAACCTTTTCATTCTTAGTAAATCTCTCTCAAGGTCCTCAAGAAAAACCTTAACTGTTTCCACCCTGATAAGATGTTGTGTCCCTAAAAGCTTCAGGAATGGCACACTTAATGACCATAAGACTTATGTGATTAGACCTTTTCCACTTTTCCATCTCCCTCTTTTATTCAGAGGTACTCTTGTCAGTGAGATCAGCAAGTCTAGGTTCCCTTAATGCAAGGTCTAGGTCCATGACTCCGAGAGTGATTAATACACTCTCTTTCCATGCCTTAAAATTTATGCCAATCAACATAGGAATGGAGTTGATACTAGCAGTAATATTAGCAGCACGAGCAGAAGTTGAATATAGAATAAAACACATAAAACCAACCCACATAAGTATTGAAATAATACCAAATTGAATAACAAATTTAAATATAATTAAACCCCATCTCAAGACATCTGATACTCCGTTAACATTTTATCTTTGGACAAAATATTAACTTGTAAGTTATATCTTGATGTAGCAATTAAACATAAATAATAAAATAACATGTCAAATAATAAGTCTTCCTTTAGGCCGATTTATTATTTACATGTAAGACCAAATAATTATAACTTGCTAACTGCCACAAATGTTTATATAATTATATTAAACATTAACTTTCCTTTGGGCCAATTAATATTTATGTAATTACATACACAACCAATTATATATTTTGAAATAAATTAATTGATTTCCATAGAGGTCACTTTGGCAACATATTGGTTCAATTAATCCATCTCAACATATATATAACCATACTGTAATTTAAATTTAAATTCTATAAAATTTAAAATTAAATTAAGAATAAAATGTCTTAATATCAAATTGCATATGTATACTGGCAGAAAGTATATATATATATATATATATATATATATATATATTAGAACAGAAAACACAAAACCACAAAATGCCAAAACCATAAAGCAAAAAAGCCATAAAGCAGATAATCATAAAGGCAAACAAACAATTAAACAAAAATAAATAACTATTGCGGAAGAGGATTCTCAATTACAACGATTTCATGAAATCGGCACTTAAATCATGGTACCCACAAAACACAAAATAAACTGAATCAAAAAAGAAAAAAAAACTACTATATCCCTGCAAACTGCCTCAAATTCCAAAAAAAAAATAATGCCGTCATTATATCGTAAATCATCAATTCAATTAACCCAAAAATAATATACCAACAATTGAAACTCAACAATTTAACATGAAATTTAGGCTCTGATACCAAATATAAGAAATCCTAGAATTTATCTAGGCAATAATAATCATGTTAAATCATCGAGAAAATAAAATCTATAGTGGAAGCGTACATGAATTCATGGTTTAATTGAATTACCAAAATCTTGTGGCTTATGATCTTTCAAATTGATAGATAAGGAAGAAAATTATCTTTTGTCGATGGAAATAGAAAGACAACTTCATATATCTATAATTTGGGGATCATAACCCTTTTATATGAAAAAAGTTTTTCTTTATTTCTAATTTAGCCCATCATAAAATTAGAAATTATAAAAGAGTATCTATACATTTAACCATACTTATAATATTATTATTATGGCCCACTTTAATTTCTATTAAATGAGATCACTTTAATATTTAGGTCAAGTCTTTTAAATGATAGTTAAGACATATAATTATTATAATCTTTTATATATATATATATAATGTATTTCTCCATAAATCCTAACAATAATCCCTTTAAAAAGTATCAAATAGGTTGCAACAAAAATGATAATCAAATTATTTCTAAGTGCAGCAAAAAAAAAAAAAGAGGAACTGCTCATCCTCTGAACTCTCCAACACTAGAGCACTAACTGCTCTAAAATAGATTTAAACTAGAAAGCAATTAGATTTATGTAAAAATAATTTTGATGTAAATATGAAAAGGAAAATGGAATAACTATTTTTATTTAATTAAAATTTTGATGCAATTCAATTGAGTTTTTTTATTTATATCTCAATCTATGACCTACCAGTGACTTTTACTCAGAATAAAGTAGCAATTAATGTTATGTTTGGATAACAACTACAATTTAAATCCTATTGTTTAAGAAACAATGTTTATAATAATCTGAGGTCCATAAATATATTTGGCTTTACAGTTCATGATTTGGTAAAGAAGATAGATATCAATTTTAACTCATTAAATATTTTGTTGCTTCTTGAGGCATCACTACAAATTGAAGTTAACAAAAGCTTGAAATTCAATTTTAAGCAGTAAAATTTTAGTCATTTTATCATTTTTTAAATGCTACAAGAAGCCAAATCCAAAATTCTTAGGTAACTATTGCTTCTGTAAGCCACCTGATAATTAAATTAATCCTGATGCTAATAGCAACAAATTCCCTAGATTTTTCTATAAATATCTCATGATACAATTTGTAGCATGTATAAATATCTATCATTAAAGATTTTATCAAAAAATAGAAGCCACATTTAATAAATCTCATCAGCTTATAAAAAAATATATAAAAAAGGCTACTAGCACTTGAAATCAATATATAAGTAAATAGTGGAAAAGAAATTAAAATCAGTAAAAGAAAGGAACAATTACTAGAGGAAGAAAGGAACAATTCCTACAGTCTGATAAAATAGTCACTGACCACAGAGGTAAAGTATATGATTGACCACGGAATCTAATAGTAACTGCCCTATGTTTATCAATGTTTGCTAGACAATCAGAGCACCTGCTTTGACTTCCATGTTAAGTTGAGTTCAAACCTTCACTATAAGCATTGCCATGGTCTACATGTGCCTAATAGAGCAAGTAAAAGATAAAAAGACAAATTGCAGAAACCAAGAAAGAGAAAAAATTAATTAAGAGAAAAAGAAGTGTACCCTGGTTTAGATGTAGTAGAAGCTGCAAAACTATTAATTTGTCTAAACAAAAACAACATTCAAAAATGAGTTCTAAGTATGTAAATAGCAATACATAATACAAATTCCCACCATCCGCATTAGTGATCAACTGCTCAACCCTTCGACCTCTTCAATTAGAACCAAAATCAGATCTCACCATAAGGAAGCTCATTTTCCTCTATAAACAAATAAAATGGAAAAACAAATCCAACAAAGGTATAAACTTTATTCTTGCTCATTTAGAAAATTTCACATAATTTGATTTGAAGAATTGCATAAATACCCAAGAGTGATCTATGAGAAGTGAGCTGCAATCTCTTAGAATCAAAGGAATTAGAGGGTGTCAAAGCTATTGCAACTCCTAATCCCTGGAATTTTGAAGCCATTTATGGTTTTTCCTATCCTTTTAACGATCCAAACACCATAAAATCACTACAAGCGAGTTTTAAGTGCTAGAGAGACAAACTAAATGAGGGAGAAAGAGAAAGAGATTTAAGGGAGAGAAAGGGATAGATATAGAAAAATAACGAGGGAGGGAGATTGCGAGATATTCAAGGGAAAGAGAAGGATAGAAATAGGAAAGAGCGAGGGAGGGAGATTGAGAGATAACTCCAATGAGATGCAGTGGCGGTGAAACACTAGTGGGGTAACCTTACCATTGAGATGGCAAGGATGGATGTTGGAGTAGCTAAGAGAAAACTATCAAAATTAGGGCTCGTTTGAATAAGGGATCACAGACATTGGGGATTTTTAGCCCTAAAATATTTTATTAATATTAAATATAAGATATTTTATTAAAACATTATCGATGGCTTACCGACGAAAATAAACCATAGCAAAAACTATAACTCCTTTACCCTAAAAACTTTCCACATTTAATTACCGATGGACTATAAATGTGTCGCAACATTCATTGGTAAATCTCTAAAGATGCTTGTATCACTGATGAAAATTCCATCACTACATCAATAAAATGATAAAATTAGTTATCGATGGACATAACTATCTGTAAAACGGTAGTTAACAATTGGTGCCAACATTTTCTTCCAAATATACCAACGAATTATTAATTCTATCGGTAAAAATATCATCATTTATCAAATTTATTTTTTATCTATTGGTAATATCTTAATTTTACCTATGTAATCTGAGTTTGTCGATAAAATCCATCGGTAAAATCAATTTTTTATAGTGTAAACTATTTGAAATTTGAATGCTTTTATTCTTCTAAAGGTTGTAAGTGAATTGGTAATAGTTAAAAATAGAGTGTTTAATACCATAAACAATAGGCTTATCTTCCTTTTGGGTCCTATCTAACTTAAAAAACTCCTCAAAAGGGTTATGAGTAGTTCAAGTGGCAACAGCAACAGTGGTAGCTGAGCTTTCAAATTTAGCAGTAGCAAAGAGCATTCTCCTGATAAATCTTGCTATGAACATAATTGAATGAACATCTACATAAACAAGAGCCAATTACTATAACTAAGAATTCAAATTGCTAGAAAATTGCAAAACCCATTTGCAAACTTTTATTATATTTCTCAAATATTACCCAAAAAAATAAAAAGATTGGCAAAAAAGATAAATCAAAGTATTATGGCTATATAGTAAGGATGGGGAAAGAGAGTAAATTGAAATTAAGGTTGAACAGAGTGGAGGAGAAGGCAAATAAAAGAAATGAAAGAGAAGTAAGGCATACTCTAAGAAGTGCTAAATTTTTGGGAATCGTACATACAGTGCTCGGCATAACAATCAATAAAAGGGAGGGCTTCAGGAAGAGAGAGAAAATGGGTTTATTAACTGAGGTAGGTTGCTTATTATTTTTTATGGCACTACTAAATCCTCAATCCAGATAGTAACTTCATTACATATTGGAATTAGGTCTTCGTTTTCACTTAACATTTCTCTATGTGTTCTCTTTCATTATGTTGATTTCAAGTATCAAATCTAGTGGTTATCAAAGACCTTGAGTGGAAATAGATAGGAGATATTATGCTTTCCAATCATCAGTCTTATCACAAAATTAGATCAAAATTAACAAAACCCTAAAACCTATATAGAAAATTTAAAATAAAAAATAAAGCATAAAATAGCAAACAAGCAAAGAGCGAGAAAAAAGAAAAATTACATGAGAAAGACGCTAGTAGAGATCTTAGGCCAAAATTGATAAATAAATCGATTAAGGTTGAAGAGTGCATGCTTTTTAAGTTAATAGACTAAGAAAGGGAGAAAAGAGATTGAGTCAACAAGGGAAAGAGAGGGATAAAGATAGAAATAGAGCGAGGTTGAAGGAGGGAAGAGATGGTAGTGGTGGTGAATCATCGATAGGATTAACCTCACCATTGAGATGGCGAGGAAAGAAGTTAGAGCGCCTAAGAGAAAAATCCCTCTTTTAGCGCTTGACTGAATGAAGGAGCACAAAGTTTTTGTTTAGTTAAAATTATTTTATTAACATTAAATATAAAAAAATTTAATAAATGAATACCGATGGAATAAATCCATAACAATAACTACAACTCTATCGCCTTAAATTTTCATCACTAATTCTATCACTAAAAACGACACCAAAATTTTTTTGCATGTATATATTGATGGAATAAAAAATCATCACAACTTCTGTTGGTAAAACTTCAAAAAGTCAAAAGTTGCTTGTATTACCTACTCAAATTCCACCGCTATATAAGTTTAAAGACAAATTTGATTATCGACATATATAACCATTGGTAAATCAATCGCTAACAATTGGTGCCAACATTTTTCACCAAATATACTGACAAATTATTAATTCCATCAATAAAAATGTCATCATTTATCAAATTCATTTTTGTTACCTACACATTATCAATGTGATTGGTAATCCATAAGTAATATCTTACTTTTACCTATGTAATGTAAGTCTGTCGATAAAATCAATATTTTTTTATAGTGCCTTCCACTTTTAGTGACTGCCCTTACCTTCTTTTCTTCCCTCACCTCTTATTCACTCTCACTAGTTGAACTCCAGATATCAATGGGCACCATTGTCCCTTCATCTTCACTCTCAGTGGGGGAATCCCAACAATCAATCATTAAAATTAGTTGATTTTCTCGTAACGGCCATGTACTCATTGCTCAATAGTTAAAAAGTTTCAATCCTCTTTAGTGCACCTATCTAGCCCATGATAACAATCTAATACTGAGCCTATTAGGGTTAAACAAAAATATTCCACCTTCTACTTTTTTGTCAAGTTGGTCACTTTTATGATCAAAGTATATTATTTAGAATGTGCTAAAGGGTCAGAAGTACCATCAAATTTGGGCAAGTCTAGCATCTTAAACCTTTAAATGAATGGTTTATCTCCATTTTGATCTCTATCTTCGTGGTTTATCCATCTCCCAGCTGACAACAATTTGAACGTAGCCTTAATCTTCTCTTCCATCTTCTTGAAGGCTAGTTCCTTAACACTAGGGCCTCTATTCCTCATCACTACCATATGAGGCTCTTCATCTTCCTCTTCATCTTTAATGTAGTTCCTTGGCTTATGCCTCATCTCTTTCCTCTTCTCAACTAATGGGACTTAAAGCTTTGAAGTGGCTGTTTGTTGGCTCTATTGGTCCATAAATAGGTGCTTTATGCTGAATTCGAGAAGGAGGTGCTAAGAGTGCCACCTACCTACCGAGCAAGGCCATTATCCTTTCCTCAAATTACTGGAATTGCCTCTCTAACCTCCTATTTATCTAATCTTATAGAATTGAATGAGCTAAAATAAAGGCTAATTTACCCCTTAAATTGAAAATTCTTACTCCAAGGTCATCTATCATCCTGCCCGTCTCATTAGTTATCTCTTATCGTCAGCCATTTCTTCTAAAGTTGTCTCTCTACTGCATTTTAAAAGCTCAACTAAACCAAACTCAAAGCTAATCTCAGATGCTAACTCTAAACTTAACTTGGATCTTAACCCAGGCAGCCCAAGTATGAATCTCCAAATAAGGTGACCGTTTGATCCTCTGGACCACCTAAATGAATCTATAATGGCTGTAAAAGTCAAGCATGAAGGATGATACATGATTATTAATGCATGAGTATGGTATATACATGATGCATGTATGGAATGAATGCCATCATTAGATATCAATCATAAACACATACTCTTATACTGGAGGTCGTACGATCTCTTTTCTATATGGGCTTAGCCCATGGGTTAATAAGGAACCCAATGCATACGTATGGTGCACGGTGAAAAATTGATAGCATAACCTTTCTTAATTGAAAGCATATGCATATGGATTTTGGCCATTATGTATTTTGAGTAACTCATACAAATAAGGTTAGGCTCATTGGGGCATGGCAACCTTTAACTGGTACTCTTATAATTTATTTGAGTTTGATCAATACATAGGGGCCCATATATTGACTTAATGTGATGTTACTGTATTTTTTTTATCCAATCAGAATTCATTCAAAAATAGTGACCCAGACTTGAAAAAACAAATTGAATCGACCAAAAATTTTAAGGTTGAATTTATCCAAAAATACTAAAAATTGGTCTAAAAATACCTAAAATTCAACTCAAATAATAAGTTATTTTTAGTAAATGTTATAATTATGTATTTTTATTTATGACTTTAAAAAATCAAACTTGAAAATATTATTATGATAATTAAATTAAAGTGTAAATACAAAATATTTCTTATACTTCAAAATATGGAATCTAAATAATAGAGTTGTCATTCAGGTCGATACTGTTCAAATGGATAGATCATATATGGGGATTACTTAGAAGATGTCTTACAATTACAATCAAATATTGAATCCGTGACCAAAAATTTTAAGGTTGAATTTATCCAAAAATACTAGAATCTGGTCAAGTTTTTAATATCGTTGCTGGGGAATAACAATGTTGTTATTTTAATATCTGTAATTAAGTTAGTAAGAGATTTTTTTATTTGTTTTTGATTTGGTGTTATTCTTTGTAAGAAGATTTTTAAGCATTTACAACATGATGCATAATTACGTTTAAGATTATAAATTAGTTCTTTTGAGAGCATAAATTAAAGATTTAAGGAGAGATATGCAAGAACTGCAATATTCATATCAACCTTTAATGGTTTATTCATCATCGTCCTTTGAAAAATCTTATTTTTCATAGGTTTTGCAAAAGTCAAGTGCCTTTAAATTTTAAGTTATTCTTGACTTGCTTGCAAGTAAGGAGAAGCAATTTAGAGTTGAAGAAGAAGAATGGATGGCTATAATTAATTCTCAAGAGGAGAAGATCAAATACCAAGAGGCTGCATTCCAAAAACAAGAGAATTTCTTAAAGGCTCTATGGAATTTATTACAAGATCAAGAATTAGGAATTCAAAATATGGAATCTAAGTTGGAGTTCTTGAGTATTTTTATGGACATTCAAGGTGGTAGTGATAACAAGGAGAAATTGAGTTATGTGCCTATGGTGGATAATAATGAAAGTGAGTATAGGGTGTATGATCAGTTAAAGAAGGAACCAATCATAGTTTAAGACAAATCCTGTATCTTGGAAGATGAATTTAGATCTCTTGTGAAGGATTTTACACCAAATGAGCAAGAAGTGTTCAATTCTCAAATGAAACTACTGAATTCAGTCCACTTGAAGAATTTATTAAGGCTAAAAAAGCCGGTAGAGTTCATTTTTAATGAACCAAAGGTTGAGTTATACTTTATTAAAGATATGGAATTTTCAGCTTTGGTAAACTTTGACAAATTTCTTCTACTGATGGGAGAAATTGAGGAGCAAAGTTTGGAGAGACCCTTATTTGAATCATAAGCTCAACCTTCAGAGAGTAACATGAGTCCAGCTAGGACTCGATAAACCATAACTCTTCTAACCCTTCTCTTTAAATTTTCATCAATTGTTTTCATGAGTTGTGTTTTGTATGTTATTTTTAATAAATTGCTATCCTATTTTTAGCTTAATTTCATAGGCTTTTATAGTTCAATTTATGTTCTTCATGTTTTCTTAAATTTACTATGTGTTTGTCATTCAATCCATGAGTTTAAGACTTAAAGGTTGGAAAAAGAACCTACTTCTAATGATATTTGTGCTTAATTATCATATTTAAATTAATATGTGCTTTTATATTAATTAAAGAGTTCATATGGTTTTTGGGGGTACCAATTAAAGGAAATTACAACTTAGTTGAACTTAAAGTGGATTTATACTTTTTGAGTATGTTTTTCCTTGGTGAGGTGTGATTTTTCATTTTTCCTACTTTATGAATTAAAGGGAGAGTTATTCATATTCTAAGTTTGGAGTTGATTTGAAATACAATTTAATAGGTATATATGTTTTCATTGAGGGTATGCATGACTTTGATTGAGATTTGGTTAAGTATAAGAGCAGGAGAGTAACTAAAATGAGTTATGTTTAATGATTTAAAGACTTTGTGTGGAGTTGATTATTAATTTGAAAGTTGATTAAGAGTGGGAATAAGGTAAAACAAATGTCATTTTTGAGCAAGGATGTTCTGCATTTTGGGTAGCCTAGCATTTAGCAATACTTTCAAATTAAGTAAGGGTAGAGAGTAGTTGCCATTTTTAGAGTGTAATTAGGCTAAGTGGAGTTAGTGAATGGCTATTCTAATTTGCATATCTTCTGCTTTCCTTTGTTAGGCATACCTCGACCACATTGCAACCTGTTTAAGACCTAAGGATCTTGCTTTATTTAGAGTTGTTTACGGAGATGACCTTTAGGTTCTGGTGCTATAAGAGAGGCCTATGACATCTCTTGAGTTTCAAGAGCAAAATTGCATGTGAAAAAATTTTGCACAAAAATTTTTTTCTCAGTTGTCGAATTACACTAGAGTTTTAAAACTCAAAAGTTATCATTAGGCCAAGCACACACACCAGAAGACTAACTAGTATGATTTAAGTTGAATTCTTTTCAATTTGGGATGATAATTAGTGACTTCTACTGTAGTGTTATTTGGCTTTTCTGAATTTGTGATTTCTTTCTTTAAGTTTGGAGATGTGGTTATGTGGTCTGTTTAATTGCTCGAGGGCAAGCAAAAGCTAAGTGTGGGGTATTCAATAACTCTGATTTATTATTTATTTTCAATGTATTTTTATCTATGTTTACATCTCGTTTTACATGATTTTCATATTTTATGTGTTAAATTTCTCTTTTTATGCCAAATAGAATTATATTAAGATTTTTGAAGTTTTTATGTGTTAAATGGTGCAATTTTGACTTTTATGTAGAAAAATTGACTTGCACTCAGTTGAGACCATTTATCTTAGCCGTGTGCCATCCATAAAATGTACCATTTTAGTATAAGACTCGACTGAGGTCATTTGTTTCTATAGTGTCTAATGTAGAGTTTGAGGATGATTCAGTTCAGAAGGGTGTGCATGGTTGAGACTAAAGTGTCTCAGTTATGTGCTGATGACACAATACTCTTTTCATCGATTGGACTCGGCTAAGATCATTTGTCTCCGTCATCTCCTTTTGCTCATAAGTATAAAAGCTGCATTATGTTTAGCTTTAAAGGAGATCTTTTTAGTTTTTTCTTTATAGTTTTAGTTCGTAGTTTTACATACTTTTAGGGTTTTATACTTAGCATACATAGGTTTACTTGTAAAAATTACATTTTTAATATAGTCGATACCCAAAATACAAAAATACATAGATATAGTTTAGTTTATAGAGTAAAGTTACAGCTTTCAACCAAGTTCATCTTGCAGAAGAAGAGAGGACACATCTTCAACCTTAGATCTATAATCTTCAATGGGCTTAGGAGTTTATTCTTTTCTTTTGTTTGTTATTTTCATTATGTTTAGTTATCAGTTTTATAGTTGTTTCGGGATCTTTGAATCCCTTGAACCATGTAAGAAAATGAACCTCTTTACTCAAATATATTTCAAATGTTTATTTTCCCTTGTGCTTATCTTGATATGGCTGTTATTTAAGTATTTATGCCGTTAATCTTATTTAAGTTGATGGATTTATGCTTGTTTAATAGTTGTATCATGCATGCTCTATTTTTACTCATATATTCTTTAGTTTTGATTGCAATTTTGGAATGGAGACTATTAGATCTAGGGTTTGTGTACTGTAAAATCAAAAAAAAAGAGGAAAATTAATAGGTATTTGGTTAGTTGGTTCCAGAATGGAAAACTTACCTGTATCTAGGTCTTGAGACCCCTGCTTATGTTATCTATTTGGTTGGCTTTGGAATAGGAAATTGGGTAGTTAGAGTAGTTGGCTCTAAAATGGGAAACTAAGGGTTTAGATGGGTTATCCACATCTGAAATGTATAAATTTTTATGTTAAAATGAATCTTACATGGGAAAAAGGGGAGGATTTGGTTCTCAAACAACATTTTTAGTCATTGTTATCTATCCATTTTATTCTCTATTTTTATTACTTTATTTAATTCACACTTTATGTAAGGATCCAAAATAGGCCATAGTAGAATTCAAGAGCATTATCATGTTAATAATATTTATTAAAGATTAATTAGAGGAATTATTATAAGTTGAGATCTTGTAAATTAATGGTCTCATATGGTAGAAGGTTAGAGAGTCAATTAAAATTGTGGTATACAAGGGTGCAATTGAAAAGAAATTATAGTTAAGTGGTCAATTGTGATATAATTATATATTAGTGGGTAAAATCAATAAAATAAAGGAAGATGGGTGCAATTAAAGAATATAAAGTAATCATGGGGTCAAATTGGAAATTAAGAACAAATGGGCACACATTTCTAAGATGCAAATAGATGAGGGAGCATAAGGATACTTTGCCCTTCTATTAATGTGCTAGAATCTTTACATGTTGGAGAGAGAAAATATTTTCTTGATTCTTGAGATGAGAAGAATGAATTTGGCAAGGAAAAAAAAGAAAGAAATGCAAATTTTCATTCTTTCCTTCACCTCTTACTAAAAACTGTAATCCCTCTTCTCTCTCTCTTGTAAAATCCATCAATATCTCTCTTTTCTCTTCTTTCTCTTGATGAATTTGGGTTTTTAATGAATTAGAATAATCTTGAGTTGTTGGAAGTTGCATGTGAGGGTTTGAGATGAGGAATCTTTAAGATATACAATAGAAGGTAAGAGGAAGAAGAAGAAGAAGAAGAAGAAGAAGAAGAAATAAGTTTTGATGGAAGATTTAGTGTTTCATTAAAGGTTAAGGATTTTTACTCATATTGCATATGGATTTAACTATAGGAAATGAGGATAAAATGTGTAATGAAATGTATTTTAAGTTGATATTATAGTATTCAAGTGAAATCTAAAAGATTATATCTTGCATGTTTTGATTTGTTGAAGATTTAAGAAGTAGAAATCTAGGTTGGTTCATTAGGAACTAGTTTCTATATTTTAAGCATATCTCAAGTTTTATAACTCTAATTTGGATAATTCAAGCTGGTAATTAAACTTAAGACATAGAGGTTTAATTTTTTAAAAGAAACTAGAGTTTGATTCTGCCTTTAAGTGTCCTTAAATCTAACTTGAATTTTATTTTGAGCTACTGCCCAGCTATTATAATCATGTTGTATTTTTGCTATAACTTTTTTGAGTGAAGTCAAAATCTTTTGAGACAATATTCTAGTTAAATTAGATTTATATGAGCAAAAATTTCATAAAGGAATGTTGTCAATATTCTGTACCTATTTTATACTATGAATTTTCTAAGTGATGATAAAGGCCAAATGGGGTACAGTGAACTGTTGTTTAGGGAACAGGAACGAATTTTAGTAATTTAACTGTATCTCTTATTATAGAGGTCAAAATTCTATGAATCTAATTTCTAGTTAAACTAAAATTATATGTATACAAGTTATATGAAGAAAGCATAGTTTATTTCTACCCTTAGGTCAAAATGTGGCTTTAATCCGAAATTGATGGCACCACTATTTCCAAAAATAGTTCTTCATATTTTTGCAATATCTTAAAATTTAGAAATGATATTGATGTGATCTTTAATGTTCCTGAAACTAGAAACATGTGGAATCATGTTTGTAGAAGATCATTTTGATCAGAAATTGCTATTGGTAGGTAAAAAATAGCTTTAAAGACAAGCTTGGAAACTGTCTCTATGCAGAATTATTACAAGAATTTACCACAATTTTTGTATGTATCTTTGGAATACCCTTAAGTATCCTCAATGAATTCAAGCATCTTTAGAATATCATTTTTTTATATGCAAAAAAATCTTAAGCACTTTTCTTACAAAAAAGTAACACATTAAAGATAAAGAGATAAGTCCATAAAACATGTAAAATAATAATACATTGTAAGCTATAAACATGATTACTTATCAAAGTATACGTATGATAAAGGTATGTTATTATTCACTTCATTGATCTAACATAATCATGCTTATATGTTATAGTTATATAATATGTCTATATGTTAAAATGTCAATAAATATATATATGTATGAGACCACAGAGATATAAGAGTTCATGTGCAAGTTGAACATAATATTAAATGAAGTTGAAAATATATGTTTACATACTTGGGATTATGTATCTTTTTCATACCACATGATTTTATATATATATATATATATATATATATATTAGAGATTGTGATACATGTATAGTAAAAGCATGTATATGTATCTTTTGATACCACATGATATTATATACATGTTTATATGTTAGTATATCAAATGTATAGTCGCAAGGATATTATTTGATTGAAATAGTATGGCTATGCATATGTGATGCCAAATTTTATCATGCTAAAGCAAATGATTACATGGAAGTATATTTGATTGTAAATAATATGACAAAGTATATGATAGGATTTTTACGAGACGGTGTATACAAGTATATACACTAAAAATTGTATTGTTTTTCATTGATTACTTACTTGAGTAAATTTGTATAAATTGCTATATGAATTATGTATATATGTTTATGCACTAAAAAGTTATGTTTTTTTACATGATTATGTACACATGCAAATGGAAAAATATAAGTACAGTCTTGATATATGAATGAAGATGAACACGATATTCCTACAAATAGAGTTCAATTGTGGATAGATAGGAACCTATAGGGATTATTGCAGATGCCATAGTTTGGTCCAAATAGGTCTAAAGTATAGTTGATCCCGTTTGAATCATGAACAACCCCTTTTGGATTATTAGTCAACCATCTGGGTTCGCTTGACCAGTCAAAAGTACAATTGGCCCCGTATGGGTCTAAAGTTTTGATATCTTAGGATATCATCATTTTGATACCTTCGGGTATCCACCGTTCCTATTATCAACATTTAAAACTTAGCAGGCTATTTTATATAATTACAGTAATTGAACTAAAAGCACAAATGCTCCTATGTCATCGTTTAAGTAATGTGAATCGTTTTAATCATGGTTATGACTGAAATTATAGTATATGGAATACATGATACATATATGAGGCTACATTATAAAGATGAGTACTTAGTATTTTAGAATAACATAGTCTCACAAGACCAATAAGTCATGAATATGAACTTGCTTGATATTGATACTTTATCAATGATCTAAATGATGAATACATAATCTTTATAGTCAAATGCTTCTTATATGATTATTTATATATGCGTCACCTTCAAAAACATCAATGTATAGTATATGGAAAAGTATGACTTAGATTGAAAGAGTATTTGGTTATTTTATGTATAAAAATCCTTGAGATGGATTTAAAGTGTTTCCTATACCTAGGAATGCATGATATACGAAATGGTATGTCATGTTTTGCAAAAGTATATCGGTTGATGTATATTAACATACTACATGTTACTTGTTGAATATTGTGTAATTGATATGAGTGGTATGTATGACATATTACATGGCAATATAAATAAGTTATGGACTCATAATATGTGAATTTGATTTATGTGGAGATAGAAGTGCAAGGGTAGTATTGTAATGCTTTAAAGAGTTTGTATAGTACTCAAGGTAACAATATAATAGCTTAATAATAATAGTAAATATTCAAGCGAATGGAAACATATCTTATCCATGAAATATGCTATATATATGTATAATAAATGGAAATTAATTAAATTTATTATATATTTAAAGATGTAGTTTATTATCTTAAAGTCTTATGGTTATAAGATGGCTTTTAGGAATGTGGATTGATATTGCCATGTCTTAAAAATAGTTGAAGTATATGAATATGTGTAAGAGTAAATAAGTGATAAATAATTGCAATAGTTAAAGAGTGTTTGACAATTGATAATGTTTCATAAGCAAGAAAGACTTGTACGTCAATATGATTAATCAAAAATAACATAAAAAAATTAAGAAAGTAAACTTGATGTATAAGATTTTTGAGATCAGATGAATATTGTTATAAGTATGAAACCAATACGCAATGGAATATTAATAAGTACTCGATATTGGTTAAAAGTATAAATAAAAGATAATATAGTCCCTAAAGATCTTTGTGAATATGGTTTAAATGATTAGTTATATGCTTAAAGTTATGCTTGTATGTGATTGCATTTTTATGACCTTTGTAAGAGGTTGTCATCATGTCTTATGTTCCTCACTAAGCTTTATAGTTTAGCAAGGGTGTTTTATCCATATAGGTTCTGTAGATAAGACTTTTGCACAGGGATGTTCTCTGCATCAGGAAAGGCCAACACAAGACTTATAAGAGTCGATGTTGGGAGATTTTTTGTATCAATATTTTGAAATATTTTGTATTAAAGCTATTAGGCATATGAGGATGTATTTAATATGTGTATATTTAATTGTAACCGACTCATGATATAACTAAGCAAGAATAT
Source organism: Excoecaria agallocha (assembly GCA_037975025.1). Classification (NCBI taxonomy): domain Eukaryota; kingdom Viridiplantae; phylum Streptophyta; class Magnoliopsida; order Malpighiales; family Euphorbiaceae; genus Excoecaria; species Excoecaria agallocha. The sequence continues at coordinate 2,997,677 of CM075823.1, read as the reverse complement.
GCATGCATGTAGAACTTAAAGTAACACATACATAATATGGTTGCATAATGTTATACATGAGATAAAGCATGCAAATATTTAAAGTAACACCCACATGAATATATGATATTGTATGATATGAGTAATAGTAACATAATGATTATATAATGAATAATATACAGGCATGATAGTGTTGTGATGCATGATTAAATTGACTTAATTGGATATAGACAATAGGTTAATAGTAAGAGGGTGTTACAATTTGGTATCAGAGCAAAGGTTTAGTCGTTTATGGTCTATAAAAATCTAAAAATTATGTCATAGAAAGTTATAGAGTGTTGGCCAATGTAGATATCCCTATTTTACTACGATAAGACTTGAAATAGGATGATTTGAAAGAATATGAAAAAGAGGTCAGAAAAGTTGCAGTTTTAGGGTATTTAATGTAATTATCCCCAATGCCATTGTTTTATTCTGAGATGAGATAATGCTTTCAAAAGTAGAAAGTTTTTTGGATAGCGTAACTGGGATTTTACGATAGTTATTTGACTATACGATAGTAAGAGATGACAAAAGGAAATCGAAATAAGAGTGTAGAGAAAAATGAAAACAAGTAAAATAAAAATGGCATAATAGTATAAAGTGAAAAGAAGTTTAAAGGTTTCTGATGTATTTCGGAACAAGAGGTAGATCATAGTGAAAAGATATAGATTTCTAGATTCAATCATATCGGTATAGATCGAGAGAACTGAGCCTCTATTGAAGCAAGATGCCATCAAAGGAAATTCTAGTATTTATATTCTTCATTTTTTATTGTTATTAAATATATTGATATATTCTGACAGCGAAAATATTTATATACACTTTTTGAATTGTATATATATATATATATATATATATATATGATGAAAGCTTTTAAGGTGACATGTATATGTGATAGTATATCTCTTGGGATCTTAACTTTGGATTGAATAGTATAGGATATGCTCATATGAATAGTGTTTAAGATTATAGTATATGATGTAATTAGAGTATATGAAGATTATTTCTATATGGCTATGAGAAAGAGTTTATATATGGTGGATAAGGTTTTTGCATTTGTGAAGTTACTGTGAGGAAATTGAGGTTAGTTACGATGCTCTATATACCTATAAATGATTCTTTAATAGGCATTAGCAGTTGACTAAACATTTCATAGTTCGGATGGGGTAAAACATATGCATTACATAAGAGTACATATCTATTTTTCATTGCATACATAAAAGCATAATTCACTCATAGCACAACATCGTATTACATATACAGGCCCCGACTAAAAAAAGAAACTGACAGGATATATGATGAGCATAGTAATAATATAATAGTATGATAAGATTGCACAACACTTTGTGTTTAAGTTAATTTTATGTTAATTGTTACAATTGCCAAATAGATCATACACAAACAAAAATTGAGATATTCTTTAACACATAACTCCAATCAATCTAATATTCTTACATAAGTCCAAATTTCCCTTAGATTCGATATCTTGGGATCTTATAAATACCCCACTTTATTACTTGTCAATTCAGTGCACTTGCTGAGAATAGCAAACATTATAGAGAAAATTAAAAGAAGAAAGTAAGAAAAATTAAAGAGAAAAAATTGATCCAAAAAGTTTGCTCTCAAGAATGAAAGACTTCAGCTTTATAAATTGGCAAAGATTGTAGCTACTGTCATACTTCCTAAACTAATTCTAGTCTTTAATTCAGCAGTTTGGCACAGAAGTGAGAAAGTAAAGTCCTAAGCATGTGTATAGCTTCTATACTAAATGATACAATTGATGAATAATCCACACGGGTAGCAACTAAGGAGTGCTAGATGTGAATGACGATTTTAGTTCAAAATTAAATTGTTTCTTGTTTAAGTAACACAGATGGCAATTAAATTTGCAGGTGTGTGAACCAATTCTACATCAATTCTTTTTATTTCTCTTGAAAAGATACATGTATGGTAAATAAGTATTGCTAAGAGTGTGAACTAATTCTGCTTCAATTGAAACTTACTACATAAATTTGATTTTCCATACAAGGCACACATGAAGATTACTTGCCCTGAAACACCCTAATTTAATGCCTTTATCATGTATCATGTTATATCTTTCAATCACATAATAGTAGGTTATTAACCCAAAGTTGTATACTTTTATTATATCAAATAGCCTATTTATATAGGTATCCTACGCATCAATTAGATATTTTCCATAACTTCAGTCTCTTAATTATGTATGCATAATGGCTTATTCTATAACATACTCATCATTTTCATGTTAGTCATAACTGTCTTAACTTCATATCTTATCATGCATAACATTTATCCATTAATCTAGCATATTTATGACTAAGCATTCTAGCTACTATATGCATGCATGCTTTAGCATTCTTTCACTGAACTTATTACATCACTTACTTTATATTACATATATATATATATATATATATATATATATATATATATATATATATATATGATGGCCCTTTTTATACATATTAAACTTGCAAAAGAAATTGCACCAAAATCACAAAGAACCGTACATCAACTTCTATGACTTAGGTGTTGGCCTGTTCTGATGCAGAGATCGTTCCTGAGCAAAAGCTTTCACAGCAATACCTACACGGATTAAATAACCCATGATAAGCTATAAAGCTTAGTGAGGATACTAATTTTGAAAGACAACAACTCACAACGATTTTCGGAAACATATAACATACAAAAGTTGATAATAACAAGAATGACATATTTAAAATAAATAAAGGACAGAATAAAATATAATCATCAATAATCAAATCTCATATTTATATTAACATGCTTGAAATTAAAGCATAACGTAGGAGGATCAGTATCAAAAGTATCCAACTATCACATATGCAATGGGAAATATAGTTAAATATATTATCTCATGTATCATGCTTTATTTATCTAAAATTAACTTTAACGCAATAACACAACCGTTTAGCCTGCTTAAGTTCTAAAGGTGGATAATAGGATCAGTGGATACCCGAAGGTATAAAAACGGTGGATATCCGAAGATATCAAAACTATGGACCCAATCAGGCCAACTGTACGGTGGACCGGTCAAAGACCCAAACGGGGTCAAGAAACAACCCAAATGGGTTGTGCAAGATCCAGCAAGATCAACTATACTGTGGACCTAAAAAGGTCGATTGTGGCAGCTACAATATCCCTATAGGCGCCTATCTATCCACAATTGAACTATAACTGCAGGCAAACTCTATTTAATCTTTCTTTTCATATATCATGCTTACACTTACGATGTTCATTTTGCACATGTATAATCATATGATAGCTATATTGTTACGATGACATAACTGCATATGTAAGTTCATTTAATGATACAATTACTTTTTACCTACCATCATTAGATATCTCATATTAGCATAATCATGATATGTTAATCAAGTAATGCATCATACCTATTCAAGTGCTCATCATTAATACTTTACGATATAGCATATCGTATATATATGTGATCATGTATACAAATACATAATCCCTAGTGAATAGGAATATATAACATCATAATAATATACTTCGTTATGTTATCATTCAGGCATCACACATGAACATAGTCATATATCATATATCTTGTTTCACAGTATAAGTGCACGTTCAAATATAATGCACTCTATCATTAGAGTATGAATATGTAAGATTAATTGCATAAAACAATCATGTACACAAATTTCATCACAAATATATGTGAGATATTTTCATCACTAGTCCTTACCCATGTACACGCATGAATGTATATGTATACATATAATCTTGTATTAATAGTCATATTACCTTCTCTATCCAATTCATTTTGTAACCACATAAACACATATTTAGCTCAATTAATTGAAAACCATAAAATAAAATAAAGTACATTAAAAATCTGCACAGGGCAGCATTCTGGACTCAACTTGTGAGCAACAAATGAATTTGAAAATGTCATTTTTAGGCTAAATGATCTTCTAAAATATTATTCCCCTATGTGTCTAGTTTACAAACATCAAAATTCACCTTAATATCTTATCTATAGGTCAAGATATTTGAGAAATACTATAGGCTGTTCATGGAACCAAAACAGTATTAGCTGTCACTTATAAAAATTCATAGCATAAAATCAAGAGGGATTTAGACCAATATTTATTGATAAAAAACGTACTCCTAGGTATCTAGTTTACCCAAAATTTTACATAATAAGATTTTGACTTATCTACTAATACTTATGCCCAAAATACCAACATCTGTACCTTAACAGTCCAAACAGATTCAACGAATTTCATGATAATTATTTGATACTTAGAAATAAAATTAGGCATTACTTCCTTCATATAAAATGTGTATTTATGAGTCTATTTTGCATAGGAATTAATTTAATGTCATTCTGATCATTGTACATACATATATCTCAATTTTCCCCAACCTGGTCCAGAACCCGAATTTAACAGTTCTCCTAAATTCAATAAATCATAAAAAATATCTAGAGGCAGAATTGAAGGTAGGTTCCTTCTTCAATTTTGTAGGAAAATGTCTTATATAACTACAGAAATTTGATTTGTTATAATTAGAGGTCTCTATTACAACTTACACTAAATTTTTAGTCACTAGGTCAGAATTTTCATCTCATCCCTTCATGCACATTTCATACATTGAACTCTCTTTTAATTACTACAAATTCAATTTAATCACAACCAGTTCCAGCAACCATATTCACATGCAACAACCAAATTCACATGCATTAAGGTAGCCCTAATCCCATACCTTGGCCTAACTTCCCTTTAGCCAATTAATCTCTAGCAAGACCTTTTCCTTTATCTTTTCTACCTTCTCCTTCTTTATCTACAATATAAATCATTCTCTAATCCATCATTTCCAAAAGCTAATCCCAACCGAAATCCACATAAAGATTGTAGAAGAAGAAGATGATGATGAAGATAACCAGAATTAAACCATACCTTATTAATCTATATAAATATTTTCTTGAACAATCCACATGCACGCAATTGTCTTCATAAATTTATAGTAAATTGAGAGATGAACAAAAGATTGAAGGAGATGAAAATGAATTCTCTCCCTTGGTGTCGTCCACACTCTCACCTTTCTCTTTCATTCCACTAAAACCAACTTATTTATAGTGCTATGTAAATATCTTTCTTGGTCCTTCAAGGTTTTGCATGTCACACTATAGACATACACTTCTTTACATGCCATTAATTATTCCCACCAATTAGTCTATTACATAAATCAACCCCACCATTTAACCCTTTCCTTAAATTGGCCTCTCCATTATCTTAAATTCTCAATTGACCCCTAAGATGTCATAATTATGAATTTACCCGTAATTAATACTTTTTACTTCAATTATACCCTCGATTAATATTAAACCACACTATTAAATTTTATTTTCATGCAATTAAAATAATAAAAACATAATTTATCCCTTGTCCCATACTTATACAAAATTATCATTTAATTTTAATCTTAATCAAATAGAAATCCTACTAAAAATATGAAATTTCAATTAGGGTCATGTTAGGGGCCTTACATGCCCACCGTGTGTTACTCTTTTGCAATAAAAATTTGATTCTTCATATTCTCTTCATTCCGAGTTTCCTCACTCAAAACATAACTCTAGTTGATTAACAATTCAACCAATCACCTGTAATTAAAAATCAAAAGAAATATTAAAATAATAAGTTGACAAATATAAAAGATATTAAACTATATTAAAACAAAAATTCATCAATTAAGCATTAAAAACTATTAATTCAATAATTAAATCTAAATTGGACCACCTTAATAAAATTAAACTAAAATGAACAAAAACAACCAAATTAAAGACTAAAAAATTTAATAAACAAACTAAACATAACATAAATTGATCTTATCAACTAGCCATGCCAATATGCTTCTACCTTAGAATTACTGAAATCTCCATTATACACGACTGTATTGAAACATAACCAGTTGTGTTCATCCAATAGTTACAAAACTTTGAATTTTAGGATCTACATGGCTATAGCAAATACATATATAGCTATTTTCTAGCCAAAAATCTACATTTTAACAAATAAACACTACTTCCTGGTGGAATTTAACAATAATAATTATTATAACTCAAAATACACAAAATAACTACCAAAAAGGCTCAAAGGTAACACAAAACACGTAGAAATAAAGATATATATTGGAGTTGTCAGTGGCAAGTTTGGACTTAAAGCTATATCAAATGAAAGTGAAGACTGTTTTTCTTAATGGAGGAATAGATGAAGAATCTATATGGAACAACCTATAGGTTTCATTGAAAAAGGTACCAAACATAAAGTTTGGCAATTGATGAGAACAATCTATGGTCTTGTAGAATCTTTAAGACAATAGTATTTAAGATTTCATGATAAATTACATCGAATAGGTTCAACATAATTGATGAAGACCATTGTGTTTGTCATAAAAGATCTGAGAGTAAATTTGTCATTTTGACATTATATGTATATGACATACTCATAGCTAGAAATGACTAAGGGTACATAAAGATTGATTACCGCCTAACTTTGATATGAAAGATATAGGCCAAACAGATTATTCCTTAGAGTTGAGATTTTAAGAGATCATTCAAAAAGGTTGTTGTCTCTTTCATAAGAGACATTTATCAATAAAATCCTTAAACAATTTAATATGCAAAGCTACAAATCTATAGATAACCTCGTTACCAAAAATCGGTTTCTTAAAAAAAATATGTGTCTTAAGATGCCAGAAGAAATGGAATATATTAGGAATGTTTCATATGCTAGTACCATGGGTAGTCTAATGTATGCAATGTTATGTATAAGATCTAATATATGCTATGCAATAGGCATGGTAAGTAGATATCAATCTAACCTAAGCGAAGCATCTTGGAAAGCAGTCCAAAGGATACTTAGATAGTTAAATGTACCACAAACTATTCTCTTTATTATTAAAGCAATCTTGTAATTGAGAGGATATATAAATGCTGATTGGGTAGGAGATATGGATGAGAGAAAATCAATTTTAGGTTTCATATTCTTACTTGGCCGGAGTTCCATCTCTTAGAGTAGCAAGAAATAAGCTATGTAGCCCTATTAATAATGGAATCTGAATTTCTCACTTCCTTAGCTACAGTATAAGAGGCAATTTGGCTAAAGCAGTTTATAGACCATTAAAGAGCAATTGCCTTAAGGGTACCTATCATAGTTTATGCTGATCATCAATCATCTATAGCTTATATCATAGATCCAAAATTTCATAGTAACACTAAACATATCGACATTAAGCATCAATACACCAAAGATGTTGTTTTATGAGGAGAGGTGAACTTATAGTATGTTTCCATGCATGATATATGTAACACTTTATACCCAAAGATTGGTCAAGTATTGGCATGTCACACATACGAGCGTTATTAATTTTATTATCATTTATTATCCCTTGCTTATGTAGTGAAAATGGTTATTACTATATTTATTTATCCCTTTATTAACCTTTATGCAATGTTTAGTCCATTAATCACACAAACACTATTTATTTGGTAAAAATTCACTATTTATTCGGCCAAATTTTTAACAGTATAATAGCTGCACATGTTACTAGTACTCCTGAAAATTGCAAATTTGCACTCCCAATATTTCAATCCACTATCATTTTCAAGTGCAAACTCCAATATCAAATGTAATAATCCATCAACAATAATAACTATCACATAACATCCATCATTATTCCATTCACACACACACACATATAAACACACACATAAATTCTATCTTAAATCACATAAACTTGTCATATTAGACAATATACCAAAATTCTTTTCAATTTACAAGTATATTCCATAACTAAATCCTACATATACATGCTATTTTCAAAATAAACATTCTTCTCCAGATGGCTCGGATACACCTTTTCACTCTATCCCTAAACCAGCACTATTCCATTCCTTTGGACTTATGCATAGTAAACACCACTTGCTAAGTATTTTCACACCTAGTGTTGAATACCCGACTAATATATTTCAAATATGCACAAACATGTAAGTGTTTTCTTACTAAAGTATCCAATATATATATATATATATATATATATATATATATATATATATATATATATATATATATATATATGTATGTATGTATGTATGTATATATACATACATACATGATGGAATATGACATGGTATGAATGTGATGATAGCACAGCGGAAAAACAAAAATTTTTATCATACATACCATACAATTCTAAAGCAAGAAACGAAACATGCAATTTTAGGGTTGTAGAACTTACAACTTAAGATGCACTTCAATATTTTAATTTGGTGATGACCAGTAACTAAGATGACTTTGTCCGCCTTAGATCTTGATCACCAATGCCAAGGAACAGCGTTTTACGCCACTCCCTCTATTCTCACACACACACTTGCAAAGATGGCTTAAAATAGAGATTGCTAGCTCTCATTTAAAGTATTGTGTAATGGCTATGGTTTGAAGCTACAAAATTTGATTTTGTACTTCCCTTAGGTTGCTATTACTACCCAAGATCACAAGAGAATGAGGAACAATCCTTTCTCCTTGTGAAAAATTGGCTAAAAGAAATTCTTGAGAGAGAGAGAGAGTTTACGCCACACTTGCATAAAAATTAGGGTTTTTCGTTTTCTCTCTCATTCAATATATATTATTTCTTTTTTTTTCTTAAGTGATAAATCTAAAATCCACTACCTTAAGATAATTAATATTATCTAGAGATAATTAATATTAGCCTTTATCACTTCTTTAAAATAAGAAATATATATTGATTAAAACTCCTTAAAATTAATCCAAGATAAAAAACATAAGACATATTAACCAAATAAATCACTTAATTAATATAAAGCATGTGCCGAAATTCCTTTGATTTTTCTCTAGGAATTTCGGCCACTAATATTCCTAATTAAGCCATTTAATTTGATCATAATTCTTTTAGGCTTTAATACTCAATTAATTAAATTAATACAAGACATTTAATTAATTGAAATTAAACCTTATGGGATGAATTTCTCTCTCTCATAGGCAAAGGTCCAATAGCAATCTAATAATCCATTACACACATTAATTTGACTTTAATTAAAAGCCCAAATTAATGCCCAATACTTAATTTAAATATTTTAAGCCTAATGCTTTATGTGCAATCCTATAGGTCCATTTAATGTTGGCAATGAATTAATAAATTAATTCAAAGGCTATATATATATTCTCTAGCAAGATATTATAGCATTCCAAATTAAATGAAAATGCATATGGCATTTAGTGACCTAATGCAATTTTGCATAGTCCCTTACCCATAAATATCAGAATTAATATAAGGCATGAAACTAGTCATCCTTATTTATATTAATTCCTTTTTTGATATTACAGTGACACTGAACTCTCAGATAAATAATGATTATTCATTATTTCATCTCGGTATGGCCATATACTTCTCAGTTCACTGATCAAGTGGCCGATGATATTTTCTCTCTTATTGAGAGGGGTAATCCCTTCACTTCTCTCATGCTTTCTAACATGAATCAATGCATATCCAAACATACCCATACTTGTCACTCTGTTACGAGCACGTTAGGTGTATGTTAAAGTATACAATAATACATAAAGAGTTTCATAGAGATTTTAGGTCTAAGAACTCCGATACAAAACTTGCATATGAGAAACACTTATGACTTGTACCATGTAGTGTTCTCATGAGTGGATCGTATCCATATACCATGTTTTTTAGCATGTATCTATGATCTCTGATTGACACTCTTATCCTAATGATCCGTAAGAAGAACTCATAATATCAGAGAGAGCATACTAGTCTTAATTCATTGTTATTCCCATAACAATGACTGACTAGGGATATTTAGAATGAAGTCTCATTTGTTTCAAGGTCTTACAACCATGTGCCTCACACATGATAACTTAAACCGAAACAACATTCTTAGATAGTTCTATCAATTGATATGCACAGGAATACAATGGATAAAACAAATGACTCATTTTATTAATTCAAAGTGTTTTATTACAATGCATTGGGGCTAGGGCTTACACTAACAATCTCCCACTAGCACTAGTCCCAATTGGGCATAGCCCTAAGATAGAACGCTCTCAAATGAGCTTTATGCAGATTTGGACTCAACTGTTTCGTCAAAGGATCTGCTACATTGTCTTCACTTGCTATCTTGCTAACCTTGACGTCCCCACGATCAATGATTTCTCTGATCAGGTGGTACCTCCTGAGTAAGTGTTTGGATTTCTGGTGTGACCGGGGCTCCTTGGCCTGTGCAATGGCCCCGTTGTTGTCACAGAAAATTTCTAATGGATTTAGGATGCTTGGGACCACTCCTAATCCAGAAATGAAATTTTTAATCCAAATAGGCTCTTTTACAGCCTCACTTGCTGCAATATACTCAGATTCTGTAGTTGAGTCGGCAACGGTCTCTTGCTTCGAGCTTCTCTAGCTGACAGCACCACCATTCAAAACAAAAACAAACCCAGATTGTGATCTAGAATCCTGAGTGCTGGTCTGAAAAGTAGCGTCAGTATAACCTTGTATGACGAGCTCTTCTTGACCACCATACACCAAGAAGTGATCCTTAGTCCTTCGCAGGTACTTCAGAATCCCTTTTACAGCAGACCAGTGCTTCTCACCAGGGTCTTGCTGAAACCTACTAGTTATACTTAGTGCATGAGTGACATCCAACCTAGTACATAACATAACGTACATGATAGATCCAATAGCAGATGCATATGGGATTCTACTCATGTTGTCCCTTTCCTCTTTGGTTTTAGGGCACTGTTCTTTAGTCAAAGGAACTCCCAAAGCCAAAGGTATGTACCCTTTCTTTGAGTCTCCCATACTAAAACGCTTTAGTACTTTGTCTATGTACTTTTCTTGACTTAGTCCCAAGAGCCGATTTGATCTATCTCTATAGATTCGAATACCAAGTATTGTCTCGGCTTCACCTAAGTCTTTCATTGAGAAACATTTTCCCAACCATTGCTTAACCTTTTGCAATGTTGGAATGTCATTCCTAATGAGAAGGATGTCGTCCACATATAGGACTAGAAATACTACTATGCTCCCACTAACCTTCTTATACACATAAGGCTCATCTTCATTCTTGATGAAGTCAAATTCTTTGACTGCCTCATCAAAATGAAGATTCCAACTTCAGGATGCTTGCTTTAATCCATAAATGAATTTTTGAAGCTTGCAAACCTTCTTAAGATGCTTGGGATTGACAAAACCTTCAGGTTGTGTCATATACACATCCTCAAGTAAATTTCCGTTGAGGAAAGCAGTTTTGACATCCATTTTCCATATCTCATAATCATGATATGCAGCTATGGCAAGCAAGATCCTAATGGACTTGAGCATGACTACAGGCGAAAAGGTCTCGTCATAGTCTACACCATGAGTTTGTCGAAAACTTTTTGCTAATAGTCTACCTTTGTAGGTCTTATCAGCTTTGATTTTGAATAGCTATTTGCATTCAATTACCTTCGCACCTTCTGGTAGATCAACCAAGGTCCAAACCTAGTTATCGTACATTGATTGCATCTCGAATTTCATGGCTTCAAGCCAATTTTCCGAGTCTGGGCTTTCAATAGCTTTTCGATAGGTAGTAGGATCCTCACGATCTACTAACTCAATAGTGTCACTGTCAGTGATTAGAAATCCATATCTGTCAATCTCCTGACATACCCTACTGAACCTTCTAGGTACTTGTGTAATGGGTTTTTGTTCCACAACTGGTTGTGAACTTGATCCCACTTCAAACTCATCCTCTATAGGAGCTTTGGGCACTTGAATTTCTCCAAGTTCTACTTTACTCCCACTGTCTTTCTTGAGAAGGAACTCCTTTTCTAAGAAAACAGCCTTGCGAGCAACAAATACTTTGTTCTCGGCTTGTGAGTAAAAGTAGTATCCCTTTGTTTCTTTGGGATAACCCACAAACAAGCAGACAGTGGATTTGGACTCTAGTTTGTCAGATGTTAATTTCTTAACATGTGCTTCACAGCCCCAAATCCTGAGAAACGACATATTGGGTTCTTTCCCAGTCCATACCTCGTATGGTGTCTTCTCAACTGCTTTAGTTGGAGTACGGTTTAATAGAAACGCAGCAGTTTCTAATGCAT